>JAKELP010000035.1:5624153-10624153 GCA_029929735.1 Mimosa pudica
GTAGTATCAGTGGGAAAATAGAATGAGACATTCATGAGATGGTTGCTGTTTATTATTTTTCTACTTTATTTATTTCTTTATTGGTTTGGTGTCCATGGAGTCTCAGAAAATCGGTTATGGGCTGGCCCAACCCAACCCATTTTTTGTAACAGCTTATTTCTTCAGCTCTATATAATTTTTCTAGAATTAGTATTTCACAGGTGAGAATTGAAATACAAGAAATTATGATTCAGTCCTAAATAAGTTTATGTTTTCTTCTCAACTGATAAGTTGAGTGTTTGGCCAAAAAAAATCGATAGTTTTGGTGCAAAATGATGTTTTGCAGCTCGTGTACTAGTTTAATTTACTTTTAATTAACTATTTTATTCTTTATTTTCAGTTCTATTTGATCTTTTCCATCTATTGTTAGTTGATATCTTTGCATGAGGATGTACAAATTTTTTGATTTCTTTTTGTAGGTCCCTACATTTTCACGACTTTGTTGCCAAGTGCCTTACTAAGGAACCTCGTTTACGGCCCACTGCATCAGAGATGTTAAAGGTATGCCAAGTAATATTGCTTCGGATATGAAATCTACTGCTGGTTAGAGGACTTGAATTATGCAAAGCATTGCTGGCAATTTATAAGAAATAAGGAAAGGAAAGAATTAAAGAGGAAAATAAATGGAGACAAATATCTATTTCTTGTGTGAAACATGAATTCTAGGGAGGATGACAAATGGGAACATGGAAGGTGGAGGGGGATTGGAAGTCTTCATATTGATGACTAATTTTATTTCTGTTTGGATGAAGATAACACATTAATTTATTAACCTCCGTTGTGCACCCCTTTCTCTCTATAAAGACAAAAACCTGAAAAGGAATAATGAGTTTTAATGCTCAGTAAAGTTGTGAAGTTCATTTTTTGGTATCTATGAGAGAGAATAAATTTGTTGATAATAGGATTTAATTAGGAAACCGAAAATGTTTTCTGATCCTTTTTATGATAAAAAAAAAGAATCATCCTTCAATCGTTATATTTTTACTCCCATAACAAGAATTTCTCTCTGTGTGATGCACAAAAAATATTTTACTCATTAATTAATATTTTATAATGATTATTTGTATGTTGAAAATTTGAAATATTGTTTGTTGACCTATTAATATTTGAACTAATAATATCTTATAATAACGAATTATATTTAAATATGAAAACTATTGTAATAAATGTTTTTTAAAATGTATAATAAGATTGATAAATATAACCAATTAAGCTATGCATCTCACGACACTCTTTATCATGTATTGAATTACATGAGTTTTGGGTTTTTCAAATAAATACTGATTGGAAAATAATAAGTATTTTACCATAGAAAGTGTGTTGAATCTGGGTTAACGGACGGGTATTACAAGATTTCATATATGATGGGCGGGTATTACAATTACTTTACCATAGTAAACAGTTGACTTTTTTGGTTGGTAGTATTATCAGAAAATAATTACTTATTATCCTTAATAATTGTCTCATGTAAGTATAAATTCTGAAGAATAGTCCTCCGTTGATAAATTCACCTATAAATTATGTTTTTCCACCTGGTATTTTCTTCCTCTGA
Organism: Mimosa pudica; assembly: GCA_029929735.1. Taxonomy (NCBI): domain Eukaryota; kingdom Viridiplantae; phylum Streptophyta; class Magnoliopsida; order Fabales; family Fabaceae; genus Mimosa; species Mimosa pudica. Next base: position 5,625,745 of record JAKELP010000035.1, read on the forward strand.
TGTCTGAGAAGGCGTGTGGTGGAAACTGTATATAATGAATGGCTATTTTGATGTTTCTAACCTTCTGAACAATGCCATTATTATTTTTTAATCTGTAAATTTATACTATCATGTTTGCATATTTTGTTAATGTTGCACTATCATTGAGTTTAAATTTTTTCGATGTCCTAGCACAAATTCATTGACAAATGGAAAACTGGATCAACAGCACTGATGCCTAAGATTGAAAAGGCCAGGAAAAAGATGGCTTTGAAAGCACAAACTATTACTCCAGCTGCATTAGAAGATCAGGTATGACTAGAGTTTCATCGGCCTCTTTCTGACACTCATGCACAAGCACATTAACAAATATATACCATCTCCCTTCAATGAGGGGAAAATATCAAGAGGAACCAAAGGTAAATTTTATTTTGTGTAATTCATGTTCTTGATCTGAAGCAGTCAAATGAGCAAAATCTGAATGATGACGGAGTTGCTGTTCCATCAAGACCTCTTGACATTGGTGTTCAAGGGGTAGGTTTGGAGTTGAGTGAAGGTTTGTGTTTCTTGATCTTCTTTGTAGCATGACCTACAATTTTTTGAATGTTGATCACATCCCAATGTTACAATGTATGCATAAGTACGATAAGATAGGAAGAAACGGATCTGGAATTCAAGTTTTGCTGGCGAATTTCAGCACATTTTTGTGTTAAATTGATATTACGATTCTTGTGGATTGTTAAACAGGTAGCTTTGGCTCTGTAATAATCCGTGGAGATGAGGTTGATACAGCAGCAGCTAGTGGAACAGGAGGCGGATTGGCTGGTTCTCGGTACTTGTCTCATTATTTCTTATATTCTAGGCATTTTGCCCCTTCTAGTGAAAATTTTGCAGAGACAGCTGCCTCTGTAATTCTTACCCTTTATTGCAGATCTTATTAAACATACATCTTTTACGTTTTATAGCACTTCTTCTTTACCTCTTTCTCCCATTCTATTTGAAGTTTCCTGAATGGTGCCTTATTGCTTTGAATAATGTTTTAGGGCGGAGGGTCTGAAAGTTGCGGTCTCAAGTGATACCTCTGTTGGGGGTTTTGGTGCTGACACTAATACCACAAAATCATCTGTATCTCCTGCTAAGTCAGCTGCTCAGCTGAAACACAATGCAAGAGGTGATTTTCAAGCATCAGATAGTCCATTGAAGAATGAAACAGTCAGCAAAAGAGCATTTGCTTTACAGGATAAGGTAATATTGAATTCGTTCTAGATATATTAGTGATAGAACATAACATTCTCCTTGTGTATGTAAAGATTGAAGTAGATGTGTCTTATACAAGTAATATATTGCTAACCTGGCAAATCTGTCATTTTTGAAATGAAAAGGCTTACAACATTTGATAAAGAATAATGATAATGACAAGGTTATTGGGCTTGCTAAATGTCTTGTACAACTGTATTATTCTTTCCTACTCTTTTGGGGCTGTTGTATTTGTCTCTTGTTTATCCTGTCTAACAAAGTGATATATATATATCCTGTTAAATTTTTTGCCATTTGCAGCTTTCGTCAATCTATGCAGCTGGTAATACAGTACCCATTCCATTCTTAAGGGCAACGGATATATCACCCATTGCTCTCCTATCAGACAATGTTCTTGGTGGTATGGAACAAGATACTACTGGAACTGCCTCAGTAGAAGCTTTGCATGAGCTTTTTAGTGGTGATGGACAGTCCAAAAGGGGACGCAGAGGACAAATTGAGGTAGGGTGTGAATTCATGGGCACATGCGCATACATACTTGCATGTTTGCATGATCCTGCACATGTCTGGAACAGTCACTAATATTGGCATTCTAATTGAGATGCAGCAGATGCCTGTTCCTCCAAGCATTTACCAGAGACTGACATCAAGTTCTACTCTACTGAATTTGGCCCAGGTTCTTGCTTATCACAAGATGTATGTTCTTTTCTCCAACTTGCACTTGTACATGGCAATTGTCTGGCACTTTACGTGACAGAATGGTCACCTATTTGGGCAGTGCAGGCCCAATATGCTATCCCAATGGAGTCGTAATTTGATTATTATCTCTTCCTTCAATTCACTACAATATTGAAACTGAGCGATTAGCATGTGGCCGGCTCCCCTTGAAATTCTATATGCTGATTAATTAAGAAATGAAGGATTAATTAAGAAACCCCCAATCTGGTTTTCTTCAAGCAGGGAATAAATCAGTTATCAGGGTCTTCATTTCTTTATGCATACATCAAGGAAGTACATATTATGACGCCTCTGTTTTGGTATCTGGTTATATCATTTAGCTCTTTTTTGGGGTAATGAGGAGACCAAAAAACACAATGCAACAAAAAAAGATTGTGCCACGTCATTTAGTTATTCTAGAAAGTTTACCATGTTGGATTCTGTTTCTGTCTGCTTGTAGTTACCCCTTTTGACATCAATATTCATTCCTTATTAGGTGTTATGAAGATATGCCGCTACAGGAGGTGCAGGCAATCCATGAGCAGCTGACCATTCAAAACCTGTGACACTCTTCGTACTATTCTTCGCTTGTAGGTAGTTGTTCCCCATACAAAATTTTGCTTGCTTTCTTCTTTCAGCTATAGTCTATGTAAATTTGATGTAAACCTTAGAAAATAGGATTTTTAGTGGGGTCCAGAAGTTGACATTTATGTCTTGTAAGTAATGTGGCTCATGCACAAGCGGGGTTCACAAAGTGAGATAATGTGTCATGGCAGTTGCGTATATTTTGCTGTCGTGTGTCAACTCACATGTTTGTATATTTGTGTATCTAAGCTGTATTCCTCTGAATTGAAATTTTGTTAAATGAGAACCTTGCAAGTCACAGTGGTTGCTTCTATTTTTCTTGGCTGAAGAAGTTTGAAAGAGCTTTTCTACCATTTGCACTTAAACAATACTCAGCTGGTAGGTAATTTTGAGATTGTTCAATAATAGTTGCATGTTTTTGACCCAATTTTCATTTATAAAAGTCGGGTTCATGCATCAACAGGACAGATACTTAATGAATTTAATTTTAGATATTTGTCAGCCTGAATACTTCGTATTTGTTTGGATTACTTTATTTTAAGTAATTCTATAATGTGTGGAAAATATGCAGAGTTGAATTTTGTCATCCAAAGTGCAATATACACGTGTTTTAGTATGTGTATACATTTTCTATGATTGGTCAGGATTCTCATTTTTGGATGTGAATAGATAATGTAGATCATGGATTTGCGTATATGTTTCCCCGTAAATCGAAGTTAAATCTTTGTCACATACCTTGGCTTTAATTTTTTTGGATAAAAGTTGATTTTTTTTTATTTCAGTTGATTTTTTTTAGCCAAGGATAAAAGTTGAATTAATTGCAAAATTATCTTGACAAAACAAACGTTAGTCAACATCAAGATCCACATGCTAGGTGGAGATTGATAAAGGATACACATTGGCCTATCTAGACTATGTGCCATATTGGCTAGATTGTCAGCATCTGTCAAAAAATTCTCTTGAGCTATGCAAAAGCACCACTTGCAATCCCCATTAAAACTAATCCAATCTAATCTAATTTCAATCTCAAAAAAGCTGGTAATTTTGATTGTTAAATTATTTTGACCCATCAATGGCTAGTTCTCGCTTTTCTCATTAAAAGCTGTGATTGATTTTGAGGGATTCTTTTTGGGAAAATGACAAAAAAATGACACTTGAATTTGAGTTGGACAAAATGGGGTCTCCAATTTCAACTTGGACAAATAAGGGATAGTCCCCAATTTGTCCTAAATGAAATTTGTGACCGTGCAAAAAAAGTAGTGAATGACGTTTTCTAAAGTAGTTAATAGCGATACTTGAATAGTTAACCATTAACTACTCAAGTATCGCTATTAACTACTCAAGTATCGCTATTCACTACCATATTCATTAACTACTCAAGTATCACTATTAACTACTTTAGAAATTGTCATTCACTACTCTTTTTGCACAAAGTCACAAATTTCATTTAGGACAAATTGAGGATTATCCCTTATTTGTCTAAGTAGGAATTGGAGACCCCATTTTGTCCAACTAAAATTCAAGTGTCATTTTTTTGTTATTTTCCCATTCTTTTCTTTTACATTCGTGCTGAAAATTTAATTTTAGGGATATCAATATATTAAAGACATGGAATAAATTGGAAAATCAATTATCTAATCATTATACATTAAAATCATTCAAAAGAAATTAAAGGGAACTTTTAATCCTTTAACTTTTAGCTCACTTATAACTCAATTATTCAATTATAACTGATGGGATTTAGAAAGTTTACACTTACAATGATCCAATTTTTGTCTACTTACTCTACTAGAGTTACATTGAGTAGTTTGATAAAAAAGAGTTATTTTGAGTAGTGAGGATGAACAAACATGTATTTAGTTCCAAACAAAACGAAGACCGAAAACCATTAATTTGCCAAAACTAAAACTGTAACTAAGACCTTAATTTGTTTTCGGTTCGGTCTTATGTTTTTTTTTTTTAATTTTATTGCAACTTGTTCCATATGAAAATTTCATATGAAAAAGTTAAAAAACTTATTGTAGTAACTATATAAATTTTACATTTTATTCAAAATAATTATACTATTATTGAACATGTTGAAAATAAAAAAGACTTAAAATTATATTAATATTACATAGGATTTGTATTTTGGGCTATTTGACTCTTGATTATTTGGGCTTTCTTATTCTATTTTAAATTAAATATCATTTGGTTTGGGCTTTTTATGTTAATCCAGCATACACGCTAATCAATCTTCTATGGGTTAACATAACATCCATCTATCTATCTAATATCTATCTCTAAATCTCCTATTTGAACCACTTTGTGTTCACACTATAAAGCTGATTAGAATGTGGTTTGGTATATATCCCTTGAAAGCTAATTTTTGATCAAAAAAAAAAAAAAGAAAGCTAATAAATATCTCTGTTTTGTTTCACACATTTAACCAGTTTGATTTATACTTTAGGAGTCCTCTTTTACTATATTTCCCTCTAATATGCCTTTGTGCGTTCACACCTATCATAACCTGAACCTACCACAACACCTATCATAATTCATAACCTGAACCTACCACAGATTTATCATCACAACCATTTCCTTCCTGTACACTCTTTATTTCCCCTCCACTTCCCTCCATTAATGCATATCCTCACCTACTATCAACTCCATTATTTTCTTAAAACTTTTCTCTTCTCTCTTCTCTCTTCTCCATCTTTTGAACTCTCCTCTCCTCCATCTCTATCACCATTGTAAATACCATCACTTTCTTCATGCAAAACCCTTCTTCAATTATATTTTTCTCCTCTTCTCTGTATACTGCATGTGTTTCCTTCGTCCTATTGTGTGGGTGATGCGGCAATCTGAGTCGACGACGTTGATGGAGGGTTTGGAGGGTTCATATATTATCCGTAGTTAAGGTAACACCATTTAGCAGTAGATATGTGCCCTTCCATTTATTCTTATTTTTAGGTTATTTCTGAATATATGAACTCAATTTTATTCTGCTGAATTTTTGAAATCAATATGAAGCGTTGGCTTTGCTATGTGGGTGTTTGGGACTTTTTCCCGTTCAGGGTTTATTAGCTGTGTGGAATGATAAGGCCCCCACTATATCTTTCAACAAAACAGGATTTGCTTTTGGTTTGGTACAGTAAATGAAAGTGAGCTATATCCACCACTTACTATCTGAATGGTATGAACATTTTTAAGATTGGTATTATCATTGTTTAGAATCTTTGATCTACGGCTGGATTGGAGCAAGATTAATTAATAATCTTTGATTATGGGTATACTAGAGTTCATCCTTTTCTTTTTTGTCTTCCATAGAAAGTAAGAAGGGAGGTTTCAAGTCTGGGGGTGATAACATTTTTTTTCAGGTTGCAAGGTGTTAATTAACAATAGGTAGCAGCTTGCAATTGTTTGGGTATGCTCTTTTTGCAATTAGTTTTGTTTTGCAATCTCCCTGTACATATTGATGTGAGTTAAATATTGATGTCAGTCTTCTCCCTTAACGTTCTGATTTGGTTGTTTTAATCTCCCTGTACAGTTACATATTAATATCAGCAGTAAATAATGTGCTAAATGGTTGTGATGATTTAGTGTTTTTGGGGAATCCATGGAATCCAATAGTGCTCCTTTTTTATCTCTGATGTTTTTCCTTTTCTGAAATTTGCTCCATCTTTATTTCAGTTTTGTCCAACCAGCACATGTATCTCTATTACTACCGATGTATCTTTATTTCAGTTTTGTCCAACCAGCACATGTATCTATTATTACCGATGTATATATTACTCAATATCTTTTTGTGTGTAACGATGATATTAATGCAACCAATAGTATCATTGTTTTGAGATGGATTATCAAGTACTCCCTCCGGTCCCTAATGTAAAAGCTAGCCGCCAAAAAAACGCTTCTTAAGAAAACATGTGAATGTTAGTTGGGTGTCTTGAGTTAATGTTTCTTTTCCAATATTACCCTTATTTATTATGATACTTTGAGAGAGAAATACACAAGTATTAATAAATATGAAAGAGAATTAGGGGTAAAGTAGGAAAAAATGCATTAAATGAGGAGAGAGTTTGAAATGAGCTCTTACATTAGGGACCAAAATCATTCAAATTTTGGGCTCTTACATTAGGGATCGGAGGGAGTAATATGTATTTGATTATTACTGCAGTTATAGAACAAACACATGCTTACAGGGGCATTCTTTTGAGGAACTTTGTTGAATTTTGAATAAGCACATCAAAATAAGTATCTTCGTTTATGTTATTATTCATCTGTGCTGAATTCTCTGGCGATATCACATTCCAATCTTCAATCCCATTTGTAACTTAGTGACAGATTCCTATGCAAATTCTACAGAAAATCAATTAGCCTTAAATATGGGATTGCTGAAATAATTCTTCAATCGAACTAAGTGGCTTATTGATGGATTGTGTTCATTCCAATGTAATCATAATTCAATGTCATTTGTATCCTTTGACAACTTCCTATGCAACTTCTGCATTCAATTTAGTCTTTCACTCTTACAAAGGGGATTAATTACACAACTAAGGTTGTCTTCTATTCACTTTCCCTCCCAAATTAAGATGACACGCCATTTTAGATTCATAGGAATGGAAAACTAATGTCATTTCATCATGACTCAAGCAGATTATATTAGTTGGTCCGCCTATAGTATTTTCATTTAATTTTTCCAATACATATTCACTGATGGGAAATATCTAGGTGACAGATTTCTATGCAAACTTCTACATTTAATCCTTTATCTTTAATGGGGGGGTTGATTATAGAACAAAGTTTCATCATGACTCGAGCATATTATATTAATTGGGATGCCTATAGTATTTCTATTTGATTTTTCCAATACACCTTCACTTTTTTTTGATCAAAATACACCTTCACTTATGTGACGTATGTATGTGATAAATTTCTACTCCCCTAGAATTCTACATTAGAATAGAATTCTTTTTCTTCAGTTAAAAAAAAAAGAATTCTACATTTAATCCTTCATTCTTTTTGAGGGGGTTGATTACAGAACCAAGCCTGCTATAATATATATATATATATATATATATATATATATATATATATATATATATATATATATATATATATATATATATATATTGCCAAAGCCTCCCTATATTATTATGCATAAATAATTTTCACCCGATATTATTGTTCTTTCCAATGTTATGTTGTAGTTGGGGTCTAAAAGGTAACTGCACCGAATGACATACTTTTACTTTACCATATTTTGATCATTCATTTAGTTCATATTGGGAAGACCAAATTCATTTGTCCAATAGGAAAAAAAATCAATGCGAGTTGATATTATATCACACAATCGAAGTGCCGTTTTTTTTTCAAAAATTATCAAGTACATGGTTACTTCCCGAATCTAACCATCAAGACATGTGCATGGTGAATAGTCTAATCAATGAATAACCATCAATCCATGTGGTGAAAAATTTAAGCAGCGAATAATGCCAAGTAACGTGCCTTCAAAGATTGCACTTATAATCAACATAAGCATTTTCAAATAATCACAATGACGAAAAAATATTGGGGGGATTATTAAAATCTATTACTCATTCTAAAAATTTTTACGGGATTGTATTTAGTCATTCTAAATATTCAGTTTTTAAGAGGTCCTCAAAATTAATTGATTTTTCCCTGTTTAACCCCCTTAAAATTCTCCTTTAATAATGAGGACATTTTTTTATAATATAACTTTAATTATTTTAATTCAACATAACTTCTAATTAAGTTTCCTATTATTTTTGCTTAGGGATCGTTCTATTTTTTTTAGAACAAAAGTATCCCATCCAATCTTAAAATATATGACATTTTTACTCATTTGAATAAATTAAATATGTTAGTATGATAGAATCTTAAATTCAATGAGGGTTTGTATCATTTTCTGAGGCTGCATTACTGATTATGCTTACTATGTTGTGTCCAAGTAAATTAATTGGGCTTACTCTCAATGAGGTGGTGGGGTGCATTGGGGAAGACGAAGACGAAGGTGGTGAGGGTGGTTGGGGGGGCGACAGTGAGGGTGGTGGTTGGGCGGGGGAGAAGAAGGTGGTGGGGGACGGTGGAGGTGTGGCCGAAGGTTGGGGGTGGTGGTGGGTGTGGGTGGGGTGAAGAGGGAGGGTGGGAGTTTGGTGTTTGGGGTGGTGTTTGTTTGGTGTTGGTGTGGGTGGGTGGAGGTGGAGGTGGCAGGGCAGAAGGAGGTGGTGGTGGGGGGGAAGTGGCAGGGAAGGTGTGTGTTGGGGGGTGGGGGGTGAGGAAGAAGAAGGGGTTGGGGGGTGTTGTTTTATTTATTTTTATTAATTTAAATAATGTGGGTCCCACATACTCAGAAAAATATTGCCAGTTAAGCATGACACGTCAGCAAAAAATCTTATATCCCCCGCCACGTCAGCGTTTAACGGTCAACGTCGGTCAACATTAACGGCGTACCCTATATTGCTTCAATATTTATTCTTCACTCTCATAATTGAACCCGAAAATACTTTTTACCCCTATGTGCTCCTGACTTAATAGTTTGGACTCATTTTTGCACCTTTACCCTATAAATTTATCTTTATATATGACTATATTTTAATATACTCATTGAATTTGAACATCTAAAAGCCTTCATATCCAAACGTCCCATGCATCGCACGGGTAAAATTCTTGTTTAGTCCTAGAGTTTCTCTTCATTTGGTTTTGGTCCCTATAGTTTAAAAGTTGTAGTTTTGGTCCTTGAAGTTTACTTCCATCTATAGAGTTAGTCCCTATAGTTTAATAAGGGACTTGACAGTGTTAAATATGATGATCCAAACAGTCCTTTTGTCTTTCTCTTATACGTTGTGTTTTCTTTTCATTTGCTTAACCATCTGCGTTCCAATTACATGTACATTCCTTTATCTTCGAAATTTGTCGTTTCACTACTATTTCTTACCATGCATAAATTAACTATAGTCACTACCTCCGCTTCTAGATTAAGTATAATTTGTTTCTCAAAAGTCAATGCTACCCCGACGATGCCGGGGTATTACTATCTAGTTGTTACAAGTAAATGCATTTTCCCACCTCTAATGATTGCGAAGTTACTCTACAACACAATTGTTGTCTCTACCATCCAAAGTTTACATGTAAATGATTTCTTGAAACTATGATTATCATTTAAGAGTTCCCGACTCCTCCTTTACTTTCTAGATAAAAGGTCCAATAATAACTACCCATTACTTCAAATCAGCAAGTATAAAACTGCACACTTATCGAAGATAGTTCAAAACTAACCCTGATAAGAGTAACTACTACATATATATAAAACAAGAGTAACTACTCTCCGCCATCATATTCCTTCACCTGAAATAAAAAGATAGAGAAATAAATGGTTTACAACATGCTAACAAACTAAGAAACACATGGAAAATAACAAAAACATCACTCACCCGAATATGTGCATTAGAGGATGGATTTTGGAATTCTGAGTTATCCATAAAAAAAATTCAACCCGAGCCCTTGAATATTGTTTGTTTATCGCCCGTTTTCGCTTTTCTGATAGGTTGACAGCTAACTCTGATACCATTGATGTTACTTTTGCCCTTAGAGAACCCATTCCCATAAGCTAACTGTTAGGGAGAGAGAACTAAGGACTTAAATACAACATCAAGCATCTCATTCTACTCGACGTGAGACTTTGCCCATACAAAGTTCCCACCAATTTCCTGGTAAGATATTATATTTGATTTCTTTTCACATAGTTATGAATATTACTTTCTCAAAACTTAGTTTCTTGCTAAAGTTTTTCAAATGCTTCAAATCCTATTAAAGTGGACATAGTGAAGCAAAATTCTTAAGATTCATGTATCTAAGTTTATTTTATTGTAACATTACCTTAAAATTCGTAGACATTGTCATGACATGAATCAATAAGAATAATTTATGGAAAAGTTAAAAGAGAATATAAAGAGATCTCCTATTTTGTAAACAATTCTAACTATATATGGATAGTTCCTATATTTAAATACATGTTCATACTTTTGATCATTTATTACACCTTAATATAACTTGTTAAATACTACCTCCGGTCCTAGATATAGGACCTAGATAACTTTTTTTTGGAGAAGTTAAGGTTGCAAAATATTCTATTAAATCATGACATATTTGATATATTTTTAGATTATCCATTAGTTTATAAGTAAAATAAACTAGTTTAAGGGAAAAAATTAGGTAAATCAATTTATAATTAACTTATTTTTGCTTTTTTTAGGATTTTTCAAAAAAGTCAATTAGGTCTTATATTTAGGACCGGAGGGAGTATATATATATATATAGTAACAGACCACTGACAGACCCTCTATTAGACATTTATCATGTCTACCTAAGTGACAAGTGTCCTTCTTTATTTCCTCTTCTACCCTCTATTTTTAAATTTCCTTTCCCACTTTTTTTAAACCCACTAACTGCATAACTATTTCATTTATTTAGGATATACTAAAATAAAAAATTTATCCCTCTAACCCACGTTATCTCATACACTCTCTCTATCTCTCTCTTTTTTTTTTTAGGTAAAGAAAAGGGGCAACGCCCATTACACACTAGCCCACTGTATGCGAGCTTCCTCAAGTTCACATGAGTCTTCTTGTAATACTTGTTCTATCTCCACAGGTGGTGTGTCCCAGATCACTTCTTCCTGCTGCAGCTTCCAGCATAGTGCAGTAATTGCATCCGCACTCTCTCTCTCTTTATTACAATCTCATACTCCTTTTTTATGGCTAACAATTTTTTTAATAGAAAATTTATCCCGATACATTTTTTTTTTCATATCAGATACGCTTATCAGTTTGTTTAACTGATCCTATTCAGTTTTCACAAGAGCGCATGACTTATTCAAAAATCACATTGGCTTCTATTGTTCTCTTTCTGCCTCCCCCCCAATACAGTTAAAACCCACTATCTCTTTCAACTAGATTTTTAATAGTGGGGAGATATCAATGGGTAGAGAAGTTGTTCAGTTTTAATATCTCATGTTCTCAAAATAATGTTGATTTGCGAACTTTGAAACTGCAAGAGAAACAGTATAGGCAACAATCGAACTTAAGAAAAAATGGAAAAACTAAGGAATTGGGACACATGTTTTGATTCCATCAAGCTTCAATTTTTTTTATTGCGAACTTCAATTTTATATTAATACATGGAATGCAATTCTTTTATTATATTTATATGTACTGAGAAATAGATAAATAACATGAACACAAGTGTAATTGGAAAAACAAAAATGCCAAGAAATTGCATTGTTGGAAGAGGAGTACATTAACTATTCAAAATTTTTTAATCTCAATTTTAAATCTCAAATCAATATTCATTTATTCAGGAATATAACGACTAATTGCACTTTAACTGCTTTATTGTTTTTGGTCGACACATATTAACTGATTTATTCATTTCACCAGTTTGGTATAGTTATTTGAATTACCTTTATTATACCCCTCCTAAATATTTCTCTCATCCAAATATTACTCATACTAACATAAACTAATTATTGAAATATTATTTACACTAGTGCATTGCGCGGGTCCTATACTAGTTATTAATTGAGCAAGTTACAAGTTATAAGTTACAACCATGACAATAGTGCATCACTAAAATTTCACTTTGACCCCCATGGCGCCATCATCGTAGAGATTGGAGATGTTGTTGGCAAAGAGAGAGAGACATTAGTTAGGCCGAAGGAGAAGGAGAGACTTAAATGTAATTGGGAGGTGAGAAGTGAGAAGGCAAACGTAAATAGGGTAGCTAGGTTGGTAACTGGTCATAAGCCACTCACAAGTGGAGTGTAAGGTGAAGAGCAGAATCAGAAAGAGAAGAGAATAATGAGGAATTTTAGGATTTTGCAAACGCTGCTACGAAATGGGAGGAGGTCCCTTTTGTCATTTCCTCGGACGACGTCGTTTTGGTGTCTAAAGCAACAGCAAATAGGAATTGCTTGCTTCCAAAATTCACGTTTGCCTCCACATTTCCCATTTTCCCTTCGCTTCCTCCACACCACACCTTCTTCTTCTGCTTCCTCCCACGATGACGTGGACCATCAAATATCACAACGTCTCTCTTCTTCCCCTCTACTTCCCACTTTATTCAACTTCTTTTTCTTCAACTCTACTCTTTATGCTATTCTTTTTTTTTTATAATTATGTTTATGCTATTCTTGGGTATATTGGGTTCAATAAAATTAGGCCCAATGAACTCCTTTTATCAAGTAACAATAAAATGTCTCATGCCAATGAAAAAAACAAGGCCCATTTTGGATAAAATACACAATGTCACACACAACCACAAGTGGAGAGAAGTGTGTTGTAGTATTTTCCGCTAGTCCATTGTCCAAAATCGGCCATTTTTTTTGTTTATTCACAATTATAAGACATTTTATTATTGTTTGTTAGACCAATTGACACTTTTAAAATAGTTTATCAGTTAGAATAATATTTTAACATTGTATATTTGGTTGCAACTAATTGATCATGCTTTGAAGGCCTCTAAGTTTAAGCTTCTCCTAAAATTTTCCTTGAATAGGATTATTTTGTGTTATTATGCCACTTGTGAGTATCCTTAGCTTCAATCTTATTATGTAAAGCAATCTAAGGTGTTGCTTCTTCTTTGGCATTTATTCTGTGTTGCTCATGCTCATGCTCACCACATTTCATTTCATAACTAGGAGTTAATATCTGCTTTTCTTGTATATTGATGCATTCAACTAAAATGTGACTATGTAAGGTGTGTTCATGCGTTCAACTATTGACAGGTGAGACAAGCGAAGATGGTGAAATGTCTGAGGGATGGGAGGAAGAAGATGAGACTGAGCCTAGGGTAGGGCACCACCTCATTCATATAACTATTGTTCTTTATTGTTTCTTCAATGCTAAGAAAGCGAAATGAACCACTTAATCTTAACATATTTTGTATACTATTAAATCATATGTTAGCTTATAAGTCAAGTAAACTAGTTTTGAGAAAATTTTTTTAGGAAAATCAATTTTTAATTGCTTTATTTAACTTTCTTAGATTTCTCCAAAAAAAAATTAACTAGCTCCTATATTTAGGTACGGAGGGAGTATTTCAACTTCATAATTACTGTTAGCATTGCCTTTATATGTAGGTTGGTGATGGGGGAGATGGTGGTGGAGTTGACTTGCAAGGTGTCCAGTGGGGCCAGCAAGCCCTCTCTATTGCTAAGGAGGTTTTGATGAACTTCAATGAGGACATTGAACTATTCTCTTTCAAGACTACTCCTCGTGGATATGTTTATGTCAGATTGGACAAATTAACACATCAGTAAGGTTTCATTCTATACACTTTTTTAAAGTCAAAATGTGACATTTCCATTGCAGAATATATTCTATTTGAATTGTTTTTTAGAAGTAACTTTTTTCTTTCTTGGCTGATGATGGTGTTAGTTCTGTTCAATGATTCTTTTAATATCTGATGAGGTGGAAGTTGAACTTCCATCCAAAAGCTAATATCAAATTCAGAATGCTAATTTTCTTTCTCCCATCAACTTAAGATGATTGTGCAATTCTGCTATGTGCCACATTTTTGGTGTAAACTCCATTTACTATAAAAACCATATGCTAAAAATTGTTTGGCTTACATTAGGTGAGCTTTTTGTATTTGCTCTATAATGTTTAAGAACTTTCATGATTGGTTCATGGCTTGTTGGAAAGCTTGGCCTCTGCATAGAGTTTCAGGATAGCAAACTGTGTGTCACTCAATAATATATGATATACATGTGGGCTTAATATGTACAGTTTTCTCAATACAACTTGTCTCATTTCTTCAGATATGGTTGCCCAACCATGGAAGAGCTTGAAAGCTACAGCCAAGAATTCAAGAAAAGATTAGATGAAGCTGGAACTCGTGGAGAAATACCTGATAATTTAGCCCTAGAGGTCATTCCTTGATGCTGCATTCAATTGCTTATTTTGCGATTTACTTCCATAGCAACTGAAAGTCAAGCATAATTTCTTTGTGGTTTATTCCATACCTAATAAAGCATGAATTTTTTGTTCTAAAGGTATCATCACCCGGTGCTGAAAGGATACTTAAAGTTCCAGAGGATCTGAATCGATTTAAAGACATGCCAATGAGAGTTTGCTATGCTGAAGATTCCGAGTCCAGTTGCATGGAAAAGGAAGGAGTGTTCCTGCTGGTTTCCGCTGAAGAAGAGTCAGAAAATTGTGTGTGGAAGTTGGCAGATGTAAAAGACAATAGAGATCCTGCAAGCAAAGGGAGGCCTTTGAGCCGTAAACAAAAGGATTGGAGATTAAATTTACCATTTAAGATGCATAGAATGGTAACTCTGTACCTTGAGTTCTAGTCAAATTTTGCATTTTTTAGTCAGAAATCAGGAAGATAGAACTTTTAATATCTCTCTCACCTTCATTCTTTCCTTCAAGATGAGTATGTCTGAAACCTGAAACTAGCTTTGAGAAAGAGAAAATCAATTTTGAATTTGTAATGGTATTAGATTTCATATAGACCAGAAATTTATGCTCCCTTATGTTTAGCACTTGATGGTATTATAGTTCAAAGATTAATGAGATTTCTCATTTTGAGATATCCCCGAAATATTAGCGCCTTTATTGTTTTATGTATCCTGTATAATCCCTTATCCTGGAAGTTTGAGCTTCTACCAAATTTGTCTCAGTGTTTTATGTTTATTTTCTGCATGCAAAAGAAATGTTTCTTGAAGCTACTAGAGAAGCTACAAATACTCATAGGAACACATTATTTCATGTTGCAATTTTCTTTTTTCTTTCCAATACACTGTGGGTGTTTTTTTTTTTTTTTTTTTTTTTGGAGGGGGGGGGGGAGGGGGGGGGGGGGGGAATTTTCATTTAGAATATCCCCATTTAATCTTGTCTGCGTCTTTAATATTCTTCAATATGATATTTGGACTATTAGTCTGTAGGTTTCTTCAAGAATTTTGTTAAAAGGTTTGGATAAGTTGTTTCTGGATCACTTGTTTCTCTCACGCTACATAGGCTTACACAATCATGGTGTGGCTAGGGACCAGTTCATGAATTGGGCTTTTCTTTCAGTGTAAAACGGGAACAAAATTCTTGCTTATTCCTGTCTATTGTTGCTTAAGAATTATTTAGCTATTAGGTAAATTGATTTTTTCATCTTCCATTTTCCCGCTTTAACATAACGGATACATTTACACTGTCATATTACCATTCATGGGGGAACTTTAGTTGTGTTTCTTTTCCTTGGGCATAGTTGCTTGTTAGTGGCCCTTCAATATGAGCTGCAATAATAGATGATCAATAATGAGGTATAAGCTGCAGGGCCACAATCTTGACTTAGTGCTTTCTTTGTCAAGTTTGTTTTCTAAATCTCATCATTTCATTCTTTTTACTCCCTTCTATTTATTATTATTTTTGGCCAACTACTCCTATTTATTAAATTTAGTACTCCTGTCTAGTAGTATTATTGAAATATAGAATAGCGGGTGAGACTTGGTTGTCATGTGATTTAGAGGTCATGAGTCCTAATCATGGAAACAATTTGTGGGGAAAGACACTGTATACCCTGACCCTCCCTAGAGCTCACCTAGCAAGAGCCCTGAACACCAGGCCACCATTTTTTCCTATATTGTGATAGAGAATGTTTATGCAGGTAAGTCACTTACTTAAAGCATAGTTAGGGATGTCTACTTCAGAAATTTCAAATGTAACTGTTCCATCTAATTTCAAGCAAGTACAACTAGATGATTGTGAGGTGTATTTATTTTCTTCATCAGGAAATGTACTGGAAAGGATAAAGTATACACACTCACCAAAAGACATGATAAGATTTGAAGTGACCATGAGTAATTCATGCTTATTTACACTATATAGTTACACATTCTGTTTCTTCATAAGCATTGATGCTGTAGGTCTTGGAATTGATCTCAATTCGCCGTCTCTTTGGACACCCATGTGTAAAGCTACAGTCTTGTTTTACTTTTTCTTATATGTCATAATCTACATGCTTTTCTCCTTTGTTCAGAGAAATTGCAGAGTCAGTTATAAAAATCCATAGCTACTTATCAAGCTCAGGCCAATGATTGACATATGATAATGAAGTGTAAAGAAAAGGGGTTCAATGCAATATGTGAGGTTTTACTAGCTCTAAATAATAAGGAAAAATCTCATCTATCCATTTTGATCGAATGGCTGTTGTCATGCCACGTCATCCACTACAAGTTTTAAAACGGCATTATTCCTTTTAACGTGGCAAACAATGTGACATGACAATAGCCGTTAGATAAAAACAAATTAGATAACAATATTATGGACCACAAGCAATCCAAATCTAACCAAGAGGCTTGTTCAGTTTGAAAAAATATGTGCTTGACATGTGTGTGTATGTCAATGGTGGGTCTCACTTAGCAAATGCATATGTATAGCATGTCACAGGTTGGTCTCATTTTTAGAGAATCATCATGAGGTACCAAAGGAGGAATATAGTCACCAAGAAGTCAATAAAAAATGATAATAATAGCCTCGTCATTTTCTAAATTGTTGAAATTTCTAGTGATTATATTCTTTCATGGGGACTATACAGATATTTTCCCATATTTTCATATACTTAAAATGCTTATGTATTTACTGGTGAGCTTTGTCCTGGAAATATAAGTGAAAAATAATTGGTTTGAAAGCTTTTGATTACGCTGCCAGTATGAAGAAGGAAGAATGATGAGTGGTCCTTCATTGATGTAGGAAGATGCTTAATTAGTCCATTCTACAATTATCTCCATGATTTTACAGAAGACAAACTGATAAGACAGCATGATGTTGATAAGCTCTCTCGTCCTTTTCGTTTTAGATATACCAAACAATAATGTAACTCCTAAACTGACACAGCAGTGAAACTCTAAGCTCTCCCATTAATACGTTGTCCTTTTATTGGGTTTTTAGTTTACTCAAGGGTATCCCACTTGCGTGTCAAGTGAGACTAATCTCTCGCTGTTTTAAAGTCTCATATACGGGGTAGACAACTGACTTGTGAATTTGCTCCATTCCCAAGACGGCAAGAGTTAGAGATCGTACCCCCAACCACTTGCTTAAGGGACGAGAATACTTACCACTCACGCTAACCAGCCAGGTTTTTTATTGGAACGAGAGTATTTATCACTTGCTTAAGAGACGAGAGTACTTACTACTCATGTTAACCCGCTAGGTTTTTTATTGGGTTTTCATCTTAAATTTGTTGATATGTTTGTCAAGACGTTTGGTTTTGCTTGCATTTTTTTATTCACGATGGCTTCAGGCACACATGTTTTTATAGGTGAAAAATGTGAAATTCAGGCCCCGAGCTGTTCAGACACAAGCTTTATCTTTCTCTCGCCATTGGTTCCACCAAGGAAGTGTCAATGGAATATAATATTCTGAACATTATTCATTTGCCCAAGATTGACATAAGTGCGGAAAATAAAATTTTCATTATTTACAATTTATAAACAATACTGCTCAGGCAAAAAGTGGTAAACGGTTTCAGCATGGAAGGATATCTTTGGAGAAGAGGTGAAAATTCTTTGTACTTTAAATTTTGGAGGGGCTTGTTTCATGACAAAAATGATTTGAAGATGCAGTTGATCAATCCAACAAATGATACTACTCATTTTTCGAACTCTGTAAACTGCGAATCGTATCTTGTGTAAGCATGGGGACTTAGTTTTTTTTTCCTTAGAGCCTTCTAAATCCGACATTTTTGAGTACCGACTAATTCGGAGTTTGCCTAAGAGGACGCGCCAAATATTGAACTCAGGACCTTGAAGGTGAAGAGATGTCTTATCTCTTCTTTTCTAAGCATGGAGACTTATTTATCATGTGTATGTTCAGATTATCAGCTTGGTACATACCACCAAGCCTAGTGGGTGGGCCTCACATTTTGAGCCATTCTTTCCCAACAAAATGTTGGCGCCACATGGCATCATTTCAATGTGCCACTTGGTACAATTAGATGATGCCACGTGGTAGGTGTGCCCATGCGCCCACCTGGTTGTAGGTCCCATGGTGGTAGGTGGACCATTTATAAAAATAAAAAGATTTGTTGTTTTCTCGTTTTACCCTTGGTTTGTACCGTACTATGATCTGTAGATCTTGATATCCAGTTCTATGCAAAAAAAACAAAAAGATTTGGAGTAGAGACATTTTAGTCATTCCTTTAAACTATATTTGGACTCAAATTAGGACATTGCACTAAGTGGTCCTATTTGTAATTTATGGTCTCAAATTGTCCAAATTGAAATTGAAGAGTCTTTGTTAGTCTTTTTCTTGGGTTAGATTAGATTAATTCTCATTGTTGAAGTTCTATCCGAACTTTTTTTAATCCAATAGTACTCTATCTACCTATCATTAATTCATTATACTAAAATTGGCATGCAGAATTAAAATCAAAGTTGATCGAAATTTCAAAGAGGGTAAGTGGACTTTATAAGAACTTCAGCAAAAATGGTTTCCAATGCTAAATCAAACATGCAAATATATTTTGATTTGTCATGTTATTTTTTTTCACTATAAATTTTTTTGGATATATTTTTCACTATAAATTTTAGGTCATTTATATTTACATGTTTTTGTCAATATTTTCCAATTATTGTCATTGGATGGTGTGGTTCACTGAGGTTGTCAATTGCTTGTAATTATATCTCGCTGTATTTGTTGCGTTTCAATAATGATGACATATAGCGAAACAATGTTGATTATTTCATTTCATAAATACCTCATTAATGTCACCCCATCTACCATAATGTTCTTCAGTTCAAAAAAAATTCAGTTCAAAAAAATCTACCATAATGTTCTACTATTTATTAATGAAATTATAGTTTTAATTAATAGACATTCATTATTAATTCGAGTACTTTCCAAGGTTAAAAGTGTAAAATTGATGTAGTTTTCTGATTTTATACTTACATAATTTATCATTCACTACTCCTCTACCCTTTTCACATTTAAAACTCTCTAAAGTTAAAAGATGAAATTAACCATTTATTATCTTAACTTTGTTCTTATGTTAACTCGTTTAATCCCCCCAATTTGTTTTCACATTGTAAGGCCGAAGGGAGTAAAATATACTTGCACTAATATTTTAAAGGTTGATACAAAACAATCCCAATACGGATACGTTTGAAAAATTAATAATACTTATTGACATAAAAATCATTATTTTATTCTGTTAGTGTTAAGATCAAATTAAAAGGCATATTAATTACCTCCAAATGTAAATATAAGATATAGTTATGTATCAAAAAAAAAATATATAAGATATAGTTGCAACAAGTGTAGTCACACATATGTGTTGCAAGGGCAAGTTAATGTAAATACATGTGTTAATGTTCAATGTGTTAATGTAAATACATTTATGTTGTCATGTAATTAAGATTATAGAGAGTTTTTTTGTATAATGTAATGTTTTTGTGTATAAGACAAACATTACATTAAAACCTAGATCACAGTAAAACTTTTTTTCTCTTCATGGTATCTTTCTCATTAAAGGACTTGTAATTTTTATTTTGTAGTCAAGTACAAGAGCTTATTTTTCTAGCTTGATGGTTTTGGCATGGTTTTTACTAGTAAAGGTAGGGGTAGAACATGGCAAATAAACCCGCCGATTCATCACCAGATATTGCAATAACTGTAGACCTTCTTGAAAACGCCGATGCACAAGAGGGGGTGAATTGTGCTACAAATAAAACTTTAAACAAAATAAAAATACAAAACGTTTTATACTGGTTCGGCCAAACTCTTGCCTACGTCCAGTTCACCAACACCTCGTTGGGTTCCACTAAGTTCAAATTTTACAAACAGGTTCACCTGAGAACCTTTACAGTGAAAGAAACACTCTAGCACTCCCCCTTACTACCCGTAAGGTAACAACCCTGTTCTAAAGCCCCAAGCTTCAGAACAACCTCAGAACAAAAGAGGATTTAGAAAACAGAGTATAAGTTCACAAAATGAATAAGTGATGATAAACACTTAAGCTCACAAAGACTTGAATGCCTTGACAGAGAATAGGTGCAGAATTAAATATTTTCGGTGAAGAGCAATAAATTCCACTCGCCTTTTTATAGTCCTTAATGGTGGATGTAGTCGTTTGATACATGCATCATAAGTCTTGTATCCGTTGAGCTTATTTAATGCTTGGTACTCGGTTCTTCTCATGTTGCTTAAAGAAGATGATGAACATTAAATGCGTCTTCAAGCTTTATCAGCAAATATTGCTTCTTGTAGGAGAGAAGTTGTCTTGAGTGCATATATGGCGGAGAATGTGTCTAACGTCTTCTGAAAAGCATTCTGATCATGACAGAGTACTTTTGTACTTGATTTGCTTTTTGGTCGACACTCCGATCAGGCATTGATCTGTCTTGCTTCAATCACTTGCTGCATACTTAGATCACACGTTAAAAGCATAACAATATCAATCACTCGACATTTCGATCACTACTTGATTATGGTTCCGATCAATTCGTGATCTAAGGTTTCCCTCTTAGTTCAGTTAGACTTAGGCTGCTCTGATTGATATTACGATCACAATTTTAACTTAGAAATATATTTTTGTTATCATTCCATGATCGCTCTTTCCAAGAAATCTTAAGTTATTCATGATCGCACTTCCTAGTGATTGCATATCCGTGAGCACTTAGTCTAGTGATCATGTTTATCCTACTACCATGATCGCATTGTCTTAAAACTAGAAGTGATCGTAAAGATTTAGTCTTATATTTGTGATTGCTAGGTCTCATATTAGTCTAGTGATCTCACCTTCTTAGATTTACGCTTGTGATCGCACTGTCTAAGTCCTATATTGATTTTAGTGATTGCTACAACTTAGTGTTATCTTAGTGATCACTTAATGATCTCATTGTCTATGATCTATATTAGTTATCATCAAAACTTAAGATTCTAACACTTCTTTCTCTTTGAAACTAGATATTGCAATAAATGTGGACCTTCTTTCTCTTTGAAAAATGTGTTTGTGGATCGTGACGATGTAAAGGATATAATACCATTTGTTATGAATTTATATTACTTACTAAGTTGTTATGATTTAAATGTAGTTAGTTATTAGGTTAACTGTAGTTGCATAGTTTAATCATAGTTAAATGTATTACTGGACATAAAGGACCATATATTTTTTTGATATAGAGAGAAACAAAATAAGATTAAATAAAAACTAAAAACCAATATATGGTCTTAAAGGAAAAATGAGAGGAAAAATGCTATGATCCTTATTACTAATATATGACCATATATGATCACAACATTTTTCCCCTTCATTATCCGTTTAATTTCTTCCTTTCATTCTTCGTTTGGTTTAATTTCATGGTATCAGAACATATATTGCTCTTCACTTCTGCACTCATTGCCTTATTCTCATAATTACTTCTCACTTAACCCTACATTGATTCATTTTTTCCCGATTTTTTTACCTCCATGGCAGAATCTGCTACAAATAATTTAAGTTTAGTGACTCTTTATAAAAACAGTCATTACTACATACAGTTTAGCAAGAATCCAGCCTTAATTCTTGTTTCTCCACCTCTTGATGATCAAATTACCATACATGGGCCAGAGCTATGTGAATGACTTTGTTGTCAAAGAAAAAATTAAAGTTTGTTGATGGTTCTTTGAAAATTCCTACCTCGACTGATTCTCTTTATCCAGCTTGGGAATTGTGTAATAATCTAGTTCAATGATGAATTACAAAGT
This sequence comes from Mimosa pudica, assembly GCA_029929735.1. Taxonomy (NCBI): domain Eukaryota; kingdom Viridiplantae; phylum Streptophyta; class Magnoliopsida; order Fabales; family Fabaceae; genus Mimosa; species Mimosa pudica. The sequence goes on from JAKELP010000035.1 coordinate 5,648,022, forward strand.
CACTATCTTCTTCAATTTCTAAGAGTATACTCTGGTTTGACAAGGCATCAGAGATTTGAACAATCATAGGTCAAGATAAGCTCAGACTGATCTTTTCCAAATTGTCGATTTGCAAGAAGAAATCTACAATTTGAAGAAAGGCACTATATCTGTAAGTGATTACTATACTCAAAGATTCTATGGGATGAATTTTTCAATCTTAGACCATTAAAGAAGTGTTCTTGTGGTTCTAGTGAAATCGCTTTTCAACATTGTGAAGAAGATCAGGTTATCATGTTTCTGAAAGGATTAAATGGTAGATAAAATACTGTTAAATCCCAAATCCTGTTAGTTGAACCATTACCAAATATCAATAAGGTCTTTTTTGAAAAAATGAAGCCCCATGCTTTTTTTATTATTATGTGTATGTCACACCTTGGTCATACATATATTAATATATATGTATATGCCACGCCCCTTGGAGCAACACACATATTAGGTAATGGATTATATATATACATATCTGTTATTAACACACACACATATATTGGGGAGCGACATATATATTAATTAATATAATACATATATATACAAAAAATAAAAAAATATAAAAACACGTTTTTAATACACTTTTAATTTTGTCGCACTTTGGGGCGCGACATGTGACCACGACACAAGAATCATATATATAAACTCAACTTCTTCACGAAAATTTTCTCCCTCCCCATTTCATTTGTTCTCGAGCTTCCCTACTTTCTTTTTCCTCACTCTCTACTTGCTTCTTTTCTACATCTCCTTTTTTATTCTTCATATTTCTCTTTTAATAATTGTTTTTAACCTTTTTGAAGGTTAATTAGTACTACAAATTCTATCTTCCACTATTTAATTTGCTTATCAGGTATACAATTTATAATGCCTATAATTTCTTTTAATGTCTACCTCTCCTCTTTTATTCTTCGTATTTCTCCATTATCATTTTTTCCTCATTCTTTACCTTTTCTAATTTAATAGCCGTTTACTCTTTCTCATTAAAATACCTATAATATTTGTGTCTAAAATAATGATAATCATCTTTACAAAAATTTTCCGCAACTTATGTTAATTGTTGCGACATAAGCTGCAGAATATTTTTTCAAAACAAAGTAAATTTTGTATTATTTTTAATTATTAATTGTTGTTGCACCCCAGGGCACACCAAACATATATTATTTTTCAAAATAATTTTAGGGCGCGACAGCATATACTATTTTTTATTAAGTTGTTCTTGTGGCCCCTTGGAGCGCGACATAAATAATTCTTGTCACACATAGTTATGTGGTGCCTAAGAAATGTGTGACACATGACTTAGGCTCTTTTTTGGCACGATTATTGATGTTTTTTGTAGTGTTGAATGCATATAACTTTTTGTAATATCGTATACTTATAATTACGCAGTGACAGTACGAGAAAGGGATAATTTTGCGGCAGATTTATCAGCATCATATTTTACATAAAAATTAAGAAAAGTCCCAAATTGACAAATAGTTAAGGAAAAAATAGCCAATCTTGTAGAACATGGGAAAAAGTTGCAGAGTCACAAAAGTCTGTACATTGTGATTTTTATATTCGGATATTGAATTTAATCCTATTCATAAAATTAAGTATTGTCAAACATTTCTAACGAAAGAGCTTTACACAAACGTTGACTGAACGCAACTTGATCTAAATTTAGTTAGGACTTTTATTATTGTAGTTAACCAAATTGTATTGCCAAAGTAAAGAGAACAATATTTAATAATACAAGGGGATTACTTGTAGAAGTTTACAAATTTTAAGAGAATTTATTATTATATTTTGGAAGCAATACAAGTTATTTACGTTAACGTTATCCTTTCATTGGGTTACTTCGACACATCCTTTAATTGTCAAAGTTATATAAAGCAACTATGTCCTTAAAAAAGTTTGTAAAGTCTTAACCCCACATTTTAGGGCAAAAGTATTTTTTGATCATATTTAAAAACCCCATGTTCCAATCACAAAAAAAAAGAAATAAATCCCTAATTCCACCATAGGTGTAATCAAGGATTTTTAAAAATACGAGATTGAAAGTGTTCATGGGACGGATGGGAACGGAATAACTTCATCCCATCAAAAGATTTACAGGATGAATTTTCCATCATGTGTCTTATCCTGTCTTGAATGAGATGGGACAAGACATGGGACGGGATGAGAATTTTTTGTTCATTTTTTTTCACATCTATCATGACTTTTTTTGTTTTTGTAAATAAAAAATCATAAATTAGTAACAACCATTTGCTTAAGTTTACAAGACTGAACATGACCCAGTGTATTTATGTATTGGTTAAATATTATTTTATCTAATTAACAATAACTCAATTATCAATTTACACAATAAACAATAAAAGTACTCGCACCGGTCTTTATTACAAGACACCAACTACCAAATTAAATATTTTTCCCATTTTACCCATGTCATTAATGAAGATCAAAAATGGAAAATGTGAAACATGTCATTTAATGAAGGTGAAATTGGAAAATGTGGAAAATTATTTTAAGACACAACTGTCATTTCTTGGTTTATAAGAAGTTAGAGTTGGTACCTTATATAATAAAGATCGAAGGGAGTATCTACTATGCCAACGAACAATTAAAAAGTATTGTTTTTGTCAACACCTTCATATTTTACCTAATTAACATTAAATTGGCTAAAGACATAGCCATTTTTACTAGTACACATGGGGCTACTATTTAATGACAATTAGACAAAATTTACGGTGTTGGCTAAAACAATACTTTAAATTGTTTCTTGGCGAAGTGAATACTTTTTATTGTTTGTTGTGTCAATTTGTTTCTTGTCTAACTATCATTGGTCAAAATGATATTTTCATAAGTACACACTTACTAAAGCCATTCAAACAATAAAGTTTATTAAGAGTTCTATAAAAAGATTAATAATAGGGCAATTTCAAATGAAAATAGGGTATGTGAAATATAAATGATAGATAAAATGTTTGAACTAAAACAAATTATAAAAATGTAGAAGACATATAATAAACTAAAAAAATCAAATCAATATAAGTATAAAGTGTCAATCCAGTTCTAGTCTCCACTTAGTGAGAGTCCTACGAAAGGGAATACGTTGTCTTACCTCGGCTTTATGCAGAGAGAATGATTCAATACAAGTATAACTTTTAAAAATAAATCAATAAATAATACATATACACACACACATACACACATAATATACCCCGATGAGAATATGGCACCATCGTATTGTCCCATTAGAGATGGGATTTTGGGCTAGCCCGATTTAATGGGTCACACCGACCCAGCCCACTTTCAAAATGGGCTAGTCCATTTTCGGGATCAATATTTTACAACTCAACCCACTTTTTTTTGTGTTTTTTCAGGCTCAACCCGACCTGAGATACAAGCTCATCATGCAAAGTTGGGATTTTGGGCCAATTCAACCTACTCTAAAAGTAAGTTAGCTCGCTTTTAACTCGTTTTAATTTGGACATAATTCCTAAGTCTACGTCTCATCACCCTTTTGTCTTGTCTTGAAAGATGTCTTATGGAAAATTTTATCCCAAAATGACTGGAATTAAGATAGGATGTGATGCGTTGAAAGAGAAATATATATTTTTTACTTGAAAAAAAGAAATATATTAACACCCTTATTTAAGACAATGAAATGTCCTTTTCGAATTTAATTTATTTTTCTATCATTTTCATCATTTAATAACAATAATCTTCAAATTAAAAATTCAAAATCATAAGATAAATTTGAATATGTTGTTCATTACATTAAAGTTGTAAAATTGGTTGTACTATAAGGGTTCATGTGATTGTGGAAAATGGCCGCATGTGAAATGGAATTGGAAAGTTGAGTTGGCCTAAACAAAAGTGTCTTGGTAGAATTCATTTTTGCTATAACAGTGACAAGAAACACTTACACCATTACCCTCACCTAAAATGGATTTTAGTGGATTAAAATTGATTTTAAGACAATGAAACCCATTTAAATGGCTTAAAACCATATTAAAATCGATTTTAGGCGAGAGTGGTGATGTAATTGTTCCTTGCCACTATTATAGTAGAAATGAGTCCCACCCGGACACTTTTTAGCGTCTAATTTCCATTTTTGTTTCCCATGCCCCATAACTCCACTCAACTTTTCATTTTTGTTTCCCATGCCCTAATTTCCACAACCAAAAGAGCCCTAATTTGTTCATATTTTAAGGGAAAATCAAATATAAGTCCCGGGTAAAGGACATAATACTGGAAAAGTCCCAAAAATTGAAAAAATTAAAGTAGAGTCCCTTGGGACCTCACTTTAATTATTTTTGAATGTGTGGGCCCCACATTTAATAATAAAAAAATCTACACATTATTAAAGGAGAGAAGAAGAGAGGAGAGAGAAAAGGTGGGTGAATTTTTTTATTATTAAATGTGAGGCCCACACATTCACAAATAATTAAAGTGAGGTCCCAAGGGACTTTACTTTAATTTTTTTAATTTTTGGGACTTTTCCAGTATTATGTCTCTTACCAGGGACTGTTATTTAATTTTCCCATATTTTAATATCAAAATATCAAAAAGTTTCGCAAATAAGTTTCTCAAAGTGTGCCATCATGACTTGTACGTTGGGAAATAAGGATTGAAATGAATTGGGATTTGGAGCATAGCTAGGGAGACACAACAAGTGTATCACTATGTACATTTGTCAGCATTTGATTTGGACAGGTGTCTAGTTCCCCTTTATGACTGTACTTTCATCTTTTGCCTTTTCTCTTTCTGTATAAATGCCAAAGTACACCCATATTACCCCTTTTCTTCACCCAAACTATTTCAACACCCATATTTACTGAAAAAAACTGCTGAGAAATCCTGAAGTTACGGTATAATAAGAGAGATCCTGATTCTTAAGTATGAGAACAAAATTTTTTAGTTACAGATAAATTATTCATAGCTAAAAGAAATTTACACACCTTGATGATATATTGCGAAAATTCTCCCATCATTTCTCACTTTCCAATTATATTGTGTTCTACATGGCCTTTGTTCACAAATCATGAATGCATCTTAAAATATATGAGCATATAGAGAGCAAAAAAGGCGTGAAAACGAGAGCAAAAATGATATATGTGCATATTAATAGGCAAAATTTTTGGAAAATGCTTATGTAAATTGTTTATGTTCATTTTGTCAAGTTCTCTAATACTATAAAATTGTATAATAAGTATGACATTTGAAACCTGATATAATGAATACATGGAATTCAATATAACTAGGCTGGAAAAACTTTTAATGGTCATATTATTTAGTCTTTTGAATATTTTTTTTTATAATAGTAGCATTAAAAACATGTGAAAGGGGCAATTAAAAATTATTAATTGTGATTAAGTTAATAAAATGAACTCAATTAACAATCAACTTAAGGAGACTTGCCTTCAATTCTAGTCATTAGGTAGATGGGATCGAATAATTACATGAGTAATTGTATCAATGTTGTAAAAGATAGACCAGATGACGAGTTAGAGAAGACTTAAGGTCACTGTTCTGCACAGTCAAATTGTTCAAAACGGAAGTCAAACAGATGACCGTTGAGCAAATATGTTAAGCGGTCGACAGTTAGATCGATCATATTCTTACAACATAGAATTGTACTAATTAAAGAAATATAGTGAGTCAATTATTATTGGTAATTTGATAAAAAATTGTTATTAGGAAAATTAAAGTGCTTTTTCAATTTTACCCTTACTAATTTGTGATACACTTATACTTCTCTTTTCACAATCATTGTGTATAAGTAAAAATGAAAATCAACCATTTTTTAACTTTTACATTTTACCACCCATAATTTTTAAGTAAGTAACTAAATACTCTTATAAGAAAATACGAGAGTTTACCGTTTAAATGTAGTTAATATTTATTAGTAATCATCATAATTTATAAGCCAAATCTAGACCAATAATGACTCCAATTATGATGTTATGGCGTGAGATTTAACACCCTGTGATTTTCTCAGTATCCATTAATAAGCCTAAAGAAACCAAGAGATACCCTTAAATCTGGATAGTTTTCTCAAAATCTCTTTCATCAATTCTTTAATTTGTTAAAAATTCTTTAATTTGTTCACTCACAAACAAAGGTAACATTTGATAATTGGAAATGAAAGTTAGGAAATAGAAAGTGAAGGTTATTTGATAATTTACATATATCTCGGGCCCACAAACTTTCTATTTCAATCTTAAATTTTTGTTCTAGGCCCAAAAACGTAACTTTACTTCCCTATCATTTTCTTTACTTTACATTTTGACACTTTCTGTTACCATTTCTCCATTTTTATTTCTCAACACCAACCGAACTTGAGAGAGAGAGAGAGAGAGTGTTTGTATGTGTGTGTTCTGTCACGATCATTAGTTGCACGTGGAAACTAACAAGGTAACATTTTTTTCTCACATAGTATTGTATTGTATTACTCTTTGAAATTTGATTTGTGATCACCAAATCAATGGATTGCTAGTGTGTCTGTGTGTATATATATTGTTATTGGACCCATTTTCATTTTCACCTTCCTCAGCTTCTTCTCTCTTTCTTCTCTGTTCTCTTCTTGTGAGCATTTCTTTCTTTCTTTCTTTCTTTCTTTCTCACACTCTTCATTTTAATTCTGCGTGTTATTTTTTGAACTGCGTGAGCTTATTCATTTATGATTATCTTTCATGGTTTTATGATTTTGTTGATGAGAATTGATTTTGTTCTATGATCTGCTCTGAAAGTGTTTCATATTTTTTTCATATGTTCAAAAAATTGTATCCAACCTTTGATTGTTCAGTTTTTTTCTTTTTGTTTTTTTGGGTTGATGTTGATCCATGGAAGGCTTGCGTTATGTAGATGACCCTCTAGTTAAAATTGCCTTGCTGTTATTCTCAACAGAGATTTCACTTTTGAGTTGAAAAATTTAGGTTGAATCATATAGTGGGTTTTTACTATTTTTTCAGTTCTAGATTCTGCTATAAGTGACTCAATTAAGTCATATAATGATCTTGAAAACTTTGGGTTTGCTTTTGTTTTTAGTTTTTTTTTGGTGGGGGGTGAGGTTTAAAGTCAAAGCTGTATATAGCCTTATAGATGGTTTTTCTTGGAGTATATATGCCTTCTATTGGGTGAATGATAGGGTTGACACTGTATGATCCATGTAGCCGATGTAACCGACTCCACGTAGTGGAATAAGATTTTGTTGTTGTTGTATATGAATTCTGTAACATCTCAGTGCCTCGCTCTCGAAATTATCCGCTTTGGTGAATCCTCACCAAGCCGTGGTGAGGATTCACCAAAGCGGATAATTTCGAGAGCGAGACGTTGAGATGTTACACTCTCTATTGGGATTTTCTCTGATGGTCTCTTTGCTATATTTATTTTGTTTTGAAACAGGACCTATTTATTTCAAGCATGGCTCTCTCTGGTGGTCAGAAAGATAGAGGAGAGTTGAGGATTTATGACAGTCTGGATGAGCTGAAGACGGATTTGGCAGACTATATTGCTGAAATATCAGAGATATCTGTGAAGGAGCGAGGAGTTTTTGCCATTGCTTTATCTGGTGGTTCTCTCATTGGCTTAATGGGGTATCAGTGACTTTGTGTCAGTTTTTTTCCAATATATGTTCCTTTACTTTTATGATTTGGTCTTGGGTTTAAATTTATGGTGGTAACAGAAAACTCTGTGAAGCTCCTTATAACAAGACTGTTGACTGGTCCAAATGGTATATCTTCTGGGCTGACGAGCGTGTGGTTGCTAAAAATCATGCTGATAGCAATTATAAGCTTGCAAAGGATGGCCTTTTGTCCAAGGTTGCGTTCTTGATCTTGATTTCTCATGTTCATTATTGCTTCCTTTATTTATACCTCCCATTATTGCACTGGGAGGTATTCTCTGTTTGCCCTTTCGGGTTCATAGATTGGGGGGAGAATAAGCAGCCCCCACCATAGGGCAGGGTATAAGGAAGATTCATTTAACATGTGAAATCATACTTCTATACTAGTCCTTACAAACTGACATGGCTGTTCTTAAGTGCTTGATGATCTTTTATGTAACTGCCTCCATCATTGGGATATTCAAATCATTTGACTGTAACAGGATAGCTGGTTTGGGTGTTTTGTGCAATGAAATCTTAACCATATATGTTTTCTGGTTAATTGATAATGTCTATTTTTACTTGATTTATGATTAATTACTTTACATGTAACATTCCAGAGGCTCATTTGCTTGTGACAATACTCCTATTTAGTTTGTTAGCTATTACCTTGTGCATTGGTCCTACTGTTGTTAAGTTTACACTCACTACGTGCTTTAGATTCAAATGTGAATTCTCTTCATTGTTATGTTGGTGGCACATTTATGCAGGAAGGAGTGACTAATTATTAGGTTACAAATGATTTCTTTTGCAATCTGTCTGACAGACTTTTGCAAATCAGGTTGCTTCATTTTTCAAACTAAAATATTTGATGAGCACTAAAATACTGGAAGGAATAATGTGCCGAACCTGCCACATTATGAAAAACATAATTACTAGAGTCCATATTTGACCATTTAGCAGGCTGGTTTGTTGAATCATCCCATGCATAGTTCGTCTCTTTTAAGTTCTTTTCTCTATGGACTTAGAATGCTACTAGAAAGAAATAAGTTAGTAACTAATGCCTAAAGCAGAACGCAGAAACAAATTTCCTAAGATGCCTATTAGCACAACAGAGCTATCTAATCTCTTTGCATAGTCTGTGACTTGAAATTCAAACATATTGATTAGTATCAACATGTGGCGTGTTATTACTCAGGATTTCAGTTTATCTCTCTAGTCGTTTCTGTTGACACTGTGCAGGTTCAGTTAGTTATCCTGTCTCATGCTGTTTAAGTTTCAAATGAATAAGAAAATAACTTTTGATTTTCTTCATTAGTGGTGACATGTACCTTGTGAACATCATGAGTTGTATGCCCTTTTCTTCCTATAAGATATAAATGATGGTTATTGATCACCAATTAATGAATACATTATCAAAAGCCTTATCTGAGTAGGTGAGGTTATTTACATGGATTCTACAATGCCATTGTCGTTGATACATGTTCATGAGATTGGAAAGACTTTTATGTTGGCTGTGGGAGCTTAACACAACCCTCTTCCTTTACCTGGATGGAAAGTTAAAAGTAAAATAATTCAGTTTTAGCTTAATTTGTTATTTAACTGTTGTGAAAAAAAAGGTCGAGTAAGTAGTCGTTTTATCATTCCCTCTGATATGTTGTTCATTATTTTGACAGGTTCCCATTGTTCCCAGCCATGTGCATTCTATAAATGATTCTATGTCAGCTGAAGAAGCTGCCGATGACTATGAATTTGTCATCCGTCAATTGGTGAAAACTCGTGTGGTCAATGTGTCTGAAATCAGTGACTGCCCAAAGTTTGATCTCATCCTTCTTGGATTGGGTCCTGATGGTCATGTGGTTTCCATGTTTCCCAATCACCCTGCTCTTAATGAAAGGGCAGAATGGGTAACTTTCATTACTGATTCCCCAAAACCTCCACCTGAGAGAATCACATTTACCTTGCCAGTCATAAATTCTGCATCCAATGTAGCGGTGGTAGTCACTGGTGATAGCAAAGCGGAGGCTGTGCGCTTCGCAATAGATGATGTTGGACCTGAAGGCCCATTAATACCGGCGAGGATGGTTCAGCCTGGGAAGGGGAAGTTGGTGTGGTTTTTGGATAAGCCGGCTGCCTCGAAACTCGAAGCTTCCAACTTGTCCAAGTAGTATGAGGGGTTCCATGTAGAGTTTTAAGTTTGTATGTAGTAAACTTAAAGAAAAACAACAGTGGATCCTCAGATTCTGCCATGAAAAAGAGAAAAAATCTTTATTTTGCCTTTTCTTGCTCTCTCCTGGGGTGTCTTTTGGAGAAGTGTGATAATCCTTTTGTAAGCGGCCAATAAAGTTTTTGAGAGGCATCATTCAAAGTGCCTGAGAGGGTGTTTGGTTTCACTTGTTATAAGTGATTTTGCACTGTAAGAGATAAATTCTTCAGAAGAGTTATCTCAAAAGGTGCAAAAATGCTTTTTTTGAGTGTTTTCAAACAGGCACTTAGAATAGTTTTATCTTTCTTAGAGAGACTACTGAAGTTCTGATGATGATCTTTTTTCTTGTAAGCAATTCTGAAAGGCACATCAGGTTCTCTGTGTTTCCTTCATCTCCCCAAGTCTCATTAATTAAAATCAGTTGTTTGAAATCGCTTTTTATCTCTTGAAGAAATAGTTTTAATTTTATTGTTCCAATCCCTTACTAGGGACCATTCAGCTCATTTTGTGTTTTGTGTTGATTCTGTCATTCTGAGAACTGAACTCACATTGGAAAAAATATACAACTGATTTGATTTTATTTGTTGAAGTGTTGATGAAGCAATTTATTTGCAAATTGGATTTGGAGTCTGGTAAAAACATAGAATGATAGATAATTCATTCCCTAAATGATAATTATATATGCATTAATTTCCCTTTTAAAATCTAAAAAGACTTCGTTGTAAATTTTGAAACCAAATATATTACATTAAAAACTAAATGTTTTCAATAATTTTTTACAGGTTTATTCTATTTATTTATAAATTTAATAACTTGTATTTTTTTCAACATCATTCTCCATGTCAAAAAAACAAATTTGATTTTGGCTAAAGTATGTTTTTGGTTCCTTAACTTTGGAGAAAGTCATGTTTTGGTCCCTTAACTTTGGACAAAGTTATCTTTTAGTCCTTTAACTTTGAAATTTGTGTTTTTAGTCATTTTAAATTCGGTTTAAGTATGTTTTTGGTCCTTAGATTTGCACAAAGTCATGTTTAGTCCCTTAATTTTGGAAAGAAGAGACTAAAAGCATATTTTATCCTTTTTTGAAAGGACTAAAACATCCCTTTGTCCAAAGTTAAGGGACAAAAAGCATACTTTTCAAAGTTAAGGGACCAAAAACACACTTTTTCTCCAAAATTAGGGACTAAAAACACACTTTTCAAAGTTAAGGGACCAAAACATGACTTTCTCCAAAGTTAAAGGACCAAAAACATACTTTAGCCTTTGATTTTTATCTAGCATAAGTTTACAACAATTAAGCCTTATCCTGTAGATGGTTACATAGATCACTTTATATCATTATATTCTATTAGTAACCAAATTTTCAGGTATGTTATTAATAAAAGGATCAGGCTTTACTACTTTAGTAAATGTTCATTATGTTCTCCCTCTCCCTCATGAAGTATGACTCTACTATTTGATCTTTGATCTACCACTTGCTGGCTCATCCAATGACTCTTTGGTTGTATCCAAACCAATTCAAATGATTTCCTATAATTTTCTTACTAATAGGTGTCACTTTTAAGACGTTTGTGTATATAATCATTACGAATTTTATCAATCCTTGTATTATCACACATCTATATTCTCAACTACCTCCATTTTATGCCTATTTTCCCTCTTTTAAACCAAACATTTAGTACAACCAGTAGTGCGAACAAACTTCCTATTTACAAAGAATTCTATTATCTTTTCTCTTTGTTCCCGTCACGGTTTGAACCTCTAACTAATCAATTAGGGTGTACAAACCAAATGGGCAGAAGTCATCTTGACCTAGCAGATTTTCTCTACTTATACCTCAGCTTGAATTTTATGACTGGCATTGTCATCAATCTCATCATCATGTTGTATGATAGGAAAGATCAATTTCACATATAAACTATTAGTGAAGTATCACCGAGCACATATATCAATAAATTGTCTCTTATCAACTTTTAGAAGGGATCAAAATCATTTGCTTGGTTAAATATATGATAACAACCGCTAGAAAGAAGACATGTGGCGTCAGCTCGGAAGCCATGTCACTTAATTGATGCATGTCATCAAACAAGGCAAAAACAATCAGAATTTTTTATGACCATAGTCAGAATAAAAACTTGTAAAAGAGAAGGATTTATGTAACATCATAGAAATTATTTTGGCTTATTGATATTAATTAGGCATTGAAATATGTGACATTGAGGAAATTCAATCACGAGTGAATTATTTAAGGTATATTGAGGTGTAAAGTATGGTGTAGATATTGGATTAAACGAGTTGAAACTCTCGTGCGATGCACGGGGGCTTCACAAGCGTAATAACCTATACCTAAATAATTTGTTTATCTGCTTTACCTTTTGAGGTTTTTGAGAATTTATTTTGGATTTGGGATTTAATTTGGATTTGATGAATTAATTTAAAGTTGATATTTTGTGGAGATTAGTTAAAGATTTAGGCGAATGAAGGAATAAATTACATTAAGATATGTAGGAAATCAGGGGGATGTGAGAAAATTTTCAAGGTTTTAATTATCATCATTTAAAAGAAATAGTCATAAAAAATAATTTTAAGTATTTATTTTGAATTTGAGTATTTTGAGGGAATTACTTTGAGATTTAAAGAGATTTATAAGCAAAGAAACTTTCTGTCAAATTAAGATATATTTCTAGGAATTAATTTAAAAATGATTTTAACAATATATTGTAAAAATGTAATCCAATGAAGAAGACCTGAACAATCTCTTTGCAAATCAGAAAATAGTGTGCCCCCATAGACAGTAAAAATCATGAACATATATCACCACAAATAGTGTTCCAATGCAAATTTAAATGAAAGAATCACTTGTTTATTATGAGGGGAGGGGAGAAAAAAGTTTTTTTTCTAGTTGGATTTAATAAAATTAGAGAAGTGCGTAAAAAAATTTATAAATTGTCTTATTCTTATATCTTACTAAAATTTCATTTTTTTTATCAAACTTACTAAAATTTCATAACTGCTTTTCTACAATATTTTTAAATCCAACTCAAAATTTTCTCCCAACTTCTTCCCTTCATACCAAACAGCTAATATGATGCAGATTGCAACCTCGAGGGACTACACTGTTAAAATCAGTCGACTTGCTGAGTAACTAAAACTAAGTTGTCAGGCAATCATCTCACCTCTTAAGCAAAATATAAGAGAATCAGGGGTATTACTAAAATGTGTGAATTAATAATACGAAACTGCTATTTGAATTCTACACAGCTTCAAGATCCGTATCTGTATTTACCTCGACATGACAAAAAATATCAAACTCCATATTATCACATAATTTTGACTACCTTAGTTTTGCCAAACCTTTCAAGATGAAGTTAAATTAAGGTTGAAAATATAAGGACTGATGAAAATAGAGGATCATTGCCAAGGAAGGTGAAATGATATCTCTTAATCATTGACTATGATGCCATTCTCGTAAGATAACGATTTATACTACAAAATTTTACGGCATATACACCTCTAGCAAATGGAGTGCAGAAACACAGAGAACAAAGCACCAAGTTTTGTGTACAGGATCATAAATAGATAGCTGCTAAGATCTAAAGTGCCAAAATTTTTAACCCGCTGTATCACTTGGATCAACTAGCAGGCACCAAAGTGCGGTATTCTGTCTCTGTAATTGACCTTATACCATTTTCATGAGGAGTCACTTCTTCCATATCTTCAGTTGGAGGGAAGCCACGCTGTCTCCCAACTATCCATTGGTCTATAACTCCACAGTCAATTGCATACTTGATCGTATGCTCAATGTATCCTTTGTCAGTTATCAGATCAGGTTGAACTGAAAACATTCGCATGATTGCTGAAATAAAAACACAAGTACTAAGAACAGAGAAAAATAGCGCTTAATTTGGGGAAAGAAGCAAAATTATGAAATAATATAAATTCAGAAACATAGTTAGATTGTCAGAGAACATGTTTGTTACTTATGATATCAAAGTGGTAATTTCATAAATTTGAGATCAGTAACCAACATATATGGAACAGATAAAGAAAGCAATTGAGAATATCTGTGAGCATTTCATGGTTTGCCGGCATAAGTTTCTGGATTTTCAGAAAAATAAGACAGCAGCATGCATGCTTGAAGTCAAAGGAAACAGAGTACATATCCATAAACCTCATATCATTGATCTAAGAAGAACAAAACTGCTTGGAATACATGTGCAGAAGTGAAATAGGATAATTGTGGAATATCTTTTGCTTATTGTAAATATATTCTCTGATTGCATATGTATTTATTAGACTATTAGTCATGATTAGCATTAATTAGGAGTTATTATATTGTCTCTCATTCTAGCCTATATATAGGCACCTGTACATCAACATTAAAATAGGAGAAATATATTTTCCTCTGAAATCATTCCACAATAATAAAGGAACAAGACCCTGAATTCACAGAAAAGTACCTGCAACAATGCCATCTCCAGAAGCAGACATATCGCTAGTAAAAGGGGTAAGGGGGGCATCCTCCATCCCCAAAACAGCACCATCAAGCTCCTTAGTGTAGTAATGTATCTTAGAAGTTCCATTAGTCACAAACAAAACCTTAAGATTTTCATGCCATAGTGGTGCAACCACTTCAGGTTCATAATGGACAAACTTAGACCTGTCATTATCTTTGGTGTCGAATTCTTCAGATGGAGTGATCCCACATAAAAACTCTAATTCTTGCTTAGTGACCTCAATAATATCTGCAAGGTTCCATGCTTGCTGAATGAAACTCATAGTTTCTTCTCTGGAGTGCCATAGTGGCATTGGAAGGTTTACATCATAAAAAACAACCCCTCCCAATTTGTTTGAAATTCTGATAGCTTGCATTGCAGTGGACCTCATGCTACGATCAAGCAGGGAATGTGTGCTGAAGTAGAACATCTTTGCCTACAACAGATGTTCTTAAAATATTCAACAAGCATATAGGACCAGTCTAGTCACTTGATAAGGTAAAAGTATAAAAAATCATAAGGGTAACCCAAGTAAGAAATAAGAATAATAAATGCATAAATAAAACCCAGATAGAAATAAATCATGGTTTTACCCACCAATCGAACCAATGTTTGTAATTACAACATACTCCCTCCGGTCCTAAATATAAGACCTAATTGACTTTTTCTGGAAAATCCTTAAAAAAGCAAAATAAGTTAATTATAAAATGATTTACCTAACTTTTTCCCTTAAACTAGTTTATTTTACCTATAAACTTATGGATAATCTAAAAATATATCAAATATGTAATCATTTAATAACCTATTTCGCAACCTTAATCTCTCCAAAAAAAAGTCAATTAGGTCCTATATTTAGGACCGGAGGTAGTACTTGTCAATCCACAAATTACTAATTTAATGAAATAATTGCATGGTTCCAAATTAGAGAAAAATAAGTGTCAATATATGAATTATACACTATAATTAAATAGGTTAGATTCCCATTTGCTACCGAGCAAGACTAGTTCTCTCTATTTCATCAAAAAAAAAAAAACTAGTTCTCTAAAGAGGTAAAAATCAATCTACAAGTTATGATCTGCAGTAATTATCTTTACTTCTCCAGAACTTGCTTCTTACACAGGTTTTAAGTAGCATACCTCCGTCAGCACATCAATGTTAATCTCAGACTTTGTTAAACAATCTTCTGCACAAGGTTTGGCACAACTCATCTTCATTCGACCCCTTTTTCCAATCTTCATCAAAGACACCGCTGTTGCCCTTTTACTATCAACGCGGACTGATCTAGTTTGAACATTGTTTATATTCATATAGTACAGCATAGCCTGACCATACTCATCATCAGCGAGTTTCCCCATAAAAGCAACTTTTCCACCCAAATTTGCTAGAGCAATAGCAACACCACCAGCAGAGCCCCCAGGAGCCCTAACAAATTTTTCAGGACTCCACAGAGCATCATTCATTCTATCATGGATTTCATAATTTAAAAGCCTATTGGCTGGCCTTCCTGAAGGCACAAAAGCATGCTGTGCAGACCCAAAGCAACAAACAAGGGGAGGCCAACCATAAGTAAAACTAATATCCTCTCCTTCATCTTTGATCAATTCTAGGTCGTCTTCAATCTCCTCCTCAGCATTTTCAATGAATGATGGCTCATCTTGGTCACTGCTTTCAGCCTCACTGCCCTTATCCTCCATGACTACATCCTCCTTCTTAGATATTTTCCGAGTTCTAACCTTCTTCTCTTTCTTCTCCTTTTCCACATCAGCACCACTAGATACATCTATCCAACAAACAAGTATTCAAAACTCATCAGCATAAAATAATATCACCAACAAGGACCAGTTTTACACTAAGCATGCACATATTGATCGAGGGATTACCTTTTTTCCGGGTTTTTCGCACTTTCTTCTTGGAATCATCACTTGAGGCAGGTGAACTTTCATCACTAGCTACCAATACATCATTACCATTCTCCTCTAGAGACTCATTTGTTAATATTTTCTTAGTCTTAGTGGCAGCCTTCTTTCTTTTAGTTGTCTTCTTTTCCTCTATATTCCCATTTTCATTGGATTCGTCTAAAACCGAACCAAGAGAAGCAGCCGTCTTCTTAGCAACAACAAGAGGACTCAATTTACAGCCTAACTTAAATCCTCCAAGTTGCACTAAATTTGAAAAACCATAATTTGACCAGCCTACCTGGCACCTACATATAATTGTAAAACCCACATACATCAAATTAATCCAAAAAATTAGAACATTATAAAATTATTAACCACAGTCAATTCTCAAGCTCTTAGCTCAGAAAAAGTAAATTCCAAACATTCCTACAACTCATTTCATGATTAACCCGCCATTACTATAAACCACTACAACAATTTTGTCCACAAAAAAAAAAGAAACGAAAATTGAAAATAATAATAAAGAAGTAGGATCCTTAAAGGCTAATTATCCTAAATAACTACTCATAATTAGGATAAATGAAGAGGCAGGATTAGAAGAAGAGCAACAAAATTGGTATGCTGAGGGTAGAAATGTAATTTGAGTTTGAGGAAGAGAGAGAGAGAGAGAGAACCTGGGAAGTGGGAGAAGGTGAAGGTGGGAAAGGCAGGCCATGGATAGAATGAGAAGGCTTTTCCTTCTTCATAAGCCATTGTTTTTTGCTGCAAGATTCTGGGTTTAAGGGATGGGACCAAAACGACAAGGACTTTTCGCGTTTTGTCGTTTTTTCTTCTTCATATTTTGTGT
The DNA here is from genome assembly GCA_029929735.1 of Mimosa pudica. NCBI lineage: Eukaryota > Viridiplantae > Streptophyta > Magnoliopsida > Fabales > Fabaceae > Mimosa > Mimosa pudica. Next base: position 5,665,084 of record JAKELP010000035.1, read on the forward strand.
CTTACAATTTAGATTCCATTTCATTAGTACATCTTTTTATTTTTTCTTTTTAATTACCGCTCGGTAATCAGCGCCTACTGCAATCGACTGATACGGACTCGAGGGATAGGGGTGTTGACCACATGAGTAAAGTCGTCACCTCTTCCAATAAGAACGCTTCCTGAGATTCAAACACACGTTTTCATTGTCACTCACTAACCAGCTCAACTAACTACCCTTAGGTTTACATCTTTGTCTTTTTTTTGTTAGAAATTTTAGGAAGAGGTTTTGAGCTCAACCCAATTCAAGGGCAGGGCACCTAGTCAGACTATCCGGTCAAGTGAGAATAGAGTCAACTATTAACTCCCCCCGCCTGACTGGCCTAGATCAATGGAGATGTCTCCCCAAGCACCGCAATGGAGACACAACTAAATGTCACTCTTAGGGATCGAACTCGTACAAAAATGGACAACTAAACACTTTAAATCCGACTCCCTCACCACTTAACCAACGGAAGATGAGTTTACCTCTTTTTTTTTCTCTTTAGATCCTTATGAAATTGCATTACTTGTTACCAATATGAAAGAAGATATTGAGGTAAGGTATGCTATCTTTTTTTTTTTTGTTAAACACCAATGGAAGTTTCCCAAAAGCTCATTTCATTAAGGAAGGTTGAAAGTTTTATTTTGGAGTAATTTTACCCTAGATCAAAAGATGTTCACAGTTACATTTTAACATTTGGAGAATAATCATATTACACCTATAAAAGGATGATGATGTGCCATCATAAGTTGAACACAATCATTTGCTTAATATTTTAAATTAATACTCGCTCTAGTTCTAAATATAAGAACTATTTAGAGAGATGATTTTAATGTTAAATATAAACTATAATATTTTTAATTTGTGCCTATTTTTTCCAATACTACCTCCATTAATTTACCTCAATAGTAATTTAAGTAAGAGATGAGATTGTAAGTTAAGTAATAGTATGATTGGAGTATTGGATAAAACATGTCAAATCAAATAACTTCACTAAGGGAAAATGCCATTTAAATCCCTCCGAATATACAAAAGGACAATTTAGGAACTCAAACTTCCAAAAGGACCATGAAGGAACTCGGACCTAGTTGACATTTCAAATTTGTGTGAAAGGACAAAATTACCCCATCATTAAACAAAACATTTACACCGCACCTGTTAACAATTGAACTTTGGGCATTAACAACTGAACTTTAGGCATTGACATTTTGAACTTAAGAATTAACTTCTTCGTTAACAAGATAACATTGGTGATAACATTGGTGTAACATTACACCAATGTTATCTTGTTAACGAAGAAGTTAATTCTTAAGTTCAAAATGTCAATGCCTAAAGTTCAGTTGTTAATGCCCAAAGTTCAATTGTTAACAGGTGTGGTGTAAATGTTGTTTAATGGTGGGGGTAATTTTGTCCTTTCACACAAATTTGAAATGTCAAATAGGTCCGAGTTCCTTCATGATCCTTTTGGAAGTTTGAGTTCCTGAATTATCCTTTTGTATATTTGGAGGGATTTAAATGACATTTTCCCCTTAACTAATATCATTACTATACATAAATTAAATTAGGTAAATAAGCTCTCTCTCTTTCTTCACTCTCGATGGCTTTCTTGGTGGGCATCGCAACATGAAGATTCACGGCTTGGAGAGAATGAGAATGCGCTAGCTCAAGCTCTTGATTTTTCTTCTTCAACAAACTGGTGTAATGTAATGTTAATTTTAACCCCAAACATATTTTCAAATACTATTAATTCTAACATGTTAAATGATATGCCTTCTTCTGTGGCTCGCCAAGTGTTTGATGAAATGCCAGAAAGACCACTCTTTTATTGTCCATCCCTCAAATAAGCAAACTCCAACTATCTGGGAACACATTAAAAGTCTTGCTTTTGCCATGCATGATGTTGACACTATTTACACAAATGTTTATTTTATATTGGATATTAGATGGTAGTAAATAGTAATCTGATATGATGAGGGGTTAATCTTTTTTATTATTATTATTTTAATATTTGTTTTTGGTTTATTTTATATAAGTTGAGATTTTCAATTGTGTACAGTTGTCAAAAGGGCTGCTCCTACCATGAATATCCTGAAGCAGCATCTGCGCTCCCTCAGGCTCAGGCATCATCAGTTTGTTACTATCAATAACCACTTGCAAGGTAAATATGTTGTTCTCCAACTACTCTTATTAGTGTTTGTTTTTAAAGAAATCACTCTTATTAATTAAACAAAGTTGTCTAGTATAATCCCTTCCCCAACACCCTTACCAGGTGGGGACCAGAACTGAATTGGGTTGGTCCTTTTACTATTATTAATTGAATGCTTTGAAAACGATTGCTCTAAAATATGCTCCCTCTCACTTCTTTATACTTTGGCTTACTACAGGAGCTAGATAAGTAATTTGGGATGATTGAAAAAATTAGTTGTTATTAAAATAAAATACCATATTTCATTATGACTGCCATTGGATGTGAATCTCTTAATGTGCTACTTTGGAGGAAGAAATCGTAAATTTAGGAGGCTATGTGGATTGAGATATTATATTTATGACTTAATCTAATCACCTGACTAGCTCTCATATCAAGAACTGGAGCTAGTATTGTTGAATTGATTTAGAAATAAATTTTGAGCTAATACTATCTTTGTTCCCTCTAGTTTGACCCTATTTGGGTTTTTCTCCCTTAATTTCAAACAAAAGGTTTTGGTCTCTCAAGTTTCACTTTTCTTAAATATGTGAATGTGATTTTGGACCAGTTTTACCCGTAAAAGGATCAAAACCTCTTTTTTAAATTTTCAGATGCCAAATTCAAAATGGATGTAAATTTGAGGGGCCAAAGATTATAATAACTGATCAAATTTTCTTATTTTTCTGTACTCTTTCTATTTCTGGATAATAAATCAAACAATTTTCACCCGACTCTGTTCTGTTTAAAATTTGGATTTATTCATCGGGATCCGACGATATTAAGAACCAACTAATTAATCAAACCAAATTTACCTGACTCTGTTCTGTGAAAATTTTCATTGCAGCATTTGGTATTTCCTCCTTTCACACTGCCTCTAATTACTCTGTGGAACTTCACACAGAAGATCAGGAAGTTGTAATTGCCTTGGGTAGTAATGTAGGCAATAGGCTTCAGAACTTCAAGGAGGCCTTGAAGTTGATGAGGAAGTCAGGCATACACATCACAAGGCATGCTTGTTTGTATGAAAGTGCACCTGCGTATGTGACTGACCAACCTTATTTTTTAAATTCAGCAGTTAGAGCAGTTACTAAGCTTGGGCCGCATGAGTTATTGGCTGAGCTCAAAAAAATTGAGAAGAACTTGGGTCGTACAGATGGTGGTATAAGGTACGGTCCAAGGCCGATTGATTTGGATATTTTATTCTACGGAAAGTACAAGGTAAGCTCCAACATTCTGAATGTACCCCATGAAAGAATTTGGGAGAGACCATTTGTGGTGGCTCCTTTGATGGATTTGGTGGGATCAGCTTTGGACAGTGACACAGTTACTTGCTGGCATTCATTTTCAGGCCATTCTGGTGGAATTGATGAAGCATGGAAGAAGTTAGGTGGGGAATCCCTTATTGGTGAGGAAGGCTTGAAAAGAGTATTACCTACTGCAAATGGCTTGCTGAACTTGTCACAAAGGACTTTCGTAATGGGCATTCTTAATTTGACTCCAGATAGTTTCAGTGATGGTGGTAAGTTTCAATCAGTAGATTGTGCAGTTTCACAGGTCCGGAAAATGATCAACGAGGGGGCAGATATGATTGACCTTGGAGCTCAGTCTACAAGGCCAAAGGCCACTAGGATCTCTGTTCAAGAAGAACTGGACAGACTTATCCCTGTCCTAGAAGCAGTCCTAGCCATGCCTGAGGCGACGGGGAAGTTCATATCTATCGATACTTTCTACTCCGAAGTTGCTTCAGAAGCAGTAAGTAGAGGGGCTCATCTTATAAATGATGTATCTGCTGGACAATTAGATCCTAACATGTTCAAAGTCATAGCAGATCTTGATGTGCCATACATTGCAATGCACATGAGGGGAGACCCTTCTACCATGCAGAATACTGAGAATCTGCAATATCATAATGTTTGTGAGCAAGTAGGCTCTGAGTTATACTCACGAGTCCAAGAGGCAGAGCTTTCTGGAATCCCGGCATGGAGGATCATTATTGATCCTGGTATTGGATTCTCAAAGAAGACTGAAGATAATTTGGACATTCTCATGGGACTACCTGATATAAGAGCAGAGATTGCCAAGAAAAGTATGGCCGTCTCTCATGCTCCTTTGCTAATTGGACCCTCAAGAAAGAGTTTTCTACGCGAAATTTGCTCCCGGCCAGATGCGGCTGAGAGGGATCCTGCAACGGTTGCTTGTGTTACGGCCAGTGTTCTTGGTGGGGCTAACATTGTAAGGGTGCATAATGTTAGAGACAACCTAGATGCCGTGAAGCTCTGCAATGCAATTCAAAGACGGAAAAGTTATCACTCAACATGCAGACAATGATTCGTCTTTGTATCTCATGCAGCCATTCTCAGTGATGCAACTTTCCAATCTAAAGAGATGTGAATGAACAAGTTTTCATCAACTCAATCCTCAAATTTATTTTGTTTAACAATCATGTTACCCGATCAATATTTTAGCAGTATTCCTGTAACTTAGCTTCAGAAAATAGTCTGCCTGTAAGGCTGTAACTTAGTAGCCAATTATTTTTCCTAGATTGCTTGGATTGTTTTTCTTTTCTCATTTTCTTCTCTGGTTCTCTATCATCCATTTCTCTTTAGTTATTATGATAGAATTGTCTGACTGTTGATCTTGAAGTGTTAGAAATGGCATAGTGAATGCACATTTAATGATTTTGTTGTCAAAATGAAAAGGCTTTACGCAAGGAAGGTTTAACCTTGATGCCCGCATGTACAAGAATGCTTTGTTGATGTAATTTTATTTTTAGTCAAAATGCTTCATTGAAGTAATTAAACAAGGGTATATTTGAAAAACAATAGTTAAATACGCTACAAGCGATTACTAATTTTCCTTTAAAAAAATTATCTCCCAACAAGTGACTTGTCACAATGACCAGAGGAGTGTTAATTGCCCAGTACAAGCTAGACCATGAGCAAAATTGTGGAAAATACCCCCGTTAAGAATCCTTATCTTCCACTTTTAGGAGCAAGAAAATATTTAGTTGATAAAATGCTCAATGATATCTCACGTCTGTTTTTAGGAGTAAGAAAATATTGTGTTTTTTATATGTATTCTGTACATGTATTCCACTGCTACCTTCAAGCATGGAGGCGAACTTCTCATTCATTTAGATAGCAATTTTTGTTTTATGAGTACAAATACGAATGAAAGGCATATCAAAATGTGCAACCTAATATTTTAAAAATAAACTTTGCATCGTGTATAAGGAGTCATTAAGCTGACTTGTGTGTATCAACATAGAATTGAATAATCTACTGATGGGGAAGCAAACTCTAGTTTTATCAAACTTCAAAAATGTGTATGTACTATTTTATAACCGAAAGTGCAGAGCCTACTGATACATCTAAAGAGCCATAATCCATTAAGGTATCGGAACTTTCCTGGATGACCCACTTAAACATCTGAACAGAAGCCGAAAACTTGTCTCAAAATCTCAGATATTAACAGATGATAACAATGGAAGATAAGGCTCATTAGTTCCCTACCTATCTCTGAATCAATAGAAAAATGTAACCCCACATATACAAAGGTTATAGCACAGGATATCTGGGTAAGAAAATTGATGAAAAGCGGGGTTTCTATGGGCAACTGGTTCCATTAGCCATAAATTAAGAACCATTTTCTTTCATAGCATCTGCTTCAGCCTTTGCCATGGGATCATCCTTCATGTCAATTTCCTCTTCCTTTTCTCCTTCCCGCTCTTGGGCTAGTTGTTTTCTGCGTATGTCTTCTGCAGCCTGCATTGCAGCTCGATTTTCTGTCTCAATACGACGCATTTCCTCTTCTTGCTGCTGCCGCTCAAACCAAGTATCCGCATCCGCCCAAACTGAAATCAGAAATACATAGAATCAATCATTAAGGACAAAAGTAACCCTAAACTCTCAGATCTTTGACATTGAAAGGCCAATAATAAGAGTAACTTTTGCTAACTTTTCAATCCCAAAAATCTCCAGTCACTAAATTGTGTTAATATAACAATGAAAAAACAATCATATCACTTCCAAGATGGAGGAGAACAACTATTTCTATATATCAACTTCCCTAATTGCTCATCATTTGATGTTTCAAAAGTTAGCATGTATTACAGTAAAGGTGTGTCCTACACTGGGATTAAAAAGGCACATTGGTCACCGATGTAACTTGGAAACATGGATCATGAATGATATGTGATTAGCAAACGGAGGTGCAAGGTGGAAAACTAGCATGCCTACCAGATAGATGCATGCTTAAATATATGTGGGGCACATACTATACTAGAGTAAGGGATACTATTGCTTCAGCGAGGAAATATAGAAATTTCATAACTGAACTTAAGAGAATTTTATAAATCATATACAAACTTCAGTATATCGTATAATGGTAAGTACATGTCTACCCAGCAAACTCTACTCATACAATGACCCCTTCAAACCCACATCACATAAGTCCAACTCCAGTTCCAATGCACACATTATTGACAATATGACAGTTAACTCAATTCGTCCCCATCATTTAATATTAAGAACCAATTATTCCAATAAAATGTATTAACATTTGATGAACATGGAATTGATGAATCCCCTCGGCAAAAAAACCCGCCCAAAAAATAAGTGAAAAACTGATTATGATCACAAGTCCACTTATTTTATGCATATGTTATGAGTCCATCTATTGGTTCTTCCATTCTCTATGCATATCACTTTAGGTTATTTATAGTATAACCAAACAACACAAGGGAATCAATGCCACATTAAAGTATGACGGGAATCAACAGCAACATCTTGTTTAGTTTTCAATTGCAACCTGTTCAGATTGCATTTTCCTCTTAATGTCCAGAATATGAATGAACTTTTTCCCCATATTTACAGCATTAGCCATATATATGCAATTGTCTGACTCCATCATTAATGGAGATAAGGGTTAATGAAACCAACACTGAGAATATGCCATTGTAATAATCAGAACATGAGTGAACTTTCACCCCCACGTTCACAGCATTAACCATATTTCATGCATATACATATACTCATATATACTCATACCTAAATATAACAAAACCAGTTGACTCTTTATAGAGAATCACTAGATAAATTACTTGTAAATTGACTTTCCATATTTTTTTTCTCTAATTTGTTCATTCATTGAGGAAATCCTAGATAAATGACAATTCAAAATAAATGGCTCTAGTTCACTCGCTAATCCTGCTATTGAACTAGTTAAAACAATTTTGAAATTCGAATATCCTTAACTAGAATTTCCCCTTGTTCATTTGATTACTTGAAAGCTAACATGTAAAAGAATTCCCTAATTTCTCAAAAAACAACATATATAGGAGTACTCCCTCCGTTCCTAAATATAAGATCACTTCAGGGAGAAGAGCTTGTTCCTAAATATAAGATCACTTTCTAATTTGACTCAAGTTTTCCCCAAATTACTCCTATACTCCCTTCACCAAAAAAATAGTGGTTTGAAGAAGGTGATATTTTTAAAACTTAAGTGAGGGGTGTTTTGGAAATTTCATGCAATCCTAACTCATTGGATTGGTATGTCCTCCTTAATCTCTTCAAATTTGCTAAAGTGATCTTAAATTTAGGAACCGACGGAGTATTTAGTAAGCGAGAAATAGTTAACAACATTATAGAGGTAAGTAGAGCAACTATCAACATCTAAAACAGCAATGAGCAAAAGGAAGGAAGCTTAAGAAAAAGGAAGACGAACGTACTTGGCTGAGCAGCCCAGCCCTGTTCACCGCCCTTGATTTTCTCAGGGAGGGCGTAATTAACGGTGAGAACGCGGCCGTAGAGTTCGGAGCCGTCCATGTTGTCCATGGCGGCGGCGGCGTCCTCTCTCTCGAGGAAGGTGACGAAGCCGAAGGAGCGATGCTTCTGAGTGGCCTGATCCAGCGGCGTCTTCACGTCTTTTATGTCTCCGAACGGAATGAACGCGGCGTGCAGAATCGATTCGTTCACTTCCTCCGCTAGGCCTCCCACGTATAGTGTGTTCTTCTGCACACCTTGCATCGCCATGGCTAACCGGTCAAGCTCAAGCTCAAGGTAGCTTAGCTTCCTAGTGAGAATGATGACTCCTTGTGTTTGGGCTTGTTGGGCCGTTCATGGGCTTTAAGTCCCGGACCGGGTGGGTCCACCCCGCTTTTTTCCGATTGGAGAATTAATTAGATGGCCCTTGAAGAAAACATAATTAAAATGAGGTACCACAAGTTGTAATTTGAGATTACAAGTTGTAATTTACAACTCGTGGGACCTCATCTCAATTATCTTTCATGGGCATAATAATAATAATAATAATAATTATTAAAATGAGGGTCCACAAGTTATTATGTGAGCCTAATAAGTTGTTTGTTTACATGGGACCTCTAAGTAACTATGAGCTTGTTTGGATTCAGCTTCTGAGAATAGCTTATGGGAAAAGAGCTTTTGGATAATAGCTTTTGAGTAGATTAGCTTTTCTGAAAAATAGTTTTTGATGAAATGAGAGTGTTTGGATTAAGCATTTTGAGAATAACCTTTAAGAATAACTTTTGAGTAGAATATAACTTTTTTGAAAGATAGTTAGAATGAATAGTTTTTCATGTTTCTTTTATTTGAAATAAGTGTTTTTCCTAAATGAGAGATTGAAGTTTTTAGCTAGAAAAGGAGAAAAATGTGGTTTTTCTGTTTTATGATTAGGGTAATTTTGTCTTTTCACACAATTTTAAAATGTCAACTAGGTCCTAGTTCCTTCATGGTACTTTTGGAAGTTTGAGTTCCTGAAATGTCCTTTTGTATATTCGGAGGGATTTAAATGACATTTTCCCTATTTATTAACACATGATAATACCAATTTATTCTAACTTTATATTTCTATCCCCCACTCTCCCTCTCTTGTTTTTACTTTGTCCTGTTAGTAATACAAAAACCCAAAATTTAAAGTTTTTTCCAAAATATAAAAGCTCATATCATATTCTCCCTTCAATTAATATATTTTTTTTTTATTTTACCCTTAACTCTCTTCCATGTTTATTAATGCTTATACATTTTTCTCTCTTAAAAGTATCGTAATAGATATGGACAATATTGGAAAACAAGTCGTAATTCAAGCCACTCAACTAACTTCTACATGTTTTCTTTAAAAGCATAATTAGAGTTAATTTGGAAAAAAATGAAAAAAAAATAGAAAATAATCTTATATTTAGGAATAAAATGAAATTCGAAAGTGATATTAAATTTATGAACGGTGTAAGTCTTTGAAGTTGAGATGCCCACATGAATCCTTGAAATCATTGAAAGTGGGCGATATAAGGGTGGGAAGAAATTGGAATTTTTCACACAATTGAAGGATGAATAGCAGAGGATGAGGAGAATGAAATTCAGGATATTTTGGTCCTTTGGGAACTAGAAAGGATAAATAGTTTGGGAAAGAATAAATAGTTTGGGCAAGAGGGAAATTAAGTGAGATGTTATCCATTTAAGGATGGATGATATTCTTCAACCATATATGATATATCCCCATTGGAAGTAAGACAACATTTATATGGATCTCAACGTAGTTTTGCTTACGACTTAACCTAGTCACGATTCGTTTCAGATCATCATGGACTGTTTGACTAAGTTAACAGACATTTTGTCGATTTGGATTAATTATCCACTTTCCATATTAGCCTAGTTGTATGTAGATTAGATAGTTCAACCTCTTGGGATTCGAGAGTTATTATTTAGATAAAAAAACCTTTGGTTTACTTCAAATTTATGGAAGTCACCGTAGACGACAGTTAGTAATCACTCCGTTTCTAAATATAAGATCACTTTTGAAATTCAATTTGTTCCTAATTATAATAATATTTTCTAACTTTTCCCAATTTTTCCCAAATTAGCCCTATTAAGCTTATGTATAATAATAACAAAAGAGGGAGAAAGAAGATAAAAGTATATAGTGGGGAGAAATTGGTAATATCATCATGTGTAAATAACTAATTTAACTAACTTCTTTGATATATTTAAATTAGGAAAAGTGATCTTATATTTAGGAATTAAGTGAGTATTATTTATCATCCACAAATGGATGCTTTGGGGCATGTGCAATGGAGTTGTTAGGCATTTGCAATAAGCATCTGTGGCGAAATTTGTCTATAATAGTAGTTATCATGTTAGTATTTAGATGGCCTTGACCTTGTACAAGGCGTTATTTGTTTGGAAGTATTGGTCGCCAAATTTTTGGACTGAGCTCAATGAGAGAAATATCATTGGACCGAATTCGTTTGATCAATCAATAGAGAAAATTTAGGCTATTTGAAAGAAATTGTTGAATGCATAGAGTAAGCATGAGAGTTAAGCATATATTTATAAGCGGTGTAGGCTGCTAAAGTTCAGTGTGGGTGATATGTGACAATAATGATCATATGCACTTGGAATAGGATAGAGGCATTCTTCCATCATATTATCCATTAGTCATTTTTTGTTTGGTTCAATTACAGACTACTTTTTTTTTACTTAGAACCTTCGGTATCCGACCCCCTTCGGAGAACCGACTAATCCGAAGTTGCCGCCGGGATTCCCCATTTTGGGGGTGACGACTTCCCAAGGGTTCGAACCCATGACCTGGTGGGTACGCGGTGTCTTACCTTCCCCTTTCTTACCTGCTGGTCTACGCTCCCTTGGGCCAACTACCGACTACTTTATTGTTGCAATGAAATGATATGCAATGCAATATTAAGTACCATGTGCTTGTTTGGTTTGGTTTTAAGCAACTGGTTAATTTTCATTATCGATTAAATAGTTGCAGTTTTAAAATGTCCAAAATAGCCCCATCGAATAAATTGTTGGAAACATGTAAAAAATGTTATAGGTTTTGGAAGCTAAAGTGCAGTGGAATAATGTTATAGGTTTTCAAAAGCTTAGCAAGAAAACAAGAATTTCTCTCTACTTCTCATTCAACAGACTTGGAAAAAAACAACATACCAACAACAATGGAGAACACATCTTGAATAAAGATCTAAATTTTCCTCAACATATATATGTGATCTAGAAATCAAGGTCACTTATGTTCTTCAAGAGTGAAGTTCAAGAGGAGTAGATCTTGTCGAATAATGTTTTTGAAGATTACCATTATAAATGTGCAATGTAATGGAACCAAATGGGTAAGTTGATTTGCATTGCATTAAATTGTTGTGTATAGCATTTACCACTAAACTATTTATAAGAACCCATTTGTGCATAAAGCAATAGGCCATGTTCGAAAAAATAAAAATTGTGTCAAGAGGAAGAAAGAAAAAAAATAATAGTGCAAAAGTAAGGCATCCTCTAAATCAGGTAAAGTATATACTCTATTTGTTAGTTTAAGGCAAAATTGAACCTTTGCCCTCTTAAAAAATGGTTTGAACAATTTTCATGTTGTGCAAGGTTTTCATCCTCTAGAAAAATTGCCTCTTCTTCCATGCGAGATTAAGACAACCTTTCTACCTTAAACCACAAAGTTACCTACTATATATGTTTTTTGGGTAATTGAAAAAATCATATTATTTTTAAATAATTGAATTAAGTTCGTTGTTCTCATGAACATACGTTGTGGGGTGTCTAATACATTAACCATGCACAATCTATTCCAAAGTAATCCAAACATCATTTGAACTTTAATTTCAATCAAAATAAAATGTTTCATGATGATCATAGAAACTGAAACAAAAGCGCCAAAATTCATACTAAACTTTTCAAAAAACTTAACGTCTTAAACGTGTTTTTAGTTTCAGATTTGGACCCCCCATAATCTTTTTTTTATACATTAGGACCCCGCATAATCTTAATACTAACTCTAATCAATTATGAAGGAACAATTCTACAAAATTTACCTACCCACAACAACACAGTCAAAAACAAGAATTGAAGAGTTTGCTTACGCAAATCGGTTTTGTTGCTTCAAAAATGAACAAAAAGTTCAAGGATAAATGAAACCGCACCCACATAGGAATACTATGATGGAAGTGGCAACGCGTGGCAAAAATGATTGTAAAGTTAATTAACTCATTTTATTTGAAACCATGGCCGGTTTAAAAGAGATAGCTAAGGATTTCTTAAAAGAGACACACATGTTTAGATCTTACTCTCAAATCTTGCCTTTCAAAGATCTTTCAACACATAGTTTTGGTCTAACTTTCAAGATCTTCTCTTCCATCTCTAACTGGTTTTAGGTTAGTGTAAGATTTCGATGGCACATGGAAAATGATGAGTATATTAAGACAAATGTGTGTTTGCCAACCACATTAATATTATGTTAAGACATAAGTTGTTACATTAACTCTCTTATTTAAAACTACTACTATTTTGTTTCAATTGAACATAATTAATTAGAGGTATAGTTGGAAATCTATATATTTCAACAAATATAAGAAATATAAAAGATAAATTTTATTGAATTTATTAAATTTAAACAAAGTATGATATCAAAGTCATGTATGATATAATATTTTACGTACCATATCGATTTTGATACCAGTTTTATACTTGCTTAGGAACACAAATAAACTGACATATTGTGACTACTTTCATTCTCCATTATGTTTCCGCTCAAGTGGAATATTGCAAGAACTCAAAAAAACTTCTTTTACTCAATTCACAAAGTAAACAGTTTTCACAATATTTATTAGCGTAGTTACGCTGTAAATTTCATCACTTCATTTTATGATTTTTTCGCTATATGTATTAAAGTCAAATCATTGAAAATGCTGAAACCATAATATATTTTCACATTCCTCATTTACCCATTCCTTTTAGACTTAGTATTTGTTCATGTACTTTAATTTTATATTGTGTAAATATCTAGATAAATGCTAAAATAAAAAAAATAATAGAATAAATGAAGCGCATTACATACACTACACTTTTTGTAATTGGTTGTTAAATTGTGATGTGTGAGCTTACACGCATCTTGGAGTTATTGGTGGTCTAATTTCACCATAAATGATTCACTGTGTGTTTAGTGTTTAATGTGTTGATTTCTAAAACTTGTTTCAATTCTTGGTAGAAGCTTTATTTGTCATAAGCATTTTGAATACGATAGAGGCATTCTTTTATCATTATTGTACCCCAAACGCACACCATTTCATATTACTCATTAACTATTTTTTGTTTGGTTCAATTACAGACTAATTTATGATTGCAATGAAATGATATGCAATGCAATATTAACTACCATGTGCTTGTTTGTTTAGCTATAAGCAACTGGTTAATTTTTATTATTGATTAAATAGTTGCAATTATAAAATGTCCAAAATAGCCTTATCAAATAAATTGTTAAAAACGGGTAAAAATTCCCTGTTTCCTCATCAACATTTCAGTGAACACGGCGAGACACCATGGATTAACATTCAGGTACCTTTTTCTTAAGATTTGGAAGCTAAAGTGCAGTGGAATAATGTTATAGGTTTTCAAAAGCTTAGCAAGAAAAGAAGAATTTCTCTCTACTTCATTCGACAAACTTGAAAAAAAAAACATATCAACACCAATGGAGAACACATCTTGAATAAAGATCTAACTTTTCCTCAACGTATATATGTGATCTAGAAATCAAGATTTCTTCAAGAGTGAAGTTCAGGAGGAGTGGATTTACTTTTTGAAGATTACCTGGAACCAAATGGGTAAGTTGATTTGCATTGCATTAAATTGTTGTGCATAGCATTTACCACTAAACTATTTATAAGAACCCATTTGTGCATAAAGCAATGGGCGCATGTTCAATGGAAAAAATAATAGTGCAAAAGTAAGGCATCCTCAAAAGCCCGTAAAGTAAATACTCCATTTGTTAGTTTAGGGCAAAATTGAACCTTTACCCTCTTTAAAAAATGGTTTGAACAATTTTCATGTTGTGTAAGGTTTTCATCCTTTAGAAAATTGTCTCTTCTTCTATGTGAGATTAAGACAACCTTCTCCACAATTCCATTTATATTTATTTTGAAATTATTTTTTAAAATAAAAAATAAAGCATCTTTTCTTAAATTAAAACACAAACGAAAAATAACAATTTCCTTAATATTTGAAAAAAATCCTAAAATTCAAAAACTAAATGAAACGCCTTTCTATCCTTAAACCATAAACCACAAGGTTACCCACTATATATGTTTTTTGGGTAATTAAAAGAAATCATATTATTTTTAAATAATTGAATCAAGTTCGATGTTCTCATGAACATGTGTTGTGGGGTGTCTAACACATAACCCACACACAATCTATTTCAAACACCATTAAAACTTTAATTTCAATCAGAATAAAAGGTTTCCTGATGATCATAGAAATTGTAACAAAAGCGCCAAAATTCATACTAGACTTTTTAAAAAAATAACCTCTTAAACATGTTTTTAGTTACAGATTTAGACCCCAACTACCCATAAATCTTAATACTAACTCTAGTCAATTATGAAGGAACAATTCTACAAAATTTACCTACCTACAACAACACAATAAAAAATAAGAATTGAAGAGTTTGCTTACGCAAATTGGTTTTGTTGCTTCAAAAATGAACAAAAAATTAAAGGAGAAATGAAATGGCAAGCACATAGGAATACTATGATGGAAGCGGCAACACGTGGCAAAAATGCTTGGAAAATTGATTATCACATTTTATTTGAAACCATGGCCGGTTTGAAAGTGATAGCTTAGGATTTCATGAAAGAGACACATGTTTATACTCCCTCCGGTCCTATTTATAAGTCGTCAACCGCCCAAATTGTACATACCAAGAAATGGAGGTTAATGGAAGTTGAATCATTAAATTAGTCTTATTTTTTTTGTCTTTTCCATTTTTACCCCTCTCACCTTTGTTACTATGGCCCACTACCTTTTTAATCTTTATGAGTATACATGTGGCTTTTTCATATTCTCTCTCTTCTCATCTTCCAATGTTCATTTTCCAATGCTAAGGGCATATTGGGAAAATTTTAATAAATGAGTTAGTTAATGTTAGTTGGTGACTTATATTAAGGACCAAAATTTAGTGGCGGTTGGCGACTTATAAATAGGACCGAAGGGAGTATCTTATTACTTTCAAAGATCTTTCAACACATTGTTTTAGGCTAACTTTCTTCTCTTCCATCTTTAACTAGTTTTAGGTTAGTGCAAGATTTCAATGACACATGGAAAATGATGAGTACTCCCTCTGTTCCTAAATATAAGATCACTTTGGGGAAGTGGATAAGTTCCTAAATATAAGATCACTTCCTATTTTATCTCAATTTTTGTCCAAACTACCCTTATACTCCCTCTTTTCATTGAAAACTCCTCCTCCTTCTAAAGTTAAGTGATTGAGGGGATTTTAGGAAGATGATGTAATTTTATTGTCTTCCTTAATTTCCACAAATTAACCAAAGTGATCTTATATTTAGGAACAGAGGGAGTATATTAAAACAAATGTGGTTGTTGTAACATCCCAAAAATTTGAATTAGTGATAATTAAGAATTAGTTAAGATATTAGGATATTATTATGAAGTTAAATAATTATAAATAAGTAAATGAAGATAAATATATTGTTAAGAAAATAATATGCCTATTTTCTTTAGAAATCAAAGCAAAATAGTTAGATGTGAGTTTTAAATTAAAAATTTGATGAAAAATACTTTAGGCATAGATAATAATAGGATGGGAGAAAATATGTAAGTTGGTGAATATATTGTCTTACAATTTAATTGTGATATAGGATCTAAAATGCAAAGGAAAATATGTAAAGATATAAGGGCAATTTGGTAAGTTTACCAAAACCCTAACTCCCTTCTCCCTTTACTCTTCCTAGCCGCCTCCCACCTCCAAATCTTCATCATCATCGTGTTTCTCCTTCTCTCAACAACACCCACCATTTTTTTAATTCACTCATCTCATCTCATTCAACATTCTTCTTCTCCTAAACCCTTGAAATCGAGTGTGTTGCGTGTTCTTCCTCTTCTTGCTTGTTCTCTTCGTTCTCCACGCTCCCTTCGACGGCTTCTTCGGTTTTCCGGCGTGATTGGCTGCGGCCAGCGGCCGGAAAGAGGTAAAGCCTCAATTTTTCTTATGTTTTTCGTGTGATGCTTCTTTTTTTTGTTGATTTCTTACATTTTCCCTCTCATCCCTCGGTTTCTATGCGGATTACACATACCCGCAGTTGATTTCCGGCGAACAACGCAGCAGCCGGTGACGGCTAGTCCCCTTCTCTCATTCTCTAACTCCGGTGAGGCTCTTTTCTCTATTTCCTACCTTAGTTCCTCCGTTTTTCCACTGTTTGTGAGAGGTTATGAGTTGGGGTTTGTGTTATGGGTTTCTGGCCTTGTTAGTGAGTCAATATGGGAAGCCTGAACTTTATTTTGGTTGCTTTTAATTAGAATTTGAACCTTGATTGATGTTTGTTGTAGTTTAGATAAAAACCCTAACTTTTGGGGATTTTTAAATCTAATGAGTTTCAAAGATTTTTTGGTCAACTTTATTATGAAGTTGATTTGGTGTATTGTATGGTTGATTTAAGTGAATTGGTAGATGTATGCCTAAATTGCAACTTCAACTTTATTGTTTAGTAGCTCCATGAATTCTTGTTAAATAGCCTAAGAAGGGATTATGAGTATGTGGTTTGTTTTCTTTGGTTGCCATGCTCTGTTTAGTTAAAAATATGGAAGAGGGACTGATTTTGTACTCATTCTTGACATGGCTAGAATGAAATTTGTTATATGTGTGATAAATGATGTTGATTCATGGTGAACTTGTACAAAAATAAATTCCACTATATATCATAGGAGATGAATGGGTTAACAGTTTTATTTTGCTATTGTGGGTCTTGAATGTGTTTGCATGACCACAAACTTAGTTGGTAAGGAATGTAAAGAAATGTTAATGAATCTCTTCTCTTTGGGCTGATCTGTTTTGCATTGAATTTTAATGACTGAATATGTAAGAAGATAGGGAGAGTATTAATAAATGAACAACAATGCTTAAAATCAATCGTGTTAATGCATATAGGTGTTAAAGTTTTTGTTGTTGGCATGCTAATGCAATTAATTGAATTGTGGTGTCCTCTTAGCAGTAGGAACATCAAATGTGCAGTTTTAATCAAGATTGTAAGTGCATGTAATTAGGAGAGTATTATTGTTCTCTTTGGCATGAGTAGTAGTCAATATTTTCTTTTAGGATTATATGGTTCTATATTTTGCTGGATTTGGGAATGTAATGCATGGGCACATTATTCCCATTTTGTGTTGTCTTATTTTGATCCAAATCTGACTTATATTGGTTGTGGTGAATTGAGATAAAAAATTTAGTAAGAGTAACAATTGAATTGTATATGTTTGGGTTTGTGTGCATGTGATTGAAACTGAGTTCAATGGTTGTATGTGAAATCCTTGTTCTTGTATGATCAAATTCGTAAATTCTATTCTGTATGAAATTAACAAGTAAAAGTATAAATAGATGAGAGGGCTGAATGCATTGGTTTTAAATTGGTATATTGATTACTTTATGTTGATTCTTGTTTTATTACTGATGGAGCTGGTTGTTTGTCAACTATGGATGATTTGATCTGGATTTAAGTAAAGAGATTACAACTAATAATTGGAAATCCTTGCTGTCATGTGTGTGTGTGTTTGTGTGTGTGTGACTGATGCTTTGGATTATTGAGAATGGAGATAAAACTTGAAAGTTAACGCTGAAATTCAGTCTGCTGTTTTCTTTGTTATAGTTGATAGGTATTGCTATGGCCTTGTTAGATTCATCAAAGGAAATGATGAATGACTATGGTTTTAGGGGTATTTTATTTTAGGAATTTAAATTCTGGTTTGGGCTAAAAGGATTTAAGAAAAGAAATGCTTTTAGTTGATGTTTATATGTTGATTTGTGATTGTGATGTTTTGTGTCCACCTCTTATACTGGCTTAATAGATTTTTGATATGGGTGTGTGAATCTGATGCTTAGCAGATTAAAAATGGTTATTAGTATGTGCTATGTGGATAAGTATGGTTGTACTTGAGAAGGCATGAAAATATTTACTTACTCTCTTGACTTAATGCATGAGGAGGCAATTAAAATAATTTTAATTGCTTTGAAATATGAATGTAATACTTGAAGTAACACGTGTGATTAAATGCTAATGTTTATTAAGGATATTCGATCTTGCTTGTCATGACTTGTTTTCATGCAGATTATTGATTAATTAAAACTTTGAGAAACGTAAAAGACTAAGTTAAAGAGTTTAACCATAAAATTAAGAAACTATGATCTAAAGGGAGACTTGGGCAGTAATATAGGATACGCGAGAGAGACGCTAAAGTATTATAATGTGGGAACAATATTGATTCGTCATTTTGTATCCTATTATTATAGGAGTACATCATGGTGATGGTATTTGAAGAAAATCTACGAGAAAACGGTAAAGAAGAGCAACAGAGTGCTAAAGGGCGACATGTAATCACACTTAACCTTGCTATAACATTGAGGGTGACGTTAGCTGGGATTTTTAAAATCCTTTTTCACCCTCTATATACACATTATTTTTGAAAACTTATTTTTATACAAAATAGGCTATCGGGTGCCTTTCAAACACGATTATTTTCATATAAAGAAATTTGAAACACTATATATATATATTATCCTGCTTGGTGGTGGTCATTGATCTGGAATGGCGTGAAATGTATTTAGGTATAGCATTTGTAGTGGTTTCAGAGTTTATGATGATAGAAAAGGGAGAGTTATGTTGTGAGAAATCTGAGATGTTGAAATGTTGAGATATTGCAGGGAATTGCAAAAGTGCATGAAACTGATATTGATATTGTGATATTGAATGGAACTGTGGTTGGTAAGTTGAACATGGTGGATGAGATAGATAGGGATATGGTGAGCATTGCATGACACTGCTATTTATGTACCATCGCGCGATGATAACTGTCGATAGGCCAATCGACAGTTATTTGTACTGATGATCCTTTTCGGATTGATTAGACCGGGGATCGTAGGTCAACTTATTGAGAGAAAGTGACCTACGGTTGTTTGGCATTGGAGAGTCCAACCGTTCCCGTTCTGTAATGGAAGCAGAATTGGGGTTCCTTCTCTGGAGATTGCCAGAGAGGGAAATTGCCCCTCATTATAGAGAGGGGCACAGTGTCAAATCATATAGTAAAGATTAGATGCTTGAATGCACCGTGATGGCACAATGCATCTATAGGTGAGTGTGAGAGTTGTTGTGGTAGTATTATTTGATTGGAGTATGGAGATGATGAATTTTATTTGGTTTGGATGTGACTGAGGGACTTGAGTGAGCATGGGAAGAATCCTCTCTCTATATATATTACTGGTTTTAAAATGAGGTACCCTTTAGACGCCTTCGCTACAGCACATCTCACTGTTATAGTGTGTTAAGCGGTGATTACTGAGACAAATTGTCTCATCCCACGATTACTGACATTTTTGCAGGTATTCATGCACAGACGCAAGCAGCAGGAAAGAGAATTAGGTAGTGGAGATTGTATAGTTTATTTAGAAATTGTATATTGCCAATTTATAGGTCTGCATTCGCTTCCGCATGTATATATATCTATTTATTGGTTGATATCTATTAGTTTTGTTTATTAACCATGTTAGGTAAATCCTTTCTAACATGGTTAGCTTTTAATTATCCATGATAGTATTCATATTTTATTAGGCAATTCTTTTCTATCATGGATAATGTATAAAATGATTAGAAAGTTCTTTTTCTAACTATGATAGAGATATTGTGGATATGAATATTTCTTTTCTATCATAGTTAGTGAAGAGATTGCTGAATCAAAATAGACATCCTAGTTTAATTAGGGAATTAGTAACAGGGTGTTACAACTTGGTTATCAGTATTTGGTATACGATAACCCTGGACTGTGATGCATTGCATATAGATTGGCAATATACATATGATAGTTTCCCTTATGTGCATGAATATCTGTCATTTTGAGAGGAATATCACTCATCCTGTGGTGGGGAGAGAGTGATAAGAGCAATTGAATAGGTAACGTGGAGAAGTTGAGAAGAATATAGAAAGAATAACGAAATAAACAAAGACATTGATAAGAATTTAGGAAGAATAACGAAATAAGGATGATTCTCTGGGGTCTCGAGTATAGTTATGTGCTAGCCATAACCATAGTCGAGGCATCATGAGATACCTTATTGGGTTAAGGGACTAAGATAATGTGAAAATGAATTGATAAAGAACTTAAGTATGAAAAATTTCTTCTTTGTTATGTGCAGTGATGAATATGCATGAATGTATGCATGGTTGTGAAAAGTTATATATATATATATATATATATATATATATATATATATATATATATATATATATATATATATATATGTGAATGGATTTGAAATGAAATTGAAGGGTATTTGTTGCATTGATGAATTGACTTGTTTTGTTTAATTGCTTTTAATCAAAAAAAAAATTCTATTAAAATTATTGTTGTTAAAATTTTCTCTTTAATATTTGATTATAAATTGCGTTTTGATTTTCTTCTAATTAGGAATGGTTGGAGATCACCATCATTGGTAGTAAAAGGTTGTTGCCCATTTATATTAAGCGGCTGGAGGCTTCCCCATTATAGTTAGTATCTGGAAGCAGCCCCCTTAATAATAGATGCTGGTAGCCCTTACTACCTCATGAGTGGATGTTGCCTCACCATTGCTAAACAACTGAACGGTAAGTTTGTTTGTTTAAAAGTGATTATTTGGTGAATTTTTTTTTATATAGGTAATTGAATATTTTTGCAAATAAATCATATGTAATTGAAAGGATTTAACTGTTAATACCATGAGAATGAGAAGCTTGCAGTTGATAATTGTTGGTGAACTTGTGAATTGTATTTATAGTTGTAAGTTATTTTCAGTTTGAATGAATTTTTGTTGGTGAGTTCAAAGATATTGATGCATGTTAAAGTATGTTGTAACTTGTGAATTTTTGCTCATATGTTTGTTTCAACAATGAATTAAGCTGGATTATTTGCGGAACTTTCTGCTTATCGTCATATCCTTTGACTTAAATGTGAAACAATGTTGGTTGTGGTGTGACACAAAGTTACTTGTAAATTGAAAAGAGCTTGGTATGTTTTCGTGAATGTAAAAGTGATGTTGTTGCTGATGTGAATTTGATTGTTTGATCTTGCTCTTTTATTATCAACATTTGATTGTGCTGTTAGGTGAAAACGTGAGTGGCAAGTTAATAATGCTTGATTTGGAAGGGAGGTACATGAGAAGTTCTGTTTCTTTTGTCCTGGTGCAAATCTTTGTTCAAAATGTGATAAGGAAGTAAACTACAAGTTTGAAATTGGTTGTACTCAATGTGTCATAAAGTCTCCAATTATTGAAGATTAAATTACTTAATTGTCAATGTTCGGTAGGATTTAAGTGAGGGTTTAGTATTAGTGTTATAGTTAGGGCTTATATGTGTATTTAATACAATAATTTGTGGTTGTACACATGTGTGGGTATATTAATTGATATATGCTTGAAGTAGTTTGATATATTTGTGATTAAAAGGTATTTGGTGTTTAATTACCTAACTATAGCTCTAGTTGATTATTATCTAGACTTGACATGTGACTGGTATGTTGTTTGTGAAATGGTGATTTTAAGATGAGGAATATTTGTTAGAATCTTTAAAATTTTGAATCTTGACTATGTGGATGGTTCGGTATGGAAAATTGATATGAAATGTTATAGTTGTGTTAAAGTTGCATGTTAAATTGCGGGGTGATTCAAAATGAAATGTTTGTTTTCCGTATGCTTTGAGATTTACTATTGGAAAATGCTTCCGTAAAATGTGTGACTGATATGTGAATTGAGTTCCCTTTACTTGGATAAATGAATTAACTAAATCTCTGCTCTATGATATTTTTGTTTTAGTATGGATACTGTGAAATAAGAATGTGAGTTAGAAAAAGTGGATATAGAATAAAGGAAAAGGTGAGAAAATAGAATAAATTGTGAATGCTTATATGTGGGATAAATTGAGATAATTAAATGTATATGTGCATGCATGATTTTATAGGGCCAAACTCTGCTTGTACTGTTTCCTTTAGTGTTAGTTTAAATGGTTCTTCAGTCTTATGCTTTAGTTTTGTTTAAAGGAGTGAGAAGTGGAGCCAAATGCTGTTGGAAATTGTTGAAGTTGACATATTAAATGCATGTCGATTCCTATATGTTAGAGCACATTTGCTCTCATTTTCCATTACTTGACCATAAATTTAAGAATTCATTGCTGGACTAATTACATTTTAGAGTTGATGTATAGGTAAGATCTAATTGTGTACAAGATTCTTGTATCAATCTTGCTTTGTGCATCAGATTTGCATTAAAAGGGGGTCTTGGTATTGCTGGTGCTTTATGATTCTTGATAAACTTGTTCAGTACGCGGCAAATAGGACAGAATTAATTGAAATTTTGAGTAGAATTTTATCATACTCCTAGTTTTCTTACGTAATGCGTCTAGACTTGTTAAAAAGGTTATATACATTCAAGTCAATTTGACTTGATTTCACCTCTTTCGTATCCCTAAAGGAACTTGAGAACGAGATCTAGTATGCTTAACTGACTTTTATCATGAGAAAACATCTTCCACACCTCGCACTTGATTCATTTTCTTGAAAAATGTGACAACAACCTCATAAAGTGTTCATTGTTTCTTAAACCCTCAATATCATCTCCATGGTGTTACACGGATGACACTCATGGCAAAGAACTCACAATGCAAATGAGTTCAACCTTCCTAAATTATATCCAAACTTTTTCATCTTCTTGAAATAGGATTATCAGTCTAAGAAACTATTTCCTTTGTGATATCTAGTGATAGTTTCTATCAATTTCGAGGGCGAAATTATTTAAGAGGGGTAGAATTGTAACATCCCAAAAATTTGAATTAGTGATAATTAAGAATTAGTTAAGATATTAGGATATTATTATGAAGTTAAATAATTATAAATAAGTAAATGAAGATAAATATATTGTTAAGAAAATAATATGCCTATTTTCTTTAGAAATCAAAGCAAAATAGTTAGAAGTGAGTTTTAAATTAAAAATTTGATGAAAAATACTTTAGGCATAGATAATAATAGGATGGGAGAAAATATGTAAGTTGGTGAATATATTGTCTTGCAATTTAATTGTGATATAGGATCTAAAATGCAAAGGAAAATATGTAAAGATATAAGGGCAAATCGGTAAGTTTACCAAAACCCTAACTCCCTTCTCCCTTTACTCTTCCTAGCCGCCTCCCACCTCCAAATCTTCATCATCATCGTGCTTCTCCTTCTCTCAACAACACCCACCATTTTTTTAATTCACTCATCTCCTCTCATTCAACATTCTTCTTCTCCTAAACCCTTGAAATCGAGTGTGTCGCGTGTTCTTCCTCTTCTTGCTTGTTCTCTTCGTTCTCCACGCTCCCTTCGACGGCTTCTTCGGTTTTCCGGCGTGATTGGCGGCGGCCAGCGGCCGGAAAGAGGTAAAGCCTCAATTTTTCTTATGTTTTTCGTGTGATGCTTCTTTTTTTTGTTGATTTCTTACATTTTCCCTCTCATCCCTCGGTTTCTATGCGGATTACACATACCCACAGTTGATTTCCGGCGAACAACGCAGCGGCCGGTGACGGCTGGTCCCCTTCTCTCATTCTCTAACTCCGGTGAGGCTCTTTTCTCTATTTCCTACCTTAGTTCCTCCGTTTTTCCACTGTTTGTGAGAGGTTATGAGTTGGGGTTTGTGTTATGGGTTTCTGGCTTGGTTAGTGAGTCAATATGGGAAGCCTGAACTTTATTTTGGTTGCTTTTAATTAGAATTTGAACCTTGATTGATGTTTGTTGTAGTTTAGATAAAAACCCTAACTTTTGGGGATTTTTAAATCTAATGAGTTTCAAAGATTTTTGGGTCAACTTTATTATGAAGTTGATTTGGTGTATTGTATGGTTGATTTAAGTGAATTGGTAGATGTATGCCTAAATTGCAACTTCAACTTTATTGTTTAGTAGCTCCATGAATTCTTGTTAAATAGCCTAAGAAGGGATTATGAGTATGTGGTTTGTTTTCTTTGGTTGCCATGCTCTGTTTAGTTAAAAATATGGAAGAGGGACTGATTTTGTACTCATTCTTGACATGGCTAGAATGAAATTTGTTATATGTGTGATAAATGATGTTGATTCATGGTGAACTTGTACAAAAATAAATTCCACTATATATCATAGGAGATGAATGGGTTAACAGTTTTATTTTGCTATTGTGGGTCTTGAATGTGTTTGCATGACCACAAACTTAGTTGGTAAGGAATGTAAAGAAATGTTAATGAATCTCTTCTCTTTGGGCTGATCTGTTTTGCATTGAATTTTAATGACTGAATATGTAAGAAGATAGGGAGAGTATTAATAAATGAACAACAATGCTTAAAATCAATCGTGTTAATGCATATAGGTGTTAAAGTTTTTGTTGTTGGCATGCTAATGCAATTAATTGAATTGTGGTGTCCTCTTAGCAGTAGGAACATCAAATGTGCAGTTTTAATCAAGATTGTAAGTGCATGTAATTAGGAGAGTATTATTGTTCTCTTTGGCATGAGTAGTAGTCAATATTTTCTTTTAGGATTATATGGTTCTATATTTTGCTGGATTTGGGAATGTAATGGATGGGCACATTATTCCCATTTTGTGTTGTCTTATTTTGATCCAAATCTGACTTATATTGGTTGTGGTGAATTGAGATAAAAAATTTAGTAAGAGTAACAATTGAATTGTATATGTTTGGGTTTGTGTGCATGTGATTGAAACTGAGTTCAATGGTTGTATGTGAAATCCTTGTTCTTGTATGATCAAATTCGTAAATTCTATTCTGTATGAAATTAACAAGTAAAAGTATAAATAGATGAGAGGGCTGAATGCATTGGTTTTAAATTGGTATATTGATTACTTTATGTTGATTCTTGTTTTATTACTGATGGAGCTGGTTGTTTGTCAACTATGGATGATTTGATCTGGATTTAAGTAAAGAGATTACAACTAATAATTGGAAATCCTTGCTGTCATGTGTGTGTGTGTTTGTGTGTGTGTGACTGATGCTTTGGATTATTGAGAATGGAGATAAAACTTGAAAGTTAACGCTGAAATTCAGTCTGCTGTTTTCTTTGTTATAGTTGATAGGTATTGCTATGGCCTTGTTAGATTCATCAAAGGAAATGATGAATGACTATGGTTTTAGGGGTATTTTATTTTAGGAATTTAAATTCTGGTTTGGGCTAAAAGGATTTAAGAAAAGAAATGCTTTTAGTTGATGTTTATATGTTGATTTGTGATTGTGATGTTTTGTGTCCACCTCTTATACTGGCTTAATAGATTTTTGATATGGGTGTGTGAATCTGATGCTTAGCAGATTAAAAATGGTTATTAGTATGTGCTATGTGGATAAGTATGGTTGTACTTGAGAAGGCATGGAAATATTTACTTACTCTCTTGACTTAATGCATGAGGAGGCAATTAAAATAATTTTAATTGCTTTGAAATATGAATGTAATACTTGAAGTAACACGTGTGATTAAATGCTAATGTTTATTAAGGATATTCGATCTTGCTTGTCATGACTTGTTTTCATGCAGATTATTGATTAATTAAAACTTTGAGAAACGTAAAAGACTAAGTTAAAGAGTTTAACCATAAAATTAAGAAACTATGATCTAAAGGGAGACTTGGGCAGTAATATAGGATACGCGAGAGAGACGCTAAAGTATTATAATGTGGGAACAATATTGATTCGTCATTTTGTATCCTATTATTATAGGAGAACATCATGGTGATGGTATTTGAAGAAAATCTACGAGAAAACGGTAAAGAAGAGCAACAGAGTGCTAAAGGGCGACATGTAATCACACTTAACCTTGCTATAACATTGAGGGTGACGTTAGCTGGGATTTTTAAAATCCTTTTTCACCCTCTATATACACATTATTTTTGAAAACTTATTTTTATACAAAATAGGCTATCGGGTGCCTTTCAAACACGATTATTTTCATATAAAGAAATTTGAAACACTATATATATATTATCCTGCTTGGTGGTGGCCATTGATCTGGAATGGCGTGAAATGTATTTAGGTATAGCATTTGTAGTGGTTTCAGAGTTTATGATGATAGAAAAGGGAGAGTTATGTTGTGAGAAATCTGAGATGTTGAAATGTTGAGATATTGCAGGGAATTGCAAAAGTGCATGAAACTGATATTGATATTGTGATATTGAATGGAACTGTGGTTGGTAAGTTGAACATGGTGGATGAGATAGATATGGATATGGTGAGCATTGCATGACACTGCTATTTATGCACCATCGCGCGATGATAACTATCGATAGACCAATCGACAGTTATTTGTACTGATGATCCTTTTCGGATTGATTAGACCGGGATCATAGGTCAACTTATTGAGAGAAAGTGGCCTACGGTTGTTTGGCATTGGAGAGTCCAACCGTTCCCGTTCTGTAATGGAAGCAGAATTGGGGTTCCCTCTCTGGAGATTGCCAGAGAGGGAAATTGCCCCCTCATTATTGCTAGAGATTAGATGCTTAAATGCACCGTGATGGCACAATGCATCTATAGGTGAGTGTGAGAGTTGTTGTGGTAGTATTATTTGATTGGAGTATGGAGATGATGGATTTTATTTGGTTTGGATGTGACTGAGGGACTTGAGTGAGCATGGGAAGAATCCTCTCTCTATATATATTACTGGTTTTAAAATGAGGTACCCTTTAGACGTCTTCGCTACCGCACATCTCACTGTTATAGTGAGTTAAGCGGTGATTACTGAGGCAAATTGTCTCATCCCACGATTAATGATGAGTTTGATCGTGGAAATCGACAGTTCATGAGAAGGCCTCATGATTGACAATTTTGTATGTGAATTACATTGATAGTTTTGTATAATATGGAAATGTGGGTGGATTTCTTTAATGATTTTTCTCATTGCATTCTATGTCATTAAAGTTATGTTGGTAAATTAGTAATAATTATAAGTCAACCGCGCGAAGCGCGGGAAAAAGGTATATAAGATTTCACTAATATAGAGCATGATACTAAAGATTTGTTGCTTCCTAATTAAAATATATTTGTTTTACTAATTTTTCCAATTATTATTGTTCATTAATGTTTTTACTTTCGTGATAATTGTATAATATTATTCCTTTTTTATTCATTACTTAGGTGATAACCATTTCTTTTCTTTAAAATTATTATATTTGTGAGTTTTTCGAAAACAAATATAATCACAAAGGTAAATTCAGATTTAGGTGAAGCTCCCCGTGCAACGCACGGGAGATTTTTTTGGGAACATTAATGAGATTGCTAATCAATGTTCATTACATTCCAATGCATATACACTATTATTGTCCATGTTTTTTTTGACTAAGTTAATCAATTGTATGCTTCCTACATATACATTTCTACTTCTTGGGTGTTTTGTGTCTTATCTATGGCAAAACAAAGCATATGAAATCTTTGAATTCAATTAGTGTTGCTATCAGTTTGAAGTATACTTTGTAGATATATTTCACATACCATATAATGTATTTGTCAAGTTATGTTAAATTGGCAAAAGATGTATTACAAAAAAAAACACTTTATAAATGTTTTACAAAGTTCATTGATTTATAAAATTTATTTTGGGAATCTAATCTCCCCGTGCAACGCACGGGAGAACTTGCTCGTTTTTTATAACAATAGTTGATCAAATGTTATGAAGTCCCTACAAAAGAAGGAGAAGAAGAATGAAGAGAACTATTAAGAAAGTTATTCAACGAGATGTTTTGATGAAGACTCCAAACATGACTATTGATCAAGCACAATGACCCCATGTAATCCATGTAGCCGACCCCACTTAGTTGGGATAAAGTTTTGTTATTGTTGTTGTTGTTTATTAAAGCAAAGGTTCTTGAAAATGCTGAAACCATATTACATTTCCATATATCATTTACCCATTTATGTTAGACTTCTTTTAGCCTTATTATTTGTTCATGTATTTTAATTTTATATTGTATATTGTGTAAATATCTAGATAAATGATAAAATAAAAATAAATTGATAGAATAAATGAAGCGCATTACATGCACTACATTCTCTGAAAATTGAAAACGATTCAAAAATAATTCATTAATAGTTAAAATTTTCTCAAAAATTGTTGGTAAATAATTAAATTGTTTTAGTATAAGTCATTTGTTATTTTTAGGATTGTATTGGTAGAATTGAAAGAATAACTAGGGATGAATGTACTATTTGTTTCCATCTCTTCAGAAAATGAAAAAAATTATCTTCTATCAATTTGATATTTGAGAATCTTAGTTGAAGAAATATTGCTTATTTCATACACAGGTCGTTTTAACTTTTAGTAAGTATTTCTGGCAATGTCTTCGAGTCTTGAAAAAATGAAAGAGAATTAGTTATGAATATGCAATGGTGCACAGTGATGTAGAAT
The DNA here is from genome assembly GCA_029929735.1 of Mimosa pudica. Taxonomy (NCBI): domain Eukaryota; kingdom Viridiplantae; phylum Streptophyta; class Magnoliopsida; order Fabales; family Fabaceae; genus Mimosa; species Mimosa pudica. Next base: position 5,693,748 of record JAKELP010000035.1, read on the forward strand.
CAGGGTGAAATGTTGTCTCATGTCTTCTAACCTTAATAACTGTTTTTGAACCAACAAAATCTTCAATTTCCTTCCAATCTATATCAAATATGAATTATCCAAGCATAACACATAAGTTTAATTAGTAGAGTTTATTTGACAAATAATTACTATTGAAAATTCAAATGAACTGCTCTGATGTAAAAGCTCTGGTGAGTAGGGAAACTTGACAAATTATCTGTCAAATCATAATAGAACATAAATATGTTTTTTTACAAATATGCTATGGGACAATTTTTTTTACCAATATGCTACGAGAAAAAAAGTTATTTACCAATATACTACTACATAATTGAAAATCGTTCTTGGCAAGAACGATTTCTAAAGTCGTTCATGCCAAGAACAACTTTAGAAGTTGTTTTTGCCAAGAACGACTTTCCATGTACACGTATCCTGATGCCTATGGGTTAGCTTAAAATGTTACTTCCTCCAGTCTTATACTCCCTCTGGTCCTTATTATAAGTCACCGTTGCCTCTAAATTTTGGTCCTTAATATAAGTTACAAACTGTCATTAACTACCTTTTTTATTAAAATTTTCCCAATATACCCTTATCATTGGAAAGAGATTTCTTTAATTTTCCCAATAAGAGAGAGAAGATGAAAAAGACACATGTATACTCATAAAGATACTATTAATGAAGAGAGAAAAAAGGTAGTGGTCCATAGTGATAAAGATGAGAGGGGTAAAAATGGAAAAGACCAATAAATAAGATCAATTTAATGAGAAAATTAAAGTAAGGGTCAAATCTAGCACTCTACTATGGCCAAAAGGTCACCCAGCATAAACAACTATTGGATGGCTCAAAAGTAGCACACATCTATTCAAAAATGGCTCAAAAGTAGCATTTCCGTCAACTTTAACTGGTTTGACCGTTAAGTTTGACCCGAGCATGCCACGTCACTCGCCACGACACCCAGTTTTGCCACGTCATCTGCCACCTCACCCGCCACGTAACCCAATAATGGGTAGTAAGTGGGCCCATTGGGTGACGTGGGGGTTGACGTGTCAAAATTGGGGTGACGTGGCGGGTGACGTGACATGTTCGGGTCAAACTTAACGGTCAAACCAGTTAAAGTTGACGGAAATGCTACTTTTGAGCCATTTTTGAATAGATGTGTGCTACTTTTGAGCCATCCAATAGTTGTTTATGCTGGGTGACCTTTTGGCCATAGTAGAGTGCTAGATTTGACCCTTAACCCTAAATTAAATGATATGTACAATATGGAGAAAATTAAAGTAGAAGTATATTAAGGTAACTAAAGTAAATTAAATGGGTTAGATAATTGGAATTAAGTATATTAAACATATATCTTCTTTAATTTTCTCCATTTATATTTATGGAGAACAAGCTCTCCTCCCTGATCTTATATTTAGGAACATAGGGAGTATTTATCTACTAATGTAATTCCTTAAATTTTGTTTTTTGGGGCAGTTTGTCATGGATCAGGCCCTTGGATCAATTGTGGCACAAGCTAGAGTAATTTGTCGCGACATCAATCATTTGTCCTCAACATTACCCTTTTCCAGGAATCGATGTTCATATGGCATATGGCAAGGCCTTTGTTTTATATTTGAGTTTTTGAATTATGTCTGTTATGTTGTTTATTTTCTTCCATGTAAGCATTAATCTAATAATTTTTATTCAGGAGAATCTTATTTTTCCTTTCAATTAAAATATCATTTTGATGAATATTATATTTCATGTGAGCAAAAAGGAGGAGAATATAACACCATTTCCCCACATCTCATGTAATTTCTTGGGAGAATTAATTAGAGATCACACGTCGAACAACGGAAGAAACAGATAAGGTCCCAAGAGTTGTAATCACAATATCAAAAGTTGTTATTTTAAGATCATGAAGCTATAATTTACAGTTTTTTTGACCACATCTTAATTATGTTTCTTTTATGGGACCTCAAATTAATTTTTCTCTTTCATTTTGCTTTCGTGGCGCTTCGTCATGGATTGTTATTAGGAAAAAAATTCATTTGTTTGCAAGCATAGCACTCAGGTAGAATCTTTTATTTAAGACGAAATTTATCATTTGCTGTAATCCCCTTTTAGGAAGTAATCCCCTTTTAGGAATTGATTTACATATTGTAAAACCTTTCAATTAAGGTTTTGAATTTGCAAGGTAGTCTTGTTTTTTTCCTTCCTTGTAGACATTAAGGTTATGCTGGATTCTCATTCATGTATTTTTTTTTTAACTGAATGCAAGTAGTTTAAAAAAAGAATGCAAGTAGTTTTTCTGATAAAAAAGAATGCAAGTAGTTTAAAATTACAGAAAATCGAAGTAAAAGGAAATAAAATAATGGAAATAAACATTGAACTTTAAAGTGAAAAAACGGTTCCTTCAATAATTTTAAATAAAAATTCTGACAAAAAAAAACAACTTTAAATAAAAATGATTTGTTGTAGCAAGATAAACAAATACCGCTCCTCCATACAACTTTAATAAAAAAACAAGAACAGCATTTATTTAAAACTAATAAAAAGCTTTGTAAAGTTAATAATTATTTAAAATTAATGAAAGAATAAAATATATTATTTTTATTCCTCAAATTCTTTTATGACCCACTTTTTTCCCAAGGTTATCCCACTCACGTATATGAGGTAGACAACTGACCTGTGCATTTGCTCCATTCACGAGAGCTAAGGCCTAGGAATCGAACCCAACCACTTGCTTAAAGGATAAGATTACTTACCACTCAAGCACTCACGCCAACCCAACTGGTTTCTAACCCACCTTTTTTAATAAAACTTATTAGATGATTATATTTAAAAGCTCAAAAACATTCTATCATAAAAATAATTGATTGATAAAAATATTCAAAGTTTTTTACAGAAATAAACTATTTCAATTCTGAATAGTAAATTTTATTTCCTTAATTTATTTTCTTAAGTTACTAATATGCAGTCAAAAATAGAAGTTGGTTCAATGTAGAATATTTTTAATATTTACATAAAGTATTTTCCGTTTGTGTGCGTCACACGGTAGTCTCAAAATCGTTGCTCACTCACGCATATCACACTCTCACTCTCACTCTCACTCTCATTTTCATTCTCATTCGCATTCCTCAAATTTAGGTACTCTCAAATAATCACTCTCTCAACTTCTTTCGTTTTCCTCTCAAATTTTCATTTCATGGCCGCCAAATTAACTTGCATTATCTATCGCAATTCACTTCCTGTTTCATAAAGCTCCTAATTTATATTTTTTCACTGCGTAATTACTTCATTATTGTTAGCTTCCCATGAATTTCGAGGGTTTGCATTGATAATATTTCATATTTTTAGTCTTTAAGAGAAATGTTGCCTTGTTTGGAGGTTTCTCCTTTCATAATGAAAGAACTTCGTGTAATTGATTTTTGTTTTCGTCGGCTGACTGTGTGATCGTACGTAGATTTTTTTTATTTATTTGTTATTTTCTTTTTGTAATTTCTTTTATTGGTTTATGAGAATTTAGTTTTCTTGAAAATGAAATAATATTGTATTTACTGTTGCATTTAGTTGCTGTGCTAGTGGTTTTGTTATCGTTGTGGAAAAATGTGAACAGCGTGAGAGAATTGAAGTTAATTTTAGTTTTGGTGTGTGTGGAATATTGAGTTACAAATTTGCATGTTTAACCCTGTATTGGCTTATTATGAAGGAAATCCATCTTAGTTATTTTTTGGTTAAACAAGGATTGGTAATCTAGCGTTTATTGGAAACCGAGTAATCGGATTAGAGGGTTAGGTGTGTGGCTCACATAGGCAAGGTTGTCCTCTCTCCCAATGGGAGTGGTTCCTAAAATTTGAATACACATTCTCATCCTAATGGGATTGAAGTCTACTTACCAGCTCAATCAGCTACCCATTGATTCTCAGCTTGTCTTTTAGAGTTTACTAGTATTGGTCTTTTTAGCACCAAACTTTACTGTGTTTACACTTAGAGTTACTGAAATTCTTTTGTTTAAAGTAAAAAATACACATGTTTTACCCAAAAGGTTAAAAATACATGTGTTTTTTCTAACAAAAATAGACATGAGTTTTCATAATGGGTACAAAAATACACATAAGTTTTCATATTGGATTCAAAAATATAGATCAATTGTGTGTATTTTTGGACCTAATATGAAAACTCATGTGTATTTTTGACCCTAAACATATTTGATGTTGGGTGACCTTTTGGTTAACACACATGCATTTTTTACCCTTAATTCAAATTCTTTCTCTCAAAAGAAAAAGGAGACATTTTTTCCTGAAACTATTTTTGACCCTAAACATATTTGATGTTGGGTGACCTTTTGGTTAACACACGTGCATTTTTTACCCTTAATTCAAATTCTTTCTCTCAAAAGAAAAAGGAGACATTTTTTCCTGAAACCATTTCTGAAGATCCATATGACTGGGTGGCTTTTAGTTTTCTTGGTACATAAGGAACCTTTAATGTTTGTGTTATTACTGACAAACTTTCACCTCTATTTTCTCATTTGGAGAGGATTTTTTGCTGGTATAATTAATACTGATTATGTTTATTACTTAGCTTCCAACGAAAGAGAATAAAGTAAAGTGAAGATCCATTATAAAAATGGAGAATTTATGTTTATAATGGGAAATGCTTATAGCTTAAGCACCTGATGTGGTGATTTAAGTACTTTTGTTGGCTACAGATTATATTATTAGAGCTGCTTGTTCAAGTTTCTTTCCCTAGTCTATACTGAAAAGAGGAAACTTTGTTATGTTGATAATTAAGGATCACCTTGTTCTCTGTCTGTATTCCCTTCATTTTTTACTCATTTTCAACCACTTTTTTGTTGAAACACAGTTCTTTGATATAATAATGTTTGTCTGTATATTGCACCTGTGTGTGTGTGTGTTTATATGCGGGTGTATACGTCTGTGTGTCTATGGTATCAGGGAAGTACACCCTAAACCTTTCTGGGTTTTGTTTGGTATGGCGTATGGGGGTAGAAAGGACTGTTGTAAGCACAATGCTGTTCAAAATTTCTTATAAAGTTTTTCTATAAATTAGCCCAAGTCTGTTAGCTGTAAGAAAAAGGAAATTTCTGTTGTTAAGAAACTAGGTTGCTTAATAACAAATATATCATATTAGAAGTGTGAAGGTTCAGTTGGAAAATGAAGAAAAAGATTAGATTTATTTTTAATGTATTCGCAATAAATTCTTTGAAAGATCATGATAAATGAATTTATTTCACAACTCAACTGGACATGATTGGGTCTTCAAGAAGACTTCCTCCTCGTGTTACATTTTGTGTTATAGAATTTACAGCAAACAACTAAGGATTAATAATTTAGGAATTTGAATTTTAAGTTGATACAAAAATTTGGTAAAATGCCATTTGTCTTAAATAGAAGCTCAAAATGCAGGTATGTAGAGGTTAACATTTTCTTGACAAACAAGTGGTACCTGTGTTAGTGTTGAATCAGGGGACATTTCCTATTGAAACTCTCATGGCTCCCAATACAACTCCCAATTCAAAAGTTGCCAAGGCCTTTAGCGTTATGAATGGCTTGGGAGTTTCTAGTGATCAAGTGAAACCAGTGTTGCAAAAGCTGTTAAAATTGTATGATAAAAATTGGGATTATATTGAAGAAGATAACTATCGGACACTTGCAGATGCTTACTTTGAGTCTAAGCAAGAAGAGGTAATACTTAAAAACGTATATAGTTTGTTGTACATATAAATATCTACCTGCTTATCCTATTTTGGAGTATTCTATTTGAACGTTCTCAACATTTGTTTTATATTTAATTATAACCTTTTGACTGTTGCTTGATTGCATCCAAAAAAGATATGCATTGAGTAACTTCTTTCCTTTAACTATAGCTTTATGTGTACACTTTGTAGTTTAAACCTTACTTTCATGCTTTTAAATAGGAATCAAATGGCAAGACAAAAGCTCTCGTCAGTCATCATGGTGGAGAAAGACAATCCCAATCATTGGCAGATTCAGATGAAGTGCATATGCTAACCGTGGACAACTCAAAACAAATGTTAGCCGCAGAAAAGGATAAAATGACTCAAAATACTTTTGGAGAGGAAATTGTTGAATCATCTCAACCTTTGATGAGCAACGCTAGACCTAAAATCAGACGTCAATCATTGGAAACCAGAATTAGTGAGGTAGAGAGGGTAACGAAGTTGCCACGCATGGCCATTACAGATAGGAAATCAAATTCTGAGAATAAGTATTCTGCAAGACATGGGGAAGAATCTGTTGATAGGTCTATCTCTTCTCCAATTTGTAGAGAGGATAGACCAAATGGACATTATAAGAAAGAGATAAAGAAGCCAAAGGCAGGACAGAGTAATTTATTTCTTGGATCCAGATCAACAAGTTGCAGAGGTAATTTTGATGGTCATACTGATTAGAAGTTTGTTATTGTTCTTATTCTAATTCTTGACGGTAAGCTTGCTTGCCGTGGGGTCTGAGGTTGTGGGTTCGAATCAGCTTCTCTGCATAACAGCAGAGGTAAAAACTGCCTAGTATATTCCCTTCCCCAGCACTCTCACCAAGTGAGGGTCGAACTAGTTTTGACCCTTTTTTTGTCTTATTTCTTCCAATATTTTTCATCTATAAACAGTGGACTGAATAAGTATTCTGTTGATATCTCATATCTTTGTTTATTGCTTTTATCTGGCTCAAATAGGGAGTTGAAGATAATGTCATTCTCATGCACACCAGCTATATCCAGATCTATTATCTCATAGTTACCAAATCTTTTAACAGACTGAATTTTTCTACCCAGCAGAAAGGAGCTCATTGTTGAGGACAGATGTTCATATCAATAAAAATTTTGCAGAAATCCTTAAGAACAATATTTTTTAAAAAAAAAATAGGGGCCGGTCTGGCTCAACTGTAAGCTCGCTTGTTTTGGGGTTTGAGGTTGTGGGTTCGAATCATTCTCTCTGCTTAAAAACAAGGGTAAGACTGCCAATTATATCCCCTTTCCAAGCACCCCTACCAAGTAGGAGCTCAAATTGGGTTGGCTCTTTAAGAAAATTATTTGCACAATGTAATTTCAGAAATTTCATTTTTAGTGTCTTTTGTCTTTGCAGCAAATATTTTAAGCGAAAATATTGGCCCCTTAAGTTTGATCATGACTCAGATGTAGGATTTGTTTGGCTAAGAAAATATTGAATCTGGAATTTATATCTTTATAATCCATATCTCTAAAATGATATAATTTGTTGCCAATTTTTCCCAGGTTCTTCTGATGATCTGACTGGAAATAATCCAATCAAGTCGGTGTCTTCTGTCTATCTGGATCTGAATAGTGTCATTGATGATTCTGCACATGATAACGATGCTACAAGCAGCAAAGCTAGTATTGATGTTGCTTCTTCATCATTTGGAGAAGTGAAAATTTTCTTAAACTGTGATGGTGCATTTAGACAGCCAAACTTCACTGCTCCAAGCTTAAAGGATGTTTTTAAGTTCATGGAGGACAAGTACCGTAAGTCTAGAGATATTGTTGGACCTCGGTTTTCTATGGTGAATGTATTAAACGGTTTGTGTGAGAGTTTCCTGAAATTGGGCATCAGTACATCCGGATTATCAAATGGCACAGAACAACCTGTTGCTCAAGATGAGAGGAAGCTATTTCGATTTGTTAATGACATAACAAAAGGCTCAGAAAAGGTGAAGATACCATTGATAGATGAATATGGGAGTGGGGAGTTACCAAAGTTTAATTACTTACCACATAATCTAATATATCAGAGTGCTAATGTGAATATATCACTGGCCCGTATAGCGGATGAAGGTTGCTGCTCAAATTGTAAAGGAGACTGTCTTTCTCAATCACTACCTTGTGCATGTGCACAAGAAACTGGTGGAGAGTTTGCTTACACGCTGCAGGGCTTGTTGAAAGATGAATTTCTAACATCTTGCATGTCAATGAAAATGGGACCTCAAGCTCATCAGTTGGTATACTGCCAAGAGTGCCCACTAGAGAAATTTAAGAATGAATTCATGCCTGAGCAATGCAAGGGACATCCAATTAGGAAGTTCATTAAAGAATGTTGGAGGAAATGCGGATGTGACATGCAGTGTGGAAATCGTATAGTGCAACGGGGTTTAAGATGCAAATTGGAGGCAAGCTGCTTTTTTATTTTCTCAGGTTAAAGGTGCAAATTTAGCAACCAAATGTTTTCTATGTGCATCAATGATAATGATGTTTTGAGAGGTACAAGAGTAGACATAATTGTGTTCAAATATGTCAAAATAGTAAAGTCATTAATCAAGGTGAAACATCCATTGTTTTTTGAATCATACAACAATAACAAAACCTTATTCCACTTAACATCCATTGACTTATCAGAAGTTTCTCTCCAATTAACAGTGTTACTGGTTTTGCTATATTTTAAAATTTTTGCGTCCGCTTTTGCACATTCCAAAACATTATTATGATTGGTACACATATTGAACACTTGGTTGCTGAATTTTCACTTCTACCCATTTTCTTACAGTGTTCTTGCTTCAGTTTGATCTCCCTGGGTTGCTTTAGTTTGCTATTAAACATATTTACCATGGTGGCAAGTATAGGGAATTATGCCAAATGTAGTTAAAAATAATTTGTAGAAATTCTGTTTTGTTTTTAAATCTCTTCAATGCCCAAATCTAAAGGCAATCTTATGAGGATCTGAATTATAATATTTGATTGTCGTGGTCCACTGTAAGTGTGAAAATTTTTTTTGAAAGATTTTTTTGAAAATTACTACATGTGTTTTAATAGTAGGATGTGCTTAAGGCTATTGTATTAATAGCTATATTGTTGTCTTTGTATTCTCAGGTGTATTTTACTGGTGAAAAAAAGGGCTGGGGCCTTAGAACAAAGGAAGATTTACCTAGGGGATCCTTTGTGTGTGAATATGTGGGAGAAATTTTAACCAACACGGAGTTGTATGAAAGAATTATCCACAAAAATGGCAGTGACAGACATACATATCCTGTAACCCTTGATGCAGACTGGGGCTCAGAAGGGGTGTTAAAGGATGAGGAGGCACTGTGTCTAGATGCAACATATAATGGCAATGTTGCTAGGTTTATCAATCATAGGTAATGGTTATATGTCCAAAGGATCGCAATTGGAAAACAATCATAATTTGTTAAATTTCTAATGAACTAACTTATTTGCAAACCATACAGCTCCGATTACTTTAATGATGCACAAAATCCCATACTCTGGATGTGTGTTGCTGCTTTTGATCTGTTGAGATCCATGAACATTGCAGCTTTCTTTTCTGTGCCATATTCCTGCCCTCTTATTTTTTTGTTCTTCTAAAACTTTTTCTATTCACTTTCAGGTGCTCAGATGCAAATCTTATTGACATTCCCGTTGAAGTAGAGACCCCTGATCGACATTATTATCATGTACAGATTAGATTTTCTTGGTTTTATATTCATGGTTTTCCTTCTTTATGTATGAACCTATAATTACAAAAAGGGTTAAGGTCCATTTTTGTCCTAGAATTAGCTACGAAAGTGCATTGGTCATATAAAGTCTTTAAGGGAGCTATTTTACCATAAAAGTGTTAAAAAGGAGTAAATATGCCCTAACCGTTTGAAAAATAACAAACTAACATTTGAAAATTGACTTGGATATCAAACATATTTAATGGAAAGGTGAAGTTGCTCCAGAGGTAAAAATGCTCCTGAAAATCTTCCAAATAACCAATACACTTTCGTTGTTACTTCTGAGCAAAAATAGACCTTAGCCCTTACAAAAATTGAAGGGTAAAGAAGGAATTGATCTTTCCGAATATTGAGAGTTGATTTTATATTGTTATCTGCAGCTTGCCTTCTTTACTAACAGGACTGTGAAAGCTTATGAGGAGTTGACGTGGGTAGGTCGGCTTGAGCCCTAATATATGACTTTATATTTATATCTTCTCCCTGCTGCATGACTTCTACTCTGTTTCTCAATGTTTTGATTAATAAAGATTTTTTAAACTTGTATCTCGGGTAAAAAATATGATCTTACGTTCTTGTGATGAACTTAAATTTCTGCATGTCAAGGTATTACAGTTTTCTCCGAGTTTATCTCATATCAATTAGAATTGTGTAAAACTATCTGCAGGATTATGGTATTGACTTTGATGATCATGATCACCCTATCAAAGCATTCCAATGTTGTTGTGGGAGCTTATTATGCCATGATAAGAAGCAGAAAGGTGAGTTAAGATAATCATAGTCTGTGGGGTCTATTTAATTACATTATCAATTTGTGACGTGGTAGTTAAGAGATAATGTTAGAGTGAAAAAAGTTGATTAAGAAGAAGATGATTTGCTCATAGCTATGGTGTATTTTTTAGGGAAGGGAAAGCTTGTGAAATAAGGCGAGAGGATAATCTAATAAGCTTGTTTGGGATACTATTCAGTTGTCCCAAACTGGCTTTTTTAGGAGATCATGACACTCCTTACTTCAACCATTTCATCTGCTGCACCGAAACAACGTTATTGGGGTACTCTCACTACGTGCCTGTTTCCTACTCATCCATTTCATACTATCTACAATCTTGACATTGTTTCTTGCGGCAGGGAAGACATTGTGTGATATAAAATTCAGGGTGATTATTTGCAAGGAGGTTTAGATGACCTCAATTATGGTCAATAATTTGTCAGCATCTCTATCAGCAGTTCAGCACACGGACTTGGCAATTATGAGTTTTTCAAACTGTTCTTTATTCTTTGTGTTGCTGTGAAATTGTATAGCAGGCTTACAGCAATTTCTTTCATATGACATTTGTTTGAGACATGAATAATTAGCTCATGTTGTATGGATCAATGAACAAAATTCTTTAAGGATTGAGCTAGAGCATGGGCTTATCTGAACCAGATGTTGAACATGAATGCCTGGCACTCACACAGCCAAACAATTGGAATTAAAAATGTTTGAGGAGTTATTTGCACTAATCATGTTTAGACTAATCATACACAGCCAAACATGTGTAGGTGTTGGGCACCATGTGATGAACCTTATCAGGCGTATCTTTCTTTCTTCAGTAAAAACATGCGGGAAAGATCTTTTTGGAAGAGATAGATCTTCTACATATAGATTCTGAAATATTCCTATTTGTCATCATTTTTAAATATTCTTACAGTGCTTTCAAGGAGCTATGAGTAGGAAGGTACTTTTATTTTTTTTTTTTACCAGAAGTATGAAGGTGCTTCAGGAGTGAAAAAAAAGGTGCTGATTTTTCAATCTCAAGCTATTCTGTTGATTTTGTAGATATTTCCTTCCATTGATTTAAGCTCATATATGATGAATATATGCTTAGTTTTGGATTTCAAGGGTCTATTACATTACTTTTAGAATGTGCTTAGCAGATATCGAGTGGTTGCTCCCGAATCTTTTAGCTAAATACACACATTTCTATTAATTTTTACTAAAAAAATTAACACATGTGACAATTATGAGCATTATATTTTTTTATTCCCACGTTCATAATTATCTTTAAATCAATTTTGTTTTATATTTTGACCATGTACATATTATTTAGTAATCATTTACATAAGTCTTAATTTAAATATTAGGAGCATTGTGGTTCATCCATTCATGCATTAGCTTTAACCAAAGTCATGAGAATTTAATAGACAAAAAAGTGAAAAACTAGTTGTGGTTGGCTAAATTAAGGTGTAACCCTAAAATTGATGGATTAGTTTATTCCATTCATTTTTAATCATTTAATCTTTTTCTTCATTATTTAGGGAAAAAAATAAGGGAAAAAGACAAATAAATTCCTCTGAATATGTAAAAAAGACAGTCAAGATCACTAAATTTTCAAAAGGACAACCAAGGTCAATTAACAACACTCTAGTTGTTAATTGGAATGAGATGTTGTTGTGGTTAATGAAGATGCTGCTGTGATTAATTGTTACGCTCTAGTTGTTAATATAAATGATGCAATGGTTATATATACATGTTGTTAATGGGGATGCTGCAGTGGTTAATTTAGTGTCAACGACCTTAGTTGTTCTTTTGGAAATTTAGCGACCTTGATTGTCCTTTTGCATATTGTGAGGACTTTATTTGTCTTTTTCCCAAAATAAATGTTACATCTAAACTTCCTTTCAATAATTTAATTAAAAACAATCTAGTCCTCATTAGTTTATTGAGCTTAGAGATTATAAGAATAGAACTGAAGTTTAATATATTAAACTTTTTCAATTCAAAAACAAATTCAAGTATAGGTGCCATGACAACTAATACTCCTTCCTTCCCAAAATATAAGCTTCAAATATAACTGATAATATGATTTGTTTTCAAATTATGTCTTTTTTAATAAATATGAAAGGGAATGTATAAGGAGAAGAAAATGTGAAGACAAAAAGAGAATACATGTGAAAATAAAATAAACAATGAGTGAAATTAAAAAAAAAAACACACAATCAAGGTTTAGACAAATCTAAAAGAGCTTATATTTTGGGATACAAACAATTTCACCAAAGTGATGCTTATATTTTGGAAGGGAGTGAGTATTTTGCTTACTGCATGATCTTTAATCGTTCAACATGTCTCTTTCTTTTAATTCATACAATTTTTAAAATTATTTTGAAAAATACTTAATACCCAACAAATTTAAATTTAATCAATAATTGGCTCGATTTTAGTTATTGAATATCAATTTAGAGTGTCATTTATTTTCAACTAAAGAGTATTATTATCGTACATGAGAAGACAAAATTTATCATGATAGAAACCTTAGATTATGATATTATCATACATTTGATCCTCTAGACAAATTGCAGTTATAATGACAAAAAGTTCTTGCTATAGTTCTATTTAAACGATTCTGAAATAAGATGAGAACAATCAATATCTATTTAAACGATACTGAAATTAGTTATAAAGAAATAAAGAAAAAAAAAACAGCAGATTTGACATGACAGACCTGTGTCATCAGTATTTTCATCTATTTCTCATCCCTATCTAAAGTATAAAGGGAAAAAAATTAAAATATATATTACACTAAAATAAAAAAATAATACATTCTTTACCTCTCTTCTATTTTTTTTTCTTTGTCAAAGTCCATCCAAATATATGGTAAGAATGCTTACAAATATAACCTAAATATAAAATAGAAAGTTATTCTACCATACTACAGTTAATCTGCATTTCTCCTGCACCAATTAAAACTAATTAAAAAATATATAAGACATTTTAAAATTCAATTCATGAGATATAATTATTTTTCTTGAACTTTTCCAGCTGTTAAAAGTTTAGGGAGAGTAAACACGGGTACATGTGTTATTATTACATATCTAACTCTTGCATTTATATATTATTATACAATAATACTAGCAACTCTGATACCATTGATGGTATCCAAGCAAGCTCTTGGAGAATGGAATACGTGGCATGATTTTTCCTTGCAAAAGAAGGAAAAACAAAGACTAAGGATGGCCGGATCTATAAAGTGAATGGGCATTTGTTCAAGCTCTACAAGGAGAACTTCAAGCCTCCATAAGAGGTGGTGTCTTTCCTTCCCTTACTTATTTTGAATTATTTTTATCATAAGTGTGGGGGAAGTTGAATATTGTTAGAAAAAAAATAGGATTGTTTGTGTTTAGTTTTTAGTCTGTTGTTATGTGTTGTTAGGAAATGTTTCTTCCGTATCATTAAATCTCTTATAGTCAATGCACACCCTCCATGAATTTTGTACTCTTGTAGGTACTAACTCCTCTTTATTATTTTTCACAACCGTCAACCCACTCTTCTTTGGAACCACATGAATGGGGCTTACCCACTCACTATCACTAATTGGGTAGATGATACCGGCACTAAAGAGTTTCTCCACCTCTTTCTTCACAACATCAAGAATCAAAGGTTTAAGTCTCCTTTGAGGTTGTCTAACCAGCTTAGCATCATCATTTATGAGAATCCGGTGCATGCAAGTAGTAGGACTCATGCCCGGTAAATCGGCTAATGTCCAACCAGTAGCCTTCTTAAATTTCTTAAGCACATCAAGCAGTTTCCCCTCCTCAAGAGGAGAAAGGAAACTAGAAATAATCACCGGGAGCTTCTCATCCTCAAGCAAATAGGCATACTTGAGATTGGGTGGCAAAGGCTTCAAGTCCAAAGTTGGTGGCACAACTATAGAAGGAATCAATGTGTGCATCTCAACTTGAAGCACATGAGGCTCATAAAGATCATCCTCACTATTCGCCATCTTCACCAAACCATCAAGATCATTCGGTCTCTTCAACAAATCATCACTACAAATCGGCCTCCTCAAGTTTGAGGCCTCACAACTCATCTCACGGTTCAATTCATCACCATCAAGTAAAGGGGATCCACATGAATCATCAACAAGTACATGCTCCTTCAAATAAAGTTTCTCCCTTAACTTGTGTAACCAACCATGCTTCAAAATTTAGAAACATTGTGTTAGGAAAAACAAGAAGAAAGCTAGAGGGAAAGAAGGGAAAATTTGAGAAAAAAACTTAAAGTTGTATTATTAGCAAAAAAAAAACTATAAATATTTTTTTTGAACACATTTTTCGGACCAAACACAACAGCAAAACCAACTAACACGGTTAATAAGCTGAAGTGCGAATGTCCTACTTATACACACACACATTTCTTGTCGATGTGGGACTAAGAGATCCCACAGGGACCCCCCCAGTACGGCGCAAGCGCCACCCACACCAACATACGCAAGACACAAAAACTATAAATATTGATCTATGTGTTATGTTTTTGTTTGAAATAGTTAAATTTATTCGTTTATATTAAAAAATATTTGTAATGATTGACATCCAAAAATACTTTGTAATGATTATTAGTGTTGTCATGTTATGTTATTCATTATTATATAATCTCATTTTTTAAAAACTAACGTTACAAAGTGAAATAAAACAATTCATTCATATAGATCCAATATTAATTATGTCCCATTATTAGATAGCCACGTGTAAAAAAAATATTAAATAAAATTTTCTTATAAAATATAAGATGCTTGATTTCATAAATAAGTTGAGTACTCTAAGAATTTCCAAATTGATATGTACCTAATTGATTTTTCAATCTTGCTTCATACACACACACACATGAAGCTGATGAGTGATGAGTGATGAGTGATATTTCTAAATTTTTTTTTAACTTAATATTTCTAAAACTATTTTATTTTCATATAACCCACTTCCATTTCTTTCTCTAAGCTCACACTTCTTCCTTATCCGCATCGCTCTTAGATCTGTAAATATGATAAATCCTTGGATTTGCATGGTTTTATATGCTTAATTTGAGGCAATTAACATGATTGAGATGCAATGTTTATCAAATTGTGCTTGATTAATATATAAAGCTCTTATGTGTGATGACTCTCATTTTTAATTATATTTGGCAAATATTTTGGTTATATTTGGGAAGTCATTGATAGAGAATTAAAGTGATTTGATCTTGAAAATAATATCTTGACTTTGGTTGAATAGGATAAAAATTTATGAATTAACATAGGAAGAAAAAATGTCAAGTTTGTGTTTCATTTGCCCACACTTTTAATTGTAGAAGAAAGGACTTTATCATTATCAATTAAAGAGAGCATGGGCTTACTTGTGCAGTTTGGGCTTGTGGAGAGGAATAATTATTCATCAATTATGGGCTGGACTTGCAGAAAAGAAAAGAAAAAAAACAAGCTGAAAAAAAGAAGGCACGTTTTGGGCTGAAAGGGGGTCCAGGGAGCAGCACGTTGGAAGGAGAATTGAAGGAAAAAAAGGGGAAGGTGCGATCAGATCTGGAGGGGGGAGAGTGGCACGTTCTGGAGCCACGCGTGAGGAGTGAAGGCGCTGAACAGTTTTGGAGGGGAGGGGCGCTGAACAGTGGTGTTCCACTTCTCCCTCTCCCATGCTATTTTCTCTCTTTTGATCCTTTCACCTCCATTCTCTCTATTTTTCCTCCATCTACCCACCATGAGTGCTCATAAATTGGAGCTTTGGGTTTCTAAGCTCTTCTAGTCACTAAAATACCCTCCTTGCTCTTGGGGATGATTTGAAGATAGCTTGAGCTTTAATTCTTCAAAGGGAGTCCTAATTCCTTTCCTTTCTTTTTATATTTTTAATTGTTTAGGTTTAGGTTACCATTTATATTTTGAGATTGGACTGAATTTGGTTGTTATTGTGAGTTTGATTTGTGGTTTTGACTTGTAATGAGGAATTTGGACTCAACAATATGTATGGTCATACATATGTTCTTTATAATTCATTAAATATTTCTATTTACTCATGGTATTGGTAGGTAGTTTGTTGAATTGAATTGTAATTGAACCTAATGTATTGCAATCAATAATCACACTCTAGGGTAATTAATAATGTCTATTTAAATGGGTTCATGAGACTAGACATTAGACTTACCGGTTGGTGAGGTTTGGTACTTTAGTAAACCTAGAGAAAACTCAAAGGTGCTAAAGAGCTTAGCAATTTCTAGTTAGTTGGGGTTTCACTAATTAGGTAATTGGACTCATGGGTTCATGAGGTTTGGTAAATTAAAAAATTAGCATCCTAGTTAACTCCCAAAAATATTTAGAAAGCTATGATAGCCATTGAAAATCATTTCCAAGAGCAATTCACTTTCATTTCACCCTTTTATTCAAAAATACCAAAAATATTTATTTGTTTCGCATCCTTCATTCCATCTTTAAAAAATCAACAAAACATATTTTCTTTACCAAAATTCATCTTGCATTGCATTAAATTTACTAGGTTAGTTTAATTAAAAAAGACTCCCTTGAGAACGATACTCGGGGTAACTTTCGCTTACCTTGAGGTCCTAAAATTTCTTGAAGGACTAGGCCCAAGGCACACTACACCGACCGCAAAATCGGTGTCCTTCAAAATACTTACCCATCAAGGATATGAAGGTTTCATGGATCTTGACCCAGTTAAAGCCCATGCTAACCAAGTGCAAAGGCGGACAAAATAGGGTTGGATTTTAGCAAGTGGAAAGAGTTCATCCATCAAGATAATTTTCCCTTGGGGAAGAAATAAGAAGAAAGCATGCTAAACTCTAGATAACCTAAGGAAAAGAAAGTGGACAATGAACAAGGCAATATTGCTGACAAGAAATTCTCATCTGATGATACAGTAGACATCTGTACTTTTATGGAAGCTAAAGCTAAACCACAGTCATATAGCTCAGATAGTGGGACTATGGATTCAGTCTTACCCATGGAATTGGGTAACTCAAGAAAGCTATATCTTCAGTTTTGGATCAAAATATTTTGGAAGGGAGTGAGTATTTTGCTTACTCCCTTCCAAAATTATTTTAATCGTTCAACATGTCTCTTTCTTTTAATTCATACAACTCTTAAAATTATTTTAAAAAATACTTTATACCCCAACAAATTTAAATTTATTAAATAATATGCTCGATTTATGTTATTGAATATCAATTTCTAGTGGCATATATTTTCAACTATGGAATAGTATTTGTTTGCTTGATATGAAAGCAACCAAATTTATACATGTGATGGGTAGGTACGCTTTGTACTTTTCTAATTGGGTATATCCTAGTATGAGGGTGAATTTTGGTCCCAAGTCTATATATTTTTTAATTAAAATTTTCTTGATTTATAAACCAATATAAAATGTAATATTAGGTATATTATTTTTAAGGAAGATTATACCACATATAATTTTAGAGCTTATGGAATGAGAAAAGTAAGGCAACTATAGAGTTTCAATTATTTTTCTTCAATCAATATATTATAACTCTTAATTAATTAATATGAATACACTTATGATATGTTATAAATATCAGATCCAATTGATTTATGTTTTGGAGGTTAAGGAAACTATATAAACTACTCAAATACTCCTTCCATTCCTAAATATAAAATCACTTTAGCAAATTTGGAGAGATTAACGAAGACATTCAATGAGTTAGGATTACGTGAAATTTCCAAAATATCTATTACCTAATTTTTAAAAATATTCTCTCACCTTCAGACCACTATTTTTTGGGTGAACGGAGTATAGAGGTGATTAGGGGAAAACTTGAATCAAATTAGAAAGTGATCTTATATTTAGGAACAAACTCTCATTCCTAAAGTGATCTTATATTTAGGAACGGAGGGAGTATAATATATAATATATTTTTAAAGATTATATATCTGTTTATATGACATGCAAATTATTGAATTTATCTAAAGAAGTAGACTATATTTTTTTCTTTAACTGCATCTACAGAGAGCCTCTTCAAAATAATTAGGATTGTGAGTTTGTGACTGTGTAGTGGAAAATTTAACAACTATGTAGTTCAAATGAAAGGTGAGAAACACTGCACAACTGTGCCTAATATAAAATAAAGTTTTTGTTTTCCTTAATAATAATATGGAATAAACTTTGTGTTCCCCCTTATCAATGATATGAAATACAGTTACTTCCATATTTCACTTTATCACTAGTGCAGCATACATATATCGAGTTCTTGAAATCAATTACATCAAATTCTTTAAGGATCAAGTATTTTTGTATCATATACATTATATATTTATAGTTAAATCATATATCTAAAACATACATATAATTGGAGAACTTGATGAAGATATTAATAGGTATGAAGAACTAACCTTAACTAATAAGTAGTTTTATAATTTTTCGATCAACATATTATTGCATTTTTTGTCTTTTTATGTTAAACATTGTCCGGTAATCCGACACTTATTGACAACTGACAAATCCGAAATTCGAGGAGTATGAGTATTGCCCACATATGCAAGGTTGCCTTCTTTCCTAATGAGAATGCTTACCGGGATTGGAACACGAGTTCTCATCCTTATAGGGTTGTAACCCACTTACCAAATCAACTAAATACTTATAGGTTTGAAATTTTTTTGGCTTTAGTAGCAGCAGGATCCCCTTCAGTTACAATCAACACACATTGGCTTAAACCTATGATTTTTGATACATATAAGCTTAGTTTTCTTGAATTAATTGGTAGTACTACCAAGTAATATATGAAGTCAAATAATGTGATCTAAGTACGTAATAGATATAGCTCTTCCATTTGCTGTCCAAAAAAGGCTCTTTCATTAAATTCTTTAATCAAATGGTATGTATTATTTATTTTGATGTAAAGGAGGGTCAATTCAAATCGTACCTTTCAGTTTTTTATGAATGCAAATTTACTCAAATTTTATTATCCCATCAGACTATTGTCATCGAGTTGAATAATAAATAAACTATAAAGTGAAAAACAAATCAACAAATATTTAGTAGAGGCACACCGAAATAGAGAGGTAGGGACAAATAATGGGAAGATAAATTTCTAGGCAGTTTCCAATCAGTACTACATGTTTAATTTACATCTCCTGGCTTTTTTTCGGACAGATACATCTCCTGCCCCCCCAGTATTCTTTAATACTTTTAGTTTTCACAGTCTTTTACTCTTTTTGAAAGTTCGTGATATATATACATGCATATATAATTCAGATTTGAGTACATTTATTTGCTAAGATGACAACTGCATTTAATTTTCTATATGATTTATAAATTAAGATATTGAAAAATAATGAAAATGTACCCCAAATATAAAAAATTGCAGTAATCAAACTTACAATACGTGACCATATCGTTATATTTGAATATTTGAATTTATAAAATCGAATATTTTGTTGTGAAAAATATATAAAAAGATAGGGATCGGAGAAGTTCAATTTGTGGAACTTCCCTATACATGACCACATAGTTATATTTGAATATTTAAACTTATAAAATTGAGTGCTTTGTTATGGAAAATATAAGAATAAAATTATACAGAGAAGTTCAATGAACATGACAAGAAATTGTGAGATATATATCATTCATTTGTTATTCAAGTTTACAAATGCCTTACAAATTACCTCAATTTTTTAACGAAGTATTAAAAACTCTTAATCAATCATTCAATGGGAGGTTACAATGTTTGGTATATTATAGAAAAGAATTATAGAAGCTTGTTTACAAGTATACTCATATACAGTATGTATATCATTTATTTCAAAAACAAATATAATTAAAAATGAAAGTATACTAGCTAGTTTGAATTCATAAAATCAAATGCTTTGTTATGAAATACATAAGATAGAGAGAATTGAAGAAGTTCAATGATTATGACAAAAAATGAGAGAATTGAAGTTTCACATTCATTTGTAATTGGAGGGTGCAATGCCTTACATACTACCTCAATTTATTATTGGCCGCAAACCATTTAAAAACTCCCAATAAGTCATTCATTGGGAAGTTACAATGATTAGGATATTAGAGAAAAGAACCGTAAAGAGAATTCTAAGAGCTTGGGATTATGAGTATATGTCCACTCATATGCAATATGTATATCATGCTTAAATGTTTTAAAACAAACACACACACACACACACACACACACACACACACACACACACACACACACACACACATATATATATTGAAAGTAATAAACAAAATAAAATTGAATGCATTGTTAAAGAAAAGTATAAGAAACATAGAGAGAATAACTTCAATGAACATGGCAAGAAATTGTGAGAACTTTCAAATTCATTTGTTATTCAAGGGTGTAAAAGCCTTAGATATGAGTTAGCCCATCTGATAAAGAGGGTGAAGGTATTAATCTAAACTCTACTATATCTAAAATCCAAATTTAGAAATAATTAATATCAATAATGGTTTTTGAAAATGCAGTAATTGTTGTTTATGGACGGTTATAAGTCATAAGAAAAAAAACTAAAAATAGAATTCATTTTTAAATAATTGTTTTTTCTAAAATTTATTCTATAAATTTTTTCCTCATATGTTAATTCTTATATATTTGGCGTGTAAGTAGAAACTAAATTTCTTCTACGAGAAAAAAAGCAGGAATCAATGATCAAAAGTCAAAAGGCCTTTCCAATATGTAAATATGTAATTACTACTATACCTCTCATACGTTAAGCATGATCAAAGAAAGTACGTAGTTTATGAATTAGAATCAAAATATTTTTAATTACAATTTTATGTAAAACTGTTAACTTTTGTATCTTTAGTTTTATTAGGTTTTAAATTCATATACTAGAAAAGTTTTAAAATATTTCATCATATACTATGCCTATTTGGATTTAGTTTCTGGAGAATAGCTTATGGGAAAATAGTTTTTTAGTAGAATAGTTTTTTGGAAAATAGCTTTTGATAAAATGAGAGAGTTTAGATAAAGTGTCAGTAGAATAACTTTTTGAATGTCAAATTACCAAGAAAGACAATTTTGATAAATAAGATGACATAGTTAAGTGAGGGTATTTTTGGTAATGTGGAAAACACATAGGCTCCACCAACCCAAAATGAGAAAAAAATAGCTTCTTCAAAACCCATGGTTTTGGGTTTTGAAAATGCATTTTGGATCCAAAATGCATTTTGAGACTTTTTGAGTGTTTGAGTGATTTTTCAAAATGCATTTTGAAACCCATGGTTTTGTCCAAAATGCATTTTGAAAATGATTGCCAAACTGGCCCTATAAATGCTTTAAACTCATTCTATATTTGTTCCATACAATTCTATTAGCACATTTAGCCTCTGTATGGAAGCTAATTGTGTTTAAAAATCAAAATTAAACATAATTATGATGAAAATACACATAGGTACCAAAATCAAAACTTATAGGTACCAACAAATGTATTTTTCCCTTTTTCTGGCGTGATGTAGTTTATTGCCCTTTAAAAAAACTAATTTGAAAAAAAAAATATTTTCCCGTTTATCAATCAATTGATATACTCTCGATCAAAAAAAAAAAAAAATCAATTGATATACATTTTTTTCGCTTATTACGCATTAAAAACGCAACATTGGATATCTGAAAGGGTGTCTGAAATTTTTTTACACATTTTTTCGCTTATTACAAAAACTTTTTATAGCAAAATTGTATTTATAAAAGGGTATCTGAAAATCGTTTCTGAACTGTTGTACATTAATCTACTTTCATTGGATACAACTATTCTTTAAGGGGGTCAAATAAAAGACAAACAAATAAAAACAATAACACTTGCTTTAGGATCTACTTGCTCAAGGATCTTAGTCCATATATACTACCTTTGGACAAAAGTTTTGTAAAATAATATGATTATTTAAGTTTCATATTTTTTTATAATATTATATTTTCTAAATTAGAATTCAGTTTAGGGAAAATGACAAAAAAATTCCTCCCAATACCTAAAAGGTCAATTAAGGAATCTAAACTTCCAAAAAGACTATGAAGGAACCAACACCTACCTAACATTTGCAAATATTGTGAAAAGACTTAAATACCCCCACCTAAAAACACAAATTACAAACAAAACACTAACACACCCAGTCATCATATTCTCACTTTGTCTTCCTCATTGACGAACCCACCACAGCCCCATGAACCCATCCCTAAACCTCATCAAGCTCAGCTACCCTTCCTCATTTGGTGTGTTTGTCTTCCTCTTCGGCCACTTTGTCTTCTTCGGCGAGTCTGTCTTCTTCTCCGGCGACACCGCCTTTGTACGGAAAGCATTCTAATCTCTGTAAGATCGAATATTTCGTTTTTATTCTCTTAAACCTTTGCCTTTGCATGCTCTTCTTTGTCAAGTCTTGAGCTTTTCCTCCCGCTCGTGTGTTCATCACTCAGCTTTCTTTTTTGTAGGAAGATAGCTTGGCTAAGAGAAATAGGGGTTGGGTGTATGAATAAGTCAGCATTAATCTATATGATTATTACTGAGGAGGAATTCATATGAACTAATCTAGCTTAGTGAAATCCGAATTTGGATGTTTGTATGCTTGATTTCCTATTTAATAGGATGACTTTTTAATGTAGTGTATCTAGCTCTATTTTGAATGAATTGGCAGTGTTCATGATGTTGTTAAATAAATGGGTCTGATTCAAGAGTGGGAAATTTGAGTTGGATGTTATTGAATCTGAATTTTGTGTCAAGATACAAAAGATACTTTTTTCATTTAGAAGAATGAGTTAGATGAAAATAGAAAGGAGGAATTAGTTTTCCTTTTGATCAATGACGCTCAACAGTTTCTAATATGAGCAAAAACAAGAAAACTGTGGGAATGAAGGACAAGAAAACAAACGAAATGAGTGACCAATAATCTTATGTCTGCTGAATACCAATATTTCCTGCACTAGATTGGCATAGTTGCATTATAGATTTTATTGACCCTACAAATCCCTTTATGTTACTGGATTTCCCCTGTTTTTTGGTAAAGAGAATACTGGTTTTGCATTTTGTATTTTAATGGATCTGATACCTCTGTAGCACCATTTATATAAAAATTATTCATGAAACTTGAGTTATTTGTATACTGTCATTTTTCATGTGCAATATTGATTGTAATGTGTTTATTTGTGTCTCAGAGAAGACTCAAAAAGGGAGAGATCCACATTCAAACAAGCAAACAAGCAATATTAAATCAACGAGTGCTCGTATGAATAACAAAGCACCATTTATTTGTAGCACCATTTATTTGTGTTTATTTGTGTCTCAATGAAATCTTTGTAGCACCATTTATTTGTGTTTATTTGTGTCTCAAAGAAGACTCAAACAAGCAATATTAAATCAACGAGTGCTCGTATGAATTCTAGCATAATCTGATAATGTTGCAAGAATTCAAATTACAGACATAACTATTAAATAACAAAGCATATGGAAAGCAGAATGTTGATAGCAAAAAAGCAGTATCAGCAATGCACTATAATCAGCAATTATACACACACACCAATTTAGTCCTTTCACAGTTCTTACTCAACCAAAAAAAAATTGCTTCAAAACAAAATCATCATTTTTCTTGATGAATTACTATCATTGAAATCACTCGACAGCTCACAATAACAGCAAATGACAGAACACAACAAAGAATACACTATCCTATCAGCAACAACCAAGGATATAAGTAGGAAAATAAAAACACAATCCTAAACATCATTAATCCTGGTTCTATTTTCACTTAATTCATTCTTCTAAATGAGAAAAGTACCTTTTTATCCTGACACAAAATTCAGATTCAGTATCCAACTAAATTTCTCATTCTTGAATCAAACTCATTTATTCAACAACATCACTAACATTGTGAATTCATTTAGAATAGAGCTAGAGACACTACATTCAAAAGTCATCCTATTAAAGAGGAAATCAAGCATACAAACATCCAAATTCAGATTTCACTAGGCTAGATTAGTTCATATGAATTCCTCCTCAGTGATAATCACAGTTTTCCATTTAAAGAAAATAGGAACCCAAATAGAACATAATCTTCAAATCAAACAAACACATAAATTGATAGATTAATGCTAACATATTTATACACCCACCCCTGATTAGGAAAATGGGAATGGAAAAGTTAATGAAGAATAGGAGACAAAAGAAAGTAGAAGATGGGGAAAAGGGAAGAGAAAGCTAACCACAAGAAGAAACTCCAGCGGCAGCACTCTCCACTCAAAAGAAGAATTGTTTGACCAAAAGCTCCTGCGTGAATTTAAGAAGAGAGACGAGAGCTTTATTTGTTCAAGGGGTGTGTGTTCTGAGTGAGAATATGAAGCCTGGGTGTGTTAGTGATGGAGTTTGTGATTTGTCTTTTTGGGTGGGGGCATTTGAGTCTTTTCACAATATTTGCAAATGTTAAAGTAGGTGTTAGTTCCTTCATAGTCCTTTTGGAAGTTTGGGTTCCTTATTTGTCCTTTTAAGTATTGGGAGAGATTTTTTTGTCATTTTCCCTTGAGTTTATTGTGTTATTAATGAATAATAATAATAATAATGATACGCAAACGTCCAAGCATAAAAAGCATAAAAAGATGAGGGAAGCATCCAAGGTGATTAATGTACAACTGACATAATTTCCTTTGCTTAAAACTAAAACCTTTCACATCCCAAAACCTCACAACAAAGAAGGTACAAACTGAGAGAGCTTGATCATTTCTTCTTCAATGGCTGTGATGCCACCATTAATATTCATTGTTTCTATCTTCATCTTCATTACCACTTCATCATCCTCTTCTTCTGCTGACACAGATTCCAAGGTTAGTTTCTACAAATTCTAACATTCTTAATTAGTGTCTCAGAGAGAGATGAAAGGTAGTATATTAATTTGCATTGATTGGATTTGCAGGAAGTAGAGAAATGCTCAAGAGGAAGAGAGTGTGGAGAAGGAATGTTTTGCAATTCTTGCCCTCCAAAATTTCAGGGATCAAGATGTGTCAGATCAACTTCTTCCAACCCTTTCAAGCTTCTGGTATTTATATAAATACACGCGCGCACACACACATGTTACTGTATTTTTGTAGTTTTAGTATTCAGTGAATTTTTCTATGGAATCAGGGGTCACACACTAGAATCATCTAAATTTCATAAAAATATTAAATCGGTTGCTTGGATGTGTATTGCGAGTTCCTACTTACTGTAGTAGCTAGAAAGGGAATAAAACATTCTGACAGAATCTAACTTCCATCAACAGTTAAGTTCCCCATATCTTGTGTGTGTGTGTGTAGTAGTAGTAGTGTGTGTGTATATATATATATATATATATATATATATATATATATATATAGAGAGAGAGAGAGAGAGAGAGAGAGAGATTCTGTGTTAGTTTTTTTTCCCAAAAAAAGACAAGTACTCTTTCCATCATTTTCTTATCTCATAACAATTACATGGCGTCTCATTCATAGGAAATTTTTTTAGTCACATTGCGTATGTTCACATTTTGGGTTATTAATTTACTTTTTGTTTTCCAAATATTAAGTTAGTTTTACATTTTATTAGGAGAGGATTTGAAGTCTTCTATAGTGCTTATCTATGTTCTTAAATATTGGTGAAATCGGAAAACTGTTTACTTTTAAAACTAAATTAAAGAGGTATGTTGGGTTAATTTAATTAGAAGTTGCTTATACAAGGAAATTCAATAAAAATAAACAAAATTCTCAATATAAACTCAGAGATAGTGGACCAATTTTCCAACAATGACTCATTTATGGAGATGATACTCTTATTTGTAGTTTCATATTTTCTTAATAGATATTTTGTACAAGTAGACCCATTGAACATTAGGATAGGCTGATAGCTATGGGGGTTAAATAATTTTCATTTTAGTGTACTGTTTTACTTGGTAAAATAAAATTATTTTATCTTCATAAGTTTAAGAATTCAACAGATATCGTATCTTAAGTTTGGAGAATTTGATGTTTATTTGAAAATGATATAAATTTCAAGAAAGCTCTTAACGCCTCAAGAAATATAGTGATTATTCTTCATAATATTTTTGTTGTATATTCTGTGAAATCATTAGAATACAAAAAATTGTTGCATGTAAGTTGATTCTTTTATTAAAAAAATTGAAGATATAAATCTGGTGAAAAATATTAAGATTAATTGATATCAAACCTAACAAATTTATATGTATATATATTTGGAAAGAACAAAATTAAATTTCATATGTGAAATTCCTATTAGCCTATTGAATTCCTCTCTCACACTGTTTAATATAAAAATTGACTTATTAATTTGTAGCGATTGAGAAAACTGATTAATGAAATTTATATTTTAGGAAAATGTATGTTGATTTTTAATAAATATCATCTTTAATCAGCATAAGAATTGAAATTGCCATTTGATGGGAATACAACACTCACTGTATACAGTCAATAATAAGGATGATTTGATAGATAAAATTATGAATTTAGAAGACAAAGTGTGCTAAAATACTATACTCTCGTATTACCGTTAATAGCTCTTACAGGGATGTGAGTGATTGAAATCCACTTAGAGGTAGCAATTACATGACAAATTATTATTTGTTTATTTTTTTTTACCCATGCATGCTCAGATTATCATTTATATTGTTGACACATATAACACTAGAATATTTGGATTGGACAGAATGATTCATTACCCTTCAACAAATACGCATATTTGACAACGCACAACTCATTTGCAATGACTAGAGAAGTGCTAATAAAGTCATCAAATGAAGCCCAAAATCATGAAGAGCTTTTTCCCAGAGTCACATTCTCAAATCAAGAAGACAGTATAACGCAGCAGCTACATGTAAGAATAAAATAATAATAAAAACCGTCATATGCTTAATTAACAAAAACATTATTGATATGTGTTGCTTTCTTTTTTATCATTGGTGAAATTCAATGAAATTCTTGTTAATCGCAGAATGGAGTTCGAGCTCTTATGTTGGACACTTATGATTACAAAGGAGACATTTGGTTGTGCCATTCCTTCAAGGGAAAATGTTATCCCACTACTGCATTTGTATGTCTGCCATTTTACTTAGCTTGCTACTTACATCTAAATATAATAATATTATACTCTCCAATCCTAAATTAATATAACATCTAGATAATGGATCTAAGGAGATCTTTTTTGAACTAAAGATCTAAGGAGATCGAGAAACGAAGAAATAATAGTTAAGTTAATAATTTGTGAGAATTCCTTCTTTAGTATGTGGAAAAGTTATACTCCACATATTCCTAAATGTAAGATCTAATTAATTATTTCTTAAAATATAAAGGAAACTAAATAATGCAATTAATTGGGACATACTTTAAGTCAAATAAACATATTTAGAGAAAACAATTTCAGGAAAATCAATTATTTAAGTAACTTATCTAACTTTTCTATATTTTCAAAATATAAAGTTAACTACGTCTTATAATTGTGAAACTGAGAAAGTAGTTGATTTTAGTCTGTTATCATATATTATACTGCTCTAATACTAAATGTAGGGGCTACTAAACAAGTTTTCTTTTGTCATAAATACAAGGCAGCCTGTTTTTCTTTCAAATTATAACTTCTCGTCCAAATAATTATCCATCTTATAATTTCACTTATGAAATAGGTTTCATTATAAATCACTCTAATGCAAATGACAGTCATGCTTTAGGAAATTAAGCAATTAACAGACAACATTTATTTGTTTGCAATTTATCATACAATTTTCTTACAATTAAGTGATTAACCCATTTAACTAATTTCCATAATCATATTGCAAGCTGTTTTTTAACATCTTGAGGAGAGTATTTATCTTGTTTTATTTCTTTAAAAGATAATGGGTTGGTTAATGAGAAGATCAGATAAAAGTTCTGGGCCAACTCAACTATCTTGTTATTTTTAATAGATTATTAAATATAATGATGTGATTTTTTTTTATTTTCCCGTGCAAACACTAGATTTTTACAGGAATCTATATGACATTTCCAGCTTTGGTCTAGTTGAAAGGATTTGGTTCTAAATGTACTCAAAGCAACATTTTGTATGATTTTATTGGCATAATAATTTTGACTTATAGGAACCTGCAATAAAAGCCTTAAAGGAACTAGAAGCTTTTTTGGCAAAGTATCCGACAGAAATAGTGACTCTAATATTAGAAGATTATGTGGAGTCACCTAATGGTTTAAGTAAATTGTTCAATGCGTCTGGGTTGATGAAGTATTGGTTTCCTCTCGCGAGTATGCCTCAAGACGGCCAAGATTGGCCTTTGGTCAAAGACATGATTGCCAAAAACCATAGGCTTATTGTCTTCACTTCTCAGAGACAAAAGCAACAAAGTGAAGCCATCGCTTACCAGTGGAACTTCATGGTTGAAAATCAATGTGAGTAGCATTTTACCACTCATCTTTTTCTTTATGAAAATCTATCTTTAAAATTGACATATCGATTTGGTAAATTATAATAATATAAACTATGAATATAAAAAATGAGGCATAATATGAAACATGTGAAGTATTTCAGACATAGAGTACTTTATAGAATGATACAAGAATTATGATGTAAGAATAATAAAGAAGCTTCT
Organism: Mimosa pudica; assembly: GCA_029929735.1. NCBI lineage: Eukaryota > Viridiplantae > Streptophyta > Magnoliopsida > Fabales > Fabaceae > Mimosa > Mimosa pudica. Next base: position 5,722,565 of record JAKELP010000035.1, read on the forward strand.
TACTTTGTCTCAAGTGACTTCTATAGAAACAAAACAAAAGTCAGTGTGCGTACAATCAGCTGCAAACATATTGAGCACAGCTGAAAAAGAACAAAAGTTGTTGAATTTATGTCCTTATATTCAATAAACTTTTTAAGATGGTACGTTTAACCACTTTTCCCTGCTAGCCTTTCTCTTTTTACTTGTCGTAGCTTCTACTTATTTGTACTCCAAGCACATTGTAAGAGAACCCAAATCTAATGGGTGCTCTCGTTTCCTTTTTTGTTGTCTTTTGAACCCTGCCATAAAGAACGATCGTTTAAGAGATAATTCTAAGCAAGACATGAATTTGTTGAATTTGAGTTATCTACTACTCCCTCCGGTCCCTAATGTAAGAGCCCGAGAGCCCGAAATTTGAATGATTTCGGTCCCTAATGTAAGAGTTCACCCCACTTTGTCTGAACATTTATTGCAATTTTTCCAATTCTACCCCTAATCAATTTGGGTTGAATGGAGGAGAGAGGAAAGAATAAATGAATTGAGAATGTAAACAGCCTTCTTCTTTCAAAGTCTTCTCTTTCTTTAGTTTCTCCAATTATCACATTTATTATGCAACTCTCTCTCTCTCTCCACTTTTTACAATATGCATTATTATCTCTCTCTCCTACTACAAAGGGTAGAAATGGGAAAAAAATATTAATTACAGACAGTCAACTAACAATTAGATGTTTTCTTAAGAAGCGGGTTTTTGGCAGCTGACTCTTACATTAGGGCCAGAGGGAGTACAAATTAAATATACATGACCTGATTTATTTGCACGTGACAATGATGTTTATTAAATGCAGATGGGAGAGGAGGGATGGAAAAAGATAGATGCCCAAAACGTGAAGAGTCATCAGCAATGAATGATAAAACCAAATCTCTGGTTTTGGTCAATCACTTTAGAACAATCCCAACCAAGCGACTCTCTTGCATAGACAATTCACAAAGCCTTCTCAGCATGCTTTCTACTTGTTATATAGAGTCCGGTGAACGTTGGGCCAATTTCGTTGCCGTTGACTTTTATAAGGTAGGTAGCCCAGCCCCCTTTGGACTACCACATATTTTTGTATGCATTATAAATAGTCACTTCATATAGATTTAATTTCATAATACATATTACTCGCTCTAGTTCTTAATACATGTCATTCAGAAAATCTTTAATTAATCTTCCTGTTTTGAAATTTACCTATTGAATTACCTCTGACGGAAACCCTTAATATGCATGTTTAATTAACAGGGTTACATAGTGAAAAAATTCATAAATACGAAAACCATAATGAACTGACAGAATCCAACCCACTAATTAGATCCCTATATATGAATACTGATGATATTGACATATGGTATATAGAGAAGTGATGGAGGAGGATCGTTTCAAGCTGTGGATATGCTGAATGGGAAGCTCTTCTGTGGATGTGCTGATCTACATGGTTGCTTGGTAAGATTTATACCACATGCTATTACATTATTATATTTGTTTTTAAAAATATAAAATTGAGTATAAATATTTTCTATGATATCTTTATATTGTTGTTAAAGAACTAGTAACAAATTATGTGACTATGAGAACCATCTGTTATCCAAAATATTTACATACACACCGCTTAATCATTAAGAATATATACGTGCAGGATGGATCATCATGCTAACCCAACTGATCAAGAAGTGTATGTGATAGTTGAGTCATGTTGTGTGGACCAGTTCAACTATAGAAGAGATGAAGTATAGTTTGGTTGTGTGTGTGTCTGTGTGTTGATAAGCCTCACATCACTGATTGCGGAAAGCAGCCTTAGTTGCGCAATATATTAATAAGATGAGAACTTGAATTAAAGGAGTCCAATAAATAGTTTCGGTTACTAGGCACTACAATGATCGAGCGAACATAATTGACATTTGGATCTCCTAAAGACCACAAATTGAAGTGAGTAGGTTTTTAAGAAAATATGTTTAAATTTACAAAAAAGAAAGAGCTGTTTATGCATACCGACGAACGAACATCATTCGAACCTTCTCCTTTGTAAAGCTCTTTTTTAATAATATTAATTAATTTTAATAATCTTCTAGAATCTCATATGTTTCACGGGATGCAGATAAAGTGATCAAAGTGAGGTTGTTGGTTGGCAATCTATAATATAAGTACCTTTATAAGTCCCTTAACTCAAACCTTTTTTTGTGTATATAAAGGCGAAGTTTTTACATAAAATAATTATAAAACCCCGCCTTTAAAATGATTGAATATATAGAAAAGGTATTTCCTCTAACATACATAATTAAAAACTTTTATATGGAACTTTTCATGTTAGTAAAAATTTAAACTACCATGGTCACTGAAGAGAGAGGGAGGGAATGACTAGAAGCTATAGGTGCATATGACCTGATGCTTATCACATAAAAAATGTTAAATCTAATTATGCTCTAACAATTAGTTATTACTGTTGTGAAAGTAGATGGTTGGATTTTGTCCATTTATTTTGCATTGAGCAGCGGACAAGGAGGTTGAGCATTGAAAAAGGCCTTGTGATATATATATATATATATATATATATATATATATATATATATATATATATATATATATATATATAAGCAAGAGGTTATATAATTTAAGGAAGCCATGGGGGAAGTATATATGATTAATGTCATGATAGTGATTAGGAGCAAAATCGTGTATACTCCCTCCGTTCAAAAGAAGCTTCAAAAGTGGGTTGTTTAATACACGCCCCATATTTTCGATTTGTCTTTTGTGGTTTTTCCAATTTTATTTATAATCCATGATTAATTATATTCTCTTTCATATTTTTCCATTTATTTTCTTTCATGGCGTATTTTACTCATTCTCTCTTTCAATCTTTTTTTTTCTTAGAGTCTTCGGTGTCCGGCCCCCTCCGGGGAACAGACTAATCCGAAGTCGCCGCCGGATTCCCCATTTTGGGGGTGACGACTTCCTAAGGGTTCGAACCCATGACCTGGTGGGTACGCAGTGTCTTACCTTCCTCTTTCTTACCAGCTAGTCTACGCCCCTTGGGCTCTCTTTCAATCTTTTCTCAATAAGTAATGGTGCTTTGGAAAAGTAAGTTTTTCTCTTACATATATTTATTATCTCTAATCAAATTTCACCAACTTCCAAACTAGTCATTTGAATTTTTACTTTTTGAAGAAGAGATTGTTCTAACAATTGTGGTGTGGGTTAGCAAGTAAAACTATGAAAGCTATTTGACAAATTGCAAGATTAGTGTTAGTTTTACTAGCCGAAATGAGGTTCTAAACATATAAAAGATGTGAGATTTTCCTATTTTGTTAGAGTAGGTTGTTCACTAATAAGGGGGAGTGAATTGGGTGTATGATTAATCTTCTCTCTCCCCTTCCTCTCAAACTTTTTGGGTGGTGGTGGGATCTCTTCTCTCATCGTCATACGAGGTTTTTCATCAACGTCTCCTTCTCTGGTTCATGCCAGGGAAGGAGACATCCGTCACTTTCATTGGTCTGCTCTTATGTTTCTTTCATTTTCAAATAAATTGGTCTACGAGTTTCGTCGACAAAAGAAATTTCTTCTACTCAATCTTCATCTTATGTATTAGTTTTGCGGGTATATTTGTTTCTGTGAGATCTACTCATGGAGCTTCTTTAAAAACCAATTTGATTGATTTATTGCCGATAAGAGGTGTGGATCCTTTGGGATGGTTCTTTGAACAACCATTACTCAATGACTTTTCTACCGGTGACGGTTCTTTTCTACCCACAAATTCTCATGAAGAAAAGATGAAGAAGATGATAGGGTTTTTTGCGACTGCAGCGGCTCACTCCTGGCCCATGCATGTTTATCTTTTTATGTTTCCTATATATTTTTTTTGCATACCTATTTTGTATTGTAATTTTCTAGTTTAATAAAATCTTCATGCTTCTTGATAAAAAAAAGGAATTGGGTGTATGATTAAAAGTTCTAAAAATCATGTACTCAAAAACCGGAATCAAATTCAATTGAAAAACATTTCCTCAAAGACTTTGATAAAGGGAAAATTCCAAATAAATCTCTCCCAATATCCAAAAGGACAAGTGAGGAACCTAAACTTTCAAAAGGACTATGAAGGAACCAGCACCTACCTGTCATTTTTAAAATTTTGCGAAAAGACAAAATTGCCTCATCCTAAAACACAAATTGCAAGAAGAGGGTGGGTTTAGGGTGGGGTAGTAATATGTGTTTAGGATAAGGGCAATTTTGTCTTTTCCCAAAATTTTAAAATGACAGGTAGATGTTGGTTCCTTCATAGTCCTTTTGGAAGTTTACGTTCTTCACTTGTCCTTTTATGTATTGGGAGGGATTTATTTGGGATTTTCCCTTTGATAAAAGTGTAAAATTACTTGAAATGAAAAAAAGGAATACTAAAATAAAAGTGAGAGTAATCAAAGAAGAAAAATATAAGATATTTATCATCGTTTAATCTAAAGTTATACTATATACATCTAGTCCTTAAGTAGTACTTGAGATTTTCAAAAATAATTCTCATATTGTTTTAATAGGCACAAGGTTAAACCTTTACAACCAATCAAATTTTACAAGTTAACTTGAAACCTCTAAATTCCGGGTTTGAATGCCAAATATTAAGACTAATTAGTTTCATTCATTCACTATTTTATTAAATATGATTTTATGAGCATGTTAGTAAATTTGCTATAAGTTTTAGGGGGATTTGCAGTTTAGTCCCTGGTAAGGGAAATTAATACTGGAAGGTCCCAATACATTCCAAAATAATTATTAAGTCTCAGGGGCCCTTTCCTGCAATTGTTTGCTTAACTTCAATGACCATTTTGCCCTCATTAAAGATGGTTATCATCTCACTGGTCCCTACAGGGGGACTATGCTTTCATCTTATGAGGGCAAAATGGTCATTGAAGATAAGCAAACAATTGCAGGAAAGGGCCCCTGAGACTTAATAATTATTTTGGAATGTATTGGGACCTTCCAGTATTAATTTCCCTTACCAGGGACTAAACTGCAAATTTCCCTAAGTTTTACGCTCTCCTTCCTTCTCGGACTAAACTAACCATATCATTACCAATACATATCATTACCAATAGATAGTTGGTTGAGCAGATAAGTGGACTATAAAAATAAATAAATAAACTAACCATATAATTCTTTTCAAGGGAAAATGACAAAAAAATGACATTTGAATTTGATTTAGACAAAATAGGTCTCCAATTCCAATTTGGACAAATAAGGGATAGTCCCCAATTTGTCCTAAATGAAGTTTGTGACTTTGTGTCAAAAGAGTAATTAATAGCGATACAATGATAGTTAATTACGATACATGAGTATTTACTGAGAATGGTAGTTAATAACGATACAAGAGTAGTTAATTGCGATGCATGAGTACTTACTGAAAATAGTAGTTAATAGCGATAAGAGTAGTTGATTGTGATACATGAGTAGTTACCGAGTAACTACTCATGTATCGCAGTTAACTACCATTGTATCGCTATTAACTACTCTTTTAGCATAAAGTCACAAACTTCATTTAGGACAAATTGGGGTCCATCCCTTATTTGTCCAAGTTGAAATTGGAGACCCCATTTTGTCCAATTCAAATTCTAGTGTCATTTTTTGTCATTTTCCCTTCTTTCAATGTTCCTTTTATACCCCCACTCATTTTCTTCACACTGCATTTTTTTTGTCCAAACTGCATTAAGCTCTTCACTTTTAAGAGCTGCGGCGCTGTCCGCCGCCGTCGCTCGCCGCCGCCGCCGCTCATCCTCCGGCGAGGGCCCCCATTTTGTTCACCGCAAGGTAATCAATCCTACTTACTCCCGTTATTTTCTTTACATATTCCTTTGTACATATTTTGGTGCTTTCTCTTCTGTGCCTGCTAGCTATTCAAAACAGTGACACCCATCTTCATTATCATTCATTGTTTCATCATAGAATGTATTAATGAGAGCAACAAAGATTATTGTCATTGCCTGGACAATGAAGGAACTTTGTTCCTTATTGCTGTCAAGCTTTATTTTTCCACATAGAACTTGTTTATTGTGATAGTTATTATGGTGTTCTTGAATCTGATAGCGAATGATAAAGAACACAACAAAAACATCTTCCCGTTGAGCCATTATTATTCTTTGTAATATCATTTGTGTTATGAATGTTTTATTGAATGATTTGATTGGCCTCCTTGAGCTATAAGCTCTATTAGAAGGATGGGCACAATTGTCTGTTTTTAGGTTGTAGAGGGTCTGAATTTTGGTGTAAAACTGAGATGAATGAGTTTTGGCAGTTGAATATGTTTAGAAGTTAGTGTGTGAGCAATATAAGTGATACTGAAAATTGTCTGAAGCCGGTAAACATCACAATTTTAGTGAAGGTGAGAAATGAGTTGTGGGTCTAATGATTTTAAAGGTTGCATAGAAGTTCTGAAGTGTTTAGATAAGCATTGGAATTTGTAGGTTAATATGAAGGGTATATCAGTATATGTGTGATTAAATAGTTTTAAATGATACAGATTTTGGGAAGAAATAATAAAAAGATTCAACAATGTGATGCCATGGACTTGAGGATTTGTGTGGCTTTTAGATCGTTTGATGGTAGTTTAATGATTTCAAGAAGGATTACTATGTGGTACATAATAGTAGGACTTTACATAATAGTAAGTATTATAAGAGTGGTTTAAATGTTAAGATATGGGTAAAGACTCTACAATGATAAATTTGAAAATATTTTTAATAAAAAAAGCTTCTAGATTCGAAAAAATGATGCCCAAGAATGTTAAAGGAATTAGAGCATTCATTTGTCAATGAAATAGCATGATTTAGAGGGTTAACATGTGTTTGGTCCAGTCAAATAATAATTTTCTTATTGTTCCTCTTGCATTTATTTCAGAAAACCACGGTTTGAGTGAAAGATGCTCTAAGAAGGAGTCTCTACCCATTTGGCTGCAATGAGCATGATGATATCAACCCCAAGACAACTTTGTCTTCTACGCCGCCATCTTCCTTTGTGCCGCCATTATTGTCAAACCTCCATTGTCTTGTGCGATTCATTGCCATCACCAACAGAAGATAAATCAATTGTAACACAAGTGGTGAAACTTCTCCAAGTACCTGACAATGAGTGGAATTCTGATCAACTTCATCCCTTGTTATTCTCTTCAAGCACTATGCCTCACCACTTTCTCACAATCACACTTCATTTGGGTTCCTCATCAAAAGCCCTCAAATTTCTTGACTACGTTAGAGCTAATGTACCACCTGAACAGAACCATTGTTTGTCTCCCATATTCCATGGTGTTATTGAGCTTTTCAGTGAAGAGCCCATTTCGAAAGATAAGCTTTTGGAGATTTATGAAAGAGTTAAGCAGTGGGGCTTACCACTTACTTCCAGATCGGCTACCCTTTTGATTCGGTGCCTTGGAACAGCTAAAATGGTGGGTGAGATGCTTCAATTTTTTGATAATCTTGATTCTTCTGTGAAGAGAACTGATGTTGCCAATTCATTGATCTGTCCATTGTTTAGATTGGGGTATACTGATAATGCTGCCCATGTGTTTGATGAAATGTGTAAACCAAATTCTATGTTTCCTCCTAACAAAGTCACTTGTGATATTGTTCTCGGTGAATTGTTGAAGAGGAACAGCCCTGTGAGAGGAATTGTTGAAGAGGAAATAGGTGAGTTGGTTAGAAAGCTAGGTAAACATGATGTTTTTCCTGACGCCATCCAACTCACACAGATGATCAACAAGCTTTGTCGGAATCGAAAGACTTGGCTTGCTTGGGACCTTTTACATGATGTAATGGAATCGGGCGGTATAGTTGAAGCCGCTTCATGCAATGCTCTCTTGACTGGGTTGGGAAGGGTTAGAGATGTGAAGAGGATGAATGATCTCTTGGCCAAGATGAAAGAAATGGAGATACAGCCCAATGCTATAACCTTTGGAATTCTTATTAATCATTTATGCAAGTCTCGAAGGATCGATGATGCATTGCTGGTGTTGGATGAGATGAGAGGAAAAGGAGGGAATAATGGGATGAATATTGAGCCTGATGTGGTCATCTTTAACACGTTGATTGATGGACTTAATAAGGTTGGGAGGCATGATGAGAGCTTGAACTTATTTGAACAAATGAAAAATGAATGTAGACCAAATACTGTTACATATAACTGCTTGATTGATGGTTTTTGCAAAGCGAGCAACCTTGATAAAGCCCATGAGCTTTTTGATCAGATGAACAAGGAAGGAGTGACACCAAATGTGGTCACCCTCAACACATTGATTGATGGTATGTGCAAACATGGGAGGATCAGCAGTGCTGTTGATTTTTTCAAAGAGATGCAGTTGAAAGGCATGAAGGGGAATTCCGTGACCTACACTTCTCTAATCTCTGCCTTTTGCAATGTGAATAATATTGATAAAGCCATGCATTATTTTGACATGATGCTGAGTTCTGGATGCTTTCCAGACGCAATTGTTTTCTACAGCTTGATAAGTGGTTTGAGTCTTGCTGGGAGGATGGATGATGCCAGCTTTGTTGTGTCAAAACTGAAAGAGGCTGGATTTGGTCTCGACTTATGTTGCTATAATGTGCTTATAAGTGGATTCTGCAAGAAGAAGAAGGTCAAGCAAGTATATGAAATGCTACAGGAAATGGAGCAAACCGGTGTCAAGCCGGATACTTGCACATATAATACTCTAATATCCTTCCTCGGTAAAAATGGAGATTTTAAAACTACCTGTGATTTATTAAGAAAGATGAGGAACCAGGGTCTCATGCCTACCGTTGTCACATATGGGGCAGTCATACATGCTTATTGTTTACATGGAAATGTTGATGAGGCCATGAAAATGTTCAGGGAAATGAGTTCTACATTGAAGGTTCCACCTAACGCTGTTATATACAACATTTTAATAGATGCTCTTTGCAAGACTTCAGATGTGGAAAGTGCACTTTTTTTGATGGATGACATGAAAGTGAAGGGGATCAAGCCTAATACAACTACATATAATGCTATTTTGAAAGGCATCCAAGATAAGAAAATGTTACACAAAGCCTTTGAACTAATGGACAGAATGGTTGAAGATGCTTGCAGACCTGACTTTGTGACCGTGGATATTCTAACTGAATGGCTTTCTTCAGTTGGTGAGATGAAAAAATTGAAAAAGTTTTTCCAAGGGTACAAGGTTTCCTTTTGTAAAGCAGAGGGGTTCTAACCCATGGTTTGAATATATGACCAGTTGGTCATTATACATGTTTCAACCACAAAAGAAACAGGTGCATACGTATATTTATTCTACGTGGATTAATTAAATTCTGCAAGACTATTTTACTTGCTTTATATAGTCTTTTACAGTTTTGGTCATGATATTTACTCATTGTGATTGCACATTTCTTAAAACTTTTACGGAGTGAATAGTTGTTATGGTGACTATCCCTCTTTTTCCTGTTACATTCATCTCCATTTACCTCTTCACTTTTTATTCTTCCCCTTCCCCATCAAGATGAGTCCCCCCCCCCCCCCCTGTTTCTGCTATAGTTTCACTGATTCTGGTGTTTTCACTTATAAAATGCTTTTATGCTATAGTTTTACTTTTGAATTCTCTAAAGTCAATTGTGTTCTCTTTAAAGGATGTCCTATAAAAGCTTATATCTTCTCCATTGAGATCTGGAATTTCTAGTTGTAATGGTCATGCAACGTTTTTGGTTTTTAATATTTCTGTTGGTTAACACTTGCATCACTTTACGTAATTGGCAAATAAAAAATTATTTAAATTATTTTTTTATTAAAAAAAAATACTTATGTCAGGATGTGATGGGGATAGATGTGAGAAATGAGTGAACTTCATCTTGGTGTGATGAACTTCTCAACTTCAAAGAGAGACCAACTTCGAGGGTAGCATTTAGGTAAATAGTTTTAATTGTATAGGATTTTGGGATTATTTTTTTTACTTTTGTAGCATGCAAGCAAAATAGCCGAGACTGTCTTTTGATTAGTATTAAATTTAGAGAATGGTGAATGATTGATGATATTCATCCCAATACCTTCCCTTCACCTGGTATTTATTCTTTGATAATGCATACGGGAGTTGGAAGGTCTGACTTATATCATCTGTATTGGATTGTTCTTCAAAGGGTGCAGCAGATAAACTCTGCTGAGATGTCATGCTCAAATTTTTCTTCAAAACCAGGAAATCGAGGCTTTTCATTGCGAAGAATCTACTTCGTGTGTATCTCATCTTTCTCATGCAGATTTTAAGAGCCTCTGTCATATGCATTCATGCAACTGATATTTTCCAACCCTGCTCTTTCCCAACTGTTTTATAAAAAAAACCTGCTGGTCCCATGCTTTCTATGTTCAATACTTCAGATATGGTATTATATATAAGACTTGCAATGGTTACTTGAGCCATTCAAGGAAGTTTTTTATGGCAACATCAACTAAGAGCAACTGGTCTGCACCTTTCAATTTTTCTAGCAAATTCCTTTTTGAATCATGTTGCCTTTTTATTTTGACTTTTTTCCTGTATTGTAGGAGTATAACTATATTTTTAATGATATTGCCTTTTTTTTTTGCATGTTTCTTGAACAGTCACTAATATTGGCATTCTAATTGACATGCAGCATATTCGTGTTCCTCCAAGCATTTACCAGAGTCTGACATCAAGTTCTACTCTGCTGAATTCGGCCCAGGCTCTTGCTTATCACAAGATGTATGTTTTTTCTCCAACTTGCATTTGTATATATGGCAATTGCCTGGCACTTTTCCTTTTCGTGACAGACTGGACACCTATTTTAGCAGTGTAGGCCCATCGATATGATATTGTTTGGCAATTTATGAGGCAGAAAAGAAAAGATTGAAAACTTTATTAAGAAGTGTGAGCAAGATCAGCTTGACTACTGATATGTGCAAGTCAAGTCACCAAGTGGTTGAGTATATGGTTATCACAGTACATTTCATTGATCACGAGTAGAATCTCCAAAAGAGAGTCTTGATTTTTTTGAAAGTTACTGCTTCTAGATGGGGAACTGATGTAACAGATGCTATATTCAAGTGTTTGAGAGGTTGGGGCATTGAAAACAAATTGTTTTCAGTGTCAGTTGACAATGATTCATACAACGATTCTTGTTTAAGGGCTCTCAAAGACACCTTTTCTCTTAGTAGTACATTACCTTTAAGTGGCAATTTGTTTCATATTAGATGTTGCGGCCACATACTCAATCTATTGGTGCAAGATGACTTAGGTAGAATTAAAGATATTATATATGATGTTCGGAAGAGTGTGAAATACATCAATCACAATGATTCAAAGTTTCAAGCATTTTGTGATATTATGGAGCAGCAACGTTTAAAGGAGCTAAACGTTGTTGTTCCATAATATCACAAAATGCTTGCAATCTTGAATCATTGTGATTGATATATTTCACACTCTCCCGAACATCATATATAATATCTTAATTCTACCTAGGCCATCTTGCACCAATAGATTGAGTATGTGGGCGCAACATCTAATGTGAAACAAATTGCTACTCAAAGGTAATGTACTACTAAGAGACAAGGTGTCTTTCAGAGCCCTTAAACAAGAATTGTTCAAGCATTGTCAACTGACACTGAAAACACTCTGTTTTCAATGTCTCAACCTTTCAAACACTTGAATATAGCATCTGTTACATTAATTTCCCGTCTAGGAGCAAGAACTTTCACAACACTCGCGACTCGCTTTTGGAGATTCCACTCGAGATCAATGAAATGTCTTGTGATAACCATATTCTCAACCACTTGGTGACTTGACTTCCACATATCAGTAGTCAAGCTGATCTTGCTCACACTTCTTAATAAAGTTTTCAATCTTTTCTTCTCTGCCTCATAAATTGCTAAACAAACATTTTTAGCGGTCTTCCGAGTGGCTTATTGAAATTCAGAATTACCATATTGGAATGCCCACATCCAAGCCTCATCCTCAACAATGCTAAAAGGATGTGCATGAGTCATGATTACAGTGACAATTGTTTTCCTCATCATTAGAATATCTACTTTCATGTTCCATAAATGGATTAACATCTAGATTGAAAGGTTTAAATGGAATGGTTGATTGATCTGTCTCTTTAGTCTTATTTATGTTGTACTCCATGATATGCCTCCAAAGATGGCTAGTGCTAGCTTCCCTTTATATTAAAATCATTATGGCACGACTTGCACATAGCTCTAGTCTCACCATCCTTTTCAATTTTTATAAAATCCCAAACTTTTGAAGTTCTCTTCCATTTCTTCTAAATAATAGCACCATTGTTATTAGACTCGGTAGGTACTTATTGAACATGCTCAGTAGTGATAATTAGAGGAATTGAATTGTTTCAGTTTCAGGGGCTGACATTAACAAAGACAATCAAGCATCAGTATAATGATATAGGGATAATAAAGAAATTTATTAGCCTCCCTAACCACGATTTGAAACACTAATAAAAAATCTCAAAGAAATTTAACATACGAGTTGAAAACAGTTATAGCCCCATTAAGGCTATTGAATCATTAAGACTTTCAAATTAGCTCTAAACCCTTTAAAACGACTTCCTTTCTCAAGCATTTCACTTAACTTGCAACATTTTCTCTTTCATAAATTGTGCTTGGTCAATGAAGAAAGAAATATTTCTCAAACATAATGGAAGAATCAATTTTTGACTTCATTCATTAATCAATCAACAATATCCTTAAAACAGAAATATGAATCAGATTCTTCTTTATTACCATGTTCTAAACTGAGACAAAGGAAAAGAATAAGCAATAACTTCTACTCCGTGGGCAACGAATCATCAACATTAATAAGCAGTAGTTTCAGATGAAACGGGAAGAAAACAAGATTTACATGCAAGGCGACAGCGACATTGGCTAGATAAAAACACACACACACACACACAGGGAGGGAGGGAGGGAGGGAGGGAGGGAGGGAGTTTAAGCTTCAATTTGATTAGTTAGGAGACTCTCAATCTCAAAACCCAACTCGGTAGCCCCTTTAACCATTCGATCAAATCAGAAAAATAAGAATAGAAAGAGAGAGAGGAGCTTCACCTGAATCATATAAGGCCCATTAAGGATTTGAATTACAAATCATCAATACCCTAACCACAACTCACTCTAAAAGAGAGGATAAACTTCAAAATTTGTAAAATTTACATGCAATATACACTCTATCATACCAGTTATCAAAGATGAACAATTGTGACTACAAAAAGAAATAGAATACCCCCTAGAAAAGAAAATAGGAATTGGAAGGAAAAGAATCTTCATCTTCGCTTCAACTCAAAACTTCGCTTCAACTCAAAACAAGAATCGTGTTGTCTTCTTATTCGAAATTTTGGATGTCTTCTTATTCGCAAAGGTCGTCTTCTTCGTTGGTGACGGACTGACTGTGAGGGACTTAGGTTCTTAGAGTTTTGGTTAGTTGTCTGCTCATTGGTAAGTGGTTGAGAGTCGAGAGTGAGAGTGAGAGTGAGGTATGAAAGGTTTTGACTTTGGCTGAATGTTTTCCTTGTGCTCTAATTTTTTTTAAAAAAATATGCTTAATAGGCCAGTCTGTTAGCTTAACAGGTTTTTTTGAGGGCATGTGCTTGGCCTTTTAATGAAAACAAACCCTAAAAAAAGTCCTGAGCCTGACCTGAAATTAACTCGACCTTAGTAGGCGGTCTGACTCATTCGCACCCCTAGTGACAACTAACATGTTGTATATTTGTGTATCTAACCTGCATTCCTCTTAATTGAAATTTCGTTACATGAGAACCTTGCAAGTCACAGTGGTTGCTTCTATTTTGCTTGGCTGAAGCTTGAAGGAGCTTTTCTATCATTTGCACTTTTGTTGATAAACAATACTCAGCTGGTTTCTTGTGTTGGACCCAATTTTCATTTATGAAAGTCGAGTTCATGCATCAACATATGACAAATACTTTATAAATTTAATTTTAGATATTTGTCAGCATGAATACTTCGTATTTGTTTGGATTACTTTAAGTACTGATGTGTGGAAAATATGCAGAGATAAATTTTGTCAACGAAAGTGCAATACATACATATGCATGTTAGTACGTATATACATTTTCTATGATCAGTCAAGATTCGTCAAGATTCTCAATGTCGGATGTGGATAGACAATGTTAATCATGGATTTGCGTATATGTTTTCCCCTAAGCCGAAGTAAAATCTTTGTCACATACCTGGCTTTAATTTTTTTGGATAAAAGCTGAATTAATTGCAAAATCATCTTAACAATTCAAACGTTGGTCTCCATCATGATCCACATGCTAGATGGAGACTGATACATATGATACAGAATGGCCTATCTGGACTACGTGCCATATTGGCTAGATTGTCAGCATCTGTCAAAAATTCTCTTGAGCTATGCAAAAGAACCAAAAAAGCTGATAACTTTTAAATGTTTATTGATTTATTTATTTTTAAGCCATCAATGACTATTTTTAGTTTTTCTCATTAATAGCTGTGATTGAGGATTCTTTTCATTTATATTAGTGCAGAAAATTTAATTTTAGGGATATCAAAATACTTAAGACATGTAATAAATTGAAAATCAATTATCTAATCATTATACATTAAATTCATTCAAAAGAAGGGAAATTTATTCCTTCAACCTTTAGCTCACTTGTAACTAGGGATGGGAATGAGCCAGGCCGGCCTGTTAAGGCCTGCGGCCTGGCCTGGTAAGGCCTGGTTTGGCCTGTTTAATTTCAAGCCAGGCTCAGGCTCAGGCGTTTTCTTAGGCCTGTTTTAATTAATAGGCCAGGCTCAGGCCACCAAAAAGGCCTTTTAAGCCAACAGGCCGGCCTGTTAAGCTTTTTTTAAAAAAATTATTGAGACCCAAAAGCAAACCTTCGGCCCAAATTCAAAACCTGACCTTGCTCTCAGTCTCACTCTCGTCTCCGCCTCACCACTCACACATCTCAGTCTCACTCTCAAAACTCTAACCTGAGTGGCGCCCCACTCTCACAGTCTCTCACCAATTAATCACCCACTTCGGCCTCTCACTTTCAGTCCGTCACGCTTTATTGCCCGTGAAGGAGTGTATGATTTTGTTTTTTATTGCGTGTGAAGGTGGCTCTTTTCACAAGAGGAGCTCTGGTATTGGCTTCGAAATTTCCACCCCATTCTCGATTCTTCTGTCTCTCCCTTTCACTCCCTTACTTAATTAATTTGTCCTTTTCTACTTCTATTTCATTTTACAATCTTGGGTATCATCAAGTTTCTTTTTTTCCGTGTAAATGATACTCTAAGAAGAAAAAAGCTTTAACTTTTGACCCATTTAAGTCATATGATTATTGGGAATTTGGGATTTTGTTTATATTTATGGACTACGCAATAGACATATTTGGAACTCGCATTCATATTTATTGTTTTCAGAGTCTTGTGTTTCTGCTTGGCTGATCTGTTCTTGTTTCTGCTCGGCTGATCTGTTCTTTGAGTATATGCATGTGAATTTCAAAGTCTTGTGCATCCAAAATGTATCTTCTTCTTGCCCGATCTGTTTCGGCCTGATTGGCTTGATTCGGCCTGTTAGGACTTTTTAATGTTCAGGCCTGCCAACAGGCTAATGATCCAGGCCTTAACAGGCCCAGGCCACGCCACAGGCCTGAATAATGTGTCATAACAGGCCACAAGCCAGGCTCAAGTCTTACCTTGAAAACCTAGGCCAGGCCTATTTTGTGGCCTGACCTGGCTCATTCCCACCCCTACTTGTAACTCAATTATTCAATTATAACAGATGTGATTTAGAAAGTCTACACTTACAAAGTTCGTATGTATATATAGCAAAACTAGTTCAAATATGGTGGGCTTGTTGAACCTCCACACACTGTTAGTGGGCCATCAAATTATTATATGTTGCATACTTCTAGGGTGTTCATGGGACGGGACGGGATCAGGACACCCCCGTCCCGTGTCCTGTCCCGAAAAAGGGTCGGGACGAGGTTTCTGTCTTGTGTCCCGTCTCGTCCCGATCGGGAATGGAACGGGATCGAGACGGGACGGATAATTCCCGAGAAAAAAATTGACTTTTTATTTTATTAAAAATATCTACTTGTAAAAAAATATGACACTTTATTTTTGTAATAAACAAATAAATTAGTTCAATATTAGTTTTATAATATATCTTATACAATATAATAAGGTCAAATTCTATTATTATTGTGTTTTACATAAAATAATATCATGATTATTTATACATGGTATAAATGACACATGTAATTTTTTTAAAATTATATAAAAAATATGTATTTATATATTCGGGACGGGACGTGATTGGGACGACTTCGTCCCGTGTCCCGTCCCGTCCCGAAGAGAAATTTTGTCCCGTCCCGAAACTTTTCGGGACAGAAATTTCCCGTCCCAAAATGCCTTGGGACGGTACGGGAAATTTTGAACACCCCTACATACTTCCACCTTCTATTGTTTTAAGGGTCAAAGTTCAAATTTATCTAGAAATTTTTCACCGAGAGTCAAAATTGCCCTGGAAATAATTTTTTTTTGGGATCAATTTTGCTTTGAAAGTTTTCACATTGAGGTGATTTGACTAACTTAATGGTCAAATTTAACATTGTACAACTGAGGGGAGACTTTAATTCCTTTTATAAACTTTTAGGGCAAAATTGATCCTAAAAAAACTTTTGGGACAATTGTGTTCCTTAGTGAAAACTTCCGGGGCAACTTTGAACTTTAATCCTTTTGATATTTTTTTCACTTCGAAACTTATGTGTGTCTATCCTCTCTCTCTCTACACAATTTTTCATGATATTTTTCCTCCCTAGCATTAAAATTCCTTTTGATTAGGGAAAATGACAAAAAAATTTCTCCCAATACCCAAAAGGACAAGTTAAGAGTCTAAACTTCTAAAAGGATTATGAAGGAACCTGACACCTACATGACATTTCCAAATGTTGCGAAAAGACTTGATTGCCCTAATCTCAAAACACAAATTACAACTTTTCGATAAAAAGAACACAAATTACAACTCACTCTAAATCCAACAATTTTATCATACCGATTAACTATTGCAACGTACATATTAATAATTTCATTATAACGATTAACAATTGAAGTATACTCATTAACATTTAACTTTCTTGGTAACAAAAGTGTACTTCATATTAACATTTGAATCCTACCAATTAACTATTACAGCGTACCTATTAACAATTCTATCATATTGATTAACAGTTGAAGCATACCCATTAACATTTAACTTTCTTGATAACAAACGCGTACTCCGTATAAACATTTGAATCCTACCCATTAACTACTGTAGCGTACCTATTAACTGTTAGAATCTTAAGTTTTGATGAAGACTAAAATATGAAAGAACTAGTTGATCACATAGGAAGAATTAGGTTAAAAGTGAATCCTAAGTTAAGTCACAACCGGATGCAGAATTACTTCCGGGTGGACTAGAACTAGCGCTTGCGGATGGAATACACATCCCATAGCGGAAGCAAGTGAGACACTAAGTCAGAACCTAGTCTAGGTTATTAGAATATTAAATCTTGATAAAGACTAAGTTAGGACTGATTGATCACTTGGGAAAAATTGGGTTAAAACTGAATCCTAAGTTAGGGCACAACCGGATGCAAAATCACTTCCGGATGACTTAGAGTAAAATAACGTAACTGACGCTGACTGTTATACTACACATCCCATAGCGTGAGTAAATGACACACTAAGTCACTTAGGAAGAATTAGATTAAAATCAAATCCTAAGTTAGGGCACAACCAGATGCAAAATCACTTCCGGAAGACTTAGAGTAAAATAACGTGACTAACACTCACGGATGAAGAATACATCCCACAGCGGAAGTCAATAACATGCTAAGTCAGAACCTAGTCTAAGTTAGAATGCTTCCCATAGCAAAAACGCTTCCGATAGCATGTATGGTTCTTACTGCACTTGATTATATATATTACTATGTTGGACTAACATTTGTGTGCAGAACCTTGTTTTACTTCCGGATGCAAATGAGCTTCCGGATGCAAATGCTCTTGACACTGAGACTCTTAGACTAACACTTGCAGAGCAAGTCTTCCGCTTCCGGATGCACATGATCATCCGTCAGCAAGAGTACAAGAGACAGAACGTACATATGCTCAGAAGTCAGAATGCTTTTGACAGAGCAGAGTTGTCAGAGTTGCTTTTCAGAGATAAAGCAAGTCAACCCTGCTAAGCATTAATGAAGATGTACTTCTCAACGGTAACAAGGGTTCAACGGCTATATTCAAACGGACATATTCCAAACTGCCGTCCAAGCCATTGAGTGTTAAGAAGCGGAGTATAAAAGAAATATCTTTAGCATTCATAAAGAGTGAGACGAAGAACTGCAAGCTTATTGTCTGAGATATTGTAATCTACATTCTTCTTATCTTCTACTCTCTGATCCTAGAGCTGTAATATTCTTAGAGAGAATTCTTGAGAGAATCATTTGTACTTAAGTGTTTATCATAATCAGTTCATAGAGTGAACATATTATCAAATCCTCTAATTGAGAGATGTTGTTCTAAAGCTTGGTGCTTGAAGAACAGTGTTGTAACATTACAAAAGTAAGGGGGAGTATTTAGAGGTTTTCTAAATCTCCAAGGTTGCAAGTTAGCCCGTAAAACTTGTGATTGTAAAGGTTTGCAGGTAAGCCAGTTGCAAAACCTGTGGGTTGTTAGGTGAACCCGTGTTCGTAAAACCTAAGGTGTAAAGGCTTTCTTGTGCCTGGAGTAAACAAGAAGTTTAGTGGATTGAAAATCTCAGATGAAGCCTGGGGACTGGATGTAGGTCTGGAAGTGACCGAACCAGGATAAAATCTGTGTGTGCTTATACTGTTTTTGATCTTCATATTTCCAGCACCACACCATTACATACTTATTTGTGCATAGCATGATTCATCGTCATTTTCATCAAACACAAGAAGCAATGTTTTAAAAGATAAAAGAAAGTTCTTTTATTCTGCCACCCAATTCACCCCCCTCTTGGGTGACAGCCACACATTTCATTAACAATTTCATCATATAGCGATTAATGGTTGAAGTATACTCATTTTCCTCCTTTTGTTTAGTAAAGGGCAATAAAGTCTTTTCGTAACATTTGGAATTGTTAAGTAAATGTCTGGTTCCTTCATAGTCCTGTTAGAAGTTTAGATTCCTGTGTATAAAAAAAAAGAAGTTTAGATTCCTTACTTATCCTTTTGAGTATTGGGAAGAATCTTTGTGTCATTTTCCCTTTTGATTAACGAAAACCTAACCGTCGTTATCCATTTCTTGTCGAAGCTTACTCTTTTTGAAGCTTCAAAAGACAATTTTACCCTCGCCACTGTTCTACTTAATCAACATAACTTCAATCTCTTTTCCCCAAAACTTTCATCACCTTTGATTTCGACAAGATTTTGTATGAAAACGAAGTCAAATGGTTCAAGCCTTCATCAATAGTTGCCGGAGAAGAACTAATAAATTAAATTGGTGAGTTCTACGTAATTTCAGAATTGTTATGCTCAAACAGACAGAGAGGAACGAGAAGGTGAAAACAACAATGTATTCCTCTGTGAAAATCGTGTGGGTAGAGAAGAGAGAAACACATAAGTTTCCATGTGAAAAATGTTAAAATAATAGAGAGGAAGAGTGTAACATATAGCCACATATTCTTGAATTTTGATGAGGCACACTAACGGTGGTGTGGACATTTAATAGGTCCGCTATATTTATTTGAACCATTTTTATAGTAAATGTAGGTATATTTGAAACATTTTTGTTTAATATTGTTCCAGATGAACTTTTGAGAATGAAACATGGGTAGTTTTAACCTCTTATCCAACAAAATGTGTTTTTCAAAAAACTGAAGATCTTTTGGTTTCACGTAAAACATAGTAAACTTAGCAAATTAAAAAAAAAGTAACTCAAGAAGTTCAATATGTTTTTCTAGCTTATTTTAACACAATTCCAAAATAGATCTTACAAAGGGACAAAGTAAAAATTTGGATATTATGAAAAGAGTTGGAGAAGTAATTTTCTATAAGCAAAATAACATATATGCATAAACATACTACAATTACGGATTCCAAGTATTTAGGCATCTTTACTATTTCATTAAGGCACCGAACCCTCCTTTGGAACTAACTAGAATTCTTACTTACAGTCTTACACATTAAGTATAAACATTGATACAATATAAATTTGTACAATAGAAGTTGAAAAGCAATTACTGGTGACAAAAAAATAAAAAACTGAATTTAGTAGTAACCAAAGGTAACAATATTGTTTCTTCGACTTGCAATGTTCAAGAGATTAAAGGTAAATGCAAAAAAAAAGGCGATACGCAAGCCTCCAAGGACAAGCATTCAAGAGCATATAGAGTGAGTATAGTTGTATTCCACATTTTTTATTTTAGGTTTTATTATGTTTTAATTTATATATCAATTTACAGACCCGAGGAGATATGATACACATGCCTCATTCTCCACTTTCGTCTCCTCCAACGACACGCGAGTATATATTAGAGTGAGTATAGTTGTATTCCACATTTTTGTTATTTTATAGTTTTATTTTACAGATGCGAGGAGAATAGGATGTATTTCTACCTCTTATATATGCTTCGAATTGACAATAGAGGTCGTACCATCATTTTGATGCTATGCATGCTTCTAATCACTCTCTTGAAAGTAAAGCTGTCCAAAGCTCATTTCGTGCCCCTTGTGGATCAACTGTTGGTGAGATACAGGAAGCTGATATTAAGGAAGCTAGCAGCAGTGAAGAGAGTGTTGATCTCTACCTAAAAGATTCAGAAACTGAAGAAAATGAGGTATCTGAACTTGAACCTTCTGAATTGCAAGACACATATAATGAGTTACATATTGAATTCTGTAAACTTGCAAAAGAAGTTCTAGGCTTAAGGAAAAAGAACAGGAAACTTGAGGAATTCATTTCCTCTTCTACATCCAAGGTTTCCAAAGTTCCATCCATAGAAGAACAGTTATCGCTACTGATAGCTAGTCCTCTATTGATAGCGGAACCTTCAACATGTTCTGAAAATTGTTCCAATTGTGAATCCCTGTTGAAGGAAAACGAAAAGTCTTCAAAAGGCCCTGAGACTTCAAAAGTTGTTTCAAAAGAACAGAGAGTCTTTAAAAGGAAAACTGACCAACAAGATAATGATAGGAAATCCCATTCTGAATACCATTCCATTATCTGTCATTATTGTGGTAGATCAGGTCATATTTCTCACACATGTAGTTTTAGAAGAAATTTACATGTGGGAAATAAATTTGTATGGATTCCTATAGGACAAGTAAGGTCCAGTGCTAACCATGTAGGACCCAAGTACAAATGGATACCAAAACTTCTTTCTAGTGTCTCACTTGTGCAGGAAAGATCAAGAGTTCCTCTTACCCCAAAGAAGAGAACTCGTGGTGATGTCACTGCTGCAACCACCTGGTCCAATCATAGGAAGCAGTGTGCAACCACAAGGAACAAAAGTTTTGTCTCAAGGATGAGCTATCACAGAGTTCCACTCAACTATCCTGAGAAGAACAAGAGAGAGAGAGGATTCCTCGATCAACATGGAGAAAGACTATGAATTTTGTCTCTCATAAGAAAGTGCTTCAGGCCAAGGATAAGTATAGAAGATCTCCTTGGGTAAGCAAGGGATCACTTAGGGTCGAAGCATGCGATAGTAAAATCTCCTATGCAAACGTTAGATGGAATTATTGATATCTTACATCAAGCACCCTAGATATGAACATTATATTCCTTATAGAAGAAAGTTTAAAGAAATTCACAATGTTCATAATCTACGTGCTGTCTATGACTATCATGATCAAAAACCATATATATCCTTGTGCATATAGTCATGATAGATTCACAATGCCATATACATAGTGAATAACTTTTAAGTGCATGTGAATTATACATTTCCTACAAACTGACCAGTCATATCCAAGTTTGGATACTGGAAAACAAACAAAGGAAACTATTTGGGTATTCTGTAGGAAAGGAGATCCGAAAGAACAACAAGACTCAAGACTATACTTCATCTGAGCAATTAGTCAAATCTTGATGAGTCGTTCTTCATGCTTGGCTTTTGGTGCTGCTCTTGAAATAGAAGAATCCTTGCATTGCCTGCCAAAATCAAGCAAGCTACTGTTTGACGCAAATGTAGCTTTGGTGATGTCATTCTTACCCTCTTCTCTACTTGAATGATTATTTGGGTAATGAATGCATGTTACTCATTCCATCGGCAATTGACACTCTTGTATCTAAGGATAAAAGTCAAAATTGCTCTATGGAATGGATGTGAAGATCGTGTAGCGTCTAACTACATGATTGGTTTAACATCTTTCAATATTGTGAAATTGACATGATTTTCATTTTTCAAATCTGTGATGATTTTTAAATGATCAAATCATATCAAATTCATTTTGTCTATAGTATCTAAATTTGTTTATAGTATTTGTGCATATCAAATCATTCCCTTTTGAAAAGGACCTGAGAAAGAATTGAAAATACTCAAGTCATCATCTCTTCATAGGAGTGTGTGCTTCAAGATTTTCTTAACCTTAGTTTTGAAAAGACATCACTCATGAAAGAAAATAGTTTATGCATTCACTTCGACTTTTGAAAGATTCTTTTGAAATGCAAACTTTCAAATCAAGGATTGTTTGTGCTACTGCTGAATCATTGTGTTTGTTATACGCATCGCACAAAAGATATTTCCTTGTCCTAATTTTTTTCTCAAAGCTTAAGTTGGATATCACACCTGATCATGCATGAATCATAAAGCATCTTGACTGATTATCATAATAGTGACCTTCACTACTCATCAACACCTTGAAGTTGATCTTAAACTTGAAATCCTAATATCATATTATGCTTTATAATGTATTTTAACTCAACAATGCTGTATGATATGTTAGAAATGTTTGGACAAACATGTTGAGTATCTTGACTAGTCACTTATGACTAAGAGAGTCCATACTTGGAAATCTTTCCAGGGGACACTAATTGTCCTCATCAATCGATCAACTAGAATCTTGTATGAATATCTTATTAGTTTCAATCCATTAATGATCTCAATTCAAGTTAGTGTTTTAAGTATGTTGACACAAATTATGAAAGCTTGAACAATATGGATGAACAAGAGAGAATGACAACGAATATGCTCCTTATCAAGATGAGAGGAAATGACTGTACTGATCAACATAGATTGTTACCTGGGAAGTCTTGAGCGTGTCCATTAATGTTAAATCTTAAGTTCTCCCACTGACCTTCCGGAAGCGTATTTGCTTCCGCTTGCACTTGCAGGTCCCCTTATGAAAAGGTCATGAGAACTTGCAATGTTAAATCTCAAGTCTTTCGCATCCGGAAGGGAATCCACTTCCGCTAGCATGGTGTACTTACAGGAACAATCCTTCAACCTGAGCTAAGATGGCATCTTCATCTCCCAAACCAAGTACTGCAGAGAACTTCTCAAAAAGTTTGGGATGGATGAATGCAAGGAGTATGATACTCCTATGAGCATCACTGCCGCTCTCGATGCAGATATTAAGGGAAGTTCAGTCAGTCAGTCAATGTATAGATGCATGATAGGCTCTCTATTATATTTAACGACTAGTAGACCTGACATTCAATTTAGTACTGGCATGTGTGTTAGATTCCAAGCCAACCCCAAGGAATCACACCTAACATGTGTTAAGCGTATTCTGAGATACCTTGAGGGAACTCAAGAACTTGGTCTCTGGTATCCCAGAGGTAACCAAGAGTTCTTGTGGGCTTATTCTGACGCTGACCATGTAGGTTACAAGACTGATAGAAAGAGCACCAGTGGCCAATGTGCCTTCCTAGGAGGCGGCCTGGTGTCTTGGGCAAGTAAAAAGCAAACCTGTGTGTCACTGTCATCCACAGAGGCAGAATATATTGCTGCTGCAAGTTGCTGTGCACAAGAGCTTTGGCTGAAGAACCAACTTCGAGACCTTGGCCTAGAGTTCCCAGAGGCTCCTATCCTCTGTGATAACACAAGCACCATCAGCCTTGCCAAAAATCCAGTACAGCACACAAGAACAAAGCACATTGACGTCAGACATCACTTCATCAGAGACCATGTTCAAAAGAAGGATGTCAAGGTGCAGTTTGTTCCTACTCAGCATCAACTTGCAGACATATTCACCAAACCTCTGGGGGTTGACCAATTTACATTCATAAGAGGAAATTTGGGAATGGTAAACCCAAATGAAATTTAATCTTCAGAATAAACCTGTGCTTAATTGTTAAAACATGTAAACTGTGCTAACTTAGGCATCAGAGTGCCAATCTTTAGTTTTGCAGGTCCCCCAGCATGTTAATGTTAAATCTTAGGTGGATCACTTCCGGAAGCGTTTTTACTTCCGGAAGCTCTCCCTTCTACTCAGCATGGATGCTGACGCTTGCTCTTGGCGTTCAGCAACCGGAAGCGCTAGTGTTGGGAAAAAGACACGTCACCTCAGAAACGTTTCACCTTCTCTGACAACTCTAACAACAGCTGTGCCTTCTCTGACAATCAGAAACGACAAGTGGCATCAGGTGCGTCGTTTCAATTTTAAATGTTCACGTTTTCCCATAAAAGTGTGTGTTTTCCATAAACTGCCATCATGACCCTTCGCATCAAAAACATCACATTGCATAAATAGGGGTATTCATTCATCATTCATCACACACATTTTCACCCAAACTCTCTGAACTCTCTCGCCTGTTCTTGAGTGTTCTTCATCATCTTCATCATCTTCATCTACTTCATCACCTCTGCAACTCCTCCTTCCTACACACACAAACCTCACAGAAATGGCCGGTTCAAGCGAATCAAACCCCCCATCACCAGAAAGGTTCCTCCTCGAAGAAATCTGGGAAAGGGAAGGAGAAGCGAGTCCAGTTTGCTGAAGAACAGCCTTCCAAACGCTGGAAGGTTCAAGAAGACGACTATTTTAAGTATAAGTCTGGGCCGCTGGAAGCTGTTTCCCAGAATTTTGAGAACAGAAACCCTTATCTCAACAACGACATCTACGTTGATTTGAAGAAATTGGCAGATCTGGGTTATGACCTCACTGAGTATCTGCAGAAATACATGACTTGGTTGGGGATTCAGAATGAGTACAACGTGCAAGTGCTGAGGGTGTTTTATTAATCTCTAACTGCAGCAGTGAAGTATAAAGAGATTGGCAATAAGAAGACTGCAATTAGTCGGGTTGATTTCAAGGCCACCATCAGGGGAAGACGGATTAAGTTTAATTGGAGGACCATCAACCGCTTCCTGAAGGTCACTGATGAAGGGATAAACCAGTGGTCCTTCCCTGAGCGCCTGGACCAAGCAGAATTGGAGCTTGCTTATGGGACTGGTGGAAAGAAGGTCTCGGGTATGCCCTACACACAGAGGGTGCTCCAGTATATCTACTCTAGAATTATGACGCACAAGGGTGGTAACTTTAACGAGTTCACCCAACTGGACAACCCGTGGCTAGCCAGATTCCTTACCATGCAGCCTATCAACCCTGGGCAACTGATCTCCCTTGAGCTTTACCGATGGGTAGACAGTAAGAATAAGGGGAACACATCTCTTCCCTACCCTCAGTTCATCGCCTTCCTCCTGGAGAGTTTCAACATCAAATCAACTGAGGAAGCCGACAACAAGAAGTGCTTGCCCATGGGGTTGATGAACTTGGGCAAAATCGGGGTCCACTACATCAAGCCTGTGAAGGCCACTCATCACTCACCATCACCCAGCCACTCTCAATCCCCTAGCCACTCTCACTCATTCCATCACTCTCCCTCACCTACCAACTCACCCCCCTCAGACTATGACGACCACACCTCTTAACCCCCACCTTCACCACCCAGGTATGGCCCTGAGCCTCCTCCCACCATTCTCTCCTCATCCTCCTCCCTGGCCCTCGCCCTCTTTGATGATGCCAAAAGGGGGAGAGAAATGCTAAGTCAGTCGTCCCTGTGGCTAGATGAGGACGTTGCTGCTGCCCTCAAAAGGGCAATGGACATGAAGCGGATTGGCCAAGCAAAAAGGCTCATCCGTGGTGAAGCCATCCGATTCATGAGCCAGCATCAGTCTGCTAGCAGTGAGACCAACCTTAAGATGGTGCTGGCTGCTCAACCTGAGGTGCCACCTACTGCTGAGCCTGTTCCAGCCTCTGCGCCTGTTGCCAACCTGTTTGAAGAGCTATGCATGAAATATGGGTTCAAGAGGCCAGAGCCGCCAGTGATGGTTATAGCCAAGCCAATTCCTCCCTCTGCGTCTGCCCCTGTCCCTCCTCCAGTCAGTTTCAGTAAGTCAAGGGTTAAGAGGACCCTGGCTAAAAAAGAAGGTCGCTTCCTCCCCTAGTGCATGCTCAGATAGTGAAGAGGAGTCCATTGCTGCTCCTGAAGATGTTGTAGTTGAAAGGGTGCCACAGCCAGGGGAAGCCTCTCAGACTCAGCTGCCCTCCCATGTTGTGCAAGAAACTTCTGAAGTCCCACCAAAGGTTGTAGTCAAACTGGAGGTGGAAGACATGACACCAGAAGAGTTTGAGCGCTATGGTAGAACAGACAGACTCACATATGAGCAACTCTTCGTTCTGGATGCTAAGAGGGCTCATGCTAAGGATCTTCAAGAGAAGGGGAAGGGAAAGGGAAGGGAAAAGGGAAAGCAAAGTCAAGCCTACCTCAAGACCCTGATTACCCTGCCTGGAATGTTAGAGTTAAGGCTGTCCATCTCCCTCACGGATCCATCCCCATCGGAGATATAGAGCTTGGAAGGTCCTTTGGTTTAGATGAGGCTAGTGATCTAAAGAAAGCCATTGTTGAATCCCTTGAAACGGAAAGACTCAGAAAAGCCAATGAGGAGAGGGAGCTCCAACAGATTCTTGCCTAGATCAACCAACAGCAGATGGATGAGATGTGGGCCAAGATGAATGAGGAGCATGAGCAGAATCAGAGAGAGAAGCAAAAGACACAAACTTTAAAACACAGCCTCTCATGCATAGCACAACATTTTGTTCTTTCATTTTTCATACATAGAGTTATCTGTCATACTTGTAAATCTGCTTACTGTTTTTTTGTTGCTTATACATGATGTAGTTGATTTACATATTAATGAAGTTCGCTTTTGAATTCATATCTGTGTGTCATTTAATTATATGCCTTTGAGTATGAATTCATAAGTTAACTTAGTTTGTCATCATCAAAAAGGGGGAGAATGTTAGAATCTTAAGTTTTGATGAAAACTAAAATATGAAAGAACTAGTTGAATCCTAAGTTAAGTCACAACCGGATCACATAAGAAGAATTAGGTTAAAAGTGAATCCTAAGTTAAGTCACAACCGGATGCAGAATTACTTCCAGATGGACTAGAACTAGCGCTTGCGGATGGAATACACATCCCATAGCGGAAGCAAGTGAGACACTAAGTCAGAACCTAGTCTAGGCTGTTAGAATATTAAATCTTGATAAAGACTAAGTTAGGACTGATTGATCACTTGGGAAGAATTGGGTTAAAACTGAATCCTAAGTTAGGGCGCAACCGGATGCAAAATCACTTCCGGATGACTTAGAGTAAAATAACGTAACTGACGCTGACTGTTATACTACACATCTCATAGCGTGAGTAAATGACACACTAAGTCACTTAGGAAGAATTAGATTAAAATCAAATCCTAAGTTAGGGCACAACCGGATGCA
Source organism: Mimosa pudica (assembly GCA_029929735.1). Lineage (NCBI taxonomy): Eukaryota > Viridiplantae > Streptophyta > Magnoliopsida > Fabales > Fabaceae > Mimosa > Mimosa pudica. The sequence continues at coordinate 5,750,283 of JAKELP010000035.1, forward strand.
AAATCACTTCCGGAAGACTTAGAGTAAAATAACGTGACTAACGCTCACGGATGAAGAATACATCCCACAGCGGAAGTCAATAACATGCTAAGTCAGAACCTAGTCTAAGTTAGAATGCTTCCCATAGCAAAAACGCTTCCGATAGCATGTATGGTTCTTACTGCACTTGATTATATATATTACTATGTTGGACTAACATTTGTGTGCAGAACCTAGTTTTACTTCCGGATGCAAATGAGCTTCCGGATGAAAATGCTCTTGACACTGGGACTCTTAGACTAACACTTGCAGAGCAAGTCTTCCGCTTCCGGATGCACATGATCATCCGTCAGCAAGAGTACAAGAGACAGAACGTACATATGCTCAGAAGTCAGAATGCTTTTGACAGAGCAGAGTTGTCAGAGTTGCTTTTCAGAGATAAAGCAAGTCAACCCTGCTAAGCATTAATGAAGATGTACTTCTCAACGGTAACAAGGGTTCAACGGCTATATTCAAACGGACATATTCCAAACTGTCGTCCAAGCCATTGAGTGTTAAGAAGCGGAGTATAAAAAAAATATCTTTAGCATTCATAAAGAGTGAGACGAAGAACTGCAAGCTTATTGTCGGAGATATTGTAATCTACATTCTTCTTATCTTCTACTCTCTGATCCTAGAGCTGTAATATTCTTAGAGAGAATTCTTGAGGGAATCATTTGTACTTAAGTGTTTATCATAATCAGTTCATAGAGTGAACATATTATCAAATCCTCTAATTGAGAGAGGCTGTTCTAAAGCTTGGTGCTTGAAGAACAGTGTTGTAACATTACAAAAGTAAGGGGGAGTATTTAGAGGTTTTCTAAATCTCCAAGGTTGCAAGTTAGCCCGTAAAACTTGTGATTGTAAAGGTTTGCAGGTAAGCCCGTTGCAAAACCTGTGGGTTGTTAGGTGAACCCGTGTTCGTAAAACCTAAGGTGTAAAGGCTTTCTTGTGCCTGGAGTAAACAAGAAGTTTAGTGGATTGAAAATCTCAGGTGAAACCTGGGGACTGGATGTAGGTCTGGAAGTGACCGAACCAGGATAAAATCTGTGTGTGCTTATATTGTTTTTGATCTTCATATTTCCAGCACCACACCATTACATACTTATTTGTGCATAGCATGATTCATCGTCATTTTCATCAAACACAAGAAGCAATGTTTTAAAAGATAAAAGAAAGTTCTTTTATTCTGCCACCCAATTTACCCCCCTCTTGGGTGACAGCCACACATTTCATTAACAATTTCATCATATAGCGATTAATGGTTGAAGTATACTCATTTTCCTCCTTTTGTTTAGTAAAGGGCAATAAATTCTTTTCGTAACATTTGGAATTGTTAAGTAAATGTCTGGTTCCTTCATAGTCCCGTTAGAAGTTTAGATTCCTGTGTATAAAAAAAAAAGTTTAGATTCCTTACTTATCCTTTTGAGTATTGGGAAGAATCTTTGTGTCATTTTCCCTTTTGATTAACGAAAACCTAACCGTCGTTATCCATTTCTTGTCGAAGCTTACTCTTTTTGAAGCTTCAAAAGACAATTTTACCCTCGCCACTGTTCTACTTTAATCAACATAACTTCAATCTCTTTTCCCCAAAACTTTCATCACCTTTGATTTCGACAAGATTTTGTATGAAAACGAAGTCAAATGGTTCAAGCCTTCATCAATAGTTGCCGGAGAAGAACTAATAAATTAAATTGGTGAGTTCTACGTAATTTCAGAATTGTTATGCTCAAACGGACAGAGAGGAACGAGAAGGTGAAAACAGCAATGTATTCCTCTGTGAAAATCGTGTGGGTAGAGAAGAGAGAAACACATAAGTTTCCATGTGAAAAATGTTAAAATAATAGAGAGGAAGAGTGTAACATATAGCCACATATTCTTGAATTTTGATGAGGCACACTAACGGTGGTGTGGACATTTAATAGGTCCGCTATATTTATTTGAACCATTTTTATAGTAAATGTAGGTATATTTGAAACATTTTTGTTTAATATTGTTCCAGATGAACTTTTGAGAATGAAACATGGGAAGTTTTAACCTCTTATCCAACTGATTTAACCTGTTTCCTAGTCGCCTTGGGGGTTAAATGCAAGTTATTTATAAAACCAAGGATTGTAACGAGTGGTACAACCCCGGATCGTTCGCAAGGAGCCTAATGACCTACCTAAGCTACTAAATGCAATTGAAACAAACAAAGGAATTAATATGGGGGTTTGGTTTAGAAGATCATCTAATTAAACTACTGAATGTAAATATATATTTTTGGATTTTCGGGGTAAAATGGAATGATAGATGACAATCAATAAGATGAGGGCTCTCTTGGTTAGGGTCTTAGTGGCAAACTTGGGCTCATACATTAGGGGGTGTGAGGAGTAATTGGGCCAATATCATCCAACTAGGAGTTTGTCCCAATCACTCTTGTGGATTAGATTGGGGAATTGTATTGAATACTACAATGGGAGTTCAATTAATTAAATTACCCAAGCACTAGTGAACTTGGCAATTCAACCTAAATAAGCTCAACCATAACAATTAACATAAGCATCAACATCAACAAGCTAATTGATTAAATCATCACACATGACATCATGCAAGACAATAAAACCACAAAAACTCCAATTGAATTTAACACTAGGGAAATTAAGTTCTCAACACAAGACCCAATCCATCAACACAAGTATCTTATCAACAATTACATATTCATAGTCTCAACAACACATAAAATCTGGAAATTCCAAGAGAAATACCAAATACAATATGTTGGAAGTCATAAATATAAGATTGAAATAAGAAAAACTCCCCTATTGTAGAACCCTAGCTTGCGCCACTTTAACCCATCACCAAGAGAGCTTGAGGAAGCCTAGCTACACATGGAAGAAGATGAAGCCACCAAGAGAAGCTCCAATGCCCAATTCATGGTAGAAGGATGGTGGAAAAGTGAAGAAATGGTAGAGAATATGGTGGAAATGAAGTTGGAATGCATAGAAATGAGTTGGAATGAGTGGGGAATGGAGAAAATTGAAGAACCCTAGGTTGGGACACTTATTTTCGGCCAAAGGGTGCTTGCAGAGAGGTTTGGGGGCTCTTAGAAAGCTTATATAGGGCCAAGAAACCCTAAAAATCGCGTCTGATTTTTGAGAGCGTCAGGCTCGCCAGTGGCTCGCCAACTGGCGAGCAAGTGGCGAGTTACCCGAAGGTACTCGCCAGTAGCTCGCCAACTGGCGAGCGAGTGGCGAGTGGCTCGCCAGTGGCTTGCCAGTGGCTCGCCAGTTGGCCTGCCTCAGGACTAAAATGCAAACTTCATTCAGAAACGTTATTTTGACCCCTTTTCTTGAATCTTCACCTTCAACCTTCCAACCTACATATTCAAATGTCTCAAAGGTAGCATCAAAATGTTCTTAAAACATGTAAAACATTATAGCATGCTAAAAAAGCCTAAATTGCCCTTAATTAGAACAAATTCCAACAACTAGTGCAATAGTTAGAATCTATGCAAATTAGGTGCAATTATCATCAAAGCATGAATTAATTCAATGGATTTGACCATGAAAATATATGCAAAAGTCTGGTGCAATCATTTCCCCCACACTTAGACCTTTGTACTCCTGAACAAAGGGTACATTGCTAAGAATACAAGATTTTAACAAATCAGTAGTCATCAAGTTAGCATGAATCAATAGGCAAGAATATGCATAGTGAGAATTGACAATGCAATTGGACATAACTTATGGCGATGAGAACTCTCAAGATTATAGTGTTTCACACTCCTCACCTAATGTGGAATTTGTCACTCTACTTGCTCAATAAACAATTTAACCATAGGCTTGTGACTACTCTAATATCTCCGCTATGCATGCACACATGACTGGATCAAGAGGACTTTGTGGGGTTGAAATGGTGGAGAAGGCTAATAATGAATGATGAATAATGGAATAAAGTCAATGACCAATTATGTAAACAATTATCCACCACATATAAATGCAATACAACAAATGGTAACTCAAGTTATAACAATTCCATACTAGCATATTACATGTTACTCTTTTTTTCCAAGCACTTTGTGCTTCCTCTCTTTTCTATTCACACTATGCCTTTGGCATACATTAGCACTTTGTGCTTTCACTCTCTTTTTTTTCTGTTTTTTTCTTGGCCTTCGGCCACATTTTATTCTTTCTCTCTCTAGGCCCTCAACCTCTTTTTTTACTATGTATCATGCGTTTTCAAATCATACAACAATACAAGAACAATGGAAATGCAAGTATATGCTATGGATGCATGTTTCCAAATTGGTCAAGGTGGAAGAAAAGAAAGTGATGGCCCAAAGGGGTGAAACAAAAGATATATTTTTTTGGTTTAGTGTTTGGGTCAAAGGGTTTAGAAATGAATGCAATAATCATATCCAAACATGAATGCATAAGCTTTGACTAAGAGTAGAAACAAGTTCTAGAAATTGAATAATTGAGCAAGTCACTCTTGAAACGAACTGAAGGCTCAAAAATCCTCACAAAAGGGCTACTCTCATGCCAAAGATAAATCTAATTGTAAGGCCAATTTACAAAATGCATATGCTTGGTATTGATTCAATACTAACTTGTTGAAAATTGAGAGGTTAAAATACATGATTCTTTGCCAATTAAATTTTCTTTCTGTTTTGAAAAATTGACATTAATGTGGAAATGACACAAACCCAATGAATCAAGCATGGCTACCACAAGTCCCTCCCCCACACTTAAATATTGCATTGTCCTCAATGCAATGTGGTGCAACAAGAGAATGACAACATAAGGGGTTCTTATTGACTCAACTAACACTAAACTACCTTTTCCTACTAGATGTGTCCCTCCCCCACACTTATCGTAACATGCATCACAAGATATCACCAGCTAGCCAGAACATGTATAACAATAAGACAAGAGAGGAAAGAGACAACCTAAGACTGTTATGGAGGTTTATAACTCGAATGGTAAAGGCGAAGCCTATCAAGCTTGCAACACATAATGTGGTCCTCATAAAGTTGGAGCGAAGCTTGATTGGTGCAAGGATCTATGGACTTGATCTCCAATGGTCCAACCCATCGAGCTCTCTCGCCAAAATCTGGATCTCTAGATTGAGCAATTTGAACCCAAACAAAATCGGAGACCTTAAGTGGGGCTTCTTCCATAGGATCCGGAAGAAAAGGGTCTTCAAAATTCGGAGAGTCCAAGACATCCAATCGAGTGAAGATGGGAGAAAGGAGAGGTAATAGCTTGGAGTAGACTGGCATTGTGACTTCCTTTTGTAGCTCTAAGAGTGCGACATCAACTGAGTTGGTCTTCAAGAACTTCTTTTGGGACCGCTTCCGCTTTCTCTTCTTCTTTGTCTTCATTGTACGAGGTTGGATCTCCTTTCTAACACCTGCAACATCATATAAAGCAGAATCTTTGCCAAGCATAACAGGGTTAGATAAAAAATGAGGAGCACATGGCTCCACATCAATAGGAGATTTATGAGGAGTATTGGATGATGGGTGAGTCATGGTATCATCAATATTATCATGCATAAATGAAACAACATTTTCACAATTAAGCATACAATCATCAATTTGAACACCATACAATGAAGTAACTTCATGCATATGCTTTGAAGAATTATCAAGCATATATTTAATCTCATGCTCCCCAACAGACATAGTTATAGACCTTTCTTTCATGTTAATGATTGTATTTGCAGTGTCAAGAAAAGGTCTACCTAAGATGAGATTGCTTTGACCACTAGAATCAGTAGAGGTGTCTAAAATGACAAAGTCAGCAGGAAAGACTAAGTCCCTAATTTGTACAAGCACATCCTCAACAACACCACATGGATATCTAATGGTCTTGTCAGCTAATTGCAAAATGGTCCTAGTAGGTTTCATGCCTTTGAATCCTAAGGTGTCATACAATGATTTAGGCATCATGTTAATGGCTGCACCTAGGTCTAACAATGCATCAGAAATATGGTCTCTACCAATAATACATGGAATAATGTATGATCCAGGATCCTAACTCTTATGTAGCATGTTATCAGTGAAAAGTGCAGATACACTAGAGCCTAATTGGATTCTCTCATCAAGTTTGAATTTTCTTTTTGAGGTGCAAAGTTCTTTCAAAAATCTAGAATAAGCAGGCACCTGTTTAACAAGTTTAATCAAAGGAATATTCACCTCAATCTTACTAAACAAGTCAACAACAGCTTGATCATCCTCAAGCTTATCATGCTTTCTACTTTTAATAAAAGTTTTAGGAAAAGGGAGATCACGAAGATATACCTCTCTACCTTTTTGTAATGAGACTCCATGCACATTGTTGTTTCCTTGTTCAGTTGATGATGGCGAATTTGAGCCTTTAGCAACAATCTCCTTCAGAAGTGGTGGTGTCTCCACTTGAGATAAGGGCTCATCAGTAGCTATGACTCCATTTTGAGTTGATTTTTCATGATTTATAGCTTGAAATTGCCTCCCCTTAGCATTACGAGAGAGATTTCCTCCAAAGTTCTCTTGGAGAAATCTGGTTGGGCCAGGTGGGATGTGAGATATTCCATGTCGAGACTTTGAAATACAAGGCTTTCCTTCATTGTACTTGAGGAGTTCAATTGCAACTTTACTATTCCCATGAGGTTTCCTTGATCGTCTATCAACATTAGCTTTGTTGAGGCTTCCACACTCAATCTCTTCATCAACTGACTCTTCATGCTCCTCAACAAGGTCTTTGAACTGAACATGTTTCCCACTTCTTAAGGATATAGCATTGAGGGATTGGGTATCATGACTATTAGTCACAACTTGAGGAGAAGAAGGCCCTTGTTTTTGGTTTGTCAAGAGAGTGAAGGTATCAATGAACTTGTTGACAAAAGAAGCAAGTTGAGAGAATTTTTCATTGTTGGCTTCTTTCTCCCCTTGAATGATCTCATGGAGTTTAGAAATCTCATCGCTCCTTGACTCATGATTGGGAGTAACATGGGGCATGGTAAATAACTTTTCATAGCGGTTAGAGCACCCACTTGATATATGCAATTGAGATCCACAGAAATCACAACATGGTGCTATCAACTCTCTACTTGATGGGTTCATAAGTGAAGGAGGTGTAAATCTGTCGAGTCTAGTAGAAAGTAACTTGACCTCCTCCATAAGACCATCTAGCTTTGCTATATGAAAGGGAGTGGGCTCAACCTTGTCTAAAACATTGGTGGACCGGTTAGAGGTGTGGTACTTTTGCTTAGAAAGGGCAAATTTCCGGATTATTCGCCATGCATCATCAGGAGTGCAATCTAGAAAAGATCCCTGAGTGGCTGACTCTAACAAGTCTTGATCCTTTTCCAATAGACCATCATAGAAGGTATGTGCAAGTTGCTCTTCTGGAATTTGGTGATGTGGGCAACGGGCAAGAAGGTCTTGGAATCGGGTCCAATAGTCATAAAGGGACTCATCATGGTCTTGGAGGATGGAGTTGATCTCTTTGCGCCTCATTGAAGTTTTTATGGCAGGATAGAACTTGTCCAAAAATGCATGTCTGAGATTCACCCAAGAGGTGCATGCATCCGGATCAAGCCTAGGAAGGCTCATAAACCATGTCTTAGCTTTTCCCTCCAATGTAAGGTGGAACACACGCCTCATAACATCTTCAACTTGAGCCCCGTTTGGCTTCAATGTATGACATTTTATGAAAAGCTCATCCAAGTGGTTGTAAGGTTCATCCTCCTGCATGCCATAAAACTTGGGCAAAGATTGAATCAATGAACTTTTAATCTCAAAATCATCATGGAAAGAAGGGAATGCCTGGACAAAAGGATTATGATTAATTTCTACACGAGTAGCATCCCTAATTGTTTTTCTAGTTTGTTCCATGGTGAGAATGAGAAAGCAAGAGAATAAGTCAAGGTAAAGTCACACAAGGAACAGACAGCAAGTGGACTAGCAGAGTTACCAAGACTTTAACAGAGCAAAAAGAACTTGCACAATCCAATGTAAAATCGATGAATGGGTGCAAGTGAGTATATTGTGAAATGTAGGTGTGTGTGTGTATGAGTATGTGTGAGTGTGAAAGTATGGTGGGAAAACTGTGCAAAAATGAGCAAGTTGAGAGTTGTCGTGGATGCAGAATAGGTGCAGTGTCAAAAACAAGTATGTGCTAATGTCAACCACTATTAAGCAACCGACTAACAAAATCTCAACAAGTAACACAAGCAAAAAGGCAAACAATCTTTTTGGTATTTTCAAAGTTTTAACAAATAAGAAAATGCAAGTTATCCTAAGTAAGCAAACTACATAAAACCTAACCCTAGTACTCCTACCCCTCGTCAATGTTTCAATTGATACTTAGCTACCTTAGGGAGTCAAAAATGACTCCCCGGCAACGGCGCCATTGATTTAACCTGTTTCCTAGTCGCCTTGGGGGTTAAATGCAAGTTATTTATAAAACCAAGGATTGTAACGAGTGGTACAACCCTGGATCGTTCGCAAGGAGCCTAATGACCTACCTAAGCTACTAAATGCAATTGAAACAAACAAAGGAATTAATATGGGGGTTTGGTTTAGAAGATCATCTAATTAAACTACTGAATGTAAATATATATTTTTGGATTTTCGGGGTAAAATGGAATGATAGATGACAATCAATAAGATGAGGGCTCTCTTGGTTAGGGTCTTAGTGGCAAACTTGGGCTCATACATTAGGGGGTGTGAGGAGTAATTGGGCCAATATCATCCAACTAGGAGTTTGTCCCAATCACTCTTGTGGATTAGATTGGGGAATTGTATTGAATACTACAATGGGAGTTCAATTAATTAAATTACCCAAGCACTAGTGAACTTGGCAATTCAACCTAAATAAGCTCAACCATAACAATTAACATAAGCATCAACATCAACAAGCTAATTGATTAAATCATCACACATGACATCATGCAAGACAATAAAACCACAAAAACTCCAATTGAATTTAACACTAGGGAAATTAAGTTCTCAACACAAGACCCAATCCATCAACACAAGTATCTTATCAACAATTACATATTCATAGTCTCAACAACACATAAAATCTGGAAATTCCAAGAGAAATACCAAATACAATATGTTGGAAGTCATAAATATAAGATTGAAATAAGAAAAACTCCCCTATTGTAGAACCCTAGCTTGCGCCACTTTAACCCATCACCAAGAGAGCTTGAGGAAGCCTAGCTACACATGGAAGAAGATGAAGCCACCAAGAGAAGCTCCAATGCCCAATTCATGGTAGAAGGATGGTGGAAAAGTGAAGAAATGGTAGAGAATATGGTGGAAATGAAGTTGGAATGCATAGAAATGAGTTGGAATGAGTGGGGAATGGAGAAAATTGAAGAACCCTAGGTTGGGACACTTATTTTCGGCCAAAGGGTGCTTGCAGAGAGGTTTGGGGGCTCTTAGAAAGCTTATATAGGGCCAAGAAACCCTAAAAATCGCGTCTGATTTTTGACAGCGTCAGGCTCGCCAGTGGCTCGCCAACTGGCGAGCAAGTGGCGAGTTACCCGAAGGTACTCGCCAGTAGCTCGCCAACTGGCGAGCGAGTGGCGAGTGGCTCGCCAGTGGCTTGCCAGTGGCTCGTCAGTTGGCCTGCCTCAGGACTAAAATGCAAACTTCATTCAGAAACGTTATTTTGACCCCTTTTCTTGAATCTTCACCTTCAACCTTCCAACCTACATATTCAAACGTCTCAAAGGTAGCATCAAAATGTTCTTAAAACATGTAAAACATTATAGCATGCTAAAAAAGCCTAAATTTCCCTTAATTAGAACAAATTCCAACAACTAGTGCAATAGTTAGAATCTATGCAAATTAGGTGCAATTATCATCAAAGCATGAATTAATTCAATGGATTTGACCATGAAAATATATGCAAAAGTCTGGTGCAATCACCAACAAAATGTGTTTTTCAAAAAACTGAAGATCTTTTGGTTTCACGTAAAACATAGTAAACTTAGCAAATTAAAAAAAAAAGTAACTCAAGAAGTTCAATATGTTTTTCTAGCTTATTTTAACACAATTCCAAAATAGATCTTACAAAGGGACAAAGTAAAAATTTGGATATTATGAAAAGAGTTGGAGAAGTAATTTTCTATAAGCAAAATAACATATATGCATAAACATACTACAATTACGGATTCCAAGTATTTAGGCATCTTTACTATTTCATCAAGGCACCGAACCCTCCTTTGGAACTAACTAGAATTCTTACTTACAGTCTTACACATTAAGTATAAACATTGATACAATATAAATTTGTACAATAGAAGTTGAAAAGCAATTACTGGTGACAAAAAAAATAAAAAACTGAATTTAGTAGTAACCAAAGGTAACAATATTGTTTCTTCGACTTGCAATGTTCAAGAGATTAAAGGTAAATGCAAAAAAAAAAAAGGTGATACGCAAGCCTCCAAGGACACGCATTCAAGAGCATATAGAGTGAGTATAGTTGTATTCCACATTTTTTATTTTAGGTTTTATTATGTTTTAATTTATATATCAATTTACAGACCCGAGGAGATATGATACACAGGCCTCATTCTCCACTTTCGCCTCCTCCAACGACACACGAGTATATATTAGAGTGAGTATAGTTGTAATCCACATTTTTGTTATTTTATAGTTTTATATGCGAGGAGAATAGGATGTATTTCTACCTCTTATATATGCTTCAAATTGACAATAGAGGTCGTACCATCATTTTCGTGAAGTCAGATAGGGAGTTGGAGAAAGTTAGTACTCTTCATACTGCATATTTGGACGGGTTTTGATATTGTGTGACATATCAAATATAAAAGAGAGGTAAAGGATATATTATTTTCTTATAATATAATATTCCGCTCATTGTGTGGGTTTTGATACCTAGCCGAAAAGTATCAGAAAATTCCGTTGAATAACTTTTGATTATGTGTATCTATTGTGTATTTGTCTTTTCAATAACTCTTGCAATAATACTATTGTATTTCTTGATTCTGTTGCCAAACAATGGAAAAAAATACCCTAAAAATATTTCCATAATTTCATAACTTATTGAAAGTATTTTTTGACGTGATAAAGAAAATATTAATTATCCATGATAAAAAAACACATTTCTAATTTAAATAAATTGAATTCCATAAAGATAAATCTTAAAATTAGTTTAACTGAAAAAAATATAATAGTGAGGTCCATGACAAAATAAATACAACTCAAAACGTGCTTAAACCTCAAGTGTCTTCTCCTGGATTGCTATTAAATCTCTTCACCTAAAATTGTTAATAATGGGGTGAGATCAACATCTACCGAAATCTTTTTTATAACAGTAACTACTGAAATCTCCTAACATACACAAGCAAATTATATATTATATATAATTTAATACAAAAATCATTTACATGTTCAACCGTACTGATCAACTTTCGATTTTTCACATCCATCTCAATTGATCTCTTAATTCAAAAACGATTCCTTTACATTAAGATTTCACTCATGTATAAATGCAGTATGCCTCCCTTATATCACCTCCACCCTTATACCGCTGGCCGGAGTCATAGGCTAACATACAGTCCAAACAGAAATAAATCCAATTAACTAGATTATTCCAAGCTCACCAGTATATGAGATATACCCTGCCAAAGGTATAGAACTCAAGCATGGACTATGGCTCCCCTCCTTAAAGAACAAATATAAGGAGGTGTCACATGTCCCATAATTTCCATGCAATCTCTGGCAAAGGAAGACATAGAAGAAAGGACCCTAACAAGTACCACCCACTGTGCATCGAGTGGTGGTATAAAAATTCATCATCACATAATCCTCTTCTAATTCCTATCTCATCACAGAAGCTCATGCAATGACAGATATATACATTCACCAACAATTAAAATATACTTGAATTAAATTACCTTAATTCACTCTCTAACACAATTTAATATCATCATATAAGCAAGCATGCTTGCAAAAAATCAAAATACTTATCATTCACATATTTCTTATCAAAACATTAACAACAAGCATACTTGAAAAGGAACAAACTAATCAACAGTGCACATTTTTAAATTAAGAGGTAATCAGTAGTCAGTCGGATTATAATTATACATAACTTACAAGCATATGAAAGAATCATTCAGAGTTACCTGTTGCTCCTTAGATCACAGGTAATCACACATTTACGACCACTCTGAAGCCTCTAATTAGAGTCTACAACATCACCAATATAAGTATATATATTAATATAAGACTCAACAATACTAAAAAGGTATTCTAATATAGTTATACCTTAAACCCATGTATACACATAATTATTTTTTTTATTTGATTACATATCATTAAATAATCAATTTTATTAAATTCAATTTACATTTTAGGCAGCACACACATTTATTTATAAATCAATTTAAAAAGAAATTGAGTACTGCATCCACGTTTAGCATATATAATACTAGATAAGAATTTTTTTTCCATTACAATGTTAAATAAAGGAGAAACCATATCAAAATAAAATATTATATATTGAACAGAACAAAATAATAAATATTTATTTATATATGGTTAATTTTTAAATAAAAGACAATGTAAAGACATGAGGGAATACGAGGGAATGGTTGATAAATAATAAATTTTCATATATCCCGGGGCCCACAAGCTTTCTCTCTCCATATCACACTTTTCCTGGGTCCCACAAATTTTTACATCTCATCATTACCTAATTTACCTCTACTTTCCATCTTTACCCCCTTACCCTCAATTACATCCAACCAAAGAGAAGAAAAATAGTAGTTGAGTTGAAAAGGGTATATTCAAATGATGGGAGAAACATAATGTTGAAACTTGAAAGGAAGTGTAAAGTAAAATTAAGAGAAAGATGAAAATCACCTTGTACTCGTACGACACTTAGATTGTTGGATGGGTGGGAGTAAGATAGAAAAAAATGAAATTTATATTGGAAAGAATCTAGGGTTTACACATATGGGCTTTTTACTATTGTTATCTAAAAGAAATGAATATTATTTTGCTTCTATTTATAAGTCATCAATACACTAAATATTGAGTTGATCATCATTATAGATAAAATATTTATAATCTTAATATACAAAACTAATCACAAGCTTCTTTTTTTTATGCATAATGAAATATTAAAAAGTACTATTTCGAATCTATTGAGTATTTACACACTCATTTAGGCGCCGTATGATCAATGTAGCCGACCCCACTTAGTTGGGATAAGGCTTTGATGATGATGATGATGACTACTTCGAATTATTTTCATCCAAACACACAAAACCTAATGGTAATCTCTATCATTTTTTTTATCATCACTTAATTTATTTTATAGGCTTTATGAAAATGGGATGTTTCACCTGGCACCTACCTGACATTTCCAAGTGTTGCGAAAATGCTTGATTGCGCTCATCTCAAAATACAAATTACAACTCACTCTGAACCCAACAATTCTATCATATCGATTAACTATTGAAGTGTACATATTAACAATTCCATTATAATGATTAACAGTTAAAGCATACTCATTAACATTTAACTTTCTTGGTAAAAAATGCGTACTCCGGATTGACATTTGAATCCTACCCATTAACGATTGCAGCGTAGCTATTAACAATGGGCAAAGGGGCAAAAAAAGCCATCGTAATTTTCCAAATGGACAACTTTGGCACCCGTAATTTCGATGGTGCAAAACCAGACATTATAAACCAAAATGGGACAAACTTAGCCACGCCGTTAAGTTGAAGCTAACAGACGTGTGTTTTGGCGTGGGGCCCACATTCATTAACCTACATGGCATGACAATCAGCAAGTGAAGTGAATCCACGCTGGCAAGACCTGCCACATCACCAAATCCCCAATTTGAAGCACAAAACTCTAATCCCAAATCGCTGCTTTCATCCTCACCACACTCATGTTCGAATTTGTTGCCGAAATCGCCATCCCCACCTCCATTTGCTGTCGTGCATGAAACCCATACCCCAAACCAGCAACCACGAAGCAACCCAGACCCCATACAAACTCGAGATGAGCATGAAGAGGGGGAAAGAAGCTTCGTCATCTACGAATCATACGAAGAACGTGGGTTGTTTGAAGAGCTGTTCAATGTCTTCTGAATCTAGCACCAAAAACTACAAAAGGAACCCAGGTCCAACAAATTCGAACATGAGTGTGGTGAGGATGAAGGCAGCGATTTGGGATTAGGGTTTTGTGCTTCAAATTGGTGATTTGATGATGTGGCAGGTCTTGCCAGCGTGGATTCATTTCACTTGCTGATTGTCATGCCATGTAGGTTAATGAATGTGGGCCCCACGCCAAAACACACGTCTGTTAGCTTCAACTTAATGGCGAGGCTAAATTTGCCTCATTTTGGTTTATAATGTCCAGTTTTGCACCATCAAAATTACGGGTGCCAAAGTTGTCCATTTGGAAAATTACGGTGGCTATTTTTGCCCCTTCGCCCTATTAACAATTCCATCGTACCGATTAACAGTTGAAGCATACCCATTAACTTTTAACTTTCTTGGTAACAAACGTGTACTCCGTATTAACATTTGAATCCTACCCATTAACTATTGTAACATACCTATTAACAATTTCATCATAGTGATTAACAGTTGAAGCATACTCAATTTCCTCCTTTTGTTTAGTAAAGGGCAATCAAGTCTTTTCGTAACATTTGGAAATGTCAGATAGGTGTCTGGTTCCTTCATAATCCTTTTAGTAGTTTAGATTTCTTACTTGTCTTTTGGTACTGGAAGAAATCTTTTTGTCATTTCCCCTTTTGATTGACGGAAACCTCACTGTCATTATCCATTTCTTGTTGAAGCTTACTTATTTTGAAGCTTCAAAAGACAATTTTACCCTCGCCACTGTTCCACTCAATCAACATAACTTCAATCTCTCTTCCCCAAAACTTTCATCACCTTTGATTTCGACAAGATTTTGTATGAAAACGAAGTCAAATGGTTCAAACCTTCATCAAAATTGGTGAGTTCTACCAAATTCTAGAATTGTTATGATCAAACGATCAGTAAGAGGAAAGGTGAAAACAGCAATGTATTCCTCTTTGAAAATCGTGTGGGTTGAGAGGAGAGAAACACACAAGTTTCCATGGAAAAATGTTAAAATGATAGAGAGGAAGAGTGTAACATATAGCCACACATATTTTGAATTTTGATGAGGCACACTAACGGTGGTTTGGAGATTTAATTGGTCCGCCATATTTAAGCCATTTTTATATAATAAATGTAGGTATATATGGACCGTTTTTGTTTAATATTGTTCCTGATGAACTTCTGAGAATGATACATGGGTAGTTTTAACATCTTATCCAACATAATGTGTTTTTCAGAAAACTGAAGATCTTTTGGTTTCACGTAAAACATAGTAAAATTAGCAAATTAAAAATGTGACTCAAGAAGTTTTACGTTTTTCTAGCTTATTTTAACACAATTCCAAAATAGATCTTACAAAGAGACAAAGTAAAAATTTGGTTATTATGAAAAGAGTTGGAGAACTACTTTTCTATAAGCAAAATAACATCTATGCATAAGCAAACTAGAATTATGGATTCCAAGTATCTAGGCATCTTTACTGTAGGAAAATAGGGTCCACCCTTAGTGGGTTATGACCATACCCAATTGGAATTGGGGCCATTAAGTAAATATGGAAAATATGGTTTGAAAGGAGTAATTTTCCCCATAGATTTAAAGCTAAATCAATGTGTCTTTTCACATGGGGATATGACTTTTCCATTGATTCATTATAAATACATGAAACCTATTGGAAAAGTTAAGTCACTACAAGTCATAACATTTGTTTTTATGTGTAGAAAAACAAATTCATTTCTCTCATTCTCTCTATTCCTCCCTCATGTGCATCTGCTGTATATCGTAGTCAGATTCCAATTGGTGATCCGACTTCGTGTGGGTACCCGGTCAAGTAGAGCGCCATCCAGGTACGCCCGAAATCCCTACAGTGGTATCAGAGCAAATATGTTTCTTGAGGCAATTATATGAATTTATTCTGTTGTGCAATATAATTGTTCATATTTATGTGGTTATTCATTTTTTCTTCATATGTTGAATACATTGAGAATGCATATTAGAAGAACGAATGATTTCTGGCATATTCATACGTTTAATTTCTTTTATTATGGGTAAAAGAAAAATAAATGATAATATACGTCTCTAATCCATTATATGTATGCATGTGCGTTTGCTTTTGGATTATTTTTCATTCTTGGATTCATGATATATATTGTTTCTTTTATTTTGCAATTGTTATGGCATCTGTTTATGCGTATATTTGAGAAATATATGTAGGAACCAGAATCAAAGAAACTAAACATAGGAAGTCAAAAACTAAAACAATGTTCATGGGATTGGGTTTCTGAAAATAGACAGAATTAGGACATGAAAATAGTCCAATTGTGTAGAGCACGAAAAACCGATGAAAATGAACTATAAGAACGTGGAAAACGGGCACCGGATGGTGGAGATATGGGTAGCAGAAAAGGCGGGTCCGTCGGACCCGACCCGTGTGGACAACCGGGTCTGAGGTGACCCGGCTGGAGGTTAGGGGTGGCACCCCTAACCGAAACGACGCCGTTTTGGCGTCTGCATAAAAAAAAAAGAGCAATGTTGGTTTATGCGCGAGCGCCTCCACCACTCCGCCAAGTGACCTTTTCTTGTGAAAACTTCCGCGTGCCGATACATGTACTCATTGCAAAGATCATATATGGAGCATTTCAGCTTCAATTGAGACAAGGTTTGTTTCTAAAAATCCCTATATTTGAGATCTATAATTAGAAATATTATTTGTCTGTTTCTAACATATTTTGGATTTCCATAAATATTTTGGTGCTATTTTTGTGATTTTTAATTAGTTTAAAAATCCTAAATATTTATGAAAAATCGTAAATATTTTATTTGAGATAAATATGAACTTAGAGAGTTCAGAATGCACCATTCAAAAGAATTTCACTCTTTTAGATTATATTTATGCAGAATAACTTAATCCGAAGTATGATTTACATAGCGATAGATCAGAAAAGGAATAAGTATTGAGATATTGTTTCTCAATGATCCAAAACCAATTATTTAGAGCAATGTGAGCCTCTAAATAATTAATGGAGAAGGGAATTTTGAATTAGAGTATGAGACTCTAATATATGATCAAGAAGGGTAGATCCTTTAGAGGATCGAAAGAGAGGTATATATATAATTCAAAGTAAAGTTCATTTGAACTTGAAATGAACAAAAGGTGTAACATGAGAAAATGATGATGCGCTAGAGGAGGTTTCTTGAAAAACCAAAATCCTAAAGTGTAGGATTGTGATTCGGACAACCTTTAAAAGGTTAAAGTGAAGGATCAAATACTATGAGATAGTATTAGATCAAAGTGAGTGAAAATCTCAAAAGAGAGATATTCAATTTTGAACTCCGGATCTTGGTGAGATTCAAGAAAAGAATACACCTAGAATGTGATTTCAAAGTCCATATTAGGATAAAGAGAATCCTAAAACCCAGTCCAACTCAACTTAAGTTGAAACAATGAAAGACATGAAGAGGTAAATGTCAAATACTCTTAGTGAGTGGGAGTAAACAGGTAAATGCTCCATCGAAGTAGAAGTTTTTAGAAAGAAAATCTTCTAAGAATTTCATGCTCGAAGTCTAAGTGGGAGCTCTTGGAAAATGTGTTTTCTAATAGCGTTATATGCTCTAACTAAGTGGGAGCTCTTAGAAATAAGTTTTCTAGGAGTTTCATACACTAAATCTAAGTGGGAGTCAATGTCAAATACTCTATCTAAGTGGGAGTTAATGACATTGCTCTATCTAAGTGGGAGCTTTCAGAAAGTAAGTATTCTGAGAGACCTAATTTGAGCATATTCTAGAAAGTACTTGTTTAAAATTCTTGATAGATAATAGTACTGTTATTGGAATTCGTGTGATGGGAGTCTTTAAACGCATTCTCCCGATCATGAACCCAATTGTGCTATTATTATCTAGTTAAGAATAAAACAAGTACATGACATTGTATACTTCAATGTGCTACAAATAGATTAGTTCTTGGTTCAAATAAAATGGTGAATATCCAATTGAGGAGTGAGGAGTGAGATGATTTGAAGAAATTAAGCCGAGAAGGGCTTCCAAGAACAACAGTGAACTGTAAACTTAAAGGGGGAAACATGATATCTGATATTGAGAGGTCTCATATGATTGGGTAGATGTTGTCATATCATTGACTAAGGGTCATGACAAAGTTGAAGCTGAGAGTTATCTCAACTTAACTTTTGAGCTGATTTGAGACATACATGACTACTTGAAAAGGGAAACAGTTAGTATTAGTTATCCTATAGAGTGCAAATAGGATAGAAATCCAACAAAATAGTCATGTCAAATGTGTTAATGGAAATAATTTGTTGAATTTCCATTACACAAGATAAAAAAAAATGTTGTCAATTAAGTTTGGCACATAACTTGAGGTTTAACACCTAAATTTGACAACATCTACACACGATAACCAACAGTACAAGGAAATTAAACCTAGTTGATTGTATATTGTCAAATGAGCAATGAGTGAAAATTGTTCAAATTGACGCTCCTTCGTTTAGAAGCACATGATAGTCAAGTAAAAATCAAAGTGAAAGCTTTGTTACTTTGATAATTTATCAAAGTATGTGATGCTTAATCACTGATGTCTTGAGGTTGAGGTTTTTAACCTCTTATGTCTAGTTTACAAGTAGAGAAAAGACATTCTCTACACTCTAAACCTAAATGAGATAAGGTAAGAGATTCCTTGAAGTGGAATGGAAGGACTAGCCTAATGTCGTTGGTTACCAAAATTAAAGCAAGAGACTTTATATTGGTACTAACGTGAGAATTAAGGTAAAAGGCTTTAGAGCCTATAAGTCCAATGTTTTTCATTGAAAAACAACCTTAATTCTCCATGATATGATTTAAGCAACATTTTTATGAGTTCTAAATGAACTATCTTGATATTCATGACAAAATCAACAATTTGTGATGTGTTTTTTCCTAGAGATTTTTTAGTTTTTTGATATTGTTGGTAATCTTTGAATGTATGCTTGTTTTACTGCTGTAATTCAAGTGTTGACTCTTACATGTCATACTTGACAAGGGCATGGAAATTGAATTGTCTTTTTCCATTAATGATATTTTCATTACCCAATAGGGAGGTGTCCCAAAGTGGAATTGCCTTTTAGGTAAAACAATAAGAAAAGTTTTAAGTACGGGATCTATGATTGTGAGATTATTGCAATTCTTCCAAATGATACCTATGGTTCAATGAATGTGAGGGCATGACATAGTGCTAAAATGAGCTTTGTTGATGATTACTCACGTAATTATCATTACTTTATTTCACATGTGTTTTAAAGCTCAAACGCTATAGACGGTAAGTGGATAAAGTTGCAAATAAAGTGCATATAGAATTTTAGAATTCTACACACTAAGAGAGGTTTTTCATGACCTGTTTTGAGGAGCACTATGAGAAAAGGGATATTTATTCATTTAAATGATCCCTCCTACTCTATCACTAGATGGAGTTGCCCATATGCATAGTAAAATGCATTAAACATGGTCAAGTATAAAGTGTTTTAAGTTAACCCACCAAAAGTGAGTGAGAGAGTGGTACAAAGTCCACCTTTGGTGGATTAGTACACACATTTGATAGATCAAGAATGATTTTCTCTTTACCAGCGATGCAAACATTATACTTAACCATGTAACTACAATGTGGTTAGTTCCAAAACCACATGCAGTGTGTATTTTCAACACAAGTCAAATTATAAGTTTCCGTGACTCAGTTACACGATCTTATGATCATTGTAAGTGGGAGCTTATAATGGTTACATTTTCATAAGTAGAAATGAAAATGGATTTGTGTTTGAAAAGAATCATAATGAACCATATTTATGTGGATGCGTTTTTCAAATAATGGAGAAGCTCATCACGTAGTATTTCACTATATCTCTTTAAGAGACTTAGTGACAAGGTGATATAAAACAAGCTTATAGTTTTCCATTTCCCATGTAAGTGGGAACTTAAGAGAGTTTAACTTAGAACAATCTTCTTAGTTGCTCTAAAGGAGGATAACATAAGTGTTTTGTACAAGATGCCTTACTTATTCCTTAGAGGGAATGGAAGAAAGCAATATGAAGTGACATTGATTCTTTGAGAAAAAATCAAGTCAGGATTTAAGATCCAAAGTTACAACTTAAGAAAAATCCATTTTTGTCACAAAAAAGCTATAATATGGAAACTCTTGAGTCATTCTTATGTGGTTGAATGTGATCCCAAGGATATTTCAATGACTTCAAAAGTGAATTTGAGTCTTGACAAATATCCCTAAACTGAAAAAAACCTAAGTGTAAAATGGAAAAAGGTTTCCATTCAAATGTTGTTGGTAGTTTAATGTACACAGTGGTGTATAAAATAACAGATATCTATTATGGTAGAACTATGTAAGTGAATACTAGTTCAACCATTGTGAGAGACATTTTATGACTCCACAAAAATGCTTATAGATACTTTTAAGGGCATGTGATTGTGCACATTCAAAGTACTTATTATGGTAGTACGTATGAATGTATGGTTAAAGGTGTTTACAAGAACATCTTGGATTTGAAATGAGATTTCAAACCTAGTGTTAATGCATTGTGCAAACACTACGACCATTAGTTAAATAAAAGACCCTAAGTATCGTAGCATGAATAAAATATGAGGATAAATTTGTGAGGAGTTGTAGCACATAAGGTTGTTGTTGAACAACGTGTCCCTATGCAAAAGTCCCCTACATAAGCCTAAGGCCAAGGATGTACATGTGTGACATGATAAATCTTCTGGCATACATAGGACTTGGAGTAAGAGATACTTCATTATGGCTTTACATGTGTATGTGATTGTATATAATGTCTAGTACGTCGTACATGTTGGTGAGGTCGGCTCTCTCACACGAGCGACCACCTTTGACACTCAGGGAGAGTGTGCAAAGATGAGACAAAGTGTTCACCGGCAGTATTGATCATACTGATATGGTAGAGAAGAAATACAATCTTTATGTCGCCTCGACTTAAAAGTGCAGTAAGTCGAGATGAGATCCGTGGTTACACATATGGATCGACTTATGGATACCCACATCCGTATTACCTGTAGCCAGATAACAAGTTCTTCCAAATCGACGTCTTACAAAATGAGAAGAGTTGAAGAATTTGGGTTAAAATACTGTGTATGTCAATACTAAAATCTATATGGTGTTAGTGATGAAATCAAATCGACGTATGCTCTTATAGAAGAAGAGTAACACCATAACATGTGATTCATACCACATGTGCTTAAGTTACCGCAAATAGGAAGCTAGTGAATGGATCTCTGTTTCACTGCTGTGTGAGTCCTAGAAAGTTTCAATACTTTCTTGATGTCCTTTGACTTTGACAATTTCATGGAAATATGATTTGATGTCTGCTACTTTAGCGTATAAGCTATATGGTCATGAAAATTGCGATCTAAATGCTTTATGCTAGGAAAGCAGTTAATTCATATTGAAGTGATATTTGGGCGAAAGGAAGATTTACGTGTGATACACACCTATGCTAGTGTCTGAGGTCGACCCATTATGATGTTAGTGTGCTTAAATCATAAGTGTGGATGCTAAGCATATGAGAAAGGCTATCTGAGTTTTATCTAGATTCAAAAGGGATTAGATTAGCCATGAGAAAAGTGTATTTGTGTAAATCTAGGATATCTGAGGCATTATGACAGAATGATCGTGCTGCACTGCAAGGTAGTTTTGTTCTGGTCTCAATAAATGAGATTTCTAGTTCAAGACACCTAAAAGAAGACGTCACGCCCACGCAGTTACGGCAGAACACTTAGTATGAAAGAAGGATAGAAGAGAAAGAGATTTGACCCTTAACATTTAATCCACTAAGTGTGAGTGGGAGATGTAGGAAAATAGGGTCCACCCTTAGTGGGTTATGACCATACCCAATTGGAATTGGGGCCATTAAGTAAATATGGAAAATATGGTTTGAAAGGAGTAATTTTCCCCATAGATTTAAAGTTAAATCAATGTGTCTTTTCACATGGGGATATGACTTTTCCATTGATTCATTATAAATACATGAAGCCTATTGGAAAAGTTAAGTCACTACAAGTCATAACATTTGTTTTTATGTGTAGAAAAACAAATTCATTTCTCTCATTCTCTTTATTCCTCCCTCATGTGCATCTGCTGTATATCGTAGTCAAATTCCAATTGGTGATCCGACTTCGTGTGGGTACCCGGTTAAGTAGAGCGCCATCCGGGTACATCCAGGTACGTCTGAAATCCCTACATTTACTATTTCATCAAGGCACCGAAACTCCCCTTTGGAACTAACTAGAATAATCACTTACAGTCTTACACAGTAAGCATAAACAAATTGATACAATATAAATTTGTACAATCAAAGTTGAAAAGCAATTACCGGTGACAAAAAAAAACTGAATTTGGTAGTAACCAAAGGTACTAATATTGTTGGCCAAAACAAAAAATATATGAACATTATGTACAGCTCAAAAAGGCATTCTCAATAGCAACACGTGTTTGAGGGTAAAGACTATACAAATTCTAACAGAGTTTGCAGGCCAGACAAATGAGGAAAGGGCAATAGTATCATTCTCAACTTATTAATCTGCATTATCAAGTTCATTATGTGGCATATAAATCAACAATTGACCTTCACCACCAGCCAACCCCAATGCACCTCCCATCGATCCATCCGTAGCTATACAGGTAGCAGTGCCATCTAATAACCCAAAGAAATTAATTTTGCATAAGTACTTGAGACATCAAATCAGGGAACAGGTCAAAACTTTTTGATCATATATGGAAATTACATGGAGTATTGATTATCGAGCAATATTACAACGGTATCCAAAGTTGAGACTAATGACTAATGACCCTATGACAAACTTGCCGGTTGAAAATGGATAGAATTGCCTGTATAAGGAGTGTCGGCTTAATAAAGAGAGCATGCCTACGGATGTTATAAAAATATGCCACTACATTTTGCAAAGGGTAAAGGAGCAAATCTGACCCTCAAGTAACCACCAAGGAGCGCTGAGGACCCTAAACTAACCACAGGCCCGGATCTGTACCCCAAGTAACCAAGATGTTAAAAAAATACCCCGGTTGGACGGTCAACTACGTTTGACCGTTACCTTGCTTATTTGGATGCCACGCGAGCTCCTTCTGTGCCACCTCTGCATGCCACACGTGGCATGTTAGTTTAGGGTACTCAGCGCTCCTTGGTGGTTACTTGGGGGCCAGATTTGCTCCTTTACCCAAATTTTAAATTTGTATCCATAAAATTCTTTTGATAAGATTCAATTAAATACTTAAATATTTAGGAAAGGTAATTAGAATTAGTTAACTTATGATTAAGTTTGGCATTAGATAAAAGATGTTAATTAACACTATAAATGTTATATTATGTTACAACATTCAAATTTCATTTGTACATGCTTTCAGTAGGGAAAAAAATTTGAGCGAGAAATGACAAAAGAAAACTTGTTAAATTATTCTTAAAAATAGTTTTATTGCTATAAAACAAGAATTCCCACTTAGTATATCCAATCTATAGCCACTTAATATCAAACCTCATTCGAGTAATTTGAGTAATTACCTACGTTTCTCAACTAGTTATTTGAGATATATGAGTAGTTAATGGGGTTTTGAAATGTCTCAAAGTAATGGAAAATTCTAGCAATTAAAAGCGATACTCGAGTAGTTACCTATGTTACTAAACTAGTTATATGCGATACATGAGTAGTGAATGGATTTTTTTCATTTTTCCTAAATTTCATTTTAGACAAATTGACGACTATATCTTATTTGTCCTTCTGAGAATTAGAGTCACTCACTTATTCAATTGAAATTCAAATGTCATTTTATTGCCATCTTCCCATGACAAATGAACTATGTAAAAAAAAGCAATAAACGAGTCAACTGTAACTATGTAAGCCGAGAGGGAGTATATCCTTAATATAGGGCTTACATAGTTACAGTTAACTCGTTTGTTGCTTTTTTTTACATAGTTCATTTGTCATGGGAAGATGACAATAAAATGACATTTGAATTTCAATTGAATAAGTGGGTGACTCTAATTCTCAGAAGGACAAATAAGATATAGTCGTCAATTTGTCTAAAATGAAATTTAGGAAAAATGAAAAAAATTCATTCACTACTCATGTATCGCATATAACTAGTTTAGTAACATAGGTAACTACTCGAGTATCGCTTTTAATTGCTAGAATTTTCCATTACTTTGAGACATTTCAAAACCCCATTAACTACTCATATATCTCAAATAACTAGTTGAGAAATGTAGGTAATTACTCAAATTACTCGAATGAGGTTTGATATTAAGTGGCTATAGATTGGATATACTAAGTGGGAATTCTTGTTTTATAGCAATAAAACTATTTTTAAGAATAATTTAACAAGTTTTCTTTTGTCATTTCTCGCTCAAATTTTTTTCCCTACTGAAAGCATGTACAAATGAAATTTGAATGTTGTAACATAATATAACATTTATAGTGTTAATTAACATCTTTTATCTAATGTCAAACTTAATCATAAGTTAACTAATTCTAATTTCCTTTCCTAAATATTTAAGTATTTAATTGAATCTTATCAAAAGAATTTGATGGATACAAATTTAAAATTTGGGTAAAGGAGCAAATCTGGCCCCCAAGTAACCACCAAGGAGCGCTGAGTACCCTAAACTAACATGCCACGTGTGGCATGCAGAGGTGGCACAACAGGAGCTCGCGTGGCATCCAAATAAGCAAGGTAACGGTCAAACGTAGTTGACCGTCCAACCGGGGTATTTTTTTAACATCTTGGTTACTTGGGGTACAGATCTGGGCCTGTGGTTAGTTTAGGGTCCTCAGCGCTCCTTGGTGGTTACTTGGGGGCCAGATTTGCTCCTTTACCCTTTTGCAAAAGTTTTGTTCTACCATTGTAAATATTGAGTATAAATTGATTTTGAGATTCCATGTTGATTTAACGTGATAATTTATTTCCCCCTGAATGAGTAGATAACTGATAAAGTGTCTTTGTAAAATAAAACGATAGATTAGATTGTATGCCTAGGCGTGAATCAGCAAGTGGCAGAAAGGAAACGGAAAATATAGTCCATCTTTAACAGAAAACATCAAAGATAATATTGTCAAGTGAACCTACGTTTTCATATGGATATGTGGAATTTTTCCTCTCAGGCAACTGTTATTTCCAATCATACACCTAAAAAGTGGCTTTATATCATGGGGGAGCTGATTAGGAAACATGAGTTCTACAGTTCAATTCAAAGGTGCATTTGAACTACAAGTGCCATGGGCAACTCTACTCTAGTGCAGCAGAATATGCTAGTATATCAGCCAATGAGATAGCGGTTATATCAGCATCATGTTTTAATTAAAATCACTTCAGTGTTAGTAACATATTTTTTATTTAACTATTTTTTCCATTAAGTTACTGCTTAGTTAGGCATGAAAATCGAGCTCCATATATCATATAGCATAGAACAATTAAAGTGTACTCGTGGATGTAGCATCCACATGGAAGTGATATTCAAACTAAAATTATTTCAGAAAGTGGTATAATTGCAAATATATACCTTGGAAAGGCTGAAGGGTGCCAATTTTCGATCCACCATACAATTCCCAAATATACACCAGTCCATCAGGTGTGCTGATTATTCCATAACTACCCAAAACACCAATAGCAGCAGGCCTGGAAATCAGAAATTTGGAGACCATCAATTATCAAAATTGTTGGATATCAGCGGGCCGAGAACCAATAAATGGATGAGATATCCTACAGCTAGGGTTCAAACTAGAACACGTGTATTTTTATAACAAACAAAAATAAACAAGATAAAGGGGTGCGATGGTGAAATCTATCATAAAACATATTTGAACAGTTGCCAACAACTCTACTCACTTCCAAATTTTTAATGGAAATAGGTGGGAAACATTTGCATATATATTTAGGAAAAATCAGTGAGAAATATGACTTCTTGCAGCTCACCTTATGATCCCCTTAATACAAGATAATTCTCTACAGGGAGCGATGAAAAACAATAAAAATATTAGCCACAGTGAAAAGCAACAAGTGGCATACTAACAATAAAAATTTTGATGCACCATTTTTTCTCGCCAAATCAAGTTATCGATTTTATATATTATTTAGTTACCTTATATTGAAGGAACTTCCCAAAATCATATCATCTTTCACTAGAAGAGCAAGCCTCCAACTTGTAGCTGTATTTATCTGGCAATGACTTGAAGTAAAATCATGCGGAGATTCAATATCAGAGAAAGTTGAGACAAGAAGACACATGGCAATGTCACCTTCCTCTGATGTATGGAACAAGCAGGGTTCTTCCTGATCTGTAAACCACAGGCGGGTTGCTTCCATAAGTTGATCAACTTGATCCCCTACACAGGTTGAGGGGAATCCCAGGCTACTTCTTTGACAATCAAATACGTTGATTGGTAAAAATTGAATAAATGGATTTGTTGAAGCAGAGAAGCTTGAAACACAATTACGCTTTGAAATATCCCTGGGAAAGAGTCCAAATGTAAAGTATCAGATTATAGACAGAAGCCAAAAAACGGGAAAGGAAGAAAGAAAAACTTCCATTCATTTTCACCCCTTATCCAACCCATAATCTTTCCTTTCCATTTTCAAAGTCTTACATCAGAGGATTTTGACAAGAAATAAAAAAGCATACCACTTGAGTTCATGCAATAGCAGCATTACCATATTGCATAGCTTTCAAAATAATCGAAGGTCATGAAGAAAAACAAAGGCTACTTCAGCTTTTACGAAAGAGAAAGGAGTAAGGGACACGTACACATTTACCAAGTCCAGAGGAATAACTTGTCCTTATAACTTAATCTCTAATTACAAGGTCTACATGTTTATTCTTCTTTTACAAGATATACAGTGTTAGTGAAAACCCAATAAAAGGCATTTTTCAAAGACCTACATTTTACTGATTTGATTGTGAGTTGCAGCTATTACAAACTGAATAAAAGAAAAGAAAAGTGAATGAATAGTAGCAATAGAAACAAAAATGTACAAATCAGGGGGCATTATAGACAATCGTCAGGAATTAGCCAAATTTGGTTAAAAGTTTAATTTCATGACAAAGACCGTCTGGGGAATAGAAGAATGAAGATAGCATACCATAAACTAAATTCTCCGATACTATTAAAAGCAACAACCAAATGAGTACACTTTGGAATCCTTTTTAACTCTACTATGCCAGGGGACATTGAGTCATCAGCTGGTATGATGAAATCTTCAACTTTATCTCTGCAGAGGGAAATAAGCTAAGTTATATCCAACAAACCATAGAATCCAATATTGATGGTAACCAAACTAACAATGATCATAAGCAGAGGACAGTGAAATGGTTTACTAGGGACCAACTGATGAACAAAATGCGCATAAAAAATTTATCTTTAATCTATTCAAAAGAACCTGCCCTTTTAAGAAAAATATATAAAACGATGATCATACTGAAGGTCAAAGAGTCAACGTGTTTTAATGGCGATATTGTTATACACTGGTCGAAGGGCTGGTTTAGCTTAAAGGTAAGCTCGTTCGACACGTGGTCTGAGGTCGTGGGTTCAAATCAGTCTCTCTTTGTATAAAATAGGGGTAAGATTCCCTAATACATTCCCTTTCCAAGCACCCTCACCAAGTGAAGACTAGAACCTTCTATTGCTTTTTTAACAATAAAATCACTTATGGGTACAGAAAAAAACATTTCTTGAAATGTTTACATTAAAACACAACTAGAGCACATTTATGATATTAGAGATTATTTTTTAAAACTCCAGGTATGATCAATTGTTTTAACTGCCATTCATCCAAACAAAGCCTAAGATAGTGTGCAGCTTCTAAACTCAGGAATAGAGGTGTACACCACAGCTTCTCCATCTATGATCAGACCTGCTTTTCCTTTGCTACCTTCAGTTTGAAGATTGTCTTTGCCCTCATAGGTTTTGCTCATTAGAGCATGAACTCCCATACAATTAATTCGTTTTTTAAAACCTCTCCTACATTTTACAAAAGAAGATGATATTCAAGTTTCAGACTTCATTGAAGCTCTCACATATGAAGACTGAGCAGAGATTGATGACCCCAGAATTTGTATTTTGTTATAATATTGTAGTTTCTCTTTTCTCCAACAGAGGGAGGGAGAGAGATTAAGTGCTAACCCACATAGAGGGTATCAAGTTATTAGACCAAATTACACTTTTATTATGTTAAAATTCAATCAAAGGGAAAAAAAATCAAGCTGGCTATGGGCACTAAACAATTCTCATTGAACCACGAATACAAGATAACATAGTGAAAACAAACTAGGGAAATCTGTTACCTTCAAACTCTTTAACTCAAATAAAATAGGAACTCAAAGCCAGTTTATCATTACAAAACTAATTTAAAAAGAAGAAATAACTGACCATCAAGAGAAAGTACGAACAAATAGAATATCAAGAGAAACTAAGAATCACCTCCATGTTGAATTCATGACCCATACATGCAATCTACCACTCTCTCCAACAGAACAAAGCAGGTTAGGTTCAAAAATCAAAAAACAATGTACAATCTCAGCAGTCCTCAATGTTGCCACAACAGAAACATAACCGTGTTCTACTTTCACAATCTTCAACGCACTCTCCTCAGAGCAGACTGACATGCATGACGAACAATCGCAAGAAATTTTTCTTTCCCTGGAATAATGTGAATATTAGATATGCTATCAAACACAGGTAAGAATGATACACTATTCAAATCAAAGATGGAGAAACAGCTAACCTGCAGTTGGGAGTTTTTATGCTGCCCAGTAAGACAATATACTGTCCGTCAGGAGTCAACTGCACGCCTGATCTTTCAACCAGAGTCTAACATAATATAGCAGTAGAGTCTAAGAATATATTACCAATAGCAGAAAGATCAACATACATATATTAGAATGAAATGAAATAAAACGAGACCAACTCACTTCTCTAGTGAAGTTATGTTTTGGATCTGGAAGCAGTAATGATGTGTAGGCAATGAAAGATGGGCAACCAAGATTTGTTTCCATAACAGACACCTTGTAGGTGAACAAAGTCCTTTTCTGATCCACCACATGGCCACAAATAACACAAACGAGAATTTCATTCTCTCTTCTGCTCAAAAAAAGCGACGACACAGGCATGGGGAGGAAGTAGCATCCCACAAACTTCATGATTTTACCCAGATTATCATTAATAACATCGTTTCTGTGAGAATTTAGTTCTGAAATAACGTGTGCTTCCTTGGAAGAACAGTTATTCTCACATGAGCTTGGTTTTGCATCCCAGCACGGTATTGAGTTGTTCAACTCTGCATTCTGGCTGTAGCTAACCAGCAGATCACTACGAATTGGAGGTGTTTCTACATGAGAAGCAGAAAGATCATCATGACACAAAACATTTTCTTCAGATGTGCCTACATTTGGTCCATTATCTGACATAACCAGGCACTGTTTAATTTCAGAATCAGTAACAGAATTATCTCTTTCCAACTCATCAGACTGCACTTCATCCCTTTCCTGATTACCCAATAAAACTGGGTCACAAAGTTTATTACCATACGCATGCAACTCTATAGTTTCGGAGGGAGGCCAGCTCTTGGAAATAGTTTTTTCAGAAGTTCCTAGTCCTCCATCTTTGTCAGTTTTGGAATTTTGTGAACAACAATCAGAGTGAGGATCAGCTGTTCTGGACTTTCTTCTTTTATATGATATAATTGGTGCCTGAATAGAAAGCGAGACCATTGTTTCAGTTTTTGTTTTAATCACAACTTTGTCCTCTAAAATTCTTTCACGTGCATTGCTGATATCTGCATTTTTTATGAAAACAAGAGTAATTTAGATAATAGTTTATTACAATTTTGAGAGGTAATTACAAATCTGCAATATATTATAAACATTTTACCTCCAGTAAAATCATGTGCAGTCCTATGGTCCTTTTCCACAGAATTCAATCTAACTTGGTTTAAACTCTCTTCCATATCTGTGCATCTATCATTGTTGCTTCTAGAAATAATTCCATCCTGAGGAAGCGTGTGTTCCTGAACAGAATCAGGAATGCAGAGCCCAAGATCAAGTGCAACGTTATCATCCTTTTCCAAAGAATACAACCCAATTTGGTTAGAAATTTCTTTCATGTTTGTGCAAACATCATCATTGCTTTCTAAAACAACTCTGTTTGGATAAGGCGTGTCTTCTAAAACAGAATCAGGAATGCAGATGTCAAAGTCATTGGCAGCCTTATGGTTGTCCACGGAAGATAATTCATCTTGTTTAGAAATTTCTTCCATAAATGTGCAAGCATCACCATTGCTTTCAGAAGCAACTCTGTCTGGAGGAGCCGTGTCTTCTAAAACAGAATCAGGAATGCAAATATCCATATCGTGTGCAGCCTTAAAGCCCCTTTCCATAGAAATCAATCTAACTTGGTTTGAACTTTCTTCCATATAAGAACAAAAATCTTTGTTGCATTTGGAAATCACTCTATCCAGAGGAGACTTGTATTCGAGAATGGAATCAGGAATACATCTATCTAAATCAATTGCTGTATTATGGTTTTTTTCCATAGAATTTAATCCAACTTGCTTCGAATTTTCTTTCATATCTGTGCAAACACCACTGCTGCTTTTAGAAACAACTCTGTCCTCAGGAGGCAGGTCTTCTAAAACAGAATGAGAAGCACAGATTTCATAATCATGTGCAGCCTCATGGACCTTTTCTCCAAGATCAAATCCAACTTTATTTGAATTTTCATTCATAGTTGTGCAAGCGTCATTGCTACTTTCAGAAATAACTCTATCTGAAGAAGGCTTGTGTTCAAGAACAGAACCAGGAATGCAGATGTCAAAATCCTGAGGAAAGTATTCAGAGTCCAACTCTGCAGAATGATGGAATTTATTTCTTGTTAGCTCGGGAGTGGTGTGGCAGTCAGAATTTTTATTTGGCATAACATCACTGCCATGTTGTTCATGACTTGTCAGAGAACACGTTTCTCTATCAGAAACAACTCTGCTAGCTTCAACAATATCAGAATGCGATACTGCTTCGTCAGATTTATGACTCTCGCACTCATTGGTTTCAAAGCTGTCAGCAACAACAATACCGGCGCCTGTAGTGTTAACATGCATCTTTTCCTCTTTTTCCACATATGCATTTTTAGTCACCACTACATACACAATTTAATCATTGTATAAGATAAAATACTAAAGCAGAAGTCCTAGCAACAATATACATTAATCAATGCAAAAGATTTACCACATATAATCAAAACAATTTGGATCATTACGTATTATTACCAGAGGATGATGCTTCCAAGAGGTTTCCAATTTTATTGTCTTCTTGGCTGGAGTTCGTAATAGAAGGTAGATTCACTGAAGGGCTAATTCTTAACTTTTCAGTTTCTGAATCCTTCAGAAAAGGAATCATTTGAGGTAGTAAAACTGCCATCATTGACTTTGCCACATCATTGACTTCTATGCTCAATGTTTCTCTAGAGGCAATGCGGTAGCTTCTCTCATTGCAAGCATTCTTATCCAATGTACTTGGCACAGAATTAGAAGTATTTTCTGCAGAACACAAGAGCGAGATTTGGAATTGACAGGGAAAATATAGAAAAGAAAGATTCAATAGAGCATCTAAGAAGTGAAGAATAAATCAATGAGAAATGCTTTAGTTACAAGATAGAATAATCTCATACACAGTCAAGAATTACATATTTTTTTAATGTTTCCGAACCAGCGTCTCAAAGGAACATCAATAGTGATCTTATGCTTAGTGTTGTAACAAAAAATAGACACTTCAACTTTGCAGGATTTGACGGCATATTTTTTAGCATGCCCATATAATACTCTTTATTGAAGTACACAGCAAGCACGCAGACAACAACCATTTCATTCAAAAACAGGTCTTGCATCCCATTGTAGGGAATCCAGGAACAAGTAAATGAGAAAGATAATGTAGATATTGATACACTGAAACTAAAAATTATGATCACGGTAAGTACCTTGGGCATAATTTATGGCATCAGGAGCACAAATATCAATGTCACAAAAATCTTTGGGCTCTTTATTGTCTTCTATTGCCAACAAAAACTTAGATGTATTCACCTCAGCTTTGCATGACCTATGAAACTGCAAGAAGTTAAGAGCTTTTCTTGCATATAAGAATTTATCAAATTCATTATTGTTAGAAAAAATTAAACAATATTATCTCAAGAGGCAAAAAAGAAACAATCAAATCCTAAGTGAGTTCCATAATTGAGATATTATAGGAGGCAATGTGTTGCTAATAAATAGGCTCATTAGTCATTCACTAGATTACGAGAAAAAGATGAAAAGTTACAAAGCGCTTACATAATCTTCTTTGGAAAAGCTATCAGTGATTTCCACATCTAAGCTGTTTTTGGAGTCAACAAAGCCACTTATTTCTTCATGTACAATTCTCCCCTCTTGATCATCAGAAATAATCTGACTTGATGAACAATTCATTTTGGGTGGAAAGCAATTAGGACTTTGCCCAACTGAAGGTGTTATATGCATTGATGCTGAAACACCTGTATTTTGGGCTTTATTTTCTTCTGAAACTTGGCGTTTAATTGAAGTTACACTACTGCCAGTGAGTTCCTCAGGCCGAGCTTTTTTTCCCCCATGTAACTTAACATTTTTACTTCCACATCTCTTACCTGTCTTCCCTTTAACCTGTGGCCTTCCCAGGCAAGATATCAAGTCAGGATGTGTACAAACATTTTGACGGGAATCATCAAGCTCTAGTATAGAGGTATCATTGCATAAGCTCAACCTCTGTTCAGCTATTCCATTTAAATCTGTCACTAATTCCCGCAGCAACTTCTGTACAAATGAATTTTTGAACCCAAAAAGCTGCATGAAATGACAATAAAAGTTAAGTATAATAAACAACAGTGGTACTTTATTTGGGTTACCAACAATGATCAAACAACTTTGAGATAGTTTTAGGGAGGTCTATATTAGTTCAAGCTTTCTAATGATGAAAAATCTGTATCAATAAAGCAGGATAAAAACATGGCTACAAAGACTAAATGCAAAGACCATTATTTCATTTCTTCTGCATTTGAAATTCTCTCTACTTATAAACACATGCTCTAGTCTGTAAAATACCTAAAACAAGCAACTGGTTTAGAGAAACTCAGTAAATATATGACAAAGCATCTAGTGTGAAAGCCATTGTTTCAATCTGATAATTATACAAGAAACTAGATAAAAGTGAGTTATTAGCCATGCTAAAGAATTCAGAGGCCTAAGAGCCTGAGAAAGATAGTGCCATGCAAGTAAATATAGTAGCCCTGCAATTTGCTTCAATTTGAATTGCACTCTCAAGACATTACATGGGAACCGAGAATGGCCACATCAGAACTTTGTAATCAATCAAATCCATCTAAATGTTGGAAGCTTTCATCTGTGCTAATTTTAGATTTTTTATTGGGTGAGGATTTCATTTTACATATTCACATGAACATGAGATGTTAGAATCTTAAGTTTTGATGGTGACTAAGGTATGATATGGTCTAGTACTTAAGAGAACATAATCAGCACTTAGGAAGGATTAGATGACATGGTTAGAATCCTGAGTTAGATCACTTGAGAATGCAAGATCACTTCCGGATAGATTAGGACTTGCGCATGCGGATGAATGTTTTCATCCCCCAGCATCAGCAAGTAAATCACTGGGAAATAACTTAGTCCATGAGAATTAGTACACAACCTTAAGACTAAGCTATGTTTCAATCGGAAGTGAATTTACTTCCTGTTAGACTTAGACTGGCGCAGAGCGATGGAATAGATCTCACCCCAAGCGTCAGTGAGTCTACTTCCCCAAGTGAAAGCGCTTCCTGTTAGAATTAGACTGGCGCAGAGCGACAGAATAGATATTACCCCAAGCGTCAGTGAGTCTACTTCCCCAAGTGAAAGCGCTTCCTGTTAGACTTAGACTGGCGCAGAGCAATAGAATAGTTATTACCCCAAGCGTCAGTAAGTCTACTTCGCCGAGTGAAAGCACTTCCTATTAGATTTAGACTGGTGCAGGTTGATAGACTAGATATAACCCCGAGCGTCAGCGGAAATGCAACATCAAGTGAAGTTGCTTCCTGTTAGATCTTGACTGGCGCAGACTGATAGAATAGATTTCACCCTAAGCGTCAGTGAATTCACCACGTCAAGTAAAAGTGCTTCCGATAGCTCAGTGACTAGCGCTGAGTGGTGGAATGAAATAGACTAAGCGAGAGCAAGTCATGGTGAACTAAATCCCTCATCAAGTGAATTTACTTCCGGATGTAGAAGTGCTTCCGGATACACCTTAGATTTAGGATCACCCACTGCATGAGACTATATGATTATATTGCTAAACTAACGTTCAAGTGCAGCACACTCAGTAAGGTTGCTTCCGGATGAGAAGTTGCTTCCGCAAGCAATCAGGATGTCTGAACGTTCAAAGAGATGCAGTGTCAGAATGCTTTTAACAGAGCAGAGGTGTCAGGACTACTTTTCAGAGATAAAGCAAGTCAACCCTGCTGAAGCATTTAAGAAGATGTTCCTTCCAACGGTAACAAGAGAATAACAGACACATTCAAACAACATTGTTACCTACCAAGCATGAGGAGTATGAGAACATAATCTGAAGATTCACTCAAGGTGTCAAAGCTCATACTGCCCACAAAAGTCAGAGTCCATAAGAGAGCTTCTGATAGCAAGAGAGGATCCAATAGCAAAGCACTCTTATCATTCATGAACAAGTGCTTGGAAGACAAAGTTCCTCTATGTGATAGCAAGCAAAATGTTACAGTCCACGAGCTTCAGATAGCAAGAGAGCTTCCGATAGTGAGTCTCTTAACATCCTGGACTTATGCTTGAGGAACGAAGTCCTCTCTGACAGCAAGCAAGAGTCGGACCGTACAAAATGTTCAGATGTCAGAACGACTTTTGTCAGAATAGTATTGCCAGAACAGTGTTGACAGAACAGCTTGGTCAGAGCACCTTTTTAGATAAAGCAAAGTCAACCCTGCTGTGCACTAATGAGGACAACGTAAACAAGGCCCCAACGTCTATAATCAAACGGTCTTATTGTCTCTCCAACGGTTAGATATTCAGAGGCTGGTATAAAAGGGATGTTCTTCATTTCTGAAGAGCGGGCTTGAAAAAGAGAGAGAGAACAGAGCTTATTGTCTGAAACACTATTCCACATTCCTCTCATCTTCTACTCTCGGACTTTGATATGTAATATTCTTAGAGAGTGATTTATTTGTACTTAAGTGAGTAACATCATCCACTCTTAGAGAGAGTTAGTTTTGAGCTTAAGTGTTTAGCACAATCAGTTCATAGAGTGAACATAGTGTAAACTTACAATTTGTAAGGGGGAGCATTTAGAGGTTGTCTAAATCTCCATAGGTTGCAAGTTAGCCCGTAAAACTTGCGTTTGTAAGGTTGCAAGTGATCCCGTAAAACTTGCGGTAAGGTTTGCAGGTGAACCCGTTGTAAAACCTGTGGGTTGTTAGGTGAACCCGTGCTCGTAAAACCTAAAGTGTAAAGGCTTCTCTTGTGCCCGGTTTAAACAAGAATAGTGGATTGGAAATCTCAGGTGTAGCCTGGGGACTGGATGTAGGTCTGGGTGACCGAACCAGGATAAATTTATGTGTGCATATATTTATACTTGATCATTCTATTTTGCATCACATAGCATACTGACTTGTGCATAGCATTATTTATTATCATCATCACCGAGCACAAGCAGTCTTTCGAAAAGAGTTTAAGTTTTATTCCCTCACCCAATTCACCCCCCCCTCTTGGGTGACAGCCACGAATTTCATTTGGTATCAGAGCAGGTCACTTGTTTAAAGGATCAAACGATCTCAAGTGCAAAGACCTTGGCTGATTTGGGTTAAAATGTTTTCCAAAGGCTTTGATCATACCATTCCACCTGTGTTAGAAAATATTGATTTTTGTTGGTGGAAAGCAAGAATGGAAAGTTTTATAAAATCCACTAGTTTGAAAGTGTGGGATATTTTTGAAAATGACTTTGATTTCAAACCAAGAGGAAACTGGACTGAAAGGGAGAAAAATTTGTTTTCCTTAAACATTAGAGCAATGCAAATTTTATACAAAGGCTTAACTGAAAATGATTTCCAGAAAATCAAACATTGCTCTAGTGCTAGAGATATTTGGAATACTCTTGATGTGATATATGCTTCTAACCCATCTCTTGAAAGCACAGCTGTCCAAAGCCCAACTCGTGCTCTTTGTGGATCATCTACTGATGAGCTTTTGGAAACTGATATTGAGGAAGCAGACTTCAGTGAAGAGAGTATCCATCTCTGCCTAGAAGATTCAGAAAGTGAGGTATCTGGATCTGAAATTGAACTCTCTGATTTGCAAGATGCATACAATGAGTTATATACTGAATATTGTAAACTTGCAAAAGAACTTCTAGGCTTAAAAGAAAAAGATAGGAAACTTGAAAAACTAATTTCTTCTTCTACATCTAAAGTTTCCGAGGGTTCTTTTAAAGAACTAGTGGTTCCGATAGCTAGCCCACTATCGGTAGGGAATACTTCAACATGTCTTGAAAAATGTTTTGATTGTAAACACGTGTTGAAGGAAAAAGAAAAGCTTTCAAAAGAAACTGAAATTTCAAAGGAACAAAAAGCTTTTCTAAAGAAAACTAATCATGATAATGATAGGAAGCCTCATTTTGATTATCATTCCATTATCTGTCATTATTGTGGTAGATTAGGACATATTTCTCACACATGCAGTCTTAGAAGAAATTCAAATGTGAGAAATAAGTTTGTATGGATTCCTAAAGGACAAGTAAGGTCCAGTGCTAACCATGTAGGACCCAAGTACAAATGGGTACCAAAACATCCTCCTAGTGCCTTACTTGTGCAGGAAAAATCAAGAGTTCCTCTTATCCCAAAGAAGAGAACTCGTGGTGATGCAACTGCTGAAACCCACTGGTACAATCATAAGAAGCTGTCGGCCACCACAAGGGACAATGGTTCTGTCTCAAGGATGAGCTATCACAAAGTTCCATTCAATTATCCTGAGAAGAACAAGAGAGAGTGGATTCCTCGATCATCGTTGGAAAGGCTCTTGAATCCTACCTCTCAGAAGAAAGTGCTTCGAACCAAGGATAAGTATAGAAGATCTCCTTGGGTAAACAAGGGATTACTTAGCAACGAAGCATTTGATAGTAAAATCTCCTATGCTAATACTAGATGGACTTATTGAGATTTTACATTAAGCATCCTAAGATGTGAACATTATATTCATCATTGAAGAAAGCTTAAAGAAATAAGTAATGTTCATAATCTACATGAGATCCATGACTATCTTGATCAAAAACCTTGTATATCCTTGTGCATATAGTCATGATAGATTCACCATGCCATACACATAGCAAGTAATCTCTAAGTGCATGTGAATTACATATAGCCTACAAACTGACCTTCAGATCCAGACTTGGATACAAAAGGAAGGAACTATCTGATATTTTGTAGGAAAGGCAATCCGGAGGTTCAGCAAGACAAGGGTGAAGATGAGTTATGGGCTAAAATGAACAAGGAACATGAACAAAATCAGAGAGAGATAGGCTAAGATAGCCACCCCTCGGACTTGACCAGGATGTCACTGCTGCCCTCAGAAGGGAAATTGAAATGAAGCGGATTGCCCAAGCAGGAAGGCTCGCCCTTGGGGAAGCCATCTGATTCATGTGCCCCCAACAGTCTGCTGGCACAGAGGCAAGCTTGAGATAGCACTGAGTGATCAACCTGCGGAGATACCCTCTGCTGAACCTGTGTCTCTCTCTGCGCCAGCACCTAATCTGAGTGAAGAGCTGTGTAAGAAGTATGGGTTCAAGAGGCGAGAGATGCGAGTAGTAGTGATCACCAAGTGAATTCATCCCTCTGCACCAGCTCCAATTCATCCTATTAGCCTCAACAGGACTCAGGACTGTACCTCATCTGAACAATTAGTCAAGTCTTGATAAGCATTCGTCACGCATAGATTTTGGTGCTGCTCTGAAAATAGAATCCTTGCATTGTCAACCAAAATCAAGCGAGCTACTGCTTGATGCGAATGGAGCTATGGTGATATCATTCTTACCCTCCTCTTTACTTGAATAATCTTTTGGGTAGTAAATGCATGATGAGCTTAACAGATTTTATTTCTCTGAAATTGATATGATTTCCCTTATCTGTGATAACCTTATTTTCTGTAAAAATGATCCTATCATATCAAATTCATTTTCTGATATAATGCATACTGATTTTACAGATTCAAGAAGTCTGACACTTTGAAACTGAACCTTCTTCAAAACCTACTAAATTTGTGCATGCTGAATCATTGTGTTCCAAGATTTCTGACATTGTTAAGAAGATTCAGAACTAGTTTCAGAATTTTGACATAAACAAAAAACCTTCTTCAGAGTTTTTCATATGGTGTCTAAATCGTTTTACTCATATATGCTTAGCAATTTTTTTGGGCGCCGCTCAGAAAAGAAAACAGTTTATACATTCACCTTGATTTTTGAAAGATCCTTTTTGAAATGCAAACTTTCAAAACAGATTCCGATCCTCTTTAAACTTACATGACAACCATTCCTCATGATAGCATTCAAAAGTTATTTCTGATTTTCCATTTCATATGGTATCTCTTGCATCAAGTTTTTCAATGCATAAGCAGCTATGGGTTCGAGAATTAATACATCCCTCTTAATTACATCTTAAGTTCTCAATCTACTAATGATCTCGATTCAAGTTTGTGGTTTAGGAATGTTGACACAGATTATTGAAGCTTGAACAATGAGAATGACCAAGAGAGAATGGCAACGAAAATGCCTCTTATCAAGATGTGTGGAATGGCTATACCAAACCTGAGAAACTCTCGCCAATACACATGAGCATTTCTATCCCTTACATATTCTGTTGTGAAATTAAATGGATAGTCTCTCTCTTGTCTGACATGCATTAGCAATCTTAGGAAATGCCTTGAATTAAACTCTGCTAGATCTGTAAAACATGGCATAGTATCACAAGCATGCTATAATCTGTATTAATTTCGAGCTTGTTGATATCCTAAGAACAATGAGATCACACTGACCATATCTAGAAGAACTTGAGCTAAAATTTGGAAATTATTCTCGTAATCATATGCTGGAATTTGGTTGTTTTTGTAAAACGAATTCAATCCTAATCAAATTATTTTGTGAGGATGAAGATTCTCTTTTTCAAAATCTCATTATGTTATTAATTCACATGTCTTCATGATCTAACATGAACATCCTTGAGGCATATGTATTGAACTATACCTGCTTATGAAACTCTGAAAATATGCCACCTGTTTAATATTCTCTGTACTATCACATTGATATTTATCCATGAGAGTATAAATAGAGTTCATGTCTTGATAGTGAAACTATGTGAATGTATAGATAATTTCAAAATTAGTTTTCACATAATCATTGCTCATATTTTCTTAAACCAATTAGCAAGCATGGTTTCTTAAAATTATTAGCTTGTGCTGATTAACACAGATTGACTTGAATGTCCTGAGGATGGTCTTCAATGTTAAATCTTAAGTTCTTTCACTGACCATCAGAAAGCATTTGTTTCCTCAAGCATATGCAGGACCATTCATCAAGTTTGAGCAAGGTTGCTTTCACAACAATCAGCGCCTTCGATAGCAGGCCAACTATTGAACCATGGGAAGAGTAGAGTGACTGCCCAGTCATGTCTGCTTGTGGTTGTAGCTCAGCTTGCCGAAGCGAATCATCAAAGCACTTGCGCTAGGGGTTTCCACTTGAGATAGCACACCTCTTGAAGATGTCAGGAAGCATGCTTATCTGCGTATGATTCAGATTCCTGAGTCTAATAGAGTATGAGTACCCCTCATCTGTGGTAACATCTACACCTTACCATTTCTTACATATGATGCATACATGGCATTGGTAAGGGTGTCAACTTAGGATGTTTCTCTCAATCTGCATTGACTTCAAAATCATTCACTGTCTTAGAAAATCATCCTAGCTCACACATCTGTATCCTCTAAATGACATGCTGGAAAGTAATTGATAACATACCTCTCTTATATGCTTCCTTTCTTGATTTAATGATGATTAATCTTAATATAGAAGAGAAGTAAGTGGACATTACCTGTTAATGATCCCTTGAAAATAGAGAGTCACATGCTGTCATCGATAATAAACTCTTAAGATGCTGTGATGCAATTTGTTTGGAAAATATTTTTGGCACTTTTAAAAACACAAATTTCATTTGATTTGATTTCATTTCATATGGTATCACAAATTTCATTTGGCATTCAATCATTTCCTTTGATACCACAAGTTCAAACTCACAGATCTCATTTGATTTCATTAGGTATCAGATTTCATCTCATTTGAATTTTAAAATCACATATTTCATTTGATATCATAATCATCATTTTCAAACACATCAAAATTACTTTTGATATCATGTTAATCAATTCGAGAGGATCAAAATTACATTTGGAAAGAATTTTCACCTTCAAAAAGAAAACTGTTTTGTATGTTTTGATCTTAATTTAATTATGATTAGATTTGATGTATCAATATCTCCTTTGAAAAACATGTTTAACTATCCTACATAGTGTTTAGGGAAAATACAATCATTTAGGATCATGAGCCATTATTGCTGTTCCTTGTTAATTCTCGTACATTGTATTGAATAGTCTAGAACAAATCTTTATTAGCGATACATAGGGAGAAATATTAGGTAGAAAGCCCATTCCTAGGAGAACGATAAAAGTATCCCCATCCCTAAGGCTAGCTTGCACCTGTTGGAATTTGATGAAGCCAAAAGGGGGAGAGAGATAGAGATGAGATGTCTAGAGATGGAGATGAGATGTCTAGAGATGAGATATAAGATGTCTAGCGAGAGATGAGACATGAGATGTCTAGAGCTGAGAGATAGATAAGATATCTAAGTTTAATTATAGCTCTGGGAGTGCTCTGGGAGTGATCTAAGTTTAATTATGTTCTCTAGTCATCTATGGGTTTGTCATCATCAAAAAGGGGGAGAATGTTAGAATCTTAAGTTTTGATGGTGACTAAGGTATGATATGGTCTAGTACTTAAGAGAACATAATCAGCACTTAGGAAGGATTAGATGACATGGTTAGAATCCTGAGTTAGATCACTTGAGAATGCAAGATCACTTCCGGATAGATTAGGACTTGCGCATGCGGATGAATGTTTTCATCCCCCAGCATCAGCAAGTAAATCACTGGGAAATAACTTAGTCCATGAGAATTAGTACACAACCTTAAGACTAAGCTATGTTTCAATCGGAAGTGAATTTACTTCCTGTTAGACTTAGACTGGCGCAGAGCGATGGAATAGATCTCACCCCAAGCGTCAGTGAGTCTACTTCCCCAAGTGAAAGCGCTTCCTGTTAGAATTAGACTGGCGCAGAGCGACAGAATAGATATTACCCCAAGCGTCAGTGAGTCTACTTCCCCAAGTGAAAGCGCTTCCTGTTAGACTTAGACTGGCGCAGAGCAATAGAATAGTTATTACCCCAAGCGTCAGTAAGTCTACTTCGCCGAGTGAAAGCACTTCCTATTAGATTTAGACTGGCGCAGGTTGATAGACTAGATATAACCCCGAGCGTCAGCGGAAATGCAACATCAAGTGAAGTTGCTTCCTGTTAGATCTTGACTG
Organism: Mimosa pudica; assembly: GCA_029929735.1. NCBI lineage: Eukaryota > Viridiplantae > Streptophyta > Magnoliopsida > Fabales > Fabaceae > Mimosa > Mimosa pudica. Next base: position 5,792,165 of record JAKELP010000035.1, read on the forward strand.
GCGCAGACTGATAGAATAGATTTCACCCTAAGCGTCAGTGAATTCACCACGTCAAGTAAAAGTGCTTCCGATAGCTCAGTGACTAGCGCTGAGTGGTGGAATGAAATAGACTAAGCGAGAGCAAGTCATGGTGAACTAAATCCCTCATCAAGTGAATTTACTTCCGGATGTAGAAGTGCTTCCGGATACACCTTAGATTTAGGATCACCCACTGCATGAGACTATATGATTATATTGCTAAACTAACGTTCAAGTGCAGCACACTCAGTAAGGTTGCTTCCGGATGAGAAGTTGCTTCCGCAAGCAATCAGGATGTCTGAACGTTCAAAGAGATGCAGTGTCAGAATGCTTTTAACAGAGCAGAGGTGTCAGGACTACTTTTCAGAGATAAAGCAAGTCAACCCTGCTGAAGCATTTAAGAAGATGTTCCTTCCAACGGTAACAAGAGAATAACAGACACATTCAAACAACATTGTTACCTACCAAGCATGAGGAGTATGAGAACATAATCTGAAGATTCACTCAAGGTGTCAAAGCTCATACTGCCCACAAAAGTCAGAGTCCATAAGAGAGCTTCTGATAGCAAGAGAGGATCCAATAGCAAAGCACTCTTATCATTCATGAACAAGTGCTTGGAAGACAAAGTTCCTCTATGTGATAGCAAGCAAAATGTTACAGTCCACGAGCTTCAGATAGCAAGAGAGCTTCCGATAGTGAGTCTCTTAACATCCTGGACTTATGCTTGAGGAACGAAGTCCTCTCTGACAGCAAGCAAGAGTCGGACCGTACAAAATGTTCAGATGTCAGAACGACTTTTGTCAGAATAGTATTGCCAGAACAGTGTTGACAGAACAGCTTGGTCAGAGCACCTTTTTAGATAAAGCAAAGTCAACCCTGCTGTGCACTAATGAGGACAACGTAAACAAGGCCCCAACGTCTATAATCAAACGGTCTTATTGCCTCTCCAACGGTTAGATATTCAGAGGCTGGTATAAAAGGGATGTTCTTCATTTCTGAAGAGCGGGCTTGAAAAAGAGAGAGAGAACAGAGCTTATTGTCTGAAACACTATTCCACATTCCTCTCATCTTCTACTCTCGGACTTTGATATGTAATATTCTTAGAGAGTGATTTATTTGTACTTAAGTGAGTAACATCATCCACTCTTAGAGAGAGTTAGTTTTGAGCTTAAGTGTTTAGCACAATCAGTTCATAGAGTGAACATAGTGTAAACTTACAATTTGTAAGGGGGAGCATTTAGAGGTTGTCTAAATCTCCATAGGTTGCAAGTTAGCCCGTAAAACTTGCGTTTGTAAGGTTGCAAGTGATCCCGTAAAACTTGCGGTAAGGTTTGCAGGTGAACCCGTTGTAAAACCTGTGGGTTGTTAGGTGAACCCGTGCTCGTAAAACCTAAAGTGTAAAGGCTTCTCTTGTGCCCGGTTTAAACAAGAATAGTGGATTGGAAATCTCAGGTGTAGCCTGGGGACTGGATGTAGGTCTGGGTGACCGAACCAGGATAAATTTATGTGTGCATATATTTATACTTGATCATTCTATTTTGCATCACATAGCATACTGACTTGTGCATAGCATTATTTATTATCATCATCACCGAGCACAAGCAGTCTTTCGAAAAGAGTTTAAGTTTTATTCCCTCACCCAATTCACCCCCCCCTCTTGGGTGACAGCCACGAATTTCATGAGAGATTAGAAAACAAACAAGCAAAAACGCTTAATTGAACTGAGAAAGGTGATTTTTTTGGCAGCAAGAAATTCTACCTCCAAGCCATACATCTTGGATGAAAGTCTCTTCCCATGCCAAATCTTCATCCCGGGGTAACCTTTTTTCTGAAATCCCTGCCAGGCAATGTCTGGAGTCTTTCCGGAGCAGGAATACCCATCGGCAGAGGTAATCTGCAGATTTAGGGATTAACTGGTTGTTTAATACTACTTAAAGCAATTTGAGATTTAAGTGCTTGTTTGGAATAAGTTGGAACAGGCCAAATCCAAGTTTTAGACAAAACAAGAGTATTGCTCTTGTCAAAACATGGTGGTTGTGTTCCAATGTCTTTCAAACATAGCCTACGTAAAAGGAATCAAAACATATATAAAGAAAAAAAAAAGCTTTGCTAATTGCTACAAACCACGAATGTAGGCCCACTAGCGCCTTCATGAATTTCCATCTTATATGTGGTCCCATTATAGGCTCTAATGGCTTGAAACCCGACTGGATATGGATACCGATCTTTTCCCTACAAAGGAACAATGTCAAGTAAATACAGCAGTCAAACAATTACTTAGTAAATGACACTACACATAAGTTTATGGCAACTAAGTGAAATTGACATTATGCCATATTTCCGATAATATTACAAAATACAAGTCATATTTCTAAATCAAAACTTGTTTTCTATCATTCAATTCTGAATAGTGAATGCATCACATAGCCATGAGTTCACAACAGCTATTTTTGGAACTTAAGTCATCACCCTGAACATTATTCTTCAAATTAGTCAATGTCACTCTAATCACGCACAAAATATTTCCATAAGAACCTCATGGCCAAAAATACAAAGGAAAAAGCATGCTACGAAATGTCACACCCACAAGCTCTCTAATATACCTATAAAGTTCACCACCATAGATCACGTAAATCTCCATGCATGCTACCTTTTCAATGAAATAGCTAGCTGTGCTCCATGTCCATTCACTTATCAATAATTTCGTTTACATTTATCCAAAATATTCATGAACCTTTCAAATTCTAATAGCTGAAAAAGTAATTTGAAAGACACTAAACACCACTAGTAATTCGGATTCGATGATGCGATGAGCTGGAAGGAAGCTCAAAATGTAAGCAGAAATATCTTAATTATTAAATTTAACATTTTAATTAATACCCCCTCCATTCCTAAATATAAGACCATAAGACCTAATTGACTTTCTTGTCTTAAGCAAACAAAACGAACCTCTTAATCAAAACATATTTTGCATATTATTAGACAATATACTAGTTTATAAGTCAAATAAACTAGTTTAAACAAAAAATTAGAAAGATCTATTTTTAGCTACCTTATTTTTTAGGTTTCTTAGATTCTCAGTATATAATAAGATGTTGAATTAAAATACGAGTTTTAGCATAAAACATGATTTGCATCTAATCATGCTGATATATACTCCCTCCGGCCCTAAATATAAGACCTAATTCACTTTCTCTGGAAAATCCTTAAAAAAGCAAAATAGGTTAATTATAAATTGATTTACCTAATTTTTTTCCTTAAACTAGTTTATTTTACCTATAAACTAAAATCTATCAGATATGTCATCATTTAATAACCTATTTCGCAACTTTAATCTCTCCAAAAAAAAAAAAGTCAATTAGGTGGACCGGAGGTAGTATAACCTAAGGTAGGGCAATAATTTTGTGTGAATGACTTGCGAAATACATTCATTCATTCATTCGAAATTGGAAGGTGGCATGCGAAATTGAATAATATTAATAGGAAGGAAAGATGAGGAAAAAGGAAGGAACGAACCCTAGAGGAGGACCAATACTTCTTGTCCCAGCGACCTTTGTAGAGAGAGCCGATGGAGACGATCTCCAGTCCCTCCTCACATTTGTCTTCTGCTGCTTCTGACGATGATTTCTCGGCGGATGCTGTTTTCGCCATTGGAAGCAGAAATCGAGAGATATAAATGAGTTCTTTGGAGAAATGAAGAACTTTCAAAGGCCAACAATGTCAATTCCCTCCATTATTAGAATTCAGTTCCCGCCATTTTATTTTGTATTATTAGAGGCAAAAAAAAGCAAAAGTTCGCCGTTGCCGGGGATCGAACCCGGGTCACCCGCGTGACAGGCGGGAATACTTACCACTATACTACAACGACTCCATTGGTTCTATGGGTTATTTAATTATTTATATATTGTAACAATGGAAACCGTTTATTTCTTTGGTTGTTTCACCACTATACTACATTGTAGAAAATTTTCTTCCAAAATTATTTATTTTTTGTGACAATGATTTCATTTCACTCCCTCCTATCACTTGAGTGAATTCATAATTAAATAAATTATTTATAAAAATTAAAGTTGAAGACTTTTTTCAAATTGCAAGGAAATTACAATGAATGTATATCATAGGAAATTACAATGAATTCATGAGAGCTATGCTAATTATAACTTATGATGAGGGTAAAATTTAATATGAATTTAACCTGGCGGGTTGGCGTGAGTGGTAAGTACTCTCGTCCCTTAAACAAGTGGTTGGGGGTTCGATCCTCAGCCCTTGCGAATGGAGCAAATTCACAGGCTAGCTGTCTACCCCCTACATGGGACTTCAGAACAGCGAAGGATTAGTCCCACTTGACACCTACATGGGACTTCAGAACAGCGAAGGATTAGTCCCACTTGACACGCGGGTGGGATACCCTTGAGAAATCAAAAAAAAAATTAATATGAATTTGAGAAATGGCAATATGAATTTTTCATATTGCTAAATTCAATTCCGGAATTTAATTTAAATTTTAAATTTGATTTGATAAAAAAACTAGATTTTGGCATGATTGAAAAATGGCAAGAAATAATTATGAACATCAATTCTGTGCAACATGCAATGGATTTGGCTTTTGTACTCCTCTTTTTAGTTCCCTGCCTCTCCCAATTCCATTTATTTCTATGAATCTATATTGTCACACCTCTTTTTTTTTATAAAAAGGCAAAATGAGTTTAATTAAAATGATTACATAGTTCTAACAACATCATTAAAATGAAAAGGAAAAACATTAAAATGATCGTCTGCAAGCAAATAGATAGAGTGCAAATTAAGCAGAAAAGCAACATCTCTGGCAATGACATGTGAAACTGAAGGAGTCCAACAGTTGAAGTTAATACTACGCTTTCGAACATTCCAGATGGTGAGACGCTCCTTAGGTAAGCCAGATTGATGCATCCAGTTTAGAGCAAAACGAAAACATCTCATAGCAAAAAGATTACCAGGGATGGTAGATCACTCCCAGGTAAATGTTTGCATATTGTCACACCTCTTTAACATAGCGTGTAACATGAAAGTTTTGAATAGTTTTTTTATTTACAAATATAATGACACTATCTAACACTCCGAATTTTATTTCATAATATAATAAAATTAAAAAGGGAATAAAGAATATAAGTTATAAGTTAAACTTTTATGAAATGGAATAAAAGAGAAAATTTAGGACAAAATATTAGAAATTATGAAAATAATGTTAATATTTCCTATTTTTTTTATTAGTAGACTATTTGTATATTTTAGTCATAATTGTGAATTATAGTATTAGGAAATAATTAGAGTAGAAAGATATTTGTTCTTATTAGGGATTTTATTAGGTAAACTTATATGAGACATTCATTATTTTTAGGAAAATTTTTATATTATAAATATGTTATTATATCAATGAAATAATCTTTAAACTATTCACTCATATTTATTTCCACACAAAATAAGTTTTATCAAATAAAAATACGAAGGAGAAAGTCAAATGGAAACAAAGGGATATAAGTGTCATGTAAAGTATGTTGGTATTAGAAATATAATTAATAATGAACAATTAGGTAGATAATTAGAATGTTCACTAATAATTATACATGTACACATTTCAACAACCCCTAGCCACTTCCTCCCTAAACCTAGCCGTCACTTCTCTTCTCTAAACAATTCTTACATTCTCTTCTTTCAAAACCCACGTTACTTCATTATCTCAATTCTTCTTCCCTTGTTCTCACAAAAAAATTCAATCATTCTCACCTCCTTAACCACAAAACTGTCGAGCTCTCCTCCCACTCCATCCGTTAGTCCCTTTCACTTTCTCTCCAGAACACCATGTTAACTTTCTTCAATTTCAATTTTTCTTTCTTCGGTCTAGCAACATGCTTTGACGAATCAAAGGCGTTGAATGACACCGATTGCTTCAAGAAATTTAGGATTTGAACTTAGGTGAGTTTTCTCTTTTTTTATTCCCGTATCTTATTGTTTTGTGCGAATTGGAGAGAGAGTCCGAATTGGGTGTGAGGTTTTTGAGTGGTGAAATTGTTTAGAATGAAGTTTGTCTAAATACTAGGTGTTGTAAAAAGATATAAGCATTGTTTGTGTTTGAATAGGATAGCTCAAAAGTCGCAATTTGAAATTGTTAAATTTTAATGTGATTCTTTGGGTTTCTATGTTTTATTTATGGCTGGATTTTACTTGGTATTTTTGGGGGATTTTGTTTTTGTGAGTAATCTGGAATTTGCAAGGAAAATGTGATTTCAATGATTTCTCTATTGTGTTTAAGTTTTGACTTTTAGTGATTAGTCTTAATAATGATTAACTCTCTATATTTCTTATTTATTTAAGAGGAATGCTTTAAACCATGATTTTCCCTTAAACTTTCCTCAATTCTCATCCTACTTTTGTTTAGTAATATAATAACTTGTTTTGGCTGAAAATGTAATGTTAATTGCTATCTACGATTGATGTTGTGGATGACTGATATTTTGGGGTAACATTGTGAAACTAAAATGAAATTTCGTTTGGCTACTTTTTCTAGATTCTGGTTTGATAATTATTGTCATTACTTTGTTTAGATTCTTTAGGTGAGTTAACATTTGTTGCAACAATTGCTGCTCTGTTTTATGAAGTTCAACAATTGGTGTTTTATTTGAGTGATGTTTTGAGTTTGGGGCTGATTTGAAAAGTTAAAGAAAATTATTTTCATAGTATTAATGATAATCTTATTTGGGCGGTATATATAAATATATATATATAATCCTCAGGATGTAAGTTGCTGCTATTTCTCACTAAAATGACTAAATAGATCTTTAAGAAAGAAGGATATATTCACTTTATATTGAGCTGTAAAGGTGTATTAATGATGAGATTGTTGATTAACGCGCACCTTTCTTGTTTTGATTATGAATGGTTCATTGTATGTGCTGGTGTGTGTGTGTGTAAAAACATGGTTTTGTAATTATTGTTTGGTTGTAATTAAATTGAATACTCACTACTGTGAATTAAATAAATGACAATATGAGAAGTTGACCATTGTTACTGTCATAGGTTATGAGGCATAAATATAGAAGAATAATTATGATGGTTGTATCTTTGGATGGGCTGAAATATATTTGATAGTAAATCTTTGATTTCTTTGTCAATTACAATATGGATTTCAAAATGCATGATATGATAACTTGACTTTGTATCAGTGATTGATTGATATTGTTTGTCATTTTCAATGGTGAATTTGTATGTGTAAATGGTACGTGTTTATTTGGAAAAGAAAAATTCGAAACAATATAATTATAAAGGGGTGGGTAGTACTATTAGGATCGAGAGAGAGACACGATATTTGATCACATAGAATAATTTCTTAATTCTATCATTACTTGATATAGTAATGGGAGAAATTAGTGAGGAAGATACTTGGAGGCACATTACAAGCAAGGATAAGGAGAAACGCGAGTTGCTTACATCAGGTAGCGGTTTATTTCATGCACATTAGGATTACATATCTATTTTCTGTCATCACTAATATTACTGCTTCAGATATTGATAGGGTTTATTTTCAGCATTTTAAATTTATGTGGAGTACTCCAGGTATAAGGAGGGTCGCTCCCCCTATACCATATTGTATTGAATTTATTTTTCCTAGAAAATCCTGTCAGGTATGCCTACTACGAAAGGTGAATATATTACTATAAGTAGTGAGGTGGTGCAATAGGCACATGTATTTAATATTCTACCTAACAAATTTATTGTTAAGGTAGGGGCCATGTATGAGTGTTGTTTTACTAACAGGTAGTAATCACCAACAGGAGCGCACTATCATTATCTGAAGTAGGATTAAATGAATCAGCTTCTAGGTGAAGTAAATGCATGAATTAGAGTGTATGAAATAAACTGCGGTAAATTTGGTTTAGTTTCAGGTACACAATAGATAGGGAATTTTGGAGTGATGAAGGGAAAATTGAAAAGTGGAATGCAAGAATGTCTGCTCTTATTCATATTTTAATTTAGTGCATATTTTGAAATGAATTTGTATAATCTTATTTCGGCATGTAATATATAGAAATGTTGTACGAGATGAATTATAGAGATTTAATGTATTTAATTAATTTTTTTTTTTTGCATAGTACTTGATAAATATTTTGAAGACATGTATAGACTATTATGTATTTATACGAAAACTACATATTTTAAAAGTAATATTTTCCTAAGTAATTAACAACATTTCAAAGTAAAATATAAACATTTTAATGTAGGGAGTAGTAGTTAGAATTAGAAATATATTTTAAATCTTATGTTATTTTATAAAATTAATATAGATCATCTTAGGTATCTTAAGTAACTTCATTTTATTTTAAAAAGTTTATTTTCAACTTGTTTTAGAAAGAATTATTCCAAAAATCTAATTTCATGAAAAAGTTTTAATTTGGACAGTTTTTCAATTACCTATTACAAATTTTAAGGTTATTAATAATTATTTTATAACAAAAATCATTATTTTCAAATAAATTATATTTAATATTTTAAGAAAATAGTAAAAATAAACTAGGTGTGACACACTAAAACTCTTGATTTTCCACGTCATTGCGCTCTCTTTCATGTAAGTTCGACAATTTACATAAAGCCTTAAAAAAAGTTAATTTAAAACTATTTTCTGCAGCAGTGTTATAATTATTATTTCTTATAAAAAAATATTGCAGCAAGTATATTTTTAGTCCTTTATGTTTGCATCAAGTTTCAATTTAGTCCTTTATGTTTGGAAACTACACTTTTATGAAAAATTTAAAGTGTAAGTTTCAATTTAGTGTTTGGAAAGTACACTTTTATGAAAAATTTAAAGTTTCAATTTAATCCTTTATGAAAAATTAATTGATTAATTTTTAGGATGAAATATATTATGTTATTGTAAATTTTCCCTTGCAGAAAATGAGAAAAATGGGCTGAAATTGATATTCTGAAGATTTAGCAGAAATTACAGAAATGACCCTTAATCCTGAAAATGCTTCACAACAGTCCTGGGAAAATTACAAACACAGACCCAACACTTCCAGAATATTGCAGAACAGCCCCTCCTGCGAACTGCACAATTTCAGAGTCGGTTTTTGCTGTTTTTTTGGTTATTTTGAGCTCAATTTGGACCCAAACTCAAACCCAATGATCAAGCCCATGTTCCTATTGATATTAAGTGAAAGATTTGGCTTAGAAACACAAGTTTTGGGGGTTGGGTGCTCCCCAAAACCCTAGTTCTCTCCATTCCCTTCATCTTCTTCTCTTCACTTCTCATCTCATTTCTTCAATCTTCCACCTTCCTTCCTCCATTCATGCCTCAATAAAGTTTCTCCTTGCTCTTGGAGTTGATGGGAAGTGGCTTGAGCTATGGTTCTTCAAAGGGGAGTCTCAATTCCTTTCCTTTCTCTTTATATTTTTGATTGCCTAGCTAGGTTTAGGTTAGCATTTATGTTTTGAGATAGGACTGAATTTGGTTGTTATTGTGGGTATTTGTGATTTTGGTTTGTAATGAGGGATTTGAACTCATCAATATACATGGTTATATATATGTTCTTCATAGTTTATTTGATATCATTCTATTTATTCTTGGTATTGATAGATAGTTTGATTGAATTAAATTATAATTGAACCACTACAAAAGAAGCGGCTATTAGCCGCGCACGTGTTCCGGCGGAAAGGTCAAACCCGCCCCGGAGCATTGAGCGTTTCGGCGGCCACACCCATCAGAGGGCGAGTTGCGAGGAAACAATTTTTTTTGCTTGTTTGTGCGTGCGTGGCGGCGGTCAAAAAAATAATCACCGCCCCCACGCAGCACAAAATTTTTTTAAAAAAAAAAAATTTGCGTTGGGGCGGGCGCGTGGGGGCGGGTGACCGCCCCAACGCAAAAACAAATAATTTAAAAAAAAACAAAACATGTTAGGGCGGTCACCCGCCCCAACGCGGCACAGATTTCTGTGCTAACACGTTGGGGCGGGTGACCGCCCCAACGTGACCGCCCCCCTGCTCCATGTCATTGTAGTATTTAAGGGGCATTGGGGCGGATGACCGCCCCCATGTTACCACCGCCGGAACGTAGATCAACTATATAAGCCTTCCGCCGCTCCCATTTCCCGCGCAAACACGTAATCCATAGGGCCCACCGAAAGGAAAATCTTTATTTTTCCATATATATAGTCTCACTTCTGACATGACTGATCCGGGTAATGATGCAAGTGAAGAGGAGTAGCAACGAGAGCCAGAAGAAGACGCAGATTGGCCGGACACGTTGGCACATGGTTTTGATTCTCACGTTTTTGATAGTGATGTACCTCTTCCACATGATGCGCAGATTCAAGGTGGGGAGGAAGTGATCGATATTCCCGGTACCGACGGTTTAAGGGTGCCTGTTCTTAGTAGCGAGCAAATAGAAGAAATATTGTTGGAAATGTTTTGCACTGATAATGAGAGGTTAGTTACGGGTGAGGAGGTGGATAAGCCTGAGGAGGGGAGAGGCTGGAGGAGGGGGATAGGCCGGAGGAGGGGGAGAGGCTGGAGGAGGCGGATAGGCCGGACGAGGGGGAGAGGCTGGAGGAGGCGGATAGGCCGGAGGAGGGGGAAGAGCAAGGGGGGGAGGGGGAGGTGAGGACGGGGGAGGAGGCACTGGTGCTCCCGTCCAGACTAGAGTACAACTTCGACGTGGAAGGAGTCATCAAGCAGCGGTAGTTTGGTGAATGTGAGAAGTAAGTACATTTTGATTATATATGTGTTAAATCATTAATAGATTATTGATTGTTTTATTTTATTTTATGTCTTTGTAGTAGAATATTTATGTCTATTTTATTTATGTTTATTACATTGTTTTATTGTTAAAATATAGATACCGCTGAGGAGGTTAGGTCAAGGAGAATGTCTGTTGACATGGTGCATCATTTGCCGGCAAACGAGAGGGTGGAGTTGGTTCATTTCACCAGGACGGGGCAACCACTCAAGGAAACAGGTTGTCTGTTCAACCGCTTCTGCCTCAGCATCGGGCGACAAACCCAGCGGTTCCCAATTGACCTGCTTGATTGGAGGCTAGTACCTGATCCCCTAAAGTTGGCCGTGTGGGAAGCGGTTAAGGTAATTGAAGGAATTAGTTAAATGTTACTTTTAATATTTTTATTGTATTATTTTTAATTAACATTTTAATATATTTAATGTTTATATTGCAGGCTCGTTTTCGGGTCAGTGATGACCTCAAGAAGTATGCGATCGCCAAGATCGGCGACGCCTGGAAGGAGCAGAGGAACGACTGGTTCAATAACAAATGGAGAAGGGGTGAGAGGACGAAAGAGCAGATTCAAGCAGACGCTCCTGGGGGCGTCGACCTAGCCGAGTGGCGACGATATGTGGAGTGGAGGTATTTCAAAGTGGGGAGGGCTAGATCTGAGCGAGGCGCAGCTGCCCGAGCTTGTCAGGATGTCACCCACACCGGCGACAACAGACCGTTTGTGGTTCTATATGATGAGATGGTAAATGATAAATTATTTTATGCCTTTTGAATTTAATGTGATTTATTTATAATATTATTTTGCTAACTAATTTTTTGATTTTACTATCCTTGCAGCAGGAGGATACCGCCGCGCAAGGGATAGAGTCATACGTCTTTGGGGATTTCCTCGTGCAAGTCCACTCGCACGAGGATGGCACTCCTGTCACCCAGAAAGCTGCAGAGCAAATTGCTGAGATTACTGCTGCATCTGCGTGGGCAGCCGAGCAGCTAGCAGCATCACGTGCATCAGCTGAGACTCAGGGTGAAAGCGCTGATCCTTTAGATGAGGTAATGATCCTCGCAGTTTGCTGGCCGAAGCACGTACGACCATGGCGGCGTCTCGGGATCGAGTCAGAGCGCACCTTTAGGTGCTCAGGTCATCAAGGAGAGGCTGCGAGAGCAGGAGCGCAGACTCGCTGAGCAGGAGCATAGAGTCGCTGAGAGGGAGCGTGCCTTGCAGGAGCAGGAGCAGGCAGCACAGCTTCGAGATGAGCAGTCCCAGGCAGCTGTCGCCGATTTGTTATCACAGGTCAGAAGGGAGCAGGAGAGACGCCGACGCTGACGCCGACGTCAAGGTCTTCCATCGTCATCATCGTCAGACGATTAGGGTGATTACATTTAAGTTGTGTCATTTTAATTTGTAGTATTTGTAATTTTATTATCTGAACAAAATATGTATTTTGTATGGATATTAAATTATATTTGAATTATATGGAATGTAAATTAAATTATATTACAAATGGAATTGCATCTCATTTTCATAACGTATATTCAAGTACATTATATATTCCTATTCAACACCCTCCTTGTAACATTCCAATTTTTAAATTAAAAATAATACGAAATTATTGAGGTGTCATCAAAGAAAATTTAAGTTTTACAGAGGAATTTATGATATTTGGAATAATTTATTGATATTAAATCTTAATTATCTTAGATTTTAAAGAAAATTTAGTCAAGGGAGTCAAATGGAATTAGAAACATTCCTGAAAAGTATTTTAAATTCTAGATAAGACTATGATGGAGAGAAAGGCGTGTATTGATATATATACAAACTTTTGGGTTAGAAATATAATTAAGAATAAACAATAGGGTAATTAATTGTAATATTCCCTAAAGTATATATACATACTCATCTCTTCTTCCTTCCCTAAACCTAGCCGCCTCCCCTTCCCTCTCATCTGACGCCCTCCCCCTCCATCCTTCTTCTTCTTCTTCGTTCTTCTCCCTTCCCCGGCGACGGCCACCGGCGACGGCGGCAACTACGCCGTCCGTCTCACTCCTTCCCTCTTCCTCACTGAAACCCGTCTCCGTTTTCTCTTCCTCGCGTGCTCCACTCCTCATTTTCGTTAGGTTTTGTTTCGCCCACTTTGTTTTCCGGCGAACTCACGGTGGTTAACGGCGGGGTAAGGTGAAAGCTTCGGCCTTTTAGTATTTCTTGGGCTATGCTTCCATTTTAAAGTTATTTTCTCATGATCTTTCTTTTTCTTTTCGGTTTTGTTCATCCTACCCTCGGTGGTGGCCGATTTCCGGCGAAAGGCACGGCGGCTGGCAGATGAGAGTCCTCTTCCTCTCGTTTTGGAACTTTGTAAGCAATTTCCATACCCCTTTTTCATTCGTTTTTGGGCGATTTGGAGAGAAATCCGAAATTTGGTTTAGGGATTTAAGTTTTATAAGCTTGATTAGGAGTCTATATGAGTTATGAAAGGGTCCTACATGTTTGGTTTCTGGAGTTTCTACTTCTTGCTTTGTTTTGCCATGCATGTGTGCTTAAAAATATGTTTTACATTGCTTTACTGCTATGACCAAATGGAATTGAAGCAAAATGAAGAATCTTGTTGCATTGGGTAAACTGAATTATGGAAGAAAAGTATTGATTATGTGGATTTTCTGTTATATGTAAAAGAGGTGTTTAATTGTGAGATTTAAGGAATATGTGAACTGACTAATATTGGTTATGAAATGCTTTTAATCTATCACAGTAGACTTCTCTTTTTGTTTGGTGTTAATGGATTGACAAATTGGATATGAGTGATAGTCATGGAGTGGTATAAATGCTTGGGTTATTTCGAAGTAATGATAGTAAAATACTAGTAGTTGTTGTGTTATTTTGCTGCTGAAATTACAATTATCTACACTGTTAGTGCAGCAGTTTTAATGCACAATTTCAATGACTTTGTGACAATTTATTATTGTGAGTGTTGCTCAATGTTGTCAAATGTAGGTTGGCTTGTGTGTGGAATATTTGTATATATATATGAGTTCATTAGAATTAGTAATATGGCTTTGTATGTTGGTTGTGACATTGTTTGGAACATTGGAACTTGAATGGCTTTGCCATGTTTCTATTTGAATTTCTGCTTGGTGACTTATGCATCTAAATGTTGTTGTTGAAGCCATGGCTATATGGCTATGGTTTAAGTATTGAAGTTAATGTAAATTGTGATGTGTGTGAGAGATTATATGTTATATCATAGTGGCATGTCTGGTTTCTCTGTATTGGCCGAAGGACTGTTGAAATGAGAATTTCTTATTTTAAACATTTTTGGTTCTTGGAGTTTGATAGAAATAGGAGTGATTGGGCTGTAATGATTTAAATGGTGTTGTTAGATAGAGGTATTTAAATAGATGACTTGATTCTCTTTCAAATATGGAAGGTTTTAAGTTAACCTTAAAGTGGGATTAATCGAAATACTATGAATGCATGTGCATTTAATGACTTAGTGAAGCTGAATGGTATTGTTGCAGGTGTAGGAAATGTTTTTGCACCATTTTTCTGTTATGGTTGATTGCTTTGGGAAGGAAGAAGATATTTGTTTTGCTTTGGGGACATGTGTAATTACAAATTTCTTGTTGCTACCATTGTCAAGATTGAACTGGTTTTAGGATGGAAATGTTTGTGTAATCTGTGAAGGGTTGTTAGGTGTTTTAATTACAATGCATGTGTCTTTTATGTATTGATATAGCTACAAGTATATGGTTGCTTGGTGAACTATATTTTGTTTTGGTTGGCTACTTGTTTGTGGCTGGAAGGTGTTTAATTGGCTTTCTAGTGTGGTAGTATTTTGTGGGTTTGATTGTTGTAGTAATGGAGTTGGTTTGGTTTATGTTTAACACTTGATTAATATGAATGCATCTTGTTTTTGTTTGAGTTGATTTCTTCTCTTGTTTTTGTTTGAGTTGATTTCTTCTAAAATAAGGGAGTTTATGAAATGATTGGTATTAAAGAAAGTGGATATTAAAGGTGAATCATATATTATATTTGGTAGTGGAAATGTAAAGAAATAAAATGGTTTATGTTTGATTGATGTGCATTATTGTGGTAATATTAGTTATTAGTGTTCTTGGTCTCTTGTAAGTAAATTGGATGAATAATATTGATACATAGTTTTGATTATTTTCGAGTTCATAAACAAATGTTTAATTGTGATGATGTGTTAATATGCTTGATAAGGTTGATTAAGATAGAGTACATAAATGGGGGAAATGTGTAGTAATATATGATACGAGGAGACGTCAAAGTGTTATAAAGTGAAATGATATTAATTTATCATTTTGTATCCTATCATTATAGGAGGATCTAAGAGGAGAATACTTGGAAGGAAAAATCTACAAGGAATGGTAAGGCAAGGCTGTGAAATGCTAAGGGCGACAGGTAATCACACTTAACCTTGCTATAACAATGAGGGTGACGTTATCTGGGATTTTCTTAAAATCCTTTCTCACCCTCTGTATATATATTATTTTTGAAAAGTTATTTTCATACAAAACAGGCTATCGGGTGTCTTTCAAACGCGATTATTTTTGTATAAAAGGAATTTGAAACATTATATATAGTATCCTGGCTGGTGTTGGTTCTGGTTATGATGTGAGAGGTTTAGATAGTATTCAGTTAGGGATGTTGATAGCAAAGTTGAGGAAAGAAGTTGCCTAGTTGAAATTTAGATATTGAAGGGAATGGTAAGAGCGCATGTTATTGATGTTGAAATTGAGATACTGAATGTGATTGAGATTGATGGATATTGTGAGCATTGCATGACACTGAAATTTATGTACCATCGCGCGATGATAACTGTCGATTGGCCAATCGACAGTTATTTGTACTGATGATCCTTTTCGGATTGATTAGACCGGGGATCATAGGTCGACTTATTGAGAGAAAGTGACCTACGGTTGTTTGGCATTGTAGAGTCCAACCGTTCCCATTCTGCAATGGAAACAGAATTGGGGTTCTCTCTCTGGAGATTGCCAGAGAGGGAAATTTGCCTCCTCCTTGTAGAGAGAGGCACAGTGTCAAATCATATAGTGAAGATTAGATGCATGAATGCACAGTGATTGCACAATGCATCTATAGGTGAGTGTGAGAGCTGTTGTGGTAGTATTATTTGATTGGATTATGGGAAGATGAAATTTAGTTAATGTGGAATTGACTTAGAGATGTTGAGTGATACATGGGGACTAGAGATGATGAATTTGAGTTGATTGAGACGTGACAGAAGGATTTAAGTGATGGATGAAAGGAAATGTGAAATATATATATATGTATTATTGATTTTAAAACTGTGGTACCCTTTAGACGCCCTCGCTACCGCACATCTCACTGTTATAGTGAGTTAAGTGGTGATTACTGGGACAAATTGTCTCATCCCACGATTACCGACATTTTTGCAGGTATTCATGCACAGGCGCAAGCATCAGGAAAGGGAATTAGGTAGTAGAAGTTATGTAGTTTATGTTGATTTGTATATTGCCAATTTGTATAGGCCTGCATTCGTTTCCGCATATATTCTTATGAAATGGAAAATAGATTTAGGGATGTTGATTATGAATTGTATTATAAGGACAATACTTTTCTAACTATGATAGGGTTGTATTATTATGAAAAGTCTTTTTCTATCATAGTTAGATAATTAATATTAGGTTGCTTCTTTTTCTAACCATGTTAGGTGTTTCTTTTCTAACATGGTTAGCTATTAATTATCCATGATAGTATTCGTATATTATATTAGGAAATTCTTTTCTGTCATGGATAATGTATAAAAGGATTAGGAAACTCTTTTTCTAACTATGATAGAGATATTGTTATTATGGTTATTTATTTTTCTATCATAGTTAGTAAAGAGATTAATGAATTAAAATGAATATCCTAGGTTAATTAGGGAATTAGTAACAGTATGTTACACTCCTCAACAACCCTAACCGCACGTATCTGTTCGTCCCCTGGTGGGATGAAACATTCAAAATTAGTGGGTGCAATAAGTTGAGTGGTATCTACTGCTGCGTCATAATTTTCATCCCCCATTTCGTACAAATCGCGGGGCTTCACATGCATTACCATGTACCAATCTTTACTTGTGGGATCCGGAACATAGTAAACCTGCTGAGCTTCGTCGGCTCTAATATATGGTTCGTCGTCAAGCGATTCTCCAGTGTGGATAAGGCGGGAGAAATTTACTGATGTGATTCCGAGAGAGTCCAACCTCTTCCCGCGTTTTCCCCTAGTGTCTGCCCAATCGCACTTGAAAAGTGGAACGAAAAATTCACCGTTGTAATTCAATACAATTATTTCCACTAACTTTCCGTAATATTCAACCGCTCCTATTCGCATTTGAGGGTCATTTGAGGTGGAATAACTCCTCGTTCCAAATGATCCAAACACACCCGAATTTTGGGTTGAACGGGACCCATCTCGCGCAACAGTGCGAAAGTGAAAGTCATTGACATTGTACATTGTGTATCTCAGCACATGTTCGAGGGGGCCCATTGCAAGATTGATTAACAGCGAGGGTGGATTTGGATCGTTGCGCATTCTCACCCTAAACCAATCAACGAATCCATGGTGAACCAACTTATCAATCATAGCTTCTGTGACTCCCTGTCGTCCTCGATGGTCTCTCTTTACAGGTCTTCGAAAATCTCTGTGAATGAAATAGAGAAATACGATATGATCATCATATCAAATGAAAAAATTATATAAAATCGTAATCTTATAATAATTAAAAATTCTTACTCGCGATAAGAGTCTACGGCAGAGCAGTTCGTGAGGACATGTCTTTGTGCCTACAACAGCTCCGTGAGGTTGAGATAATGGATCTCACTCGCTCCTGCTGGCTTGCCAATCATGGGAAATAGAGGGTTAGAACTTGTTAGAACGGAATCTGGGACATCATCCACACGTCTAGGGACCTCAATTTGTGTGCCATCATAATAACGTCCGACAAATGTAACAGCCTCGTCCCCAGCATAACACTCTGCTATGCAACCCTCTGTCGTTGCTGTGTTCCTAACGAAGGACTTCATTTTCCCTAAGTACCTGTAAGTTTCAGAAAAAAGAAATTGTCACCTGCAATTACTATAATTATTTATAGATATATAATCATGTAATAAAATTAAACGATATCTTGTCACCTTTCAATGGGATACATCCAACGATAATGCACAGGTCCACCCATCTTTGCTTCATTAATGAGATGGACGATAAGATGAACCTGAGAAGTGAAGAAGGATGGAGGGAATATCATCTCCATGTGACAGAGAGTAATGACAACTTTGTTCTGGAGTTCATCAAGCTTTTCTCTGTCCAACACCTTTGCACAAATCTGTTTAAGTATGAAGCTGAGGTCGGCTAAGACCATAGACACATCTTCGAGCAGCGTGTGTTTGACAGCTAAAGGAAGAAATTGCTGGAGTAAGATGTGATAGTCATGACTTTTCAATCCCGAGATTTTGTTGTTATTCAGGTCAACGCTTCTTGAGATATTACTTGAAAACCCATCGGGGACCTTTATGCCTTTGAGCGTGGTGAGAAATATCTCCTTATTCTTTTTCGTCATAGCAAATCTAGCAGGTGCAAACCAATCGTCTTCGTTGGGCCATGCGTCTTGACGTATCCCCATCTCCTTTAAATCTTTCCTCGCTCCCAGATTATCCTTTGACTTCCCTGCTTCATTCAAAATGGTGTACAAAATATTTTCGCCCACATTTTTGTCAATATGCATCACATCCAAACAGTGACGCATATGGTTATGCCTCCAGTAAGGCAACTGAAAGAATATGTTTTTCTTCTTCCATTGAGGCGCTAGGCCCGATTTATGCGTCATCGTTCTACGAGGCATTGACCCCTGAGACCTCCTTCCACGACCTCTATTGCTGTTAGGGGCTTCTTCACCAGGCGGTGGTGCTTCCTTCCCAAATTCACATTGAACGCCTTGCACCTGCTCAAAGATCTCAAATCCAGAGATCAGTGGTGGCGGGTGCGTCGTCGAACTTGTTCTTCTGCCGCCTAAAAATATGGCCTTGTGGCAGAAACCGTCGATGACCCATGAAACAGTTCTTTTTGCTGTGAAGCAGTCATCGTGGCTTTTGGTTAAAGTTGCAGAACGGGCATGCCCTTCCCGTATAGGTGTTCCACCCGGATAACATTCCAAGACCAGGGAAATCACTAACTGTCCACATCACCGCTACACGCAAAGTGAATAGCGTCTTGCTTGAGGCGTCAAATGTTTCGATGCCGTCAATCCACAACTCTTGCAACTCATTTATCAACGGTTGAAGATACACGTCTATATCATTTCCAGGAGATGTCGGACCCGGAATGATAGTCGAGACAATAAAAGAACTTTGTTTCATGCAGATCCAAGGAGGTAGGTTATATGGTATCAACACAACAGGCCAAATGCTATACGCTTGATTACAATCACCAAAGGGATTGAAACCATCAGAAGCAAGTCCTAACATGACATTCCTGGGGTCATGTGCAAAATCAGGGAAGTTTTGGTCAAAAGCTTTCCACGAGTCACCATCTCTAGGGTGTCTCATCTTGCCATCCATGTTAACGTCGGTCGCGTGCCACCTCATTTGCTCCGCCATTTTTGGGGACATATATAGTCTCTGAAGCCTTGGACCAAGTGGGAAATATCTCATACTCTTAACGGCCCGTCTTTTCTTTTTACGCCCCCATTGACCCTCAGCCTTGTAGCGATCCCAACCACATCGTTTGCATTTATCCAGCAATGCATCTTCACCCCAAAACAACATACAATCAAACTGACAAGCATCAATTTTGATGTAGTTTAACCCCATCTTTGATATTATCTTCTTCGCTTCATAGAATGATGGCGGAATTTCGAGACCAACATTGTAAATTGCGTCTGACAAAAGATCGATAATGTCAGACATGAGAACGTCAGATGCACCACGTTTACGCTTTATACTATACAATTTTGTCAAGAATGACAGTTTAGAGTATCTTTCATTCCCTGTAAATTATATAAACCACACTTAGCTTATTTCAAAAACATATATATGTGT
This sequence comes from Mimosa pudica, assembly GCA_029929735.1. Lineage (NCBI taxonomy): Eukaryota > Viridiplantae > Streptophyta > Magnoliopsida > Fabales > Fabaceae > Mimosa > Mimosa pudica. The sequence continues at coordinate 5,812,011 of JAKELP010000035.1, forward strand.
GTATATAAATTAAAGTCGACATTGATAATAATGAATAAATCGAAATTAAAACAAAGTTAATTATACCCGGATATAATGGCTTGTTGGTTTCAGTCATCAATTCAAAGAAATCTTTAGCGGCCTCATTTCTTAAGTACTCCGCCACTGGTCCTTCGACTCTGTCATCTTCGTCTCCACCGTCATTGGTTTCTTGAACACCAAAAGCTTCCAACAAAACGTTGTTCGCCATAGGATTTGCTTGAACGTCCACGTTGTAACTGTTTCCGACGACCTGCATTCCCACCTGAGAGCTCGACCCAACTTCTAAAACCTCGACATTCTCGTGATTCTCCCCTTCGCCATGAAACCTCCATGTTACATAATATCGAGGGAACGACTTCTGTAAACAGTGATTAAACACCTCTTCCCTTGTCTGCCATTTATGAAACTTACACTTTTGACATGGACAACAAATTTTTCCCGCAAAACTAGACCGACTGAAAGCAAAATCTAAAAAGTAATTGAGACCCGAAATGTATTCGGTCGCGGAACGAGGTAAGGAGATCCACGATTTATCCAACATTATAGATCAGAATTAAGAAAAGAGAGGTGCAACTAACAAATTACCCATATGTTCTTTTATACTGCAACAACACATTGCGGATGCAAAACATAAAACCAACGTTGGGGCGGACAACATACGCCCCGGTGCGCTAGATTTTATTTTTTTTATTAAAATAATAAAACCATGGGCTAACCGCCCCCATGTATCATATTATATTAAATACCATGGGGGCGGTTGGCGTCGGCCCCCATGCATTTAATTATTATTTTATAATTAAACGCATGGGGGCGGTCTGCCACCGCCCCCATGCATAATATTATATTAAACACATGGGAGCGGTGGGCATCCGCCCCCATGTATTTAATATTTAATATATATTTAAAAGCATGGGGGCGGAAGTCAACCGCCCCCTTGCTATTAACATATATTTAAATCATGGGGGCGGTGGCCAACCGCTCCCATGTATTTTGTTAGTTAAAAACGCGTGGGGGCGGTTGGCTTCCGCCCCCACGTTGTGATCTCTCCTTATAAATGGCTTCCCCCCTCCCCATTTCTATCTCGCGCACAATCTTTTCTTTCTCCTTTTCTCCCTTTCTCTCTTCCTTTTATGCGTTTCTTGATGCTTTCATTGTTGATCCACAAATGATGTCTCCTAAAAGCTTGTCTTGTAAGGGTATTGTTTATATTTTCGTTTTTCTTTGATTATATCTGATAGCTTTTAATTCTTATTATTTTGTTTTTGTAGTATATCTTTGTTTTTCGTTTTTATTTTATTATATCTGATTTTTCATTTCTTGTTGTTTTAATTTTGTAATATATTTTTTTTTCAGGTATTTTCTCTTTTTCATTTTCTCTTTATCTCTTATGGATTCTCTGATCGATTTGATCTTTTTTCTTGATGGTATAGTACTATAGTATATATATATATTTCACATATATTACAATAAAATCATTTTTTATTTTGCTGCATCTCCTTATTTTGTTTATTTTTTCTTGTTTTTATTCCTTTTTTGGCCGTTTGTTTTTTTGACCAGAACTTTTACGAATGAATTTTTTTTAAAAAAAAAATCGCCTGGGGGCGGTCGCGACCGCCCCCATGTGACATTTTTTTTTAAAAAAAATCGCATGGGGGCGGTCGCCACCCGCCCCCATGTGTCATTTTTTAAAAAAAAAATCGCATGGGGGCGGGTGCGTCCGCCCCTACGTCCGCCGCAATCCGATAATAAAATATTATACATGGTCGCGGGTCTGTCCGCCCCAACGCGTAGCGGCGGTGTTTAGGGAGCTACAGCGTAAAACCTTCCGCCCCAACGCAGCGTTCCCACGTTAAAATCTGCCGCGGTAAATATTACCGCCGGAGTGCCATGGGAGCGGGTCCAACCGCCCCAACGTAAGGAAAATGTCCGCCGCAGATCCGCCCTTTTTTTGTAGTGAACCTAATGCATTACAAAACACTAATCATCAACTCTAGGGTAATTAATGATGCCTATTTGAATGGGTTCATCATGAGACTAGGCATAAGAGTTACCGGTTGGTGAGGTTTGGTACTTTAGGAAACCTATAGAAAACTCAAATGTGCTAAAGGGCTTAACAATTTCTAGTTAGTTGGGGTTCCGCTAATTAGGTAATTGGACTCATGGGTTCATGAGGTTTGGTAAATTAGGAAATTAGTGCATTAAACTCCCCAAAAATATTTAGAAAGCTATGATAGCCATTGAAAATCATTTTCAAGAGCACTTCACTTCCATCACTCCCTTTTATTAAAAATACCAAAAATATTTATTTGTTTTGCACCCTTCATTCTCATATTTAAAAATCAACAAAAATATATTTTCTTTACCCAAATTCATCTTGCATTGCATTTAGTTTACTAGGATAGTTGAATTAAACAAGGCTCCTTGAGAACGATACTCGGGGTAACTTTCGCTTACCTTGAGGTCCTAAAATTTCTTAAAGGACTAGGCCCAAGGCACACTACACCGACCGCTAAATCGGTGTCCTTCAACTACCTAATCAAAATGTGTCATGATTCACTTAAATTTTCAGTCATTGAAAATTCGGTAGAAACTCACGTGTTTACATTTTGTATTCATCGTTATTACGTTTCAACCTTACAAAAAGTTGTGTTATATAACTTGCCACTAATCTCATTTTAATTAGTTTTTATTGATAAACTTCAATGAATTTATACATAAATTTCATATAAATTATTTTTCTATCGAGATTGATATGTATGAATATTGATATTTTTAAATCTACTATCAATATTTTAAATATATTCAAGTCAAATTATGATTATTATTTGTATTTTTATTTAATTATATACAAGAAACACATGTTTATTATTCTTTCCGATGTATAAAAAAAACACATGTTTATTAATAGTATAAACTCTTACGAGTTTTCGATCTGAGTTTACCTTCTTTTCACGAGTTTATTTAAACTCACAAATTTGACAACTTTGCTTAGTCAATCAAAACTCTCAGCCTTATTAATAGCATAACTAAGTCCCATGAAGTTTAATTTAAACCACTTAAAATTTGTATTTCCTATAAGCTAAATAATTAAATACTACATACTTTTATTTTTTCGAATGTAGAGTTAGTGTTGCATCATTTAAAGTTCATGGATTAAGATATATACAGTTCATATCGAAGTCTAGAGACTAAGTTGTAGTAAGATAAATTAAAATCTAATAAAGACTGGATTACAACGGTGATGAGTCAAAGTATGGCGAATTTACTGTCCTCATATATATTATTTTTATTAAAAACTTCACATAATTTTATAATTCTGATCGATTTATTTGCTCATCATAAATCATTATCATTATACGGTATAATTTTGCAGGTCTCTTGTAAGGTATCACCGTAGCCCTTGTATTTAGACATACAAAAAATTAAAGTTTCACCATACATATATTAAGACGCTACAACACCATCCAAATTAAGCGAAGTTTTTGCATACAACTATTAGGCATACATATATGCCTACAATTGGTACATGCTGATGAGAAAATACAGTCCATTTTCCCACTAAAGGAAAAAATACACTAGATCACACATACATACAATATAATAGCATACATAATTGATTTCAAATAAAATTAACTAAATTAAAGAAGCAACCTAGCTAATAATAATAATAATAATAATCATTATTTTGTTTCATTAATCTTCCACTGTCCCACATCTCTCTTTATTCCTGCACATATAGACAGACTAGTAATGTCAAGCAGCAGTATTGTAATAACTTCGGAGAGAATCAAAATACACCAACCATATATTCATTTAACAGATATATATGTAAAGTAATAAGAGGTTTTTTTAGTGTTTTACCTTTTTCTTAGTTGCTGAAAGTGAAGTGCTTGAGGAATTTGGAATGTACCTTGCCCACTGATGTTAATAACATACATAAGAGAATTAAATAATTAGAATGTGTGTGTGTGTGTTGGATATAACAATATGAATGCTGAACAACATACACAACAAATCAAATGATATGTGTGTGTGTGTGTGTGAGTGTGATAAATTGAACCTTCACATTATGGAAACATATTTTATACTGTTATTAAACTAACTATATGGATAATGATGCGTTTTTTGTGCAGAATAGTGTGAAGTGCAAGATTTATATGTGAGTTATATCTATATATATTTAAGTGTTACATTTTTGGCAGCAGCGCTGAAAGCTTCACGATGGGGGATTTCAGGGTTGGCTGCCTTGATGCGCTGTATCTCCTCTCTGACATCAAATCAACACATACAAACACATTGTGAGTGATGAGATGTTCGTATGTATATATATTTACAAAATGAGAAATAGAATGTAACACACACACGTACTTCATGAAGCGATTGTAAGCTGAAGGAAGTCGATGTTTCTTCTCAGGAGCTGCCAAAGAAAAATCCAAAACTGAACCGGTTAGTTGATTAATTTATAAGGCAAGCATCATATCTTGTTTTGCTTGAATAATACTCCCTTCGGTCCTAAAATATAAGACCTAGATGACTTTTTTTTTGAGATGTTAAAGTTACAAAATATATTATTAAATTATGACACATCTGATATATTTTTAGATTAGTCATTAGTTTATAGGTTTAAATCAATTTATAATTGACTTATATTTTGTTTTTTTAGGATTTTTTCAAAAAAGCAAACTAGATCTTATATTTAGAACCGGAGAGAGTGCGTGTGTGTGGATATATATAGAGAGTGGAATTTGAGTAGGTAGAGTACGTTTGACAACGAAAGGGGGAGCCTTGGGGGAGACAGGATCATTGTTGGAGAGAGTTAATAAGGAGGAGGATGATGATGAGGGTGAAGTATGTCCCTTTTTGTGATCTCCATAAAACCCCTGAAGCTTCCATGTGCATATATACATCATCACAATAACGTAAATAAATGAATGAAAAAAAAAAACAAGCTAAGAGTGCATTATATTTATAAATTTATAAATATAAATAGAAAGAACCTGAAGGGTGAGGGTGTGATCAATAGTAGTAGTATTATGGGAATCACGATGATGATGGTGGTGATGAGTTTCGTTATGATTAATAATGTGATGATGTGATGAAGATGAAGAAGGAGGAGAGGGCCTTGTGCTGAGGAAAGAAAGGTTGCTGCAATGTCCACACTTCACTGTCACTGTGTCCAACAGCCTCTTACATGGTATCCCCACCTATTCGCCAACAACAATAGCCAGTCACATAATATTAATTATTAATTAATGTTAAAACACCATTTTTAGATATTAACATTACTATCTATTATTTACTGAAAAAAAAAAAACATTACTATCTATTTAATTATATGTTGCATGTTTCTTATGATGAAAGATGATGTGTCTATGTGGAATGACAGTTGAGTGACTTGGATCTACATAGGCTAAGGACAGATATAAAAAAGATGATGATGATGGGTTTGATTTCCTTTTTATACATGAAGTTTTACACAAACACACACAGAGAAGTGATGAAGTGATGGGTGAATGTGTAGTTAGAAATATGATCCTAAAGATATGTGAAAGGTGATGATGAAGACATATATAGATGGTAATGATGGATTTCATGATTACCGCGAGCACGGTGTTGCAGAAGTTGCAACGGACATAACAGTAGTGCTCAGATGGCTGAACCAACTCCATGCTCGCTTTCTCTTCCACGTTCATTATCTCTCTTTCTCAATGAAAAATGAGCAAGCTCAGAGTGACAGAGATGTATGTAGCTAGGGTTTATGGTAGCAAAGACTTGAAGAGTCTTATAGATAGCTACTATATATATACATATATATAGGGCTGTACAAAAGCCCGGTGGTCCGTTTGGCCCGCCACGACCCGACCCGGTCATATACGAAAAATGGTCCGTCATGATGTGGCCCGGAACCAACCCTATTAGGACATGACTGGCCCGACCATCGAGTAGGACAGGACCAGGGCATATGCTCCATGACCAATCGGGCGGCCCGGCCCGATTATTTATTAATATTGTTATAATATTTTTATTATTTATTAATATTTTTTATAAAAAATGTTTTATTATTTTTTCTATTAAATGTTTTTTTTTCTTTGCTTGTTTCTATTATAATAGCTTCAATTCCTATATGGTTAATGTTTATTAATATCTCTAGAGTAAGTTATCAGGTTATGTTAACAATTGTATTTGCATTTTATTAATCTTCAGTTAACCATCTTAATTTAAAAGTCACTCAATTATCTCTTTAATTTTCAATTTAAAGTAGTTGATGCTATATTCAAATTGATTTTATTTTGGTCGAGAGCTATATTCAAAGTGATCACTAACTCCTTTTTGTAGTAACTATATGTGACTCATTATATTTATCATTGCATTGATGCTTCTTAATTGTTATTGATGAATGATGATCAAATTTTTCCTTTGTTCTTTCTAAAATTGGGGTTGAGTTTCTCTCATTTTGTGCTTGGCATGACCATCATGGTCCGTCATGTGGCCCTGCGGTCATGTCCTGCCCGATCTTGGTGTCGGGCCAAACAGGACATGACCGGGTCTCGGGCCAAAAATTTTGGCCCGACAATTATTTAGGACATGACCAGGGCATATAGGTGGTCCGGTCATGTCCGTCATTTGTGCAGCCCTACATATACATGTAGAGTTTATGGTGTGTTTGTGTGTGTGTGTGTGAGAGAGAGAGAGAGGGAGAGAGAGAGATGAATTTATGAGGAGTGAACAAATTAAAGCTGGATCAAAAAGAGAGAGAGAGGCAGTAGGTAATAGGTAACTATAGGTAAGTAGCTAGCTAGGTTTACCACGGACCCCCACAATATAGTTGGCACACAATGAGTTTTCCACCCATCAAGACTTTGCCCTAATTTTAATTTCTCCTCCCCTCTCTCTCTTTATCTCTCTCTCTCATCACAATTGAGATCAAATTTCTAAACAAAACAAATCATGCATTACCTCTCTCTTAATATTTTATTTTTAGGATCATTAATAAAGATACAACAACAAAACCAAAGGATCAATAATAAAGATAGTTAAGAAAAAAGATTGGAAAAAATTAAAAAGAGATAATTTATAACGAAATTTATCGTCTCTTCAAATAGATTACGCACACACACAAAAGACCCGGAAACATATGTAATCAAGAAGAAATAATGGTTCAAAACCTGTGGTTCAAGGTTTTGAGAGCCTTTAATAATTTGCCTCTCTATAATGCTATTTGTAATATTTCAGCTTGCAGCCTAAACAATGTTTTACTATATCATTATAAAATGAACAAAGACAAGTCTTATTACTACTTTGCTGACATCCATGTAGATAGCATGTCATCGTAATGCTCTATCAGAACCAGAGATGTTTTGACATATATTCTTAACTAAAATATCTCGCTATACTAACTTTGTTTTCTTTTAACATGTAAACTTTCTTTTGATAATATTTTTAAATATAAAAAGAGCACATCATTGTTTACACATGTTTGCTGTTGTTTTTAAAATCCAAAAGCTTTTTTCATCAAAGGCAAAACTCTTTCTTCCTGATCTTCGTTGAGACTTAAAATAGTGAAGGAAAACTTCCTCTATTTGTGTGTGTGAGAGAGAAGGTTCAATGATAACTAGGGGTGTAACCTAAAGGTGTAACTGGGAAAGCGATAAGACAGTGTTAAGGATTTATAGTTTGTTTAAACACAGTTTCCATCAGTTAAAACTCTGTCACTTCAATTTGTCAGACAGCTTTAAAAGAACTCTTTAAATGTTTGAAAGTTTCTTCTGACTTTGGAACTCTAAAGATAGTTAGTTATGCTAATATGTGTGTGTGTGTGTGTGTGTGTGAATGTATATAACATCTGATGATGCAATGGGTTTCGTATTGGAAACTAATGTGGGAGCATGGAGCATCATCATGTGTCCATCTGTGAAAAAATAATGAATGGAAGAATCAGACTACTACGCATAGCATCTTCTTCATTTTAGTGTACAATGTACAGGCTTAACCAAATTGGGATGTTGCCCTTCGAGAATCTTAAATAAGATATTTTTTAGATTTATAATCATTTGAGGTAGTTATATCAATTTTTGTTTTTGGATTGAATGTCATTTTAGGGCTTGGCTTCTCTATATCCTTCTCATCCATTGCCCAAAAAAAATTTTTTTTTTGAGGTAAAATTTTTTTGTTTGATTTTATCATTACATTCAACATAATAACATTAGTGACACTTTGATATTCTAAGGGGGAAATGGTTTTAATTGATTTTAATTTTACATGATTTTTCTAAGATTCTATACTTAAAATTCTGCAATTTTCAAATATTATTATTTAAAAAATCATTTAAAATTGAGAAATATAGTCATTTTCCCCTTAACATAGCAAAATGTCACTAATGTTATTATGTAGAAAAATGTAAATAAAAAAATTTGACCCAAAGATAGTTTTTTTTATCTTTCGGATAGAGGATGGAGGATGGGAAGGGTTGAGAAGGGCAGCTAAACCTGCCATTTTAACCTTGAAAATGTTTGTAAGAAAAGTTTTGGATTTGTGAAATAAAAATTGTAGGAATTAATTTATTTATGACAATCATCTACTTAAATGATTTTTCTGTCATTGTTAGCTATCTGCCTATATTGTTTTTATGTAATGCCAACCAATGTTTACAAGCCACATTGCACTTTAACAATATAGAACAAGTCATCGGACCAATTTAGTTCAAAGCCCCTTCAAATGTCAATTTATCTCCTTAAACAGGACTTCAACATTATCTTATTTAAATAGAATAAGTGTTGAATTATAACCGTGGTTTGCTGATTACTCACGTATTAAAAATGTCCTAGTAACTTTTTCTCCATGCATTTTGCCAGCCGTCATTTAGTGTAGGAGTGATTGCGCCAGCTAAAAAGGAAAGAGTAAATGACAATATGAAAGTTAAACTTCCATTGGAATCAGAAGTCTACCCTCTAAGTCACTTGAGGTATAGCCTAGAGAGGAAAACAAAAGGGACAAAATTCCTCTTCTTTATCCAACAAAGGTCAAAATAAAATTCATTTTCTCCCCGCTCTCTCTTATTATATTCAATTTTAGAAAACTTTAATCTTAATTAGTCACGTTTGAGAATACATGCAAATATCTTTTAGATCTGGAGCCATGTCTTTTAGACTCAAATTTTGTGTAAAAAGAAATAGTGGCGGAAGGATATTAAACAAAAGTCCATCTAAACAAATTAACATAATGTCATCAGCTTCTCTAGAGACTTCATACTATAATATTTCACTCGACCTTTTGTTACTCAAACTTTTTGTGGGCAACGTTCTCTTTTTAAAGTTACCAAGTGTTCTCACGTAAATTAAGAATTAACAATTCCTTTAATTGCTAATCCATACTTTATTTTTGCAGTTTTCACTAATAATTAATGTAAAACTCATAACATGTAGGGATTGATAGAAAGCTAGGGAAGGAACTTTTTGGCAATGGCCTGAGCAACTGCTTCTACTATATGATGAAATGAACGAATTGGATCATAAAAAGTAAGGTTGAGTTTCTCTATTCTTAGTTACATAATTATACTTAGAATCAAAATATGAGGAGCCAAAATACCACAAGGAAAGTGGAAAAGAGACAATGAAACGAAGGCAGGTATAGGTGTAGGTCAGAAGAGACTGATGAGGGGAAAATATCAGGAGAAATTGAGAGGAGATCATCTGAAAAATGGAGAGAAAGTGGTAATGGTGAAAAGATAGTGAAGAGAAGGAGAGCTGACAAAGAAGCCATCTTTTGTGGGTGCAGGAACAGAAGAGGAAACAAGAAAGAGACACAAGAGGGAGGTCACATGTCATTATCACTACACAAAATAGATGGCACAATTGAATTTAGAGGCGAAAGCAAAGTCATGAATATTCATTTATAATATTTGAGTGTGTGCAGAGATCTCAGGAGGACATGGGTGTTGTGTACTGTTGTGTGGTGTTGTGTTGTGTGTCATTTTGTGATGATGGGACGATTCTCACAAGTTTGCCATTTATAGTAACTTGTCTACTTCCTCTTTTTTTTCCCCTCACCTTTCTCTTTTGGTATAAATACCACCTTTTTCTTCACTCTCCCATGAATCCATCATTCACGCGGTAGTCTTCATTTATTTCTTCCATTTCCCCACTTTTTTTAATTTTTCTTCCATTTTTTTTTCAAACTTTTTCCTTCCCGTAGTCCTAAATGTAGAAAATATTTAACTAATGTGATCTTTATAAAATTAAATCAACATGCTTTTCTAAAATACTATAATTATTTTCTTTTTAATTCTCTTTCATTAATTGTTTATATTGACGGAGTATTAATTATATGATTAGTTTAAACAATATTGATAAAAATATGAAGTGGATCAGAACCTCCTCTATCGACATCCAATTAGGCCTTCTATTAAGTACTCAGGAGAGTTTAAATCATCTTTCTCTTATTCAGTGGAGTTGTCAAGCCCCAATCAGAACGAAAAATCGTTTCACTTTAAAATAAATTTGGTTCAGAGTGAACACTATCTATATAATTTATTAAGCTACTAGATTGTATTGGGAAAAGCAATGTTTGTATTTATAGTTTTGATTAAGTTATCACTCAGTATTTAAACTTAGACTCAATACAATTCATTCTACACACACACACAGAACTCGGTTATGATTCAGTCGATAAACTTTTATAACTCTCAAGGGCCCTAAAATTTTCACTGTTTAAAATATATACCTAAGTCATCCCTATATATTAAAAAAAAATTATGTCTCTCATGAATTTTACCTATCAAACTTTTACATTGTTGAACTATTAAGAATGAGTTACACCGAACCAAAATTTAAGGATTTGAGGTGAAAATTATAATAATTTCAAAATTATAAAAGAAACAAAAATTGATAATAAAATGACACACATATATAGGAGGGTGTCTAGTCTTTTTCTAAGAGATTGCTTTAGTTTGCTACAATTGAGGATATAGCTGGAGTACTGAGTTAGAGTCAGACTGTTAATAAATGAAGAAGAGTAGTTTTGAAAGAAAAAAAATGAAAGAAGGTGGTTGGTGGTTAAGCAGCTTTATCTGCATAGATGAATGAATGAATGAAAAGTGAGGAGATGCAAAGAGATTCCCTGAAGAAGCCCCAACCATGCCATTCAGTGAAGGAAACACTTGAACACATGTAGTTCCGTTCTTTAACTTATTTAGACACAATCATTTCCTTCCTTTTAAATCCCCCTTCTTATCCTATTATGGAAACCCCACAACTACATATCACTCTCCTTCTTACCACACACTTCAACAGTGTTCTTTTATCACTCCTCATTTCTCTTATGTAACTAATTTACACAACTAAAAAAAGGTAATTTTTTATGTAACGCATGTGTGTAGATTTTTTATAATGTCATTAATCATTATTCTCCTCAATGAGAACACATTTAATATATTATATTAATAAAAATTTATGAAATATAATTTTGAAAATTGAAGTGGATTGATGCTATATATTTTGGATGAAAGCAAACACCTCAATCAGCATATAGGACTAAAGCAACTCATATTGATAAGAGAATACACGTGAATACTCTTATCATTAATGGTAAAATCATAAGTCTCCCTCAAATATTTTTCATGAATCCAAGGATAAAGGGTCGTAGATACTCATAAACTTTTAAGTCAAAAGTTATCATATCCATTAATTTTTTAGATATCTTAAATACTCATGAAGTAATATTTCATAGCTACCTTCAACATATTTAATAGTGCGCTCTGACGCTACCCAAATGTCCACGGTTATCAGACACATTTTCGCCACGTCAGACCATAGTTAAATAACTAAATTTCATGGTTTAAGAAATGTGTTAAAATTAGTTAACATCAATAGATGTATAGGGAGTTTATTTCCTTTTTTGTCTAAATACTTATTTACTTAGTATTTTAAAAATTACTACTTCAAATTAGTTAAGTTCATTATTTAGAATAAATGTGAATTCATATATTATTAAAACTACCCTTTAACACTGAACTGCCTTATTATACGTTACCAATGTCAATATAGAAGATATATTGATGAAAAAATTATAAATTTGGAAAGAAAATGTTTTAAGATTTTATATTTAAGGCTAAATGAAGTCACGCAAATACTACGGTCTACCAAAGTTGGTTAGTATTAATGGTTTCTTGAAAGCCACCTCACCTTTTGGCCTTAAAAAAAGGTACAATTGCACCTATTTCTTAAATAAGAGACTTAATTTTAAAGTGGTCCCAAGGAATTATTAATGACTAATATTAACAACTGCAATAGCTTTCATTAACAAGTGATAACAACTCATTGGGATCTCTTTAAAATTAAATCTTTTATTTGAGACCTAGGTGCATTTGTCCCAAAAAAAGTCACCTTTTTGCCAAGAGTTGGCATTATACATTATTTAATGACTACTTTAATTGATTTTTTATAATATATAATTTATATTTAAACTAGGGATTTATAAGCCAATTGAAATCCACACACCACACATGTTAAAACAAGATCTCCATTCTTTCTTCTCTCAAAAACAATCACCCTTCTAAATCAAGCTTGTAGGAGTATAAAATAGCCATCAAATTTGATCAGAAAAAGCCACAAAATTGCGTTAAGTTCCTATATTCCTATGATTATATACAATTGAAAATATAAGTTAGCTACTAGTCACAACTACTAGCTATTGATCCCTAAGATGATTGCTTTCAACTTGTTTACTTGATTCAAAAGGGAAGAGTATCCCTCACAAGCCTCAACCAAAACTTCAAGCCTTGACTCCAACAAGCCCCTCTGCTGATCCATCTCGGATGTTAATGATTTGTTGTTATAGCGAATGAGATTCAGCATCAATTTCTGTAACGCAAGTTAAATCAGTAATAGCAACATTGTTGTCACTAGCAAATCAAAATCAAAATATAATAAATAAGGAGCCACAAATTTAAAACAAATTGTAAAATCTTCTTGGGGACTTCATTGTCCATATTTCCAATTATCAAAGGGTGATATTTTGCATTAGCTCCTCTCTCTTTCCAACTCATTTCCTATTTTCTCCCTATCACTTTGTAAACACATAACACACTTCAGTGGATCAACATCCCAAAAATTTACAGCCCATTTTGTACTCTTCAAACTCATTTTCCTAAAACAGAATGCTATGGAGTTAAAAAAAAAAATTGTTTTCTCACATGAAAATGATATAAACACAGCATATATGCATCTATAAAGTCTTTTTCTTTACCAGGCTATTTCAGCCTCAAGAGCAAAAAAAGTTGATCCAAAGGTCTATATCTGATTTCACGTGGCTACTTATACATTTGATGCTCTTGCCTTTGAAACAACTTCACAACAAAATATTCACACATTTATTCTGTTGCTATTATTCCTGTGATCTATTTCCATGACCAGGCAGCCTAGAAATACACTGACAATATATGGGCAAAACAGCCTATGATTTTGCTGAAACAATTTCAAAGATTGCTCACCTCATGTTGCTGCTTCTGACAATAATCTCGTAGGAGTGACCGAACAAGCCTGTTCCGTAGGACCAGCTTATCTGCTGGGCAGACATGAAACAGAAAAGAGGAAAGATGATGGACAACCAAAGAATATGCAACTGATTCACGAAGTGCAGCCCTGTCAATGCTGCCAGAAACCCATGATTTGACATAAGCATCCAATATCTCTTCATTATCCTGCATAACACCATGAAATTTGATTGAAATAAAGATTTAATATTTCATGTCACCATGTGTCCTTGAGTAGATAAGTTCAGAGAAAGTAATGCAAAGAGAAAAATGCACCAACTCATTGAATTCCAACTGTTGTAATGCTGTCAAAGTTACACGGTATGCCTCCCCCTTTCGTTCCTCCCACTTCCTCTAATAGTCCCCTATTTGGAGAGTTGGTAATTGGCATTGGTCTTAAAATAGGACCTAATTATAATTTTGTCACATTCTTCCCAATTTATCTCCATTGGTACTCTTCCAACAAATAATCAAAATATGAGGGATGGCATAAGGGTAGATGATTGGGCTATTTCAGAAAAAAAAATATAACATACTAACTAACCTAACTAACATCGTTAATTTAACAATATTAGTTAAATAAGCCCATCATTTAGGATGGAAGGGAATATATAAGGATGAGAAAGCATGCAAAAATGCAAATAATGCACATTTTTTTCGGAGAATAATTAACATGACTAGGCCATCAAAGTAGCTTCCAAATTGTTCTCTGAAAAAACTATCACAGTTGGTTACTTTTACCTCAACAGGATCCAGGTATCCTTCAGTCCTAGCAATGCATTCTTCTAGAGGTGGCAGAAGCTCAAGAACATGTGCATTAGATAGGGCCTTCCATGCAGCAAGGCGAATGGAAGACTCAACACAACGGTGTAAATAAAGTGCAACTTGCCGGCCAAAAATCAAATCACCATAGGATATAGCAGAAAATTGTTCTACAAGGTCTTCAATGACTGTTGAATAACTTTCAAAAATCTCTGATTGGAATCTAAGAAACTCAGTATGGATATTATTATTTTGAATAACCTCTTTACTTCTGGTAGACCTTTCATTATCTAAAAGCTCACCATAAAGATCCTGCAAAGCCTGAAAAGTTTCCTTGTCCTGCTCCTGTTCAAGCATTTCCATTCCAACAAGGAAATTGACAGATAAAGAATGGAACTTCCAGGTCAGTGATACAAGCTGGACAGGAGAAGGAAAGTCAGTTTGTTGAAAATTGGACATTGCTTCAACACCTAAAACAAAGAAAATACCAGCCCTAGCAACTTCAACCAAATTAGTTTGAACGTCTATGTTATGTGGACTAGAATTTTTTTGAGGACCAGATTGTTTGCTCTGAACTATTGTTGATATTGGACTAAGATAAAAGTGGGCGGGAAGTGGCAGTCTCTGGCGAGCCCACTCTACTGATAAGGAAGTAACGGACGGCGTTTTCACATTTGAAATGTCTACATCCTCGTAAATGGTGTCCAAATGAGCCTTACCCTTTTGAGAGATTTTGGCTCCAAAGACATTAGTGTGATCTACAGCATCAGACTTCAGCTTTACAGACAACCATCTCCTCCTGAAATGAGATGACAACAGTCTACTGAACTGCAGGTAGTCAACTTCTCCAAATTGCCAATTAAATGTTTTGCCTCTCTTCTCAAGAAGGAAATTCTGAATGCAGAGGTCAAGATGCTTCAGAACAGAAACATCAAACAACATATCCACTGCCTTTTCCATAAAAATCCCATCTGCTGGTCCAACAATTAAACAAAAACCTAAGGCAAAGGTAATCCTTTGCATGATGAAGGCACTTTCCTCAGCTATGGGTGCATCAACAAATAGATTTTTCAGAGTGTCCAACAAATGCATGAGAAATATTGCATCAGTTTGTGCCAATAAAATGCTTTTGGACCAAAATCCTCCACCAGGGGCGCCCCAGCCAGTTCCTACTCCCGGAGCAGGCCCTCCTCTGCCAAAAAGTTCAATAGAGAGCATTTGGTGCCACCCTGGAGTAACTAAATCTGTAAAAACATTAAGCGCCGACTTTAAATTAGCACAATATGCATTCAATATTCCCTCCTCAAGCATTTTTCCTTCCTTTGAGACGGACTGGTTTTGGGGAGGGAGACCACAGATCCCTTTCTTGGAGGACTTGATTAAAAGATCAATAGTATTGATCATCTTAACCATTCCATTCAGGCAACAGACAGAAGCTAAAGACATTTCATGATCACCATTCTCTCTAAAAAGAATCAGCTCTTCAATAAAAGATTCATGTCTATCAGGATCTCTACCGTTGGTCCCAGAGGAAACTGAAAAGCCCAAAAGCCAGGATTTGATCAACTGAAGCCCAATCTTAGGGACAAAGTCTGGAAGCCATGGTACAGGCCCACCAGTTTTATACGTGTTCACAACATCATCTGGTGTCAACCTTTCAAGGACTCTGAAGAGCATGTGAATGACAGCTGAATACACCCACAGCAAAGGAGTCACAGATAGATCTAGGGAAGCAAAGCCAGCTCTTGCTTTTTTCTGACCCTCAAACAATTTACAAACTTGTGCATCACTTCTGGTCGCAATCCACTTGATGGCCAAGTCAACCACTGGACTAACATAATTCCATGACCAGACTTCAGTTTCAGAGCCAGAGTGCTGTGGAAACTTTTGAGACTGCTGTGAATATAAATTAGGGAGTCTCCTAGTTAAAGATTCTAGAACAAGATAAGCCTCCCTTGATATAGAAGAAAATTCATATAAAACACTTTTCTCAACAAGTTTTTCAAACGATGGAGGATTCAGCCAAAAACTCAGCGTGGGAAACATGTCTGAGAAATATGACAGACAATAGCCATACTGAATGCAAACTTTCCAGAGACGTAATTGTTCAACAGTAAGTGCTGACCCAAGTTTGCATTTTTCCTTCCCTGACTTCACCCAGTGGTCAATGGAGGAAGCAGGTAGGTACAAATTCCATGTCAAGGTCTGAAAATACCCTTTCTTTATGAACTCCAAACAGTTTTTCCGGTCCAACCGGGCTAGGACCTTGATTCATGACAATATGGAATATTAGTAATAATTCGCAAACCAAATGTTCAAATAATGAAAATCAATATCCATTACCAATCTTGATATATATAGCAAGATCCCTCACCTTGAAGAGGCCCACAGATTTTATCATAGAAGGTCGAATTTCCATGCTGTCAACAGAAAATCTCTGCACAACTGTCTGAATTAGCCTCTGGCAATCTAAGATTGCATTTGCACATGAGGGTGAATGCCTGGCTATGGCAATCAGTATAGACATAATATATTCTTCCAAAGCTGCTGTAGGGTCTGCCTGCAACCATTGGCAAATATAATTTAACATGAGAATGTGAAGAAAGACATGCAAATCTCAATAATTTGAGGCATCTAAAATAATCTGCAATATAAGATGGGTTAAGGTGCATTTTTAGTGCTCTAGAATATAGCAAAGTGCATTTAACATAATACACAATATTGTGGTCCATTTGTGGTAACCAAGAATTATTTTCGTGGCTTATTTAGTAACGACGTTAAATAAGTTAAGTTTGACCGTTATGTGTCAAATTTTGACCGTTAAATTGTGGGGTAAAGAAGCATTTTCAGTACTCTAGAATATATAAGGAGCACTAAACATAATATACAATATTTTGGTCCTTTTGTCATAACTAAGAATTATTTTCATTGCTTATCTACTAATTCGTTAGTTAAAACTCACTTTTGTAAGATAAAATCTAATGTGACATAATGATGTGATATATGTAAATTGAAATGACAATTCAACGAACATTATTTTAAGTTTATAACTATGTAATCAGATAGAAGTAACTCTTCTTCTATTACATCATAGAGTCATTAATTTGGGTCAAGCCAGTATGACCAACCAGTTTTAATTTGTGTCGAGCCAGTATCACCAACCCGTTTTAACTCAGTAAGGCCAACCTGTTTAGTTTATGATTCTTTGCTTACATTTTTTATATATGTAAAATACTAATGACTTATTAGTTTATACATGCATGATACTAGGATAGTCTATGGATCTTTATAACGTTGTAGTGTTTAATTATTTGACACTTTGAATAATATTGTGACTTAGTTGTTTATGGTGTTTAAATATTGTATATTATGTTTGATGCCCCTTTTATATTCTAGAGTACTGAAAATGCTCATTTACCCCACAATTTAACGGTCAAAATTTGACACATAACGGTCAAACTTAACTTATTTAACGTCGTTACTAAATAAGCCACGGAAATAATTGTTGGTTACCACAAATGGACCACAATATTGTATATTATGTTAGGTGCACTTTGCTATATTCTAGAGTACTAAAAATGCACCTTAACTCATATAAGATTCTGCGTAATAGATATTCAATCCAAATCCAGAAATATTGTCACGGCATAAAGGAAACCATAAAGGATGACTAAAATCAAACTAAAAAAACACTCATTCCCTATATTAAATGAAACAGTGACATATAAATAGTAATGAAAATGTAATTATCAATTGAGAAAAATCACTAGCAGCCTTAAAAGCCAAGTTAAATTGCACTAAAAACAGCTTGATACAATGATAAGATCACTTTATTTTCTTTACTTCTCACCTCCAAAAGGTAACGAAGTTTAGGAAGAATTCCCATCCGAACTAGACCAGCGGTAAAATCCTGTCCAGCAACTGTTACATCATCTTGAATTGTGTGTTTTCCTTCAGTTTCATCTTCAACAGAATCCTCAGGGAAAGGAAGAATATTAGAAGGCTTTGCACTGTACTTCCAAAACCCACCAGGAAGAAAACCACCATTGATGTCTGGTTTAGTTCTAAACACAGGAGCGGTGCATATATCCTTGTCATAAGTTGCCTTCTTCTGTAAGTAAAAATAATTACAAACAAATGTAAATAAAAACATAAAAAAAATACAATACTTTTTATATATTGAAGATAAAAAATATCATCCAAATACACCATTACCTCTGACATATCAAAGAAATTCTCATTCACATTACAACTCAGCACGCACTCAATGGTCTTCACACAGGCTAGAACTACAGAACTGTGGTTGTCATCAAGACACATTCTACAAGAAATCAAATGAGACATTAATGTCACTGGATGCCCAGACACAGACATAGAAAGTTATGTGCCAATAAAATAAAACAAAGAATTACATATGCGGGATGAGCTTAATTTAACTAAGGGTAAAGGTGCAAAAATGGGTGCAAAAATAGGGGTAACAAGTATTTCCGGGCTCAATTCTGGGTCTGAAGAATAAATATTGGTGCAATATAGGGAACGTCGTTTATGTTGACCGACGTTGACCGTTAAAAGCTAACGTGGCCGAGGGAAGTGTTTTTCTGCTGGCGTGGCACGCCACATAAGCGTGCCACGTCAGCAAAAAGTGTCACACAAGCGTGACACGTCAGCAAAAAGTGCCACGTATGAACGCCACGTCAGCAAAAAAATGTGACATGAGCGTGCCACGTCATCTAAAAATTCATTTCCCGTGCCACGTCAGCGTTTAACGGTCAACGTTGGTCAAAATAAACGGCGTTCCCTATATTGCACCAATATTTATTCTTCAGACCCAAAATTGAGTCCGGAAATACTTGTTACCCCTATGTGCTCCTGACGTAATAGTTTGGACCCATTTTTGCACCTTTACCCTTTAACTAATAGTAATTTGAAGTTAAAAAAAAAATAAACTTGAAAAGTTTCTGAATCCTACAAATCTATGATCAAGCAAGCAAAAATACAATGGCCAAGTTCGGGAACCAACATGCCTCCTTGTTATAAACCTCAAGGGAAAAAATGTGTTACATAGGTACACAACCTATTCTAGAATCTCACTCTATGAATGAATGGAGGACAAAAGCAGCAATTTTATACAAAGACCACAAGCATACATCCCAAGTATAATTAATAACAGAGATGTCAGTGGAAAAATGTATATTCATCTGAGCATTACATATATATGGCTTATTTGGGTTCCCTGGGTCTGTCACATACAGTAACATACATATAGTTTGGTTGGCATTTAAATTATATATCAACCTTTCAACTAATATGGATTAAAGGAAAAAATGGCTGAAAAAATTGACAATAAATTACATTTGATGAATAAATTGACATCAACTCAGTCATTGCAGATGGTTCATGAATGGAACAAAGAACTTAAGCAAATATAATGTAAATATTCACCTTAGAGCCAACACAAGCTCAGGTTCAGGGCCGAGTGCAAAGGCCCAAACAGCCTCCCAGTCGACAGATTTGTTCCCTCTAACTTTAATTGGCACCAAATGCCCAACTTTATGTTTGCAAATATTGTCTAAGACGTTCTCAAGCACAGATGAAAGGAGACGCAATGCAAGAACCCTTTGTCCAGGAACCTAAACAACAAAACTCCGCTGACATTAAGATAAAAAACATGGGCGATGAAATTATGAGACGTGAAGAATTAATTCATTTTACAAGCATATGGGGTTAGGAGAAGGCTAAAACTCGTGTTAGTAAATATCTTTAAAATGCTCCTTTATGCACAAGTGTACAGAAAAATTTTAGGACGCACCACTTATCATCTGTAAAAGTGAAAGAACAGAGAGATATAAGATCAAACATGACAGCCAACTAAGTAAAACTTATTTAGGGTCTATTTGGTATGATGGATTTAGAAGGGAGGGGAGGGAAGGAAAAATTTTATTAGTTGAATTTTTAATAATTGAAGAAGTGGGGTTATGATATTTTAAGAAAGTAAAATGTAAAACAAAGAACAATAACTATGAATTTAGAACTTTTAACCCCACTTCCCAAATTTTTATAAACTCAATTCACAAAGATTCTCCCCTCCGCCCATTTTTCCCACCCTCCACTCGTAAAGAAACAGGCTACTAATGTCATGCTAAGAACCACTTCAACCCAAATACTTAAGCTCTTAAGAAATATGCTAAAACTATCCACATTCAAATACATCCAGCGCGTAACATATAGCATACCACACTTCTAGTGAGTGCCACAGCTTCTTTTATTGTGTAACCAGCTGCACCAGGATCACCCTCACTTCGCAGATAATCACGTTCAGTCAAATTATCTGCAACATAGCCAACAGAATCACCACAAATTATTTATAACTGTAAAATGCTTGATACAAAAGAAATTTGTATTTTAACTGAACAACTTGAATTCCAGAATAACTAGGATATCACTGAGAACTTTTTTAGAGCAATAATAAAACTTGAAATGCTATATATTAACAACCAGGCAATTAAAACAGATCAATATTAGTCAATTTAGTAGAAGAAATGAAATAATAGGAAAACACAATCTAGACTGGAAGCAACAACAGTTATGCCTTATCCCAATGTGTGAGGTCAGCTATATGGATCGCACAACGTCATTGTACTGTATCAGTAACCAAGTATTTAAATGTATTATTCACTAACATATCTTGCCCTATAACTTTACTGAGTATTCGCCTTGGTCTCCCCCTTCCTTTTTTAATTGGACTCTAGCATATTTGATCTACCCCTTTTCACAGGCACGTTTAGTGGTCTTTTTCAAACATGTCCAATCCGCCTCAAAGTATTTTCTCATTTTCACACTATCTAAGCTGGAAACAAAACGATACTTTCATTTCTGGGCCTCCATAAGGAAAATTAAATGAAAGTTTCCAGCTGAGCCAAGCCTTAGCCACTACTTTGAGACATGCTCAACCATGAAAAGAAAATCCAATTTGTATATTTCTATTAAACAATAATTGATTGAACCTTCAAACAAGCAATCATGCAGTATTGCAGAAGATTTGGCAGCAAAGCATGGGATAGTGGGAGCAACAAAATGGACTACTAAAATATAATTAATAAAAGACAAGGCATACCGTTTACAGACACCAAATCAGTGCAATTTTCAACAACATCCCCAGCCAAGGAAAATCTTAATTCCCTGACAGCCTCAACTCTCTCACTCCAGGCATTCCATGAACTGCTACTTCCAGTGGCTGAAGTCTTTTTCGTATTATTCTCATCATTAAGCTCATATTCTTTATTATCTATTGGTGGTGTGACCAAGGAATTGGAGACGTCATTCTTATCACACAGAGAAAATTTCGTATCATTGACATTTTCAATAGGCTGATTCACAGATTCATGACCAATACCTACTTCTAAGATTGAGTTTCTCTTTTTTCTCAGTTTTTCTTTGCCCCTCTTCTGCAATAGCTTGAGTAAAGCAGGACTCATCTTCTCCATAACCTCAGCCTGGGCTTCTGCAATCTCTTGATATGACATTTGCTCAATGCGATCTTGATTCTCAGCATCAATTTGACTCTCGAGAGACATTGAAACTGGTTCATTTGCAAACTTCATGGAAGTAGAATAAAAATCCGTTCTTGAAGTCAAACTACTATCCTGTGGTCTACTGAGCCCATCTAGTGATCCAAAACTGTCATCAGGCATTCTTTTAGAGTTGATTTGTTTGCTTGCAGCCTCATATTTTGATGCTTCCTTAACATCATAAATAATGGCATCTTCATTAGTTTCCTGAAGATCTAGCTCTCTTGAGTTACCCAATTCAATGGGTGAGACTGAATCCATAATCCCACTATCGGAGCTATATGACTGTGGTTTAGCTTCAGCTTCCATAAAAGTACTGATGTCTACTGTATCATCAGATGAGATTTCCTTGTCAGCAATATTGCCTTGTTCATTGCCCACTTTCTTTTCCTCAGGTTGTCTAGAGTTTAACATGTGTTCTTCTGATTTCTTCCCCAATGGAGAATTATCTTGGTGAACGATCTCTTTCCACTTGCTAAAATCCAACCCTTTTTTGTCTCTCCTATGCACTGGATTGGCATGGGCTTTAACTGGGTCAAGATCCATAAAATCTTCATATTCTTCATCATCCTCAAAATTGTTATCACTATCGTCATTGTTAGCATCATCTATTTTACTATTCACAGGTCTCCAATACTGTAATTCAAATCAAATTTTGACCATCATTTTACAAGGCTAAGCTATGATAAAAATTACTCGCTTTACTAAAATGAGTTTATGTAAGTGGATATTCACGCAACAAATTGAATTAATAAATAACACACACACACACACACACACACACAGATAGGCACATAATCACTAGTGACAATGAATGTAGCTTCTTCATTGAATTTTCTCTAGAACCTACCCTCAAGCCACACAATTGGAGGTATTCAACTCAGTTATAACAGCATGCCAGATTAGTTACTAACTGCTGGAATATTAAAATCCTGAATCAAAGACATTTCAAGGCGCAACAACATCAAACAATCGCATAAACCATTAGGAACAAGGGATCAAACATTAAAGAAAAATAACTAAAAATAGAAAAGAAATCAACCGACATGCTGTACAAATCCAAATGTCAATAGAACAAAGAATGAGGCCATGAAGAAGCTATCAAAGGATTCACTAGATAGAATTGCACCAAATATCCACCCCATCTATTAACATTAGAAAGTTCAAGTTTTAATGTTGAATTTATGTTCTAAGGGCATATGATATGGGTCTCGTCATTCCACCACAAAAGCTTAAGTCAATGTGGTGGAGACTCAACTCATCTATATACTCCTAGAATAGCTTTGATTTATTCGATGTGGGACTTTGGGTTTCTCAATATCATATGCCCTAAGACCATAAATTCAACATTTAATACTATCCAATAAAAAACACATTGGTTTTTCAGCTAAAGCCCAAAACTTTGCAACAAAAATGAAGGTCCAAAGTGAGTAGTCCATTTTGCATAGCCTAAAAATTAAAACCCATAAAAAAAAGGCAAAAAGAAGTGAAAGGAAGAGATGGGTAAGGACTTACAGGACCCTCAGAGCGATGGCGAGCAACGGGAAAGGGAAGAAGATTGGGTTGAGGGAAAGAAATGGAAGTGGGTTTCTCTGTAACACCCTTCTCAACAATGCTTCCAAGGAGGGCAGAAGAGTAATTATGTCCGATAGAAGGAAGAGAGTCACTCCCAAATGTCTTCTTCTTCTTCTTCTGCTTCTCCATCGTTACTATGGTGAGAGGCGAGATGTGACGAATAAGAAGGTAAGTAAAGTTTTCGAAACAAGAACCAACAGAAAGGAAAGGAAAAGAGAAACGAGAATGTAGTAGTAGAGAGCTAATTTGGCATCATTTTTAATTTTCATCATGATTGATTTTTAGTTGCGATGATTTTTGATGATTTTTAATTGTTATGATTTATTTTTGATTGGTATGATTGATTTTATTTGGTTTGTTTGTCAAGTCATTATTTGGATGATTTTAATTGTCATGATTGATTTTATTTTGTTACTCAAAATAATATATTATGCCTCGTCAGCTTTTGATTGAATCGTCGTCACTAAAATTTGATGACTCACCAATTTCCGTTAAGTTGAGTAACTATGTTAGATTTGAAGAACTAAAAGTATACTTTCCAAAAATAAAGGACTAAATTGAAACTTCATACAAACATAAGGGACTAAATGTATACTTTAGCTTTTATATGATTATATTATATGTACAATATATAACTATTTACTGCCTCCAATCCTTATTACTACTTCCAGTCCTAAATATAAAATTTATTTACCTAATTTGTTTAGATTAAGAATATTAGTTAAAGTAATTAAAATGAGATAATATTATCAATATACTCTAACTATCCACTTTCTTCATCATCTCTCTCTTCGTGTCTATTACTCCCTCTGGTCCCTAATATAAGAGTCGGCAGCCAAAAAAATGTTTCTTTAAAAAATCAATTGAATGTTAGTTGAGTGTTTGGAGTTAATGATTCTTTTGAGAAAGAGAAATACATAAGCATTGAAAAATATGCAAGGAAGTTAAGGGCAAAATTGAAAAAACGCATTAAATGATGAGAGAATGAGAAATTAGCTCTTATATTTTGAACCAAAATCGTTAAACTTTTGGCTCTTGTATTAGGGACTAGAGGGAGTATCAGAGAGCATTGACTCCACCTTGCCTCTCTTCATGTTTATCATTAGGGAGCATTGACTCCACATTGCCTCTCTTCATATTTATCATTAGAGAGCATTGACTCCACCGTCCCTCTCTTCTTGTCTATTACCAGGGAGCATTGATAAGGATATTTTGGGAAAAAAGTTAATAAAAACTATAAATAAGTGTTATATTTAAGACCAAACTCATCTCCTTAAATAAGTTTTATATTTAGGACCGGAGGGAGTATGAGTCACCAACCACCACTAATTTTGAGTCCTTCATATAAGTCACCAAGTGTCATTAAGTGATTCATTTATTAAATTTTATCCAATATACCTCATCATCCATATTGGTAGAGAACTCTTTAATTGGATTCACCTTTCCTTCTACTCTTGTTTCTAATATAAAAGTTTTTTAATGGTAAGGTGAATGTGTTGACATGTAACTATTGGCAGAGTGAAAATTGTGTTTGCGTATGCAAACGTGTTTATAATAATATTATCATTATATATTCAATAGATGTGATCAACCAATACTATGGTCCCTTTGGATGATAAAGGAAATTGAGGGGGAAAGTGAAAGTTTGTTAGTAATTTAAACATATCTTGGGTCACAAATTTTTTCTCTCCATTTTCACACTTCTTTCTGGCCCCACAAACTTTACTTTCTCATTATTAACTTTATTTTTCATCTTCACCATTTTACTTTCCATTTCTTCGCTTTCATTTCTTAGAACGAAACACATTAAAATGAGTAGAATCTCATCGATGGTATGGTAATTGAGAATCAAGGTTCTTTCGTTTGACCTTTGGAATCAATGTTCTTGATTACATAGTTTTCTTTACTTCTTATATTAATAATCATTACAACCTAAAGGCTTAGGTACTATAAACTTTAGAAGAGATGTTGAGAGCTTGTGTTTTACTAATGAAAGGAAATTGCAATACTTCCATGTCTTAGTGGAATTGTAAACAATAATAGTTATTACACCTTTCGTTTTTAAATATAAGTTCACTTTCAAATTTCAATTTAGTCCTAAATATAAGAAACTTTCTAACTTTTCTCAAATTTTCTCAAATAAAGTCTAATAATGTTTATCTATAATAAATAAGAAAGAAAGAGATAATAAATGTATATATTTAGGGTAGATTAATTATATTACATGTTAATAACTACCTAAACTAGCATTTTTAATCTAAACAAATTAGGAAAATGATCTTATAATTAGAAATGAAAGAAGTATTTAAGTATTCAAATGGCTCCTTTTTGGAGTTTTGTATGGGAGAAAGTGTAGATTACCTTTATCTTGGATATAAATTAGAGAGGAAAAACTATTTGGTCTTGAAAAGATACAGTATATCAAATCTCCAAGAAGATAGAATTGTATCCAATATCATCAAATATATAAACCAAATCCGTCCACAAACTTATATTGAATTGTATCCAATATCATCAAAAATTAACCATATATTCTTAAAAAGCAATTTCCAACAATTTAATTAATCAAATACATCATAGGACTCCCAAGGATCATATAAAACAAGAAAGTTTGGATTATAAACAACAAATCAATTACTATTTTGATTTGTGGGTTCGAAAAATCGTATCCCTATCACTAAATGGTTATCTCAATAACAATGAAAATCAGTCTATCCTTCTTCACTCCATATAAGCCCAAAATAATGTTAATAAGTAATAACCCAACTTAACATGTATGACACATTCACACATGTATATAAACATAAACATCATCTAAACTCTCTAGCCTCAATAAAGTGATCAAACAATTTTAATTTAACTGTATTTTTTTCTTGTGCATTTTCACAAACCCCGTGTGTGCAAGATAAACGCGTACGATTCATAAATAATATATATACACCCAAATTCGACTCTTAATTTATATGTCCAGCCATAGGATATAAAAGAATTTCAACTTCTTCCTCCCCACAATGCAATAACAAGAAAAAGGATGACTATAATCCCTTAACACATACAGCTTCACCAATCAA
Organism: Mimosa pudica; assembly: GCA_029929735.1. Lineage (NCBI taxonomy): Eukaryota > Viridiplantae > Streptophyta > Magnoliopsida > Fabales > Fabaceae > Mimosa > Mimosa pudica. Next base: position 5,838,536 of record JAKELP010000035.1, read on the forward strand.
GAACAAAGATACACACACACATGGCAAAGATGTACATAACAGAAAGATGTGTGTGCGCGCAGTAACATCCCAAAATTTTAAGCAATAAATTAACTAATAATTAAATATAAGTTTAAGGGTCTTATAGAATTCAGAGACTCAATTATGGATTGAAAATTAAATTAATGATTGACTTTAGAAATTATTAAGAATTTCAAACGAAATTGATCCTATCTTAAGGTTATTAGTTGTGAGACTAAGCCATGAAAATTGGATATCATAAAATAGAAATATTAGATAAGACCCAAAACTTAGCTAATTGATTAATTTTAGGATGATTACAATTAGAAGTTTAAAAAAATTATTTGAATTCAATATGTGTGATTGATAATGTAAAAAAAAAACTTATCAACGTGCCACCCACAACTGAATTTAAATGGGCCAAATAAGGCCGAAAGTGGGCAGCAACGTACTGCCCACTTGAGTCAATGTAAGGGGGCAAATCCCCTTATATATATAAAAAGAGAAACAGAGTTGTCACTGAAAGAGTGAGGGGCGCTGAAATTCAAGATGAGAATGGAGGAGAGATGAAAATTAAGGGGTTCTTGAGTTTTATTCTGGAGGAAATCCAAGAATTCATAGATCTCAAATCTTGTAAGTAAATTCCTTTTCTTCCTCTCTTTCCTTTTAACTTTCATATTTTGAGCCAATATCTCAATTTGCAAGGCTAGGAAAATATCTAGGATTTGACAAAAAAATTTCAAAATACTTATTGTAAGAGATGGTTTGACATTAGAAATAAGTTTGATGATGATTCTAAAATGTTGGATTTGTTGGGGAAATTCTTGAATCAAATCTTGAGTTTTAAAGTGTGGTTTCTTGCTTAGAATTTGGGGTTCTCTTAGAATCTGATTTCAATGGCTATTGTGTTCAATTTTGTTGTTCTAAAACTACATTGGGTAGATAATTTATAAGTAGTCTACAAGCTTGGATTACTTGATTTTGAGTTAGGATGGTGATTTGACAAAATTTATGTGTTGAAAAGTTAAGGTTTGGTGAGGATTTCGAAAAATCCTCTAATTGTTCATATTCTTGGTGCTTCCTTATGGTTTTCAACCCGTTAAAAGATTATCCTAAAATGTTGGGGTTGTTGGTGGAAACTCTTGAATCAAATTTTGAGTTTGAAAGTATGATTAAGTTGGGGTTTGATTGGGATAAATGTGATTTGATGATGAATATGACCAAATTGTTGATTTTAATATATTTATTGATGTTGATGAGTAATCGTAACATGTTGAGATTGGAGGAAGATTAGAGTAAATTGAGTTTTGGTGATTTTTAGGATGATTTATTGTTAATTTTGGATGTAAGTTGATCCATATAGATAATTTGAATGTAATTTTTTTAATGGGTGATGTTTATAATGGCTGAAGTGGATACATGTAAGCTTGAGAAAAATCCTTGCTGATTTGTTTCAATTGTTGTTGGTCAATGATGAAATATAGGCTAAGTTGTGAGTTGAGAAGAGGTTGATAGGGAAGTCTATAAATTGATTAATATTGAATGTTTTGATAGGGAATTGAATTCCCAAATTTGAATATTGACACTTGATTGAAGTGCAATTTTGTGTGTGATTGTGATGTAGAGCGTCACTTGTGTCAAATTGATGGGAAAAATTCTTCTACTGTGGTAACCCTTAGTAACTGCATCTAGGTAACCACTTCCTTATCTTATGGGGGGTGTGTGTGTGTGTAATTGATAGACTATGGAAGGTTTGTGAGCCTCATGATATGTTGGTGATGTTGGGCTCTATATATATATATGACCTAAAATTTGTCTATATATATATATATATATATATATATATATATATATATATATATATATATTCTGCTTTGTGAATTGATAAATTGCTATGACAATTGACTCAAAATATTGATGTTGCATTGTATAGCTTTGATGATAGAAATGTCTAAATTCTTGTTGCAAATGTGTTATAATATATTTGGTAAATCTGTTGTTGATTTGACGCCCTATGAGCTTTGGCTCACTCCCCTTCACGTGATGAGGTTACCCGATGGCCATCGTGTTAACCTTTTGGGCTAGTACTGACGTTTGAAATTGTTCTTTGGTGGTTCTGTCAGTACTTGGATCTGTCTCTATGGAGACGTTTGGATCTTATTAGATCTGCCATTAAGGGCCTTTGGATCTCATTGGATCTACCCTTTGGGGTGTTTGGATCATTCTTGTTAAAATGAATTGCTTATTATATGAATTATTGTTTTGGCATATTATGGTTTCATGATAGATACTGATATTAGGACCTGATTGTTTTCATGAGTACCTTGTTGTACCTGTTGGCATGTAAGGCAAAATGGGAAGAATAAGTGTTACTGGGACTCTGTCTCACTGGTTGCTTTTTATTTCAGGTTCGAGTTCAATGTTAAATGAAAGGGCAAGGAACTAGAGGAAACTCACAGAATGTGAGATCATTGAGTATTCTCTCGTATGATGTATATTGCCAAACACTGAGCTAGACATACATTCATATCTGCTTCCGCATTTTATTTGATGTTATGGATTACTGTATAGTGGTATATTCTAAGACATGTCATCTTCTGGCAATCTGCGGCTTGAGACATTGCAGTTTATTTATGTTTCTAAAATTTGGTTTCACATTGTATGCAATTGATTTCTAGAGGCTGGAGAATTTTACTTAATATGTTTGGTTTGGGCCACCATGGATTGAGTTAGTGGCTCCTTTTGTGATGATAATCTTTGTTGCAATTATGATGTTTGAATTATGCTTCGTAAAGAAAGATGGTAGTCGGTTTTGACAATGATTTTAATTACCATGTTAGACATATTCTTTTTCTAACATGGTATACTTACTTTTCATAAGGACATAGTTTCATATGTTACAAACTTTCTAGCATTGTTAGATTAAATGAGTTACCCTTAAAAATTTAATAACCATGTTAGCATTTAACCTTTTATAACATGGTTAATCTATTCAAATTTTACCAATCTTTTGTTATCCATGATAGCATTCCAAATTTTATTTAACAATGTCTTTTTCTATCATGTATAAACGATTCTGAAATATCATCTTGCTCCTAATAACTATGATAGATCCTTTTCTATCATAGTTAGACTTTGTAAATGATTATTCTTCTTTTAACTATGATGAAGTCTTTCGATCTATGTATTTTTCTTCTTATGTATTTAAGATTGAACTTTTAATAACTATGATAGTATCTTTTCTATCATAGTTAAGGTTTAAATATACTTACCAAACATATAAATATATTTTATATTGTATTAAAATTGCAATTAGTTGGAAGGATGTTACATGTGTAATCCGAACAAGCAAAGAAGAAAGATTAAATAGTACGCCCCCAATGTAATAAGAAATTAAAGCCCAGAACCTTAAAGAATAATCTAGATTTTCATTGCCCCTCACTCTTTCTCCCGTGTACTCAATCGAAGAGAAAATAATAAGTGTGTTAGGAATAATCTGATTGCTTGTGTGTGAGTTGATGTGTTTGAATATAAATACTACTTTTATTTTAATATTTTTGTACACTAATGTATGTATATAGTGCATTATATTTATTTGTACTTTTTTTATAACAAAAAAAGTCTTTAGGAGTATTTGTTTGTACTTTTACTTATGGGCCTTTACAAATAAGCTTTAGGAGTATTTATTTTGCCAAATATTTCTTTCTTTTTCCTTACTTCTTTCTTCTTTCTTCTTTTTCGCCAATTCAAAAATTTTGAGTAATACAGAACATACAAATCCAATCTAATTATAACATGTTAATACACATGTTACTTTTCCTACCTACGACCATTATTTCCTCTCCCCTTAATCATCGATCACGTAATTAAATATGTATTTATTAGCTCATTTTTCAAATCATCTGATAAAAGCACGTCAATTAATTTGGTCATGAAAAGTACAGCAAAGTATTATACAATCAACACGTCATCAAGAAGGTTTTCTATTCATTCGTTTAATTGTGACTTCGATCTCTGGCGTTGGGTATGGAGAAGCATTAAATCTCCCAGGCCAGCTGTCCCACCCTTTGAGGTGCCTACAAATCAGCGGGGGATTAGTCTCTCACTTGTCGAGTGAGGGGATACCTTGATCATGGATAAAAAAAATAAGAGGACGTTCTTGGCAAGAATGATTTTTTAAGTCGTTCTTCCCAAGAACAACTTCCATTACATGTATCCCCATGCACTTCAAAATTTTACTTCCTCTCATTCTAAATATAAAAAAATGTTACTTCCCCTAGTTTTATATATAAGACCTAGTTGATTTTTTATTGGAGGGAGTATTATTTAACCTCAAATTATCGCATTATATTGATGTAGCTTAATTAGAATTAAGCATATTAAACATATGTCTTCTTTAATTTTCTCCATTTTCATTACTATATTTAGAAAAATTAATGTCATATAAAACAAAATAATGACACATAAATTTAAGGGTGAAGATGCAAAATTAACCACCATAAATTTTCAAATGGACAACAATGACACCCTAAATTGGATGGTGCAAAACCGTCCATTGTAAATGAAAATGAGACAGATTTAGTCTCGCCGTTAAGTTGAGGCAAACAGACGTTATTTTAAACGTGGGTACCACCTTCACCAAATGACGTGGCAAGACACATGGTATCTGAATCCTAATTCTTAAAGGGGTATTTACACTTTAATCCCAAAAAAGAGATTTTAATACTAAGAGATCCCAAAAAATCATATAATTACTATTAGGTCCCGTCACCCCACTCCTCTCTCCTTCAATTCACCTCCTCCATCCCTCCTCCCCCCTCCATTCAACCCATTGAAAACGTGAGCCTTATAATCTTTCTGTGAAATATCACTTAGTTTCTAGTGCTATTTTAATTTAATGTTATAATCTGGGTTTGTTTTTATTATATATGCAACAGGTACAGGTATATACATAGATGTCAAGTCCTGCCCGTGTGAAGATGTTCACGTTCTTCGGTCAATCCTAATGGAGTCTGGTTCTGTTGCAACTTCTTCGCAATCCAAATGATTCATCCACAATATAATTATCCTTCTTGTACATACAATGCGTGCTCTTCTTTTGTTGTTTCATTCGGTGATTGGATTTCTTCTATACTGGAGAACATCCTTTAAAATGATTAAGTTTCATCGGCTTTATACAACCGCGGCTGTTTGCAGGGAAGGAAAGTTGGGGAGGAGGGATGGAGGAGGAGGTGAAGGAGAGAAGAGGGGAGTGGGGTGGGGTGGGATGTCACATTGAATGCTACTAATAACTTGGATGCGATGTATGGATGCCACCTTAAACGTTTGGTTTGCCAGGGATCACATCAGCTGGCACTTGGTATGGGAGAAAGCTAATTAAACTGAAATTACTCTACTTCTCATTTTTGCTTAAGGTCATACTTTTATTCCCTGCATCCATGTGCTCCGTTTTAATTCATTTCTTGTTTGAATGTATTCCATTTGAAAAAAATCCCTTGAATCTTATTAACTCTTTTTAAAATTTGTTAACTCTCTTATTTATAGAAAAATACTAGCATACTCTATGAATGTCATACACATCTATTTGAGCTCTAACCAATAATATATCAAAATACTGAAATATAATGATCGATGTTTTTTTATCTAAGAGAAATCATGGTTTAATTTTTTTGTGACACGGTCTTCCTAAAACATCCATAACATTAAATCATATATCTCATTTTATATGTTTAGAAATTGATTATTTTGGATAAAATGGTAAAAATACAAGGTACAATCAATTAAGATCTTATATTTAATTAAAACTAAATCGGACTCACTATTACATCCAGGAACATATGAGTATGAGTATAATTTATGTATCTCCACCTCCCAATATATGAGAAGATAGAGAAGTGATAGTGATTGGGGCATGACTAATGGTGTTTTCATACTTTGTTTTTATGAGCTTAGCTTTTTCCGAAATAAAAGCAGCATTTGATTGCCCCTCCAACCACAAAAGATAGGCATTGTCTCTCTTTTCTTATCCTCCATCACTCTCCTGTCTCCCTTTCCTCCTTATCTCTCTTTCATCCATCTTTTCATGTGTGTGTGTGTTATTTCCCTCCGTCATCATGAACGCGCATGTGTGTGTGTGTGTGTGTGTATATAATATATATATAAACTGTAATTTGTTTCCTTCAACAATAATTGCTTTTGTATGTTTGGGTCCAATATATGCAGCATGAAATACTATCTTAAGAACAAATCATTCAACATATATTTTTAAATAAATTTGAGAAATAAATATTCTTGTGCACTAGCGACCGCCTTATGGACAGCAAGTTTTCTTAAGGATAGATGGATATATATCATTTGTCGCACAAATAGGCACTCTCTTTTCTTTTTACTGCCTTTTTAATAATTGCTGCTCATTATACTCATCGATCATACTAACTAGAGTCCACCTTCACCAGATTCCCACTTGATCTTTGCTCTAAATAGATATAAACAATTGCTTCATTCAACTTCGACCATTTATCGCATTCGAAAATACTTGTTCCTAGTTATACAACAGTGCCTTTTAACGTTTGACACTTTTCTAATCCTAACTAATTCAGTTGTTTTTGACATAGAAGAAAAACAAATAATTAATGATGGAAATTCCCTTACTATACTACACGAAATAAAAATAGTTTGAGAATCAGACTTATAAATTTGAGGGAGATGACAAACTTAGACTAACTTTTATATTTTGAACATAGTAGAACGAATTATAATCTCTCTCTCTCTCTCTCTCTCTCTCTCTCTAAGAAACTTATAAAAAATAAAGGAAATACAGCTAGCTGATTGGATTTGTTTTAGATTGATTATTTTTATAACAAGATTGGATATTTTAAAAAAACTATTTATATTAAATGATGCTTTGAAGGAAAGAGAAAACAAAATAAAAAAGTGAACTGTATTAACTATTTATTAGTGGGAATATAAATATTGAAATGGAAAAAAAGGAATATGCATGGGAATCATTGGTGAGACTCTGAATTTCATGAAGGCAAGGGCTATGCGGCTATGCCTATTTGAGCGAATGGAATAACATTGAATCGATATCTCATTATATGTTCTAATTAATATCCTAATTACGAAAAAAATAAAAATAGTATTCTCTCTAGATACACATAAAAAATTATACTCATTTCAATATTAATAAATATAAAATTTATTTACTTAATTTATTTATATTAGAATGTAAGTTGATTTAATTAATGCAACGGGCTTTTGTTAATGCAACATCATATTCTACCCCAGTGAGGGGCCTCTCTACTAAGATCTCACTTTGTCTGACCTTCTATTCAACCTTCATTTTGATCCAACAACCTTGATTTTTTATTTTAAAAAATATTACATTAAATACATATTTTAATATTAGCATTGGATTAAAATGGAGGTTAATAGAAACCATTTTATCTAAATATAGGCAAAATGGAGATACCTCAATGGAGAGGGCTCATGACTTATCTTACCCATCTTTCTTAATTTATAACACATCTCTTGAAGGATTACTCATTGAGGAAATTTAAGAAAACATTTACAAAAATCAAGCATACATCATATATTTCATGAGGTCCATAATATAAAAACTCAAAATGTGAATGATTTTAGTTTAAAATTAAGCTCACCCTTATATTCCCTAATCATTTGATGCATTTTTCCTTCTCTGACCTCTCACTCTCTTTCATATTTTTTTTTTGATAAACACTCTCTTTCATATTTAACTATTTATTAATGTTTATATATTTCTTTCTCTTAATAGTATCATGATAAATGAGGGCAATATTGAAAAAGAATTAATTACACACATCCAACTCATTTTTACATGTTTTTTAAAGAAACATGTTTTGATGGCTGAACTCTTATGTTGTTACAAACCAGAGGAAATATTTAATACTAGGGCAAAAGTGCAAAAATATGACTAAACTTTACCCTAAGTTGCATTTCTATGACTTAAGTTTCGCAAGGAGCAAAAATACCACTAAACTTGGGATTGAGGTGCAAAACTATGATTTTTGTCAACTATGACGGTGTTGACCGTTAGTCTTCGACTTGTAGGATGCTGAGTGTGCAATAATGACCATGTGGCATGCTGAATAGACTCTTTATTGGTGTTATGTGGAATAAGGGGTAAATGTATTTAAAATAATGCAAAAAATATGATTATTTTATTCTAACAACAGGCTCATATTTGCACTCAAAGTACATTTACTTTAAATATGACAATGGTGGAGTGTGCAATCTGGGAAAGAAAAGAAGGGGCTCCTCGACGCCGAAGAAGGACGTGGCCGGGGATGGGTTTTTGACTGCTGGATTCGAAGCTTTCCGTCGTGGGTGTCGTGTTCGCAGGCGGTGGTAGACATGGCAGTGAAGGGTGGCTCTCCAGATCTAACTTAGATGGTTGTTTTTTCAGATCTGACTATGAGGTTGCTTTTTGGGTTTCTTCTTATGATCTCCTGTGGCTAGTCCACAGCCACCGAGCCACCATGAAGGTTGTTAAGTCAGGGCTCTATCTGGGTTTGAGTGGTCCTATGGTAGAGCTTGTGGAGTCCTGTTTACCACTAGTAGGTATTATAAGTAATATGTGTGTCTAGGTTTTAAAATTTCTTAAATGTGTGTTATGTTATCTATGGTTCTGCCTGATCTTGTGGGTTAATTTTATCTGTGTTAGGTGTTGGCTAAGTTCTAATATGATCTGTATCTCAATGGAGTTTGGTCACAAACTTTATTGTACTCCTCACCTTCTTGGAGGTGAGACTGTAGCTGCTAATATGCAGCATTCACATCAAAGTCGATGGGCTCGAGAGAGCAAGTCTTCGGACAACCACCTTCTATTGCACTCTCACTTAATCATGATAGAACGGATGTTCAATCTCTTCACCTTCTACCTGCATTGGTTAGGTATCAACATTAGTATTTGGAGTCAGGTTTGTCATGTTGTCTTAATATTTTGATTGTAGCTAGTATGGTGGCCTATGTATTTTATCCAGGGTAAATGGTGTCTTCAATGGATGGATGCAGAGTGCCAAGTGTCTGTATTAGGTGCTCTAGTTTGAGTATTAGTGTATGTACTAAGTTTCTATATTAATGAAATTACCTCTTCGGCCAAAAACAAAGAAAAATATTGAATGTTTTTTCCTAGTCATCATCATCATGTGTATTAATGGTGCTATTGTTCGTAAAAAAATGGTGCTATGGCCAAGAAACCTGCAATTTATGTCTAAATTGGACCCTCCATTCACTATGTGATTGTTACCTTCTTGTGTGTATGTGGACTGTATGTGGACCCTCGTGTGGCTTCTGATGCATCATTTATCTCAAAAGCCTATGCCCATCTCCTCATTCTTCTTCCTTTCTTCCATCTTAGCCTTTCTTTTCTTCACTTTATTTATTTCCACCGCGCGTGCACATCCCCATATATACCCGCACTTGCACAATGCCCAAGTTTCCCGACGACTTTTGTTTATTCTCTTCTTCTTTTTGACAAATGGCAACATAGATAGGGGAGCAAACAGATTCTTTGTTGCCTTCACCATTTTTTCTTAATGAAAATGGTCAAGATTTGTACAGTAGAGTGCTTGTTCTTTCACTGTGTAGCAAGAAACTCTATTATTTACTTTCCTTCTTTTGGGATCACCTGGAATGTGTATATTCAGAGAGAAAGAGTGAAACAAGTACTCCAAGACTCCTGTTATTCTGATAAAAAAATCCCTGTCATAACTTTTTTACCCGACCAAATAAAATTAAAAATGTGGGAATCATTAACTTAATTTCAAAGTGGGTCAAAGAGTTGTTAATAACCACCACTAACAAGTGCAATAACCTTCATTAATAAGTAGTAACAACTCCTTAGGACCTCTTTAAAATTAAATCTCTTTTTTGGGACCTAGATGCAATTGTCCCTTTATTATACTCCCTCCGGTCCCTAATATAAGAGCTCAAAATTTGAATTTTTTTGTCCCTAATATAAGAGCTCATCTAATATTTTCTCCTCATTTAATGCGTTTTTCCTACTTTACCCCTAACTATCTTTCATGTTTATTAATGCTTATGTATTTGTCTCTCTTAAAAGAATCATAATAAATATGGGCAATATTGGAAAAGAAACATTAACTCCAAACACCCAACTAACATTCACATGTTTTCTTAAGAAGTGTTTTTTTGGCGGCTAACTCTTATATTAGGGACCGGAGGGAGTAGTTAGTTTTCATAACATTTTTCATTTTTACCTCACTCACTCGTTTACTATACATAATTTCTCTCCCTCTTTCATTTAATTTAATAATATATAATGACACAAATGGATAATATGCATTTATTATTTTGACTTTTGCATATTAACTCATATATTTTGTATAAAATATTTGTCATATTACCTCTTTTATTTAGGACTAGAGCGAATATATGCACCACTCTGTTACTCCCTCTTATCCCTAATATAAGAGCTTAAAATTTGAATAATTTTGGTCCAAAATATAAGAGCTCATTTCACATTCTCTTCTCATTTAATGTGTTTTTCCTACTTTGCCCCTAACTCTCTTTCACATTTATTGATGTTTATGTATTTCCTTCCTAAAAGTATCACAATAAATATGGGCAATGTTGGAAAAAAACATCAACTCCAGACGTCTAACTAATTTTCATATGTTTTATTGAGAAGCGTGTTTTGGCGGTCGGGCTATTATATTAGGGACCGGAGGGAGTACTATATATAAGCCCATTTGTGGAAGATTTTGTCTACCTTTTTTTGGTGAAATATAAGTCCACCATCTAAGGAATTATGTGAGTGGTACAATTTTGCCCTTATTAGTGTGAGAGAGAATGTTAATAAATGTAGAAAGAGAATATAACATTTATTCTTAAATAAGGGTAGAATTTTTTTTATCAGGAAACATAAATGATTTTATTAATTTATAAAATTAGAATACAAATACATTAGAAAACTTAAAAGATAAACATGGATAGGAGTGAGCCACCACCGTCGCAAAAACCCTACAATCTTCTTCATCTTTCCTTCATGAGAATTTGTGGGTAGAGAAGAACCGTCACCGGTAGAAAAGTCATTGAGTAGTGGTTGTTCAAAGAACCATCCTAAATGATCTACATCTCCTATCGACAATAAACCAATCAAATTGGTTTTCAAAGAAGTTCCATGAGTAGAAATCACAAAAACAAACGTACTCACAAGACTAATATATAAGATGAAGATTGGGTAGAAGAAGTTCCTCTTGTCGTCGAAACTCCTAAACCAATTTATTTGAAAATGAAAGAAATATAAAAGCAGACCAATGAAAGTGACAGACGTCTCCTTCCCCGGCATGAACCGGGGAAGGAGACGTCGATGAAAAAATTCGTAAAACGACGAGAGAAGAGATCCCACCACCACCCAAAAAGTTTGAGAGGAGGGTGAGAGAGGATAGAGCCAACTCAAGAGAGTAGGACCTAAAAAAACCAGAGAACTAATTTACCTTAAATAAGGGTAGAATTGGAAAGATTGAACAATTGTAAACATTTCCAATAACTTAACTACATACTATTGGATAGTGAGACCTAGATAAGGTGGGCTTATAAATATGAATAAAGTGGTATAGTACTACTTCCTATTCCTTCTCTCATGTGTGGGTCTCACATAGACATGTTTTTTTATCTCCTAGTTCCTTTTTCTCTCCTTTCTTTATTTGAATGGAATGGAATATAATGATTCAATAATATTTTACTTTATGATTCACAATTTACTAGTTAACAGTTAAATTAGTGCTGACCAGTGAAAACACGGAATTTTGAGCCAGACATGAATATAATTGGGGGTTTTACTTTCTTTTCTTCCATCTCTCAAGTTTGGTTGTGATTTTTTTTTATGAGTTTGGTTGTGATTTTTAATTACAGGGAAGGTGGACTGTTATTGATCAAGACTTTAGGGTCAAGACAAGTGCAAGAGGTTGGTCTATATGCCAATATTTGTTCTATGTGTACTGTACTAACTGAAGCTAAGAAATTGAACAAGTACAGTTCTATAAGATTTTCTATGTGGCATTTTAGCAAATTCTTTGAGCTTGTAAGGTTGATTCTGGGTATCCCCTGTCAATTGGTGATTCTTGTCTGCATTGTGTCTCCAACATGATGGAAATATATAGGAACAAGATTTATCTGGCTTTGCATTATGCTGGTCATTTCATTTGGACAGCTTTTTAATTATATGGATTAGCCTTCTAGTTATTGAGCTAACCAAGAATGTGACAGCTCCAAGCCTTGGATTTTTACTGAAGTTATGACATTTTTCTCTTTAGTCTTATCAATTTATCTACCATCCATAATGTCATCATATATAATGTCACTTCATATATATCTGGAACAGAAAAAGAAGTAAAAGCTCTCCAATTGTTTTCTTTTCAAGTTCCCAGCTCTAATCAAGTGCCACTCTCTATAATCATATACTTCATTGTTAAACTAAACTGAAGTGACTTAACCGCCGTGAACAAAAATCCTTTAATTAATAAATACTTTATAATCTTATATCCTAAAATGTTAAAAATAAGAGTAAGTCCTTTTAATTTGATGAGATGGATGAGTCATGCAAGAATTTAATATTATTATTTGCAATTTTTTATTATTTGGCTTAGTATATTGTTTGTATGCCATTTGTGGACTTAATTATAAATCGCTAAAACTCAATAATTAAAGGATTCGCTTACAAATGACTTAATGAGGTTGGAGCCGTGTTAGTTCTCCAATAGTCTTGTGTGGAAAAAAAAATTATAATCAGAATACAGAACATTAATCTTTTTAGTTTTGGCATTTTAAACAAAGTCCTAAAGCAAAAGAAAAGTAGATAAAAGAAAAGACAAATCAAACATTCCAAACTGTACATACAGAGAAAAGAGAAAACATGGACAAAAGTTGTAAACAAGATTGAGGAAAATTAAAGAAACAGCAAACTATGACAGATTTTCCTTCTCAAAGATTGTAACTACCTCCACAAGAACCAATTATAAAAAGAATCATGCATGCATGTATTTGTGTACAACAGTATCACAGTGCTCCATTGGAAATTGGTGCTCCTCTCTTGATGTTATCCATGTTGGTAGTTTCATAGACAGGTAGACCACTTGAACAGTAACCCAAGTCATAGTTCTGCAACTCAAACAAGTCAGAGCTTGAATCACTCTCTGCACCATCATCATATTCCTCCTCAAACTTGAACTTTCTGAACTCCTTCTCAGACAACTCATTCCCCCAGTTCCTTTGTTTTTCCAAAACTCCATTACCATGTTTAAAATTCTCATCCTTCTTATCATGATCATCCCACAACTCACTATGTAAAGTAAATGACTTTAGATGCTCAATATTGTCATACTTTGAGAGAGTTCTGAATTCCTTACAACTCTTTGTTGGGGTGTGTATATGAGGAGGTGTTCTAAACCCAACTGAACTGAAGGATGAATGTAAGGACTTTGGATCTGAAGTAGTAGTGGTGGTTGTGGTGGTGGTGCTTGAGCTTCTGAAATGGCTAATGCTACTTCTTCTTCTCCTCCTACCTCCAGGGCTTTGATCATCCTGATCATCCTTCATAGACTGTGAGATGGATTTTGATTTTTTCTTGTTGGATGCAGATTGGCTGAAGAGAGAGTTCAAGAAGCTGGCAAGTCTTCCTCCTGGGGAGCTAGGCTGCTTGTGTTTCTTCTCTTTAATGATCTGCTTCTCCACTGCTACTCCATGAAACTGCTGAGGAAACAAGCTTCTCATAGGCATGTCTAAGCTGATCCTACTTTTGTTTCCATTCCTTTGATCTTCTCTCACAATCTTCTGGCTGGAGTTATTGTTGTTATTATAGCAAATAGTTTCATTATACCCTGAGAAATACCTTGCTGCCTCAAACACATCAAGCTCACCAGAATCATTTCTTCTGTTGAAGGACTTCACCTTGTGATTCTTTTCTGAGTCTACAAGCCCTGCCATGGACATGGAGATCAAAGCTGAAGCAGTCTTCAGTATGTGGATGCTTTGGAAGTAAGTCTAAGGGATATCAATATCTAAGCAGAAGGGACTTTTAAGGATTCAAAGTTATGAAAGGGTATTGAAATGATTGAGAATAGTAGGGAAGATCAGTTTAGGATATGTAATTAATAACTTTGGCCATGATTTTATATGATGCTGAAGGACTGTTCATTAATGGAGGCTTGTGGATGTGACCCCACATGATGTGAAATTGTGTTATAGAAATTTAAACAAGGGAGTGGAGTAAATAAGAAAGAATACCTTTTATATCCTTCTGATGTAGTGAATACCAGAGGTTTTTGTTGGGCATTGTGGGGGGCAAACAGCTGTGTTTCCTTGGATTCTATATGCTTCTACCAATTACAAATGAAATTGTGCTTTAAGTGGGTGTTGGCCATGCACATGTACTACCAGCTGACCTATGAAGCAAAACATAATTTATTTTTGAATTATGAATTAACTAACAAATCTAATACAAAAGAAATATTTCCTTCTCTAACATTGGGAGAAAATTCTCTCAAACTACAAACATTAATTTAGTAACTTCACAATACCTATAAGCATTTGAGGCTAGTTGGAAGAAGTATGGGAATTTTATCTATTATTAAGTTAAGTCAGTTTGTTGAGAGATATTTTTATTTATAATAATGAATTTAAAGTTTCCAGTTTGTCTTGATAATAAAGATATATTTGAACTAATTTGTCTTTCTGGTTTGAATGCAACTCTTGTAGACTTACTGTTTAAAGTTTAGTTAGACTAATTGTAGAACAGATTGCTTTAGAATTTGAATTACCCATTTAAATTTTTTCTGGTGCACTTAAAAAGAGAATTATTTGGTTTAGTAAAGATGAAAGAGTGAGATCCCACCAAAATGTGTAGGGCTTAGAAGTCACTCTTGAGAGAATTGAAGTATATTGTTTGACAAGTAAGTTCTTTTTGACTAGGATAGATTTACTATGGCCCATTAATATCTCACTGCCTCCTCTTTAGGTAGTTTCTGTAATTAAGACTCTTTCATCATACTAACCCTCTTAGTGGGTATTATCTCAATTTCCAACCACTTGCAAGTTCAAATAGAGAATCCACAATCATAACTCATATGTTTATTTTTCATATTATATCATACTCCCTCCAGTCCTAAATATAAGACCCAATTGACTTTTTTAGAAAATCCTGTAAAAAAGCAAAATAAGTTAATTATAAATTGATTTACCTAATTTTTTTCCCCTAGACTAGTTTATTTTACCTATAAACTAATGAATGACCTAAAAATAAATCAAATATGTCATTATTTAATAGCGCAACCTTAACTTCTCCAAAAAAAGTCAATTAGGTCTTATATTTAGGACCGGAGGTAGTATAAGAAAATGGTCTTGGTTCAGCTAACTTCAAATGTTTTCTCAAGGAAATTTTCAGAGGTATCATCATAATACAGAAGTGATGATGCCTATCATGAAGACCCACCAAAGGAGAAAAGTAATTATGGTGGAGTGAGACTTTCCCTTTGCAAAGATAAAGAAGAACTACTACACATGCAAACTTAATATTTGGAACTTTAATTAATTATCTTTTTTAGGTATTTGTGTTTGTCAGATGTATATATCACTTGGCCCCCTTCAAACATAATATGGCAATACAAGCACTAAGTGTCGGAGCAGTGAATCTTAACATGAGCTGTGTTGGCACAAACACACGTGTCCTGCTTAAGAACCAATAAACTCTGCTTATGATGTCCCATTATGTCACATATCACCTTCCTAGAAGGATTCTATTATATTGATTGGATCAAGTTAAGTAGTTCATGTAAAAGATTTTTGATATGCCTATAAGCTAGAAGAGCCTCATATTGTTATCAAGTATCATTTGGATGGCTTTCAGGATCAAACTGTAGTAAGGGACTATAGTTTTGAACAGGAATTTTGATAGTGATTTTTATCTTATTAATAGGAATCGAAACATCTATCTTTATATGTGCATTAATGTCATTTAGTGTGACCTTCCAGTGAGAATTTCACTCAACTTCTGAGATCCAGTCATCTTATATGAAAAATCTTTGGTTCTTTTAGTTGGTAGCATCAAGAGAGAAAAGCATGCAGAAACCAGTATATGAAATATCTGTGGTAGGATTTATAGCCTAATTATTATTACTCTAATACATTTCTCAGTGATTATTTATTAAATTAACAGACATCAATTTCTAATCAGTCATGTCCAAGTATTGGTAGCCCTTCAGTACTTACAGTCTCTTTGATGAAACTAAGATTAAATAAGATTCATTAACTACAGATTAAGTTATTAAATAACATAAGTATAAGCCTGATATTTTACAATTACTTTATGTTATATGAACCTGTAATTAATAGTCTACCGTATCAACACTATTACATAAATAGTGTTGTGAGCTTTTCTGCATTATTTAGCACTTTTTTATTCGTACAGAAACAAAGGTTGCATCATATACTGAACTTTATGTAAAAACTCCTTTTCATGTCACATTATCAATTAGTTGACTCAATTCAATATCCATTTGTATTCATTCCATAAGTTTTCGATGCAAATTGTGATAGTGATTTCCTATTGTTAGGTATTTATCTAGATCAACATATATACCTCTTACTGTTCATCAATACCATATATCACTTTTCCTGTTTTTCAATAAAGCTTGACACAATTGAAATGTTTGTTTCTTCAATTAAAGATCCTTGTATCTTACTAATGATTTCTTATTGGTAAACTTGGTTGGTCTGTATATTACTCAGAATTTATAAAAAAAAAAAACAGCCTGTATTTATACGCAGCCTATAAGTTTAATGTGTTACATCTTGATACTCAACTTTTCATTGATTGGAATTGGAACAGCCACCTATTAATAATTAAAATTATGTTTGAAGCTGTCAAATTGTTGGCTTATTTCACAAAATCAAAACTACATTGACAAATCAAGCTTTCAATGTGAATTTCATTTGTTGATGATCTATTATGTGTAGTCATTTATCAGCTACCAACAATGATGGATCAGCCTTGAAGTTAGCTGTAGGCATTTAGGGAAGATGAACATGACAATTCCATTAAGATCATCAGGCCAATTTCTTTCTTCCACTCTTCATCAACATAGGAATCTGGTTGCATAGATACCACAATGAGTTTAACTACAAAAATACACTGCTCCTAGTTGACTATATCTGTAGCAAGATTTGTGTAATAATTTTAAGCCACTGAAATTATACATTTGAAAAGAAAATGATATCAAATTTTAGGACTATATATATGTGGTGTAGAAATCTAATCTATACAATTTGTGTAACTATAGAAAGGAGATATACACTACATAGTAGTGGATGTCATTGAACCAGGGAGATTTTATTTCTTATTAGCTATACAGATTGTACGGTTGATCCAAGTTCTTTTAAGTTCATCTTCATCTATCAGTACTCATTCTTTATTTATTTTCTCTATTTCTTTTGAATTACTCATTTAATTTTTGTGAACAGAAAAAATCTAGATAAGATCATGTACATGTATTGGCTACCCACCACTAGTTTTGAAGCAAAAAAGGGGAAAACATTCAACTTGGTCACTTGAGATCACAAAGCTAAGGCCTATCACAATGGTTCTGATTCTTAAAAACACTCACTAGACTAGACCTTGACATATCATAGTGCGCTCTTATGGGCTCCACTGTTGAGTCTCTTGCCTGTATTTTGTCGCTCTAAAAAATCAAAATCTTAAAATAGTACTTCGTGATCGCTTTTGAAATTCAACTTGTTCCTAATTATAATATCACTTTATAATTTTTCCCAACTATCTCCCAAAATTAACCCTATCATGCTTATCTAAAATAACAATAGGGGCGAGTAGGATAAATGTATATAGTTGGATAAATCGGTAATATCATGTGTAAATAACTAACTTAACTAATTTCATTAATCTACTCAAATTAGGGAAAACCATCTTATATTTAGAAATGGACGGACGGAATAGTATTTCATATATGTGAAGTTTCTTGTATTGTGATCAAGAGCTGTGTTGGATGTGCATTGTGAACTATGTGTGGTTGTTTTCATTGTTATCAAAGTGACAATTCATCAGAAAATTTCTGGGTAAAGGTTATTGTAGTACGGAGATAGTTATTCCATTATTGTTAAAGTTTCATGCTTGACCACATATCATAGAGATGAAACATCAGTTCGACAAACCTAATTTTATATCTTGTTCTTCTTTTCTAGTTTCCTTGAAGAGGCCTGTAGAAATATTTTTGATAGATTATTACGTTTCAAAATATTAATATGAAAAACTTGAGTCTTTTTAGAATCATACATTATATAATTTTGCTTATGTATTTTGGATGCCATATATACATTGAAATGATTGATTGAAGGGCCGACTTAGCTTTCCGTGGGGTTTAAGGTCGTGGGTTTGAATCTGTCTCTCTACATAAAGTGGTGGTAAGACTACCTAGTATATTATTTTCACCAGCACCTTCACCAAGTGAAAAATAGAAGTGGGTTGACCTTTTATATACATTGAAATGATTATGCATGTTTCGCATTTGAGATGATAAACAAATATGAATAAGCCTTGTAACCAAAAAAAAAAATATGAATAAGCCTGGCCTATGCTCACAATTAATTTGTGTCATCATATGATAAAATATAGTATGATTGTAAAAAAAAAACAGCGCTTGGTACAAATGTATATGCACCCTTATTTTGTAAACGTATATATAGACTTAAAACGATTTGAACTCATTAATCTCCAAGTCATATGAAAATGGGAGTTAAAAAAAGTCATGAAAACAACCTTCATACCATTGCTCACTCATAAAATATGAGATCGTTGAACTATGAAAAATGAAACTAAAAGTAAAATAATGGAGTATTGTATTCTGAATCATTACTGGAAAATTCTTAGGGACTCTGATAAAATTAAGGATAAACTGATTTTTTTTAGGTGAACAGGATAAACTGATTTTGCATGTGAATTGATGAGTCTACAAGAAATAATGTAAATATGTGAACTAAATTTGACAATGGCCACAAGCATTTGAAGACAAATGAATCAATCTGTGCGCTTCTTATGGTGCACCACTTGTCGTGTCTTTATCTAGTCGTCCTAACTAATATCTTATTTGGCAACTTCAATTTGTCAATCTTTACAATCATAAGAAAAGGTCAATAATATATTCAAAGAAAAATGATCGAAATTCAATATAAATCTTGTTTTTATTCATTTCTTTTAATCCATCGACATCTCATATTTTTACACAAATCTTGGCATGGAAAATATCAATATTCATATTTTATGCACAATATGGTATGGATAAATTTTAAAAAAATATTCAATCAAGTCTCAAATTTGAGGCACCTTCTAAAACACTAGTTAGCCCATGATATAGATCACCTAGAGAATTACTCCATTAGTTACCTTTTTTTCAATTAATATGAAGATTGGTGTTTGGAAGGACGCTTGAATAGAGGTGGAATTGGAGGAAAAAAAAAATAAAATCAATTTACAACATATTTAATGGGTTAACTAGTTTTACTTAATTGTGGCAATATGGTTGAATAAGACATATATTTTACCAACGATGATCAGGCATTAGTTTTCCTTTAGTGATCTGAGGTTATATGTTTACGTTTTGGATATCAAAAAGTTTGTTAAAAGAGGTTTTACTAAGCATAAAGCCTAACATGACTAGACTCAAATTAGTTGAACCTATTGGGTCTAACAAAACATTATTATTACTTCAAGTTCATGCTTATCAAGAAGAACAGAGAAACAAGTCGATAACTTTGGCAGATTGATGGATGCATGCTTCTGGATTGTATTGTAGCTTTCTTTAAATAAGCACCATGAGTTTTTAAAGCAATGTTTCATGGTCATGGTTGATCGGAGAGTCGCATCTTTTTAGTGTTGAAAAATTTTCCCCAAAACGACATGAAGTCATCATTGAGAATTGAGTTTGATGAGGTGTGGGTTTTTGATGGGTTGGTGGATTTTTCATCTGTAGGCCTTAAGGGAGCCCTAGATATTGAAGTGTTATCAAGGCTATGTTTGACTCAACTAGCCTCATTTAATGAATACAGCTTCACTAGGCCCATCAACCTCTATAACTAATATCACAACAAATTAAATCTTCATTTTGTGGCCCTACTTCACATTATTTTGCTACTTATTATGAAACAGTGTGGGATGTGGGATGAGCTTGCTTTCTCTTTTCATTTGATGGTCTTTATCTTTGTGCTTGTTCACGTGTATTCAAATAACTTTCCTGTAGGTAGAATGTTATGGTTTATATCTCGTTTATAGCTATCAGGTTGTTAGATTCTAAACGCTAATTCAGAAAATGAAATACACTTTAATGAGCTTGGTCAATCCAATTTTACGGTCATTTTTATGGTCATTTTGGCCAATTTGACGAGTTAGGTACTAAGTTAAGGTGTTGCTCATCTATTCATATTTTCAAGATTTTTAATTTTGAATGATGTTGTGGAATCTTTTTATTAATATATCATGGTCAGTCAAGGACAAGGTGTCAGGGCCATTTTAGCCAAGTTCATGATTTATGATTTTTATTATCAAATTCCATTATAAAATTAGGATTTTTATAATCCAATTCTTTCGTTGAGATCATTTAGTAAATCTCCCGATAATAAATTTTTGTATTTTGGAGTGATTTGAGCTGCACAGAACCTTCCAATTATTAAGAACCAAATGGGACCACCTAATAAATTGGAATGGGTTCAGATTGCCTTTGTGGCCCTCTCCCTCAACGACCCTTTGTGTCCTAATTTATACCCACTAAAATTAATAATCTTAGAGAGCTCACCACATTATCATACTCCTAGAAATTAAAAAATCTGAATGATAGTATTAATTTGATGAAGAACTTTGAATTATTTTTAAAGTTTTTTTAGCATGAAAAACTTCAACCATTTAAACCTATCTCATTTTAGCAGAAATATCTATAAGAGAACATATACCAATCCAATTAACTATAGAATACAAGATACCCAGTTTCCAAATATTTATACACAATTTTTTGGACTTACCGAAATGAGTAAAATATATCCCAGTCCAGTCTGGTATAGATTGCGTTAGACAAAACCATATAAAGAGACAAAAATACCATATAGGGAGGCAAAAATCTAGTTTGTTATTTAATTAAAATATTTTGTAGTATAGTTTTCCTTTTCTTTGTGTTTTTATCTCACTTAATTTATACCCGAATGTAATAAACTCTGCAATTAAAGTCAGTAGTAAAAAATGGGCACTCACCTAAAAAAATAAAAATAAAATAGTACAAATTTATTTACTATCTGAATAGTAAAAGTTACATTTTTTAAAGCATGATGATGCAGTATACTAAAAGCTCTTAAAAGTAATCGTACTATCTTAAATTTGAGACAATTGGAGACGTTGAGAAAGGAGGCTGGTAAAGAGTATCCATCCAAATGGAACATGTATCACTCCAATTCTTAATATAAACCCATTTTATAGTTCAATTTTCCATTAAAATGGTACCGTTCCTAAATATAAGATCACTTTAACAAATTTGGAGAGATTAAGGAAAACATTCCAATGAGTTAGGATTACATGAAATTTCCAAAATACCCCTCAAATAAGTTTTAAAAATATCCTCTCACTTTCTCCAAACCAGTGTTTTTTGGGTGAAGGGAGTATAGGAGTAATTTGGGGAAAACTTGAGTCAAATTAAAAAATGATCTTATATTTAGGAACAAACTCTCATTCCTAAAGTGATCCTATATTTAGGAATGGAGGGAGTATTATATTTAACACGCAGGGGTAGCACCATTTTAAAGTTCATAAGACATGATTTTTTTGGGATTTATTCTCATTTGTGCTTATCTCTTTTAAGATTTCAATAGAAAAATATCTGTTTTATGTGCCGGAGAATTCATATACGAACATATATTTATTTTATTTTCATATTGTTTCATAATACTAAACGGCCATAAATACTCACATTAAACTCAGAAATTTTGAAAGCCTCATTTGACAAGGATTTTAATGAAAAATACCTATGCCTTACTATTCATGTACTAATTATGTTATTTTGTGTTTCGGCCAAAAAAAATTATGTTATTTTGTGCAACTTATCAACTATTGCTTTCATGTCTCCTCATTCTTTCATGTTTCCTCAATATTCTTCATTATGTTATTTTATTTCCCTTCTATTGGGTGCTAATAAAGAAAAAGAAAATACAATAACAGAACACATTTGAAGTTTTGTCTGCTTAAAGTTGGTTCTCTCTCATGAAATGTCTTCTGCAAAAAATGGAACATTTTCCCAAAAGATAACATATTCTTGAATGAACATGATGATTATAAACTCAATTAGGAAATAAAGAGAACATGAAAGATAAATTTATATTATTTTCTAAGAATATATGACTGCATAAGGATAACTATAAATAATAGTCCCTCCATTCCTAAAATAAGAGTACCTTTAAATTTCAATGTCTTCCTAAATAAATAATTGTTTCCACATTTTTCTCAAATTAACCCTGATAATGCCCATCAATAATCAACAAGAAAGAGAGAGAGAGAATAAGGATAAAGACGTCTCTTCGGGGACATCCGAGAATAAGGATAAAGACATATGGTTAAGATGATTTGGAATCATCACATGATAATAACTAATTTGGAAGCAGATTAGGGAGTTTTTGGGAAAAGGGTGTGATGTTGTGGTGAGGGTGGATATTCAAGGGGCTATGACTTTGAGGAAGGTGTTTGGGGATGATGAGGCTGTGTTTGTGTTTATTGTGGCTGAGAGTGAGATGGCCATGATGGAGAGGTTGGCGGAGGAGGAGGGCGACGGCCGCCGGTCATGATGTTGGAGGGAGGGAGAGTTTGGAGCGGAGACAGTGGTGAGGAAGGAGAGAAGAGTAGAGAGGAGAGAGATGAGTGTGAATTTTTTTATTATTAAAAGTGGAGCCCACATCTTCAGAAATAATTAAAGTGAGGTCCCAAGGGACTCTACTTTAATTTTTTTCAATTTTTGGGACTTTTCAATGTTATGTGCCTTCCCAAGGATTTGTAATTGATTTTCCCTAAACTTTTCACATAATTCAAATTAAAAGTCTACAATCCAACTCCTACTTCAATCTTACCTAGATGCAACAATGTCATCAAGTCTGCTCAGGGCTGGACGTACAACTATACGAGAATTGTTAAGATTTGATGACACAACTTTTGTATGGTTACAATATTCTTTAATTATGAGTAAATCTTAACTTTCATATGGGTGAATATCCTATCCTCGTCTTTTTTGCATCTCAGAGTCTTTTGGCCAATAATCCGAGACTAATGTTGCATTAGGTTATCAAAATTGCTTGAATATTTGCAACACTTTTGCATCCATTATTGTTGTCAGATTTAAGAATCTGCCTCATGCTCTTTTCTTGCATTCTAAATTTAACGGTAACCTAGAAAATGACAATTCACCATTTCGGTTCTTTTTGAGTTACTCTCCACAAAATTGATGTATTATTAATTCTCTATTCTCTATATCCTACTAGAGCCAGTACTACGGGCCGGAGCCCATGGACCAACTCACATTTGTTTCTTTCTGTTTATTTTTTAAATCTATATTCTTCTCTTCAATATATTATTACTTTTGTTATTTGAATGAAGATCAATTACTAATATATCGTTATATATACATATATATAATAAAATTTTTTAGACAACTGTATTATTTAATTATTTATAATTCATGAAAAATTACCCCGAAGTCTTTACCTCCATAAATTAAAAACAGACAATCATATAGATCTTGTAAATTGCATTTAGTCAGAATAGCAAGACTTGTATGAAATAGTGGAGTCTCATTATTCGGCAATTCTAAAATGTGTTTGTATGTGTCGTTGTCTAATATAGCTGACTTACTTCTTGAAAAGAAAAATCAAGCTTCAATTGTTAAGAATATGTAATTCACGACAATTGACTTCACATCACTTTGAACAATGGGATAATCCATTATCACCTATATCATTAATACACGTATTGGTTAAGAAAATAGTTTTCTTTCCTTTCTATGTTTTACTATATTTTTGTTAATTATACTGTGTAACCTAGATGGAAGTCGATAGGTGAAAAAGAAATACTGATCAAAGGAGGGCATTCATCAAGATATCCTCTCGAACTCCGTCCTTATACTGTGCAATGAAAAGGGTAAGGCAGAATGACTCCGGATCAAAGGAACTTTGTGGACAGAGGAAGAAGCTGAAGAAGATAGTCCAGAGAAGGTTTCAACCGAGGATCAGGTATGGTTTTATTAATTCCAAAGTACTTGTCACGCCCTAAACTTCTATCGCGTGACCGGCACGAAGTATTGACCAAATCTCTCTTCGTAAGTCTTTTCAATTAACTATAGACATTTTAAGCATACATTTCTATTTTCAAACATTTGTCATTTCAAACATTTGACTATAACATTTACATCTCAATGCATATAAAGGTAATACACAAGGAAGGTGAATGTTTAGGTATCTATTATGTACAGTGAAAATGTGTATAAAATTTTACATTTGCCTTCTATTATCCTAAAGCAAGATGTGTTGATCTACATTCTTCAATCTGAAATACAAAGTATTATATATTATATATTCAATCATTAGTTTCTATAATAGAATATACATATGCATACAGACCCATAAAAGTTGCTCCTCTTTTTCCCTTATCCTTTGCCCATTACAAAATTTCAATCATATTACTGGTTCATGGTCAAACCCTCTGAGAGTCATTACTAACAAACATCCAAAAGGTCTACCGAAACAAATTTAGATACTTGACTACCCATCTTCAAAATATTAAAACCGTCATACAAGAAACATAATGACACCTTCAAGTTTTAAAGTGAAACACATGCATATGAACCAAATTCTTTTTATACTAAGGCATTCGGCAGCTCTTTTACCCAAATTGAATTGTTTGAAATACGAGATGGTTCCTCAAACAACCTTCACATTTGAAAACATTTAAAACAATAGATATATCGTTACCACTCACGAAATATTCACCTTCATCCTTGAAGTTTCGATACATATTGTATCACTGCCACATTTCTCAAAAGTTCATAGTCATATTCAAATCAATAAAATACCTGTAATGTCTAAGGATGATAATAGTTTTAATGACATAAATCTCATAATATATATAAGATACAACCCCACCTTAACCATTAACATATCTTAAGAAAACAACTTAGTCCAAATGATATAAAGTAAATATTGAAAACATTTTTTCTGAAAGCTCACTTTTATAGATGAACTGACACGCGGCGAATAACAAGCGCAGCACAGAGGCCACGAAACAAGCGCAGCTCGAAATCTACAAGTCAAACGCAGCCCGAAGGCCACGAAAAACCAGCGTAGCTCGAGACTACGAAACAAGCGTGGACACACAGTCACACGAGGGTAAATAACCAAGCGTGGCAAAACCACGAAACAAGCGTGACACGAAGTCACGAAACAAGCGTGGACACACAGTCACACGAGGGTAAATAACAAAGCGTGGCAAAACCACGAAACAAGCGTGACACGAAGTCACGAAACAAGCGTGGACACACAGTCACACGAGGGTAAATAACCAAGCGTGGTAAAACCACGAAACAAGCGTGACACGAAGTCACGAAACAAGCGTGGACACAAAGTCACACGAGGGTAAATAACCAAACGTGGCAAAACCACGAAACAAGCGTGACACGAAGTCACGAAACAAGCGCTTTGTGTCTAGTTCCTCAAAAATAAATGTATATTTATATATATAGTAATAAATAAATTGATTTGAATGATAAAAACTCCTTTAGAAAGAAATATAACATAATCTATTCTCATTCCAACTCTGGTCCAGTCAATGTATTTGTTCAAGTTTCAAAACTTTACACAGTTTAATATTTCATCCAAGAACATTTTCATATTTCAAATCATTAACTCAACCTTCAAAAATAAATAGTCATATTCAAAATATCAGTGAATAGTTTCAGATTCTCCTTATTAGGCAAAAATATCTCAAACTTTCAAGTTTGCAATCCGATTTGTCTCAAATAAAACCTCAACCATTCAAATCCAGAATGAATTCAATAATCACATTAATATGCAAACCCAACAAATAGTTCATCTTTTTACAATCAGCGTCATAGTTGTCACTCATACAAGCAATTAAACAAATCAAGGGAATAAAATATAATTTGATTGGCAAACCCATATCCCACCACCCATGCCAATAGGAAACAAGTGAAGGAGAACCTAAAGAAATTAGTAAGCATAGCCAAAATCAATCAGAATACACCCAAACCAAATATCAATTATCAAATAAGTCTTTCCTGAAATTTTATCATGCTTGTATACAACTACTTATTATCTAATCTTAAACTCCTATTCCGAAAATCAATTCAAATATAGCATAGTATTAGCAGAAAATTTATCAAACACACATATACTAACACGCCTATTTCTTAAGATACTCACAGTCCTCTCTTCAATGAGAAACCTTTGCCAATAACATCTATTAATCATAATCAGCATCAATCAATCACATATTCTTCCTATACATTAAAACTTTTCCTCGCACACTCCATTTTTTTTTACTACATAGAATCAAACCAACCAAAACAAACAATGAAGAACCCAAATACAAGCTTTCATTTATTACACTTTAGACGTCATTTGACGCATCTATTCCAAGAAATCATGTCTTCCAAAACCTAAACCTTTTTAATCATTGTTTTAAAAGCTCCTCAATAACTTTAAAATTTGGACTAAACAAGTCAAAGAACACAAACACGTTTTTCATTTGTAACACAATTATATGTTTTATGACTTCTTCCTCATGAACTAAGCTTCGCAGAGCATCGAATCAATACAGAAAATATTGGATTAGTCTTCACATCACATCATAGGTCAAAAATGTAAATTCTCAAAAGTCTAAAAATCCTCTTCTTATGAAACATTTTATCAAACACTTATAGTGCATTCAAATTAAGTCAATAAGAAATTTTCTCACTTCCAAAGCTAGAGATCATATCCCTCTAAACATCGAAAATCAATAATACACTTGTTAACACATCATATAAACACATCTCATATCTACCACAACATAAAAGATACACTTGAATAAAACCACCACACCCACCCACATATTGATAAGACTTTCATTGCCACATAAAGGAGTAACATAAGAGACTTGTCTAGAAACCCCTTTTTCAGAGACATAGCAACTAAAGAAAAAAAAAACAAAGTTTAATAAATAGACGGGAAATGGCACAAACAATTTAGTTTAGTCTAGACTCATTGGAAGTATTCAGGTTTTGTTTTTATATTCCCACTCTTCATTCATTCCTTGATCAAAGCGTAGGTATAATGAAAAAGGAGGAAATGGAGTTGAATCAACTCCATTCTCAAGAAGTAACATAAAGCAACAATATCATAGCCATAATAACCATCAATACCTTCGACCAAGTATGCTTGCTTTCATATTTTATTTTGATTTTAATTTTTTTTTTCCTACTAATAACCATTCTCAATCTTTTAAAATATATGTAAATCATCAAGAGATTTTAAAGACTAAGGAGGCTTCAAACACAATAAGTAGTTACAAAAACTAAATTAGGATCAAATACTTACTTCAAAATACTTGACCTTCCTTTCTTTCTCCTTCTCTTCCTCTTGTTCTTTTTTTTTTATCCAGCACCCTCTGCTCCTTCCTTTTTCATGGACATGACAAAGAGTATAGCTTCAAAGGTAGCATATATGTTCTTTTCTTTTTCCACCGTCATTCCCCCATTCATTTATAAGATTCCGATATGGTTACATTCAACACATACAGTGAATCTCTCTTACAGTTCAAGAGAAGAAGAGGAAGGAAATGTTAAACCCATTTTGTGATACTCACACAAGCATGGACCAAACCATACCCGAAAGGCCCCATCCATTGTCCAGCAAATAAAAATGGCCGCTCCTGCTTTGGAAAAGAGACATGATTATAAAAAATTTCCCCTTCATATTCCTCAAAATTTTCGTCCTTCTCCCCACCCCAGCAAATATGAATCCCTTGGAATCAAATCCTCCCTAGCCATGAAAGGTAGAGAAAACTCTAGAATATCCTAGTGCTAACCGACATGAGGAAGGCTGAAAGTTGCTAAAAACAAATATCTAAGTGAATTCCCTTTCTTTTTCTTTTCTTTTTTTTTTTTTTGAAAATTTCAATACTAAAAAGAAATTTATAGTGATTATTATATTATTTTTGAGTCATAAGAAAATAAATAAAAGATTGATTAAGAGTAAAGTACTAATCATAGCCTAATATATATATTTTTTTAAGGTCATTACATTCTACCCTTCTAAAAAATTTGGTCCTCCGAATTTGTAAATAAAACTTATCCTAAAGGCTCAAATAAGTAAAATTTAAACATGCGTGTCACAATCTCTTTCCAGTAAGCTTTCCCAAAGAACAACTATCTCAATTGATTTTTAATTTAACAATGGCATACTAAGACTGTAATTAATTTCTTATTATCCCTAATCTGAGAATTGGGCTGTTACAGTACTGGATGTGGATATCAATTTTCATTTAGATGTTTGTCTCTTGCTTGAATCAGCCCGCCATTTTTCACATTTTATTTGGTTCTTTTGCCTTAATACTTTTTGATAGTGCTGCACAAATGATGGACATGATCGGACCAATTATATGCCCTAAATCCTTTATTATATAATCACTCAACTAGCTTTTTTAGCCTGAGACCCGATCCTGTCCTGTTTGATTGAACCAGGATCGGGCAGGACATGACACTTCGTACCACATGATGAACCTTTTTGGTCCTAAATAAAAACAAGTTTGTTTGGTCATAAATTTTTTATACAATGAAATAAAAAATTCAATAACACAAAACAATAAAATTATAAAAATGACTAGGGAGGAAAAATAATAGGGAAAAGTGGAATGAATATGTAATGTATTATAAAAAAAGAGTGTAATAATAATAACATTTGAATTTTTGTCTAAAAAATATGAATTGTTAATTGATTAAAATATTTTTATTAAAAACAATAAAATGTTTGGGCCAGACGTCTCAATGGTTAGTAACATATATCCTTATCTTGTTTTACCTGATGGTCGGGTCTGGTCACATTGTCACAATGCTGGTTTCAGATGAAGTTATTCATGACCAATTTTACTTCTAATCGGGCTGAGTTCAGATCAGGTCGTCGGGTATATAAGTAACCCTACTTGTTGAAGCAATGTTTCATAGCATGATCCGTGTCATAACTTGAAATCTGATTGGTTGGTTTGTTTACTATATTAAAGTTATTGGTTAGCATTGGAGGCAGCGCATTGGAAAAACTTAGGGGTAGATTTGGAAAGTTTCTATATTTAATGTAGATTTAATGAGATTTAAGGTTGTTATTGGTATGTATAAAACCTCTCACGATGAAATGTCTTATAAATAAGACATGGGGAATATTTTATTATTTTGACTAACTTTATTGGTTTGTGATATTTTATAGTTGGTGCTTTATAATAGGGAAAATCCCAACAAAATGAAAATTGAATATAAAAAAGACATAAAGGGGTCATAAATTTGCAAAAGGAAAAAAGAGGGATTTGTTCCTTATTTAGTATAAATGCGCTAGTTATTTGTACATCACATGTAGTTACTTGCATAACTTAAGTAGTTAATGTAGTTTTTTAGAAATAAGTCTCTTTCTAAGTAATGAACAAATAGAAGTAGTTAACAATGTCATAGCAGTGGTTATTTGATTTTCCTGAGTAGTCACCTTTGTTACTGAATTAGTTAATGTAGTGTAAGAGAAACAAGTTCCCTCTAAGTAATTACAGAAACATAAGCAGTTAAACGTGTTATAAGAGTAGTTTTTTGCACTCTACAAATAGTTATTTTACTAAAGTAGTGAAAAACAGAGCTAGTTAATAATTTCAACAGAGTAGTAATTTGTGCTTCTTGTGTAGTTAACTATGTTAAACTTCTTTATCACAGATAAGGGATAATTACTCTTTTATCCTTTTTACAAACTTGTGACCTATTTTGTCCTTTTAAATTGTAATATTCTATTGTCATTTTATTGGAATTTTCTCTTTATAATAAGAATTAGAGGGGCTAATTTATGATGACATAAAGAGTATTAATGGAGTTGTAATTTATCAAAAAAGAGTTGTAATTAGAGTTGTTATGTTGTCATTGAGGGATTGGTATAAACCAATCATATGTCGACAACGCATTTGTACCATGGTTCTCTTTGACTGACTCGCTTGTTTCACACCTTTACTTGTCTGTCTTATCTGTCCTTTCAAACAATACTTGTCTTCTTTTTTCTTTCATCATCTTTCTCTTTAATTATTTTATATACTCACAGCTCCCTGCTTACTTAGCCCTAAACCCTATAAAAAAGTATTAAAAAGTATAGAAAATATTTTTGGTTAAATATTTTTGACACCAGAAAATATAGAACACACCGTGTGTTCTCCATTAAGGTGTCGGCACGACCCGCCGTCTCTCAACGATCATTGACGAGTCGCCTT
This sequence comes from Mimosa pudica, assembly GCA_029929735.1. Classification (NCBI taxonomy): domain Eukaryota; kingdom Viridiplantae; phylum Streptophyta; class Magnoliopsida; order Fabales; family Fabaceae; genus Mimosa; species Mimosa pudica. The sequence continues at coordinate 5,869,122 of JAKELP010000035.1, forward strand.
TCACCCCTGACAAAAATATAATTTACAAAAATATTTCTGGTAATAATGAAAAACACAAAGATTTTAATTTCAATATAATAATATGATTAAAAAATAACTACCTAATATTTAAAAATACAACTAAGCTAATTTTAAATTAGATACTTACGAATTACGATATTAGTAAACATACCTAACAAATTAATTGATGAATAGTAAAATGTCAAATTTATTGGGAGAATCTCGAACTTCAAATCTAGGATATCCCAAAAAAAGTATATCTCTTATATTTTTATCCACAAACTTTCTTGTTAGCATTTTAAACCTACTTATAGATCCTCAACTTACTTTCTGCATAGTTTGAATGATTACATTAAAAATGAATATAAAATAAAATATAAAAATATGTCATTACAAGAACAATAATAAACTCTTATTCCAACTAAATTGGTTACATGAATTGAACCAAATAGATCCGAGTTCTCTTTGTTTTTTCTCCTTTTTTCTTTGGAAGTACTCCACATGACCACGTCATTTAATTACTATCCATTTGATTACTATCCTTATTTAAGCATTTAACTGACTTATTTGAAAATATGTTCAAACCATCTCAATCGACTTTCTACTATTTTCTGATCTCCACAATTTATGTTACCTCAACTCTTTTTTTAATATAATTATTGAGGATCCAATCTTTTATCATATGATCACGCATCCACTTCAAAATTCCTATCACTACCTTATGTTTGTATTGTATCTTAAGAGTTTAATATTTATTACCATATAACATTGCTCATCTAATAGTTATTTGATAACACTAAAAAAATTACATTAACGTAAGATTTTATATTCACATAGCTGAATTCCAATTTGGTTTTGAAAATTCATTTTTTTTAAGTTTCAAAGTTAGGCTGATGTTCGAAACTTGTTTTCATGGAAAATTAGTATGTCATGTCAAATTCGAATTTAAATGTCTGAATTTGAATTCACCTGTGTCAAAGTTTCAAGAAAAAATTTCAGCCCTGATTCACTGTCTTCATAAAATAATGAAATTGTTGAAAAATAAGTTGTGCATTCATCAATTTATTGTTTTAACCTGATTCTAATAAATTTACCTACATGATTTAGTTATGTGTATCTTGTAAAAGGATGAAGGTGAAAATATGTCAAATACTATTACACGAAAGTGCGGTTAACACAAAAATTAATTTTGAAGTGCATATTTCCCAAGGAGTAATATTTTTTATGCAAATTTATCAACCATGTTAGATAGATATTAACATAAGTACATGTAACGGGTCAAACGTTGATACAACAATTGACTAGGTATTGAAAAATTTCACTTCATCCTCTTCCCAACAAAAAATTCATATATAACTCTTATGAGTTCCACAATTTCTCTATGCATCATGTTCCTACAGAAGACTTTGTCATGGGCACCAAAACTGCTCGCTTAAATCGGTACCTTCGGGCCAAAGAAGACGAGCACAAGGAGGAAGAACCAGCCTGCTGCCATGAGGAGATCGATAGCTGAAATTGTGAGCGAATTTCAAGGCACTGAAGCCAATATCCTGATTGTATGTGTCAAAATTGAATTGGACAAAGGATCGGCACTGACTTCATGGAAGTCGAGAAACAATTGTGGTTAGCATCATGGTCTTTATATTTCAGTGTTGGAAACTGCTAGGCCATAGATTTAGCCAAGACAGAGTGGTTCATGGAACTATTTTTGAAGGCTTGTTTGGTTGCAAGAAGTAAAAGAAAGTGGCTTGAAAATAATTGAACAGTTAAGGGTAATATGGTCATTTAAATATATCCCGGGACCCACAAAATTTCTCTCTCCATCTCACACTTTTCCTGGGACCCACAAACTTTACTTTCTCATCATTACGTCTACTTTTCATCTCTTAGCCTTTCCATTTCTAATTCTTTACTTTCTTTCTCACAACCAAACATACTCTGAGTGTTGGACACTGCTAGCCAAGAGAAGAGGAATTTGAGCCCTTTCAGTTCCGGTTTGACCGATTCCAGTTTGTCAACCATGAATGCCACCGCCACTTCTATCCATGATCCTCTGTAGTCACTGTGCTTCTCACAGCCTGGATATGATTGGCTAGAAGAATGCTTTAAGAGAATTCTTACATGGTATATCCGAGAAGTGAAGGCATAAGTTCTCTCATTGTTATGATATGAGTGGGAAGGAAGGCATAATTTGTGGGACCCATTGTTCCATTTGGTTGCAAGAAAAGAAAAGAAATAAGTTCTCTCATGCAAATGTAAGAAAATGACTAGAATTGAGAGTAAAGGAAATGAAAATTGACTCATTTGATTGTATATGAAAAGAATTGAATTGAAATGTAAATTTTTTTTGTTAGAGATATGTGTAAATGACCGTATTGCTTTTAATGATCATTTGTTAATAAAAACATATTTAAATTTAAAAATCAATTATTAACACAATATTTTATTGTAAAATATAATAAAATATATTTTAATTAATGAAAATTTAAAAGTATCATCTCTTTTCAGAAAATGGTCCTACATCCAAATTAATGAGGATCGACCTTCAATCACCTACTTCCCTCATACACCATAATCAAATGGCGTTAAAGAGATCTGCTCTTTGATCACCTATGAGAATTGCTTCTTTGATCACATATTTCCATATTCAAATCCCAATTATAAGAATTTCTCTCTAGTCATTTATTTACTCAAATAAAGCATATCCAAATCCCGCTGATGAGGATTGCCCTCTGTCACCTATTTTCCTCAACATTTAATTTCCACACCAGTTCCACATATAATCAATCAAGACTCATTAAAATTAAAAGAGTTAAAAAAAATAGATCAGATAATATCATCAACAATTTCGAATTCATACCATAAAATTGTTAGAATCTTAAGTTTTGATGATAACTAATAGCGATCATAAACAGTGCCTTCACTAAATAATCACATTGCAATCAGGACATAGACATAGCAATCATAAGATATTGCAATCAGGAATTAGACATAGCAATCATACGACGTTGCAATCAGGAAATAAACATAGCAATCATAAGACGTGGCAGAATCACTGGTGTAGGACAAGTAGGTCCAGTCAAAGAGGTCTATCTGGTAGACGGTTTGTTGCACAATTTATTAAGTGTTAGTCAATGTACTGACAGAGGTAACTGGGTCATTTTTTATTCAAATGAATGTCTAGTTATAGACAAACAAAAGTTAAATTTAGATAAAAGTAATCTGAACTGTAAGCTAAAGGCTAGCAGAAATGGAAATTTGTATACTTTAGATTTAAATCAAAGTTTAGAAGAAAGGTGTTTCATTTCAAACGATGAAAATTGTTGGCTTTGGCACGAACGTTTAGCTCATGTAAACTTCACTCAACTAGAAAAATTAATTGAGGAAGACTTAGTGATAGGTATTCCCAGTTTCAAATTCAAACATGATACTATCTGTGAAGCCTGTCAAAAAGGAAAGCAAACGAAAATATCATTTAAATCTAAGAAGCTAGTCTCCACATCTAGGCCATTGGAATTGCTTCATATGGACCTAATTGGACCAGCTAGAGTTAAAAGTCTTGGAGGCAATCTCTATACTCTGGTTATAGTGGATGACTATTGTTGGTGAATTTGTGAAAGAGGTAAAGGGATCAAGTTTTACAGCATAGGGGAGGGAAGAAGGAGAAGAGATGGGATCAAATTTTGTGTATGTATGTATGTACTGTTCTGCGCGAAGGAGATGCGTGTAGTGGAGAGGAGAGAAGGAGGGGTGAGAGATATGGTGTGGTGGGTGTAGGAAAGTTTACAGATGTGTCAAATTTTGATTGGGTACTGGATATATTGTACATCAAGTACTGGATCTAAGTTTTTTCCTACCATTTATGGTTTATTGGTCAAATTTATACTTGAGTAATTGTTTATTGACCAAAATAGTTTTTAACCCAAAATATAAATATAAACTATTTAAACTAATATATTTTTCATTTTTTTATTTCAATATATTTTTCATTTTTAATTTCTCTAAAAAACAATTAACAACTAGATCTTATAGTGTTTGGACATTAGGTAGTATTATTTAAAGGAAAAAAACTTATATCCAGTGGCTTACATCAATTTGATCCAGTTACCGAATTAAAACATGACATGTGGATAAGTGGACACCTCAGCATTTAAGTTAGAAAAACTCCTCGTCGTCTTCCGTCAGTTCGTTTCTCCCTCTCACTTTCTGCAACAAATATTTTATCTCAAACTGTATTTCCCTTTAAGAGCAATCTCAGTGCCTAACTTGAGGGTCAGATCGGCGGCCAACGTACGTACGAAATGGAGGTGCTCACTGACTGATTTTTTGTGATTGATTTTCTGGTGAGGTGTAACGGTCTCTAGAAAACTTCTGGTGAGTGGTAACTGTAATTTACATTTTTTATTAAAGGTCTTCGATTCTGGTGCATAGGTTCTGTAAAGCTTATAATGGCAAACCTTCTATCAATACTGTGCTTTGCTTATTTTCCTTGTTTGATTTAGTGGAAGGAATTTTTTATTATTTTGTTGACTTTATAACTTCTTCTTTTGACGCAGAGGCAATTTTTAGTAAAGTTCTCTGTTCGTACTGCAAGTGCACGGTTCGCGCCAAGTAATAAAATGATAAGTAGAGATCGTTCCCACGAGGCTTGGGATACAAATCCAGTCAAACAAAAGGCTTAGTGATTAAATTAAGTTGAGCTATCCATAAATGATTTGAGGGTCAAACAAGTAAAAACTATTTTCTAAAATTAAAATTGGACAAAGATGGCAAATTGCTCTTTTCAAGGATTAATTGGCACCTAGGATTATTTATCCCCCTTGTATCTTATAACCTTTAATCAACTCCTCTCCTAATTGCTTGTATGTTTATATATGTGTTAACCTAGGGTTCTAGAATACTTGTAAATGCTCCGTCGAGTCAAGAACAAGTGTTTAATTCCATTAATCATGCAATGTCTTGTCACAATTAATAAAACCCAATTTCTAAGCTTCAACCCTAATGTGGCTATGTGAGGCTAATAAGTATGTGTCTATCTTATTAAAAAAACCATTCATTTGTCATGCAAACTTCAAGTTCTCACACTATTTTACTCAAGTTCTACACTCAACCTAGCTCTCTCGAGTCATAAGTTAGATGAACAAACCAACTAAATGGTAATCAAGCATTTAGAAGCATTAGAGCTAGAGTAAAATAAACACATATATATACATTTACAAAAGGATAGGAGTTTTAAAGAGTTACTACATACAAGGGTTCAAAATAATCCTAGATAAATAGGTTTAGCTACTCATAATCAAGTATAAATTACAACCCCAAAACGCATACATAGTTATAAATGCTTACAAACAAGGAAAGATGAAGAAGGAACCAAGAAGAGGAAGCTTCAAATGTCTTAGATGCTTCCAACCACCTCCCAAATTCCAATCTTCAACCTTTAGCTCCACCCAATGCCAAAGAACCCAAGAGAGAAAAGTGTTTTGTGCCCTAAGAGTTGCCCAATTTTTGTCCCAGGTCGAAGCGCACCCTCAAAATTGCATTTTTTCACCTTAAATACCTCCAACCTTTCATTTTAACAAAACTATGCGTTTTGCAAATCTGATGGAATTTTGCCCAGGCCACAAAATTTGGCCTAGGCCTTGTGATGTTCGCAAATCTGCTGTTCTTGTCTATAGAGGTATTTCACCTAGGCTTCAGAATTTAGCCTAGGCTCTGCAGACCTTCGTGATTTCCTCTGGTTCCAGGAAGTGATTTCGCCTGGGCTTCAGAATTTAGCCCAGGCTATGTGACTTGTCTGATTCTCTGGAACCGATTTAGCCTAGGCTTCAGAATTTAGCCCAAGCTCCAAGAAGTTTCTTTTGTCATCCTTCCTAATGCATCTTATCTCCACTTGATGTTTCCCTACTCTTTCAACAAAAAAATAATTCTAACACTAAAATGTAATCAAAATATATATATTTGAGCAAGAAAGTGCACTCCAAAATCAAATGCACAAATTATTCATTCTATACCCAAAACATGCACCAATATGCAAATTAGGGCCCAAAAATTAAGTAAACTTACTGAAATGTCATGAATATCTTAGAGTTAACATTCTCCTTTTCTTTCCTATGATTACTTTAGTAAGAGCTTTTGCTTGTTTGTCGTGTGTTAATCATTAATTCATGGTCTTCGTCTTTAGTGCAGATCAAATATTTGTTGCAGAGAGGGAGAGGGAGAAACGGAACTGACGGAGTTATAAAAAAACGGAACTGACGTAAGACGAGGGGGGAGTTTTTCTGACTTTAATGCTGAGGTGTACACTTATCCACATGTCATGTTTTAATTGGGTAACTGGATCAACTTGATGTAAGCCACTGGACATAAGTTTTTCCCTTATTTAAAAGGCTAAAGTATACTTTTAATCTCTTATATTTGCATCAAGTTTCAATTTAATCCTTTATATTTGTAAAGTATATTTGTAGTCTTTTTTGTTAACACCGTTAGTTTCACTTAAATCTAAAAATTTATTTCATAGTTAAAAGGGGTAAAAAATGACATATTTTAAATAATTATACTAATATATTTTAATTTAAATTTTTTTTTATAATTTAATCTTTAATTAACTATTCAAAATTGTGAAACTAACATTTTCCATTAAATGAAACTAACGGTGTTGACGAAAAAGAACTGCAACTGTACTTTTCAAACATAAAAGACTAAATTGAAATTCGATGCAAACATAAGGGACCAAAAATATACTTTAGCCTATTTAAAAAGTAAAATAGACAAATAAACATTACATACTCTATTAATGACACTATTAATGTTCCCAACAAAAGAATTCTTATATGGTTAGTTTGATTCATCATTTATGGAGACGTTAACGAAATCTAATGATTGGCAATGAAACGAGATAAAATGATTATATTACAAAGTATTGTTCACTATGATAATAAGGAATGATAAGATGAAATTCAAATTTTATTTAGAAAAATATAAATAAATGAGAAATGATATTTATAATTTAATTAAGCAAAAAAGCTCTTTATATGTGTGTGTGTACGTACGTATCTACGTATGTATATGTATATATGTATGTATGTCTAAATGTTGGTCATGAGCAATATAAATGTCCACACATTAATTCATATAACCTTGAATCAAAATAACAAGACTAAAATTAAACTATACAATCAAGAAGATTAGCTGATTATTTATAATATGTTGTAATCTTGACTATATTGAATTACTTTAGTATAGCAACTCAAATGCCTAACCCAGTATAAAATTGAACCAAACGGGTTATGAGCGCATTTTGGACTAGAAGTCCAACCATGAACCAACTGTTAAATAAATGACCTGTCACATTAACTCTAACTAAAAAAATTTTTGTCGTCTTAATATATTAAATGATTGATAACTCTTTATAGCTAACATATGCATAGGCATAGGAAATCAAATGAAATAAAAATAAAGTGGTGGTGGAAGATGCACTTACACTTAATGGCTGTTTGGCATTATAGTGAGAGGTGAAGAAGGGTGCTTTTCTTATCTAGTGTGCATGACAAGACTTGTTTTGATTATTTTAGCATGGAAACTAGCAACATCATACACCAAAACTATCCTCTCACAAAATATTTATTTGGAAAAAAGGAAAAAGCTGTGAAAATGATATCTGAGAACGATGTTGTTTGTTGGTGACTATTATGCGATGGAAAAGCCCTACTGTGAGGCCAAAAACAAAAGAAAATGCCAAAAGTTTTTGAAATTATATGTTTACACACTCACTAAATTGCCTATATTCATGGGCTTCATACAATCCACACAAATCCCATTCTACTGACTCTACCATTCGAATTGGTCAAATTGTTGGTTTCAAATCCATTTTGAGCAAATAACAAAGTGATGATAATATTTTTTTTTATATTATAAAGTGATGATTATATATCTATGCCTATTCTCTGTCTTTTCAGTTAGCCCTCCAATTATTTCCCGTCCAATTTTGAGAGTGAATATATATCTATATTATACACACACTTATGGATGAATAATTTTATTAGGCACAAGGTAATCGTATTCGAAGAACGAATCATGATAAACACTAAATGTCAGTGTTTCTTAGTGAGAATTCAAACTTAGGTTCATTACATTGTGAGGGGCCATCTCGTCTTCTATTAAATGAGTTATCAGATGACAAAAGTTCATGAGTACAAACAAGCATCAAATCAAAAGTGCAGAAAGCAAAGAAACATAAGCACACACATAATTCGAGTGTCAATGGTTAATTGACTCCCAAACGATGCAGAGATGGATCACAGAAGAAGACACAAGGCCTCGATTTATGAGCATCCAAAGTGAGTAGAGATGACAAAATAAGTAATGGTGTGAACCCATCCGATTGGGCTCACTTCCTTACAAACATCAGTTACTAAGTGATCAGATGTAACATTCCTTCCCTTTGGATGAGAGAAACCAAGAACTCACCCTTATATGATAAGATATTGACGATTTATTGTATAATCCTTATGCATTGTCATTCATCCAAATCATGCTTACACATCCACACAATGTTTTAGCAAGCTAAGAGGCAATTAGTCTTAAAAGTCACATTGTCATATCCCATATCAATAGCAATTAGGTGATGCATTATATTTGGGCACCTAAGTTGCAGCCAAACGAAACGCACTTGATCCAAGAACACATTGAAAAAATATACTCGATCATTTCGGGTTAGTTATCTCAAATTGAGCAGGTCTGATCAGATGCATGTCTTCTCTTGAAAAGGGCTTCTTTAGTTGCCATCACATTGTATAGTATAATATCTAATATCCATATGAAGTGTTGAACCCGTGGCTTAATGTTAGAGTGTCAAATGGTTTTCCAAATTGATTTGTGTTGAGTCCAGCATTGTCGGCTACTGAATTCACCATGTTGGGCACCCCAGGGTCAGCTCTCGCATTTTCCCCAGTATTGGCAAGCCCAACTCAGGTATTGTAGAGAGACTCAAGACTCTCTCGAGTCCACGACTTAATGCTGCAGCATTCCCGGGAGGAGGCCTTTTCATTGGCGCTCCCAGAGATTGAAGACGAGACCTCCCACTTTATAGGCATTCTAGATACCTCGCTTATCAATTTGGTAAGCATAAAGGGGGAGGAAGCTACATGATGTGAAGATGTTTTCAGGCGTTTCTCATGACCGTAGTTAAGCTTGACTGAATACACGCCATTAGTTGCAAAATTCCATGTTATTTTATCTTTAAGGATCTCATCGAGAATCACTTGGGGAACCAGGTGCCGAATTTGGGACAATTTCCAGCTTCCTTCCAATATTAAGTCTGAGACTTAGCCTTGCTCAATAATCCAGTCATTATCGTCAGATGCTTTTTTTTTGGGTGGGGGAGGTGATGTTTGTTATCCAATTGTCTCCAAATTTTGATTGAAGTAATTCTGTCCTTTTGTTTTGACCGATTAAGTTTCCGTCTTTAGTATATGTAATATCTACGTTTTTACTACTAATAGGTAGTATTTTAATCCGTTTATAATCATTTTTCAAATGTTAGAAGGTCGAAAATCTGAATTAAATAAAACTTTTTCTCATTTCAAATGACTTTGGTGACAAATTGGTTTTTAAAACACAACTTTTATAAAATAATTGGTTAATAAATCCATTAAAAATCCAAGAAAATCCTTAGTATCAAATTTTATTCTAATTATACATGTGAAACTCAAAGTAACTACAATCCTACTATGTTAGCTTACAATTAAACCTACCAATTATGATTATAACTAATCAATAATGGACTATCTTAGTTGATAGCATTTTTCCTACATATATCATAAGTTATTTGCTAGTTACACAATGATATGTCTTTTTTTACAATAAAACAATGATATGTCTAAATAATTAAAATACAAAATCTCATTTAATTTTAATGTACATAGGACCTAACAGATATTCCTGCTTCTTTCAACTATTATCTTATCCAAAAAGCTCCTCTTGTGCTTGCTCCCCTATAAAAATATTTATTTCAAGAAAAGTGTGAGATTCAAATAATTAAAAAAATCTTTACATCATTTTATCTCTTTCATAATATATTCATCGGTCCTGCAAAAACATAAATAGCATTCACTCTTATAAGGTACCGTTTTATGCATATAGCACCTACCATAGTACCATCCATAGTTAACTAACAAAATGTTCAATAAATATGGAGGTTTATTAAGCAATTTATAAAATAATCCATTTTATTTTGACCCTGTTTTATTGGTCAGATTGACCCTTTTATTTTGTTTGTAGGTTAGATTGACCCTTTTATTTTGTTTATTGGCCATAATAAACCATTTTATTGTTTGTAGGTTAAATTGAGCCATTAAAAATAGTTATTTAATCCAAAAAATTATATACAACATAATAATGAGGTGGAAAAAGTTGAGGTGGCTTGTTTAAGCGGATGCCATGTGGGTTTGCCACTTCAACATAATTCAGTCAACTAACCATTGACTGTGTACATCGTTTAATCAGGGCAAAATTGCTTCAGTTTTGATACTTCTAGGGCAATACTGCTTTACAAAAAACTTCTTGGACAATATAACTCCATGATGAAAACTTTTGGGGCTAAAATGCTATTTTTCCCAACATGTATTAGTCACTTTTACAATTGAAATTCTCATTAAAATCTAACATCAACCACTCTCTCTTTTTTACATGTTTCGTTGCCAAAATTCTATAAACCCTATCATTTTAAAACTCCTTATATATTTGATAAATAAAAAAAAACTCCATATACAAATCATTATTTCTTCTTCATAATCCAAAAAAAAAACAAGAAGTCGAACCAAATTTATAACTGAGAATTCCAACAGCACAAAAAGGGACAAAAGTTCTAAAATCTCCCAATATTTCAGAAAACTCAAACAATTCGCCATTGAATACAATTATTCAATTTAATCTCCTATTCCTCCCTGAAGCACTGAATCAAACAGAGTAACGCTATATATCACATAAAGCAAAATTTCTCATCAAGCAAACAAATATAACTGTTCTTATTTATTCATAGTATCCTTTAATCATGCTTGCATTCTCTTCATGTATAGAATCAGTCCAAACCGGCCATGAAAACTGGCCAGAAGAAAAGGAAATACAGAATTTTCAACATGCAAGCCAGGATATCATCAAATTTTTTGTTTGTCAACTTGAATCACAATTCCAGATGCCCCAACCTCAAAGAAAACAATTCGGCTGGTGAGGAAAATGAGCAGAAACTCATGAACCAATCATATGCATGAATGTAAATGTAATTAATCCGTCATCACAATATAAAACACCACACACACATTAGACACACCATCGAAATAGAGATACACCATTGACATCGGGAAAGTAGAAAATTTAAGAAACCACAAACTCAAACCAAATCACACATGCACAGCCAAACTATAACTCAAATGAACTCCTACAACAATTAATTTGAAGTTTTAAACCCCAAATCCTTCAAAATCCCCCTATGTCAAGAACTTGCCTCTAAGGGGGAAGGGATATTGCACGAGTTAATCAAGACAGGTCACGATCTAGTGGAACTTGTTTTCAGTTATCCACATAGTATCTGCATTAGTTAAACCTTTCTATTGAACAAGATAACTACAAATCGAAATCCAAACTGAAATTGTTTCTTCATCCATGACAACATTGATCACTTCTTCTGTTGGCATGACACATGGTACAGGCAGAACTGGAGCACTATACATTGAACCTGTAGAGTCATCACCAGAAAATGGAGGAGCCACAAAAGTGTCTCGGTAAGAGAAAAAATTCTCAATATTAAAAACTAGAGTGATAAGCATTTCAGAAGGCAATTCCAATAAGTAGTAAGCATTGAGACTAGAATGAGAAGTGAAGGGGGCGTTGAAATTTTATTATTGTTTGATGAGATCTGTTGTCCCATAGTTTGTTTCTCAAAGGTTAATTCTGTACCATTTACAATTATAAATCAAAGATAATTTTTAGTGATTTAAAGTAAAAATAATAAAACATACTAACAATATATTAACACATAATATATCATTGTCAAATAAAAGTTTTATAGATAAAATATGTTCAAAGATAGGATAAATTAAATTATTATAAGCCTTGTAGGCTAAATTTGTAATGAAATTTTATTAATATAAAGATATATAAAAGGACCATAGATACATTAAGTTCTTTATGGGTAATTAAGGCTATGTGTCGTATTTATTTGATATTAATTTATAGGTGAATGACAATATTTCAAAAGTAAGACACATGACTCCATGTTCCTAAAACCCTTAACGAAATGAGTATAAAGCACTTAACCTGAGTATTTTCCTAAATAAATTCATATTTTGTATAAATTTAAATAGGCTGATCAAATAATATGAACTCAACTACAAATAGTGTAGAGATGTAATTTGAAATCGAGATTAATTATAAAATTTGATGGATTAATTTATTTTTTAAATGATTAATTATTGCATTTGAATACCCTTTATAAAACATCTAAAATATCCGGTCATAGCTTTAGTGGACATAAATGATAGCTTTTAAAAAGTAAGAATGATCATTAATTTATGTCGTCTTTGGGAGAATTAAATAACAATTTTTAAAATTCTGAAATGAAATAAGATAACGTTCTTTAGCTGTCATTTCACCTTAACTCAATTCCTCTTTCCCACTTTGTTTTCAGCTCTTCTTTAATTATGCTTGTATGTTTTTTCGGGGGGCAAACTCTATTGGCTGAGTTACGAGTAAAATCATTTGACCATTTAAATCATTTGATTAAGATTAATTACATCATGTAATTACGTATGGTAAAAGTGAGTTAATATGAATAAACTTCCAAGCCATGATTCAAAATCTTCAGTCCAAAAAACCCTTAATTCAAAATCTACTTAAGTAATTTATGTACATCAAAGCAGTGTTACAGCACCAATCCGGATGATTAGACCGTTCCAACCGTAAACCACTTAAGATTTTTGCTCAATGGTCATTCATTTGACTTCTGGTCTGACCATCGGTTTAAACGATCTAACCATGTAAAACTGTAACCCGAACGCCTTTTCGTCTTGCCCTCCAATTTAACTTTTACAACATTGGATCAAAAACTAAATACATTTTTTAGTTATAGGAAAATATGGCATCATCTACCTAAATAACTTGTATAATATTTTATTATTTATCAATTTACTCATCTGGTCTTATTTAAAAGTAACTACCACCAACATGTTTCACACACCAACTTTCCACTAAAATCTAATAAATTTCTTACTCTACCCATATTTAATACTAAACATATAAAAATAAAGTCAACATATAATAAATCAAGGATAAGTAAGCCAGTACATTTACATGAAATGCTGATGATGTGACTTATTTATAGGACCAAAACATTTCTATCTACCCTATAAGTAAGACCATAGGATTATAAGTTTAGGAAATCAATTTTGGCAGAATGATGAATATTATAGTTAAGTGTTAATATGCAAATTTGCCCTTGAAAGTCTTTGTTCTGGTGCACTTGTACTCTAGATGTTTTTGGTCGAATATTAACCCCAAAAGTTTGAAAGCAAAAACATTTTGCCTTTTACCGGTGAAATTTAATTTCAACGTTTACCATTTAGAAATTAACATGGACCATTAATATTTAAATGGTAGTAAAATAGCTAATGAGCGAAAACTTTTGGACCAAATTTACAACTTAACCCTATCAATAAAATATATAGGGGTTTTATATTTAGTATTTAGGCACAATAACAACATAAAAATAACATGCATGCTCTTATTGTTCGGTCAAGAAGAACATAACGTCCCGTCTAAATATAAGACATTTTTTAGTATTTATTTGTGGAAGTTAAGTAAATTAGATATTAAATTATAACATGTCACATGTAATTAAATATAGTTAATTCATAGGTAAAATAAATTAGTTTGAAAGGAAATTATAATTATAGACAATTTAAAATGATTAAATTTGCATCTTTAATTTCTTAAAAAAATCAAATGGGTCTTATAATAAGGACCAGATGGAGTAACATTCTAATGAATTAAATTATTGCCAAACATTTTTCTTCGTTTATTCAAGTGAGCATGTTGGTTACTTTCATTAATATATCACAATAAAAGTATATTTTTATTTAATTCTCTAACTAAATACACTATTTGACTTAGTTCAATAATAATAATATAAAATGTTTGATTAGTGGTAAAATATAAAATAAATTATACCTTTGATTGGTTTTTTAAAAATTGTGATTTAAGAAATAATCATTTGATGCCACTAAATGTTATTGATTCCATTTTTAAAATGGGTTGCCACATAACTATAAGGTTGTAGACTTGAAGGTTCTTATACCAGAAATGTGAAGCTTTTTAGTGAGTCAGTTTTAAATACTCTACCTTTGCAATTAGACGTCTAAATTCTAAAAGGTATTTTATAAAATATAATAACGATCAAACCTAAATACTAGTTAGTTGTATAAAACTGGAAGGTGAAAGATGTACTTTGTCACAATAATAAATTTTCTAACCTCAGTTAAAGACCTAATTTAATTGACCATAAATCAAGAAATAAATTAAACCTAAACAGAACTAAATAAATTAAATATCGTAATAGTAATAAGTTTCTAACATCATTTATTACTCCCTGATATATTATTTTTCTTTTTATTTTATTAATAATAATAAAGTTACATGGGACATCAGCAGTAAGTCTGTAACCAACTGTATGTTGGCTTCTCTTAGCTTGTTTTGTACTGCTTTATTAAAAAGCTAAGCCATGAAATGATCTTTCATTATTTATATACACACATTATCTCTCTCCCTCTTCTTCCTCCACTCTTCTCATAACCATCACACAATAAAAAATCAAAAAACACAAACCCTAAGAAAGAGAGACAACAATAACACTCAAATAATCCATCAGCTAAAGAAGAAGCAGAGAATTTTCCACCTCCAAAATTTCCATACATATGTGTATATATATATGTGTGTACATCTGATTGAAATCTGAGCAGTTTTTGTTCTATATATATAGATATTCTCTCTTTTTTTTCGCTCTTGTGTTGAGAAAATGGGAAGAGGAAGAGTGGAACTGAAGAGAATCGAGAACAAGATAAATCGGCAAGTGACATTTGCGAAGAGAAGAAACGGACTTCTCAAGAAAGCTTATGAACTGTCCGTACTGTGCGATGCTGAAGTTGCTCTTATTATCTTCTCTAATCGAGGAAAGCTTTATGAATTTTGCAGCAACTCAAGGTAATATTAATCTTCTCTTCTAATTAATCTTTAGTTAG
This sequence comes from Mimosa pudica, assembly GCA_029929735.1. Classification (NCBI taxonomy): domain Eukaryota; kingdom Viridiplantae; phylum Streptophyta; class Magnoliopsida; order Fabales; family Fabaceae; genus Mimosa; species Mimosa pudica. The sequence continues at coordinate 5,884,409 of JAKELP010000035.1, forward strand.
CTTTCGTTTTTTGTGGATTTTTTTTTATTTTTCTTGTTGTTTTTGTTCCTGTTTGATTGTTTCTGTGTTTTTTTGTTGTTATGAGGTGTTGATCTTACTTCGTTTATGGCTTTTGAGTGTACTGTTTTGATTATGATAATATTTAGGGCTTGGATCGGATTTCGATGACTGTACTTTGATTCTGTATGTGCTGGTTTGATTATTTTCAAAGATCAAATCACAGTCAAACTATGTGTATGCAGATTCTTTGAGTTTTTGCTGGATGATTATTGGTCTAAGGATCATATATCTATGTATAAATAAATAATACTCCTATGTACTTTGAGGACCAAATTTTGTACTATTTTTTAATTTCAATCTATCAATACATGGTTAATAATTATTAATCTGGTTAAACAAAATTATATGCTGCTTTTAGGTAATGTTTAGTCTGGTTAATAAAAATTATATGCTGCTTTTAGTTAATCTTTAGTCTGGTTAAACAAAATTATATGCTGCTTTTAGTTAATCTTTAGTCTGGTTAAACAAAATTATATGCTGCTTTTAGTTAATCTTTAGTCTGGTTAAACAAAACTATATGCTGCTTTTTTATTTTTGATAATCGAAGGGAGATTAGTTGTTTGCAACTCAAGGATTTTTCTTGGATCTAAGATTATTATTGTGCTCTATGCAGCTTTCAGATTATGTCTTAATTTTGAAAGAATATAGCAATTTCTGGAATTTTTCTCTTTCTCTGGATTCTCTTGCTTGTTGTTCTCGAGGGTTGCTTTGAGCTTAGTTTTCCTGTGGTTTAGTGCTGTTTCTTGTTCCTGTTTGATTGTTTGTGTGGTTTTTGTGTGTAGTTCTTGATTATTAGGTGTTGATCCTTCTTCGTCTTTGGCTTTTGGGTGCTTTGATAATAGGGTTATGACTTGATTTCTTTGATATCTGTACCTTCCTACTTCTGTGCTAGTTTTCAATAGTTTAAATCGCAATAATAAGAGTATGGAGATTCTTGAGATCTTCATTTAGATGATTGGTTTTAGGAAAATCCATATGTAAAATATATACTTAGCTTAGACGACGAAATTCCCTATTTTCATTTGCAATCTATCAATACATGGTCAATAATTAATCTGATTATGAAGCGAAATTCCTTGCTGCTTTTTAAGTTTGGATATATATCTGAAGTGAGATTAGCTGTTTGCATATATATTCCATATTAATTAATTTTCTAGATTTTTTGTTTCACTTTCTCCGTCCTAGCTAGTTAAATTTTGTGGAAGTCTGGACTGCAGGGGAATATTCCCTTCCAATATATTAATTTTTAATCAAGATTGCTTGGAAAAGGAGGCAATAGGGCGTTGTTCTTGTTTGGAACTGCAAACTTGAACCATTAGTGATGATATGATAGGCATGCGTGAAAAGGTTTTTAAATAGCACAGAAAATTCTTGAGATGACTTCGTAATTTCTTACAAATTTGTTCTATATACCAGGTAAAATTTATTGATACAATAAATTGAAGGGATATCTGGACGTTATCAAAACATTGGTAAAAAATGAGGGTTGGTTTTTATGAATTCTCGAATATTAAAAGATACTTATGTTTAGCTAGTATTTGTCCTTTGTTGAGTAAGTCCTGTTCTATTGCTAGGTTATTTTAATGTAATAACCACAAATCTTAAGGATGGAACCTGTAAAATCTGTGAACAGTAGTGTTGTTTAACTTGAGACCATACTGACAATATTTTGACACCTATTTTATACCTAGGATTCTATGCTGTACTATATTTCAGTTCTAGTTGAATATTGTCAGAAAAGAGATCAAGTTTCTTTTCTTTTTGCAAATAGATCAAGGTTCAGCATAAGGGCAAATCAAACTTTAAAATTAAATTAGTCAGTTAAATATGAATGTCATGTGCACCTATACTTTTGATTGTCGTGAAATATCTTTGTTTTCAGCTCAATTGAAGTGAAAGTTTGTGATCTTCAATTGCGCTTCATTTGTAGTGGAAACTTTCTTGATTTAAGAGAAAAATTCCAATAGTATCTCCCAAAAAAAAGCCAATGAATATGGCGCTGACTATCACTGGGACTTATGGATTAAATCATGGCTACTAGTTATGATAATCTATTTTTTTTTAATGGAAGTTATGATAATGTATTATATTATTTAGTTCTTTTATGTACTTTGGTCTTTCTATGTGTTAAGATTTAGAAGTGAATGAGAGAGAGAGAAGCAAGGGCACAGGCCAGAAAAGTTGTGATTGAAAAGTTTTGATTGAAATAAAGCAGAACTATTTGTTTTATTCATATCATTCATGAAGAAGACATTAAGATTATAATCCATCTTTATTGCACGGTACGGCCGCTTTCCGTACTGAAATATTGATGTGTTTTACTTTTTGTTTTTTTTTTTGAAAATGTAATTCTGATCAATAACGCATTAACTCAAAACGACCAAGAAAGGCAATAGAAACAGAAACAGTGAAAAAATACCTATAACCCTTCATCAACCGCCAACTCTCTTATCCAAGGTATTGGCTGGGTTTTATCTTAAATGCATTAGTTCCGAGAGATATCTGAGAATAATTATATTTCATGCTGATGTTCATGGTTAGTGATATAGCATATACCATGGTAGCATATCTCATTTCTATATCATCATTTTAACATCCCTTTTGTTTTGGGGAAAAAATGAAGAAACATCTACTTTCAGTACCTGTAAGTGTAGGATTTAGGAGTTATGTTGATCCGTTTAGAAGGACTTGGATCCTCTCCGCTGCGGTTTTGGTATCTTTGGTCTTCTACCCTGAATTTTTACAGTTTTGAAGTCAATTTTTTGTGTGTTTGATTTCATCATAAAATTAATGGCATTTTGTCATTTTGATATCTTATGGACAAAAAATGATGCATTTTTTTTATTTTATATGATTTTTCAAACATTTAATGTTCTAACTTTAAATAAAGACAGAATTTTAAACATTATACTTTTGAAAAATCATTTAAAAATTGAAAACTAAATCATCGGGATATTCAAAATGTCACTAATTTTATTTAGAATCGGTTAATGAAATTAAACAAAATAAGATCATTTCACCAAAGTATTTACTGCTCCCCCTAAAGTTACATAGGCCAAAAAGACAACTTCTACCAGTAAATAGCCTCTTGTTAATGAAATGGAACAAAAGAAATTTTTGCTTGATGATACCAGGAATCTCGCCTTTTGTTATACATAGGAATGTTATGATGAAAGTGAAATTCATAATATATGCAAGTCATAACAAACAAATCAATTTCTAAAGCCTTGCTGAGCATTACAATAAAGTTCAAAAGTCTTGGACTAAGGTGAAACATCATTATACTTCTAGAGCCAGAAGAGGTTAGATACTTGGAGACGCAAGATGTAAAATCAATACTAAAGCATTTTACTTAAAGATTTGGATCATTACTCACCTGTGTTCCATTACAATTAATGAGACATGTACACTTCTTTTGATGTCGCTAAAAAGACTATTCGTCCAATCGATGATTATCAATTAAGTTAAAGCAACAGTTTTTTATTAAAGGCCATGGCATATATATTATCTTGAGGAACATCGGAAGAAGTGTTAATATCTCACTGATTGCATCAGAATTCAGGTGATTATCCATCTTAATCTTTTTGAAAGGTTTATTTAGATAAATTGCTTCTTTTTTCAGTTTCACATCAAACTTTTCCACGTGGTTGAACGATTATAGGTTGTTTTGAAGTGCATAAAATTTTAAGCCTTGTATATTACCCATTAATCACTAAAAAATAGTATATCAATGATTTAATGGGAGACAGAATTTGCCGTAATATTGACTGTCATTAGTTCCTAATTTAGTGATAGAATTTAGTTTTTATAGATGAAATTCCGTCACTAAATTCTGTCATTAATTCACTTTATTTTGTTGTGAATGTGGAGCCAAACTCATTCTGAAGAAAATAAAAACCTAATTAAATTTAGATAAAGGCTCAATATATAGCAACAAATACTCAGATCTATGTGATATGTCAAAAGTGAATGTTTTCGTTTTTCTTGAGCTTGTATTTTATTTACTAGCTCTATTAGTTTAAATTCATGAAATGATTACATCCATCATAACAGTGTTATTCATGACAAGAAAACTCTGGGCGCTTGCATGCATCCATGATAATGATGGTCCATTTTCTGTAAGAATTTCGTATTCCATATTCTATTTACTAGATTAGTAAATAGAATCTATATATTTTTTAATGGAGTACTGAATAATGCATCTGCTGTTCATATGTTTGCCCAAAATTATGATTATGTTTGAGCTAACAACAACAACAAAGTTTTATCCCACTACGCGGAGTTGACTACATAGATCATACGACACTATTGTGGTCTATTAGTAACTAACTCTTGAGTTAAATATGTTCAAGCTAGTTGGCTCAAAATGAATTTTCACTACAAAAAAATGGGTTAAAGTGGACGCTTGCACTTCAGCGGTTGGGCACAAACCGCTGAAATGGGAACCCGTTTCAGCGGTTGTTTGGTTGACCGCTGAAACGAAAATGTCAGTCAACACAAATTTTTTTTTTCAAACAAAACAGGCCATATGCGCGGTTCCAACCGCAGAAGTGCACGTGTGACTTCGTTATTTTCAAACAAAAAAAGTAAAATAATTGTTTTTTAAAAAAAAAACGGAACAGCTGGTCTTTACAGCGGTTACTAGCGCTGAAATGCAGGGAACCTTTGTGAGAGCAGTAAATGAACCGTCACGCCAGCGGTTCATTTCAGCGGTTCCAACCGCTGAAATGAACCGTCATTTGCACATCAGCGCTTACCAGCGCTGTTGTGAAACTGTCATACACAAATCAGCGCTGGTAACCGCTGATGTGTACGGTCTGCCTATAAATAGAGCACCACCCACCCATTCATTTTCGATCTCCCTCATTTTCCTTCCCTCCTCTCTGATGCCCTCCTCTCTGATTCCCTCCTCTCATCTCTACATCCAGGCGTTTTCTTTCCAAATTTCCAGTCAAGCTCATAGTTCTTCTTCAAGTATTGTGTACATTAATCTAATAGTTGTTGTTATTATTGTTTCATTGTTTTTATGATTGGAAATTATTGTTTCATTCTTCAAGTATTATGTACATTATTATTGTTTCATTCAACTAATAGTTGTTGTTATTATTGTTTCATCCAGTCAAACTCATAGTTCTTCTTCAAGTATTATACTACTTGTTCTCACTTCGTTTATTCATTCTTTGTCTATAGAGATTTAATTTGTTTACATACATATACTGTCAAACCCAGTTTAGCTCTCTCCTTAGGCAACTGGGTTTGTAATGATTTTTTTTTGTTTTTTTGAGCACATCAGCGGTTGAAACCGCTGATGTGGTGATTATTTGAAAAAGTTCATGTGCCACATCAGCGGTTGGACGGACCGCTTATATGTCTGTGCTTTCCCAAAACGGCGGTTTGACCAACGCTACAGCGGTCCCATTTGACCGCTAATATGGTGTTTGTAACGCACTGAATTACAGCGGTTGCTGGGCGCGCTGTAGCGCCACATCAGCGGTTTAAACCGCCCATATGTGTCTTATTAAACACGCTGAAATGTTCCCTTTTTTTTTTGTAGTGTTTTATAGTATGAATTGCTATATAATTAAGCTTAGTTACTTAAAACCTCACAGTAAATGATTTCTTAGTAGTTTATCTATGTATACGAAAAAATTCTAAATGTTTGACTTAAACTCAACTATAAAATGATTGGATAATATAATTGCCTTTTACTAGCTAACAAATAAATAAATATTATATGCCTCACCTTTATTATACGTTTTGTCTCATCGTGATCCCTTGCATTTTTTCTCTTTTATTCATGTTTAGTTCAAAGCCATCAAGATTTAATACCAAAAAAAGAAATGTATTTAATGCCATTTATGCTGGCTTTTTCATCATTTCAGCATGGCTAACACAATTGAACGGTACCAAAGATGCAGCTATGGAGCCTTGGAAGCAGACCAACCTGCAATGGAGACACAGGTTTTGTCAAAAAACATCCATAAACTTAATCATTTTTTTATTGTAATTATGAAGTATGGGCTGTTTGGATTAATGTTTAAAAGCACATTCAGGAGAGTCGAAGTAAAAACTTTTCACATTCTTACATTACACACATTAAGTTACATAAAAGAACAGTTTTAATCACTACTAATTCAAACATGCACTGATCTTTCAATTCTACCAAATCCAGTAATTCTGTTTAGTTAACTTATTTTCTAGTGTAAGTGCTTCTGGAAGCTGATTCGTTTTTATAATGTACAATATAGGTACTTGGTGAAATGAGATATATAAGTGATTTTACAACATAAAAATAAATGATAATATAGAATGTCATTCACACCATGCATGCGCCCCAACTCAACATCTAAGAATTATCATTACATGTTAAAAAAGATAAGTACATAGAAAAATCGAATTTCATCATTGTCAAAATTCCAATATATACTAGTCTCCAAGACGAAGGATTTATTTACCATACAGTGTCTATGCAAAAGATCTTCGTTTCTCACTTAACCTTCTTAATTTGTTGATAGTTCATATGCTGTATTTTCTTGCTAGTTTTTTTACTTTTAAGTGTAAGTTACCTGGCTGTTGCATGCACTGTTTCTCTTTCCTTTAAGAACTTTGATGTCGTTTAAATTTGTTTTCCCAACTCTTCAACGATTTATGGCGAAGTCTCTAATCTTATGTCCAAGTTTATCTGCCCTTGTGCAGAGGTGCTACCAAGAATATCTGAAGCTGAAATCAAAAGTCGAGGCACTACAGCGAACACAAAGGTGATACTTACAATTGTATTTCATCCATTTCTTCCGGTCCTAAATATAGGATCAAATTGATTTTTTTAAAAAAGATTAATGATGCTAATATATCATTTTGGAATATTTGTATATATAATTTTTGCTCAAAACTAATTTACTCTAGTAATAATCAAAGTATAATTTAATTTTAATGTAGCATATTTTGTAATTAAATGGCCTATTTGGTTTTATAATTTTAAGAGTGGAAGGAGTAATTCTGAAGAGTCTTTGAAACAATAATACTCCCTCCAGTCCTAAATATAAGATCTAGTTGACTTTTTTTTGGAAAATCCTAAATAACCAAAATAAGTTAATTATAAATTGACTTATCTAATTTTTTCCCTTAGATTAGTTTATTTTACCTATAAACAAATGGATAATCTAAAGATATATCAAATATGTCATAATTTAATAACCTATTTTGCAACCTTAATCTCTCCAAAAAACGTAACTAGGTTTTATATTTGGGACTGGTGGTAGTAATAAACAAGTTGGTCTAAAATTCTTCATGCCAGGTCATGCAAATTTAATATTTTCAGTTATATACTCAAACAATGTAAATCTACAATTTGTAGAAATCTTCTTGGGGAAGAGTTGGAGCAGTTGGGAGTAAAGGAGCTTGAGCAGCTTGAACACCAGCTGGACTCTTCACTGAAGCAAATCAGGTCGAACAAGGTATGCAAATTCGGTCGGTCTCGTGAAAGCAAAACATAAGCTCATGATATTAAACATAATTATCCTCTCAATTACTAAGTCCCTTCAGAATAATATTTATAATTTTATGTGTTTAGAAATAAACAAAACCTTTAAGATGTTTTTTATTTTTCCGTTCCTTATCTGCAGACACAGCATTTGCTTGATCAACTCGTTGATCTGCAAAGGAAGGTAAAGCAGTCCGTTAAATACTTTTCAATTTTTTTTATTTGCATATTTTTATGTGTGTATGCTGATTACTGCATGTTCTTTATGAATGGGCAGGAAGATATGCTTCTGGAAACTAACCGTGTCTTGAGGAGTAAGGTAGCAAAAATCACCTTCATTTTTATTGTTTCACTCATAAAAAATGTGGTTATTGAATCCGATGTTGTCAATTCTTGTGGATTTTCTTCTTGTTAAGAATTTTTTGAATCATCAAAAATTGAAACTTTTGATCAAATTCTATTTGCAGCTGGTCAAAGGATTACATTTAAATGTGTGGTTGGTTAGCTACTTGTCCTTTTTGAATCTTAACAAAAATTAAAAGAAATTTGACTTTGGGGGGTTTATGCCGAATTTGAGTTTAAGTAACCACTTTCTAAAATAGACTGTAGATAAAATTTAGTTTTTTTATGTTTCTCAACTGATGACAGTTATTTATGCATTTTTCTTTAAATTGAAAAAAAGGTCATGCGGTGACATTATGAATGATAGGAGGAATTGTTGTTATCATTTCTTGCATTAAGACTTGTCATTATATGCTCCTCAATTTTAGGTCGTTAATTCTCTTTTGGGAACTACATTGTTATTCTCCCAAAACATATACGTATTTAAAAAAAAAACCGTGAAATATAGACGTTATGCATATTTTTTTAATGGGAAAATGAATTTTTAATTCAAATTTATGGATTATATTCCTTTTATAGTTTACTAGTTGTATGGAATCTTCATTTTACATTTTTTCGTCAAATTTAACGGTCTGTAGACTTGGACATATAGCCAACTTCTTTGAGTCAGCTAAGACAGGATGCTAACATCATAACAGCTGTAATCGCAGTTTTAAAGTTGTCTAGTATTTTGTAGACAATACTATTTTGCGGTGACAATAGGCCATACTACCAAAGGCTAGCTGAGAGGATATGAGATCAGCAAGTATGTAAGCTTTAGCACCTTTTATATGCAATAGTGGCCTGATAAGCTAACAGTATCGATGAGAAAAGGTGCCGGGGATCTTATAACCCCTAGAGCTTAAAATAGACAAACTATTGATGATAGATGAGAAAAGGTGCCGGGGATCTGGAAGTAAGAGTGTACAAGGGCTGGTTCAACACACTCTTAATTACGTATTCTCTAACAGTATCCACATATAATTGTAATAATGAAGATAATATTTCAAGATTGCAAAGAATGTAGACACTCATCTTTTTGCACATTAAATTTCATATTCCTTACAATTGTCAAAAAAAAAAAAAATATATTCCTTACTAATGAACATCTATTCTCTATCCTGAAACTGTTTGTTTTTAGTTGCTTCTTTTTTTGTGCTATTTCGTTGTCTTTGCTCACGTGTTATACTTTGATATTTCTTCAAACTTTTTTAATAAAATGTTTTTGCACAGTTGGATGAAATAAATATAAGCCTTCAACCATCATGGGAAGCTAGGGAGGGGGATGACTCATACAGCCGCCAGCCTCCGCACTCAGAGGGATTCTTTGGGATTGCACAATGCAGTCGTACATTGCACATGGGGTAATGTACCTCTCTGTTATTAGTTATATCCGAAAATCTACATGAAAAGTATATATGATTTGGTTTGCTGTTACTTCCAGCAGGTGTTCTTCTTAGACTCAATTGAATTATTTTGAAGCACATTTGGTTTCTCTTGATAAACAGGTAGGCCCCTCTAGAGGGGCCAAAACTAATTGGGACCTAAAGAGGAGCTAATTAACCCCAATTACTTAAAGCTAAAGTTTCCTTTTCGGCAGATATTTAAACTTGTCATGTATGGTTTTTGGAATTAAATTTGAAACTCTCATAAAAAACCTAAAGATTTAAGTGTTAATAGAGTACAATGAGGCTGTGCATTCTATGTAGCCAACCCTATGAGGCTATGATACAAGAAGTTTGTTGTTTTCACAGATTTTATCATGCTTTGTCGAAATTGTTGAATCTCTTATATCTGTGATCTGATTTGTGTGTGTTTAAAATTATGCTCTCAAAACACTACAAGATTTTCAAAAGATCGGGCTTGGATTGACAGGAATCTGTGTGTGTGTGTGTGTGTGTGTGTGTGTGTGTCATTTCTTTCGACCATCTTATACAAGTCTCTGTCAGTTGGCAAGTGCTGATTCCTTTTTCGCCTTTTGCAGTTATGGTTCTGTAGAAACAAATGAAGCTGCAGGAGCAGCAGCAGGAACCTCTGCCCAAAATGCTAGTGATTTTCTTCCGGGATGGATGGCGTGATATATATATATTGAGTACTCAGCTTAATTTATCTTGTAACTCTCTAATGATAATATATGATGCCTTTCTAGTGAGTGACCATGCACGTGAAACTGCGTCACTTGGAAGAGCAGGCAGACAACAATAAAATATGTTAAATCAAAAACCATAAACCAATTTGTATGTATTTATTCATGGAAATAAAACTTGCTTTTTCGCCAAAATTTTGGTGTGGATAATTTGTGGTATATTGATGCTATATAGCTTGGGACCTTGTGAAACCACTTATGCTCTGTATTTAGTTCTTTTATAGGTACAACAGTTTTTGGTCTTTACATGTAAATTAAAATTAAGGTTAGCCCTCCCTTGCCCTGAGCTGCTTAAGGTGCCAATGCCTAAGCATGTGGGAGATTTTCTTTTTTCTACATGTGATATATAATATCGTTGAAGATCATGTGAATAGAATAGAAAGAGGGCATTGACTTCTAATGCCCCTTATAATTCAAACCTCTCGATTGTTATTTTTCCAATTAACATACTAATAGATTAAAGAAACTTTTTCCATATCTTAAGATAACAAATTTGTCGTATTTTACATTATTTTTACAATATCGTAATAAAAATCAAAATTGCACAATGTCTATATATATTACTCCCTCCAGTCCTAAATATAAGACCTATTTGAGGGGATGCGTTTAATCCTAAATATAAGACTTATTTATAATTTTTACTAATTTTTTACTAAAATATCCTTATAAATACCCCCTAATACTAGACAAGAAGAGAGGGAGGAGAGAGGAGTCAATGCTCGTTAATGATAGACAAGAAAAGAGGGTGAGTGGAGTCAATGCTCCTTAAGGATATACAAGAAGAGAGGGAGAATGAAGTCAATGTTCTTTAATGATAGACAAGAAGAGAGGGAGAATGAAGTCATTGCTCCCTAATCATAGACAAGAAAAGAGAGAGTGTGGGGGTGAAGGTGGATAGTTAGGGTATATTGGTAATATTATGTCACTTAACTTACATTCTTAATCTTATCAAGTTAGATAAATAAGTCTTATATTTAGGACCGAAGGGAGTATAAAAAAAACAAAACCGCATCCTTTGAGTGTTGTAAAATTTCAAATCATATATCATCCATTTTATTTAGAATCTAGAAAAGGGTGAACCCAACTTGAGTCTCCACTTATAAAGGGTATTAAGGAAGATAATATATTAGGTAGCCTTAACTTTACGACAAGCGAGCTTACCGCCGAGTCAAACTAAGTCGTCCCTTTATTTTATATAGAATTTAATAATAAAAATAATTGAGAATTTAGGATAACAGATATTAGAGATTGTATTGAAGACTGAAATGGAATATCATAGGCCTCAAAATCTATAATTTCATAAACTTCAACGATAATACATAGTAAAGTTGATAAAATCCTAAACAAATTTAAAATAACAAACATGCTTAACTTCGACTAAATTGTTTAACATCCTTATAGTTGTTGAAAGGTTATAATCATATACACATGGAGGTATAAAATATATGTACGATTTTTGGTTGATTTGATTTTCTATGGTTGATATTATTTGTGCAGACAAGGCGTTGATGAAAAGTGGTTGGTAGTGATCGATCAGAAATGAAACAGGTTTTCTGCCACTAATTCACAGTGGTCCTAATAATTTGATTGACAACGTCAGGAAAGGAAACAGGAGTACAAAAAGTAGTTTAAATATGAGCATCATGTGAATGCAACCTCTCCATTTTTATATTCACAGTTGGGGGTTTCAGATTTCACTTTTTGATCTGGAGAGGATATATTTTACTGCCTCTTTTCTTTATATGAGAATGAAACCCTACAATTGATTAATTTGAGTATTGTGATTAATTATAGGATATGTTATGGGAATTTCATGAAATATTTATGTGTATAATTAGATTATTTATTGATTTATAAATTAAACAAATTATCCTAAAACAATTATAAATATATAAACAGTAATTTATTTAGATTTTTTATCATTAAAAATCAGTCAATTTGAACATATATTAATGGTCAAAGGAAATAAGTGTAGGAATGATGAAGTGTGAAAGATATATAGTACGTTCCTTTATATAATTCATATTTTAAGAAATTTTGGTGTACTAGCACGTGATTGGTTTTGCAAAGCCTATATAATATTTCCAGTGATGTCAAATGTACGGGAGTGTAGGCCCAGAAATTGGCCTTAGGCCCAAAAGCACCAACAAGCCATCCCAAACTAAAGCATAAGCCCAACAAGAAGACTACTTACTATGGGGGCATAAGCGAGGCGACAATTAAGGATGATAATCTCTCCTTAATAACTAATCACTCCAAACAGCTAGCTACAAGAAAATGACTTATCACCCATTGTCTGTGGTTCAGTGGCGAGGAGGTTGGACTTGAAGTGTCTAGTTGTCCACTTTGGCATGAGTTCGATTCCTGGAAGTGAAAATTGTGTTCCCATCGCAACGCTTAGGGAGACATCTCTGTAACTAAGATTGACCCCACGAGGATTTTGGTGCCACTTCGAGAGATGATGGGGCTTGGAGGATTTGAGAGAAGTTGAAATCTGTGAAGCAAATTTTGATTGTGGAGGTTAGTGATGGGAGTTTATATTCACATTCATAGGAAAATTTGGGTTGGAGAAGATGAGTTGTAGAGGATTGGATCTACATTTTACTGAATCTGATGAGCCAAGGTTTTATGTGTATCATGTAAATTTAAGTTATAAAAAAGAGGAGAGAGATATTGAATATTGTTTAAAGTTTAGTTCGAATGATTATGAGGCAGAAGTGCACAAGCTTTAATTAAACTCCAACGGTAGAGACAGTAAGTTTGAGAGACGAGATGCAATATTGTGTGAAAGGGAGAGATTTAGAGGTGAGTGACATGGCTTTTCCTGAGCTCTTCGATGAATCCAACTACCTATGTAACATTATGTTACTAATTAACTACAGACCTTCAGTTATCCCCTTTTTAATTCAATCATCTCTTACTAACTATGATAGAAAAGACTTTCCATATTATTACAAACCTATCATAGTTAGAAAAGCACTATGCTTATATTATATTTCATAATAAACATCACTGAATCTATTTTTCATTTTCATCAAAAAACATGCGGAAGCAGATGCAGGCCTATACAAATTGGCAATATACACAACTAACTAATCTAAATAACCTTTGAAACCTAATTCCCTTTCCTGATGCTTGCGCCTGTGCATGAATACCTGCAAAAATGTCAGTAATCGTGGGATGAGACAATTTGTCCCAGTAATCACCGCTTAACTCACTATAACAGTGAGATGTGCGGTAGCGAGGGCGTCTATAGGGTACCACAGTTTTAAAATCAATAATATATATATATATATATATATATATATATATATATATATATACACCTTATTTCCTTTCATCCATCACTTAAATCCTTCTGTCACGTCTCAATCAACTCAAATTCATTATCTCTACTTCCCATGTATCACTCGACATCCCTCAGTCAATTCCACACTAACTAAATTTCATCTTTCCATACTCCAATCAAATAATACTACCACAATAGCCCACACACTCACCTAAAGATGCATTGTGCCACCACGGTGCATTCAAGCATCTATTCTTCACTATATGATTTGACACTGTGTCCCTCTCCATAATGAGGGGACAATTTCCTTCTCTGGCAATCTCCAGAGAGGGAACCCCAATTCTGTTTTCCATTACAGAACGGGAACGGTTGGGCTCTCCACTGCCAAACAACCGTAGGGGCGGTTGGGCTCTTCAATGCCAAACAACCGTAGGTCACTTCTCTCAATAAGTCGACCTATGAACCCCGATCCAATCAATCTAAAAAAGATCCTCAGTACAAATAACTGTCGATTGGCCAATCGACAGTTATCATCGCGCGATGGTACATAAAAATATCAGTGTCATGCAATGCTCACCCTATCTTTCCATATCCAAATCACAACTTCAACATTTTCTATCAACACGACTTTCCACAATCTCAAACTCCACATCTAGTTCGTATCCTCATAACCTCTCAAATTTACAGTCAAAGAACTATTCTAGCATATGTATCACATGGTCCCACAACAATCATCCACAATACATCTCCATATCCCTGTCAAAGTACTAAGATTCCGACATATATATACTCACATACACAGTCTATCAATACCACCAACCAGGATACTACATATAGTAATCAAATTCTTTATACGAATATAATCGTGTTTAAAAGGCACCCGATAGCCTATTTTGTATAAAAATAATCTTTTAAAGATAATATATATATAGAGGGTGAGAAGGGACTTTACAAAATCCCTAACTAACGACACCCTCAATGTTATTGCAAGGTTAAGTGTGATTACCTGTCGCCCTTTAGCAATTCTACGCGATTTCTCAACCTTTCTTCCTTGATGCCACGAAAGCCTACTTGCATCCACTCCTAGCTCACTTGAAGCTTCCACGGATTGTCTACCCTCAAGCTCCGCCGTGGGTTGCCGGAAAGCCACAAGGAAGACGGAGAGCGAAGAGGGCCATATGGAAAAATGGAAAATAAAACATGAGTTTGGAGTATAATGAAACAGAAAGGAAGAGTGGATGGGTTTGCTGCCGGAGACGGCCTTCTACCGCCGTACGTGCCGCTCTGGACGGCGGATGGAGAAGAGAGAGGGAGAGGGCGAAATCGGAAGGGAGGGGGAGGAAGAAGACGAAGGAAGCCACAAAGCTTCCTTCTCCGTCGTCGCTGTCGACGGCGGCGGCGGCCTCCTTGGCAGCCGGCGAGAATGGAAAAGGGGAAGGAGAACGAAGAAGAAGAAGGCGAAGGTGAAGAAGAAATAGGGGGGGCCGACGGGTTTTGTAAGGAAATGAAGGGAAGGGTGTGTTTGGTTGGGGAGAAATAAGGGTGGTTTTAGATAATTAAAGCCTAAACTTGGCATAGTGTACTCATTTTAATTTAAAACCACTTAAACTAGCCTCAAATCTTCTTAACTTTCAAAATATTTTTAGCTTTACCACTCCCTCATATTTCAAACTCTTCATTTCTTAATTAATTATATGCACATTAATTACTCAAAATTTCCAAAAATATCCCAAAAATTCCTAAAAATTCCAAAATTTCCCAAAACACTCTCTAATCCTGAATTAAATTTTTCAGGATGTTACAACCTACGTAGAGATTATCGCACTCTTGCTCAATTTGAGCAATTCAACTGTCAAGATTGAAGAGTAGCTATTTTAAAATAAGAAAAACTATAAACAAGTGATTCTTAATTTCATGGATGAAATGAATTTTAAGATTATTTCACCCCTTTGTATTTCATGACATCTGATTAACATCCTCTTAAAGATGTTATCAATTAACACATGTGCTAGTCTAGAATTCAAAAGGTACTTGTAAACGCTCTCTCAAGTCAAGAATAAGTGTTTAATTCTATTAATTGCTCAATCTCCTATTACAACTAATAAAATCCAATTTGTAAGCTTCATTCCTAATATGACTATGCAAGGTCAATAAGTATATTTCTATCTTATCAACAAAGTTATCCATTCATCAAGCAAACTTCAAGTTTATACACTATTTTACTCAAGTTCTACACTTAACCTGACCCTCTTAAGCATTAGTCAAATGAACAAACCAGCTAAATGATGATAGGCATTTAGAAGCATTAGGGTTAGAGTAAAATAAACACATATATCATTAATCACAAAATAAGAGGAGGAGTCTAGTGTTAATCCACACAAGGGTTCAAAATAATCCTAAAATAAAAGTATTTAGTCATTCATGTTCAACAAATCCATGAGAATACACATAAAAACAAACATGAACAAGAGTAGAGAATGAAGAAGGTGAGGAAAAACCAAAAATGGAAGGCCAAATATCTTTGCAACTTCAAATCCTAACTCAATCCTCACCGGAAAATAAGTTCTAGCATAGCCAAACACTCCCAAGTGCTCGAAGAAGTCAAGAATGAAGAGCTCCATGCATTCTTCCCTCTTTAAACCCTAATTTTTGATTCCAATAACGAGCAAAAAAGTTTCTGATGCGATTGGGCCGCGACCCAAAACACTGGCAGAAAACTAGGCCGCAGCCCAATTCTTCACTGTTCAGATTTTGGGATGTGGCTCAAATGTTGAGTCGTGGCTCAGTTTCTCTTTGTAAAGTTGTCTTCTTTCCAAGCAAATGAAATACTTCATTTATAGTTTCACATCACTTCAATCATCTTTAACTTCTCCAATGACTTTACTTCAATTTCCTAATACAAAAATACCTTGCAAAATAACAACTTTGGGACACATGAGGAACAAATGTATAACAAAAATTATCATGCATCCTCCCTATATAGTTTAGCCTCTTAAGTGTGTACAAATGCTCCAAAAACTATATATGAACCATGTGAAATATGCTAAAAATGTATGAATTCCAAGACATTAACACCCTCAAACTTAGACTTTTACTCAACCTCGAGTAAATCAAAAGACAAGAGAAAGATTGGTCAATTATCCACTAAACAATCATGCATTATGTTATCCTCATTGGTTACTCAAGAAATATGTTCAAAGGGAAAGAAGTGGATTATAGATGAATGCAAGGTTTACAATTCAAAAACAAGTTATCAACAAGCTATTTACTGTTTATCATATGAAGGGCATTCATTTCTTAATTTTATAAAATGCTGAAAAGCATCATCTTTTCCTGCTTTAAACTTGAATCTGCATGACTTGTTATTAAAGTTCATCTTGAATTATATTCTTGCTCGGTTCATGTGTTTCATACGAATTATATCATTATAACATTTATCATTAATTGTTTAAATTATTAACAGGTTCAACCCATTAATCATGCTCTTCATGCAATTCAAGCAAAGTCTGACGTGCTATTGTTGGAAAGCCATTCCCCTGATTATAGGAATATTTTGTTTGATCATTGGGCAGTATATAGTCTTTCTGGTTATGTTATCTTTGTTTTCATTCCTTCATTTTTCCTTATTGTGTTATATTGTTTATTTGTTACTTATCATCATTCATGTAGAAAAAGATATATAACACTTAGGTGAATGTTGAAGTTGTTGAAATGCACAACAAGATAGCTGAGTTTACACAACAGAATCCAAAGAGCTGCAACAAATTAAATCATGAAACGATGCCACAAAAGGCCTCTAAGATCATTGCAACATCGGAAATAATGGAGATTAAGTTATCTGACCCAGTTACAATAATGATTATGAAAATGAGAGTTGAGAGCATTTGGTTTGGACTTCTAATGGAAATTCGTTACAAAATGTCTAATTGACTTTGATTTGATTGTGTTATGCTTAAGTGTTTCTAACATGTTTAGGGTTCCAATTACAAAACTTACAATTAATGTTTTGTTCTATTATTTCAATTAATATATGCCTTCATATCATAATGAAAAAAATTGAAATATCAAAAGAATTAAATGGCTAAATAAAAAATGATAAATTTCAGATGGAATTGTTTCATATTCTATCTCAAGTTCAGATGGAATATTTGAGACGAGACTATTCTGTTTTAAATTTAGAGGAAACATTCAATCTCAAAATCAGTCTTAAATTGAGAAGGAATCTGAGATGGAATTTTCTGTCTCAAATTCAGATGAAAACATTCAATCTCAAAATCAGTCTTAAATTGAGAAGGAATGTGAGATGGAATTTTCTGTCTCAAACATTCCGTATGAAATTTTGTCTCAATTCAAGAAGGAATTGTTGAATTTAGCATCTAAGGGTATATGATACTACCTCCGGTTCTAAGTATAGAACCTAATTGACTTTCTTTTGGAGAGATTAAGATTGCGAAATAGGTTATTAAATGATGACATATTTGATATATTTTTAGATTATCCATTAGTTTATAGGTAAAACAAACTAGTTTAAGAAAAAAAATTAGGTAAATCAATTTATAATTAACTTATTTTGCTTATTTAAAGATTTTCTAGAAAAAATCAATTAGATCTTATATTTAGCACCGGAGGGAGTATGAGTCTTGTCATTCCACCATAAAAGTTTAAGTCATTGTGGTGGAGACTCAACTCATATATATATACCCTTAGTCTATCTTTGATTTATTTGATGTGAGACTTATGAGTTTCTCAATAGGAATGTTGTGAGAAAACAGAATGATTTTCGTATGAAATTTTGTCTCAAATCGTTGAGACGGAATTCCGTCCAAAAACAACGTCTCAAACATATTTTCCATCTAAAATTCCATTTGAAATATTATGTTTTTTTTGTAGTGAACTAATAGTGAAGTTATGTTTGGCAAAAAAAAACTAATAGTGAAATTATTGTAACAAAAATTAAGGTAAAAAAATTGACTCAAAAAATTAGAATTCTAGAAGAAAAGGAAAAACTAGATCAAGATTCCTTTAATTAAGTACAGCATTACACAAAAAAATAACCAAATTAACCCATATATATTACTTTAACTAGCGGTATCTCCCGTGCGTTGCACGGGGTTTCCCGCGCTCCGCGAGGTTTTGTTTAAAAATTAGCATTAACCAAAAAACTATTATCTAACCTTAACCTTAGAAGGAAGAAAATTTCAATGACAACTTTTAGTTTACATTATCAAATGACCATTTTTCTGTAAGTTGTAATGAAAATCGAAATTAAATCTAACTGAACACATCTTCCCTATGTGAAGAAACAACTCTTCTTTTTGTGTTCTATATCTACATGGAACAACTTCTAGTTTGCACGGGAAAGATAGGAAAATAAAAAGATACAATAAAACATTTACAGATATATATTAGGTCAAAAAGTAGTATGTGAACCAATTAGAAGCTACATCGTATCTTAATTTGTTTACCCTAATAAAATGAAGAGATCAGACTCAAGAAATGTCGTAAAATAAGGAAGAACATGCATAATCAAGGTATTAATCATTGTGGGTACACCTAAATGAATGCACTTTTGCTTTATTATTTTTTACTGAACTTTTGCTTTATTTTTAGGTTTGGAATTGGGGGAGTGATAGATCTATTCTGTGGCCATTGTTCGCTGTTAATTTCTACGTTGGATATGTAAAGTAATGCATTCAATAACTTTTCTATTAAAAATAAGTCATTGGTATTGTCCCATATTTCAGAAAAAATGTTTTTCCATATTATGTATGATGGTTTCTATTCTAGTTTAATTAATATATAATTTATAATATAAATCTTGACTAAATTAATTATTATATTATAAATTATATATAATACATATAAACATGTTGATGGGATAGAAACAGCTTCCTTTAATATTAATATTAATATTAATAATTAATATTAATAATTAACTAATTAATTTAATTATTATTATTATTATTATTATTATTATTTTATTTTATCATCAATCAATCATCAATCAATACATATTTGTTGGTGACAAATTGATTCTGAGATCTATTTAGTTCAACCTCATTAAGGTGTTATTTTATAAGATGTACCAAAAAAGGTGTTATTTTATAACTAAACAATTATAAAAAGACACAATAAAACATTTGCAGATATATATTAGGTCAAAAAGATCATCATAATGGTGACACTAAAGATATAAATCTTTAAGGCAAATTATTACAAAAAAAATATGTGACCCAAGTAAATTAGCCCAAGAAAATAAAGAATACATAGCCCAAATAAATTCGCACAAGAAAGCAATCACATACAATAGTAATAGAGAATGTCAATCACTGCACTAAAAATTTGCTCATGAACAAATTTGTTAACTTTTTTTAACTTTTTTTAACAAATTTGCATTAAAAAAATATATGACAAATTCTTTTAACTAAAATATCGGGTGAAAAAAATTATATAATAACTAATTTTTTTTTAACTAAAGATATAAATCTTTAAGGCAAATTCAGACAAAACAAATATGTGACCCAAATAAATTAGCCCAAGAAAATAAAGAATACGTAGCCCAAATAAATTCGCACAAGAAAGCAATCACATACAATAGTAATAGAGAATGTCAATCACTGCACTAAAAATTTGCTCATGAACAAATTTTTTAATTCTTTTTTAACTTTTTTTTAACAAATTTGCACTAAAAAAAATATGACAGATTTCTGTAACTAAAATATTGGGTGAAAAAAATCGTATGATAACTAATTTTTTTTTTTAAAAAAAAACAAAACAAAAAAAATAATATATTATATTCCACCACTTTTGTGCGTTGCACGGGGGTTTCCCGCGCTCTGCGCGGTTTTGTTTAAAAATTAGCATTAACCAAAAAAACTATTATCTAACCTTAACCTTAGAAGGAAGAAAATTTCAATGACAACTTCTAGTTTACATTATCAAACAACCATTTTTCTGTAAGTTGTAATGAAAATCAAAATTAAATCTAACTGAACACATCTTCCCTATGTGAAGAAACAACTCTTCTTTTTGTGTGCTATATCTACATGGAACAACTTCTAGTTTGCACGGGAAAGATAGGCAAATAAAAAGACACAATAAAACATTTGCAGATATATATTAGGTCAAAAAGATCATCATAATGGCAATACTAAAGATATAAATCTTTAAGGCAAATTCAGACAAAAAAATATGTGACCCAAATAAATTAGCCCAAGAAATTAAAGAATACGTTGCCCAAATAAATTTGCACAAGAAAGCAATCACATACAATAGTAATATAAAATGTCAATCAATGCACTAAAATTTGTTCATGAACAAACTTTTTAATTTTTTTTAACTTTTTTTTTAACAAATTTGCACAAAAAAAATATATGACAACAATTTTTAACTAAAATATCGGGTGAAAAAAATCATATAATAACTATATTTTAAAAAAAAAAGGAATTTTTTTAAAAAAAAAGTAAAAAAAAAGTATGATTTTTTTATATGATATAATATAAAAAAAAGTAAAAAAAACAAAAAAAAATATAATATTCCACCAAAATCACTGTTCATGAACAGTGCTTATGAACAGTGATTTTGGTGGAAGAGTTTTATATGATATATTGATTTTTTTTTAACAAATTTGCACAAAAAAAATATATGACAACAATTTTTAACTAAAATATCGGGTGAAAAAAATCATATAATAACTATATTTTAAAAAAAAAGGAATTTTTTTTAAAAAAAAGTAAAAAAATAGTATGATTTTTTTATATGATATAATATAAAAAAAAGTAAAAAAAACAAAAAAAAATATAATATTCCACCAAAATCACTGTTCATGAACAGTGCTTATGAACAGTGATTTTGGTGGAAGAGTTTTATATGATATATTGATGATCATCAATACTTCGTACGAAAATCATGATACCTGATCTCTTATTAGAGCGTGTATGTTTGGTTTAGAGATTTGGGGCCCAACCGTGTGATTGTACTAAGCGGGCGAGATTTTTTCCCTTTTGGGACGTATTTGACACTAAACACATAATTTAAGTAACTGATCTTTTTATAGTATAAGTTGGTCTAAATCTTGAATTACTTTCAAGAAAGTGCTTATGGCATATTAAAATATGCCTTATAGGGCTTTCTTTTCAAAGTAGTTCAAGAACCTTTTTTTCTTAATATTAATTTTTTGCAAAATAGTATCACATATAAGTCGTATGCTTTAATAACGTTAATGTCCATTTAAAACCAAATTCCATATATATATATATATATATATATATATATATATATAAAAGAATAAAGATTTTAAAAATAATCACCAACTGTAGGAAAAATCATTTATGGAGGCTCCATCAATATCATTTGTATATCACATTAATGCACAATCTAAAGGGTCACTTTGTTGACCATCTCAGGTCCCAACATACGCTTATTAACACATTTCCAAAAGGCTTAGCTTAAAACTCTTGTCGTTCTTCCTTAATTTTATAATTTAACAATAATAATTTTGAATCATTTTATGTCATCATATAGAAAGGACATGTCAAAGTAGTAAGGATAACAATGCCGTACGTCCAAAATCAACAATGAGCCAAGTAAAGTTTTTGTCCGTGCGATTTTCAATTATTTTTCTTTATGTACTGTTCATATATATAGTCAATTCAAAAAAATGTTGTGTTCATATAGAGACATATAGAAAGCAAGAGGAAATTATGCTATAAATATTCCTTCAAAATATCAAAATTTTAGGTCCCAAAGAACTTGTGTGTGTGTGTGTGTTTGTATACATAACATTTTTTAAATTTATCTCATGACACTTGTTAAGGGAGAAATGATATTGGCAAATAGAACTGCCTCCAATAGAACAAGTTAAGGTACCTTGACAGACTACTGCATTTGTTATTAATACCCAATATCGACATACTTAAAATAATCATTATTATCGATTCAACACGTGTATTAACTAATCTATGAAAATGATTGTGTGATTTTACAATTACGTTATATATTTTACACCTGTTAATAATTTTGAAATTACAAGGCAAATTGTATATTTTGTTTAATTTAAGATATGAATTGTTGGATACAATTTTCCCTAAACGCAATGCCATAATCATCATGGAAAGACCACATAGAAAATACATAGAAAAAGAAATAACTCAGAATAGCCACCCACTTGTGGTCGACACTAAAGAAGGCAACACTTTCACACTTGCCAACCAATTAGAGATCGACAACGCATTCCTCCCAAAGAAAATCACAACCCTAATAGTACTATCCTTGCCCTAAAATAAAAGAACCCTCACACAGCCACCATACTTGTCCAGAACAGGAAATAATTAAACACACAAACTCTCTAGACATTCTCTCCTCTCTTTTACCTTCAATCTTTTTGGGTCTCACTTGTTTGGGAAATTTTTTCTAAAAAAAGAAGAAAAAAGGGAAAGCTAGTTAAAGTATAATTACTGTTACCTTATCAGAATCAGAGAATATATATATATTGTAAGATCAAGTTAATAATAAATTTGAGGATATGGGGAGAGGTAGAGTTCAGTTGAAGATGATAGAGAATAAGATCAACAGGCAGGTTACTTTCTCAAAGAGAAGGGTTGGAGTAGCAAAGAAGGCACATGAGATCTCTGTGCTTTGTGATGCTGAGGTTGCTTTGATCATCTTCAACCACAAAGGAAAGCTCTTTCAATATGCCACTGATTCTTGGTATATATATCTATACATGTGTGTGTTTCTGTTATATATACTTGTACTATATTTCTCTGCCTTCTTCTGATTTTGTCATACTGTTTAGTTTAGACTTAAATAATGGTTTTGATCCATCTGGCATTCTGGTTAAAAAAAAAAGATCCATCTGGCATGAGAAGTAAGCAATTTTTTGTTTAATTTTTTTTTTCTAATTAATCAAACAGAATTCATAAAAAACCAAACAGTAGTATTCCTTTCTTTTACTCTTGGTTTTGATTGGATCTTGGTATATGTCAAAGTTGAATTAGCAAAAAAAAGTTGAATTAGCCATGTTAATATAACGCATACAGAACTATTTGATGTATTACTCTAAATTTTTTAGGTTTAGAACCTTTTATTTTAGTTTTCCCCCCGTTTTGCACTCTAGTAATTAAGGTTTTGTCTCAGGATTGAAATACAGATGAAGGGTGAGGTTTCTATTTTTGTGATTATTACTTACCATCTTTTTATTTTAAGAGATATTTTTTTTGTAAGGGTGGCATCTTTTGATTTAATATTTTTTTCTATTTTTGCCCTTATTAAATATTGGTTATTCTAATTGTATTCATAAATCATTTGTTCATTCTTTGTTATACTCTCCCATAAATAAGGGTGTTTGATTATTAAAACTAAGTCATATATTTTTTACATTATTTTTGTGACCTTCAAATCAGTTATTTACTTATTTGTATCTTATAAGTAAGCTTTTTTACATGGGTATTTCTCACTAGTTGTGTGTGTGTGAGAGTGTGAGTGTGCGCGCGCGTGTGTAACAAGGTGGTTTGTCTTGAAGCCAAACAATAATAACAACAACAAAAATGGTTTTTGTTAAATGTAAAAGGCTAATTAGGTGTGTCATATGTCGGAGCATAATATATATACCAAGATGTTCGTTCCATTTCTATGGTAAATTTTTTGGAAAAAATTTCTGTGGTAATTAATTGTATTGGAGTTCTTATTATTGTTGTTTTCCTCTTAAATAATTAATTAATAACAATGGCTTTAGTTTTGGTTCTGGGTTGAACTTAATTATTATGAAGGAGAAAATGTTTTGACTGTGGTTTTTTTTGCCTTAACCTCTCTTATATACTGATTTTGCTCATATACTTGGTGTTAATTAGCTTTGGGCCATATAACATGTATGTGTTACAATCTACAGGATAATTGGGCATTAGTTTGTGCTTATCTTTTTTATTAGATTTTGTCTTGTTTTATTTCCGATTTTATACGTGTTTTGGTTCCGTGTTGGATTAATATTAGAAATGAAAACTATTTTGGTATAGTTCAAAAAAAATTATAACTTTAAAAATATACATGTATTTTACTCCAGGGTCAACCAGTACCATATATTTTTGGGTAAAAAATAAACATGTGTTTTACTCTTAGGGTCACCTAGCACCAACAAATACACATTATGTGTATTTGACTTAATGTTTGATGCTAGGTGATCCTTAAAGTGGAACATATTGTATATTTTATCCACAAAAAATATTTGATACTTGGCGACTCTTGAAGTAAAATACATATGTATTTTTACCTAAAAATATATGGTACTGAGTGATGCTTGTAGTGAAACACATGTATTTTTTATTTTGAACCTTATTTTTTATTTTTGTCATGTTTAATCATTAGTAGTCTTGCCGCAGTCATTGTCCATTCATTACACACACACAAGTGAGCTTACTTTTTGAAAAATAAGGTGTATTTTTTTTTTTACGTATTTATCATATTTAACCAATTGTATGAACTTATTAATTTATATTTTGGAAGGAGTATTCTTTTTATTGATTTTAACTTATGAAAAGATCAGAGTGAAAAAATATCTTATTAATTGTTAATTATTAAAAAAATGATTAATTATACAAAAGAAATAAGATTTTAAACAGTTTGTAAATAGTGTTGCAATTTATCAGGCAATTATGAAACTAAACCCTCCATTCTCATTGCATAAATATGTCTTTTTATATATATCTACACTACTAACCCTCTCAACACATTCCTTTTATTAAACTTTGACACCAATTTGTTAGAACCAAGAAAACAATATGCTTGAAGTACAACCCAAAATTCAAATCTACACAACTTATTCAAGATGATACTAGAAAGAAAGGTATAATCATCCTACACTCGTCTCATATCACTCTTTCATTGCAACTGAACTCCAAATCCAGACGATATAATGCACATGCCTTATAACATATTCAAATCATTTGAATAAACTACAAAAATCCCTGAACTTAATGTTATATGTAATAATAATCTCCTTAAATTTTGAATTATTATCACATTAAATAACCTTCCTGAAGTTCAACATTTACACTAACACCACACTATTGATTCTGTTCTTTGTTTATCTACAAATACATTGTATATATTTTCAAGGGGCTTTATTTGTATATAACATGTGTATTAAAAATTTTAACCACATATGCATACAAAAATAACCATGCCAACAAATTATATGTAAATCAAATAGTTCAATTTCATTGCAATAACTATGATTTACGGTTGATCCTCTTCTAGGTGAAGAAAATCACACCTTACCTATGATCCCTGCAAAACCATCTCTTATTAATTTTTACCTTTTCTTTCTTCAATGGTTCATTTAATTTCATTATTCAACCTTACATTCTTGTTACTTCAATTGATTGATGATGGAGTGGTGAACCATGTGGATTAGTTACTTGTCATGTTTCATTTTTAAAGCTCAAGTCCTATCAGCTCAGGACATGGATTATATGCAAAAGCTGCATTCTTCTGCAATTGCATGTGCTTTTGTTTTTTTTTTTTTTGCGTTTTGATTAAATAAATTTCTGACTATCAATAATTGATTTTTTTTTTTTGCGTTTTGTGCTGTCTGGAATCTGTTATGGTGTTTCAAATCATGTCCTATCAAATGATATGACTAAGAAATCAAAAGAAAGCAAACATTAATGTTCACTGCTGAGATTTGTAGTCTTTTAATGTATGGAGTACTTGAGGATAGCTTGTCTTTTAGAGCAGTTTCCTATATGAACAATGAGAACACACTAGATTAACTTAAAAACAGAATATTACTTCATTAAGTTTGTTGTCAGATCAGACAGGAAATATGGAACAGTTGTTTCAATTAATTGACCGTTAAACTTCAAGTTTCTATAATTTTGTTAAAATAGTGTTGATAATCATTGATTTAATCCATGTTTCACAGTACTAACGTGATCGATACCAATATTTTAAGAAAATGATTTTTTTTAATCAAGGACCATGAAGAAAGGTATTATGATAAGGGATATATAAGAAAATTCTGAATGTGTAATTTCAACAACAAGAAACATCATCCCACTGGCTGAGTTAGATACTTGTGTTATAATCAGAGGATTTTTTATTAAGTACCGTGAAAAATGGTATTATGAAAAGGATAAGAGAATTCTGAATGTGTAATTGCATGAATTCAATAAGAAGAAGCATCATCCCACTGGGTCATCAGTTATATAGATTATAAATGTCGTTGTGTTTTAATTTGCTTAAAAACAATCAAATATTTAAATAGTTTTTTAATCAAAAAATAAACTAACTCAATAACAATTATATTGAGTAGTTTCTATCTTCATTTACTTCTTTTTAGAGATTATGTTTGATCTACCATCCTTATCGGTGTTTATCTTTGATCATCTTTAAAAATTTCTCTGCTAAATTAAACAATTTTATGCCCTTTTCTATTCAACAAATGTCATTTCAACTCTTACATATGTGCGCACATTATTCTATGATCAAACATCCATACCAACATATGAAGTACCCCATATTATGATCGTGTTGTCCTTTAATTTTAAGTCACAACATTTACCATTATATAACATTGTTC
This sequence comes from Mimosa pudica, assembly GCA_029929735.1. Lineage (NCBI taxonomy): Eukaryota > Viridiplantae > Streptophyta > Magnoliopsida > Fabales > Fabaceae > Mimosa > Mimosa pudica. Next base: position 5,911,341 of record JAKELP010000035.1, read on the forward strand.
ATTACTTCAATTGAATTTGTTGCATGAGTATTTTAGCTCGAAACATAAAAGGTGAATCATTTAATTTATTTGGAGAAAACAATATTAAACTGCATGCATATATGTAAGTATCAACTGGAATGTTATGCTAAATTTATCTCATTTTGGCTTTATGGGTGGCTAATTCAGTTGCAGGTTAAGCTTACTTCATTATCTAGAGGAGCTTACTAATTACAGATATAACTTCAAATTGCTTTTGCAATTATTGCAAAAGATTTAGGCTCTTCATTGTAAATATTATGTTATGTTGCGGATTACACTTTGCATTTACAGCCAGATCTGTGTGTATAATAAATGAAGAGATTTAACCTTTCTTTCCCCTCTTTGATTGAAACAGCATGGAGAAGATACTGGAACGCTATGAAAGATATAACTATACTGAGAATCAGCTTACTGGAAATGATTTTGGGATGCAGGTTTGGCTTTAAACACAAGCAAGGCACACTTTACTTTCATCTTATTCTCTTTCTCCTTCGTCTTAGCTTGTTGTCTATATATGCCTTTCGTTGTATTTTTTGTAACTTTAGTTAGTTTTCTTTAGCTTTAAACACTGCGAAATTAAAATATGAACATATAAAACTCGTACTATATCAACTTTTTTTAAGACTCTCATTAGCAAGGGGTCTGTATGTCCTATCCCGTGGCATTTTGGGACGACAAGTTTCCATTTTAAAAATTTTCGATGATACGACAAAATTAATCTTTAGAATGGGATAAGGTCTTCCCGTTCCCATCCAGTTCTGAATGACACCGCCCCATTTCGAAAATATATGTGTTTTTATATATAACTTTTTTTTAAAAAAATACATGTGTCATTTGTATCATGATAATTATATATGACATTTTTTATGAAAATATTACCATACTAAATTTTTAACTTATTATGTTGTATAAGATGTATTGTAGAAGCAATATTGAACAAATTGTTTTTTGTTTGATACAAAACAAAGTGTAAATTTTTTTATTAAAAGTAAAAATTTTTAATAAAAATATTTCAATTTGTTTTTTGAGATTTTCATGTCCCATCCTGATCCCGATGATGGAACAAAGTTCAGGACGGGACGGGATAAGAGACAAAAACCTTATCCCGAGCCTATTTCTGGATGAAACACAAGATGAGAGTGTCCTGATCTCGTCCGTGAACACCCTTACCATTAGCAAATGATTATGTGTGTGTGCCATAAATGAAGCAACATGGTTAAGCCTACGCAAAGAATTAAGAGATGTTGTGCATATATACATATTATAGCTTTATATTATTTAATTTGCAGGAAAACTGGACCATTGAGTATTCTAGACTGAAGGCTAAGATTGATATCATTCAGACAAACCAAAGGTAAGTTCGATGGTTTTTACGAATATTTATTACTCCCTCGTGCATTCCAAAATGTAATTCCAAAATGTAGGACTCACTTGATAGGATCATGTTGATCATTGATGTATGACATTGATATACTGTATCTCTGAAATTAATTTTGCCAATCTCTGAAAATTGGCAAAATTAATTTGAAGTCCTATACAAGACACATATTTAATAAAAGATCGCACAAAATGATCAAATTAAAATTATCTCTCTAGGGACTTTATTTATGTTAAGTCTCAAAACTAAGTTATCCTTTAGCTGAATGACAACTTTCGGCCTTTTTTCATCAACAATGTGTTGGCCTTGCAAAAAATTTTAACTTTTGAGCCTCACACATAAGGTGCAAAAATTTTTCGTATAAACCTTTTGGCCCAGCATAGCAAATTAATGGGCATTATACTCACACAGTGTTACATAAGTGTAGAATATAGTTACATCAATGAGCAGTTTCACTACAAATTATTAAAAGGTTTGTGAACTAAATCCTTACACATTTTTATAAATAACTGAGTTACCTGAGTTTTATAATATTTATAAATTACTAAACAAATAGTCCATCAGCAAAAAATTTCCTTTGTAAAACCAACTTTTTGTTTTGTTAAACACTATTTAGTAATCTGACACTTATTGACAATAGACTAATTTGAACTCGAGGAGCTAGATTCATTCTTTTTTTTTATACAAGGAGCTAGATTGATTCTAATGTAGGTATGTTTGTTTTATTTCCCTATAAGAATGCTTTACAAGATTCAAGCACACATTTACATTTTTAGGAGGGCGCACACATTTACATTTTTAGGAGGGCAAGCCCACTTACCAGACTGTCTATTGACAAAAAAAATTATTTTAGGTTAAATATGATTCTGACCAATAACAAATTTTGAAAGAGTCAAATTGGCCAAAAAACATTAAGAGGGCTCATTCTGGCCAAAGAACAATATGTTCATTTTGGCCAATGAGCTACTTGAAAATACTAAGATAACCCTTGGGACCTAATTAAAATAATTAAAATAATTTATGGAAATGTGGGTCTCAAGGGTTATTTTGGTATTTCCAAGTATCTCATTGGCCAAAATGAACCATTTTAATTGTTCTTTGGCCAAAATGAGTCATTTTATTGTTCTTTGGCCAATTTAACCCTTTCAAAATTGTTTATTGGCCAGAATGATATTTAACCCAATTATTTTAATATGAATGTTGTCACTTGTCACTAACTCATTCGGAATCCACATTTTATCTACAGTGAATTAATTAATCATGTGACTCTTGAGAGGATATACAGTATATATATATATCAGCTGCCTTTTTCTTGTGTCTGGTTTGATCCTTCCGTGTTCTTGAGAACTGAATATCCATTAATTACTGTGCCCTTAACTTTCAGGCATTATATGGGAGAAGATATTGCTTCGCTCAGCCTCAAAGAGCTTCAAAGTTTAGAGCAGCAATTAGAAACAGCGATAAAAAATATCCGTACACGCAAAGTACATGCATATATTTATTTAGTATATATAAATCAACACATACACTCTTGTCTTCTTTAATGGCTCCCACATATCTTAACTCACTTCTTGAATTTAATTATTACAGAACCAGCTCTTGCACGACTCCATTTCTGAGCTTCAGAAAAAGGTTGTGTGTGAATTTGATTGATCTCCACACACACGCACACACAACACACACACACAAGCTCATTTCAACTTTGTCTTAAAGTTTTTTTTTTGTTGTTCCAAGTATAGTTGACTCTGTAATTTATTGGCTTTTGTATAGTTTTAGTCCCTTATTTATCTATGAATCAAGTTTCATTTTTGTCTCTTATATTTGAAAAGTGCACTTTAGTTCTTTCTTGTTAACACTGCTAGTTTTATTTAACAAAAAAATGCTAACTCTAAAACTCTAAATATAATTCTTCTAGTTAAATGCTTATAAAAATGGTTAAAATTTAGCATTTTTTGTTAAATATAACTACCAGTGTTAATGAAAAAGGACTAATAAAGCACTTTTCAAATATAAGGGACCGAAAGGAAACTTATTACACATATAAGGGATAAAAATATACTTCAACCTAATTTATTTTATATACTAATTTGTTTAAGCTAAGCTAACAAATAGTAATGATCAAGACTTCTCTCTAATAGGATTTTAAGGATGCAGTAGCTTATTATGTAATTAGGTTTTACGCAAGTTAACTTTTTATTTCATTTTGATTTATATGATATGCATATGACAGGAGAAGGTGATACATGAAGAGAATAGCATGTTGACGAAAAAGGTACGATATATTAGTCAACATATTCATGTCTAAATTTTTCTTACTTATGTGGTATAAGTCAAAAAAGGTGATACATATTCATATTGACAAAGTGCCAACTTGACTCAGCAGTAAGCTTTCTTGTCATAGGGTCTGAGGTCTTGAGTTTGAATCAGTCTCTCTACATAAAAGGAGAGGTATAAGATTGTTTAGTGTATTATCTTCCCCAACCCATACCCTCACAAAAGTGGAGATCAGATTGGGGTCACCCTTTATTGTTAATTAATATTACATCGATACAGTTGACTTTTAATTTGAATGATTAAGAAAGTAAATTAAAATCCTTTAAACTATTTTTTTATCATTTTCTGTATACTTATTTACCTAACTTATAAAATGATAAAAAATCTAATGATGAGCATAAGTATTGTAATTGACTGAAGAAACAAAATCCTCAATCACTACACAAAAAATTAATGTTTTAGACACAGAATTCATCAGCGACAAAGCGACAAAATTCCGTTAGCAAACAACAAATTTCGTAGCTAAATGTAAGATTTTGGGCTGATTTTTTAGTAGCATTCTATTTTTTTAAGGATTTTGTGGCTAATTTACTTTCTTTGGTAATTAGGAATGTTGTAAATATTGAGTTCTCCAATTAAAAATGAGAGATGTCATTTCCAGAAAACAACATCACTCAATACAAAAGAGAATGCTGTTTCGCAAAGTAACCACTCGACTTTTTAACATAATTAAGATTTCTGATAAAAAAAAACATAACTGAGATTGATATCCACTTTGGAATGAATGTTAAAACCCTTTTATTAACGGATAGATGTTAAAACCCTTTTAGTAGTTCACTACTTTTTAGGTTTCTCATACTGTTACTTCACTCCATTTCCTCATTATTTTGTTTTCATTTCCATTAATAAATGTTATGATGTTGTTCCTCATTTTCATCTTGTAAATTAAATAAAGTGCATTGTTGAGAAAAAGTGACAACATGCTAAAAGTGAAGCATGCTTCTCAGCTTGATGACCAGATGTCTTGGCTGAGTGTTCGTGCTTTTATAAATTGATCGATAATTAGAGTTGACTTTTGATCTTAATAAAATATAACATCCTTATTCATTTCATATATATCATTTTACTCCAAAGTAATTGACTTATATAATTTGATAGATAGACATACATAATTTCTTCATAAATATAGTAAACAGGTGTTATAATTTAGGAAATTCATTAAGTCTATTTCACTTCATTGAAAGAGTAAAGTAGGTTTATATTGAAATCAGGAGGTAGTGTATATATATAGTTCTGAATTACATTGCATGTGAACTGAAAACAGCTAAAGGAAAGGGAAAAGGCTGCAACAACAGAGGCACAGCATGCACAATGGGAGCAGCCAAGTCATCCTCAAGTGGCTCCTAACCCTCCTTTCTTGCCCCCTCACCCACTTCCCAATTTAATTTCAAGGTACTCTCTCTCCTTAAGGTGCAAAAATATACTAAATTTTGTCTCTAGGAGCGTTTTTAATACTAAAGTATCTCGAGGTGCAAAAAGAGTACTCAACTTAGGGTTCAAGTGTAAATATAGTATTTTCACTTAAGAGAAACAAAATATAGCTACGAAAAAACTCTATGCCCCTCATTATATTCAAGAAGAGAATAATTTAATGAGAGACATAAGAGTCTTTTTATATCTAAATTTTATTTCTCTTAAGTGAAAATACTATATTTGCACTTGGACCGCAAATTGGATACTACTTTTGCACCTCGCAAAACTTTAGTATTAGAAACACACTTTTGAGTAAAGTTTAGTATCATATTTACATTTTTTTTTTCAATAATCCTCTTTTATCCATAATTTAAGTCACAGGGGGCATAAATTTAATTTATATATAGTTCTTAAATAGAAGTTACTTTGCAAAGAATTCGAGTGGCATTAATTTATAAATGCCTTATTCCAAATATGTCATTCTTCTCAATGTTTAGAAAGAGAGTGCATTTTTTAAAATTTATGGTATTTATTTGAGACAGAGACATAAAATAGAACAACTTGTGAGAGTGCAACTTTTTGTGCTTCCAATTTATAATATCTAAATGATTTAAATTTTTAGTCTAAGGGAGTACTGTATATTGATGATGTTTAAGTTCATCTACTGAAACTTGCCTTAAATATTTATGTTATAAAGAAATTGTTGGGCACAGTTTATTTAATTATACATGCAGTATAGATTTTATCCTCTTAGGTGCATGCATGTTTCACAGGGAAATAAGATTAAATTTAATCTGAAAGCTAAGGTTTATATTTATTTAAAAATAAAAATTACCTAAAATTTAATATTTTTTAATCTTGAATGAATTAGCTAGTGTGTGAATAATATTCAATTTCTAACTAATTGTTTTTCAAAAATAATTATTTGAAATAAAACGAGAGCGAAAAAGGGAAAAATAAGTCTCATCCAAGACACATAATATTGGAAAGGTCCCACTAATTGCCAGAGTTAAAGTAGGGTCCCAAGGGACCTTACTTTAATTATGTTACAACAAAAAAACTCTTATACCCTCTTTGTTAAATGGGTTAATATGCAAATTCCCCCTGAAAGTAGTATATAAAAAGGTGCAGATTCCCCTTTGACATATTTTTAGGAGCAATTTTTCCGTGAAAGTAAAAATCTTGTGCAATTTAACCCTTCCATTAGGCAAGAAGTTTAACACCGTCTATTTTAATACATGTGGCAGGTAAGCTGTCACTCTAACGCTTACATTGATGCCACGTAATAAAAAGAAATATTTACAGATAAAATGAAATAAGATAAAAAATAATATATAGGAAAAAAAAGTAAAACAAATTAAAAAAACATAGGAACACGCCATCACACTCCCACCCCCACCACACCCGCACTCCCCAAACATATTCGCCGGGCGCCGGCGCCACAACCCCTATTTTCTTTCCATTTCCCTCCACCCACAACTCACCATCACTCCCACTCTCTCTTCCTCTCATCCTTTCTCCTCCTCTTCATCTTCCCTTCCACCACGACCGACGTCACCACCACATTCACCTTAACAAACTCGCCTCCTCGGAGACTAACCCGAGCTTGTTGGGACTACAGTCGACGGCGGTAACGTCGGGTGTGGTGGAGGGGATGGTGAAGAGGAGGAGAGGAAGAGAGAGTGAGAGTGATGGTGAGTTGTGGGTGGAGGGAAATGGAAGGAAGAAAGGGTGGAGGGAAAGTGAGTGTTGTGGCGGCGGCATGCCGCCGCGGATCTGTTTGGGTGGTGGGGATAGGGTGGGGGTGTGGTGTGGTGGGTTGGATGGGGTGTTACAATGTTTTTTAATTTGTTTTACTTTTTTCTATTTATTATTTTTTTATCTTATTTCATTTTTATCTACAAATATTTCTTTTTATTACGTGGAATATCCATGTAACCGCTAGAGTGACAACTTATCTGACACATGTATTAAAATAGACGGTGTTAAACTTCTTGTCTAACGGAAGTGTATTGCACAAGATTTTTACTTTCAGGGCAAAATTGCACCTAAAAATATGTCAGGGGGAATTTGCACCTTTTGGTATACGAACTTCCAAGGGGGATTTGCATATTAACCCTTGTTAAATTGAAAAAGCAATCTTAATTAGGGTGTAAGATTTTTTTTTGTTGTAACATAATTAAAATAAGGTCCCTTGGGACCCTACTTTAATTTGGGCAATTAGTGAGAAATTTCCAATATTATGTGTCTTGGGTGAGACCTAATATTAGTTTTCCCTAAAAAAAGGTTGTTGTTGATATTAAAAAATAAAATTTCCAAACAAGGTTGTATCAAACACGTATTTTTATAAGTTATGAAATTTATTAGAACTTTATATATGGTATAAAATTCTTAACCTCAAAAAACTAGAAATAAGTTAAAGCTTGATGAATTTAGGCACATAAAAATAAAGTTTGAGCCTTTGAGGTATATATAAAGTTGATAGTCTATTGGTATGAACTCGAAAATTCATGGAGGTTTATCTTAAAGTTTTAAAGATCATGAGTATTTTGAATAGTAAAATTTAGTTATGTTATATACATATGTCATTATGTTCAGTATGATTTTACTTAATTTAGCATAATTATAAAAGTAACTTATGTTTACCCACCTAAGTGGGATAAGGCTTTTTTGTTGTTGTATAAAAGTAACTTATGTTTGGTAGCTATGATTTATTATGTAAATGCAGTGGTAATTACCATGAAGAAGGAACTCTAGCAATGACAAGGAACGATCTTGACCTGACCTTGGAGCCAATGTATGGCTGCCACCTTGATTGCTTTACCTCTAAGTTATAATTGTAATTATAATCAATCTATTTTCATTATTAATTAACTAATCATATCAAAACCTCTTTATTTTTTGTTTGCCTTCTTTAACTGCTACTTTTTTTAGTTCATTAGATTGTCTTTTGTTTGGACTGTAACTATGGAAGCACACGTATTATATGTCTGCACGCTTATTTCCCAGCTTGCAAAACCAATAAACACTATCTAACATATATAAGTATTATTGAAAATGGATCAGCTTGAGTCTTTTTCTTTTGGACCAGGATCAACCTAAGTACACTAGACTGAAAGCCCATTTTCTCCTATTGTGCATTCTTGACCTTTATACATGTGGGTTTAAGTGTATTCAAATGGCATTGACCCTTTGGACCTAATAAGTTTGGGATGTAAATTTCTTGTCACACAAACATATAGGGACATAAATTCTTGATACTAGAACCAAGTAACATTTGGTACTAGGAAAAGATCCAGAACTGAGATGAGATATGGTCTTGTGTTCAGGAGTTCGATAATGATCACACTTATGATTTACTAATATTTTTTGTTTTTGATTTATTTACCATAAAAAAACAACATAACTGCCCAATTATTTTGTCCTAAAAGGGGTTGTTTTTGGAGTCTCTTAACGGTACCTCATGCACACAAACAAAGAAAACCTCTCCTTCTTTATGGTCGTCTTTTGATTCTCTTCCCAAATCCTGACCATTCCTAAAATGTACTACCTCCGGTCCTAAATATAGGACCTAATTGACTTTTTTTTTGGAGAGAATCAAATGATGACATATTTAATATATTTTTAGATTATTCATTAGTTTATAGGTAAAATAAACTACTTTAAGAGTGAAAATTAGGTAAATCCATTTATAATTAACTTATTTTTTCTTTTTAAAGATTTTCCTGAAAAAAGTCAATTAGGTCTTATATTTAGGACCGGAGGCAGTTGACAAATCCTTATATTTGCATGGTTTTATATGCTAAATTTGAGGCAACTAACATAATTAAAATGCAATATTGTCCATAATAACTCCCATTCTATGATTATATTTGATATATATTTTGTCATGGTTGGAGAGTAATTATACAAAATTTTAGAAAATTGTTGAAATATTACAATTGTTGGGAATTTTCTGCAGTTTTTATTGTGGCATTTAATTGGACCATAGCACATGGCAGCACCTTCTGGGCTTGATTAAAATCAAGAAGCAAAGGGCCCAAGGCAACATGATGGGATTTAATCATTGTGAGATAGACAAATATTGGGCTTGACAACTAAAAAGATCAATTTGGGCTCCATGATAAAGGAACACGTGAAGCTGCATAAGAAGGGAAAAGAATTGAATTGAGAGATGTGTGCTGGAGGGGGCCCAAGGAGAATGAATTAGAGGAAAGTTAAAAGTGAGGAGCTGCGTGGGTTTTGTGGGGCGGCACTGGACAGAGGGAGCAGAGAACAAATTGAAGAAAGAAGTGAAGAAGGATTGGGAGAGGAGGGAGCCGAACTGGTACAGAGCAAGGGAGGGGTGAGGCGCCGAAATGCTCACTCCTCCTCTCTCTTTTCATCTCAAACTTCTCCATTCTTCCTTGCATATGAGTTACTAAAACACCCTCTTTGCTCTTGGGAATGATTTGAAGATAGCTTGAGCTTTAGTTCTTCAAAGGGAAGTCCTAATTCCTTTCCTTTCTCTTTATATTTTTGATTTCTTAGGTTTAGGTTTACCATTTATGTTTTGAGATTGGACTGGACTTTGTTGTTATTATGGGTATTTGTGATTTTGACTTGTAATGAGGGATTTGGACTCAACAATATGTATGGTCATATGTTCTTTATAATTCATTAGATATTTCTATTTACTCATGGTATTGGTAGATAGTTTATTGAATTGAATTGTAATTGAACCATGCATTACAAATCACTAATCACACTCTAGGGTAATTAATAATGTCTATTTGAATGTGTTCATGAGACTAGGCATTAGACTTACCGGTTGGTGAGGTTTGGTATTTTAGGAAACCTAGAGAAACTCAAAGTGAACCTATTAATTGCTTGAGTAACATTGGACTTCAATCCTTAGATTTTATTTTATTATGTGGGGTTCCAATAGTAAATTAAAATCATATGATTAATTAAGTGGCGATTCGGGGTCCCGGTCGTAGGATTAATAGTTCCTTGCAAGTAATAGGTCCACTAGCACTAAAGAGCTTAACAATGCCTAATTGGATGAGGTCTCAACATTTAGGTATTGGACTCATGAGTTCATGAGGTTTGGTAAATTAGGAAATTAGTGCATTAAACTCCCCAAAAAATCCTTAGAGAGCTATGATAGCCATTGAAATTCATTTCCAAGAGCAATTCACATCCTTTACACCCTTTTCTCCAAAAATATCAAAAATATTTATTTGTTTTGCATCCTTCATTCCACAATTAAAAATCAACAAAAATATATTTTCTTCACCCAAATCTATCTTGCATTGCATTTAGTTTACTAGGATAGTTAAATTAAACACGGCTCCTTGAGAATGATACCCAGGGTAACTTTCACTAACCTTGAGGTTCTAAAATTTCTTGAAGGACTAGGCCCAAGACACACTGTACCGACCGCTAAATCGGTGTCCTTCAGCAGTAATAGCTAAAAAACATAAATCTCGATGACAAATCTCTCAACTCCTAAATTTTTGCATACATCATCTCTCCATATTATTTCTTTTTTCTTCTCATTTTTCTATCCTTAAGATATTATGAATAATCAATATTATGGAAGATGAGGAGAAGATCACAAAGAAAAGGAGGGATTCCTTATTGTAGCCTGACCTCACTTAAAGAAGAGAGGAGAAGACCTCATCAGTTCAACTCCCTCCTTAGTCTACAATCGTAGCCTAATTGAGAAAGTCTCACTGTCACCGTTGTCATCTCCATCTGTTGTCCATTATTGTTTGTCTCTGCCTTAAGCTACTTCCAAAAGTGTGCATGAAGACAAGAATCTCAACTCTAGTGTTTTTTTAGAAAGGGAAATTTCACCCTTAGTACATCTCATATCCTAATCCCACCAACATTGAAATGCCAATTTTCCAAGGGTGCATTTAATTAACCAAGTTATGATAAACAAATTAAAAGTCACATTTGCAAAAACTAACTATGTTAATAAAAGAGTTAACTTAGACACAATACTAATATAGTTAAAACTTTTGAGTACAGACTTCTTTTGAAATTCTAACCAAGTTGACGAACTATGATAGAAAGAGAACGTTTCTCAATCAACAAACCTATCAAAGTTATAAACATGTGAACTAATATCAATGTTTTCAAGAGTAACAAGATTTGAGATAACTATAATACAAAAACTGAGTTTCAATTAATAGTAACAAGTTTTGAGCTAACTATAATAGAAAATCTGAGCTTACTCAATAAAAATACTACCATAGTTTGTAACTTTTGTTGAAATAAGCGAAACCTTACACTTTCTTTTGTTAGAATCTTAAGTTTTGATGAAGACTAAAATATGAAAGAATGAATCAAGTACTTAGAAAGCAATAGGTTAACATAGAATCCCAAGTAAGAGTGCAACCGGATGTGGATTTACTTCCGGATAGACTAGGACTAGCGCTCGCGGATGAATGACTCATCCCCCAGCGACAGCAAGTAATTCACTAGGGAAATAACTTAGTCCAAAAGCACTAGATATACAAAACCTTAAGACTAAGCCAGGATTCAACCGGAAGTGAAATTGCTTCCTGTTATATTTAGACTAGCACTGGCTGTTGGAATAGATGACACTAAGCGTCAGTGAACATAAGCCACGTCTAGTAGAATTGCTTTCGATAGCTTAGTGACTAGCGCTGGCTGTTGGAATAGGTAACACTGAGTGTCAGTGAACATAAGCCACGTCTAGTAGAATTGCTTCCGATTGCTTAGTGACTAGCGCTGACTGTTGGATTGAAGGACACTGAGCGAGAGTGAGTAAAAGTGAATATAACCCTTCATCCAGTAGTAGTGCTTCCGGATGTAGAAGTGCTTCCGGATACAAGGAAGACCTCTTAGACTAAGTACACTCCCACTGCATGTGACTATGTGCTTATATTGTTAGACTAACGTTCAAGTGCAGCACACTAAGTAGAGTTGCTTCCGGATGTGAATCCGCTTCCGCAAGCAATCAGAATGTCAGAACGTTCAGAAGTGCAGTGTCAGAATGCTTTTGTCAGAGCAGAGTTGTCAGGACTACTTTTCAGAGATAAAGCAAGTCAACCCTGCTATGCATTGATGAAATATTAATTGGGCAAACGGTAACATGGGAAAAACGACCATATTCAAACGGCTAACCCACCTACCAAGAGTCAGAATGTTTGAAGACTATATAAAGGAGCTCAACTTCATTTATGAAGCTAATGAATTATCTTTGACATTCTTGAAAGAAGCTAGAGAGAGAAACCGAGAAAATCTTCAAGCATTCAAAGCTGCCCAGAAAAGAGAAAGAGCATTTAACTCATTGAGTGATCTTTTCATCTACATATCTTGTACTCTTTGTAGTTAAGTCTCTTCGTGTTATAAGAGCATTAATTGTACTTAAGTGTGTAACACTATCTGTTCTTAAAGAGAACTTAGTTAGAAAAATCCTTTATTTGTAAAGGTTGAACCCTTGCTGGAAGTAAGGGGAGCTAGATAGAAAGGTTACAAGTGAGCCTTGAGTAAAACTTGTGTTTGTAAGGTTGCAAGTGATCCCGTTCAAAACTTGCGGTTGTAAAGGTTCCAGGTGAACCCGTTCTAAAACCTGGGGATAGTGGAACTTGGCCTGGGTGGTTGAGAACTGGACGTAGGTCAGGAAGACCGAACCAGTATAAACTCTTGTGTTGTTTTATTTGAGCATTTATTTTGAAGCACAATTCACCCCCCCTCTTGTGCATCCATTACTTTCATTTGGTATCAGAGCGGGTCTTTCTCACTCGATTCCAACAAATCCAGAAAGTAAAGATCCAGTAATGGATACAGATTACTCTCTACCAGATGTCTCTATTCAACCCAACAAGCCCCCAGGCTTTGATGGGTATAACTATCCATTCTGGAAGTTTCGAATGGAGACTTACATCAAGTCAAGTGACCTTAGACTCTGGGATGTAATCGAACGTGGGGATCACACTCCCCTAGATGAGGATGGCTTTGCTAAGCTGAAAGCCAGGTACACCAATGAGAACTATGCTCTAGTCCAAATAAACTTTAGGGCCATGCACTACATTCAATGTGCTCTCAGCCCTAAGGAGTTTCATAGGATCAGCCACCACAAAAATGCTAAGGATATGTGGGAGGCTCTTGAGGCTGCTCACTCTGGAACCAGGGGAGTGAAAGCAAGACGAGTTGAGATGTTGGTGGAAGAATTTCACAAGTTCGCCATGCTTAGCCCAACTGAGCCAATCAGAGAGCTGGAGCTCAGGTTCACTCACCTCATCAACAATCTGGCCTCGCTGGGTAAGGACATTCCTGAAAGAGAGCAAGTTAGCAAGATCTTAAAGGTCTTGAAAGGTGACTGGATCACCAAAGTAACCATCTTGCAGGAAGTCCAAGGAGAATCAACCAGCTCCATCACTGCACTATTTGGCTCTCTGGCTGAATATGAACCTACCCTGCTGGCTCAGAGAGCTCCTCAAGCCTCGTCCAAAACCAAGAATCTTGTCTTTGTTGCTCCCAGCAAGGAGATTGATGATGATGATGAGGATGATGAGGAGGAAATGGACGATGAGGAGATGGCTATGATGGTGAGAAAGTTCAGAAAGTTCTTCAGAAAGAAATGAGGCTTTCAGAAAGGTGATTCCAGCCAGAGGAAGGGATACAAGAAGGAAAAGGCCCCTGTGTGCTTTGAATGTAAGAAGTATGGCCATTTCAAGGCTGAGTGTCCCAGTCTGCAGAGGTCGAAAGGGAAAGATAAAAGAAAGGCCTTCGTATCCTCTATCTGGGTGAATAGCTCAGATGACGAAGCAAGTGATGAGGAAGAAGTTGCCAACCTCTGCCTGGTAGCCAGAGAAGATGATGAGGAAGCATCTTCAGATCTTGACCTCACCCACGAAGACAATGAGGTAACTTTCTCTGAACTACAAGAGGCTTACAATGAGGTTCATGAAGAATTCTCTCGATTGTGTAAAGCCTATAAAGTGTTAAAAACTAAAAAGGAATCACTTGAGTCCAAGGTGGACTCACTAAGTGAAGAGCTAGCGGAAGCCAGAAAGCTTCCCGTAACGGATGGCAAGGGTTCTCCCCAAGCAGAACCCAATGCCTCAACACTTGAGAGCTGCCCTAGTTGCAGCAAAATCTCAGCTGAGAGAGACAAGCTGCAAAATGCCCTGCAGAAGTTTACAAATGGGTCAGAAATGTTAAATATAATTTTAATGAATCAAAGGGCATATAGGGACAGGACTGGCTTAGGATATATTCCTAGAGGGAAAAAGTGGGTAGAACCAAAAGTAAAGCCCTACTTAAAATTCTTCCACAAAGCCACTAGTCACAGCTCCTCGCCTTTTAGTTTCTGTAACTATTGCAACAGGAAAGGACACTCCACGTCCACCTGTAATGCCAAGAAACATGGAGCAAGTAGCTCTTACAAATGGGTCCCTAAAGGAACCAAGGCTACAAAGGATCCTCCCCCTGGAAAGGAAACTAAGGGAGGACAGGGATCCCGAGCCTGGAAACAATCCACAGGGAAAACCAAGAGCCTAGAGCCAGCACTAGGCCGGAGGCACTGAATGATCATAAGCCCAAGGTCAAGGCTAACACTAGACCAAGGGCACTGAAAACTAATGACAGAGGACCCAAGAAAGGTTGGGTACCTAAGCTTACTTGATTCTTTCAGGTGTGTCTCAAAGCATCCAAGAACAGAAAATGGTATATTGACAGCGGATGCTCGAGACATATGACTGGAGACAGAGACAAGTTCAAATCTCTGGTGATCAAAGACGGAGCCACAGTAACCTTTGGAGGAAATCAAAGTGGAAAGATCACTGGAGTTGGAGAAGTCGGACCAGTGAAAGACGTCTATCTGGTGGACGGTCTCTGTCACAACCTGCTGAGCGTGAGCCAGAGCACTGACAAAGGAAATTGGGTAATCTTTGATTCACATGAGTGCATAATAGTTGATAAGCAGGATCTGAATTTAGATAAGGCCAATTTAAAATGCAAACTTAAGGCAAATAGAAATGGAAACTTATATACTCTAGACTTATGTCAACAACTGGAAGAAAAATGTTTAATATCTAGTGATGAGAACAGTTGGCTTTGGCATAAGAGGTTAGCTCATGTTAATTTTACTCAACTTGATATGCTAATTAAAAAGGAGCTAGCTATAGGTATTCCATCCTTTAAGGTAAAGCATGATTTTATTTGTGAATCCTGCCAACGAGGGAAGCAAACAAAGTCCTCGTTTAAAACCAAGAAGAGAGTCTCCACCAGCAGGCCCTTGGAACTAATCCATATGGATTTGGTTGGGCCAGCGAGAGTGAAGAGCTTGGGTGGAAACCTGTATGCTCTAGTGGTGGTGGATGACTATTCAAGGTTCACTTGGACTATGTTTCTTGCCTCTAAGCAAGATGCTTTTGATGCTTTTGTTGTCCTGGCTAAGAAAGTGCAGAATGAGAGGGAGCTCAAAATCACAGCCATAAGGACAGACCATGGAGGAGAGTTTGAGAACCATAGCTTCTCTGAGCTATGTGAGCAAAATGGTATTGAACACAACTTCTCAGCTCCTAGAACTCCTCAGCAAAACGGAGTGGTCGAGAGAAAGAACAGGGTTCTGACTGAGATGGCTAGAAGCATGCTCAACGAGAAAGAGGTTTCTCAAATGTTCTGGGCGGACGCTATGAGCACTGCTTGCTATATCTCTAACAGAGCCTATGTTCGCAAGGGCTTGGACAAGACTCCCTATGAGCTGTACAAAGGGAGGAAGCCCGACATCAGCCACCTCAGAATCTTTGGATCAAAATGCTATGTGCATAACAATGGAAAGGTAAATCTGGGTAAGTTTGATCCAAAAGCTGATGTAGGTATATTCATTGGATATTCCCTTAGGAGTAAAGCATATAGAATATACAACATGAGAACTAGAATTGTAGAAGAATCAATGCATGTTGTATTCGATGAAACTCTTACATGGGGACAATCCACAGAAGATGATGAAATACTTAATCTTCCAAAACCACCATCATCTTCTTCACCACCAAAAGAAACACCAGCAAGCAAATCTCAAAGAAGAAGATGAACCCAGTGATGAACCTAGAGTGCAGACCGTGCCTGATGAGGCACAGTTGCCAACAGCTAGGAGACATCACAGGGATCATCCTCTTGATCAAGTGCTTGGTGATGTTTCTTCTGGTGTCAGAACCAGAAGGCAAGTTCAAAATGAAGTTGAGTTCGGAGCATTTCTATCTCAAATCGAACCAACTTCAATTGAACAAGCTCTTGAGGACTGCGACTGGATTATTGCCATGCAGGAAGAGCTAAATCAATTTGAGAGAAGCCAAGTCTGGGAACTAGTCCCAAGGCCGTCTCATCAATCCATAGTGGGGACCAAGTGGGTCTTCAAAAACAAACTGGATGAGACAGGTCAAATTACAAGAAACAAAGCCAGATTAGTAGCCAAAGGATATAACCAAGAAGAAGGCATTGACTATGAAGAAACTTTTACTCCAGTCGCTAGACTTGAAGCAATAAGAATTCTTCTAACCTTTGCATCCATGAAAGGCTTTAGATTATATCAAATGGATGTAAAGAGTGCTTTTCTTAATGGTTATATTAAAGAAGAGGTATATGTAGAACAACCTCCTGGCTTTGAGGATCACAAGCATCCCAAACATGTGTATAGACTAAAGAAAGCTTTATATGGCCTGAAACAAGCTCCTCGAGCTTGGTATGAGAGACTCAGCAGCTTTTTGCTGGGGAAAGGTTTCTCAAGGGGCAAATTAGACAATACACTGTTTATCCTTCACAAAGATAGAAATATGTTAATTGTCCAAATTTATGTTGATGATATTATTTTTGGGGCAACTAATGAAAAGCTTTGTGAAGAATTCTCTAAGACTATGCAGGGTGAGTTTGAAATGTCAATGATGGGAGAACTCACGTTCTTCCTAGGCCTGCAAATTAAACAAAAGAAGAATGAAATCTTCATCTCCCAAGCTAAGTACTGCAGAGAGCTACTCAAGAAGTTTGGGATGGATGAATGCAAGGAGTATGACACTCCCATGAGTACCACTGCCGCACTCGATGCAGACGCAAAGGGTAAATCTGTCAGCCTGCCCATGTACAGGGGAATGATAGGTTCCCTACTATACTTAACGGCAAGCAGGCCTGACATTCAATTTAGTGTAGGCATGTGTGCTAGGTTTCAAGCCAACCCCAAGGAGTCACACTTAACATGTGTTAAACGCATTCTAAGATACCTTGAGGGAACACAAGAGCTTGGTCTTTGGTATCCCAGAGGTAACCAAGAATTCTTGTGGGCTTACTCTGACTCTGACCATGCAGGTTATAAAACTGATAGGAAGAGCACCAGTGGACAATGCGCCTTCCTTGGTGGTTGTCTGGTCTCTTGGGCTAGTAAGAAGCAAACCTGCATGTCTTTGTCATCCACAGAGGCTGAATATATTGCTGCCGCAAGCTGCTGTGCCCAAGTGCTGTGGCTGAAGAACCAACTAAGAGATCTTGGCTTGGAGTTCCCAGAGGCACCCATCCTCTGTGACAACACAAGCACCATCAGCCTTGCCAAGAATCCGGTTCAGCACACAAGGACAAAGCACATTGATGTCAGACATCACTTCATCAGAGATCATGTCCAGAAGAAAGATGTCAAAGTGAAGTTTGTCCCCACTCAGCACCAGCTTGCTGATATCTTCACCAAGCCTCTGGGGGTTGATCAATTTACTTTCATAAGAGGTGATTTGGGAATGGTAAACCCAAATGAAGTTTAACTCTTTAAATAGCCATGTGCTTATTTGATTAAAACCTTCAACAATACTAACTTAGGCATCGGAGTGCCAATACTTGTTTTTGCAGGTCCACAATGTTAAATCTTAAGCAAGTGCAACCGGAAGCAAAACCACTTCCGGATGATCACCCGATGGCACTGAATGTTGAACTGAAAGAGCGCCAGTGGCTGAACCAAAGGACACGTCACTTCAGAAACGTTTCATATCCCTCCATGAGAAGTTGTGCCTTCTCTGGCAAGGTGAAGCGACACATGTCATAAGGTGCGCCGTTTCAATTAAAACGTTTACGTTACCCAATGTGTAAACATATGTTTTCATCTGAAGAGTCATGCCCATTTTACCCTCAGTAACTCTGCATATAAATAGGGTGTCATTTTCACATTCACTTTTTACTTACACAAATTTTCACCCACAAATTCTCTGCATATTCTCTTCACCTTCTTCACTGTGTTCTTCGTCTTCTTCATTCCTTCTTTCGCCCTTCACCACAAACAAACCATAAACCCTCACAACAATGGCCGGTTCACATGAAACAAACCCAAATACAAAGAAAGCCACTTCATCCAAGAAGTCGAAATCCAAATCTGGCAAATCTGGGCATAAGCACTCTGGGAAATCTGGGCAATCCGATGAACACCATGAAAAATGCCATGAACGCCAAGAACATTCTGGGCAGACACAAGGGGAGAATGAACAAGTCCAGGAACAGCCTGGACATTCTGGGCGAGTGCAAGAACAACCAGAGCAGACTGAGCATGAACAAGCACAAGCCAAGAGGAAAGGGAAGAAGAAGGTTCAATTCATCGAAGAGCCTTCTTCCAAAAGACAGAGGGTAGAGGAGGATGACCCTCTTGTTTATAGAGATGGGGCTTTGGAGGCCGTTTCCTCCAAGTTTGAGACAATCAAGCCCTACTTCAACAACGGCTTGTTCATCGATCTGGTTAAGATAGATGAACTAGGGTTCCCTCATCTGCGCCCTTATCTGGAAAGATACATGCCCTGGCTGGGGATCAAACAGGACTACAACATCAACGTCCTGCGAGTATTCTGTGAGTCCCTCTCTGGGAAAGTCAAGCACAGGAAGGTAGATGGGAAGGAGCAGATCCGCAGACTCACCTTCACTGCCACAGTCAGGGGGAGAACCTTCAGTTTCACCTGGAGGGACTTAAATGACCTAATGTGGATCACAGAAGAAGGCATGAATGAGTGGCTGTACCCTGAGTCACTCAAGTACAGCAAGGAGGAACTCGAGAAGATCTATGACACCCAAGGGAAAAAGGTGTCCAAGATGTCTGACTCCAACAGGCTCTTGTACTATGTTTACTCCCGCATGATGACACACAAGGGGGGTAACTTCAACGAATTCACACTGCTGGACAACACATGGTTCCCCAGACTTCTTACCCATCAGCCAATCAACCCCGGACAGTTGATCAGCCTTGAACTTCACAGATGGATAGTCAACCACAAGGCTGAATATCTTCCCTATCCCACCATCCTTGCCTTCCTCCTTGAGAAGAATCTGATCAAGGCTACATCCGATGTGGAGGAAGAGAATATAAAGTGTGCTCCTGTGGGGGCAACTAATATCAGGAAGATGGGCATCAAGTACCTGAAGCCTGCTAAGCCCATTCGCTCAGGATCACAGCCACCTCCACAAAATGACCAACAACCACAGCCACCTCCACAAAATGACCAACAACCACACACATCACCAAACAATGACCAACCATCCCAGCCTTCACCCAACCATGAACAACAACCCCAAGACTCACCCCAACAATCTCCTCGCCAATCACCCCTTCACTCCAACAACTCCCCATCTCCACATAACTCCCCTACTCGCACACCACCCAACACCCCTACTCGTTCACCACTCAACACCTCCGCCGGACCCTCCAATCCTAACCCCACCACCTCTCACACACCCATAGTCTTTACCTCTCGAGATAACCCAGACGACATTTATTACCTCTGAGATCAATCCCCTATTAGGTGGAAGGAAAAACAACCCGATGTCTACTATTCCACCTACCCCTTTGATGACCTCTTTACCCACCCCACCTTCTTCGAAAGGAACTCCACTTACTTTCCCAACCCTCCTAAAACTCCTGAACACCAATCTTCTCCCACATCCTCTACATCTACCTCCTCACCCTCACCTCCTAAGAGATTTGGCCCTGAACCACCACCATCCTCTTCATCCACTCCATCCCTGGCCCTCGCCCTTGTTGATGATGCCAAAAGGGGGAGAGATGCTGTGTTCGCCCTTCGCCAGACCATGGACACAAGGGATGTCCTCAGCCAGCCATCCCTCTGGCTTGATGAAGACATCACGGCTGCCCTCCGCCGTGCCATGGAATCCCAGAGACTGGGTGCGCTGAGAGCCTAATCAGAGGAGAAGCTATCCGGTTTATGCAACAGCAGAGGTCGAATGAGCAAAGGTCTAAATGGGACATGGTAGTCTTTGAGCAGAATGAGCAAACCTCACAACCTGAGTCATCATCATCAGAGCCTCCTTCAACTGAGCAAAGCAAGAATATTGTTGAGGAGATAATGATGAAGTACGGGCTGAAGAAGGTCAACCACCCCCCCATTGTGATTGCTAAGCCAATCCCTTCTACCTTTGGAACAACATCTGCTCCTCCTCCTCGTACTGAGCCAACATCTGCTACTCCTCCATCTGAGCCAGCAGTTAAATTCAGTGAGTCAAGAAAGAAGGCAGTTGCTAGAAAGCGTGCTAACAGAGGTGCTACCTCCACTGAATCTGCTGAGAATGAGGAAGAGACTCCATCTGTCCAAGCTGAGCAAGAGATTCCATCAGTACAAGCCATTCCAATTCTGAAGGAAGTCAAATTGGAGATAGAGGACATGACTCCTGAAGAATTCGAAAAGTATGGGTACACGGACAGACTCTCGTTTGGTCAGATGGCTTGCCTGGATGCTGAGAGAGCAAGTGCCAAACCTACTCAGTCAATAGGTAAGGGCAAAGGAAAGGGAAAAGGCAAGGGGAAGAGGAAAGCCCAGGAAGTTGAGGAGGATCTCAACTTCCCAGTATGGAATGTGAAGATTCGGGCTGTCCACTACCCTAATGGCGAGATCTCTTACTTCTCAGATGCAACAGGATTCCCAGGCTATGAGGATGTCGAGAACATGAAGAGAGCCTTCGAGGAGTCTGTTGAATCTGAGAGACTCAGAAGGGAAAGGGATGAGGAAGAGCTTCAACGAATTATTGCTCAGATAGACCAGAATGTGCACAATGCCCACCTAGCCCAGCTCCAGAAAGAGAATGAGGATAGGCAGAGAGAGAAGGAGAAGAAAAAGAGACACCAACTCTGAATCCCCACCTCAACCCTTAAACTTAGAATTTTTCCTTTGATTTTCATGCATATTTCATTTTTGCTTAGTATAGATTACTTGTATATGTTATCTGCTTGTGTATTGCTAACTTGTAATCTTTTGCTTATCAATAATATTTGTCTAAGTTATTTGTGCCTTATTTAAATTATTGCTTTTAATTCTTTTATATGAACTTAATCGATAAGACTTAGTTTGTCATCATCAAAAAGGGGGAGAATGTTAGAATCTTAAGTTTTGATGAAGACTAAAATATGAAAGAATGAATCAAGTACTTAGAAAGCAATAGGTTAACATAGAATCCCAAGTAAGAGTGCAACCGGATGTGGATTTACTTCCAGATAGACTAGGACTAGCGCTCGCGGATGAATGACTCATCCCCAGCGACAGCAAGTAATTCACTAGGGAAATAACTTAGTCCAGAAGCACTAGATATACAAAACCTTAAGACTAAGCCAGGATTCAACCGGAAGTGAAATTGCTTCCTGTTATATTTAGACTAGCGCTGGCTGTTGGAATAGATGACACTAAGCGTCAGTGAACATAAGCCACGTCTAGTAGAATTGCTTCCGATAGCTTAGTGACTAGCGCTGGCTGTTGGAATAGGTAACACTGAGTGTCAGTGAACATAAGCCACGTCTAGTAGAATTGCTTCCGATTGCTTAGTGACTAGCGCTGGCTGTTGGATTGAAGGACACTGAGCGAGAGTGAGTAAAAGTGAATATAACCCTTCATCCAGTAGTAGTGCTTCCGGATGTAGAAGTGCTTCCGGATACAAGGAAGACCTCTTAGACTAAGTACACTCCCACTGCATGTGACTATGTGCTTATATTGTTAGACTAACGTTCAAGTGCAGCACACTAAGTAGAGTTGCTTCCGGATGTGAATCCGCTTCCGCAAGCAATCAGAATGTCAGAACGTTCAGAAGTGCAGTGTCAGAATGCTTTTGTCAGAGCAGAGTTGTCAGGACTACTTTTCAGAGATAAAGCAAGTCAACCCTGCTATGCATTGATGAAGTATTAATTGGGCAAACGGTAACATGGGAAAAACGACCATATTCAAACGGCTAACCCACCTACATACCAAGAGTCAGAATGTTTGAAGACTATATAAAGGAGCTCAACTTCATTTATGAAGCTAATGAATTATCTTTGACATTCTTGAAAGAAGCTAGAGAGAGAAACCGAGAAAATCTTCAAGCATTCAAAGCTGCCCAGAAAAGAGAAAGAGCATTTAACTCATTGAGTGATCTTTTCATCTACATATCTTGTACTCTTTGTAGTTAAGTCTCTTCGTGTTATAAGAGCATTAATTGTACTTAAGTGTGTAACACTATCTGTTCTTAAAGAGAACTTAGTTAGAAAAATCCTTTATTTGTAAAGGTTGAACTCTTGCTGGAAGTAAGGGGGAGCTAGATAGAAAGGTTACAAGTGAGCCTTGAGTAAAACTTGTGTTTGTAAGGTTGCAAGTGATCCCGTTCAAAACTTGCGGTTGTAAAGGTTCCAGGTGAACCCGTTCTAAAACCTGGGGATAGTGGAACTCGGCCTGGGTGGTTGAGAACTGGACGTAGGTCAGGAAGACCGAACCAGTATAAACTCTTGTGTTGTTTTATTTGAGCATTTATTTTGAAGCACAATTCACCCCCCCTCTTGTGCATCCATTACTTTCATCTTTTAGTATGATATAGCAATTTAATTGATTTATAAACACTCTTTCAAATGTGACAAACCTAAAAGCACCAATAATTCAAAACCTTCTCTTTCAAAAATATATCTAACTTTGCTTCAGTTTCTCTATGTACACCAAAAGTAACTTCATATATATAGATATTCAAAATAAATATCTACAGTATTCAATGTCATGTTTTCACTCAAGAGCATCCAAAACAAACCAACCTTATCTCCTCTGTCTCACCAGCTTCCAAAAAATCTATTTAAAACATATATTTTAAAGAGTGTGATTCAAAGAATTCCATTAGCAGTTTACCATTAATTATCATGTATAACAATTCATAATTCAATATATAAAACTATTAATTAATAAACTTTAACCCTACTACTCACACAACTATGTAAATTTATTTTCCTGATTGTGTGTCATGTGAGGCTCAACCTCCTGAATATAACTTTTCAATTATATCTACTGTACTAGGGGTAACTAACCCATAGTCTAGGAGAACTCTTATACACTAAAGATTTCTCACAGGATTAAAGAGGCCTTTAATTTCGACCTTGAAGTTTAGTGTAATTTTAAGACATATCTTATACAATTATTAATACATGATAAACCATAGTGAATGCAACTACTACCTGTCCTCCAGCAATTACTCATCATCTCATTCTTTTCTTTGTTGATGTCTGTAACATCCCGAATTTTAAATTAGAGATAATGGATCATTTATTAACTTATTGAAGTGTTATTTAGGAAATTTGAGTTTTAGGGAGGAAATTATGGAGATGATTTATTGTTATCAAATCTTAATTTTTGGAATTTAAGGCAATATAGTTAAAAGAATTATTCGGAGCTAGAAACTTTCACGAACAAGTATTTTGGAATCGTAGAAAATATGATGATGGAAAGAGGGAGGTATAATTATATATGCAAACTTTTGGGCTAAAAATATAATTAAGAATAAATAATAGGGTAGTAGTTGTAATTTTCCCTAATATATACATATAAATACTCACCACCTTCCATCTCCTTCTCCATTTGGAAGCCCTAGCCGCTGCCTCCTCCCTCCCCAACACCCAATCCCTTCGCCCTCCCTCTCCACTTCTCCGATGACCCAGCATCGTCGCCGGCGAGCTCGAGCCGGCCGTACACAGCGGTGAACGGCACTGTGGCGACCTCCCCTCCCCTCCTTTCCCCTTTATCTTAGTCCGTTTTACCCTCCTCTCAAACCCAACGAATCCTCCATGTTTCTCCTTGCAAATCCGGCGGTCGACGGCGGAAAGAAAGGTGAGTGGCTGCCACATCTTGATCTTCTCGAGCTTTTCTCTTTTCCAACATGATTTCTCACTTCTCTTTTCCTTTTTGGTCTATGTTTCGGCCTACTTTGCAGTGGCCGATTTTTTCCGGCGAATCCGACGGCTTCCGGCGACGGCGAAGCTTCTGCTAGACGTGGGGAGGTCGGAAATGTGTTCAGGTAGCTTCATTTCTTTCGTTTCTACCCTTTTTGCGATTTGGACGAGATTTTTGAGGGGTAGTTTGAGTTGGGTTCATAGATTTAGGTGTTCTAAGTAGTTAAAGTTTCATTTATGTGTGTATTTTGAAGGATTAGAGCTGTGATTTAAAGATTATGAAGGTTGTACAAAACCCTAACTTTTGGGGTTTCTTATATTGTGTTTCAAGTATGAAAATTAAAGTGGTGAATGATTTTACTGGGATTTTTAAGGCCCAATTCTCTAATTAAATCATGTAGGAATGTAATGAAGTTGATTTGGTGTATTGTGGGGTTGATTTAATTGAATTGGTGGATCTATTCTTAGTTCACAACTTGAACTCTTTGTGTGAGAAATGTTTAAACTTGCAGAATTCATGATGAATGTATGTAACTATGCTTATTCTGGCCGATATTGTGTGTTACTTTGGGTGTCCTGTTTAGTTTAGTTCCTTTCTTCTTCTCCTTTGTTTATGATTTATTTTCTGTTCCTGGATTGTTGGTTCATAAAGAATGATGAATGAATGTTTGAGTTATTAGTTTGGGATGATTAGGGTGGTTCCATGGGGGGTATTTTACAATCTGATTTTTGATTTGTAATTAACCCTTGGCATTTGAATATGTTTATAAATGGTGTTTAAGGAAGAATTTTCTTTGAAGTTGTGTTAAAGGGAATGAAGTTGGAAATCTAAAACGGACAAGGGTGTTGTTTGGTTACTTGTTGGGATTTGAGAATTGATTAGTATGATGTGGTTTGTAATTTCAAAATATAAAGGAATATATATGGGGTATGATTATTTGGTAACTTGCTTGTCAAATGGTGATTTAAGTCATAATTTTCCTTGAATCTTGTTTTCTCAAGCTTGATGAGAATGCCTTATAACCTGAATAATCTGGTTGAAATTTGGCACGGTTCAATAATCGTTCTTGTCACATGTTAAATGTATTTATGCTTGATAGTTGATGTTTTGGTTGGCGGAAGAATTCATTATTGTTGCTGGGAAATTCTGCCTGATTAATAATATAGATTTTCTTCATTGTTAGTCATAGACATTAAAGAACAATAAAAGGGAAAAGTCGGATGTTTGTTTCAGGTGTTACATTGTGAAGACTTGAACAATTTATAGAGATTAGGTGGGCGTGATAACTATGAGGATATAATCAATTTTGGCCTGGTTGGGCTGAATTATTTGATAATGCGGAAGTAGAAGGAAATCTTGGTTCTTATTTGAATATATAGTTATTAAAATGCTTCATTATGATCACTTGGCCTGCAATGGTTGAATTGAGTCTTCTCCCTTGATTTTTGGTGTTGCATGTGAATTGTGTTTAGGACTCTGAATCTTGTTTGGATGATGAATGCAAACTAGAAGGATGTATGTTTCTGTGGCATGGTGGATTTAAATGGATCATTTGGTTGCTAACATTATTGGATTGAGAAATAATTGAGATGTATTGTTAAAACATTCTTGAGATATAAAGAAGTGGATAACATGAATGATTCTATAAGATAGTAACTTAAAAGAGGAATTAGGTAGTAATATAGGACACGAGTGAGACGTTTAAATAATATGAAGTGAGAATGATATTAATTTATCATTGTGTATCATATCATTATAGGAATATATATAGTGGTGATGATACTTGAAGGGAAAGCTATGAGGAAACGGTAAGGTAGAGCAGCAAAGTGGTAAAGGGCGACAGGTAATCACTCTTACCTTGCTATAACAATGAGGGTGATGATAGCTGGGATTTTCTTAAAATCCTTCATCACCCTCTATATATATATATATTATCTTTGAAAAACTAATTTCATACAAAACAGGCTATCGAGTGCTTTTCAAACACGACTATTTTCGTATAAAAGAAATTTGAAACATTATATATACTATCCTGTTTGGTGTGGATGGCGATTCTAGATTGATTTTGTTCTGGGTATGATGTGAGAGTTTTATACAGTGTTCTGTTAGGGATATTGATTATTTAGTTAGAGGGAAGGAGTTAAATAGTTGAGATATTGAATGGAATGGTAAGAGTGCATGATATTGATGATGAGATTGAAATTGATGGACATGGATATTGGGAGAGTTTGCATGACACTGATATATATATATATATATATATATATATATATATATATATATATATATACCATCGCGCGATGATAACTGTCGATTGGCCGATCGACAGTTATTTGTACTGATCCTTTTCGAACTAGAGACCGGGGATCATGGGTCTACTTACTAGAGAAAGTAAGTGACCTACGGTTGTTTGGCATTAGAGAGCCCAACCGTTCCCGTTCTGTAATGGAAACAGAATTGGGGTTCCTTCTCTGGAGGTTGCCAGAGAGGGAAATTGTCTCCTCATTAGAGAGAGGGGCACAGTGTCAAATCATATAGTGAAGATTAGATGCTTGAATGCACCGTGATGACACAATGCATCTATAGGCGAGTGTAAAAGTTGATGGGGCAGTATTATTTGATTGGAGGACATATGGAAGAAGTGAATTATATATACCTATTACTGATTTTAAACTGTGGCACTCTGTAGACGCCCTCGCCGCACATCTCACTGTTATAGTGAGTTAAGCGGTGATTATTGGGAAAAATTGTCTCATCCCACGATTACTCACATTTTTGCAGGTATTCGTGCACAGGTGCAAGCAGCAGGAAAGGGAATTAGGTTTTAGAGGTTGTTTATATTACTTAGAGTTGTATATTGCCAATTGTTTAGGTCTGCATTCGCTTCCGCATATATTTTTAGGAAATTGATCAATAGATTCAGGATTGTTATTATGATTTGTAATATAAGCAGAGTATTTTTCTAACTATGATAGGTTGGTAATAATAGGAAAAGTCTTTTCTATCATAGTTAGATAATTAATATGATGATATTAGTTCGCTTCTTTTTCTAACCATGTTAGGTGAACCTTTTTCTAACATGGTTAGCTATTTATTATCCATGATAGGGTTCAGGTTGTATTAGGAAATTCTTTTCTATCATGGATAGTATTTAACCATTAGTAAATCCTTTTCCTAACTATGATAGGACATTGTGATTATGGAAATTCTTTTTCTATCATAGTTAGTAAAGAGATAATTGAATTAAAAGGGAGATCTTAGGTTAATTAGGAAATTAGTAACAGTATGTTACAATGTCACACAAACCCACACTGCATCCACTCCTATATTTTAATAATACATGAATGATAAATTAATATAATTTCTAATTCATAACATTTTGACGTTTCTCACGTGCTTATAAACTGACTTACCCTTCCTTAATACGTTATTTATTAAAAATCATTTTGATCTTTCATTTATTAATCAAACATTACATCCTTGACTGATCCAAACAATTTGTAACATTTACCTATCACAACTTTTATCAAAACCAACTCCAATTTTGCATATCCAAACAACCCCAATTTTACAAATACAAGGAAATTTAATCACTATCACACGTATTAAGTATAAGCATCTCTCCCATGGCAAAAAAAAGTATTAGCATTTCTCATAAATACAATGCAATTTTATAAACTTGATTACTCGTAATTAAGTTGTAGGATAACTTAGATTCTCAAGACTTCTCTCGTCATTAAATTATAGGGACTAACTATGCTAACGGAATCAAACTTGAGGGATCAAAACCTCTTGTTTTAAACTACAGGGACTAAAACGAAAATTGAAGAAAATTATAGGACCAAAATAGAAATAAGAATAATATATGGGGTCAATATACAATTTCACGAAGTTTATAAAACGTTCAAACGTCATTGACCGTCAGGTGAGGGTAAAATTGGACCACTTTGGTTACTTGAAGGGCAAATTAGGGCCCGTTGTTAATTTAGGGTGCCAAGTGGTACACGATAGTTACTTGAAGGGCAAATTAAGACCATTACCCTATGGTAATTTACTATCTCTGTGCCCACAAGCTTTCTATGTTCATCTCAGACTTTTCCCGCATCCACAAACTTTACCTTCCCATCATTTACTCTCTTTTCCATCCGTACCCTTTCTCTTTCCATTTCTCCACTCTCCTTTCTCAACACCAAACACCAAATAAACGGGCCCTGAGAGTCACTCAATACTATATATTCTCGGTAGTTTCCTCCATTCACTCAGCTCATAGATCAGAAAATTACTCTTGCAAAATCCAATCTGAAATGTAGTATTTTTTTAATTTAATCAGATTGGTGTATGTTAAATTAGTTGTTATGATATGGTTTTTAATAAAACACACTAATAATTTTTCTTCATTCTTGCAATTCTTTTATTTATTATTGCTGAGTGAGCATATAAATGGGCAACTTTAAAAATGACAAAATTCGAAATAGATAATGGAGTAACAGTAGATCAAAAGACAAACCAATCACTAAACTTTACTGTTTGGTCCCTCATTTCCACACAGCTTCCCATATGTACCATCTTCCAAAATTTACACTACCAACCATCACTGTGATTCTAAATTATTGAGAACAAAAGAGGGTTGAAGCTTCGTCAGCAAGAAAAAGGAGAGAAAGTAGAAAATATTGAGATAACCACTTTCAGATCCCAAGAAAATTATATAATACGGAACAAGTGCTATTACTTAGTGAATGACAAGTGAAAGTTTGGGACTTATTTGATCTTAATTGTCCTTCTTAGGCCTGAATGCAATTCTCCCATACTCAACGACTTGTCATATAAGTTTCACACGTCATTTCCTCTCTAAGCAACTTGCACACACTATATATACAACACACACACATAGCAAACACACATCAAATTGTAGAAAACATAGCAAATATAAGAATTTGTGTGCACTAAAGTACGTATAAAAGAGAATGAATAGGTCCGAAAACACCAAAAATGATGGAGTAGGAGACCAAGCTGCAACTGAAACTAAGAGTCGGTTTGGTGTTGCCACGTGTGCCGCTCTTGCTGCTGCCGCAGCTGTTGGTATAGCCGGCGCCTTCTTAAGCTTTGGCTCTTCTTCTTCTACTTCTGATGATGAGCCCAGAAAAACCA
Source organism: Mimosa pudica (assembly GCA_029929735.1). Classification (NCBI taxonomy): domain Eukaryota; kingdom Viridiplantae; phylum Streptophyta; class Magnoliopsida; order Fabales; family Fabaceae; genus Mimosa; species Mimosa pudica. The sequence goes on from JAKELP010000035.1 coordinate 5,940,795, forward strand.
TGAAAGCTCCTGGTAAGTATGGCGAGACCATGTTCAGGAAGGACTTTGAAGATAACCCTCAAAAATACTTCAGCGAATTGCGCAAAAAATAAACATCACTGAATTCCATCTATGATCGACCTCAAGAGTCAAGATCGTATGCCATGTATTAGTAATAAATAAGAGTGCATGTCACCACAATTTGTTTTCTTTTCCCTTTTGTGTTCCTTCCGTACGTTGATCTGTGTGTCTGTGTCGATCATTATAATTAATAAAATCGTCTTCTGGTGTAAACTGTTGCTTCCTTTTGCTTATATAGAAACACTCAGTGCCAAATACCAAAGCTAACTTCACAAGTTATGAACTGAATTTTGACAATTTCAGAAAAAAAAAAATGTTACCTGTACGAACTCTTATAACATCTGCCATAGGTGCGAACTCTTGCCTGAACTGAATTTTGACAATTTAGAAAAAAATAATGATTCCTGTACGATCCTCAGTTGTAATAATTTACTTTGTAAATTTGATCTTTATTCCATAAATAATTTACTTTGTTAATTTCTCTAAAAAAAAGTAAAGGTGTGGTCTTATAATTAGGATTAGAGAGAATATTTAACTGAGTTATGAGTTCATTCTAATTAATGACTTCAGATTATTAGTATGTAATCGTATAATTAAAGAAAAAGATAAAAAGGAGAAAGAGGGAATATAGTGGAGTACTGGAGTTATGGGGAAAGGGAAATGCTAATAATGCTTAAAAAAGTTGGTGGATCGTAATGTTGACATAAAGGTTATGGCATTTGAATATTTGGCCACTAAGGCAAATCCCTTATTAAAGTTAAATAAGAGTTTTATTTTTGTTTAAAGCAAAAGAAAGAGGTTCACTCATACATAAAACATATTTTAATAAAAATTATAATTATTTTTTTTAAAATATCTTATAAACATGAATAATATATTTTCCATACAATGCTTTTGAAGATAATGCTACAATCTCCCCCATGACCTGTGATTGTGTCTCTTGACCAAGCTAGAGTTGATCTTCGTAAGACGAGTCAAAGTAGTTATTAGTATAGGCATTTATATTAAAAGAATAAAAAGAGATATTTCTTACAAAAGCTGATCAATCATGGCGCGTTTGGTTCAAATCCACGGTTACACTAATTTCACATAATTGTTAAAACCTCACATCAACTTTATTTTATGATTCCAATAAATGCCCAAAGCACAAAATTGTGTTACTTTAAATTTATATTATGGGTATGTAGGATGTTAAATCAATTGAGTGGCCAAAACCTATAGTTCAAATTCAAAATTATATAACAGCCTAAAACAAAAAATTATAAGAAGGCAAACACAGCAGTAAAATTTATTTATGCAGTTCCATATATGACCCGAAAAACAAAATACCCCCGTATCTAACCTTATAATCCCCGGCCCTTTCTTGGTTGTACTCTTTGTGTACATTTTTTTTTTTGCTTAGAGCCTTATTGAATCCAGGATCTTGAAGGCGAGTAGATGCATTATCTTTCCTTTTTCAACCATCAGGTCACTTGTCTCTTAGCTGCTCTTTGTGTACATTGACTATAACTATAACTATCTATTGGTTCCCATTGAGTATCCACAGTAACAATGAGTATGGTGTTTTTCATCATTGAAATAAAATCTTGGCCAACTCAAATTTGATGGTGATGATTCAGATTTCAAGTTTTTAATTGACAACTTTATATTTGGTGTTTGAAAAAATGTCAATTATATGATCATCTTTACTTTAAATCTATCTTGTCTCCATTAATTTGAAAACAATATTTAAAACATTTAGAAGAATTGAATCAAATTAAAATCTGGACCATTCAAGGTAAATGAAAAGTTCATATTAAAATGGTAAGACTATTATTTATAGGCGAAAAGGAAAATAAGCCAACCACATTTACACAAAATTGCGGCTAACAGAAAAATTAATTTTGAGGTGCAAATTTAGAAGAGAAAGTATTTTTTGTGCAAATTTATTAGAGACAATATTTTTGTGCAAATTTGCCAAGGACTTTAGTTACTCACATATTAAAGTTAGCATATGCACATGTGGCAGGTCAAACATTGACACAAACAATTGAGTTGGTTTTAAAAATGCCACATCACCTGGTGGGCCCCACAATTTCTCTATGGTTTCTTTCCTTCCTCAATTCTTCAATATATCATATGAGTTTTTACACTGCTAATACTTCATTTTGAATTTGACAAAGCCTTCTTAGATAGTATCAATTTATTAAGACTTACTATTTGAAGATGACGAGTTATGTCACATGTATATATTTGCTAACTTCTGTCTGTGAGTAACTAAAGTACTGACAAATTTGCACAAAAAATATTGTCTCTTGCCAATTTCGTAGCAACAATATTGTCCCTTAGTTAATTTGCACCTTGAAATTAATTTTTGTGTAAGCCACACTTTCTTGTAATTTGTCTTTGCCATAATTGCAGCTTCGCCCATTATTTATCATTGGAATTAATACTAGATCAGAACCCCTACTTATAGCATGTCAATCTCTTCAATATTTTGGCATACAAGTTCTCCAGCAGGGAATATGGTTGAGATTAATAACTCATTAGTGAATACAAAAACTATTGATAACATTTTATTAACATAAAAAAACTTTTACCTTAGCTTACACTTTTTTTAAGAGAAATAATCAGAATTTTTTAGAAATAAAAAGAATTGGTAGGTTGTAAAGATTTATGTGTGTGTGTACACATATGTGTGTGTGTGTCTCCCCTATTTGTTTCTTTCTTTAAATGCATAGGAACTTAGTTATAACAATGTTACATGTATGTCAACTGTAAGTTAAACAATTAGAGCCTGAATGTTTATTTTTCAAGAGTGAGTATTAGTAAATCAATTGACAAACAAATTAAAATATTCTACTTTTTGGTCCCTCGCTCATTTCTACACTGCTTCCCATATGTACCATCTTCCAATATTCACACGTCCAATCATCACTGTACTGTGATACTATTATTCAAATCGAAAGAAGGTAGAAGCTTCATCACCAAGGAAACGATGGAGATATAATATAAAATATTGAGATAATTACATTCAGATCCCAAGAATAACAATTAATATGAACAAGTCCTATGGCTTGAGATGGCAAGTGAAAGCTTGAGACTTGTTTGATCTTAGATGTCTTCTGCGATAAAGAAAATAGTATATATTACTTTGATTTAAGTCCTTTTCATTTTGTTCTTTTTATGATTTTTCCTTAATTTTTCTCATTCACCATATACTTTTATAGTGATTTATTTTATTAAAGAGGTAAGCACAACTACTTATAATTACAAGTGAGATCAACCCCACAAGCTTCCACTTATAAAGAAGATGTTAAACCACTAGACTCCATGCTTTGAGTTTGATGTAGCAATTTGAAAATGAATAGTAATTAAATACCATGGACTAATTTGTCCCTTGTAAATTTAATATGGAAATGACCAAATTGCTTCAAACACTTTTGAAACATTATTTTAATTTAAATTTAATTGAGGACCCTTTGATCAATCCATTTAAATTTGCACAAGGACAACTATATCCATGCACCCAATCGTCATTTTCCGAATTCACTATATCGTACTGTCATTTACATATGTTGAAGGTTTTTTAATGATATTTTCCAACTTTTTCCTCTAACCGAATTTTATATTGAAAAGAAAAAAAAAGGCAATGATAATCTCCGACACGATGTCCTACCCGCACTGAGAGAGACTATTAGTTTGGCATTTACCATTGACTTGTAAAGACCCGTAAACCGTGTAAATTACAGGGAAAGTACTTAAAAATTTTACAATGATGGGGATAAAACAGAAATAATAACTAAATACAAGGACTGAAAACAATTGTCTTCATTGTAAATATAAGCTCACATCTAAACTCTAAAGCAGAAGAGTGAAGTGGGTGGTGGAGAGAAATCAGTAAAGAACATGAGTTGGTTCGATAGCATCCAAAAATGGCTTGAGAGCCTAAAAAACATAAATTGGTTGGAGATCGGAGAGAATTGGTTCGATAGCACCAAGGATTGGTTCGAAAAAATTGTCAAAGAAGCTGGCAAAAACGACAGCGTTAAGAAGTACGCTTCCATCGTAGGAATAGTTATTGTGGTTTTTATTGCTCTTGTGTGTGTGTACAAATGTTGTAAGTGTTTTTGTGCGTGTATGTGCGGAAGAAGAGGAAGAGGAAGAGGAAGAGGAAGGATCATGAAAGCTCCTGGTCGAGATGGTTTAATCATTTATAGAGACCCCTTTGAAAGGAACCCTAGAGACTACTTTAGAAGATTGCGCAACAAAAAGCCATGGAACGATAATTTAGTATAGATCTCATGGATCAGGTTAGGTTCGATCTTGGCGTTGGGTATGGAGAAGCATTAAAACTCTCAGGCCAGCTATCCCACCCATTGAGGTGCCTACAAACCAGCGGGGATGAGTCTCTCACTTATCGAGTGAGGGATACCTTGATCATGAATAAAAAAAGTATAGATCTCATGGATCAAAACCTTAAATATATCATGTGTGTGTCTGTGTGTGTATGCGATTAAGTTGTCTTGGTTTGGAGTTTTATTTCTTAATTGTTTTTATTGTTTATGATGATGAGGTTGTTGTTGTTAATCTGGGTTTTATGCATGTTTGGTTAATTGATCATAGTAACATCTTGATCGATCAGTTTATGTATGCTTAGCTTGATGTTTAATAATTATAATATATATCATCTTTCTGTTAATATTTCTGCTTATAAAACCATTGATTTTTCTCATTCTGATTCAGCGTAGTACAGGGAGTTCTAATTAGTGTGGTCTTGTTGTTCTGTTTATATATAATGCTTATTGAGAAATGGATTCATCATCGAAGTTATGTATCATAAAATTTAAAATGCTTAAACCAACAAGGCAAATGATCAATTTGTTTTGAATTCTAATTAAGAATGAGTATACAGTTAGTGAATTATTTAATAAAAAAAGTTAAAAGCTTCCTATGCTACCGATAATAAGGAAAAAATGGCAAATGAATGGGAATCAGTAAAGTGAAGATTTTTTAAAAAAAATAGAGTGATCGTAAAAGTTACATTAAGAAATTCAAGTTGCTTACGAAAAAGAAAAAGAAATGGTATATTTATCTTTTAAGTTGCGGGTTCATTCTATTTTTTTACTTCATCAGATTTTTAATATATGCTTATCGATCTCTAATTAAAGAAGAAAGTAAAAAAGAAAACAGGGAAAGAGGGAATATAGTAGAGTTATGGAGAAGTGCAAAGAATGTTTAAAAAAATTTGGTGGATTGTACTATTATTTAAGTAATAAAAAGGACACAAAACCTTTGGAATTTGAATATATGACCACTAGCCAAATTATTAATGTTTCCTCTGCCATGTTGGCAACTTTTTATTCAATACTAGATTTTTAATGGCTATAATTAAGAAGAATAGGTTGACAGTATTTTTAATAATTGTTTAAAACAAAAAATAGTTTCACTCGTATATAATTCATATTTTAATTTAAAATCATAATTAAATTTTTTAACCTTATAACAAGAATATGATATTTCTCATACAATGCTTTTTAAAATAGTTCTGCAATCTCCACCATGACCCATGATTGTGTTTCTTTGATCAAGCTAGAGTTTATGCTTCTTAAGAGTCAAATAAAGTAGTTAGAAATAAGTTTTACTATTAAACAAACGAAAAGAAAAAAGACGTGGAAGAAAATTCTTAACGATGAAGTTCAATTATACAATGTGTTTGTGCTCTCTTGATTCAAAAGCTGATCAATCCAGTTGGTGTGTGTTGTCATGTGGATATATATAGTATTCTATCTAATTGTGTTGTGACTTCGATGCTAATAAATCGGGGCAACCCAGGGTCTGATGCTCAATTATTAAGTTGTTTTCATGTGTTACTCTCTTCTATCATGCTAGTCTAGACTTGGTACTGAAAGTAGAGCTAAGAAATCGGGGCAAGCCAGGGCCTGCTACCAAAAAATGCCCATTTTATGAAGTCCGACACTTGAAGTGTCAGTCTCTAAGCCCGCCCACGAGCCTCATATATATCGTTTGAAATTTTTCACCCATTTTTGGGAGCCTGCATTGGTATGGTAAAAATAGAAATATGATCATTTGATAAAAAACATAAATATCATTCAAATTATAATTAAATACCAACTTACCATGTATTAGTGCAGTAGCATCTCATGATTTAAGTTACGTTAGAGGTGAGTTGGGTTTACATTTTTCAATTGTTGTGTGTATGTGAGAGTAAAAGAAGAGGGGGAAAAAATAAAAAGTAGGCCAATAGGCAGGACATATTTCATTTTTTTAAAAAAAAACTCAAATAAAAGTCTGACCCTTTGATTACATCATACTTTTGCATATATTTTCATTGTCAAATTCATTGAATTAATGCATGTTTTGATGATAATTGCACCTGATTAACATAGATTCTAACTATTGCACAAGTTGGAATTTGTTCTAGTTATGGGCAATTTTGTCATATTTAACTTGATTTATTGTCATTCATAGTTTGAAGAACTTTGTGATGCTACTTCAAGTCTTAATCACTTGTAGATTAATAGGAGAAAACACTCAAAGAGAAGCCAAATAGATCATGAAAGCAAAGCATAAGGAGAAAACATGCAAAATGAAGAAAGTTGGAAAGTGGATGGGCTGTGGCAAGACAAACATCAAAATGGCAGAAAGTTTTTGGGTTGGCTGTGGGTTGGCCATAGCGAACCCACGACCAACTCTTCGTATTAGCAAAAATACTGACGCGATTTAGGGGTTTTTGATGGTATAAAAACCATTTTTGATGCCCAACCTTAACTTCAAGCACCCTTTGCCAAAAAATAAGTTTCCCAACCTAAGGTTCTTAAATTCCTCTATTCCCCACTCATTCCCAACCTAAGTGTCCCACCTCATTTCTACCATTTCTTCACTTTTCCTCAATATCCTTCTACTATGAATTTGGCATTGGAGCTTCTCTTAGTGGCTGACTTCTTCCATGTTTAGTTAGACTTCCTCAAGCTCTCTTGGTGATTGGTTAAAGTGGCTCAAGGTAGGGTTCTACAATAGGGGAGTTCTTCTTGTTTAAATCTTGTATTTATGACTTTCAACATATTGCATTTGATATTTTTCTTGGAATGTCCATATTTTATGTACTGTTGAGATTATAAATATGTTTGTTGATGAGATACTTGTGTTGATGGATTGTGTCTTGTGTTGAGAACTTCATTTCCCTAGTGTTATTGGAGTTTTTGTGGTGTAATTGTCTTGTATGATATCATGTGGATGATTTAATCAATTAGCTTATTGATGTTGATGCTTATGTTAATTGCTATGGTTGGACTTATTTAGGTTGAATTTCCAAGTTCACTAATGCTTAGGTAACTTAATTAATTGAACTCCCATTTAAGTATTCAATGCAATCCCCCAATCTAATCAACAAGAGTAATTAGGAGAAGCTCCTTAACTAGTTACTACTGATTTAATCTATTGCTAATTGTTCATTGGGACTAACAATGATGGGTAACTTTGGGAGAAATTCTATGTAATTCCATTAACTATCCTAGTATTCAATTGTCATTGAGTTAAGTTAAGTCAATTAATTTCTTAAATAAGGTTGAGTAGTATATATAAGACAAAGTTGACTCATTCTTTTGGTTTGTAATTAGCAAAGAGTAGTTGGATGATATTGGCCCAACTACTCCTCTCACTCTCTAATGTATGAACCCAAGTTTGGCACTAACACCCTAATCAAAAGAGTCATCATCTCATTGATTGTCATCTTTCATTCCATTCTACCCCAAAAATCCAAAAATATATATTTACATTTAGTAGTTTAATTAGATGATCTTTTAAACCAAACCTAAAACTAACTCCTTTGTTTGATTCAATTGCATTTAGTAGTTTAGGTAGATCATTAGGCTCCTTGCGAACAATCCGGGGTTGTACCACTTGTTACAATCATTAATTTCTAAATAACTTGCATTTAACCTCAAGACGATTAGGACAAAAGTTAAATCACCCTCCCTGAGCTATACCCAAATTTTGAGCTCTAGGTGGGCTTTGGTTTACATCCATCCACAAAGACACTCTAAAAGCTGTCTTCGTTTCATTTCACATCATTGATAAGTTCTCACATCACCTATATTTCATGATTTCAATAAATAATACCCAAAACACAAAATTGTGTTACATAAATTAATATTATGTGTAGAACAAAAAAGAAAATTGAGAGTCCAAAACCTATAATTTAAAATTAAATAACAACCTAAAACTCGAAATTATAATAAGGTCAAGCAAACACCATACCTACCCTATTTTTTGTATTTCCATACCATTGTCCAAAGGGAAAATTAATTATAGGTCCCTGGTAAGGGACATAATAAGGAAAAAGTTCTAAAAATTGAAAAAATTAAAGTAGAGTCCCAAGGGACTCTACTTTAATTATTTTGAAAATGCGGACCCCACAATAAATAATAAAATAATCCCACAATAAATGCGGGCCCCACAATTATTTTGAAGAAGAGAGGAGAGAGAGAAGAGAGGGTGAGATTATTTTAAACTTATAATTTCCATTTCTTCATTGTTCTCTGTCTACAATGACTATCTATAGGTTCCCATTTATATGGAATCCATGATAACAATGAGTAAGGTGTTTTTCATCATTTAAATAAATTCTTCGAAATCTCATATTTGATATGTATAGTCTAGATTTGAAGTTTTAAATTGACAATATTAAGTTTAGTTTTTGAAGAAATGTCAATTATATGATCATCTTTATTTTAAATCATATACTTCCTCTTAACTAAGATTACTTTAGTTTTTTTGAAGATTAAAGAAACTAAATAGGACACTTAATTTTAATGCTTATTAGATATATAATTGTATTAAAAGAGTTTATAAATAAGGTAAATTATCAAAGTGATTAATATTAGGATTCAACAAAATCAATTTGTCTTCATAAAACTAGTTTTCTCCTCCTAATCAGGCCATTGGTGTGTTAGAGCGATAGTTTAACCGAATGGACCATCCGGTTCAGTTCTCTTTTAAAGTAGGGACAATGTCATTGCAAGCCTAGGTGAGTGGTTGGTGTCACTGTCATGTCCCCATCCCATCCTTACCACACGCATTCTCATCTATGCATCACCACCGTCAGATTAGCCAACACCCCAACCCCTATTAGGCTAAAGCCCAAATCCATTACAAAATAGTCCAACAAGGTCTACGAAGAGTTCTTAACATTAGCCCAACCCCTGTTTTGTACATAATCCCAAAGAATAAAATAATAGTATACAAAATTGTAGTTTTTCCTATATGATATATAATTCAACTGTTTTTTAGATTACATATAATAATACAACTTCGACGTAATAAATACAGCACTATTTTTGTGTATATATAATATTATTATTATTAAATTGTGGCGATTAATAAGATTACTCAATTCTGGCAAAAAAAGTAAGAATATATCTTTACTCAAGGATCATAGATTTGAATGTATGAAAAGGTGTGCTACACCCTTGTACGTTATGGAATCAACGAGGTGTGCTCATTAGCTCATCGGCAAAAGCACTATTCCACAAATCCTAACTGTTTTAACGCTCTTCAAATTGGAGTTGTCACAGATTATATGTATAATAATGTTTAGGCATCAATTTTTTTATTTGAAAAAAGGGATTTAAGAGCAAATGCATGCTAATAGCTACCGAGCTAGCCAGTATCAATTTCTTTATTTGAAAAAAGGATTTTAAGATCCTCAAACTTAATCTATCTTTAGGTCAATGTCAAACTATAGGACGTGGAACTCCACTAATATATTCACATACAGAGTTTCATGAACTAGCCTAAGAACACTAATGGTGAGAGTAAAATAAGAACACTAAATGGTGAGAGTAAAATAGGACTTTTGCTGGTAAGGCAGTTTATCCCGACAAAGTAAAAGGGTGAAACATTCTATTAATACTCGTGAGTCGTGACTCAAACAGATCTTGAGCTTTAATAATTTTATTAAAAACTGGAAATCTTATATCAATGTTTTTTATGTTTCTCTTTTCCTCCTCTATTTGTTTAATTCATGGAGAATCATGACGGCTGTAGTGGAGTTGTGTACAACATATTAAAGGAAGTACCAAAGAGCACTGAGAGAATAAAAAGTAGTAATAATAAGGTATTTTCCTTATTCCATCCATCACTAATGTTTCGCATTAAAGATGACACAAAAAAAACTATACCCAAATCAAAACAAGGAAAACAAGGCCTTCCTTCATCATCTAAATCTTGTTTAAATATCTACTACTTGCGCAAGCCACGAAAGTAACCGGCAGGATCATCTTCAAAGTCATCTCTGAATATTCGATAGTCCCTTCCTGGAGCTTTCATAGTTTTTTTATTGCTCTTGGAATCAGACCCAAACAACCCTAACACACTTCCAACGATTCCAAAGATAACAATACCCGCGACAGATGCAATAATACAGCCAACCTCGGTTTCTTTCTTCTCTCTCTGTTCTTCACTACGCTTCTCCGGTTGATCCATTATTCTACTTCCTGAGTACAGCGAGAATCATTCACTTGTATATATAGCGAAATCTTGGAAGACGTATAGAGGCGTGCAATAACGTTTTTGTTTTGAACAAATCAAAATGATAATGATTAATCAAGAGATCAGATACTATGTATTATTGATATTCCAATGTTCGATACGTTTGATTACCTCGACGTAGTTAAAAAAATGGAGTAATAAAATGTTAAATGCATGTGAGTTTTAAAGGAGGGCACTACTTACAATTAGGCTCTTGCATCCTACGAGGTTGATATTTACGAGTATTTATGAATTAAGTTTACCATGTTTCATGCTGAATGAACTAGAAAACCTGAAATATTATTAATTTCACATAAAAGTTTAGCACCTTTTTAATTTTTCCTCCATTAAATATTTACTGCTTTCTCTAGAGTCCTTAACATATGATACCAACTATAAATTCTCACAATCTAATAAAATTAGTTAAAATAGTTTAATATGTCTTAAAAATAAATTGATTTCTAATAATTATCCTTAATTATCGTTTGTACTAAACTACCAAGTGCCTTATAAAAATAATGAAGAAATTTTTTTGTTGATGCCTTATACTTCCTCTATTCCTAAATATACAATCACTTTCAAATTTTAATTTGTTCCTAAATACAAGCAACTTTCTAATTTTTCTCAACTCTTTTCCAAATAAACCCTAATAATCTTTATATATAATAAACAAGTAAGAGTGGAAGAGTGGGAATATATATTTGGTTAGGTTAGATTAGTAATATCATGCGTTAACTAACTTAACTAACATCCTTAATCTAATCAAATTAGGGAAAGTGATCTTATGTTTAAGAACGGGGGAGTAATAAGGACTAAGGTAATATATCATATGATAAAAAAAAATCAACATACAACAAAGGAACAGAGAAATTGTACATTGATATGAAAATTTAATTGAAGTGTCTTATAAATATGAATAAATAATATTTTCTCCCTATATCTAATAAAATAGGACAGATAAATGATTTCTTAGAATAAGACGAAATATTGCTTGGACTTGGCAGTACTCGATCTGTTTTTGGTTTTTAATTTTTCTTTTGGTTGGGGTGTGAAAATAGGCTGTTTAGCAGGATGATGGAATAATGTGTTGCCATCATTTCGTGTTAATTTGATAATGCAATGAATATGATCTGTTTTTTGGACTGAGAATATGAGTTCATTATTCAGTATATGTCGCTGTTACTTTTAATCTCTTCTGCTATATCATTTTTAAGGTTTTATTGTGGTTTATCTGTGTGTACCTTTTATTTCCCTGATTCCATATTAAATATAATGAAGACACATTTTATATAATTTGAAAATATTAAAAAATATAATGAAATAACTTAATCAATATGCACTCCTCCCACTTTTAATTTCTAATTCTAGTTCACTTAATTTTCACACAGTTGCTTAAGTTAGTTAACTAATTAAAAATATCATTAATTGATAAGTATTAAATTTATCCTCATTTTAACTGAGTATTTTAAAAAAAATTACACACTATGTTTGACCTATGCCTTTTTTATCAAAGTTTCACCCTTTCAATCTATGTTTATTAGAAGGGGGCAAAATTGTAATAGTATCTTTAACAACTCTATGTTGACTCATAATTATGAAGATGAAAAATGTTTTAAACTGGATTTTAAAAAAGGATGAGAGTGGTACAAAATGAGTATGTGACAAGATCTCTCCAAAATGCTTTTGTACCTTGAAAGATTATGTATATACATTTTTGTAATTCAGAAAAACTAATTTATAAAAAGTTATATAAGAAATAAAATGAAAAATGTCTCCTATTTAGGATCAAAATTATATTCACCTATAAACTAGCTAAGTCTTACTTTTAACAAATGCGTTGTATATTTTATTTCTCACAATTCATATACACAAAGTCTAATAACACACTAACATAGAAATCTAAGGACAATTTTAATTTTTAGTTTTCATAACAGTTTTTTGATATGATAAATGAATTTTTTTTTAAAAGTTTGTTTATAAAAACACGTCGTGGAAAAATAAAAAATGAAAAAAAATTTATCCTCTCATATTATTGTGGCTTCATTTTAACAAAATAATAAGAGACTATTATCCAATAAAAATATAAAAAGGAGACTAACAGCATTTGCTCCTTTTATCTTATGTATATATCACTATTTTTGGCCAGAAAATGTATATCACTTTCATAATATTTTACATAAACAAAGGAAAAGGAAAATTGTAAACCTCATATGTTCTGAAACTAAACAAATTGCAATTTCACCCTTTTCTTAGCATATACTATACCCATAAGAACAAAGTCAACATATATAATAAATAGGTCAAATTGTATATGTTCATATGAAAAATTCAATCACGTAGCTTATGAATAAAACTCCCTCCAGTCCTTATCATAGAGCCTCTTTGACATTTTTATATAAAAATACAATTAAAAATTGATAACATTAAATTGTTTTTAATTATCATTTCTAATCAAAACTAATTTATTTTAATTATAAATTAATATATATTCTAATTGTATATGTTATAATATATGCGTTATAATTTAATGATTAAATTTGTTTCCTTAATTAACTTAAAAAGTTAAAGCGTCATAATATTTAGGACTGCACAGTACTACGTGAATATTTAATTTTTAAACAACCATGGCATCCCATCCATTAGCCTTGACATCTTCCGGTTCATGTACCTTTCAATCCGATCAAACTTGGGAAGGCTTCTTGGAAATTCAAAAGTAACCCAAGATGAGTGGAAAGCTTCCCTTTGCCAAATAAATCAGCTGCCCGATTAGCCCAACGCAGTAAGGCATGCACTGAAAGCCGAAGGTTATAACTAGGATCAAAATGACAAGCTCTAGCTAACTCAACAAGATTATTGGCTCAACACTATCAATTCAAAACATGAAGCCATGGGTGTTCTGTTCTCGTTTTGGGATTATGAGTTCCATATGTTTACCCACAAAGGGTCACATTAAAACTGGTGTCTTCATTTATAATAGTGTCATAGGCGGATTTAAAAAGAAAATTGACCAATCTTTTCCCACGTTGAGCAATTGGTTAAAAACAGTTATAGGCAACGAAGCATATATACTTGATAGTTGAAATTACGTCAAGTTTTCAGTTTAAAGAATCCCTTAGATTCATTTTCTTCCACTCTTTATTTAAGGCGGTCAACTTATAGGAAACTATGTTTTTCTTTTTTTCAGAATATAGGAAACATTGTTTAAAGGGCTAAAGTGCAAAAATCTCCATGAAATTGTAGGTGCAAAAATACTCATGTAAAATTTTTTGAAGCAAAACTACCTATGAAATTTCAAAAGTGGGCCTAAAGTGCTCATTTCGTTAAATTATGTAACTTTCGCTTGTCATTTTAAGGCTAAAGTGCAAAAATGTCCATATAATTGTCAAGAAGATGCAAAAATACCCATGTAAAATTTTTTTGGAGTAAAAATACCCATGAAATTTCAAAAGTGGGGCAAAAGTATTCATCCCATTAAATAATATAACTTATGCTTGTCATATTATATTGGATCGAACTCTCTCCTTCCTCTTCTTCCCATCCACCAAGATTAAAAAAAATAAAAAGTCCCCTCACTCCTTTCCAGCATTTGTGAGCTAGTATTTATAAAAACAATACACGAAGCGGTGTTTATGCAAATGCCGATACATGTTATTATTTTTTTAATAATCTCACCACTTTCTGGTGTTTAGCAAATGCCTGAAAGAAGCATATATAAAAACAAAATAAGTAGATTACTTTCCGGCATTTAGATAAATTTTGGAAAGTATTTATTTTTTTTCCCAAACAACAAAATATAACACATCGTCATTTTTTTCTCCAATAACCACCAAAGAGTAACCGCAAAGCTAACAACAAAATATAACACATCATCAAACTAACGTTAATTCCAATAATTCACCGCAAAGCTTAATGGTATCCACAATACCAAAGGTGTCTCCCACAATCTGGAGTTACATGTGGTAAAATTAACTAACGAACAACAATATCCATCGCAAAGAATGCCTAAAGCCATTCTTGGATAGAACACTTGTCCCTAACAGTATATCAACTAAAAGGCTTCCAATCAATCACAATATAGTCATCCAGAATATAAGTAATGTAGATATATATCCTCCCAAAAATGATTTTTTATATAAATATACAGAACCTCAAGTACGGCAATATACAAAACATGTATCGAACCTCCGAAATGAGCCTCACTTGGATTAGAGAGCAACCTGTTGTCGCTTTGATTACGCCCCATTTTTTATTAGATTTAACATGAATTATGGTATGTTTCAGGAGTTATTGCTGCTAAATTATAGAGATTTAAGTTATGATTTTAATTTTATATGATATCAAATTTGGTGCATATGGCAATTTGATAATAAATATCTTGGTCTTTAAATTGAAAGGAAAACAAAGAAATATTTTAGCTTAAAGCACAAACTAAACAAATGATAGTTTAAGACTTAAAGGTGTTAAACAAGGGGGAAATAAAGAGCTATTATTAATTAATTAATTACATTTTTATTTCAGGGCTAAAGTGCAAAAATGACTACGTAATTATCACCAAAGTACAAAAATGACCATGTCAAATTTTTTGGAGCAAAATTGCCCATCGAATTTCAAAACTGGGGTAAAAATGGTCATCCCAGTTAATTTATTGATCTTTTCATTTATCTTCCTATATTACATCATCATCATCACACAAGGGCAAATAAATACATAAGTCTCACATATTTTAGTGAGAGATGAATCGGCAGAAGATGATGCATTAACAAGTGCAAAAATGATCATGTAATTGTCACGAATGTGAAAAAATGACCATGTAACTGTTTTTTTTTATATGATAGCTTCATTTGTCTTAACTCAATTCCAAGACAATAGATCAGAAGAACCAAAGCCCAAGTAGCCACGTTTACTTATTCAACCTAAAAGCCCAATTGAAAGAGCAGTGTGGAGATATATAAGTGGCGGCATACATGAAGACGAAATGAACTGATTTTTCAAAGGAGAGCTAGAAAAATAAAAGAAAGATTTAGGGAGTCATTTTCTTTAGCGTCTTCATTGGGAGGGACGAGCTTGACTGTGCAAACATTTCATTATCTAATTTAGCTATGAGAGAGAGAGCTTGAGAATGAGATTTGGAATTGGGAAGAAAAATGCATAGAAGATTGAAGATTTGATTTGGAGAAGCTTGGAGAGATTTTGGCTTCACAATTTGATTATCATTCTCTTTCATTATCCTCTCAATTTTTCTCTCATGGACTCTTGTGTAGTTATAAATTTTATTTTAGTCTTATTTATGTGTAACTAATTCCTACTCTAGGGTTACTTTTAAGTTTTAACCATCATATGGATTGAACCATTTATTTCCCTATTTTGATCATATAAATGAAATTTATGTGTGAATTTTAGTCATGTTCTTTGTTTTACAAGTGTTTAATCACTTCTTGGTTTGTTCTCATAAAAAACACTACCATACTTGCCATATATATGCATGTGTGTGGTACGAAGGCGCCGTGAGACTTATAACAATACGGTACATTCGTAGATATGTACACCACATATTCACATATATCATAAAACAATTGATGTTCTCTTTTTGAATTGTATACGCATATATATAAACTATAACAACTCAAGCACTTAATCATGAATGCTCTCCTAATTTGAAGGTTAAACATCCAAGCCCGAAGGTCTATTCTCCACATTTATGGAACAAACACTTTGCTAATTTTCAAAAAACGAAAAGTCATTCGAATCATATTATTGGGATGAACCTCTTAGCCACTTAAGAGCCATTGAGGGATTTATCAAGTGATAGTAGTTTTCTTCTTGCATATGTGCAACAACTAACATGTCATAATCAACACAACATAACAATATAAGCTCTCCAATCCTAAATATAAGACCTATTTAGGGAGATGAATTTGATCCTAAATATAAGATATTTGTTTTATTGTTCCAAACTTTGCCCCACATTATCCCTATTAATGCTCTTTAAAAATAAACAAGTGAGAGAGGAAGGGTGAAGATAAAGTTAGATGGTGAATGTGCATTTATAATATAATGTGATTTTAACTAATTTAATTATCTTTAATCTAATCAAATTAGATAAATAGACTTTATATTTAGGACCGGAGTGAGTATATCTCAACAATATTCAACATTTGTGCTCAATATTCGAAATTCATATCATATTCCTAAAATCGTGCTTGAATCACATGAATACATGATTTAACAATAAAGTATCACATGACAAGTTCATATCAACACAGTAAACTTCTAAATCATGCATATCTCTAATATATATTAAACGATCATAGAAAGCACAAACTAGTCCAACACACACATAACCGCCGACATGTGGGAAGTTGTTACCCCTTTGTTGTCCAAAGAAAATTACATCTAACTTGACAGCTTCGTGCTTAGCTTAATGTAAGATAGTCTACATACAAGCAAAAATTAATACAAGACACAAGATTAATTTCTTAATCAAGTGACCCAGAACTCAATTAAATATTTAACCCTTTTAAAAGCCCCATTTGGTTACTTTAGGAATTTGACTATCTAGGTAACTTGAGTCACTTGAGATGAATGTAATCCTTGAAATATTTTAACATTTAAATTTAACTGTATTAAATATTTATCCTATTTTTAATATTATATCCCTGCAGCCATTAGTTTTCTTTTCTAATATCAATTAAAGCAAGAAAATGACTTTCGAATTAACCTTTACTCTTTCTCATATATTCAAATAACATTTTTATAATCTTAAATCATATTATTTTAAAATTCTAAGTAGTTAAGATTTCTTCTATATAATATTTATGAATTGAAATAACATTTTTTAAATAACCAAATTAAAAGACATAGGATCATTTGAAAGTAATGGCCCCCTTTATAGACATTAGAAAAGAAAAGTAATTGATAATGGGATTCAATGCTTATCAAATAAAACTTCAAAAAGGTTAAATTTAAATTTTAAAATGTTAAGGTCTTTCATGTTGTGTCTGAAACCTTTTTTATAGCTTAGTTAGCCTTAGCCTTATAGTCTAGTGTCATGGCTTCTACTTGTTAAATGGGATGTTATGAGTTTGATATATCTCTATTGTAATCATAAGGTCATTAGAATATTCCTGTTAATTTTTTCAAAAGAAAAGTTTATGGGCTTGTATGCAAGTAGGCTAAAATCAAGGAATTTTTAACTTACTGATGGTAGAATGCCAAGAAGTCATGATATACTTTATGGTAATCTTACGATCCAATCTTCGTCAAAGGATAACTATAACTTAACAAGAAAGGTTTTTTAGAAAAAAAATAAAAGGTTTTGAACAAAAAAAAAGAAAAAGAGAAAAATAAAAGGTAAGTGTGATTAAAATCAAATTTTGAAAAGTATTTTTTTGTATATTAAATGCCCTAAAATAAAGAATTAATTATCTTCATAATTCAACTTTTATTCTATATACTTTAACTAATTTTAGTATCCGTAAATTTATCTGATATAATTTTTATATTATATAATGAAGTTGGTATGGTGCATGTGCATTTTCCAAGTTTTTTACTGTATTAAAGTTGGGGAAGGATCAAATGCAAATACTTTATCCTTATAAAAAGAACAGGCCCATGTTTTCAGTGACAGTATATCTCAGAGAAACACGTGAGAATCTCTGAGTCGTTAATTATTCAAAATGCATTGTTTATTTAATTTTCCATAAACTTTTGGGACGTGGGTAACATGACAAAGAAAAAGTTTTAGACTTTTATTACTCCAATTCAACTTGATTAACTTAAGCAAATTTGTTCTGTATATATACAGAACTTTCTGTATTTTTTTTTTCGCAAGGCTTATGTTAATCATTTGGGTATCATTGTTATGTCAACTTTCATTATTCAATTCTAATATTCAATTACACACCAACACTAGTACCCATATATCTTATTTTTATTTATCATTAACTGATTGAGTTAATTTAAGTTTATGTGTTACCTTATATTTTATCTTAAAAGATTTGTGCAAACGTACATTTACAAAATATAAATATTTGTACACTATTTCAATTCATTTTTGAACTTTTAAAATAAAAACCATATTGAAGATTTGAATATTTTTAAATTATGTCAGTCGAAATTTAATCATATGATGAAAAATAAAAATTATTTCCTTTCATATTTAATTCAATAAGTACACACGCATATACATACATACATACATACATACATACATACATACATACATACATACATATATATATATATATATATATATATATATATATATATATATAGAAAGAGAAACATGATGTAATAGAGAGAGATACCGACAGAATTCGTCCTTATAAATATTTAGATTTCGATTAGGACACATAAATTTCCTTTTTGCATTCGGCACACATGCAAATTAAATAAATATTATCATAGTAACAAAAATTCAACTAACTATTTAATCAACATAACTAATTGGTTTTGTCGGTTGAATGGCCAAAATCATATTATTAGTTATTAGTTAGTAGTATTATAATAGCAACATTGCAAAACCATTCAATCAATATAATTTGGTTGTGTCGGTTGAATGAAGTTTTATTATTTATGGCGGCCAAGTATCTTGTTTCCCTGGATTATTTGATGGCGGCTAAGGTTTTTAATAAGCATGAAAAGCTTATAATTAAATGAAAAAAATCGTGTATTGATAAACTACCCTTCTTCTTAAATATAAGATCATATTTCCTAATTTGATTGGACTAAAGATGTTAGTTAAGGTTGTTATTATCATATGATATTATCAAGTACTGTGAGTTTAATCTGAGAAAAGTTGGAAAAACTAGAAAGTGATCTTATGTTTAGGAACGAGAGAATATTAATTAGTCTATACAAAGCTGGTTTTGAATATATTATAATATATTGTCCTCCCACATGTCATGTGTTGGAATCAGACATAGGAAAAAGAAAAGGATAAAGAAGAAGCTGATTTGTTTAGAAAAAAATAGTAAACAAAAAAATGGGTCACGCATGACACATCTATATTTCTTTTTTGGCCAACACGCATGGCACATCTATAGCTAGATTTCATTTTAAATTATGATATATTTAATCATTTCATAAAGTTTATTGGACAGACAAGTTTATGTCAATAGAATCTTATTCAGTTATTTACTTGTTTGAATACCATTAGTAGTTTCTCAACTCTCGTGAACCACGTAAAATATTTTTTGATTAACATTAAATTTTGTCCATCGGCATTTTTTTAGTATAATAATGAGCAACATAAAATCAAGTGATATGATTTCTCACTTTCTGCTTTGATCAATTATTAAAAAACTATAAATTATCGACAAAATTTCGACAATAAAGACAAAATGAAAAATTATGTGGTTAAGAGTTTAGCCTTTAGTGTCACCTCATGTTAAGAATGAAGACCTCACAATCAATAGCCAATGTATACCATACCACATTGGTGTTTCAAGATCTCTTACTGAATTGAAATAACTATGGCATCAATCATGAAATAAATACCAAATTAAATAAAAATTAAAATGAAAGTACGTCAAGAGAATAATGTTATTTGAAAAGCCAAAATATCAATTTCACAAACTAATTTGACTAACTATTTGGTTAATAACACTATCACTTGCACAATACAGGTAAAGTAATTAAAAGCATTATATTTATTATTACTAATATTTTAATATTATTATTACATACAGTTTACATGCCAACTTTAATTTTGATATTTATAAATATAAGAAAAGAGTATAACTAACCTAGCTAGATAATTTATTACTTTGGCTAAATACACATTTATTTATTTTTTTAATATTTACATTAGGTTGAGTTTTGGTCTCTCTCTAGTTTAAAAATGTGCAATATTAGTTCTTTTTTATAAAATATTCAGCTTTGATTAATGGAAAATTCTAACTTAGCAAATCTATACAATGATTAATTATATAGTTAAATATTGACAAAATATGTTCAGTTCGAAAAAAATGTTGATACAAGATGTATAAATTTTGAAATTTAAAATGATGATACTAAAGAATTAAATTTAAATTGTATATCTCCAAATATTACTGTAACTAAAATCGATAGTGTAGGAAAATAGGTAAGGTCAAAACCTCCCTTGATAAATTAGATCCAATAAAAAGCTCTAGGTCTAAATATAATGATTCATATGTATTGGGTTATTGAATGTAATAATCCCATTTAATTTAGGAATAATCAGAATGAGGTTTTTCATAAGGAAATTAATCTCATACAGGTCCCAATCAATCATCAAATTATGTTGAAGTCCTAAGGGACTTGAGTGATATTAAATAACTTGTTATTGAATTGTCAATAAAAGTCTTTTCAGTTGTCAATGCAGCTCTTTAAAAAATTGTTATGATTGACACGACTTGATTTTGATAATTCAATGACAAAACATTAAATATCACACAAGTTCTTTGGAAATTTATTGTAATTTGGTGATTCTTTTGGACCTAAATATGATTAATTATTTTATGCGGGAAATAATTGTGATTATCCCTAAACATTTATGTGGACTTTACTAGGGAAGATCTTTACATCATCGCGCGTCTTATGCCTGTTTGGTTGTTCACATGATATATCCAGATGAACAGCACATGGAGGGTTAAAATGGTCCACCGGTGTTTCCATCATGTGCAAGAAAATGGGATCCCATGAAAATAGATGGGGATGTGCTTTCTCTTATTCAATGGAAACTAGCTAAGCTAGCTGCTCAGCCGGAAATTGATTTGGGAGCAATCAATCACGCAAACGTAGGGAGATGAACGAAATTGTATATTTTCCATTTCCCATGACGTGATTTGGTTGGAAATATTGAGTGGGTGTGTCATAGGAACAAGTCCCATATTATTTGGGACTGTGGTGATCCAAATTATGAGATAATTTTGGATTACTATATGGGTTAAGAGGAGGAAAGAACTTGCATAATAGTGGGTCACTAGAGGCAAATCCGGCTAATATTCTCCACCATTATATGTGCAAGTTAAGAGTATATTAGACACTTTAAATAAGAAGGTTTTGTGGGAATAAAATATTTTATGAATAATGTTGTTTCAAAATATTTTATTTTGACCTTCATTTATGGTATAATGGACATTGATTTTGGTTTAATTAAATTGCTAATTTCATGATCAAGATGAATGCATATTATGATTTTCAATGCTACTTAATATTTTATTTTGTAACCTCTTAGCTTGATTACCAATCAATGTCTTAAAGATTATTTTAAATGGTCTCTTCATTTCATTTGATTTTTCTAACGCATGGGTGGTCACTAAAACCTAATGTTTTTATTCATTAATGTATGAGGTGGCAAAGTTATTATTTTTGGTGTCTATATAATTGTCTACTCTAAGTGAAAGAGTATAGTGTGTAAGACTCATTACTCTTGAGTCTAAGAGTACAACCTCCTCCTCTTCCTCTACAAAAATCCTTTGAGTTACTATATATATACTTTCACTGTTCTGTTGCCTTGCGAAACGCAGGAAGAGTCTGTTTAATCATGGGGAGAGCCGCGTCCTATCTTGCTGTCAGTGGTCGCGGAATACCTCTAAAGGACAGATTCCCATAAGGGAAGCAACTCAGATCACTATTATTTTACGTGCAGCATTGTGTTTTTCATTGTTTGCAGGAATAGTTGATGAATGAATATATTAACATTGGAGATGAGTTAGAAGATATTCAGCGAATTATTTGATGATTTGGGAGCAGACCAACAATCTTTAGAGGTATTCCGGTGTTCTTTCTGCAATGG
The DNA here is from genome assembly GCA_029929735.1 of Mimosa pudica. Classification (NCBI taxonomy): domain Eukaryota; kingdom Viridiplantae; phylum Streptophyta; class Magnoliopsida; order Fabales; family Fabaceae; genus Mimosa; species Mimosa pudica. The sequence goes on from JAKELP010000035.1 coordinate 5,963,146, forward strand.
AGTCGAACACTGAGGATGCAATTCCAGCAGAGTTGATCTGGCGTCGGCATATTCATCAATTAAGGAGACCTTTAAACTTTGGATTTAGTGGTGTTATTTTTGTATTTTCCTATTGTGTAGGAAATATGTAATTTGTCTCACATCTCTATTTGTTATTTTGTCCAGGACACTTTTGAGATGTAACAATTTGAGATTAAAGTGAATAAGCCTTTAGCAATTATTGCTAAGGATATGTTCTAAGAATTAGTCTTAGATTCTGTTTGTCTCTGTCTTGTGATAACTTTGAGATTTTACAAATTAGTGATTGGCTAAAATAGGCCATTATAATCCTCATTCCTATGGTAGGACTGAGATGATAAGTTGTAATCCTCTAGTGTGTTAGAGGTGATTTGATGTAAGATTTGAGCCTTACATCTATATGTCACAATCAAGGGATAAAGGTTGAGATTTTATAATGATGAAGCCAAAATAGGCTACTCCTCATTCCTGTGTGGATTGAGATGAAAATGTATAAACCTCTAGAAATTGTTTGAGACTAGAGATGATATGAGAATTGAATTTAAACTCAAAGAGATATCCGGATAAAGTTACCTTGGTGGTAGACATAAATCCGATGAAATGCTAAAGCATAGAGTCCATTGGTGTCATAGAAACACTCCATAATTGGATGCAAAATCCCAGTGATGTACAATTATGGAGAGATAATTTACACAATAATATTAATTTTTTGTTTCCATGGGACACAAGATGCTGCAGAAAATGTAAAGAGTGGGTTTATAGATAAACCAAATTGGAACTCCAAAGGTACATCTCACTGTTGCTTTCACCGATTTAGCTAGTTTTTCCTACTAGCATGACATGCGTTAATACATACTACCTCCGGTCCTAAATATAGGACCTAGATGACTTTTTTTTTGGAGAGGTTAAGGTTGCAAAATAGTCTATTAAATCATGACATATTTGATGTATTTTTAGATTATCCATTAGTTTATAAGTAAAATAAACTAGTTTAAGGGAAAAAATTAGGTAAATCAATTTATAATTAACTTATTTTACTTTTTTTAGGATTTTTCAAAAAAGTCAATTAGGTCTTATATTTAGGACCGGAGGGAGTATTATTTTCTGATTCTTTTGGTGGTGGCTATGCAATGCATAAGTAGCTTACGTATATTTTTAATATGTTTTCTCCATTCTAAAAGGGAAAGGAGATTATACATGCTGCTAAGAATACATTGTATTTGCACGACAGTAACTAAGCCTAGTGAAATTCGTAGTTAATTAAATTCTCTATAGCATGTAACATATTAAAAATAGTGATTGCAAATACAGTGTTTATTTCTTTGGTTTCCTTGTGTTTAATGTTGTTCCTTAGAAAAGGAAATGAGTTTTTATTGGAAATTTTTATGGGAGGACTAATATTTAAATTGATGATTGCAATGTTATGATGGAAGCTTATTGCTATCTAACATATCATAGTAAAGAAAATTATATGAGCAGTGATCATGTTTGAAATATTAGATGAATGCATTAATTTGCCTATCATTACTGGGATATATTATGATTTGCATACTAATAACATAAGTCATACTTGTGCTTATTTGACATTGCATTTTAATTTGAGATATTCTAATTTAATTTAGAATTGCTATTGGAAAGGTATTAAATATAATTTTAGTATTCTGTTAGAGGCTTTAATATTTGAGCTGGAGTATTAGAGGTTTATGAAATAGCTGACAAAGTTGAAATTACAAAGAGGAAATTATTTTATGCTGATAGTAAAATAATAATAGCCATTATTAAATTATAATGGGCATTTATAATGTGAAAATGCTGTACAATAATTAAGAGAATAATTATTGTCATTAAACTGAATTTGGGTTATCAATCAATCGTGTTATGTGCAAAATCATATGGCATTATGATAACTTTATGATTTATGATTTATAAGGTGTTACACTATTGACTATTGTAATATTTAAATTTTGAGTTGTATGATAATTTCAAAATAAATTTACCTGTCTATGAATGGTAATGTACCATTTCATATTGCTCATTTTTATGAATGCTTTTAACAGCTTTATTTGTGAAATAAAGTTTGAAAATTTGTGAATTTATCATAAATGATATATGGTGAGATTCTAATTAATTTAATTAGAACTGTAATTGTTAAATATAATTGAAATATTTAGTAATATATGGTATGTCTAAAATGTAGGTGTACTTTGAAATATGTTTGAGGCTAAGTTGTTACAAACTTCTTACTAAATATATTGGAGAATAACTGACATGTGTTGTCGATGAGTTGTAATTGTCAAATGACAATAACCATTGTTAAAATAACAATGATGTAAAAATATTTTGAGATATTTCAAATTGTGGGGGAGCCTTACATTTAGGATACCATATGGTCATTTATTGTTTTGCTAAACACTTTAATTTGTTTAAAGTGATTTGGGTGTGCACGAATTCTTGAGAATTTAATGAATTTTTGGATTAAGATAAATCCATGAGATATAGCTTATGCTATATAAAAATTGAGCATATAGAAAACTCTCGTGAGGAGGGTAAAATATTCAAGAGATACCATTAAAATTGGTATGGTGTACAGTAGATTCCTGTTGTATATATTGATATACGCAGTAGTTAAATGAGAAAATACACTAGTTTCCAGAATAAAATATTTTGGACCAAATCCAACACATAGTGTTGATGTATTATATGTCAAGTTTCTAAATATATGAGATATTTGGAATTGTGGGGGCATATATTATAAATTGCCTTTTTAAAATTTTGAGACCAAATGGCTAAAAAAAATTAGCAAATAAATTGGTGATAAGCCAACATTTAATGTTGATGAGTTGTGATTGCTAAAAAGGCAATAAACATTATGAAGAAAAAATAATGGTATATGTGAAAATCTTTTGAGATATAATGTAAATAAGCTAGCTTGAGAATTGTGGAGATATCTCAGTTGATTTTGTGGGGTCAAATTTGACCTATCGGATCCGTTAACTAAGCCTCGAGAAGAAATAATTAGTCGAGGGAAATGTGACTAATGCCAACTTGAAATTGACAGCGATGGCAACCCAACCTCTGTGATTGGAGATCCCATGAATGAGGTTCAATGGGTAAGAACAAGTAGTGCGTCAGTTCTGCTAGCACTTAAATAATTTGCTAGTCCATTCCTATGCCATCCTTATGACACATGTGGGGGATTGTTGGAAATATTGAGTGGGTGTGTCATAGGAACAAGTCCCATATTATTTGGGACTGTGGTGATCCAAATTATGAGATAATTTTGGATTACTATATGGGTTAAGAGGAGGAAAGAACTTGCATAATAGTGGGCCACTAGAGGCAAATCCGGCTAATATTCTCCACCATTATATGTGCAAGTTAAGAGCATATTAGACACTTTAAATAAGAAGGTTTTGTGGGAATAAAATATTTTATGAATAATGTTGTTTCAAAAATATTTTATTTTCACCTTCATTTATGGTATAATGGACATTGATTTTGGTTTAATGAAATTGCTAATTTCATGATCAAGTTGAATGCATATTATGATTTTCAATGCTACTTAATATTTTATTTTGTAACCTCTTAGCTTGATTACCAATCAATGCCTTAAAGATTATTTTAAATGGTCTCTTCATTTTTTTTTTTGATAAAATGGTCTCTTCATTTCATTTGATTTTTCTAAGGCATGGGTGGTTACTAAAACCTAATGTTTTTATTCATTAATGTATGAGGTGGCAAAGTTATTATTTTTTGTGTCTATATAATTGTCAACTCTAAGTGAAAGAGTATAGTGTGTAAGACTCATGACTCTTGAGTCTAAGAGTACAACCTCCTCCTCTTCCTCTACAAAAATCCTTTGAGTTACTATATACTTTCACTGTTCTGTTGCCTTGCGAAACGCAAGAAGGGTCTGTTTAATCCTGGGGAGAGCCGCGTTCTATCTTGCTGCCAGTGGTCGCGGAGTACCTCTAAAGGACAGAGTCCCATAAGGGAAGCGACTCAGATCACTATTATTTTACGTGCAGCATTGTGTTTTTCATTGTTTGCAGGAATAGTTGATGTATGGATATATTAACTTTGGAGATGAGCTAAAAGATATTCAGCGAATTATTTGATGATTTGGGAGCAGACGCCAACAGATTTCCCTGCAACAAAACAAGCCCAAGAGCTCTCACTCTTCCTCTCTTACTGTGCGTAATTCACTGTGAGTAATAGCCAGACCAATTCTTTGATCCGGCTCGTGTAGGCATTGATGATATACTTAGGTGATGATAATAAAAATGGATAAAATTGTACTTTTCAAATTAAATGCCTAAAATGAAACATAATATAATCATAAAGGACAAAAAATATATTTTCGACACAATTTATCAAAATATTAAAAACACTTTTCTCAAGGACTAGAGTGTGACATTAATACGATTTCACTGCACCCCATAATTGGGAATTAACCTTATATTCTCCAAAAAAATTTGTAATTTCATTGCACCCTCAAGTGGAAAAATGATATTAAATATTTTAGTTAAAATACCAAAATGTCCGTGATAAAAAAATGTAATAAAAAAATACCGAAATGTCCTCATTGAATTGTTACCACAATTCAAGACACATGGATAATTTCTTATATGTTTGTGTTTTTTTTAGCATCAACGTGATTAGTCTTGAACTCGTGCCACTACAAGAAAATATGCCTCTAGTCACATCTGAAATGTCGCGCAGCATGCATGCGTGACGATTTAAATTTTTTTTTGAAATTTACCTGTTTTGTCGGGCAAAATATGGACTATGTCACGCATTTATACGCTTCAATGTGAGTTTTATTTTTTATTAATATAATTTATTAATTTATATCTTTTAAATTTTTTTTGCTTCTTTTTTTGATAAATTTTTTTTTTGCTTCTGAAAACACATCTCGCTCAAATAAGCGCGACATGTATATTATTTAATTAACAGTTGTCGCGCATGAAAGCGCGACGAAAGAGCGACAAGTATATTTTTCAATATACATGCATGTCTCGTATCCATGCATGACACGCATTTGGTTATTTAATTTAAATGCGCGACAAATGCATGTTTTTTCAATATATAATTTTTTATTAAAAAAATATAATTTTTTAATTAATCAATATTGTTGTCGTGTATAGTTGCGTGACAAACGTATATATTTTTAATATATGTATTTTTTTAATTAGAAAAATATATGTTTTTTAATATATATTTTTTAATTAGAAAAATATATTATTTATTTTAACAAATGTAAAAAGAATTTAAATTTGAATTTCCCTCCAACCTGCCCACTTTTTCCCTATATAAACCCCACTCCTCCTCAATTTCTCTCCCACACCCCCACTTTATCTTTCCTCCTCCTTCCCCACTTTCCTTTCTTCTCCATCTATTTTTTCTAATTTCGTTCCTCCTTACTTTTATTCTTCTTTTTTATCTATAATCAAGGTATCCCCTCACTCGACAAGTGAGAGACTAATCCCCCGCTGATTTGTAGGCACCTCAAAGGGGTGGGATAGCTGGTCTGATAGATTTAATGTTTCTCCATACCCAACACCAAGGATCGAACCTCAGATAATTGGTTAAGGGTGAATGAGTCCTTGCCACTCAACCACACATCGCAGGTTACTATTATTCTTCGTAGTCCTCATTTAAGTAATTATCTCTCAATTTTTTGTAGGTTAATTCTTCAAAATCCTCTCCAATTTAAGGTATACACTTTATTATCCTCTAATACTTGTTTTTCTTCATATATTATAATTTTAACTCTATTATTTTATCTTCTAATACTATTTTTTCATTATTTTTCCATTTAATCTTCCCAATGAAAAATATTTAAATATTTTCCCCCTTATTTTCCATGGAAATAAAAGCGCTGAAGTGATTGCCGCACCATATGTCGCGCCCCATGCGCGATAAATGGTGCAGCAATATTTTTTGAAAAATTCTGCACATGTCGGCTGTCGCGCATTTCGAGGCACGACATATGCGAGGATTTTAATTTACATGTCGCGCCATGTGTAACACCCCAAAAATTTGATTAGAGATATAAACAAGTAATTCGGGACTTCAGTGATGTCAATAATAAATTAAAAATAATTATAAATAAATTTTGATAATAAATGTATTTTTTTAAGAAATTTAACATTTATTTTCTTTCAAAATTAAAGAAAATTAATCAGGGATTTAATTATGGATTATAAATCTTATAAAAAAAATAATATTGAAGTTCAAACAAAAATAAGGATGAAGAAAATGTCTACCATGATACAACATTTTAATTTTGAAACTTAACATTTAAAAATAGGGATTGAATTGAAAAAAAGAACTTGTAGAAGGATATAAACACAATTTTAGTTTGTCCTTGTGTGTATACATCATTCTCCTTCCTTCCTCTCAACCTAGCCGTCATCCATCTCTCTCTCTCTCTCTCTCTCTCTTTCTTAATTCTCTGTCTCTCTCAAATAGTTGTATGCCTTCTTCAATTCTTCGTCCATGGCCCCTACACATTTCTCCCGCCATTCATGACGTCGCTAGCATCTCAATTAGCGTGCAAAGCCAGAAACAAGTCTAGGTGAACATTTTCTCTTTATTCTACTTCAATTTTCTAATTTTTGGGAGATGAGAGGGGTTCAAACGATTTTCCACATTTAGGTACAATAATCAATTAAGAAAGTGTTTAACGTTTGATTCTTGATGTTTGAAAAATGATTTGTGTTTTAAGTTGAAATATTTAATTACATATTGATTTTTTTTTGTTTTAGTAGGTTGACAAGTTTCAATTTCTTTTCCTTTATGTTGTGGTTGGACATCTAGAATTTGTGAATTTAAAATTTTATAATTGTTCCTTTGTTTCTGCCCGATTTTATTTGCTTATGAATTTAGATATATATTAATTCTTTTCTGTTAAGCTTGTGTGTGTGTGTAGATAGATATATTGGGGTTTGTTATAAGGGAATGTATAGGTGTCTTGTAGGGTAGATTTAGAGATTAGAATCATATACTTTTGAACAAGAAAGCTTTGTGGTTGTTTATGCACATTCTTGCCTGTTTTCGATTTGATTAGGTGATAAAATTAGTTTGTTCTCTACTAATATTCCTTCTATTTTATTCGGCTTATATAGTGATAAGTGATTGAAAATTTGTGAATATGGGGTTTGAATCAGAAATTATGTTCTTTCCTATGCCAAGTGGTTTTGCTCAGGCTTCATCATATCTAATTGTGTTGTTTTGTTTATTTGTGATGAGGAAGGAAGAAAGCATTAAAATCTGATTGGAAATCATAGCATGTGTTAAATTTATAATTAATTTACATCTTCCTCATTATTTTCCTTTCTTCCTCTGTGATGTCTAATGTTAGATTACACTGATTTATGTTTCTTTCCCTCTCTCACTTTGTTTGTTTTAGCACTGACTTAATCGAGCCACCTTTCCTTGATTGAGTGGTGTTATGTTTGATTGATTACTTTGGGATATACATGTGCTTGGTGTGATTGACTTTAATCATGTAAGTTTTGGAAATATAGAAAGGAACATTTCTTTCTTTCTTTGATTTGATTGTATTCAAGGAATAAATAAGTATGTGTAAGACATATGGAATTAAAATATGTGGGTTATGCCAAAAGTAGATGATTAGTTGAGTATCCATGTAAGTATTAAATTTTCTTCCATGCTTAAAAGTGATATGTACTTTATGATAATAGATTGTAGGTATGTTGTGTGATATGGTCACTAATTTGTAATCTTGAATTGATTGATGTTATTGATTTGGAATAAATGATAGTAATTAAATGTATTTACGGCTGATTGCAAAGAGGGATATTTATTTTGCTTTAACTTGATTTCTTTTGATTTTAATTGAGTAAATGTTATTGATGAAAATGAGTAGATCTTTAGGTAATTGTGAAAGTTGGTTAATGATTATTTGATTATTAATTTTGATGATTGAGGGAATCATATGACATATGATCTTTAATAAATTCTTGGATGGTCATCAAGAAGTTGTAAATGTTTGCTTCATAAATAGAGAATCAAAATAGTTTTAAGTATAGTGCAAATAAGAAAGGGACTGGGTAGTATTTGATTTAGGATTTGATGAGAGAGACGCTGAATATATATATTATGAGAACATTTATTTATTCACTATTATTACATGACGTAATAATAGGAAAAGATGATGAATCATATGTCTCAAGGCATGGAAAAGAAAAGAAGAAAGTACAGAATGTATTATTGAAGAATATTGGCTAGAGCCCAGGTAGTGGGTTATTTCAGTCATACAAAGAGCATGCTATAAATGAATTTTAATATTACTGCCTCAGATTTTGATAGGGTTTATTTCAGTATTTATATTTTTGTGGAGTACTCTAGGCATGAGGAGGGTCGCTCCCCCCATACCATATTGTTGAATTTATTTTTCTTAGAAAATCCTGTCAGGTGTGCCTACTATGAAAAGAGAATTTATTGCTATAAGTAGTAGGTGGTGCAATAGGCACATGCATTATGTATTCTGCCTGTAACAAACATATTGTTAAGGTAGGGGCCCTGTATGAGTGTTTTACTAAATGGTAGTATCACACCAACAGAAGTGCACTATCATTATCTGAGCAGTTTTAAAAGATATATGAATGTAATAAATTGCTATTGAGATTCTTTGAATCCCACCCCGTTTTTCAAAATGTTTTCAGAGATGCAGGGAGAAAGTTAAGTTGAGTAGCGGGGAAGTTTGCTAGGCCCTATGAATGTTAGGAATAGTTAGATTGTTGTAAATTGAATTATATTTTTATATTATCATGTAATAAGCGAAAAGCTTGTGATATACATAAGTAGGAAGCTATCACCCTGAGATAGTCAATTTGTTTTAATTAAATGATAGGTGTATTTATTTAAATAATCCAAATAAGGTTCTAGATAGATTGACTAAATAAGTATCACCTAATAAAATTAAGTATTAGATGTAAACTTCATCATTTAATGAATTTATATCCACGTGAATTTTCAAATAATAGATTACAACTAAATAATTTATTTATTGAAACTCATTTTACAAAAGAAGGATTTTAAATAGTTTTAAATGAGAACAAATTATTTATTTATCTTTCAAAATAAAAAGTTTTAATTTATTCGTATTTTTGTGTTTCCAATAATATTATCGTGGTTATAAATTGATTAAATCACTATTATTTGCTAAGAAAATTCTAGGTGTTACACCATGCATATTTTTTTATTAATAAAAAATGACATGTTTCCCAAACGCGCCATTTTGCTATGTCATTGGAAATCGCGTATGTTATAAAAGAGACTATACCACTTTGTCACTGTTTTAAACGTGACTATCCTTTTTTTCATGCACGATTATCCCCCAATTTTTTTGTAGTGTGGAATCCAATACAAAAGTATCCAACACATGGAGAATTACAAGACATTAATGGAGAATTTCCAATACATATGAGGAATCTCGAAGACATTGTGCTTATTTTCAATAATAATGTGAGCATTTTCAAATCTTACAAATCATGAAATCAAATAATAAAATGTCAAATACTTTTCAATTATATTTCTAAGATACATATAGCAAATTTCTAAAACATTTGTACATATTCTTTCAATAAAAAAAATCCGGTATCTTCAATGAAATAGTATGTTTTAAACTTAAACACTTTGGCCGATGCAGTGAAATTTCCAATTGTTTTGTAGTTATATGGAATTCCCTATTACGAGGGTTTATTCAAATTTTCACTTAAGTATATGTAAGAATTGGGAATCACATAAGTATTCCCACGTACATATTATCACTAGTTTATCCAATAACAATAATTGCACTACGAGAACCCACGTGTAAAATCCCCAGATGATGCCCCAATGATGGTGTGAAAAGCCTAAAAAATTCAACAAATTCAAAGTACATTATAAATAATTATTTACTATTTTTTTCCTTTGTATCCATTTTGGGATGGGACATTTTCATTCAATAGGTCAACATCTTGGTGATGGCCTCTTTGGTTAAAAGAAAAGCTTAAAATGGGGTGAATTGGACTCTGGATTATTATTAGGTTGGACCAATTCAAACGCAGCACCATGGAAAATAGTGTTTGGAGTGTGAACAGAATCTATATACTTGATCAAAGAATCTTCTGTTTTATCCACTCACTTGATCAAAGAAAATAAAGTCATTAATTATTTATGCAATATATTATTATTATTATTATTATTATTATTATTATTATTATTATTATCATCATCATCATCATCGTCATCGTTTAAGTACAAAATATCTTTAATCACGAATACTCGATTTTATATTCAAAAAAGTATTTTCTAGATATGACACCCCAGTAAAGATAAAAGGTAATAGGATAAGAGTAACGCAAATTTATAGTATACTAATAATTAAAAATAAACATTAAAATGATGTAGTTTTATATGATGAAATTTAGCAGTACTATACTACTATGTATAAAAGAAAAAAGTGCGAATATTCTTGTATCAAAACAATATTTGTAAAGACCAATAACTATATATGAGTCTAAATCTGAACTCAATAAATTTGTATAGACCAACAACAAAATTTATTTTATTTAATGAAAGTTAAAATGATTGGTATAAAATATTATCATTTAAGACTAACGATGTTAAGGTTATTGGAGTAAAATGATTGGTATAAAGTATAAACTTAAAGTGATTAGTCAATTATGTATCAAAGAGAAAAAATATGAGAGTTTTTTTTACAAAAAAAATGAGAATATATTGGTGGAAATGAGATGGTGGAATCCAGGAAAACTCCAGATTGTTGGGGGAATAGGGGGGTATGTTCCCTGATTAGATAGAAAGTGGGAGAATTGAAGGAATGCACCAAACATTATTGCTCCTTACAAGTTACAAGTGCCTGTCTCAATCACTGAATCATTCCTTCACATTTCCTTCCTTCCAATTCCAACCTATGACTTTGCTAAATTCTTAGCCGCCACTCACCTGTACTCAATAATGCACCCAAATACGCATACATACTATCTATTGTTTTGAATCTTCAACTCTAGACAAGATTCAAACAACTTTTCAATTATACTAACTATTTATATTTATAATAAAAAATATGTATAAATGAAATAATTGGAAAAGAAATCAATCATTGGGGAAGTTAAAAACTTGTTTGATATTATTAATTGTCGTTCTTAGAATCTAGCTTGTTAAATTTATGAATGAAACTATACAAAACTTTTTTGAATTTATCCTTTGTTATTTGGCTTTACTTGCAACCGACTAATCTGATTGTCGAGAATATAGGTCCACAATGACGGAACCTCGCTACCTGTAAATAATTTTCACACTGCTACATACTAGGGCTCACTATACTACAGGTCAAATTAAAACAATCCTAGACATTTGATCTTAGTGCTTGGTGATAACCGTAAAAGCCTTTTTAGCTTTACCCATGTCAAATAATTTGTTTTATGAAGCATTAATTACAATTACAAAATTGACAAATAAACATTAATTTGTATCCAAACCAAAACCAAAGTGTTTATAAATGATTTGTAATAGATAGAAAGGGCGATAGACACAATGAATTTTGAGTTTAATCTGTCATTAGTCATAACAGGTCATTTCCGTGTGAACTTCCTATGTCTGGTCTATGGTCAAGGGTCGGTTGTTGATTAAACAGAAAGTGACATCATTGGAAAAGCTTTTCAACTTCCTCATTGCTTGGGATTAACATGTAATTTCCATCATAATAAGACATTATGTGACATAAAGTGACAATTCAAAAATAAACTCATTCAAATAATAACAACTGAGAGAAGGATCTGATCCAGATTCAAGGATGATTAACTAAATATGTACAATACACTGGTTTTTGTTTGACCCTTGATGATAATGAAATAATACCTACCTTGATTTTTCAACACCCCCAATTCCCCAAACTCACTCCCTGGGTCCCACATTGACCATTGGGACGAATTAACAAAGCCATTCTCTCTTCCCACGGAAGAAAGTTTCATCCTCATGCCTGCTTCATATTCATATATCCCTACCCTCTAAAAACTAGAAGTTACATTTCCTCTAACAGCTTTTACTTCAGGCTCATACTGTACAAGACCATGGGATAAAAAATATAATCACCTTCTTCAGTATATGATCTTCCTCTCTTAGCAGGTTGGACATAACATAAAACTCTTGAGCACAACTTCATTACTCGGATCCGGATCGAGTAAATCCCCGATTAACCAACCAATAAGCATAGAATGCTATGACTTAATGTTGTGATTCAAGTGAATCATGATCAGGGTAAATTGGCAATTGTTTAGCTTTTCAATTGTGATGGCACCTTGCTTTGTTGAACCAAATAAAATTTCTCTTTAAGAGTAGGACTTAACCAAACCAAAGTTAGCTAAGGACTTGGACTTGAAGAGGCCACTAAAGAGGAATCTTGTAGGGGAATCTTGGACAGGAGGTTTTGGCTCTGAAGGGATTCCCTTTACTTTAAGGATGCTGTCTCCAATGGTTTGGCGAATAGATACTATGGTCTTGGAATCGACTGGACATCCCGAGGTTCCACGGACATAGAAGGTATTCACAGCTTTGCCGCCCTTTGTGGTCACTTCTGCCCTTGTAACTGTGAGGCTGTTCTCACGGAAGATACGGGTTACATCGGATAGTAAACCAACCCTGTCATCGGTGCAGAGCTCTAACTTCAAGTCCTAAATGAGAAGGAAGAGAAAAAAACCTAAAGTTAAGGGTCTGATAAACAAATAATGAAACATATTGAAGAAATTAGATGTGTAATTATTAAAAATAAATAGAAAAGAAACTAGATGTGACAAGAAAAATGAGAAACATGCCAAACTTGCCTAACTGGCAGTTTGTGTAGAATAATGAAGATTGATTATTTAAAGGGCAGAAGACTTGTTGACCAATGACCAACACGTAGATACAGCAGAATCAAACAACAAAAGACAAACAGGTCACAATTATAGAACCAAATCAGATATAGAAAAATGAGGAAAAATCTTGACTAACCTCGCTCTGCAATTAGGTTTTTGCAATAAATTATAATTATATATTGGTCAGAATTTTTTAAGGAGTCAATGTAATTTTCTTGAGCTCAAAGTTATGCTTTTATCAAAAATCTGATACCAGAAGAATTTTTTCCAAGTTTTTCTTGTTCTCAAAAGAAACTAGTTTCTTAAATAGACTTCCCAAGAAAATCACTTCAGTCCATGCCAGCCTAAGTTCAAAAAGTGCAATCAAACCACACTCCAAGACTTACCTCCAGAAAAGCAACTGAAGCCATTAATTATACAAGATAACCGAGTTTCTGAACAAAAACTAAACCAGAAAATCACATCTCATATGCAGTAATATAAAGTTCTAAACCTATGTTCTGCTCACTTCAGATGCCCGCCTCTCAATCGCGGCTTCAAGACACATCATAACTCTCTGCCTTTCTGCATCTGATTTCACAGGGGACCCATCTATATGCCTGATGTAGTACTCCTGCAGATTCAACAAGTATGTATAAAACAGTCAGCCAATATTTCTCAGTGAAACCATAAATTGAGCTCCACAGCAGAGAATTAGACAAATACCTGATATGCTTCAGGTCCCTCAGCATCTATATTGGCATGGAAAACAACATACTGCATGTCAGTCAAAGTACAAACTGTGTCGAAGAGAAGTTTCGGCCTATCCTTGGATTTAATGGTCACTACAGAATAATCTTTGTCGGACCAATGAACAACATTCACATTTGGTCTTTGCTTCTCATCAAACCCGATTTTGTTATTGTTGTTGTTATCATTGGCTGGCTCATAATCCCTATCAGCAAACATCATCTGATGAAGCCTACGCTCAGTATGGGTAACTTCAACCGTGACCTCAGTCTTAGCTCCTCTATTCCTGTTGCCACCACAAAGCACATTGCACAGAAGTTCCTTCACCAAGGCTAGCTTATCTGGATCATTAATGGCAGCCCCAGTTTCCTCATCATTTACATGCATAACAGATGCTGCTCGTGTATTGTGCGTCCAGATTTCTCCGTTCACTATGTTGCATTTAAGATCCGTGAGAACTGCGCTCACTTCTGAAAGCAATCCCGGCCTATCAGTTCCCAATAGCTCAATCGTAGTATACTCCAAGGATTGCTTAACCCCAATAGATCTCATGGATGGAAAGCAGGATTCAGGTCCAAGCGACTAATACATAATTGAAGCCAAACAAGCACAAATCAGTGGGCTAGACAAAGTGAAAAAAAGAGATGAACCGAGAAAAACACGAAAACAAACAAGTACCAACGAACCTTTCGAATATAATCCAGAATAACTTCATCTGTGACCTTATTTCCATGTTGGTCAGTGACATTAAAAACTGGTACAAATGAATACAAATATTCAGACTTCTTTTGGGACCAAAACAATGGGTATCATATCATACATGTGATAAAAGCAAGAGAATGAGAAGACTAATAAAAGGGAAAAAGTAGTACCATCCATGAACCATCCACCATCAGAAGATATATAAGCCTTAGTTATGATAAGGTTGAGATCAGTGAGGACTTGTACAACTTCAAGAAGTATTCCATACTTATTTGCACTATCAACCTGAAAATTAAAAGCAAGCCTATGTGAGGAAACAAAAAAAAAAAAACTCCCAATCCTAGAAGTTTAAATTGAAAAACACACTAAAAGGACCAATAATAAAAAAATAAAAAACCAAAAAGAAAAAGAGGTAAATATACCCTTATAACAGTAGCATTCTTGCTAGCTTCATTATCAATTACAACCCTGAAAAGACAACAAATGTACAATAAGGCTATGAGTACTAAATAATTGAAACCAAAAGGCCTTTTTTCTCAAATCCATGAAATACCTGGGAGGGTTCATTCTTCTGAAGAGTTTCTCATATTCATCATCCATATAGTGAGAGAAACTTGTGTTGACCTCAGACATAAAAGCTAAGAAAGAAACAAGAACCAATCATAAGAGAGGAAATAATAATAATAATAATAGGCACAACAGTCACATAAAAACTGCATAGCCAATGAGAAGAAAAAGTTCAAGTGTAGCTCATAATATCACTATAGTACAAGGAAAGAAGCAGGAAAAAAAATCCCTCTTTAGAAAATTTACTCATAAACATAAACAATAAAGCAGAAAGAGGAAAACCCAGAAACGCAGGCAGGTAATTAAGGGAAAACAAACAAGAATAGGTGTTCTAATTCCTCTGGTTTACCACCTCAAAAGGAACAAAAACCCAGGAAGAAGAAGCAAAAAAAAAAAAAGTGAAAGTAGGATAAAAAAAAGTATGTCCTACCCATTGGAGTTGCTGTGGATTCTTGATCTGCTAAACCAAGAGTTGTATTGGTTCTCCCAACAAATGAAGAAGAAGAAGAAGAAGATGATGAAAGAGGATAAAAGAAGAGAACTTTGTTGTTGGTTGCTAATTTGCTATTCTATTATTTTACCCAAGAAGAAGCAAATAGTAAATATGTAGTCTTGGAGTATATATTTATTTATAAAAACAGAGATCTTCTCTCTCCCCAACTTGGGAAAGAAATAAAATAAAAATTATACTACTCCATCCGGTAGCTAATTTAATATAAGAGCCTAAAATTTGAATAGTTTTGATCTAAAATAATATAAGGTTTATCTCATATTCTCTTCTCACTTAATGTGTAACTCGCTTTCGTATTTATCAATGCTTATGTATTTCTCTCTATCATAATAAATATGAGCAATATTGGAAAAGATGCATTAATTTTAGACAATCAAATAACATTTTCTTAAGAAGCTCTTTTTTAGCGGCAAACTATTATATTAGGGACTAGAGGGAGTATTAAAATAAAATAGAACATTTTATTAAGAAGTGTTTTTTTTTGCTGTGAATTCTTATATTAGAAACCAGAGGGAGTATTAAATTAAAATAGAACTTTTTATATGGCAAAAATAAATACAAAAAGAATCTTTATGAAACAATTACATCAAATTCTTTTTTCCTTTCATAAGGACGGCAAAAAAAAAACCACCAAATCCCTTTCTCTCTCAAAATTAAAGTACTCGAAAAATAAGAAAGTGTGTTAAAAATCAAAGACAGCGAATGTGAACTGGAGACTCGAGGAGCTAACGGCGCATGTTAGCAAGACGCGGCTGGTAATTTCATTTTAAGTGTTCGGCTTGTGCTAAAGTGCGCCATCGCCTTTGGATACGGTGTGGGGAATCACTAGAGCACGTGGTGAATAGGAGGATACCATTCTTAAATTCCAAGGTTTGTGGAAGATTGGAAGTAGATACCATGGTGTTGTCACTGATAGAAGTAGAACCATTATTTACTCCTTTTTTTTGTTATTGTTTAATTAATTATTAATGCTTATATAGTGTGATTTACCTATTGTAATTAATGAAATTTATGAGTAGATATTTCTAATTTCTATTGTTGTTCGTGTGTTAAACTATTTATTGGCAAAAATAGTTTTTTTTCATAATTGTTTATTCACTAAAATATTGTTAAACAAATATATTATTATGAAGAAAATTCATATATTGGGCTGAATTGATGAGGTGGCGCTAGCCTTTGGAAGATTGAAAAGTAGAGTGATAGAGAAGATGATGAGTTGACACTAGTTTTGACATAGATGAGAGGTGTCAAGACATATAGGATGTGAGAGTAAAATTGATTTATTTTACATACTTTGGAGGCAAAATTAATTCCAAAATAACTAACTTCTAGGGGAAATATAATTTTTAACCCAATAAAAGTTTAATAATTTTTTATGAATTATAAAGAACTTGAAGTGGCATTTTCTAATAATTAAATAATACAACTTTATTATGAAATTTATTTTATGTATTTGTAAATTTTGATTTAGACTTTGAGTAACTCATTTTTAGTGTAAATCTCTTAATTTAAGTATTTCAAAAGAATAGTGATAAATATTATTGTCAAACTTGCGCATTAACTATAAAATTTTGCCAAGTTTACATTTCTACCTAACTAAAGTTAACACTAATCACTTAAATTTGTATTCGATGTAAATTCATTTGAATTCATAAATTTACTCATGACTAGTGTATCCCTGGGCTATACGCTGACATCCCACACATGCTCATGCACGACCATGATCATCACGTATCCCCATCCCCCACTAGACACATCATAGGAAAAAATAATTGTAACACATTAAAAAGCAGATGCAACACAGCAAAAAAAATTGTAATACTACAAGTAAACTCTTGAAATGAATAGTTATGCTGACGACATGGCTTACACAACAAATAAACTGTAACACATCATAGCTTGAATGCTTTTATATATATAAAGATATGTTTCTATCTTTACAAAATAATCTTGTCAACTTACTCTTAATTTCATGTTTAATACTCCCTCCCGTCCTAAATATAAGGCCTAATTGAATTTTTCTAGAAAATCCTTAAAAAAACAAAATAAGTTAATTATAAATTGATTTACCTAATTTTTTCCCTTAAACTAGTTTATTTTGCCTATAAACTAATGATTAATCTAAAAATATATCAAATATGTCATCATTTAATAACCTATTTCGCAACTTTAATCTCTCAAAAAAAAATTTAATTTGGTTCTATATTTAGGACCGGAGGTAGTATTATTATTTGATCAAGTTCAATAAATTTACACATAATATTTACATACTTATTGAGTTTGATAAAGTATAAATATTAATATATATTTAATGTCAAATATTCCTATTTAAAATATATTTAAGTCAAACTATTATTATTATTATTATTGTATTTCTTATTTAATTATATACTTTAATAAGAACATAATTATTAAGTAATTCAACAAAAATACATGTTTATTAATAAAAGTAAACATTTATGTATTCATGATCTTATTTTATGTTCTAATTACGAGATCACTTAAATTCATAGGTTTCACAACTTTATCAAATTTGACACTTTTATTAATAAAAGTAACACAAACAATTATTAAAAGAAAATGAAAAATATGAAAAAATTGGTTAAAACATATATTTCAGTCATTTATATTTGCATAAAGTCCACTTTTAGTCTATTAAATTTGACACTTTTAGTCCATTTCAGGTAACATCATTAATTTTATTTAACAGATTATGTTTAGCTTAAAATCTAAATGGTGATCCTATAGTTAAATGCCGATAAAAAAAGGTTAATATATGAAATATATGAATGATTATACTGTACAATTGAAGTTTAAACTTTTTTGTCAAAACTAACTACAAAATCGTATTTTATATTTCTTGAATTAACATTCTTCATTAAATGGAATAAACTCTGTTAACAAAAATGGATTAAAAGTGCACTTTCCAAATTTTAGATATCAAAGGTATAGTTGATGCAAGTATAAATGATTAAAAATACACTTTTACTTCTCACCAAAAAAAATATACTTTTACTTATATAAAGAAGTTAATAATAAAATATTCTCTACTTTTCCCTTGAGACTTTACAAATGTTATTGTTGAGGACATGAGACGTACAATTAATAAAAAAATATTCTCCACTCTTCCTTTCTCTCTCCTCTCCCATTCTTCTTCATCAGCCCCCACCCAACTCAATACCCTCAACAAACCCTTAGTTAAGGGACCAAAAATATAGTTAAGTAAAAAACAATTCAAACGGTCACATTAAACTCTCAAATTAATCAAAGTAATCTTAACTTGTTTTATTAATGCGATATCAAGCAAACAAGATTTGATCTTTTTTTTTTCAACGAGTCAACGTGGAAAAATTACAAACAAAGATGACTCGTCAACATTTAATTCTTGGAGATATTAAACAAGTAACATTTGATTCGTTCAAGGATATTTTGTAGATTTTAGCCATTTTTTCCTTTTTAATTTGCAAGCTGTAAACTTGAAATTATAGACCCTTAATTGCTACAAAATGTGTAATAAAACGAAAATGATTTATTAATGGAATTTATTAGTCAAGTCATGTGTTTCACATGATACATAAATGTGTTTCACTTGTTTCCCACCCCTTTTGAATGTGAAAGTCTGATAGAGGTATTTCTCGAACTTAAATAATAAACTCATCACTAACTAGAAGAATTATTCCTTGTGGCTTGTGTGTTTTTTACTTGAAATTGAAGAAAAAATTGTGTCGACTATCCGTATACTGAGAGGCATACCACAGAGGCACAAACAACAGAGGTTGGTAAATAACAATGAGACCATTGAAGGAAGAAAACTATTTACTTTGATTTTTAATGAGACCAGATTTCAAAAAATCAAATTATATATGAATGGGGTAAAAGTGCAAAAATGTTCATGTAATTATCACGAAGGTGCGAAAATACTCATGTAAAATTTTTTGAAGCTGTCTATCAAATTTCAAAATTGTGGCGAAAATACCCGTGAGAGTTAATCTATTTTTACTTTTTGACGCAACATACAACTTCTACAGATTTATCTGTCACTAAAATATATGACAAGTTTATACTACCTCCGGTCCTAAATATAGGACCTAATTGACTTTTTTTTGGAGAGATTAAGGTTGCGAAATAAGTTATTAAATAATGATATATTTGATATATTTTTAGATTATCCATTAGTTTAAAGGTAAAATAAATTAGTTTAAGGGAAAAAATTAGGTAAATCAATTCATAATTAACTTATTTTGCTTTTTTAAGGATTATTTTGAAAAAGTCAATTAGGTCTTATATTTAGGACCGGAGAGAGTTTATTTATTTGTCCCTGTGTGATGATGACGTGACAGAGGATGATGAGTGAAAAAGTAAAAAAATTAATTGTGATGGACAATTTTGCCCCAGTTTTAAATTTTGATGGGAGTTTTGATCCAAAAAAATTTTACGTGGACATTTTTGCACTTTAACCCTATATAAATGCCTCATAAAACAAGTTGCAGATATGTTTCTCTAGTTGATTTTTTTATATAAGGAACAAAATCTTCACCCTGATTAGGACATAGTTTGACATAAGCCCCATTTAATTTATAGTCGCAGAGCTTCAACTAATTTGATCTTAATTAATTCAATTGCTTCACGTGGTAATAGACTTTAGAGTTTAGAAAAAAAATAATTTTTATATGAATAAATTTTTTTAAATAATGCAAGTGAGCTACGCCTTTAATTTTATACTGTATCCAATTTTAATTATAATATCACTTTTACTCTATTAAGAATGAAAATTTAAAACTTTAAATTGTCTCAAGTTATTTTTTTCCTCAAAACTAATTTACAGTAATTATAAATTAACATATAATCTAATTACACATGTCATATGTTATATTTTCATGGCCTAATTATTTTACCTAACTTTAAAAAAAATCATCTTATATTTAGAACAATGGAGTAATAAATTAAAAATTATCTTCATGTCTAATTATCTGTTAATGAACAGACGTCAATGTCTATCTCTCATCACTATATATAAAGTCTTCAATCTCCTGATAATTCGATTCTCGTTGGTCACTGTTTCGAACAAGAGATCAAACTTGTTCATTATCGTTTATGAATTATGATCAATTGATGATACTTTTTAACTCAAACTATTTACGGAAAGAAATCAACTGTTTATATTTATTCACCCAATATAACGAAATCGTTAATTAATTAATTCCCTTAATTATAATCAACAAATCATGATTCAGTTGATTAGCCTAATTTTAGACTTAAACCCGTAATAATGATTCTTTTATTAAGAGGCCAACACATATGACATAATGGAGTATCAGTCATGCAAGGTGATGCCCCTCCTTTCGTCAATTAAACTTGGTCCAACTGACAATGTCATATGGTGATAAACTATACAAACTAGGTCATTCTACCAAGGAACAATCTATGGGTTTTTCTCTAGAATTAAATTTAGGTGCAAATGCAATTAAATTATGGACCTAAACTAAAATGAAAATCTAATTCCTAAAATGCTACTAATATATGAATGCAAATTTAATATTTTGGTGGTTTTATATTTTATTGCTAGAAATAAAATCCTAATTAATGAAAATACTTAATAATTAAGAAAAATTAACTTGATTCAGTTATGATGAAGATGAACAATTCAGTAAACACGCATGGATTAAATTAAGGGTGCACAAATGACGGACATGACCGGGCCACCTATATGCCCTGGTCATGTCCTAAATAATTGTCGGGCCTGAATTTTTGGCCCGAGACCCGGTCATGTCCTGTTTGGCCCGACACCGTGATCGGGCCGGACATGACCACCGGGCCGGACATTAAATGCATCACCGCTGCAATCAGTAGGCCCTTAATCTCAAAATCAACAACCAATGCAGATATGCATGCTTAAATAGATCACGAGTGACTCCACGAGACAAAACTTCTCTAATGGTTTTCCTACTCTCTTATTCTCCTTGCCCTCCCCCTATGCACTCCCACCATTGTTTAGAATTCCTACGTACGCTTTAGGCTTGTTGGTTTTGTGGGTTGAGTTTGGATTGCAAATGTTATTGTTGTTGGGAGGTCATCATTGAGTCATGTGTGAGATGTCTAAGGGTATCTATAAACTCCATATATTGGTTGGGTGGTTCAGACTCAATAGAGGATGATAGTCTTCTACATGTCTAAAGATTATTGTAAAAATTAAAAAGGGCTAATAAGGTGCAAATATACTCAAGTAATTGTGGCCAATGTATAAAAATATTCATGTAATTTTTTTGGAGTAAAAGTAACAATAACATTTTTAAAACATGGGCAAAAGTACTAATAATAACATTTCAAAAGAGAGACAAAAGTACTAATCACGAGTACTTTTACCCTTATTTTGAAATATTATGGTTATTTTTTCTCTAAAAAAGTTACATGAATATTTTTTTACCTTGATCATAATCATATAGCCATTTTTACACGTTAATACTCTTAAAAAATAATCACATGGGAGCAAGAGAAAAAAGAATGCAGTCAATGTAATACAAGGAGACCTCACATGGGTGATAAATGTGGTGAATGATGTAAGAAAGTGGCGGTGGCACACACGCTTGTCTTGCGGCCGCATGCTGCCTTCATGTCCCTCTCACGTGGCCCCATAAGCACCCATCCTTTCCCTTCCCCCCTCTGTTTTTGCATCCATTGTCCCCCGCCCCCACTTTTTTATTTTGAAAATCTCAAATAAATCCCTCCCAATACCCAAAAGGACAAGTGAGAAACCTAAACTTTTAGAAGGACTATGAAGGAACCAACACCTACCCGTCATTTTAAAATTTTGCGAAAAGACAAAATTACTCATCCTAAAACACAAATTACTACCCCACCCTAAACCCACCATAACACCCACCCTCTTCTCATAATTTGTGTTTTAGGATGAGGGCAATTTTGTCTTTTCGCAAAATTTTAAAATGACAGATAGGTGCTGGTTCCTTCATAGTCCTTCTGGAAGTTTAGGTTCCTCACCTGTCCTTTTGGGTATTGGGCGGGATTTATTTAGAATTTTCCCTTTTTTCTTGTTTTTAAGTTTCTAATGGAAATTTTTGGCATTTTTAAAAAATTACTATAGATAATAGAAGAAAATATAAAAATTCTATAAAAGTAAACATATATTATATTGATGTTATGAACCATTTTGTGAATGTGGAAAACAGGAAAAGTCATCCACGCGAAATTATTTTTCATAATCAAATTAATTAAATTATTATTTTTTTATCAATCTCTTTAAATTTGCCAAATCGACCTTGTATTAAACACGAAATAGAGTTTTACTTTTTTTGAGTAAATAGAGTTTTAAATTGATTCATCATAAAACTCTAAATGGTAAAAATAATAATAATATTCTAGGGATGGGGAAACACGAAGGAAGATGATTGTTTTATAATCTTTTTTCTTTATCTTTCATAATCTGTCTTTCACTTTAAGATAAAACAAATGGTATATATGTAATATATTTTTAAATATTTTATAATATATTCAAAATATAATTAATAATTTTAGCGTATTAAATTTTGATTTGGATTATGTATACTAAAAAATTAGATACCTCAAGCTTCTCTTTGGCATAGAGACGCAATTACAATTATTCAGCTTTCTTCCTTCGTATTCCGAGAGTCTTGTTAAAATGGATTTTACCAATTACCTTGATTAGAAGTTCCTCCTTCAATATGTTCTAAATGGTTTATCAATTTTGAGAGATACATTGCTGAATTTGTCAACTGATATGGTAATGGAGAATGATATCACGTCATTGCTTCAGAATTTTGATCATGTTATATTCTTTCAGAATCAACTAAGATCAAATATTACTGAACTCGGTTTTTCTTTTCATTCATGAATTTTAAGAACTTTGTATGTTATTAATGTATATTTGTCTTTTTGTTAAAAAACGACAAATAAAATATACTTCTACGATATGACTCTCCAATTAAAATTTATAGCAATGCATAAAATGAAAAATATACTTGATCAATAATGTGTTGTTAGTTTTTGTGTGTTAATGTAATATTTTTTTAATATTTAATATACTTGATCATTTTATCAAAAAATAAAATAAATGGCGTATCTTAATTACTTTTGAGTTCTCTATAAAATAAGGTAATACGATGGTTTATGCCAGGTGAGTCTGTATTAGAAATTTTCAAGAGTACAATCCGAAATGATTATTCTATAATAAGAAGAATAAATTATTGTGGTTTTAATACAAATTATTGTGGTTTTAATACGAATGACTAAATACTACTTCCGGTCCTAAATATAAGACATAATTGATTTTTTTTTGGAGAGATTAAGGTTGCAAAATAGATTATTGAATCATGACATATTTGATGTTCTTTTAGATTATCCATTAGCTTAGAGGTAAAATAAACTAGTGTAAGAGAAAAACTTAGGTAAATCAATTTATAATTAACTTATTTTGCTTTTTTTTAGGATTTTTCAAAAAAGTCAACTGGGTCCTATATTTAAGACCGGATGGAGTAGTAAATATTACTCCCTCCGGTCCCTAATGTAAGAGCCCAAAATTTGAATGGTTTTGGTCCCTAATGTAAGAGCTCACCCCACATTCTCTCCTCATTTAATGCATTTTTTCCTACTTTACCCCTAACTCTCTTTCATATTTATTAATGGTTATGTATTTCTCTCTCTTAAAAGTACCATAATAAATATGGGCAATTTTGGAAAAGAAGCATTAACTCCAGACATCCAACTAACATTCACATGTTTTCTTAAGAAGCGTTTTTTTGGCGGCTGGCTCTTACATTAGGGACCGGAGGTACTACGTACCATGATAAGGATGATATGAAATTCGGAAAAATAGTCTAAATGGAGTTTATTCTTTAATTTTCAAAAATCCACCGCCTAGTTATTGGATATATGTTAGGGCACACAGGTCGAGGCCAATGACTAATTGGTATTTTTAATTAGAAAAGGATGAAAAACAACTTCATTGGATTAAGTTGATAATGTACTCCCTCCGTTCCTAAATATAAGAACACTTTAGGGAGAAGAGTTTGTTCCTAAATATAAAATCACTTTCTAATTTGACTCAAGTTTTCCCCAAATTACCCATATACTCCCTTCATCCATAAAATAGTGGTTTGAAGGTGAGATGATATTTTTAAAACTTAGGTGAGAGGTATTTTGGAAATTTCATGTAATCCTAATTCATTGGAAGATCTTCCTTAATCTCTCCAAATTTGCTTAAGTGATCTTATATTTAGGAACGGAGGGATATGTGAGAAACGAAAATTTGATTAGAATATGACAGTTATTTTACTTATCATGCATAGATTGAACAAACTTGAAGTTTTACATATACTCCGATCCCTCCAAAAGAAATTATTTTAATAAATGCAATTAGTATTATACTTACCCTATCGTCCTAATGATAAGATCATTCTGACATTTTTTAGAGGCTAATTTATTAACTTTAAATTATCTATAGTATATAGTTATCAATATTTTTTCTTCAAAACTATTTTATTCTATTTATAAACTAAAGATAATCTATCTAATTACATATATACTATTTTATAATTTAGAGATCTAGTTTACTTCATTAATTTTCACAAAAAAAGTTAAAATGATCTTATATTTAAAACTCAAGAGAGTAATTCATTTGACATACAATAAAGTTTCAATTATAACTTGGCGCATTTAATTTAAGGAGGGAGCACTTGTTGTTGTTGTTAATAAAAGAAGCACATTGAATTTAAACCGGCCGAGTTCCATAAAAATTTTTTTTTATGTGGAACTAATGGTTCAGTGTACAAAGATGAAGTAATTTGGTTCTTTTGCATATACTAACTTTTTTAAAAGTATATATATTTTAATTATTTTTGTTTTTTTACTGTTCATTCATGCAACGTGTACTGTTAAAAGAATTATAGATCGATTGCATATGACTTTATGTTGGTTAATTAAATTAAAAATTACAATAATAGGATTTTACATTATTATACCAACACTACTATATTGATAAATTTATTTGACATACTTGGTAAATTCACGTGATATACAAGAACAGAGGAAACAATTAAAAAAGGCCTATATCAGATCTGATGCGCAGTGTGCATGTGGTAATTAATGTTGTATGCTCGTGTTTTGTCAACGTGCCCAACACTTTGACCATAGGTCTTATTCATATTGCTCCTCCAAGATCCATGTCTCCAGTTCAAAAAAAAAAAGATCCATGTCTTAATTAATTTGTTAATTTGTATACCGGCAGCTACCATTAAGTCACCAACTAATTTTTCTCACATATCAATAAAATTGATTAAATGCATTTAATTTGTCCTAAAATTCAAGTAATTTTCAATATTACTCCCAATAATTACACTTATTTCCAAAACTATTAAGTATAATGAAAAGAAATAATTAATGAACACGAGACTATATTTCATCTTAGTTCTGAATCTTTTCATATAACCAAATGTTACTTGGTCTTAGTATAAAAAATTTATTGTTGGCATCATCTCCAAAATCATCAAATAATTTCATGGATATCTTCTAGCTCATCTTCAATGCTAATATATTCATTCAACAATAATACCTACAAACAATGAAAACACAGTTCGAGTCGCATCTTTAAAGACACTATCCTCAAGAGCTATTCTGCGACTACTGGGCAAAGAAGTCCTAATGCTCCCCAAGATTAAACGAACTCTTCTTGTAAAATAGGGTGAAAAAAACTACGAAAGACAGAAGACAGAAATATTCAAAAGGGGAGGAAGAATTGTGTTCTGAAACTCAAGAATTAAGAGTCATTTTAGACCTCTATTGATGCACCATTTTATTGGCATTTCAAAATACTTGTTTTCAACCTCTCAACATTATAATGATTGATGCAAAAATAATTGAGAATAATTTATAGTGTTTAATCAAAAAATTATAATTATAACTAATTTAACAAACACCCTTTATCTAATTTAAATATTTTAAAAAGCCTACATTTTGATTGAATTTTGCGAGAATATTCCTATCTATGACTGAATGGAAGAAACTGCTAAGAATACATGGCATTGAGAATATATGGCATTGACAAACTCTGAGGGTTAGGATAAAGCACTCACTTAACTTGATAGTCGATAATGCATCAACATTCAGTTCAGAAAACAATAATGCACCAACACCATTTAATTTACCCCACCCATGAGACCTGGCATTGTGAAATCAACTTGATTTTAGAAACCAACGGGGTCACAATTGATTGAGTTATATAGTTGCATTAATTCAAAGTGGAGCCATTGAGTTAAAAATTAAAATCAAATAAAAAGCATATAAAATATTTATTTTTTTAAAAAAGTTTATTTTAGAATGTTACATGATAGTACCTCAGATTTTTAAACCATTTTTCGGTCTAATATCATGTATAGCTTTGATCAAATTCTTACATTTTTTTTTGTTTTTTTGTTTTTGCCATTTTATCAATCGTATAAATTTACAGGGAATTGACTGAAAATAGATTAAAAAAAACTACAACCATTTGATAAAAATATTATAGGGACTTGATTAAAAGATAAAAAACTAAAAAAAGACATAGTAAAACTAAGTAGAGGAACTTGATTAATAATGAATTCAAACTTAAGATTTGGAGTTAACTATTCCTTGAAGGGATTATTATGAAAGATGTCAAATATTTAAAAGCAAGCGCTTGAGTCATTTTCTTGCAGTTCAAATATTTCAAACCATAAATTGAATAAAACTATGATACTATAAATGAAACTATAGAATAACATTATGGATGCTAGAGACAAAAATTTTCAACATAAGTAGATGCATTGGAACAAGACAAAGGTGTTTTTACCTTTTAAGACAAGGGTGTTGGATGTTTAGGAATATAGATACTATAAAAATAATTGCTCCATTCTTAAAGATAAAACCTATCTATCTAATATGATTAATTAAATTAAATACTTAATATTAACAATGCATCATATTAATCCACTTTTGTCCCAACCCTTATTCTCTTATTTGTTTATTGTTTAAGAGCATTAATAAGGACCACTTGAGAAAAAAATTGGGAATAGTAATTTCTCTTTTGTATGTTTATTTTATTAGGAATGTTCAAATTAAATATTAATCATCCAAATTATATACCAATGATCTCTCGTGAAAAGCTCTTGGTGGCTCTCGACCAAAAAAAGAAAAGCTCTTGGTGGCATGTAATTACTATGAGCACTGCATACCTACTGGTGTTGAGAACTTAATATAGAAAAATGAATCACTTTAATTGGCATCGGATAAAGATATAATATAAGTATATAACAATAAAATTGATCTTTGTCTACCGAAACTATCAATACTATAATTTAAAAGCAAAACCGATATAAAAATCAAAATTGATTACATGGACAACCATCTTACCATATGTCAAAACTTTATAAGTTAATAAGAACTTTGATAAGATTGCCAAAAAAAAATTATGAGGGTGACGTCGTAAAGGCTTTAATTAATCCATCATTGTTGCAAATAGTGGTGAAAGAATTTGACCAGCTTGCCAAAACCATTAAGCTTAGCTTTCTCTTACCCTCATTAAAGTAACACTTCCAAATGTTGAGACCCAGACATTCAAAATTCTATTCATTCTCCATTTTAGTCTCTTTCTTTTGCTTTCTTCGCTGGTCACGCAATCCTGAAATGCCAATATTTTATCAGATACACTAAAATGCACAACTTGGGTGGCTATCAAAATAAAATCATCATCAAAAGACATTACGCTTTTTCTCTTCTTTTCTCTTTCGTTTCAAATTCTCGATCCTCTTTCCTGTCATCCTCTTGTCGTCCATGCGCACCTAGAGAAGAGAACAGGGAAAAAAATAAGGAATTGAAAAAAATAAGAAAAACTTTTTTTTTTTGTTTTTTTTTTCTAGAGTCTCCAGTATCTGGAATTTGCTTAACTCAAGGCCTTGAACGCAGGAAGGTGTCTTACCTCGCACCCTTTCTAATTATCAGGACACTAGTCACAAGAATATCAATTTACCTTTCCAAATAACAATCGTAATTCAACTTCTTCATTCTCAAAATCAAAGCCATAACAGAAAAGATGAAAGAAACAAAGCCCAAAAATACATGATCTACAGAATTTGTGTGGATGAAACTAAGGAAAAACACGTGAATATATAAACACTATAGTTTAAACAAATTTGACATGCTAACAAAACAAATTTGACATGCTAACATTATCCTTATTAGACGCCTCCTTGAAACCAAATTAATCTCATCATTTTGATCTAATTTTTTATTATAGTGCTGATTGTAATGTATTGTCGCATACCATAAATACATAAAATACTAGGATTATAGGAGTGTCCTCAAGTTTTGCAACACTGATTCCCTGAGAAGGATAACACCCCTCCCCCCCCAACGCACATTAATGGTGGAAGATAGATCCTACCTCTTCACCATTCTTTCGTAAAGCCTGAAGTGGTTCTACACATTCTTGACCAAGCACAACCAATTTACCCTTGCCGGTCACACCCGCACTTCCTTGCTTTTGCCTGGCTAATTGTTGGAGCTGTTCCTGCATCAAATCAGTGACCCCCGCCTGGAAACAGCGTTAATGTTTTAGAAATTATATAGATTTAAAAAAGATATAGCAAACGCCGGAGTGTGTGCATATAAGCTGAAGGAAACGAAAATAAAATATAACATGAAGGTCTACAGCATAATACCCCTGTCAAATTTCGATGTGGAAATCCTTTAGGCAGTAAGGGACGGGAAAGAAGAACATTGAGCTCCTGCAAAAGTTTATGTAGAGCAAAATCAACAATCAGACAAAATTTCATCAGAGAGGGAACCGTGGGAGAAAGAAAGTAGCCGTCACATGTCAGTTTAAGATGGAAAATTATTAGTAATCAGACCTGCTGCAAATTCTTCAACTGAGTAGAGCAGGCTTTCATTTGCTTAAATTTCTCCACTCTTTCTTCTTCACTCTCATAATTTTCCATAACCAACTCTGCTGCTTTAGCATTCCGCTCATACCAATTTTTATCAGTTTTTTCCTAAAATAGATGGAAAAATATTGCTTCAGACAGCAGACATTAAACTTAAACTACTTAAAAATATTAAAAATTTGACAGGATTTCGTCTGAATGTTGATTTTGCTCTACATAAACTTTGACAGGATTTCAAATAAACTACTTAAATTTCAACAGCCTCCATATGGGTATAAATTAAAAATATTGCTTCAACAGCAGATATTAAAACTACTTAGGTGCAAACTCAAGTGAATCCATTTACCCGAGAATTCTTTCGAATTATTTTGTTGATTTGACGAGCAATAGACAATCGCTTTTGAACATCCGGCTTGTATGACTCCTCTAAAGGAAATAGTTGAAAAGTGTCCTGTGCATGAAATAAGTAGAAATGTAAGAGATTCATCAAGTCCAGATCAAGCGAAAAGAATATACAGAACACATTTGTTTCAACTGCTAACTTTAATTTTGGCCAAAAAAAACTGCTAACTTTGAAGGTCAACTAACTCTAAAGAACCTAATAATGCAGTATTATCGTTGGAAACATTAGCAAAGAGTTTCATCTACTATTTCTTCAACAAAGATTCTCACACTTAAAAGTAATAAAACAGTAGAAGTTCAATATTCTCTTCTTCAAGAGGTTATAAAAACACCTTGGACAAAGTCGTGCGCAGCGAAGTAAACTTTGCATTATCTTTTGGAGAGATTAAAGCAATGCTACACCCATCAGCAGAGGCTCTAGCTGTTCTTCCACTTCTATGAACATAAATCTGAAAATAACAAATAACTTTTAGATGCTAAAAGATCAAATTATTTACATATAATTCTTGGAACAGTTTTTACCCCTAACGGATCGTTTATAAACAATTTTCAATTTTTGGGCTACATGTAATGCTTTCATTTATTCCATTAATTTGTTTTTATTTTAGCCATGACCTTGAAACACAATTATCACGCAAAGAAATAAGGATAGAGAAGTCTAATATGAACTTACATCGGCTGAATGAGGGAGCTGATAGTGAATAACTGCTCTAACACCAGGAATATCAAGACCTCTAGCTGCAACATCAGTAGCAAGGAGTATGCCACTTTCATCATTATGAAAACGTTCAACATCCTGTGACAAAAAAGAGAACTTATAAGTCATATGCATATATGCATATCATAATGAGGTGAACAAAAAATCAATCTTGCCTAAACTGGAAAGGAACTTGTGCTAAAGATTCTGCTAAATAGTAGGTGTGAATCCCATGGCGGATATTAGTGGTATTATGAGAGAATGAGAATGATCATACATTCCTCATAATTTAAAGCTTAACACAACCCATGAGCACAACTAATCAATACAGGGAGGAAAGTGGGGTAGACAGTGCAACACACAACTTTAAAAAGAATGCATATCGATGCAGAGTATGTATTGTACACTTGTATTAAACAAGATATAACTAAATCAAATAAATCCTATATAAAGTGGGGTGATTGTGGGATGAATCACACTCTTGTTCAAGGCTTTTTAACTGACCAGTAGAACATTGGAGCATGATCGTGTTTGTGAGAGAACTTGAGACTTCATTGTATTCTCTTATTCAAATAACTAGTAAAGGTACAATATATAGGATTAGAAAGTAGATAAGGAAAATACAATCAGAAAATCTGAAATAAACTCATACAGAACTCTAGACTTCAAATCACATAGAATAGGAAATAATAATGAAGTATTAGTTATCCTCAACCACATTGATTTATTTTGATTGATTCTCACACTCCCCGTCAAGCTGGAGAATAGATGTCTTTTTACTTCATTATTGATAATAATTCAAGGGAAATACTAATACCCTCATAAATAATTAGCCTTGCACCCTCCTAGCCATTAATTTGTTCTACACTAGCCAGATTTTTTGACAGTAAATGAGATATCACAGCACCAGGTGTAGCACTGTATACGTCTGCATTGCGAAAGAGGAAACCGGAGATGTAATATGGTATATCCAAACAACAAAAGAGGATCACATAAGAGAAGTGCAGTTTAACTTCAGAATTTTAAAGGTAAGTTTGATGGTATAATACTTATTTGTGACATTTATATGCATAAACCTTTTCATTTAGCAAGGAACAGTTATAAACCAACTCACACCCATAGCAGAGGTGATTTGTGCCAATTATTGATCCCAAATAACACTCTATTGCAAACCTCAATTGAGAAGGTCTAATGCTCAAGTGGTACTTTAATGGGGGAGGCCTTTAATAATTATTAAATCAGTCAACAAACTCTCAATTTTATTATATTGTTATAAAATATATATAGTTATGAAGTAATAGAAAAAGACTAGAAGAAAATCATATTACACAGTCAAAAAGATAATTTATCACAACAAAACTTACAAGAAAATCAAATCAAGACTGAAGAGAAAGAAAAGAAAAAAACCTTTAAACGTTCTTTCTGTTTTCTTCCAGCATGAAGAATACAAGTCTTAATGCCAAGAGTGCCTAATAGAGAAGAGATATGATGCAAAGCTGTTTTTGATGTACAGAATACTATAGTGCGGCCTTGTCTATGTACAGTCAATATATAGTACAAACATGCATCTTTATCTTCTTCTTTGCATCTGTGATCCATAAAATATAATTGATTTCAAATAAAAAGTAATTAACAATCCCACAAAATAAACTTCAGACAGAAACTAAAATTTGCAATTTAAGAAATTTAAACTAAGTTAAGGCATAAGATTACTTACCTAATAAATGATTCTTCAAGCTTGGCTGGCAATACTGTTGCATTAGTGAGATCAATCACTGCAGCATTTGGCCTTATTCCTGCCCGTTCAGATAGGGCTTCAATGGAATTAAATCCATCTAACACTGATTGATTTTGTTTTATAGAAGCACGCTTCAGCTTCTTGCGAAAATCAGCAGAGAGTGCAACAGTTGCCGAAAAAAGTAGAGTTTGTCGTTTCTTTCTCTGGTAGCTTGAAATTGTAATGCAATTTTGTGCAGATTGAGGATCATCCGCACTAGACATGTTGGACATGGGAAGCATGTCAATTATTGATTGCAACTCTTTAAAATAACCACTTTTTATCATTTGATCAGCCTCATCGAGCACAAAGAATGACAAGGAGTGTAACTGTGAAAACAAGTCATGAAAATTTAAAATTAATTTTCAATTTTCAATTTAATAAATACCTCAAGAACTTGACCACAGGATTCGAGATATCATAGTGTCAAAATTTTGACCACAAAAATATTTACATTAGGCCCTGCTACATGCTTGGTGGATATAAGCAACATAAAGCCCTACTAGTTTTTTCGTTTATCATCTTACGTCAACAACTGTTGCAACCCAAAAGCTTCAGGCTATTTCCAGATGGATGCTTGGAGAAGAAAGATCATTTTAGAATAAACGAGTATAAATTTGACAAAAACATTCAGGGTGGTATGGAGTAGCAAAGAAGCAACCACTAGTTCAACAAACATTCCTTGCCACTTGAAACCCAAAAGTTTTAATATATCCACATTTTCGGGATTTGAAGGAATGAAAAATTCACTGTAATAACATTATTGTCATAAAGTAAAAAGAGGCCAACTCAATTCTAGTCCCTGCATAGTAAGGGTGCTGGGGTGGAGAAGTGAATATACTAGACAGTCTTACCTCTGCTTTATACAGAGAAGCTGATTCAAACTCACGACCTCAAACCCCATGACAAGTGAGGTTACAGTTGAGCCAAGCTGGCCCTTCATTGCCATAAAGTAAATCTTGGAAAAATAATTTACATGTTCGTGCACATCAACAACTTTCTCCCTGCCCTCATCAAATACAATGCCACATTACAACTTAATTCCAATCCTTGCCTTTCCATATTACTCTTTTCCTTTCTAATCTCATTCACATAACTATGTCATCAAAGCAAAGACCAACGACAAATTTATCTATAACATACAACACAACCATTCACATAGTCATTTGAGATTGTTAATAATATATCGTATGCACCTTCACAAAATCAGTTAATGATTAAAGCATAGTAAAACATGGTACCATAATACCTTGCCATGAAATTCAAATTTTTTAGTATGGAGTTTGAAGCAAAAAAAAAGAAAAATTAAAACATTAGACTACTTTACTATAAAAGCTTTGATATGATGTCAATGATTATTTTAAGATTTAGCTCAAAAGCTCGAGCAATTCAATTAAGGCCAATGCACTTTTTTTTTTGTAACAATGCACAGTTTCATTTTGAAAACATGTATTTATCCCAAAATGGTACAACCAATATGACATGCCTCTTATGATGGAAAATGCCAAAAGTGCATGCTTGCTAATTGTTCATGAATCGCATCATGTGGTGGGATTACCGATGACATTAGCCCAATATTTAGCCTTTCTCTTTTGTGCTTTTCACTTTCAATTATTTTGTATTTACATGAGATTTTCTTCTTGAACAATGTAACCTCCTTTTGCACTTTAGTTTACATCTTGGCAGTTATCTGACGAGTTGTTATTCCTTTGAATATTTATTAAAACTAGATGACTACGAGTTCTGTCATGCTGTAACTTCACGATGCAGTCTTAGTATTACCTCAACTAGATGCTTTTCTCCAGCTGACATTAATTCCCATAACCTTCCTGGGGTCCCAACGATAATCTCAGGCCTAGCTTTCAAGTATCTCACTTGTTTTTCTATTGCAATCTCCCCAATTATAAGAGTTACCCTAACATTGATATATCTGGCTACCGCTTCCAGATGACGAGTCACCTGAAACAAAATTACATGTCAAATAATTAAACTGTCAAATCAAGCCATTAGGAATAACTGTTTCTACTGGATCAGTGGAAAGCCAGATCTGCTTGAGAACTCAATAATCTGCAAGAAATCTGTGATTAAGTAATACTTTGGCAATATTTGTTAATTGATATACTCCCTCCGTTCCTAAATATAAGATCACTTTAGCAAATTTGGAGAGATTAAGGAATACATTCCAATGAGTTAGGATTACATGAAATTTTCAAAATACCCCCCATCTAAGTTTTAAAAATATCACCTTCAAACCACTATTTTTTGGGGTGAAGGGAGTATAGGGGTAATTTGGGGAAAACTTGAATCAAATTAAAAAGTGATCTTATATTTAGGAATAACTCTCCTCCCTAAAGTGATCTTATATTTAGGAACAGAGGGAGTATTTAATAACATTAACTTTTATATTAAAAAATATTGACTGTCTTTTCCACTGAAATGTGATTTATGATTTAAGGAGTTATATGGAAGATGTATACCAGGTAAGATTCGGCTTCTGATGATTCAAAAATATTTCGCTTATTTTGGTAAAAAAAAATAGGAACCAGACAAATACAATCAACATGGATATATCTTGGAATTAAGCTAGAATCCAATTATCCAAATTTTGCCTCAGCCATTTATGCATATATAAAGGAAGAAAAATTAATTCAGAAAGAAAAAGTATACTCTCAAAGCCAAAAGAGAACTTATACAGGATGACCCAAAAGAAAAAAAGAAACTCTGTTTCTATATTTAGAAGAATTAAGAAGAGGAAAAGTTGTGACATGTACTGGGTCTAGGAGGCTTATTTATTTGGTACAAAACAAGCCACCCAGCTCCAACAGTATTTGTAAAAATGCTTAGCCATGTATTCGAGCTCCCTAACCTCTCTGCATATCCAACAGAGATACTCACTAGAAAATAAAAGCCATAAACCAAATAAAATCCACATTTTCCTAATCAATAGGCATTTGGAGCCCAGAGAAACCCTACAAAACAAAGCAAAAAGGATAAATGATTTTTAAAATGTCAATTTTTTCTGAGAAATCATGTTTTTATGCTAAATTTTATAAGATACCAAATTTGAATTTGAATAAAACTTGGAAACATTTCCCAATTTATTTAGCCTCTTCTTTGTAATTTCTACTCATTTGTCATATACTGATACTAGATTTCAAGAAGTGTGATTTCTTGAAATGAGGTTTGTATTCCTAATTACAATACAATATAATTTGCTTTACCATTAAATCCTAGGAAAATATCAGCCTCATAACACACTAGCCACTAAAACTAAACTAAATTCCCCCTTCTACCATTAGTGTAGGACCTTACATTTAAACACTAAATATACATAACAGAACAAAACACTTGACAAATACCTGTTCTGCAAGTTCCCTAGCTGGAGTAATTATAAGAGCCCTTAGAAGGCCAGTAGGAGCATATCTGTCAGGTTCTTCACCCCTTTGTTCAGCTTTCTCCCTCTCCTCTAAAAGGCGTTGCAGAATGGGCAAACCAAAAGCAAGAGTTTTCCCAGATCCAGTCTCAGAAGCCCCAACAACATCCTGCCGAAGTGAGAAAACAATAAGCATCGTCAACACTAATCATTTGAATCAAGTTAGCCCGGTACTTGAAGAAAAACGTCTATCAACCTTCCCTTGATGAGCAGCAGCTGGAATACAAGCTTTCTGTATTGGCGTGGGCTCCTTGAATCCAAGTTTGTAAATTGCTTTCATGAGCAAAGGATGGAGTCTCAACTCATTCCATGCATAAAATTCCATTTCATCAATGTCCTCATCATCATTATCATCCTTCACATTCATAACTTGTTCTGAATGCACAAGCTAGGGTTAATGAAACCGCTTACTCTCACCCAACTACTTATATTGCAAAACAATCTACCATTCACAAAATGAAAGGATGATATGCATGAAGAAGACAAGGAACAAAGCTGTAAAATGTCTACAAGCACACACAAAATTGAAACAAAACATAAAACTATAACAAAAATTTTAGCAGGAATTATTAAACCCCTCAATGATCAGTTATTAGCAAATACCCTTCTCAACTTAAATGTCAATGATATATCCAGTGTGGCAGTTCAACACTCTGAACAAAAGGAGTCATCCATTTGAGGCCATGAGACAACAGGTGCCAATGATCTTATTGGACGCCTGATCAAAATTCTGAACACAAGAAGGGGGAAAATCTTTGTTTGATGGCTAAACATAGTAAGCAGTAAGAGTAGCACAAAAATAATTACTCTAGTAAGGTCTTAAATGAGTCTCTATATGTGCAAATATTTGAATAACTCAACTGCAAGCCTATATATCTGCAAATAACTATTACAATGAGCCTCTCTATACGCAAACATATGTTGTATCCCAAAAAATTCATATGGAAAAAGGATCAGACAATCAATTCCAATGCCAAGTAAGAAAAAATTCGGGCTTAAATAGGGTTAATAGAGGATTTAATAAGGTGAACTTATCAAGAAAAAATTCATGGTACAAAGAAAAGTTATGGCACAAAGACTAGAAGGGTCATTTACTGTATGTTATGCTGAAAATAATGATAAAACACACAGAACAGAACCATACCAAGACTGATACTTAATCCTTAAACAATTATTATGGGATAGTTGCCTTGAAGATAACAATATTTATCCACTAAGGATATCATCATACAAAACTAAATAAACTTCCTATAAATCTTTGATAGGTTACAAACTGGATAAATAAAGGCGACCATAATTAAACAGCATAGTGACTAATGAAAACAAGCCCTTGTGTTATCCATCAATCACAATATGCTTATTCATATAGACCAACACATGTAAGAACAATTGCATGGAAATGCATGATATATTGAATAAATTGGTACACGGTATGACACATACCAGAAACTTCCTTTCTCTTCTTTTTCTTCTTCTTCTTCTTCTTCTTTTCTTTCTTCACAGTCATCGCACTCTCATCCTTGTTTTCTTCCAAAATCCCCCCAGCCTCATCATTACAAGCACCCTCTACTTCGGTTAGTTTCTGTTTCTTGAAACCTAATTTATTTTCAGACTTCTTCCCCTTGCCTTCTTCAAGATCAGGAATCTCTAAACCATACTCAGCTTCATCAATCTCTTCCAGTGAAAAGAAACCTATATGGGAAATTTTGCCCAGGAACAAAAATTAACAAGAACACTAAGATATCAAATCTCAAGAACAAAACTTTCTCTCTAAGCAAATATGCTTATAGTGTATTTAAAATTAGCAGTACCAGTGATTCCCCAACCTACTCCCTCTGTTCCTAAATATATAAGACATAGTGACCTAACTCGATTAGATTAAGAATGTTAATTAAATTCATTATTACCACATGAAATCACCAATTCACCCTAATCATCTACCTTTATTTTCTCCCATCCTCTCTCAGCTTGTTGACAATTGATGCACATTATTAAGGTTAATTAGGAGAAAAGTCAGGAATAATTAGAATAAGGTCTTATATATTGAGGACCAAACTCAACTCATCTCTCCGAAAAGGTCTTATACTTAGGAGCAGAGGAATTATTTTTTTACATCTAAATGTAAGATATAGTAAAAAAAAAAAACTTTGTCTATAAGTGTTAAGAGACTAAACCAATGTTACAGCATAACATGTGGCCTTTACAATTACTAAAGTGCCTTCAATATTCTAACATGTATCAATAAGCAAATATAGTTATAGTGTATTCAGAGACTTGACATTATTATAAGTAGACTACAAAATGTAAGATACAGTAAAGCACAAAACAAAACTTCTGGAAGCTTCTACCAAAGTAACGTTTGAGAAAAATAAGATGAAATTAAATTGAAAGAAACCTCCTTCGAGCTCATTAGAACCAAGAAGGAAGGGAAAGCGATCATCGTTTTGAGAAAGAGAGAGATTCCATGATAAAGAGTTAAGGCGTTCAATTTCTGGATCTTCTCTGCTTCGTTTTCTCCTGGCCTTCCTCTTTTGGTGTTGTGCGCTATCCATTAAGAAAGCAAAGCAAAGCACTGAAAGTGGAGAAAGGTTAAATGCAGCACAATAATACATGGGGCTTTTATTTAGGGAAAAAATTAAGTCTGAAACTGAAACAAAAAAAACAGCACAGCCTACCTAAAATAAAAGCAACGAAACGAAACGAAGAAAATTAAGAAGAAGAAGAAGAAGAAGAAGAAGAAGGCGCCGCACAACGGGTCTTGAGGGAGTCGACTGGTTAGTTTTAAAGTGAGCAATGGCTGTTATGTGTTTTATATTTATGATTATTGTGTTTTATATTTATGATTATAATATAAATTATGATTATGAATGAGCAAATAGCAAAGCAAATGGGAATTAGGATTTTTAACTTTGCTTGGGCTTGGACCCTTCATCACCATATTCTATTTTATTATTTTGTCCTTTATCTTCTAATTATAACTATTATCAACCTTTGTGATGTGAAAAATATTATATTCTACAAAACTTTGATAACATATACACCACAAAATGGGGAAATTGTATCTTTTACAAAAATGAAGGAAAGGAGAGATTTTTTGAATTGAAAAAAAGGAGAGGAGAGATAGTATATGGGGAAAAGTGGTTTTTTGGGTGTGTGATGAAGATGAATCACGGTGAAGGTGAATAAAATATGGGTTAGATGTCAATTTTTCTTGCAAGAATGAACTTAACTAGTATGTAGTTACTTTGTTGTCCATCAAGGGGTTTTTATTGTCCATGAGGTTAACTAATATGCCTATCTTTTCTGTTTTTGATCAACACTAGAAGAGGCGCCTCATACGCCTGTGTACATCTTATCTTTTGTTTTTCCTTAGCTTTATAAAATGGGTAATGACCCTATTTTTGTTTTGAAAAAGGACATATATATATATATATATATATATATATATATATATATGAAAAAGTTGGGTTTTGTGTTAAATTTTTAAACGAGAGGCCGTGAGAGAAGAAGTCATTGGGTAAGTGGATATAAGCCATTTACTCTTACTTTTATCACATTTCACTCCAGAATTCTTGAATCATATGTTGGTGTTTCAATGATTTCCGAAAATATGGGTTGAGATGAGTTCTTTTGATTTCTAGGAATTTTTTTTTAATCTTAGAAGCTATGTTGATGATTCACTTTGACTTAGACACAAGTGTAGCTTGATTTAAAGTTTTTTCCGCCTTGTTTTGCTTAGGATTCAAATGGAATCCAAAAATTTGCCTACATTAATTCTTTGTTTTAATGATCCTATTTTTCCCTAAAAATGGTTTTAAAATCTTGTGGGTGCTTGAAGTTTGGTCTAGGAAAAACTTTAGGGTCTGCTTGGATTGAGGGAAAATGGGAGGAGAGAAAATGGAGAGGAAAAAAAATGGAGAGAAAATGTGTATACATATAAGTAGACTACAAAATGTAAGATACAGTAAAGCACAAAACAAAACTTCTGGAAGCTTCTACCAAAGTAACGTTTGAGAAAAATAAGATGAAATTAAATTGAAAGAAACCTCCTTCGAGCTCATTAGAACCAAGAAGGAAGGGAAAGCGATCATCGTTTTGAGAAAGAGAGAGATTCCATGATAAAGAGTTAAGGCGTTCAATTTCTGGATCTTCTCTGCTTCGTTTTCTCCTGGCCTTCCTCTTTTGGTGTTGTGCGCTATCCATTAAGAAAGCAAAGCAAAGCACTGAAAGTGGAGAAAGGTTAAATGCAGCACAATAATACATGGGGCTTTTATTTAGGGAAAAAATTAAGTCTGAAACTGAAACAAAAAAAACAGCACAGCCTACCTAAAATAAAAGCAACGAAACGAAACGAAGAAAATTAAGAAGAAGAAGAAGAAGAAGAAGAAGAAGAAGAAGAAGGCGCCGCACAACGGGTCTTGAGGGAGTCGACTGGTTAGTTTTAAAGTGAGCAATGGCTGTTATGTGTTTTATATTTATGATTATTGTGTTTTATATTTATGATTATAATATAAATTATGATTATGAATGAGCAAATAGCAAAGCAAATGGGAATTAGGATTTTTAACTTTGCTTGGGCTTGGACCCTTCATCACCATA
This sequence comes from Mimosa pudica, assembly GCA_029929735.1. Lineage (NCBI taxonomy): Eukaryota > Viridiplantae > Streptophyta > Magnoliopsida > Fabales > Fabaceae > Mimosa > Mimosa pudica. The sequence goes on from JAKELP010000035.1 coordinate 6,003,393, forward strand.
TTCTATTTTATTATTTTGTCCTTTATCTTCTAATTATAACTATTATCAACCTTTGTGATGTGAAAAATATTATATTCTACAAAACTTTGATAACATATACACCACAAAATGGGGAAATTGTATCTTTTACAAAAATGAAGGAAAGGAGAGATTTTTTGAATTGAAAAAAAGGAGAGGAGAGATAGTATATGGGGAAAAGTGGTTTTTTGGGTGTGTGATGAAGATGAATCACGGTGAAGGTGAATAAAATATGGGTTAGATGTCAATTTTTCTTGCAAGAATGAACTTAACTAGTATGTAGTTACTTTGTTGTCCATCAAGGGGTTTTTATTGTCCATGAGGTTAACTAATATGCCTATCTTTTCTGTTTTTGATCAACACTAGAAGAGGCGCCTCATACGCCTGTGTACATCTTATCTTTTGTTTTTCCTTAGCTTTATAAAATGGGTAATGACCCTATTTTTGTTTTGAAAAAGGACATATATATATATATATATATATATATATATATATATATATATATATATATATATATATATATATATATATATATATATATATATATATATATATGAAAAAGTTGGGTTTTGTGTTAAATTTTTAAACGAGAGGCCGTGAGAGAAGAAGTCATTGGGTAAGTGGATATAAGCCATTTACTCTTACTTTTATCACATTTCACTCCAGAATTCTTGAATCATATGTTGGTGTTTCAATGATTTCCGAAAATATGGGTTGAGATGAGTTCTTTTGATTTCTAGGAATTTTTTTTTAATCTTAGAAGCTATGTTGATGATTCACTTTGACTTAGACACAAGTGTAGCTTGATTTAAAGTTTTTTCCGCCTTGTTTTGCTTAGGATTCAAATGGAATCCAAAAATTTGCCTACATTAATTCTTTGTTTTAATGATCCTATTTTTCCCTAAAAATGGTTTTAAAATCTTGTGGGTGCTTGAAGTTTGGTCTAGGAAAAACTTTAGGGTCTGCTTGGATTGAGGGAAAATGGGAGGAGAGAAAATGGAGAGGAAAAAAAATGGAGAGAAAATGTGTATACATATAAGTAGACTACAAAATGTAAGATACAGTAAAGTACAAAACAAAACTTCTGGAAGCTTCTACCAAAGTAACGTTTGAGAAAAATAAGATGAAATTAAATTGAAAGAAACCTCCTTCGAGCTCATTAGAACCAAGAAGGAAGGGAAAGCGATCATCGTTTTGAGAAAGAGAGAGATTCCATGATAAAGAGTTAAGGCGTTCAATTTCTGGATCTTCTCTGCTTCGTTTTCTCCTGGCCTTCCTCTTTTGGTGTTGTGCGCTATCCATTAAGAAAGCAAAGCAAAGCACTGAAAGTGGAGAAAGGTTAAATGCAGCACAATAATACATGGGGCTTTTATTTAGGGAAAAAATTAAGTCTGAAACTGAAACAAAAAAAACAGCACAGCCTACCTAAAATAAAAGCAACGAAACGAAACGAAGAAAATTAAGAAGAAGAAGAAGAAGAAGAAGAAGAAGAAGAAGGCGCCGCACAACGGGTCTTGAGGGAGTCGACTGGTTAGTTTTAAAGTGAGCAATGGCTGTTATGTGTTTTATATTTATGATTATTGTGTTTTATATTTATGATTATAATATAAATTATGATTATGAATGAGCAAATAGCAAAGCAAATGGGAATTAGGATTTTTAACTTTGCTTGGGCTTGGACCCTTCATCACCATATTCTATTTTATTATTTTGTCCTTTATCTTCTAATTATAACTATTATCAACCTTTGTGATGTGAAAAATATTATATTCTACAAAACTTTGATAACATATGCACCACAAAATGGGGAAATTGTATCTTTTACAAAAATGAAGGAAAGGAGAGATTTTTTGAATTGAAAAAAAGGAGAGGAGAGATAGTATATGGGGAAAAGTGGTTTTTTGGGTGTGTGATGAAGATGAATCACGGTGAAGGTGAATAAAATATGGGTTAGATGTCAATTTTTCTTGCAAGAATGAACTTAACTAGTATGTAGTTACTTTGTTGTCCATCAAGGGGTTTTTATTGTCCATGAGGTTAACTAATATGCCTATCTTTTCTGTTTTTGATCAACACTAGAAGAGGCGCCTCATACGCCTGTGTACATCTTATCTTTTGTTTTTCCTTAGCTTTATAAAATGGGTAATGACCCTATTTTTGTTTTGAAAAAGGACATATATATATATATATATATATATATATATATATATATGAAAAAGTTGGGTTTTGTGTTAAATTTTTAAACGAGAGGCCGTGAGAGAAGAAGTCATTGGGTAAGTGGATATAAGCCATTTACTCTTACTTTTATCACATTTCACTCCAGAATTCTTGAATCATATGTTGGTGTTTCAATGATTTCCGAAAATATGGGTTGAGATGAGTTCTTTTGATTTCTAGGAATTTTTTTTTAATCTTAGAAGCTATGTTGATGATTCACTTTGACTTAGACACAAGTGTAGCTTGATTTAAAGTTTTTTCCGCCTTGTTTTGCTTAGGATTCAAATGGAATCCAAAAATTTGCCTACATTAATTCTTTGTTTTAATGATCCTATTTTTCCCTAAAAATGGTTTTAAAATCTTGTGGGTGCTTGAAGTTTGGTCTAGGAAAAACTTTAGGGTCTGCTTGGATTGAGGGAAAATGGGAGGAGAGAAAATGGAGAGGAAAAAAAATGGAGAGAAAATGTGTATACATATATTTTATTTAAAAAATCTGAATGATGATTATTTTATATATATATATATATATATATATATATATATATATATATATATATATTCAAATATATATTATTCTAATGTATTACACTAAAAATCTGTGTAGGTTGTTTATGTGTGTGTGTAGGACTTGACTTACATTAATAAGATTAGACATGAAAAATCCAAAATGCCCTTATATAATAAATAAACTTTTTTCTCCTCTTTTCTTCTTCCTTCAACCACCGACAACCACACTGGTGGCGAAGGCTCACCGCCAGTCACCACTGGCGCTGTCGTGACTGGACTTATGATTCTAATTTCAATTTTTTAATTAAAAAACATCTCCCCTACCCCCAAAGCGTACATATCTTGTAACAACGACTTCCTAATTTTCTCTTTTACATGTTTCTTTCTTTTTTTATTTATCCTTTGATTCATGCTAACTATGTTAAAAAAAAATTAGCTAATAAATAAGTAGTTAACATAGTTAGAAAAGCATTTTCATAATGGTTTAAAATAAAATATTTTTCAAAGGTCTAACTATGATAGAAAAAGAAACTTCCAAAAAAACATAAAAATAAAACTATCATAGTTAGAAAAGAATAAATTATTTAAAAAAATAATCCACAATAGAAAAGAATTTAATTAATTGAAGGGCGAAGGCCCAAAAATGATATACAATTATTGGCCAAGGAACAAAAATAATACATAACTATTCAATATATCCATGTTAGAAAAGGGATTTCCTAAAACAATTATTGGGCTAACATGGATAATTAAAATCAAAATAATTAAAAAACATCAAAAAATTAAATCAGAAAATATAAAACATATCTTTGATACAAAATTGAAGGAAAAATAGAAACAAAATGGAGGAAGCATATGAAAAGTGCATAATCCTAATTGTGGCAATAACCTTTAAATCACTTTTTCAATGAGAAGTTCCCGCATCCTTCTTCCCTTGACTCTCCACTATTATTCTAATACCTAAAAAACAGAGAAAACATGGGGTAGTCTCGGCGTAACCACTAACTACTTGTTTATGTGCATGTGTGTGCTAGCAAGGTGTCCAGTGTAGCGTTACACACACACACACACATTTTCAAAGTATGTGACAAGTAACAATTATATGCATAATAAAAATTATCCATATAGTTGCATAAAATCTCATAAATATAAAATGTCCAATAATTTGAAATCCCACGACCAAAACATTTCAAACACAGCTTCATAATATGTCACACAAATGCCGGTAATACAGTCCAGTAGGTACTCAGAATCCTCGCCTGAGATCAGTGGCATTCTCCCCCAATTTGTCTTTCTATATTTCTCACTCTCAATTTGTCTCTGTTAATCTTACAGGGTGTCTCATCCATGGATTGCATAAAATTCAATATACCGGTGTCACACACACAAAGCACATCAATTAGCGTATGCAACACACAAAAATTGTGAGGTACAAAGCCACAAAATTTTCATAAAACGTACATGAAATAAACCGTTAATGCATAATAGTTTCAAGTCATGAAATACACATCATAATGTCGTTCAAACTAACATACTCCACCAAACATTTGTGTGATAAATATAGTTCAAACATGTGCACAGATGAATTTTCAAAATATAATTTCGAAAGACTTACTAACCCACACACACAAACAAGCAAAAAGCAATTACATGATAATTCACATCGATCTCACAATAGTATGACTTTCCCCCTTTACAATGTCTTCTTAAATACTTCTAACCTATTGCATGAAATCCTGTTTGGTTCGGTGGAATTTAATATTTGCGTGTATGAAACAATCTGACCAAATTTCAAGACGATCTAACGGTGGAAGCCTTTGTAATTGCTGATTTTGCTACTAGGTTTTTGTTTGTATCAACCAGAAAATACCTTGTACTTTACGCCTTATTAATCCCATAGCAATACTTTAATTCTTTATCCAACTGTTCAAAAATACAAATCTAGTGTGTTGAACAACATGACTGAATTTTGCAATGATCCAACGGTGGAAACGGTCAAATCACGATGTTTGATAACTAGATTTCTGTTTCCAGTGAATTAGAAAAATCTCATAGTCTACGCCTTATTGAGGCCACATAAAAGGTCCAATCACTAATCCAACCGTTCATATTTACGAATAGATGTTTCCAATAGGATGACTAAGTTTGAAGAGGATCCAACGGTGAACAAATGTGTACGCATCACTTTAATGTAACCCTATATTTTGGAGAAAGTGGAGAAGAAGACTATGACGACAAAACTATTGAGAAATATGTTTCATAAGACTAGGTGATGTTTTTAAATAGGAAAAGGGGAGGAAAATCAGGTTTCGAAAACCCTACCCTTTTCTTTTTGAATAATTTAATTTCCACTATCACCATATATATCTCTAACTAATCCAAAAAAAATACTCAAATTTAAATTTAAATTTTGATTGTACAATTCAAATCTCAAACTCAACTTAAATATCAAATTACAATAAATCCTCATATTAATTTGAATCCTGAAATCCAATCAAATCTCCATCCTAAAACCTTATTTTCTGATAGCAATATTTCATAAATTCCATATTAAAATCTTAAATAAAACATTAATTATAATTTATTGCTATATATATATATATAGGATGTTACATATCTCCTCTTGATTAACTCATTCTCTTGCTCCACCACATCTATTCTCCTCTTTCAGACAGTGATGGATGAGGTAGAAGTTGAAGAGGTGAGGACGCCATCACCGCCAAATGGAGACGTAGTGTTGGAGGGGATGGTGAGCGTGATTGGGCTTGAGTTGGTGGAGCTGTCATCGAATCTGATGGTAAATGCGTGGTAGTCGAGGAGGATCTGACAGCACCGACGGAGATAGGGACCTTTGTGAGGGTCCATATGGGATAGGGGCAGTGGGGGTTGTATTGGGGAGGTCACGATTCATGAAGGATGGGAGTTTTGGGGAAAACACAAATAATACATAATTATAAAGGAATTTTGGACTTTTCATATTTAATCTTATTATCATATTAGTAAAAATATCATTCTTGATCACATGATAAAAGTTGAGTATCATTGGTGTACCTTGAAATAATTATGTATTATTTGTGTTCCTTTGCCAATAGTTATGTACCATTTTTGGGGTTCGCCCTAAAAATTTTACATATAATATAAATTTATATCGTATCAGAGTGAGGATATACATCACAATAGTTAGATGACACATTGAATATTATTCTTCCTTCAAAACACATTGTTTTTCTTACTTAAAAAACAATGCAATTTGTTTATTTTTCCTTTTCCATTGTTTTAAAGTGATTCTTAGCAATCATGATTTTTTTCAATTTCCCAATATGGGCCTTATATATGATACTTATATCATATGAAAACACATATTTTGGAGAGATAATAAGCTTTCTTTTAAAGATTGGAGTATTATAAATAGCGTTCATTGAATTTTCTCATACATTTTAACACTAGCATATCATAAATATTGCTCTAACAAAACAAAACAAACTATGGGACCAACATTTTCATTGTAATATTGAGTGCACCTTGATCATCCGTGATCAATGTGACTTAAAAAAATATCATTTTTTATTCAAACTAACTCATTTTTGACATAACATTCAAAATGTAAATAAAATAACAAAATTGAATCCGTGCAACGCATGGGGTAGGCCACTAGTTTAGGTCAAACCAAAATAGTCATTCCTAACAATTAAAAGCAACAAATTCCTCTCTTTTTTATCTTTTTGTTTATTTCCATACTACCAAAATTACTACCAAATGAAGATTTAAGCCCATAATTAGAAGCCATGGCTTTTCGTACATCTGTATATGTATCTAGATGTATGTACATCTGAAAATTTAAGCCCATTAATAGAACCCATTTATTGGCATGGATGTTGTCGCTATGTGTGACAAGTCATTTCAAGCATTCAATATACTCTTCAGTATCATAAACAGTACCATCCCACATATTTAACCATGTTAGCACATGAACCCCATTAATCTATTAATTCAGAATATTCTTACCTAAATAAAAACCAAACACTATTGTCATCATAAAATTTCTTAGTAAACAATACTTCCCATTCATAGGATCAAAAATTAAAGTACATTGAACCATCTAAAATCACCTTCAGTTCAAAAAATCTAAATAAATCACCCATATCAAAATAGAGTTGAAATATAAATGCCAGAAAAAATAGAATTGAAATTAAAGCACTAGATTAATGTAATGCACAATGACATATGTTACAGTATAATACTATATTTTAGCACGACTATATTTTCTTAGCATTAGCAAAACAAAGCAATCTCTCTCTTTTTCTTGTTTTTCAAACCTCATCTGTATCTGTATGTAGATGTGCTCTAAAAACTAATATATAAGTACCTTTTTAGGCAAAATTTTCACACGTTAAAAACAGGATTTAAGCCCATTATTAGAAGCCAAGGCTTTTCGAATCTAGATGTACATCTGAAATTTTTTGCACAAACGAACTCCAGCAATACAAGTAGTGCCCCATTACCTCCTCACAAGACATAATACTATGGTCTCATCTCTTTTATAATTCATGGTTGTTCAATTCTAGGATAATAGTCATTCTAATATAATGCAAGCTTTTAAAAGATTATTAAAAGACACAGAAGCTTTATGTAACAAATATATAAATATATAAATATACAAATATATGCAGAGAGATAAGTTAACTTGTCGAAAATAAAATGCTATTAATATGTCTTATAGCAGCTGATTACTTTTTTGTTGAATATGTAATTAGATGTTGTAGAAAACAGCTGTAAATGGCAAAGTGTACTAGACTTGTCGACATTCTCTATCATCATCTCTTCTTGACCCAAAAACTTTTACAAGGGAATGAAAAGTATACAAAACTTTATGAAATGATTGATTAAGTAAGCCGTGAAGAAACTTGAACTATTTCCTCCGTTCCTAAATATAAAATCACTTTTAGATTTCAATTTGTTTCTAAATATAAGAGATAATCTTCTATTTTTTCTCAACATTTTTCCAAAAATGATACATAACTATTGGCTAAGGAACAAAAATAGTACATAACTATTCCAAGGTACAAATATGATATCCCAACTTTTACCATGGGATCAAAAATGATATTTTCACTAATAAGACAATTATATTAGATATGAAATGTCCAAAATGCCTTTATAATTGAATAAATTTTTACCGGGTGACGATTAATTTATAAGGGCATTTTGGACTTTTCATGTCTTATATTATTGTCATATTAGTGAAAATATTATTTTTGACCCCATGGTAAAAGTTGGGTATCATTTTTGTATCTTGAAATAGTTATGTACTATTTTTGTTCCTTGGCCAATAGTTATGTATCATTTTTGAGCCTTTGCCCAAATAAAAATAATATATGGAGTCAATAATACAATTTTCCGAAGTTTTTAAACGGTCAAACACCATTGCACGTCTGGTGAAGATAAAATTTGACTACTTTGATTACTTGAAGGGAAAATTAGGGTTTATTATTAATTTATGGTGCTCAATGGTCCACGGTGGATACTTTAATAGTAAATTAGAGCAATTAACCTTTAGACATTCTAAAAAGAAATATTTGGCACTTTGTAAAGAGGGTTGGAGTATGTGATATTTTCATATTTCATCAAAAATAAAATCATCCGTCCATTTTAGATGTTGTAGTGAACTAATTTATTTGTTTAACACAAACTAAAGTTTTAATTTTTCTAAAATAGTAGATTAGTAGTAGATATTGTCAATAAAAAATTTCAGCATTTTCCCGCCAATAGAAGGATCTGGAGGGAAACAGTAGCAATAAAAAGGGACTAGTCCACATTTTCTTGAAGCAGAAGCAACATCATCTTCTTGCGTTCTTGCATCTGAAAGGTATTTTTCTCGTTTTACAACAAATCCTACTTGTCTATGTTATACATTGCGTATAATGTAATGATTGATCGAGCATTTCTTGCTTGTTTTCCTCTTCTTGCTTTTGATTCCCGTGCTTTACTTGGATTTTTATGTAACGCTGATCAAATCTATGCAATGATTTCTCCGGTCCTAGATATTCTTGGAAGTAACTATCATGTTGTAGTTAGGATCATGAAGAATATGACCTATGTATTATATGTTGGCGTCTGCTTCCAAATCATCAAATAATTCCATGGATATCTTCTAGCTCCTCTCCAATGCTAATATATCCATTCATCAACTATTCCTGCAAACAATGAAAAGCACAACACCACACATAAAATAAACAAATATGATTTGAGTCGCTTCCCTTGTGGGACTCTGTCTTTTCGAGGTATTCCGCGACCACCGGCAAACTTAGGACGCGGCTCTCCCCAGGATTAAACAGACCCTTCCTGCGTTTCGCAAGGCAACAGAACAGTGAAAGTATATAGTAACTCAAAAGATATTTTGTAGGAGAGGAAGAAGTATGCTCTTAAACTCAAGAGCCAAGAGTCACATACATTCTCTTCATAAATCACCTACTGAAGCACCTTTTATATATGTTTTAGCCAATGGCAAAATAATGGTACGTTGCTATACCATGAAAATGAGTAGTCATTAGCTTTAGACGTTGGCCTTCATAAAGTATTAGTTTTCGGAAAATTATTTCTATTGATGGCTCATTAAAAGACCATTATGTAGTAATATAATGTCCATAAAACAATGCATACGTTTTATAAATAAATGCTCCATAAGAACCCTTTATGGTCATAAAAGAGTGCAACAAATAGCCAACAATAATACTATACAAAATCAATTTTCTGTATCTTGAAAACAAAGTTTTCGTTCTTCAATATAACATATTTTTGTAATCAATTTATTCCAAAAATAGCATTCCATGTTCCATAAAAGTTGCTTAATAAAAGGTGTTCAATTCACATTTAACTCATACAACTTGGTGGGGAATTTAGCCGAATTTAACCTCTTGCGGCTCATTGTTGTATGAGTAAACTTTTCCTCTTACCCACATAAGAATCCAAATTCACTTATAATTTGGACCCCACAATCCCTAATAATTTGGGACTTGTTCCTTATGACACACCCACACGTTAATATTGATAACTCCAACATTATATTCATTTTAAGGATCGTATCTCATGTTTTATTCATGTTGTAACTATCATGAGTAAACATGATGAAAAACATTTTTCCAATTTTTGATGCTTTACATATCTCATGTTTTGTTCATTTTAAGAGTCTATTTTATGTATTATCATTGTTGCCCTATGTTGTGTGCACAAACTTATTACTTGGATCGCTTGTGCTAGGATAGTGTAATCAACGTTAAAATGAGTTGTTGTGGAAAAACTCCCATAGGTTACGTCTGTAGAGAAGAAAAACAGTTGTTGGAATAACAGTCTGCTGCATGAAACTGAATAACTAGAATCGTGAAGGCTGCTGATTCAAATGGTTGGATTGAATCAATGGTGACTTTGACGCTTTTGGATGGAATCAATAATGAAAAAACTATTGGTAGTAATTAGCTAAATACTGCTGATATTTTTTAATTATTTACTTAACAATTTGATTACTGGCGCTTTAATTTTGTTTGATGTTTTAATTGTCCTTCAATTTGTGTTGGCATTGTGATCAGGATGGTTAAGAAGAGAAGAAGAAACAATATTTTAGATTAGGATATCTCTATTTCTAAGACTTTTCCTCCTGAGAAGAAGGAAAAGGAGGAAAAGAAGAAGAAGAAGAGGAATGAGAAAGGTATTAAAAAAGAAAATAAGAAAGAGGAGGATGATAAGACGGAAATGAAGAAAAGACATGAGGAAATTGCTTATATGGGCCTTAAGTGCCCAATTATAAGGTGTGAAAAAAAATATAGACAAGCTTGTTTGTTGTATATATTACTCATGTATAGACAGGGAAGGACTATAGTGTTTGGCGGATCAGTGCCAGAGTTGACTCACAAACATTCGCTACTGAAAATTCTTGGTATGAAAAGTTATTTGTGCTGCTGTACAAAAACTCATTATCGTCAAAGTCGAAAGGGAAGAGTGTTAAAGGTTTTTTCTTTTATTTCTCTCCTAATCTGTATAGTTCAACTTGAGTATAAAAAAATGTTGGAATCTAGATGTATAGTGAGAAAGTATGTTAAAAGTTGTGAATATGATATAAGTTCTCTCTTTTTTCGTTGCAGGCCATGGGTGATTTTCTTCAGCAGGAAAATAGCAATCTCATTACTATAGTGAGAAAGTATGTTAAAAGTTGTGAATAAGATATAAGTTCTCTCTTTTTGTTGCATTAATGACAATCATGGTTTGTTTTTGATACCTTTGAGTGGCTCTGATACCAACAATCATGATTTGTTTATTTTAGAAAGAATTAAAAAATATTGATACAAGAATTTCAAAATGCTAAAACTTAATCTAGACGAAATAAAACATTAATAATAAAAGCAATTCAGAAAATGGAAATTTATTTTATTTGAATTGTTTTTTCAACTTTATAATTAGGTAACCATGTGGTGCAATTATAATGTGACATGCGGTTTAATAAATGTTATCACCATTTTTTTTCAAAATAATCAAATTAAATTTTTTTGAAATATATTGTCCCAAGAATTTGGAATTTTAAAACTGAATATATATATATATATATATATATATATATATTAAAAATTAATAATTCAAGGAATTCTGATAAAAAAGAAAATATTTCTCTTTGAATTATCTATTTTTAACTTCAAATAATTAGGAATCCATGTGGTCCAATCATATTGTGGCAAGTGGTTTAAAAGACATGTCGCCATGAGTTTTAGTATATATAATAGATACAAATGAAATAAAAATTAATAATTTAAGAAATTCTGATAAAAAAGATAATGTTTTTTTTAACTTTAAATAAATAATTATTTTTATCAAAAAAAACTTTAAATAATTATGTATCCATGTGGTCCAATCATATTATGTCAAGTGGTCCAATAGGGAATCTCACCATGAGATTTTATGTATATAATAGATATTCAAAATTAAAATTTTATTACATGTTAAGTCTAGTTTAAGTTGACCCCAGTTGAACCTTAAACCCTTAAACCAGTGTCTCTTCCGGTTCAATGACCAATCCGGTTTTTTCAACCTTGAAATAGAATAAGCAATAACGTTGTGACAACATCATCACTCTGACTATTATCAACCACAAACTATGTATTATGATTTTTCTTTGCTTTCAATTAGTTTTTTATTTTATTAAAAATATATGTGACAGGCTTAAAGGGTCGACCGCTTGAAGCACTTGGCACTACAAAGACGACTTATTAAATCTGATTCCCTTCGAAACCTCTAAAATCAAAGTCCAACCATTTAAAAGACATGACCTCAAAAAGGGCAACTAAATTTGAGACTCTTGAGTTTATTTTATTAACAAACCTCGAATTCCAATTTGAATTATTAGATTAAATTGACTTTTTAAAATAACCCTAATTCCTTTAGGTTTTCCATTAGGTTTTATTTTGATTACTCAAGTTAAAAAAAATACACTGAAAGAAGTCAACATGATATATAACTCAAACCATCTCCAATGGCTAATGTCAAGTACGACATCCCGTTCTTCACAAGGGCAGCAATACTGGCTCTTTGCATTGGAGCTACTCGACAACAGAGAACCACTGAACATCTGGTTGCTAGTTGAATGAAAGAGCTGAAACCAATAGCAGTTTGTGAAATTAGGATAAAGTCATCACCAGGTATGTTGTAAACATAATCAGACATTTAATGCCGCTAACTTGTTCTTCAAGTTCAGCATCAAGGACATGTACGAGGCTGGTACCATCAATGATAAAGGCTAGTGGAATTTTAGGAGAAAGAAGTCGCAGTATCATTGGCATTCAGCTCCCTGATTCCAATGACAAGAGTCCTCAATCCCAGAGAAGAGTAATTATGGATGGCTTTCAATTGCATAGTTTGATGACTTATTTATTACACTTGACATGGATGTATCAGCACCCTTGACCAAAAGTTTCGCTGAATTGTTAGGATACCCCAATATGACTGACATTCTCTTAATGACATCCATTTGCCATGAATTGGCGTGACACCCATGGAGAATTTAAATTGATATGGTGTGACATTGTGGCACATCTGTGCTTATGTGGCATGCCACATGGACTATTGTGCTAATGTGTGTTGCCACGCTTGTCACACCACTTCAGTGCAAATGGATGTCGTTAAGTATTTCCTAATGACATTTGCCAAAACACCTCACTGTAAAAGTTTATTGGCATATAAGAACTCTTTAGAAGTTAATTGTGTCATACACTCCTAAGCAAACATTTCATTGGCCAAAATGCAAGTTAAGCCTTTATACATTCGGTTTCATCTCTTTCTTTTTTCTCTACATTTATTAACAAGGGCGAAATTGTAGCACATACATTAATTTCTCATATATTGAACTTATAATAATAATCAAAGGTTTTCTGAAACTGGACTTATACAAGGACAATAGTGGTATGCAAATTATTATATTATATTCATTTAATCTTATTTATAAGTAACTTTCAGCATATTTCATGAAATCCAAGAAAAAGATAAATCTCATTAACTAATTTTAGTAACTTTTTAACAATATCGTAATTTCATATCCAATAACAATGTTACCATATAATAAATGTAATGTAAAATTATATATCCACATAAAATATTTAGTTAGACTGACCTTTAAATAGGATTAAATTGAGTCTTTTCTATCAGCTCTACAAATTGGGCGAGATGAATAGATCATCAATTAATAACTGTTGAATTAGTTTAGAGAAAAATTATAACAACCGAGTACTTTAAAATAATTTATTCATTACTTTTGATGGTTGTGATCACAGGTTCGAACCATGTTTGAAGCAGTATGCTTATCAAAATCAAAACAAACAAGTTCCATAGTCTCTAACTATTTCTTAGACCACTGCCACTCAGGGTAGACAAACACCTTCATCTTGACCTGCTTCTGTTACAGGCGAGCTTGAGCTACTTTATTGGATATCACTGGTGGTGGCGAAGACACCCCTTGCATGAACTCAGGGTCACTTGCGAGAGCTTCAAGTAACTCATAAGAAGCATATAATTCAATATTAAAGCTACCTTCTTCAGCTCCAGCATCAAATACAAGCTTCCATGTCTTTGGATTTGACAGGCCACTATGTATTCCCACTGGTCTTCCCCAACCAAAATCAAGGGAATACAAGTTTATTCTTGGGGAACTGCTACTTCCCATAAACTTTTCCAATGTTATCACTAACCTCACTTTTTGGAGGCATATATTTGGGTTCTTAGCCCAATCTTCAAAGTCCCTCTTGATCTTTTCCTTAGTGAATGATGATATTACATTGTTCATCTCCAGAGCAAACTTGCCAAGTCCATGGTCTCCTACCAAGTCTCTTACTTTCATCTTCACGTAAGAAAATTGTATTCTGGGTCCAAAGTAATTTTGTCAGGAATTGGTGGGTGAGAAATTTTGTTTTGTCCAAAAGCCACAAACATTCTATAAGTGACTGATTCCTCTGGATCCAGATGCTGATTCCTAATCACGGATCTCCAGACACGGCTGGTTACAGCTTGTATTGATGAGGAGATTTTGTTGCTGATAACACCATCCCTTATCTCCGAATTAGCCTTTTCTTTAAGTTCCACAATTTTCTCCCCTCTAAAGTGGAAGATCCTTTGAGATAATGGGAAAGGCCGATAAGAATCATCAACTGAAGATGTCTTACTATTAGTCTCCTTTATAACTCTAAAAGGGATTCATATAGGGCATGGTATGTTACCATGAGGAAACCAACGTTCAAATGATGCGAGTTTTGAAGTCCGGAGCCGCCACTGCCATCGTTGAGGACTGGAGCCGCTGCTGCCGCAGCCCAAAGCCGCCGCCGCCGCCAAGCTCGGTTAGTAGTAAAAGTGATCTTGAGCCAAGAAATGTTTATAATCATCTCATCTCTATGAGCAGCAAGAAATTAGGAAGGAAGAAGGCCATTGCTGGGGAGTTTCTCTAAACATAGTCTTGCTCTTTTTCTTGTTTATTCTAAATGTATTTATCCTACTGTGGCTTGTTGTGGTTTACGATGATGCAAGCTAGTATTTGGTTTAGGATTATTTTGACTCATTCAATGGATTGAGATTTGTTAAGACCTCGATCTTTTAGTTGTTAATGAATTTCATGTGTGGTTTTTATCTTGTTTTTTACTCGCTTAAGTGCTTGATCACTACTTACTTAATTAGTTAAATGGAATATGACTTGAGAAAGTATATTTTGTTTTAAATCTCGGATAAAAACATGTTGAACTTAAAATTTATGGTTTTAAATGGATGATTTGTTGGTAATATAGAGATATAGTTATCAATCTAAAATTGTCACTAAAAGGTTGGCTCTGGAGTAGAGCTTGTATTAATTGTAGCAAGAGATTGCACAATTAATACAAGTAGAAATTTGAACTTGATTTGAGAAAACTTTTTCAAATGTCTATGAACCTTAGGCAAACACATGTTTTCATTAACAAACTAATTAAGAGGGATTTAATTATGTTTCATGAAATGGAATGATGATGAATAATCCTAGACTTTTCTTTTCTTGAATTTAATTGTTAGTTTAGTTTTAGTTAAATTATTTTTAATTTAGTTACTTTAGAAACTCAAAACCCAAATATTTCCACTCAACCTAATTGATAACATAATTGTAATAATTAATCCGTTTTGTCTTAGTCTGTGTGAACGATAACTTTTATACTACTAATTTTGACGACTCGTACGCTTACGGTAAGACCGGAAACGACCGATAAGTCAGGCGCCACTTGAAGGACACCGAATTAGTGGTTGGTGTAGTGTTGCCTTGGGTCTAGTCCTTCAAGAAATTTTAGAATCAAGGGATTAGTGGAAGCTAACCCCCGGGTGTCATTCTCTTGAGGAGCTTAATGCAAAAGAGATCCTAGTAACTGATGCTAAACTTGTAAGGCGTGAGAAAATGCATTTAATTGGACTTTTTAAATAAGATAATTAATATGAAAAATATGTTTTCAAAGGCGATTAAAGATTAGGAAAAAGAAAGAGAAAATTTAATCAAATAAAATGGACTTTTCTTGGGGAATGATAGGAATAACTAACCTAGCTCAATTAATGTATTTAGGGAGTCACTAGGGTGCTAATTCACTAATTTACCAAACCTCATCAACCCATGAGTCCAATTACCTAATTAGTGGGACCAAAACTAACTAGAAATTGTTAAGCCCCTTAGCACTTTTGAGTTTTCTCTAGGTTTCCTAAAATACTAAACTTCACCAACCGACAAGTCTAATACCTAGTCTCATGAACCATTCAATTAGGTATTATTAATTACCCTAGAGTGTGATTAGTGATTACAATGCATTAGGTTCAATTACAATTTAATTCAACAAACTATCTATCAATACCATTAGTAAATAGAGATATTTAATGAATTATAAAGAACATCTGTATGACCATACATATTTTTGAGTTCAAATCCCTCTTTACAAGTCAAAATCACAATCAAACTCAACTAACATGATAATCTAAATCTCAAAGTATAAATGATAAACCTAACCTAGGAAAATCATAAATACAAGAGAAAGATAAAGAACAAAACTCCCCTATCAAGCATGAGAGCTCAAGCTATACCTCCATAGTTCCCAAAAGTAAAGAGGTTTAGTTGTTGCAGGTCATGGAGAAGAAAGTCATATGATTATTGAAAGAGTGATGTTTTTGTGTTGAGAGAATATGAGAATGGAATCATTGGTGTATTATGCGTGATATATATATATATATATTATTGGGATAAGGATTTGATGATGATGATGATATATATATTAAGGTAAATTGTTATTTATTCCTCCTTTTTCTCCATGTAGCCCAAGTCAATATGCAATATTTCCTCCTTTTTATGCGTGTGCTGCTCCCTCTATATGCTGAACGTGTATGTATATATGTAAATAAGTAGTTGTTTGACTCCTTCCATTTTTCCTCTTTTGAATTCAAATTAACTGTATCATAAGAGTTACATCCTTGACTTCTACCAAGCTTGTTATCTCATTCCTTGACCGTATCACGTGCATGTGGTTTTTGAAATCTCATTCCTTAACTTCTTCCAAGCTTGTTATCTTTATTCCCTTTTTTTCCTCTCTCAAACTGTATCTGCAAAAGATAAATGTTTATACCATGGAATTCATGCTTTTTAGCATGATTCATATTCTTTTGAATATACTTTTGGAGTAATTATACACACTTTAAAGGCTATTTGATTCATGATTTTTGGTAGTACATGTTTTTAGTGGTTTCGAATATTTTGATAAGTTAATCATATAAGTTAAGTGTTTTGCAAGTCAAATGTGTTTAGGAAATTAAAGCCAAGTCAGGTGAGAAGTCAAGATGAATGAAAGGAGGCCAAAACACATTGGAGTAACTCATTTGCTTCGGAAGAAATCAATTTTCAGCAAAAACAGAACTGAGCCACGGCATGATTCTATGTGGAACTTCTGTGCCGCGGCCCAAATTGAACCTGAGTTACAGAGAATTAGTATGCCGCGGCATGCTTTTGGTCCACTGTACTGAGCCGCGGCATGATCGCGTAAAAATTGCCACCTCATCATTTTTCACTCAAAAATGAGTGTTTAAAAGGAAAGAAACGAAAATGGCAAGGGGGTTCTGACTTTTGGAGGCTTGCAAGCTATTGGGTGTGCTAGGGTTTGGGATTTTGAGGAGATTGAAGCAAAGATTGGAGCTTTGGAAGAGATTTGGAGCTTCAACTATTTGGTTTTCTTCATTTTCATCTTCCTTTCCTTTCTCATGTCATTTATGGCTATACTCTCATTGTGTATTTGTGCTTTTATATTGACTATGAGTAGCTAAACTCATTTATCTAGGATTATTTTGAACCCTTGTATGGAGTAACTCTTTAAAACTCCTATCCTTTTGTGATTAATATATATATATGTGTTTATTTTACTCTATCCCTAATGCCTCTAAGTGATTGATCACCATTTAGTTGCTATGTTCATTTGACTTGAGACTCGAGAGAGCTAGGTTAAGTGTAAAACTTGAGTAAAATAGTGTGAGAACTTGAAGTTTGCATGACAAATGAATGGTTTTGTTAATAAGATAGACATATACTTATTAGCCTCACATAGCCACATTAGGGTTGAAACTAAGAAATTGGGTTTTATTAATTGTGACAAGACATTGCATGATTAATATAATTAAACACTTGTTCTTGACTCGACGGAGCGTTTACAAGTATGTTAGAACCCTAGGTTAACACATATATAAACATTAAAGCAATTAGGGTAGAAGTTGATTAAAGGTTACAAGATACAAGGGGGAGAAATAATCCTACGTTGCATTTCTCTTTAAAGTCAAGAAACATTTTTAGCATCTAGTTTATATTTTCAAACTATAGTTTTAGTTGTTAAATTCTCAACCAATATTTGATTAGCTCAACTTAATTAAATGACAAAGCCTCTTGTTTGACCGGATTTGTATCCCAATCCTCGTGGGAACGATCTTTACTTACTACTTTATTACTTGGCGCGGCCCGTGCACTTGCGGAGCGAACAAGTTTTTGGCGCCGTTGCCGGGGATTTGGAAACAAATCCTTTGGTCAACCCCAGGCTTGGTTATTAAATTTCGAGTGAGCATAATATATATAATTAATTTTTCTTTTCTTTGTCTACTAATACTTTTGTTAGTGCAATACCTGCTTTGTGTTGTTCTTCCTCTAATTGTGCTACAGGTTTATGCAACCGGTGCATCCGGACAGCTTGGAAGTAGTTCTGGAGCTTGAAAACTTTGTTGACGCGACAGACACTGAATCTGAAACCATGGCTGATGATGAGTATGATCGGGCTACTGTGAATGACTTTGCTACCAGAAACATGGGTGGTGCTCAGTCTTGTATCAGGTTGCCAGAGATGCGAGCTCACAACTTTGAGATTAAGCCGGTTATGATTACTATGCTTCAACTGCACGGTATGTTCCATGGGCTTCACAAGGAAGATGCAAACAAGCACTTGTTGTATTTCTTGGAAGTGTGCAATTCTTTCAAGCAAAATGGAGTTCCTGATGATGTTCTTAGACTCCAGCTGTTCCCTTTTTCTCTGCAAGGGAAAGCTAGGGAGTGGTTTGATAACTTGCCAGAGGGATCCATCGATTCTTGGAATGCTCTTGAGAATAAGTTCAGAGCAAGGTTCTTTTCTGATGATAAGTCTGTTGAAGCAAGAGATGAGTTCCTGAGTTTCAAGCAATATCCCGATGAGCATCTCTATGCTGCGTGGGAAAGGTACAGATTGCTAATGAAACAGTGTCCTAATCATGGGGTAGACAAGTGGGTCATCCTTCAGATCTTCTGTAACCGCATTAATCCTCAATCTCAAGCTATGCTCGACTCAATGACAAATGGAGGATACAGACATGTCCCGGTTAATGAGATGTTCCGACTGCTTGATCAGCTAGCTGCTAACAATTCTCAGGGTACAGACAGGCGTTCACAGCCTCTTACTACTCCAAAAGAAGATGTCACTTCTTCCTCACAGATGGCTACTATTCTGTCTGCTATAAACAAGCGTTTTGATATGCTTGAATCGCAAGCTCAAAGAAGTAAAGCTCAGGGTGTTCATTCTGTGCATATGACCCCAATTGTGTGCGATCAATGTGAAGATGTTCATCTTCCAGACCAATGCCCTCTGTACATGGCTCCTGAGTCGGTGAACTATATGGGGAAATTTCAGAATCCTAACAACAACCCTTACTCCAACACTTATAACCCAGGGTGGAGAAATCACCCAAACTTTAAATGGAGTCAAGGGCAAGCTGTGAATCCTTCGCCTTCTTCTGGTGTTAAGCCTTCACACCCACCGGGTTTTCAAAGTCAAACTACACAAGTACCTCAAAAGGAAGAATCCAAAATAGATAGGATGGAGAAAATGTTGTCACAACTCTTGGCAGGGCAAGAAGCTGCGAGACTTCAGAATGATGCTAGGCTAGCGGGTCATGATGCCTCTATAAAAAATCTTGAGATACAAATGGGGCAACTCGCGTCGCAAGTGAATGTGTTGACAAGAGGAGGTCTTCCTAGTGACACGATTCCTAATCCAAGGAATAAGGGCAAAGAAGAATCCAAGGTGATCACTCTAAGGAGTGGAAAACAAGTTGATAATGAACCTAAGCCTCAAGGAGCTGACAAAGAAGCTCCTAATGAGATTGTTCCTGATGAGGGTGCCAATGTTGATGAAACCATTCTAGTTGATGGAAGTGTCTCTAGGAAGGAAACTGTTGTTGAAAGCAAAGACAAAGCGCAACATAAGGATGGTGGTGATGACAAGGCGAAACCACATGAGGCAAAACCAAAATATGTGCCTCCTCCTCCTTTTCCTCAAAGACTTAAAAAGCAACATGATGATGGGCAATTCAAGAAGTTTCTTGAGATGTTTAAGCAATTGCATATCAACATCCCTTTTGTGGAAGCCTTAGAGCAAATGCCAAAATATGCAAAGTTTATGAAAGATGTGCTTTCTAAGAAAAGGAGATTCAATGAGTTTGAGACAGTTGCCGTGACTACTAGTTTCACCGATGCTATCAAGCAATTTCCGCCCAAGCTTAAAGATCCTGGTAGTTTCTCTATTCCATGTCACATTGGAGAAAAATTCTTGGGTAAGGCTTTGTGTGATCTTGGGGCAAGTGTGAATCTTATGCCTCTCTCTGTGTTTAAAAGGCTAGAGTTGGGTGAAGCTAGGCCAACTACTGTGACCTTGCAACTTGCTGACAGAAGCATCTCTTATCCTCGTGGTATAATAGAAGATGTTTTGGTAAAAGTGGAAAAGTTTATCTTTCCTGTGGATTTCATTGTCCTTGATTTTGAAGCAGATAGGGAGATTCCGATTCTTTTGGGAAGACCGTTCTTGGCAACTGCAAGAACTTTGGTTGATGTTGAGAAAGGTGAGCTCACATTGAGAGTTGCAGATGAGCAGGTCACTTTTAGTATGCATAAGTTGTTGAAGTCTCCTGATCAATCAGAGCAATGTTTATTTGTTGATATCCTTGAGCAAGTGATGCAAGAAGAGTTCAATGAATCTGTGTGTCATGACCCAGTTGAAGCTGTGTTACTTGGTGTGCAAGATGGTAGTGAAGACATGCAGGAATGTTCGGCCATTATGGATGCTCCAATATCTTTTCCTAGAAGTCGTGTACCATTTGAATCTTTGGATTTAGCATATCTTGATAGGCCAAAGCTCAAGCCATCTCTTGAGGATCCACCATCTGTGGAATTGAAAACCTTACCTTCACATTTGTGCTATGTTTACTTGGGTGCCAATGATACTTTACCGGTGATTATTGCTTTGGATTTGACAGTCCAGCAAGAGGAGCAGTTGGTGAAAGTTTTGAAAGAGCACAAGAAAGCCATCGGGTGGACTATTGCAGATATAAAGGGTATTAGTCCTTCTACTTGTATGCACAAGATTTTTCTTGAGGAGAATCACAAATCCTCCATTGAGCATCAGCGTAGGTTGAACCCCATTATGAAAGAAGTTGTGAAGAAAGAAATCTTGAAGTGGCTTGATGCAGGCATTGTGTATCCGATTTCTGACAGTTCTTGGGTGAGCCCAGTCCAATGCGTCCCTAAAAAGGGCGGTATGACTGTAGTGGCTAACACCCACAATGAGTTGATCCCTACTCGCACTGTCACAGGTTGGAGAGTCTGTATGGATTATCGCAAGTTGAATGCCGCCACTCGGAAGGATCACTTCCCGCTACCTTTTATTGATCAGATGCTTGACAGGTTGGCAGGGAAGGAATTCTTTTGTTTTCTGGATGGTTACTCTGGGTACAACCAAATTGCTATATCACCGGAAGATCAAGAAAAGACTACTTTTACTTGTCCATATGGGACTTTTGCGTTCAAGCGTATGCCTTTTGGTTTGTGCAACGCACCAGCTACTTTTCAGCGGTGTATGATGGCTATCTTTGCTGACATGATTGGGCACTCTATGGAGGTATTTATGGATGACTTCACTGTCTTTGGGGATTCTTATGATGAATGTTTGGAAAATTTGGCTAATGTGTTAAAAAGATGTGAAGACACCAACTTGGTCTTGAATTGGGAGAAATGTCACTTTATGGTGAAAGAAGGGATAGTGCTTGGCCACCGTGTGTCAAAGAATGGTTTGGAAGTGGATAAAGCTAAAATTTCTGTGATTGAGCAACTTCCTCCACCAATCAATGTCAAAGGTGTGAGGAGTTTTCTTGGTCATGCTGGTTTCTACCGCCGGTTCATTAAAGACTTCTCTAAGGTTGCTAAGCCTTTATGTGCCTTGCTTGAGAAAGATGTTGAATTCAAGTTTGATGATGCGTGTTTGAAAGCATTTGAGGAATTGAAGAGGAAACTGGTGTCTGCACCTATTATGATGGCTCCTGATTGGGCTTTACCTTTTATTGTGATGTGTGACGCTAGTGACTATGCTGTGGGTGCGGTTCTTGGTCAAAAGAAGGATAAAGTCTTTCACCCGATTTATTATGCTAGCAGAACTCTAGATGATGCGCAAGAAAATTACACCACTACTGAGAAAGAGTTGCTTGCGGTGGTGTATGCTTTTGGTAAGTTCCGATCATATCTTGTGGGTGCTAGAGTGACTGTGTACACCGATCATTCCGCTTTGAAGTATTTATTTAGCAAGAAGGATTCAAAAGCACGGTTGATTAGATGGGTGCTTCTTTTGCAAGAGTTTGATTTAGAGATTGTGGATAGGAAGGGTACAGAGAATCAAGTGGCTGATCATCTGTCCAGGTTGAGTACTGATGCTCAACTAGAAGAAGGCAAAATTATTGATGAGACATTCCCGGATGAGCAGCTGTTTGCTATTAGTCAGGTTATGACTCCTTGGTATGCTGATATTGTGAATTTTCTTGTTTCTGGTATAATCCCTTATGATTTGCAACCTTACCAACGGAGGAAGTTTTTGCATGATGTTAAGTACTACTATTGGGAAGATCCATTTTTGTTCCATCAGTGTGCTGACCAAATTCTTAGAAGATGTATTCCTGAGTTTGAGCAACAAGAGATTTTGAACTGTTGTCATGCCTCTGACTATGGAGGCCACTTTGGTGGTAACAAAACTGCGGCCAAGGTTTTACAAAGTGGATTTTATTGGCCTTCATTATTCAAAGATGCCTATGAATTTACCTTGAAGTGTGATCGATGCCAAAGGTTGGGTAACATCTCAAGAAGGAATGAAATGCCTCTTAACAATATGCTTGAAGTGGAATTATTTGATGTTTGGGGCATAGACTTCATGGGACCATTTCCCAAGTCTTTTAACAACCTGTACATCTTAGTCGCTGTTGATTATGTCTCAAAGTGGGTTGAAGCGGTGGCTTTGCCTACTAATGATGCTAAGGTGGTGGTTAAGTTCTTGAAGAAGCAAATTTTTACTCGCTTTGGCACTCCTAGAGCCATTATAAGTGATGGTGGTACCCACTTTTGCAACAACAAATTTCAAGCTCTTTTGGAGAAATATGGTGTCAAGCATAAGGTTTCTTTGCCATATCATCCTCAAACAAATGGCCAAGCTGAAATTTCCAATCGTGAGATCAAGAAAATTCTTGAGAAAACAGTGGGCATAACAAGGAAGGATTGGTCCATGAAACTTGATGATGCGTTATGGGCTTATCGGACTGCTTACAAGACTCCAATTGGTATGTCTCCATACCGGCTTGTGTTTGGAAAGGCTTGTCATCTACCGGTGGAGTTGGAGCACAATGCTTATTGGGCTATCAAAAAGCTCAATTTTGATGCTAAGATTGTGGGTGAAAAGAGGCTTCTGCAATTAAATGAGCTTGAAGAGTTTAGACTCAATGCCTATGAAAGCTCAAGGTTGTACAAGGAGAAAACAAAGAGGTGGCATGACAAGAAGATTCTACCTAAGGAGTTTGTGGTTGGGCAACAAGTTCTTCTGTTCAACTCCAAACTGAGATTATTTCCTGGGAAGCTTAAGTCCCGTTGGTCCGGACCGTTCACTGTAGTCCAAGTTCTTGATCGTGGTGTTGTAGAGCTTGAGAATGATGAAGGACGAAAATTCAAAGCTAATGGTCAGCTGCTGAAGCATTATTGGAGTGGTGAGATAGATCGTGCATCAGTCTCACTACCCCTCTCTGATCCTGTTTAAAGCAGAGAAGAGTCTAGCTAAAGACTATAAATTAAGCGCTTTTTGGGAGGCAACCCAAGTTCTCAACTTTTCTCTTTTATTAGTGATTTTTGTGTTATTTTAGTTTATTTTGGTAGATTTGCACTTTTTTTTTTATAGGAAGAAAATTTTTCTTGATGCTTGACTTGCTTTTGGTGGTGACCGCTGGAGCTTACGGTTGTGGAATGCAAGAAGAGGTCTACAAAGAGGAGTAAATCTTAAACCTCATCTTGGTTTCAGTTTTAAGCATTATTGTGGATGATCACATGGAATTGCTTTAATGGACTGATATTGTGGTGTAGCTATGTCACTTGATCAATTTTAGTCTCATGAGGTGAATTTTGATATGACTTATGCTTAATTGTGCTGAAATGATCCTCATGGTGTTTGTATGAGTGATTTCCTTGTCTTTAATATGGAAGGTGCATATGATTTTTGTTGTTGTTGAGCTAGACTAATGAGAAAAGTTCTGTGTGGATTGTGTGGATTTGGGCTAATTCTTCATAAAGGAATGTGCATTTAAATGAAGCTTGATATATGTTTTGATTGGAGCATATTTTGACAATGAGTTCATGTGGTTGGATCTTGGAGTAATTGTATGGTACTAACTTTGTATGAAGTGATGAGATGAGATTATGGGTGATTTATTGCATGGTTGAGCTTCATTTTTGGCGTGAACTGTTGTTGATAGTGTGTGTGAGAAGTATGGATGTTTTGGCATGGGAGTGTAGTGATTTTGGTAAGGGTGAGTGAATTTTTATGGATGTGCATGAATTGTGTCATGAAGAGATTTTTGAATGAGGGGATTTTCAATAAATTGGACTTGTGTTTCAAATGAGCTTTAAGACATGTGTTTGAGGGCTTAAT
Organism: Mimosa pudica; assembly: GCA_029929735.1. Classification (NCBI taxonomy): domain Eukaryota; kingdom Viridiplantae; phylum Streptophyta; class Magnoliopsida; order Fabales; family Fabaceae; genus Mimosa; species Mimosa pudica. Next base: position 6,028,160 of record JAKELP010000035.1, read on the forward strand.
TGACTCCAATTTTGGTGAAAGTGTGATTTTATTGTGTTTTATGTGAAATATATCAGCAAATTCAATGTTTTTTTTGAGCTGATATGAATACTGTCATCATGCCGCGGCATGAGTTATTTGTGCCGCGGCTGAATTCGCGTCATTTAGTCAGCTGAATTGACAGAGAAATATCATGCCGCGGCTCACATTGCTGGCCGCGGCATAGTAAATCTCTGCCAATGAAAGTGCCAGAGCATGCCACGGCTCAATGTTCATGCCGCGGCACATACACATTAATATAAAAAAAAAATAATTTAATAAAACTTCACCCCTCAAAACCCTTACTTCCCTCCTTCTTCAACATCCCAAAACGGCGCCCCCCTTTCCCTTCACAGTCGCCCCCCTCCGCTGTCACCACCGCCGGCCGTCTCCACCGTCGGCCACCACCACCGGATCGCCGCCGTCGAACCCCTCTTTCTCTCTTACCTTCTCTTTTCTCCCTCATTCCGTCTCAGTCCGAAAACCCCAACCCACAAGCACCGGCCTCCGCCCCGTTTCACGCCGCCGTCACCACCGTCGTTCAGCTCCTCCGTTCCTCGCCGTCAAGTTCGCCGATCTCCCTTCCTTTTTCATCTTCTTCGAGCTCGCCATCTTAAAACCCACTCCCACATCTAAAACCCCAACCCACAAGCGCCGGCCACCAGCCCCAAACCACCGCCGGCCACCATTCCTCTTCCCTCTTCCTCGCCGTCGGCCCTCTGCCTCAGTTTCTCCGGCCACCACTGTTTCTTGCGGCCTTATCTCTTGTTTCTCTCATATTTGAAGCTTTCTCCGGCCACCACTCTCTCTTAGTCTCGGTGAGAAACCTTTCTCTGACTCTGCTTTACTTTAGTTGTTTCTCTGGCTTAGTTATCATGAATATCAAGTAAGATGCATTTTTGGTAACACCTGAGAATGAGAGTGGTTTTGGATAGTGCATGTCTGCTTAGGTAGTAGGCATTTTCTGAATACTGAATGAGCTGTTTACTTTAGATAGCATTGCTCAATGTCTATGCCTGAATGTTAGAGGTTGCAATGGCCTGCACGTTCTGGTTGGAATATAGATTAATCAAGAGTCAATTAAGCTGGAATTTTTGTTGTCTGCATTCAAAGGGAGATGAATGATAGTTTAACAAATGGACTTTAAATGTCAAGCTGAAAGCTGTGCCTATTACTCTTGCAGTGAGAATGTGGTTGAATTGAATGAGAATAGCAAGTGAGAATTGAGGATATAGGTGAAACAATTTGTGAGATTTCAAGGCAAACTTCTGAATGTTGACAGTGCTTGAGTTCTTAGCTTACATTGTGCCTATGATCTGTTTTGGCATAAATGGTTTAGGTGAGTTTGATGGTTTATTGTGGCCAAGTGCAATGAGTAGGTCATGATTGAGGTCACTGGGGTAATAGTTGAAAATCAGTGATGAGACTTTGTTATTCTGTTTTGGCTGAGGTTAAATGATGGGTGTTTAGTTATTGATTTGCACAAATGAAGTTTCTAAGATAGTTGAGCGTAGTCATTGTTGTTTTGTGTAAACAAGGAGAGTTGTGATGAGGTTTTGTGAGCAGTGGGCAAGGGAAGTGAGGTAGTTTCTTTTGGTCAATAACTGAATCTTTTGGGAAAAGTTTCATTTGATGGTACATGTTAGGCATTGCATATCATTAGTTAGGATAGCATTTAGGTAGTTAGAAATTTTTGATGCATTGAATAAGAGTGTCTCTTTTGTTAGTTCGTGCTTGTTCACTGTGTGGATGGAATGTTTAATTATTTTCCAGGAACATGGCTCCTTGCAAATCCAAAAACTCCTCCAAATCAAAAAAATCCAAGCCCACTAAGGCCATCAACAAATCTAAGAATCTGAAAAAGGGTAAACCAATGGACACACTGCTTGAGCTAGCACTCACCAAGGACATTTTTGACCCTCCAACAGAATGGGAGAGGACAAAGTTTGAAAATATTGAGGTCCAGTCATATCATGATAAGTGGGTCATGGATAGAAATTTCATTCAAGAGAGAGAATTCCCTTACCATAGTAGTCCAGGCTTTTATCTGATGTTGCAAAACAAACATAAAGCCGATGAACTTGCACAAAGAAGAGAAAAAGGGTGCAGATCTCTGGTTAGGGAGTACTATGCTCATGCAGCATACTCCAAGTCCCTTAAGTGCAATGTGCGTGGATGTATGATCAAGATTGATGAGGCCACCATCCGAGCACTCTATGCCCTTTCTCCGGTCCAAAACTGCCACTACACTCAATCCAAGACAAACCCGGAGCCCACTCTGTGGGATGATGTGTTAAAGGGGCTAACACTTCCAAACCAACAAAAATGGTATTATAAGTCGAGATGGGGCAAATATCTCAAGCGCGCTCAACTGAATTTGGAAGCACACTATTGGCATCACTTTGTTGCTAACAACGTGATGCCGATATCTCACTTGAATAATATTTGTGATGATCGAGCCCTTTTGATATTCCACCTTCTGCGTGGTAACTCGGTGGACTTCGCTGCCATTATGTTCCGCACATTGGAGGCTCACATTTATGATCATACACTTCAAATTGTGTTTCCCCATCTCATTTATAAGCTTTGCAGCCAGCAGGTTCAGATTGCACCCTATGAGGAAGAGTTCAAACCTTTGTCCAAGTTTAACTACAAGTCTATCAAGGGGCATGAGGCTGTGGATGTGGCGGGACAACCACAAGGGGATGTGGGGGAACAGAATGATGTTAATCTCACTGCGGAACAAGCTCCTCCACCGCCAGAAGCTAGTGACATCATGGCAGCCCTCAACAATTTGACTGCTCGAGTTGACAGGATTGAGAAGTGGGTGCTTGCCATTGCTAAGGCTGTAAATGCCAGATTACCATCATCAGAGGATGAGCTGAGCAATGATGGGGAGGAGGGTTAATTAGTGTCATGTTTGATATGTGTGTTTCTCTTTTTGGATGTAGCTTAACTTAAGCTAACACTTGTCTTTTGATTGAAAGTGCAATCTTGCACTCCCTTCTTTTGGTTGCATGCTTTGTAATTCTGTTTGATAGCTTCAAGTTTCATCTTTGGATTATGCTGGGTCTTGGTAGATGTTTTTTGTAAAGAAAATGTGTTAACTGACTTGTGCACATACTTCCCTGCAATGAATATATATTTGGTTACATCTGTACATTTTCTATGCTTTTGCTCTCCCTTGTGTTTTCTTACAGTGAGCTCTAGCGATTTTTGTACCTCTCATGAAGCACAAACTTTCTCCTTTTGTGACTATGCTGCTGCGTGAGAGAAGGCCTTTAGTCTTTCCCTGATGACAGTGAGGGCACTGTCCATTTCAAGTTTGGGGGTAAGGGCATTTTTGAATTGAATAAATGAACATGCTGAATTATCATGGATTCCATTGTTAGACCTTTGAAACTTAGACTTGTATGTTCAAATTTTTTGAAAAATATGTTTTAGATTGATCAACTATCTGCTGAAGTTCATGCATGATCCAATGATAGGTGTTGCTTAGACTATATGCTTAATTGGAAATTTTGGGAGATTTTTGAATGCTTGAGGAACAATGCAAGTCTCGTTTCTGGCAATTTACCCTTTCTGCACTTAAGCTGGGATGATAGAAATTCTCTTTTTAGATGACAATTATAACAAATTGGTATGTGTGGACATTTTTTTGATAGATAGACTTTATAACCTTCCTTGGAATCTCTTGAAATTAGGGAATGATTCACACAATTTTAAAAAAATGATTAGGGCAATTTTTTAAATGCGTTTGAGCCTTTTAAAGCTAACCCATGAAATCATTTCCACTTGCACCCTCTTTGAGCTTTATAATGAAAAACCATGATAATTTTCGTTTGAACCCCACATTGGACTTAACCCTTTTAGCCCGAAAAACCATGAATTACCTTGATCTTGAGATAATTGACATTTCATTTTAGTGAGGATTGGTGTGGTTATCAAAGGTGAATGTATAATGTAAATACAATGTGAAAAGGGAAATAGTGGTTGTGAAAAAAAAAAAATTGTACTCCCAAGTTCCAAAAAGAAAAAAAATGGTGATGAATGAAATGAAGATGTTGAACTCTAAAAAAAAAAAAAAATTCTTTCACCAAGACTTGGAGTACAAAGAATCAATGAGATAAGTTTGGGGGAATGTTTGATTTCTTTGAAGAAATTTTTGTGCATGAGTGAATATAGTGAAATGTAATTTATCTCAAGGTATTTGAATTCCTTTCCCCATTCTTTCAAATAGCTACAAACTTAAACCCCTGGCCCCATTACAAGCTTCAAAAGTCCCTTTGATTTTGAAATTGTGTTGTTCCCTAGTGGAAAGAGAGGAAAAGGTTAGGAAGTAAAATCTTGATATTGAGGATGTTTCACACATATTGAGTTGTTACTTTGGATTCTAACTAGTGCATGGACATCATCTTTAAGCTTCACACACACACAAAATTGTTGGCAACTTGTTCTTGAATTGTGAACCATGCATTCATCTCTATCCCTCTTCTTTCCCTTTAAGCATATCTCTTGAGCAACCGGTGAGGATAACATCTTGCATTTATGTTAAGTTGATAATTGATCAATCTTGTTCCATTTTATATTGATTTACTCGAGGACGAGTAAAAGTCTAAGTTTGGGGGTGTGTTTATACCATGGAATTCATGCTTTTTAGCATGATTCATATTCTTTTGCATATACTTTTGGAGTAATTATACACACTTTAAAGGCTATTTGATTCATGATTTTTGGTAGTACATGTTTTTAGTGGTTTTGAATATTTTGATAAGTTAATCATATAAGTTAAGTGTTTTGCAAGTCAAATGTGTTTAGGAAATTAAAGCCAAGTCAGGTGAGAAGTCAAGATGAATGAAAGGAGGCCAAAACACATTGGAGTAACTCATTTGCTTGGGAAGAAATCAATTTTCAGCAAAACCAGAATTGAGCCACGGCATGATTCTATGTGGAACTTCTGTGCCGCGGCCCAAATTGAACCTGAGTTACAGAGAATTAGTATGCCGCGGCATGCTTTTGGTCCACTGTACTGAGCCGCGGCATGATCGCGTAAAAATTGCCACCTCATCATTTTTCACTCAAAAATGAGTGTTTAAAAGGAAAGAAACGAAAATGGCAAGGGGGTTCTGACTTTTGGAGGCTTGCAAGCTATTGGGTGTGCTAGGGTTTGGGATTTTGAGGAGATTGAAGCAAAGATTGGAGCTTTGGAAGAGATTTGGAGCTTCAACTATTTGGTTTTCTTCATCTTCATCTTCCTTTCCTTTCTCATGTCATTTATGGCTATACTCTCATTGTGTATTTGTGCTTTTATATTGACTATGAGTAGCTAAACTCATTTATCTAGGATTATTTTGAACCCTTGTATGGAGTAACTCTTTAAAACTCCTATCCTTTTGTGATTAATGTATATATATGTGTTTATTTTACTCTATCCCTAATGCCTCTAAGTGATTGATCACCATTTAGTTGCTATGTTCATTTGACTTGAGACTCGAGAGAGCTAGGTTAAGTGTAGAACTTGAGTAAAATAGTGTGAGAACTTGAAGTTTGCATGACAAATGAATGGTTTTGTTAATAAGATAGACATATACTTATTAGCCTCACATAGTCACATTAGGGTTGAAACTAAGAAATTGGGTTTTATTAATTGTGACAAGACATTGCATGATTAATATAATTAAACACTTGTTCTTGACTCGACGGAGCGTTTACAAGTATGTTAGAACCCTAGGTTAACACATATATAAACATTAAAGCAATTAGGGTAGAAGTTGATTAAAGGTTACAAGATACAAGGGGGAGAAATAATCCTACGTTGCATTTCTCTTTAAAGTCAAGAAACATTTTTAGCATCTAGTTTATATTTTCAAACTATAGTTTTAGTTGTTAAATTCTCAACCAATATTTGATTAGCTCAACTTAATTAAATGACAAAGCCTCTTGTTTGACCGGATTTGTATCTCAATCCTCGTGAGAACGATCTTTACTTACTACTTTATTACTTGGCGCGGCCCGTGCACTTGCGGAGCGAACAATAAATAAGAAGGAAATAGTAATAATAATATAAATATACATTTCCTTTATTCAATTAAGCCTATTTATAAGGAAGTAGTTATATATGTATAAATATTTTTTTTTTACTTCTCCTCTCTTATGTTTCACGTAACATTCTCCCTTATTTTGTATCAAATATTTATTATTTTCATAAAATCCCTTTTTAATATCTCATCTTTTTCTAACCATTAACATAATCTGATTAATTCAAATAATGGCTAAATATTTCATCTAAATATATTAAAAACCTCAAATTAACCCATATGATAAAATTATATAAATATTAAGATATGTCAACCTGCTTCTCTGTTACAGGCGAGCTTGAGCTACTTTATTGGATATCTCTTGTGGTGGCGAAGACACCCCTTGCATGAACTCAGGGTCACGTGCCAGTGCTTCTAGTAACTCATAAGAAGCATATAACTCAATATCAAAGCTACCTTCTTCAGCTCCAGCATCAAATACAAGCTTCCAAGTCTTTGGATTTGACAGGCCACTATGTATTCCCACTGGTCTTCCCCAACCAAAATCAAGGGAATACAAGTTTATTCTTGGGGAACTGCTAGTTCCCATAAACTTTCCAATGTTATCACTAACCTCACTTTTTGGAGGCATATTTGGGTTCTTAGCCCAATCTTCAAAGTTCCTCTTGATCTTTTCCTCAGTGAATGATGATATTACATTATTCATCTCCAGAGCAAACTTGCCAAGTCCATGGTCTCCTATCAACTCTCTAACTTTCATCTTCACGTAAGAAAATTGTATTCTGGGTCCAAAGTAATTGTCAGGAATTGGTGGGTGAGAAATTTTGTTTTTTCCAAAAGCCACAAACATTCTATAAGTGACTGATTCCTCTGGATCCAGATGCTGATTCCTAATCACGGATCTCCAGACATGGCTGGTCACAGCTTGTATTGAGGAGATTTTGTTGCTGATAACACCATCTCTTATCTCCCAATTGGCCTTTTCTTTTAATTCCATAATTTTCTCCCTTCTAAAGTGGAAAATCCTCTGAGATAATGGGAAAGGCTGATAAGAATCATCAACTGAAGATGCCTTAATATTAGTCTCCTTTATAACTCTGAAAGGGATTCGTATAGGGCATGGTATGTTACCATGAGGAAACCAACGTTCAAATGATGCGAGTTTTGAAGTTGGTGAGATGTAGTTGAAGCCATTTTTGGAGATGTTAGCCCACGTGCTGATGAAATTCCATAAAGGGTATACATCAACAAGACAATGGTTGAAGGAAAGAGCAATGAAGATGCCATCAATGAGCTCGGTTACTTGGACAGCTAATAATGGGATACGATCTCCTTCAATGTTCTTGGATCTATAGAGATGGAAGAAGGAGTGAACAAATGGTGGAACATAAGTGGATTCAATAATGTCAGAAACTTTAATGGTATCCGCTATGGCATGAACAAAAGTTGCACCAGCATTGTTGCAAGTGATTGAAATAGAGAATGTATCATCCCCGTGAGAGATGATAACAAAACGACCGGTAAGGGGCTTGAAGAAATCGAGGGTGGAAGAAAGAGACTCTTTAAGGCTCTGGATTGTTTTCTCTATGGAAACTGAACAAGAGGAAGAAGAAGATGATGATGATAACAAAGTTGGTTTGTGAAAGAGAAGTCCTTTCTGGGCATACTCACTCAGTAGAAACTGGAGATCCCATGGATTGAGCTGGATTGTTTCTTCATGTGAATAACCATTGTTAATCTGACTTCGTGCTTTTACTGTAGAAGTGGATAAGACTCGTATGGCTGCCATGGATACAGATTTGTGAGTTATATGTTTCGCTGCAATTGCCTTTACTTTCCTTTAGTTTCCTTTATTTATTCCAATGTGTGTATATATATATCATCATTTTCTATTCTTCTCAAATGGCATATAAAAATGGTAAAGATCTTGATGGTCAACGGTCCAACTTTTTGATTCTATTAAAAATATTTAATTAGTTACACAATTAAAAATTAAATCTAGACTCTCCATATAAGATTTTGATACTACATAGACTTTCTTTTCTTATTCCTCATCTATTATGAGTAGGGAAACTGGTTTCTATTTGAGCAGAATCAATATGTTTCTTTCTGTTTATTAGAGACAACAAATATAAAAAAAACACACAAACAAATATATACAAACTCAAGCTTAAGCTACTAGTGTTATAATCAAGATTCACCAAAGACGGTTTTGGGACACAAATCCCCGGCAACGGCGCCAAAAACTTGTTCGCATCGCAAGTATACGGGTCGCGCCAAGTAATAAAGTGATAAGTAAAGTATCGTTCCCACAAGGATTTGGTTCCAAAACCCGGTCAAGTAATGATTATCGCACTCTCACTCAATTTGAGTGATTCAAAGGTTAATAATATGTGAAGGGTAACTATAAAAATAAAAAAGAAAAACTATAAACAAGTGATTCTTCAACTCAAGGATAAAATGGGTCCTAAGATTATTTTTCCCCCTTGTATTTCATAAACTTAAAGAGCCTCCTCTCACAATTGCTTTTAACAACTATATATTTGCTAACCTAGGGTTCTATAATACTTGTAAACGCTCCGTCGAGTCAAGAACAAGTGTTTAATTTTATTAATCATGCAATCTCTTGTCACAATCAATAAAACCCAATTTCTAAGTTTCAACCCTAATGTGGCTATGTGAGGTCAATAAGTATATGTCTATCTTATCAACAAAATCATTCATTTGTCATGCAAACTTCAAGTTCTCACACTATTTTACCCAAGTTCTACACTCAACCTAGCCCTCTCAAGCATCAATCAAGTGAACACAACATCTAAATGGTGATCAAGCACTTAGAAGCATTAGGTAAAGAGTAAAATAAACACATATATAACATTAATCACAAAATAAGAGGAGGAATTAAGAGTTAATCCATACAAGGGTTCCAAATAATCCTAGAATCAAAGCTTTAACTCCACATGTTCATGAAATCCAAAAGAATATATACATATATGATAGCACAATCATAGAACAAGAGAGAGGGAAAGGAAAATGGAGAAGAAAAACCAAGATTTGAAGCCAAAATCTCTCCTAGCCTTCAATCTATTGACACCCACTCCTCCAATTGCCAAACCCTAGCTCCCAATTTGCCCAAGAAGTGAAGAATGAGTGTTTTCTGTCGAGCTCTCACTTTTATATCCAAGAAGTTTCGTTTTTTCGCGTCGAAAAAGCAGAGTTTTACTTTCCATTCGTTGTGCGTTCGTTGCGCGACGAACCCACAACGAACAGATTGGAGGCAGAGAGGAAGCATCATTCGTCGTGTCTTAGTTGTGCGACGAAAGCTCAACGAATGTCAGGAAGAATTTTTCTTTTTCCTCTTTTGTCCCTTGCTTCACTCTTAAGCTTGTCCTATGTTTTTCTTGGAAACTCCATGTTTTCCTTAGCCTTTTGCACTTGTCCACCTCTTCCTATAAAAGAGAAAGATGGTTGATGAACTTCAAAAATAACTTACAAACACATATTACTCCAAATTTCACACAAATGCATATTTTTCAATTTGTACTTTTTCCTATATGTATTTGTATCATTCTCAATCATTTGTCACCAAAAATCATGTACATTCAAAGGAAATTGAGATGAAATATGTGAAATTATGGAGTTTATCACTCCCCCAAACTTAAGTCCTTGCTTGTCCTCAAGCAATTTAGAACTTTTTATACTTTGACCACATGTTATCCCTAATTCAATTGAATTACTTGTCCTCATATGTTGTTCTTCCTAATTGATATATAGAATACATGAATTATATGCAGAGATGAATGACTCATGGTGTTAAGAACAAGCTCTCCATAATCTTTGAACTAGTGTGTGTGTGATGGAGTTAAAGAAAATTTTCAAGATTTTTTTCCGGTCCTTTGTAAAACTCCAATGTATGTATAGACTCTCACTTTTCAAATTTCTCCACTCTTTTCTTCTCTCCCCACTTTCAACTTGTAGCACATAAGTTTAAAATCAAGAGGGCTTTTATAGCTTGTAATGGGGCCAGGGGTTTAAGTGTTTAGTTAATTGAAAGAATGGGATAAAGAAGTTCAAATATCTTGAGATAAATGAAAACATTTCATCATAATCACTCTTTCACAAAATTCTTTTTCAAGAAACATAAACTTCCCCCAAACTCATCTCAATTTTGATTATTTGTACTCCTAGTCTTATTGCAACTTTTTTTTATACTTCTTTCTTTTCTTCTTTTTCATTCTTTTTTTTTCAATTCACTTTCTTTCCAGTTTTTTTTTACTTAGGAGTACAAACTTTTCCTTTTCAAAGCCACTATTTCCCTTCCCACACATGTTTTACATTTGCACACACTTTATCAACTATATCAATCCTCACTACTAATGAAATGTCAATTATCTCAAGATTCAGGTAGTTCATGGTTTTTTTTTCGGGCTGTAAGGGTTAGGTTCAATGTGGGTTGCAAAAGAAAATTATCATGGTTTTTCAATAAAAGGCTCAAAGAGGGTGCAAATGGGATAAAGATTGTCAAGGGCGGCTTGAAAGGCTCAATCGCATTTAATGATGGCCTCAATCATTTTTCAAACTTATGTGCAACTTGTCAAAAATGTGAATTTTCCAAAAAGAATTTTGAAATTATCAAGTGAAAGTAAATACATAAATCAGTTTATTACAATTTTCCTTCACAAAATCCGTCATCCAATTACTCTAACTCCATTAGTGCTTAAGTTGTTCAAGAGAATTAAGGAGAGATTTGCCCTAACACTACAATCCACTCAAGCAAAGCATATAATTTCACCTTCTATATACCCTTTAGTCAAACAACTTATTCCTATCATTGGACTTTCTTACACCTTTTCAAGACAGCTCATGGTCAAATTTTCAAAAAAATTGCAACAACTTTAGTTTGGAACAAAATATCACACATTCATCATCATAACAAAGTCAAAAAATTCCCTTGTGCACTTATTATTGACAAGCAAACAAAAACTTTATTCACAATTCTCAAAAAGTTTCACATGATCATCACCTCTTTACTCCCCCAAACTTAAAACAAACAGTGTCCTCACTGTGGAACAAAGGAGGGTAGGAACAAGCATGGAGTCAAACATGGACAAAACTTTGATATCACACCAACAAAACTAGAAACTATCCTAAGGAAGCATAAATGAAATCCTAAAACAAAGATTCTAAGAGAAAAGTTCCTAAAAGAAAAGTTCCCCCAAACTTGAACTATACTACACCTTAAACTTCTCTTATGAGATCAAGCTGAAGTTCCATTCCCCACTGTCATTTTTCAAATTTCTTGCCCTACTCACCAAATAATCAATGGTATGACTTGTCAAAATAATCATCATTAGCATTAAACTTGAGCATATGTCTTATTTCAAAGAGACCAAATTTTATTTTCCAATGGCAAATGGATGAGTCTTAAGCAAAGTTTGAAAACTAGTTGTTCAAGTTCAATGAAAATAAGGATTAAAATGATTTAGTCACAACAAGTTCCCATGGAGAAATGCTCCTCTCAAATGCAAATAGAAAGGAAGAAGTGGCTTCGTCGTGGCTTCGTCGCGCAACGAAGCCACGACGAACAGTCTGGTTCTGCAGAATTTCTGCAGAATTCTGCAGAATTAAAACACTCATTTACCTAGCCACCTACATTGACATCAAAATCACCCAATACCTTCATTCAATGCATTACCATTCAACACCAAAACTCACCCTACCTTCCACTCACAAGACTCGTTGAGAAAATTAACTTTCAATCACAAAATGCCCCAAGATCCATATATCAATCATAATGTGCCCAACAATCAAAATGTATCAACAATGACAAACAAACCAAAATCCACATTCTTCAGTTCTATGCCCAGTTAAATGATACCAAAATCAATGACAATAGGCCATTTTCATATCACAAACAAGAATCATTCATATGAACATCATGAACTCAATATGCACATCAAGCCAACACTCAAAAATCAATTGAGCACATCCTTAGTAGGCAAAAAAAAGATTCACAACACAATGAGGACCATTTCAGTAAAATCAAGTACAAGTCCTGTCAATTCAGCTCATGAAACTGAATTTGGTCAATTAGCATAAACTAATACCATAATTCCAGCCCAGCACAAATTTCCAGTCATCAACATCATCATTCATTCTAGAAGAAGAAGAAAGAAAGGAAAATTGAATTTAGATGAGGATTGAAATAGTACTCCCCTTCGTAGACCTCTTCTTGACTTGCAAAAACGTAAGCTCCAACAATCCTCATCAACTAGTCATCCAAGTGTGGGAGAAAACCTTTCTTCCTACAAAAAGTGAGACCAAGGAAAAAAAATCTACCAAACTAAACTAAAATAGTTAGGACAATTAAAAACTACAGATAAGAGCAAGAACTTGGGTTGCCTCCCAAGAAGCGCTAAATTTATAGTCTTCAGCCAGACTTTCCAACACCAGTCACTAATCATAAGTATCAAAAACTAAAACCACCTTGTCTTCATTTCTCTTCAAAAGACAAGGTTTCAGCAAAAATGAGCATTCATATAAGAAACATGATTCAATATAATACTTGGTAGGCTCTAATTCAAGTACCTCAAAATTATCCTCAATAGCCCCCAAATATTTTGAAAACCCAATAAAATCAATTGGACTCTCATCAGTAAGAGTCATAAAATCACTCTGAGGATTTTGAACAAAAATTGTAGGGATTTCTACTTGTTCACAATAACAAGAATTAGGCTCCAAGCTTGGAACCTCAATTGCACACTCAATATTGTTCTCTCCCTCTTCAATTTTCAACTCACTATCACACTCACAATTGTCACAAACCATTCATATTACATCATCACTTCCCATGATCAATTCTCCATTTGAGGTACTTTCTACACAAGAGTCATTTATTTAATGTATCAATGACAACACATCTTTGTCTTAAAGACTCAAATTGAGAAGTTAGTTCACCTAATTTGATTGCTAAATTTTCAAGAGCTAATGTGTGTTCCCTCCATTTTTCTTCATCCCTAGCTCTATACTCATTCTCATTATCAAGATAACGTTGAAACATATCCATTATTCTTGACTCCTTCTCATCAATGGAATTAGGCTCATCTAAACTATTGGGTGATATTTGACATTGTGGTGCATATGAAGGGAAAGAATAATTTGGATCCCAAGACAATGAATGTTCATGATTCCAACTAAGGTTAAAAGAATTATCATGCAAATTAGCTTGAACCTTAGGAAAGTCATCCTCAACAAAATCCATGGTTGAAAAATGGGGGCATTGCTCATTATAATGATTATCTCCACAATAATTACAACAAATGTACTCATATTGAGTTTGAAAAGTATTGGGGTCATAATAAGAAGTTGGATAATCATTATCATGCTCAAATTCATCCCTTGCCCCATTAGTCCACCAAGGATAGTCCATGCACAAAGTTCTAAGAAAAGAAAAACTAACTAACTAACACAGAGACTCACAAAGAGAACAAATATACACATGAACACAAGACAACAAATATAAAAAAAACACACAAACAAAGACGGTTTTGGGACACAAATCCCCGGCAACGGCGCCAAAAACTTGTTCGCACCGCAAGTATACGGGTCGCGCCAAGTAATAAAGTGATAAGTAAAGTATCGTTCCCACGAGGATTTGGTTCCAAAACCCGGTCAAGTAATGATTATCGCACTCTCACTCAATTTGAGTGATTCAAAGGTTAATAATATGTGAAGGGTAACTATAAAAATAAAAAAGAAAAACTATAAACAAGTGATTCTTCAACTCAAGGATAAAATGGGTCCTAAGATTATTTTTCCCCCTTGTATTTCATAAACTTAAAGAGCCTCCTCTCACAATTGCTTTTAACAACTATATATTTGCTAACCTAGGGTTCTATAATACTTGTAAACGCTCCGTCGAGTCAAGAACAAGTGTTTAATTTTATTAATCATGCAATCTCTTGTCACAATCAATAAAACCCAATTTCTAAGTTTCAACCCTAATGTGGCTATGTGAGGTCAATAAGTATATGTCTATCTTATCAACAAAATCATTCATTTGTCATGCAAACTTCAAGTTCTCACACTATTTTACCCAAGTTCTACACTCAACCTAGCCCTCTCAAGCATCAATCAAGTGAACACAACATCTAAATGGTGATCAAGCACTTAGAAGCATTAGGTAAAGAGTAAAATAAACACATATATAACATTAATCACAAAATAAGATGAGGAATTAAGAGTTAATCCATACAAGGGTTCCAAATAATCCTAGAATCAAAGCTTTAACTCCACATGTTCATGAAATCCAAAAGAATATATACATATATGATAGCACAATCATAGAACAAGAGAGAGGGAAAGGAAATGGAGAAGAAAAACCAAGATTTGAAGCCAAAATCTCTCCTAGCCTTCAATCCATTGACACCCACTCCTCCAATTGCCAAACCCTAGCTCCCAATTTGCCCAAGAAGTGAAGAATGAGTGTTTTCTGTCGAACTCTCACTTTTATATCCAAGAAGTTTCGTTTTTTCGCGTCGAAAAAGCAGAGTTTTACTTTCCATTCGTTGTGCGTTCGTTGCGCGACGAACCCACAACGAACAGATTGGAGGCAGAGAGGAAGCATCATTCGTCGTGTCTTAGTTGTGCGACGAAAGCTCAACGAATGTCAGGAAGAATTTTTCTTTTTCCTCTTTTGTCCCTTGCTTCACTCTTAAGCTTGTCCTATGTTTTTCTTGGAAACTCCATGTTTTCCTTAGCCTTTTGCACTTGTCCACCTCTTCCTATAAAAGAGAAAGAGGGTTGATGAACTTCAAAAATAACTTACAAACACATATTACTCCAAATTTCACACAAATGCATATTTTTCAATTTGTACTTTTTCCTATATGTATTTGTATCATTCTCAATCATTTGTCACCAAAAATCATGTACATTCAAAGGAAATTGAGATGAAATATGTGAAATTATGGAGTTTATCAATGTGTCTAAAGGAAGATTTGCCCATTTGTCCAGTTGACAACCAACATCAGATATTGAGCAAAGCTGCTGACCTGAAGAGTGAGGCTGATCCATAACATAACTCTAAAATAAAAAGGTTCGAGTTGAATAATATAAGGAGACGACCATACATCTCCTTCCCCATTCCCTTCACAATTTTCTCTGTTTTTTTTTTTGATAAAAAGGACGGAAAATACAAATAAAAAATTAACTTACATCCTTAAATTGGGCAAGACAGATTTCGCCCTATGCATACATCTAATAATGTCTCTGATCTCTGCTATGGTTTTACAATTTTCTCTTTTTATATGTCTTCTATTCCACTTTTTAGCTAAACTTATTCTCTTGAGCGATTGATCAAGAAAGAAAGAAGGCATCCTGAACAATTCAGACTGAAGAAAAACGATGCAAAATATTTAAGTGGCAAAAAGGTTGCAAGATTTTTTTTTTTTAAAAAATGAAGGGATTAATACATGTAGTGTGGGATAAGCTTTGTTGTTGTTGTTGTTGAGGGGATTAACACACACATTATTATTAGTTGGTTGATTTTGTTATCGCACAATTGACTCCTATTCATCTAATATAAAAACAATTTATTAGGCACTAGGAAATATATGTTACAATGACATCATCTTTAAATGTCAGCATTTACATGTATCGAAAGAGTGGAACGTTTAGAATAGTCACTAAAATTAAAGCAAATACAGTAGAAGGACGCATTTAGTATATCTTTAACATCTTTCGATATTTATTTTCAAAATAAATCTGGAAACCAGTGAACTATATTCAATGTTGGCATAAGTGAACTATATTCAATGTTGGCATAAGGGAACTCCGAAACCAGTGAACTATAATATGATGAAGACGAAGACAATCTGAGAGAATAAGGTACTGTCTTTATGTTCCCTGTAGAGAAAAACTGAAGTTTATGCCTACAAATAAATTCTTAATCCTTCCCATCTAAATAATTCGCAAAAAAAATTGAACTTGTCATCAATTCCTCGTCACCAAGAAAACAAAAATTTACCTTCAATTTAAAAAACAAAAGCTTAAGGTGAAGAATATAGATCATATAAGTTAAAATATCACTAAACTCAATAAAAAAAATATCTTCATACTTAACCATAAGATTATTTGAGCAAAAGACGAAACAGAGGCACTTAAATATATGATTTGAATGTAAATAACACGTGATAAATATATCAGAAGAGAGAAAAAGATGAATTCAATCATACCTAAGTAAGTATTGGAGACTTGAGATAGCCAAAGAAGCTTCCACTGACAGAGTAGGATTTTCTAGTTCCTGGATAATACCAAATTCTAATCTGAAGTTACCGTCCTTATGTTCCGTGTAGTAGAAAATATTAGAGAAGATATATGAAAATATGTGTAAATCTCATTTTATTTATTTACATGATGATAGACGTAAAATAAATAATCTCATATTAGCATAAAGTCATTACCAGGTACTCCCTCCGGTCCTAAATATAAGACCTAGTTGACTTTTTTTGGAGATGTTAAGGTTACAAAATATTATGACATATTTGATATATTTTTAGATTAGTCATTAGTTTATAGCTTAAATAAACTAGTTTAAGGGAAAAAATAAGGTAAATCAATTTATAATTGACTTATTTTGTTTCTTTAAGATTTTCCAAAAAAAAAAAAGTCTACTAGGTTTTATATTTAGGATGGAGAGAGTATATTGTAAACATAATCATCAGACATTTAACACGGCTAACCTGTTCTTCAATTTCAGTATCAAGAACACGTACGAGGCTGGGACCATCAATGATGAAGGCTAGTGGAATTTTAGGAGTCAAAGAAGTTGCAGTATCATTGGCAACAACAGAAGATGGCATGAGATTTTGGGACATGACTAAGGAGTCTTGTAATTTCCTTCTGCATGACTCATTATTGTAGGTATTCACTATAATCTGAGTCATGTCACCTGTAAGGAGCTTTCAGAAAAAGCCAATTGATATGGAAATTTCTTGTTTGTCTCCAGTCAATACCAATCCCTGAATTCCTGCATTCCTCAAAAACTCTGGATTTTGGCACCCCTTTCTGCAATTTATCTTCAATAGCTGATGCACCCAATTCTGAAGCATTCAGCTCCTTCATTCCGATGACAAAAGTCTTCAACCCCAAAGAATAGTAATTCTGGAGATGGCTTTCAGTTGCATGCATTATGTCCATGTTTGATGGCTTTCAATATGACTGACATTTGCTTCCTGTCACTATCAAATTCGTGCAAGTCCAAGACATTGAATCTGTATTTACCATAAGGAGAAACATGCATCAGTACAAAGTAAACAAGCACGAAAACTGTACGAGCGCTACATCACAAGAGAGCTATTCAAATGATTTGTGCTTAAAGATAACAATGGCCACCTGTTACTAAATAGAAAAAAAACACATGCATACTATCAACTACTAAGTAAACATCTAACAAATATCTCCTCTCTGCTTATTAAACATGAACAGTATACCACCAACAAGTAACTACATTAATCAATATGGTTATAGATTGAAACAAGCAAATCTTGTCACTTAGTGTAAACTGATTGAGAAGTAAGAAATGCAAAAATAACAATTGATCTTACTTTTGTCTCTTATCTTCAAAATCCTCCTCTTTCAAATCCATCATTGGCTGTCATCACTTGATCTTCCATGGGGTTGCCAAAACCAGAGAAGTCCATCTTCGCATCAGTTTCCTCTAGTAAACCTTCTTGTGAGAGTTTTGATGATTGCAAGCTAGTAAACCTTCTTGTGAGAGTTTTAGTGATTTCAAACTATGGGTTTTTCTATATCTCCACATTTCTCAAATATCATATATAAAAAAGGTTTATTAGCTAATTAAATATATGTAAATTGATATACTTTTCTAATTTTACCATTATTAATGAATTATCATTTAAGTAATATTTTGTACATGTATTAATTATGGTGCATTGTGCCCAATGAAATATTGGCCTAGGACCATATAGTACAATTTAATTACTTTTAAAGGTTCTTATATACCAATAAATTTTTATATTGGAGCATTTTGGGCAATGTTGTTAGGAAGCACTTAACAACATCCGTTTGTGCTAAGCTGGTGTGACACCATGGCAAATTTATATTGATGTGGTGTGACATGGTAGCATATTTGTGCTTATGTGGTGTGCCACATGGACTATTGTAGTGCTAATGTGCCGCCACACCTTGTCCACCCCTTCAATGCAAATGGATGTCCTTAAGTAACTTTTTTAACAATACAGTCATTTCATATCCAATGGGTCGACCCAATTCTAGTCCTCACTTGGTGAGGGTTTTGACTTTTGAGGAAGACAATATACTAGGCAACCTAACCTCTACATTTTGCAAAGTGGCTGATTTGAACCCACGACCTTAAATATTCAATATACCACATAAAAACAATGTTGTCAATATAGTCAATGTAATGTAAAATTATATATTCACATAAAAATTTTAATGGAATGACCTTAAATAGGACTAAATTGAGTCATTTCTATTCTATCTTCTCTACAAATGGGACGAGATGAATAAATCATCAATTAATAACTGCTAAATTAGTTTAGAGGAAAATTATAACTACTAAATACTTTAAAATAATTTATTCATCACTACTTTTGATAGTTGTGATCACAGGTTCAAACTAAGCTTGAAGCAGTATGCTTGTCAAAATCAAAACAAACAAGTTCCTTAGTCTCTAACTATTTCTTAAACCACTGCCACTCAGGGGTAGACAAACCTTTATCTTGACCTCCTTCTGTTACAGACGAGCTTGAGCTAATTTATTGGATATCACCAGTGGTGGCGAAGACACCCCTTGCATGAACTCAGGGTCACTTGCTAGAGCTTCAAGTAACTCATAAGAAGCATATAACTCAATATCAAAGCTACCTTCTTCAGCTCCAGCATCAAATACAAGCTTCCATGTCTTTGGATTTGGCAGGCCACTATGTACTCCTACAGGTCTTCCCCAACCAAAGTCAAGGGAATAAAACTTTAATCTTGGGGTACCGCTAGTTCCCATAAACTTTCCAATGTTATCACTAACCTCACTTTTTGGAGGCATATTTGGGTTCTTAGCCCAATCTTCAAAGTCCCTCTTGATCTTTTCCTCAGTGAATGATGATATTATCTTGTTCATCTCCAGAGCAAACTTGCCAAGTCCATGGTCTCCTATCAACTCTCTTACTTTCATCTTCACATAAGCAAATTGTATTCTGGGTCCAAAGTAATTGTGAGGAATTGGTGGGTGAGAAATTGTGTTTTGTCCAAAAGCTACAAACACTCTATAACTAACTAACTCCTCTGGATCCAGATGCTGATTCTTAATCACGGATCTCCAAACATGGCTTGTAACAGCTTGTATTGAGGAGATTTTGTTGCTGATAACACCATCCCTTATCTCTGAATTAGCCTTTTCTTTTAGTTCCACAATTTTCTCCCTTCTAAAGTGGAACATCCTCTGAGATAATGGGAAAGGCTGAGAATAATCATCAAGTGAAGATGCCTTAATATTAGCCTCCTTTATAACTCTAGAAGGAATTCGTATAGGGCATGGTATGTTACCATGAGGAAACCAACGTTCAAATGATGCGAGTTCTGAAGTCGGAGTGATGTAGTCAAAGCCATGTTTGGAGATTTTAGCCCACGTGCTAATGAAATTCCACATGGGGTGTGCATCAATAAAGCAATGGTTGATGGAAAAAGCAAGGAAGATACCATCGATGAGTTCAGTGACTTGGACAGCTAATAATGGGATACGATCTCCTTCAATGTTCTTGCATCTATAGAGAGGGAAGAAGGAGTGAACAAATGGTGGAACATAAGTGGATTCAACAATGTCAGAAACTGTAATGGTATCCGCAATGGCATGAACAAAACTTGCTCCAGCATTGTTGCACGTGATTGAAACAGAGAATGTATCATCATTGTGCGAGATGATAACAAAACGACCAGTAAGGGGCTTGAAGAAGTCTAGGGTGGAAGAAAGAGAGTCCTTAAGATTCTGGATTGTTTTCTCTATGGAAACTGAACAAGAAGAAGGAGATGATGATGATGATGATGATGATGAAGTTGGTTTGTGAAAGAGAAGTCCTTTCTGGGCATACTCACTGAGTAGAAACTGGAGATCCCATGGATTGAGCTGGATTGTTTCTTCATGTGAATAACCATTGTTAATCTGACTTCGTGCTCTTACTGTAGAAGTGGATAAGACTCGTATGGCTGCCATGGATACAGATTTGTGAGTTATATGTTTCGCTGCAATTGCCTTTACTTTCCTTTAGTTTCCTTTATTTATTCCAATGTGTGTATATATATATCATCATTTTCTATTCTTCTCAAATGGCATATAAAAATGGTAAAGATCTTGATGGTCAACGGTCCAACTTTTTTATTCTATTAAAAATATTTAATTAGTTACACAATTAAAAATTAAAACTAGACTCTCCATATAAGATTTTGATACTACATAGACTTTCTTTTCTTATTCCTCATCTATTATGAGTAGGGAAACTGGTTTCTATTTGAGCAGAATCAATATGTTTCTTTCTGTTTATTGGTTCATTTGAGTTAAATTTTGTCACACCTCACTTTTTATAATTCTATTAAATCTATTTAATCAATTTATAATCACTTTTCTAATTTTAAAAGCCTACAAATACAAATAAATTAATTTTTTTCTCTTTTAAAACTATATAAAACAATTTCCTTCATAAATTGAGCTTCTAAACACTTAATAAAGTTATAACTCTAATTTAAAATCTTAAGTGGTTTATAAATTCCTTAAGTAGCTAAATCAGTAACTACTACTTAATTTTTTTATATATCATATATATACAATTGGACAACTTAATGTAACTACATACTTTCATAAATAAATCTAACTTTTACAATTCTATCTAAATATAATTTTGTTATCACAGGTTATAACTTTAACCAACATTTATCACAAGCTACTTGCTTGTATAAAATAAAAATAATACACCTGAAAATCTATCTCACCTATGTTCTTCGGGCCTAATAAGCATCCTTGCTATCCTTAAAGAATCTATCTTCTCCATGCTTATCTGTAAAAGCATTTTTAAAACAATGACATTCAAATAATCCCAATAGTAGTTTATTTCAATAGTTGTTATATCTTTTATACATGATAACATTAACACTTCCAGCTATGTGTCTGGGGCCTCCCTCTCTCTCTCTCTCTCTCAATACCTACCACTAATAACAATATATTTGTTAAATAGTAGAGGTATTTTGTTATGCAAGATTTGATCTTCAAGTATTGGCATAGGAGGTGCGACCCAACCTAATGTCTGGAAGTACTCCCCTTCTTTCCTTCTTTATACACACACACACACACACACACATCTTTTCCTCGTATGATCAACATTATCATGCCTTGAAAGTAAATAATATAATATTCATGCACATGTATGACATTTACCATATTACTATTGAATTAAAATGCTACATGTACTTTACAAATTGTAAATACTCTTCCTCCTTTCCTTCATGCTTTTCATGCGGCATCCAAATACCTCTATGCTAATTTTTCCTATTATTACATAAAGTAATAATTGATATAAATAATTATTCTATATAATAAACATCTCTCGAACCTATAATACTACTCAATTCCTTGTTTATATTCTCTATCCAAGAAGTCCATTTTCAATCTCAATCAAAGTTCATAAACAAATAATCAATGCAATCATTAATAATCAATTACTTTCTTTATCTAATCCAAGCTACAAAGTATCAAATCACAACAAAACTAAGAAGAAATCTGTGCAACATAAAGTTATCTTACATTAGGAATCTACAAAGAAATAAACAAACTGAGTTTCAATTCAGTCTCACAAGATATTGCCTACTCTTACTACCATTCATAACATTATTTCTACATGATATTAAATATTACACTTAGCAATAATTAAGAAACTAAAACTACTCAATTACCATGGCATCCATTCGGCCAAAACAGGGGAAAAGAGAAAAGAACACATTGCTTCATTCCAAACTTATTTGAAGGTATACAAGGATATAAAATTTCCTTGAAAGTTAAAGAAAATCGTTATTACAAACTTCCAACTTAACTCTCAAACAAACAGTACAGGAACAAGGCAGTTAAGCAATACTTTAAAGGAACATTTTCCTATACTAAATTCTCAAGATTAGACCCGAACAAAATGGTAAATTACAAATTAAAGCCTCACCAAGAATTTAAACATAGTGATAGTTCTAACTACAATTTAACATTTAGATTACAAATTCAATCCTCTAAAGTGTTTTATGTCCCAGATTTCCAGTAAGGTATAAAGCATGCACATGAGACACAACACCTAAGTTACAATAAGAGCTTCAAGACAAGAAATAAGGAATTATGCAGCCATCAATAAATGCATTTTACTGCATTTATTTACAGCCACTAAGCAGCAATTAGAGTGACTTATAACAGCTATTATGCAGCAAACTTGATTAAGTACTTAGGGTTTAAGGAGTGAAAACAGATTCTTATAACAATAATAACCAGAAACAGAGTAAAAGGAATCCAGAAATTTTCATACATTACTATCCAAATTGAAACAGAGAAATGGCTTGGCCGAACTGAACAAGTGAACCCAATGTAAACAGAAATTTCCAACCACTTTAACTTACAAAACTTCAGTTTCTTATTATAAACAAGTAGTAAGAGATCATAACACACATAAAGCACATAGGAATCTGCCACATCACAACCCAAGCTAAACTAAACACCAATAATGCAGAGAGGAAACATAGTCGTCCAATGAAAACAGAGCACTAAAGTTCTAGGTTTGAAATTACAATCTTAAACATCCATTTTTCCTAAAATGTACACAACAGCTTACACATCAAAACATTGGGCATTTTGCTTCAAAGACAAACATCACAAACCAACAGTATATATCTAACTGCATGCACATATTATTTTTTTTAAACAAGCTACCATCAAAGAAAACTAGAGAAACTACTCTCACTAAATGTTCCTAAGTTAGAGAAAGAAGCACCATGACCATTAGGGGAAACACAAACTCCAAACAGTGGCATAAGTTTCGGCCATTAACAAACACAACCATAAAAGTCGAACTTTGAGACATTTACAACGAAGAAAAGAGCTTCACCTGATCATGATTCCGGTCTTGCATGCGTGACCACCGAACGGAACTTGTTGGAATCGAAGAGGAACTGAGACTCAGAGAGTGAAGGAAGAAGAGTGTTCGGTTCTGGAAAGAAGAATGGAATGAGAATGACGAAAAGAGAGTTGAAAATCTATAATTTAATCTCTAACTATTTTTCTTAAGTTTTTTAAAGATAATATGAACTAGAAATTCTTAAAAATACATGTATCTTTATAAACTTATTTATAAGAATTTTTAAATTCCTAAATAATATCACAAGACCTTAAATAACTCCTTATTATCTCTAACTCAAATTTTAAGTAATACAAATTTCATTAAGAGTGGAAAATTAAAAAGTCCTTCATACCATTAAAAAATTAATACCATTAGTACTTAATATAAAGGGTAATTGATGTTGACATTTTGTGTTATATACGAGACCTTTCTTCATTTGGTCTAGTACGTTAATTATCTTTTCCTCCAAATTAATTTGATTAACTCGTAAACTGGTATATAATATAAAGGTAAACATCATTTTTCCAAGAAATGTTAAGTAACATGTTGCAATTAAGTAACTTATTCAATTTCCATAATCTACAAAAAAAATTCATATTTGGATCTTAAATAATGACTTTTGGTAGTGGTTGGAAATAGTAACATCCCAAATTTTAATATAGAGGCTAATAGTTTATTAAGCTAATTAAGTAAATGATTTCTGGTTATTGATAATTCTAGTGAATAGTTGATGATACACTTGCTAATGGTTAATTAGAGAATTTGAGGGGTTTCTTAATTTTTGTTGATCACTAATTTTGGGTGAAATGAATGATTTAGAATTGAGTGATATTTGAATTATTGGTTGGCAAAACAAATATTTGATTGATTGATTGATTAGTCAAAGTTGAATATGGGGCGGCCCAATATATATATATATATATATATATATATATATATATATATATATATATATATATATATATATAAAATTTGAACATGTGGGGCTATATGTATATATAATTGGGAAAATTAATTTGAGGTCCCTCACAAGGGAGTTAATACTAGAAAAGTCCCAAAAGTTGAAAATATTAATGTAGGTCCCAAGGGACCTCACATTAATATATTTGAAAAGTGAAAAGACAGTTTTGCCCCTAGCCTTAATAAAAAATTACCCCCCACCCCCTCCTCTGGAGGAGGGGGTGGGGGGTAATTTGGAGGAGGGGGTGGGGGTAATTTTTTATTAAGGCTAGGGGCAAAACTGTCTTTTCACTTTTCAAATATATTAATGTGAGGTCCCTTGGGACCCTACATTAATATTTTCAACTTTTGGGACTTTTCTAGTATTAACTCCCTTGTGAGGGACCTCAAATTAATTTTCCCTATATAATTTGAAAATGCACTAAACATGGAGCCATTTTTACTTTATGTGTGTATAATTATACACGCATTGATCACATTTTTGGCAGAGACTGAGAGAGAGAGGATGAGTGGAGAGAAAGGAAAGAGAAGAGAATTCTTTTTTTTTTAACAAAAAAGTTTAGAATTCCAGTAGTTTATATATGAATGAAATGGCTCATTAGATCTCTAATCTCTAATTTTATGTGATGGTATGGAAATCTATAAGATTCTTTAATCCAAATATATTTATACATAAATAAATCTATCCCCCATAAATATTACTAGGAATAGTAATTTGGCTATCTCAGTTGATAGTCTTTTAAATATGCTTGTGATAAAACCTCCTTACAAGGAATGATACAACATGAATAATAACATATTAAATTATTCATTCCAAGAACAGGTAAAATAATTGACATGACTATATAAAAAGAATAATTGATATGACCAAGATAATAGTTTATAATGCAATTTATTTCATACACTGCTATTTTTATGCATGATCATGTAGACATTTTATAAACTTATACAAATATTACAAGGGTAAAGGTACGAAAATGATATTAAACTTTACTTTAACTGGCGTTTCTAATACAAAAGTTTTGCGAGTTTTGCGAGATGTAAAAAGAGTACCAACTTGTGGTTCAGATGCAATTATAGGATTTTTATTTAAGGAAAATAAAATTTGAATATGAAAAGATTTTTATGTCTCTCATTAAATTTGAATATTATGAAATTCTGAGCTATGCATTTTAATCATTTAACCCATGCAACATCTTTATTTTCTATTGTTACCAGAACAAAAGTCCAACTTTGCTGAATCTAATAATCGTTAGCTTTACTTAATCTCAAGGTTGAATCTGGCGAAAAAAACATGCCCAGATTGAACATGTCACAACAACCAACAGCTGTTATTCTTAGCGAAAATTAACTAGCTACTTAGAAGAGATGTCTCAAGTTCGATTTCGTCTAAAGGCTAAAAACTTTGTCTTATCAAAAGAAAATTTATAAGTTTTTCATATGCATCACTTTGAACAAAGCAACTCTAATAAGTTCATCTTAGTGTTTTGTGCTTTTTTAAGCAAAAATAACTATAACATTTCAAAACAAAGGCAAAAAAACTCATCACCATTTAAATTACATGGTGTTGGATGCATTTTGACTTCAATCACATGAGTAGTTTAATTTTGCCCCTCTTTTGAAATGTTATGATTACTTTTGCTCAAAAAAATGTTAAAGTGTACTTTTCAAATATAAAAGACTAAATTGAAATTTAATGCAAATATAAGGGCTAAAATTATACTTTAGCCTATCTTAAAATCACATGGTGTGTTGCGCCTTAGCTACAATGACATGTGTATCTTTACACTTTAACACTAGTTTTCTCTTTATGTTTAGGAAATTGACTAATGAGTCCCCTTATCTTCATACTTTTGTAGGCTTATATTTTTAGAGTGGTAGTTGGTTGGATAATATTTTGTAGGCTAATTGTTCATATTTTACTCGTGTTCTGTTCAAATTAAGATAACAAGTAAAGTTAATATTTAATTGCGTTACTTGTATTGAACTTTAAGAATAATATTGTACTCGCTCTTTTAATATTCGACACATTTGCCAATATGATATATATAACACAAACACACACGGAGAACAACTTTGACAACAAAGTGGATGCTTACATGACTTTTATGAACCTCATAATACAAAGTCATATTCTCAGACAAGTGAGACACACAGTGACCTTGTAGCTAGCTAGATGTGGAATAAAATAAGAACCGATGAACCAAGGATGCGTACATAACCTGCATAATACAATTATTTATTCTACTCACCACTATATTATTTAACACGTTATTTGCCAATATATAAAACACACACACAAACGGAGAACACCTTTAAAAGAGTGGATGCTCAAATGACTTTTATGAACCTCACAATACACCACCAAGCTCTTAGATACAGCTGACACACACAAAGAGCTTGTAATGTGGAACACAGTAAGAACCGATCAACGAATAATAATTTCAAAGATGCATACACCTGCATAATATAACATCATTTGTATCAATAGAGAAACTCAAAACAAAAGAAAGACTACAACGTATTAGTTACATGTTTGATCAAAATATTCCAAGTGTTTATTATAGCAAGCAATGATGAAAATATAATTAAGATATTTTTGTTCCACAAAATTAAATTTGACATAAAAGAGAGCAATACAAAAAAAATATAATTTTTTATGAAATAAAATTAGTTAAACCCTTACTTTTAAGAAAGAATGAAAACATATTTACTCAAAAAAAAGAAAGAATGAAAACATAATATTTACCTGGACCTTGCTGCCTTCTGTAAACTAGATGTTCCAATGAACTGGTAAGGATTTAAAATTTGAGACCATATTTTTCTAGTTTCTCTTGAGCAAAATCATCAAGACGTTTGATCATGTCTACGGTGAGAACATTTTTCCAATCTCCAACTTCTCCATGTCTAAAGTAGGCATTATTCACCACCCCAGATTTTGTTTTTCCGCTCTTATTTATTTCCAAATTACTTAAGCTCTCAAAACTACATAGCTGCAAAATATTTTCAACAACATTATCATTCTCTTCATCTTTAGAAAAACCAGACCCCATAAATTTAGCTAGTTTCTTTAAAGTATTGACTGGCTCATTCTTTAGCTCCTCATACTTCAAAAACATTATCTTATCAGGCCTCTCCAAACTCTCCTTATAGTATCCCAACATATGATCCCAAAACGGCCCAAAACCAATGACTCCTTGACAAAACTTATCGAGTGAATCCTCAAGTGAAATCGACCCTCGAGTTTCTGATCTAATTTTGTTTGCAAAGTGCCACACTGAAACAAACAGATCCTTGGGATTTCTACACAAGCACACAATCTTACAAGTGGACTTTTTAACAGAATCTTGCAATAAGACATAAGGCAGATGTGTTGCAAAGAGTCTGGGTTGTGGCAACAAGCTTAAATCAGGCATGGTTTTTTGGTAGTAAAGGTTCATATCTAAGAAGGGTACAAGGTCATGAGGATTGTTTGTGAGAAGTGGGTGAGAATGATAATGTGTACTGTTTCTATTGAGAATGGCAAAAGCAAGGGCTTTAAGCCAAGTGGTGCCTGATTTGGGTGTAGTTATAAGGAAGATGTCAGACTCTTGAGCTTGGAAGTGGTTTTGAAAGTTGAGAATTCCTTGCAAGTGTTTCTTGGCAAACCAGAAACCATTGTATTGATGGAGTTGGACATTAATCCAACCTGGTTCAGTTGGTAATGTAGAAATGAGATCCTTGCACTGTTGGGATAGTTCTTCATCTTCATCGAGGTACTTGGGACGAAGAGAAAGATGAGAGAGTTGAGACTTCTCTTCATCAGCCATGTTTATGCTATAGATGATGAAGTGAAAGAAATGCGAAGACCCTATACCTTTATATATCACACAAGCGCAAATTAAATATATATAAAAGTTGTTTTAGGATACAATAGTAATTTGGAAGATATGGGTCCATGTGATAACATGTGATACATACGGCTGTAACAGGATTAGCAGAGAATATTCTTGCTGTACGTAGATTAAAAGAAAACGTGTATGCCTTAGATTATTTAATGTAAAGAGTCGGAGCAAGAGCACGGCTATTTATGCTCAACTTTTCTGGGTATTAAAAAATTTTCTAGAGCAAGCTACTTTTTCTTTGAAGCCTAGTAACTAAAACAGAAAAACGTAGCCTCCTAGCATGCAGTAGAAATGTTAACGATCGAGATATTTTTTTAATGAGCAACGTTGGTATCTTAATTGTTGGGGTAAGCCTATCGTTACTTACTTAACACTGTCGGCACAAAAGTGCCCCTCAAAACATCTCGACTCTCTTTATTTGTCTTTGAGTGGTTATTTTTGGGCAAGATTGGAAATTCAAATTCTTGAGGTAAAATTGGTTAAAAGTCTTCGTTTAAAATTTTCATTCATCAAAAGACCAAATATGTTTTTGCGTGCACACATAAAATACCAAATTTCTACATGATTTTATTTATTACCAATATTTAACAAATTTATTTCCTTCTCACCAATAAAATTTCCAAACAATTGTTTTTTTCATTGATTTCCCGTATCACAAGTACATTCTTCAGCATTTTATTGAGCGAAGGTGAATGCATTATATGCATATCTCAAAAATGTATTGTCTCAACTTATGTATTCATGTTTGGAGATCAACAAAAAATGGAGCAAAAGGTTTACCTTGTTACATGTGCCAATTTTGACCATTGAATTGATCTGATGTGCTAATGTGGAAGTTGATATGACAAAAAATCTAAGATACAATGTGGTTAATTGAGGTATCCACAAATTCGAGTTTGACACGATATATATGTTTGGGTGTAAATGTTCACAACTTCACATGATGATTTCTTCTAAATTATTTGAACAAAAAAAAAAATTCTTTTAAATTAATGGGGCTTATTTTTTTCAACATTATTATTTGATTAACATCGCTCTCATTTCTGTCTCTCTACACTATTTCTCGTCCCATTTTCCTATCATTCATCACCTTCTCCTGCCACCCCATCATCTGGCCTCTCTCTTACTTTTTAATTTCAACTCTCACTCTTCAAGTAACTGATAATGAACCATGAGACTAAGCAATGTCGTTGTTGATGTTGCTTTGATAAATTTCTCTAGAATGGGAGACAATATATAATGTAGTTGATGAAGAGAACGAGATTTTATTTTGATTTAATATTCATGTACATATTTCGGCAAAGAGAGACTATATATGAAACTTAAGCTTGCTATGGTAGATAATATAATACCTCACAGTGCACTAGCGAATATTTGATGAATGATATTTAATACCACAAAAAGAAGATGTGATAGGTTGAAAAATAAAAGTGGGGCGTGAGAGGGAGAGAGAGAATAGAGAAGAGTGAATGTGGGGTTTTTTTTTTCACATTTAACTATATAGTGTCAAACATTTTTTGCCGCATCAGTATGTTATAATGAACTAAATGGTCAACATTAGCACATTCAATAGTGTAGAAATTTTTATCTGTTTTCGAGTGCCATAGACATTTTTGTGCCAAAATTTCAGTAAAATACCATAAAAGACAATCAAACTATCAAAATATGTAAAGAATAGTTGGATGCAGTAATAAAATTGAAAAAATAACAGTCACATGCCATGGACCCATCGTCCGATCCAGTACAAATGTAATTGAAATGACCGAAATTCCCCTAAACAAATTTTGTTATTACATTGGGTATAGGGGTTTTTGTCATTTCAATTAAATTTGCATAAGTGAAGGATACCATGACTTGGGTAAGTTAATTGATGTAGTGTACATGAGGCTCACCTTTAAGAAAAAATGTGAACTCAGATTAGCAGAAGTTATCCTAAGCATTGTTCTAATGGAGGAGCCATAATATGCAATTAATTATCCTAATAAATAGATGCAAACTTATGTCACAACACAATCACATAATCCTTATGTCATTCCAGTCAAACAAATAACTTACACTAACAAACCACTAGTCAAGCCACCTTGAAGATTGCCAATAACAATAGATAAATTCATGCTATATGAAGATTGCCACGTGTTTTTAACATTTACCGTATCAAAATGTTGTTCCATATTTAAAAGGACTTTTTCTAGTATTTCCCAAATTTTTAAACGGTGCACAATCTATCTATTTTCGATAAATTTAGATTCACACACACACATATGATATGTGTGTGTATCTACATACATACATACATACATACATACATACATACATACATACATACATACATACATACATACATACATACAAAACTTTGTCATTTTTTTCATTCGGCTCGTGATGTTTTATATAATTGGATCACGACAACATTAGCGAATCCTGGGTCATGTTTTTATAGCTATGATGAGTCATAATATGCACTCTGATCTGTAAAATTTCAGATATTTGTCTGTGGGAAGAAATGTGGAGTTAATTTCGAACGCACTTTCGAAGGTATCCGTAATATTTGACATGCATAGTGAGCCATGATAGATCCTTGTCCTTCGATAGATCCTTGCCCTTCGAAGGTTCACTCTTATATCATGGATTGATTAGCTGTATTCTGCACGATAGTGGGGAGCTAAAGAAATGTGCTACAACTGTAGCATGTAGGGGTTAATAATTGCCCCCAACCTTAAAGAGGTGTAGCACTTTAGTTTCACTTTTCAAACGTTTTTGGAGATTTTTCGTTGATACATTTACTTGTGAAAAAAGTTATGCATTTAGTCCTTCAATTTTGTATGAAGATTCAATTTGATTCCTTAACTTAAGAAATGTATTTTTTAAAATTTTTATAACCCTAATTTTATATTATATACATAATGATTTTTTTTGTTGTAATATTCCTTATTATTTTTTAATATTCAAGTTTATAAATTCGCATATGACAGTGTATCTTCAATATTATTGAAAAGGGCTGAAAAGATTTTTAAACTTAAGAAACTATAAATGGAAACAATATGTAAACTTAAAAGACTAACATATACTTTAAAGCTCTCTTGTTAAGACTCCACAAATCATTTCCCTAAAATATAACCATATCCTTTAAAAAAATTTAGTAAAGGAGAAAAATAGAGAATATGTAGCAGTTTAATTTGATCTCTAATGATCTTAAAGAATTTTCGAATTTTGTTGTTTAATAACAACCTATCTTCGCCCTTAAATTTAATAGAAATCATGGAAGAACTATTTCATAAAAATAGTAATAATAAATTTGAATCAAATAGTAAAATAGAGGTTAATTGATTAAATTCTTAGAGATCAGGATATGGGTAGATATTTGGGACAATTGTAGATAGATCCAGAATAAGAGACTTAATTTCAAAAATGTTTCAAACAGTTGTTAATGACTAATATTAACAACTGCAATAGTCTTAAAAAACAATTGGTATCAACACCTTGGAGTTTATTTGAAATTAAGTCTTTTATTTAGAATTTAGGTGCAGTTTCCAATATCAAAATGTACATTGGGGATTATATATATTGATATAGATAAAAAAAATGAGGAGCTAAAGTCTATAATTTGTAGTTTCTCATTTTTATCTATATCAATATATATATAATCCTCAATATACACTTTAATATTTTGATCAAAAGAAATATACACTTTGTAAACACCCTATTTTGTCCGGACCCCACTAAATTTAAAAGATATAAAAAAGTAAAAAAAATGAAAAAATAAAAAAATAAAAATAATAATAAAAAATAATAAAGATATGCTCTCTTGATTTCTTTCTTTTAAGGCAAGCATAATTCAAATTCCATAAGAGTCAAATATGATGATTTGAATTAGGAAATAAAATGGAAACAAATTATAATCACAATAATGTGGGTAATCAATAGAAATTTGATTTGATAAATAGGAAAGTTTTGAAATGAATAAGACAATGAAAGGAAATAATGATGCACTCATCAAATTTGATTGAATTATCATCATGGTAATTTGATTGATCACATAAATGAATTAAAAAGGCAAACCCTAGAGTGGTGGCCTATATAAGTTAGTGCAAGAGAGCATAGAGGGATCATTTTTTTCTTTGGTGGAGAGACTAGGTTTTCTAGTGGAGATGATTTTGGGGATCATTTTTTAAGAGGACTTAGTTTTGCAGAGGAAAAGGGCTAGGTTTTGAGAGCAAAGAAAAGAGGCAGTGAGAGGCTCTAAAGAGAAGAATTTTAGAAAAGGCACTACACATGTGATGACACACAGTTGTATGCATCTAAAGGTATGAATTCTCCCTATCTCCTTCTTATACCATGAATATATGTTGATATTTGATCATTGATTGGTACATTATTGTGAATAATTTCTTTTTCTCAAATAAATCAACTCCAATAAAATTAAAACATTTGTCAAAAAAAATAATTAAATTATTTTCAAAATGGTGTTCATGTTGTGTGAAGGTTTTTACAACCTCCTCAATCATGAATGATTATTCTTCCGTGAGAGATATTAAATCTCCTCAGGAAGTTCAATCCAACACATTTCAAGAAATATATTTTCTAATAAACTATGAGCTTTTCTTGAATAAAAAACACCAACCAAATATAAAACTTTATTTCAAAAATAAAAAATCATTTTCCTAAAAAACACAAATCAAGTGACACGCATTTCTACCCCGAACTACGTGGGCTTTGATCCATTAAGGGTACATAGGCCCTAGGTTAAATCCTAGGTCAAGTCCAAAAATGTAAAAATTATTTTTTTCCTTTTTTTGTTTTATTTTTATTTTTATTTGTATATATTGATTTCTCTTTGTAATTTAAAATAAAATTAAAATTAAGGTCATATTTATTTTTAAATAAGTAACTTAGGGTAACCGTTCTCTTGAACGGGTGTTGTGTGGTGCCTAACACCTTCCCCAAGCACAATCGACTCCCGAACCCTATTTTTATTATTTTATAAAGGTTTTCCAAAATATCCTTTTTAAAAATTTTGGTGGCGTCTCCATTTTTAATCTTAATTTAACCTAATTTTTCGGGCGC
Organism: Mimosa pudica; assembly: GCA_029929735.1. Taxonomy (NCBI): domain Eukaryota; kingdom Viridiplantae; phylum Streptophyta; class Magnoliopsida; order Fabales; family Fabaceae; genus Mimosa; species Mimosa pudica. Next base: position 6,061,298 of record JAKELP010000035.1, read on the forward strand.
TACAGTTTGGCGACTCCGCTAGGGAACATTTTATTTTTTTTAGAGTCAAGCCCATTTAAGTTTATTGTTTAAAAATAACTATGACCTTAATGTTAACTTTATTCTTCTATTTATTTATTATAATTTTTTTACTCTCATTTATTTTGTTTAATTTTTTATTCTTCATTATTTGTATATATTGTTTCTCTTTAATCTGTTTAGCAGATGAGAGTTTGTAGAGTATCTCGGTTTTTATGCCCTCTTCACACACATCCACTTACACTATCTCACACACATTATTGGGCCCTATACCCGGGTGAAGAGTACATTAGTGAGAGGAAGTTTCTAGCGGTTTCCCAGAGGTTTTATAACACTGAGGTTACTGTGAAGACTTCATCCTAGTTGTTACCCATGCGACAATGTTAATCTCTGAGGAGTTTTCATTACTCCCTGAAGGTTAATTTTTGTTAGTGGGGTCTTCATCATCATGATGAGGGCAACTAGGAGACCTTGTGAGGATTAGAACATCCTAAAACCATTTCACTTATTAGAAGGAATTTAGAAGCCTACCCAATTAGTTAGCACTTTCCTTTATAGGGTACATGACTCAGACTAAGGTTATTCCCAAGATAGAACACTAGAGAGCATTTATTTTTTTTATAATCATTCTCATTCAATAAATAAAATGCATCTTCTTTCGATATGTACTCTTATAAGATCTTAGATAGAATGAATTCAATTTTCTTCTTTTCTAAGAATCAACTCTAAATTTCCCTGAAGAGTACTAAACTCTCTGAGGAATCAACGGGTCTTACGCCTAAAGCCTAATTCGATAAAGGTCTTAGGTTTAAATCCTTATTGCCTAATGATCAATTCTAAAACTCCCTAAAGAATATTAAATTCTCTAAGAAACCCTGAAAAATATTAAATTCTTTGAGGAATCCCTGAAGAATATTAAACTCTTTGAGGAATTAAAGGATCTTACGCCCATAGCCTCATTCTAGAAAGGTCTTAGGTTAAAATAGAATGTAAAATTCTTATTGCCTAATGATCAACTCTAAAACTCCCTGAAGAATATTAAATTCTCTGAGGAGGCTAGTGGTTATATATACATGAGTTAAGCATATCAACAACGAGATCATAGGTTAGGACATGATTTGAGATCATTCCAATCTAATGGTCAACTATAGACCCCCTGTAGAGTAATAGATTCTCTGAGGAGGCTAGTGGTTACTTGTACATGAGTTAAGCATATCAAGTGAGATCATAGGTTAGGAGATGATTCAAGATCATTCCAATCTAATGGTTAACTCTAAAACTCCCTGAAGAATATTAAATTCTCTGAGGAGGCTAGTGGTTACATGTACATGAATTAAGCATATCAATAGTGAGATCATAGGTTAGGAGATGATTCGAGGTCATTCCAATCCAATGATCAACTCTAGATCTCTCTGTAGAGTAATAGATTTTCTAAGGAGGCTAGTGCTAACATGGATATGAATTGAGGATATCAATGTCGCTCCTATGTAATGAAGAAATCTAGATCTCCCTACAAAACATTATTTGAAGATACTAGAATTTTCTTGTGTCCAATAATCTTAGGCTAACGTGGTGAAACCACCAAGCCTATCAAACAAATGACATGGTATAATTTTACACCAAAATGGTAAATAGAGAATCATCGTCCACTAAAAAAAACTCATCAACTCAAAACTTCAATAAATGTTTCACAGAATGATGTTGAAGTTCCCTCCAATTTTCTTAAGCCTAAACTTACTCATTGTAATGAAAACTAACATGTCTCATGAATCTTGTTCCCTCGACATTAATCGTGAAGGATTTTAGTCCTCTCAGGTTAATTGTCACTTCTATTTCCCTATGATATAATGGACATCTTGAGGAAATGAAGTATTAAGATAGTGATAAGGGAATTCTAGCTTACCCTTGTAATGAATCAACATGTCATATTATGCGGCTAAATTCACCTTTGCATTAACCATGTAGGGATTTAAATCCCTCTCAGGTTAATTGTCACTTATATTTCCCTATGATGTAATGAGTATCTTGAGGAGATGAAATATTTTCTGTTCAAAAAGAAATTGGTGAACAAAAGAGAATTGCATCCTACTCTTGCAATGAAAATCAGCATGCTATATTGACCAATGTCCCTTAACATTTACCGTGTAGGGAATGGCAATCCCTCTCAGGTCTTTGTTACTTTTGTTACCCTATGATGTAATAGACATCTTGAGGATATGAAGTCTTTAATAAGATAAGGGACATTTTAACTGGTTTAACAAGTGTTCCCACTCAAATCACGTACAAAAGAAAAGCAATAATAAAATAAATAAGATGCTAAATCTTCATTTAATAATGTTTGCATATGCTATTTCTCCTTAAATGACTTCATTTGACATTTGTCTATGTCATCCTATCTTCTTCACCCTTCTCCCTAAAATGGTTGTCTTTCCAAATGTGTTAAGTCCAAAAATTGATTCACAAGTTGCATGCATAGAGGTTATAGCATACTGCAGAAATGTCTATTTTTTTTAAATAAAAATGTTTGAATCTCACTTTGATGAGGTTAGTTAAAGGGTAAATTGTTTAACTTCAATGCAATGCAATGATGATTACATAAACCATGTGAGGATTTGAGCCTACAGATATTATTTCATTTTAATGTGTGTTCCACTTATCCCTTACCAATCTAGAACTTGACATGTATCTTTTTCAAACTAAAACCTAAAGGTGAATTTGCTTGATATAGAAAAGATCAAAACTTTCATTTTTCCATCAAATCTATGAGCCACATTTTCATCTATTTTCAGCTCTATGACATTCCTTTCGTATCTATTCACCAAATATCTTCCTTACATTCCGAGGTACATTTTACCCTTACAAATCACTCAATTTTCTTGGTGATGGTGTATGTGCACATTTCTACCATCATGGAGGTCATTTTGTTGTAAGAATACTTTCTTTTAAAAAAAAAGAGAGAGTTTAGACTTCACAAAATTGTAGAAGAAGAAGAAGAAGAAGATCCAGAAAAAAGGGAGAGGAGCTTGTTGAGTCGAAAACCCAAAAGGGCGGCTCAGGCAAAAGTTAGAGAAAAAAAACAAGAAGAAAAGAAAAAAGAGGAGAGAAGCTCGCTGAGCTGAAAACCCGAAAGGGCGGTTCAGACAAAAGTTAGAGCAAAAACAGAAAAAGGAAAAAAGAAAAAAAGAAAGAAAAATGAGAGAAGCTCACTAAGGCGAAACCCGAAATGGCGGCTCAGGCAAAAGTTAGAGCCAAAACAAAAGGGAGAGAAACTCGCTGAGCCGAAAACCCGAAAGGGCTACTCAAGCAAAAGTTAGAGAAAAAAAAGAAGAAAAAAGAGGAGAGAAGCTCACTGAGCCGAAAACCCAAAAGGGCGGTTCAGACAAAAGTTAGAGCCAAAAAAGAAGGAAAAAAGAAAAAAAAAGGAGAGAAGTTCGCTGAGCCGAAAACCCGAAAGGGCGGCTCAGACAAAAGTTAGAGTCAAACAAAAGAAAAAAAGAAGAGAGAAGCTCGCTGAGCCGAAAACCCGAAAGGGCGGCTCAGGAAAAAATTAGAGCTTAAAAAAAACATGAAAGCACAAAAAGCTCGATAAGTTGAAAACCCAAATGAGCAACTTAGGCAAAAATTAGAGCTTAAAAAACAGAGAGAGCACAGAAAAGCTCGCTAAGTTGAAAACTCAAATGAGCAACTTAGGCAAAAATTAGAGCTTAAAAAAACAGAGAGAGAACAAAAAGGCTCGCTAAGTTGAAAACCTAAATGGGTGACTTAGGCAAAAATTAGAGCTTAAAAAGAGAGAGAGCACAAAAAACGGTCACTAAGTTGACAACCTAAAAGGTCAGCTTAGGCAAAAGTTAGAGCTAAGAAAAGAAAAGAAATAAAGCTCTCCAAGTTCCTCCTATGTATAAAGCTTTTGGAGTGTACACTTGCTTGAATCTTCATTTGCTTCATATTCATCTTGAATATTCACCTCAATTCCATCTGTCATCTTCTCCTTGTATCTTATTCCCATGTCCTAACCTATTGAAAGTTCTTGTGATCTATATATGCATTTGGATCTTAGGTTGATGAAGAAATTAGATTATTGCCAAGCCTATGGAAAGGAATTGGATAACTTGGATAATGAGAGCAAACACTAACCTTCAAACACTGAGTGATTGATGCTACCAAAATTTTGATAAAAACTCCGCAAGTGTACGGATCGTAAATTTAGTAAAGTGGTAGTTCAAGGTCGATCCCATAGAGACTCAGACAATTAATAACTAGGCATTAGATCTCCTATTTTCATTCAAGTTGAGTAAATAAAAGAAAATTGATTTTAATTACCTAATATCTAAGAAAATAAAATAAAACAAATATTCACACAGATGAAATTCACGAGTCAAAAGAACAACCTAGAGCCACCAATCCCTTATCTGCTTCTTAGATTTTATTCCCCACTAAATTAATTATGAATTAATTCAACTAGCTAATCTAAAGTACTAGTGTCTATAAATGCCTTCCGGTCCACTTACATCCTTGCCTAGCTTAATTACACAATGTCTTGCACTAATTTACTAGGCCAATTTATAACGGTTCCGCTCTAATGTGACTATGTAGGGCTTCTAGGTATATTCTTATCCTAGTCGCAAATCAGATTAAAATCCAATCCTACACTATTTAATCCCATGGTCTATTTAAAATTCCATCTTCCGAGTCCAATTCTAAATTCCCTAAACATGTCTAATGGTGATCAAGCACTAAACAAGTTAATCAATAATAGCAAGATTAAATAAACTAAATCAAATTAACCATGACTAAGTAGTGGGAAATAAAATACTAAGTTACAAACAAGTTCATAGTACCCTAGATTGTGAAAGAAAACTAGCCACACATGGTTTCCAAAATCATCATACAACCAAATTCAATTCCCAAAATCATGAATGAAAGTAGAAATAAGAATCCACAAAATAGTTACTCAGAGTTGAAGAACACGATGAACATGAATGCTCCCGCCTCTCCAAAACTAATTCCCTTGCGTGAACATATGATGAAAATAGAACCCAAATGGAAGATGCTCCTCCTCTACTCAAACCACGTGCGTGTGTGTATGTGCTTCAGCTGCTTCACTTCTTCCTTCGTGAGTTGGTGTTGCTTCGTGAGTTGGTGTTAATTACTTCAACAGTGGTGGCGTGTCCTCTCCTTTTCTTTTTCAACGTGAATCTCTCTTGGCTTTATGAATTGGAAATATTGTACCCAGCCTCCCTTCTTTTCAATTGCATGTGTATATTTATAATAAAATAGCCCAACACCATATTGCATTTGCCTTGCATGTTAAGTTTCTTTTCTTTCCTTTTCTTGTATGTCCCTTTCTCTTTATTTCCTTTTTTTAAAATCTGCATTCATGAAGAGAAATAAATAGGAAATAATCACAATGACTCAATCACATAATCTCATTAATAGGAAACTTCTCATCAAAATATTTCTTTCAATATATTAAGTTTCCTATTTCAATTAAATTTCAGATTTTCCAAAAGAATCACTCATATAATCCTCAAATTACTTTCTTTCCAATTCACAACAAAATCACTATTTATTTAATTAATGACTCCCCAAATACAACAAAATATTTCCTAAAACCACTAAATATGGGGAGTCATCACACCCCCACACTTGCATTAAATCTTGTCCTCAAGATTTCAAATTGTTAACACATTAGCACAAAAATGAAATCAAGTTTTTATCATCACAAAGTTGGAATCAATTCAAACTCTCATCAAATGAATCCTCTTAAAAATCTCTCTCACCATCCCCAAATGCAAGCAATAAGGCAATCAATTTGATAGAGATAAATCACAAAAGCATGTCCCTCACCGGTCAAGTGTTTACACTCTACTCTCAAAGTATATAGGGGTTGTGTTTCACTCAATTCCATCTATGTAATCCAGCTACCATAGGCTTGTTTATCATCTCGATATCCACTCTTATATCTCAATGCACACACAAATCAAAAGGACTTTTAAGGGTTGTAATGAAAAAGGTAGGATAATGAAATGAAAATGAGATGGAGGTATATTTGAAAAGTGCTAAACCACATTTTAATTATAGTAAGGAATGAAGGAATCACATAACTTAACAAGCACATAGGAGTTGACTCTTTTGAACTTCACAATTCTTCAATTCTTTTGACTTTCATCTTCTTCTTCTTCTTTTTTCACACTTTGTGTGATTTTTTTTCCTTTTTTTTTTCTTTTCCTTTTTCACCTTCATTTTTTTTCACCTTTATTCTATTTTTTTTCTTTTCTCCTTTCTTCAACACTTATATATTTCCCCTTTTCCTTTTCTAATTCCTTCACCCTTTCCATATGAATATAGTATAACACTTTTCAAAGCGTAAATGGAAGAAATAGATAAGAGATGAAAAATTGCATCAAAAGAATTCAAAGGTTAAAATATGCAATCTTTCTTTTTAAAAGAGAATGTAACATCCTAAAAATTTAATTCGGGATTAGAGAGTGTTTGGGAAATAACAAATTGAGAAATTGGAAATTTTGTAGAACTTTTTAGAATTTTTGGATATTTTTGGAATATTTTTGGAATTTTAAGTATTAAGTATGCAGATAACTAATTAGGCAAATGAAGAATTTGAAGTATGGGAGAATGGGGAAACTCAGAATATTATGAAGTTTAAGAAGATTGGAGGCTGGTTTAAGTGGTTTTAAATCAAAAAGAGTACACTATGGCAAGTTTAGGCTATAATTATCAAAAACCACCCTTATTTCTCCCCAACCAAACACGCCCCTCCTTCCCTTCCTCTTTAAAATTTCGGCCTCCTCCTTCTCCATTCTCTGCGCGCGCGACTCCCCCCTTCACCATTTCTTCACTTTCTCTCCACACCCACACACTCCTTCAATTGTATTTGTGCAAAAAGCTTCTTCATTTCGGTTGTTCATCTCCTCTCTTCCTCGGGTCCGTTGAGGCCGAGTCCGATCGGTGGCTGGTTGTGGGTTTCCGGCGGCGGCTTTGGTGTTTCCGGCGACGTGAACCACCGGGTCAAAGGAAAGGTCTGATTTTTCTTGTAAATTCTCTTGTTGTTCTTCCTTTTCTACCTCATAGCATCTTTTCCTAAACTCCTCCTTCTCTTCCAGTTCGGCCCACCGCGGGGAGGCGTTCTCCGGCGAGTCACGCGGCGGCCGACGACCACTGGCCACCTCTCTTTCCATTTTTGTACTTTGTAAGTCCCTAGCCCCTTGTGTAGTTGAGTTTTTGCATAAAGCTTCCTCTTTTGAGTTAGGGTTTGATCATGAATAGTCTATGGAGCTTTAAATATGAATCTAGGTTATGTTTAAGTAAGAAATTAAATATCTTGGAAGTATTTAAGTTGGTTTGAAGTGGAAAATCAAGTTCAGGATGGAAATGAGCAATATTTGGCTCTTTGAGTTAGGATTTGTTAATGCTTGATATTTTGGAATAGATTGGTGATTATGTAATGATAGCTAAGGTTCTTTATTGATGTTGGAATGCAAATGTTGGTTAGATTGGTGTTTGAAAGGAAGTTGGATAGTTAAAGTAATGATTATTAAATGGTTAATGGAAGATTTGGGAAGGTATTGGATTTTTCCTAAAGATGGAGATTATTTTGGGAATTTTTGAAGCTTTTTATGGTTCTCTGAATTGGGATTTTGAAATTTACAAGTTACAATGGTGATTATTTAGTGGCCAATTGAAGATTTGTGAAGGCAATTAATGTTTCATGAAGTTGGAAATGGCTTTGAAATTTTGGGGAATATTTTAAGGATTCTTTAAAGTTAGGTTTTAGTTGTATTGTGATTTTTGGAATGTAAATGCTTTAATACTCAAAATTTAAGCACTCATTGTGATTTTTTTTTAGGAGCATATGAAATTACTGGATGTTGATAATCATTTGGAAATTTTGGAGGTGTTTTTAAGTTCTTTAAAGTTGGGATTTGGATATGATGTTGGATTTTTGGGATTATGATGTTGTAATATTAAGAAATTGGAGTATTGAATTGAGTATTCTAAGAGACATTAGGATTTTCTGGATTTGGTTATCATATGGAAATTTTCGGAGGTGTTTTTGGTTCTCTTAAGTAGGATTTTTACAATCTTGAATCTTTAGGAGTTTTGAACGAAAGGTTAGGATTGGTTGAGGTATTAATTGATGAAATATGGTGGTGGATGAGATGATTTGGTGGTTCACTACTACAAATAAAACCTATACCAGCGCAGCTTTACATGCGCTCATAAATGCAGAGTGAAAAACGCATGTAGAAAGAGTCTCTACATGCGCTTTAAGCGCATGTACATAACTCCTTCTCTACATGCGCTTAAAGCGCATGTAGATGGCAACTTCTACATGCGCTTTAAGCGCATGTATATGTACATGCGCTTAAAGCGCATGTAGATGTATTGTCCTCTACATGCGCTTTAAGCGCATGTAGAGGCTCTACTAAAGGGCAAATAATTAAAACATGCATAAGTGCTCCTCCTCAGAGCTCATAAGGTGTTCTTGCACGTGAACTTAGTGTTTCAAGGCCCCATTAACACTTTTTGTTGTTATGATATTGCTTAAACACCCTCTACATGCGCTTTAAGCGCATGTAGAGGGTTTTTATTTTGAAAGAACCTTTACATGCGCTTTAAGCGCATGTAGAGGCTCTACTAAAGGCCAAAACATTAAAACATGCATAAGTGGTCCTCCTCAGTGCTCATAATGTGTTCCTGCATGTGAACTTAGTGTTTCAAGGCCCCATTAACACTTTTTGTTGTTATAATATTGCTTAAACACCCTCTACATGCGCTTTAAGCGCATGTAGAGGGTTTTTATTTTGAAAGAGCCTTTACATGCGCTTTAAGCGCATGTAGAGGCTCTACTAAAGGGCAAATAATTAAAACATGCATAAGTGATCCACCTCAGAGCTCATAAGGTGTTCTTGCACGTGAACTTAGTGTTTCAAGGCCCCATTAACACTTTTTGTTGTTATGATATTGCTTAAACACCCTCTACATGCGCTTTAAGCGCATGTAGAGGGTTTTTATTTTGAAAGAGCCTTTACATGCGCTTTAAGCGCATGTAGAGGCTCTACTAAAGGCCAATACATTAAAACATGCATAAGTGGTCCTCCTCAGAGCTCATAATGTGTTCCTGCACGTGAACTTAGTGTTTCAAGGCCCCATTAACACTTTTTGTTGTTATGATATTGCTTAAACACCCTCTACATGCGCTTTAAGCGCATGTAGAGGCTCTACTGAAGGTCAAGACATTAAAACATGCATAAGTGGTCCTCCTCAGAGCTCATAAGGTGTTCCTGCACGTCAACTTAGTGTTGCAAAGCAAAATTAAAACATGTAGAGGCTTTTTATTTGAGAAAGAGAGCTCTACATGCGCTTAAAGCGCATGTAGAGAAAAATTATTCTGAAAAACTTGGTAAAGTGCTTGATTTATACAATTTAAATAATATTGATGAAGAAAGTTGATTCAATTTATAAAATGATGAAAAACTTTATAATTCTTAGATAATTAATTTTTAAAACATTATATATAACTCAGTGCTTGATATCTATCCCTGATTAATCAGATTATTCAATCTAAATGCTATGATTTAAAATAATATTTAACAGAAACAATTTCACAAATGTGAGGTGTTAATATTATTTTGATGTGAACTATATATATATATATATATATATATATATATATAGAACAAAAATTTAGTCTAAGTTCTATGATGTGTTATTGTTTTATTTAAAATTAATATTATCCCCTTTACATGCGCTTTAAGCGCATGTATAGGATTTTTTTTATAAATTTCCCGCGCCTTTTTCTTATGAGTTCCCTCCCTATATCTGATCACTCTATAGCGCGCTCACAGAGTATGTAGTAGCATTCCTCATTCTCAAGTTAACAAACACGAAACCCTAATCCCCATTCTCAATTCTCGTTCCCCAAATCTCCACCGTCTCCAACCTCACTTCCTTCCACCATCACCGCCCTTCCACTGTCGCTGGCCACCGTCGCCGACCATCATTGCTGTCGCCGGCCATCCCTGAAGTGAAAATCGAAAGCTTCTTTTAGGGTTTGTTACTTTTTTCTTATGAATCCATTGATTTTTCCCTCCTCTTTTTGTGGATTTCTCTGGTATTGCTTTGATTGTCAATGGGCCCTGTTTTGGCTAAACCAACAATAAACTTGGGTTCTTCACAAATAAGTGAGAACTCGATGGTTAACTTAGGATTTTGGTGAGTTTTTACAAAATCCTTAAATTGGGCTTCTGCATTGGGTGTTTACTGTTTAGACTGTGGCTAAAAGTCTTGTGTTTGAGAGATTAAATATTGTTCCACCCAAGGCTTGTAGGTGTTTGCTGTATTTTTTGTTTGTGAATGTAAAGAAGTGAGATAATGTATGTTTTGATATTTCCATGTTTATTTGGGAATTTTTTTTTTGTTTCTGATTTTCGCACTGGCTAAACTGACTAAATGAGAATGATGCATATTTGTTGCTTGCAAGTTTATTTGGAGATTTTTGCTGTTATTGTGCACATTAGATTTTAGTTCAAATTTTGGTTTTAGAATCAAAAGGCTTCTCATGAACAAGCCTTTTTAGTTGGTTACCATAACCCAGCAACAACAGGGATTAAAAGGAAAAAGTTTGTGAATCTTGTAGAGCTTATTAGAGTCAGAATTTAGCACTGTATGTTTCATTCTTTTGATTCATAATGATTTTAAACTTTTGAAAGCTTATGCTCCGTTTTTCTATTGTTAATTTAATATGTATAAGAGTTTGATTCTGATTTTCGCCCTCTTATTTATATATATAACACTACCCAAAGTTTTCTTGATTTTAGTAATGGCTAATGGGTCTTTATTTCTGCTCCTTTGGGTGACAGATTTTAGTTGAAAGAAAGTTTTAGTGTTGTTGATGTATGGCTTTCTTGTTCATCCAAAATACTGATAAGTGATGTTTCATGTTTCATGTTCCAAAAATACTGATAAATGGTCTTCATTTAATTGAAATCTTTTCTTTTTTTCATATTGTGTCTAGTAATTAGAAAGAAAGAGTTTGTAATTGTTTTTGAAGGTTGGATTCTGATCAGATATTCTAAGCTTTGAATCAGGGGAAATTCTATGTTTTGTAAATGAGAATGATGCATGTTTGTTGTTTGCAAGTTTATTTGGAGATTTTTGCTGTTATTGTGCACATTAGATTTTAGTTCAAATTTTGGTTTTAGAATCAAAAGGCTTCTCATGAACATTTAAATAATATTTTAGTTCTTTAAATGTACGTTCAATGCTTGTGGTTCTCAGATACTTTAAGGGGCCTGAGCTACTAGTTGATTTGCAAGACTACGACTACTCATGACACATGTGGAGCCTTGGCTGTATGTTTGCTGGAATGGCTTAGTTTTAGCTACATGTAATTGCATTATTTATGGTGTGCATTTAGTGTTTTATATGTATAAAATCTGATTTGGGATATTCTTGACTGGTTCTTTGTACTTCATGTAGATATTTCGCAAGGAGCCATTCTTTTATGGTCATGACAACCATAATCAGCTTGTCAAAATAGCTAAGGTAATATTCATGATTCATGGTGGTTTCTTGCAATCACTGCAAAACTTTTATACCATTACTTACATTAGAAAAATGGGTTTAGTCCATTTCTGAAGTTATTTTCCTGTTGAGCCAAATCATCTTCGATTATAGTGAATTTTATTCCTTGGATCCTTCATAGTAGTAATTTTCCTTCATAGTAGTAATTTTTCTGTTGTGAATTTGGAAATCTAACATTGGGAAGGAAAAATACTAATGCATGCTGGTTTGTTTGAATTAGATTGGAAGTTGTATGAATAGATTGTTATAATAGAATTTGTTTTTTTGTTTTTTTCCTATAGTCATCTTTCTAGCCAAAGTCACTGCTATGATTGCTGCTGGCACTACTATAATATGACTCCTATAGTCATCTTTCTAGTTTGAAGTAAAAATATACACATTGCTTATCAATTGGGAGAATATTTAAGGATTTTTTTTCTTTGCTTGGAAAAAATACATGTGGGTTATATACTATGACTGTTAATGTGCTATAATGAACTGTTGGGGGAGTTGTCATGCTTGCTTTTATGGCCACACAGTATGTTAACTTTGTTCATTTTTAAGTATGGAAATTATTTCAGTGTTTAGTATTGGAAGAGTAAGCTAAATCGTTCATATGTTTCCAAGTTCTTGTGAGTGGATGCCAAATTTGTTTATTTAGGTGAATGATGTAAAGTTTATTGTTGATCTGAATTATAATGCCAATTTTTTTAATTTAGTTAAGCTTCACATAAACCATCATACACATTCTTAACATGATTTTAGCTCATTTATCATTCCTCATTTTAATTTTAGCTCATTGTATTTGAGGCTGTTGCATTTGCATTATTGAAGAAAATGTATTGCATATTAATTGATAATGTTGTTGGTCCCTATGCTTTTGTGTATAGGATTTCGAAATGGAAAGCACTTCATCCTTCAAATGATATCCTTCTTTGTTTTTCATTCTTGTCTATTCGGCCAGCAACTATGGAGGGAGTAATGAAGCTTTGAAATTCTGTAGCAAAGTGTCAAAATCAAACGTGATAAGCTTGGTGAGAATTCTTTCTTCGTTCCTATAATTTCTGCAAGTTATAGTTGAGTGAGAGGGCTGAATTAAATATAGGATTGGGGTACAAAAACTTCAAATTAGTTGTTGGGAAGCTTGATTGAGTTAAAGCTAATATTTTCTTGTTTGATTGCTTGAGCACTTGTTGAATTAAAAATGCTGTGAGTTCTTTTTTGCTTATGGCATTCCTAGTTCTATTCATATATTTTTAACCACATTACTAATATTGATATGTTTTTTTGTATAGGTATTTGCATGATGAAATAATTGTGCCAGGGGAAAATGTCAATTTCGCATTCATAGATCCAAATACAACCTCAATGGTGACTGAGACAACTACCTATTGGGATGAAGGTGACGTGAAAGCACGTCTGGGGAGCTCTTCTTCAGATAAAACATTGTTTCTAGCCCCAGTGAATGTAGGGTAAGTTCTTACTCGTCATTAATAATTTTTTTTATTTTCCCAAATTTTACATGTATATAACTGTACTGTTAATCACATTTTAGGAATCATTGGGTTCTCCTTGCATTCAATCCCGTTGCACCAAAGCCTGTGGTGTACTATCTGGATCCTATTAGGTCGGGTAAACCTGAAAATAGACCTTCGTATATGATGTTTATCAATGGGTAATGATTTAACCTTACTAAATTATGTTAACTCATTTAATTTATAAATGTCACTCTTACTAATTTTGTTTGTCTCGACTTTAGTGTGATCACTTCTTGTAGGTCTAGTAAAAAAATGAAATACTCCAAAGCATATGACTGGCTCAAAATTCAGGTTAATTATACATGCTAAAACAATGATTTGAATTATGTACTGTAATCATATAAAAGTCTTTTGACAGATTTGTGGTATTTTGTTGTAGTGCCCATTCCAACCGAATGATAATGATTGCGGGTATTATGTCATGAAATTTATGAAAGATATTGTCACTCATGATCAACTGGTGGTCCCAGAAAAGGTAAGTTCTGAAATTTTCCATTAATTTAAAACTCTTTTAATTTGTTCACATATTTGCTTGTATGTGTGGATTACTTTTAACTAACTTAAATTTAATTGCTACTTACATGTTTCTGTCCATCCAGTATTATGAAGACTGTCGTTTCGACAGCCTCTCCAAGGCGCAAGTTGGAGAAGTTATTGAAGAATGGAGCAAATTTGTATACCCCATTGTTGAACCTGTTGTTCTTAATCAGCCACCTGTTACTTATTAGGTTTTACTAAGGTATCTTCATATATTACTTGAATAAAAAATTGTGGATTTGTCTTATGAAATTTTGTTATGTAACATGCTTGTTTATTCTATCTAATGCTATTTTGTCATGTAGGTTGATGATATCCCTTTTGGTGTTTTACTTGAGATCATCTTCATTTGTGGCGTTGAGGTACATATGATCTTTGCTGCATGTAGTCTTACTTAGGAGGAATTGGTAGTTTTATATTATGACTACTTGAAGGAATTTTCGTTTTGACTTATGATCAATTGTGGCTTGTTTATTAGTTCATCTTTGATATTATACTATTCTTTCATGTAGGTTCATATCTTTTTGATTCTTTGGTGCAAGTGGCAAATATTTTGGTGATGAGGTAGATCTTCTTTTGGTGCAATGGCAGTGTGCATACATATTTTGGTGATGTTTATATATATTATTAGGTTTTGAATGTAAATGATTCTGGTATATTTTGGTTAAATGATTCTGTTGACTTATTTGTATACACCATTGGTGCAGTGAAAAAAGTACGTGTATGTGGCAAATGTAAAAAAAAGAATATATATATAAAAAAAAATAGCTCTACATGCGCTTAAAGCGCATGTAGAGGATATACCTCTACATGCGCTTTAAGCGCATGTACATCTACATGCGCTTAAAGCGCATGTAGAGCATGCGCTTTAAGCGCATGTAGATGTACATGCGCTTAAAGCGCATGTAGAGGTATCATCCTCTACATGCGCTTAAAGCGCATGTAGAGCCCCCCTCTACATGCGCTTAAAGCGCATGTAGAGCCCCCCTCTACATGCGCTTTTAAAAGCACATGTAGAGCCTTTACCAGCGCCCCCCTCTACATGCGTTTTATAAGCGTATGTAGAAGCCAAAATAAGCGCATGTAGAGGGGGTAATCTGTGGTAGTGGTTGGTAATTAGTTGGCAATTTAGTGAGCATTGTTGGTTTCTTTGAAGTTGGGTTTGATTATTTTGAGCTGTATGAATTGAATTGGTGACTAGGAAATGTTCACTAAGGTATTATGACGATGATAGAGGGTTGGAATGATTTGGTTTAGTGCTTAAAGAAAAGTTTAGTAACTAAAGTGGTGGATCAAAGGAAATTTGAGTTATGTGAAGGTAAGTATGATTGTGGTGATGTTAATACTTTAGGAATTACAAATAAATGGTTAAGGGAATTATGGAGGTTTAAAGGATATAGATTATTCTTGATATTGGAAGTAAATTAATACTTTAATACTTGTTTAAGAATTAGTTTGAATGGCAGGTCAAAGTCACTGATATTGTGCCTTGACCAACAGTAGCTCATTGTATGATTGTCGACGGTGGAGACTCGAGCGGAGCTTAAGGAAGGCATTAGCTGTGTATATCTATCGCTACTAAACTTGACAGGTAATCACGCTTAACTGACTGTGATACTGAGGGTGACGGTAGTTGAGGATTTCTAAAATCCTCTTCTACTTTTATATATATAAACGAAATGTGTTCAGATTATTTTATATTTAACGTGGGCTATAGGGTACCTTTCTAAATACACTGTACTTTATATATACATATTCATATATAAATCTTTTGTATGTTGCATGACACTGATTATTAGTACCGTCGGCCGATGTAACCATCGATTTGCGCAAATCGATAGGTTAATTGTACGGGTTCCTCGGATTGTAAAGGAACCAGGGATTTTTCACATTTTAGATTGGTCCCTTTTTTCATGCTTTCAGATTTGAGACTGGGCACAGTGTCAATCACGTTTATTTTTGCCTATTGAGAGATGGATGTATCTGTTCTGTATATGTATATATTATGTGGTTTATGCAGGTTTTGAAAACTGTGGTACCCTGTAGACACTCCGCTACCTCACATCTGAGTCTCACAGTGAGTTAAGTAGTGATTACTGAGACATAGTTTTGTCTCACCCCATTCCCTTTATTTTTGCAGGTGATCATGCCGTAAGTAGGCAGCGTGGAAGGGAAAAGGAGCCGGCCGGCCATACTGAGTTAGTGGGTAGGTCGGAGGTAAACCATAGGTATATATATATATATATATATATTGCCATCAAGTAGGCTGCATCCGCTTCCGTGTTTGTTGTTGTGTGTATTTGTTTGATTATGTCGAATTGTATTATCTTTTCATTCGATCTGTCCATAACTTGTAACTGGTGTGTTGTAGTGTTATGACGGCTGTGAAAGTTTTGATTATGTGATAGTCGTAGCTGTGCTACAGACTTTGTGACGGTGTTGATTGATATTATACTGTATGTGTATCATGAGTTACAGGAGGATTTGTCTGCTAATGGAAAGACAATATCTTTTTCTTGATATGGACGCATCGTATGACTGTGATCAGTGATAAATGATTATGCTTTGTGATACTGACATATTCAAGTCAGATATTTGTGTTGTTATGTATAATTGATATAGATGTTTCGAATAATCGTGTTAAGGAAAATTCTTTTCCTAACATGGTTATATTGTGCGATTGTGTTGCCTTGTTGTGATTAGTGTTGTTATTTTATATAACCATGTTGGATGGACCCCTCTCTGACATGATTATCTTTCGGAGTGTTATGTTGTTTCTTTTGGTTAACTATGTTAGGAGAATCTTTTCTCTAACATAGATTTTTGTCAAAGAACATGAGTGTTCTTCATATGTGTTAGGTGATTCTTTTATTAACCATGTTAGGTGGATCTTTTACTAACATGGTTAAGGTGTTTGATTATTTGTGATGTTGTTCTCTTTTTCTAACCATGTTAGGTGAATTCTTACTAACATGGTTAGTAGTTAATTATCCATGATAGTATTATTGTATTAGGATATTCTTTTCTATCGTGGATAATACTTAAATCGTTAGAAATTTCTTTTTCTAACTATGATAGCGATATTGATATTATGGAAAATCATTTTCCTATCATAGTTAGTAATGAAATTATTAAATTGAAATTTATCTTATTGGTGAATTAAGGATTTAGTAACGGTATTAAGGATTTAGTAACGGTATGTTACAGAGAATCAGGCTCAAAGGGGTTAAGCAATGGAAATAATGTAAAAGGGATTACTATTTGGCGAAACTGGCTATTAAACGAAGGCCTTAATCATTTTTGTGCATGCAAGAGATTCGAGCGTCAAAAGAGATTCAAGACAAGTTCTAGAGGGGAAATTACAATAGATGTACTCACTCATGAAAGAATAAATTTAAGGCTCAAATTCCTCACATGGCTTTTTGACATACTAGAGTAATTTATCTAAAGCAAAGAGCTTGCATTTTCATTTACATTCAAAGAAGATGAAATCAAAGTCTAATCAAACCCAATTGTCTTAAGTCCAAATCAATCCCAAAATTGGCAAAAAGATTTTTTTTATCAAAAATAATTTGACAAAATGAAAGCTTGAGGACAATCTTTAGAGAACAATGATACTCTCATATATACCCCCACACTTAAATGTCACATTGACCCCAATGTAAACATGTAACACAAGTAGTGAAATTACAAAAACATCCATAACAAGTGTAAAGATGACAAATATTTCAACTTCTATATCAACCAAGCAAAGTACTCAAGAGGCACACTATCAAATCTAACCCTCACACACATATCAACCAGTACAAAGACTCATCACCAAAACAATTCTTAGTCAAATAAAATCAAGAAAAAGTTAGAAGAATACTCCCCTTCCTCTTCTCGATTTCCACCTTTAGCTCCTAGTCCATCAAGATCAAGTTGAAGCATCCTTTGGGGTCAAAAGAAGAAAAAAAATCCTACAAACTCAAAAACAAAGCATCAAATACCAAAACCTTGGGTTGCCTCCCAAGAAGCGCTAAGTTTAAAGTCTTCAGCCAGACTTTCCAAACAAATCTTAGTCATAAGTATCAAACACAATAATCACCTCATCTTCATTCCTTTTCAAACAGTATAAGTAATCAATCAAACTAATTACTTGTGCCTTTTCAATCATAGACAATTTCAAAGAACAAGCAATCACTGATTTCAAAGGAATTAGAATATGCTCATACAAACAATTAGATGTATGTCTTTCTAAGAATAATGAGCATCAATAAAATCAATTTGACTCTCACAGTAAGAGTCACAACAGTAATAGGAGAATAATCCAAAGTAGTTATAGGAACACTTACATCAACATGTATATCAGAATCACAAGCATTTGAATTCACATCTTGAACATCAATTAAACACCCATCAATTTCTTCTAAACAAGTTTCAGGCTCTATGACAACCTCTAAATCTTCTTTAACTTCATGGTCATCTCTATCCTCAATTATTGATTTTAACCTTTTCAAACAATCTTCTAACCTTTTGAAACTATCCTCTTGCCATTTCAAACTATCCTCTAGCATTATCAAAAATATATTGGCTAATCTTTCTAATCTGTCAAGTATTTCTTCTAAACAAGAGTTTACACCATCTTCAAAATTGTTTACTTGAACGATTGATCCAGAACTATTGTAATATTTCTCATTCCTTTCCAAAAAGATATTGGCTAATCTTTCTAATTTGTCTAACCTTTCTAAACAAGAATTCTCATAATCAATGTTTCCTTGAACATGTGAATAAGACTTGAAGGGTGGGTCTATTGTATGTGAATAAAAATTAACATGTGGGTTCCAACACTCATTTTGCTCAAAATTCCAACTACACCTAGACAAATTATCAACATAAGTTTGTTGCCAAATCAAAAATGGACAATTCTCAGGTACATGATTATTTCCACAACAATAACAACGATACCACTTATAATTAGCCTCTGAATAGTCCATCTTTCTATTTTCTCCAAAAGAAAAAAAAACTCAAGCTAAAACTACTAAAAAATTTCAAATTCTAATTACTAATTGCCTTGAGTCCCCGGCAACGGCGCCAAAAACTTAATGCTACCAAAATTTTGATAAAAAACTCCGCAAGTGTACGGATCGTAAATTTAGTAAAGTGGTAGTTCAAGGTCGATCCCACAGAGACTCAGACAATTAATAACTAGGCATTAGATCTCCTATTTTCATTCAAGTTGAGTAAATAAAAGCAAATTGATTTTAATTACCTAATATCTAAGAAAATAAAATAAAACAAATATTCACACAGATGAAATTCACGAGTCAAAAGAACAACCTAGAGCCACCAATCCCTTATCTGCTTCTTAGATTTTATTCCCCACTAAATTAATTATGAATTAATTCAACTAGCTAATCTAAAGTACTAGTGTCTATAAATGTCTTCCGGTCCACTTACATCCTTGCCTAGCTTAATTACACAATGTCTTGCACTAATTTACTAGGCCAATTTATAACGGTTCCGCTCTAATGTGACTATAATTCAATTTCACAGTCATATTACTTCTCATATAGGTCGGACAATACATGTCTTTTATTCAATAAAGACAACCAAATTAGAACTTGGGGATTCTCCCCAATTCTATTGTCATGCATCCACTTCATTGGACAACATTGACAATGTTAAATGAAGTAAAAAAAAAAGAAAAGAGTATTTGAACTATGCAAGCATTATTAATGAAGATAAAGCGAAAAGAGAAATATTGTCATTCTTGACAATGAATTTAACAAGAAAGAAATTGTAACTTTAAAGTCATTTCTTTGATCAATGCCAATAGGTCTTACATATATATACCATCATCCTCCTTAAAATATTTTGTGAGCCATTTCAAATATTGGGGCAAGTTTGAGGCCTATATTGCGATCATATCTTCCATCGCATCAATAAGAACTCTCAAGGATTTCGGTTTAGGCTGGGGCAAATGCAAAAGCTATTAAGACTATGAGAATCATGCTTGAAATCTCGTTTCTTTAGGGTTAGCAACCTTAATGATATCTTAATTAAACCCATGAGTTTTCGATTAAGGGAAAGTCCAAAGAGAAAGCAACATCGCAGGTATGTCTACTCATCATTATTCTCATGCATCACTTCATGCTCATCATCATTAGGTCACATCACATCATCCTCACCATTACTATTTTCGGTCTCATTCTGGCAGAGACCACCACATACTTAACATTACATCACCATCCACGTCATTATTTGGTTGATGTCTTGTTCATTGACTAAGAAAGCAACATCGTTGGTAAGTCTACACATCCTCATCCCCAGGCATCACTTCATGCACATCCTTATTAAGATCGCATCACTGTTACTATCTTCGTTCTCATTTTGGAAGACCGCCACATACAAAGAATTACATGACAATCAACGTCATCATTTTGTCAATGTCTTGTTCATTGTTTAAGACTCGTCGTCATTGGTTTGCATTTTTGAGTCATCATATGCTTAAGGTCACAAATATTCATCACCTTCATTTGGCTTTCATATCGGGGGCATTTTTAGCATGTTCATCCTAGTGCTTGCACCCATCATCTGGGGCAATGTGTGTTTAATATCACACCACTATACCTTTGTTGTCATACATCCCGTTTAAGGTTCATCATTGTCATCATCATTTATGACATGTTCAGCCTTTTACATCATCATCATTTATGACGTACTCAGTCTTCTATGTCATCACCGTTCATCACCATGATCATTATCACTTTCGTCTCAAGTGCCATCATATGCATCAGCACTTTATCAATATCATGAGCGAGTGGCAGAGTAAATTCCTCGTTGATACCACTTTGAAGCCTGTAGCGGCAGGCACCCCAAGCTCTGTAACGGCTGACACCCTTTCAAAGCTCTGTAGAGGCAGGCAACCCAAAGCCCAATAATGGCTGGCATCCCTTCAAAAGCCCTGTAGCGGCAGACACCATAAAGCCCAGTAACGGCTGGCACTCTTTTAAAGCCCTGTATCGGCAGGCACCCCAAAGCCCAGTAACCGCTGGCACCCCTTCAAAGCCCTGTATCGGCAGGCACCCCAAAGCCCAGTAACGACTGGCATCCCTTCAAAGCCCTATAGCGGCAGACACGCCAAAGCCCAGTAACAGCTGGCACCCTTTTAAAGCTCTGTAGCGGCAGGCACCCCGAAACCAAGTAACGGCTGGCACCCTTTTGAAGCCCTGTAGCGGCAGGCACCCCGAAGCCCAGTAACGGCTGGCACCCTTTTGAAGCCCTGTAGCGGCAGGCATCCCGTAGCCCAGTAACGGCTGGCACCCTTTTGAAGCCCTGTAGCGGCAGGCATCCCGAAGCCTAGTAACGGCTGGCACCCTTTTCAAGCCCTGTAGCGGCAGGCACCCTGAAGCCCAGTAATGGCTGGCAACCTTTTAATGCCCTGTAGCGGCAGGCACCCCAAAGCCCAGTAGCGGCTCGCATCCCTTCAAAACCCTGTAGCGACAGGCACCCCGAAGCCCAGTAACGGCTGGTACCCTTTTAAAGCCCTGTAGCGGCAGGCACCCCGAAGCCCAGTAACGCCTGGCACCCTTTTGAAGCCCTGTAGCAGCAGGCATCCCGAAGCCCAGTAACGGCTGGCATCCCTTCAAAGTCCTGTAGCGGCAGACACCCTAAAGCCCAGTAACGGCTGGCACTCTTTTAAAGCCCTGTATCGGCAGGCACCCCAAAGCCCAATAACCGCTGGCATCCCTTCAAAGCCCTGTATTGGCAGGCACCCCAAAGCCCAGTAACTGCTGACATCCCTTCAAAGCCCTGTAGCGGCAGGCACGCCAAAGCCCAGTAACAGCTGGCACCCTTTTAAAGCCTTGTAGCGGCAGACACCCTGAAGCCCAGTAACGGCTGGCACCCTTTTGAAGCCCTGTAGCGGTAGCCACCCCGAAACCCAGTAACGGCTGGCACCCTTTTAAAGCCATGTAGCGGCAGGCACCCCGAAGCCCAGTAATGGCTGGCACCCGTTTAATGCCCTGTAGCGGCAGGCACCCCAAAGCCCAGTAGCGGCTCGCATCCCTTCAAAGCCCTGTAGCGGCAGGCACACTGAAGCGCAGTAACGGCTGGCACCCTTTTAAAGCCCTGTTGCGGCAGGCACCCCGAAGCCCAGTAACGGCTGGCACTACTTTAAAGCCCTGTAGCGGCAGGCACCCCAAAGCCCAGTAACGGCAGACATCCCTTCAAAGCCCTGTATCGGCAGGCACCCTAAAGCCCAGTAACGGCTGGCAACCCTTCAAAGCCCTGTAGCGGCAGGTACCCCAAAGCCCAGTAACGGCTGACACCCCTTCAAAGCCCTGTAGCGGCAGGCACCCTGAAGCCCAGTAACGGCTGGCACCCCTTTAAAGCCCTGTAGCGGCAGGCACCCCCAAGCCCAGTAACGGCTGGCACCCCTTTAAAGCCCTATAGCTGCAGGCACCCCCAAGCCCAGTAACGACTGGCACCCCTTTAAAGCCCTGTAGCGGCAAGCACCCTCAAAGCCCTGTATCGGTAGGCTCCATTCTTTAAAAGCCTTGTAGCGGTAGGCACCATTCTTTTCAAAGCCCAGTAACGGCTGACACAATTCTTCTCAAAGCCTTGTAGCGGCAGGCACCTTCAAAGCCCTGTATCGGCAGACACCATTCTTTAAAAGCCGTGTAGCGGCAGGCACCATTCTTTTCAAAGCCCAGTAACGGCTGGCACAATTCTTTTCAAAGCCCTGTAGCAGCAGGCACCCTCAAAGCCCTGTATCGGCAGGCATAATTCTTTTCAAAGCCCAGTAACGGCTGGCACAATTCTTTTCAAAGCCCTGTAGCGGCAGGCACCCTCAAAGCCCTGTATCGGCGGGCATAATTCTTTTCAAAGCTCAGTAACGGCTGGCACAATTCTTTTCAAAGCCCTGTAGCGGCAGACACCATTCTTTTCAAAGCCCTGTAGCGGCAGGCAGAATTCTTTTCAAAGCCCTGTAGCGGCAGACACAATTCTGTTCAAAGCCCAGTAACGGCTGGTACAATCCTTTTCAAAGCCCTGTAGTGGCAGGCACCCTCAAAGCCCTGTATCGGCAGACATAATTCTTTTCAAAGCACAGTAACGGCTGACACAATTCTTTAAAAGCCCTGTAGCGGCAGACACCATTCTTTTGAAGTCTAGTTTTGACTGGCTTCATCCTATGAAGACAGTTCGTCTCAAGTTCTCTTCTATGAACTAAGTAAAGTGGGGCATGTGAACTTTATTTTGCCCATCCTTTCTTGGTTTCCAAAGGCATCCTGGTCCTACTTACTTACGTCTGTTGTCGGGCCGGACAAAATAAGTGTTCTTATCTTTACTTGCTTCATAGATGAGAAGTTCACTCTTCTTAGCTACGAGCAAGTAAAGAGGGGCAACTGTAAACACCCTATTTTGTCCGGACCCCACTAAATTTAAAAAATATAAAAAAAGTAAAAAAAAATGAAAAAATAAATAAAAAATAAAAAATAAAAATAATAATAATAAATAATAAAGATATGCTCTCTTGATTTCTTTCTTTTAAGGCAAGCATAATTCAAATTGTATAAGAGTCAAATATGATGATTTGAATTAGGAAATAAAATGGAAACAAATTATAATCACAATAATGCGGGTAATCAATAGAAATTTGATTTGATAAATAGGAAAGTTTTGAAAGGAATAAGACAATGAAAGGAAATAATGATGCACTCATCAAATTTGATTGAATTATCATCATGATAATTTGATTGATCACATAAATGAATTAAAAAGGCAAACCCTAGAGTGGTGGCCTATCTAAATTAGTGCAAGAGAGCATAGAGGGATCATTTTTTTTTCTTTGGTGGAGAGGCTAGGTTTTCTAGTGGAGATGATTTTGGGGGTCATTTTTTAAGAGGACTTAGTTTTAGAGAGGAAAAGGGTTAGGTTTTGAGAGCAAAGAAAATAGGCAGTGAGAGGCTCCAGAGAGAAGAATATTAGAAAAGACACTACACATGTGATGACACACAGTTGTATGCATCTAAAGGTATGAATTCTCCCTATCTCCTTCTTCTACCATGAATATATGTTGATATTTGATCATTGATTGGTACATTATTGTGAATAATTTCTTTTTCTCAAATAAATCAATTCCAATAAAATTAAAACATTTGTCAAAAAAATTAATTAAATTATTTTCAAAATGGTGTTCATGTTGTGTGAAGGTTTTTACAACCTCTTCAATCATGAATGATTATTCTTCCGTGAGAGATATTAAATCTCCTCAGGAAGTTGAATCCAACACATTTCAAGAAATATATTTTCCAATAAACTATAAGCTTTTCTTGAATAAAAAACACCAACGAAATATAAAACTTTATTTCAAAAATAAAAAAATCATTTTCCTAAAAAACACAAATCAAGTGACACGCATTTCTACCCCGAACTACGTTGGTTTTGATCCCTTAAGGGTACCTAGGCCCTAGGTTAAATCCTAGGTCAAGTCCAAAAATGTAAAAATTATTTTTTCCTTTTTTTGTTTTATTTTTATTTTTATTTGTATATATTGATTTCTCTTTGTAATTTAAAATAAAATTAAAATTAAGGTCATATTTATTTTTAAATAAATAACTTAGGTTAACCGTTCTCTTGAACGGGTGCTGTGGGGTGCCTAACACCTTCCCCACGCACAATCGACTCCTAAACCCTATTTTTATTTCTATTATTTTGTAAAGGTTTTCCAAACTATCCTTTTTAAAAATTTTGGTGGAGCCTCCATTTTTAATTTTAATTTAACCTAATTTTTCGGGTTCTACACACTTTAATATGGGAAAATATGAAGTTTTATTTGTATTCTGACTTGCTGATTAAGTGAAAAGCTGTAATATATTTGGTGGTGTTATCAATTCAGAATCTGGGAATAAGTTAAGGTCAATCGGAACATATTAAATAAAATGTATTTTTATGATGCATACAACAAAAAGGCGGCAATTTGTGGTGGTTGAAACCAGGGAGTAGTAGCGGTTTTAACTGCCGAAGAAGAGCCCAATCCAACACCCAACAAATTTGAGTTGAGAGGGCTGACATATGTTGAGAGAGTTGATAGGTCTGATTGGGTGAGATAGGTTGAGGGGTCCAACTGTGGATTGAAAGAGGTTAAGAGCAGAATAGTAGTCATGGGCTGGGCTGGGCTGGGCTGGGCTGGGATAGCCACGTCGATAGAAGATGAAGCTCATTCATGACACATTCTTTTTTCATTTCCTTTGTATTTTTTTTTTCTTTATGAATTTATTTACTCCTTCAGTTCCTAAATATAAGATCACTTTCACATTTCAAATTTATTTCTAAATATAAGATCACTTTCTTATTTTTCTCATTTTTTTCCCAAATTAAGCTCATAATACTTATCAATAATAAACAAACAATAGATGAAAAGTGTGGATAAAAGTATACGCCTTAGGTTTGGGTAAATATGTAATATCATGTGATAATAATTAACTTAACTAATATTGCTAATTTAATCAAATTAAGAAAATCATGTTATATTTAGTAACGAAAGTAGTATTATTTATTGTATTGATTGACTGGGATGGGATAGAGTGAGTTTCCCCTATAAATGCAAATGATTTAAAGTGAAGAAGAAGCCAACCCACAATTCGTGAGCTCCTATCTACAGTCCTTTCCAGACCCACTCCTTATTCTTTTTACTCTACCTTCAAGTCTGTCCAATTGCTTGAGATGGGTTGAGAGGTTCAAACTTAAGTTGGAATTTTCAAAGGCAATCATTAACTAAAATGTATAAACTAGGTTAAAACAGCGGTTTAAGCTTGAGATTGGTATTGCATGTTTTTTAAGTACAAAATTTGAAGGATGTAAGAATGGGTTACAATATTCTAATATTTTCTTCAAGTTCTTGCCAAATCGAAACTTTGGAATGCTCAAACTAATGTTAGAACTGGATTATGGTCGATTTCTTTTACCTTTGTATGTTGATTTGATTCTGACGGGTTATTTTAACAAAAAAATTCTGATGGGTTGAAGCCTGGGTTAAATTTTCTTTCTCTCTGGTTTTTTTTTTTGGTCAGACTGAGTTCTATGGAAATTGGATTACTAGACTGAGTTTGAATTTGCATGCAGCTAAAGACTCATGTAGGAGCATTAGTGTACAATCTGAAACAGAGATTGTTTGAGAGTCATATCATGATATAGGTTATAAGACTTGATCATTCTAATCGTGGAGATCCATATGCTTTGTTTTGATTTGTTGAATGTGCTTCAACTATATACCCATGTTCTTTACGAAAATCAAAGCTTTGAAATTTGATTTAATTTCTTCATGTTATTATGGCAGGTTGTCGAAGTTTAATTGAGATAAGGAATTCATTGTATGGGGTCTCTATCTAAACTTAAATTTTTGTAGATGTTTCAATATTGAAATTGAAAGAAAATGATGATGTGTAAGTGTTGAAATATACGATGTAAATTTCTGAATATGCGAATGCTGTTTTGTTTAGCATTCATAGATATTAGTTGAGAAACAGGAAACGGATTAATAGAGGTTAAACATTTTGAGTTTAGAATTTTGAAATTTGAGATGTTCAAAGTTTTGGTCTTTGATGTTAGGACTCATTGTATGCTTGTTGAGTGTACAGAACTATATATGGTTGTACATATTAAGATGAAATAATTAAATTATATATGGATATATAAGTGCTTTTGTATTGAATTATTGTAGGTCAAATCTGATTTCAGATATTGCACTAATATTTCCAAAATGATAATTTCATACTCTCGTGATCTCGTCCCTTTGAAACCTTTCAAGTATTTGTAATAATTGTTCAAGTATATAATTTATTATATATAATTATAAATAAGATGATTTACAACTTATCAGATTTCCTCAAATCTCACCCTTTTTGACATGTTTTAGAGTTATAACTTTGGAGAAGAGGAAGAATGTAGCATTATAAACTTACTATTTAATCGTATTAAGTAATTGTATTTATAGTAAAGTAGGTTACTTTATATGTGCTTGGCATAATATTTTATTTTATATAATTATTATTTTTTGTTGTATAGTTCATCTATAAAGGGATCCAATCACATGCATAAGTAAAAGGCAATCCAACTAGATAACTAGTTTATATTTAGTTATACGTATGTGTGTGTGCGTTATGTTTGTATATTATTATTAAGCCTAGAAATAATAGTGATTCTAATTTAACATTTTAATTTGTTTTGTAACAAATTTAGATTTATATCATGGCCTTTTTAAAAACAAAAAACATTTATGAAAAATACCATTCAAATAAAAAAGAAATTATTTATTTATTTAATTATTATAACTAGCAATGAACTAATAATCAGTTCGAGGAAATGTAGGTCTAAAATGAGGAGAACTTCAGTACTTTCAAATAATTACTACCCTTATACACACATACTCGAATTTGAGACTACAATACACAGCAAATTTATGTAAGAATTTGGTGTTAATAAAGAGGATGTTTTGCTAATTAATTCAAAGAAAAAGTTCTTAATTTATTCAGGTTTTTGTGATATATCAATTGGTTCTAAATTGATGAAATAACCTTCCTATATACTCCCTCCGTTCCTAAATATAAGATCACTTTGGTTAATTTGGGGGAGATTAAGGAAGACAATAAAATTACATGATCTTCCCAAAATTCCCTCAATTACTTAACTTTAAAAGGAGGAGGGGTTTTCAATGAAAAGAGGGAGTATAAGGGTAGTTTGGGCAAAACTTGAGATAAAATAGGAAGTGATCTTATTATTAATATGATTTTATTATTCAGGTTTTCCATGATAAATTGACAAGGCATATGGTTGAAAATCCTTCACAAGTTCCACACACAATTATAATATGATCATAATGATTTTCAAGCTTATGTTAACAATTCACAACTTCAAAATTGTAAAGGTATCCTTTGTCTGGTGGTATTATTTGATACATCTAAGATACCGCCATGGATATGATTTAGAATTTCTCAAATTCAACGGAATGATTATACTTTTCCATTTTCAATTGTGCTTTAATTTTACGGGATTTGCCCTATACTAAAAACCCCCATATAATTAAATATTGAAAATTCGTCATGAAAAAGATACAAATCTTCAACGAAAAATCAGTATAACATTTTTTCACATAATAAATTAAAAATATTAAGAAAATAAACATGTTGGGATTTTGATGATATAATGCAGGACTACAATTTTTGAGCGAGTGACTGCTTCTCGCTGGTATACGTACTTGGGAAGAATTGTAAGATTTGTGATTTATTAGTTGTCTTTAAATTATCCAGGCCTACACCCATTTAAACACTAAAATTAGTCCCATCAACAAGATTTTCTCAAAATATCCAGGTGCACAATTAGATCATAAAACA
The DNA here is from genome assembly GCA_029929735.1 of Mimosa pudica. Lineage (NCBI taxonomy): Eukaryota > Viridiplantae > Streptophyta > Magnoliopsida > Fabales > Fabaceae > Mimosa > Mimosa pudica. Next base: position 6,089,349 of record JAKELP010000035.1, read on the forward strand.
ACTAATCATCGCTGGTAAAGAAGCATTTTTAGTACTCTAGAATATAGTAAGGAGCACCAAAAATAATATACAATATTTTATTCTATTTGTGATAATCAAGAATTATCTTCGTTGTTTATCTAATAATGACGTTAAATAATTCAAGTTTGACCGTTAGATGTCAAATTTTGACTGTTAAATGGTGGGGAAAATGAGCATTTTTAGTACTCTAGAATATAGCAAGAAACACCAAATATAATATACAATATTTTGGTCCATTTGTAATAACTAATAATGATTTTCGTTGCTTATTTAATAAATTGTTAACTAGAACTCACTTTCATAAGATAAAAACTGATATGACATAAAAACTTGGTACATTTGCCCCATTTTAGTTTACATTGTACGATTTTCCTCCTTAAATTTATGAGTCTCAATTGCTCCTTTATAAATTTACAACAACTGTTTTTGCACCTTTACCCATTTTGAGAAATTCTTCCCCCAATCTTGTCCTAATTAATTTAGGTAATTCTACACCAATTAGGATGTTTTTGAGTTATTTTAAATTAGAGGGAGAGGAAAGCACAACTCATACATCAACTTTTTTTCATTCAATACAAAAGCACACCCTTCTCCACCAATTCTCTACGATTCCACGAACCTTATGAGTTCTTCATGGAGCTCGAGTTGTAGACTCTTTGGGCATCTTCTCCTTCAACGTGATGAACTAAGTCGATTCAATTCTCTTTGATTATGGAATGACAAGAAGCAAACCATCTTTCTATTTTATGGGAGTTTTTCTTAATTTTGATTATGCAGCCATTGATTTCTATATGAATTTTCGAGTATTTGTTCTTATATTTGGATTCCATTTATGTTGAAACTAATAAAAATAATGTGGTTTTTAAGCTAATAAAAATAATGCTCCCGCGCAACGCGCGGGTTTATATTGCTAGTTGGTTATATAGTAGGTCGAAGGCCCCAAAATGATACATAACTATTGGCTAAGGAACAAAAATAGTACATAACTATTCCAATGTACAACAATGATACCCAACTTTTACCATGTGATCAAAAATGATATTTTCACTAATATAACAATAATATTAGACATGAAATGTTCAAAACTAAAATTTGGGATGAAGCCAACTTTCATTCTCAATTCGATTTAGACTCCATATGATTATCATCATCAAGTCTTAATTTGGGATGAAGCCATTGTGATTGATTGATTGGAACATAAATAAACAAATTGAATATATTATAAATGGAATTGAGACTTGATGATAAGTAAGCCTTTCATTCAACCAATAAAATTCAATCAAAGTGGTAGTTATAGACATGTGGACCAATAATGTTTGAGGGTAGAAGTTTAGAGGTATATAATGGATGAATAATTAAATTATATATGGATATAGAAGTGCTTTCGTATTGAATTATTCTAGGTCAAATCTGATTTCAGATATTGCACTAATATTTCCAAAATGATAATTTCGTACTCTTGTGATCTCGTTCCTTTGAAACCTTTCAAGTTTCAAATATGATTATTTGTAAATTGTAATAATTGTTCAAGTATATAATTTATTATATATAATTATAAATAAGATGATTTACAACATAGATTTCCCCAAATCTCACCCTTTTTGACATGTTTTAGAGTTATAACTTGGGAGAAGAGGAAGAATGAAGCATTAAAACTTGCTATTTAATTAATCGTATTAAGTAATTGTATTTATAGTATAGTACGTTACTTTATATGTGCTTGACATAATAATTTTATTTATATAATTATTATTTTTGTTGTATAGTTCATCCATAAAGGGATCCAATCACATGCATAAGTAAAAGACAATCCAACTAGATAACTAGTTTATATTTAGTTATACGTGTGTGTGTGTGTTATGTTTGAATATTATTATTATTAAGCCTAGAAATAATAGTGATTCTAATTTAACATTTTAATTTGTTTTGTAACAAATTTAGATTTAAATCATTGCCTTTTTAAAAACAAAAACATTTATGAAAAAGCCCATTAAAATGAAAAAGAAAATTTTTTATTTATTTAATTATTATAACTGGCAATGAACTAATAATCAGTTCGATGAGGAAATGTACTTTCAAATAATTACTACCCTTATATACACATACTCGAATTTTTTTTTTGCTCAGGACACATACTCGAATTTGAGACTACAATACACAACAAATTTATATAAGAATTTGGTGTTAATAAAGAGGATGTTTTGCCAATTAATTCAAAGAAAAAATTCTTAATTTATTCAGGTTTTTGTGACATATCAATTGGTTCTAAATTGATTAAATAACCTTCCTATAATACGATAAAATTAGGTTTTAAATATTTAAGTATAATCCATTAAGAGACGATAACGAAATTTTACAATAGTATATCTATCCTTATTTGCAGAGGCGGGAATTAGAAGGAAAGGAATTAAAAGGGGTTCTCTATATACACACACACGTTAGTTGAAGGAGCAGCTTTCCTAAGAGTACACGCAAAATGAATGTATCAGGTAGATCATTATTATTATAACGGTTAAGTTCCAAATCTAATACTCCCTCCGGTTCCTAATGTAAGAGCCCAAAATTTGAATGGTTTTGGTCCCTAATATAAGAGTTCACCTCACATTCTCTCCTCATTTAATGCGTTTTTCCCAACTTTGCCCCTAATTTTCTCTCATATTTATTAATGCTTGTGTATTTCTTTCTCTTAAAGTATCACAATAAATATGGGCAATATTGGAAAAGAAGCATTAACTTCAGACACCCAACTAACATTCACATGTTTTCTTAAGAAGCGTTTTTTTGGCGGCTAGCTCTTATATTAGGGACCGGAGGGAATACTCAATAATTAGTTAAAATTCACCCAAAATAGTCAACATACAATTTTTAACCTAAGATGTGGTGGTTGTGGAGATCGCTGAAGATGGTGAGGGGCTATTGAGGAGGAGGAGGGTGGTGACCGGTGAGGGAGGAGTCTGAAGGAGCAATGCAAGGAGAAGGGAGTGTCAAACTGTATAGTGTCAAACTGTATGCCGCATCATTCCATTTTTTTATGTCACCTCACATTTCCTTCTGACGCATAACTCAAATTTAACAAAAGTTATCTTTTATTTAACGGAATTACTACAAATGCTCCCATATCAATTAAATGGGTACTAGATCTTCCCCTCAAAGAATTAAATGGGTACTAGATTTGTCCCTCGAAATTGTTAATTATTTTTGGTGCACTTTTGCTTATTGTTGGATAATTGATTTGGACCTTAACCTTTATTATTATAATTTAAAAACAAATCACAGCTTGCATGAATGCACCTCTCATTAGGGAGTAATACAGAACAAAATAGTATATGATTGTAGTATTGTACATAGATAATTCATGTTTACAATTTTGTAACTCACATGAATACTTTTATGAATACTAGCTAGTTTGACACTTTGACACTTTATTAAGAAGGCACAATACACATGGAATGTTTGACTTGAATCAAATTATTTTCAGTATATGCTGGAGATCGTCCAAATAACGCATGGATTTAAAACTTCAATCCATGTTTCTCCAATTTCTCTTGAGAAATTAGATCAAGTCGATTGATCATGTCAGATGTGAGGTAGTTCTTGAAATCTCCAACTTCTCCACGCCTAAAAAAATTCTTATTTTCTATCCCAAATGACACTTTTCCACTCTTGTTTACTTCCAAACTTTTTAAATTATCAATGCTACAAAGATCCAATATATTTTCAATAACGCAACCATACTCTTCATTCTCAGTAAAACCATACCCTATAAACTCAGCTAGGTTCTTCAAAACCTTGATAGGCTCTTCCTTCAACTCCTCAAATCTCAAAAACATCACTTTATCGGGCATACCTAAACTCTCCTTATAGTACCCCGTAAAATGATCCCAAAATGGCCCATATCCAACCCTTCCTTGACAAAACTTCTCAAAGCAATCCTCAATACTAACCTTCCTTCCGGTCAAGTTGTTTGCAAAGTGCCACATCGAGACAAATAGGTCCTTAGGATTCCTACATAAATACACAATCTTACACCTTGACGTTTTCACAGATTTTGGCAACAAAACGTATGGGAGATGGCTTGAAAATACCCTCGGTGATGGGGAAGTGCTCATGTTGGTCGTGGTAGTAGTATAGTACTCTAAGAATGGTACAAGATCATGAGAATTAGTTGTGAGAAGAGGGTGTGGGTGATGTGTTTGGGTCTGGTCTGAACATGGGTTTGGATATTGGGATTCCCTATTGATAATAGCAAAAACAAGGGATTTCAGCCAGGTGGTACCTGATTTTGGTGACGTGACGAGGAAAATGTCAGAGTCATGAGCTTGGAAATGGTTTTGACAATAGAGTGTTCCTTGCAATTCTCTTGTGGGGATCCAAAAACCATTATATAGATGGATTTGGATGTTGCTGAAACCTGCTTCCATGGGTAAAGTAGCAATGAGGTCCTTGCATTCTTGGAAAATCTCTTCGTATTCATGGAGGTACTTGGGAGTAATAGGTGAGGTAGAGGGTTTAGACTCTTGTGTTGCCATGCTTACAAAGATCACAATTAGATATATGATGAAGTGGTAAAGATAGTATGAATGTTGAAAGATTTATAAAAAGTTTAAGGGAAATTCATGAAACTCAAATTTAAATAAGAATCATCTGTGATATATATGTATGTATGCCTTTATGGTGCCAGCAGATGGAGCAAAAATATATGATCAATTAGTTTATTTTGCTCAAACTCAATCAATCAATTATAAATTAATGGCGAAATGGCCCCTCCTTAGGTAAGCCAACTTTAATGATGAACAATAATATATTATGGAATTCATGTAATTAAATATTAAAGAATTGAATCAAATAGATCTACGATCTATGACAAAATAATTTTAACTAAAATACAGCACCATGCGTTGCAGGGATATTATTATTAAACACAAAACCCATGATACTTATTTATGAATGGTTTAAATTTAAAAATATAAACAAATAAAAACCAAGAAGATGAACCATGGTCTTATGGTTATTACCTGCTACACATGATTTTTTTATCTCATACGGTCATACCTACCGAAATGTTAGTATAAATTTATAAAAAAGAAATATTTTAAAAGGTGAAAGGTGAAAAACAAAGATAATAAATAATTTGATTGAAAATTTAGTTGAAACTTTATGTACCATTAAACTATAAAATGCAAATTCCATGATGCACCCACCACGTAGGGAATAGAAAATTTTTTATTGATGGTAATAATGAAGGGAATAAGTCAAATAAGCTTGACAGATTGACCAATAAGCTTGACCGATTGACCATTCTCATACTTGTTACATGGTTTAAAGTTTAGAGGTATATATTTAATTGATGATTCTCAATCGGCCGTCCTGAACGCATGTAATTAAATATTGAAAAATTTGTCATCAAAGAGATACGAATTTTCTGCGTAAAATCAGTCTAGCGTCGCTTTCCAGCTATTAACAGATCAGATTTGAAGAAACCCTCTATTATTGTTTGGATGACAAATCCATTTCAGATCTTGACATAACTGAAGAGAGACCGGAGCTCTTCGTTTAGGAAGAATTACATGAATGACATTTTTTTTTGATAAGGTAAAAGTTGAGTATTCTTGGTGTATATTTGAATAGTTATGTATACTTTTGTTTCTTAACCAATAGTTATGTATCATTTTTAGGCCTTTGCCCTTGATGATATGATGCATGAATACAATTTTTTATGAACGGAGGAAATGAGCGAGTGACTGCTTCTCGCTGAAATACGTACTTGGGAAGAATTGTAAGATTTGTGATTTATTAGATGTCTTTAAATTATCCAGTCCTAGACCCATTTAAACACTAAAACTAGTCCCATCAACAAGATTTTCTCAAAATATCTAAGTGCACAATTAGATCATGAAACAACTAACCATCGCAGGTAAATGAGCATTTTTAGTACTCTAAAATATAGTAAAGAGCACCAAACATAATATACAATATTTTGTTCTATTTGTGATAATAATCAATAATTATGTTCATTGCTTATCTAATAAGTAATAACGACGTTAAATAAGTAGTTTGACCGTTATGTGTCAAATTTTGACTGTTAAATGGTGGGGGAAATGAGCATTTTTAGTACTCTAGAATATAACAAGTAACACCAAATATAATATACAATATTCGGGTAAAGATGCAAAAATTTTAACAAACAATTACACTAGGAGTAGTCTGGTGCAACAAGTATTTTCAGTCTCAATTATGGGAATGAACTCATGAAGAATAAATTTTGGTGCAATTTAGGTAACACTGTTTAATTTGAACGACATTGACCGTTAAAAGCTGACGTGGCGAGGGAAACAAAATTTTTTGTTGACGTGGCGTGCTTATGTGACAATTATTTTTGGGTAAAAGTGCAAAAATGGTAACGAACTATTACGCTATGAGCACTCAGGGGCAACAAATATTTTTGGTTTCAATTATGGGAATGAAGAATGAATTTCGGTGCAATCTAGGTAACACTGTTTAGTTTAACCGACGTTGACCGTTAAAAGCTGACGTGGCGGGGGAAACAAAATTTTTTGCTGACGTGACATGCTTATTTGACAATAATTTTTCTGAATGTGTGGGACCCACATTTTTAAATTAAAAAAATATATAAACCCGTGCACTTGCGGTGTTTACGGACGATACTTTTCTTATCACTTTATTACTTGGCGTGACCCGTGCACTTGCAGTGCGAACAACCATCCACACAACCTCTTCACCCTACCCACACACCCTCTTCACCCCATCCATCTATCACTGCCAATCAAAAATCCCCCCACCTCCGCAGGTCACCGCCCCGCCGTCGATCATGTCAACTTCAACAAGCTTGGAGAGCTTGTCTCTCTCTCCATCATAGACCCCAAATCTGGCCATTGTCTCCGCCTCCGTCCACCGCCTTCGCCTCGGTGAAGAAGCTCGCATGCTCCGTTCAATCTTCGTCACAGTCACCGCCGTCACCATACTGTCAATCTCTTGATGCTTGTCTCTCCTCATGAATCTTTTCAAGATCTCTCATTTTCCCTTCCAACCCTTTCTCTTTGTTGATTAGGAGAACTTTTCTGGTTGGGGAGGCGGCGGTGGCGGTGTTGTGGCCAAAGTGGTGGAGTTGTTTTGGTTGGGTGAGGGTGCCGAAGTAGTGGTGATGTAGTGGTGGTGGGTGTGGGTAGGGTGAAGAGGGTGGATGAGTGGGGTGAAGAGGGTGGATGGATGGTGTTTGGGGGTGGGTGTTTGTTTTGGGGAGGGGAGGTCATGCCACGTGGAAGAAGAAGATGGGGATGGGGTGGGGGTTTTATATTTTTTTATTAATTTAAATAATGTGGGTCTCACATACTCTGAAAAATAATTGTCACATAAGCACGACACGTCAGCAAAATATTTTACTTCCATGCCACGTCAGTTTTTAACAGTTAATGTCGGTCAAACTAAACAGTGTTACCTAAATTGCACAAAAATTTATTCTTCATTCCCATAATTGAAACTGAAAATACTTGTTGCCCCTGAGTGCTCCTAGCGTAATAGTTCGTTACCATTTTTTCATCTTTACCCAAAAATAATAGCTACATAAGCACGTCACGTCAGCAAAAAAATTTGTTTCCTCCGCCACGTCAGCTTTTAATGGTCAACGTCGGTCAAACTAAACATTGTTACCTAAATTGCACCAAAATTTATTCTTCATTCCCATAATTGAGACTGAAAATACTTGTTGCCCCTGAGTGTTCCTAGCGTAATAGTTCGTTACCATTTTTGCACCTTTACCCTACAATATTCTTAGTTCTATGAAAACTAAGAATAATTTTCGTTGCTTATTTAGTAACTTGTTAACTAGAACTCACTTTCGTAAGATAAAAACTGATATGACTTAACAACTTGGTACATTTGCTCCATTTTAGTTTACATTGTACGGTTTTACCCCTTAAATTTACGAGTCTCAAGTGATCCTTTTTAAATTTACGACAACTATTTTTGCTCCTTTACCCATTCAAAGAAATTCTTCCCCCAATCTTTTGCCTAATTAATTTAGGTAATTATACACCAATTAGGATGTTTTTGAGTTAGTTTAAATTAGAAGGAGAGGAAAGCACAGTTCATACATCAACTTTTCATTCCATACAAAAGCACACCTTTCTCCGTCAATTCTCTATGATTCCACAAACCTTATCAGTTCTTCATGGAGCTTGAGTTGTAGGCTCTTTGGGCATCTTCTCCTTCAACGTGATGAACTAAGTCAATTCGATTCTCTTTGATTATGGGATGACAAGAAGCAAACTATCTTTCTATTTTATGGGAGTTTTTCTTAATTTTGATTTTGGGGCCCACAATTAATAATATCCACAACATTGGTTTCTTAAATTTTAAGAAATTCTTCCCCCAATCGTTTCCTAATTAATTTAGGTAATTCTACACCAATTAGGATGTTTTTGAGTTATTTTAAGGGCAAATATGCAAAAGTAGCCACCGTAAATTTAAAAATGTGCACTTATAACACTGGTAAATTTATGGGGCGAAACTGTACACTGTAAACCCAAATGAGGCAAAAGTAACCTTTCTGTTAGGCAGAGTTAAACAGACGTGGCCCCACCATCAGTAAATGATATGTCATACATTTAAAGGTGCAATATGTTGATGGACTTTATTTTTTCAAATGAGGCTTTATTTTTTTAGATGATTACGAAGAAGTAAGGTGGATTTCACATGAGTTGGGGTTCTCTTTGGTTTCTTAATGAAATGATTTGGGAGTTTAGGGTTCGTTTCAAGTGATTTAAGGTTCAATTGGATGCATTTCAGCTTCCACAGTGGATTTTGGAATTTCCACAGCATTTATTGATAGTGAAGCCCACGTCTGGAAAATGTCTGTTTAACTCTGTCTAACAGAGATGTTACTTTTGCCCCATTTTGGTTTACAACGTATGATTTTGCCCCATTTTGGTTTACAGTGTATGGTTTTACCCCCTTAAATTTACGAGAGTTATAGGTGCCCATTTTAAAATTTACGGTGGCTATTTTTGCACCTTTTCCCTTATTTAAAAGGGTTAAACCAACTTTTAATCCCTGAATTTTCACCTCATTTTGCTTTTAGTACCTGAACTTTCAAACACATGTTATTGGTTCCTTAACTCTGCTTAGTTTAGAAGGATTAGTCCTTGAAACCCTTAACTCATCCTATGTGGCATTGACTGTGTTAAATTGGATGATTTGGCAGGTTGATTAGGATGCTGATATAGGAAAAATATTTTATAATATTAATTATTTTAAACAATATATCAAATCTGAATTTTTAATCAAAATTCAAAACACACAAATAGAACATTAAAACTCTCAGAATGATTTGAGGGAGAAGAAGATGGGCACTTGTGGTCGTTGAAGAGGGGCGAGGGCAGATCCAATCAGAATGGGATTAAAGACAGTTTTTATTATTCCCGTTGAGGCTTAAAGTAATCCCTTGCGACTTCTCCAATCAGATCCTAAGTGGTTGCCGCAATAACACCTGGCTGCCATCAACTCATCAAGTACATAATAATCCCTTGTGACTTTCTCCAATTGATCGCAACAATCAACCCAACAAAAAAACAAAAAACCCTCCATTTTCAAAGCTTGGGTTTTTGCTCTCTGCCCAAAATTTGCCCGGTAATATTTCATTACCTAAACGAGTATCCTAAAAATCTGAATATCAATAGTGATGAAGGAGAAACAGCTGATTGTTGCAGTTGAAAGTACTGTCGTTGCCCCTCTTCATCGACCACAAATGCCACAAGTGCCGATCTTCCTTTCCCCCAAATCTTCTCGAGGGTTTTAATGTTCTATGCGTGTGTTTTGAATTCTGATAAAAAAAATTCAGATTTGATATATTCTTTAAAATAATTAATATTATAAAATATTTTCCCACATTAGCATCCTAATCAGCCTGCCAAATCATCCAATTTAACACAGTCAATGCCACTTAGGATGAGTTAAAAGTTTTAGGGATTAATCATTCTAAACTAAGCAAAATTCAGGGACTAATACCATGTGTTTAAAAGTTCAGGGACTAAAAGCAAAATGAGATGAAAGTTCAAGGACTAAAAGTTGGTTTAACTCTATTTTAAATTAGAGGAAGATGAAAGCACAACTCATACATCAATTTTTCATTCCACACACAAATGCACACCCTTCTCCACCAATTCTCTAGGATTCTACAAACCTTATCAGTTCTTCAAGGAGTTCGAGTTGTAGGCTCTTTGAATGTCTTCTCCTTCAACGTGATGGGCTAAGTTGATTCGATTCACTTTTAGATTATGGGTTGACAACAAGCAAGCAATCTTTCTATTTTATGGGAGTTTTTCTTAATTTTGATTATGTAGCCATTGATTTCTATATGAATTTTTGAGTATTTGTTCTTATATTTGGATTCCATTTATGTTGAAACTATTGGTTAGATAATATTCAAAATTTATATTTATTTTTGTATTGGGTCTAGTTTGGTTTTACATATTTCTTCATTTGACATTATCTCAATGATCGATTGTTAATTTTATTGCTTATTATAATTTGTGTGGTGAATGGTGATTCAATCATATTAGATTGTCTTGATTATGTCACTTGAATTTTGGTTAGAAAATATGTTCCTTGAATGATTTATTTGATTTGACAATGTTGATGTTGAGCTTTTATTCTTTTAAGCACACAGGTAATTCAATTAATTAGTCTCACCTTAAGGAACCATGCTATTGATATAATATAATCACATGAGTGTAATTATATAAAGTTCTATAAGTAAATAGTTTTGATCATTATCTAATATTAACTAGTATTTAGATGATAATAAGGGTATTGATGAGTGATATAAATTTGGGGCAATGACCCTATTTTGCCCTTCAAGTTACCACTCTAGACCACTGGGCACCCTAAACTAACACCGGTACAATTTTACCATTTAAGTAACCAAAGTGGTCCAATTTTACCCTCTGACCTATATAATGTTGACGCGTGGACGACACATGTCAACATTACATTCCACGGGTCAACATTACATTGGTCAGAGGGTAAAATTGGACCACTTTGGTTACTTCAAGGGTAAAAGTGTACCCGGTGTTAGTTTAGGGTGCTCAGTGGTTTATGGTGGTTACTTTAAGGGTAAAATAGGGTCATGTTAGAATCTTAAGTTTTGATGAAGACTAAAATATGAAAGAATAGGTCTAGTACTTAGAAAGCAATAGAATAACACAGGATCCCAAGTAAGAGTGCAACCGGATGTGGACTTACTTCCGGATAGACTAGGACTTGGGCTCGCGGATGAATGTTTCATCCCCCAGCGGCAGCAAGTAATTCACTAGAGATTTAACTTAGTCCATGAACGCTAGATATACAAAACCTAAGACTAAGCTATGATTCAACCGGAAGTGAAGTTGCTTCCTGTTAAACTTAGACTGACGCAGACTGATAAGATAGATATCACCCCAAGCGTCAGTAAGTTCACCTCGTCAAGTAAAAATGCTTCCTGTTAGACTTAGACTGGCACAGACTGATAGAATAGATATAACCCTAAGCGTCAGTGAGTCTACCTCGTCAAGTGAAAGTGCATCAGATAGCGTAGTGACTAGCGCTGACTGTTGGATTGAAGGACACTGAGCGAGAGTGAGTAATAGTAAACAAAATCCTTCATCCAGTGGTTTTACTTCCGGATGTAGAATTGCTTCCGGATACATCATAGACTAAGAGGACTAACGTTCAAAGTACACAATACACTAAGTCAGAACATAGTCTAAGTAAGACTACTCCCCATAGCAAACAAGCTTCCCACAGCATGTATAGTTCTTACTATATTTGATTATATATATTGCTATGTTGGACTAACCAGTATGTGCAGAACTTAGTCACACTTCCGGATACAAATGCGCTTCCGGATGGAAAGACTCTTGACATTGGAATTCAGAGATTAACACTTGCAGAGCAAGATTGCCACTTCCGGATGAACGATGATCATCCGTCAGCAAGAGTACAAGAGTCAACATCACATACTCAGAAGTCAGAATGCTTTTGTCAGAGCAGAGGTGTCAGGACTGCTTTTCAGAGATAAAGCAAGTCAACCCTGCTATGCATTGATGAAGCATTTAATGGGCAAACGGTAACATGGGAAAAACGGGCATATTCAAACGGCTCTCCCACCTACCAAAAGTCAGATTGCCTGAAGACTATATAAAGGAGCTCAACTTCATTTATGAGAACAACAATTATCTTTGAATATTCTTGAGAGAAGTTAGAGCGAGAAACTAAGAACATCTTCAAGCATTCAAAGCTGCCCAGAAAAAGCGAAGAGCATTTAACACTTTGAGTGATCTTATCATCTACTTATTCTGTACTCATTGTAGTTAAGTCTCTTTCTGTTATAAGAGCATTTATTGTACTTAAGTGTGTAACACCATCCGTTCTTTGAGAGAACTTAGTCAGAAAAATCCTTTAAGTGTAAAGGTTAACCCCTTGCTTGGTGTGAGGGGGAGCTAGTTAGAAAGGTTACAAGTGAGCCTGTGTAAAACTTGTTGTAAGGTTGCAAGTGATCCCGTGCAAAACTTGCGGTTGTAAGGTTTCAGGTGAACCCGATTTAAAACCTGAGATATAGTGGAACTCTCGGCCTGGGTGGTTGAGGACTGGACGTAGGTCAGGTAGACCGAACCAGTATAACTCTTGTGTCGTTTAATTTGAGCATTTATTTTTGAAGCACAATTCACCCCCCCTCTTGTGCATCCATTACATTCATTTGGTATCAGAGCGGGTCTTTCTCACTCGATTCCACCGAATCCAGAAAGCAAAGATCCAGTAATGGATACAGATTACTCCCTGCCAGATGTCTCTATTCAACCCAACAAGCCTCCAGGCTTTGATGGGTATAACTATCCATTCTGGAAGTTTCGAATGGAGACCTATATCAAATCCAGCAACATCAGACTCTGGGACGTAATCGAACGTGGGGATCACACACCACTGGATGAGGATGGTTTTGCCAAGCAGCGATATAGGTACACAAATGAGGACTATGCTCTAGTCCAACTAAACTACCGGGCCATGCACTACATCCAGTGTGCTCTCAGCCCTAAAGAGTTTCACAGGATCAGCCACCACAAAAATGCTAAAGATATGTGGGAGGCTCTTGAGGCTGCTCACTCTGGAACCAAGGGAGTAAAAGCGAGACGTGTTGAAATGCTGGTGGAAGAATTTCACAAATTCGCCATGCTGAGTCCCACCGAGCCTATCAGAGAGCTGGAGCTCAGGTTCACCCATCTCATCAACAATTTGGCCTCGCTGGGTAAGGATATCCCTGAAAGAGAGCAAGTGAGCAAGATTCTAAAGATCTTGAAGGGTGACTGGATCACCAAAGTGACTATTTTGCAAGAAGTGCAAGGAGAATCAACCAGCTCCATCACCGCACTATTTGGCTCTCTTGCTGAATATGAACCTACCTTGCTGGCTATGAGAGCTCCTCAACCCTCATCCAAGAACAAGAACCTTGCTCTCGTTGCTCCCAGCAAGGAGATCAATGACAATGATGAGGATGATGAGGAGGAGATGGACGATGAGGAGATGGCTATGATGGTGAGGAAATTTAGGAAATTCTTCAGAAAGAAAGGAGGCTATCAGAGAAGTGATTCCAGCCAGAAGAAGGGATACAAGAAAGAAAAGGTCCCTGTGTGTTTTGAATGCAATAAGCCTGGTCACTTCAAGGCTGAGTGTCCCAGCCTGCAGAGGTCAAAAGGCAAGGACAAAAGAAAGGCTCTTGTTTCCTCCATTTGGGTAAATAGCTCAGATGAGGAAGCAAGTGATGAAGAAGAAGTTGCCAACCTCTGCCTGGTAGCTAGAGAAGAGGATGAAGAAGAATCTTCAGATCTTGACCTCACCAACGAAGATCATGAGGTAACTCTTCCTGAACTACAAGAGGCTTACAATGAGGTTCATGAAGAATTCTCTAGACTATGTAAAGCCTATAAGGTGTTGAAAACCAAAAAGGAATCACTCGAGTCCAAGGTGGACTCACTAAGTGAGGAACTAGCGGAAGTTAGAAGACTTCCGGTAGTGGATGGCCAGGGTTCTCCCCAAGTAGAACCTAACGCCCCAACACCTGAGAGCTGCCCTAATTGCAGCAAAATCTCAGAGGAAAATAACAAGCTGCAAAATGCCCTGCAGAAGTTTACCAATGGTTCAGAAATGCTAAATATACTCTTAATGAACCAAAGGGCATATAGGGATAGAACTGGATTAGGATATACTATTAGAGGGAAGAAGTGGGTGGAACCAAAAGTAAAGCCCTACTTAAAGTTCTTCCATAAAGCCACTAGTCATAGCTCCTCACCCTTCAGCTTCTGTAACTATTGCAACAGGAAGGGACACTCCACGTCCACCTGTAAAGCTAAGAAGCATGGAGCAAGTAGCTCCTACAAATGGGTCCCTAAAGGAACCAAGGCAACAAAGGATCCTCCATCTGCTAAGGAAACTAAGAGAGGACAAGGATCCCGACCTTGGAATCATTCCAAAGGGAAAACCCAAGAGTCCAGAGCCAACTCTAGGCCAGAGGCTCTAAATATTCACAAGCCCAAGGTCAAGAAGGATGACTCTAGACCAAGGGCATTGAAAACTAATGATCGAGGACCCAAGAAAGATTGGGTACCTAAGTTTACTTGACTTTTCCAGGTGTGTCTTAAAGCATCCAAGAACAAGAAATGGTATATTGACAGCGGATGCTCGAGACATATGACTGGAGACAGAGACAAGTTCAAATCTCTGGTGATCAAAGATGGAGCCACAATGACCTTTGGAGGAAATCAAAGTTGTAAGATCACTGGAGTTGGAGAAGTTGGACCAGTCAAGGATGTCTATCTAGTGGACGGTCTCTGTCACAACCTGCTGAGCGTGAGCCAGAGCACGGACAGAGGAAACTGGGTAATATTTGATTCAAATGAGTGCTTAATAGTTGATAAGCAGGATCTGAATATAGATAAGGCCAACTTAAAATGCAAGATTAAGGCAAATAGAAATGGGAATCTATATACTTTAGACTTATGCCAACAACTAGAAGAAAAATGTTTAATATCTAGTGATGAGAATAGTTGGCTTTGGCATAAGAGACTAGCTCATGTTAATTTTACTCAACTCGACATGCTTATTAAAAAGGAGCTAGCTATAGGTATTCCATCATTTAAAGTAAAACATGATTTTATCTGTGAATCCTGCCAAAGAGGAAAGCAAACAAAGTCCTCATTCAAAACCAAGAAGAAAGTCTCCACCAGCAGGCCCTTGGAACTAATCCACATGGATTTGGTTGGGCCAGCAAGAGTGAAGAGCTTGGGTGGAAACCTATATGCTCTAGTAGTGGTGGATGACTATTCAAGGTTCACATGGACTATGTTTCTTGCCTCTAAGCAAGATACTTTTGATGCGTTTGTTGTCCTGGCTAAGAAAGTGCAGAATGAGAGAGAGCTCAAAATCACAGCCATAAGGACAGACCATGGAGGAGAGTTTGAGAACCATAGCTTCTCAGAGCTATGTGAGCAAAACGGCATTGAACATAACTTCTCAGCTCCAAGGACTCCTCAACAAAATGGAGTAGTCGAAAGGAAGAACAGGGTTCTGACGGAGATGGCTAGAAGCATGCTCAACGAGAAAGAGGTTTCTCAAGTGTTCTGGGCGGACGCTATGAGCACTGCTTGCTATATCTCCAACAGAGCCTATGTTCGCAAGGGCTTGGATAAGACTCCATACGAGCTATACAAAGGAAGAAAGCCCAACATCAGCCACCTCAGAATATTTGGATCAAAATGCTACGTGCATAATAATGGAAAGGTAAATTTGGGTAAGTTTGATCCAAAGACTGATATAGGTATATTCATAGGATATTCCCTTAGGAGTAAAACATATAGAATATACAACATGAGAACTAAAACTGTAGAAGAATCCATGCATGTTGTATTTGATGAAACTCCTACATGGGGACAATCCACAGAAGATGATGAAGCACCTAATCTTCCAAAACTACCATCATCTTCCTCACCACCAAAAGAAACACCAACAAGCAATCCCAAAGAAGAAGGTGAACCCAGTGATGAACCCGGAGTGCAACACATGCCTGAGGAGGCACAGTTGCCAATAGCTAGGAGACATCACAGGGATCATCCTCTTGATCAAGTGCTTGGTGATGTTTCTTCTGGTGTCAGAACTAGAAGACAAGTTCAAAATGAAGTTGAGTTTGGAGCATTCATATCTCAAATCGAACCAACTTCAGTTGAACAAGCTCTTGAGGACTGCGACTGGATTATTTCCATGCAGGAAGAGCTAAATCAATTTGAGAGAAGTCAAGTGTGGGAACTAGTCCCAAGGCCGTCTCATCAATCCATAGTGGGGACCAAGTGGGTCTTTAAAAACAAACTGGATGAGACAGGTCAAATTACCAGAAACAAAGCCAGACTAGTAGCCAAAGGATACAACCAAGAAGAAGGCATTGACTATGAAGAAACTTTTGCTCCAGTCGCTAGACTTGAAGCAATAAGGATTCTTCTAGCCTTTGCATCCATGAAAGGCTTTGGATTATATCAAATGGATGTAAAGAGTGCATTTCTTAATGGTTATATTAAAGAAGAGGTATATGTAGAACAACCTCCTGGCTTTGAGGACCATAAGCACCCCAAACATGTGTATAGATTAAAGAAAGCTTTATATGGCCTAAAACAAGCTCCTCGAGCTTGGTATGAAAGACTCAGCAGCTTTTTGCTGGGCAAGGGTTTCTCAAGAGGCAAATTAGATAATACACTGTTTATCCTCCACAAAGATAGAGATATGTTAATTGTCCAAATTTATGTTGATGATATTATATTTGGGGCAACTAACGAGAAGCTTTGTGAAGATTTCTCTAAGACTATGCAGGGTGAATTTGAGATGTCAATGATGGGAGAACTAACATTCTTCCTAGGCCTGCAAATCAAACAGAAGAAGAATGGAATCTTCATCTCCCAAACTAAGTACTGCAGAGAACTACTCAAAAAGTTTGGGATGGATGAATGCAAGGAGTATGACACTCCTATGAGCACCACTGCCGCACTCGACGCTGACGCAAAGGGTAAATCTGTCAGCCTGCCCATGTATAGGGGAATGATAGGTTCCCTCTTATACTTAACAGCGAGTAGGCCTGACATTCAATTTAGTGTAGGCATGTGTGCTAGGTTTCAAGCCAACCCCAAGGAGTCACACTTAACATGCGTTAAACGTATTTTGAGATACCTTGAGGGAACACAAGAACTTGGTCTTTGGTATCCCAGAGGTAACCAAGAGTTCTTGTGGGCTTACTCTGATTCTGACCATGCAGGTTATAAGACTGATAGAAAGAGCACCAGTGGACAATGCGCCTTCCTTGGTGGTTGTCTGGTGACTTGGGCTAGCAAAAAGCAAACCTGTGTGTCTTTGTCATCCACTGAGGCAGAATACATTGCTGCAGCAAGTTGTTGTGCTCAAGTGCTGTGGCTGAAGAACCAGTTGAGAGATCTTGGCTTGGAGTTCCCTGAGGCACCTATTCTCTGTGACAACACAAGCACTATCAGCCTCGCCAAGAATCCAGTTCAGCACACTAGGACAAAGCACATTGACGTCAGACATCACTTCATCAGAGACCATGTTCAAAAGAAGGATGTCAAGGTGCAGTTTGTCCCCACACAACAACAGCTTGCTGACATCTTCACCAAGCCTCTGGGGTTTGACCAATTTACTTTCATTAGAGGTGATTTGGGAATGGTAAACCCAAATGAAGTGTAAATTCTATTCATTATACTTGATTGTTTATCACTTACAGCAATACTAACTTAGGCATCGGAGTGCCAATATATGTTTTTTTTTGCAGGTACTCAATGTTAAATCTTAAGCAAGTGCAACCGGAAGCAAAACCACTTCCGGATGATCACTCACTGACACTGGACGATCAAGCCAAGAGAGCGCAAGCACTAGTCAAGAGACACGTCACTTCAGAAAACTCTTCAACTTCCCAAAAGAGACGTTATGTCTTCTCTGGTAATGTGAAGCAACACGTGTCATCAGGTGTGTCGTTCCAACTTAAGTTGTTTACGCTACCCAGTGTGTGAAAATGTGAAAAAGCATGACCATTTTACCCTTAGTAACTGTACCTATAAATATGACATCATTTTTCACTTTCACTTTTCACTTATACTTACAAATTCTCTGCATACAAAACTCTTCATCTTCTTCTATGTTCTTCATTTTCTTCGCATTTTACCACAAATCCGCACAAAAATGGCCGGATCCCATGAAACAAACCCAGTTTCAAAGAAACCTTCCTCATCTAAGAAACACAAGTCAAAATCTGGGAAATCAAGCCTTCAACATTCTGGAAAATCTGGGCATCGTGAAGAACATCGCAATGAACATCAAGAACACCATGAAGTTTTCTGGGCAGAATACACCGGGGCAGAATGAAAATATTCAAGGTCAGCCTGAAACTTCTGGTAGAATGGCAGAACAGTTAGTGGTTTCTAAGCAAGAGAAGCTTGATAAGAAGAGGAAGTCCATTCCTAAGGAAGAGGCTGCGGCGATCAAATATGCCGGAAATGCATGGTACAATTACCAGCTTCTGTTAGGACCTTTGAAGAAGAGCTTCCTTTTAGGCTGCCTGAGTCCTTGGTAAGTCCTCCCCGTGCTAAGTATGACGCTGGGAACGAATCCAGCAGCTTGAGGACAGAATGTGCCAAGTCGAGAATCATCTTGCCAAGATCTCACCCTCAGCCACCACCTCAAAATGACCACCAATCCCAACCCTCACCTTCTCATAACCAACAAACCCAAAAACTCACCACAACGAACCCACCCCTCACTCCAATCCTATCAACCCCAACTCTAGACCAAACTCCATCCCTGGCCCTCACCCTCTTTGATGATGCCAAAAGGGGGAGAGATGTGATGTCCACTCTGCACTCGTCAATGAACACAAGGATGTCCTCAGCCAGTCCTGGAAATTGAAGACTTGACTCTTGAGGAATCCATTGAGTCTGAGAGACTCAGAAGAGAGAGGGATGAAGAAGAGCTTCAGCGGATAATTGACCAGAATGTTCATGAGGTCGAGCTAGCCAAACTACAAAAGGAAAAGGAAGAGAGACAAGAGGAGAGGGAGAGGAAAAAGAAACAAAAACCCTGAACCCCCAATCCAAACATTATTTTTAGAAATTTTTCCTTCTTCGTGCATACCTTCATACTTACCTAGTATATGCTCTTTACGTGTATATGTTATTTAATAGTATGCTCTGACTTGTAACTTATATTCATCAATAATATTTGTCTCAGTTACTTGTTCTTATCTATTGCTTTTGTTTTCTTGTTAACCCTTTCATATGGACTTAATCGATAAATAGTTAAATACTGAGTTTGTCATCATCAAAAAGGGGGAGAATGTTAGAATCTTAAGTTTTGATGAAGACTAAAATATGAAAGAATAGGTCTAGTACTTAGAAAGCAATAGAATAACACAGGATCCCAAGTAAGAGTGCAACCGGATGTGGACTTACTTCCGGATAGACTAGGACTTGGGCTCGCGGATGAATGTTTCATCCCCCAGCGGCAGCAAGTAATTCACTAGAGATTTAACTTAGTCCATGAACGCTAGATATACAAAACCTAAGACTAAGCTATGATTCAACCGGAAGTGAAGTTGCTTCCTGTTAAACTTAGACTGACGCAGACTGATAAGATAGATATCACCCCAAGCGTCAGTAAGTTCACCTCGTCAAGTAAAAATGCTTCCTGTTAGACTTAGACTGGCACAGACTGATAGAATAGATATAACCCTAAGCGTCAGTGAGTCTACCTCGTCAAGTGAAAGTGCATCCGATAGCGTAGTGACTAGCGCTGACTGTTGGATTGAAGGACACTGAGCGAGAGTGAGTAATAGTAAACAAAATCCTTCATCCAGTGGTTTTACTTCCGGATGTAGAATTGCTTCCGGATACATCATAGACTAAGAGGACTAACGTTCAAAGTACACAATACACTAAGTCAGAACATAGTCTAAGTAAGACTACTCCCCATAGCAAACAAGCTTCCCACAGCATGTATAGTTCTTACTATATTTGATTATATATATTGCTATGTTGGACTAACCAGTATGTGCAGAACTTAGTCACACTTCCGGATACAAATGCGCTTTCGGATGGAAAGACTCTTGACATTGGAATTCAGAGATTAACACTTGCAGAGCAAGATTGCCACTTCCGGATGAACGATGATCATCCGTCAGCAAGAGTACAAGAGTCAACATCACATACTCAGAAGTCAGAATGCTTTTGTCAGAGCAGAGGTGTCAGGACTGCTTTTCAGAGATAAAGCAAGTCAACCCTGCTATGCATTGATGAAGCATTTAATGGGCAAACGGTAACATGGGAAAAACGGGCATATTCAAACGGCTCTCCCACCTACCAAAAGTCAGATTGCCTGAAGACTATATAAAGGAGCTCAACTTCATTTATGAGAACAACAATTATCTTTGAATATTCTTGAGAGAAGTTAGAGCGAGAAACTAAGAACATCTTCAAGCATTCAAAGCTGCCCAGAAAAAGCGAAGAGCATTTAACACTTTGAGTGATCTTATCATCTACTTATTCTGTACTCATTGTAGTTAAGTCTCTTTCTGTTATAAGAGCATTTATTGTACTTAAGTGTGTAACACCATCCGTTCTTTGAGAGAACTTAGTCAGAAAAATCCTTTAAGTGTAAAGGTTAACCCCTTGCTTGGTGTGAGGGGGAGCTAGTTAGAAAGGTTACAAGTGAGCCTGTGTAAAACTTGTTGTAAGGTTGCAAGTGATCCCGTGCAAAACTTGCGGTTGTAAGGTTTCAGGTGAACCCGATTTAAAACCTGAGATATAGTGGAACTCTCGGCCTGGGTGGTTGAGGACTGGACGTAGGTCAGGTAGACCGAACCAGTATAACTCTTGTGTCGTTTAATTTGAGCATTTATTTTTGAAGCACAATTCACCCTCTTGTGCATCCATTACGTTCAGGTCATTGCCCTTTAATTTGGATGGAACCTAATATCATTCTATATTGAACTAATTTCTTTTTTTTTTGATACAGTATTTGAACCTAGTTAGTTAATGTTAGATTATAATTGGCCTTGTTGGGCTATTGATGAGGTTGAGTGTTGTTTGCATTGATATTCCTTTTGTGTCTGCTTATATAAATTTGACTCAATTACCTTGTAATTCCCAAAGAGTTTGGGCCATCAAACGTGCAGCCCATTCTCAGAAGCCACTTCCAGTATTTTTTAACATGTTTAGGGCATGCTTTTGAGTTTTGTGAATCTCACTTCTCGTTCAAAAGTGTAATTTGCACTTATGCAACTCCGATTTATTTTTTAATTCTCCATTGAGTACTGGAGTCATATTGGAGAGAGGGGTAATATTTCTTCTTTTCTTAGTTGGGACCAGGGAACACCTTTTTCTTTCGTTTAAAATAAATGGTTCTAATAGGCGAGGACCATGTTGTGTGTTTGACTTTTTTTATCTAATTAAGTAGATCATTCCATTTTTCAACATCACCAGGTAATCCAGTGTCTATTGAGAATCGACTAATTCAACGCCTATGTGGGAGTGCTGCCCACGTAAGCAAAGTTGTTCTATCTCCCAATGAGAACGTTTCTTCAGATTTAAACATGTTTTCATTCTTACGGAGGTTGAACTTCACTTACCAGTTCAATCAATCACTCATTGGTTAAATTATTCCTTTTTGACAATTATATTAACCCACTCTTGTACAACAATGTAGTACATCAATTGTGGTATAACCAATTAAAAATTAGGTATGATCTGAAATTATTTTTTTTTGACTTGGAACACTAAACTTAACTAGCTGATACAATTTTTTTTCAACTAACAAAATAAATACGTATTATTATATACTTTTTATGTGAACCTAGTGCACTACATAATTGATTGTCTAATAAATCCGAAGTAAACACATTAGGCTAAATGTAGAATTTTTAATCAAAGTTGGCATCCTAAAAACTCAATTATCTTATATGAATGATCAAAGATTTTTTTTTCATGCAATTAGAACATTTTATGAGGTATGTGTAATCTATATGCACTTTTATCCATTTATATTTTAGTATTTTCATTTGATGACAAATTTAATTTAATTTTTCTTCATTAAACTATAATAATATTATCAAATTTTATATGTATAATATTCAATCTGAATCATGTCATTTTTAGTAATTTTTCTTCTAAACTTGCTTTTCAAAATAATTATTCAAATTTGTTTCTAAAAGTTATATTGAAAACAAGTCACTTCTATCACCACAAATCCAAACATATCAAATCAAACAATATAACTTCTATTAAATATTACTTCTAATTAAAAAGTCATATTAAAAAAAGTCAATAGAAAATTGTTAGTTTGCTGTGAATATTTAAAACCCTCTTTAAAGAAATAAATAAAGTGAGGTCCAATATGAAGGTGTAGGTTTGGCACCAAAATCAATGTGAGTTCACATTTTCAATCTCATTTATAACAGCAATAGCTTAGTTCGAACCCTCTAATGAATCAAGTAGCAAAAGTAGCAAATATCACAATTATGTTCGTTCTATCACTTTAACGATCTCATTAGGATTCAATAAATAACTATTATCGGATAAATATGTCTTTAACAAAAAAAAGATTGTGTTATCGTTATCCTATTAGGCTATTACTCATTACTAAATATTTTAAATAACAGAAAAATGAATGATAATTGAGTATAGTGGAACATTAATTTAATGAGAAAAATCAATAATTAAGTATTAATTACTCTCCAAATATTTACATATTATTGATTAAAGAATTATAGAGTGAATAATAGGCCAATAAATTTTGACATATAATACTTGTAATATATTATAGGTCAAATCATAAGTAGAATAAATTAATTGTGAAAAAAATATAATTAAGTTAGTCAGGAATAGTTTAGACCTAAAAATTAGGTAAGGAATAGAATTTGGGTTGGCCTAAATCAACTAATTACTCCCTCCGGTCCTAAATATAAGACCTAATTGACTTTTTTGGAGATGTTAAAGTTGCGAAATATGTTATTAAATTATAACATATTTGATATATTTCTAGATTAGTCATTAGTTTATAGGTTAAATAAACCAGTGTAAGGGAAAAAAATTAGATAAATCAATTTATAAGTCAACTAGGTTTTATATTTATGACCGAAAGGAGTATTATTTAAGAAATGAGAAATCTATTGCACTTACACAGCTCTAGATTGCTACTATAAATTAATTATTATTTTTAACAATATTTTGAGGGGTTAAGGCTTTTACATACCCAAGAAGTTTTACTCCGATAGTTATCATCATCTAGAAATTTTCTATATATGGACATCAAATGCCCTAGAAATATATTATTGGGAAAATGTCATTTAAATCCTCCGAATATACAAAAGGACAATTCAGGAACTCAAACTTCCAAAAAGACCATAAGGAACTAGGACCTAGTTGACATTTTAAAATTGTGTGAAAAGACAAAATTGCCCTAATCATAAAACAGAAATTACTAACCACCTTACACCCACTATTTTCAATAGGGTGGTTAGTAATTTCTGTTTTATGATTAGGGCAATTTTGTCTTTTCACACAATTTTAAAATGTCAACTAGGTCCTAGTTCCTTCATGGTCCTTTTGGAAGTTTGAGTTCCTGAATTGTCCTTTTGTATATTCGGAAGGATTTAAATGATATTTTCCCAATATTATTTCTTAGCTTTTATTACCAAATTCAACTGACGGACTAAATGGACTTTAGTCAAAACAGATTAAATGTCATGCCATATTAAATCCTTGTTGAAATGATGTAGTTTATATCAAAGTTCTTAAATGTCATTGAATTTTTCTCTAACGAGCACCCAACATCTAGAAGTGTTCATTTTGAATCTTAAATGTTATGAAACTATCATTTCCTAACTTTGTTGACCGTTAAGTGTTACGCCAACACGTCCACTTCACCGCAGTTTATATGTTATTGTTAAAAGTGGACAATAAAACTATGAAAATAATACTTTAAGGCATCTAAGAAAAAAAACTTCCCAATGTTATTAGCACCTTACATAAAACTTTCTTAGTATATAAGAACTTTATCCCATATTATGAGTTTAACAATGTATACAAATAATGTTATTACTATTATTGAGGATCATGATTACCTTCTATGATTTTTTTCATATATTTAACGTAACTTTCTTAAGCTTAAAACCAACTTGGACGGAAATCATGCACAAGTCTCATTCAAAATACAAAGAACAAATAATAAAAAAAGATTTTTTAATGAGATTTGAAATATTTCCATATTGCCTTTAATGAGATTTTGAATTGTCAATCTAGCTCCTTGAGTTGTTAATGAGACTTTTTGATCTGTCAAGGGACCTGCTTATAATTAATTCTCTTATAAGAAACTCGGTTGTAATTTTTCCAATACATACATATAACTTATAATATTATGATTTTTTATTTATATATAGAAAATAATGACAGCTAATATTCTTCCTATGTCACTCGTCACTAACATTATATAAAGCCCCATAACATCTCTTATCATTCACAGCATTGATCTAATATTGTTCAATCTATACTTGCCCGCACAAGAGTTATAGTCCCCATGGCAGCTGGAAGATCTAACGTTCCAAATGTTGCAGATGTGCCCCTCCTATGGGATGAAGACAATGAAGGCCTATCCCAAGAGTGTCTTGACCTTATTGCAAACTTGCCCGCTGAACCAGATTTGCTAATGCACAAACTCTACCAACATCAAGGTTTTTGGTTCTCCAAGAAGATATTGCAAGCCATTCTTAATTGTCAAAACAACTTCCAAGCCATTGACTCCGACATATTCCTTATCTCCACACCAAAATGTGGCTCAACATGGCTCAAAGCCCTTATTTTTTCTATTCTTAACCGCAAGATATATCATCCAAACCCGACCCAAATGTTCTCTGCTCACCCTCTCTTCACATCCAATCCTCATGCTTTGGTACGCACAATGGAAACCACCCTCTACAATGGGCAAACCAAGCCTGATTGTGATCACCAAGGCTTTTTTCGACTCATGCCATATGTTTTGTTGCCAAAGTCCATTAAATCATCACGATGTAAGATAGTGTACTTATGCAGAAATCCTAAGGATTTGTTTGTCTCTTCGTGGCATTTCAGTAATAAGCTAAGACCTGATTGATATCCAAGAGGAGAATACAATCCAAGCTGCGTTCGAGCAGATTTGCAGAGGAGTGAGCCTTTATGGGCCATTTTGGAGAATCCAGATAAAATAATGTTTGTGAGATATGAGGACATGAAGGGCGAGCCTGATAGGGTTTTAAAGGGCATTGCTCAGTTTATTGGGTATGGATTTTCTAAGGAGGAAGAGGAGGAGGATATAGTGGGTGATATATTGAGGCTTTGCAGTTTTGAGAATTTGAGCAATTTGGAAGTGAATAATAGTGGAAAAACGCCACATGGAATAGAACATAAAGCATTTTTTAGGCGTGGGAGTGTTGGTGATTGGAAGAATGTTCTAAGGAATGATGTGGCGGAACAATTTGATGCGGTTATTCAAGATAATTTGGAGAAACATGGCTTAAAGGTTTAGATCATTCAAGATATCAAATCATTTGGTGTTAAGAAGGTTCATGTATTAACATGGAGGCATAGAGGCAATGTTCCACAAAAACACAATTTCTTTTACATCATTGCGACTCGTTCGGAATAAGCTTTTCTTATTATTATTTTGCAGGTTAATGTCTATGTGCGCGTTCTATATATGCATGTACTTTGCGTGTGTGTGTGTGCGCTATTGTTATTGTGTTCTACATTAGGTTTGATTTCAACTTTCGTTTGGTATGAGGGCTTGTAAAATTTGAAGTTTTAGCTGATTTATCTTCCCGTGTTTAACTGATCTTTGCTCAAGGATCTTGTTGATGAGGTACGAAAAGCAGAACGTCAAGAAACAAGTTCAGTCTAAACGTAAAGAAATTAAATTATTTAATTCGTAATTATCTGAGGATATGTGGTTAATTAAGTAGTGGATTTATGTTGAGGCCACGTGTTCTACTTAAAAAGTCATAATAGAAGATGGATGGCCATGAGACTCTCGAAGGAAAGAAATTTCAAACAGAGAAAGTAGAAATAGGAAATGATCTCCTTTAATTTTTATCTAACGCAACTACATGGATAGCATCATGTTCTATCATCAGGTAAACTCTCCCGAACGGACAGTGGACCATCTCCTTGAATATTGTCCTGTCAATCGTGAAAATATGTCACTGGGCCATACACCATCAGCAAGATGAAATATTACTAATCAATACAATCCAAACATTACCCCGCCCTTTAAATCTTCAAAATCAACAACCAATCTTTTCCTAATTAATTTAGGTAATTCTACACCAATTAGTATGTTTCTGAGTTAGTTTAAATTAGAGGGAGAGGAAAGCACGGTTCATAGTTCATACATCAATTTTTCATTCCATACACAAAAACACACCCTTCTCTACCAATTCTCGATGATTCTACAAACCTTATCAGTTCTTCATGGAGCTCGAGTTGTAGGCTCTTTAGGCGTCTTTTCCTTCAATGTGATGAACTAAGTTGATTCGGTTCTCTTTTAGATTATGGGATGACTAGAAGCAAGCAATCTTTCTATTATATGGGAGTTTTTCTTAATTTTGATTATGTAGCCATTGATTTCTATATGAATTTTTCGAGTATTTGTTCTTGTATTTGTATTCCATTTATGTTGAAACTATCGGTTATAAAGTATTCAAATTTTATATTTGTTTTTGTATTGGATCTAGTTTGGTTTTACATATTTCTTCATTTGACATTATCTCAATGATCGATTGTTAATTTTATTGCCTATTATAATTTGTGTGGTGATTTAATCATATTAGATAGTCTTGATTATGTCACTTGAATTTTGGTTAAAAAAATATGTCCCTTGAATGATTTATTTGACTATGTTAATGTTGAGCTTTTAACCACACAAGTAATTCAATTAATCAGTCTCACCTTATTATGGAACCATGCTATTGATCTAATATAATCACATGAGTGTAATTATGTAAAGTTCTATAAGTAAATAGTTTGTTTTTTGATAAAAAAAAATTGGTCTGGTTGGGCTATTTAAATGATAATATTAACTAGTGAAGGACACCTATTTAGAGGTCGGTGAGTGTGTCTTGGGCCTAGTCTTCAAAGAAATTTTAGGACCTCAAGGTAAGCGAAAGTTACCCCGGATATCGCTCTCAAGGAGCCTTGTTTAATTCAATCATCCTAGTAAATTAAATGCAATGCAAGATTAAATTTGGATAAAGAAAATATATTTTTGTTGATTTTTAAATATGAGAATGAAGGGTGCAAAACAAATAAATATTTTTGGTATTTTTAATAAAAGGGTGGAATGAAAATGAGTTGCTCTTGGAAATGATTTTCAATGACTATCATAGCTTTCTAAATATTTTGGGAGTTAATTAGGATGCTAATTTTCTAATTTATCAAACCTCATGAACCCATGAGTCCAATTACCTAATTAATGGAACCCTAACTAACTAGAAATTGTTAAGCCCTTTAACACCTTTGAGTTTTCTCTAGGTTTCCTAAAGTGCCAAACCTCACCAACCGGTAAGTTTAATGCATATTCTCATGAACCCCATTCAAATAGACATTATTAATTACCCTAGAGTGTGATTAGTGCTTTGTAATGCATTAGGTTCAATTATAATTCAATTCAATCAAACTATCTATCAATACCATGAATAAATAGAATGATATCAAATAAACCATAAAGAACATATACATAACCATATATATTGATGAGTACAAATCTCTCATTACAAACTAAAATCATAAATACCCACAATAACAACCAAATACAGTCCAATCTCAAAACATAAATGGTAACCTAAACCTAGGCAATCAAAAATATGAAGAGAAAGGAAAGGAATTGGGACTCCCCTTTGTAGAACCAAAGCTCAAGCCACTGCCCATCAACTCCAAGAGCAAGGAGGAACTTTATTGAGGCATGGAAGGAGGAAGAAGGTGGAAGGTGAAAGGAAAATGTGAGGAAAATGAGAGTGGGATGGAGGAAGAATGGAGAGAGCTAGGGTTTTGGGGAGCACCCAATCCCCAAAACTTGTGTTTCCAACCCTAATTTACCACCTAATATGAATGGGAACATGTGCTTAATCATTG
The DNA here is from genome assembly GCA_029929735.1 of Mimosa pudica. Lineage (NCBI taxonomy): Eukaryota > Viridiplantae > Streptophyta > Magnoliopsida > Fabales > Fabaceae > Mimosa > Mimosa pudica. The sequence continues at coordinate 6,117,614 of JAKELP010000035.1, forward strand.
GGTTTGAGTTTGGGTCCAAATTGGTTCTTAAAAAAGCCAAAAACCAGCAAAAATCGAATCTGGACGGTGCTGTTCGCAGGAGGGGCTGTTCTGCAATTTCTGGAAATGTTGGGTCTGTTTCTGTAATTTTCCCAGGACTGTTGTGAAGCATTTTCAGAATTCTGGGCCATTTCTGTAATTTCTGCTAACTCTTCAGAATAGCAATTTCAGCCATTTTTCTCATTTTCTGCAAGGGAAAATTTACAACAACATAATATATTTCATCCCAAAAATTAATCACTTAAGATAAACAATTAAATGTGACAATTATGCCCTTATTTGACCCTTTTCACACATAATCATGTTTAATTCAATTCTATTATAATCAATGAATTTTAATTCAATATTGCATCTTTGAAATGTTAATAACTTCAAGGGTTAAACCAACTTTTGGTCCCTGAACTTTCACCCCATTTTGCTTTTAGTCCCTGAACTTTTAAACACGTGGTATTGGTCCCTGAACTTTCACCTCATTTTGCATTTAGTCCCTGAACTTTCAAACACATGGTATTGGTCCCTGAACTTTGCCTAGTTTAAAAAGATTAGTCCCTGAACTTTTCTTATTTTAGAAGGCTTAGTCCTTCAAGCCTTTTAACTCTATTAAATCCTCCTATATGGGTATTAAATCCTTCAAGCCTAGATTAGTCCCTCAATTTAGCACACTAAAAACATACAAATTCAAGGATTTGTCAACTAGTAATTAGATCTTATGGGTATTGAGTGATTTGGATGAAACCTAATATCATTCTATATTTAAACTGATTCCTTTTTTTGATATAGTATTTGAACAAATACCTAGTTAATGTTAGATTATAGTTGGCCTGGTTGGGCTATTGATGAGGTTGAGTGTTGTTTGCATTGACCTATTCCTTCGATAAAATTAATTGTATATACTTATACAAATTTGACTCAATTACCTTGTAATTCCCAAAGAGTGATATATATATATATATATATATATATATATATATATATATATATATATATATATATATATATATATATATATAGAACAGTACTAGAGTACACAAGTTAGAAGCTCACATATTATAAAATCTGTGTTTTAAGCCTCTCTGTAGAGGCCTGTATGAGATCACGCTGGTAAAGGAAACATTATTGAAATCATACGACATCTTGCACGTTTGGTAGGGCTTTTGGGCCACCAAACATGTAGCTCGTCAATGCAGAACCCACTTTTCTGTTTTTTTAACATGTTTAGGGCATGCTTTTGTGAATCTCACTTCTCGCTCAAAAAGTGTAATTTGCACTTATGCAACTCCGATTTATTTTTTGATTCTCCATTGAGTACAAGAGTCATATTGGAGAGAGGGGTAATAAATTTCTTTTCTTAGTGGGGACCGGGGAACACCTTTTTCTTTCGTTTAAAATAAATGGTTCTAATATGCGAGGACCATGTTATGTGTTTGACTTTTTTTATCTAATTAAGTAGATCATTCCATTTTTCAACACCACCCAGTAATCCAGTGTCTATTGAGAATCGACTAATTCAGCGCCTATGTGGGAGTGCTGCCCACGTAAGCAAAATTGTTCTATCCCCCAATGAGTATGTTTCTTCGGATTCAAACACGTTTTCATCCCTACGGAATTTGAACCTCACTTACCAGTTCAATCAATTATTCACTGGTTAAATTATTCCTTTTTGACATTAGAATTAACTCACTCTTGTACACCCAAATGCGCTAAGTAACTTATGTAGTACATCAATTCTGGTATGCGCTAAGTAGTGGTTTTTATGTAATTTACATATATCTCGGGACCCACAAGCTTTCTTTCTCATCTCACATTTTTCCTGAGCCCCACAAACTTTACTTTCTCATCATTACCTAATTTACCTCTACTTTCCATCTTCACCCTTCCACTTTCCATTTCTCCACTTTCATTTCTACAACCAAACGGAATAGATATACTTTGGAAAGTTTTAAAAGAATGAATTGACCTACATCATGAATAATTTTTTGTCATCTTTGTTGAGCTTAGTGCTTGTTGTGCTCAACGAGATTATCATATGATGAGAAGTCCACAAGTGCATGCTTTTTTATGTAGCATGGTGGAGAGGGAGATCGAGGAGAGCATTGCTAAGTGAAATTGTAGATCAAGATCTTTATCATTGTTGCTGTATTACTATTGAATTATTATATTTATCAATGAGCTTGTTACCTAAGTAAAATGAGTGATTGGCCTAATAGTCCAGTTACATAGTACTTTTTAAACATTTTTGTGCATGTAAAAGTATAGGTAATATAATTTCTTTTTTTTACCATATAGATAATACAATTTCAAAATAAGTAAAAATTTAAAACATAATGATGTTAGATCAACTAACGTCTACTGTTCAAAAATACCTAGGATAGCAAAGATACAGAATAAGGTTTTAAAATGATGAAAAATTTCAAAACTATCCATTAAGTCATTGATGTTGACTGCTTATCAAACAATCAGTACACCCGTTGCAAAGCATTTTGCCTCTTATGGTTTATCTACAATTGTGGCGGTTTTGCATGACCTAATGATTGCAACAACTCTCTCCTTTTCTTTGGATATTTCTCTTCTGTTAAATGTTACTATCAAAGAATTTGGATGAGTTGATACTTGTAAATATTACAAAACAATTAAATAGGTCAAATATGTAGGCTTATAGGTTAGGCCTTATGAAAACGGTCTTGCCAATTTATTTAAGTAGATTTAATTTGGACATAAGTATGGCCTATTCACTAACTCAACTAAACTAGGTTTATTGCAAGCAAGATAAGTCATAGGTTCTTGATAACAGGTCGTGGGCTCTTGATAAGAGTCTGGCATTCCATTAGTAAATAAATGTATCATACTAATAGGATAAAGATTAGATTCATACCAATTATGTTTGTTAAACCAATTCAAGTATATATCTCATTACAATTCAAAAATAGCTAATATAGTAAATAGCTAGCTCATAAATATGTATATAATTAAAATGTTGATTTAACTTTATCACTATTACTTAATATTTTAAACGACATTCTCCCTAATTTGAGTAGGCTAAAGAAGTTAGTTTAGTTATTTACACATGATATTACGAATTTATCTCAACTATATATCTTTATCCACATTCTCTCTCTCTTGCTTGTTATTATAGATAAGTACTATTAGAGTTAATTTGGGAAAAAAGTTGAGAAATATTAGAAAGTGATCTTATAATTAAGAATAAGTTGAATTTTAAAAATGATATTATATTTAGAAATGGGAGGAGTATATGACTATTAAATTAGAGTTTAGAAATTTAATCCCATTTACATCATCACTACGTTAATTAGTTCAAATCCTCTAGATTTTTCTCCCTAAACCTTCACTTCCATTTCAATCGTAACAAATCAATCAATTGCCAGCTACCAATCCATAAAGCTATGCATTTAACAATAGAATTGGACTTCTGTTGGACTTTGAAATTACTGTAGCCTTCCCTTTATTAATGAACCATCATATTTAAAGGTAAAAAAAACAATAGAATTGGAAAAACAATTATGATGAAGTACTTCCATACGGACGCAAGGTCGTGGCAGAACAAGTACAACCTTACCATGGCCAATAATGGAACCTATAAAGCAAAGGTTTTTTTTATGTCCCGTCTAATATATGAGAACATGACATCTTTTGTCCACATCACATCAAAGACCCTTATACTAATATGAATAGTTGATCGTGGATACCTTGATAGATGGGTGAATTAGTTGGCCAAGAGTCTTAATGTGATTATGGTAAAACAACAATTGAAACTTTGACATTAATTAAGGTTGGGTGAGCCCCTTATTATTCAATAAAATGCTATGGCAAGTTATTTGATTTTATTAGCATGAGAGTGACTCCAAGAGTAACTCCACATGTAAAGAAGATAAAAAGCATTTTTTTTAATTTTTTTAACTATCTAGTTAGTACTACCTCCGGTCCTAAATATAAGACCTAATTGACTTTTTTTTGGAGAGATTAAGGTTGCAAAATAAGTTATTAAATCATGACATATTTGATATCTTTTTTTATTATCCATTAGCTTATAGGTAAAATAAACTAGTGTAAGAGAAAAAATTAGGTAAATCAATTTATAATTAACTTATTTTGCTTCTTTTTAGGATTTTTCAAAAAAATCAACTAGGTCTTATATTTAGGATCAAAGGGAGTATTAAAAAAGTAGCCATTAGCTCAAAAATATGTATTTATTATATGAAAAAAAAATTCGTTTAAACTTGCTACCTCATGATACTTTGTTGAAGATAACAGTGAAACCCTCAACTATCAATGATGGAGATAGCTCTTACTTTTGGAGTCTTACTGCCACACTGGTTCCTTTTCTTTCTCTTCGGCCTATGCAACAGAACATGAAATATGGGTGAGGATTCTCTCATAATCCCACCCTCTCCTCATCCCTTTGCGGCCTCATTTTGGCAATTGCTAATAACTCATAATTTGCCACTTGTACCATTAAAAATAAAAAAATATGTTATATTAAAAAAAATTTAGTTTTATAATTTTGAAAACTTTTTATCATGAAAATTTTAAACTATCTAGACCTATTAATTTCAACTATATAGACATAGTTCATTTCAATTGAAGGAACTATAAGAGATACAGACTTATCTATTTAACTGTAAAATTATTTTACAGTTAGCTGGATAAGTCTATATCTCTTATAGATCCTTCTATTGAAATGAAGTAGGTCTAAATAGTTGAAATTTTGTATGCTAAAAAGTTTTCAAAAACAAAAAATTAAAAGTTTTCAATAATTTATATATCATTGATCAAAGAATTATTGTAGAGGGTGACTGATAATTTAGAACTAAATATTAGGCCAGATAAGGAGAGGATTTTGAATCGGCCTTAACTACTTATTTAAGAAATGAGAATCCATTGTATGCACGGCTCTAAATTATTGGTTTTCATTCATTAATTATATTTTACGTTATTTTGAATTAGATGATATAACAATATATACTTATAGTGTCATAATCATAGAGGATCATGACCTTGTTACCTTTTCTGATGTTTTATATTCATTCATCGTACTTTATTCAGCAAAGCAACTTGGAAGAAAATTGAGACACGTGATTTACATGAATTTATTATGCCCATAATATTTTATCTTTTAATAACAATATTTGTCTCAGTCACTCATTACTAACATATAAATCCCCATATCATCTCTTATCATTCACAGCATTGATCTATTTTTTTTCAATTTATACTTGCCCGGCCCGAACAAGATCTTTATACTCACCATGGCAGCTGGAAGATCTAACGTTCCTAATGTTGGAGATGTGCCGCTCCTTTGGGATGAAGACAATGAAGGCCTCTCCCAAGAGTGCCTTGACCTGATTGCAAACTCACCTGCTGAACCGGATTTGCTAATGAACAAACTATACCAATATCAAGGTTTTTGGTTCTCCAAGAAGGTATTGCAAGGAATTCTTAATTGCCAAAACAACTTCCAAGCCCTTGACTCCGACATATTCCTTATCTCCACGCCAAAATGTGGTTCAACCTGGCTCAAAGCCATTACTTTTTCTATTCTTAACCGCAAGATCTATCATCCAAACCCGACCCGAATGTTCTCTACTCACCCTCTTCTCACTTCCAACCCTCATGCACTGGTACGCACCATGGAAAGCACCCTCTACAATGGGCAAACCAACCCTGATATAAGCTTGCTCTCATCACCAAGGCTTTTTTCAACACATATACCTTATGTTTTGTTGCCGGAGTCCATTAAGTTGTCACGATGTAAGATTGTGTACTTGTGCAGAAACCCTAAAGACTTGTTTGTCTCCTTTTGGCATTTCAGTAATAAGCTAAGACCAGAAATCCAAGAGAAGAATACGATCCAAGGTGCGTTCAAGCAAATTTGCAGAGGAGTAAGCTATTATGGGCCATTTTGGGATCACATGCTTCAGTACTATAAAGAGAGTTTGGAGAATCCAGATAAAATAATGTTTGTGAGATATGAGGACATGAAGGGCGAGCCTCGTAGGGTTTTAAAGGGCATTGCTCAGTTTATTGGGTATGGATTTTCTAAGGAGGAAGAGGAGGAGGATATTGTGGATGATATATTGAGGCTTTGCAGTTTTGAGAATTTGAGCAATTTGGAAGTGAACAATCGTGGGAAAACTCCACATGGAATAGAACATAAAGCATTTTTTAGAAGTGGGAATGTTGGAGATTGGCAGAATTTTCTCAAGGATGATATGGCGGAACAATTTGATGTTGTTATTCAAGAGAAGTTGGAGAAACATGGCTTAAAGTTTTAGATCATGCAAAATATCAAATCATTTGGTGTTAAGAAGGTTCGTGTATTAACATTGAGGCAATGTTCCACAAAAACACAATTTCTTTTACATCATTGCGACTCGTTCGAAATAAGCTTTTCTTATTATTATTTTGCAGGTTAATGTCTATGTACGCGTTCTATATATGTATGTACTTTGTGTGTGTGTGCGCGCTATTGTTATTGTGTTCTACAATAGGTTTGTTTCAACTTTCGTTTGGTATGAGGGCTTGTAAAATAATTTTAACTTTTAGCTGATTTATCTTCCCGTGTTTAACTGATCTTTACTCAAGGATCTTATTGATGAGGTACGAAAAGCAGAACGTCAAAAAACAAGTTCAATCTTTTTTTTATTTCAAAAAACAAGTTCAGTCTAAACCTAATGAATTAGAATTATTTAATTCGTAATTATCTGAAGATATGTGGTTAATTAAGTAGTGGATTTATGTTGATTTGCTTGTATCTTTCATTATTATTTATGATTTCCATCAACGATTTATTTATAAAAATTGAAATTCATCCAAATTGATTGCTTGGATTTTAATGAACTATCATAAGTTCCACTAATGCAATCACTAAAGAATACTCAGACAATGTTGACTCAGAATAAGGCAGAGGAAGCCATAGTTCCTAGCATAACATAGAAAAAAGAGGAGGTGTGGTAGAAAATGGTGGAGAAGATAATTCTAGGGAGCAATATAGCCATGGCTTCAGCTTCAAAACATTGTTGTTGCATGGTGGCTCTGTTTGAGATGTCTGGTCTTCAAATCAAGTAAATATAGATTCCATTAAAACATTGCTACATATATTGACAGAGAAGATGCCATAAGGTTGCTTCATTTTTTAGTCATTCTAATGTACTGCTTTTTTTTATGGTTCTATTCTTCCGAAATTAGTGGAACCATCAAATAGAGAAAAATTCATACATCAACCAAGACAATCTTAAAAACAAAAATTATTAGAAATCCCACTCTCTAGGAAAAAACTATCATTTCCCTGTCATTTATCATTAGCCAAAGTTTGATAAATCAGTCCCCAAAAATATCAGCAATTGCTCAGAATACAAAGAGGTCACGTGTTCTACTTAAAAAAGACATAATAGAAGATGGTTGGCCATGAGACTTTCAAAGGAAAGAAATTTCAAACAGAGAAAGTAGAAACAGGAAAATGTCTCCTTTAATTTTCATCTAACATGGAGGCATGGAGACAATGTTCCACAAAAACACAATTTCTTTTACATCATTGCGACTCATTCGAAATAACCTTTTCTTATTATTATTTTACTGGTTAATGTCTATGTGCGCGTTCTATATATGTATGTACTTTGTGTGTGTGTGTGTGCGCGCGCTATTGTTATTGTGTTCTACATTAGGTTTTATTTCAACTTTCGTTTGGTATGAGGGCTTGTAAAATTTGAAGTTTTAGCTGATTTATCTTCCCGTGTTTAACTGATCTTTGCTCAATGATCTTGTTGATGAGGTACGAAAAGCAGAACGTCAAGAAACAAGTTCAGTCTAAACGTAAAGAAATTAAATTATTTAATTCGTAAATATCTGAGGATATGTGGTTAATTAAGTAGTGGATTTATGTTGAGGCCACATGTTCTACTTAAAAAGCCATAATAGAAGATGGATGGCCATGGGACTCTCAAAGGAAAGAAATTTCAAACAGAGAAAGTAGAAACAGGTAAAGATCTCCTTTAATTTTCATCTAACATGGAGGCATGGAGGCAATGTTCCACAAAAACACAATTTCTTTTACATCATTGCGACTCCTTTGAAATAACCTTTTTTTATTATTATTTTGCAGGTTAATGTCTATGTACGCATACTATATATGTATGTACATTGTGTGTGTGTGCGCGATATTGTTATTGTGTTCTACATTAGGTTTGATTTCAACTTTCGTTTGGTATGAGGGCTTGTAAAATTTGAAGTTTTAGCTGATTTATCTTCCCGTGTTTAACTGATCTTTGCTCAAGGATCTTGTTGATGAGGTACGAAAAACAGAACGTCAAGAAACAAGTTCAGTCTAAACGTAAAGAAATTAAATTATTGGATTCGTAATTATGAGAGGATATGTGGTTAATTAAGTAGTGGATTTATGTTGAGGCCACATGTTCTACTTAAAAAGCCATAATAGAAGATGGATGGCCATGAGACTCTCAAAGGAAAGAAACTTCAAACAGAGAAAGTAGAAACAGGAAAAGATCTCCTTTAATTTTTATCTAACGCAACTACATGGATAGCATCATGTTCTATCATCAGGTAAACTCTCATGAACGGACAGTGGACCATCTCCTTGAATATTGTCCTGTCAATCGTGAAAAATATGTTACTGGGCCATACACCATCAACAAGATGAAATATTACTAATCAATACAATCCAAACATTACCCCGCCCTTTAAATCTTCAGATTCAACAACCAATCTTTTCCTAGTTAATTTAGGTAATTCTACACCAATTAGGATGTTTCTGAGTTAGTTTAAATTAGAGGGAGAGGAAAGCACAGTTCATAGTTCATACATCATTTTTTCATTCCATACACAAAAACGCACCCTTCTCCACCAATTCTCGACGATTCTACAAACCTTATAAGTTCTTCATGGAGCTCGAGTTGTAGGCTCTTTAGGTGTCTTCTCCTTCAAAGTGATGAACTAAGTTGATTCGGTTCTTTTTAAGATTATGGGGTGACAAGAAGCAAGAAATCTTTCTATTCTATGGGAGTTTTTCTTAATTTTGATTATGTAGCCATTGATTTCTATATGAATTTTCTAGTATTTGTTATTGTATTTGGATTCCATTTATGTTGAAACTATTGGTTATATAGTACTCAAATTTATATTTGTTTTTGTATTGGATCTAGTTTGGTTTTACATATTTCTTCATTTGACATTATCTCAATGATCGATGGTTAATTTTATTGCCTATTATAACTTTTGTGGTGATTTAATCATATTAGATAGTCTTGATTATGTCACTTGACTTTTGGTTAAAAAAAAAATATGTCCCTTGAATGATTTATTTGACTATGTAAATGTTGAGCTTTTAACCACACAAGTAATTCAATTAATCAGTCTCACCTTAAGGAACCATGCTATTGATCTAATAGAATCACATGAGTGTAATTATGTAAAGTTCTATAAGTAAATAGTTTGTTTTTTGATAAAAAAAAATTGGTCTGGTTGGGCTATTGATTATAAGCTAATATTAACTAGTAATTGAATCATAAGGGTATTGAGTGATTTGGATGAAACCTAATAACATTCTATATTTGAACTAATTTCTTTTTTTATACAGTACTTGAATATTGTGCACGTTTGGTAGGGCTTTTGGGCCACCAAACGTGCAGCCCGTCCACAGAACCCACTTTTCTGTTTTTTTAACATGTTTAGGGCATGCTTTTGTGAATCTCATTTCTCGCTCAAAAGCATAATTTGCACTAATGCAACTCCGATTTATTTTTTAATTCTACATTGAGTACTGGTGTCATATTGGAGGGGGAGGGGGAAATAAATTCCTTCTTTTCTTAGTGGGGACCGAGGAACACCTTTTTCTTCATTTAAAATAAATGGTTCTGATCTCATAGACAAGGACCATATTGTGTTTTTGACTTATTATCTAATTAAATAGATCATTCCATTTTTTTAACACCTCCCGGTAATCCAGTGTGTTTATTGAGAATTGACTAATTCAACGTCTATGTGGGAGTGCTGCCCACGTAAGCAAAATTGTTCTATCTCCCAATGAGAACGTTTTTTTCGGATTCAAACATGTTTTCATCCTTACGGAGATTGAATCTCACTTACCAACTCAATCAATTACGCATTGGTTAAATTATTCCTTTTTGACATTAGAATTAACTCACTCTTGTACACCCATATGCGCTAAATAACTTATGTAGTACATCAATTGTGGTATGACCAATTAAAAATTAGGTATGACTTGAAATTATTTTTTTTGACTTCGAGCACTAAACTTAACTAGCTGATACAATTTTATTTTTCAACTAACAAAATAAAAATTATATAATTTTTTATGTGAACCTAGTGCACTACATCATTGATGGTCTAAAAAATCCAAAGTAAACACATTAGGCTAAATGTATAATTTTTATTCAAACTTGACATCCTTAAAACTCAATTAACTTATAGGAATGATCATAGATTTTTTTCGTGCAATTAGAACATTTTATGAGATATGTGTCCAACTAGGCATATAATTTTGTCGATAAAATTTTAATTTCTATGATTTATAATCTATATGCATTTTTATCCATTTATATTTTAGTATTTTCAATTGATGACAATTTTAATTTAATTTTTCTTCTTTAAACTATAATAATATTATCAAATTTTATATTTATAATATTCAATCTGAATCATGTCATTTTTAGTAATTTTTCATCTTAACTTTCTTTTCAAAATAACAATCCAAATTTGTTTCTAAAATTTAGATTAAAAAAAGTCACTTCTATCATCACAAATCGAAACACATCACATCAAACAATATAACTTCTATCAAATCTTACTTCTAATTGAAAATGTCATATTAAAAAAAGTCGAAAATTGTTAGTTTGCCATGAATATTTAAAATCCTCTTTTAAGAAATAAATACAGTGAGGTCCAGTATGAAGATGTAGGTTTGGCACCAAAATCAATAAGAGCTCACATTTTCAATCTCATTTATAACATCAATAGCTTAGTTCGAACCCTCTAATGAATCAACTGCCAAAAGTAGCAAATATCACAATTATGTTCGTTCGATCACTTAAACTATCTCATTAGGATTCAATAAATAACTATTATCGGATAAATATGCCTTTAATTAAAACAAATTGTGTAATCGTTATCCTATTAGGCTATTAATCAATATTTTAAATAACATAAAAATAAATGATGATCGAGTATAGTGGAACATTAATTTAATGAAAAAAATCAATAATTAAGGATTAATTACCCTCCAAATATTTACATATTATTGATTAAAGAATTATAGAGTGAATAATAGGCCAATAAATTTTGACATATAATACATGTAATATATTATATGTCAAATCATGAGTAGAATAAATTAATTGTGGAAAAAATATAATTAAGTTAGGAAGGGATAGTTTAGACCTAAAAATTAGGTAAGGAATAGAATTTGGGTCTGCCTAAATCAACTAATTATTTAAGAAATGAGAAAGCTACTTTAAATTAATTAATTATTTTTAACAACAATATAAGGGGTTAAGACTTTTAAATACCCAAGTTACTCTAATACCTACCATCATTGAGAAATTTTTTATGGACATCAAATAGCTACCATTATTTCTTAGCTTTTATTACCAAATTCAACGGACGGACTAAATGGACGTTTGCCAAAATAGATTAAATGTCATGTCATATTAAATCCTTGTTGAATGAGTAATGATGTAGTTTATATCAAAGTTCTTAAATGTCCTTGAATTTTTCTCCATGGAGCATCCAACATCTAGAAGTGTTGATTTTGGATCTTAAATGTTTTGAAACTACCATTTTGTAAATTTGTTGACCGTTAAGTGTTACGTCAACACATCTTCTTAACCACAGTTTTTAAGTTATTGTTAAATGTGGACAATAAAACTATGAAAATAATATTTTAAGGGCATCTAAGAAAAAAAAAGACTTCCTAATGTTATTAGCACCTTAGGTAAAACTTTCTCGTTATTTAAGAACTTTATCCCATATTTTGAGTTTAACAGTTTATACATATAATGTTATTACTATTATTGAGGATTATGATTACCTTTTATGAATTTTTCATATATTCAACGTAACTTTCTTAAGCTTAAAACCAAATTGGACGGAAATCATGTACGAGTCGCATTCGAAATAATAAAAAAAAATAAAGTATATATATAATGGGGAAAATGACAAAAAAATTACACTTAAATTTGAGTTGGACAAAATGGGGTCTCCAATTCCAACTTGGACAAATAAGGGAAAGTCCCCAATTTGTCCTAAATGAAATTTGTGACTTTTGTCAAAAACGTAGTTAATAGCGATATTTGGGTAGTTAATTGCGATACATGAGTAGTTAATCGTTAACTAGTCAAGTATCGCAATTAACTACCCAAGTATCGCTATTAACTACCCTTTTCATTAACTAGTCAAGTATTGCAATTAACTACTTATTGTATCGGTATTAACTACCTTTTTAACACAAAGTCACAAATTTCATTTAGGACAAATTGGGGATTGTCCATTATTTGTCCAAGTTGGAATTAGAGACCCCATTTTGTCCAACTCAAATTCAAGTGTCATTTTTTTGTCATTTCCCCTATATAATGAGATTTGAAATATTTCCATACTGCCTTTTGGTTTACGTAAATAATATAATAAAAATTACAATCAAGTCCTTTATAGAGAAATAAATTACAATAAAGTCTCATGAATTGTCAATCTAACTCCTTGGTGTTATGAATATAAAGATGAGGAGAGAAAAAAGAAGAGAGAGTAGGAGAATATATTATTCAAGGGTGGTCATATACAATAGTGACCCCTCTATTTATAGAGGGGAATTAAGGTTACATCATTAATATGGAATAAAGCCCATAGCCCAAACACAAGGAGGAATATAGGGAATTGAACATTGACATCCACAATTAGAGGGATTTCATAACACTCCCCCTTAGATGTCCAAGACTAAACATATGCCTCATTAAAAAATCTCCAACTAAGTAAAACCCAATGAGACAAAAACTTAATGGAAGAAAAAAAGAGTACAATGCTTAGTGATACACTTATTGGTGCTGCCTCATTAAAAACCTTGATAGGAAAACTCAGTGGGAAAAAATCATAGACAAGGGAAAAAGAGTACAGCGTGTATCATCTCCCCCTCTTGACCACTTCAGTTGATATCTCTAAGTCGGCGAAGTTCAATGTCATAAGTAAGTTTCTCAAGTGTTGCAGTAGGAAGTGACATTGTGAACATATTTGTTAGATTTCCATTTGACCGGATTTGGTGGCTATCAATTTCACCATCTTTCTGGAGATCTTGAGTGAAGAAGAACTTTTGTGAAATGTGCTTAGTTCTGTCTCCGTTGATGTAGCATTCTTTGAGTTGGAAGATATATACAATTATCCTCGTATATAACCTGTGGGGCTCATTTTACTAGAAGATAAACCACAAGTACATTGTACATGATGTATCAATGATCTCAACCAGAAACACTCTTAGCTTCCTTCATTTCATTTCATTTCATTTCAAATTCTTTCTTCATACAATTTATTGTCTTATCTAACTCTTCAGGAGTTTCGATAATATTTATATCATTAACATATACAGAAATTAAAACAAACTCATTTTCAGATCTTTTCATGAATATATATGGGCATATTGGAACATTTTATATCCTTCTTTTAGGATATATCCATTAAGCCGATTGTACCATATATTCCCAGATTGCTTTAATTTATAAAAGGACTTTAATCTTATCAAGTATTGTTCCCGTAAATTCAAAGTCCATGCTTCTGGTAGCTTGAATACTTCAGGGAGTTTCATATGTGTATATATAAATCTATACATATATAATCATTATTCATAATACTTAAAGTATTTGAAATCCTTCTAAGATTCAACTCACTATATCTACATATGGATTATAATCATTTTCTTTAGATGCACATATATTACCAAATTGTCAGATCAAAATATGAATGTTCATTCCACCATGAGATGATATCTATCATCATTGAACTACTGCGAAAACTATTTTAACATTATTTCTCCCCCTTTTTCGCATAAGTGTACACATTTTTATAATTCAAATAGCACTTCAGGTGCATAAATTATAAATTCATGTTATCACATTTCATATAGCGTCTTTTGTTTTCAACTAGTTAGTCATTTCATGTCTACTCATGACATATTTATATACCGGATCCTCATTTATCACGTGATATTGACATCAAAATTATTGTCGACAAATATATTCTTTCACGGTTCCTTTTCCTTATGACATAACATATTAAACTCTCTTTTTATTTCTTTCAGGTACCTGAGCGACTTCTGGGGTCTTACAAATAGTTATGTCTCAAGTAAAGCCTCCTCAAAATGATCATCATAATTATTTGCTCCATTATTATTTCTTGGAACCAATCACTTCTCATGCTTCAAGCATGTTTCATTCTTATATATAATTATTGGAGCATTCTTCAACTAGATCATGAGATATAAAAATCCTTATTTGGTCAGTGAGAGTGTCTGACAAATATTTTGCAACATTTGATGAACTTCTAGTTCACATTACTAATATTTAAGGATCTATATTTGTTGCATACAACATATATCTCTTTCAATTATTCATTCCTCCCCCTCATATTGGGAACACCAATATTTATCCCCAAATTTCATTTAATATCCATCTGTATATTATTGTGGTGGAACAATATGAATCAATATTTCAAAACATCAGATGGAAAATACTTGGCTACTGACCAAGAGCCAATGGGAGAATTCATTCTCTTTTATTGACATGATGCAATTATAGTTGTAGTACATTTTACCTAACTCTAAAACTGAAAATTTTGTTCTCACGAATATTGATCTAACTATTCAAGGAGGCTTTACTAAATATGGATATGTTTTCACATGACATATAAACATTAAAAACATAATCAACAAATCACTAGTGATTTCAGTGATAATCATATGACTAATGTACTTAACTGAACAAATTCACAAACTTCAGGTTGCAAGTTGATCATAAAACATGGACACCAATGTGACCATTTCATAGATTCATCTAATATTCATAAAATATCATTTAGTCCATATGATATCTGTATGGGCTCATATATAATTCATACAATACATATTGTATAGTTTCAATCAAAACTAGTGATGTTTCATATTTCATATTTCATTCTTTTGAGAACAAGTAATTGAATTTTCTGATTCATTAGTGAGTATTATTGATGTTATTTTGCATCATTATGATCCGGGATGATCTAACCGGTCATTTCCAAACATTACATTCACAAACCTTAGGTTTATTGTAATATTAATTCATCATTGATAACTTCTAGTTATCATGCCAAATTATTAATTTGACTTTTATAGGGAGATTATACGAGATTTTGGAAATTATAAAAGTGAAATTTCATCCAATGCGACTCATACATGTATGCCAATAATTTCTTCTCAAGTGAATCATGTAAAATACTTTACACTCGCAAATAAATTATTAGTTTTTCAGGAATTAATATTATCGTATCTAATGCATATAATTTTTCAGGAACTAATATCGTTGTATCTAATGTATGTAGTTCTTCATGAACCAATTTCATTACTTGCTATGCACATAAATTTATGTGGATTTATGTCATTGAAGACTTGAATAGAATATAAGTGTTTATAACTATTAGTCATAAAAATAAAGTTTTTTATGGCTTCAGGGCATAAAATTAAATTCTGTATTTAGCTTCTTATCACTTTATAGGACTTTTGGTCATAAAAAATAGAAGAGACATTGCTTCAGGTCAATATATGATGACTATAGATCATTGGGCTCTGACCACTTAATACTTAATTAGAAAATTATTTTATGTGACTTATGGTCATAAAAATAAACTCTTTATTGCTTCGGGCTATTGAGCTTTGCACATTTAACAATTAAGCAGAACATTTATAAATTTTATATGACTTTTGGTCATAAAATCGAACTTTTATAGTTTCATGTCGTGAGGATTTGACTACTCGATCATGTAAAAACTTACTTTTTATGACTACAAGTCATAATAATACAATATTTATAGTGGTTAGACTCTGAGTATTTAATAATTAAATACAAAACTTACCTTTTATGACTACAGGTCATAAAAATAAGATCTTCATGGATTCAGGCCATGGTGCTCTAGCCATTTTAAACAAAAATGATATATGACTATAGGTCAATAAAAATATAATATATATTGATTGTTTCGAGCCGTTAGCTCTAAACATAAAATTGGTATATTTATGTAATGGAACTCTAGGTTCCATCAAGTATTTCTTCAGGTCGTTATGTGATAAAACTTCAGGTTCCATCAAATAGGCTCCACGCCATTAGGAAATGGAACTTTAGGTTCCATCAAATAAGACTTCGGACATAAAATGAATTATATATGTGATGAAACTTGAGGTTTCATCAAATATGATTTTAGGCTGTTAGGGTCTCGTCATAAAAACGAAATCTTGAACGGGTGGAACTATAGGTTCCATCAAATATGACTTCAGGCCGTAAAAAATGAAATTATTTAGTAGATGGAACTTCGGGTTCCAACAAATTCAAATCCGACTTCACACCGTAATTAAAAAAATAATTTTTTTCAGATTACAACTATATTTTAGGCACATCATAATACTAAATATCTCAATTATATTTAGCAATCACAATTCCAATTGAATTAGAATCTTACTATATAATATCATTTATGATAAAATTACAAAATTTCAAACTTTATTTCACAAATAAAGCTATTCAAACCACTCATAATTGTGAGCAATATGAAATGGTCCATTACCATTCATAGACACATAAATACACATTTTTTTTATTTAATCAAAATATTATTATCATTTGCAAAACAATTTACTAGAAAACAAGATATGAATGTTATCCCCTCTCATGACAATAAGTTTATTGATTTAAAAATAATTATATGAAAACATCAGACATCAAACAGTTTGATTGTGGTAATTAATTGCATGCTTTGGAAATAAAGTACTTTAAAGACACCGAAGTTTAATATAATTTTTATGGCATTGCAAAGTAATCAAGCTAAGACGTTGGATCAATTACAAAAATTAAGCATATATTTGAATTCATAATATTCAATCATTTTGATCTATAATGAGTCCAATTCAATTCAAAAGGAAAAATTTTGCTTTTGGTGCTTATTATCACCATAGCTCTCATGAGCATATGTCACATGCCTAACAACCCAATTTTGTTTATATAACAATAATGGACTCAATGCTTTAACACATATTTTTATCGGATTCATGTCTACCACCAAGCTTACTTCGTCCGGATATCTCTTTGAGTTAAAACTCAATTTTCATATCATCTCTAGTGCCAAACAATTTTCTAGAGGTTTACAAATTTTCATTTTAATCCACACAAGAATGAAATTCTTAGTAGGTGGAGCTTCAAAATCCATCAAAATCAAAATACGGCTTCAGGCCATAAAAAAAACTGAATTTTTTTTAGCAGATGGAACTTCGGGTTCCATCAAACATGGCTTCAGGCCAAATCTTTACTACATGGAACTTCAGGTCCATCAAACATGGCTTCAGGCCAAATCTTTACTAGATGGAACTTCAGGTACATCAAATATGGCTTCAAGCCAAATCTTTACTTGATGGAACTTCTTATCCATCAAACATGGCTTCAGGCCATATATAAAAAAATGACATATTTAATTGATGAAACTTCAGGTTCCATCAAAATCAAATACGGCTTCAGGCCGTAAAGATAAATTGGAATTACAGATTCCAAAGAGATGACTTCAGGTCATCATTATAATGGAACAACAGGTTCTACAAATTACAAAATATAAGAGATAATAACAAAATGAAAATAAATGATATTATTACCATAATATTACCTAATGCTCGGTTAGAGCTTCATACTCGGTTAGAGCTTCGTGCATATAAAGATGAGGAGAGAAACAAGAAGAGAGAGTAGGAGAATATATTATTAAAGGGTGGTCATATACAATAGTGACCCCTCTATTTATAGAGGGGAATTAAGGTTACATCATTAATATGGAATAAAGCCCATAACCCAAACACAAGGAGGAATATAGGGAATTGAACATTGACATTCACAATTAGAGGGATTTCATAACACTTGGATTGTTAATGAGACTTTTTAATCTGTCAAGGGACCTACTTGTAATTAATTCTCTTACTAGAAATTCAATTGTAATTTTTCCAAAACATACATATAACCATAACTTTTATTTATATATAGAAAATAATGACGGCTAATTTTCTTCCTATGTCACTCGCCACTGACATTATATAAAGCCCCATAACATCTCTTATCATTCACACCATTGATCTAATATTGTTCAATCTATACTTGCCCGCACAAGAGTTATAGTCCCCATGGCAGCTGGAAGATCTAACGTTCCTAATGTTGCAGATGTGCCCCTCCTATGGGATGAAGACAATGAAGGCCTATCCCAAGAGTGTCTTGACCTGATTGCAAACTTGCCCACTGAACCGGATTTGCTAATGCACAAACTCTACCAACATCAAGGTTTTTGGTTCTCCAAGAAGATATTGCAAGCCATTCTCAATTGTCAAAACAACTTCCAAGCCCTTGACTCCGACATATTCCTTATCTCCACACCAAAATGTGGCTCAACATGGCTCAAGGCCCTTATTTTTTCTATTCTTAACCGCAAGATATATCATCCAAACCCGACCCAAATGTTCTCTGCTCACCCTCTCTTCACATCCAATCCTCATGCTTTGGTACGCACAATGGAAACCACCCTCTACAATGGGCAAACCAAGCCTGATCTAAACGTGTTGTCATCACCAAGGCTTTTTTCGACTCATATACCATATGTTTTGTTGCCAGAGTCCATTAAATCATCACGATGTAAGATAGTGTACTTATGCAGAAATCCTAAGGATTTGTTTGTCTCTTCATGGCATTTCAGTAATAAGCTAAGACCTGATATCCAAGAGGAGAATACAATCCAAGCTGCGTTCGAGCAGATTTGCAGAGGAGTGAGCCTTTATGGGCCATTTTGGGATCACATGCTTCAGTACTATAAAGAGAGTTTGGAGAATCCAGATAAAATATTGTTTGTGAGATATGAGGACATCAAGGGCGAGCCTGATAGAGTTTTAAAGGGCATTGCTCAGTTTATTGGGTATGGATTTTCTAAGGAGGAAGAGGAGGAGGATATTGTGGGTGATATATTGAGGCTTTGCAGTTTTGAGAATTTGAGCAATTTGGAAGTGAACAATAGTGGGAAAACGCCACATGGAATAGAACACAAAGCATTTTTCAGAAGTGGGAATGTTGGTGATTGGAAGAATGTTCTAAAGAATGATGTGGCAGAACAATTTGATGGGGTTATTCAAGAGAAATTGGCGAAGCATGGCTTGAAGTTTTAGATCATGGAAATTATCCAATCATTTGGTTTGTTAAAAATAACAAGTTACATGTTCAAATATGTGTTTTCTTAATCGTTAATGTATGACTTGTTACATCTGACACAAATATATGAATTTGTCTAAAATAAAGATGCAAAGACATTTGAAATAATGTAACTTTCATTATGGAACTTTGAAGTTGCAGTTTATCTTCTTATATTCAACAGATATTCAACAGATATTGTTGATCAGGTTTGAAACAGAGAAAATGAAGTTCAATCCGAATTATAGTTTTCATGATGATGCGATAAGAAATAATCCTTACAAAAAAGTACCCAATTATTACCAACAGAATTTCGGTCAGTAATTGGGGTGTTTTTTGTAATGAATGATTAGTTGTAATCTTTGATGTTAGGAATATCATTTCGGTCAGAATTTCGGTCAGTAATTGGGGTATTTCATGATGATTTTGCGTGGAACCAGCGAAGATGGAAGAGAAGAGACAATGAACATGGTGATTGGTGAGAAAAAAGGCGAAAAAAAGTTTATTTAACTTACAAGTGTATTTTAGACTTTTCATGTTTATTCTTATTGTCATATTAGTGAAAATATCATTCTTGATCACATGGTAAAAGTTGGGTATTATTGGTGTACCTTGAAATAGTTATGTATTATTTTTATTCCTTAATCAATAGTTATTATCATTTTTGGGCCTTTGCCCTAGGAATATTTGTCATTCTATTAGAGAATTGAATATCTTGTTTCACTATGTTATAAATTAGGCTTATACTCGCGCCCCTATGCTAGCGCTATGGAGAACTAAAGGCCACTATAGGTTTCTTAAAAGGTTTAATGTGATGTTGATTGTGGGAGAATTGTGAGGTTCTCCTGTCCTTTTTAATTTAAGAGGAGTCATTGTCCTAAATTGCATTATATAGGTGTGAAAAGAAGAGTATTATCGTTTCAAACTTATACAACAATCTCTCTACATTGTATGTTCAAGTCAAATTGTATTCTATAACGTTTGTCATGAATTTTGCGGGAAATTATTCCATTGATTCTCTGATGTTAGCGATAAAATTATTTAGACAACTATTAGAAATTAAACTATTATAATTAGACACTAAACGTATTTTTCAAAGAACACTACTTGACAAGCATGTCATCATTCACAATTGAAACGTTGGCTAACCCATTCTTTCTAGGTAAGTGAAAAGTCATGTGGCCTACAAATTAATCTAAGCTAAATACTACAATATAATGGCGCTAACATAAGTAGAATCTGTACGTGCAGCTTATTTATATCATAAGTAATTTAGTATAAATAACAAATAGGTGATTGATATTTCCACTAGCCTTCACTGTCTAATTTTTATATTGAGTTATAATTCTTTTCTTACTTAATTAACTCAAGGACCTACAAGATAAACCTTACCTATCAACACGCTCAACCTCTCAATGTCACTTAAACCTAGGTTTGATTGACTAATTGAAAGCACCTTAAGTTTTAAGTTCATCTTAAAGCTTCTCCGTATACTAAATTAAGCAAACAAAATATAAAAATGCATGAAATTATTCCAAAATACACTAAAACAACTCAAACAAAATATTTCATCAAAATCAAAATATAAGAGTTCGATAACACGTATTTTCTTTTCAAAAAAATTGCTCAAGCTAGTTTTTCTATAATATGATTGTTAACCTCATCAAAATTCGTGTCATTTTATTAGCACATTTTAGTTAGTTCTCACATGTTTTGAAAAAATTCATACATATTTTTATGTAGATATTATAGGAATATGTGCTAGATGGATAGATATTGGGTTGAAGATCACTTCGAATTTGTGATTTAAATATTTATATTTCATCCTCTTGCTATAAACTTTGTCTTTGGTATATGTCTTTGCTTTGTAGGTTGTTGAAACTGGTGGATTGAGCCTTGATTGAGTTGAATTTAAGCTAAAGTCAAGAGGAAAGAAATGGAAAAGAAAGTGCAGTAACAACAAGAAAGCTAAAATGAAACTGAGAAATAGAAAGCAATTTGTTGCAACAAAGGAATTACACTTAGCAATAGCCAATGAGCATCAGTGTTGCAAACAAAGAATAACTCATTGCAGCAAAGGAATAACACTTTGCTACAGCATAGGAGCATTAGTTGAAAGAAGAGAGCAATTTGCTGCATCCAAGGAAATACACTTCGCTGCAGAGAAAAATCCTGATAGAGTGCGAAAATTGCAGCTTAAAAATAAGGTATAAAAAACCTCCAACACACCCACCCACTCATCTTTCTGACTTGTCTTTCATTTGGGAATACTTTTGGACATTATCTATGCTATGGTTTGGAGATTTGAAAGGAGATTCAGTGGAGATTGTAGATCTGAAGAGATTCAACCTCATCTCTCTTGGTTCTTCCTTGTTCCTCTCTCTACTCCTTATAATTTCTTTTATGGCTATCTATTTCCCTTGTATTTATGGTTCTTTTTTAGTGAGTAGCTAAACTTCCATTTTTTAGGATTATATTGAACCTTTGTATGAATTAAGACTTGAAACGCCATCTCGTTTTGTATTAAATGATATATATGTGTTGATTTTTTTTTGTTAATTACCGCCCGGTTTAATCCGGACTCGAAGGGTAGGAGTGTTGCCCACATAGGCAAGGTTGTCCCCTCTCCCAATGAGAGCACTTCCCGGGAATCGAACACGCGTTCTCATCCTTACGGGGATTGCAGCCCACTTACCAGCTCAACCAACTACTCATTGGTTATATATGTGTTGATTTTATCCTTCTCTTAATGCTTATGTATTTGGCCACCATTTAGATTGATTTGTTCATGTTAGTTTGACTTGAGAAAGCTAATCCATGTGTAGAACTTGGTTAAAATCATGTTTGACTTGAAGTTTACATTTTAATGGAAAGTTTATTGGTAAAATAGAGAGATCTTTGCTAACCTTGCATTGTCATCTTAGGGTTGATTCTCAAAGTGGATTTTCATTAAGTGTAGAAAGAGATTGTTCATTTTAATGAAAAGATAAACTTGAGTTTTACTTGAGAGAGCATAGCTAAGTGCATATGTACCCTAGACAAACACATATATTCATTGAAAATACCATTCGAGAAGGAGTCTTTCATGTCTTATGAAATGTAAAGGGGATAATTAATCTTTGGTCTCAATTAATTGTTTAAGTCATGAGATCAATTTTTTTTATCACTTTTTAGTTTTAAAAATATATTTCAACTATTACTTACATACCTAAAACTCTTTTCTTAGTTTAACTTGATTGAATTCACTTAACCTTTTGCTTGGTTGAGATTTTAATCCAAATCTTAGTGGAAACGATATATTTTATACTACTTGGATTCGTGCATTTGAGGCTAATGCTTTACAGCGAACAATGATATTCTAGTTATGTTAAAAGAAAATACATTTACCTATATGATTAGTTGATTATTAATTAGTACTAAAATACGCTAATGTATGTTTGTTTTACCGTTATTAAGATGCAATAATTGAAATTTATGGCTCTACAACTGTAACGTATCAGCGTCTCGCTCTAGGAATTGCCCACATTGGGGATTCCTCAACCCTCATGGCTTCAAAATGCATCTATAGAGGGAGGTATCCAGGCCCTTATAAGACACCTTTTGTTCTCCTCCCCAACCGATATATGGAACTTTACAATCTATCCCTTTGGGCCTAGCACTCTCGCTAGGACAACGACCTAAGTGTCACACCCGAAATTTTAAACGTGACCGGCACGAAGTTTAAGGTATTTAAACTTCGTAAGCCATTCCCATGAACCAGTACTTCTAAACATTTATCATTTTCATATTAATGCATACAAAGATCAATACACAAATTGAATGTATAGATAAGTATTATTATTTACAATAATCACTACTACAAATTAAGCCTATACCAGCGCAGCTTTACATGCACTCATATATGCAGAGCAAAAAACGCATGTACAAAGGGTCTCTACATGCGCTTTAAGCGCATGTAGATGTCTCCTCCTCTACATGCGCTTAAAGCGCATGTAGAAGGCAACGTCTACATGCGCTTTAAGCGCATGTAGACGTACATGCGCTTAAAGCGCATGTAGAGGTATTATCCTCTACATGCGCTTTAAGCGCATGTAGAGACTCTAGAGAAGGGCAACACATTAAAACTTTCATAAGAGATCCTCCTCAGAGCTCATAAGGTGTTCCTGCACATTAACTTAGTGTTTCAAAGCTCCATTACAACTTTTTAGAGTAATGATGTTGCTTAAACACCCTCTACATGCGCTTAAAGCGCATGTAGAGGCTGTTTATTTGAGAAAGAGCCTTTACATGCGCTTTAAGCGCATGTAGAGGCTCTACTGAAGGGCAAAACATTAAAACTTTCATAAGAGATCCTCCTCAGAGCTCATAAGGTGTTCCTGCACGTTAACTTAGTGTTTCAAAGCTCCATTACAACTTTTTAGAGTAATGATGTTGCTTAGACACCCTCTACATGCGCTTAAAGCGCATGTAGAGGCTGTTTATTTGAGAAAGAGCCTTTACATGCGCTTTAAGCGCATGTAGAGGCTCTACTGAAAGGCAAAACAATAAAACTTGCATAAGAGATCCTCCTCAGAGCTCATAAGGTGTTCCTGCACTTTAACTTAGTGTTTCAAAGCTCCATTACAACTTTTTAGAGTAATGATGTTGCTTAGACACCCTCTACATGCGCTTAAAGCGCATGTAGAGGCTGTTTATTTGAGAAAGAGCCTTTACATGCGCTTTAAGCGCATGTAGAGGCTCTACTGAAGGGCAAAACATTAAAACTTGCATAAGAGATCCTCCTCAGAGCTCATAAGGTGTTCCTGCACGTTAACTTAGTGTTTCAAAGCTCCATTACAACTTTTTAGAGTAATGGTGTTGCTTAGACACCCTCTACATGCGCTTAAAGCGCATGTAGAGCCTGTTTATTTGAGAAAGAGCCTTTACATGCGCTTTAAGCGCATGTAGAGGCTCTTCTAACACCCTCTACATGCGCTTAAAGCGCATGTAGAGGCAAAATTATTCTGAAAAAATTGTTATAGTGCCTGAATTATACAATATAAATAATTTTGATGAAGAAAGTTGATTCAATTTATAAAATGATGAAAAACTTGATAATTCTTAGATAATTAATTTTTAAAACATTATATAACTCAGTGCTCTATTTCCCTGATTAATCAGATTATTCAATCTAATTAACGCTATGGTTTAAAATAATATTCAACAGAAACAATGTCACAAATGTGAGATGTTAATATTATTTTGATGTGAACTATATATATATATATATATATATATATATATATAGAACAAAAATTTTGTCTAGTTCTATGATGCTTTATTGTTTTTTTTAAAATTAATATTATCCCCTTTACATGCGCTTAAAGCGCATGTAAAGGGGTTTTATTACAAATTTCCCGCGCCTTTGTCTTATGAGTTCCCTCCCTATATCTGATTACTCTATAGCGCGCTCACAGAGTATGTAGTAGCATTCCCTCCCTATATCTGATCACTCTAAAATTAAACCCTAATTCCACCATCTCTTTCTCAAAAATCACCAATTCTCTTTCTCAATATCACCACCGTCGCCTACCTCCACTGTCGCCGGCTTCCATCCACCATCTCCGGCCATCCACAGTCGTCGGCTACCGTCTCCGACCATCACCGCTTCTTCCCTCACTCAAAATCGAAATCCCCATTCCTCATTCCTCATTCCAAAAATCACCAATTCTCTTTCTTCTTCAACCCTACGCCGCCGCCCTTGATTCCCGTAGGAGGCCGCCGGCGTTGATTCACGACGGAGGAGGCCGCCGTCGACCGTGAACAGACGCAGGTGAACCTCCTCTACCTATTTTTCTTCGTTTAGGATTTTTGGGTCTCCTTACTAACCCAAATGAAGTTCATGCTTCAAGTAATAAGAGGTTAAGTGGATGGATTCGAGTAGTCATTTTAGGATTTGAGGATTTGGACCTAAAACCCCAGATTTATTTTGGTCTTTCTGCCCTCCTTTGGTTTAGTGTGTGTTTTCTTTCACGCCCATTCCTAGTTGGGGATTCAAATACCCTCAAATTACTCTTTCTGCCCTCAATTAGATTCAGAGTTAACCTTGTTTATAGTTTCCAATGTTAAAGTGTGTTCTATTTCATTTTTACAACACTGATTTTACTGAGTTTTTACTGTTCTTCGTGTATGTATTCGCCTATCTAGTACAGAGCAAAGTAAAAGCAGTTGTCAAACTCATTCATTGTTAACCTCCCAGCTGATATAAAGGTAGTGTGCTATTATTGATGATTTGGGTGAGGATTTATGACTTAGTCGAATGGGATGTTGGGACCTTTGTTTTTGCTTTGAAAATGAATTTTTGCTTAATTCTTTCAGTAGGAATGTTAATGTGGGCGAGTAATTACAAGAAAATTTAACCCTTCTCTGCGTGGAATCAGATTTTAGTGAGATGTTAAATGGGAAATATTAGTTGGAGGTATGGTTTATTTGTGTATGGTGAATGCGCAGTGCTATAATGATTTTTGGAAACTCTTGCTGTTGCTTATCCAGTGCCCAAATAAATGATAACATTTGTTGTTGCTCTAATTTGGAAGAAGTGAAGGAATTGTTAGCTTTCTTTCGTTCATTAATTTGCTGCCACTGTTAGTTTTATGATTGCCACTTTGTTTCTGATTTAAAATGGGTACTAATGAGCATAAGAATATTGTATGAAATTGGCTTGGGTTGTTACTTTGTTGTAAACATGTTTTCCACTGTTGCTCATGATCAAAGGTATTCATCTTACCTCTACCTCTTTGTATGTCATTTTTTCATTATGGTTGATAACTGTCCTAAAACATTGTGAAGAGAAATGAATATCGTTCCATGATTACTCTCTCCTGTTGGACTCCTTTTGTTGTCCATAATTTTCCATAGAAGGTAGGCATGCCAAATTTGATTGCCTGGTCTTTTGGGATTCATTCAGTTTCATCTTGATTCCATTTGTTGTCAAAAGTCTTGGTTAAGTTGTGAAAATCTGGTATTTTAGTGCATAGCATAACTTTCAATCATAATAATATTCTTCGCCATGACCTTTCCTGGATTGATTCATGATTCTGGACGGCTCGTGTCTCGATTTTGAATTTTGAGCATTGATGTTCATATGCCAAATACCAATCTTTCAATCTTTGTATATTTTTCTGAATATGCAGGCAAGCTAAAGATGTTGTTAAAGCTATTAAGAAAACACTTGCTAGCAAAAATCCCAATACTCAACTTTATTCAGTTATGGTGAGTATAACACTTTTTTTTAGAACTTTGATATTATGTAAATTTTCATGACATACCTAATACTATATGGCATAAACAAAAGCATCATTTTCTTCTAAATTGTTTTCAACCTTTGTTCTTAATGTTGATGAGTTTAATAATCTTGCATAGGTGATTGGAAGAATCCTGTCTAGTTGGAAAACTCTAGTTGATGAGAAAGCTTTAGTTCTTTAGAATTCCAAGAATTAAGGTATGTAACATGAGTAAATCTTACCCTTTTCTCATTATGTTTTGATGATTATTTATTATTTCAATGAAGTTGTTTGATTGTCTAGAGTGATGTTTTTGCTTTTAAAAGGTTCCTTTTAAGTTTGCCTTTTCTTTTCTTATTTCTCAAAACGGTAGTAGACTGTTTAAACTGGAAAAGCCAGTATTGAGCCTAGGTATGTTTGTTTCGCCATTATTCTTGCAAAAGGTTTAGACAATGTGTTTTCCATGCATAACAGCTGCATAGAGTGTAATTTACCATCTCACTGGTACTCTCCTTTAGTAGGTCATGGACCGAAAATGGATGCGTTGTGACCGAACTTCAAGTGAATATATAGATGAAGTAAAGGAGTTTGTTGAATTTGCAGCTGCTCATGCATGCGATGTTAACAACATTCTGTGCCCTTGTATCCGCTGTTTGAACGGAAAGCGTGTCGATCCCATGGACCTGTTGAATCATTTAATATGTAATGGGATTGATCAATCTTATACAAGATGGACAAAGCACGGTGAGACCGATGAGGTTGAATGTCGTGATCGTGAACATGATGTTAGTAGTGCTTCGAATGATGTCATTGATCAGAGTGACGAGGATTGTCTTGAAGAAATGGTGAGGGTTGTGGGTGAGGAGAACCCAGAAATATTTGAAGAGTTGAAGAGTGATGCAGAGACACCGTTGTATGTCGGATGTAAATACTCAAGATTGCGCGCAGTGGTTAAATTGTACAACTTAAAGGCTCGTTATGGTTGGAGTGATGCAAGTTTCACCGCACTGCTTACCTTTCTACGGGATGTTTACACATTCTATACTAAAGCCCATGATGATAAGCATTTTCTTATACGAGCTATGCAATCAATGATTACACATTCTACACTAAAGCCCATGATGATAAGAGCCGAATGCAGAATAGTGGAGTCACAGTGGTTGGTGAGGGATGACATGTATCCAGTGCAAAAGATACAAATCCAATATATGCGGAGATGACATATTTTGGGGTGATTGAAAGCATCTTGGAGTTGGATTACTCTAGTTTAAGATTCCCTGTCTTCAAATGTCAATGGTTAACAACTCTGGTGGACGGCGGATCGATGAGTTTGGATTTGTGTCGGTTGACCTTTCCAAAACTGGATATAAGGACGACCCCTACATTTTACCATCTCTTGTTACACAGGTGTTTTACATTGCAGATCCTTCGAAAAAGAATTGGTCGATAGTCATGCAATCGAACAGAAATCATGTTGATCCTGTTGATGATGAAAGTACTGAAATAGATATGAATTATTTGATTGAGAGCGAACCTTCATTCTTCACATCAATCTTACAAGAATTTGATGAGCCAGAAAATGGTCTTAACGATGAACCTTTTTATTTAAGACGTGATCATAGAGAAGGCATTTTCATTAACACACCCAAAAAGCGAAAGCGAGTAGCTGTTATTCGTTATCAGCAGAGAAAAAGAATACGGGCCACAAAAAAATGATTTCTCATGTATGCAATTTTTTGTTTTATTATCATTTTATCATTGTATTCATATTATTGAATTTTTTCTGATTTTTCTTTCTTATAGGATAATGGAGGGACAAGATCATGACCGGGAAGAGGTGGCACAACCCAATGAGGGGCAAGATGAGCATATTGCAGACTACAATAATGAGAGGGAGAAAGCAAAGAAATTGGTGAAACGTGGTAGGACGGTGATGAAAGAAGTTATTTCACAAAGACATAAGGGGATTAAGTTCAAAGTAAGATGGAATGAGGAGAATCAACCAATTGGAAGAGAAAGTAAGTTATTGATCGCCTATATTGGAGTGGTTGTTCGGAACACCGTCCCAATCACATTAAAAGATTGGAGATATTTGTCCCCTGACATACCAAAAGCTATTTGGAGAGAAATTTTGGTAAGCTGCTTTTCTTGCAATTATGTTTAATACAATCTTTTTTTGGATGAGTTATTATGATTACAAGTTTATACTTCATTTGTTACAGACTGCCTTTGACTTATCGGACTGTGAGGATGCCAAAAGTTATGTGCTGAAGAAAGCAGCGTCAATGGCCCGATGGTGGCGATCCCATCTAGGCATATACTTTTTGCGCAATGTTGAAGGTGATATTGTTCCCAAGCGTCCAGTAGATTTCTATGATGTGATTACGCAGCAGCAATGAGATGAGTTTGTTGAGATACGATGCTCAGAGGAGTTTCGCGCCGTTAGCGAAAAGAATAGCCAGTCAGCAGGAAGCAATCCATACCCGTATATGCGTGGTAGAAATAAGTATGCTGATTTAGAGCATGAAATGGTACGTTAACATCTTCATTAATGATATAAATGAATGTTCCTATAATTAATTCATGTTAACCTATTTTTCGGTTACAGTTGACTGCTGACCCTAATCGCAAAGTAGATCGCTGCGACTTGTGGTTGGAAGGTCATGAAAAACCCAAACCCTATTTCGGAGTCTTCTCAAATCTCGGCCAAAACGAAAGTGAAATGAGTAAGAATGGGTAGAAGGTACTCACCGGAGATCACAGCCATCACGTTTCGCCGGATTCTCGTCGGAAACCGACGTGCTTGCCGGATTTTGAAAAGAAAACGAAGGGAATGAGGAACGGTGAAAACGAATGGGAAAAGAAAGAAGAATGAAGGAGAGGATGCTTACCCAAACCAAAACTGAGGGAAAGAGAGAAATTGAGGGAAAAAGAGCTCACCTAAACTTGTTTTGGGTTTTTCATGCATCTCCGGAGCTCCATTGTCGCCGGAAACCGTCGGCTTTGCCGAAAACGAAGAGGGACAGGAAGAGCTAGGTTGAGGATGAAATTAGGAAGTGAGGAAGCCATTAAAAGAGAAGAAACACATGAAGAACACAAGAAGTGGCCGTAAGTTACCTCTCACAGCCGCCGAACGCCAATGATTATTAAAAAATATAGACACATTAATTCTTAAAAAATATATTTATCTTTATTTATTTATTGACAATGATTTTTAATTCACTAATGATATCCTAATACCCTAATTAATTCTCAATTACCTATAGTTTAAAATTTGGGATGTTACAAATACCATTGAAGAACAAGTCTTTACATGCGCTTTAGTAGAAAGACCCTTTACATGCGCTTTAAGCGCATGTAAAGGGTGTTTCTACCTCTACATGCGCTTTAAGCGCATGTAAAGGGTGTTTCACCAATTCCATAGCACCCAAAAGTGGTAATGGAGCCTTGAAACACTAAGTCCACAAGCAGGGACACCTTATGAGGTCTGAGGATTACCTCTTATGCATGACTCCATGTTTTGCACTTCAGTAGTGCCTTTACATGCGCTTAAAGCGCATGTAAAGGGTTTGTGCCTTTACATGCGCTTTAAGCGCATGTAAAGGGTGTTTCAACCTCTACATGCGCTTAAAGCGCATGTAAAAGGTGTTTCACCAATTCCATAGCACCCAAAAGTGGTAATGGAGCCTTGAAACACTAAGTCCACAAGCAGGGACACCTTATGAGGTCTGAGGAGGACCTCTTATGCATGACTCCATGTTTTGCACTTCAGTAGTGCCTTTACATGCGCTTAAAGCGCATGTAAAGGGTGTTTGTGCCTTTACATGCGCTTAAAGCGCATGTAAAGGGTGTTTCCATATAATTTTAAGCTCTTCACCTAAGTTCATTTTATATTTTATCTCTAAATACTTAAATCCTTTTCTAGTCATTGTTTTAGTGAATTTTAATTGATGCACATTTCTATACATGCGCTTAAAGCGCATGTAGAGATAAGGCCTCTACATGCGCTTTAAGCGCATGTATAGATTCTTACCTGTACATGCGCTTAAAGCGCATGTAAAGGGCCATCTATACATGCGTTTCTTCTAAGCGCATGTAAAGGTGCGCTGGTAGAGGGACAATTTGTAGTAGTGTTCAAGGTTTACAAAGTAAATATGAAAGCTCATATTTGTAAAAAAAAAAACTTGTTTTCTATAGAGGAACTGACATAAGCGAAATAACAGGCGTGGACACACAGTCCACGAGGGTAAACTAACCAGGCGTGACACGAAGTCACGAAAACAGGCGTGGTAAAACCACGAAACAGGCGTGACACGAAGTCACGAAAACAGGCGTAGCTCGAGGTTACGAAAACAAGTCAAGCGTAGCTCAAGACTACGAAAACAGTTCAAGCGTAGCTTGAAACTACGAAAACATTTCAAGCGTAGCTCAAGAATACGAAAACAGTTCAAGCGTACCTCGAGACTACGAAAACAGTTCAAGCGTACCTCGAGTCTACGAAAACATTTCAAGCGTGGTAAAACCACGAAGCAAGCGTGACACGAGTCACGAAACAAGCGTAGCAAAGCTACGAAACAAGCGTGACACGAAGTCACGAAACAAACGCTTTGTGTCTAGTTCCTCAAAAACGTTTACATAGTAATAAATAAATCAATTTGAAAGATAGTAAATTATTTCGAAAGATATATATATATATAAAAGAAATCTTTTCATTCCAACTAAAATCCAATCAATATACTTATTCGACTTTCAAAACTTTACCCGGTTTCATATTTCTTTCAAGAACATTTTCAATATGTTTCCAAATGGAAAAACTAAGCTCATTAGCTTCATCTTATCATTCATACCGCAAATAGGCCAATCCAGAAAATAGAGAATGTAAATTCTTTGGCAACCCATATCCCACCACCCATGCCAAGAGGAAACAAGCTAAGGAGAACAAGTGAAATTATTAAGCATAGCCAACATAAATCAAAATACACGAGTCAAACACCAATAATAAATTCAACCCTTCAAAGAGTAAGCCTTATGTAAACCAAAACAAGTTGGTACTCATAAAAGTTCATCTTGATTCTAATAAAAATAAGGAATTAACATGAAGTCATTTCAACATCCTAAATAAATTCTCAAACAACATTTTTTTATACTATTAGCACTACTTTTACGCCTCAAATTAGATCAATCCTTCATAGAGAAAGAACAACAAGTATGATACACCATATCTTTAATTATTACATGAGCATCCACAAATTCTCATCGCATTTAAACATTTTTCAACACTACTTTTCCACATCATCACAATATCATACCATCATCTAGATAACTCCCTAACAAGAGTCCAATAAACATAGAAAAATGAACAATTTCCCAAATGAAATAGAGTAAAATCACACCAACAAACCTTTAAACAACACTTTCCATGGTAGCATAACTCATTTATTCTAGTCACATATATTTCACACCATGCACACCAAACAGATATTAAGTTTACAAAGAGCCCATACCACTATACTTCAAAACACTCAACCTTATTTAATCATTCTTACATTTCCCACATGTTTCTCTATACCCAAAATATTTCATCTCAGCTCACAATTTCATAAATAACTAATGTAACAATAGCTTCATAATTTCTACATTTTATTAGACTTCACATGCTCTTTATTAACTTCCATGTCCTATTGTTCTAAGACGTCTAATCATAATTTATTTAACTATAAAAATTTCCTATTTAGACTGCAACTTAACCATCGGCTACCTCCTATTACCTATCATTCTAAATGAAATTCTCCTTTAGTAACATGTCGTTGAAAGATTCAGTAGTAAAACCAAATTCCCCATGTCATATTCATAAACCTTTCCTTCTTTCTTCCCTTGTACCTGAACCTAAAAGTGGCAGCAAAAAGAAAATAATTGAATCTGAAATTTATACATGCTTGCATTAAATCTGAGAAACAAGTGACATTCCCCGAAATTAACTTACAAGTTTGATAAGATCTATAATCTATCTTTTGATGTATTTATTTATTTATATTAAACTATTACTTACATCTATTTCCTTGACTTTAACCATTTTGGTAATTCTAGAGAGGATAATCATACATCAAGTCCTATTTACCATAGTCTTAAAAATTCTGATTTCAAAACTACCAAACTTCACTCATCTAATTATTCAAATCTCTTTTGAACCATACAAACTCAGCAACATCATACTCCCATTGATCATAGCCCAAGATAATCAACCATAGGATCTTACACCTAATACAAAAGTCATCTCTTAGGTCTTACTATAACAATGAAGCCCTAGTAGCAAGACTTGAACCTCCTAGTTTCATATATCTAAGAAATAAAAGAGAATCAATATGGACTACTCTATCAAGTTTCTAAAATTTGTGGAACTAAAATTGATACATTCCACTAAACAATTCAAAACAAACCACATTAAGAGTCAAAGGAAAATCTAGAAACATAGTTTCAAAGAATCACTTCAACAACTTCCACAATAACTATCCTTATTAATCCATTCTTTATAAATTCTACTTCAACCAAAAAAAACTCTGCATCCTTAATTACAAGGTTCACAAGCATACATGAAAACTCATTCAAAATACACATTTCCAACTCAAATTAGTTTCTCTACTCTTCTAATCAATTTAACAAACACCATAATCATACTCATTTGGCCACTGCATAACATTAAGCAATTGGAGTCATACTAATATGAAATCAAAAGGGGCTAACATGCAAGGCACAAAGATATCATCAAAAATGTAAATCTAATCAATCAAAACCTAAAGTAATATCATATAACATGATTAAACAAGTTAAAATCAATAGTATTTTCGAAATCCCCTTCAAACCCTAACCTCTCAACACTTTAATCTTCCCAAACTTCACTCTAACCCCAAATCAATCAATCCTAACCCATAGTCTAGTTAGAAACCACTCCAATTTGGTTTTGGAACCACAAATTTCGACTCAAACAGCATAGGAAGTGTTTTTCTTCAAAATCCCAAATTTTCCTAATGAAAACCCTAACAACTTTCAAATTGGAATTCAAGCAGAATGAGGAAGGTATGAAAGAGGAATTACCCACACCCATCCAGCTCCCCATGATCATCGGAATCTCGCCGGAAAACACCCCGGAATAGTGTCAAAGTCGCTGACCACACACCTCCCTCTCCAGTTTCTCTTTCTCGTCAAACACCCACACAAATGAAGGGGAAAAGGAACTTGACAGAACCTATGAATTTCCTTGCTAGCACGGGGACAGTGTCGCCCTCACTCATCATCAGCCGCCCCCCTGGGAAGAGGAAGAACGAAGATGATGATGCTTTCTTTTTTTTTTGTCGTGTTTTTCTTTTAGGGAGGAAGGAAGGAGATATTTCTAGAAGAGAAGATAAGTGAATTATTTTTAATTGGTCTAGCTAATGCATATGACCGTTTTGCCCCTTCTTTCATTCATTTTTTTTTTCATTCTTACCTTCTACTAAAGTAAAGATGAATAATACAATTGAATACTTTCATGATTTCAATATTTTCTTTCACCGAAATGATCTTTAGACCACAAAGTGTTTTTATAAAAATTTTAATCAATACTATAATCTCTAACTATTTTCTTTAATATCTAAACAGAATAGGCATATTGATTACTTAGAAATATATTTATTCTAATTCATTTACTAACAATGATTTTTAGTCTACTTATGACATCCTAAAACCGTAATTAATTCCTTTGTATCCATTATTTAGAAAACGGCGTGTTACAATTCTCTCCCCCTTAAATAATTTCGTCCTCGAAATTGAGATAAACTATTATTCTAGTTGAAACTCTTGTCAAACTCTCAATTCAAATTTCCTAATAAACAATAGGCACATATATATTCAATTCACAATACAATCATATCATTCATGCTCAACCATACAATCAAACAGAATCTCATCACATAGAGTCTGCACTCAACTATTATATAACAAAATATAGCTTATAAATCACAAAATTTCATGACTAGGCAAATGCAATTGTTTGACAATCAAGAATTTCTTTTCATTGCTTAACACATACTCTAAAGCAAACATACATTATCAAGTAACTAAATTCATTACTAGACCTATTTCCATTTCAAAAAAAATAAGTAATTT
Source organism: Mimosa pudica (assembly GCA_029929735.1). Lineage (NCBI taxonomy): Eukaryota > Viridiplantae > Streptophyta > Magnoliopsida > Fabales > Fabaceae > Mimosa > Mimosa pudica. Next base: position 6,152,532 of record JAKELP010000035.1, read on the forward strand.
CTTTAAGTTCAATAAGACGTTAGAAGTAACTCCCAGTGCATACCTAAACCTATGCTCTGATACCAAAATGTCACACCCGAAATTTTAAACGTGACCGGCACGAAGTTTAAGGTATTTAAACTTCGTAAGCCATTTCCATGAACCAGTACTTCTAAACATTTATCATTTTCATATTAATGCATACAAAGATCAATACACAAATTGAATGTATAGATAAGTATTATTATTTACAATAATAATAAGAATCGATTTTCTTTATAAAGCTAATTATACATTCATTCGTCTTAAAGCACGAAGTGTTGTTCCACATTCTTCAATCTGAAATACAAAGTACTATATAAATATTTGCAATCTCTTTACACTGATTTCGTATTTAAATTCCCAAAAATAGATAAAGATTTGGAATATAGAAACCTCAGTAGTTTATAACCATACTTGTATTTGAGAGTAAATCCCAAAAGCGCAAAATCAACATAACATAAAAGTAATTCCATTCAAGGTTTACAAAGTAAATATGAAAGCTCATATTTGTAAAAAAAAAACTTGTTTTCTATAGAGGAACTGACATAAGCGAAATAACAGGCGTGGACACACAGTCCACGAGGGTAAATCACCAGGCGTGACACGAAGTCACGAAAGCAGGTGTGGACACACAGTCCACGAGGGTAAACTAACCAGGCGTGACACGAAGTCACGAAAACAGGCGTGGTAAAACCACGAAACAGGCGTGACACGAAGTCACGAAAACAGACGTGGTAAAACCACGAAACAGGCGTGACACGAAGTCACGAAAACAGGCGTAGCTCGAGGTTACGAAAACAAGTCAAGCGTAGCTCAAGACTACGAAAACAGTTCAAGCGTAGCTTGAAACTACGAAAACATTTCAAGCGTAGCTCGAGTATACGAAAACAGTTCAAGCGTACCTCGAGACTACGAAAACAGTTCAAGCGTACCTCGAGTCTACGAAAACATTTCAAGCGTGGTAAAACCACGAAGCAAGCGTGACACGAGTCACGAAACAAGCGTAAGAAAGCTACGAAACAAGCGTGACACGAAGTCACGAAACAAGCGCTTTGTGTCTAGTTCCTCAAAAACGTTTACATAGTAATAAATAAATCAATTTGAAAGATAGTAAATTATTTCGAAAGAAATATATATATATAAAAGAAATCTTTTCATTCCAACTAAAATCCAATCAATATACTTATTCCACTTTCAAAACTTTACCCGGTTTCATATTTCTTTCAAGAACATTTTCAATATGTTTCCAAATGGAAAAACTAAGCTCATTAGCTTCATCTTATCATTCATACCGCAAATAGGCCAATCCAGAAAATAGAGAATGTAAATTCTTTGGCAACCCATATCCCACCACCCATGCCAAGAGGAAACAAGCTAAGGAGAACAAGTGAAATTATTAAGCATAGCCAACATAAATCAAAATACACATGAGTCAAACACCAATAATAAATTCAACCCTTCAAAGAGTAAGCCTTATGTAAACCAAAACAAGTTGGTACTCATAAAAGTTCATCTTGATTCTAATAAAAATAAGGAATTAACATGAAGTCATTTCAACATCCTAAATAAATTCTCAAACAACATTTTTTTATACTATTAGCACTACTTTTACGCCTCAAATTAGATCAATCCTTCATAGAGAAAGAACAACAAGTATGATACACCATATCTTCAATTATTACATGAGCATCCACAAATTCTCATCGCATTTAAACATTTTTCAACACTACTTTTCCACATCATCACAATATCATACCATAATCTAGATAACTCCCTAACAAGAGTCCAATAAACATAAAAAAATGAACAATTTCCCAAATGAAATAGAGTAAAATCACACCAACAAACCTTTAAACAACACTTTCCATGGTAGCATAACTCATTTATTCTAGTCACATATATTTCACACCATGCACACCAAACAGATATTAAGTTTACAAAGAGCCCATACCACTATACTTCAAAACACTCAACCTTATTTAATCATTCTTACATTTCCCACATGTTTCTCTATACCCAAAATATTTCATCTCAGCTCACAATTTCATAAATAACTAATGTAACAATAGCTTCATAATTTCTACATTTTATTAGACTTCACATGCTCTTTATTAACTTCCATGTCCTATTGTTCTAAGACGTCTAATCATAATTTATTTAACTATAAAAATTTCCTATTTAGACTGCAACTTAACCATCGGCTACCTCCTATTACCTATCATTCTAAATGAAATTCTCCTTTAGTAACATGTCGTTGAAAGATTCAGTAGTAAAACCAAATTCCCCATGTCATATTCATAAACCTTTCCTTCTTTCTTCCCTTGTACCTGAACCTAAAAGTGGCAGCAAAAAGAAAATAATTGAATCTGAAATTTATACATGCTTGCATTAAATCTGAGAAACAAGTGACATTCCCCGAAATTAACTTACAAGTTTGATAAGATCTATAATCTATCTTTTGATGTATTTATTTATTTATATTAAACTATTACTTACATCTATTTCCTTGACTTTAACCATTTTGGTAATTCTAGAGAGGATAATCATACATCAAGTCCTATTTACCATATAGTCTTAAAAATTCTGATTTCAAAACTACCAAACTTCACTCATCTAATTATTCAAATCTCTTTTGAACCATACAAAATCAGCAACATCATACTCCCATTGATCATAGCCCAAGATAATCAACCATAGGATCTTACACCTAATACAAAAGTCATCTCTTAGGTCTTACTATAACAATGAAGCCCTAGTAGCAAGACTTGAACCTCCTAGTTTCATATATCTAAGAAATAAAAGAGAATCAATATGGACTACTCTATCAAGTTTCTAAAATTTGTGGAACTAAAATTGATACATTCCACTAAACAATTCAAAACAAACCACATTAAGAGTCAAAGGAAAATCTAGAAACATAGTTTCAAAGAATCACTTCAACAACTTCCACAATAACTATCCTTATTAATCCATTCTTTATAAATTCTACTTCAACCAAAAAAAAACTCTGCATCCTTAATTACAAGGTTCACAAGCATACATGAAAACTCATTCAAAATACACATTTCCAACTCAAATTAGTTTCTCTACTCTTCTAATCAATTTAACAAACACCATAATCATACTCATTTGGCCACTGCATAACATTAAGCAATTGGAGTCATACTAATATGAAATCAAAAGGGGCTAACATGCAAGGCACAAAGATATCATCAAAAATGTAAATCTAATCAATCAAAACCTAAAGTAATATCATATAACATGATTAAACAAGTTAAAATCAATAGTATTTTCGAAATCCCCTTCAAACCCTAACCTCTCAACACTTTAATCTTCCCAAACTTCACTCTAACCCCAAATCAATCAATCCTAACCCATAGTCTAGTTAGAAACCACTCCAATTTGGTTTTGGAACCACAAATTTCGACTCAAACAGCATAGGAAGTGTTTTTCTTCAAAATCCCAAATTTTCCTAATGAAAACCCTAACAACTTTCAAATTGGAATTCAAGCAGAATGAGGAAGGTATGAAAGAGGAATTACCCACACCCATCCAGCTCCCCATGATCATCGGAATCTCGCCGGAAAACACCCCGGAATAGTGTCAAAGTCGCTGACCACACACCTCCCTCTCCAGTTTCTCTTTCTCGTCAAACACCCACACAAATGAAGGGGAAAAGGAACTTGACAGAACCTATGAATTTCCTTGCTAGCACGGGGACAGTGTCGCCCTCACTCATCATCAGCCGCCCCCCTGGGAAGAGGAAGAACGAAGATGATGATGCTTTCTTTTTTTTTTGTCGTGTTTTTCTTTTAGGGAGGAAGGAAGGAGATATTTCTAGAAGAGAAGATAAGTGAATTATTTTTAATTGGTCTAGCTAATGCATATGACCATTTTGCCCCTTCTTTCATTCATTTTTTTTTTCATTCTTACCTTCTACTAAAGTAAAGATGAATAATACAATTGAATACTTTCATGATTTCAATATTTTCTTTCACCGAAATGATCTTTAGACCACAAAGTGTTTTTATAAAAATTTTAATCAATACTATAATCTCTAACTATTTTCTTTAATATCTAAACAGAATAGGCATATTGATTACTTAGAAATATATTTATTCTAATTCATTTACTAACAATGATTTTTAGTCTACTTATGACATCCTAAAACCGTAATTAATTCCTTTGTATCCATTATTTAGAAAACGGCGTGTTACAATTCTCTCCCCCTTAAATAATTTCGTCCTCGAAATTGAGATAAACTATTATTCTAGTTGAAACTCTTGTCAAACTCTCAATTCAAATTTCCTAATAAACAATAGGCACATATATATTCAATTCACAATACAATCATATCATTCATGCTCAACCATACAATCAAACAGAATCTCATCACATAGAGTCTGCACTCAACTATTATATAACAAAATATAGCTTATAAATCACAAAATTTCATGACTAGGCAAATGCAATTGTTTGACAATCAAGAATTTCTTTTCATTGCTTAACACATACTCTAAAGCAAACATACATTATCAAGTAACTAAATTCATTACTAGACCTATTTCCATTTCAAAAAAAATAAGTAATTTCTTTAAGTTCAATAAGACGTTAGAAGTAACTCCCAGTGCATACCTAAACCTATGCTCTGATACCAAAATGTCACACCCGAAATTTTAAACGTGACCGGCACGAAGTTTAAGGTATTTAAACTTCGTAAGCCATTTCCATGAACCAGTACTTCTAAACATTTATCATTTTCATATTAATGCATACAAAGATCAATACACAAATTGAATGTATAGATAAGTATTATTATTTACAATAATAATAAGAATCGATTTTCTTTATAAAGCTAATTATACATTCATTCGTCTTAAAGCACGAAGTGTTGTTCCACATTCTTCAATCTGAAATACAAAGTACTATATAAATATTTGCAATCTCTTTACACTGATTTCGTATTTAAATTCCCAAAAATAGATAAAGATTTGGAATATAGAAACCTCAGTAGTTTATAACCATACTTGTATTTGAGAGTAAATCCCAAAAGCGCAAAATCAACATAACATAAAAGTAATTCCATTCAAGGTTTACAAAGTAAATATGAAAGCTCATATTTGTAAAAAAAAAACTTGTTTTCTATAGAGGAACTGACATAAGCGAAATAACAGGCGTGGACACACAGTCCACGAGGGTAAATCACCAGGCGTGACACGAAGTCACGAAAGCAGGTGTGGACACACAGTCCACGAGGGTAAACTAACCAGGCGTGACACGAAGTCACGAAAACAGGCGTGGTAAAACCACGAAACAGGCGTGACACGAAGTCACGAAAACAGACGTGGTAAAACCACGAAACAGGCGTGACACGAAGTCACGAAAACAGGCGTAGCTCGAGGTTACGAAAACAAGTCAAGCGTAGCTCAAGACTACGAAAACAGTTCAAGCGTAGCTTGAAACTACGAAAACATTTCAAGCGTAGCTCGAGTATACGAAAACAGTTCAAGCGTACCTCGAGACTACGAAAACAGTTCAAGCGTACCTCGAGTCTACGAAAACATTTCAAGCGTGGTAAAACCACGAAGCAAGCGTGACACGAGTCAAGAAACAAGCGTAGCAAAGCTACGAAACAAGCGTGACACGAAGTCACGAAACAAGCGCTTTGTGTCTAGTTCCTCAAAAACGTTTACATAGTAATAAATAAATCAATTTGAAAGATAGTAAATTATTTCGAAAGAAATATATATATATAAAAGAAATCTTTTCATTCCAACTAAAATCCAATCAATATACTTATTCCACTTTCAAAACTTTACCCGGTTTCATATTTCTTTCTGTTAGAGAATCTCTTTGATATTGTTTAAAGAATCTGTTTGATATGCATAATCTCTTTGATATGCATTTATGTTTGATTGATTGTATTTTCCATTTTAATATTTTCTCCTCTCCTATATAATGTCTCACCACCATTGTACAACCTATCAATAAGAGAAATCATTTCTTCTTCCAAATCTCTTCTCTCCTTTTAACATGGTACCAGACCTTGTTCGAATCTGAGGAGAATGGTTCGTTCCCGCTGAGATCGCAGAGAGAGAGAGAGACAAAATATTCGGCCGGTGTAGATCTGGAGCAATCCATGGCGCGTCGCACGACACCGCCACCACCGCTGAGTTCGCGAGGCCGAGTTCGGCCAAAACCTCTGTCCTGCCGTCATTCTGAGCGGCGCGTGGCCTTCACGCGCCGCCACAGCTGCGGCGCGTGGCTCCCACGCGCCACCACACCTCCGGAGCGTGAAATTCACGCGCCGCCGTACACGGCCGCCGGAGCTCCGAAAATTTCAGAAACGTGTTTTCAGCCTGTTTTTCCACCACTGTCAGCCGCATTAGCTCCTTCAAAATTTGACAAATCAGATTCTCATCCTATAGCTCTAATGGGTAGCTTCTCAAAAGGTTCAGTGAAGCCTGAAGAAGCACCAGAACTTATGTCAGAGCCTCAGGTGATGATTATCGATTACAAATCAAATGTAAACCTTGTTCAGTCAGGTAATTCCATAATAGCCCTTAATACTACTATGACTGCTGATGATACATGGATCGTTGACTCAGGAGCTACAGATCATATGAGTGGAAACAGAGGTTTATTCAAAACTCTTAGATTATGTCCGGAAAATCTTAGAGTTAAAGTTGCAAATGGAGTTGTTACAAAAGTTGCAGGAATTGGTTCTGTTTTGTTGACAGAACACTTAGAAGTTCACAATGTTCTCTTTGTTCCTGCGCTTACTTGTAATCTGATATCTGTGAGTAAATTAATTAAAGGCAAGAGATGTAGAGTGATCTTTGATGAAAATGGGTGTACTTTTCAGGATTTAAACTCGAGGAGGACGATTGACAATTCTAAGGAATGGGATGGACTCTATTATCTTGAAGGCTCTAACCGAAGGAAACGAGAAGCAAATAAGGCACTTGTTAGCTCGCATTCCAATAATGAAGATATTCTGTTGTGGCACCAAAGGTTAGGCCATCCAAGTTTTGATTATATGAAGCATTTGTTTCCAAGTCTATTCAATAAAAATTCAGTACCATTTTCTACTCTTGTGAAACTTGCCAACTCGCAAAGCAAAAACGATCCACCTATCCTCAACTATCCTATAAGCCGACCACACCCTTCACAATAATCCATAGTGACATTTGGGGGCCTGCTAAAACCAAAACCCAAGCCAATGCCAGATGGTTCGTAACCTTTATTGATGATCACACTAGAACTACATGGGTTTACCTAATGAAAGAAAAATCTGAAGTGAACCAAATATTCCAAAGTTTCTACTCTTATGTAAAAAACCAATTCCACACCTCTATCCAAATTTTAAGGAGTGATAATGCTTAGGAATACTTAAGTAGTTCTATGAAAGAGTTTCTAACCAAGCAAGGTATTCACCACCAAACCTCTTGTGTGTACACCCCTCAGCAGAATGGAGTGGCTGAAAGGAAGAATAGACACCTCCTAGAAGTAACTAGAGCCATTATGATAGAAAGAAATGTCCCTAAAATATTCTGGGGAGATGCCATCCTTACCGCTGCCTACCTTATCAATCGTATGCCATCCAAAGTTCTCAACTTCTCCACTCCTATACAGAAACTCCTTGAAACCTACCCCAACTCTCCACTCATTCATACCTTACCTTCAAAAACTTTTGGGTGTGTCGTGTTTGTTCACAAACAGGCTGAGGGCAAACTTGATCCTAGAGCAGAAAAATGTATATTTGTTGGGTATTCTCCAAGTCAAAAAGGTTATAAATGCTACAGTCCAATCACCCGAAAAACCATTGTCTCAAAGGATGTAGTGTTTTACGAGAGTGAGGCATACTATCCCAAATTACCCATTCAGGGGGAGAGTGATGGTACAGAATGGCTAATTGTGAATCCCACACCTAAGTCAAGCCTTGAACAAGAGATCTTAGTTTACCCTGAAATGTCATCCAACCCAGTAGACTCTGAAAGAGCCATAACCATCCCAGAAATAGAAATCACCCAGGACAACCTTAGTGAACACAATTCTCAACCCAGAGTGGAAAACAATGCTGAAATCAATACTGAAATGGTCTCTGAAGATCAACATGATGAGGAATTACAATCAGGCAATGAAGCAACTGATAGTAGAGTTCCTTCCGCTCCGAGGAATGACCATGAATCTGACTCGAGCGAGAATAGATCCTGAAGAGATGGGTTGGTCTATTGCTCTGCGAAAGGGGGTAAGATCTTGTACTTAACATCCTATTCAGAAATTTGTTTCTTATGGTAATCTGTCTGCAAAGATGCAGAGCTTTGTAATTAACACTGCTCAGGTGAAAATCCCACACACTTTCCAGCAAGCTATGACTGATCCTAATTGGAAATTAGCTACAGAAGAGGAGTTGAGGGCTCTCAAAGAGAATAAAACATGGGAGATTACAAATCTTCCGAGAGGGAAGAAGGTAGTTGGATGCAGGTGGATATTTACTCCAAAATTTAATCCTGATGGGAGCATCGACAAGTATAAGGCCAGATTAGTTGCAAAGGGGTACACTCAGACATATGGCATTGATTACGAGGAGACGTTTGCTCCAGTTGCCAAGTTTAGTACCATCAACATACTTCTTTCTATTGCAGCCAACCTGGATTGGTCATTACATCAATTAGACATTAAAAATGCCTTTTTAAATGGTGACTTAGAGGAAGAAGTGTACATGGAAGTTCCAGAGGGTGTCAAAGCTCCTAATAACACTGTGTGCAGGTTGAAGAAGTCTTTGTATGGATTGAAACAGTCTCCAAGAGCCTGGTTTGACAGATTCTCTAGAGTGCTGAAGAAGATGTCCTTTGTTCAGGGGCAAGCAGATCACACCTTGTTCACTAAACATAATGGTGAAAAAGTGACAATTTTAATTGTTTATGTTGATGACATTGTTATTACAGGAAACGATGAAAGCTCCATAGTTCAGCTGAAACAAGCTCTAGCAAGTGAATTTCAAGTGAAGGATCTTGGTCAGATGAGATACTTCCTTGGCATGGAGATAACCAGAAGCAGGAAAGGCATTAATGTGTCCCAGCGCAAGTACACACTAGACTTGCTACATGAGACCGGGATGCTAGGCGCAAAACCGGAGGAGACACCTATGGATGACCAATGCAAACTAGAAATAAAGGAAAAGGGAGTTCCTGCTAACAATGAGAGATATCGGAGACTTGTTGGGAAATTGATATACTTGACTCATACACGTCCGGATATCAGTTTTGCTGTGGGAATGGTAAGTCAATTCATGCACCAACCACAAAAGGAGCATATGGATGCGGTTATGAGAATACTTGGGTACTTGAAGGGAAATCCAGGTAGAGGAATATTCTTTAAGAAAGGAACAGCTAGGAACTTGGAGATTTATACTGATGCAAGTCTTGCAAGAGACCTAGAAACTGGAAGATCTATCACAGGTTATTGCTCATATCTCTGGGGAAACTTAGTTACTTGGAGAAGCAAGACGCAGACCATTGTATCACGAAGTAGTTGTGAAGCTGAGTTAAGAGCTGCATGTCTTGGTGTATGCGAAGGAATCTGGATCATCAGATTACTACATGAATTGAGAATTCCTTTTGATGGCCCACTGCAAATATGGTGTGATAACAAGTCCAGCATTGAAATGACCAGGAATCCTGTTTATCATGATCGAACTAAACATGTCGAAATTGATAGACATTACATTAAGGAGAAAGTAGAGGCGGGGATCATGACATTGACGTATGTCCGTTCTTCTGAGCAGATTGGTGATATGATGACTAAACCACTTGACCGATCTACATTTGAGAGATTCCGAAGCAAGCTCGGAATGCTTGACATATACTCTCCAGCTTGAGGGGGAGTGTTAGAGAATCTCTTTGATATTGTTTAAAGAATCTGTTTGATATGCATAATCTCTTTGATATGCATTTATGTTTGATTGATTGTATTTTCCATTTTCATATTTTCTCCTCTCCTATATAATGTCTCACCACCATTGTACAACCTATCAATAAGAGAAATCATTTCTTCTTCCAAATCTCTTCTCTCCTTTCAACACTTTCAAGAACATTTTCAATATGTTTCCAAATGGAAAAACTAAGCTCATTAGCTTCATCTTATCATTCATACCGCAAATAGGCCAATCCAGAAAATAGAGAATGTAAATTCTTTGGCAACCCATATCCCACCACCCATGCCAAGAGGAAACAAGCTAAGGAGAACAAGTGAAATTATTAAGCATAGCCAACATAAATCAAAATACACGAGTCAAACACCAATAATAAATTCAACCCTTCAAAGAGTAAGCCTTATGTAAACCAAAACAAGTTGGTACTCATAAAAGTTCATCTTGAATCTAATAAAAATAAGGAATTAACATGAAGTCATTTCAACATCCTAAATAAATTCTCAAACAACATTTTTTTATACTATTAGCACTACTTTTACGCCTCAAATTAGATCAATCCTTCATAGAGAAAGAACAACAAGTATGATACACCATATCTTTAATTATTACATGAGCATCCACAAATTCTCATCGCATTTAAACATTTTTCAACACTACTTTTCCACATCATCACAATATCATACCATCATCTAGATAACTCCCTAACAAGAGTCCAATAAACATAGAAAAATGAACAATTTCCCAAATGAAATAGAGTAAAATCACACCAACAAACCTTTAAACAACACTTTCCATGGTAGCATAACTCATTTATTCTAGTCACATATATTTCACACCATGCACACCAAACAGATATTAAGTTTACAAAGAGCCCATACCACTATACTTCAAAACACTCAACCTTATTTAATCATTCTTACATTTCCCACATGTTTCTCTATACCCAAAATATTTCATCTCAGCTCACAATTTCATAAATAACTAATGTAACAATAGCTTCATAATTTCTACATTTTATTAGACTTCACATGCTCTTTATTAACTTCCATGTCCTATTGTTCTAAGACGTCTAATCATAATTTATTTAACTATAAAAATTTCCTATTTAGACTGCAACTTAACCATCGGCTACCTCCTATTACCTATCATTCTAAATGAAATTCTCCTTTAGTAACATGTCGTTGAAAGATTCAGTAGTAAAACCAAATTCCCCATGTCATATTCATAAACCTTTCCTTCTTTCTTCCCTTGTACCTGAACCTAAAAGTGGCAGCAAAAAGAAAATAATTGAATCTGAAAATTATACATGCTTGCATTAAATCTGAGAAACAAGTGACATTCCCCGAAATTAACTTACAAGTTTGATAAGATCTATAATCTATCTTTTGATGTATTTATTTATTTATATTAAACTATTACTTACATCTATTTCCTTGACTTTAACCATTTTGGTAATTCTAGAGAGGATAATCATACATCAAGTCCTATTTACCATATAGTCTTAAAAATTCTGATTTCAAAACTACCAAACTTCACTCATCTAATTATTCAAATCTCTTTTGAACCATACAAAATCAGCAACATCATACTCCCATTGATCATAGCCCAAGATAATCAACCATAGGATCTTACACCTAATACAAAAGTCATCTCTTAGGTCTTACTATAACAATGAAGCCCTAGTAGCAAGACTTGAACCTCCTAGTTTCATATATCTAAGAAATAAAAGAGAATCAATATGGACTACTCTATCAAGTTTCTAAAATTTGTGGAACTAAAATTGATACATTCCACTAAACAATTCAAAACAAACCACATTAAGAGTCAAAGGAAAATCTAGAAACATAGTTTCAAAGAATCACTTCAACAACTTCCACAATAACTATCCTTATTAATCCATTCTTTATAAATTCTACTTCAACCAAAAAAAAACTCTGCATCCTTAATTACAAGGTTCACAAGCATACATGAAAACTCATTCAAAATACACATTTCCAACTCAAATTAGTTTCTCTACTCTTCTAATCAATTTAACAAACACCATAATCATACTCATTTGGCCACTGCATAACATTAAGCAATTGGAGTCATACTAATATGAAATCAAAAGGGGCTAACATGCAAGGCACAAAGATATCATCAAAAATGTAAATCTAATCAATCAAAACCTAAAGTAATATCATATAACATGATTAAACAAGTTAAAATCAATAGTATTTTCGAAATCCCCTTCAAACCCTAACCTCTCAACACTTTAATCTTCCCAAACTTCACTCTAACCCCAAATCAATCAATCCTAACCCATAGTCTAGTTAGAAACCACTCCAATTTGGTTTTGGAACCACAAATTTCGACTCAAACAGCATAGGAAGTGTTTTTCTTCAAAATCCCAAATTTTCCTAATGAAAACCCTAACAACTTTCAAATTGGAATTCAAGCAGAATGAGGAAGGTATGAAAGAGGAATTACCCACACCCATCCAGCTCCCCATGATCATCGGAATCTCGCCGGAAAACACCCCGGAATAGTGTCAAAGTCGCTGACCACACACCTCCCTCTCCAGTTTCTCTTTCTCGTCAAACACCCACACAAATGAAGGGGAAAAGGAACTTGACAGAACCTATGAATTTCCTTGCTAGCACGGGGACAGTGTCGCCCTCACTCATCATCAGCCGCCCCCCTGGGAAGAGGAAGAACGAAGATGATGATGCTTTCTTTTTTTTTTGTCGTGTTTTTCTTTTTTTTTTTTTTTTTGATAAAAAGGAAGGAAAATACAAACAAAAAATAACCTACATCCTTAAATTGGGCAAGACAGATTTCGCCCTATGCATACATCTAATAATGCCTTTGATCTCTGCTATGGCTTCATACACACTTGAACATTCATTATTATGGGTCACTTCATTCCTTCTTCTCCAAATCAACCAGCAAGACACACAAAAAACTTCATTTCAGTTATCCATCCCATACCCTCTACGCATCTTCACATTCTTCCTTAACCAATCATGTAAATTACTTTCCCAAAATTCTTTATTTGCAAAAGAGATTCCCAAGTTAAGCCAAACCTCTTTAGCATTACCACATTCTCTTATCACATGTACCGTTGATTCCAACTGCGAATTACACGACGCGCAAGAACCATCTGGATGAATTCTCCATTCAAGCAACCTCTCATTAGTAGGAAGTCTATCATGCATAAAAAACCACATCTGCATTTTACCTCTCTGAGGGACCTTGAGCCTCCAAATGTTCCTCCAACATTGATCCTCCTGAGCATTAAAATCAGCAACTTTCGTATATGCTGATCTGACAGAGAACATCCCACTCCTCTCAAGCTTCCATCTAACTTTATACTCCTCATTCCTGTGAACAACATCAATCTCATTCTTAACATTCTCCCAAACAGCTTTAATTCCACTCCACACTCTTGACCCCGGCTTCTTTGCTCGTATAATAGGGATCAAATCTTGACCACAATTATATTTACTTCTAATTACTCGGGCCCACAATGCATCCTTGTTATTCACCAACCCCCATCCCACTTTCATCATAAAAGCCTTATTCTGAAGAGAAGCATGACGAAGACCCAATCCACCACACACTTTAGGATAACAAACTTTGTCCCACGCCACCAAATGAGCTTTCTTCTTATCACTTGTTGAACCCCATAAAAAATTCCGGGCATTCCTCTCAATCTCATCGCAACAAGCAACAGGAATAATAGACGTTTGCATCACATGATTAGGAATATACAAAGCCACTGAATTAATAAGAGTATTCCTCCCTGCCAGAGACAAAGAATGACACTTCCAGCTAGCCAATCTTTGTTTTACCTTATCCACCGTAAATTGATACATTGACTTAGAAACCCTCTCATGATGAAGAGGAACCCCAAGATATCTACCCAAATCAGCAGACATATTAAATCCCAAACTATGACTTAGTTGAGATTTAATATTATGATTAATATTGCGAGAAAAGAAAACTCTTGTCTTTCCTTCATTTATCTTTTGACCCGAAGCATCACAAAACGCATTAAGACAATCTTTAATCACTTGTACCTGGTCTAAACGAGCTTCAGCAAAAATAATCAAATCATCAGCAAAAAATAAATGAGATAATGGTGGTCCCCCTTTATTAAGACGAATTGGTCTCCAGTTTCCAGATGAAATATTTGACTGAATCAAATGAGCCAACTTCTCCATACAAATCACAAATAAAAACGGAGACAAAGGATCACCTTGTCTAATACCTCGGGAAGGATTAAAAACATTTGACTTACTACCATTCCACAATAGTTGCATAGAGGGAGAAGATATACACTCCTGAATCAAGAAGATCAAGCTCTCCGGAATTCCCACCTCCCTTAAACAATTAATAGCGAATTCCCAATTAATTCTATCATACGCCTTCTCCAAATCAATTTTTACAGCCATAAAACCTTTCTTTCCCTTCATAGTTTTCATGGTATGGATCACCTCTTGAGCAACAATAATATTGTCTGAGCTCAAACGTCCCGGAACAAAACTACACTGATTAGGGGAAATAATAGTCGACATAACAGGCTTAATCCGATTAACTATGATTTTCGTTATCAATTTATAAATCACATTACAAAGGCTAATCGGACGAAAATCTCTTATAAATTCTGGGTTAGGGACTTTAGGAATAAGCACAAGAAAAGTCTGATTAACCTCCCTAATCAAACAAGGATTCTCAAACACTTTTCGCACAAAATCAATAACATTTCCACTAACCTGTTTCCATTGAGCTTGAAAGAATAAAGGATTAAAACCATCAGGACCTGGAGCTTTAAGAGGGCCCATACTCTTCAAAGCAGTCTCAACTTCCACCTCTTTCACATCAATATTCATATTACTAATAACACCCTCCGTAAGCATAGGATAAGATACATCAACATTCAACACATCCCTATGCGCACGATCTTCAGAAAAAAGCATATGATAAAAATTCACAGCTACATTCTTTATCTGATCCACATCAAATATCCACTCTTCATCCTCACCCTTGAGAGCTTCAATACGATTTATCCTCCTCCTTGCATTCGCCCTTCGATGAAAATATTTCGAATTTTTATCCCCTAAATAAAACCACTCACACCTTGCCTTTTGAGCCCACATAATATCTTCCTGCAAAATTAGTGTCTCTAGTTCTTGCCATAGTTCTTTCTGAAGCTGAGAGAGAGAAGACCAAGAACCTTGATTCTTTAAACTTCTACTAATACCATCAAGCCTAGCAAGAATTTGTTTCTTTCTTCTTCCCACATGACCATATACCTCCGTCTTCCACACCTCCACTTGCTGGGTAAAAACATTCACATTTTGGGACCATGACAAATTCTTATCCCATACCCGCTTCATAAATTCATTAAAGTCATTATGTAACAACCATGAAGCCACAAACCTAAAAGGACGTTCAAAAGCAACCGAACAATGAGACACCTCCAACGTCAATAACAAAGCCTTATGATCCGACTTGAAACTATATAAAACTGTTGTTTTAGCTTCAGTGAATCTATCCATAAACATATCATTTGCTAGAATACGATCCAGTCTGCTCTCACAACCCTCTCTACTCCAAGTAAAAAAAGATCCCATAGTATGAATATGAGATAGACCGGACTCCCCATACCAATTAGAAAAATCCTTATCCACCAAAGAATACTCCTTCCTAGTAGACCGTCGTTCATTCTCAAATAAAATAGCATTAAAATCTCCTCCTACACACCACGGACCTTCCACCTCATTACCAAACTCCTCCAACTCTCTCCATAAACTCCTTCTTTTCACATAATAAGGGCTTGCGTACACCGCAGAAACTAAGCATTTCTCCCCATTATGATCAAAACTCAAATGAACACATTGCTCAGATGAACCAATTATACTAACAGTCCAACTCTCATCACGCCATAACACCCACAGACCTCCACTAAACCCTTGAGCGTCAACAACATATGAGTCATTAAATCCCATCTTAGAGATTATCTTCTTTGCTTTCATACCTCCACAACGAGTCTCAAACAATAAAACAATGTCTACTTTATACTTATACTGTAATTCTCTTATTAATCCTGGGAAAGATCTTGCTCCCACCCCTCTACAATTCCAGAAAATAACATTCATTGGGGAATCATTGAATTGAGATTGTGGTTCTCACAACCACCATTAACATTTTCTAAAGAACCACTCACCTGAGCATGTAGAATATTATCAACATTAGAAGATGAAGACAACAAACTCTCATTACGAGATAATAATATGAATCTTTCTCCCTCATTATTCGATTCCTCCTCCAAATCCATTAAAACTCCAAAAGCATTCTTGGTCTCATTCATATCATTAGTGACCACTGAATTAGATGTTGAATTTAACTTCTTACAAGACAAAGAATATAATTTTCTCTTATACACATGCCTCCATTCCTCCTTTCTTTCACTATATGATCTTGGGACCCACTCTTTTTTATCATTTAATTCTTGAGCATTTTTAACGGGATTGGTGGTTGAAGAGTCAAACATTTGTAAATCAATAACTGACTCCCTTAAACGCCCATTATTGCCATCAGATTTCAAATTATTCCTTCGCTGAGAAATAGGAATATTCTCCCCATCATTAGCTCTCCAATTTCTAACTGAACTCATGATCTTCGCTCTATCCATAACAATCGACGCAGATCTCTTCTTCTTCGTATCTTTCGGCTGAACATTCTTCCTCTTTTTCGTTGACTTTCTAACTAAGTTCCATTCCCCTAACCTCTGCAACTGGTGAGTCTCCCCTTCGCTTGCCTCCACATACACGCGCTCCGAATGATTCTCCACCTCATTCAAATGATCTCCTGACCCCTTTATACTTTCATTCTTCACTACCTCCATAAGCGATGAAAGTTTAACCTCATCATTATTATCAAAGACACGAGAGGTCATGCTCAAATCTTTCTCCGGACAAACCTCCCGACAATGACCATATTTACCACAACAAAAGCAAATTTTATGCAATCCTTCATATTCCACTATAAGTTCTTTCCCGAAAATACGAATCGCTGGCCAAAGCTTCTTATCCAAATCCAATTCAACGCAAATTCTAGCAAACTTACCTCTTTCAGTAAGATAAGTTCTAGAATCCACCTTCAAAGTTTTACCCACTAGATTTCCAATCATATGGAGGCTCTCTGCATTAAAAAATTCTAAAGGAAGGACAGGAATACGAATCCATGCTGCTATCTTGCGATGATAATTCTCATCTAAAGGATCAAAATTTGGTTGCCATCTCTGTACCACCAAATAGTGATCGGCCAACATCCAAGGCCCCTCCATATACACATATTCCATGTCTTCTTCACACAAGAAAGAAACCACAAAGCAATCGTTCCCAATATCTCGCACCGTGAATTTCTCCCTCGTCTTCCAAAGCCTAAGAAGTCTGGATTGCATATTCCACAAAGACATAGATTTCCCCAACAATCTAACAATCAAAGATTTTCGCCAAGGAGCACACCATCTTTCATATTGCTCCCTAGAAAATGTCAAAGTAGGCAAAGAATCCTCTTCTTCTTCACTCCTTCCACCAGAATTTTCCCCATCTAAGGATTCCCTGTCAAAGAAACCTTTCAAGTTATCTAGATATTCACGCCATGCATCCTCAAACACACCACAACCACGAGAATCAACTGAGAAACTTGAGCCCTCCACTTGCAGCAACTTATCCTTAAAAGAGACATTTAAACCTCTTTTAGACATCCCCTCCTGTTTTCTCTCTCCCAATTGCTCTGATAGCTCACCATCACTCCCTCCTTCGCTCTTTCTAACCTCCATCCCAAACTAGTTCTTGAAAAATCTTGTGATAATCAAAGCCTATTGGCCTTGAAAATTCTTGAAAGTCTTGAAGATTCTTCTTGGAGGAATTTCACAGTCTCCGTTATTGTGTTAGTTTGTCGTGTTTTTCTTTTAGGGAGGAAGGAAGGAGATATTTCTAGAAGAGAAGATAAGTGAATTATTTTTAATTGGTCTAGCTAATGCATATGACCATTTTGCCCCTTCTTTCATTCATTTTTTTTTTCATTCTTACCTTCTACTAAAGTAAAGATGAATAATACAATTGAATACTTTCATGATTTCAATATTTTCTTTCACCGAAATGATCTTTAGACCACAAAGTGTTTTTATAAAAATTTTAATCAATACTATAATCTCTAACTATTTTCTTTAATATCTAAACAGAATAGGCATATTGATTACTTAGAAATATATTTATTCTAATTCATTTACTAACAATGATTTTTAGTCTACTTATGACATCCTAAAACCGTAATTAATTCCTTTGTATCCATTATTTAGAAAACGGGGTGTTACACTAAGTCTGACTTTAATACCATATGTAATATCTCAACGTCTCACTCTCGAAATTCTTTTTTTTTTTTTGGAATACTCACGCCTTATGGCTTTAAAATGCATCTAGAAGGGGAGGTATATATCCAGCCCCTTATAAGACACATTTCGTTCTCCTCTTCAGTCGAAGTGGAACTTTACAGCAACAAAGGTTGGTTGAGTTAGTAAAAAGATTGACTATTAAACACATAATCATAAAGTTGTAAGTTCAAATCATGCTGATTTGAGGACCTTATTGGTGGGTAATGTGTAAATACCTCAGTAAGTGCTATTTGATCGATCTTGTAGGCATGCTCTGGTGAGGCCACAGTATCCAACTCACCTAAAACTTTTCTTATAAAAAAATAGATACTTATGGCCCATTAATGCACAAAGCAAAATATAACAGAAATTAGGCTAAAATAATGGGTAAAAGTCTTTATTTAGTAATTAACAAATGGGTAAGAAAATAGGAAGAGAGATGGGTTGGTGCCACTTTTGTAATTTATAGGCCCTACTTTACAAAAAGATACACGAAATTAAGGTAGGTTAATGGTTTTATCATATTAACACCTTTTTTCATTGTGACCATGTTTATGCCTTGAAAATGATTTTTCTATCACGTGCACCTAGTTTAATATAGTTTGTTACTAAATATTTGCACATTTACCCTAACATAAATTAAGTAACTTCTTGCTAAAAGTTTTCATTCAATAGACGCATCCCTTGAAATTTTTTTGTTTGATAAATTGACAAATTATTTGGCAAGGATAAAAAGATTTCATATAAAACCCTAATTCAATCATAGGTAAAGGGTAAGTTGAAGGACATAGCAGTAAAAATAGAAATAGTAAAATACAGAGACTTTCCTTCGGTTTTGCCATAATTATATAAAATTTCTTTTTGTTTTACTTTAATTACACAGATCTCCTCTCTTTTGAAAGCATACACTTTGATTAATATTATATTTAATTTCTTACTCATTAGCTTAATAAATTTTAAATTGTAGGAGCAGTAAAGTTTTATTTCTTCAACAATTTCATTGGTTAAATTTTTTTACTATAATTTGAATTTAAGCATAATGTTATAAAAATATGATGTCAAAATTTCAAAAAAAAATCAAAATATCCATTTTAAATTTTTTTTAATCAATCATTCATTAAGTAAATGTTTCATTGGATGAATGTGTTTACAACTGGTAACAAATCACGCAAAAAATATCTATCTAATATTTTTTATTTATTTCAAAAAAAATTATTTTGAAATGAATTTTATATGAATTAAATTATATAGAAGTAGTATATAATTTTTACGATAATATGAACTAAAACATAACTGAAACATGAAATAAAATTTTTTTTTTTACAACATGAAATAAAATTCTAACATAAACGGAAATAAATATTTCATGAAAAAATTAAATACTTAAATTTTGAAAGTTTATTATTTGAATAAAACTTATAAATTTATTAGAAATATTGAAAATATATTTTTTCCATTGAAAAATGAGTTAGTGGAAATTTATTTTATTTTATAAAAATATTTTTGAAAAATATAAATAATTAAATAATCCTCATGTTAAAAGGGATATTTTAGTCCAAATCAAGTTCAGATGTCAAACTTAATGGTCAACTAATGTTTTGAATGGATGTAAATAAATTCTTGAACATAAATGGGATGTTTGTATAACATATATCTTCATTTTGAAGCAGGTTAATCTACATTTTCAAAATAGAGGGAATATCTTTGTGATTATGACAAAATAAAATTAAAGGGCAGTTGAGTGTACTTTACTCAAATAAAAAACACTCGACAACATGCAACCATAAATATTAAAATAACAACCTAATCAAATAAAATGAGAAATTGAAACAGATGGAACCAAAAGATAATCACCATTTAAAAGATACACCAAAGCATGAGTCCTACTTCAAACTAATAATCTGAAAAATCGATTTAACACTGGACATAGCCACTTCACATCACTAATTCACTCGATTATAACACAAGACGCATATATAGCCTTTAATTAATGCACAAACCCATTGAGAAAGAGATGCAGCCACACAAACCTTACATAAAGTGTATCGAGATCCTTGTAATATTGAGGTTGTGGAAGATGGCTGACGAAAGATAGCAAGCTTCCCAATACGAATTTTTAAAATTTGAAACTTTTAGTAGACATGGGTGTGTGTTTTACACATTTTTTTATAGAAAAAACTCTCGTGCACTTTACCAAATATATAAAGTCCGTTTGGTTTTGAGAAAGGAAAATGGAGAAAGAAAAGTGAAAGGCATTTTTGGTAATTTACATATATCCCTAGGCCCACAAGCTTTTTATCTTCATTTCACATTTTTCTTGGGCCCACAAACTTATTTTCATCATTTCTTCTACTTTTCATTTTAACGCTGTCACTTTCCATTTCTCTGCTTTTCTTTCTCAACACCAAACGGATTTATTTCACATACTTAGTTTGCAAAACAAAAAATCAGTTAAAATAAAAATTCAAATACCCCCTCTTTAAATCTTCATATACGGATCTAAAACTTCAAGCCATGTTTCTCTAAATTTTCTTTAATAATGACATTAAGTTGTTCGTCCATATCAAATGTGAGAAAATTCTTCCAGTCTCCGACTTCACCACGTCTAAAAAAAGCTTTATTCTCTATCTTGAGCCAAGAGTTTCCGCCAGCCTTATTCACTTCCATGTTACTCAAACTCTCAAAACTACAAAGCTTCAATATATTAGCCACAACATTACCATCTTCTTCCTCTTGAGAAAATCCATATCCCATAAACAGAGCTAGCGACTTTAAAACCATGACTGGCTCACTCTTTAGCTCCTCAAATCTCAAAAACATTACCTTCTCTGGATTCTTCAAACTCTCCTTGTGATATTCCAACATATGATCCCAAAATGGCCCATAACCAATAAATCCTTTACAAAATTTCTCAAATGCATCCTCAATTGGAATCAACTCACCTTGAGCTTCAGGTTCTAATAACTTGTTTACAAATTTCCATGTCGATACAAACAAGTCCATAGGGTTTCTACACAAGTACACAATCTTACACCTAGATTGTTTCACAGACTCTGGCAACAAAACATAAGGAACATGGCATGCAAATAGCCTTGGTGACGAGAATGAGTCTTGAGAAGGCATCGGCTTCAAGAGGAGGTCATCGTAGTACTCTATGAAGGGTACCAGTTCATGAGGATTATTAGTGAAAAGGGGGTGAGGCTGATGACTTTCGGTTGGATTTGGATCATAGGTATTGCGCTTGAGAATAGTGAAGGTAAGGGCTTTTAACCATGTTGTGCCAGATTTTGGAAAGGTGACAAGGATTATATCTGAATCATGAGATACATAATGGTTTTCAAAATTTAGAATACCTTGAATATGCTTCTGGGTGAGCCAGAAACCTTTGTATTGATACAGTTTCACGTTCATCAAAGAATATTCATTTGGTAACGTAGCAATGAGGTTCTTGCACTCTTGTGATAGGTTGGCTTCATCTTCGTGGAAGTGCTTGGGAAGATCTGAAAGATCGGAGGGTTTAGATTTTTCTGCTGCCATATAGTTATTATGTAATATTTATGCTTGTATTGTACGAATAAAGTGTGTTTGAGAAAACAATTAGGTAAAAGAAGTGAGGGTGGTGAGCTTAGCAATTAATGACCGGTTTATATAATCTTTAGAGGAAAGAGAAAGTCAAAACCTGAAGCATTTTCACCCCAAGGGTAATAAAAATGTGTCAAAGACTCAAAGCTCTTATAATATAATGATATCGATAGAAGCTCTTCAAGGTCACAAGTTCAATTCAACTTATAACCAATATATTACTGGTGCTTATCTACACTAATTGTTTTTCAAGTTTAGGATGCATCCAACAACTATAATTAATTTTTGGGTGCACCGAGTGCTCTAAAGTAATTTGTTATTCAAATAGCATCTTGAATTTTTATTATTGAATCCAATACCAAAAGGTATTTTTTTTTTTGCTTAGAGCCTTCGATGTCCAGCCCCTTCGGAAACCGACTAATCCGAAGTCGCCGCCGGGATTCCCCATTTTGGGGGTGACGACTTCCCAAGGGTTCGAACCCATGACCTGGTGAGTACGCAGTGTCTTACCTTCCCCTTTCTTACCAGCTGGTCTACGCCCCCTTAGGCTAAAAAAAAGGTATTTTTTTTGGATCCACCATACTTGAGTAGTTTTAGAAATCCAGAATGTGAAAATATTTCTTCATACATTTTGGAAAAACTAACTTTAAAAATTTATCTGTTGGCCAAAATAAAAACTTAAAAAATTTATGTGAATGTTGAGTGCACCATACAAATAGTTTATATTAGGGTAAATGTGCAATTTTGGTAACAAACAATTATATTAGGAGCACTAAACAGAACAAAGTATTTTTTGTCTCAATTTTTGGTATGAAAAATAAAGTTAGACACAAGTTTGTTAATACCGTTAAGCTTGACTAACGTTAACCATTAGAAGATGATGTTGCAAAAGAGAAAATGAGTTGGCAAAATGGTGGTGACTGGACTAGTTCCTCTAAAGGTTCTTCTCTTTGAAGAAAATTACCGAAAATCCCCCCTCCCTTTTCTTTCTTCCCCCTCAATCTTTTCCTACATCAACCATTAATGGTTTCATCATCATCATAATAATAAGCGTCATCATATCATTTTTTGGAGGAATCAAAACCAGAATTAACAGCAGCAAGTTTTTTATAATGAATAAAGAACAAACACTGCTCTGTATCAAAAACAAAGGTCATATAAAAAAGCAAAAACTTGGAGTCTACTTCTAATGCATCGCAGATCAGATCTTCAAGCTTAACATGGGAAAAACACTGAGCAAAGGGATCTGAAAAATCTTTTTCATTTGGATATCCAAATTCATTGTTCATCTTCAAGCTCATCACAAGTACTTGCACACAGAAAAACCATCAAAACACCAAATTATCAACATTATTTTGAACAGATTTATACTATATTGACAAGGACAAAGGGATCTGAAAAATTAACGGAAGATGGGAAGATGTGATTTTTTGTTTTTTGTTTTAAGTTTTAGTTAAGAAAAAAAATTCATCTGCCTATTGCACATGAGAAGGATTAAATGACCATTAAATGCTTCATGTAAAAAATTATGCCACATGTTCAAAAATTTACAGAGTTACTTAAAATTAACAGGTTACCGAAATTGCACTTAATTTTATTCTTCGTAACTAAAATTGTGAGCAAAAATACTTTGCCCTGCTCAGAGCTTCTAACATAATTATTCGTTTCTGAAATTGCACATATACCCGTGTATCCGTTTATGTTATTGAATACACTTAAAGAAAATAATTTAGGGTTCTGAATACACTTTAACCCTTTTGGTTTCTTAAAAAAGGCAACAATATTGCAAAGAATTGAACAAGCTTAGTATCTTTCGTCATATCCATTTATGAAACCCCCGTGGGTCCATAATTGAAGTCAATGGCTGTATCAATCATCTGAGGCGTTAATTGGTGAGGACCACTTGTCAACTACTACATACAGCAACAGATATATTAGATTTCTGAAAGAACATACAAAATCCCTTCTCAATAATTATTAGTGATCGTAATTATCTGTTTATTTTAAAAATTTTAATTCATTAAAATTGAATCCATCAGTCTCGGGGCATTATTGAATTTGTTGATTGGGGGACCAGTATTCGTCCAACTGAGAGCATTATTGGATTGAGACATGAACTACAATCAATATATCCTTATATATAAAACAAAATTGTTGACATTTTGGCATTATTTATAAATCATGACTAAATATAACAATAATAATAATTAAAATTCGTATCAGATTATATGTTATATATGTAGACACAATTGTATTTTACAATGATCAATGAGATGCAAAGACTGTATGTATGCGTCTATATGTGTGTGTGATGAAAGCAAATTGACAATCATAAATTGATTTGAATTAATTCCATCTATTTATTTGATGGGGACTATTCATCCAATTGATTTGAACACCGAATATATTGAGTCTTCAATGTATTTGGATATGTTGAATTGCTTTGATTTGGAAATGACAGAGAGACTGGGGTGATACATAGGAAGAAGGTTTGGATTATATATATATCTGTATTATTGAATTTAAAACTGTGGTACCCTTTAGACGCCCTCGCTACCGCACATCTCACTGTTATAGTGAGTTAAGCGGTGATTACTGGGACAAATTGTCTCATTCCACGATTACTGACATTTTTGCAGGTATTCATGCACAGGCGCGAGCATCAGGAAAGGGAATTAGGTAGTAGAAGTTATATAGCTTATTTGGAAATGTATATTGCCAATTTGTATAGGCCTACATTCGTTTCCGCATGTATATATATTTATTTATTGTTAATATAATTAGTTCTGTCTAATAACCATGTTAGGCAAATCCCTTCTAACATGGTTAGCAATAAATTATCCATGATAGCAGCTGTGCTGTATTAGTTTATTCTTTTCTATCATGGATAGTATTTAATCATTAGGATATTCTTTTTCTAACTATGATAGAGATATTGATATTATTGCAATTCCTTTTTCTATCATAGTTAGTAAAGATATTATTGAACTAAAAGAGATGTCACAGGTTAATTAGGGAATTAGTAACATTATGTTACAACTTGGTTATCAGTATTTGGTATACGATAACCTAGGACTGTGTTGCATTGCATATAGATTGGCAATATACATTCTTTGTATTCCCTTCCTTATGTGCATGAATATCTGCCTTTGAGAGGAATATCGCTCATCCCGTGGTGGGGAGAGAGTGATAAGTGCAATTGAATAGGTAATGTGGAGAGATTGAGAAGAATATAGAAAGAATAATGAAATAAACAGATACTAATAAGAATTTAGGAAGAATAACGAAATAAGGATGATTCTCTGGGGTCTCGAGCATAGTTATGTGCTAGCCATAACTATAGTCGAGGCATCATGAGATACCTTATTGGGTTAAGGGATTATTGAAAGTTGAGAATAACAATTAATGAAGAATACAATGTGAAATAAGAATTGTGTATTTTGTTTGGTAATTGTTTGGTTATTTGTTGAATTGTTCGGTTAATTGATGAACTAACTTGTTTGTTTGATTGTTTTAATTGAAATTCTATTAAAAATTGTTATTTTGTTGTTGATTGGGTATGTAAATGTTTAATTTAGTTGTATTATTTGCTTTGTTTTGTTGATAGGTGTGCATTTGTTAATTAATGATTAAATTGTTCTATCTAACGCTTATTACAAATGAACTGTTTATTTTATTATTTTCTATTGGTTGGTTGGAGATCACCATCATTGATAGTAGAGGTTGTTGCCCATTTATATTAAGCGGCTGGAGGCTTCCTCACTATATATAGTGATTGGAAGCAGCCCCCTTAGTAATAGATGTTGGTAGCCCTCACTACTTCATGGGTGGATGTCTTCGAAAGGTAAGTTTTTGTTCAAAAGTGATTTTTAACTGAATTTTTATGTGGCTAATTGTAGAAAATTGAAAAGTTTTACAATCAATACTGTGTAATTGAAAGGATTTAACTGTTAATACTATATGAATGAGAAGCTTGCAGTTGATAATTGTTGGTGAACTTGTGAATTGTAGTTATAGTTGTAAGTTAATTTCAGTTTGAATGAATTTTTGTAGGTGAGTTCAAAGATATTGATGCATGTTAAAGTATGTTGATAAAAGCTGAATTTTGCTCATATGTTTGTTTCAATAATGAATTAAGCTGGATTATTTGCAGAACTTTCTGCCTATCGTCATATCCTTTAACTTAAATATGAAACAATGTTGGTTAGGGTGTGACACAAAGTTACTTGTAAATTGAAAAGAGCTTGGTATGTTTTCATGAATGTAAAAGTGATGTTGTTGATGTGAATTTGATTGCTTGATCTTGTTTTTTTTTATGATCAACATTTGATTGTGTTGTTAGGTGAAAATGTGAGTGGCAAGTTAATAATGCTTGGTTTGGAAGGGAGGTACATGAGAAGTTCTGTTTCTTTTGTCCTGGTGCAAATCTTTGTTCAAAATATTATTAGGAAGTAAACCACAAGTTTGAAATTGGTTGTACTCAATGTGTCATAAAGTCTCCAATTATTAAAGATTGAATTACTTAATTGTCAATGTTCGGTAGGATTTAAGTGAGAGTTTAGTATTAGTGTTATAGTTAGGGCTTATATGTGTATTTAATACAATAATTTGTGGTTGTACACATGTGTGGGTGTATTAATTGATATCTGCTTGAAATAGTTTGATATATTTGTGATTAAAAGGTATTTGGTGTTTAATTACCTAACTATAGCTTTAGTTGATTATTATTTAGACCTTGACATGTGACTGGTAAGTTGTTTGTGAAATTGTGATTTTAAGATGAGGAGTATTTGTTAGAATTTTAAAATTGTGAATCTTGACTATGTGGATGGTTCGGTATGGAAAATTGATATGAAATGTTATGATTGTGTTAAAATTGTATGTTAAATTGCTGGGTGATTCAAAATGAAATGTTTGTTTTTCCTTATGCTTTGGGACTTACTATTAGAAAATGCTTTCATAAAATGTGTGATTGATATGTGAATTGAGTTTCCTTTACTTGGAAAAATGAATTAACTAAATCTCTGCTTCTGTGATATATTTGTTTTAGTATAGATACTGTGGAATAAGAATGTGAGTTAGAAAAACTTAGTATTTGTTTATGCATAAACATAATTGCTTTGTTGAAAGTGGATATAGAATAAAGGGAAAGGTGAGAAAATAGAATAAATTGTGAATGCTTATATGTGGGATAAATTGAGATAATTAAATGTATATGTGCATGCATGATTTTTATAGGGCCAAACTCTGTTTGTACTGTTTCGTTTAGTGTTAGTTTAAATGGTTCTTCAGTCTTATGCTTTAGTTTTGTTTAAAGGAATGAGAAGTGGAGCCCAAATGCTGTTGGAAATTGTTGAAGTTGACATATTGAATGCATGTCGGTTCCTATACGTTAGAGCACACTTGCTCTCATTTTCCATTACTTGACCATAAATTCAAGAATTTATTGCTGGACTAATTACATTTTAGAGTTGATGTATAGGTAAGATCTAATTGTGTACAAGATTCTTGCATCATTCTTGCTTTGTGCATCAGATTTGCATTAAAAGGGGTCTTGGTATTGCTGATGCTTTATGATTCTTGATAAATTTGTTCAGCACGCGGCAAATAGGACAGAATTAATTAAAATTTTGCGTAGAATTTTATCCTACTCCTAGTTTTCTTAAGTGGTGCTTCTAGACTTGTTAAAAATGTTATATAAATTTAAGTCAATCTGACTTGATTTCACCTCTTTTCAATCCCTAAAGGAACCTGGGAATTGGAGTTAGTATTCGTAATCTCACCTTTATCCTAAGATAATATCTCTCATATGTCGAACTTGACTGCTATTTCTAGGAAATTTCGATCAACAACTTCTAGTAGAATGCTTAAAGTTTTTCTAATTCCTCGATATCATCTCTATGGTGTCGCATGGATGACACTTATGGCAACGAATCCTCAGTGTTAATGACTCCAATATTCCTAAATTATCTCCAAATTTTTCTTTTTCTCCCTCAAACTAGGATTATCTGTTGAAGAAATCGTCCATTTCTTTGTATCTAACGATAGATTCTACTAATTTCGAGGACGAAATTATTTAAGAGGGGTAGAATTGTAACATCCCAAAAATTTAATTAAAGATAATTCAAAATTTTTGAGGGTCATTAAGGGAATTAAAAGTCTTAGGGAGGAATTTATGAGATTTGGGGTGATTTATTGACAATAAATCTTAATTATTTTAAATTTAAAGGAATATGATTAAAAGAATTAATTGGGGATAGAAACTTCCATGAAAAGTAAAAATTAGAATTTAGATCATATTAGGATGAAAAGAAAGAGATATAGTAATATATACAAACTTTTGGGTTAGAAATATAATTAAGAATAAACAATAGGGGAGATAATGGTGATTTTCCCTATATCTTACCCTAAACCATTTTAAAATATATATATATATATATATATATATATATATATATATATATATATATATATACTCCCTTCTCTTCTGTCGTCAAAAAAAAAACCCCACCCCCCCCTTTTTTTTTTCTTCGCCCTCCCTCTCCACTCCTCCGACGACCCAGCATCGTCGCCGGCGAGCTCGAGCCGGCCGTGCTTGGCGGTGACAGTCGCTGAAGGCTGTGGAACAACCTTCATCTTCTTCCTTAATCGCACTCTTCTTCTTCTCCGTCGCGTAGCCCCTCATTTCTCTTATTTCCTTTGGTTTCCGTCGAGCACGTACGGAGGCGGGCGACGGCGAGAAGGTAAACTTCGGCCATGTCTTGTATTTCTTGAGCTCTATTGCTTTTCCATGCGGGTCTCTTATTTTCTTTGTGTTTTCATCCCCAATCCCTTCGTTCCTTCGTTTTCCGGCGACAATGGGCGGCGGACAGCGGTGAACAGCGGGGTTTGTGAGGGAGGGCATGACTTTCCGGCGGTGGTTTCGATGTGCAAGATCAAATTTGATTCTTGGGTGAGCTCCTCATTTAATTCTATTGCACATCTCTGATTTTTGGGCCATTTGAGTGGGGAAATCCGAAATGATGTCTAGGTTTTTCTGGTTATAAGTGGTTTATAGATCAACTTTAGCTTTGATTTTAGGTAAACTAAGTGAGGATTTTGATTGTTGATTAAGGTTGGTGAAGTTTGTTTAAAACCCTTAAATTTGGGGATGTGGAAATCTTTACAAATTGAAGCTATGATGGTGTGATTGCTGATTTTTGTTGAAGTAAATGTTGTAAATTCTGATTCCTGGCTGAATGGGATAAGGGTTATTTCTCTGATAGGTTGGTCATTATTTTTGAATTCTACTGAATGTAATTTGACCTAGTGAAGTGCTAATAAATAAGGAAAATTATGGTTCATAAGTCTTGTTCCTCTTTGTTTTGGCCATGCCTCTTACTATGTGTACTTGGTGATTTAATATTCTTTTAGCTATCTCTACTGCTTTGCTGAAACATGGTGGTATATGTGTGCAAATTCTTTGTTTGAGTAATAGTGGATTGTTTGGCTGGACCTTAGTGATCAATGTGGTTTTTGAAATTTTTAAAGGATGAAATCTGTATTGTTGGATTTATGAATTGTAATAATATGGTGTATTGCAAGTTGGTTTCCTAGTTTTGAAAAGATGATAAAGTGACTTAATAAAATAA
Organism: Mimosa pudica; assembly: GCA_029929735.1. Classification (NCBI taxonomy): domain Eukaryota; kingdom Viridiplantae; phylum Streptophyta; class Magnoliopsida; order Fabales; family Fabaceae; genus Mimosa; species Mimosa pudica. Next base: position 6,182,128 of record JAKELP010000035.1, read on the forward strand.
GAAATAAAAGTGTGATTTTTGGTGTTATGCTGCAGTGACTTAATTGATGTGATGAGAGATTATTATTTTGTTTTTAAGAATGTTACTTAATTGAGTCAAGGATGAATTGATGGTGGAATATGTATTAATTAATTGGTGAGAAGATAATATGAAGTCTTTTGTATGGTAAAAGTTTTGGTTGGTGGATCGTTGATAATTGATTGTGACCTATTGGGTTGATTATTTACCTGAATTTTCCCTTATTTGAATCTTAGGTAATAGCTATAGTTCTCTAAATTTATGTGGCTCCTTGATCTGCTGATTGAAGTTTATGTTTTGACTAAATCACATTGTTTATTACTGGCAGTGTTTTGCTTGGCTGCATATTGTGATTTAAATTATAAGAAGTGTAAAAGGTTGGAAATCTTTGAATTCCTTGTTGTTGATCAGGTTGTTTTGTTAATGAGCATGTAGTAATGACTTGGCTGCATTGATATTATATTGGATTGTTGTTGTGGATTGTGAAGTAGTGTAAGCTGGCAATAACATGTGAAAATGTAAATGGTAATCTTGAAATCTAAAATGGTAAGAGAATTGGAGTTAAGAAGGGGAAACTGGGTAGTAATATGGAATACGAGAGAGACGTCAAACTATTATAAAGTGAAAATGATATTAATTTATCATTTGGTATCATATCATTATAGGATTATATAATGGTGAAGATACTTGAAGGAAAATCTACAAGGAAACAGTAAGGAAGAACACCCAAGTGCTAAGGGCGACAGGTAATCACTCTTAACCTTACTATAACATTGAGGGTGACGTTAGCTGGGATTTTTAAAATCCTTTTCTCACCCTCCATATAAATACTATCTTTGAAAAGCTATTTTTATACAAAACAGGCTATCGGGTGCCTTTTAAACACGATTATTTTCGTATAAAAGAAATTTGAAACAGTATACATATTATCCTGTATGGTGTGAATGATTATTCTGGATTGGTATTATGCTGGGATTGATGTGACAGGTTTATATAGTATTCTGTTAAGGATATTGATAGTTAGTTAGATGGAAGAAGTTAATAGTTGAGATACTGAAGGGAATGGTAAGAAGGTATGATATTGAATAGTTGAGATTGAAATTGTATGGACATGGATATGGTGAGAGTTGCATGACACTGGAATATATATGTACCATCGCGCGATGATAACTGTCGATTGGCCAATCGACAGTTATTTGTACTGATGATCCTTTTCGGATTGATTGGATCGGGGTTCATAGGTCGACTTATTGAGAGAAGTGACCTACGGTTGTTTGGCATTGAAGAGCCCAACCGCCCCTACGGTTGTTTGGCATTGAAGAGTCCAACCGTTCCCGTTCTGTATTGGAAACAGAACAGGGGTTCCCTCTCTGGAGATTGCCAGAGAGGGAAATTGTCCCCTCATTATGGAGAGGGACACAGTGTCAAATCATATAGTGAAGATTAGATGTTTGAATGCCCCGTGATGGCACAATGCATCTATAGGTGAGTGTGAGAGTTGTGGGGTAGTATAGTTGTATTGGAGGTGGAGATGTTGAATTGCTTTGATTTGGAAATGACAGAGAGACTGGGGTGATACATGGGAAGAAGGTTTGGATTATATATATATCTGTATTATTGAATTTAAAACTGTGGTACCCTTTAGACGCCCTCGCTACCGCACATCTCACTGTTATAGTGAGTTAAGCGGTGATTACTGGGACAAATTGTCTCATTCCACGATTACTGACATTTTTGCAGGTATTCATGCACAGGCGCGAGCATCAGGAAAGGGAATTAGGTAGTAGAAGTTATATAGCTTATTTGGAAATGTATATTGCCAATTTGTATAGGCCTGCATTCGTTTCCGCATGTATATATATTTATTTATTGTTAATATAATTAGTTCTGTCTAATAACCATGTTAGGCAAATCCCTTCTAACATGGTTAGCAATAAATTATCCATGATAGCATCTGTGCTGTATTAGTTTATTCTTTTCTATCATAGATAGTATTTAATCATTAGGATATTCTTTTTCTAACTATGATAGAGATATTGATATTATTGCAATTCCTTTTTCTATCATAGTTAGTAAAGATATTATTGAAGTAAAAAAGATGTCACAGGTTAATTAGGGAATTAGTAACATTATGTTACAGGCTACATCACACCCACATGCATATACACATATCATATGTCCTGTTTAAACTACTATATGTATGTGTGTGTATATTACAAATTTCGGATTCCCCAAATGAGTTCTCAAAATGGACAGATGGAAGGAAAATTAGAAATTTGTGAAGCATAAAAACTTGCAGAATCAAACAAAGTGATTTTACAACTTCAATAAACATATGCATTAGAAAGTTTATAGCTTTAGTCTCCAATAACCCAAACACAAAAATCAGTTCTCTCCTCTCAGAAATCACGCAAAATAGGTATATATGAAACAAAAGATAACACTCACCTAAGCTTGAAGAGAAAGCTCACATTATATTATATTTAGAGATATATGTATGTGTGTGTGTGTGTGTGTGTGTGTGTGTGTATATAGTGAGAGAGAGAGAGAGAGGGGCCCACCTGAGGGGAGCCCAAGAAGACGAGAGACTTCTTCTTGGAAGGGAAGGAGAGAGAAGGCGAAGGCGGTGAAGGAGGTGAAGGAGGAGGTGAGCGGCGTTGAAGATGGAGGTGAGCGGAGGTGAGAGGGCGGAGGTGAGAGGCCGGCGGAGGCGGAGGCGGCTGAGTGTGAGAGGGGGAGAGGCAGCGGCGGAGCGAAGTTGAAGAGTGAAGGAGAGAGAGGTTGAAGAGTGAAGGTTGCAGAGAGTGAAATAGGATAGGAGGGAAATAAAAAAGGGTTTTGGCGCGAGTGGGAAAAAATTTTTTCAGCTTCCACGACAACAACTTAAAAGATGTGGTCATGGAAGGGGACCCTTCCACGACCACACATATAAACATGTGGTCGTGGAAGGGGCCGACCCTTCCACGACCACACTCTCATATGTGTGGTCGTGGAAGGGTAGGCACCTTTCCACGACCACACTTTTTAAAGTGTGGTCGTGGAAAGATGCCCTTTCCACGACCACATATACAAATGTGGTCGTGAAAGATCTCCGCCTGGACAGTTATTTACATGTTATGCCACCGCGTTTTTTATCAACGACCAACATTGGCTTTTTAGTCGTTAATTATGGTCGTAAAAAGCCTATTTTCTAGTAGTGAAAGTACTATATCAGCAAAAAGCATGCACATAGGTAACTCTTCTTTGATACTCTTGGTTAAAGCATCTACCACTAAGTTAAATAAATATGGACTTAAAGATGATAGGTCAATCCTTATAGGAAAGTCTTTTCACTACAAAAGAAGCGGCGATTAGCCGCGCACGCGTCCCGGCGGCACGCCAAAAACCGCCCCCGCGAAAACGCGTTCCGGCGGTCTAAGCCATCCGAGGGCGAGTTGCGAGGGAAAATTTTTTTTTTGTGGTGCATTCGTTGCGGCGGTCACAAAAATAATACCCGCCCCAACGCAGCATAAAAAAAATACTTAAAAAAAAATTTTCATTGGCGCTGTGCGTTGGGGCGGTCGACCGCCCCGACGCGAATAAAAAAAGTTTTTTAAAGAAATAAAATCGCGTTGGGGCGGTCACCCGCCCCCACGGTGCACAGAGATTTGTGCGTATTTAATGTCGCGTGGGGGCGGTCGACCGCCCCCACGCGAATAAAAAAAATTTAAAAAAAAATAAAATCACGTTGGGGCAGTCACCCGCCCCCAAGGCGCACAGAGATTTGTGCGCATTTAATGTCGCGTGGGGGCGGTCGACCGCCCCAACGCGAATAAAAAAATTTAAAAAAAATAAAATCACGTTGGGGCGGTCACCCGCCCCCACGGCGCACAGAGATTTGTGCGCATTTAATGTCGCGTGGGGGCGGTCGACCGCCCCAACGCGAATACAAAAAATTTAAAAAAAAAATAAAATCACGTTGGGGCGGTCACCCGCCCCCAAGGCTCACAGAGATTTGTGCGTATTTAATGTCGCGTGGGGGCGGTCGACCGCCCCAACGCGAATAAAAAGAATTTTAAAAAAAAATAAAATCACGTTGGGGCGGGCAACCGCCCCCAAGGCGCACAGAGTTTTGTGTGCATCTACTGTCGCGTGGGGGCGGTCGCCCGCCCCACGTTGCTATCTCTCCCTATAAATAACCTCCCCCCCATTTCTACCGCGCGCACAATCTCTTCTTTCTCACTTTCTACCTTTTGTGTTTCTTGCAGTTTTCATTGTTGGTGCACACATGATGTCTAAAAGTTTGTCTTACTTTTGGTATAGGTATTGTTTATTTTTTCTTTTTTATTTTATTATATCTGATTGTTTTTATTTCTTATTATTTTGTTTTCGTAATATATCTTATTTATTTTTCAGATATTTTCTCTTATTCTTTGTTTCGTTAGAATTTATCTTATGGATTTTGGACATGATCTTTTTGTGCTTGATGGTTTAGTATATATTTATTTCATATATATTACAATAAAATTAATTTTTGCTGCATTTGTTTTGTTTTTTTCTTGTTTTTATTCCTTTTTCGGTCTTCAATTTAAGTCATTATCATTAAATTGTTCGCATGAAGCAATTTTTTTTTAGTAAATATAACAGCATGCCGGCGGTTCGATACGCCAGCACTATTTGATTTTTTTTCAAAAAAAAAATCACATGGCGGCGGTCGTAACCGCCCCCATGCCTTTTTTTAAAAAAAAAATAAAAAATTTTGGCGGCTGGTAAGTCCGCCGCTACGTCCGCCCCAACGCGTAGCGGCGGTTCCAAGGGAGCTACAGCGTTCCCTCGTTCCGCCCCCACGCAGCGTTCCCTCGTTAAAATCGCCGGCGGTAAATTTGACCGCCGGAGCGCCATGGGGGCGGTTAGAACCGCCCCTACGCTGGGAAAATACCCGCCGCAGATCTGCCCTTTTTTGTAGTGTTTGTTTCACCTTCAGATGCTCGAACCTTAATCAATATTCCATCATACATATATTGTATTGTTTTAATACATGTAACACCAACTCCTTTCTTTTCTAAGGCCAAAGTACATCTTACTACCTAATATGTTTTTTCTAAGTCAACAAAGATCATATGTAAGTCTCTTCTTCTACTTTGATATATGAAAGTGAGAGACGCTGTATAATCATATAAGAGTATAAGTATTAAGTTATTATTTATGTATTATGTGTAAATATAGGAATTGATATTGGCATAAGTTCCTCAAAGCATTAGGAGGGAAAAAGTTACTTCAGAATTGAGTTCAAATGTATAGATAGCATTTTATTATATAACAGCATATTTACATATATAAATTTCATATTATCTTATATGATTATATTGTATGTTTTGATCCTTTTAGGTACATTCGAGGTATATTTGAGGGGAGTATTCCAAGGAATAGGTGACTTTCTATCCTTATGCTATGGATTGATATGTATTAATTAACTCAATTGTTAAAATCAGAAACCTTGTAGTATATTTTCCATTATTCTTAGTGGCTGGAAGAAGTTACCCCACTATTCTTAGTGGCTGGAAGATACCTAGTATTCTTAGTGGCTGGAAGTTACCCCACTATTCTTAGTGGCAGGAAGATTACCTCACTATTCTTAGTGGATGGAAGATACCCCATATTATTCTTAGTGGCTGGAAGTTTACCCACTAATATTAGTATCTGCAACATTACCTCTCACTATTATTAGTGGTTGGAGTCCCTTCGGGGACATCCGATATTATTAGTGGTTGGAAGTTACCTCACTATTATTAGTGACTTGGAAGATTACTTCACTATTATTAATGTTTGGAAGATCTCCCCACTATTCTTATTAGTTGGAAGTTTCCTTATTATTATTAATGAGTGGAAGATCACCCCATTGAAGTTACTTTACACTTATTAGTCCCACTATTCTTAATGGTTGGAAGATTGTCCTACTACTCTTAGTGGCTAAAAGTTACCTTATTATTGTAATTAACTGAAAGATTTCCCCAGTCCTCTTAGTGGCTAGAAGATCAACTCACTATTCTTTGTGGATGTAAGATACCACTATTCTTAGTGGTTGGAAGTTACCTCAATATTATTAGTGGCAGGAAGATACCCACTATTATTAGTGGCTGGAAGATGGAAGATCACCTCACTATTATTAGTGTGGGAATATCACCTCAATATTCTTAGTGTGATTAAAAAAACCCATTTCTTCTAAGTGTATTTGTTTTATGTTTTTTTTTTAAAAAAATAAATTTATTCAAAATTTTGGGTTTCTGATAGATGGAAAGTGGTTATAAATTAACTAAGATGTTATAATATAGTTGTATAAAGTTTGGTGTTATATAACCTATGAGTTATGCATATTTAGTCTCCTAACCATCTGATTTAATTTAGATAATATTTGGTGTGAAATTCATATGATTTGAAATTGAACTTGAGCTCTAAACATTACGTGACAACTTCCTATGTGAAATTGAATCTTAATTACCTAAAACATTTAAATTCGTTTTCATTTTCAAAAAATAAATTAAAAGATAATAAGAAATTCCATGATATTCCGTTATGTCAACTTGTAATGTTTCTCCATTATTTGCTATAAAAAAATGTTTCTCCATTATTTCGATGAAGTAGACTTTTAAGTGATTCCCCGCCCCCTCCCAATGTTGAGTAAATTTACCTTTTTCATTTGTTTTTATTGATGCATGTTTCTTTGTCCTTCTATGAGCTTTCAATGCTTCTCCTAGTGTTTGGAGTGGTGTGTGATTAATTTAAAATAAAATACAAATGTATCTGCGTAGCAAAACCTATGCATATATATTGAAAAACTGAAAAAGGAAACTTTGCTAAACTGATATGATTTCCTGGAGGTTAACAATAAGTTGCAAAAAAATTATACTCTCTCCGGTCCTAAATATAAGACCTAATTGACTTTTTTGAAAAATCCTAAAAAAGAGCAAAATAAGTTAATTATAAATTGATTTACCTAATTTTTTCCCTTAAACTAGTTTATTTTACTTATAAACTAATGGATAATCTAAAAATATATCAAATATGTCATGATTTAATAGACTATTTTGCAACCTTAACCTCTCCAAAAAAAAGTTATCTAGGTCCTATATTTAGGACCGGAGGGAGTAATGTTTATAATTCAAATACAAGTCAAGTTGATCTTCAAGCTAAGCATGCTCTGAAAATATATGTCATCATCGTCGTGTGGGCTAGTTATGTAGATAAAAATTAACGAGTGCCTATGTTGTTGGGACAAATAAAAGCAAACTAGAACAGCATATAATTAAATCAGAAATACTATCAAATCTTCCGGGGAAAGGAACCAAAGTTAAAAATTCCAAGATATAAACTTCCTTCAACTATATGATCATAAGTTATGAATTCAAATAAAATATTCATACATTGTTTTTCAATGCAAAATATATGTTCTAAAGGATGCATATATGGATCTAAAACTTTAAGCCATGTTTCTCCAGCTTCTCTTGAGTAATAGTATTAAGTCGTTGAACCATGTCAGGCGTAAAAAAATTCTTCCAATCTCCAACTTCTCCATGTCTAAAGAAAGTTCTATTTTCTAAACCAGATGTCAATTTTCCACTTTTATTCACTTCCAAGTTGCTCAAATTCTCAAAACTGCATAGTTTCAATATATCACCAATAACATTACCATTCTCTTCCTCTTCAGAAAATCCATACCCAATAAACTCCGCTAGATCCTTCAATGCACTAGTTGGCTTTTCCTTTAGTTCCTCAAACCTCAAGAACATTATCTTATGTGGCCTCTCCAAACTCTCCTTATAATATCCCAATACATGATCCCAAACTGGCCCATAAACACTAATTCCTTGGCAAAACTTGTCAAACCAATCCTCAGTTAAATTGACCTCTTGAGTTTTCGGTATTAACCCATATGTAAAGTGCCATAGCGAGACAAACAGATCCTTAGGGTCTCTACATAAGTAGACTATCTTACACCTGGATTGTTTAACAGACTCCGGCAATGAAATGTAGGAGAGATGGCTGGAAAAGAGCCTTGGCGGCGTGAGCAAGCTCAAATCAGGCATGCTTTTTTGAAGGTAGAGTTCAAATTCCAAGAATGGAATAAGTGCATGAGGGTTAGAAGTATATAGAGGATGATGATTATCTGTTTGGTGCATCAGGTTTGAATTTGGGTTTGGATAAAAAGTCTTACGGTTGATGATAGCAAAAGTAAGGGCTTTTAGCCAAGTGGTACCAGATTTTGGTGAGGTTATGAGAAGGACGTCTGAGTCACATGCTTGGAAGTGATTTTGACAATTTTGAACACCTTGCAATTGCTTGGCAGTAAGCCAAAAACCTTGAAATTGATAAATCTTTGAACCAATCCAACCGGTTTCGACCGGTAAGGTGGCAATCAAGTGCTTGCACTCTTGGGACAAGGTTTCTTCTTCTTGAAGGTACTCGTGAAACAAAACATCAGAGGGTCCAGAATTTTTTACAGCCATGATTGTATATTTTATAAGTATATTGTAATGTGACAAGTGTGCCTGTGCGTGTGAGACTGTTGATGGGTTTGTGGTTTATATAATGTTGGGACAGAAAGGGTGGAGGTAGGCAAAACCGTACGCATCTTTTCACAAGAATGGTGACAGATATGTTAAGTTCACTATAATTGGCGGTAAACGAAGCAGGCAGCTGTGGTTTGAAAATTTAATGAACTGTCCCGGATTGGCTTATGGTATATAGGGCAGCAAGAAAAATACACAATCTTGGAATCTCCGTCTTCACTCCATTATCACAATGACAACGATAATATCTTAAAGATTTAATTATATAAAAGGTGTGTGAACGCATATTTAAAATATTTGAACGTTGATTTTCACCATCACTACTTCTCTAAATCCATTGGTTCGTTTTATTAATCTAATGGAAAATTATGGATTATTTAAAAGAGATACTACCTCTGGTCCTAAATATAAGACCTAGATAACTTTTTTGGGAGAGATTAAGGCTGCGAAATAGCTCATTAAATTATGACATATTTGATATATTTTTAGATCATCCATTAGTTTATAGGTAAAATAGACTAGTGTAAGGAGAAAAAAATTAGGTAAATCAATTTATAACGAACTTATTTTGCTTTTTTTAGGATTTTCCAAAAAAGTCAACTAGGTCTTATATTTAGGACTAGAGGGAGTATGATGCATGAGAGGTGTCCAGATAGATTTGGAGAAGTTGATTCCATCAGCAATAAATGTTGTTTTGCATAATTAAATGAGACAAGTTAATAGGGTGCGTGCACCTTCCATTCTGACAGCATTATAAACAGGATGTGCTCCATTCACTTGTTCCTTACCCCAGCCAAGTATTCTTAGGCTTTATTTTTTTGTTGTCTTTCCTTATTCTTGTGATCTGTTGTGCGATCACTATTGAGCTCTAGTGGTCTGACATTGTTTAGGTTTGGAAGACTTGAATTGACACCAGTCTTTTACTCCAATAGTCAAATAATTTATTGATTCCCAATATTCTTCCAAAAACTAACAAGTATAATAGTTAAATGAAGTGCTTTCTAATTCTTGAATGTAAACCATTCATATCGATTGCAAAAATTAGGCAATTTTTAATGAATAATGATAATTTCTAATGTAAATGGTTATAAATGATATTTCATGTTCGAACAAAAAAAAAATATTTCTGTGAATAATAAAACAATACAATCTTTTTAAAAAGTAATTACCTAAACTGATTTTTTAATAATTATAAATAAATTTTCTAACTCCAATATTTAAAATGATGAGAGGGAACATTATCTTTTCAAGAAGAGAACCGATTTGTAAAAGGTATATTTAGTATTTCATAATTAAAATTTTCAAATATTAATTTACTGATTAAGGGGTGAAGTGTGATATCACCTTGAAGGAAATCAGTCAAGTAGAAGAATGCACAAAAGAGAATATTCAGATTCATTCATAATATCGATTGCATACTTACTTGAGTCCAAATACAAGTCAAAATATAGCATGGAGATTCATGGGTAGTGGATAGTTACTTTGCATACTTAATTGGCTCGAACAAAACTTAGTTATAGCTAAAATTAAAGGGGCATTAAATGAAAATAATATAAATAATTAAGAAAAAATTGTGAAATCATGACAATCTTTGGCTAACCCTCAACTGCATTTTGTTGCCCCCCCCCCCCCCCAACACACACACACACACCGGGGTCCCCCAAAAATGATGTTTGGGCAGCAATGTGTCCTTATCAAACCCACCTTAATCATGTACATTGTTGCTAATACATTTTAAGTTAATTGCGCAAAAAGCATTAGTCTTTTTGAACAAGTATTCTTAGAATTCAGAACTTTGTCCTTATCAAACCCACCTTAATCATGCACATTGTTGCGCCCCCCCCCCCCCCCCCCCAAAAACCACCACCCGGGGGTCCCAAAAAAAAAAGGCTCAGGCCCATTTATATTCATGACGCCCGTATATTTCTATCAAGTGACACAATATGCATGGACCAAATGTCTCCATTCCATTCAAAAAGCAAGCCTAAGCGGATGACTATGACATACCGCATTTACTCAACCACAACCCCCATATTAAAACAAAGGAAGTTTTTTATTGGACTGAAAACAAAGGAAGTTGAATACATGATATTTGCAAATGAAGTTTGATAAAAGTTAGTTAGTGCTATATAATTCACGTTATAATAAGATTCTATAAAAAAAAAGGTTGTTTGGCATAAATTTAATTGGATGAAAAAAATTACTTAACTTTAAAATGATGTTTGGGACATAAATCAGTGGCACAAACCATGTGAAAATGCTGGGGAAAAAAAAACCAAACCATGTGAAACATAAGTTTTTTCATTCAGCTTAGGTTAAAGGTGTGTTTAATGTTTTGAAGTAAATTTGGGATGACTCCACCACGTAGCAGCGCTACTAAAACCGCTGCTATCACATTGGGTCCTATAGCATTTATAAAACACAATTGCTACCATCTAAATGAATAAGCTCTACTGTGTTTTTCATTTGTAATAGCGATGGTTCGTACACTTAAGAATTAATTTATTTAGGAGCGAGCGAACATAGTTTTGTGGCTCTAAAATCGAAATCCCTTCAAATAATATATACACTTCGATGTGTTTTACCCTTGTCACTTATTGTAACATAATAGCATGAAAGCTTTTTTCCATAAACAAGAATGTACACACGTGTTACGTTACAAGATGAATTACCTCCATTGAATGATATCAGATTATTCATTTTGAACCATACAATAATTATAATAGTTACCCTTTAAATTCATTAAAATCACTTTCAATTCATAGTTACCTGGCCTTTTCGTTGACTACAATTTTTCTACCTTAGAAAACATATTATCTAATTTTGGTTAGAGAAAAAATATTAGTTAGGGCTAAAGTATAAAAAAATCCATGTAACTGTCACAAAAGTGAAAAAATACCCATGTGAAATTCTTTGGAGCAAAAACTATCCATCAAATTTTAAAACTGGGGTAAAGGTATCCATCACTGTTAATTTTTTGACTTCTTCACTCATTATCCTTTTCCGCGTCATCATCACACAAGGGCAAATAATTACATATATAAATTTTCACGTGCTTTGGTGAGTGATGAAGCGACAGAGAATGTTAAGTGAAAAAAGTCAAAAAATTAAGAGTGATACGCACTTTTGCTTCACTTTTGAAATTTGATGGTTAATTTTGCTCTAAAATAATTTACATGAATATTTTTCCACTTCCATGACAATTACATGAGCATTTTTTGCATCTTAGCCCTATTAGTTAAGTAAGTTAAAATCACACTATATTCCTAACACAGTTTAACCACATTTCTTTATTCACATATTTCATCTTTTGCTTGTAATGTATAAAGACCAAACTCAATTCAAGTACTCACTTGGTGGGGGTGCTGGGGAAGAGATATATTAGACACTCTTACCCCTACTTTTAATTATATAGGTTACCCAAGACATATATTTTTAATTAATTACACTAAATGAAAAGTAATAAAACCCATCATTTATAATTTTTTTAAAAAAATATATTTCCGAACTTTTTTTTGTTTATCTCCACCCGCGTGTCAAGTGAGACTAATCCTTCGTTGTTCTGAAGTCCCTCATATAGGGGTAGACAACTGACCTATGAATTTACTCCATTCACAAGGGCTAGGAATCAAACCCCCAACCACTTGCTTAAGGAATGAGAGTAGTTACCACTCACGCCAACACGTTACATTTCCGAACCCTTTGATAATTAACTTTTACAATCAAAATTGTGCACAAAATCTATAGATCCACCTCCGAAAGATCCAAATTTAATCATTTAAGACCTATTCCCGATTATATGCTCAATAAATCATTAAGCCTTCCTAGCTAGAGTTTCATGGTAGGAGGGTTAAATCTTCCCTACCAAAAGAAACTATCTTAAATTATTTGAGGAGAGAAGCTAGTGGTAGCTCACATGTTCTCAAATCTCACTGCTCTGCCATATGCTTTGACACATTGGTTTATGTGAACCCACGTGCATGGCTTCTACGAAGTGCGAACCCCTCTGGCCTTCCGTATATGGCATCTGTGAAATCACGCTGGCAAATCAAGACATTATTGTTACAGTGTACAGTGAAGGTAAATATACGGTCTTAACAACCAGACGCTTTGATTAAAGCAATAAAGGAGGTGAGGTCCAATGGAGATCAGTTTTGGTACCAAAATGAAGAATCAAATCATCAAAAGAAAATGAAGATTTATATGGAAGAGAAATGCTAGAGATATGGTGGAGCCAACCTCTAAGGACGAAGAAATTAAAGTGGATGAAAAATTTCTCTTAATTATTACTAATTCAATTCTCGCGAATAAAGTGTATGAAACAGAAGCACTGACTGGTTTAGCGAATGATCAGGTGGTGGTGTTTCAAAGGGAGGAACCGGAGACTTTTACGATATATAAATCTCTTGAAGGAACGGGTGTGATAATAACAGGGGAATTCTAACATCATGTTAACGTTGAAGAATATAAAGAAGATTGAAATGTTGAAGTAATTTTGGGAAAATCCAAAGGTTTTGGTCAACAATACAACAATATAAGGAGTGGTGGTAGGATAAAACTGTAAATTAGGGAAAGTGTTGCTTGATTAGAAATGATATTAAGAAAGTAGTGAATGAAGCTCATGATAAATTGTTTAAGTGGTTTTGTAAGGAGTGAGGGGTAAAGGCCGGGAAACAAATTACGAATAATAAGGAGAAAATTTGAGAGATTTGGATTTAAGATATACAAAAGTTAAAGAAGGTAAAATTTAGGGCGAAGACCCAAAAATAATACTACCTCTGGTCCTAAATATAGGACCTAATTGACTTTTTTTTGGAGAGACTAAAATTGCGAAATAGGTTATTAAATGATGACATATTTAATATATTTTTAGATTATCCAATAGTTTATAGGTAAAATAAACTAGTTTAAGGGAAAAATTTGGTAAATCAATTTATAATTAACTTATTTTGTTTTTTTAAGGATTTTTCAGAAAAAGTGAATTAGGTCTTATATTTAGGACCGGAGGGAGTACATAACTATTAACCAAGGAATAGAAATAGTACATAATTATTCCAACGTACAAAAATGATACCCAACTTTTATCATGTAATCAAAAATGATATTTTCACTAATATAAAAATAATATTAAGCATGAAAAGTCCAAAATGCCCTTATAAATTAATCGCTCCTCGGTAAAAGTTTATTTAATTATAAGGGCATTTTGGACATTTCATATCTAATATTATTGTCATATTAGTAAAAATATCATTTTTGATCACATGGTAAAAGTTGGTATCATTTTTGTACCTTGGAATAGTTATGTACTATTTTTGTTCCTTGGCCAATAGTTATGTATCATTTTTGGGTTTTCGCCCTAAAATTTAGACCACCAAATGAGATATTATGATTTTATGTGAGACCTGCTTTTTTAAGTTTTTTGATGATGGATTTAAAGGTTCAACCATTTTGAGTGTGGATGGTAAGGGAAGCTCATATAAAAGTGGAAAATATCAAAGCTGTTAGAACAAACTGTATATAGATTTACGTTTGCATTGTTAAGATAAAGGTGGTTTGTTGTAGCTTCTAAAATTATTTAATGAGATTTTATGGTTGAGGAAGTTGCCTCATAATTGAAAAAAATGTATACTTCACTGCCTTTTTATTGAAGGAGAGTCAAACACAAATAACTATGGATGGTGCAAATATAACAATAAGCTTTTTAAAAGAGCAATTTTACCAATGTCTGAGGCCACAATGAGCCCACAGTTCTTCACTGCGAGCCTCTTTGTTTATTTTGTTCTTCTATCTTGGCTCCTCCTATTTGGCCCTTGCATTCGTACAAAATGAAAGAAGACAAGAAAGATGATCAGATGGTTCTTAAATTCAGTTAGAAACAATCAACACACATTTGTGGCCAATTAATCCGATTTCTAAACTAATTTACAATAAAGGTGTCTAGATATTTAATCAAGCATAAATGGATCTCTGTATTTGCATATTTAGAATGTTAATAACTTCAATTTAGTACATACAAATTTAAGCATTTTCTCAATGAAACTATAGCAAAAGATGATTGAGCATGAGTTAAGAATGAAGACTAGCTAGTATTTTGAAAGACAATTTGGGTTTGTACTAGAAAGGTCCACGATAGAGGTGATATTTGTACTAAGCTTGATGGAATAATGTCGAAGTAAATGAAGATATTTCAATATGATTTCCATGGATTTAGAAATGTTTTGACAATAAATTGACTTATAAAAGACGTATGTTCGTGTGCTAGGGGCCCGTTTGGTTGGACTGAAAGTGTATAATGAAAATGGAAATGGAATTGATGAATGTGAGGGGGTAAAGATGGAAAGTAGAGGTAAATTAGGTAATGATGAGAAAGTAAAGTTTGTGGGCCCAGGAAAAGTGTGAGATGGAGAGAGAAAACTTGTGGGCCCCAAGATATATGTAAATTACCGAAAAATCATCCACTTTCCCTTACTATACTTTCTTTCTCAACTTTCTATAGCAACCAAATGGACCCTAAGAGTATGTTTGGTTGGTAGAAAGGAAAGTAAAGAATTAGAAATGGAAAGGGTAAGAGATGGAAAGTAGAGGTAATGATTAGAAAGTAAAGTTTGTGGGCCCCACGAAAAGTGTGAGATGGAGAGAGAAAACTTGTGGGTCCCGGGATATATGTAAATGACCATATTACCCCTTAACTTTCCAATTATTTTCAAGCCACTTTCATTGGTCTCTAACAACCAAACAAGCCCTAAGAGATATACTTTGGAAAACTTTAAAAGATTGAATTGGCCTACATTATGGATAATTTTTTATGCCATCTTTGTTGAGCTTAGTACTTGTGCTCAACGAGATTATCATATGATGAGAAGTCCACAAGTGCATGTTTTTTTTCCAATGATATAGTCATTTTCCATCTAAGTAATAGTAAAATAGAATATATATGCATTGTAGTTTTGAAAGTAAACAAGTATAGTTGGTATGGAGGATAAATTGAGAGTGAGATCAAACTATTCTTCATTTGACAAAGTATAATACTTGAGAACAATTATACAATAAGACAATAGGATTGATGGCATTGTCAACCATGAAAATCAAGATGGGTGATACAAGTAGATGAAAGTTATTAGAAATCTTTGCAATTGGAAATTATCTCATAAGGTATGTAAATAGAAAGTTTTATCACACACAACTATAAGATTAGCAGTATTGTATGGTAGTGAATGTTGGGTTTTGAAACATAATCTAAATATAAAATAATGAGGTAGACAAAATGAATATGTTGATAGATGGACATGATCAAAGAAGGGCATTGGTCATGTAACGTAAAGGGTAGAACGAGCGAACTGGAGTCATATTAGAGGTGGAAGAGGGAGATCGAGGAGAGCACAGCTAAGTAAAATTGTAGAGTAAGATCTTTATCATTGTTGTTGTATTACTACTGAATTATTATATTTATCAATGAGCTTGTTAGTTACCTAAGTAAAATGAGTGATTGGCCTAATAGTCCAGTTACATAATGCTTTTAAACATTTTTGTGCATGTAAAACTAGATAATACAATTTTTTTTTTGACCATATAGGTAATACAATTTCAAAATAAGCACAAATTTAAAGCATAATGATGTTACATCAACTACCGTCTACCGTTCAAAAATACTTACGATAGCAAAGATACAAAATAAGGTTTTGAAATGATGGAAAATTTCAAATCTATCCATTAATTCATTGATGTTGACTGCTTATCAAACAATCAAACCCGTTGCAAAGAATTTTGCCTCTTATGGTTTATTTAGTCTTTTGCATGACCTAATGATTGCACAACTCTCCTTTTCTTTGGATATTTCTCTTCTGTTAAATGTTATCAAAGAATTTGGATGAGTTGATACTTGTGTAACATCATCAGCCACACCTTTCTGCCACCTTCCTCTTTCTATCCTTCCACCACATGGATAATTTATAACACAAAACTGCCCTTATTCATAGCTCATTATTAGCTGAAAGGCAACTCCACCTACGATGAAGAAATCAAAAGGAATGATGGTGGGGTGGGGTAGTGGGGATTGGCAGTGCCATCATCGAGAAGGTACAGCCATTATTGTGGTGTACAAAAGACCCAATTGTAGCACTTAGGGCCATTGAGAGCCAAAATGTAATGCAACACATGTAAGAAATATTTATCAAATAATCAACATTTGTTGAATTGTCGGCGATTTATTTTTACCCCTTCTGGAACAAATATTTATATGTATTTTTATACTATTTTCTTGATTAACCTATTATATAAACGATCGATGTTTTTCTACTTAATAGGGTGACATTTTTGTATAATTTTTTTCTTCTTAATGAGGGTGATATTTTGTAATATTTTGATAACTTTTTAGATATTTTTCCACATGGAAAAAAGTTATAGTTTGACATTCCATGGATAAAAAATTGTGGATAAATTTACAGTTACACTTAGCCTTTTCTAAATGAGAGTTCATATATTTCATCTCGTTTATTATAACATTATTCGTTATTTTAAACCCTCTAACTTATTCTCCCGTAATTTCCACTTCCTTTTTAATCGTAAGCAAGAAAAGAATCAAGTACCATCTACTAACCAGTCATGCTACACATTTATAAGTAGAATTGGAAAAACAATTATGATGAAGAAGCACTTCTATATAAGGATGCAAGGTGGCAGTACAACCTGAAAATAATAAATGGGCACTGCAAAGCTAAGTTTAAAATTGTTTGTTTTCTTTAGCATAAAAGTGACCCCACATATGTAATAAATGTAAGGTTGGAAGTAGGCTTAGACTGATGTGGGTTTCAAATGATTAAAAATGTAGGATTTAAGCCTAGGCCTAAGTTCAAGCCTTCTAAAGCCTAATAAAACCTGAAAGGATATTCGTAATTCTAGTTGAAATATAAACTCTTAAATAGGCTTAAAGTCTATATTTCTAATTCCATTCTTTAAATATATTAAAATGCTTATGGATGCTTCAAAAAGATTTTATGATTTAAAAACTAGATTTTGACCATTACTTTTTTTTATAACAAGATCTTTACCATTACTTTTATCTAATAAACTATGATAAATTATCCTTTTGATATCATAATATTTCATATGGGTACAATTGAAATAAACTTATTATTTGCAACAATTATTATGTTTGAGATCATATCATACAAATTAGAGAAGAGTAACGAATTAACAATGCTTCTTAAGTATTTTAAAAGGTTCAAAAATAGGTAAACAATTGATGAGAGAAAAGGTTGAGATGTGGAGCTTATTAGATATAAAGATAAGTTGGTAAAGTTATAATTACTTTATATAATTTATTTATTTATTTTATTTTATACTCCCTCCGGTCCCTAATGTAAGAGCCCAAAATTTGAATGGTTTTGGTCCCTAATGTAAGAGCTCACCCCATATTCTCTCCTCATTTAATGCATTTTTTCCTACTTTACCCCTAACCCTCTTTCATATTTATTAATGCTTATGTATTTCTCTCTCTTAAAAGTACCATAATAAATATGGGCAATTTTGGAAAAGAAGCATTAACTCCAGACACCCAACTAACATTCACATGTTTTCTTAAGAAGCGTTTTTTTGGCGGCTAACTCTTATATTAGGGACTGGAGGGAGTATATTGCAATAGAAATTACAAAACAATTAAATAGGTTAGATACGTAGGCTTATAGATTAGGCCTTATGAAAAAGGTCAAACCAATTTATTTATGAAAAAGGTCAAACCAATTTATTTAAGTACATTTGGACACAAGTATGGCTCATTCACTGACTCGACTAAACTATGTTTATTGCAAGCAAGATAGGTCGTAGGTTTCTGATAAATAGGTGGTGGGCTCTTGATAAGAGCCTGACATTCCCATTAGTAAATAATGTATTCTTCTACTAATAGGATAAAGATTAGAACATACCAATTATGTTTGTTAAACCAATTCAACTATCTCATTACAATCAAAAATAGCTAATATAGTAAATAGCTAGCTCATAAATATGTATTTAATTAAAACTTTGATTTAACTTTATCACTATTACTTAATATTTTAAATGACAGAAAAAAACGATCAGCCAAAGTGAAATATTAATCAGATGAGAAAAATCATAAACAAGTATTATACTCCCAAAATAATTTGTACATTATAAACTAAAGAATTCTTGTAGACACTGACTAATAATTTAGAACTAAAGATTAGGCAAAGGATATGGTTTGAATCCACCTCATCAGCTACTTATTTAAGACATGAGAATATATTGTACATAGACGGCTCGCAGACGCCGATGAGCACATTGCAATACTATCCATCTGGCTAAGAGCCCAAAATTGGTAATTTAAATTAATAATTATTTTTAACGTTATTTTGAGTTAGGTTGTTTAACAATTATAATGTCATAATTATAGAGGATCATGGTCACCATTTCTGATTTTCTTTATTATATTAGTCATACGTCGTAACTTTCTTAAACTAATTAAAGCAACTTGGAAGATAATAATTGAGACTCAAGAGTTCCAATCAAATTGCAAAGAAACAAAAAACAATAATAGAATATGTAATGAGATTTTATTTATTGCTTATTTAAAGAAAAACTTCACACTACTAGAACATTGTCACTTTACAAATTCCACAACACTTCGTGTTTGACATTTGAAATCAGCCAATACTTCAAAGTAGCCAATACTTCAAAGTCCAGAATGACGTCGACACGTACACAGCATACAGCGATGCACTTCTTATAAAAAGCATGGTAATAATTGATCCACGTGAGTACGTGATAGAAATTACATAATGGGTTTCAAGCGAATGTAACAACAAAGAATCTAAGTAAAATTTTACCTAAAATTTATTCTTCTTCTTAATTAGAAACAGAATGTTCTAAAGGATATAAACGGATCTAAAACTTCAAACCATGTTTCTCCAGTTTTTCATGAGTAATAATATTAAGTTGTTCAATCATTTCAGATGAGAGATAATTCTTCCAATCCCCAACTTCTCCACGCCTGAAGAAAGCCTTAGTCTCTTCTCCAGATGCCAAGTTTCCAGTCTTATTCACTTCTAAATTGCTCAAATTATCGAAACTACATAAATTCAATATATCTTCGACAACATTACCACTCTCTTCCTCCTTAGAAAAACCATACCCTATAAACTCAGCTAGCTCCTTCAATACCCTATTTGGCTCCGCCTTTAGCTCCTCATACCTCAAGAACATTATCCTATTCGGCATCTCCAAACTTGCCTTGTGGTACCCCAACATGTGATCCCAAAATGGCCCATAAAGGCTCACTCCTCGACAAAACTTGTCGAATGAATCCTCAATTGAATTAGTCCCTTTGACTTCAAGTCTCAACTTGTTGGTGAAGTGCCAAAGCGAGACAAATATGTCCTTAGGGTTTCTACACAAATACACTATCTTACACTCCGAACTCTTTATGGACTCTGGCAATGAAACATGAGGTAGGTGACTTGAGAAGAGCCTAGGCGACGAAAACAAACTCAAATCAGGCTTGGTTTTGTGAAGATATAGGTCAAGCTCCAAGAAGGGTACAAGAACATGAGGGTTAGTAGTAAGGAGAGGATGATGAGAGAGACTAGTTTGGGTGGGATTATAGGTTTTGCGGTTGAGGATTGCAAAAGTTAGGGCTTTGAGCCATGTAGTGCCAGATTTAGGTGAAGTGATAAGGATTATATCTGAGTCTTGAGCTTGGAAGTGGTTTTGACAGTTGAGCACTCCTTGCATTTGCCTTGTGGTGTGCCAAAAGCCTTGATATTGGTGCAGCCGGTTCGCAACCCAACCCGGTTCAGTCGGTAAGGTGGCAATAAGCTCTTTGCATTCTTGAGAAAGGCCATGTTCTTGGAGGTAGGCAGGAAGATCATGAGATAGCTTAGAATAATTTTCTACTTGAGGCATGGTTGATAAACAATAACAATATAAATCTATGAAGAGAGAACACAATTAGATCTTGCAATCTATGAAGTGAAGATAAAAGCTTGGAAATGGGTTTATATAATAAGGCAATGAGATAGTAATCGAGGGAAAAGCTAAGTGGAAAAATAGTGGCCATCACTATCTGGCAACTAAAAGAAACAAAGTGGGACCATATGTCGGATCAGAGTGTACAAAGTTTTACCGTTCCGATTTAATTCACGCAGACTTTTTCTGAAAATTTTCCGTAAAACCAATAAGAATGAAGAGTCGGGGTTGTGGTTTGTGGGCACGAAGGCAACAAGACTTATATGCCACCTTAATAGTGCAATGATATCCCACTAGCGTGGTTGGTTGAACATGTCTAGTAGTAGCTACAGTCTCCCCTCCCTTAGAAATAAATAAGATTTTTAAGGGGAAATATACAGTTTTGAAATCTTATGAAAAATTCTTACAAATTCAACAATTTATCCATGCATCTTCAACCAATGTTTCTTAATCTTAATAAGGTATTTAAAAAGCTCTCACAAAAAATATTGGATGGAATATATAATACTTCAATTTATCTATAATTTCCTATAATAAATGAAAGCAAGAGATAGATATGGGATTATGTAACTCATGACCATGTCAGAAATAGTTCATTTTATTTTTTAAAATATCATTTTGTTACTTTATAAAAAAAATTGACCATGCTAAAATAAGATAAGACAATAAAACAAGTGAATTAAGAATATGCCAATGTTCAGAGAACCAGCATGATCACCGCCCAATTCAAACAATTTCACCAACACCGAACACATATTCGATACGGTGATATCAGCAAAATGGGAGGTGAAAACCAATCACGACGAGCTGGATTTGTTCATTTGGAGGAATGCATGGGTTACTCTAAAAAAAATTAATTTGAAGGGCCAAAGTTTGAGTATCCGTTAAGAAAAATGTCAAAATTTACTCCATCCTTCATTCCGAAATATACAATATTTGATGAGTTAGAATTAGTCCTAAATATAGAATCAAATTCTAAGTTTTGACAATTTTTTATGTAAATTAGCACTCTTTGTGTTTCTTCAAAAGTAATTAAGTAAAAAAAAGGAAAATGAGTAAGATAATAGGATTGGGACAATGTTTGAAAAATATATGATTGATACATTTTAAAAATAAGCACACTATACTAACAAACATAATTAACAGCTATAAATTTAGTTAATTAAGACCTATATTTATGACTACTGAAATGAGCATCTAGAAGTGCTTTAAAAATGATTTTATCTAATTGCCAATAAAAGTATTTGTTAGGAAAGACAAAAAATATATCTAAGCCTCAGAAAGGATATTTAGTTAGGGTGCAATGTGAATTTAAGATATTAATGATCGTACGATAAAAAATGGATTGACTCAAATAGAATATACTTTCATCCCAAAAATGGTAAGAACCAATTCAATTGGCGGGCGTAACGCTGACATATAACATCGATCATATATTTTTTATTCTAAAAAAATTTATATTTTTCGAGTAGTAATTTATTTATATTTGTTTTTAACAAGCATTGAAAAAATGCAAGGAAAATAGCCAAACAATAGTAAACATTCTAAAGTTATGAATTAAATAAAAGGAAAATCCCAAATAAATCTCTCCCAATACCCGAAAGGACAAGTGAGTAATCTAAACTTCCAAAAGGACTATGAAGGAAGCAGCACCTACCTGTCATTTTAAAATTTTGCGAAAAGACAAAATTGCCCCCATCCTAAGACACAAATTATTACCCCACCCTACAGTCACCCTAACACCCACTCTCTTCTTGCAATTTGTGTTTTAGGATGGAGACAATTTTGTCTTTTCACAAAATTTTAAAATGACAGGTATGTGTTGGTTCCTTCATATTCCTTTTAGAAGTTTAGTTTTCTCACTTGTCCTTCTGAGTATTGAGAGGGATTTATTTGAGATTTTTCTTTAAATAAATATATTCTTGAGAATTAATGTCCATTATTTTTTAAGTAACCGCTAAAAAGCCATGTGTATTTGGAATTCTTATGAAGAGCATTTTTGCCTCGAAAATGTCTAAATATGGTAGATTCGCCTTACTCGAGAAGTTAATTTTGTCTAAATGTTGTAAGAACCGGACCGAGCCGGACAGTCTAACCGGTCGGATCGTCATCCGCCACTCATAACGGCTCGGTCCATGTGCAAGAACCGTTTTTACAATTGAGTCGTGTTGGGCCGTTGCAAGCCGGGAAAAGAGCTAGGGACCGGTTCAAAACCGGGAACCAAATGGTTGAACTGGCCGGCCCATATCCAATTTTTTTTTACATAAAAGAGACCAAATTGCATATCCCAAACTTCTTAAGCATATTTTTCTCTTAAAATATATTTTATTGTTTAATCATAAATATATATTAGTATCATACTACCTCCAGTCCTAAATATAGGACCTAATTGACTTTTTTTTGGAGAGATTAAGGTTGCGAAATAGGTTATTAAATGATGATATATTTGATATATTTTTAGATTATCCATTAGTTTATAGGTAAAATAAACTAGTTTAAGGGAAAAAAATTAGGTAAATCAATTTATAATTAACTTATTTTGCTTTTTAAGGATTTTCTAAAAAAAGTCAATTAGGTTATATATTTAGGACCAGAAGGAGTATATTTTATTCTTTATTTTACTAAAAAATATTATTTATTCCCCCTTTTTCCATTGGCAAATACAACAACTGAATATATTTACTAAGTTTCTAATGACTATATTTTACTTAATGAATGATCTCTTATTAAAAATCAAGAGACTAAACAATCACAATTTATTTCTACATTTATGTGTAAGTTATATTTAATAGTAAGATAATTTTTCTTTAATTATTACATCATCGGTTCGACCATCGATTTGACCGGTCCAACCATGCGAACCGTGACCCGAAGCCCTCTCCGGTTTTCCTTCCGATCCGACTTTTACAACATTGCAAGCAACATTTAGAGTGAATGCCAATTTTTGAAACATAACTATTTCCCGAGAATCAACAATACTATATAATTATTCTAAGTTTATCAATGATACTCAACTTTTACCATGAGACAACAATGATATTTTCATTAAAATAACAATAAGATTAAACGTCAAAAGTCTAAAATTCTCTAATAAATTAAACATTTTCTTTTGGTAAAATTAATTTGAGATCCCACCCAACACAGATAATATAGAAAATGTCCCAGGAAATGACAAAATTAAAGTAGTATCCATTATAGTACTTCACCAATATAATTTTTGAAAATGTGGGACTCACGTTTAATAATAAAAAATGCACTCTCTCTCTTCTTCTTCCTTGACGTGCCCCTCCAAAACTTTCCTTCCCCCACCCCTACCGCTCGCCATCCTTCTCTTCTTCTTCCTCTTCAACTTCAACAACTATCCTCCTCTAACTTCACTATTATCATCATAATCCACAACCTGGAGTTTTCTCTCCACTCATAACCACTTCAACATCTCACACTTTTCTTCCACCTATTCCTCCCCGGGCCCATCATCAACAACCAACACCACTTTTGCCGCAACCTCAGCAAACTCTGAAAACCATCAGAACCTGAGGTGTGCAAGTTGAGATTCCTCCAACAAAAAGTTCAATTACTACAACTACAACCTCACTCAGCCTCGCCACGCCACTGTTGCAAGACATGTCATTGGACATTATTATCCAAATGATACCCAACTTTTATCGTGTTATACCCACTTTTCATGTCATTTTAGACATGAAAAATCTAAAATGCCCTTGAGAGTTATATGAAAAGTCCAAGGTATCTAAAGGATACCCAACTTTTATCGTGTGATCAAGAATGGTATCATCGGTAAACATTGGAATAGTTATGTGTTATTATTATACTCGGGCTATAGTTATGTATCAAAATTGGGTCTTCGCCCCAACGTTCAATATGAATCACCTCAAATTAGAATATGAAAATAATACAAATCCAATTATTTGTTAAAAAAATGCTACAATTTAATTTTCTAATATTTTCCAAGGGTTTTATACTCCAATAGTATAACATCTTCCCATTAGGTGGGATGTGTGAGTTCGATCCTGATTATAACCTTAAACCATTAGTGCTTGGTCCTTTGATTTAAAAAAACTTTGAATAATTGGATAGATGAATCTTCACTAAGGAATTAAACTTTACACATATTAAATTACCTACAGATTATTTTCACAATTTTCAAATTTTATTTCAAATGTTAATATGTATGTGTGTGTCATTCAATTGCAAAGTTAATATTTAAATTCGCTTACTTAACATTTTTAATTAAACTCAAATTTGATGTAAACTTTTAAAAAATTAATGAATTAATAAACTAAAAGTTTATGTAAACTATCAGAATCGATAATAATATTGAACTTCAAAAGTTCAATATTGAAAGCCAAAACGCCAACGGGATGACATGAACTTCAAAAGGTGCCCAAGTGGGACTATAAATCAATCTTTCTCCAAAAGGATATACATATTGCTAGTCCACATTTATTCCATGTTTTATTTCTCTCTCCAATAATCCCACTAAAATTGCAATCAAGTTTTGATCATATAAAGTTAAATTGATTTGATACTACTTAATTAATAATTAAAAAAGTGATACTCCTTTTCTGAAATATATAACATGTTGAGATGTGAATTTATTCCTATATACAAGACATCTTTCCAATTATATCCAATTTTACTCCCAATCCCTACTAGTAGTCTCCAATCATAAACAAGAGAATGACAATAGGGATTATAGTAGATGTAAGGGTTCATAGGTAATATCATATGAGCTAAAACAAATTAACCATAATGCTTAATTTAATTAAATTAAGTAAATATATGTTATATGTAGGATTGGAGGAAGTAATTAACAAAAACATACAGTATTTATAAGATGTACTGTAATATTTATATCATAATTGATGTTAGTAATTAACTAAAACATACAGTATTTATAAGATGTACAGTATTTATAAGAATTTGTCTCCCACCATAGGATATAGTTTGTGGGACCATCGTAATCTTTCATAGATCTTCTATGAATTATTTGAATAGCATGCTAATCATGCAGTATATATTACTCTACGGCGAAGAAATTATGTGTGTGTGTGTGGCCCATGTTTCATGTGGGGAAGTATAATAAAAAAAACAGCTCACTTAACTCCCCCGTGATCCTTAAGCCCTTAATAATGTTGGTGTTAATGGAAGGTTTGGAATTTTTAACATCACATATTTCACTTTCTTTCTTATTTTTTTAAAACTAATAGTTGTTTATCCAAATACCTTTATTTTGTTATTATAGCATTTTCAAAATATTTTTTTATAAGCCTAAAATTTGACTGATGAAAAGAAAATACTTGTTGATGCCGTAGATCAATGACATAATTTGAATGGGAATCAACAAGGGGTTAGATGACCATAGTAATTGAAATAATCTCTAAACAAAAAGACTTTAATCGACGTGTAAGCAGAACATACATCTATAGAATCAAATAAAAGAAAAATTGGAAAAGCACAAAATAATGGATTGCTATTTTTAACTTAAAATAATGTCATTTTTTGGCCTAACAAGGGAATAAAAAAATTTAGCCAATTAATCCATCCAAGACTTTAGGGCCCGTTTGGTTGTGGGAAATGGGGGCTCAAATGGAAATTGAAAGTAAAATGGGCCCTAATATGTAAAAAGTTGTCTGATGTGACTCATTTCTGATACAACAGTGACAGGGGACAATTACACCACTACCAGTCTACCCTCGCCTAAAATCAGCTTAAAATCAATTTTGGGTAGTGTTGTAATTGTCTCTTGTCACTCTTGCAGCAGAAACTGGTCACATTATACAACTTTTTACAGACTAGGCCTCACTCCACTTTCCATTTCCATTTCTAAACCCTCATTTCCCACAACCAAACGTATTCAAATTGACAAGGGGAACAATTCCCTAATCACAGGTTTGACAGGTTTAGTCTCTCATCTCTTACTTAATTATTAGTGCAAGAGTACTCATGAAGATGATTTAGAAAGAAGTTGACAAAAATTAGAATAATTTCATATACTTAGGATCGAGACCAAGTCCCTAAATAGGTTCTATATTAGGGACAGAGTAGAGTATCATGGTTTACATTTTTGTTTATTAAAAGACAATTTTCATTAAAAAGATAATAAAGTACAAAAGTTAAAAAGAAAAATTAAAGTATATAAGAAGATGGAGGAAAAAAATCAATAAATGATTGAAGTTGAGTTGTTATTGAATGGATTGATTTGCCTTCAGAATGGTGAATCTTGGGAATGAGTGAATTAGGCTCAGAATATCCGCCTGAATTACATCATTTGCTTCATGTATGGATCGTAAGAAAGTCAATGAGATGCTTTGATTTGATGATTGCAGTCCACATGCCAAGATCCAATTTAAAACCTCTCGTAAACATCTTGGTAGGAAAGGAGATGAGTTGTATCCTTGTTTCTTCCATTGTAAGTGTTGCAACTCATGCTTTTCTAGGAAAATCTTTGCCTCACAAAGATGACTAGAAGAAGATTTCTTTTTGTCAGATAAGTACCACCCAATCTGTCAATAAGCTAGATCTTTCATCTTGTTGAGGACCTGAGCAAGTAGAAGTCATGGTCGTATGATGAGTGGAGGAAGGATGTGCTTTAGATTCCTGTGAAGCTGTTGTTATTGTAGAGTGAAAAGTAGCAGCATGTTTGAGAATCCTAAGTGATGTTGATGAACTTAGCAAAGTCCCTTCATGGACGTTATTATTTCTTATCATCCATATATGCAAAAGAAAAATGATTTGATGAATAATGTCATGTTTGTTTTCTCGGTGTAGTAACTGTATTCAGCCTTGATGGTCAGAAAACTCCACCAAAGAGCCCTAGCAAGTGGGCATTTGAAAAAAAATATGTTCCATTGTTTCCCTACAATCACATCCCAAAGGGCAGAGAACTTGTACAGGTAAATGATGCTTCATCAGGATATCTCCACTTGGTAAGGCTTTATGTAGAAGTCTCTAAATGAATAAGATGTGTTTCGGTGGTAAGTATAAGGACCATAGAAACTCTAGAAGGGATCTGCAATAGCATGAGAGGGTTGTTGCAAACAATATGCATGTCCTGCCTTTGCTGTGTAGATAAGACAGTATCATGGTTTACATACAAGGCTAACCATTATGACATAGGATATTTTATAAATTAACCTATATTTATTATAATTAACATTAATTTCTTTTACATACAATACACATTTTAGTTATCTAGTTCATTATCAGTATAAAAAACAAGGAGTATACCATCATCACCCATTGGTTCTAGTGGGTTCTAGTGGAATAAGCTTTAAACACTCAAGCGTGAGGACTGGTGTTCCGTGTTAATGCAAAAAAAATCTTTTGAAAAACAATACTCATAAATCATAATTGAAACCAACAATGCTCAAATTAACACCCATCATATAGTTAAGGGTGTTCATGGGATGAGCAAGATCAGAAAACACCCATATCTGGCGTCTGTTCAAAAAATGCTCAGGATAGGGTTTATGTCTCGTGTCTCATCCGGTCCTGATCAGGAACGAGAGGACAAGAAAATCCTTAAACTTTTTTTTAATTTTTTAATTACAAATATCAACTTGTAAAAATATAACACTTTTTTTTATCAAAAAAAAAAATATAACACTTTTGTTTATAGGGTAAAGGCCCAAAAATGATACATAACTATTGGTCAAGGAACAAAACTAATACATAACTATTTCGAGGTACACCAATGATACACAACTTTACCATGAGATCAAAAATGATATTTTCACTAATATGACAATAAGATTAGATATGAAAAGTCCAAAATACCCTCATCAATAAAATAAAAAAAACGGGAAAATTAAATACAAGTCCCTGGTAAGGGACATAATACTGAAAAAGTCCCCCTAACTTGAGAAATTAAAGTAGAGTCCCTTAGGACCTCACTTTAATTATTTCTGAAAGTGTGGACCCCACATTTAATAATAAAAAAATCTCCACCCACACCTCTCTCCTCTCTCCACCCTCTACCTCCTTCCTTCTTCTTCTTCACCATGTGCACCACCACCTTGTGCACCACCACCACACCATCAGCCCCCCTCCCTCCAAAAACTCTCCCACCCTGCAACACTATCACCAGCAGCCGCCGCCGCCCTCCTCCTCTGTTCTCCGTCGCAGCAGCCGCCGCCCTCCACCGCGGTGGCGAACGGAGGCTAACAGAAAAGCCACATAGCTCATAAATCTTCAAAGTGAGCGCTGTAAAACGGAGAAAGCGGAGAAAGTGTCAGTCTAAGTGGATGGGAGAGAATTAGAGGAGAGAGAGAGAGAGAGAGAGAGAGAGAGAGATAGGAGAATAGACTGACCGGAGAGGGAGATGGAGGAAGGAACGTAGAGGACGCGAGTGTGGCCGCCGAGATAACGGACCTTGCCGTCGGGATGGTGAGGGACGATTTTGCCGACGTAACTGCAAAGGAATTTGAGGGAGTCACGACGGAGGGTGGCGACCATGGCAGATGGTGATGGTGTTCGGTTTATTTTGGCTTGAAGGTTTTTTTTCTAAGAAGAAGATGGTGATGGTGGAGAACAGAGGAGGAGGGCGGCGGCGGCAGCTGGTGATAGTGTTGCAGGGAGGGAGAGTTTTGGGGGGAGGGGGGCTGATGGTGTGGTGGTGGTGCACATGGTGAAGAAGAAGAAGGAAGGAGGTGGAGGGTGGAGAGAGGAGAGAGGTGGGGGTGGAGATTTTTTTATTATTAAATGTGGGGTCTACACTTTCAGAGTAATTAAAGTGAGGTCCTAAGGGACTCTACTTTAATTTCTCAAGTTAGGGGGACTTTTTCAGTATTATGTCCCTTACCAGGGACTTATATTTAATTTTCCCTTTTTTTTATTTTATTGATGAGGGTATTTTGGACTTTTCATATCTAATCTTATTGTCATATTAGTGAAAGGGTAAGGGACCTAATCTGCCCCTGAAGTAACCAGCAAGGAGCGCTGAGCACCCTGAACTAACAACAGGCCCGTATCTGCACTCCAAGTAACCAAGGTGTTTAAAAACTACCCCGGTTTGACGGTCAACAACGTTTGACCGTTAGTATGCATATGTGGACACCACGTGGAGACCTGTTTTGCCACCCGGCGCCTTGTCATCGCCACGTAGGATAAGTTAATGTGGGTCCCACATTAAATAAAAAAAAAAATTCTCCCTCCCTCTTCACCTCCCACCCACCGCCCCCCACCCCCCCTTCACCTCCCTTCCCAGCCCCCCCACCACCCGCCCCACCATCACCATGGCTCCCTTCTCCCCAAAGCTGATGTGCAAGTCAAAGCTTCGATCCATAAGTCTGCCCACCAGATCTCACCCCACCATCCTTGCCGTGGAAGAACACCTCTCCTCCCTCAAGTCGTATCTATCCTCTTCGTCCTTTTCTCCGTCGGTGGAATCGCTATGCCGGTGTCTCTCCGCCCTGGCCCACCTCTACCAGGCGGTGGAGCATCTGCTGCAGCTGCCGCTCACCCAGCTGGCCCTCTCCCTCCACCACCGCGACAGGTGGATGGAGCACCTCCTGTACTCCCCCCTC
The DNA here is from genome assembly GCA_029929735.1 of Mimosa pudica. Lineage (NCBI taxonomy): Eukaryota > Viridiplantae > Streptophyta > Magnoliopsida > Fabales > Fabaceae > Mimosa > Mimosa pudica. The sequence continues at coordinate 6,212,213 of JAKELP010000035.1, forward strand.
ACCTTCCTGGACATCCTCGCCCACGCGCGCGACTCCATCCTCTCCATGGAGGAGGGCGTCCGCCACCTGCAGTCCTCCCTCCGCCGCCGCAGCCCCAGCGAGTCCCCCCTCCTCCTCCACTCCCACGTCTCCTCCTACTGGAACCTCCGCAAGACTTCATCTTCATCTTTCTTCCAGGTGCTCAACATTCCCACCAAGATTAACAACTGAAACAGGGCGTGTGGTGAAGGGAGGGAGGGAGGTGAAGGGGGGTGGGGCGGGTGGTGAGGGGGAGGTGAAGGGGGGGTGGGGCTGGTGGTGGGGGGGCTGGGAAGGGAGGTGAAGGGGGGGTGGGGGGCGGTGGGTGGGAGGTGAAGAGGGAGGGAGAATTTTTTTTTTTATTTAATGTGGGACCCACATTAACTTATCCTACGTGGCGATGACAAGGCGCCGGGTGGCAAAACAGGTCTCCACGTGGCGTCCACATATGCATACTAACGGTCAAACGTTGTTGACCGTCAAACCGGGGTAGTTTTTAAACACCTTGGTTACTTGGAGTGCAGATACGGGCCTGTTGTTAGTTCAGGGTGCTCAGCGCTCCTTGCTGGTTACTTCAGGGGCAGATTAGGTCCCTTACCCTTAGTGAAAATATCATTTTTGATCTCATGGTAAAGTTGTGTATCATTGATGTACCTCGAAATAGTTATGTATTAGTTTTGTTCCTTGGCCAATAGTTATGTATTATTTTTGGGCCTTCGCCCTTGTTTATATCAAACAAAGAAATTAGTTCAATATTGCTTCTACAATAAACTACCTCCGGTCCTAAATATAAGACCTAATTGACTTTTTTTTGGAGAGGTTAAGGTTGCGAAATAGGCTATTAAATCATAACATATTTGATATATTTTTAGATTATACATTAGTTTATATGTAAAATAAACTAATCTAAGGGAAAAAAAATAGGTAAATCAATTTATAATTAACTTATTTTGCTTTTTTATAGGATTTTCTAAAAAAGTCAATTAGGTCTTATATTTAGGACCGGAGGGAGTATATTATAGCACATAATAGCTAAAAATTTATTAGGATCATATTTTTCATAAAACAAATGTCACATATACGCATACATGATACAAATAACGCATATCTTTTTTTAAAAAAATTATATAAAAGCACAAATATATAAATTTAGGACTTAAAGATGAATTTTATCCCGTCTCAATTTTTTGGAGACATGACTTTCTGTCCAAGAAGCCACGGGACAAGACAGATCAGGACGGGAAAAATTTGCACACCCTTATATAAAGTCTGAATATATAGGATAGGGAAAGGTTTCATGTCATCATTTATCGAACACGTTCTAATTGATGAATAAATTTTGATGTTGGACGGGGTGGAAAAGAAAATCTTTGAAAAGTTATTGTGGTCTTGTTGTGATGAATCAATTATATATCATGGTGAAAAGACGAAGATCATCCTTTTCTCTGTTTTTTTTGGTCGAATATCATTCTTTTCACCATGATATATAATTATAACACATGATTAGGTTTTTTTAAAGTGCAGTATTGACAAATTAAATATTTCATGATATATAATTGGTTACATTAACCGGAACAAAATCACAAAAAGTTTTTGAAAGTTTTATTTTCACTTAGTCCAACATCTTGAAAATTCTTTAAACTAAAAAAATAAACAAAACTGACGAAAGAATTGAATATTCAGCCATCTTCGTGAGTGTTCAATTCACAGAGATTGGAATACCACTAAGTTATGGGTTGAATCGCCTCACTTTAAAATACATGTAGCGCCCTAAAAATTATATTAAATTAAGTGGAAAAATGGAGCCGCCACCAAAATTTTTTCAAAAAGGATATTTTGGAAAACCTTAATCTTTTAAAATAATAAAAAATAAAAATAGGATTCGGGAGTCGATTGTGGGTGGGGAAGGTGTTAGGCACCCCACAGCACCCGTTCAAGAGAACTGTTACCCTAAGTTACTTAATTAAACATAAATATGACCTTCATTTTAATTTTATTTTAAATTACCAAGAGAAATCAATATATACAAATAAAAATAAAAATAAAACAAAAAAGGGAAAAAATAATTTTTTACATATTTGGACTTGACGTAGGATTTAACCTAGGGCCTACGTACACTTAAGGGATCAAAGCCCACGTAGTTCGGGGTAGAAATGCGTATCATTTAGTTGGTGTTTTTTAGGAAAATGATTTTTTGATTTTTGAAATAAAGCTTTATATTTGGTTAGTGTTTTTTCTTCAAGAAAAGCCCATAGTTTATTAGAAAATATATTTCTTGAAATGTGTTGGATTAAACTTCCTGAGGAGATTTAATATCTCTCACGGAAGAATGATCATTCATGATTGAAGAGGTTGTAAAAACCTTCACATAACATGAACACCATTTTGAAAATAATTTGATTATTTTTTGACAAATGTTTTACTTTTATTGGAGTTGATTTATTTGAGAAAAAGAAATTGAGAATTGCAAACATTTTGTCCCTTTCATTGTATAATTCGTCCATGATTGAAGAAGGTGTCTCTTCCATCCTAGTGGTATTTCTCACAAAAGAGTTTGAATTCTCAAGAGTATCATCAATGTAACCAAAATTTGTAGAATTCCTAGACATGAGAACTCAATGATTCAGTCCCACAGAATCACAAGCAAACAATATATATGCAAACAAAAACAAAAACTAAGAAGAAGAAGAAGAAGAAGAAGAAGAAGAAGAAATGGAATGCATCTATCCCAATCCTAAATGATGGAATGATGCAATTATGACCTAAACCTAATCCTAATGACTCCTACCCCGTGTCATTGATACTTAGCTACCTTAGGGAGTAAAAAATGACTCCCCGGAAACGACGCCATTGATTTATCCGTTACCTATTCGTCTTGGGGTTAAATGCAAGTTATTTATGAAACTAAGGATTGGAACATAGTGACGCAACCTCGGGTCTTCTCTCTTGAGGAGTCTTGTAACTACCCTAAGATGAACTAAATGTAAATTAAAAGTGACAAAAGGAAAGAGGTTTGTTTGTTTGGTTTTTGAAATTAACTAATTAAACTAGTAAGAAAATGTATGTTCTTGTTTTTGGTGTTTTTCAAATAAAGGTTTGAAGGTTCAAAATAAATGCAATTAATATGGGCTTTGGTGGTGATTCAATGGTTCGATAACTTCTTTAAAATCATGGGAGTTATATCATTCATCAAGTCTATTAGAAAAATCCCAAAGCAACCACTAAGGGTCTTCTAACACTAATTAATAGCTAATCAAGAAATTGCTTGAAACTAGCCATCACTTAGGGTTAGAGTTAAGTACCACTTGATGTGTATTGAAAACAAATTTGTAAATCAAAATCCTCTTCAAGGAAGTGCAACCACAACAACCTAATTGAAACACTAGCTATTCAAACCAAGCAACTACTTAAAGCATGTAAAGCATCATGATCAATTCACATAGGAAATAAGGAAATGCATAACATTTGACATATAAACATAGTATCCAATACATATGATATCAATCCATAACAAATAGAAAGATAAAACCGTGTCTCTACTCAAAACACATAAGGAATTGCAACCACATATCCCAAATATACAATGAAAGAGCATGGAACAAGAGAAACTCCCCTATGAAGCCCATTGAAGCAATTGACCATCTTCACACCACCAAAGCACCAAGAACTTAACCTCTCATGTTAGGAGAAGAGGAATTTTGCCCAAAATCTACCCAAGAAGTGATTGTAATGAGGTGGGGTGTGATGGAGAAGAAGTTTGGTGAAAATGGAAGAGGAAATGGAGATAAAGAAGGAAATATGGAAGACTTGAGGTGAAATCTCATGGAAATGGAAGTTGAATGAGTGGGTTTGAGAGATTTTGAGTGAAACCTAGCATAGCCACCTTATTTTCGTGCAAATGGGGCTTGGAGAAATGTTTGGGGTGTGTTAGTAAGCTTTTATAGGCTCAAGAAACTTCTAAAAATCGCGTCAAAATTTGTGACAGTGTCAGGCTCGCCAGTGGCTCGCCAACTGGCGAGCAAGTGGCAAGTTTCGATCGAGTGGCGAGCGTCTCACAAGTGGCTCGCCAGTTGGCCAGCCACCCTCCTACTTCCTTTTTTTTAGTTTTCTCTTCTTCCTCTTACTTCCTCCTTCTTGCTCTTTGATTCCATCTTCTTTAACTTCTCATTTGTTGTGTTTCCTCAGTGATCTACAATGGTTTAAGACATGAAGTAGCATCAAAAAGTTCTTTGAAAACATGTAAAACATTATAGCATACTAAAAAGGCCTAAATTGCCCTTGATTAGAACAAATTCCAATAACTAGTGCAATAGTTAGAATCCATGCAAATTAGGTGCAATTATCATCAAAACATGCATTAATTCAATGGATTTGGCCATGAAAATATATGCAAAATTATGGCACAACCAGTTGTCAACTTAGCGAGCTTTTTTGTGCTCTATCTCTCTTTTTGAGCTCTAATTTTTGCCTAAGCCGCCCATTTGAGTTTTCAACTTATCAAGTTTGTTGTGCTTCTCCTTTTTTAAAGCTCTAATTTTTGCCTAAATCGGCCATTTGGATTTTTAACTTAGCGAGCTTTTTGTGCTCTATCTTTTTCTAAGCTCTAATTTTTGCTTAAATTGCCCGTTTGAGTTTTCAACTTAGCGAGCCGTTTTGTGCTCTCTCTTTTTAAAACTCTAATTTTTGCTTGAGTCGCCCATTTGGATTTTCAACTTATCGAGCTTTTTGTGCTTTTTTTTTTGAAGCTCTAATTTTTGCCTAAGCCGCCCTTTCGGGGTTTTTGGCTCAGCGAGCTTCTCTCCTCTTTTTTTTTTGGCTCTAACTTTTTCCTGAGCCGCCTTTTCGGGTTTTCGGCTCAGCGAGCTTCTTTTCTTTTTTTTTAGCTCTTCTTTTTTTTCTACAACTTTGTGAAGTCTAAACCTTTTTTTAGTGAGAGTATTCTTACAACAAAATGACCTCCATGATGGTAGAAATGTGAACGTACACCATCACCAAGAAAATTGAGTGATTGTAAGGGTAAAATGTACCCCAGAATGTAAGGAAAATATTTGGTGAATGGATACGAAAGGAATATCATAGAGCTGAAAATAGATGAAAATGTGGCTCTTAGATTTGATGGGAAAATGAAAGTTTTGATCTTTTCTATATCAAGCAAATTCACCCTTAAATTTTAGTTTGAAAAAGATACATGTCAAGTTCTAGATTGCTAAGGGATAAGTGGAACACACATTAAAATGAAATAATATCTGTAGGCTCAAATCCTTGCATGGCTTATGTAATCATCATTGCGTTGCGTTGAAGTTAAACAATTTACCCTTTAACTAACATCATCAAAGTGAGATCCAAACATTTTTTTTAAAGAAAAATAGACATTTCTGTAGTATGCTATCACCCTTATGCATGCAATTTGTGAATCAATTTTTGGACTTCACACATTTGGAAAGACAACCATTTTAGGGAGAAGGGTGAAGAAGATAGGATGACATAGACAAATGTCAAATGAAGTCATTTAAGGAGAAATAATATATGCAAACATTATTGAATGAAGATTTAACATCTTATTTATTTTATTATTGCTTTTCTTTTGTACGTGATTTGAGTGGGAACACTTGTTAAACCAGTTAAAATGTACCTTATCTTATTAAGTACTTCATATCCTCAAGGTGTCTATTACATCATAAGGGATCAAAAGTAACAAAGACCTGAGAGGGATTACCATTCCCTACACGGTAAATGTTAAGGGACATTGGTCAATATAGCATGCTGATTTTCATTGCAAGAGTAAGCTAGAATTCCATTATCACTATCTTAATACTTCATTTCCTCAAGATGTCCATTACATCATAGGGAAATAGAAGTAACAATTAACCTGAGAGGACTAAAATCCTTCACGATTAATGTCGAGGGAACAAGATTCATGAGACATGTTAGTTTTCATTACAATGAGTAAGTTTGGGCTTAAGAAAATTGGAGGGAACTTCAATATCATTATGTGAAACATTTATTGAAGTTTTGAGTTAATGAGTTTTTTTTAAGTGGACGATGATTCTCTATTTACCATTTTGGTGTAAAATTATACTATGTCATTTGTTTGATAGGCTTGGTGGTTTCACCATGTTAGCCTAAGATTATTGGACACAAGAAAATTCTAGTATCTTCAAATAATGTTTTGTAGGGAGATCTAGATTTCACCATTACATAGGAGCGACATTGATATCCTCAATTCATGTTACCACTAGCCTCTTCAGAGAATCTTTTACTCTACAAGGAGATCTAGAGTTGATCATTGGATTGGAATACCTCGAACCATCTCCTAACCTATGATCTCATTGTTGATATGCTTAATTTATGTACATGTAACCACTAGCCTCCTCAGAGAATTTAATATGCTTCAGGGAGTTTTAGAGTTGACCAATAGATTGGAATGATCTCGAATCATCTCCTGACCTATGATCTCACTGTTGATATGCTTAACACATGTACATGTAACCACTAACCTCCTCAGAGAATATATTACTCTACAGGGAATCTAGAGTTGACCATTAGATTGGAATGATCTCGAATCATGTCCTAACCTATGATCTCGTTGTTGATATGCTTAACTCATGTATACATAACCACTAGCCTCCTCAGAGAATTTAATATTCTTCAGGAAGTTTTAGAGTTGATCATTAGGCAATATGGATTTTACATTCTATTTTAACCTAAGACCTTTCTAGAATGAGGTTTTGGGCGTAAGATCCTCTGATTCCTCAGAGAATTTAATATTCTTCAGGGAAATTAAGAGTTGATCCTTAGAAAAGAAGAACATTGAATTCATTCTATCTAAGATCTTATAAGAGTGCATATCGAAAGAAAATGCATTTTATTTATTGAATGAGAATGATTATGAAAAAAAATAAATGTCCTTAGTGTCCTATCTTGGGAATAACCTTAGGGTGGATCATGTACTCTATAAAGGAAAGTGTTAACTAATCGGGTAGGCTTCTAAATTCCTTCTAATAAGTGAAATGATTTTAGGTTGTCCTAATCCTTACAAGGTCTCCTAGTTGCCCTCATCATGATGATGAAGACCCCACTAACAAAAATTAACCTTCAGGGAGTAGTGAAAACTCCTCAGAGATTAACATTGTCGCATACGTAGCAACTAGGATGAAGTCTTCACAGTAACCTCAGGGTTATAAAACGTCTGGAAAACCGTTAGAAACTTCCTCTCACTAATGTACTCTCGACACGGGTATAGGGTCCAATAATGTGTGTGAGATAGTGTAAGTGGAAGTGTGTGAAGAGGGAATAAAAACTTGAGATAGTACTCAAACTCTCATCTGCTCAACAGATTAAATAGAAAAAATATATACAAGTAATATGAAAAATAAAAATTAAAAAAACTAAATGACAGTAAAAAATAATAAATAAATAAATAAAACAATAACATAAATAAAATAATGTTAACATTAAGGTCATGGTTATTTTTAAACAATAAACTTAAATGGGTTTGACTCTCATAAAAATTAAAATTCTCCAGTGGAGTCGCCAAACTGTAGCGCCCTAAAAATTATATTAAATTAAGTGGAAAAATGAAGCTGCCACCAAATTTTTTTCAAAAAAGATATTTTGGAAAACCTTAAGCTTTTAAAATAATAAAAAATAAAAATAGGGTTCGGGAGTTGATTGTGCGTGGGGAATGTTTTAGGCACCCCACAGCACCCGTTCAAGAGAACGGTTACCCTAAGTTACTTATTTAAACATAAATATGACCTTAATTTTAATTTTATTTTAAATTACCAAGAGAAATCAATATATACAGATAAAAATAAAACAAAAAAAAGGGAAAAAATAATTTTTTACATATTTGGACTTGACCTAGGATTTAACCTAAGGCCTACGTACCCTTAAGGGGTCGTTTGGTTCGCTGGAATTGGGGGTAGAGAAGTGGAAGTGGAAGTGGAAATCACCATTTGGTGTCTTTGGTGTGGTGGAAAGTGGCTTCCACTTCCACTTCCACTTCCATCAAAAACCCCAAAATGGGTTCCACCCCAAAACCTATGAAAGTGGTTCACTTCCATAGTAACCCATTTTTTGACAAATATATCCTCAAGAGTTTTGCTTATTTCCAACTCTGTCCTCACTTTATCATCCCACACACTCTTCTTTCTCTCTCTTCCCTCCCTCACCACCACGCAGAGACTTCATCTCCTTCCTTCCTTTCTAGTTCCTTCCTTCCTTCCCCCAAATGCACCCATGGACGCCAAACAGACAGCCACCGCCACGCCGATGCCGCCACGCCGTACTATCTTCACTTTCCTTCCTTCCTTTCTATCTCTCCTCCTTCCCTCTTTCTCCTCCTTCTCTGTTAGCCACCACCGTCTTCACCGCCGTGGCCTCCTCCTCTGCTAACGGCGGAGTACCGTCGTCAGCCGCCGCCGCCTTCGCCACCATCTCAGGAACAAGCTGAAAAATGACTCACTGAAGGTGTCTTCTCGTCGTGGCTCCGTCGTCGCCGTCGCCAGCGTCGGCGATCCACCACAGCGACGACGACTGCTCTGATGCTCCAATGTCACCTTCTTGTTACAATGGCGGTGAATGCTCTTTTGCCTTTATTCTCCATCATCGATGATGAAACTTGCAATGGGTGTGGCGGTCGGTTCGATGGTGGAGGGTGTGGTGGTGTTGGGTTCGGTGGTAGTGGGTGTGGTGGCGGTGGGCTTGGCGGCGGCGGCTTCGGTAGGGTGGGTGGTGGTGTGTGTGGTGGCAGTGAGTTGGTGAAATAAGCCCATCTTTTCTTTTCTTAATAGTTAAGAGTAGTATAGGGTGGGTGTGGTGGTGGTGGTGGGGGTGTGGTGGTGGTGGTGGTGGTGGAGGGTGTGGTGGTGGTGGTGGGGCTCTGTGGTGGTGGTGGGGCTCAGTGGTGGTGGTGGTGGAGGGGTTGTGGTGGCGTGGGTTGGATTGAGAGTGAAGAAGATGATGAGAAAAGAAATTTAAGGGCATTTTAGGAAATTCCTAATTTATTTACATATATAAATATTTAAAAAATACATAACTTCCATATACACTTCATGCACACCAAAGACACATTAAAGCCAGACTTCCACCTCCACTTCCACTCTTACATCCACCTCCACTTCCACTTCCACTTCTATTTCCATCAAAACCTCTTCCGACGAACCAAACGACTCCTAAAGGATCAAAGCCCACGTAGTTCGGGTAGAAATGTGTGTCACTTAGTTGGTGTTTTTTAGGAAAATGATTTTTTGATATTTGAAATAAAGTTTTATATTTGGTTTGTGTTTTTTATTCAAGAAAAACCCATAGTTTATTAGAAAATATATTTCTTGAAATGTGTTGGACTAAACTTCCTGAAGAGATTTAATATCTCTCACGGAAGAATAATCATTCATGATTGAGGAGGTTGTAAAAACTTTCACACAATATGAACACCATTTTGAAAATAATTTAATTATTTTTTTGACAAATATTTTACTTTTATTGGAGTTGATTTATTTGAGAAAAAGAAATTATTCACAATAATGTACCAAACAATGATCAAATATCAACATATATTCATGATAGAAGAAGGAGATAGGGAGAATTCATACATTTAGATGCATAGTGTGTGTCATTATATGTGTAGCGCCTTTTCTAATATTCTTCTCTCTGAGGTCTCTCACTGTCTCTTTTCTTTGCTCTAAAAACCTAGACTTTCTCTATAAAATCCTTCTCCACAAAAAAATGATCATCCCCTACTATGCTATCTTGCTCTCACTTATCTAGGCTACAACCTCTAGGGTTTCCACTTAAAATCTTTCCTATAATTATTATTATGTCTATTTGGAATTCTTTTCTTGCTATCAATACCATTCTCCTTACTTCCTCTTTTGCAATCACGTGGCCCCCTTATGTCTTCAATCAAATTTGATGAGTGCATCATTATTTCCTTTCATTATCTTTTGCCTTTCAAAACTTTCCTATTTATCACAATCAAATCAAATTTCTATTGATTACCCACATTATTGTGATTATTCTTTTCTCTTGATCAATATGATTATGATAAAATCATCACCATTTATTTCCATTTTATTCCAATCATCACATTTGACTCTTATACAATTTGAATTATGAATCAAGAGAGTATATCTTATTTTATTTTCTTATCTTTTTTAATTTTTTTTGTTTTTTTTATTTTTATTCAGACAAAATAGGGTGATACAATCAGGTAAAACTGGACAAAACACACACACACAAGCAGAAGAAAGAGATTGTTTATTAATCTCCAAATGTGTGTGTAGAGCCAACAAAGGCAAGTCCTAATAGATCATAAGTTAGGACTCATGACCATAGGTTGTGGACAAGTCAAACAAAGTTTAATTTCCTAATCGATATATTTTTGTTATGAAATAAGCACAAGATGTACTCAAACATCAAGTTTAGCTTTCGGTCCTAGCTCTTCATTTATTAGTCTCAATGTTTGTCCTTCAAATACAAAAAGTTATCATTATGTAAACTGTCTCAAGTTTATTGGATGAATCTCAGTAATTATTGGACAAAATCGATTTTATATATCTTAATTTAGGACACATCACCAAAAATTGTACTCCAGTATTTGCAAAATGAAAAATAATATAGGGTTAAGTTGCAAAAATTTTCCATGTGAATGTGGCCAAGACGCATCCAACACCATCTAATTTTTTAGATAAAAAGTAACCATAATATTTCAAATTCCAAAACATGGGTAAAAGTACTCTTTTTTTTTTTTGATAAAAAGGAAGGAAAATACAAACAAAAAATAACCTACATCCTTAAATTGGGCAAGACAGATTTCGCCCTATGCATACATCTAATAATGCCTTTGATCTCTGCTATGGCTTCATACACACTTGAACATTCATTATTATGGGTCACTTCATTCCTTCTTCTCCAAATCAACCAGCAAGACACACAAAAAACTTCATTCCAATTATCCATCCCATACCCTCTACGCATCTTCACATTCTTCCTTAACCAATCATGTAAATTACTTTCCCAAAATTCTTTATTTGCAAAAGAGATTCCCAAGTTAAGCCAAACCTCTTTAGCATTACCACATTCTCTTATCACATGTACCGTTGATTCCAACTGCGAATTACACGACGCGCAAGAACCATCTGGATGAATTCTCCATTCAAGCAACCTCTCATTAGTAGGAAGTCTATCATGCATAAAAAACCACATCTGCATTTTACATCTCTGAGGGACCTTGAGCCTCCAAATGTTCCTCCAACATTGATCCTCCTGAGCATTAAAATCAGCAACTTTCGTATATGCTGATCTGACAGAGAACATCCCACTCCTCTCAAGCTTCCATCTAACTTTATACTCCTCATTCCTGTGAACAACCTCAATCTCATTCTTAACATTCTCTCAAACAGCTTTAATTCCACTCCACACTCTTGACCCCGGCTTCTTTGCTCGTATAATAGGGATCAAATCTTGACCACAATTATATTTACTTCTAATTACTCGGGCCCACAATGCATCCTTGTTATTCACCAACCCCCATCCCACTTTCATCATAAAAGCCTTATTCTGAAGAGAAGCATGACGAAGACCCAATCCACCACACACTTTAGGATAACAAACTTTGTCCCACGCCACCAAATGAGCTTTCTTCTTATCACTTGTTGAACCCCATAAAAAATTCCGGGCATTCCTCTCAATCTCATCGCAACAAGCAACAGGAATAATAGATGTTTGCATCACATGATTAGGAATAGACAAAGCCACTGAATTAATAAGAGTATTCCTCCCTGCCAGAGACAAAGAATGACACTTCCAGCTAGCCAATCTTTGTTTTACCTTATCCACCGTAAATTGATACATTGACTTAGAAACCCTCTCATGATGAAGAGGAACCCCAAGATATCTACCCAAATCAGCAGACATATTAAATCCCAAACTATGACTTAGTTGAGATTTAATATTATGATTAATATTGCGAGAAAAGAAAACTCTTGTCTTTCCTTCATTTATCTTTTGACCCGAAGCATCACAAAACGCATTAAGACAATCTTTAATCACTTGTACCTGGTCTAAACGAGCTTCAGCAAAAATAATCAAATCATCAGCAAAAAACAAATGAGATAATGGTGGTCCCCCTTTATTAAGACGAATTGGTCTCCAGTTTCCAGATGAAATATTTGACTGAATCAAATGAGCCAACTTCTCCATACAAATCACAAATAAAAACGGAGACAAAGGATCACCTTGTCTAATACCTCGGGAAGGATTAAAAACATTTGACTTACTACCATTCCACAATAGTTGCATAGAGGGAGAAGATATACACTCCTGAATCAAGAAGATCAAGCTCTCCGGAATTCCCACCTCCCTTAAACAATTAATAGCGAATTCCCAATTAATTCTATCATACGCCTTCTCCAAATCAATTTTTACAGCCATAAAACCTTTCTTTCCCTTCATAGTTTTCATGGTATGGATCACCTCTTGAGCAACAATAATATTGTCTGAGCTCAAACGTCCCGGAACAAAACTACACTGATTAGGGGAAATAATAGTCGACATAACAGGCTTAATCCGATTAACTATGATTTTCGTTATCAATTTATAAATCACATTACAAAGGCTAATCGGACGAAAATCTCTTATAAATTCTGGGTTAGGGACTTTAGGAATAAGCACAAGAAAAGTCTGATTAACCTCCCTAATCAAACAAGGATTCTCAAACACTTTTCGCACAAAATCAATAACATTTCCACTAACCTGTTTCCATTGAGCTTGAAAGAATAAAGGATTAAAACCATCAGGACCTGGAGCTTTAAGAGGGCCCATACTCTTCAAAGCAGTCTCAACTTCCACCTCTTTCACATCAATATTCATATTACTAATAACACCCTCCGTAAGCATAGGATAAGATACATCAACATTCAACACATCCCTATGCGCACGATCTTCAGAAAAAAACATATGATAAAAATTCACAGCTACATTCTTTATCTGATCCACATCAAATATCCACTCTTCATCCTCACCCTTGAGAGCTTCAATACGATTTATCCTCCTCCTTGCATTCGCCCTTCGATGAAAATATTTCGAATTTTTATCCCCTAAATAAAACCACTCACACCTTGCCTTTTGAGCCCACATAATATCTTCCTGCAAAATTAGTGTCTCTAGTTCTTGCCATAGTTCTTTCTGAAGCTGAGAGAGAGAAGACCAAGAACCTTGATTCTTTAAACTTCTACTAATACCATCAAGCCTAGCAAGAATTTGTTTCTTTCTTCTTCCCACATGACCATATACCTCCGTCTTCCACACCTCCACTTGCTGGGTAAAAACATTCACATTTTGGGACCATGACAAATTCTTATCTCATACCCGCTTCATAAATTCATTAAAGTCATTATGTAACAACCATGAAGCCACAAACCTAAAAGGACGTTCAAAAGCAACCGAACAATGAGACACCTCCATCGTCAATAAAAAAGCCTTATGATCCGACTTGAAACTATATAAAACTGTTGTTTTAGCTTCAGTGAATCTATCCATAAACATATCATTTGCTAGAATACGATCCAGTCTGCTCTCACAACCCTCTCTACTCCAAGTAAAAAAAGATCCCATAGTATGAATATGAGATAGACCGGACTCCCCATACCAATTAGAAAAATCCTTATCCACCAAAGAATACTCCTTCCTAGTAGACCGTCGTTCATTCTCAAATAAAATAGCATTAAAATCTCCTCCTACACACCACGGACCTTCCACCTCATTACCAAACTCCTCCAACTCTCTCCATAAACTCCTTTTCACATAATAAGGGCTTGCGTACACCGCAGAAACTAAGCATTTCTCCCCATTATGATCAAAACTCAAATGAACACATTGCTCAGATGAACCAATTATACTAACAGTCCAACTCTCATCACGCCATAACACCCACAGACCTCCACTAAACCCTTGAGTGTCAACAACATATGAGCCATTAAATCCCATCTTAGAGATTATCTTCTTTGCTTTCATACCTCCACAACGAGTCTCAAACAATAAAACAATGTCTACTTTATACTTATACTGTAATTCTCTTATTAATCCTGGGAAAGATCTTGCTCCCACCCCTCTACAATTCCAGAAAATAACATTCATTGGGGAATCATTGAATTGAGATTGTGGTTCTCACAACCACCATTAACATTTTCTAAAGAACCACTCACCTGAGCATGTAGAATATTATCAACATTAGAAGATGAAGACAACAAACTCTCATTACGAGATAATAATATGAATCTTTCTCCCTCATTATTCGATTCCTCCTCCAAATCCATTAAAACTCCAAAAGCATTCTTGGTCTCATTCATATCATTAGTGACCACTGAATTAGATGTTGAATTTAACTTCTTACAAGACAAAGAATATAATTTTCTCTTATACACATGCCTCCATTCCTCCTTTCTTTCACTATATGATCTTGGGACCCACTCTTTTTTATCATTTAATTCTTGAGCATTTTTAACGGGATTGGTGGTTGAAGAGTCAAACATTTGTAAATCAATAACTGACTCCCTTAAACGCCCATTATTGCCATCAGATTTCAAATTATTCCTTCGCTGAGAAATAGGAATATTCTCCCCATCATTAGCTCTCCAATTTCTAACTGAACTCATGATCTTCGCTCTATCCATAACAATCGACGCAGATCTCTTCTTCTTCGTATCTTTCGGCTGAATATTCTTCCTCTTTTTCGTTGACTTTCTAACTAAGTTCCATTCCCCTAACCTCTGCAACTGGTGAGTCTCCCCTTCGCTTGCCTCCACATACACGCGCTCCGAATGATTCTCCACCTCATTCAAATGACCTCCTGACCCCTTTATACTTTCATTCTTCACTACCTCCATAAGCGATGAAAGTTTAACCTCATCATTATTATCAAAGACACGAGAGGTCATGCTCAAATCTTTCTCCGGACAAACCTCCCGGCAATGACCATATTTACCACAACAAAAGCAAATTTTATGCAATCCTTCATATTCCACTATAAGTTCTTTCCCGAAAATACGAATCGCTGGCCAAAGCTTCTTATCCAAATCCAATTCAACGCAAATTCTAGCAAACTTACCTCTTTCAGTAAGATAAGTTCTAGAATCCACCTTCAAAGTTTTACCCACTAGATTTCCAATCATATGGAGGCTCTCTGCATTAAAAAATTCTAAAGGAAGGACAGGAATACGAATCCATGCTGCTATCTTGCGATGATAATTCTCATCTAAAGGATCAAAATTTGGTTGCCATCTCTGTACCACCAAATAGTGATCGGCCAACATCCAAGGCCCCTCCATATACACATATTCCATGTCTTCTTCACACAAGAAAGAAACCACAAAGCAATCGTTCCCAATATCTCGCACCGTGAATTTCTCCCTCGTCTTCCAAAGCCTAAGAAGTCTGGATTGCATATTCCACAAAGACATAGATTTCCCCAACAATCTAACAATCAAAGATTTTCGCCAAGGAGCACACCATCTTTCATATTGCTCCCTAGAAAATGTCAAAGTAGGCAAAGAATCCTCTTCTTCTTCACTCCTTCCACCAGAATTTTCCCCATCTAAGGATTCCCTGTCAAAGAAACCTTTCAAGTTATCTAGATATTCACGCCATGCATCCTCAAACACACCACAACCACGAGAATCAACTGAGAAACTTGAGCCCTCCACTTGCAGCAACTTATCCTTAAAAGAGACATTTAAACCTCTTTTAGACATCCCCTCCTGTTTTCTCTCTCCCAATTGCTCTGATAGCTCACCATCACTCCCTCCTTCGCTCTTTCTAACCTCCATCCCAAACTAGTTCTTGAAAAATCTTGTGATAATCAAAGCCTATTGGCCTTGAAAATTCTTGAAAGTCTTGAAGATTCTTCTTGGAGGAATTTCACAGTCTCCGTTATTGTGTTTAGTAAAAGTACTCTTTTTGAATTAACGGAGATGAGTACTTATACCTTTGTTTTGAAATATTATGAGTACTATTGCCATTTTTTTGAAATGTTATGAGTACTTTTCTCTAGAAAAATCATATAGGCATTTTTGCACTTTGACCACAATCACATAAGTATTTTTACACCTTAACCTAACAATATAACATTAATATAAAATTAAGACACAAATCTAACTAATGATACCAAGCTCTTTCATTAGGTTTTATTAAAGTGTAGTATTGGAAAATCAAATATTTTATCAATACAAAGGTTGTATGATTTATATTACAAGGAAAATTTTATGCACAGTCATATAGTTCTGTTACATTCTATAAATACATAATTAGTTGAATCAACCTTTTATATACTTCTCCATGACTCCACTACAAAGTGGAAATAGGACCAGTCCTTCATAGACTATGGCCTTCTAAGAGCTTCCATTCTTTCACAAAAGCATTCAATCAATATAGGAATAATTTCATTTGTACAAATATGAAAAATTAAATAAAAAATAATTTGAAATAAAAAAACAAAAAAGGGACTAACAGTAGACCTCTGACCACAGAGGGCAGGCCCATTAAGCCCGACCCTATTCTAGAGGCTCTAAAATTGAAGCTAGGGTTTAAACAAGTTGGATCGATTAAAAGTTCCGGCTTACTCCACTAAAACTTGGGCAATCAACCATTAGTCAAATCAAATGTTAATATTAAGTCAATAAAAGATGCAAAATATTCAATCACGCATTGTATTGAACATTCCTTTCAGGAAAATTATATCAATAAATTTGAAAGAAGATTAAATCTGAATGCCATATTTAGGAGATTAAATCTAAGCGACATTTTGAGGGATACTATATAAAACTGGTGCCAAAATTTTTCTATGGTTACAAAATTACTGAATTTGAAATTGAAGAGCACTTTGCGTATAATATTCAAACAAAATGCTATTAGGAGATATGGTATAATCAGATATTACTAAGCTAGACGGACAACTATTAGTTGAATAAGTTATTTTTTATTGTTCTTGCTTTAAGCAATAACCAAATTGTTGGCTTGTTTCAAACACATTAAAAGCATATGCAGTGAAGATTAATATATATATAAAGATAAAAAAGATAATACATATTATAGATTGTTTTTACCCTTTAGGTCATCATTCATTTTCATTTGCCGTCTATGTAGCGATCTTTTATTTAATAGAAGAAGTCTGCACAAAATCATCTGTGACGATGGGATTGTCTTCTAATGTCATACTCTTTTTCTTATCATACAAGTTATCGATACACTTTTGATTTATTTTAAATAAGACCCTCTTGAGGTAATCTCCAAAAGCACTTTTAAGCTCCCAACGCCCAGTATATAGAGGTCCATTTTTTGAAATTCTTTATCCACTTTTATAGGAATTTATTTGACTTTGTTTGGACATTACATGTAATTTTTCTATTTTCCCATACATTAATTTCTCTTGCACATTTTATTTCATCTTTTTAATAATTACTTTCTCCCTCTATTTTGATAGAGCTCTCTCTCTCTCTCTCCCCCTTTTTTTGGTCAGAAACAAACATATGCATTAAACTAAATAAACATCCCAGTTTACAAAGTTTAACCAAAAAAACATATCAGAATCAGCCAATGTCGTCTCTGTCGCGGCAACTAGAAATCAATGAGAGGTCATCAAAAGCAATAAGATATAGAGTGGATGGTGGTTGGTCAAAACATGACCGCCACATCATCCCCTTTACAGCAGATTTGGCAATCCAGTCAGCAGCCAAATTACAAGATCTGGGGGCAAAAGAGAAGGAAAGGGACCGATCAGACTGCAACATCTAAGCTGCTTCTTCCACCCACTTCTGCACCTTCCATTCCGGACAACCGGCCCCATGGACTATGATGTTGACCAGAGTGAGACAGTCTGATTCAAACTGCACATCTCGTAAGCCTTCCTCGCAAGCAAAATGGAGAGCCTCCACCAGAGCGCGGGCTTCACATTCCGGAGTAGAGAGCGCCTCCACCGTCTTACCAAAGTGGGCCAGAATAAGCCCGCCCATCAGCGTCCCTGTGGATAAAACCAATAGCACCTGCAGAGGAGACAGATAAAAAAGAGCCATCAATATTAATTTTGGTAGTGCCTGCTGGTGGCAGACTCCAGCTTTGTTGATCATCCACCCTTTGTACGCCAGAAGTGTCCTCAAGCAACCACCCTCTAGCCTTCCAAAGGCCAGAAGTGGATAGAGAGGCAGAGGCTATCACCCCACTTGGGTCAAAGGGTTTATGGTCATAAAGCTCCGAGCACCTGCCTTTCCACAAAAACCAGAGAATGTTACAAATTAAAGCCTGAGCATAGCTATCATCTTTTAGAATATTCCACAAGTTCAAGATCCACTCCTCCAGAGTTCTAAGGTTCACATCCGAGATTCTGAGAACAAAGGGACTTGCAAACCAAGTTCTCCTAGCCTCATCACACAGCAACAGCATATGTTCCAGAGTTTCCACAGACTCATGACATTGCGGGCATAAAGGATTGGGGGAGCATTTCCGTTTAAACAAAGCTTCCATAGAAGGAATAACATTTGAACACAATCGCCACAAAAAATGTTTCACCTTTGGTTGTACTTTTTGTTTCTAAAGCGAGACCCACAGCTCCCTGGGAGGGGAGGAAGAAGGCCCCGCCAAGGCCTTAGGCTGCAAAGTATTGGTCTCACAAAAAAACTTATAACCCAACTTAACAGAGTACTTACCATTATTTGAGACAGTCCAGTAAACTTTATCCCTAAGTCTATGAGTCCCTAATCTAAACCCACCACTCATCAGGTTCTAAAAGGATTCTCCAACACTGTTTGCCTAGTAAGGCACAGTTGAAGTTCTGAAAATCCCTAAATCCCATCCCTCCATCAGCTTTAGTCTTAGTCAGTTTATCCTAGGATTTCCAATGAATTTTTCCTCCCCTATCCGTGCTTCCCCACCAGAATCTAGCGATTAACTGGTCAAGCTGCTGACAAGTTTTTTTAGGATAATGAAAACAAGACATGGAATACACAGGCACTGCATTAGCAACTGCTTTAATTAATGTTTCTTTCCCAGCTTGTGACAAAAATTTCTTACCCACCTTCTCCCTAACAAAGGCTAAGGCTTCCGATTTAGCTCTTCCCCGAAGGGTGGGTAGACCTAGATAGTTGCCTGGTGTGTTAGTGCAAGGGATTCCTAGGATATCACTAACCATATTTTTTGTGTCCCCTAGGACATGATCAGCTATGAAGAGGTTAGATTTATCCCAATTAATGCATTGACCCGAGGCCGCACAGTACTCCTCCCATATACTTTTCAAAATCACACAATTTCTCCTATCAGCTGGGATAAAGAAAAGGGAGTCATCAGCAAAAAAACAATGGGTGATCTCTGGGCAGTGCCTAGTGATTTTAATTCCTTGAAGATCCCCTCTCCTTGCATGTTCATTAATCATTCCTGAAAGAACATCAGTCACCATAATAAACAAATATGGAGAGAGGGGGTCCCCTTGTCTCAAGCCCCTCCCAGGTTTAAAGGAGTCAACTGTCTGACCTTCCAACTTGAGGTGAAATTCTACAGAGGTTAGGCATACCATAATATATTCCACCCATTGGTGGGCAAATCCAAGTTTCCTTAACAGAGCTTCCATAAAATCCCATTCAACTCTATCATAGGCTTTGTTCATATCTATCTTAATGGCCACCTCAGGTTTAGCTCTATTCCTTCTAAGGTAGTGGAAGGCTTCATGGACCACAAAGATATTATCTTGGATTTGCCTACCCGGTACAAAGGCTCTTTGTTGTTTAGAGATGATATGTGGCATCAAACCCCTCAACCTATTGGCTAGTATTTTGGCAATGACCTTATAGCTAATGTTGCAAAGACTAATGGGTCTGAATTGGCCCACTACTTCTGCTACCTCAACCTTAGGTATTAAGACAAGGTTGGTCTGGTTAAGTTCCCTCAGGCTAACCCTTTGGTTAAAAAACTCCTTCACCATATCTATCACAGCTTGGTTCACTACTTTCCAAGATCGGTGGTAAAAAACTCCATGATACCCGTTAGGTCCTGGTGCTTTCATTCCCCCTAATTCATGAACTGCCTGCTTAATTTCGGCCTCTCCTATGGGGCTTAGAAGTAGGGCATTGTCCTGGGTTGTTACTTTAGGCTCTACATAGCTTAGGACTCTATCTAGGTTACGCTCCTCGCTCTGTTGGAACAAACTCTTGTAGAAGGAGCTAAAGCATGCCTCAATGTCCTCCTTTGCCTCTATCCATTCCCCCTCTACATTTTTATTCTCACTATTTTGTTCCTAGCCCTTCTCTGGATGGTAGTTTTGTGAAAGAAAGATGAGTTCTCATCCCCCCATTTCAACCAATTAACCCTGGACCGCTGGAACCAGTATTTTTCCTCCCTTTCCCATAACTGGTTAATACGGTGTTCTACCTCTGTAGCCTTAAGCCTATCCTCCTCACCTCTTCCCCCTTCACAGCATTCCCTAAATTCTTTCAATAGCTTCTGGATTTCAACTCTATTGTTTGGAAACTCTCTTTTACTCCACTCAGTTAGAAGACCTTTCATCCTCTCTAGTTTCCCCAATAGCCATGGTTCCTCACCTTCTCTCTGGTTTTCTGCTCCCCCACTCACATTTAATCAAATCACCATAATCAGCATGATCCATCCACATTAACTCAAATTTAAATTCTTTTTTGCCTACAAAGCCTACATAGTCTAATTGAATTAATAAGGGCGAATGATCTGAGCCTAAAGGCTCAAGGTTGCATACCTGGGCGGCAGGGCAGATCTCCTTCCATGCACCATTACAAAGAGCCCGATCTAGCCTTTCTCTGATATAAGCCTCATCTTGTCTATTGTTAGACCAGGTAAATTGGAGTACTTTAGCACCTAAATCAAACAAATTACATGCCTCCACAAAAGTTTGGAAATGAGACAATGAGTAGCTAGTTCGATGATTACCCGCTTCTTTCTCCGCATTGGACAGTAAATCATTAAAATCACCAAAACATACCCAGGGACTGCCTTCACCTGGGCATAACCTTTCAAGTTGCCGCCACCATTGCCTCCTCTCATTCTCAGTGGGTGGTCCATACACAAATGTCACAAAACCACTCAGCGGTTCCATTCCTTTTCCTATCTGAAGATGAAAGAAGTTTTTATGCCTAGCTAAAATCGCCAGTTCCACACCCTCCTTCCACCAAAGTGCCAATCCACCGCCTATATTAACTGGTGGAACATACTCTGCATAGTCAAACCCTAGCCTTCTTCTTAGTCTTTCAATTTTTGGTACATTCGCTCTGATTTCTGACAAAAAACCAGAGGGGGTCTATATCTATTAACCAGGAATTTTAAATTCCTACCTGTCAAGGTCGACCCCGCCCCTTGACAGTTCCATTCTAGGAGACTCATGGCTCTTGGGTGGTCGATGAGGGACGACCACCAGACCTCTCTCCAGCTCGGAACATATAGTTACCAGAAACAACTTGTTGCCACCTTTCCTGCCATGGAGTCTGCTCCTGCCAAAGAGACCCTGCTTCCTCCTGACTTTCATGAAATCTAGCCCGCGGCCCCTTTTTATTTTTTCCTGGTTTGTGCGTCTGCACCGCATCACACTCTTCTATGCCTCTTCTCTTTTTCACAGGTTGTTCCGCACTCGTACCAACCTCCTGCTCTGTTGATTTCCTTTTCAAAGTGACGCTAGCCAATTCCTTGACTAGAAATTTCTCTACATACTGCCCCTGTTGATAAACTGTCATCTCCTTTCTATCTTCCCCTCCTTCATCCTTCTGCATCTCCACATAGTACTCTGCACTAGACCCCGCAAACCGCTGTCTTTGGTCCTCCCCCTCAGCAAAAAGCTGGCGTTTGGCCCCTGGTTGATGGGCTAGCATCATAGTCCTGTCCTGTCATTCTGGAGTACCCTCATCTTCACTATCCTCAGGCTCAGAACCTGTTACTACCGTCTCCCTTTCCCTTTGTGCATCCTCTTGAGAATCAACTGGCACTTGCTTTCTACCTGATCCTGGTCTACCACTACCATCTTCCTCTTGGTTGGAAGAGGCCACCGTACTCACTTTACCCTCTGAACCCTTACCAGTCCCCAAATCATTTGATCCGCCACTACCCCCAGTCTCCCCGCCCGGGGTTTCCTCAACTTCCATCACCTTATTCGGCCAGATTTCTTCTATCTGTTATTTACCTAGCCTCTTGGCGGGGTTGTTAACTTCATCATCTTCAAACCTGAGATCCTCCATAAGGAATGAGTCACTAATCTGCATGCTCTCCGAGATATCCATCTTATCAATAATCTCCGGCTCACTCACTACATGCTTACCCTTTCCTCTGTTGCTGCCACTATCCTGAATCTGGTATCCCAATGGATGTCCCAACTTGCTGTCTTCTTTAGATTGCTTGGAAGAAGAGGTTTCCTTACGCATACTCACTTCAACAGTCTCTCCCATATCAGCACTATACCTACAAATGTGGGTAGTAAGCGTCTTCGGAAACTCTTCAAGGTTCTTACTATACTTTTGTGCTCTAGGATTGTGGGCAGCCATCTTATAAGGCTTATCGCACTCTACTTCCTCATGCCCAATAATACCACAGCGATAGCAGAATCCTTTCAGCTTTTCATACTTTACTGCTACCCAGATCTTTACACCCACCGGGGTTGGCAGCCATAGTCCTGTAACCAGCGGTTTATCAAGCTCCATTGCCACCCTAATCCTCACAAAATCTCTAAAGCAAACCCCATTTTGCGTCGGTTCTTCATAATACAGAAATTTGCCTACTTTTGCACTCATTTTCACTATATTCCGTCTATATTGAAACGCAAAAGGAACATCCTTGATTTGAATCCAAAACTCACAAGTACTCATATCTAGAGTAGGCACAGTAGATCTATCCCCCCATAACTTAATATTCATCATACACCCAGCAATTGCCCAAAGACCATCTCGCAGTACCCTATCATAATCGTTTTTGGCAGTAAAAGAAAACAAGTAGATACCTGCTTGGAGAACTCGGGCATGAACCTTATCCTCAATGCGCCAAGCTTTCTTAATCAGAGTGATGACTTTACCCGGATTGATACCTCTCTTAGTGAGGAGTTTCCCCACTAACATCCACTTGCCCCTGTCAGCTTGAGTACCATCGCCCCATTCCACTTCCACATCCTCATTATCTTCATACTCCACCTCCATCCTTCCCTGAGCGTCCATAGACACGGTATCGCACAGATATGAAGCCAAAACTTGCCTCTACCCTTGTAGGGAAACTATGGAAGAAACCCGCCTTAACCAGACCAGATCCGAAAAAACTCACCTTTGGTCAAGCCCTCTTCTCCACAGAAAACGAAAAATGAACAAAGACGAAAAACCAGCTACCACAAGAACCAAAGATCTCCCTTAACCACACAAAGATCTGAGCTTTCTGAATCCGCACTGTATTCCGTCGTCTCTTCCGGTCTTGCTTTGGTCGTCGCAGGTCAAAGAAGGGTTGGGCAGTGGAGGAAGCGGCGCCTCCCCACTAGTTTGGGCTCTCTTGAAAAGAGAGGGTTGTTTCTCGCTCTAAGAGTTATAGAGAGGGTTCTTTCATGGCTTTTACCAATATTACTCTATTAATTCCCTCTCTCTCTCTCTCTTAAACATCCATAAATAAGAGTACTTTTAAAAAAATAATATATTTCCAACATATTTATTATTTTTAACTAACTTTAACTTAATTTTAAGAAAATTGCTATTCAATTAAAAGGTCTTTATATATTGGGAATAAGATTACACAAATGACAGGCATGACAGGTTAACTATATGCCCTAGTTCTGTCCTACTAATTTTGTAGGCAAATTTTTTTAACCTGAAACCCGATCTGATCTTCTTTGACCTGAGACCAAGACCAGGTGAGACATGTCCTCCAACTATATCCCTAGTCCTATCCCACTGATACTTCTTTTGAATTATAGGTTTTAGATCCTAAACGTAGGTTTTGAATAAGTCTTTCTTTTCACTTTTTATGCATTTTAGGTTGGTATAATTGTTGGAATGTCAATATCAAAGCATTAAATTCCCAACCAAAAATTCCCCTTCTTTCCTCTCCTCCTTTCCATGTTGTGAATACTTGTATCCATGTTGTGACTTGGACCGGAAAATTGTCAGAAATTTAATATCTTAAGTTTTGATGATGAATGGATACGTAATAGACTTGCATTATACTTGCATGATTCACACTATATTTTGATTGTGCACTGTTTATCTGTAAATAATTGTGTCTGTCATATTTGTTCTTAAATATCTAATGTATTCGCTCATGTTTTTATCATCATTAGAAATAGGGATAATGTTACTTGAGTTGTGATGGTGAGTAACCTTAGAATCATAAGTGACATATGCATAATAGGTCAAACATACACAAAGGGTGAAAATGGTTAATAGGCTAAAATACTGAGATGTAATCCAAAAAACTTAGTTAGAGAGCTTAAAATGATTGAATAACAAGTAAATGACTAAGTAACAAGATGTTTGTACCTTGTATGATTCATAGAATAACGTAGAAAATCAATAAGAACCATAGAAAGCCTTAGAAATTGAAAATCTCATGCATTGAGTTGGTTAATCGATTATTACATGTCAGTAATGGATCCAAGACATGCATGATCATTAATAGGCATGTCTAGGACATGTATGATCGGTCACTATATGTAGGTAATCGATCATTACATGTATGATCCATATAAAAGTCATATGTAATTGATCATAGCATTAAAATAGGACTTAGTGATCAATTGTCTTGAGATTAATCGTCTCTGATCGATTACCAACCCTGTGATCGATCACTAGACATGTAAAAAAAAGGCCAATGATAGATCACTAAGCATTAGTAATCGATCATATGCATTGATTGATCACCATTCCTTCTAGATCGACCAATAAGCCTTGTTCATCACTGTCTCTGCATTGATCAATCACCATGCTTGTATTTTTTTAAATCATGTTTTATTTAAGAGGCAAAATACATCCCCCTTGTGCATTCCGCCTCTTTCAAAAATTGTTGAATTTTTAATGAAAAACATGTGGGTGTGACAAATAAAGAAATTCTCATTACTTAGGTTTGAGAGGAGATCTCCTTACATTATCACGTGTAGTTTTGCACCATTATCCTTACATTATTGAAACCCTCTCTAATGGTATTTGTAAGTTACTATGTTTTATCCAAATCTCACACCAAAAAAACACAATGGATCTATCATCTCGAATCAGGTCCCTATTTTAATTTGATCTTCAGCCCATTTCATTATGCACTTTTATTTGCCTAAAAATGGACCTTTCCCTCACTGTTTGTAGGCTTGCCTGTTGATATATGGAGCCTTTGGTAAACTAGTGGTCAAAGAAAGATTGCATGATCCTTACTACTTCCTCCTCCATTCCTAAATATAAGATTTCTTTCGAAATTTCAATTTATTCTTAAATATAAGATTATTTTCTAATTTTCCCAATTCTTTTCAAAATTAACCCTAATAATGCTTATCTATAATAACAAGAGAGGTAGAGCTGCAATTTACTAAATCCTATTAAGGTAACTTAAATCAACCTTAGAACATTTTTTGTCTGAAAATTGTTTCACCCTCGCTTGTGCATTCTCAATATTTTGTTTCATGATTAGTAATGATACATTTCTTTTATCTAAATTAAATTCTATAAAATAAGCAGATTTGAGTTAGAGACAGTATTTTGCCACATAGAATTGAATAATAAGTTATATGGACAATGATATTAAAGTAAAAAAGAAATTAAGAACTACATAGTATGCAACTCAAAAATTCTGGAATTGAGATACACCAAATCGTAAAAAATAGTTATAATATAATCAACCGACGAAAAAGTTCAAATTTCCCAAAAAAACAAACAAACCTTTTCCCATTCACTCTTTACAATATATGAACACAAATCATTTCATACACATACTCTCAATTTTTAGTTTGACATCTATGTGTCATTCTCTTTTGATCAAATACTTTAATTTTACTCTATTAGCAAAATTAGCCATTGACAGGCCCAGATTGACTCAACGGTAAGATCATTTATCGTGGGTTTTGGGGTCATGAATTGAAACAAGACTCTATGCATACAAGTAAAGGTAAGGGTGTCTAATATATTCTTTTTTCCCAACACTCTCACTAAGTGGGGATTTAAGCTTAATGGACTCTTTTAAGCACTCTTAGTCATTACTCATCAACAGTAGAATAGTGTTATTGAAGCTATAAATGCTAACAGAGCAAACTTAATGTATTTAACAGAGAGAAAGTAAAACAGAATATCAAAAAGAGGGAAAATAAATAAAGGGTGAAGGGGCAAAACTAGCCACCGTAATTTTCCAAATGGACAACTTTGGCACCCGTAAATTGGATGGTGCAAAACCGGACATTATAAAGCAAAATGGGACAAATTGGAAGGTGGGCCCCACACCAACACTCACGTCTGTTAGCTTCAACTTAACGGCGTGGCTAAATTTGTCCCATTTTGCTTTATAATGTCCGGTTTTGCACCATCCAATTTACGGGTGCCAAAGTTGTCCATTTGGAAAATTACGGTGGCTAATTTTACCCCTTCACCCATACAATGTTTTTGTTTTCCATACAAAATTGGGTAAACATGCAAAAACAACAATGCTAATAATATGTCACAGGTTCAGTTGACACCATATTAAAATCATTGGTCTAAAAGTATACTAGTAAATATGCAGAGTGCTATTGTAATGGATGCCGTTAAAATCAAACTACTTCTTTTAACTTGAGATGTGAACCCTACAGCAATTGTAGACTTTGCAGTTAACAAAGGTCAACTATTTTTAACGGCACCTGATAAAATTGCACCCTTATACTAATCGTTAAAATATTCGCTCTTGAGGATTCAATATAGAACCAGCTACACTTTTAGCATATCATCATTTACATTTTTGCACCTTCACATTACAAAATATTCAGCCTCCAAGTGTAAACTCTCATGATTAAGTTAAAGTCAGCGTTTTCAAAGATCAAAGAAAACATTTGTACTTCCAACTGATTGCATGAAATGTGCTAGGCCTTTCGAGCTACAACAGTATCATCTTTCCAAGTATTAGCTGCAATTATCGTGGTTGTTGATTGTGTTAAGCATTTTACAAAATTTTAGCAAAAACGGATCAATGCAGAGACATTAATCTTCACTATCCTCCAATAAACTATTTTGCAATATTTAACTTTATAGACACTAAAAGGTAAGACAGTAAGGAATACTCTTAAACTGGAAGAGTTATAACAGACATTCAGAAGAACAAACTCAGACTACGATGGATGGAGAGTACTTCATAGTTCAATATCTGGCAATCCCACTAAGAAAGAACTTGGATCATTAGATCCAAGCAGTGGAATATACTCTGATCCCCTCACGTGAACACTAAAGCAAGCTGCAACAGAAAGAACTTAATTAACTCAGAAGAAAGTTCAGATACAAATCACAATTACAAGTCATGCACTAGGTGATCTAGAAGCCATGCCTGACCACAACTAATATAGTTTTAGGAGCCATACAAATTAGATTTGATGTACACAATAGGATTGTCAACATGCTGATGCAAATGTCATTATCTCAAGGAAGGTTCTTAAAGAAAAAACAGTTTGGACAACAAATTCTTTCACCTAAAGAAGGAAGTAATTTTAACCTTGTCATCACTCTCTTCATGCAATAGTGTAGAAGATCCTAGTTAGTGTCCAAGTATAAAGTAGTTGTGATAAGAGCAATCAATCAGTGTGACATTTATGACAAGAAAACACAATGAAGATCACAGATACAGAGCATGCATAACCCCCGTAGTTTTGTTGATTTATTCAACTAATCAGAAATCCCACTTGATTAACAAGTTATCTTTTTTCATAAGATATAATGTAACTCATGAAGATTGATACATAAGTTCTTAACAAACATAAAATGCAACATAATGCTTCAAAAGGTATCCCATTCGCTCAATTTTAGGAATATTTTTCATGAAGATATAAACATTCTGATCATAAATATTTTTAGAAATAAAACGGGATAATGAGATGAACAATTTCTTATCCAATCAACTCTTTAAATTGTTCTATATGTACCTCCAACTATTATTCTATGGCATCAAAATGTGAAATAGATGAGCACTAGTCATTGAAACAGGTTTCAGGAAGATAAACTGCCAACACATTACCGTTCTCTATTTTCATGACACTTTGGAGCATTGTTTCCATTTTTGTTTTCATATCATGACTATCGTCCATAATTGGTACTACCAAGGTAAGATCCCTGTATATATCACGTACAAATCTGCATATCTTCTGAGCGAATTCAAGTTCACCATCAGATATTCGACCAATTGCTAAACGCATTAGCTCTCCAGTCAAGTCAGCAAGCTGTAAAGGAAGTGTGCATTTTCCATGAGAAAGAGAAGGGTGAGAACAATTAGATTCCACGCATTTGTATGTCCATAACGTTGACAGATCATTGTAGAAACTAGAGAAAAGAACAAATGAAAAAAAAAGGCCAATAGATTAGAAACATCTAACAAAGGTTACGCAGTACTATATCTTTTTCTTCATTCTTGAATATTATCTCACACGAATAAATCTATGTTATTTGTATTTAATAGTATAAAATCTTACCCCTAAAATATAATCAAGAATATTTATCTGCAGAGGCTCAAGAGATGGATCACTTAGTGGCAATAAAGTAGAATTTATCTCATCGAGTTTCAACAGACTCCCAGTTTTGCAGAAATTGCAGAATGTTGCTGTTTCAATATACTCTTGTATCTGCCAAATTCAAGACAAGTATTAGGGGATACTGAGAAACAGTAAGTCTATCCTCAACAAGGAAGGTAATAAAATGTACCCCAGGTGAGTATGCTCTCCTAAGCTTCCAAAAGTCAGTTCCTTGCAATTCTTTGACCAATCGAGACACGTGTTGATCTGTGACAACTGCTAAGTCCTTTTCCGCTTTCTCAAGAACCTCTTCTTTATTATATTTACTCATACTGATAAACAAATTAGAATAGGTCAAATGAGTATGAACAATAATAATGAGTTCCACACAGATAAAATCCCACAAGTTGTAAAGGAAAAAAGAAACAAATAGTCAAAAGGGGAGAAAAACAAATTACCGGTGCACTTGAAATATGACTTTTTTGCTATTCATCGTAACATCACGGCTTGCTTTTACTATTCTTTCCCGTTTGTCATTCTACAAAAACAAAATTACCAAGCATAAAAATAACAGAAAGCAGTGTCTGTTGACTTCCCCTACACCACCCACAAAAGGATTCTCAGAGATACCATTTTCAGAATGTAGCAATATCATCAATGGCTAACACATAAAACTCAGGGCCATTCATAAAACTTGTAAAATCCAGATGAATATTATGGGAGAAGCAAATTTCCCTATAAAGTAGAAGTGAACTCCAAAGCAGCACACAAAATTCATGCTTCTGACATACAAATCTCCATTCAACTCTTCCACAAATATTATCATTACGGATCCTATCATTTATTTTGTATGACCACACCCAAATATAATCAAATTAGTTAAATACATCATTTAATTAGAACCCGTTGGGATGTAAAAATTTCACTGTCCAACCAATGAGTAGTTGGTTGAGCTAATAAGAGGGTTACAACTCCCGTACGGACAAAAACGCATGCTCGAATCCCGGGAAACACTCTCGAGAGAGGGGACAACCTTGCTTACGTGGGCCACATTCCTACCCCTCGAGTCCGGATTAGTCAGTTGCCAATAGGCGTCAGATTACTGGTAGTGTTTAACCAAAAAGAAAAGAAAAATCACTGTCCAAAGGTTATTTCCAGCATCATAAGTAACCCTAAAATAGTGCTTGGTTGGCACAAACATAATGGCTACAATTGAAACAGACTGTAATGAAAACAAACAAGGGGTATCAAAATATATTTAAGATACCAACAAAATCCATTATTAACAAACCAAACTCTTATATCTAAAACAACTTAGATATCCTAGTAGACAAATCCCAAAAAAAAAACGAAAAACTATTATGTGGGTATGAGAGAAGGAAAAAGGGCATTACAAGGTTATTAAGATAGTCAGCATATTTGGCAAAAGCGTCTTTCATAGATGAACCACTGACCATTGTTCTAGCCCTTTCTGTTGAGCTCTGTAAATTGGCTATAGAAAAAAAAAGAAATTAAAAATGAAATTAGAGTAATGGGCAGAGAATGCAAATAAAAAAAATATGGGAGAGTAGAGAGAGAAATACTTGGATGGAGGCGGTGAGATTTGGAAGCGATGAGAGAGAATCTGTGAAGTGAAGAAAAGGAATGCAACATTTGTCCGTTGAAGTACACCTACCCTCATAATGCTACGCCTTCCTGGGGTTTTAACATATTAGTGAATATATTAAAGTTTTATGAAATTACTAATGAAATACTCCCTCCGATCCTTAATGTAAGAGCCCAAAATTTGAATGGTTTTAGTCCTAATGTAAGAGCTCACCTCATATTCTCTCCTCATTTAATGTCTTTTTTCCTACTTTACCCCTAACTCTCTTTCATATTTATTAATGCTTATGTATTTCTCTCTCTTAAAAGTACCATAATAAATATGAGCAATTTTGGAAAAGAAACATTAACTCCAGACACCCAACTAACATTCACATGTTTTCTTAAGAAGCGTTTTTTTTATGACTAGCTCTTACATTAGGGATCGAAGGGAGTACTAAATTGTTCACCAAATAAATAGTCTTCAAACATCACAATTTTAGTTATGATAAAGGGAAAAAGATAAATAAAGCTCTTTGAATATGTAAAAAGAAAATTAAGGTAGCTAAATTTTCAAAAGGACAATCAAGGTCACGAACACTGAATTAAAAACATTCTCATTAACGACATGCATACTTAATCATTGCATTATCCACGTTAACAACTAGACCGTAGCAATTAATCACAGCAGCAATCTCACTAACCACAACAACATCTCATTAAGCGCTAGATCGTTGTTAATTTAGTATGTGTGACTTTTGTTGTCCTTTTGGAAATTTAGCAACTTTGATTGTCCTTTAATATACATAAAGGACTTTAATTGTCTTTTTTACTATGATAATTTTAAACATTAATAAAAATAATAAAAACATGATTTTTAGAAATATGTGGGTCTGAACCATCAAAGTTTGGATTAAAAATGGGAATTGAGAAGAGGAAGGAAAGAGGAGGATAGAGAGGAGTAAGAAAACCAACCTTTTTTGGGGTATACAAATGAAAAGATCTGAATATATTTAGGGTTAAAGTGCAAAAATGTCAACGTAATTTGTTATGAAGGTGCAAAAAATAGTCATGTAAAATTTTTTTGGAGCAAAACTACCCATTGAATTTCGCAACTAGGACAAAAATGACCATTACAGTTATGTTTTTTATTTTTTTCACTCATCATCTTATGTCGTTTCATCATCACACAAGGGAAAATAAATATATAAGTTTACCACATGTTTTAGTGAAAGATGAATCGGAAGACGATTATGCGTCAAAAAGTCAGAAAATTAACTGTGATGATAGACATTTTTGCCCCAATTTAAAAATTTAATAAACAGTTTTGCTCCAAAAAATTTTACAAAGCTATTTTTGCGCCATCTTGACAATTACATGGGCATTTTTACACTTTTACCCATATGTCTATGATGACTGTTTTGAGTTAACTTTGTTGGTCATATAAAATAGGATTTTCAATTTATCTAAAATTTATTTTACGCAATGGGTAAAATTTATGACATGGAAAAAAGTAAATTAAACTATATTATCAACGTAAAATAGTAATACTACACTATGTTGGTCCTAAATTTTTCAAATGTATAATCTAATTATTCAGATATACTCCATTCATCACTATATAATAGCCCAAATTCTGAATATTTCAGTTCCTTTTGAGATAAAAACTTGTCTAAATTTATTAGAACATTCAATGAATATATGAAGGTGATTCTAAATTTTTGAATATAATGAATTTGATTTGCTTAGTGAATTCATTTTCACGATGAATTGAAGATGCACCAATTTTGCAAATCTAGAGAATACTAAATCAATCTGAGAGGCAATGCAGATATAGTGGATAAAATGGGAGATTCTTCATCATAGTTGACATTTCTTTCATTTAAATTCACTATTGCATTTCCCGTTTTCATTCATTATCTTTTAAAGAAAACAAATAAAAAACAAGTTTAGGATTAGATAGTTTATTTAATTGAAATTTGGATTTAATTTGTTCTTTTAACTATGCAATTTAATCATACTTGCCCAAAAAATAAGGAAATGACCTTGTTGACTTTCATGCCTTAGAAGTTTATCTAGTAACCTTTTAGTAACCTAACAACAAGGCTAATTAAAGGGGCAACATTACCGATTCGTTGGTTTATGTGTGCCTTAATATATTAAAATTAGGTAAATACTCCCTCTGGTCCTAAATATAAGACCTAATTGACTTTTTCTGGAAAATCCTTAAAAAAACAAAATAAGTTAATTATAAATCGATTTACCTAATTTTTTCCCTTAAACTAGTTTATTTTACCTATAAATTAATGGATAATCTAAAAATCTATCAAATATGTCATCATTTAATAACCTATTTCGCAACCTTAATCTCTCCAAAAAAAGTCAATTAGGTATTATTATCTTTAGGACCAGAGGTAGTATGTCTTATATTTGAAAATGAAGAGAGTATAAAATAAAGGGAATAACTTTTTGATTGAATTATTTAATACATCATACGACCAGTTAGTTTAACACAGACTTAAAGATTGAATACATACCAGACTTTAAATCTTCTTTTAGATATTAAGCCTAGAAGAGAGTTTTTACAAGGAAATAAAATGCCAGCAAAAAGAAAAGGTGGAAGAAAGAACATATCAATGTAGCAACATTACTAAACATGTGAGAAGGATTAAATAAAATAGTCAAAAGGAGTAACCCCCAAAATTAAACCTTGTCAAACGAAAGTAAACTTGATCAAACCCAAATTCACCCAGAGAAATGCCGAAATCTTGTGTCTAGTGTGTGAATAGGCCTAATAGGCCTACAGTGGTAAACCACTTTCATACGTACTGGATAACCTATTGGGCTTTTAGACAGAGGCCACAATAAAACAAAGTATGGACGCATGGGCTTGCTTTCCTTAAAACCCACTTTATTTGAAGTATGTGAGAAGTTCTAGCGTGCAAAAGAACTTTTTGGTGATATTGTTGAACATTAGAACATTTTAAGAGTGTTTGATTAATGAGAAGTGTAACTTATTTATGGTTCTAGTTGACACATTTTGGAAGGCTTCTCCTTAAGTAAGTGAAGATTGATGAAATCTATAGAAGTAGATAGAAAAATTGTCTTGTTTGTCATACTATAGAGCCTGTAGGTCATGCTATAGTGGATCATGGAGTATTGAATTTGGATTTTCTAAAATTGGTATATAAAAAAGGGTATTTCAGCCCATAAAAATGAAATGGAGAATATATCAACTAATCCCTCACTTATATTGAAGTGGGAAGTCAAGAAGCCCAAATTAAAGCTTGGATATTTTATTGTTTAGATACTTGGAAATATGATACAGAAAAGGCTTCGATTATGGGTTTATATGTGCGTGTGTGTGAAAAAGAATATAGTTGTAACAAAAAAAAAATAATATTGTTGACAACTTGAATTAACTAACGTTATGCATTGTCGACTTTTGAATACTCTTAAATAGCAACGTGAATATATTTC
This sequence comes from Mimosa pudica, assembly GCA_029929735.1. Lineage (NCBI taxonomy): Eukaryota > Viridiplantae > Streptophyta > Magnoliopsida > Fabales > Fabaceae > Mimosa > Mimosa pudica. Next base: position 6,245,982 of record JAKELP010000035.1, read on the forward strand.
CTGGACAGTGAATAATGATCTTTTATCAGTTAGGGGGGGGGGGGCAAGGACCTTTGATTTAAAATTAAGAGTTTGAATGATCTATCATCATTAAAAAATGACGAAGAAGAAGGAGAAAGAGAAGAAGGAGATGATGACGATTGTAACTTGACTAAGAACTATTAATAATACTGCCTCTCGCCTCATTGCTTAGTTGGAAAGGTTTCTTGGTTCATTTCATCCGAGAGTTTCAATCAAACTCTTGTTGTAGCTTACTAATTACATACGTGGTGAAGTCCCTTTTGAAGGTGCTTCATGGTGGCATACTATCTGATTATTTTGAAGCAACAAGTATTTTAAACTTTCAACAACATTAACGAAAATTCTGAGACAAATATTACCTTAGCTACCACCTTTCAACCAAGCTTGGATGAGAAGATCATTGGGCTTTTCTTATATCAGTCCTATGCAACACTTCTCTGAACTCATCTGGGCCTATGGGATTGGTTTCTTTTATGTCTCTTTTGGGTTCAATGATATATGTATATCTGTAACCAGCACAAGTCTTTGGGAGAATTACATATTAGCTATTGATGTGAGAAACTCAAGGACTTATAAGGTCTCTTTTGTGATGAAATCTCCCTTAGGTGGGATTTGTAACAATATCATAGTTTATATATTTATGTGATGGTTTGTATTTTTTATTTTCCAGTTTACTTTTTGCAATATTTGTTTTAGGTTGTTGGGCCTCTTTTTTTTTTTGACTGAAATGGACTTTATTTATTAACAAACATGAGGATATTGTTAGAATCTTAAGTTTTGATGGTGACTAAGGTCTAGTACTTAAGAGAACATAATCAGCACTTAGGAAGGATTAGATGACATGGTTAGAATCCTGAGTTAGATCACTTGAGAATGTAAGATCACTTCCGGATAGATTAGGACTTGCGCATGCGGATGAATGCTTTCATCCCCCAGCGTCAGCAAGTAAATAACTAGGGATTTAATTTAATCCATGAACCTATGGTTCAATCGGAAGCGAAGTTGCTTCCTGTTAGACTTAGACTGGCGCAGAGCGATAGAATAGATATTACTCCAAGCGACAGTGAGTCTACTTCCCCAAGTGAAAGCGCTTCCTGTTAGAATTAGACTGGCGCAGAGCGACAGAATAGATATTACCCCAAGCGTCAGTGAGTCTACTTTCCCAAGTGAAAGCGCTTCCTGTTAGACTTAGACTGGCGCAGAGCAATAGAATAGTTATTACCCCAAGCGTCAGTAAGTCTACTTCGCCGAGTGAAAGCACTTCCTATTAGATTTAGACTGGCGCAGGTTGATAGACTAGATATAACCCCGAGCGTCAGCGGAAATGCAACATCAAGTGAAGTTGCTTCCTGTTGGATCTTGACTGGCGCAGACTGATAGAATAGATTTCACCCTAAGCGTCAGTGAGTTCACTACGTCAAGTAAAAGTGCTTCCGATAGCTTAGTGACTAGCGCTGAGTGTTGGGATGAAATACACTAAGTGAGAGTGAGTTATAGTGAACCAAGATCCTTCATCTAGTAGTTTTACTTCCGGATGTAAAAATGCTTCCGGATACATCATAGACCAGATCAGAACATAGTCTAAGTAAGACTACTTCCCATAGCAAATTTCCCACAACATGTATAGTTTTTACTATATCTGATTATATATATTGCTATGTTGGACTAACCAGTATGTGCAGAACTTAGTCACACTTGCGGATGCAAATGAGCTTCCGGATGGAAAGACTCTTGGCATTGGATTTCAGAGACTAACCCTTGCAGAGCAAGATTGCCACTTCCGGATGAACGATGATCTTCCGTCAGCAAGAGTACAAGAGTAAATGTCACATACTCGGAAGTCAGAATGCTTTGTCAGAGCAGAGGTGTCAGGACTACTTTTCAGAGATAAAGCAAGTCAACCCTGCTGAGCATTTAAGAAGATGTTCCTTCCAACGGTAACAAGAGGATAACAGACACATTCAAACAACATTGTTACCTACCAAGCATGAGGAGTATGAGAACATAATCTGAAGATTCACTCAAGGTGTCAAAGCTCATACTGCCCACAAAAGTCAGAGTCCATAAGAGAGCTTCTGATAGCAAGAGAGGATCCAATAGCAAAGCACTCTTATCATTCATGGACAAGTGCTTGGAAGACAAAGTTCCTCTATGTGATAGCAAGCAAAATGTTAGAGTCCACGAGCTTCAGATAGCAAGAGAGCTTCCGATAATGAGTCTCTTAACATCCTGGACTTATGCTTGAGGAACGAAGTCCTCTCTGACAGCAAGCAAGAGTCGGACCGTACAAAATGTTCAGATGTCAGAACGACTTTTGTCAGAATAATATTGCCAGAACAGTGTTGACAGAACAGCTTGGTCAGAGCACCTTTTTGGATAAAGCAAAGTCAACCCTGCTGTGCACTAATGAGGACAACGTAAACAAGGCCCCAACGTCTATAATCAAACGGTCTTATTGCCTCTCCAACGGTTAGATATTCAGAGGCTGGTATAAAAGGGATGTTCTTCATTTCTGAAGAAGAGGGCTTGAAAAAGACAGAGAGAACGGAGCTTATTATCTGAAACACTATTCTACATTCCTCTCATCTTCTACTCTCGGACTTTGATATGTAATATTCTTAGAGAGTGATTCATTTGTACTTAAGTGAGTAACATCATCCACTCTTAGAGAGAGTTAGTTTTGAGCCTAAATGTTTAGCACAATCAGTTCATAGAGTGAACATAGTGTAAACTTACAATTTGTAAGGGGGAGCATTTAGAGGTTGTCTAAATCTCCATAGGTTGCAAGTTAGCCCGTAAAACTTGCATTTGTAAGGTTTGCAGGTGAACCCGGTGTAAAACCTGTGGGTTGTTAGGTGAACCCGTGCTCGTAAAACCTAAAGTGTAAAGGCTTCTCTTGTGCCCGGTTTAAACAAGAATAGTGGATTGGAAATCTCAGGTGTAGCCTGGGGACTGGATGTAGGTCTGGGTGACCGAACCAGGATAAATTTATGTGTGCATATATTTATACTTGATCATTCTATTTTGCATCACATAGCATACTGACTTGTGCATAGCATTATTTATTATCATCATCACCGAGCACAAGCAGTCTTCCGAAAAGAGTTTAAGTTTTATTCCCTCACCCAATTCACCCCCCCCTCTTGGGTGACAGCCACGTTTATCATTTGGTATCAGAGCAGGTCACTTGTTTAAAGGATCAAACGATCTCAAGTGCAAAGACCTTGGCTGATTTGGGTTAAAATGTTTTCCAAAGGCTTTGATCATACCATTCCACCTGTGTTAGAAAATATTGATTTTTGTTGGTGGAAAGCAAGAATGGAAAGTTTTATAAAATCCACTAGTTTGAAAATGTGGGATATTTTTGAAAATGATTTTGATTTCAAACCAAGAGGAAACTGGACTGAAAAGGAGAAAAATTTGTTTTCCTTAAACATTCGAGCAATGCAAATTTTATACAAAGGCTTAACTGAAAATGATTTCCAGAAAATCAAACATTGCTCTAGTGCTAGAGATATTTGGAATACTCTTGATATGATATATGCTTCTAACCCATCTCTTGAAAGCACAGCTGTCCAAAGCTCAACTCGTGCTCTTTGTGGATCATCTACTGATGAGCTTCTGGAAGCTGATATTGAGGAAGCAGGCTTCAGTGAAGAGAGTATTCATTTCTGCCTAGAAGATTCAGAAAGTGAGGTATCTGAATCTGAACTTGAACTCTCTAAATTGCAAGATGCATACAATGAGTTATATACCGAATATTGTAAACTTGCAAAAGAACTTCTAGGCTTAAAAGAAAAAGATAGGAAACTTGAAAAACTAATTTCTTCTTCTACATCTAAAGTTTCCGAGGATTCTTTTAAAGAACTAGTGGTTCCGATAGCTAGCCCACTATCGGTAGGGAAAACTTCAACATGTCTTGAAAAATGTTTTGATTGTAAACACGTGTTGAAAGAAAAAGAAAAGCTTTCAAAAGAAACTGAAATTTCAAAGGAACAAAAAGCTTTTCTAAAGAAAACTAATCATGATAATGATAGGAAGCCTCATTTTGATTATCATTCCATTATCTGTCATTATTGTGGTAGATTAGGACATATTTCTCACACATGCAGTCTTAGAAGAAATTCAAATGTGAGAAATAAGTTTGTATGGATTCCTAAAGGACAAGTAAGGTCCAGTGCTAACCATGTAGGACCCAAGTACAAATGGGTACCAAAACATCCTCCTAGTGCCTTACTTGTGCAGGATAGATCAAGAGTTCCTCTTATCCCAAAGAAGAGAACTCGTGGTGATGCAACTGCTGAAACCCACTGGTACAATCATAAGAAGCTGTCGGCCACCACAAGGGACAATGGTTCTGTCTCAAGGATGAGCTATCACAAAGATCCATTCAACTATCCTGAGAAGAACAAGGGAGAGTGGATTCCTCGATCATCATTGGAAAGGCTCTTGAATCCTACCTCTCAGAAGAAAGTGCTTCGAACCAAGGATAAGTATAGAAGATCTCCTTGGGTAAACAAGGGATCACTTAGCAACGAAGCATTTGATAGTAAAATCTCCTATGCTAATATTAGATGGACTTATTGAGATTTTACATTAAGCATCCTAAGATGTGAACATTATATTCATCATTGAAGAAAGCTTAAAGAAATAAGTAATGTTCATAATCTACATGAGATCCATGACTATCTTGATCAAAAACCTTGTATATCCTTGTGCATATAGTCATAATAGATTCACCATGCCATACACATAGCAAGTAATCTCTAAGTGCATGTGAATTACATATAGCCTACAAACTGACCTTCAGATCCAGACTTGGATACAAAAGGAAGGAACTATCTGATATTTTGTAGGAAAGGCAATCCGGAGGTTCAGCAAGACAAGGGTGAAGATGAGTTATGGGCTAAAATGAACAAGGAACATGAACAAAATCAGAGAAAGATAGGCTAAGATAGCCACCCCTCGGACTTGACCAGGATGTCACTGCTGCCCTCAGAAGGGAAATTGAAATGAAGCGGATTGCCCAAGCAGGAAGGCTCGCCCTTGGGGAAGCCATCTGATTCATGTGCCCCCAACAGTCTGCTGGCACAGAGGCAAACTTGAGATAGCACTAAGTGATCAACCTGCGGAGATACCCTCTGCTGAACCTGTGTCTCTCTCTGCGCCAGCACCTAATCTGAGTGAAAAGCTGTGTAAGAAGTATGGGTTCAAGAGGCGAGAGATGCGAGTAGTAGTGATCACCAAGTGAATTCATCCCTCTGCACCAGCTCCAATTCATCCTATTAGCCTCAACAGGACTCAGGACTGTACCTCATCTGAACAATTAGTCAAGTCTTGATAAGCATTCGTCACGCATAGATTTTGGTGCTGCTCTGAAAATAGAATCCTTGCATTGTCAACCAAAATCAAGCGAGCTACTGCCTGATGCGAATGGAGCTATGGTGATATCATTCTTACCCTCCTCTTTACTTGAGTAATCTTTTGGGTAGTAAATGCATGATGAGCTTAACAGATTTTATTTCTCTGAAATTGATATGATTTCCCTTATCTGTGATAACCTTATTTTCTGTAAAAATGATCCTATCATATCAAATTCATTTTCTGATATAATGCATACTGATTTTACAGATTCAAGAAGTCTGACACTTTGAAACTGAACCTTCTTCAAAACCTACTAAATTTGTGCATGCTGAATCATTGTGTTCCAAGATTTCTGACATTGTTAAGAAGATTCAGAACTAGTTTCAGAATTTTGACACAAACAAAAAAACCTTCTTCAGAGTTTTTCATATGGTGTCTAAATCGTTTTACTCATATATGCTTAGCAATTTTTTTTTTGGGCGCCGCTCAGAAAAGAAAACAGTTCATACATTCACCTTGATTTTTGAAAGATCCTTTTTGAAATGCAAACTTTCAAAACAGATTCCGATCCTCTTTAAACTTACATGACAACCATTCCTCATGATAGCATTCAAAAGTTATTTCTGATTTTCCATTTCATGTGGTATCTCTTGCATCAACTTTTTCAATGCATAAGCAGCTATGGTTTCGAGAACAATACATCCCTCTTAATTACATCTTTAAGTTCTCAATCTACTAATGATCTCAGTTCAAGTTTGTGGTTTAAGAATGTTGACACAGATTATTGAAGCTTGAACAATGAATATAACCAAGAGAGAATGACAACGAAAATGTCTCTTATCAAGATGTGTGGAATGGCTATACCAAACCTGAGAAACTTTCGCCAATACACATGAGCATTTCTATCCCTTACATATTCTGTTGTGAAATTAAATGGATAGTCTCTCTCTTGTCTGACATGCATTAGAAATCTTAGGAAATGCCTTGAATTAAACTCTGCTAGATCTGTAAAACATGGCATAGTATCACAAGCATGCTATAATCTGTATTAATTTCAAGCTTGTTGATGTCCTAAGAACAATGAGATCACACTGAGCATATCTAGAAGAACTTGGGCTAAAATTTGGAAATTATTCTCGTAATCATATGCTGAAATTTGGTTGTTTTTGTAAAACGAATTCAATCCTAATCAAATTATTTTGTGAGGATGAAGATTCTCTTTTTCAAAATCTCATTATGTTATTAATTCACATGTCTTCATAATCTAACATGAACATCCTTGAGGCATATGTATTGAACTATACTTGCTTATGAAACTCTGAAAATATGCCACCTGTTTAATATTCTCTGTACTATCACATTGATATTTATCCATGAGAGTATAAATAGAGTTCATGTCTTGATAGTGAAACTATGTGAATGTATAGATAATTTCAAAATTAGTTTTCACATAATCATTGCTCATATCTTCTTAAACCAATTAGCAAGCATGATTTCTTAAAATTATTAGCTTGTGCTGATTAACACAGATTGACTTGAATGTCCTGAGGATGGTCTTCAATGTTAAATCTTAAGTACTTTCACTGACCATCAGAAAGCATTTGTTTCCTCAAGCATATGCAGGACCAATCATCAAGTTTGAGCAAGGTTGCTTTCACAACAATCAGCGCCTTCGATAGCAGGCCAACTATTGAACCATGGGAAGAGTAGAGTGACTGCCCAGTCATGTCTACTTGTGGTTGTAGCTCAGCTTGCCGAAGCGAATCATCAAAGCACTTGTGCTAGGGGTTTCCACTTGAGATAGCACACCTCTTGAAGATGTCAGGAAGCATGCTTATCTGCGTATGATTCAGATTCCTGAGTCTAATAGAGTATGAGTACCCCTCATCTGTGGTAACATCTACACCTTACCATCTCTTACATATGATGCATACATGGCATTGGTAAGGGTGTCAACTTAGGATGTTTCTCTCAATCTGCATTGACTTCAAAATCATTCACTGTCTTAGAAAATCATCCTAGCTCACACATCTGTATCCTCTAAATGACATGCTGGAAAGTAATTGATAACATACCTCTCTTATATGCTTCCTTTCTTGATTTAATGATGATTAATCTTAATATAGAAGAGAAGTAAGTGGACATTATCTGTTAATGATCCCTTGAAAATAGAGAGTCACATGCTGTCATCGATAATAAACTCTTAAGATGCTGTGATGCAATTTGTTTGGAAAATATTTTTGGCACTTTTAAAAACACAAATTTCATTTGATTTGATTTCATTTCATATGGTATCACAAATTTCATTTGGCATTCAATCATTTCCTTTGATACCACAGGTTCAAACTCACAGATCTCATTTGATTACATTTGGTATCAGATTTCATCTCATTTGAATTTAAAATCACATATTTCATTCGATATGTTTTGTATGTTTTGCTCTTGACTTAATCCTTGAAAAACATGTTTAGCTATCCCACATAATGATTAGGGCGAATACAATCATTTAGGATCATGAATCATTATTGTTTTCCTTGATAATTCTCGTACGTTGTATTGAATAAGTCTAGAACAAATCCTTATTAACGATACATAGGGAGAAATATTAGGTAGAAAGCCCATTCCGAGGAGAACGATAAAAGTATCCCCATCCCTAAGGCTAGCTTGCACCTGTTGGAATTTGATGAAGCCAAAAGGGGGAGAGAGATAGAGATGAGATGTCTAGAGATGGAGATGAGATGTCTAGAGATGAGATATAAGATGTCTAGCGAGAGATGAGACATGAGATGTCTAGAGCTGAGAGATAGATAAGATATCTAAGTTTAATTATAGCTCTGGGAGTGCTCTGGGAGTGATCTAAGTTTAATTATGTTCTCTAGTCATCTATGGGTTTGTCATCATCAAAAAGGGGGAGAATGTTAGAATCTTAAGTTTATATCTAAGTTTAATTATAGCTCTGGGAGTGCTCTGGGAGTGATCTAAGTTTAATTATGTTCTCTAGTCATCTATGGGTTTGTCATCATCAAAAAGGGGGAGAATGTTAGAATCTTAAGTTTTGATGGTGACTAAGGTCTAGTACTTAAGAGAACATAATCAGCACTTAGGAAGGATTAGATGACATGGTTAGAATCCTGAGTTAGATCACTTGAGAATGTAAGATCACTTCCGGATAGATTAGGACTTGCGCATGCGGATGAATGCTTTCATCCCCCAGCGTCAGCAAGTAAATAACTAGGGATTTAATTTAATCCATGAACCTATGGTTCAATCGGAAGCGAAGTTGCTTCCTGTTAGACTTAGACTGGCGCAGAGCGATAGAATAGATATTACTCCAAGCGACAGTGAGTCTACTTCCCCAAGTGAAAGCGCTTCCTGTTAGAATTAGACTGGCGCAGAGCGACAGAATAGATATTACCCCAAGCGTCAGTGAGTCTACTTTCCCAAGTGAAAGCGCTTCCTGTTAGACTTAGACTGGCGCAGAGCAATAGAATAGTTATTACCCCAAGCGTCAGTAAGTCTACTTCGCCGAGTGAAAGCACTTCCTATTAGATTTAGACTGGCGCAGGTTGATAGACTAGATATAACCCCGAGCGTCAGCGGAAATGCAACATCAAGTGAAGTTGCTTCCTGTTGGATCTTGACTGGCGCAGACTGATAGAATAGATTTCACCCTAAGCGTCAGTGAGTTCACTACGTCAAGTAAAAGTGCTTCCGATAGCTTAGTGACTAGCGCTGAGTGTTGGGATGAAATACACTAAGTGAGAGTGAGTTATAGTGAACCAAGATCCTTCATCTAGTAGTTTTACTTCCGGATGTAAAAATGCTTCCGGATACATCATAGACCAGATCAGAACATAGTCTAAGTAAGACTACTTCCCATAGCAAATTTCCCACAACATGTATAGTTTTTACTATATCTGATTATATATATTGCTATGTTGGACTAACCAGTATGTGCAGAACTTAGTCACACTTGCGGATGCAAATGAGCTTCCGGATGGAAAGACTCTTGGCATTGGATTTCAGAGACTAACCCTTGCAGAGCAAGATTGCCACTTCCGGATGAACGATGATCTTCCGTCAGCAAGAGTACAAGAGTAAATGTCACATACTCGGAAGTCAGAATGCTTTGTCAGAGCAGAGGTGTCAGGACTACTTTTCAGAGATAAAGCAAGTCAACCCTGCTGAGCATTTAAGAAGATGTTCCTTCCAACGGTAACAAGAGGATAACAGACACATTCAAACAACATTGTTACCTACCAAGCATGAGGAGTATGAGAACATAATCTGAAGATTCACTCAAGGTGTCAAAGCTCATACTGCCCACAAAAGTCAGAGTCCATAAGAGAGCTTCTGATAGCAAGAGAGGATCCAATAGCAAAGCACTCTTATCATTCATGGACAAGTGCTTGGAAGACAAAGTTCCTCTATGTGATAGCAAGCAAAATGTTAGAGTCCACGAGCTTCAGATAGCAAGAGAGCTTCCGATAATGAGTCTCTTAACATCCTGGACTTATGCTTGAGGAACGAAGTCCTCTCTGACAGCAAGCAAGAGTCGGACCGTACAAAATGTTCAGATGTCAGAACGACTTTTGTCAGAATAATATTGCCAGAACAGTGTTGACAGAACAGCTTGGTCAGAGCACCTTTTTGGATAAAGCAAAGTCAACCCTGCTGTGCACTAATGAGGACAACGTAAACAAGGCCCCAACGTCTATAATCAAACGGTCTTATTGCCTCTCCAACGGTTAGATATTCAGAGGCTGGTATAAAAGGGATGTTCTTCATTTCTGAAGAAGAGGGCTTGAAAAAGACAGAGAGAACGGAGCTTATTATCTGAAACACTATTCTACATTCCTCTCATCTTCTACTCTCGGACTTTGATATGTAATATTCTTAGAGAGTGATTCATTTGTACTTAAGTGAGTAACATCATCCACTCTTAGAGAGAGTTAGTTTTGAGCCTAAATGTTTAGCACAATCAGTTCATAGAGTGAACATAGTGTAAACTTACAATTTGTAAGGGGGAGCATTTAGAGGTTGTCTAAATCTCCATAGGTTGCAAGTTAGCCCGTAAAACTTGCATTTGTAAGGTTTGCAGGTGAACCCGGTGTAAAACCTGTGGGTTGTTAGGTGAACCCGTGCTCGTAAAACCTAAAGTGTAAAGGCTTCTCTTGTGCCCGGTTTAAACAAGAATAGTGGATTGGAAATCTCAGGTGTAGCCTGGGGACTGGATGTAGGTCTGGGTGACCGAACCAGGATAAATTTATGTGTGCATATATTTATACTTGATCATTCTATTTTGCATCACATAGCATACTGACTTGTGCATAGCATTATTTATTATCATCATCACCGAGCACAAGCAGTCTTCCGAAAAGAGTTTAAGTTTTATTCCCTCACCCAATTCACCCCCCCCTCTTGGGTGACAGCCACGTTTATCAGATATGCATCCATTACAATCAGGTGGGGGAACCTCTAGGTTGTTGGGCCTCTTATCCTATGTAATAGGAGGCTTTTATTGCACTTACTTTTTATCTTAATGAATATTATATATATATATATATATATATATATATATATATATATATATATATATATATATATATATATATATTTACCCTTCAAGTAACCATCCTGAACCACTGGGCACCCTAAACTAACACCGGGTGCAATTTTACCCTTGAAGTAACCAAAGTGGTCCAATTTTACCCTCTGACCAATGTAATGTTGACACGTGGAATGTAATGTTGACATGTGGATGACAGATGTCAACATCACATTGGTTAGAGGGTAAAATTGGACCACTTTGGTTACTTTAAGGGTAAAATTGTACCCAGTGATAATTTAGGGTGCCCAGTGGTCTAGGGTTGTTACTTGAAGGGCAAAATAGGGTCATTGCCCTATATATATATATGTATATATATATAAACTAAGAACTACTAATATATTCAATTCAAATACAACTAAAATAGCGTCTGTCACCAGATTTTATGCTAAAAGTAGCATATCTATTCAATGGCATGAGGTCGGCCGATCTGTTTCCCGCACATTTTGAAATTATGATTAAAATATAAATTAAAATATAATATTGATTCAATTTTTTTTTGGAGAGACAGATATTAAATTTATATGTGGAATCAAACACACAATCTCATGCATAAAAGATAATTCTAACAATTTATTCTTTTATTGCGAAAAAAGTTAATGGCATAACCTTCCTTAGACTTAGAATTAAATTTATTTAAAGCTTTCTTAATTTGTAAAAATAAGTGATAAGACACCTTAAACTTTCAAGACTATGTATAATATCTGGAACAATCAAACTTTTACATGTGAAAATATAATTACTCAAACTCTAGATCATATGTAGATCATAAATTCCTATTTAAGCCTTTTGTAGGTAAATAGTGTACAAAAACAATAACATAGAAATTTTCTAGGTCTTGACTTCATGTTAACTTCAAAAGAATTATTGTGTAGTTTCAAGGGCTGTAATGCATCTAAGTTAAAATATTTTTCCTCATGCAGGCATGCAGCTAGCTACTACTGCAGTCTGCAAATACTAAATTATTTTTTTGGTGCATCGAACACCTTGAAACATTTTTCAGGTGCATCACGCACCTTATATGACCTAAATTGTTAAATGTAAAATTGGACAAAAACATTTAAAACATCATACACTGTAAGAAAATATATTTAGGATGTTGGATACATTACAAAATACTTTCACAGTCATTCATTAAAATTTAGTTCGAAATGTTAAATGCATTTTAATACAAAAAAGATTAAAGAAATTGTTTACCTATGATGATACGAAATTCATTGAAAGTTTCTTATAATTTAGTCTAAGCTAAGAAAACTATTGAATTTCTTTATTTTCATATTATTAATTGTATATTTATAAAAATTGGAAGTCGTGACACCATATGAGAAGAACTATTTAACGAGTAGCGAAGAGAGGCAGCCATGATGCTTCAATTGGCAGTTGAATGTGAATGTGTGTAGACATCTGTATGAATATTATATGACTTTTGTGTTTTTTTTCTAAGGTACAATTACACTAAAGACAATTATACGAAACTGTGGTTGACACAAAAGATAATTTTAAGGTGTAAATTTATCATGGCCAATAATTTTTTATGTAAATCTCCCAAGAGGGACAATATTTTTTATTTAGATTTGCCAAAGGACAATATTTTTGTTGCAAATCTGTCATAACGTTGATTATTCATAGACCAAAATTAGCATATACACATGTGGCGTGACAAGTCATCTTCGAATAGTAAATCTTAATGACATAACACTATCTTTAAATTCTTAACTGACTTCAAAATGAAGTATTAATAGTGTAAAAACTGTTTATAAAAAAAAGTTTAAAAACTAAAATGATATATTGAATAAGTGAGGAAGGAAAAGAACTAGAGATAAATTGTGAGACCCATAAGGATGATGTGACATTCTTTAAGAACATGTTAATTGTTTGTGTCGGCGTTTGACCTGTCACATATGCATATGCTAATTTCCATATATGAATAACTAAAATCCTTTTCAAATTTGCATAAAAATATTATCCTTGGAAAATTTACACAATAAATATTGTCTTTTGGTAAATGTGCACATCAAAACTGATTTTTGTGATAGTCACACTTTCGGGTAATTATATTTGGCATATTTCACTCTCGCCTTTTTTTATTGAAATGTGTTTATATATATACTCCATCCGGTCCTAAATATAAGACCTAATTGACTTTTTTGAAAAATCATAAAAAAAGCAAAATAAGTTAATTATAAATTGATTTACCTAATTTTTTCCCTTAAACTAGTTTATTCTACTTATAAACTAATGGATAATCTAAAAATATATCAAATATGTCATGATTTAATAGACTATTTTGCAACCTTAACCTCTCCAAAAAAAGTTATCTAGGTCCTATATTTAGGACCGGAGGTAGTATATATATATATATATATATATATATATATATATATATATATATATATATATATATATATATCCGTCCACACTTTATTGCTTGTATGTCTTTGTCACATGATTTTTTAATAGTTTCATTAATGTTATAATTAAATATTAAATCATATTTTAACAGTTAAGATTTTTGAAGTCAACTATATCTTGTATTGTTATATTAATTTTATAATTAGAACCAATACTCCCTCACCTTTGGGCTTGTGGGGCTATGGGCTCTAGGCCTGTGGCCGACAGTAATATTTGTATTTGAAAAAGGATCAGTGAATGTCTTGTTTTCAATGTCAAAACAGTATATAACTATATATTATTTGTTTCAAAAATGGCGTGAGAGAAAAAGAAAAGGAGGGTCGCTTACGGAGAAAAAGAGATAAAAGAATTAAAAAACCAGAGGGAAAGGAAAAGAGCCGCCTTTAATTTGTCGTCTCTTGTAATATGCTAATAATTCTGTCTAATTCCTACATGCTTTTCGTTGTTTGTTGTCGTTTCTGTTCCATGTATTATTCAATTTGACTCTTATTGTTTCTTTCTCTTTCTCTTTTTTGTCTTGGGAGAACTGGGACACTGCTATACCGTAGGAAGACTATTTAGCTTCTTGCTTTAAGGCAACCCCAACAGTAGTATATATTTTGAATAATTATTTCCCATTGAATTAGTGCAACTTTATCTCCTTTTGATATGTGTGTGTTAAAATTACTATAATATTCATAAACACACACATATATATGACAAATTTAGTGTATATATTGTGTTTCGTGTGTGCATGTTTCTTTCTCTCTCCTTCAGGTAAATTTCAAAAGACATCAAATAAAACACTGAGAAGAAAATAAAATTTGGGCCACGAGCATATTTTTCCTTTGAACTTTTTCTTTAATTTCTTCATTTTATCATTTCTTTTGTTGTGTGTGTGTGTAAACATGGCAAGGTATATTTCTTTCTTTTTCACTTGATTTTCTCTTCCAATTCCCGCTTCCTTCTATCTGCCTGTTCATTCAATCGCAAGGTAAAGAACTAATAATTAATGAAGGAACTATATACTTATAGATCATCTTGGAGGACAATGATATTATATGGACCCAATTATATTTCATGTTGTTTCCTGCTAATAAAATACTCCCTCCGGTCCCTAATGTAAGAGCTAGCCGTCAAAAAAACGCTTCTTAAGAAAACATGTGAATGTTAGTTGGGTGTCTGGAGTTACTGCTTCTTTTCCAAAATTGCCCATATTTATTATGGTACTTTTAAGAGGGAGAAATACATAAGCATTAATAAATATGAAAGAGAGTTAGGGGTAAAGTAGGAAAAAATGCATTAAATGAGGAGAGAATATGGGGTGAGCTCTTACATTAGGGACCAAAACCATTCAAATTTTGGGCTCTTACATTAGGGACCGGAGGGAGTAGTCATTTCCCCTCCAAATATATATAAATGAGCATTCTTTATGACTAGACGACAAAGGGGACCCAAAACTTTTAAGGAGCATGAACTGGAAATCTTAGGCCCCAAACAAAAGGGAAAAATAAATTAGTGGCAGTGAATAGTGGAATCGACATAAGATACAACAAAAAAGTCTTATCCCACCACATGGGCCGGCTTCATGGATTATATGATGTCATTGTACTCTATCATTTACCAATTCTTTTGGTACATTATTCACCAATAAATCTCGTTCTATGACTTCACCAAGTGTTCGCCTTAGTCTCCCTATTTCTTTTTTGATTAGACTCCAAACTATTTGGTCAAGCCTCCTTACTAGTGCATTGGACTTCTTATAACAGTGCGGTAAGACTTTCCCCTTTTACTTTATGAGCTACTTTCCTATCCCCTGTAGCTTTCATCCACTAACACCACCCAACTTGGATTCTATGAATTGACATCATCATTAATTCACCATCTTATTGTATAATTGATCCCAAATATTTAAATTTCATCACTTGAAGAATTATTTGATCTCTCAGTTTAACATCCAAATCACTTCTAATTTGTTTGCTTGTGAAATTGCAATGCATATATTCTGTCTTAACCCTACTTAGATGGATACCTTGTGATTTTTAAATGTTTTTCCATATCTCTAATTTAATAGTAATCTCTTCTCTAATTCCACCAAAAGTACCATATCATCCGCAAAAATCATACACATAGGTACCTCTTCTTTGATACTCTCAGTTAAAACATCTATCACCATTACAAAAAGTCACTATTTTTCAGCGCTTTTTTATCATTGTCCGACGTTTATAATCTCCAAAACAACATTGCGGCGTATAATACAAACACCAAAAAATTGTCAGTGGCAACTGGCAACAGTACTTTCTAGCATTTATATATACGCAGTAGAGGGTAATAAAAACCAGAAATATTAGCGGTGTATATATACGCCGGTATGCATTTTATTTTTTAAATATTTAATTACCACATACCGGCGTATATATGCCGGTATATGGTATATGGTATTTGGTATTTGGTATTTGGTATATGGTATAGAGGGTAATAAATGCCAGAAATATTAGCGGTGTATATATACGCCGATATGCATTTCATTTTTTAAATATTTAATTACCACATACCGGCATATATATATGCCGGTATATGGTATATGGAATTTGGTGCATAAAAAAACCTCAACTTCCATACTATAATTTAACAAGTTTATTCTTGTAAAATTAAGCTAGAAGTTGAGGTGACTATAATAACGAAAACAAAATTTTAACAAAACCAATCTTATTAAACAAATGAAGCATCACTGGGAGAAACAAGTTAGAAAAATAATCAAATTATAAATAATATAAAAACATATTAAAAGATAAACAAATTCTGATGAACAAATCAAAAGACAAAAATGTAGAATGATGAAGAAAAGATGAATAATGAAAGAGCAGAAGTGAAAAGAGAGAAATGGATAAGAGAAGAGAGAAATGAATTGGAGAAGAGAGAGTGGAAATGTGCACTGAATAAAGGGGGAAAGAGAGGTATTTATAGGAGGATATCGCTACTTACCATATGTAAGTTTCTTCTTCTACTTAGAAACTTTACTCTCTACGCCTAAACATTTCCAAACTTCAATTGGTATACCATTTGGTTAAATAGATTTACCATTTTCTATTCTCTTAAGAGCTTCTCTAACCTACGAAACTCTTGTGGAAGTTAATTAAAGAAGCAAATTAGACCACAAAATTATAACATATGCAAATATATTTAGAATTATAGGTTAGTTTGTAATTAGAATAAATTGGTTAATTGATAGAAAAAGTAATTATTGACATTTTCTTAAGTGTTTGATGTTGCATCCTTAATTTCTCAAAAAAAAAAATCAAACGGTTTTATAATTAGATCAAAGGGGGAGTATCATTTTTAAATTTTCAACCCTTTTATATATCATATTACAGAATTACAATTATCATTATAGGTACAAAACCTCTAGTCATTTAATTCTTTTTTTTTATATATATCTAGTCATTTGATTCTAAAATACGTATTGCTTATATGGATTCAAATACCAATTATTTTGTTTTGTTTATCAAAAAACATATCGAGACGGACGTACAATGTTAAACACAGTTCAAAACCAGCCGCTGAATTTTGACTTTGTCATGTAAGTATGTAACCTAAATTGTTGTGGCTCAGCAGTTTCATTCTGTTTCCCTTATTAAACTTGTTGGGTTTTGTCAAAATAAAATTTAGCTGGGGTGGCAAATGAGGACGGATGAGACAGACCATGTAAACTTTCGTCATAAAAATGATTCAAAATTTTTCGCTTGTCTGATTTGAAAATCCACTAAAATGTTTTATTCAATAAAAAAATCACACATAGACATACACAAACACAATTATTGCCGTTCATCAATTCATGCGTGGAATTATACATATAGTGATATAGAACGTAACATCCAACATTTAATAGTCAATATTGATTTTGACTTCTAATTAATAAATCGATAAAAGTATTTTGGACTCAGAAATAAAATTATTTCCAAAATTATTTATGGTGAATTATTGTTCAAGAAAACTTGTTCCGCATATGAGACTATGAGGTCAAATGTACCTAGCTAGTTTATAAAATTTAATGAAAACTTTAATTATTTTAATTTTATTTATTATATCCAACACCTTGCATAAGAACTATTTTAATTAATTTGATAAGATTTAAAAAGGGGGACAAATTTCTTGATATATAATTAAGGATATAAAGGTGTGCCTAACACCGGAAACTAATTTCTGATTTGTGGAGCAAATAGCATCACAAAATATTTATGCGTGCAATTATAGCACCCTAGTGTATATTTAAATGGTTGCAATAACACCACACTAACGGACGCATTGACTGCCGTTTTCTTGAGTTGCCATGTCAGCATCAAACATGCCACATACATAAATATTGGATATATATGCCAGCTGATTAAAAAGATGCCTCTGTATTTTCACTGAATAGCATGCAACTCTTTACATTGTGAATATTCCTGATCAATATCAATAATCTGATAAAAATAAACTCAATCAAATGTTAATTTTGAAAAAGTATGCTTTTTAATTAAAAAAGTTAATCTTCAAGTCTTTATAGTAAATTCTTGTACCAGGTTCCTGTAATTTATTTTAATTGAACCCTTATGGAGAATGGGGCATTAGTGCAGAAACTACTCATTTTAATCTATATATATAATCTTATGTACTTTATGATTTTTGAATTTTTTTTTCCCATCATTTTAATGCTTATACATTTTATATAATGTTTTTTTTTTGCAAATTTTATAGATTTAAGGGTTAAATATCATTCTGACTAATAAACAATTTGGAAATGCTCATTCTGGCCAAAGAATAATAAAAGGGTTCATTCTGGCCAAAGAACAATAAAAAAGGTTTATTTTAGCCAATGAGCTACTTGAAAATACTAAAATACCCTTGAGACTTACATTTTCAAAAATTATATCAATTAAATCCTAAGGGATATTTTAGTATTTTTAAGTAGGTCATTGGCCAAAATTAACCATTTTTATTGTTCTTTAGCTAAAATGAGTCATTTTATTGTTTTTTGACCAGAATGAACCTTTCGAAATTGTTTATTGGTTAGAATGATATTTAACACTAGATTTAAATCATTTGATCAAACAATAATAATAAATACTCCATTCAAATAAAATAAGCTACAAGAGCCTGATTCAAATTGACATAGACTTTGAGAACTTGCATATTACATCGTATCTTCACTTCATACTTAGATATAGATTAGAAAATTATGATCTCTTTTTCTTTTTGGAGTAAAACTAAAATTATCAGTTAACTTTAATTTCTTTTATAAATATATAAAATTACGTATGTCTTTTAAACAAAACTAAATGGGTTAAAAACATACAGTCGTGTTAAACTTTAGTTTAGGTAAATGAACGGATTTCGTTGGGAAAAAATATACAGGCACGAGTGAGGCTGTAGAAATAGCGTAGCAAGAAAGTTATTGAAGAAATATGGTATAATTCCATAGTAAGCAACCATAATTACCGCATAGCTTGTTTGGTTGCCCAAGGAAAGTGCCTAAGAATTAGAAACCCAAGAAAGTAAAGGTTTTTGGGTAATTTACATATATCCCGGGGCCCACAAGTTTTCTCTCTTCATCTCACACTTTTTCTGGGCCCCACAAACTTTACTTTACCATCATTACCTAATTTACCTCTACTTTCCATTTTCACCCTTCCACTTTCCATTTCCCCACTTTCCTTCCTACAACCAAACGGACGCAATAATTATGAGAATCAGGGAATTAAAGAAAAGCGTGCACGCACACATATCTCAATTGCTACTTTTTATTTTCCATACATAGTACTAATAAACAACCTTGTTTAACACTTCAAGCATTCTCAATTATAGCAACCAAACGTTCCCCTTGCCAATTCCCCTATCATACATACATACATATTATATTCATAGGTGGTAAAAAAATATATATACAATATTATTACTTACGTATGGTAATCTCACTAGAAGAAGAAGTTGCAAGCTTTATAATAATTTAGTTCATTTCAAAGTTCAAATTTTATCATTATTAACTATATAATTTACTTACAGTAGAAAAGTTTAAAATAAAACATATATAAATTAAATGAAAGGTCAAAATGTATAGTCATATGAAAAAAATGTATAATGCTAATTTCTATTATATATTCTAAAATATAATGGATTATCAATGGAAGTAATTGGCATAGGTTGCTTAATGTTATCACTAAATTCTGTTGTTTTATAATATAGAGTTAACATAACTTTTGGTCCCTCAAGTTTCACCCAGTTTGGGTTTTAGTCCCTCAAGTTTCAAATCTGTGCTTTTAATCCCTCAAGTTTGCACTGTTAGTAACATTGGTCCCCAACTTTGAAAAGGACTTCGCACCATTAAATCTGTCCTGTGAGCACTAACTGTGTTAGTTTTTGCATATGTGGCCTAATGACAAGAGAGTATATGTTGGAAATATTAATCTTAGGTGGAGAAGTTATTAAAAAAATAAAAATAAAAATAAAAAACCATCTCCTCTGTCTCTCAATCGAACCCGTACCTTCCTCTCCTTCTCTTCAGATCTGAGGTGCACTATTCGAACTTCTTACCTTCCTCTCCATCCTCATACCTTTGACCCCCTTGCTCTTTCTCCCAATCTCCCCCCAAAATTCGGACCTGCACTATTGTTTAGGAAATATTTTCGAGTTGGCCACACAAAACAGATCATTTTCAGAGAATTCATTCAAGGACTAGGTTTCATTTGATTCTTGCTATTTTTCGATTATGAGAATAGGAACATCCATCCAAACGGTAGAAAACCTTATTATTTCACTTTTCTTGTCAATATTTGCTTTCTAGTTTCCAAGTGCGTGGTAATGATTACTCTCAAAACAAGAATGCATCAGAGAAGAACAAGCAGAAATGTATGAATAAGTACTCTAAGAAGGCAGATACATCTAACAGTGATGATGTATGAAATTAAATATTCAATTAAAATGTAAGTGTGTGTGAAGAAGGAGAGGAAGGAGAGGAAGGAGAAATCGAATCATGCCATCATCACAGAGGAGAAGAAGTGAAAGTGAGATCCCTAACTCCTCTTCGTGTTGTGCGATGGTGACAGCGACGATTTTTTTTTTAGTTAAATATTTAGTTAGATCCTAATCAGCTGCCATGTCATTCTATTTAAAAGAGTTAGTGCCACGTAGGCATTTTCAGGTGCTTTTCAAAGTTGGGGGACCAATTGTTACTAACAGTGCAAACTTGAGGGACTAAAAACACGGGTTTGAAACTTGAGGGACTAAAACCCAAACTGGGTGAAACTTGAGGGACCAAAAGTTATGTTAACCCTATAATATATCAAAAGATAAACAAACTTCTCTATATATGTCTTATAAATAAGACAAGAAAAGTAATACCTTGCCTGCATCTATGCTACACAATGTGACATTCGATCGAATTCATACTTATCTATAAAACACGTGATACTTAAAATATATATATTAAATAAAATCAATGCTCCAAAGAGAAATAAGTATATGTATTCGGCCAAAAAACAGAGAAAGTATATATTTTTCTCTTAATGAGATCCAATGCAACTCTTAGACACTTTCATGATATGCTACTAATCCCACATTTGTTATCCAGTTAATTCTTCCACGGCTCAACCACCGTGGTCCTAATTAAATTCAACGTAACTATAATGTACATTTTTGATGCACATTTGTAACTATAATGTACATTTTATAGTTATTGGGAGAAGTACTCTATCAAATCCATGATTGACCTATCAAAGATTCGTTTTCCTTTTCGGAAGATATAGTTGTAATAAGACAACTAAATAGGTTATTTTTCTTTTTAGTCAAATCAAATAATTAGGTTATTGATATGGTAATAATAGAAAAAATTGCGCCGATGCATATTTCTGGGTCCAATAATGCACCTTTCGATTGTTTAAAATTTATTTGATCGTACTATATTTTTTAGCAGATTTTTGAACTATAACTTATTTCTTAAAAATAGATACAAAGGGTATGGTATAAGTATAATAAAGTAATTAAAAAACTTGGATATTGATCTTTGTTGATATAATGTAGATGTTTATTAATCTCACTATCCCATTCCAAACTAAAACCAAAGAAAGAAGAATGACGAATTTCAGTTAAATTCCCCCTATAAGGATCATTTTAGAGGTTTACTTGCTAAAAATGGGAAAACATTTCAATTAAATAAATAATTTTGATATTTTAAACATATTGCAGCTTTTTTGCCAAAAAAAAAAATTTAACCAAGTAACCTCTGGGTTTTTATGAGTGTTTTTTCTAAAAGTTCTTTTTTTTATACATCGGAAAACATTTTTCTAAAAGATCTCTATGACTGAACTAAGTCGAGATCTCTTACTTTATAGGCATTCTAGATGTCTCGCTTATCACCACGTTATATTGGGTAGCTAGTCTCGAGTGGTTATCAGCATCCAAATAAAAATATGCTCATCCACTTGCAAAGGCCAAAAACAAAAACAGTGCTGCAACACTCTCAAGTTCACGGTGTCATACTTCATCGATCAGGATATTCGAAGAATGTTGACTTCATTCATAGCCGTAACAGTGAGTGATCTCCACTCTCTAGGGCTTGTTTGGTTGCTAGAAAAAATGCCAATGAATTAGAAAGTATAGAAGTATTGGTTTTTGTGTAATTTACATATATCTTGGGGCCCACAAGTTTTCTCTCTCCATCTCACACTTTTTCTGGGTCCCACACACTTTATTTTTCATCATTACTTAATTTACCCCTACTTTCCATTTTTACCCCTTTCACTTTCCATTTATCCACTTTCCTTCCTACAACCAAACAGACCCTTAATTCTCGATGGTGGATTACAAGTTCAACCCTCCAATGAACATGTATCCTGATCATGATTATGTATTTTAATTTCATTTTGCCTTAAAATATTATACTACCTCCGTTCCTAAATATAAGACCTAATTGACTTTTTTTGGGGAGGTTAAGGTTGTAAAATAGGCTATTAAATCATGACATATTTGATATATTTTTAGATTATACATTAGTTTATAGGTAAAATAAAATAATCTAAGGGAAAAAATTAGGTAAATCAATTTATAATTAACTTATTTTGTTTTTTATAGAATTTTCTAAAAAAGTCAATTAGGTCTTATTTATTAGGACCGGAGGGAGTATAACTGTTACTTTTGTTATCAAAGAAATTGTCCTTTTATAAAAAATACTCTATATTCTAAACTACTTATTTTTAATATTTTATTTCTTAAGGTGGAAAGGAAGAGGGATTTATGAAAGGATAAAGGTACAAAAATGGTAATGAACTATTACGCTAAGAGCACTAGGGGGGAAAAGTGTTTTTGGTCTCAATTCTGGGAATGAAGAATAAATCTCGTTTCAATTTAGGTAACGCTGTTAAGTTTGACTGACATTGACTGTTAAAAGTTGACGTAGTGGGGAAAATAAAATTTTTTTACTGACTTGGTGTGCTCATGTGGCAATCATTTTTCTGATTGTGGGGGTAATTTTTTTTATTAAATGTGGGTTACACACATTCAAAAAAAATGATTGTCACATGACCACGCCACGTCCAATTTCTCTCAATGACTAGGTCCAATTTCTTGAATGAAATCTCTTTCAATGACTTAGATCATCCAATAAGTTGAAGTCCAATGTTACCTAAACAATAATAGGTTTAGCACATTGAGTTTTCTCTAACTTTTCTATAATACAAAACTTTACCAGTCGGCAAGCCTAACACTTAATCTCATGAGTCATTTAGTTAGGAATTATAAAATACCATAAAATAAGATTAATCGTTGAGAATGCATTAGCTTCAATTACAACTCACTTTAATAAAACTATATACCAATATAATGAATAAATAGAGAGAAATCAATGAAATTATTAATAACAATATACATGACCACATATCTTGATAAGTAAAAATTTCTCATACAAATCAAAATTACAACAAACTCAAATCAAAACATCCAATCCAAGTCTCAATTGTATAAATGAGAAACCTTGATCTAAGAATCCTTAAATACACAGATTCCCCTTTAATGTTTCTAGAGCTCAAGTCTCGATTGAGTGAAGAAAGGAAGGTGGAGAATGAAGTGAAGGTGGAAGAAAGTGAAGGAAATGGAGGTGGAAATAAGAGCGTTGAGAGAAAATGGAACTGTTAGGGCTTGGGTGAGGTTCGAGCTACCAAACTAATGTCTTGGGTGGGCATGGGTGGGCTTCTATTTATTTTCTACCTAAATGAGTGCCTGAATTGGTTCAAAAGTGTGGGCTTCTATTTTGGGCTGAAAAGATCTGAATTTTGCTTCTGAATGCATGCTATCATTGCACGCTCGCCGTTGCATCACGGCAAGGGTTTTTTTTTCCAAAACTTTTCCTTTTTCAGTCTAATATGGTCTCCTCCGCTTTGGTCATTGCTACCCTACTAATGAAAGATCGATGGAAAGGAAAATGATAAAAAGGCTCATAAATTCATTTGAAAACATTCATACACATATTTTTCTAATCAATCAAATTCCTATACTAATTTCAAATGAATGGTTTAGATATTCAATTGAGCTAAGATGAACCGAAATTGCATCATTAATATGTTAAAAGTCACATATTAAGCTTGTCAGAAACATACAAACCATAAATTTGTCAGTGAGGCAAACAAAATTCACGTTCCACTGACCTGGAATGAATTGAAAAAATACAGGTATGTCCCAATGATTGAATTTTATTTGGGAACCATTATGTGTTGTTAGAATTCTTCTTGATGTAAGTCATTGATATTCCCTTTATATTTTTTTTTCAGTTCTAATTGAGTTTGTATTTGTTAGATTTCAAAGTATTTTATTATCATACAATTTTTTTTGTGCAGTATTATGAAGATATGCATTATGTCAAATTGTCCAATCAATAAACTCTATGAATTAATCGGAGAATGGTGCCGCTGTGTTTACCCTCATTTCTCGCGCAGATTGATAAAATAGTAGATAACTAATTAGAATGCTTGCTTTGAATGTAATTGATCTCTGGATATACAATTTTTTTCTACATATGTATTGGAATTGTATGACGGTATTTTTTGAACCAATCCAAATATGGGATAGTATTAAAATTTAAAATATATTTTTTATGGAAAACTCTATAATGTGACGTTTTCTTAGGTATACTTCTTGTAGTGTTTTCCAACAGGAACTATTCATAAAACAATTTCTAATTTGGTGTTTTGAAAACCACACTGGAACCATTGTAGAGTTTCATATATAAAGCCACTAGAATATTAAAAAAATAGTATCATGAAAGACATTTTTGTGAATATTAAGAAAAGCACCACGAAAAGACATTTTTGTGAATATTATGTATCAATCTTTGGGACCTAGCTTATATATAAAATATATCCATGTGTTCGTGTACATATAAAGTGTAAAGAGCTGCTAATATTCAACAGAAACTAATGAAAATAATTACACTGAGTAGAGTCTTGAAAGTTAACTTCTTCGTGCTTAAGTTCAATAATGACAACTACCTCCGTTGGAGTAGATTTTATATCTTTGGGATATTAGAAAGTGAAGCCTGTATATTTCAGAATAACATAACTATTGTAAGTTTTATAAAAGGTAAATGTGCAAATCTAATATTAAACTTCACTCATAGGAGTGTTTCTAATACCCAAATTTTACGAGTTGCACCAATGATACTCATCTATTGCACATGGAGCAAATGTAATACTGCCGATAAATTTGGATGATTTCCGTTAAAATTTTACTACCATGAAGTCCATAGAAATCATCTAATTATTATCATGTTCAAAGATACTTTAGGGTAATAAAATTTATTTAAGAAAAGACTACATACAACACCATTGATTTCTAGTCTAGTGTAAGAGTTACTTGTTCCAATAAAAGGCATTGTAGTCATTTCTCAATTAAATTTGATTGCCCTCAAGTCTCTTGAGACATGGTAATAATTAGTTGATTTCTAGGGACCTCATGGTAATAAAATTTTAACGCAAACCATATAAATTAATGGCAGTATTACTTTTGCTCGGCGTCGTCGTGTAATCCATATGTAGCCGACCCTACCTATGTGAGATAAGACTTTGTTGTTGTTGTTAGAATCTTAAGTTTTGATGAAGACTAAAATATAAAGGATTAGACCAAGTGCCTAGGAAGCAATAGGATAACATAGGATCCCAAGTAAGAGTGCTTCCGGGTGAAGATCTACTTCCGGATAGATTAGGACTTGCGCATGCGGATGAATGTTTTCATTCCCCAGCATCAGCAAGTAAATCACTGGGAAATAACTTAGTCCATGAGAATTAGGTACACAAAACCTTAAGACTAAGCTATGGTTCAATCGGAAGCGAAGTTGCTTCCTGTTAGACTTAGACTGGCGCAGAGCGATAGAATAGATATTACTCCAAGCGACAGTGAGTCTACTTCCCCAAGTGAAAGCGCTTCCTGTTAGAATTAGACTGGCGCAGAGCGACAGAATAGATATTACCCCAAGCGTCAGTAAGTCTACTTCGCCAAGTGAAAGCACTTCCTATTAGATTTAGACTGGCGCAGGTTGATAGACTAGATATAACCCCGAGCGTCAGCAGAAATGCAACATCAAGTGAAGTTGCTTCCTATTAGATCTTGACTGGCGCAGACTGATAGAATAGATTTCACCCTGAGCGTCATTGAGTTCACTACGTCAAGTAAAAGTGCTTCCGATAGCTTAGTGACTAGCGCTGAGTGTTGGGATGAAATACACTAAGTGAGAGTGAGTTATAGTGAACCAAGATCCTTCATCTAGTAGTTTTACTTCCGGATGTAAAAATGCTTCCAGATACATCATAGACCAAATCAGAACACAGTCTAAGTAAACTACTCCCCATAGCAAACAAACTTCCCACAGCATGTATAATTCTTATATATATATTGCTATGTTGGACTAACCAGTATGTGCAGAACATGGTCACGCTTCCGGATGCAAATGAGCTTCCGGATGGAAAGACTCTTGACATTGGGACTCAGAGCTTAACACTTGCAGAGCAAGATTACCACTTGCGGATGAAAGATGATCATCCGTCAGCAAGAGTGCAAGAGTAAAAATCACATACTCAGAAGTCAGAATGCTTATATCAGAGCAGAGGTGTCAGGACTACTTTTCAGAGATAAAGCAAGTCAACCCTGCTATGCATTAATGGAGCATTTATTGGGCAAACGGTAACTTGGGATAAACGGCCAAATTCAAACGGGACTCCCACCTACCAAGAGTTCAAATGCTTGAAGACTATATAAAGGGAGCTCAACTTCATTTATGAGAAGAACAATTATCCTTGAATACTCTAGAGAGAAGTTAGAGCGAGGAACACAAGAAATCTTCAAAGCATTCAAGGCTGCCCAGAAATAGAAAAGAGCATTTAACACTTTGAGTGATTCTTCACGTACTTATTCTGTACTCATTGTAGTTAAGTCTCTTCTTGTTAAAAGAGCATTTATTGAACTTAAGTGTGTAACATCATTTGTTCTGTAAGAGAACTTAGTCAGAAAAGCCTTCAAGTGTAAACTTCAAACCCTTGCTTGGTGTGAGGGGGAGACAGTTAGATAGGTTACAAGTGAGCCAGTGTAAAACTTGTTGTAAGGTTGCAAGTGAGCCCGTAAAACTTGCGGTTGTAAGGTTTCAGGTGAACCCGATTTAAAACCTGAGTTATAGTGGAACTCTCAGCCTGGGTGGTTGAGGACTGGACGTAGGTCAGGTAGACCGAACCAGTATAAATCCTGTGTTGTTTATTTCGAGTATTTATTTTGAAGCACAATTCACCCCCCCCTCTTGTGCATCCATTACGTTCATTTGGTATCAGAGCAGGTCTTTCTCACCCGATTCCAACGAATCAGAAAGCAAAGATCAAGTAATGGATCCAGATTATGGCCTACCAGATGTCGCCGTTCAACCCAATAAGCCCCCAGGCTTCGATGGGTACAACTATACGTTCTGGAAGTACAGAATGGAGACATATATCAAGTCAAGCGACTTGAGACTCTGGGATGTCATAGAACGAGGGGATAATGTTCCACTGGACGAAGATGGATTTGCAAAAGTGCGAGCCAGATACACTGCTGAGGACTATGCTCTAGTCCAACTAAACCATCGGGCCATGCACTACATCCAGTGTGCTCTCACCCACAAAGAATTTCACAGAATCAGCCACCACAAAACTGCTAAGGATATGTGGGAGGCTCTTGAGGCTGCACACTCTGGAACCAGGGGAGTAAAGGCGAGACGTATTGAAATGCTGGTTGAAGAATTCCATAAATTCGCCATGCTGAGCCCTACCGAGCCTATCAGAGAGCTGGAACTCAGGTTCACTCATCTCATCAATAATTTGGCCTCGCTGGGTAAGGATATCCCTGAAAGAGAGCAAGTGAGCAAGATCCTAAAGATCTTGAAGGGTGACTGGATCACCAAAGTAACTATTTTGCAAGAAGTGCAAGGTGAATCAACCAGCTCCATCACCGCACTATTTGGCTCACTTGCTGAATATGAGCCAACCTTGCTGGCTATGAGAGCTCCTCAAACCTCATCCAAGAGTAAGAACCTTGCTCTCATTGCTCCCAGCAAAGAGATCAAGGACAATGATGAGGATGACGACGATGAGATGGACGATGAGGAGATGGCCCTGATGGTGAGGAAGTTCAGGAAATTCCTCAGGAAGAAGGAAGGCTATCAGAAAGGTGACACCAGCCAGAAGAGGGGATACAAGAAAGAGAAGGTCCCTGTGTGCTTTGAATGCAATAAGCCTGGTCACTTCAAGGCTGAGTGTCCCAGCCTGCAGAGGTCCAAAGGCAAGGATAAAAGAAAGGCACTCGTTTCCTCCATTTGGGTAAACAGCTCAGATGAGGAAGCAAGTGATGATGAAGAAGTTGCCAACCTCTGCCTGGTAGCTAGAGAAGAGGATGAGGAAGCATCTTCAGATCCTGACCTCACCAATGAAGAACATGAGGTAACTCTTCCTGAACTACAAGAGGCTTACAATGAGATTCATGAAGAATTCTCTAAACTATGTAAAGCCTATAAATTCTTGAAAACCAAAAAGGAGTCACTTGAGTCCAAGGTGGACTCACTCAGTGAGGAACTAGCGGAAGCTAGAAGATCTCCAATGGTGGATGGACAGGGTTCTCCTCAAGCAGAACCCAACATCTCAACACCTGAGAGCTGTCCAAATTGCAGCAAAATCTCAGAAGAAAATAATAAGCTGCAAAATGCCCTGCAGAAATTCACCAATGGTTCAGAAATGCTGAATATACTTTTAATAAACCAAAGGGCATATAGGGATAGGACTGGCTTGGGATATACCCCCAGGAAGAAAACGTGGGAAGAACCAAAAGTAAAGCCTTACTTAAAGTTCTTCCATAAAGCCACCAGTCATAGCTCCTCACCTTTCAGCTTCTGTAATTACTGCAACAGGAAAGGACACTCAATGTCCACCTGTAATGCTAAAAAGCATGGAGCTAACAGCTCATACAAGTGGGTCCCTAAAGGAACCAGAGCTACGAAGGATCCTCCACCTGTAAAGGAAATCAAGAGAGGACAAGGATCCCAAGCCTGGAATCATCCCACTGGGAGAACCCAAGAGTCTAGAGCCAACACTAGGCCAAAGGCTCCAAATGTGTATAGGCACAAGGATAAGCCCAAAGCTAGGCCAAGGGTCCTAGACACTAACGACAAAGGACCCAAGAGAGGTTGGGTACCTAAAATTGCTTGATTGTTTCAGGTGTGTCTCAAGGCATCCAAGAACAAAAATTGGTACATCGATAGCGGATGCTCGAGACATATGACTGGAGACAGAGACAAGTTCAAGTCTCTGGTGATCAAAGATGGAGCCACAGTGACCTTTGGAGGAAATCAAAGTGGCAAGATCACTGGAGTTGGAGAAGTCGGACCAGTCAAAGATGTATATCTAGTGGACGGTCTCTGTCACAATCTGCTAAGTGTAAGTCAAAGCACGGACAAAGGTAACTGGGTAATATTTGATTCAAATGAGTGCTTAATAGTTGATAAGCAGGATCTGAATATAGATAAGGCCAACCTAAAATGCAAAATTAAGGCAATTAGAAATGGGAATCTATATACCTTAGATTTATGTCAACAGCTAGAAGAAAAATGTCTAATATCTAGTGACGAGAATAGCTGGCTTTGGCATAAGAGACTAGCTCATGTAAACTTTACTCAATTGGACATGCTAATTAAAAAGGAGCTAGCTGTAGGTATTCCCCCTTTTAAGGTTAAGCATGATTTTATCTGTGAATCCTGCCAACGGGGAAAGCAAACAAAATCCTCGTTTAAAACCAAGAAGAGAGTCTCCACCAGCAGGCCCTTGGAACTAATCCACATGGATTTGGTTGGGCCAGCAAGAGTAAAAAGCTTGGGAGGAAACCTATATGCTTTAGTGGTGGTGGATGACTATTCAAGGTTTACGTGGACTTTGTTTCTTGCCTCTAAGCAAGATGCTTTTGATGCTTTCGTTGTCCTGGCTAAGAAAGTGCAGAATGAGATGGATCTCAAAATCACAGCCATAAGGACAGACCATGGAGGAGAGTTTGAGAACCATAGCTTCTCTGAGCTAAGTGAGCAAAATGGAATTGAACATAACTTCTCAGCTCCGAGGACTCCTCAACAAAATGGAGTAGTTGAAAGAAAGAACAGGGTTCTGACGGAGATGGCTAGAAGCATGCTCAACGAGAAAGAGGTTTCTCAAGTGTTCTGGGCGGACGCTATGAGCACTGCTTGCTATATCTCCAACAGAGCTTATGTTCGTAAAGGCTTGGATAAGACTCCATACGAGCTATACAAAGGAAGGAAGCCAAACATCAGCCACCTCAGAATATTTGGATCAAAATGCTACGTGCATAATAATGGAAAGGTAAACTTGGGTAAGTTTGATCCAAAGGCTGATATAGGTATATTCATAGGATATTCCCTTAGGAGTAAAGCTTATAGGATATACAACATGAGAACTAAAACTGTAGAGGAATCCATGCATGTTGTATTTGATGAAATTCCTACATGGGGACAATCCAGAGAAGATGATGAATTACTTAACCTCCCAAAATTACCATCATCTTCTTCACCACCAAAAGAAACACCAGCAAACAATCCTAAGGAAGAAGATGAACTCTGCGATGAACCTAGAGTGCAGACTGTGCATGATGAGGCACAGTTGCCAACAGCTAGGAGGCATCACAGAGATCATCCTCTTGATCAAGTGCTTGGTGATGTTTCTTCTGGTGTGAGAACCAGAAGGCAGGTTCAAAATGAAGTTGAGTTTGGTGCATTTCTATCTCAAATAGAACCAACTTCAGTTGAACAAGCTCTTGAGGACTGCGACTGGATTATTGCCATGCAGGAAGAGCTAAACCAATTTGAAAGAAGTCAAGTCTGGGAACTAGTCCCTAGGCCATCTCATCAATCTATAGTAGGGACCAAATGGGTCTTTAAAAACAAACTGGATGAGACAGGTCAAATTACAAGAAACAAAGCCAGACTAGTTGCCAAAGGATATAACCAAGAAGAAGGCATTGACTATGAAGAAACATTTGCTCCAGTCGCGAGACTTGAAGCAATAAGGATTCTTCTAGCCTTTGCATCCATGAAGGGCTTCAGGCTATATCAAATGGATGTAAAGAGTGCATTTCTTAATGGTTATATTAAAGAAGAGGTATATGTAGAACAACCTCCTGGCTTTGAGGATCATAAGCACCCCAAACATGTGTATAGATTAAAGAAAGCTTTATATGGCCTAAAACAAGCTCCTAGAGCTTGGTATGAGAGACTTAGCAGCTTTCTGCTAGGCAAAGGTTTCTCAAGAGGCAAACTTGATAATACACTGTTTATCCTTCACAAAGATAGAGACATGCTAATTGTTCAAATTTATGTTGATGATATTATCTTTGGAGCAACTAACGAAAAGCTTTGTGAGGATTTTTCTAAGATCATGCAGGGTGAGTTTGAAATGTCAATGATGGGAGAACTAACGTTCTTCCTAGGCCTGCAAATTAAGCAGAAGAAGAATGGAATATTCATCTCCCAAGCCAAATACTGCAGAGAGCTACTCAAAAAGTTTGGGATGGATGAATGCAAGGAGTATGACACTCCCATGAGCACCACTGCCGCACTTGATGCTGACGCAAAGGGTAAATCTGTTAGCCTGCCCATGTATAGAGGAATGATAGGTTCTCTCCTATACTTAACAGCCAGCAGACCTGACATTCAATTTAGTGTAGGCATGTGTGCTAGATTTCAAGCCAACCCCAAGGAGTCACATCTAACATGTGTTAAACGTATCTTAAGATACCTTGAGGGGACACAAGAACTTGGTCTTTGGTATCCCAGAGGTAACCAAGAGTTCTTGTGGGCTTATTCTGACTCTGATCATGCAGGTTATAAAACTGATAGGAAAAGCACCAGTGGACAATGCGCCTTCCTTGGTGGTTGTCTGGTGTCTTGGGCGAGCAAAAAGCAGACCTGCGTGTCCTTGTCATCCACTGAGGCAGAATACATTGCAGCAGCCAGTTGTTGTGCCCAAGTGTTGTGGCTGAAGAACCAGTTGAGAGATCTTGGCTTGGAATTTCCTGAGGCACCCATCCTCTGTGACAACACAAGCACAATCAGCCTAGCCAAGAATCCGGTTCAGCACACTAGGACAAAGCACATTGATGTCAGACATCATTTCATCAGAGACCATGTTCAAAAGAAAGATGTCAAAGTACAGTTTGTCCCCACACAACAACAGCTTGCTGATATCTTCACCAAGCCTCTGGGGGTTGACCAATTTACTTTTATTAGAGGTGATTTGGGAATGGTAAACCCAAATGAAGTGTAAATTCCATGTACTTAATTGTTTTTCAAAATACTTCAAACAATACTAACTTAGGCATCGGAGTGCCAATATATGTCCTTGCAGGTATTCAATGTTGAATCTTAAGTAAGTACAACCGGAAGCAAAACCACTTCCGAATGATTACACACTGACGCTGGATGATCAAACCAAGAGAGCGCCAGCACAAGTCCAAGAAGACACGTCACTTCAGAAAACGCTTCAACTTCCAAATGAGACGTTTCGACTTCTCTGACAATATGAAGCGACACGTGTCATCAGGTATATCGATCCAACTTAAGGCGTTTACGCTACCCAATGTGTGATAATGTGAAGGAGCATGACCTTTTTGCCCTTAGTGACTTTACCTATAAAAGGGACATCTCATTTCACACATTCTTCATTTTCATCTATGTTCTTCATATAAACATTTCATCAACCCCACAAAAAAATGGCCGAACCCTCTGAAGCAAACCCAGTTTCGAGGAAACCCACCTCATCTAAGAAACACAAGTCCAAATCTGGGAAATCAAGCCATCAACATTCTGGAAAATCTGGGCATCGTGAAAGACATCAAGAACATCATGAAGTTTCTCGGCAAATTGCCCTAGGGCAGGATGAAAATATTCAAGGTCAGCCTGAAACTTCTGGTAGAATGGCAGAACTGTTAGTGGGTTCTAAGAAGAGGAAGTCCATCCCTAAGGAGGAGGCTGCGGCGATCAAATATGGAAAACACTCTTTGATGATGCCAAAAGGGGGAGAAATG
Source organism: Mimosa pudica (assembly GCA_029929735.1). NCBI lineage: Eukaryota > Viridiplantae > Streptophyta > Magnoliopsida > Fabales > Fabaceae > Mimosa > Mimosa pudica. The sequence continues at coordinate 6,278,983 of JAKELP010000035.1, forward strand.
CATTGACCACTAGCCTTGCTACCCTGGGAGTTCCTTGATGAAGAAGAGCTTCAGCGAGAGGGAGAGAAAGAAGAAACAAAGAAACAACCCCCAGCCCAAATTTTTTTTACTTAGAAATGTTCATCTTTTCATGCATGTTCTCATATCTGCCTACTATATGCTCGCTGCTTGTAAATGTTATCTAATTATATGCTCTGACCTGTAACCTATGCTTATCAATAATATTTGTCTAAGTTACTTATTCTGAACTATTGCTTTTATTCTTCAGCTAATCCTTTCATATGAACTTAATCGATAAAGCTAAGTTTGTCATCATCAAAAAGGGGGAGAATGTTAGAATCTTAAGTTTTGATGAAGACTAAAATATAAAGGATTAGACCAAGTGCCTAGGAAGCAATAGGATAACATAGGATCCCAAGTAAGAGTGCTTCCGGGTGAAGATCTACTTCCGGATAGATTAGGACTTGCGCATGCGGATGAATGTTTTCATTCCCCAGCATCAGCAAGTAAATCACTGGGAAATAACTTAGTCCATGAGAATTAGGTACACAAAACCTTAAGACTAAGCTATGGTTCAATCGGAAGCGAAGTTGCTTCCTGTTAGACTTAGACTGGCGCAGAGCGATAGAATAGATATTACTCCAAGCGACAGTGAGTCTACTTCCCCAAGTGAAAGCGCTTCCTGTTAGAATTAGACTGGCGCAGAGCGACAGAATAGATATTACCCCAAGCGTCAGTAAGTCTACTTCGCCAAGTGAAAGCACTTCCTATTAGATTTAGACTGGCGCAGGTTGATAGACTAGATATAACCCCGAGCGTCAGCAGAAATGCAACATCAAGTGAAGTTGCTTCCTATTAGATCTTGACTGGCGCAGACTGATAGAATAGATTTCACCCTGAGCGTCATTGAGTTCACTACGTCAAGTAAAAGTGCTTCCGATAGCTTAGTGACTAGCGCTGAGTGTTGGGATGAAATACACTAAGTGAGAGTGAGTTATAGTGAACCAAGATCCTTCATCTAGTAGTTTTACTTCCGGATGTAAAAATGCTTCCAGATACATCATAGACCAAATCAGAACACAGTCTAAGTAAACTACTCCCCATAGCAAACAAACTTCCCACAGCATGTATAATTCTTATATATATATTGCTATGTTGGACTAACCAGTATGTGCAGAACATGGTCACGCTTCCGGATGCAAATGAGCTTCCGGATGGAAAGACTCTTGACATTGGGACTCAGAGCTTAACACTTGCAGAGCAAGATTACCACTTGCGGATGAAAGATGATCATCCGTCAGCAAGAGTGCAAGAGTAAAAATCACATACTCAGAAGTCAGAATGCTTATATCAGAGCAGAGGTGTCAGGACTACTTTTCAGAGATAAAGCAAGTCAACCCTGCTATGCATTAATGGAGCATTTATTGGGCAAACGGTAACTTGGGATAAACGGCCAAATTCAAACGGGACTCCCACCTACCAAGAGTTCAAATGCTTGAAGACTATATAAAGGGAGCTCAACTTCATTTATGAGAAGAACAATTATCCTTGAATACTCTAGAGAGAAGTTAGAGCGAGGAACACAAGAAATCTTCAAAGCATTCAAGGCTGCCCAGAAATAGAAAAGAGCATTTAACACTTTGAGTGATTCTTCACGTACTTATTCTGTACTCATTGTAGTTAAGTCTCTTCTTGTTAAAAGAGCATTTATTGAACTTAAGTGTGTAACATCATTTGTTCTGTAAGAGAACTTAGTCAGAAAAGCCTTCAAGTGTAAACTTCAAACCCTTGCTTGGTGTGAGGGGGAGACAGTTAGATAGGTTACAAGTGAGCCAGTGTAAAACTTGTTGTAAGGTTGCAAGTGAGCCCGTAAAACTTGCGGTTGTAAGGTTTCAGGTGAACCCGATTTAAAACCTGAGTTATAGTGGAACTCTCAGCCTGGGTGGTTGAGGACTGGACGTAGGTCAGGTAGACCGAACCAGTATAAATCCTGTGTTGTTTATTTCGAGTATTTATTTTGAAGCACAATTCACCCCCCCCTCTTGTGCATCCATTACGTTCAGTTGTTGTATTATACTTTTGCTCCACATGCAATAGATGAATATCATTGGTAGGTCTCGTGAAACTTGAGTATTAAAAATGTTCTTAGGGTCAAAGTTTAATGTCAGATTTGTACATTTGCCCTTTTATAAATTGTAAACAACTAATTCATGATTCAAAAATATCTAAGGGCCCGATGATGAAATTAAAAGTACAGTTAGGCGAATCCTCAATATACTTTATTTTCCAAAGAATCCTCAGTATACTAACTTTATACAAACGTGCAGGAATTTTGTATCAAAATTAGCATCCCTCGAAATTTAAAAACAAAATCTTAAATTTGATTTATTTCTCTTAAAAAATGACAAAACGATGAGGAATTTTAATTTGCGGAAGTTGACATAAAGGTTAATCATTAGGGAGTTTAGTGCTCGCAAAAGTCTTTTGTAATATGATAACAAGCTTTTCTAAAAGATACCCGAGTCATTTGGAACCGTCGTTTATGGTTCACTGTCATTTCCTTCTACTTGCTTCCCTATATGATGATCCATCATGTTCCCATCCAATCGAGAACAGTCTTAGACGACGGTCTTTCTATAGTTTTTTTTCATATAAAAAACATGAAGAGAATAAAACTATATCATCAAAATCTGTATATAATGAAAGAATTACTATCTCCATTCCTATTTATGAAAGTTTGAAAAGTTTACTTGGCTTATCCTTTTTTCTAAAGTTTTATTTAATTTTCTTTCATTAATAAATGCATTTTATCCTATTTTCCACAACTTATTTTATACTTTCATCACTCTTATTACTACTACCCTTTCAATTATTCATTTATAAATAAATGTATTTTTTATAAAAATAACTTTGTTATAAATTTATGACATAAAACTAATTTTATACACTGATTTGGAATCATATAATTTAGGGTTAAATATCATTATAGTCAATAAATTATTTTAAAAACATTTAATATTTGTTAAATTATTTGTTTTCTTTTAGGGTCGGCTCTCTTGAGTTGGCTCTATCCTCTCTCCCCCTCCTCTCAGTTTTTTGGGTGGTGGTGGGATATCTTCTCTCGTCGTTGTACGAGTTTTTTCATCGGCGTCTCCTTCCCCGTTCATGTCGGGGAAGGAGACGTCTGTCACTTTCATTGGTCTGCGTTTCTTTTATTTTCAAATAAATTGGTCTAGGAGTTTCGACGACAAGAGAAATTTCTTCTACCCAATCTTCATCTTATATATTAGTTTTGTGGGTATGTTTGTTTCCGTGAGATCTACTCATGGAGCTTCTTTGAAAACCAAATTGATTGGTTTATTGCCGATAAGAGGTGTGAATCCTTTCGAATGGTTCTTTGAACAACCACTACTCAATGGCTTTTCTACCGGTGACGGTTCTTTTCTACCACAAATTCTCATGAAGGAAATATGAAGACGATGGTAGGGTTTTTGCGATGGCGGCGGCTCACTCATATCCATGTATTATCATTTAAATTTTCTTTTTGCAGACCTATTTTGTATTTTAATTTTCTAGTTTAATTAAATATTTATGCTTCTTGATAAAAAAAATTATTTTCAAATTATCAATTTAGCCAAAGAATAGTAAAATGTATCATCCTGGCCAATGATAAAAATAAAAGTATCACATTGGTCAATCAAACATACGAGCAATATAATTCAGTTGTGAAATTGGTTGACCAATCAAACTTAGGAAGTTAGGAGCAATATAATTCAGTTGTGAAATTGGGATGAATGAACATTTTTTAATTCTACCAACTACTTTTAACCATGAGAATAAATTTAAAATTAGTATTAAATGTAGGGACAATTGCACCAAGGTCCCTAAATAAGAGATTTAATTTCAATGAGGTTATCACATTGGTCAATCAAACATACGAGCAATATAATTCAGTTGTGAAATTGGTTGACCAATCAAACTTAGGAAGTTAGGAGCAATATAATTCAGTTGTGAAATTGGGATAAATGAACATTTTTTAATTCTACCAACTATTTTTAACCATAAGAATAAATTTAAAATTAGTATTAAATGTAGGGACAATTGCACCAAGGACCCTAAATAAGAGATTTAATTTCAATGAGGTTCCACTACAAAAAATGAGGCTCTTATCGGCGTTTTATTTGGCCTCGAATCGGCGGAATTTTCCAGCGGAATGACGCTACGGCGTTTTGGCAAAACGCCTATAAATATGCCGTGGGAACGCGGCACATCGGCGTTTTGAAAAACGCCCATACGAGGGTAAAACGCCGGAACCAAAATCCAAGAAAAATAATATAATATTAGCATATCGGCGTTTTACCCAAAACGCCAATATGTAATATAATATAATATTATTTAATTCACGCACACCGGCGCTTTCCCAAAACGCCGGTCCGCGTTTTTTCAAAAAATAAAAAAAACCATTTTTCGTCCTGGTTGTTTAAAATCAGGACGAAAAATGGTCAAAAATGAATAAAAGATAAGCACCAAAGTGACAATAACAATAATAGACATAAATATAAGGAATAAAAAACATAATTCAGAAAACAAGACACATAAATATATATAATCAAACAACAACAACAATATGTAAAAGAAAAACCATAAGATCAAACAGATATCAACATTACAAAAGAAATGTCACCAAGAACCATAAAATAAAAAAAACAACAACATTAAAGGAGAGAGACGAAAGAGAAAAAAAACAGGAGAAAATGAGCGACATAGCTGAAGGAGGGAGGAGTTATTTATAGGGAACGGTGGTGCGGACCAGCGTTTTGGGAAAACACCAGTAAAAAAACATTAAAATAGCGCATATAGGCATTTGGCAAAACGCCAATATGCATTATTTACATTAAATAATGCATATAGGCGTTTTGCCAAAACGCCTATATGCATTAAAAAAGTAATAAAAAGCATATAGGCATTTTGTATAATGCACATAGGCGTTTTGGCAAAACGCCTATATGCATTAAAAAATAATAAAAAGCATATAGGCGTTTTGTATAATGCACATAGGAGTTTTGGCAAAACGCCTATATGCATTAAAAAATAATAAAAAGCATATAGGCGTTTTGTATAATGCACATAGGCGTTTTGGCAAAACGCCTATATGCATTAAAAAATAATAAAAAGCATATAGGCGTTTTGATCAAAACGCCGATTTGCGATTTATGCGATTTAATTATTATTAATCGCAAATCGGCGTTTTGATCAAAACGCCTATATGCTTTTTTCTGTAAAAAAAAATAAAAAATGTCAGGCGCCTCTTTTTTTTAAATAAAATATACATGTCGGCGTTTTGGTAACCCAAAACGCCGGTTGGGAAACGCGGGAAAATAGGCGGGAAGTGCGCGCCAAAATTACCGGCGCTCATGCAGGAGTTTTCATTCAAAACGCCGATGTGCGTTTCATTTAGGCGTTTTGAATCAAAACGCCGGTATGCGTGCGCCGGAATGGCCCATGTTTTTTGTAGTGTTCCAAGGAGTTATTATCACTTGTTAATGAAGGCTATTGCACATTTGCACTTGTTTTTTTGTTACCCAAGGGTATTCCCACCCGCGTGTCAAGTGAGACTAATCTCTCATTGTTCTGAAGTCCCATATAGGGGGTAGACAGTTGGCCTGTGAATTTGCTCCATTTGTAAGAGCTGGGGATCGAACCTCCAACCACTTGCTTAAGGGACGAGAGTACTTACCACTCACGCCAACTCGCCAGGTTCACATTTGCACTTGTTATTAGTGTATGTATATTAACAACTCCTTGAGACCATTTTGAAGTTAAGTCTCTTATTTGGGACCTAGGTGCAATTGTCCTAATTGTAGAGACTATTGTATATATAAGTTATAAGTTAGAATCAACATTTTTATTAAATATAAAAAATAAGGTATAGATAAACTTACAAACACATGACACTTATGAATTGTTGAGGGTGACTGATAATGTGATACTCTTGATTATGGAGGTACCAAGTCGCGTGTTAATGGAAATATGGAATTATGGAAGGTATGGTGGACACGTGTGAGTGTGAGGCAATTATGCACGGAAAACTCACGTGACCAGGAAGCTGTTCTGATTCTCGTGAGGCGCTATTCACTTAAACAGTTTTTTTTTTTGGTAATTTATTCACTTTACAGTTTAACCTCCTATACTTTCCTGGTTTAAGAAAAGAAAAAAGTAAACAACCATCAGACTTTGCAATACAGTGAGGATAATGCAAAACAATTATATAGCCAGGTGACATTTTTGGAAAAATTATGAATGTAAATATTCCACTTTAAATTATTAACATTTGACTTTTTTCCTTAAAACTAACTTATTTTATTTAGAAAATTTTCATATAATTTAAATGTATGTCTCATATATAAAGATTTAGAGACAGGTCTATTTTGCATCAGTAATCTCTAAAAAAAAGTTAACTTTATCTTATAATTAGGAACAGAGGTAGAGGTAGTATAGGATTCTTTTGAATGAATTGTACGTAGTTAATTACCTAAAAAGTAATTTAAATCTAGTTGAAACAATAAATTTGTAGGAAATAGTGTAATGGTTAATTTTACCCTGAAGTTTTGACTCAATTTTTCTGCAATTTTTTTGTTTTTAAAATTCTCATATAATTTTTAAACTTATCAATATCGCTCTATTCTCTAGACATCGCATGTTTACTAATAAAAATTTGACATTGACAATTTCTATTTCAAGTGTAAAGAACAAAACCATTACATTTCAATACTTCCAAGGTAAGATTGGACAAAAAAATAATTTCAAGTCAAAATTGATTCAATGCTAAACGCGAAACTGACCCTCCCTTAACCTAAAAATATTGGTTTGTTTGGTTGTATGAAGAAAATGAAAGTAGGTTGAAAATAATTGAAAAGTTAAGGGGAAATATGGTCGTTTACATATATCCCTGGCCCACAAGTTTTCTCTCTCCATCTCACACTTATCTTGGGGCCCACAAACTTTACTTTCTCATCATTACCCCTACTTTCAATCTCTTACCCTTTCCATTCTAATTCTTAACTTTCTTTCTTACAACCAAACGGACTCTATGTTAGTATTTTTCAAAAGTGCCCTTCTTTATGAATGAGAAAGAGAAAGAGAAAGAGAAAGAGAAAGAACTAATGAGTAGTTGTTAGTTAAACTGGTAAGTAAGGTTCAACCCTCATAAGGATGAAAACATATGTTCAAATTCTGGGAAGCGCTTTCAATGGGAGAAAAACAACTTTACATGTGTGGCACACTCCTACCTCTCGAGTCCAAATTATTTATTAGTTGACAATAGGTACCGGATTAATGGATAGTGTTTAAAAAAAGAGAGAGAAAGAAAATAATGGATTATGAGAAAAATTGAAAGAAGATTTGTAAGAAAAATTAATACATGGGAAAATTAGGAAAAACATTCACTACGCCAAACAAAATCAAATAAAGACCTTATAAAAAGAGGACAAGCCAGTAAAGAAAAGGAGCTTTTTTTTTTTTTTTTGCCCAGTAAGAAAAGGAGCTTATTTATAAACACAAGGGAGGATATTTCTAATGTTTCGTTTGTATAGTTATGTAATTAATGTACAATACGAAATCCATTTTATCTAAGGCAATAAAAATATATCTTATCCTTATCATAATTTTCGTAGAAAAAGTTTTATAGAAAGATTTGGACGGAAGTGGTGGACAAGTGGTGGACTAGTGAGATGTATGATAGTAGTGATGGTGATGGTGGGGGTGGTGACGGGACTGACCAGGGGGGTGTTGGCGGTGTTGGAGAAGGACGGCTGAGAAGGTTGTTGTGTAGGGCTGTAGACTTGTAATTGGGGTGATGTAGGGAGGAGACAGTGGCTATGATAGGACGTGACCGATGGAAGTAAATGAGACAAGCTAAGTACTTGGAAAAAAATGTCAAATGAGGGTAAAAGTTAAATTGTTGAGCTTTTTCACACGTTCAATATGGTGCAGCAGGGATGTGCTATGAGCTGCGACTATTACTAATGTTTTAGTGATGATCATACTCCCTCCAGTCCCTAATGTAAGAGCCCAAAATTTGAATGGTTTTGGTCCCTAATGTAAGAGCTCACCCCATATTCTCTCCTCATTTAATGCATTTTTTCCTACTTCACCCCTAATTCTCTTTCATATTTATTAATGCTTATGTATTTCTCTCTCTTAAAAGTACCATAATAAATATGGGCAATTTTGGAAAAGAAGCATTAACTCCAGACACCCAACTAACATTCACATGTTTTCTTAAGAAGCGTTTTTTTGACGGCTAGCTCTTATATTAGGGACCGGAGGGAGTACTATGGTAAATTTTACTACCATATTAAAGTACAACTAGACAGTCTCCGTTTACTAATACAATCATGATTATTATTGCAAGCATACGATTGGGTTGAACCAAACGGGTCATAAATAATTTGACTATCAAATTTCTTGTAGTTTAATGATATAACATCTTACGTGAATAGTGAAAGATAGTGGTTTGAGTCTTTTTTTTTATAAAATGATCAATTACATTAATAATAAAGTTATCATTGATTAGAATGATATTTAACCTATATAGATATAAGGTTCATTTTTTCCGATAAAGTGTTGATTCATGATAGTTTGGTACTTATACCAAATGCTTTTTCGGCAAAAAAATCTGAGAGCGTTTGGTACAATTAAGTTTTAAGGTTTTTATGTGTTGACAAATTTTTAAAATAGGGTGTTTTGACCAATGGCATGAGGAAGCACTTAATGAACTCCTTGTCGTGATGTTGTAGCAGCAGCCTGATAAATGGAGTATTTGTTTAACTGTACCCTAATATATTAGGGATGCATAAAAATATAAATTATAAATCATGGTAAACGAAAATGAGGTACTAAGCACCATGTTAAATTGTAAAAGAGACACCCCACATCATGCAAAATAAAAAAAGATGATGGGTACTCTATTTTGGTTAAACATGCATATTTTTGCACCTTTGCTCATATATATTAAGTATATACAATTTGTGAAAGCTTTGTATACAAGCAACCATGCCACTATTAATTAAGTTAGTTGATCGCTGTATCATGTGGATTAGCAGACAACCACGCACATTGATTTACAAGCTTGTTTAATGTTTTAACTCGTTTAATATGCAAGTTGTTCGGCTTTTAAGGGTGACATTACATTAAAACATTCATACAATGCGGACATAACTTATACTAATAGTATTGAGATTCAGAAACTATCGTTGTAAAGATGAATCCATGCATAAAATCTGCCAATTTCGATCACCTCAAGAGTAAATAGATTCACAACCCACTAGCCCCCTTAATTTGCTGTATAAAGAGTCAACAGAGAAAAAACAAACAGATAAAGTAGAAGTTGGTGAGTCACTGATATAGATTATCACCACTTTTAATGCATCATATTTTGGATTTAGTTTTTCTCTCATCATCCCTTAGAAGTATTATCCATCATGTATGCGCAATTAATCAATCTAAACAATAAAAAAGACGACACATCAAATAATATTTTGAATTACTCTTCACGGAGAATATTACGGAGATTCGCTTTAAAAAAACAAAAAGAGACAAAAGATTATTTATTATATTCAACGGTTTAGATTTGACTCCGAGGGACAATAATTAAGAAAATCTGCTTTACTGTGTTTTGATGTGTTTTGCAATTACCATTCAACTCAAAATTATAATTAGTAAATTATGTCTTCATCATTAATCTCCATAACTAAGTCAATAATGATAGGGAGCCATTTGATTTCTCAAGAATTGCAGGTTGGGTCTCGGCCTCAATGTACTCATCACTTGTGTGGTAGTCTGTGTGGTTCCCCGGTGGTCATATAAAAGCTAATTCAGTCTGCTTGGTAGTGAGTGTTGGTAATTAAATTTTAATGAAATTTTGAAAAATGTATTGAAGAAGCTAAGTAGTGTACATATCGTGTTTGTCTCACTATTGATTGTTGTTGGATGTCATTGTTCAAAACATTAATTAATTGAGGCTTGCTCTCAACTTATTTCTTTGATAATGATAGGCAGTTTCCAAAAACCGGATTCGCAAATTTTGTTTAATCTAAAATCATATGGGTGATACAACTTGTAAGACAATGGAGAGGTTCTTATCAGCGTGGGGCATACAAAATGTGTTCACCAGAAATGTGAAGTATGCAACATCCACTGGCACAGCCCTTGTCATATTGAAAAAAGACAACTAAAGAATTGGAAGGGTATTGTTCATGGTGGCGATTATTTCAGCTATGATGTTATTCGCCCATTCTCAATTTGATTGTGAAAGATTGCTTGAAGGAATTGGAAGTTTCTTTTAAATCAATTTGGACAAAACGTATATTAATTCATCTCCTGGTCATCTCTCCCAAAATTTATAGATTACACACACACACACACATGAATTGCAAAATTATAAAATAAACTTATTGCTTATTTATGTCAGCACTACATATGGAATTTATATACTCCCTCCGTTCCTAAATATAAGATCACTTTGGTTAATTTGGGGAGATTAAGGAAGACAATAAAATTACATGATCTTCCCAAAATCCCATCAATTACTTAACTTTAAAAGGATTCAATGAAAAGAGAGAGTATAAGGGTAGTTTGGGCAAAACTTGAGATAAAATAGAAAGTGATCTTATATTTAGGAACTTATCCACTTCCCCAAAGTGATCTTATATTTAGGAACGAAGGGAGTATTTAATTTAAGGCCGAAGACCCAAAAATGATACATAACTATTGGCCAAGGAAAAAAATAATACATAATTATTCCAAGATACACCAATGGTACTCAACTTTTACCATGTGATAAAGAATGATATTTTCATTAATATAACAATAAGATTTTGAAACGTGTGGCTGTCACCCAAGAGGGGGGGTGAATTGGATTTCAGAATAAAACTTATAAAATTCTCCTTTTTAAACCTTACTCCTTGTGCTTGATGAGAGTGACGATGAATCATCCCATGCACAAGTAAGTATATAGTGGTGTGGTGCTTGAGATGTGTAGATTAAACAACCAGAATAAGCACACACAAATTTATCCTGATTCGGTCGCTTCCAGACCTACATCCAGTCCCCAGGCTTCACCTGAGATTTTCAATCCACTAAACTTCTTGTTTAAACCAGGCACAAGAAAGCCTTTACACTTTAGGTTTTACGAACACGGGTTCACCTAACAACCCAAAGGTTTTCCACCGGGCTTACCTGCAAACCGTTACAACCGCAAGTTTTACAACGGGATCACTTGCAACCTTACAACCGCAAGTTTTACACGGGCTCACTTGCAACCTTGGAGATTTAGAAAACTTCTAAATACTCCCCCTCACTTTTGTAATGTTACAATACTGTTCTTCAAGCACCAAGCTTTAGAACAGCCTCTATCAATTAGAGGATTTGATAATATGTTCACTCTATGAACTGATTGTTATAACCACTTAAGTACAAATGATTCTCTCAAGAATTCTCTCTAAGAATAGATGATGTTACTCACTTAAGTACAATGAATGATCTCAATGAATGAAGAGACTTAACTACAAAGAGTACAAGATAGCATGTAGATTATGAACATTGTGAATTTCTTTAAGCCTCCTTCTATACGGAATATAATGTTCATATCTAAGATTAGGGGTGTTCAACGGGCGGGTTCGGGCCGCCCGAGGGTATGCCCGTACCCGTGCCCGTGTAACATAAACAGGCGGTCTAAATAGTGTTAAATGGGCGGGGCATAAATAGGCGGGCTATAAATGGGCGCAAAATAAATGGGCGGGTAACAAAGTTAAATGGGCGGCCCATGTAAGATAAACTCGAAAAGAAATTAAAAAAAATCCAACAAAAATCCCCACAAAGAGTAGAGTGTAACATCCTGAATTTTTAATTATTAAACAAATTGATAAATGCCCGAAATTTAGAAAGAAAATATAGATATATAGCAAGTTACTTAATGTTTTAGGTGTAGATTGAATAATTAGAAGTCTTATAAATGAATTTAGAAAGTTTAAAATATTTTTTTAGGAAACTTCATTTAGAATGGTCTAAAATCCTAGAATTCAAATTAAAATAAATTATGATATTGATGAAATTAAAGGAATAGAGAATTGGAAGTAAAGTATATTTAATATTATTAATAAATTAAAAAAGGTATGTAATTTTTTGTGTTTACTATATGTATATAAATATAGATACTATTGTTGTGAGATACTGTAAGATCATTAATAAATTATAATGTTATGATTGAATTGAGAGATTTCAAGATTTGTTAATCTTGAAAATATATTTTTCTCCCAACTTAATAAAATACCAAACTTTATGGGGCCTTTTTGTAATTATATGGGAGACTAAAACCCTAATAATTCCCTTGTATATAAACTTTGTTTTTCTTCCTCTCATTCTCTATTTTTGGTAGCCGCATATGACACAAACAAAACCTCTTCTTCATGGCTCTTATTCATGGCCATTTTCTTCTCCTTCATCCTCAAATTTCATTCTTTCTCTAAAACATTACCATTTCCTCACTTCACTCCTTCTCCCATATACGACATAGCCTCTCTCAAGCACCCACTTCGTTCTTCCTTCCTCCAGAGAGCTCTAGTGGCGAAGCCCAACAATCTCTGGCGGCTCGGCACCGGAAACTAACAAGCAAGGACGTAAACAACCTTAGAAGTTGGTTATTGACACTTGAGCACGTTGGAGCATACGTTTATTTTGGTTTAAATGCAAGGAGGTAACTACTTAAACTTGTTTGCGTGTGTGTGTATGTTGGTAAGCATATAGGTTAGTTATGAATTTATGATGTTTATTATATGCGTTATGAGAATTGATGTCTTGTTTGGTGCACACCGATAATATGATTATAAATATGCCATTCCGGAATGAGGTTCCCTGTAAAACCCCCAGGGACTAAAAGAAATAAGAATAAATTGTTATATGTTCAGTAGGGTTGTTAGTCCCTTGAACCAGTTCAAGCGAGGGTATATCGACCATCGAGTCGTGAGTCCCTATTGAACTGAGATATTACGGTGTGTTGTGTTTGATTTTATTTTTGTTAGTGATGATTTAATTATTTTCGTTATTGATGTATTGAGTATTGATATGTTTATAAATAAATATTTGTGCTGCTATAAATTGTAATACCTGATATCTGATAGTTATTTGAAATTAGCATATACATAACATGTTCATGCAACACAGTATGTAGCACACACCACTATACACAATATTAGCACACACCACCTTACGGCATGCACATGCACGTAGTGCAAAAATGCGCGTAAGCGAGTGGTAGTAGTTGCGATTTCTGGGTCTACCCCAATCGTTGATATTACAGGTACTAGATCGGGGCAGGAGTGATGGGAAGGATCTGGAGACTTAGGACTAAGCGTTATGTTTGCATACTATTTTTCATATTTCATTTATTAATTTGTAAACCCTATGATTCATTATCTTTGGATTACTGTATGTCTGTGTATAATTTTAGGCTGGATAACTGTAATTATTTCTTAAACATGTTTGTGTGCTATTTGTAAATTATTGTGAAAGAATTTAATCAGATATTATTAGATTTGTTTAAATATACATGTTAGTCAATTTTTATCTAACATGGATATAGCAGATTTGATAATTTTAAATAAACGATTTGCAATTGTTAATTTTTATATTTCATTATAAAAATGAATTATTTTAATTTATTTATTTCCAAATTACATGAAATCTTTTTCTAACCATGATAGTTTATTTGTTACTAAAATTCTTTTTCTATCATGGTTAGCACATTAGTTTATATTTTATGGAAAATAAGAAAAATAAGAAAAATTGTTTTTCTAACTATGTTAGTCATTATTATAACATAAATTCTTTTTCTAACATAGTTAGACTTTAAACTATTTTTAATTAAGGCTACTAACTTGTTTCTTTTGAAAAGTAAGAAAAGTCTTTTTCTAACTATGTTAGCTACTATTTTGTTAACTGGATTCTTTTCTAGCATAGTTAGTAATTATGAAAAGAAAAAAAAATATAGCGTAAAAATGGTTATAAAAGTGTGGTTGTTACAATTTGGTATCAGAGCGTATTAAAGACCTGGATGTTACATTGTCTATGTTACATTGTTTGCATTTGTTGATTTGATTTATTCATTGCATAATATTTTGTATCTACCAATCCTAGTCATTAGACTAGGGGTAGATGGTCAAGGGATACGGAAGTAGGTAGAATCGTGTTTGTAACCATGACTGCAGCATGAATTACAAACAGGTGCTTCTACAACCAAGTCTCATGTGTCATAGTTTAATTTCATTAAATAAGTCATATTGTTTTTACGATGTATATAAAGAAATTTTCAGAAGGATTTACGTTGGTAAATAGAAAATATGTGTATGAGATTGATTCTGATTGCATCATGTAATGCACTTGCATTCGTAGTAATTGTGGGGAAAGTTTCTTGATCCTTACCTGGTTATGTTTAATTTATAGGAATATTCTTATCGTGTAAATTCACTTTTTAGTCTTCATTCATTTTTGGGGAGTAAGTTTCATCCCTTGGTGGGTGGGAGAAAATGTATGTCAGACAATATCATATAATGATTGATTTGTTTACTGTTATATGAATGGGTTTAGTCCATTGGTAGCGAGAGCGATAAGTTTGAGAAGGACCTTCTTAGGCAACATAATATGTTATTCTGATCGAATTATAAGTTCATTACAGGAGCTTTTGTGATTGCAAATAAAAATCATGTGGATTTGTAAAAGAAGTTATGGATGTTTTGAATAAATTTGTTTGTGTTTTCATGTATTTGTATTGAAGAATGAATTATAAATGCATTCTTTTGTGTTTTCTCATAAGTAGGAAATTAAAGTACAATAAATTGTAAAGGAAATTTCGAGAGATTTAGAGTAGTGAAGGCTATAGTTTGGTTTCTGATCTGAGAATTTAAGAGTTGTTGGAATCTCTTTGTTTCAAATTTATAGATGCATATGGAAAATTTATTGTGAAATGTGAGTTGATTATTTAGATTGAGTTGGAATTAATTGAAAATTTGAGGATTTTAACTTTCGTTATAGGATAGATATTGACAAAGAGTGAATTATAAATTTATTCTTTAGTGTTTCTCCATAGTAGTAGGAGATTAAAGCCAAATAAATTGAAAAGGAAATACCTATGGTTTTATGGACAACTAAAGTTTAATGATGTTGTACGAATTTCAGTTATTGATTGAGTTTCAATTGGATGATAGTTAGTAGCAAAGATGATTATTTGATAGAGTAATTGGAATAGATGCTTAAATATTTAGAATGGATTATTTTTTTTTTTACAAAGAATTTTGTGATATTGTTGAGTAATGTGGTGTCTTGACTAATTGTTAATATTGTCATAGGAGAATTCAATTTGGGGTAAATAGTCACCTCTAATTTACAAAGGAAATTTTGACAGATTTAATGTAGCAAAGCCTATAGTTGGGTTTCTTATTTAGGAAATTAAGAGTTTATTGAGCCTCTTGATTTAGATTTATAAGTGTAAATGGAAAATTTATTGATTTAAATTGAAAATTTTAAGTTGATTGATTTAAACTGAGTTGAAATTAATTGAGATTTTCAGGATCTGAATGTTATTTATGAGTTATACATTGACGGAAGATGAATAGTTGGATAGTATAACTGAGTTCGAGATGAGATCAACGGTTTGAGGGATTGAGTTGATTAGTTAAGTAACTTTAATTAATATAGATGGTAGGTATTAATGAGTTTTTAATCTGATAGTCAAACATGTATATTGGATGGTGTTAAATAGGAATTGTTATTGTTTGAGGTCTAGTTGGAGTTGAATTCAAGTTTTGAGATTGCTTCTGAAAGAGTAATTGAAGTATGATTAATGATATTAAAGATCATAGAAATATAGGAAAGTAAGGTAGAATGATGTCCAAAGGAGCTTGACTTAAATGGGAAAGAGCAGCATGCTTGAGGGAAAATTGGGAATTCATTATTGTTTTGTCATGAATTAGCAGGAATAAAGTTGACTTAATGATTTTTGAGATTAAGGATTGCATTTAAAGAATTTGTCGTGTTTAGACATTTAGTATGTTAGTTTATGAGAAAAAAAAATTGATATAATCATATGGTTTAACTATCTTGTACGAGTTATTTATTCCTTTAGGTAAGAGAAATTAGTAAGTTGTGAATACGGAAAGACAATGCCAGTTCTAGATTTCAATATCTTGGATATTTCTATGATTAAGAACTTTGATAGTTTTAATGATAAGTGTGAGCAACTTTAGTGAAAGCAAATTGTTGTATTTAAGTTAGAAGATATTATTGACTAATTTAAGGTGGAGTGTTATGTTTTGATATGGGCATGAGATTTGAAGGAGTTTCAAGGTTTTCTTGGTTTGTTAGACACGTTGATTTTAATATTAATGAATAGATCATAAGTTAAAATTGTTGGGATTAACATAGGCGAAATAACGAGAACTAAATTGTGATTATTTAGTTTGTATGGACTAAGTCAGATATGTTGGAGATGAGTTTTTGACTTTCAAGATTACAGTATACTGTAATAGTAATGACTTGATGATTGACAAGAGAATGTTGACTAAAAAGTGAAATGAGGAGATTTAATGATTAAGGATTATTGGTGATTTATTAGTGAAATTCTGCATGAAGGTGAAATGAAAATATTTAGGTTTTGTGTACAATTTATTAAAGGGATTGCCTGAGATTTAACTATGGTTCGATGACTTGGATACAATGGATTGATTAAAAAAAAAACGGACTAAGTGGGACAATTTGTCGAATATGAGGTTTTAACTTGGTTTAAATAGTGGATATAACCGAGGATTATTAGACATGAATTACTTTTCAAGGTTATTGACGTGACTAAAGTAGTTATATTGAGACCTTATGATAAATTATTATTAGACTTTTCTTGGTGAGGTTAGTGCGATTTGAGTTGATGACAAATTTTGAGTTGTAATCATGGTTGGATTAAATAGATTAAGAAGCTATTTGTGCTGAATATTTTAGGTTGGAGTTTGATTAAGAAGCTATTTGAGCGAACATTTTGGATTGATTGGAATGAAAGACAATTGACAATGTTTTTGATGATGATACTAGTTTGAAATATGAATGAGAGAAATGATTGGAGTTGGTAGATGAGATTAGCACATTTGATGCAATATTGAATAGTACCTTTGAGGAGTAATGCTTATTGTGAAAGGTGTAATGAATAATTGGATAATTGGGGTGTTATTGGTTTTAGAGATATATTAAGGAAAAATTAATGGTTGATTAAATTGGGAGAAGTTCAATAGTTATTGGATTGTTATTTGCGTAGGTTCTAAGATTTACTTTCATATCCTAGTAATTGGTTTAAGGGTTTATTAATCTACCTTTATTAGGATGAAATATGCTTGTAGGTGATTAGATCTTGTTTTTCCTTGTTGAAATAGTCAAGAAAGTAGAAATTAATGGATTTGCAAAATTTGATGTTTTAAGGATTGGAATAAAATGCAAGATTGGAATTATCATTATTAGTTTGGGACTGCTCATTAGTATTGATGTGGTAACATAAAGAGTGTCTTAGAAATTTAGAAGCAAGAGAAATGCTAATTTTGACTAGAATTTGGGGCTTGAGTTATTAATGACTAATTCAAGTTTTGAGAGATGTATTGAGTGGATTATGTGATATATTATTCCTTAGATTTGTTAGACATAGCGAATTTTGGGGACAAAATTCCTAAAAGGTGGATAGAGTTGTAACATCCTGAATTTTTAATTATTAAACAAATTGATAAATGCCCGAAATTTAGAAAGAAAATATAGATATATAGCAAGTTACTTAATGTTTTAGGTGTAGATTGAATAATTAGAAGTCTTATAAATGAATTTAGAAAGTTTAAAATATTTTTTTAGGAAACTTCATTTAGAATGGTCTAAAATCCTAGAATTCAAATTAAAATAAATTATGATATTGATGAAATTAAAGGAATAGAGAATTGGAAGTAAAGTATATTTAATATTATTAATAAATTAAAAAAGGTATGTAATTTTTTGTGTTTACTATATGTATATAAATATAGATACTATTGTTGTGAGATACTGTAAGATCATTAATAAATTATAATGTTATGATTGAATTGAGAGATTTCAAGATTTGTTAATCTTGAAAATATATTTTTCTCCCAACTTAATAAAATACCAAACTTTATGGGGCCTTTTTGTAATTATATGGGAGACTAAAACCCTAATAATTCCCTTGTATATAAACTTTGTTTTTCTTCCTCTCATTCTCTATTTTTGGTAGCCGCATATGACACAAACAAAACCTCTTCTTCATGGCTCTTATTCATGGCCATTTTCTTCTCCTTCATCCTCAAATTTCATTCTTTCTCTAAAACATTACCATTTCCTCACTTCACTCCTTCTCCCATATACGACATAGCCTCTCTCAAGCACCCACTTCGTTCTTCCTTCCTCCAGAGAGCTCTAGTGGCGAAGCCCAACAATCTCTGGCGGCTCAGCACCGGAAACTAACAAGCAAGGACGTAAACAACCTTAGAAGTTGGTTATTGACACTTGAGCACGTTGGAGCATACGTTTATTTTGGTTTAAATGCAAGGAGGTAACTACTTAAACTTGTTTGCGTGTGTGTGTATGTTGGTAAGCATATAGGTTAGTTATGAATTTATGATGTTTATTATATGCGTTATGAGAATTGATGTCTTGTTTGGTGCACACCGATAATATGATTATAAATATGCCATTCCGGAATGAGGTTCCCTGTAAAACCCCCAGGGACTAAAAGAAATAAGAATAAATTGTTATATGTTCAGTAGGGTTGTTAGTCCCTTTGAACCAGTTCAAGCGAGGGTATATCGACCATCGAGTCGTGAGTCCCTATTGAACTGAGATATTACGGTGTGTTGTGTTTGATTTTATTTTTGTTAGTGATGATTTAATTATTTTCGTTATTGATGTATTGAGTATTGATATGTTTATAAATAAATATTTGTGCTGCTATAAATTGTAATACCTGATATCTGATAGTTATTTGAAATTAGCATATACATAACATGTTCATGCAACACAGTATGTAGCACACACCACTATACACAATATTAGCACACACCACCTTACGGCATGCACATGCACGTAGTGCAAAAATGCGCGTAAGCGAGTGGTAGTAGTTGCGATTTCTGGGTCTACCCCAATCGTTGATATTACAGGTACTAGATCGGGGCAGGAGTGATGGGAAGGATCTGGAGACTTAGGACTAAGCGTTATGTTTGCATACTATTTTTCATATTTCATTTATTAATTTGTAAACCCTATGATTCATTATCTTTGGATTACTGTATGTCTGTGTATAATTTTAGGCTGGATAACTGTAATTATTTCTTAAACATGTTTGTGTGCTATTTGTAAATTATTGTGAAAGAATTTAATCAGATATTATTAGATTTGTTTAAATATACATGTTAGTCAATTTTTATCTAACATGGATATAGCAGATTTGATAATTTTAAATAAACGATTTGCAATTGTTAATTTTTATATTTCATTATAAAAATGAATTATTTTAATTTATTTATTTCCAAATTACATGAAATCTTTTTCTAACCATGATAGTTTATTTGTTACTAAAATTCTTTTTCTATCATGGTTAGCACATTAGTTTATATTTTATGGAAAATAAGAAAAATAAGAAAAATTGTTTTTCTAACTATGTTAGTCATTATTATAACATAAATTCTTTTTCTAACATAGTTAGACTTTAAACTATTTTTAATTAAGGCTACTAACTTGTTTCTTTTGAAAAGTAAGAAAAGTCTTTTTCTAACTATGTTAGCTACTATTTTGTTAACTGGATTCTTTTCTAGCATAGTTAGTAATTATGAAAAGAAAAAAAAAATATAGCGTAAAAATGGTTATAAAAGTGTGGTTGTTACATAGAGCAATCTTCAAAATTTATTAAACTTTAAATTTCATCTTGTTCTGACTAAGTAATACCAACAAAATAAAATTAGTTACAAGAAGGGAGTGATGTAAAATAAGACTACTATATCAAAAAAAGTTAAAAAAAATAATAAATGGGCATTTAAACGGGTATGGGCATGCCCGTAGGTATGCCCATACCTATACCCGTGTAAGATAAACGGGCATGGGCATGCCCATACCCGTGTAAAAATGTGACGGGCCCTAAATGGGCGGGTCTAAACGGGGAAAACGCGGGCGGGTACGGGCGGGTTCAACGGGTATGGGCATACTTGAACACCCCTATCTAAGATGCTTAATGTAAGGTCTCAATAATCCCATCTAACATTTGCAAAGGAGATTTTACTATCGCATGCTTCGACCCTAAGTGATCCCTTACTTACCCAAGGAGATCTTCTATACTTATCCTTGGCGTGAAGCACTGTTTTATGAGTGACAGAATTCCTAGCCTTTCTCCATGTTGATCGAGGAATTCTCACTCTCTTGTTCTTCTCAGGATAGTTGAGTGGAACTTTGTGATAGCTCATCCTTGAGATAGAGCCTTTGTTCCTTGTGGTGGCGCACTGCTTCCTATGATTGGACCAGGTGGTTGCAGCAGTGATATCACCACAAGTTCTCTTCTTTGGTGCAAGAGGAACTCTTGATCTTTCCTGCACAAGTAAGACACTAGAAGGGAGTTTTGGTACCCATTTGTACTTGGGTCCTACATGGTTAGCGCTGGACCTTACTTGTCCTTTAGAGATCCATACAAATTTATTTCTCACATGTAAATTTTTTCTAAGACTACATGTGTGAGAAATATGACCTGATCTACCACAATAATGACAGATAATGGAATGATATTCAGAATGGGATTTCCTATCATTATCTTGTTGGTCAATTTTGTTTTCAAAGACTCTTTGCTCTTTTAAACCAACTTTTGAAGTCTCAGGGCCTTTTTAAAACTTTTCTTGTTCCTTCGATAGGGATTCACAATTGGAACAATGTTCGGAACATGTTGGAGCTTCTGCTCCCGGTAGGGAACTAGCTATCGGTAGCGATAGCTGTTCTTCTATGGATGGAACATTGGAAACCTTGGATGTAGAAGAAGCAATGAATTCCTCTAGTTTCCTGTTCTTTTTCCTTAAGCCTAGAACTTCTTTTGCAAGTTTACAGAATTCAATATGTAATTCATTATAAGTGTCTTGCAATTCAGAAAGTTCAATTTCAGGTACCTCATTTTCTTCAGTTTCTGAATCTTCTAGGCAGAGATCGACACTCTCTTCACTAGTGCTAACTTCCTCAATATCAGCTTCCTGTAGCTCACCATCAGTTGATCCACAAGGGGCACAAAAGGAGCTTTGGACAGCTTTACTGCCAAGGGAATGATTAGAAGCATACATGACATCAAGGGTGTGCCAAATATCTCTAGCACTAGAGCAATGTTTGATTTTCTGGAAATCACTTTCAGTTAAGCATTTGTACAAAATTTGCATTGCTCTAATGTTTAAGGAAAATAAATTCTTTTCTATTTCCGTCCAGTCCCTTTTTGGTTTGAAATCAAAATCCTTTCTAAAAACATCCCACATTTTGAGATTGGAGGATTGCATAAAATTTTTCATCCTAGCTTTCCATAGAGAAAAATCAATATTTTCTAACACAGGTGGAATGGTAGGATCAAGACTTTCAGAAAATATTATAAAACCCAAGTCAGCCATGGTCTTTGCACTTGAGATCGTTAGATCCTTTAAACAAGTGACATTGCTCTGATGCCAAATGAAACGTGTGGCTCTCACCCAAGAGGGGGGGGTGAATTGGGTGACAGAATAAAACTTATAAAATTCTCCTTTTTAAAACCTTGCTCCTTGTGCTTGATGAGAGTGACGATGAATCATCCCATGCACAAGTAAGTATATAGTGGTGTGGTGCTTGAGATGTGTAGATTAAACAACCAGAATAAGCACACACAAATTTATCCTAGTTCGGTCGCTTCCAGACCTACATCCAGTCCCCAGGCTTCACCTGAGATTTTCAATCCACTAAACTTCTTGTTTAAACCAGGCACAAGAAAGCCTTTACACTTTAGGTTTTACGAACACGGGTTCACCTAACAACCCACAGGTTTTCCACCGGGCTTACCTGCAAACCTTTACAACCACAAGTTTTACAACGGGATCACTTGCAACCTTACAATCGCAAGTTTTACACGGGCTCACTTGCAACCTTGGAGATTTAGAAAACTTCTAAATACTCCCCCTCACTTTTGTAATGTTACAATATTGTTCTTCAAGCACCAAGCTTTAGAACAGCCTCTATCAATTAGAGGATTTGATAATATGTTCACTCTATGAACTGATTGTGATAACCACTTAAGTACAAATGATTCTCTCAAGAATTCTCTCTAAGAATAGATGATGTTACTCACTTAAGTACAATGAATGCTCTCAATGAATGAAGAGACTTAACTACAAAGAGTACAAGATGGATAAATGAACCGAACTCTCAATGTATTAAGTGCTCTCTTGCTTTTCTGGGCAGCTTTGAATGCTTGAAGAATGCTCTCAGTTTCTCTCTCTAGATTTCTGCGTTTTCTCCAACTTGTTCGATGATCTTCATAAATGAAGATGAGCTTCCTTATATATATGTCTTCAAGTATTCTCACTCTTGGTAGGTAACAAGGCCGTTTGAATGTAGCCGTTATTCCCATGTTACCGTTGCCCATTAATGCTCCATTAATGCTCAGCAGGGTTGACTTTGTTTTATCTCTGAAAAGCAACTCTTACACCTCTGCTCTGCCAAAAAGCATTCTGACGCTGCACTGCTGTACGTTCTGACATTCTGATTGCATCCGGAAGCAGATCCACATCCGGAAGCAACATTACTCAGTGTGCTGCACTTGAACGTTAGTCTAGCAATATTAACACAAAGTCACATGCAGTGGGAGTTCATTTAGTCTAAGGGAGCTCTCTTACTTCCGGAAGCAATTCCACATCCGGAAGCACTCCTACTGGACGTTGAGTTATGGCTTAGAGTTATACTCACTGACGCTCGGTGTTACCTAAGCCAACAGGCAGCGCTAGTCACTAAGCATCCGGAAGCATTCCTGCATCCGGTTGCGTCCTAACTTAGTCTCAAGGATTTTATACTCCTAATGTTCCTAGACTGAGTTATGTCTTAGTGTATTACTTGCTTCCGCTGGGGGATGAGTCATTCATCCGCGAGCGCTAGTCCTAGTCCATCCGGAAGTAAATCCACATCCGGTTGTACTCTTACTTGTGGTTCTATATTAACCTAATTTTTCTAAGTGTTTAACTTGTTCTTTCATATTTTAGTCTTCATCAAAACTTAAGATTCTAACATTTTCCCCCTTTTTGATGATGACAAACTAAGTTATCTAAGTTATCTAATCAAGTTCATATTAAAGGAATTAATCAAATAAGAACACACATATGAACTCAAAGATAATCTTCATTAATAAGCAAATTGATTACAAGTTAGAAATATAATAACAATCAAATTTACAAGTAATCAGATAACTATGCATGAGAAAAATATGAAAAGAAAAATTTCTAAGTTAAAATGTATGAGGGGTGTTTGGGCTCAAAGTTGATGTCTCTTTTTCCTCTCCCTCTCTATTTGTCTTTGATCACACTCCTCTTGCAACTTGGCTAACTAGGCATCCTTCTCACTCTGGTCAATCTGAGCAATCATTTCTTGAAGCTCTGCCTCAGCTCTAGCTCTTCTCAGTCTCTCTGACTCAAGAGATTCCTCAATGGCCTTCTTCAGGTCACTGACTTCAGTAAGTCCAGCAAATTCTCCAAAAGGCGAGTCAGAGATAGGCATGGATCCAAAGGGATAATGGATGGCTTTAACCTTGACATTCCACACAGGATAGCTGGGGTCATCACCTTCACTTGACTTTCCTTTCCCCTTTACCTTGTCTTTCCTTTTCCTTTTAGCCTTAGCCCTCTCAGCATCCAGAACGAAGAATTGTTCTTGTGTGAGTCTATCAGTGTAACCATAGCGCTCAAATTCTTCGGGAGTCATATCTTCCACCTCTAACTTTACTTCCACAAGTGGAGGAATTTCTTCTGGAGGCGCTTGGGTGGAGGACTGGGGCTCAGATGCTTCCCTTGCTTGAGATACCCTTTTTGATTCATGCTCCTCAGTGTGATCAACTGAATCCTCTTCTTCACTCTCAGTAGGCTCAGACGTATCAGTACCCTTTCTGGCAACATGTTTTTTCCTAGACTTGCTGAAGCTGACCACTGGAGCAGAAGGTGGAGCAGAAGATGGCTCAGAAGGAGGGATTGGAGTGGCAATCACAATAGGTACATTGGCTTGCCTCTTTAACCCATATTTCATCATAATTTCTTCAATTAGATTCTGGGCAGGCACAGAGGGAGGAGGCACAGAAGATGAAGGCTCAGACACAGGCTGTGGAAACTCATCAGGCTGATCAACCAATACCATTGCCCATTTTGACCTTTGGATGTCTGAGCGCTGCTGTTGCATAAACCTTATTGCTTCCCCACGGATAATGCTTTCTGCTCTTCCCAATCTGTGATGATCCATGGCTCGACGGAGAGCAGCAGTAATATCCTTATCTAACCATAAGGAGGGTTGAGTCAGGATTTCTCTCCCCCTTTTGGCATCATCAATAAGGGCCAGGGAGGAAGGATTGGGTGAGGTGGATGGAGGAGGTTCAGGGCCATATTTTCTGGGTGGGGAGGTTTCAGGTGAGGAAGAAGGTGAGGTTTCTGGTGAAGGAGTGGGGCTAGGGAAGAAGGAACCTGAGAATAGGTTAGTGAAGGGGTAGGTAGGGGAATAGGGAATATTACTCTCTAGGATCCTCTGACGGGGTGGTAGATCTCGCAGGTATATGTGGCTAAGGGGGTGATTGGAAGAGAAGAACCCAAGAGCTTCGGGAATGGAAGGAAGGTTGTGAGGGAGTGGGTTGGAGGATTGTAAGTGATTGGGAGAGGTGTGAGGTGATGGTGAGTTATGAGGTGATTGGCGAGGGGAGATTTGCGGTGAGTTCTGAGGGGTGTTGTGAGGGGATGGGTCAGGAGAGTTGTGAGGTGATGGTTGATGGTCATTTCTGGGTGAAGGTGGAGGTGGATCATTCTGTGGAGGTGGGTGAGCTTGGTCATTTTGTGGAGGAGGTGGAGGTGGGTTAGGAGGAGGAGGTGGTGGAAGGATGACATGAGGTTGAGGAATTTGGAAATGGTTAGGTAACAGGTCTAATTTGGCCTCGACCCTTCCTAGGCGATTTTCGAGGCCCTGGATCCTCTGCTCCTGCTGCTGGAAGGCTGTGTCACACTCATCACGAAGGGGAGCCATCAAAGAATCAGACAGCCGAAAAATGATCTCTTCCTTCACTTCCTCAGCAAACGCCTTCACTGCAGCTGACACCCTCGGAGCACGGCTTAGACCAGCATGAGAATCCACTTCCTGGTCCCCTGCTCCAGACGCAGAGGGAGCAGTTGTGTGTGAGGCACTCCCTGCCTGAGATCCAGATCGAGTGGCCCTTGCCGGCTTGTTGTACTTGATCCCCATCTTGCTGATGTTTGCTGATCCTATGGGTAGGCATGGGATATTGTCAGCTTCCTCAGTGGATTTTATCAAGAATTTCTCCAGGAGGAAAGCAATGACTTGAGGATTGGGAAGATGGCCAAGTTTCTTATCCTTGGTGTCACACCACCTGTGCAGCTCCAAACTAATTATCTGCCCAGGGTTGATCGGCTGCTTGGTGAGGAACCTGGGGAGCCATGGGTTGTCAAGCTGGGTGAACTCGTTGAAGTTCCCCCCTTTATAAGTCATCAAGCGCGAGTAGATATATTGAAGTACTCGGTTGGAGTCAGACATGGCAGAGACCTTCTTCCCCTTGGTCTCATATACTCTCTTAAGCTCCTCCTGGCTCAGTTTTTCAGGGTGGAGCCACTCGTTCATGCTTTCCTCAGTGACCCCGAGCAGGTCGTTGATATCTCTCCAAGTAAAATTGATTGTCCTCCCCCTCACTGTGGCTTTAAAGGTGACTCTTCGAATGGTCTCTTTCCATTCACCGTCTTGTACTTGACTTTGACTGTGAGAGACTGGTAGAACACCCTGAGCACGTTGATGTTGAACTGACTGTTGATCCCCAGTCAGCACATGTACTTCTGGAGATGTTCCTTCAAATGGCCAAAACTCAGTTCTTCAATCTTAACCAAGTCAATGAACATCCCATGTGAGAAGTAGGGCTTTGTTGTTTCAAACTTGGAAGTAACAGCCTCCAGCGGCCCATCCTTGTATACTAACGGATCATCATCCACTCTCTGTCGCTTGGATTAAGGCTCTTCGCTAAACTGAACCCTCTTCTTGCCCTTTTTCTTTGAGTGTTCATGTTGTTGCCCAGATTGCCCAGAATGTTCATGTTGTTTTCCAAATTTCCCAGGCTGTTCATGCACTTGCCCAGATTTCCCAGATTTCGAATGCCCAGATTTCCCAGATTTTGATTTCTTGGAGGAAGTGGCTATCCGAGGGTTGGGGTTTGATTCGTGAGATCCGGCCATTTTGTGTATGGTTTAGGGTTTGAGTGGAATGTATGTGATGAAATGCACAGAGATGCAGAAGATGAAGAGAAAGATGAAGAACACGACGAAGAGCAGTATGAATGTGATGATGAACACGATGAATGTTTTCAGAGAGTTTGGGTGCAAGAAATTTGTATAAGTGAAAAGTGAAAAGAAAAATGACTGTTGGTTCCTATTTATGCAAAGTCACAACGGATGAAATGCTCATAATGACTCTATATTGAAGCATGCGCTTGTTCATGGGAAAACGTAAACATTTAATTGGAACGGCGCACCTTTTTGACACGTGTCTCTTCACACTGTCAGAGGGGGCACAACTTCCTGTGGAGGAAGATGAAACGTTTGGTGAAGTGACGTGTCTTTTACCCAGACACTGGCGCTTCCGGTTGCTTTGAGTCATCACCCAGCCCCAGTAAAAGAGCATCCGGAAGTGGTTTTGCTTCCGGTTGGACTTACTTGAGATTTAACATTGGGAGACCTGCAAAAACTAAAGATTGGCACTTCGATGCCTAAGTTAGTACAGTTTGCAAGTTTTAACCATTAAGCACAGGTTTATTCTGAAGGTTAAACTTCATTTGGGTTTACCATTCCCACATTTCCTCTTATAAAAGTAAATTGATCAACCCTCAGAGGTTTGATGAATATGTCTGCAGTTGAGAGACCATTCTCGCACATGCTTCCGGATGTGAATCCGCTTCCGGAAGTGAGGGACTTAAGAATTGACATTGACAGCCCTTATGGTTCCCCTTCCAAGGGACCTGCAAGTGCTAGCGGAAGCAAGTGCGCTTCCGGATGGTCAGTGGGAGAACTTAAGATTTAACATTAATGGACATGCTCTGGACTTTCCAGGTCACAGACTATGTTAATCAGCACACTATTATAATCTTAGAAATCGCGCTTGCTGATTTGGTTGGTAAAACAGGAGTATCAATAATGTGAAACCAGATTTTGAAATTTAGTTCACATTTTCTCATAGTTTCACTATCAAGTCATGAACTCTATTCATACTCTCTTGAATAAATACCAGTGTGATAGCACATGGAGTATTTGAACAAATTGTATATTTTCGGAGTTTCATAAACACATATAGTTCAATAAATATACCTTAAGGATGTTCATGTTAGATTATGAAGACATGTGAATTGTCAACACAATGAAATTCTAAAACCTTAATGTCCACAAAATAAATCAAGTTTATAAGACAGCCAAATTCTCAGCATATGATCACAAAAATATTTTTCAAATCTTTGCTCAAGTTCTTTCAAATATGCTTAACATGATCTCACCATTCTTAGGATTTCAACAAGCTTTGAAGTTAATTCAGATTGTACTATGCTTGTGATAATGAGCCAGAATATACGGCTTTCAGTGGGTAGAGATTCTTAATAATCCTTTCCAGTCTAGTCATCTATACTCACTTTAGCCTCTATCCTATTGGCATTTGCCCTTGGATTTACCAAATTTCACAGAAATTAATTCAAGGCATTTCCTAAGATTTCTTATGTATTTCAGACAAAAGGGACTATCCATTAAAATTCACAACAGAAGAAGTAAGGGATAGAAATGCTCATATGTGATTGACGAGATTTTCTCAAGACTTTAGTACATCCAGTTCCTCTCATCTTGATAAGGAACATATTTGTTGACATTCTCTCTTGTACATCCCGTCATTCAAGCTTTCATAATCTGTGTCAACATACTTAAAGCACAAGTTTGAGTTGAGATCATTAGTAGATTGAAACTTGAGATGTGATAAGAAAAATATTGCTCGAGTTTATCATAGACAGTCAGTTTATTGCTATGGATAATGTTTTTAGCCATTGAGTTTTTAAGTTATGACAAGGAGCGTATTCCTTATGCTTTTAAAAAAAACTTGATGCAGAAGATACCTAATGAAATGAAGAATCATAGAATGAATTTAATTCTATCATGAGGTATGGTTGTCATGCTAGTTTAGGGAAGATCAGAGTCTTTGTTAAATTCAAAACAGCTAGCCATGATAACTTTGAAAGAAGTCTCTAGTTTAAGGTGTCAGAAATCTTGAGACTAATGAGATATTCATAATTATCATGAACAGATTCAGATACTTCAAACAAGAATGGATTTGGATCATTTTCAAAATAAGATCATCACAGGTTTGTAAAGTAAGACATATTAATATCATAGTATTTTGCAAATTGTTAAGCCAATCATGTGGTTAGACGCTACATATTCTTCACATCCATTCCATAGGGCAATTTGGTGTTTATCCTTAGATATATGAGTATCAATTGCCGATGAAATGCATTCATTGCCAAATTAATCATTCAAGTGGAGGAAATGGTAAGAATGACATCACCAAAGCTACATTTGCGTCAAGTAGTAGCTTGCTTGATTTTGGCAGACAATGTAAAGATTCTTCTATTTCAAGGAGCAGCACCAGAAACCAAGCACGAAGAACGGCTCATCAAGATTTGACTAATTGCTCAGATGAGGATAGTCTTGAATCTTGCTGTTCCTTCGGATCTCCTTTCCTACAGAATACCAAATAGTTTCTTTCGTTTGTTTTCCAGTATCCAAACTTGGATCTGACTGGTCAGTTTGTAGGAAGTGTATAATTCTTATGCTCTTAAAGGTTATTCACTATATATATATATGACATTGTGAACCTATCATGACTATATGCACATAGATATACAAAGTTTTTGATCATGATAGTCATAGATAGCATGTAGATTATGAACATTGTGAATTTCTTTAAGCCTCCTTCTATAAGGAATATAATGTTCATATCTAAGATGCTTAATGTAAGGTCTCAATAATCCCATCTAACATTTGCAAAGGAGATTTTACTATCGCATGCTTCGACCCTAAGTGATCCCTTACTTACCCAAGGAGATCTTCTATACTTATCCTTGGCGTGAAGCACTGTCTTATGAGTGACAGAATTCCTAGCCTTTCTCCATGTTGATCGAGGAATTCTCACTCTCTTGTTCTTCTCAGAATAGTTGAGTGGAACTCTGTGATAGCTCATCCTTGAGATAGAGCCTTTGTTCCTTGTGGTGGCGCACTGCTTCCTATGATTGGACTAGGTGGTTGCAGCAGTGATATCACCACAAGTTCTCTTCTTTGGTGCAAGAGGAACTCTTGATCTTTCCTGCACAAGTAAGGCACTAGAAGGGAGTTTTGGTACCCATTTGTACTTGGGTCCTACATGGTTAGCGCTGGACCTTACTTGTCCTTTAGAGATCCATACAAATTTATTTCTCACATGTAAATTTTTCCTAAGACTACATGTGTGAGAAATATGATCTGATCTACCACAATAATGACAGATAATGGAATGATATTCAGAATGAGATTTCCTATCATTATCTTGTTGGTCAATTTTGTTTTCAAAGACTCTTTGCTCTTTTAAACCAACTTTTGAAGTCTCAGGGCCTTTTGAAAACTTTTCTTGTTCCTTCGATAGGGATTCACAATTGGAACAATGTTCGGAACATGTTGGAGCTTCTGCTCCCGGTAGGGAACTAGCTATCGGTAGCGATAGCTGTTCTTCTATGGATGGAACATTGGAAACCTTGGATGTAGAAGAAGCAATGAATTCCTCTAGTTTCCTGTTCTTTTTCCTTAAGCCTAGAACTTCTTTTGCAAGTTTACAGAATTCAATATGTAATTCATTATAAGTGTCTTGCAATTCAGAAAGTTCAATTTCAGGTACCTCATTTTCTTCAGTTTCTGAATCTTCTAGGCAGAGATCGACACTCTCTTCACTGGTGCTAGCTTCCTCAATATCAGCTTCCTGTAGCTCACCATCAGTTGATCCACAAGGGGCACAAAAGGAGCTTTGGACAGCTTTACTGCCAAGGGAATGATTAGAAGCATACATGGCATCAAGGGTGTGCCAAATATCTCTAGCACTAGAGCAATGTTTGATTTTCTGGAAATCACTTTCAGTTAAGCATTTGTACAAACATTGCATTGCTCTAATGTTTAAGGAAAATAAATTCTTTTCTATTTCCGTCCAGTCCCTTTTTGGTTTGAAATCAAAATCCTTTCTAAAAACATCCCACATTTTGAGATTGGAGGATTGCATAAAATTTTTCATCCTAGCTTTCCATAGAGAAAAATCAATATTTTCTAACACAGGTGGAATGGTAGGATCAAGACTTTCAGAAAATATTTTATAACCCAAGTCAGCCATGGTCTTTGCACTTGAGATCGTTAGATCCTTTAAACAAGTGACCTTGCTCTGATGCCAAATGAAACGTGTGGCTGTCACCCAAGAGGGGCGGGTGAATTGGGTGACAGAATAAAACTTATAAAATTCTCATTTTTAAAACCTTGCTCCTTGTGCTTGATGAGAGTGACGATGAATCATCCCATGCACAAGTAAGTATATAGTGGTGTGGTGCTTGAGATGTGTAGATTAAACAACCAGAATAAGCACACACAAATTTATCCTGGTTCGGTCGCTTCCAGACCTACATCCAGTCCCCAGGCTTCACCTGAGATTTTCAATCCACTAAACTTCTTGTTTAAACCAGGCACAAGAAAGTCTTTACACTTTAGGTTTTACGAACACGGGTTCACCTAACAACCCACAGGTTTTCCACCGGGCTTACCTACAAACCTTTACAACCGCAAGTTTTACAACGGGATCACTTGCAACCTTACAACCGCAAGTTTTACACGGGCTCACTTGCAACCTTGGAGACTTAGAAAACTTCTAAATACTCCCCCTCACTTTTGTAATGTTACAATACTGTTCTTCAAGCACCAAGCTTTAGAACAACCTCTATCAATTAGAGGATTTGATAATATGTTCACTCTATGAACTGATTGTGATAACCACTTAAGTACAAATGATTCTCTCAAGAATTCTCTCTAAGAATAGATGATGTTACTCACTTAAGTACAATGAATGCTCTCAATGAATGAAGAGACTTAACTACAAAGAGTACAAGATGGATAAATGAATCGAACTCTCAATGTATTAAGTGCTCTCTTGCTTTTCTGGGCAGCTTTGAATGCTTGAAGAATGCTCTCACTTTCTCTCTCTAGATTTCTGCGTTTTCTCCAACTTGTTCGATGATCTTCATAAATGAAGATAAGCTTCCTTATATATGTCTTCAAGTATTCTCACTCTTGGTAGGTAACAAGGCCGTTTGAATGTAGCTGTTATTCCCATGTTACCGTTGCCCATTAATGCTCCATTAATGCTCAGCAGGATTGACTTTGCTTTATCTCTGAAAAGCAACTCTGACACCTCTGCTCTGCCAAAAAGCATTCTGACACTGCACTGCTGTACGTTCTGACATTCTGATTGCATCCGGAAGCAGATCCACATCCGGAAGCAACATTACTCAGTGTGCTGCACTTGAACGTTAGTCTAGCAATATTAACACAAAGTCACATGCAGTGGGAGTTCATTTAGTCTAAGGGAGCTCTCTTACTTCCGGAAGCAATTCCACATCCGGAAGCACTCCTACTGGACGTTGAGTTATGGCTTAGAGTTATACTCACTGACGCTCGGTGTTACCTAAGCCAACAGGCAGCGCTAGTCACTAAGCATCCGGAAGCATTCCTGCATCCGGTTGCGTCCTAACTTAGTCTCAAGGATTTTATACTCCTAATGTTCCTAGACTGAGTTATGTCTTAGTGTATTACTTGCTTCCGCTGGGGGATGAGTCATTCATCCGCGAGCGCTAGTCCTAGTCCATCCGGAAGTAAATCCACATCCGGTTGTACTCTTACTTGTGGTTCTATATTAACCTAATTTTTCTAAGTGTTTAACTTATTCTTTCATATTTTAGTCTTCATCAAAACTTAAGATTCTAACAGATTTGACATGAAAATCTAAAATTCCCTTATAAATTAAGAGGAGACAACGTCGACAACGCCCTTGATAAGAGCATTTTGGATTTTTCATTTCTAATCTTATTGTCATATGAGTGAAAATATCATTCTTGATCACATGTTAAAAGTTGGGTATCATTGGTGTACCTTAGAATAATTATGTATTATTTTTGTTCATTGCCCAATAGTTATGTATCATTTTTGGTTTTTCGCCCTTAATTTAATGTTGAATAATGTTTCTTTTTTTACCAGAATGTTGGACGTTTCTTTGAAATTCCAGAAGACATTTGAAATATTGGAAGATGAAGATGTACTCCCTCCCTTCCTAAATATAAGATAACTTTAGGGAGCTTTTTCCTAAATATAAGATCACTTTCTAATTTATCTCAAGTTTTCCCCAAATTACCCCTATACTCCCTTCACCCAAAAAATAGTGGTTTTAAGAAGGTGATATTTTAAAACTTAGGTGATGAGTATTTTGGAAATTACATGTAATCCTAACTCTTTGGAATGTCTTCTTTAATCTCTCCAAATTTGATAAAGTCACATTATATTTAAGAACAGATAGAGTATGTTGCATAATTCAATAAAGTTTGAAAGCATTATAACAACAGATAGCACAAACTCAGATGTCTTTAGTGAAGTAGGTAACATAGATGCTTACTCCAGGTAAATTCCAATCCTTAGCATAATGGCCCTTCAAACGTAAAAGCTATGAATAAGATATATGGTTCTTTAGTTTCTTAAATTTTTAAAGGTGTTTTTCAAGTAAACTTATTATTTCAATGCTCATTGAGAATCACTATAAATACTTTTCTGCAAATTGCATCGATTCATCAAGAGTTGTTGGATGAAAGTGTTGAGTTTGACTCTATATTCATTATTGACGATGATGATTTTCATATATGGTTGATAGCACAGATGGTTGTACTAGAATATACAGTAGCCTATGAACTACTCCCTTTTACTTAATTATTTTTTTACCATATATGGTTGATAGCACATAGGTGATGTGTACGACTGTACGTGGTTGATTATTACAGGATTTCTTTATCTTATATGGACTAAATGTTGGGCAATTTCTCTCAAATTGGTGTCCAAGAAAAATGAATTTAACAACTTAGTTGCAAAAGAATGACAATGTGGTTTCAGATATAATTAAGATTTCCAATTCAAATTTACATATGGCATTTATGTTTCTCAATTAAAGGAACTAGATTTATTTTTAGCTGAAAGGAATTAGATTGGTTGATGCTCAATATTTTGGAAATCAGATTTGGATCATTTGTAACTTTTATGTTATGATGATTTTAACTTGTGCTTCGTGGGTAGTTGAAGATTGTTGTGGAACTAAGATTATGTATTGCAACTTGTTTGCTTTTTATTTCTATTGTGATTTAATGTTGTTGGAAATTGGTTATGATTGCATTATTAATTAATCTATATGCATGCCCGTAATATAAGAGTTCCATCGCCAAAACACACTTCTTATAAAAACATGTAAATGTTTTTTGAGTGTCAAAAGTTATTTTTTCCAATATTACCTATATTTATTATGATACAACTATTAACAGAGAAATACATAAATATTAATAAATATGAAAAAAGAGTTAGAAGTAAAGTAGGAAAATACACATAAAAATGAAGAGATAAAGTAAGATGGACTCTTATATTTTGGATAGAAAACATTCAAATTTCGGCTCTTATATAATGGACTGAGAGAGTAATATTTTGCGATAATTTTTATATGATTATATATGGGTGATTTTATCATCTTGATCATGCTTAGCTATCAGGTTTAATTTAGTTTTTTGCTTCCCATATATGATGAAAAATATTAGGATTATGAGGTCCTAGACTGCATAGACTACTGTACGATGATAACAAGTCTAAGTACAATCAAAGTTTTTGTTGGATTGGACCATTACAGACCAGTAACCCAAATACTACAAATCCCAACTAACCCGTCCATGAAACAAACTAGACATGTTGAGTTGGGTTTCTGTTTGACTTACCGTAGTGTAGCTTTATTGTGTGGTGTATATACGAGTAATAGTCAACACAATAACACAAATACCAATATATTTTGGGCATACTTTTAATTCACTCAATAAATTAACTACTGCAATCCATATATTGATAAATTCATAAAATTATTCCCACTTGAACCAATCATAAGTTTATTCATGCATTTTCATTCACTGAAGTATGATTAATTAAATCCATCTAATAGACAATATAATACCATCACTTCTATCCTCTATTTAATCAAAATATTTTCTCAAAAAATTCTATTACAATAATATTTAATTAAAATATTCACCCAATTAACATTCATATATTTTCTTAAAAACATTATTTTGGCAGCTGACTCTTATATTAGGGATCGGAATGAATATATTTGTAAATGGTGGTATAGGTGAAAATATACAATGACTCACAGCATATTAAATGCTTTTTTTTTGTCAGAAACATATTAAAGGCTAAAGCACGTGTATTTAACAGGTTTTCTGGGGCTAAGTGTACTTAATAGGTTGTGTCGCGCCCACGGCACCTAATTTTTTATTTGATGCAATGAATTGTAGGTAAGCAACTCCTACACGTAGCTCCATATTAGTATTACATCAATGTAGTACTAAACGATTGCCACATTGATCAATAACTTTGTCGCTTAATGACATTAGATTAGCTTGATATCATACTTTTAAACTGTTTCATCTTTCTTATGTAACAAGTTCCGTCCTGTCTTTTGCATTAAGAATTTTATCAAACTAATTACCCTTTAATCTTTCAAAGGTAATTAATTTGTTTCTTATTACTTGGAAGGAATATTAATTAAAAATAGAAATAATTTTTTTTGCTTGGAGAGATTCAACTTCGAACTTGCAATTTTATTATGGTTAAAAACCTATAATAATAGGTTTCCAAAACAAAGTTGTACTAGACTAAGAAAAGGTTAAATATTTAGTTCCAAAGTCAAAGTTTATTTAAAAGCCAAATAATTCAGTTGTCAACGAGCACAAATTTTGCTTTTCTAACAAGAATTTTTTTTTATGTTTGGTATTTTTATATTAGCATCCAAGTTAAACATAGATTTTCATATTAAAATTCTGTATGACACCGTCTTAATTCTAAGATGAATTTGCTTAAGAAAATCCCAAATAAATCCCTCTGAATACCCAAAAGGACAAGTGAGGAACCTAAACTTCCAAAAGGACCATGAAGGAACCAGAACCTATCTGTCATTTTAAAATTTTGCTAAAAGACAAAATTACCCCCATCCTAAAACACAAATTCCTACCCTGCCTAACACTCACCCTCTTCTCGCAATTTGTGTTTTAGGATGTGGACAATTGTGTCTTTTCTCAAAATTTAAAAATGACAGATAAATGTTGGTTCCTTAGCTTCATGGTCCTTTTGAAAGTTTAGGTTCCTCACTTGTCCTTTTGGGTATTCGGAGGGACTTATTTAGGACTTTCCCTTTCTTTCTTTATTAACGGGCTGTAATTCTTAGAAATTGTCAAAATTCAAAACCAAAGAAATTGATCATCACACGGAATCCAAATAATCACATTATATTATTCAGTATTCAAAATTACGTATTCATAATATGCAGGCAAAATCAGCTATTCCTAATAAGTGGAGATGGAGGATGAAATCATGAAACTCTGGGCAAAAAAAATAAAAAAAATAAAAATAATAATAAAAGAAAGAAATCATGAAACTGATTGGTGGGTCCCGATCCCAACATAATAACTATAAATAATCAAATATATATAAAGAGACTTTCACATTTCACCTCGTCAGTAGTTTCAGTTCTTGCTTTCTATTTCTAATACAGCTAACAACTCACGAGAAGTTTACAGAAGAAGAAGAAGAAGATGGTGCAGGACTGCAGGTCTAGGGATACTATGGTGGGTCGCAGATAGGCCAACAAAATCTGCCACCGGCGGTTAAACGCGCCGTTTTGACTTTGTAAGTATCATAAGCAAAACAAAACAAACAAAAAACAAAAAAAAAAAACAAAAAACGACATTTAACTCAAATTCTCCGACATAGGTGTCAGTACCTAAAATGAGTTTCGATATTTTTTTCCCTTTGTTCACTTAGAAACTAAGTCAAAGGGTGTATCTCAGTCTTCTCCTCCATCTCTTTGTGGATTCACTGCTGTCAATAATGTACTGTCAATTTCTCTCTCTCTTCCTTCCTCTGTTTACTTTAGAATCTTCCAGTCAAAAATTTTTTCCACTCTTTGGTTGGCCTGAAAATTAGAAAAGATGGTGCATTTCCAAGGTGGGTTAGGTAAAGAAATAGACTTTGCATGAAATTAAACCCTCAAATGCACCCTTCATATATATATGTGTGTGTGTGTGTATGTATGTATGTATGTATGTATGTATGTATGTGTGTGTGTGTGTTTTTATTTTCTTTGTGGGATTTTTGAGTGAAGTTTAGAGGTGTTTTTTTTTTGTGGGGTGGTCGGAAAATGGAGGAATCCTAGGTGGGTCAGATGAAGACTGAAACTTTGGAGAAAACGGTATGATGTGGGTGGGGACTGAAATATTTTATAACGTTACAAAGTTTAGGTATGAAATTAAAGCTTAGAATGTGGAAGGGGGTAGAGAATAGAGATGATAATTTAATGTTACAATATATATATATATATATATATATATATATGCCTCCTATTTATTATTATACGGGTCTTACGGTGATAGGTGCCATTTGTTCTGTGTGAAGTTTGTGACATTAATTGCTGAAGAAGATGATGGTGATGAGAGAGAGAGACTTTTAGAGAGAGAAAGAGTTGACCATTATTTAGGGGCATGATTACAAGTTTACAACTCAAACCCTTCTATCATCATCATCATCATCCTTATTGTTGAAATCACTTGTCATTATTTTATCCTAATTCTGTTCATCCCTCTATTAAGCAAGCTCCTTTTGCTTTTCTCTTCATAAAGTTTTGTTTTTTTTTCTTTTTGTAATTTATTATTCCTCTCCTTCTTTTGCCACCTAAAGTTTCCCTCTCTATTTCATAGTTCAACTTCATTTTTGTTTTCAAAGAAGAAGATGAACCACTTCTTATTATATTGCTGTTAGTTTCTCCTATGTTGTCACTTGTTTGTGACTTTTTTGTCTCTGCGTGCAGTGAAGAAATTAATTGAATTGTCTGTTCTGAAGGAAGGTAGAAGAAGATTGAAAAAGGTGGGTAGCAAGTATATTTTATATTTTAATTTACAATTGATTCATTTTATTTTTTCTTTGATTCTTTCTTTTACTTATTTATGAAAGGTTTTTTTTGTTTGGGATCTGAGACAGATCTCTATTATTTTTTTTTTTCATGTATCTGCTTCTTCTATTGAGATGAAAAACCCAGTGGAGATATTTACTTTACTTTTGTTTGTTTTTAGTTTTTTTCCTCTGTACGAGATCTAATCAGAGCTAGTGGACAAAAACATTGATAGTGAATTTAATAAATTAAAACTTGGGTTTGTAATTTTGTTGTGAAAACTTTTGAAAGTTCCCAACTTTTCTCTTGTCCTATGTATACTTCGAGAAACTGTCTTTGGATTCTCTTCTTCTTCTCTTGGTTAGCCAAATTCTATTGCTTATAATAAAGAAAAAGGCACATAGTACCTTAACTATGGTACTTCCTATATTCCCTAATGAAAGAAATTATTTTTTTTAGTCAAACAATATTTGATTGGTTTTTGTGTGAGATTGTAGGAGTTTGAGTTTAATCTATACCTCTTCTTGTTCTTTTTTATATTCTTGGACTTCTTGGTAAACTCTTCATTGGCCTCTTTGTTTTTGTGCAAATTGACTTTTTGAATGGCAGTAAAAGATTCCTTCAACGTTATGGGAAAAATGGGTATTAATGATAGAATCATTCTATAATTCTGTTGGCATTAAAAAAGTTACAGTCTATTGTGATTTGTGAACAGTGTCTTTCCCTCATTATTTTTTCAAAGTAAAGTGTATCATCTGTAGCATTCAATGGAATCTTGTTATTTATGCTAGTCTTCTCCCAAATGAAACCTTTTTTCTTTATATGTTAATCCACAATTTACTTTCTCTTTTGATATTGTTCAATTTTAGTATTTCCTTATTTTCTTTCAGCACAATTAAGCAGTTATCTGTTGCTTGTTAAATTAGTTATTCTTGTCTTTCATTGGTCAGGTTGCAGCAGAATCAGATCTGTGCTGGCTTGAAGTCTGAAAATATCTTCTGCTGGAACACAGAATATTTCCCATGTGTTAAACCTACGAACTATGAAATTAGGTAACTGAATAACTCTTCTGACTTTTGCATTTGCCTACTAAACTGCCTTTTGAACTCATAACAGGACTATAGTAATTATTTTTTTACAAAATTTTACGGCCAAACAGGGTCTTGCTCTATATCTTCTCAGGATGGAAATGGTGCAAAGTTACATTTAAATTATAGATTGAGTGTTTTGATTGGTTGTCTTAGTACTGATGAGTGTTGACTTGTTTATTTTTGTCATATTTTCTCTCTGTATATTGCTTTTTGAAATTCATTGTGGTTTCATTTCAAACCTTGAGGGTTTAATTTTCACTGGTGTGGAAGTGCATTTGCAGATGGTGAACTGGCCTTCTACCCTTCAAATATTGGCAAACTCGAATCTCAGTCGTTTGATTTTGATGACAATGATCCATACTCAGCTAAATAC
Organism: Mimosa pudica; assembly: GCA_029929735.1. Classification (NCBI taxonomy): domain Eukaryota; kingdom Viridiplantae; phylum Streptophyta; class Magnoliopsida; order Fabales; family Fabaceae; genus Mimosa; species Mimosa pudica. The sequence continues at coordinate 6,318,085 of JAKELP010000035.1, forward strand.
AGAACAGAAGACCAGGAATCCAAGGAAAATGGGAAAAGGGTGTCTGTTGATTTAGAGGCAAACAAGGGTAATTTAGATCAATTACCAAGTAATATGGAGACAGAAGATGCTTTTACTTCACCAAAATCTGGTTCCAACTCAATTGTGTTTGGTCTTAAAAATGAAAATGAAGAAAAGGTCAACGGCTCTATTAGGCCACTCTCACATTCTTCTCCTCAGGATATAGAATTGCTTACAGAAAACCCTAGTGATATGTGTCATGGTTGCCCGCAAGATATCAATTCAGTTAAGAGTTCAGGTCTTCCTGGAGTCGTAGATTCGTTAAAAAGGCCGGTGAATGTTAATATGGACAAAAGCGTTACTGAATGTGAGCCAGAACTGGTTGTTGTTTATAAAGAAAGTAGTGACCATGTTATCAAGGATATCTGTGTTGATGAAGGAATTCGAACTGAGGAAAAGATATTGATGGAGGATACAAATGGAGAGGCTGTTTATAAATTTTCGTCCTCGGAGGATCACCAAAGCGAAAAATTTACAAATGATAATGCTCCAATTGGTTCACCTTTTCCGGTTTTCGTAGATTTGCCTGCAATAACGGAGGAATCTGTTAAAGTTTCTACCAATCCTTTTGAGGACGATGATTTGATGCTAGACTACAATAATGAAAGCAGAATATTCGCTAACGATGTAGATAAAGAGATGTTATTGGCTGGATACAAGGTTTTATTGCAAGATTTGGATGGTGAGCAGTCACTGCCTTTGATTGAGGAGGGCAACAAAACTGAGGAAAACTGTTCACAGGTATTACCAGAAAATTAATCTTGGGCACACACACACACACACATTTGGTATGTTCCACAAGTTTTTTTCAGGTGTTAAGATAAATGTGAGTGCATAGTTCAATGAATGTGATCGAAAGCCAAATAATGTTAGAAAGTGATCATTTTGATTTATGTGCAGGTCTCTAGTGAGCCAGAATTGTCCTCCAAACCTAATGAAATTGAAGATCGGGTTGAGGAATCCGTCTCAATGTCTTCTGCTTTAGTGGCAGAAGGATCAAATGATAATTCCATTGATACTTGCATGCCGGATAATGGCGACATCACTTCTCAGTTTGGTCCTCCAGTCCCTGCTGCAGCCTGTGCCAAAAAGGAATCTGACCAAGTTAATGGTGAGCCTAAACTGGATGATGCTCGGAATTCATCAGATTCTGTAGACATAAAGCCTGATGATCAACAGGCTATAGCAACAAGTCATGTCCATCACGGCTTGGGTGAGACAAGTTTCTCGGCTGTAGGTCATGTATCAAGTCGAATAACTTGCGTGGATCCTGTGCCTTATTCTGGAAGCATCTCTCTTAGATCAGATAGCAGCACAACTAGCGCGCGGTCCTTTGCTTTTCCAGTGTATGAAAATTACTATAAACTTGCACCAAAAGCTTGTCATTTTGAAAATAACTTTAGAGCATGCATGGCTTTTGGCTATCAAGTTCTTCTAAATGATTATACCACGTGTATTTAATTTTTGTCAGGAACTTGATAACAAACTGATATATTAGAGGGTAATTATATCACTTTGCATGAGACCAGTCAAGTGAAGAATTCCTAAGAAGAAAAGTATTCTTCCACTTGATTGATCTCTTGAAAAGTGATAGGATTGCCTTTGAGGCTCATATCACAAATGCTTGGGCAGCTTTATGAGTTTTATTTTCTTTAATGATTTCATCATCCTTTTCGCAGGAATTTCATGATTAAGATTCTGCTTTTTTTTTCTCTTTTCCTTTTTTGTACTTACAGACTTCAATCTGAATGGAATAGCAGTCCAGTAAGAATGGCAAAAGCCGACCGGAGACACTACCGGAAGCACCGGGGTTGGAGGCAGGGCCTTTTATGCTGTAGATTCTGAATGCTATCTTTTTCTCTTTTTTGCTTTATCTTTAAATAGGTTTATTTAGATTGATAAAAATATATATCATTTGAATGTTACCAACTTACCTTAGCATTAAAAGAAATTCATCTTTCAGGTTGTTCTACTAGTTGTACTAGGTCTAGGATGATGCCAAGTTAGTGATCTTTAAAGCAAATTCTTTATTTTCTCTTGCTTGTTGTATGTGATCTTTTTCCCTCACATTGTATACATGTTATGATGAAATATTAACTCCCATTACTATTGAAATAAATCACAATATACATATTTGTTTATTTATCTTTTTTTTTCCTGTTGGGTTGAAACTTGAAAAGGGGATACATTTATTTTACATTGCTAACAAACCGGAAGGAAATTCTCTTTAAGTGCTTGTGTTAAATTATTTGGGAGTATCAACAAATTCAACTCAGTATCTAACAACAATCCAAAAGAAAAATCACGAGCAATTTATTTTGAAAAATGGCTAGTATGTGAAATGAAATGCTTGGGACAATTTTATGGAGGACTATTGTCAAATCCAACCCTGTATCTGTAACCAAAACCAGAAAAATCACAAGTTGTAATTCTATGTTGAGCAATTCTATTTGTCTATTGTATGTTGTTGCCTTGTTTTCTTCTTATGACTAATTAAAAATCAGTTATGAGAAGCAAAGAGGACATGTGAACATACACGGAGTAATAGCTACAATTACGGATAAAATAAGTTATAAAAAAAAAATAATCCTTAGACCAAAACTAAAATGAAACTAAGATGAAGGTGAACTTCAGATGAGTGGTTATAATCTAAAATTTGTGTTTACTTCTAGTTCAGGTTATTAATCATAAGTAAAATATGCAAATTTGACACAACATTCCTTTATCCCATGTATTATACACACAATTTTACTAATGAAGCAATTTGCATGTCATATGTTGTAAGATTTCAGAACTCATTGGCTTTCTCTCTTAGGGGCAACCATTTTTTTAACTTTGGATTAAAAAACTTTCCTACGTTTATTTTCATTCATTCTTACTCTATGTACTAAATCGGATACTCTGTAAAAGCGAGACAGAAAATCTCCATTTGATACATTATAGCTTTAATCAATGGAAGACCTTTTGACTATGAACTATGATTTTTCTGACATTATCTTTTATCTTTTTCTCCTTTGCCTTATTAGTTATCTTGCCTTTCTTTTGGATGATAATAATGATGATGGCAGCTTCGGTGATGATTTCGATTTTGATAAAACTAAAGGCAATCTTTTTTTAACAAGCTTTAGACTAAAAAACTTGAATCTTGTCCCTGGTGTATTATTGCACGGGACATTATGTGGTTGAATGTGAAATTTTGATGTTGATGCACAATTTAGGGTAATTATGTAATATGAATGAATAATAAAGGCTTCTTTATTGATAATAAGATTGAGTACAATAAACGGGGTCACCGGCAACGGTGGTTACAAACTAGACGTTAATGCCTTGATCACAAAGACTAAATCCAGAATACAATGATAATCAGAGAGGGAGAACACAGAGAGAAAGAGAGAGAGAGAGAGAAGATGATCGCAGAGAATTGCTTGTGTGTTCTTGAATGAGTTCTTGACCTTCTTATAGTTGAGGCTTCGTCTTGGTGGTTGCGAAATTATAGGCGACCGTTATGGGTAAGGGACGTTGCACGTGCTCCGAAAAAGGTGGGTGACTACTCCGAAAAAGGTGGGCGACTAAGTCATTCCGCTTTACAGCCGTTGGTGATGTTGTCCTCGACGCCCTGAGGGCGTCTATCTCGTTATTGGGCCTCTACTAAGGCCCAGGCCCATTAAGGTGTAACGGTGTATAACATTAGTCCCTCACTTCTCAATGCTGATGTCATCAAGTATTGGGAAGTAGCGGTTATCCCACGTCCAGCGGCCCAGATCTTCACTTATATTTTCCCTCTTAAATCAACGTCCTGGATTATTCCATTAACATTACTCCGTTACCTAACGCCGTTACACAATCCGCATATACTCTCTTTCGACTGTTCATTTTCTTGTCTTCCATTACTAACGCTCTCTCTTCTCTACTCTTCCAACACTTCAAAAAATCAAAACTTTGTTCATTCGCTCACATCAACGGGTCATCCCATTTTCTTCAAGGTATCCTCTTACTAAAAATCTTATCTTTTACTACTTTCATGAGAAATTTCGTAGTTATGTCGTCACCTTCTGATTCTGAAAAAACTGCTTCTGATCATCTATACATTAGTGATTATGCCCAGTCTAGTTCTTCTTCTTTTCCTAGTAATTCTCATGTTGTAATCGATGTAGATACTGAAACCTCTAGGGAAAATCCAATAGATTTGGTAGACACGTCGAAAAAAAGAAAAACAGATTGTGAAAGTCAATAAACCCAAAAATTCTGGAAAATATCTGAAGATATATGATAGTAGTTACCAAGAATGGGTTGATGCTGGTTCATCACCCTCGACTAGTTCTGGGAGGAAATCTATTCCTAACCCCCAAATTGTAAACGCTCCTTATGCTTGTGAAACTGGGGGTTTAGAGACGACTAGGGCTGACATCCTTAACGACGTCAAAGAGCCGCTTTTGAGATTCCTGGAAATCTCTAAAATGCCATCTATTTACTATTTTGACCCTAGGGTACCTTTTAGGTTGCCAGAAGACGGGGAAGCTCTCGACTCTTGGTCTAGCGACACCATCGCTTTGAGCTTTGAGAGTTTTCGTTATGTCAATCCTTTCCCACTTCCAAACATAGCCTTAGAGTTATGTGTCTTCTATGAGCTCTCTCCTTCCCAGCTTTCTCCCCATACCTGGCGTCTTATCGCCATGGCTGAGTTAATGCATCATGAGATAGGGGTTGAATTAGATATGTTTGATCTATTCGGCTCCTATAAACTCCAAGAAATTCGAATGGGCGTCTATTCTTTCGTCCATTCCAGAGAAGGGTTACCGTCCTGGATGAAATGTGTGGCTGTCACCCAAGAGGGGGGGTGAATTGGGTGAGGGAATAAAAACTTAAAAACTCTTTTTCGAAAGACTGCTTGTGCTCGGTGATGATGATAATAAATAATGCTATGCACAAGTCAGTATGTTATGTGATGCAAAGTAGAATGATTAAATATAAATTTATGCACACACAAATTTATCCTGGTTCGGTCACCCAGACCTACATCCAGTCCCCAGGCTACACCTGAGATTTCCAATCCACTATTCTTGTTTAAACCGGGCACAAGAGAAGCCTTTACACTTTAGGTTTTACGAACACGGGTTCACCTAACAACCCACAGGTTTTACAACGGGTTCACCTGCAAACCTTTACAACCACAGGTTTTACAACGGGATCACCTGCAACCTTTCAACCACAAGTTTTGCGGGCTAACTTGCAACCTATGGAGATTTAGACAACCTCTAAATGCTCCCCCTTTCTATTGTAAAATAATAATCCTGTTCTTCAAGCACAAGCTTTAGAACAGCCTCTATTAATTAGAGGATTTAATGATATGTTCACTCTATGAACTGATTGTGCTAAACACTTAAGCTCAACTAAGTGGGTTCACTCAATGAACAGATTATGTTACTCACTTAGGTACAATAATTGCTCTCAACAAATTCTCTCTAAGAATATTACAACTTAAGATCAGAGAGTAGAAGATGAGAAGGATATTTCAGATAGTAGGCTTGAGCTTCTTCATTCTATTTCTCTTGCTTATCAAACTCATGAAGCTCTCTCTTCTCTAGCTCTTCTTTTTCAAGCTCTCTCCTTCAGAAATGAAGAACATCTCTTTTATACCATCCTCTGATTATCTAGCCGTTGGAGAGGCAATAAGGCCGTTTGATTATAGACGTTGGGGCCTTGTTTATGTTGTCCTCATTAATGCACAGCAGAGTTGACTTTGCTTTATCTGAAAAGGTGCTCTGACCAGCTGTTCTGTCAACACTGTTCTGACAACACTGTTCTGGCAAAAGTCGTTCTGACATCTATACACTGTACGGTCTGACTCTTGCTTGTTGTCAGATGAGGACTTCGTTCCTCAAGCATAAGTCCAGGATGCTAAGAGACTTACTATAGGAAGCTCTCTTGTTATCTGAAGTGAAGCTCGTGGACTCTAACATTCTGCTTGCTATCACATAGAGGAACTTCGTCTTCCAAGCACTTGTCCATGAATGATAAGAGCGCTTTGCTATTGGATGCTCTCTTGCTATCAGAAGCTCTCTTATGGACTCTGACTCTTGTGGGTAGTATGAGCTTTGACAGCTTGAATGGATCTTCAGATTATGTTCTCCTTATCTCTCATACTCCTCATGCTTGGTAGGTAACAATGTTGTATGAATATTTGTTAACCTCTTGTTACCGTTGGGAAGTACATCTTCTTAAATGCTCCATTAAAGCTTAGCAGGGTTGACTTGCTTTATCTCTGAAAAGTAGTCCTGACACCTCTGCCCTGATGAAAGCAATCTGACTTCTGCGTATGTGGCGTTTATTCTTGTACTCTTGCTGATGGATGATCATCGTTCATCCGGAAGTGGCAATCAAGTGTTAATCTCTGAATCCCAATGCCAAGAGTTTTTCCATCCGGAAGCTCATTTGCATCCGGAAGTGTGACTAAGTTCTGCACATACTGGTTAGTCCAACATAGCAATATATATAATCAAATATAGTAAGAACTATACATGCTTTGGGAAGCTTGTTTGCTATGGGGAGTAGTCTTACTTAGACTATGTTCTGACTTAGTGTATTGTATACTTTGAACGTTAGTCCTCTTAGTCTATGATGTATCCGGAAGCACTCCTACATCCGGAAGTAAAACTACTGGATGAAAGATTTTGTTCACTATTACCCACTCTCGCTCAGTGTTCTTCAATCCAACAGTCAGCGCTAGTCACTACGCTATCGGATGCACTTTCACTTGACGAGGTAAACTTACTGACGCTTAGGGTTATATCTATTCTATCAGTCTGCGCCAGTCAAAGTCTAACAGGAAGCATTTTTACTTGACGAAGTGAACTTACTGATGCTTGGGGTGATATCTATCTTATCAGTCTGCGTCAGTCTAAGTTTAACATGAAGCAACTTCACTTCCGGTTGAATCATAGCTTAGTCTTAGGTTTTGTATAGCTAATGCTCATGGACTAAGTTAACTTCCTAGTGAGTTACTCGCTGCCGCTGGGGGATAAATCATTCATTCGCGTGCGCGAGTCCTAGTCTATCCGGAAGTGATTCCGCATCCGGTTGTGACTTAATTTAGGATTCTAACCATGTCATCTAATCCTTTCTAAGTGTTGATTATGTTCTCTTAAGTACTAGACCATATCACACCTTAGTCACCATCAAAACTTAAGATTCTAACATTCTCCCCCTTTTTGATGATGACAAACCCATAGATGACTAGAGAACATAATTAAACTTAGATCACTCCCAGAGCTATATTTCTTTCCCCAGTTCTCTCTCCAGATATAGACATCTTATCTTATCTCTCAGCTCTAGACATCTCATGTCTCTCCAGAGCTATATTTCTTTCCCCAGTTCTCTCTCCAGATATAGACATCTTATCTTATCTCTCAGCTCTAGACATCTCATGTCTCATCTCTAGCTAGACATCTTATATCTCATCTCTCTCCCCCTTTTGGCTTCATCAAAATTCAACAAGTGCAAGCTAGCCTTAGGAATGGGGATACTTCTATCGTTCTCCTAGGAATGGGCTTTCTACCTAATATATCTCCCTATGTATCGTTAATAAAGATCTGTTCTAGACTATTCAATACAACGTACGAGAATTAACCAAGGGACAACAATAATGATTCATGATCCTAAATGATTGTATTCTCCCTAAACATTATGTAGGATAGCTAAACAGTGTGAGACAAAAGGAAGAAAATATTGATTCAGTATTCTAAGTGAGGTTACTCTCCCTAACCATTATGCAAGATAACAGAACATGTTTTGCAAAGATTAAGTCTAGATCAAAACATACAAAAGCAGTTCTCTTTTTGAAGGTGAAAATTCTTTTCAAATATAAAAGACATCAAAAGTAATTTTGACCCTCTCGAAATGATTATCATGATATCAAAATAATTTTGGTGCGTTTAAAATGATGATTATGATATCAAATGAAAATTTGTGATTTTAAATTCGTGATACCAAATGAAATCAAATGAAATATGTGAGTTTGAGCTTGTGATATGAAATGATTGAATGCCAAGTGAAATTTGTGATACCATATGAAATGAAACCAAATCAAATGAATTTTGTGAATTTAAAATGCCAAAAGTAATTTCCAAACAAATTGCATCACAACATCTCAAGAGTTTATTATCGATGACAGCATGTAACTCTCTATTTTCAAGGGATCATTATCAAGTAATGTCCATCTACTTCTCTTCTATATTAAGATTAATCATCACAAGATCAAGAAAAGAAGCATATAAGAGAGGTATGTTATCAATTACTTTCCAGCGTGTCATATAAATGATACAGATGTGTGAGCTGGGATGATTTTCTAAGACAGTGAATGATTTTGAAGTCAATGCAGATCGAGAAAAACATCCTAAATTGACACCCTTACCAATGCCATGTATGCATCATATATAAGAGATGGTAAGGTGTAGATGTTACCACAGATGGGGAATCCTCATACTCTATTAGACTCATGAATCTGAATCATACGCAGATGAGCATGCTTCCTGACATCTTCAAGAGGTGTGCTATCTCAAGTGGAAACCCCTAGCGCAAGTGCTTTGATGATTTGCTTCGGCAAGCTGAGCTACAACCACAAGCAGACATGACTGGGCAGTCACTCTACTCTTCCCATGGTTCAATAGTTGGCCTGCTATCGAAGGCGCTGATTGTTGCGAAAGCAACCTTGCTCAGACTTGATGATTGGTCCTGCATGTGCTTGAGGAAGCAAGCGCTTCCTGATGGTCAGTGAAAGAACTTAAGATTTAACATTGGAGACCATACTCAGGACATTTAAGTCAATCTGTGTTAATCAGCACAAGTTAATAATTTTAAGAAATCATGCTTGCTAATTGGTTTTAAGAAAATATGAGCAATGATTATGTGAGAACTAATTTTGAAATTGTCTACACGTTCACATAGTTTCACTATCAAGACATGAACTCTATTTATACTCTCATAGATAAATATCAATGTGATAGTATAGCGAGTATCAAACAGGTGGCATATTTTCAGAGTTTCATAAGCAAGTATAGTTCAATAAATATGCCTCAAGGATGTTCATGTTAGATCATGAAGACATGTGAATTATTAACACAATGAAATTTTGAAAAATCTTCATCCTCACAAAATAGTTTGATTTTAAGACTAAATCCGGTTTACAAAAACAACCAAATTTCAGCATGTGATTACGAGAATAATTTCCAAATTTTAGCTCAAGTTCTTCTAGATATGGTCAGTGTGATCTCATTGTTCTTAGGATATCAACAAGCTTGAAATTAATACAGATTATAGCATGCTTGTGATACTATGCCATGTTTTACAGATCTAGCAGAGTTTAATTCAAGGCATTTCCTAAGATTTCTAATGCATGTCAGACAAGAGAGAGACTATCCATTAAATTTCACAACAGAATATGTAAGGGATAGAAATGCTCATGTGTATTGGCGAGAGTTTCTCAGGTTTAGTATAGCCATTCCACACATCTTGATAAGAGGCATTTTCGTTGCCATTCTCTCTTGGTCATTCTCATTGTTCAAGCTTCAATAATCTGTGTCAACATTCTTAAACCACAAACTTGAATCGAGATCATTAGTAGATTGAGAACTTAAGATGTAATTAAGAGGGATGTATTGTTCTCGAACCCATAGCTGCTTATGCATTGAAAAACTTGATGCAAGAGATACCATATGAAATGGAAAATCAGAAATAACTTTTGAATGCTATCATGAGGTATGGTTGTCATGTAAGTTTAAAGAGGATCGGAATCTGTTTTGAAAGTTTGCATTTCAAAAAGGATCTTTCAAAAATCAAGGTGAATGCATAAACTATTTTCTTTTATGAGAGGCGCCCTTAAAAAAAATTTGCTAAGCATATATGAGTAAAACGATTTAGACACCATATGAAAACTCTGAAGAAGGTTTTTAGTTTTAGTGTCAAAATTCTGAAACTAGTTCTGAATCTTCTTAGCAATGTCAGAAATCTTGGAACACAATGATTCAGCATGCACAAATTCAGAAGGTTTTGAAGAAAGTTCAGTTTCAAGGTGTCAGACTTCTTGAATCTGTAAAATCAGTATGCATTATATCAGAAAATGAATTTGATATGATAGGATCATTTTTACAGAAAATAAGGTCATCACAGATAAGGGAAATCATATCAATAAAATCTGTTAAGCCCATCATGCATTTACCACCCAAATGATTATTCAAGTAAAGAGGAAGGTAAGAATGATATCACCATAGCTCCATTCGCATCAAGAAGTAGCTCGCTTGATTTTGGTTGGCAATGCAAGTATTCTATTTTCAGAGCAGCACCCAAATCTATGCGTGACGAATGCTTATCAAGACTTGACTAATTGTTTAGATGAGGTACAGTCCTGAGTCTTGCTGAGCCTCCGGATTGCCTTTCCTACAAAATACCAGATAGTTCCTTCCTTTTGTATCCAAGTCTGGATCTGAAGGTCAGTTTGTAGGTTATATATAATTCACATGCACTTAGATTACTTGCTATGTGTATGGCATGGTGAATCTTTCATGACTATATGCACAAGGATATACAAGGTTTTTGATCAAGATAGTCATGGACAACATGTAGATTATGAACATTATTTATTTCCTTAAGCTTTCTTCTATGATTAATATAATGTTCACATCTTAGGATGCTTAATGTAAAATCTCAATAAGTCCATCGAATATTAGCATAGGAGATTTTACTATCAAATGCTTCGTTGCTAAGTGATCCCTTTCTTACCCAAGGAGATCTTCTATACTTATCCTTGGTTCGAAGCGCTTTCTTCTGAGAGGTAGGATTCAAGAGCCTTTTCAATGTTGATCGAGGAATCCACTCCCTCTTGTTCTTCTCAGGATAGTTGAATGGAACTCTGTGATAGCTCATCCTTGAGACAGAACCATTGTTCCTGGTGGTTGCGCATTGCTTCTTATGATTGTACCAGGGGGTTTCAGCAGTTGCATCACCACGAGTTCTCTTCTTTGGGGTAAGAGGAACTCTTGATCTTTCCTGCACAAGTAAGGCACTAGGAGGATGTTTTGGTACCCATTTGTACTTGAGTCCTACATGGTTAGCACTGGACCTTACTTGTCCTTTAGGAATCCATACAAACTTATTTCTCACATTTGAATTTCTTCTAAGACTGCATGTGTGAGAAATATGTCCTAATCTACCACAATAATGACAGATAATGGAATGATAATCAAAATGGGGTTTTCTATCATTATCATGATTAGTTTTCTTTAGAGAAGCTTTTTGTTCCTTTGAAATCTCAGTTTCTTTTGAAAGCTTTTCTTTTTCCTTCAACACGTGTTTACAGTCAAAACATTTTTCAAGGCATGTTGAAGTTTTCCCTACCGATAGTGGGCTAGCTATCGGAACCACTAGTTCTTTAAAAGAGACCTCAGAAACTTTGGATGTAGAAGAAGAAATTAGTTTTACAAGTTTCCTATCTTTTTCTTTTAAGCCTAGAAGTTCTTTTGCAAGTTTACAGTATTCAGTATATAACTCATTGTATGCATCTTGCAAATCAGAGAGTTCAATTTCAGATCCAGATACCTCACTTTCTGAATCTTCTAGGCAGAGATGGATACTCTCTTCACTGAAGCCTGCTTCCTCAATATCAGCTTTCAGAAGCTCATCAGTAGATGATCCACAAGGGGCACGAGTTGAGCTTTGGATAGCTGTGCTTTCAAGAGATGGGTTAGAAGCATATATCACATCAAGAGTATTCCAAATATCTCTAGCACTAGAACAATGTTTGATTTTCTGGAAATCATTTTCAGTTAAACTTTTGTACAAAATTTGCATTGCTCTAATGTTTAAGGAAAACAAATTTTTCTCCTTTTCAGTCCAGTTTCCTCTTGGTTTGAAATCAAAATCATTTTCAAAAATATCCCACATTTTCAAACTAGTGGATTGTATAAAACTTTTCATCCTTGCTTTCCACCAACAAAAATCAATATTTTCTAGCACGGGTGGAATGGTATGATCAAAGCCTTTGGAAAACATTTTTAACCCAAATCAGCCAAGGTCTTTACACTTGAGATCGTTGGATCCTTTAAACAAGTGACCTGCTCTGATACCAAATGAAATGTGTGGCTGTCACCCAAGAGGGGGGGGTGAATTGGGTGAGGGAATAAAAACTTAAAAACTCTTTTTCGAAAGACTGCTTGTGCTCGGTGATGATGATAATAAATAATGCTATGCACAAGTCAGTATGTTATGTGATGCAAAGTAGAATGATTAAATATAAATTTATGCACACACAAATTTATCCTGGTTCGGTCACCCAGACCTACATCCAGTCCCCAGGCTACACCTGAGATTTCCAATCCACTATTCTTGTTTAAACCGGGCACAAGAGAAGCCTTTACACTTTAGGTTTTACGAACACGGGTTCACCTAACAACCCACAGGTTTTACAACGGGTTCACCTGCAAACCTTTACAACCACAGGTTTTACAACGGGATCACCTGCAACCTTTCAACCACAAGTTTTGCGGGCTAACTTGCAACCTATGGAGATTTAGACAACCTCTAAATGCTCCCCCTTTCTATTGTAAAATAATAATCCTGTTCTTCAAGCACAAGCTTTAGAACAGCCTCTATTAATTAGAGGATTTAATGATATGTTCACTCTATGAACTGATTGTGCTAAACACTTAAGCTCAACTAAGTGGGTTCACTCAATGAACAGATTATGTTACTCACTTAGGTACAATAATTGCTCTCAACAAATTCTCTCTAAGAATATTACAACTTAAGATCAGAGAGTAGAAGATGAGAAGGATATTTCAGATAGTAGGCTTGAGCTTCTTCATTCTATTTCTCTTGCTTATCAAACTCATGAAGCTCTCTCTTCTCTAGCTCTTCTTTTTCAAGCTCTCTCCTTCAGAAATGAAGAACATCTCTTTTATACCATCCTCTGATTATCTAGCCGTTGGAGAGGCAATAAGGCCGTTTGATTATAGACGTTGGGGCCTTGTTTATGTTGTCCTCATTAATGCACAGCAGAGTTGACTTTGCTTTATCTGAAAAGGTGCTCTGACCAGCTGTTCTGTCAACACTGTTCTGACAACACTGTTCTGGCAAAAGTCGTTCTGACATCTATACACTGTACGGTCTGACTCTTGCTTGTTGTCAGATGAGGACTTCGTTCCTCAAGCATAAGTCCAGGATGCTAAGAGACTTACTATAGGAAGCTCTCTTGTTATCTGAAGTGAAGCTCGTGGACTCTAACATTCTGCTTGCTATCACATAGAGGAACTTCGTCTTCCAAGCACTTGTCCATGAATGATAAGAGCGCTTTGCTATTGGATGCTCTCTTGCTATCAGAAGCTCTCTTATGGACTCTGACTCTTGTGGGTAGTATGAGCTTTGACAGCTTGAATGGATCTTCAGATTATGTTCTCCTTATCTCTCATACTCCTCATGCTTGGTAGGTAACAATGTTGTATGAATATTTGTTAACCTCTTGTTACCGTTGGGAAGTACATCTTCTTAAATGCTCCATTAAAGCTTAGCAGGGTTGACTTGCTTTATCTCTGAAAAGTAGTCCTGACACCTCTGCCCTGATGAAAGCAATCTGACTTCTGTGTATGTGGCGTTTATTCTTGTACTCTTGCTGATGGATGATCATCGTTCATCCGGAAGTGGCAATCAAGTGTTAATCTCTGAATCCCAATGCCAAGAGTTTTTCCATCCGGAAGCTCATTTGCATCCGGAAGTGTGACTAAGTTCTGCACATACTGGTTAGTCCAACATAGCAATATATATAATCAAATATAGTAAGAACTATACATGCTTTGGGAAGCTTGTTTGCTATGGGGAGTAGTCTTACTTAGACTATGTTCTGACTTAGTGTATTGTATACTTTGAACGTTAGTCCTCTTAGTCTATGATGTATCCGGAAGCACTCCTACATCCGGAAGTAAAACTACTGGATGAAAGATTTTGTTCACTATTACCCACTCTCGCTCAGTGTTCTTCAATCCAACAGTCAGTGCTAGTCACTACGCTATCGGATGCACTTTCACTTGACGAGGTAAACTTACTGACGCTTAGGGTTATATCTATTCTATCAGTCTGCGCCAGTCAAAGTCTAACAGGAAGCATTTTTACTTGACGAAGTGAACTTACTGATGCTTGGGGTGATATCTATCTTATCAGTCTGCGTCAGTCTAAGTTTAACATGAAGCAACTTCACTTCCGGTTGAATCATAGCTTAGTCTTAGGTTTTGTATAGCTAATGCTCATGGACTAAGTTAACTTCCTAGTGAGTTACTCGCTGCCGCTGGGGGATAAATCATTCATTCGCGTGCGCGAGTCCTAGTCTATCCGGAAGTGATTCCGCATCCGGTTGTGACTTAATTTAGGATTCTAACCATGTCATCTAATCCTTCCTAAGTGTTGATTATGTTCTCTTAAGTACTAGACCATATCACACCTTAGTCACCATCAAAACTTAAGATTCTAACACTGGACACATGGGTCTCTACCCAATGACCGTCAATGGGATGCACGTTTTGTGATGGTGCCCTTCCAAGCTGTCGCCCAAGAAGATTATGTGTCTCCTATGTGGCGTCGCTTGAGTAAGTTGTCGTCTTAACAACATTCATCTTATTGCACTTGTCATCTGATTTATGATATCTCAATTATTTTGCAGGTGCTTACGAGTTGAGGATTTCTCCACGCTCCAACAGCGACACCAAAAAGAAAATCAAGAAAATCCTCCAAATTCCAGCTGATCAACGGAAATTCTCCACCATGATGGAAAGTAAGACTTTATCACCCATATTCTCTAGTCGATTTAAACACTCTTACCTCAACTAATTTACCTTTAATTCTTTCTATCGACCAGGAAAGAAAATCATCCCAAAGGCTTCTGAACAAAGAAGCTCTTATCAAAGCAAGGGCTGAACGACTGGAGAAGTTGAAAGCCAAGAGGGGCGACTACTATACCGAAGCAAGAAAGGAAGGCTATGATCCTCGAGGTCCCCCTCCTCCAAATCCTGAGCAAATCATAGCTCCTTCCCCTCAACCCAAGAAGAATGATAAGCCTGTATCCCCAAAAAATAAAGGTGTTGTCTCAACGGGGAAGAGACCTGCGGATGTACCCGCCAAAGAACCTGTCACCAAAAAATCCAAAGCTTACAAGTCCTCAAAATCCGCCAAAACTAAGGGCAACAAGGAAGATTCTGGCGAAGTTACTCTAACCTTCCCTCCCAATTCATCTGTCAGAAATAAAGGATGGGACGACGTCTACTCTGAGCTAAACAAGTTGGAGTTCGAGTATGACAAAGCCGCTCTAGAGTCCCTGGGGAGGAAAGAGTCTTTCAAAAAGTCTATTCGCCATCAGATGAAGGTATTCTTTCTTAATCATTTGTTAATTCTGAGTACTCAATCTTAATATTGGACATCGCTAACTACTTTTACTCTTTCTATTCTCAGTCCTTACAAGTTCTTCTCCACCATGCCGAGGAGAACGAAGATGACATGGCGACAATCATCGCCCAAAGGGACACAGCTCTAGCCGACAGAGAGAAAATCTTGGCCGATTTGAAGTCCGCCCTCGCCTTCCAAAAACAAGCTCATGAAGACAGAAGGAGGGCTGAAGATATAATGAGACTATCTGATAAGAAGCAAGAAGAGCTGAAAGCCGCCATCGAGAAGCTGAAGGCTGAGCACTTCAAAGATGTCGAGAATCTTAAGGATTTCATTTAATCACTGAATTACTCAAAGTATCTCATCAGCCTCCCAGGGCGTCATGTCATCATGCCATCTTGGCGTCGTCTTATCATCAAGTTCTTTTGGCGTCAATTCATCACATTATCTGGGAATTGACATCTCATAACAAAACAACTCAAAAAGTAGGGTTAAGTAGCATTAGATTGTCACGACCACAGCTAAATATATCATCAGACACTAGGTCTTCTAGCTGGGCTCGTCGCCTACAGGCGTTTCTCATCATTTGCATTCTTTCTCAAATAATCGTGTCAGTATCATCGTTCTTTAAATCAAATAATCAAATAACTTAGAAATAATACCTCTTGAGATGGATGACGTTCCAACTCCTTGGGACGTCTTTACCATGGACGTCAATCAACTTGTAAGCACCAGGACCAGTGATTTCGATCACCTTATAAGGGCCCTCATATGAAGCATTTAACTTTCCATCTTTATGCTCAGGTGTATTAGGAAAGATTTTTCGAAGAACCCAATCTCCTACAAGGAAATGGCGCTCCTTAACACCTTTGTTCCAAAATTTTGTCGCCCTTTGTTGATAGGCGACAATTCTAACAAGAGCTTGTTCCCTACGTTCATCTAGCAAGTCTAAATCTTGGGCTAAATGTTCATTGTTAGATTCTTCTCTAGTCCATTGTCTCCTTAAAGATGGAATTCCTACCTCTACTGGTATCATAGCTTCAGATCCATAAACTAGAGAGAAAGACGTTTAACCAGTTGACGTCCTAGACGTCGTTCCGTACGCCATAAGACGGCGGGCAACTCTTCAGCCCACCTGCCTTTGGCTTTATCTAACCTCTTTTTCAAAGATGTAACTATGGTTTTGTTGCTAGCTTCAGCCTGCCCGTTTGATTGTGGGTTTCTAGGGGTGGAAAATTTAAGCTTAATATGCCACTTATCACAAAATTTTCTAAATTTTCTTCCTATAAACTGAGATCCATTATCACATACAATTTCCTGGGGCAGACCAAATCTACATACTATGTTCTTCCAAACAAAATCAATTACCTGGGGTTCTTGTACCTGGCTCAGGGCGACGGCTTCTACCCATTTGGTGAAGTAGTCTGTGGCAACCAACAAGAAGACAAGTCGTCCAGGTGCTGGGGTGAACTTGCCTACAATATCCATTCCCCATTTAAGGAAAGGCCACGACGGCACTATTACATGCAACAATTCAGGGGGTTGTCTTGCCACGGTGCAAAATTTTTGGCATCGTTCACATTTAGTCACCATATTTACTGCATCTTTTTGCAAAGTCGGCCAGAAATAACCTACTCTAGTTACCTTCCTTATCAATGATCGACTTCCACTATGGTCTCCACAATCACCTTCATGAATTTCCCTTAATACATAGTTTGCCTCAGATGGAGAGACACATTTCAACAAGGGTCCACCAGTGAAAGTACGTCTATAAAGATCGTCGCCTATAGTAGTAAATCTAGCAGCTCTAACAACTATTCGTTGCGCTTCATTCTTATCAGAAGGCAATTTACCCTGCAACAGATATGAAAGCAAAGGGGATCGCCAGTCCCATGTCAAACTGTTATTCAATACAATTCGGTTATTTACCTCGATCGCCGGTGTTTTCAGATAAAACAATGGGATTTGTTTTGTCTCTGCAACTTCTATGGAAGATCCAATGTTGGCAAGGGCGTCGGCCTTCCGATTGTCTTCTCTGCCTATTTGGGTGATCTTCAAGGCGTCAAATCGCGTGGTCAAATCAGACACTACATCCAGATATTTCTTCATTCTTTGGTCTTTTGCCTGATAAGAACCATTGATTTGTTTTGATACATTTGATTGTCTAAATATAAATGACACTACTTTGCAAATTTAACATGCATTTTAAATGTGTTTAATTCTTCATAAAAATATTATGTGAAATTTCATTTCTCCCCTTTCCAAGAAAATTCTATTTGTCGTTAAGTATTTTTAAATGTAATTTCTCTTATGTAAGAATCGTTTTGGTTCTACACGTAAACAATTTGAAATGTAACTAATTGAAGTTATCGTTTCATTGTTTTTTAGATTGCAACGCATTGCTCAATATGATAACTTCATATGAAGGTTGACCGAAATAGATCCACTGGAAATAGTGGTCAAGAAAAGATCCGCTAGAAACGAGTATGTCAATAAAAAGATAAGAGTTTATGACAAAAATGCCTTTGATACTATCGAAGTATTCTTACTAATATAAAAATTACAAGAAAAACTCACAAAAAGAAATAAAATTCTTCAAGAACAACGTTATGTCTTATTGATATCTTTCTCCTTTTATGTGTTGTATCCTAGTCTTACAAAACATGCAGGTGGATCCATATATGGCAGCAACATCATAGCTATTCGGTGGTACTGATGATAATCAATAAGATTGTATCCTTATTATTTAAAAAGATTTCAAGGAATTTCATCTTCCCAGTATCAAGAGCCTAATGACTAGAAGTCTAGTAAAATTTGGGATTTTCAAGGTTTCAGGAGAAAATGTTTGGGTTTCAATTTTATCATTATAGGCCCATAATGCTAGTACATATTGAGGGTAAAATGGGAACTTAACCATGCATATTCATTCACATATGCACTTTTACAACTCTTATAAACAAAAAGCATTTGTCAATATGTGAATGTCCACGAAATTGGTGTACATATGCAACAAGCCCAACAAGATGATATATAAGGCCCATTCTAGTGTATATTAAAGACTTCACTTAGAAAGACATGTTTTCTTGGACTGAAAGAAATACACGTCTGTATAGAAGATAAGAAGAACATAAGTGAACATTCAGGGCTAGTTTGGATGGCAAGAAAGTGCAAAAGGAATTGAAATAAGGAAATGAAAAAGGTAATTTTCATATATCCCGGGACCCACAAGTTTTCTCTCTCCATCCCACACTTTTCCTGGGCCCCACAAACTTTTACATCTCATTATTACCTAACTTAATTACCTCTATTTTCCATCTTTACCCTCTTACACTCAATTTCATTTCCATTTCCATCATACATTTTCCGTCCAACCAAACGGGCTCTCAAGAATTTATGGAGCTTTAAAGGCATATCAATAATCAAGGGAGCTAAACGATGTTAAACTAATTCATTCATCGACATTTCTTGTACAATTCTCTCTCCCATAAATTTTTTAGTGCAAATTTTAGGAAACTTGTTGGATTCACCTGTTATTCAAGGATCCGGCTATTACCTAATTCCTTTCTTTATATAGGGCTACTATTAACTAGTTATATTATGCTATACTCTAAAATTTTACTCCCCCCATCTAATTAATTTTTTTCTGAAAATCCTTAAAAATGCAAAATAAGTTACTTATAAATTGATTTACCTAATTTTTTCCTTAAATTAGTTTATTTTACCTATAAACTAATGGATAATCTAAAAAATATATCAAATATGTCATCATTTAATAACCTATTTCGCAACCTTAATGTCTCCAAAAAAAGTCAATTAGGTTCTATATTTAGGACCAGAGGTAGTATTAAATAAGGGAGGAATGAGGGCATAAGAGTCTTTTCATATCTAAATTTTATTTCCCTCAAGTGAAAATACTATATTTGCACCTGGACCCAAATTAGTACAATTTTTGCACTTCGCGAAACTTAAGTATCAGAAAGAAACACAATTTGGGTAAAATTTAGTACTTACTTTGGTTCTAAATATAAGACCTAGTTGACTTTTTTGGAAAATCCTAAAAAACCAAAATAAGTCAATTATAAATTGATTTACCTAATATTTTTCCCCTTAATCGCTACTATAAAAATATTTCAAGTATGTTATAATTTAATAACATATTTTATAATCTTAATATCTCCAGAAAAAGTCAACTAGATCTTATATTTAGTACCGGATAGAATATCATTTTTACAAATTCGCCCTACGAGAAGAAAAAAAAGAGAATGGAAGTCTACTTTCACAAAAAAAGCAAGGGTTTATTTTCATAAACTTTCATCCTTGTTGCACCCTTCCCACCACAGTCTTCCTCTGTTCCAATGGCATTTCGCTTCCTTCTCCACTCCAACACCCAAAGACTCACTTCCATTCCCTCTCTCTTCTTCTCTTCCAAATGCCCAAAATACCCTTTCACCCTTCCTTCTCAGTCCCCTCCCTCCCCAAAGAAGGTCCCCTTCACAGTCTCAGTGCACGGCAACACGTGGCAGGACCCTTATCACTGGATGTCCAACACTGAGGACCCACATTTGTTACAACATCTCAAGCACGAAAACACATATGCACAGGCCTTTATGGCTGATACCCTCCATCTGCAGTCCTCTTTGTCTTTGGAGATGAGAAGTCGAATGCCCACTTCCATTTCCACCCCTCCTGAACGTTGGGGACCCTGGTTTGTTCGCTTTAATATCTTATGTCAATGAATTCTTTCTTCATGGTTTATGCTTTGTTAGTTGGAGTCTTCAAAATTGAAGGAAGGAGTGGGGTTATGATATTTTAAGAAAGGGTTAAGAGTCATATTTGCCCTTATGTATCCGCGAAGGATTATACTCCTATAATATATGCCTCTTAAGTATTTTTTTGCCCAAATGTGCGTTGGAACTTGAAAGTGTCACCAAAGATCATATTTGTCCTAAAGTATATATAAAAGGTCATATCTGTGATGTAAGTACAAATGAAGAGACATATTTGCCCTATGTACAAAGAATCATATTTGAACATTAATATTTTAAATTTAAAGGACAAATATGATTCTCATGTATACTTTAGGACAAATATGAGCTCAAAAATACTTCAGGGGCATATATGATCTCCATGCATACTTGAGGGGCTAATATGATCCTTAACCCTTTTAAGAAATATAAGATGTAAGATAAGAGAGTCAGGAATATTAATGAAAAACTTTTATCTAAACTCTTCTAATATTTGTAGTTTCAGGTCAAAAAATTTTTAACTGTCCATGTCCAAACAGACATTGGACATTTGAGTGGAGAGAAATAATGTTGTTATTAAAGGGTGAATTGATATTATAGTCATTACCTATTCCTCTTCAGTTTGTGTACTTAAAAGTTTGATCTTGTTATTCTTAAGAGATTTCCTCTGTGCTGTATGACGTCAATGACTTAAGTTAGCAAATAAATGGAATGGGTAACATAACAAACATGAAGCTCAGATTTTGAAGTCCACCTTTTGCCATCATTTGTCCATTATCACCAGATTAATCTGATGAGGCAGTATAAACAAAACTTTCTTTAGAGGACTGAGATCAGTTCAACATTTTGGGAATCAAATTAGGGAAAATGTATCTTTTGAAGATCAGCATGTCAATTCACTTTATAAAGTGTGTTACTCTGGGTGTTGAGAACATACCAGATTTGTTATGTTCACCAAATGAGAGAGTGGATACTGTTTTCAGTCGAGTGATGGACTGAGGAATTCAACTTTTAGTTTACCATGATATTCAAACTGATGCTTTATCATTATTTTTAAAGAAGAATTACTCCTTTGGTTGGTTCAAGCATTGGCTTTTTTTATTTCTGTTGGTTAGGCTCTATTACCAGTACATTCCAGAGGGAAAGGAATATCCTATACTTTGTCGGAGGTTAGATACAGGCTGGTGGAAGACCTTTCTACATCATGCAATGCTGAGATCAACACAGGAGGAAGTTCTGCTTGATTTTAATGAACTTGCAGAGAAATATGGAAAGTTCCTTATCTGATGAACTATTTGATAAATGTTGAGACATCGCCATTGTCTTTCTTTGTGTGCGTGTTAATCAAATATTTGAGATTGAACATCCTGCATGAACTCTCATTACTGTTAGATTTCATTGGCTGACATATATGATATTACAGGGTATGTCCATGTTGGTACATGCAGAGTTTCACCTGATCATAACTATCTTGCCTACACGGTTGATATTTCTGGTGGTGAACGATTCATGCTTCAGGTAAAGGATCTCAGAAGTGGATTTACTGATCCGAAATTTGGAGTTGAAGGTGTTGTTAACATGGCATGGGCACAGGATGGAAGTTCTCTCTTTTATACTGTTTGTGATGAAAACCAGAGACCTTACAAGTGAAATTTCCAGACCATTTTTTTTTTCTATTTTGGCATAAACTAATTAGCATTCTAACTTTGATACGATAACATGGCAGGGTTCTCTGCAGAAAACTTGTGGATGATCCTGTGAACGATCTCCCAGTATTTACTGAGAATGATTCCAGTTTCTGTGTGGACATTACAAGCACAAAAGATGGCAAGTTTATAACTGTGAATTCAAACTCAAGGACTTCATCCGAGGAAGGAACTTATAGATATTCATTTATGAATTTAGACGGAGATTATCCTTTCCTACCCACATGTTGATCTTGATGCTTATCACAGGTTTATGTCATAAATGCGGCCAACCATATTGGTGGACTGGAAAGAATATGTAAGCGTGCATCTGGTGTACAGTACTTTGTGGAACATCATGATGGTTTATTTTATATACTCACAAATGCTCCAGTTCCCGAGGGAAATTGGTCCAGTCAAGATCTTTATCTGGCTCGACGCCGTATTGAAGATAGAGGATGTGCTGGCTGGCAGGTCATGTTTGGTTAGCTTCCAATGTCACTCTTTTAAGTTCTTTAATTTCTTTGTGGTATGTTATTATGATTGCATCACTTATACTCATTTTTGGTGTGCTTATTATTTCTTCAGAATATTGTTCTTCCGCCTAAAGATATGAGCATATGTGATATGGATATTTTCAATGGGCATCTTGTTCTTCTCTTCAATAAGAAAGGTCTTCCTGTGTTATGTTCCTTGGATTTACCTGTTGAAAATGATTGCAAGGTATATGAGCAGTCACTATATTGACTGTGTAAGAGTTATTATGCTGTCATATTCAGATATGCCTTGTAGAATACGTCAGCAACTAAAATTTCACTAAAATCTTCATGAAATTAAAATTGTCGATAAATTATATCATGCTAATATGAACTTTCACAAGACAACAACTAACTTGAATTGTTTTGCAGTATCAGATGAATATTGAGGACCTTCAACCCTGGTATTTTCCTATGCCATCAACTACGTGCAGTGCCGTTCCTGGTTCAAATCATGACTTTACAAATACAGTTTATCGTGTGGTGCTTTCGTCACCTGTGGTATGTGACTACTGATGCAGATTCAACAATGCTTTAATTTGATCACCTTATTATGGGGTGCAGATAGAACTTTTATATTTGATGTTGACTTCCTTTTTTTTGGAATGGCCAGATGCCTGATGTGATCGTGGATTATGATATGTCAAAACGTGCATATTCGATAGTGCATCAAGAGGAAGTAAATGGTGCTTCTGTTGTTATGTCAAATGTCCCGATTTTTGAGAATCATGGTAAAATTCAAGGGGAAATTAATGTGAAAAATGGTTTCACAACAAATTCTGGATCCCAGATATGGGGAGACTTTTCTCATGTATACTGTTGTCAAAGAACCGAAGTTATTTCCCATGATGGTGTGGGGATTCCTCTGACCATTGTGTACTCTAGGGAGTCCTGGAGGAAGGGCGAATCGCCTGGAATTTTGCTAGGTTATGGGGCATATGGAGAAGTTTTGGATAAGAGTTGGTGTGTAAACCGCCTGAGTTTACTAGACCGTGGTTGGGTTGTAGCATTTGCTGATGTAAGGTGGGTTTCCTTGTCTTTATTTTACAACTGCACTAATAGGTTTTCGGCTTGTTTTATTTATTAAGTTGATATTATCTGTAAATTCAAATGTTAAGAAGATTGGTGAAAAGTCCTTGTTCAGATAATTTGTTTGTCTAAAAGACCTGATAAGATTTTATACACATAAAGCATGTCCTTTGGCATAATTTGATGCACAGGAAGTATTGGCACTACAATTATGATCATGTATGTTGTGCACTTTTGATTTTTGGTTATTAGTACATGGTTCTCTAATCTCTATACGTGAAGTGTTAATGTTCATTTTGGCAGAGGCGGAGGAGGAGGTGCTGATTCATCATGGAACAAATCTGGAAGTGGATTGAACAAACATAACTCAATATATGACTTTGTGTCATGTGGTCAACACCTAATTAATGAAGGTTTTGTTCATAGAGATCAGCTTGGTGCCATTGGATGGAGTGCTGGAGGCCTTATTGTTGGTGCAGCTATGAATATGTATCCAGATCTCTTTAGAGCTGCCATTTTGAAGGTCTCCTTTTCATTTTTCTATTAAATTATTTGTTACCCATGATTTTCTTGTGCTAAAATTTCTTTTTCCTTGATGAATACTAGGTTCCATTTCTTGATATATGCAACACATTGTTGGACCCTAGTTTGCCCCTCACAGTCCTAGACTATGAAGAATTTGGAAATCCTCAAGTACTGTCCCAATTCAATTCAATTTTCAAGTATTCTCCTTATGACAACATTTCTGAAGGTCAATGTTATCCTTCAGTCCTGATCACTTCAGCTCTGAATGACTCAAGGTGGTTTGTTTCTTTGAGATTTCCTTTGTGTTTTTTGAACTTGGCTTTGGTACCATGTATAGGACTGACAGATAAAAAATAGAGGGTTCAATTATGGCCTCTGAATATGATTAATTCTTATTCAATTAGAATACAAATAGGCTTTTATATATGCAAACCACAAGCTAATAGGACTAAACCTATAATCCCATCTAACCTTAACATATAAGATCTATTCTTCTAAGTCCAACCAAAAAAAAAAGATCTATTCTTCTAAGATAGATAGGATATTAGGATTTGATAACATATTAATACAAGATATAATATCCATATCTAATCTTACATAATTAAAGAAATAATAAAAGTTAATACTACCTCCGGTCCTAAATATAGGACCTAATTGACTTTTTTTTTGGAAAGATTAAGGTTGCGAAATAGGTTATTAAATTATGACATATTTGATATATTTTTAGATTATCCATTAGTTTATAGGTAAAAGAAACTAGTTTAAGGGAAAAAATTAGGTAAATCAATTTATAATTAACTTATTTTGTTTTTTAAGGATTTTTCAGAAAAAGACAATTAGGTCATATATTTAGGACCAGAGGGAGTATAATATAAACATATAAATGGTATGTTATTTTAGTAACATCAAAATGGTGCTTTTCAGCATGAGGCAATCTCAAACTCCCCATGATCTAATGCATGCCTGTCATATATTGCCCTTCACTTGCCTTTATTTCTTGCTAAACTAATGAAGTTATTTTTTTAACATGTGAATTTGCTAAAATTTGATGAGTTTCATTTTCAAGGGTTGGAGTTTGGGAAGGAGCCAAGTGGGTGGCTAAGATACGAGATAGTACCTGTTCTAACTGTTCTCGAGCAATTATCATGAAGACGAGTATGATAGGAGGACATTTTGGTGAAGGTGGTCACTATGCTCAATGTGACGAAGCAGCTTATGAATATGCCTTTCTTATGAAAGCTTTTGGCATTCTCAACGATTAAGTAAAACTTGGCGAAATATATGAAGATTTTTCTTGAATCAGTGGAAGGCTTTTTCTACATGTTGAGGAAAAGATGTCTTCAGTTTGCACTTTGAAATATTTTTCCTAGTGTCTGCAGCATGCTTAAGAGTGTTGTTTATCAAACACATTAAGGTAATTTGTGGTGCAATTTTATCCTTAAGATGTTTTTTCAATTAACCTCACCTCAAACTCGTTAAAAAGGCCTTCAAGTGAATGTGCATTTATTTAAAGTATTTTTTTTTCATATTTTTAAGGTGCCGGATGCAGGTGAAAAACTACTTGAGGGTGGTACATATATTTAAAGCCTCTTATAAAAGTGAGAATCACATTTTATGTACCGCAAGTGCCCTCTTAAATTTACTTGTTCTTTCTGTTATGCAAGTGCACCCTGTAGAGTCTCTCATTGATAATTGAACAACTTTTCATGGCTTATGTTTGCAGGGGAGAAACAGGATTGGTTGTCTGTAACTGAACAAGCTTACTGTTTTTGGTGAAGGAAACGATGAACTTTTCTGATGATTGAATGGCTTGAACTCATTCTACAGTGACTCTTGAGTTGTGGTGTGAACTGCTGAGAGGAGATACTGACATTGAAGTTGCATTTGTGAAGCTTATAATTTGTAATATGATAATTTTATGAGAATTCATACTTTATAGCAAGAATCAACATTGGCCCAAGAGTTTTCTTGTAGCTTACTCCATCCGGTCTTATATGTAAGCAACTACCTAAACCATGTGATGCAGTGTGAATGTGAGAATAGAGAAGGTGTGTGAGAATTAGAGAAATAAGATAGAATAAGAAGAGAGAAGAGTGAGAGAAGAGAGAATTTAGAAGGAAGAGAGAACAAGAGAAGAGAAGAGAGCAAGAGAAGACAACACAATATTATGCTTATTATTCAAATCATCAAAGTCTACATAGCAAATAGTTGAGGGACTATATATAGGCCTCAACCTAAACCTAAATATTAATGATAGAATACTCTAGAATATAAATCATACTTAATGCTAATTGATAACAATAAATGCAAAATTAAAATAGAACAATCTAGAAATACTAATTTCTAATATGATAATCTTCAAATCTCTTTGTCATCTTTTTGATTCTTTTGTGATTCCCATCAAATAATAATTTCCTAAATATCATATCTCATCATTTCTCCCCCGCTTGAAAAACTCGACTCCTGACGAGTTGATAGAGATGTGTAAGCCTGAATCATCAAAGTGGTTTCTTGATTTGGGAATCCCTTCCAACAAGTGAGGTACTTGAAGATGAAACCATTGCAAGTAGCTTGATAACAATTAAACTCCGGAAAACCTTTCCAATAGATGAGATAATAAAAGAGAAACCCGAGCAGAGAGTGAGCAACTTGCAAAAACTTCAATGTGAAACTTTGATTTGGAAGTCCTTTCCAACATGTGAGGTACCAAAAGAGAGAACCCTTGATAAAGTAGCTAGTTTTATCAATATGAGTATCTGGAAATCCTTTCCAACAAACAAGGTATTGTTGGAGTGACTTGTTCAACAAAGAAGCACTGGATTTGACAAATGAAGCTTTAGTTTGATAATCTTGCATTCTCATAGTCCCAATTAAGGAAAGATGTATCTTCATTGGTTTGGAGTAATTGAAATATTCACCAAAAATAAACTATTCACAGTTGAAATCAACATGATTAATGTTACCAATCATATGAGTAATTTGATCCTTAGTGGTTAAAATCTGAGAATGATCCACCTTAGTTGAAATAGTGTCTGATAGTGTTTGTTCTGAAAGAAGTTCTGGTAGAGTAACCTCACGAGTGATTTCCACCGTTGAAGAGAACTCTTTTAGTTCTAAAGGAGAATCTTCTAGCTCTGTTTTCTGTTGTGGAATAAGTTCTGGTAGAGAAACCTCATTAGCATGAGTGATTTCCACAGTTGAAGAGAACTCTTCTAGTTTTAAAGGAGAATCTTCTACTTTTGTTGTCTGTTGTGGAATAAATTCTGGTAGAGTAACCTCATTAGCATGAGTGATTTCCACAGTTGAAGAGAACTCTTCTAATTCTAAAGGAGAATCTTCTACTACCTCAGTTGACTTAGTTGCTTGGTTTATTTGACTCCTCCCCTGAATGTAAGGATTTCTCATACGTTGGCGAATAGTCTCCAAGGCATCCAATATCATAGAATGTTCTTGTTCAAATTCTTCATTGTACACTCCATTAGCCTTATTACATTTCTCAATAAACTCGAGACTTTGAAATAAAGCCACATGCATATCTAAATCATTGGAGCGTTCTTCTACTCATATATAATTTTCGTCAACTTGAAATTCATTTGGGTTAATACTATCATCATAGCATTCTTCATCAATATAATACTCTTCTTCATCATATTTTTCATAATCATCATAATGAGTATTATATTCATATATGGTATCATATTCAAAAGGATTTCCTAATGATGTATATTTCTTGAAACTCATTGCTGTAAAGG
Organism: Mimosa pudica; assembly: GCA_029929735.1. Taxonomy (NCBI): domain Eukaryota; kingdom Viridiplantae; phylum Streptophyta; class Magnoliopsida; order Fabales; family Fabaceae; genus Mimosa; species Mimosa pudica. The sequence goes on from JAKELP010000035.1 coordinate 6,345,834, forward strand.
TAACATGCTTTTTAGGTTTAAAGGTGAGTCTCTAACTTATATAAGGTTCCCAAGTTGCATCCACAAAAAAAGGTGAAAACCCTACTTAACAAGTTTAACCTTCAGAGACTAGCCTCAGAGATTATTCTTGCTAAATAAGTAACAACTTGAGCGAGACCTTCACAGAAACCTTAGAGGGAAACCCTTCAGGGAATCTGTTAGAAATCTCTACTAATTTAGGGCAAATGTGACCCGGGTATAGGGCCAAATTTTGGAGAGATAAAAGGCTTATAGATGACTAAAACAAAAAAAAACAAAAATTGAAAAAAAAAATTCACGCTTTTTTCCACAATTTTTTTTCTTTTTTCTTTTTCTTTTTTCTCTCTCTCTTTTTTGGCTTTTCTTTCTTTTTTTTCTTTTTTCCTTTTTTTGCTTTTTTTTTCCTTTTTTTTCTTTTTCTTTTTTTGCTTTTCTCTCTCTTTTTTTTCTCTCGCAACAATAGAAAAAAAAACTACTACAAACAAACAAAAAAATAATCAAACTCTCTTTTTTTCTTTTTAAATAAAAATAAGATAACACTAATAGAAAGAGAAAAATACCGTAGAATTCCTTTCAAGTAAAAATTTTTTTTGAATGATGATCTTGACGAACGGTAGTTAGTTGACGGCGATGAGGGAATTTGAGCAACGGAAAGGATGTGAAACAAGACTCTGGTACCAATTGATGCAGTGTGAATGTGAGAATAGAGAAGGTGTGTGAGAATTAGAGAAATAAGGTAGAAGGAAGAGAGAACAAGAGAAGAGAAGAGAGCAAGAGAAGACAACACAATAGTATGCCTATTATTCAAATCATCAAAGTCTACATAGCAAATAGTTGAGGGACTATATATAGGCCTCAACCTAAACCTAAATATTAATGATAGAATACTCTAGAATATAAATCATACTTAATGCTAATTGATAACAATAAATGCAAAATTAAAATAGAACAATCTAGAAATACTAATTTCTAATATGATAATTTTCAAATCTCTTTGTCATCTTTTTTATTCTTTTGTGATTCCCATCAAATAATAATTTCCTAAATATCATATCACATCACCATGTCAATCATATATTAAGTTTAGGTAAAGCAATGTATCTCCCAAGAGATGTAACTTCTTTTCAAATATGCCTTTATGTTTTATTAATATGACAAGTGTGTGAGAGAATGAGAACAAAGAAAAGAGGAGAGACATGTAATATAAATTGGTACTTGTATTTATAGGGTTAAAGGTCATATTTTCCTGGGAAGCATGCAAGGTGTATAACATCTACCCAAATATGTTTTTTGTCCAATTTTTGCTTCAAAACATGCAAGTTGTATCATATTTGTCCTTTACTTTTAAAAACCTTGTATTAATTATTAGAAAGTTGACGTTGATTGTTAATATTTTAACGATAGAGGGTGAATATGATATACCTAGTGCCCTGAAAGTATGGTCTAAAATTATTGAATTTTTTATGTTGAAATGGTAAATTCAATAAATTTTTAATAGAGTCACTAACCCAATTCATTATTCATAACCCAATTCATTATTCATAATGCAATTAAAAATAACTTCAATGTCTTCTCCTAACACCTCACAAAAGTTTCATTCCCATGTAACTTAAGTATTGGTCAACTCAAAAACCAATGTTTTCCAATATGAATCAATATTAATTTATATTTGTCCTTAAATATCTACAATAATTATAAGAATATGAGTTAAGTTACAGATTTACCCAAAAAAAACTTTTGCTTTTGAGTTATTTCGCTTTTGAAGTTTAGTGTTCAAAATCGTCCCAAAAGTTTCCAAGCATAAAAAATATTGCCTATCCAATTATAAAATGAATTCAACTGTTAAAAAATATACTTTCAAGGTATTAACATTGACCATTAATATTTTAATAGTTTCAAGGTAATATTACTCCAAAAACATTACTGGGAAAATATTGCTCCTAACCAAAACTGAAACGATGAATTTATAGTTTTTTTTATTGAACAAAAAAATAATTTATAGTTTTTACTTTTTAGCTGTAAATCGGAAGGATAAATTAGAAAGAGTTGCTTACCCAGTTCAAAATGTTGTGAAGCATAGTCGAATTCCAAGGAGTAGCAATAGAAAATTTGAACTTGTTTCACTTTTTTATCACAGAACTTGTTTCACTTTATTCAATACTACTATTTCCTTCTCTAATACTCCCTCCAATCTAAATATAAGACCCCTTTATCTTTTTTGTAGAAACTAAGGAACTAACATAGATCACTAAATTATAACATATGTCACATGTAATTAGATTATGACTTATATTTTAAGTAGAATAAATTATTTTTGAAGAAAAAATAACAAAATGCCATTTCAAGTAATTAATTTTGCATCTTTAATTTCTCCAAAAAAAAGAACAAAAGGATTTTATAATTAGGGTAAGAGGAGTATTAAATTTAGTTGACCTTTTTTAAGACCAAAACAATTAAATAAGACGCTTATTCATAACTTTAATTGTTTATTTTTGAATTATATTAAACTTTTAAGTAAAAACTAGTTTAAAGAAATAGTCACGTAAATCATTTTATAATTAGTTTATTTAGCTTTCTGAACTCTCATTTAAAAAATCACATTGGTCTAACATTTAGGAATAGAAGAGTAATTACTTTCCATTATTTACCATTTGATAAATATTTATTCTCTTTATAATTGTTTTTCTAAATTTACATTCTTGATTTTATAATTTAAAAATTGCTAGTGTATTAGTTTTGATGAATTTCTTTTCATTTTACAATTGAAAAATAATTTAAATTATCAATTGTTTTGCCATGGAATTATTTCACAACTCATGTTGTTTGGAGAATGGAAACTAGGTCATCCCTATAACACCTTACTTTATATATTACAATACTATAGCATTTCAATTGAATATTTTTTATAAAGTTAGTGTGGTCTTCTATAGGGGTGTTCAACGGGCGGGTTCGGGTCACCCGTGGTTATGCCCATCCCCGTGCCCGTGTAACATAAACAGGCGGGCTAAATATTGGTAAATGGGCGGCCCATAAACAGGCGGGCTATAAATGGGCGCCCATGTAAGATGAACTCAGAAAAATTTAAAAAAGATCCAACAAAAATCTCTACAAAGAGTAGAGCATGCTTCAATTTTTAATAAACTTTGAATTTCATCTTGTTCTAACCAAGCAACACCAATAAAATAAAATTAATTACAAGGAGGGAGTAATGTAAAATAAGTTTAATACATAAACAAATTTTAAAATATAATAAATGGGCATTTAACCGGGTATGGGTATGCCCGTAGGTATGCCCATACCCGTACCCGTGTAAGATAAACGGGTATGGGCATGCTCATACCCGTGTAAAAATGTGATGGGTCCTAAATGGCGGGCCTAAACGGGGAAAATGCGGGCGGGTATGGGCGGGCTCAACGGGTATGGGCATACTTGAACACCCCCAGTCTTCTGGCCCTCCCTGAAGATTAATATAAATCTATAATTTATATTAGATGATATAATTGTTATATGGATACCTAACCTTTTAGTGGACCAAATTCTTTTCTCTTTGCCATATTGAACTTAAATTCATAATCAGAACCTATATGCATATACATGTGTTTAGGTTAGTGTAGGAATCTTAAATTGATCAATGCATCTCTCTTGGCTCCTAACATGTTTAATACTACTCGTATCTTTTATCCATATAGGAAAATTATGATTTGATTGATACTTTTTTTATCCATGATCAAGATATCCCCTCACTCGACAAGTGAGAGACTAATCCCCCGCTGATTTGTAAGCACCTCAAAGGGTGTGACAGCTGGCCTGGGAGATTTAATGTTTCTCCATACCCAACGCCAGGAATCGATTTGATTGATACTTTATTGAACCTTTAAAATAAAAAGTCATTTATAAATAATACTCCCTCCGGTCTTAAATATAAGACCTAATTGACTTTTTTAGAAAATCCTATAAAAAAGCAAAATAAGTTAATTATAAATTGATTTACCTAATATTTTTCCCTTAAACTAGTTTATTTTACCTATAAACTAATGGATAATCCAAAAATCTATCAAATATGTCATCATTTAATAACTTATTTCGCAACTTTAATCTCTCCAAAAAAAATCAATTAGGTCCTATATTTAGGACCGGAGGTAGTATAATCTAATTGATTTTTCTTATTCTTAATGTGTCTCGCTAATAAATATCTCAACTCTCAAGAACATTCCCGTCAAACCCATTTGACACTTCCATCAACACCCTAAGATCTTTAACAAATTTCTTTATTACCAAAGAAAATTTTAAATAAGGCCACCTATTTATCAGTAATCATTGAAGCATAATTCAATAGAATACCCTAATCAGGTTTTAATCATTTAGATAATATTTAACCAGATACTTGAATGGCGCAATAAAATTCAAGGAGGCACATGAACCAAAAAGAAACAATATATAAAATTTGAAATTAAAAAAAAAAATGAAACTGACAGCGACGGAACTTTTTGGGTTGACATCAAGCATATTTGAACAAATGCGTTAAGAAACATGAAGAGGAAATTAAATCATAACAAATACAATAAAAATGAATTATTTAATTGCTCATTATATTTCAAATCAAAGCTTAACCATGATTTATCCTCTAAAAACATTTTTTTACCTTAAATACACAACTCAAAACAATTTCTTGAACTTAGATTACACCTTGTACTTAAATCCTTAAACAACACTATGGTTTCTTTAGAACACAAATATTCTTAACTTTTATAAAACCTCTAGTAACAGCTGGATAAATATTTTAACAAGAATTCTATTTTTCTTCAACGTTAATTATATAATATATTGTAATACTAGGTGTAAGCCTTAGAAATCATTTCCTTATATCCCAAACACTTGTTAGCTGTGTTAACATTATTTAATCATTCCAACAGGCCCATGTCAAAAAATTCAGCAGCAACTTCTACATGTGCACAAGTATTATTCAAAAATAACTATTGAACAGTAGCCACAACATCAGAATTTATAATACACAATTAATTAACATTTTGAAGTAACAATATTTCTTTCAAATAAGAGCATCCTTCTGTACTCATGATAATGTAACTATCTTTCTACAATCAAACAACTTAAATCATGCTCCATGTAACTTCAATAATCATTCTCGAATTCCTTGTCAATAAATTTCTCCTTATACTTTCAATGCATAAATATAAACTTTCAGAAAACTCTAGTTTCTCAAAATAACAATTAAAAAATCCTTATCATCCTTTAATAATTTTCCCTTTTCTCAAGCTCAATATTCAACAATTCTAAACAGTAAACCCTAGCTCATTTAACTTCTCAACTTACTCCCAACTTGCACCTGTAAAACACTAATCTATTCCTCAATCTGGAATGCTAATTCAAACCCCCCTTCTTTTTTGAACTGAAATTCAACCCCCCACCCACCAAACAATAACTACAATTTAATTCCTACACTTCATTTCAAAATTCCCATCCAATGTCTTTGTGCGCTATGATAATAAATGGACAGTACAACAAAATACTGCTTGTCTTAACAACATTTAATGCACACTTTATTTTTTCCAACTAAATTTCGAATTATAATCACACTCTTTCAAGATTAAACCTTAACAAACCCATCGATCGCTTACATATAAGTATAACAATCAAATATCTCAAACAACTTAAATCTCTTAAAATGCTTGTTTACAACTTTGAGTTCTTCAACCAATAATTCTTTAACCCTTTGAAACCTTTAGAAAATCTAAACAGCATGCATCAAATCACCCAAATACAACTTAATAGTTTCTTAATTTCTTTCAAATATATTTCCCATTAAGTTTCATAAGAAATTCTGCAACAATACGAAAATAGAACCTATCAACCCAAAATCTAAAAATTCACATGCCGTTAATTTCTTGCCATCCTATTTCCCCATATTCTTAATTATAACACTTATTACTTCAATCTCCTTCCCAATTTCTTAATGAAACTTACAGCCACAACAACACAAAAATCAATATTTATATAGGGTCTGTTTGTATACATTTCCAAAAGGTATTCTGGCTCCCAAACCTCAGTTTCATACAAAGACACTCAAACACTCAATTCTTTTGGATAAGCTATTTTGAGAAGAAAACTAGGTTTGAGGTTCCAAAAGCTATTTTGAGAAAAACTACATTTTCTCCTTTTCTAGCTGAAAGTTTAGATTTCTTATTTAGGAAAAAGACTTATTTTAAATAAAAGAAACATGAAAAACTATTCATCATAACTATTTTTCAGAAAAGCTATATTCTACTCAAAAGCTATTCTTAAAAGCTATTCTCAAAAAGCTTAATCAAAACACTTTCATTTCATCAAAAGTTATGTTTCATAAAAACTATTCTACTCAAATGCTATTCTCAAAAAACTATTTTTCCAGAAGTTATTCTCAAGAAGCTGAATCCAAACAGACCTGTAATCTCCTTTGACTTAAAACTTCAAAATCAAACTTTAAACATCATACACACACACACCCTAACAACTTTCATTCTCAATAAACCAATTCAAAACTAACCCAAACAGAGTACAACACTGAATTACCAATTATCTCTGAAAGCTTCAAAATATAATTCACATTCTCTATCACACTATTTTGACACATTCCGTAGTCTTATATGAGAATATTTAAACCCATCTATAGAAATAACAGGACCAAGAAACAGAGCCCAAAGAAGGATCAAACTAAAATTTCACATTCAAACAGAACTGATCAGAGCATCAAATTCAAGAATCTTCAACCTCTCATACTCCATCCGATCCCATCTCGTAATCACCGAAAAACAGAGCATATCATCTAAAAATCTTATATATTACAGAAAATCCACATGCACAATCCTATCTTAATTCTTATCATAATTTATTTTCCATCACATACTAAACAAAGCAGAGAATCGGAGACCTAACAAAAGAAAGAAGCAGAGAGAATCAACATGCAAGCTCGAAAATCAACTTGAATCCACTCTACTCCCAGTAACGAAAAATGAGAAAACTCAAAATCAATCCCAAAGAATCATAAGCTTAAATTTCTTTAAGAAAAGCTTTGCTTTATGCTTTACCTTCATTTTTAATCGGTTTAACAATTCCCAGAAACAATAACCCAATCGAAAGCCAACATTACTTTCCAATTTTTCTCAAATTTCTTTCATATCAAGCCTAATAATACTTATCAATAATAAACAAATGACTAAAGTATATTTTTGGTCCCTATGTTTACATCAAATTTCAATTGAGTCCTTTTATATTTGGAAAGTACAATTTTAGTTTTTTTTGTTAACACAGTTAGTTTAACTTAACGGAAAATGTTAACTTAACAATTTCAAATGATTATTTTATAATGAAATTAGACCAAAAATGATAAATTTTGAAAATATAAGAATATTTACACTTAAATATTTTAATCTTAATATTTTTCAGTATTTAATAATCATTTAAAATTGTTAAGTTAGCATTTTCCGTAAGTTAACTAACAGTGTTAACAAAAAAGGACTAAAAGTGTAATTTCCTAATATAAAGAACAAAATTGAAATTTGATGCAAACATAAGGAACCAAAAGTATACTTTAGCATAAACAAATAATAATTAGAGAGTGGGAATAAATGTATATAGTTATAGTGATTTAATAATATCATGTGTTTATAACTAACTCAACTAACATCCTTAACCAAATTAGGGAAAATGATCTTATACTTTGGAACAAGGTGAGTATTCCTTTATTAACTTATTTCCAAAATTTTGAAGTGTTACATTTCCAGAAACTTGGATTAAAGAGAATTAAAAATGTGGTGTTTCTAATAGTTTTCTCTAAAGCTAAGGTTCTAAAAAGCTTATGGTCCAATTTGAAATTTCCTAATTTTTTTGATCCTAATAACAAGAGATTAATTTCCCTCATTTTTGAATTTATATATATGATAAAAATATTTATATATTATACTGCTATTTATGACTTGCTTATTCTTTCTCCTTAATTATTTTGAATTTTGTGTAATTAATGAGACTCATGCTAAGTTTAATTTGGTGGTAATGTCTAATATGAATTGGGCTCTAAAAGCACATTTCAAAGGAAATTTAATTTTTTTTAATTTGATTTTATATTATAATCTTTGAAAAGAACTTTCAGCACATGTTAAGCATTGCTAGAGAACTTGACAAGAACGTTTTTTTTCAGCATAAATCGACTATACCAAGTGGCTTAAGAAGTAGTTAGAGCGTTTCATTTTCTGTATAAATGCTACCTTACATTACACATGAATTGATGAAAGTGAAATAGCCACATTGTTTATAGAAATGAATTTTACAAAATAGAAAATCTAAAACATTCATTATTTTAATCTAATGATAAATATGAAATATACTACAAGAAAATGAAATTAGAGAAACCAAATCCACATGCCCTTATTTTGTAGGTATTGAATGTAGGAGACAAACAGAGTAAGAAACAATAATAAACTTAATTAAAGTAATACTAGAAAATTATTATGTAAGAGGAAAGCCATTTTTTCTTGCCACTGGAGAAGAAAGGAATTGAAACCATATATTTAAGATGAAAAATAAATAATTATATCAAGTCTTCTATTTTTCAAAAGAGGGAGTATGGCGCCTAACGTACATAAAGTTGTATTTAACATGTATATATTATACCCTTATAGAATATGACTTCTCTATTTATAAAAAAAAAGAATATGATTCTCTTATTAGAAGTACTCCTATATGTATAATAAATGATGATGTATGAATAAGATTGAAAAAAATAGATTTTATGCATTATAAATGACTGCATAATGTTTTCTTAATTTATATAAAATAATTGACTACCTCTTATAATGTGGCTTAGCTTGAAAGTTGTTGCTCATAAGAACAAAGTCAGCCTAATAAATTAATAGAATAAAATTGCAGATTTCGTATAAAATATTTAATGGTACAACTTATGAATATGACAAGCTTTCACTCCTTTTATAAATAAAGGGTCTCGCTAAAAAGAAAATAAAGGCATAAATGGAATTCTTATTTGATCAATAACATAAATTTTCACATACAATGGCTTTTATTTAGTTATACCCTTGAAGCGATTTAACAGCCATGTGTATTGCTTTGAACGAAAATGACAGAATAGACTAATACAGTAATACACCAACTAAAATGTGTTCTTAATTTCTTATTGTCCATACCACCATTAATGAATCATGAATTTTGTAGTATTTAATGAACTTTAATTAAACCATGATGCATTCTTTGTTACAAGAAGATTTGTTTAGATAAAATAGCATACATTATTTTATTAAAATGGAAAGTGGGATACAAAACATACCTATAAAAAAAATTCAAATAATAATAAATAGAAACTCTAAAAGAAGCTATATTCGAAGAATCATCTTTAAGGATTCACAACTTTTATCTACAATAAACCAATGAATTTAGTGTTTGAAATATTGACATGAACATATCTCACAAAAACAAATAAACCCACAAAACTAATAGGAAAGATGAAGATTGGGTCGAAAAATTCACATTGTCATCTAAATTCACAAATTGATTTATTTCTGCATAGATAAGTCACCAAATTATATGAAACCGAAAAAAAACTTAAAAGTATAATGATGTAAAATATGTACGTCTCTTTTCTCGGCAAGAACCTGGAGGGAGACATTGTAGAAAAAACCGTACAACAACAAGAAAAAATCTCCAACCACTAAAAAATTTAGAGAGGAAGGGGAGAGAGTATAGAACCAACTCAAGAGAGTTAGACAATAAATACCCATTACAACAAGATAAAAACGTTCTGTTCACATCAGGATAAATCTTTGTTGAAAAAATTAGAATAAATATTTTCTTGATACTCCTTCTGTTGTCACGCTCATTTTCCATTTCATCCAAAACATTTTTTAAAAGAATTATAAGCGGACCAAAACTGAACTGGACTAGTAACTTGGTGGACAAAGTCCAACTGAACTAGATCTCAGACATAACGTGACCTTGTCATTTTTGGACTGGACTTTGGCATATACTTAATTAGCCCGATCCATTCAGGGTTTTGATCAGCCATAGTATAAAGGAATGCACGGTAAATTTTCAAACATTATATAGAAGTTATATATAATTATATACAGTATGTTGTAAAGTTTAGGAGGTGATGTATAATTTTATGAAACATTAATGTTGAAACATTGAACTCTGTCAAAATAATGAAAAGATTAGCATTTTATATTTTGTTCTTTTATAAAAATAATCCTAGTTGGATGAATTTTTATTTCATCAAATTAAGTGTTTTAATTTTTCAAAAATGAAATGTGAATTGTTCAACGTAGGTTACCGGCCAATTAGAATTAAAATGACCTAAATTATGTGTTTTCAATGAACATAGGTAAGATGCATGATACAACACTTTGGGGGTATGCAAATATTTTTCTGGATTTTTAGGCTAAATGAAAAGGCTCCAAAATTGTGTACAACAGAAAGATGTATAAATTATTAAAAAAGCGTTCATGTTAGAATGCATGATACAACACTTTTATCAACGCATTTTGGAGATATTTGGACAAGTTCACAAATATCAACAAGTTTGTGCACAGAATAATGAAAAACTCTGCTAGGGCATTCATAGTCTATTCATATATCTAAGACACTTTTTTCCCTACCTAATCTAACAATCAAGGCGTTTTCTGTGAATCATATTATCATGTATCGGAGCCATAGACTATTTTCCTTTTGGAATTCGTGATTTCCTTCTACTAGATTAATTATGTTTTGACATATCTATGACATATACTAATTGTGACAATTTTAACCATGTTGTAACACAGAAATAGAAATAGAAACAGAAATGGAAAAAGAAATAGAAAGATCAATGCTGAGTTACGTTCCTTGATAATAATAAAATAGTATATCTGTTCATCATATCTTTCTTTCGTGTTAGCTTCACAACTTAATTACAATTAATTTGTATACAAGAAAACTCTAATAATAGGAATAAATATTGATTACGATTCTCCGAAAGAAAAATGCCCATTTTTATTTTACTTGATGGAGATTGTACAATAGAATAACATCGATTAGAATAGGAAAAATCACCAGCCGGGAAAGAAATTCAAATAGTGTATAATAAATATGTAATAAATTTGCTAAATATAATCAATTTTTGATACTTATAAGTTATAATACCATAAATTATGAATTTATGCGTCTCTGTATGTAACTTGTAAACAAATTTAATCTAATTATTTGGAATTTAAAGAATTAATGGTATATATACTATACGTCTTAATTTATATTTTATATCAATACTTTCTTTTAATATTCATCTATCATCTAAAACAATTTGAAAATAGAATTTGAAGTTATACAATATATGGAAAAGATATGCTATAAATTGATGTTTCTTCCGTTGTAAAAATATCTACCTTTGCTTAGAGTCCATACTTCTAAATAACCATATCTTTTTTTTCTTGGGTCAAATTAAATAACCATATCTTTAATAATTAAAATGTTTGGTCAACTTAGTAGACAATATATATGTATGGTCAACATAACCACTAGGCTCCTCTCCTCCTCCCTAATGATTTTCATGAATGTGAAATTATAAGTTTGAATTCTGTAATAATAAATACATGAATTATGACAAAATCAAAATAAGAACAATTATAAATGAAAATATCCTCTCTCTTTTTTCTCTTGTAAAGCAAATTATATTAAACAACACACATGTTTTCGCATTCATCAATTTTTTTTTCCTTTATTAACACTCAACAAGGCATATAATATCAATGAAAGGAAGGGTATTAACTCATTTATTCTCAGAAAGCATTGTTCTTCTTTATAAATATCCTTTAAACACAAACCCTCCAAAATCATCATTGCCTTCTTCTTTCTTCAAACCCCTCCACCAAAAAAAATCGCCATTTGACCCCCCAAAAAACCCTCCATTCATTTTTGGGATATTTTATTCCCAATATTATATTCTTCAAAGGTCAAAGACTCAAAAACATTCTCTTCCCATTTTTTACGCCCATATCTCACTATATATAGCTTTACACACACACACACACCATGAACAACTAAACTCACCCAACTCACCTCACTCGCAAAAACTCAAACAAGAACACATATACACCTGTAAATATATTGAAGCATGGGATACAAGAAGAATAGTTATGAAGATGCAGAAGACATGGAAGAGAAAGGAGAGAAGGCATATGGGAAGAAGATGAAGTATTTTGGAGTTTTGAACGCAGAAATGCTCAAAAGTTTGATAATTGGAGGAGTTAAGTCTGTGAAAATGAGAGACTTGTTGTTGAAGGGAGGATTATTGAAGGGTTTGAATATGAAGCTATTCATGGTGGCAAAATCAAGACTATCTTCAACTTCAAGATTCAAATTATGGGCATTTTTCTTTACATATGTCTTCATGATGTGGATTTTTGCAGTCCAGTTTATGAATCGTATCTTCTCCTATCTTCCACCTCCAAGTACGTATCTGCTTTAATTTATTTAATCTATCTTCAATTTCTATCCCCATACAAACTAGGCATTTGATTATTCTTTGTAGATACTTATAGTGAATATTCAGTCTTTTTTTTTTTGGATGAAAGCGCATTCGAATAGAGATCGTGGGAGTAATAATGTTGTTTTTCAAGTGGGGAAATACTAAAAGGTACTTACCATGTCTTAAATTTAAAATGAAATTGATTTTAAAAACTCTAAAAATTAGGTAAGTCAATTATAAATTGATTTATCATAATTTTTATCTTTAAACTAGTTTATTTCATAAATGAAGTTTTAAAAAAATTAACTAGATTTTATATATTGTAGAGAAGGGTGAGTATTTTGTATATGAAATTGGCTACGTTCCACTCATGAGCTTTAATTACGATTTTTATGAATAGTTAATGGGAATATAGCGATTCATGGGGATCGCATCCCTTCAATGAATCTTAATCAGAAGTTGACCATGAAATTTCCTGTATTGAATATTATTGAATACATATGTGTATATTAATATCACACTGTCACTTTTGTAATAAGACATGTCCCATGTCGTTATTACTCAGCTTATTCATTTTCAAGTTACTCCACAATTAATAAATAATTTTCAAATTTGAATATCCAGTTTAAGACAATATATATTATGTTTTCCTTTCTTGTAAACAAAAATAAAATATTTCGATAAAAAACAAAAACAAAATAAAATAGGGAAGATCGGGGTCCCTAATTGAAAGATTAATTGGTAAATAATATTTGGATTTAAATTATCCTTATTTTAATTTCTGATCGTGGAAAACATAGAAAGTACTACTCGATCGAGATTCCATGCCCCAATTAATAATTTGTCAATCAAGGACATTTTTCTAATCTACCAGAGAAAATTTTCTCATTCTTTTGAATCTTTTTAATGTCATAGAGTATTTTCTTTTTTTAGCACAATGTTATATTTTTTTTTTTGGACAATAAATGTTATATTATTATAAAGATGGGGAATTTTAAGAAATAATATACACTCATGTTTTCTTACGAATTATTTATATTATCAAATATAACATATCTATTTACAAATCATTGAACAAATAAAAGATGAACTTAAAGATAAGAAATAAACACTTTATATAATGTTTTTTTTTTTTTTGAAATTATTCTTTCAAATAAACATGATGATGAACTTAACTTATTTTATTTCGAATATGAAAATATATCAACCACAAAACGCTGTTTTTGTAGTTAGTTACACGCAATCGACCAGTAGACATGTTCTTTCCCTATATTTCATGCGTATTAAATGAATCTGCAGAAAACAAAGTTCCTAAAACAGGTCATAATGCTGTAAAAAACCAGGTCATAATCATGGATTACAGTTAAAACATTAAAATATAGATTTCAGTTAAAGCATTAATTATGATTGGGGTCCTTTTCCAATTTTGCCGTTATTTATTATGATACCATTAAAAGAGAGAATTGTAAATATTAATATTAATAAATATGAAAGAAAATTAGATACAAAATAGGAAAAAAATTAAATGGTGAAAGAAGGTAGGGGTGATATCTTATAATTTGCAACAAAACCATTCAAATTTTGAGGTCTTATATTACGGATCGGAGGGAGTATTTGATAAAAAAAATGCAAAGTAATAATTTTGGTTTCCCAATATTTCTACATCTTGTTTATTAGTTAAGGCAATGAACGGAGAGAAAGTTTACATAGAAAATAAGTAAGGGTAGAAATGGAAAAAATTATAAAACTTACCCAAAATAAATGATTCCAATATTTTTTATTGGTAGACGTACAAATGTTGACCATACCTCTAATAATAAGCACCAAAAGGAGCACAAACTAACAAAAGTTGTTTTAAAATTGATTATCTTTTATTCCAAAACAATTGATTATCGCATTTTCTTGCAGGGATTTATGAGAATAATGGATATTTAATGGTTTCTTCTAATGGAGGATTGAATCAAATGCGAGCTGGAGTAAGCATATTGTCTTAATCATTTCATTGTCTTAATCATTTTATTTATTGTACATTTATTTCAAATATTGTTATTCCCTTGTTCTCTATCCTTAGTTGGTTTTGCTGTTGTGTTTGGTCCGAAAAATGTGTTAAAAAAAATCCATCCAGTATCCGTATTAAATGTGATACAATATAGCGATATTTTTATTACAATCATTAAATTTAAAGTATTTTCACTGAATATTAAATTTCGTAATTAGTGGTCCTAAATACACACACATAAATTATCTTCACTGTCATTTCTTTTTCATGAGGTCATAGGATATTCTTTAATTTTTTTGTACTGAAATAGGATCTTCTTTAATTTACTCTTATATAAAATATCTTTTTTATTTAGGTGGACCAACATATATTGCACCTATAAATGTGGTTGGTTGTTTTTCTGCAGATATGTGACATGGTTACAATTGCAAGGTTTTTGAATGTCACACTTATAGTTCCTGAATTGGACAATACCTCCTTTTGGAATGACCATAGGTGAGTGAAATTAACCTAACT
Organism: Mimosa pudica; assembly: GCA_029929735.1. Classification (NCBI taxonomy): domain Eukaryota; kingdom Viridiplantae; phylum Streptophyta; class Magnoliopsida; order Fabales; family Fabaceae; genus Mimosa; species Mimosa pudica. The sequence goes on from JAKELP010000035.1 coordinate 6,360,869, forward strand.
GTATGTGTACCTTATTAGTTATTGTAATCATTTATTTAATTAAACACATTAACGAATCAATTAAATTTTGTGTGTATAATTTGTGATTGCTGCAGCCAATTTCCAGATATATTTGATGTGGATTATTTGATCACATCGCTGAGAGATGAAGTACAAATATTGAAAGAGCTGCCACCCAAACAGAAGCAAAAAGTGGAATTGGAATCCCTCTATTCGATGCCACCCATTAGTTGGTCCAACATGACTTACTACTATGATGTGGTGAGTATAATAGTTATTGATTCGTTTATCAAATTTATTTATAAATATTCCCTCTTGATCTATTATATATATAAGGTACAGACAAACCAATTATGAAGATAAAAAATTGCTTGAAACTAAATATATAAAAGATATTTTATAAAATAACTTATTGGGGGATATGGTGGATGAAATATAGAATAAGTAGGAAAAAGGTGTACTTCCTCCTGCCACAAACTGCACATTATAATTATGGTAAAAAAAAACTCCACATTATAATAGTTAAAAAAAAAACAGATGAAAAGGTTAAGATAATAAATGTTTAATTTTCATTTTTGTCCTCGGAAAAGTTTAAATGCAAAGAGGGGATATAGAGTATATAAAAAATATTAATTATAAGGGTAAGATTGAAAAGTTACATGATCAATTTTTCTCATATAATAAATGACTTAACCAATGCTTATTTGGCTTAAGTCATTTGATTGACTACCTTTTATAATCTATGATGTAGGATGAGGGATTACATGTGTACATTTATTAGATAATAATTCATGCAGTGACATAACATGCATTTAAAGGTAAATAATTGTTCCCTGTTGTCCTAAAAGAAAACCTATTAATCTAATTTAATCTAATTTAATTAGATTAAGAATGTTAGTTGGGTTAGTTATTATCACATGATATTACCATTTTACCCTAACAATCTATGTACTTTTATCCCTACCTTCCCTCTCCTGCTAGTTTATTGTTGATATGCATTTTTTTTTAATAATTTGGGGGAAAGTTGAGAACAATTAATAATAATAGATCTTATATTAAGGACTAAACTCATATCTAAATTCTATATTTAGGGTTGAGGGAGGGAGCATTATGATCTCATTGCAAATAAGTTGACATATGGAATGAATAAGATGATTTGCACCCATTTTTTAGTTTCTTGAATGAGAGATAGGGAATTCAATATATTAGGTAAGACCAGTTCTATTTTTCTCGTTTTCATCTAGATTGATTAATCGTACTGATATGCATATGAATAACATATCATCGAGTGGTCGATTGATGTCTAGTAGCTTCAATTATTTTATACACGAATTCCACTGATTTTCTTGTAGATATAGATCGAAAAAAATTATGAAACATTTAGAAACTGTTTTAATCAAGCCAAGTGATGATAATGAACAGATTCTTCCTCGTATAAAGACATACGAAGTTGTGCATTTTACAAAATCAGATGCAAGGTTAGCCAACAATGGCCTTCCAGAGGAAGTTCAGAAATTGAGATGCAAAGTGAATTACCAGTCTCTGAAATTTTCTCCTCCAATTGAGAAAGTGGCAAAGAAGATCGTAAGCATTCTTAAGCAGAGAGGACCTTACTTGGCTCTACATCTTCGTTATGAAATGGACATGATTGCTTTCTCTGGTTGCAACGAAGGTTGTACCCCAGAAGAGGTCGACGATCTCACTAAAATGAGGTAATATGTGTGTGTGTAAATGTGTTATACACGCCTTCACAATATTGAATAATGAGAAATAAAATATACATAATTAAAAATATAATACTCTTATAGTCTTATTTTTAAAACACAAATAGAAGGTTATATGATTAGTCCTATTTACAAATCATATCATTAAATTATTTTATATGAATATAAAAATTTTACCTTCTTTTATGTGTTGACTTTTTTTAATATAGCATAGTGGATAATAATTATGGTAAAATTGATCATTATTTGTGAAATTTTAATTGAAAGTTAATGAGATCTAACGTTTTCCTTTGTCTAAGTGTAAAACATGATAAAAGTGCATCATAAATAGGAAGATCTCTCTCTCTCTCTCAATCTCTCTCTCTCTCTCTCTCTCTCTCTCTCTCTATATATATATATATATATATATATATATATATATATGAGAACTATAAGAGAGAGTACGAGAGAGAGATATGTTTAAACAACAATAACTAACCATATACAGTTTCTTTTTAGTAATGAACTCAAATCATAGGACTTATTATCATCTTCTTAATATTGGTGTCAAACTGGGAAGTAATATCCTTTCACACTAAATTACATGTTCATATTTCCAACAATACTAATCCAGACAATTTTTGATATGACTCTTAATAACTCTCAACAAAGATTAAGAAAGGTAGTTTGCATCATTAAAAGGTTAAATATTTATTACTGTACTATTTTCAAATATTAACCCCACTCAAAAATAATATAAATTAATTTGGGCTAAGGTGCCAAAATACCCATGTGATTGTGGTTAAGGTGCAAAAATACCCATGTGAGTTTTTTTAGAGTAAAAGTAATCATAACATTTTAAAACAGGGGCAAAAGTACCTTTTGATTTAACGGTAATGGGTACTTTTGTCTGTTTTGAAATGTTATGTGTATTTTTGCCCATATTTTAAAATGCTAGAGTTACTTTTGCTCAAAAAAAAATCACCTGGATATTTTTCACACCTTGACCAAAATCTCACATGGGTATTTTTGCATCATAACCCTAAATTAATTATTGTTAATAAATTTTATTTCTTGCATGATATCTTTACAAATACAATCAATAAGGGTTTCGTGAAAAGAAAAAGAATACTTTGCTATTGAGTTCTTACAAAATAACTTCTAACTATAAAACCTTTGAGAATATATATTATATTAAAGATTAAAGTGGTGTATAGATATATATAATGAAATTCGAGTGTTTGGTGATGATGAGAGTCATAGATATTGGTATATAGATATGCATATCCATGGTGGAAGGAGAAGGAGATAGATTCTGAGAAGAAAAGAACAGATGGTTTGTGCCCATTAACACCAGAAGAAACTGCTCTAACACTACGCGCATTGGAGATTGATAGTAACATTCAAGTCTATATTGCTGCTGGAGATATATACAAATCAGAGAAAAGAATGGCAGATCTCAAGCTAGCCTTTCCAAATCTGGTAATTAGTTAGTATACATATAATCTAACCGATTAATCAATAATAAGCTCTTTTGAAGCTAAGATCATGGCATAATCTATTGTTTATGATGTGTGTGTGTGTGTGTAGTTTTCTCACATGGTGTTTGTGTAGGTGAAAAAGGAGACATTGTTGGATGCATGGGAACTTGAACCATTCAGGAATCATTCGAACCAAATGGCAGCTATAGATTACTACGTGTCCATAGAAAGTGACATATTCGTGCCAACTTATAAAGGTCACATGGCAAAACTTGTTGAAGGTCATAGAAGGTGCTGCATACTTCTCTTCTCTAGCTTAAGATATTTATAACTTCTCCATCTAGTTCAGTTTAGAAGACATTTTTCGCTCTTAATATAAGTCACCTCTCATCAGTTTAAGAATGGAGGAAAATTTCAAATTTACTCATATTTAATATAACAGAGTATGTTCAAGAAGTCAGAGATGAGCTCCGAATAATGAGAATTCAAATATGGTCAATGCTGAAAAAACATAATCAAACATAATCAGTAACATACACAATATTAATGTATTTCATTCAAAATGCGCCTTAAAATAAGGAAAAAGAAAATACAATGTTTTACAAGTATTTGGTCTTATAATAAAAAAGACATATGAACTTTTAACCAAAGTTTTCTATTTCCCCCTCATTAGTTACAGGTCACATCACTATATTAACATGCCTATGCACCTTCCTACTTATTCTTTCTTTCATTCAGTTTCTTTTTTCCTAAATAAATGTATGCTTATAAAAAAAATTACTCTAAATATTACACATTTATTTATTGTTTTTATTAATCAATTTCAACAAACTTTTTCATAAAAAAGGAAGAAGACTGTAGGCAGTATTAGGTACTTTATAAACTAAAAAATCAAGGATGTTTAATTTTTGTTACATGATATGATCAGGTACTTAGGTTTTAAGAAGACGATAGTGTTGGACAGGAAGGTTTTGGTGGAATTGATAGATCAGTACAAAAATGAAACCCTAAATTGGAATGAATTCTCAACTCAAGTGAAGGCATCTCATGCAGATCGTGTTGGAAACCCTGCCATGAGATCTGTGGTTCCTGGAAAGCCCAAAGAGGAAGACTACTTCTATACCAACCCTCAGGAATGTTTGGATTATCAATGATTATTTATAACCATAATATATTTTTGTCAATGCCTCCACATATATACCTATTTTAATTATATGCTTCTCAAGAATGGAGCAAGATGATTCACTGTGTTATTACAACTGTTTCCTATTCATATATATATTTTTCATCATATGTAATTTATGAACTTAGTAAATACAAAAATGCACCTCAAAGTTCTCTTGAATAATTATGTCTTGAATTCTAGCCTTACCACTGATATAGCTGAGCTATCTGCTTGGATATTAATTTAGGAGAGTTACGGCTATACAATTGATATACTGGCAATTTAATAACTAAAAAGTCACTGGTTGTATGTGTCGTGACATGTCATTTTTTGTTTCGGATCATGTCATTTTGTGTAATATTTTAATGATCACTTAAATATTTTAAAAAAATAGAAGCATTTTGCCGCTCCCTGGGGCGCGACAAGATGCTGATGTCCACCCTGTGGCAATGCTTGTCGCTCCCCAGAGCGCGCAACAAGTTTTGTTTTTTTTTAAAAAAAAAATCTCGGCTTTGTCTCGTTTTACTAGGGCGCTACAATTATGACGCGAGTAGCCCTCTTTTCTTGTACTGTATATAGGACTGCAATTTAATTCTCTCATTTATTTATGATTATGAGTCTTGGATTAATGTGTGCCAAAGAAAATTTATTCAAGGGATTAACGTCATTCATATCAAATTCAAACTCACAAAAAGACATAAATCATGCCACCTCATATATATGAGGCCTTATTATCTATTAACGTCATGCAGTTCAGATCCAACCTTAATTTTTTTGTTAAAGCGTACGCATAGTTTAAGACAAGAAATCTCAAAAAGCACCCTATTAAACATCAAATTTATTTTTATTAATTGAAATGTTATAGGTCCAATAATTCACGGCCTAATGTAACCTCTAAAACAACCAGTTTTATGGACTGTAACAATTTTATACCGGCGTGATGATGCATATATCTAATTAACAAAGTGATGCATATATCTAATTAACAATCTGTTAAAATATCATAATCCTGAAATCTCAAGTGATAAAGATGCCCAACAAATACAATTCTTGAGGTCTAATAATGAAAAGCCCAATGGGATAGCCCACAATTGTCAGGTATGGCATTTGACTATTTACACGCAGAGTACATGATTGTCATCAGTGGGGTTAAGTAGATCTATAAAAAGTATGGTAGTATATTATGAATCTCGATTTGTATCTTACGATTCGATTCGAAAATAGGTGGAAACGATACGATAAAATTCTGTTAAAATATCTTTTCTATGCATGTATCTCACTTGAATAGTGCGATATATGTAAAATCGATCATGAATCTTACGATTCACTATACGATTCGATGAATATTTATCCCTATGTTAGAAAATTTGAGTTCTTTTCAATCTTGTTGGTGTAAATTGCTATGATGTTTACTCTTTAAATGCAAGATTTATGATATAAAGTATTATTTGCCATTAAAATGCTAATATCTACAAACTTTTAATGTTTTCTCAATAAAAAATTTACAATTTCATCGTCATTTATAATTGATAATTAATCTTACAATACATAATACAATTTGATTCATGATTTCAAGAATAGAATTTTCGATTCACGATTCGTATCTTGATTTGATAGCCTTAATCAAAAGTAGTCCTTCGTAACAAAGTGAACCAAAATTTGAATTTAGCTAGGAATATTAATATATGAAAGTATCTCGAACAGAATTTTCTCTAGCATGGGGATATCAATGTGATGGCAAGTTGGCAACAATGAAATATAATTAGGGGAGAATTAATTAGAGGTCCCATGGAAGAAACATAATTAAAATGAGGTTCCACGAGTTGTTATGTGAGGCTAATAAGTTGTTATTGTTAGCCCTATAAGTTATAATTTACAACTTGTGAAACCTCATTTTTTAATTATTTTTCTTCCATGAGACCTCTAATTAATTCTCCCATATAATTATGAGTATCAAAATAGTTACCAGTCATGGCCATCCCACTCTCCCATCAAAGAGTCAATAACAGTAAATCCCGGTGAACCTCTGTGGATCTAAATTTCTGAAGAAGCTGCTCACAGATCTAGAGGTTAGATTTTGAAAGATGCACTTCATTATAGTAGCTTAATTAATCAATTATGCTACTTCCAAGCTCTAGCATCTGAATGTGAGGTTTTGCACATGTCCTAATTAGCATTCCAAATTAATTTTCTGACCAAACCTTTTCTCAATTTAGTTGGCCAAGAAAAGACCTCTCTGATATTTCTATATCTAAGCTGGTTGCTCACAATTTGGCACTGGCATGAACTTCAACTAAAGCTTGAAACAGTTGCTCACTATCTCACAAATCGTACCATGGTCTTCTCTGTTGATTGTTCAATTCATGGTATTTTTGCCAGGAACAAAATCAAGGCAAATTATTTGTAGCCAGTACATTTTTAAATAAAATAAAGACTTATCTCACTAGGTTTGATAGGAATGTTAAATTAGTTGCCTGTAAAGTAATAATATTCTGGCTTCGAACATTCTTATACATAGTGTCGTGTGTTGTCAATATATATCTAATTCTCCTTTCATACCATACAATTGACTCGATCAAAGGAATGCATAATAAATTATTGCCAAATGGACATATTCTCTGGAATTAAATTCCCTGCAGTGTTTATGTAAGACTGCATTACAAGGATTCTCCCTTGATTTGTAAGTAGCAAGAACCTAATAGATTGGTAAAATTACACCCCCCAAAAGCTTAATAACGGCGTTGAATTAATTAATATGTACCAACCAATACCAAAACAAATTACATAAATACAACATAGAAACCCCAATACCTCCACAAATAATGAGTCCTAAAGCTTTTAGTTCTAAAATGAACTTCATGAATGGGTGAAAATCCAGGAACCCAAAGAAAGGGATGTACAGTGACCTCGATAGAGATGCCTCATTGGATAGAAGAAGCTAGTAGGGGAGATTTTGGATGAAAAAGGCTCATGCAACCATTCTCTAGGTTCTCAGCCTCTTCTGTGCTTGATCTTTGTCTTCTCCATTTCCTGCATCTCTAAAATGTGTTACTGCTTGATTGCTAGAATGGATATTATCATGATTCTGCAAAAGCAAAATGAAATATAAGTTTTAAAAATTATTGGCGTAAATACTGGTTTTACATAAAGAACTTGGAATTTTGCACAATTCAGAGAATTCTTCAGGTAAAACATTCAGACATTGATGAAGATTAGGATGTACATTAACAAAGAACCTCTATATTTTTACCATTCTTTTTACAAGATAAATTTTGATGCTTCAAATATTTATATACTCATTTGATTAATTACTACATTGAAATGCAGAACACTCCCTGATTCAGACACAATGTTACTTAGAATAGTAAGGAAATCTGTTATGATATTTTAGAAATAAATTAGTATTTGATTTGATTGATTGATTCAGTCAATTATTAATTGATTGAGTTAATTAATTAGATTGATTAAGTAATTAGGGTTTGGGATTTTTATTATTATTATGTTGTTATTTTAATTATGGTTGCTAGTACATGTTGGGCTTAGGTTTAGTGAGGCCCAATTCTAATTAGGTCAAGATTATATAACTTGACATTAGGTTATTGTAGGAGTCTTGTCTTTTGAATATGAGTTGAATTTGTATTTGACGGCCGACGGTCGGTGTTTCTCTCTTTGTCTCTTATGGCCGACGGCCTCTTCTCTCTTTGACCCCTCTTTCTCTATTTCTTGTCTTCAACCCTCTAAAATCATTCTTCTTTAATGTTCTTGCTTAATCTTTATTAGCAAATAGCAATTTCTATAACAGTGGTACCAGAGCCTTTCTTTCCTTGGTCTTCCCTTTCCATGTTTAGGGGGAAAAATGTCATATGCGAAACTTGACGCCTTCTTTGATCGGCTTGAGAATAGAAGAAAAAGGCATGGGTATGATTTTACCCGTATCCGCCAAACAGGCTCGTTGGAAGATTTTCACTTTGCATGGGATTTACTTACTGCAAAGGTGGATCTATGTGAGGATTATATGGTGGACATTTATCTCCGCGCTTTGAAGCCGGAAATTGAACGACCCGTGCGCATGTTTAATCCTTCTAACATAATTGATGCTCAGAGACTAGCGAAAATGCAAGAAAGAATTCTTGAAAAGCAACGCCACTGTTTTGCCAATGCCCATGTATTTGCTCACATGTCTTCATCTTCTTTGGTCAACAATTCAAAGGCTGGTCCTCCGAAGAATGTAAATTTTGGATGTCAAAAGCAGAATAGAGGCACTAGACAACTTACTCATGCAGAGGAAGCTGACCACCGAGAAGAGAACTTATGTTTCTATTGCCATGAGAAGCTTTCCCCTGAGCATAATTGTCCTCAAAGGCGCAAATTCCAGCTCTATTTCGTTGAAGTTGATTCATTGCCTGAGAAAGAATTTGAAGAAATCAAAGAAATTGATGAAGGTGAGAGTGAACAGCCCCTGACTTCCACACATGCTATTGAAGGAAATAGTGGGTCAAGAAAAGATGCGCTAGGGTCTGATTTAACTATCAATAGATTTGGGAGTGGTTTTGGCAACCCAAAAATAGATTCTTCCATTCCATTGAATTTTCTCCTCCAACTTGTGATTTCTGGAAACAAGAGTGTAATAATTCTGATTCAAAAAAAGATGAAGAAGCTACTTGGCAGAAACCTGTGGTTGTTTCAGGTCACACGAGGTTAGAGAAGAAAAATACCCCTACAATCTGCATGCTTCACGTTTGGTTCAAGGGAAAGTTAGTGAACATGCTTGTAGGTTCTCATGAGCTCCAATGTGTAATGTACTTGAATGAGGATAATATCCAGTGATTAAAGGCTTGGTTTTTGCACGATTTGTCAATTCAAATATACTTAAATGGAGATAATATCCAATGGGTAAAACACTTGTACTCTGCATCATCCAAAGAGCAAGGAAAGCATGTGCTGCACATGATATGTCCCATAACAAGCTCACAGGCAAAGACCAATGTACGATGGAAGAAATATTACACACTTGGGTGTATGAGTCAAGGACACATATCATCACTATCAAGAAAGAGCCAGCTGCTGTCCAACACCAATTCAAGGGTCCATCTATGTTACTCAAGTCCAATCACGAAGAAGCTTATTACTTGGGCTTTAATAACTCTATTTCTTCCTACTCATATACTCCTTTTTAAGTGGTACAGAGGAGGTTTGATCAAGATGCTATGTGGGTCAGCTCAAAATTGTTCAAAATTGCTTCCAGAACAATTCCACCACAGCAGTTCCTTTTCCAGTGATTCTGAACTTTTGTTTTACATGATCCTTGAGGGCAAGGATCTCTTTGGGAAGGGGGTATTGTTATGATATTTTAGAAATAAATTAGTATTTGATTTGATTGATTGATTCAGTCAATTATTAATTGATTGAGTTAATTAATTAGATTGATTAGGTAATTAGGGTTTGAGATTTTTATTATTATTATGTTGTTATTTTAATTATGGTTGCTAGTACATGTTGGGCTTAGGTTTAGTGAGGCCCAATTCTAATTAGGTCAAGATTATCTAACTTGACATTAGGTTATTGTAGGAGTCTTGTCTTTTGAATATGAGTTGAATTTGTATTTGACGGCCGACGGCCGGTGTTTCTCTCTTTGTCTCTTATGGCCGACGGCCTCTTCTCTCTTTGACCCCTCTTTCTCTATTTCTTGTCTTCAACCCTCTAAAATCATTCTTCTTTAATGTTCTTGCTTAATCTTTATTAGCAAATAGCAATTTCTATAACAAAATCTCAACCAACAATCTATCTCCATGTAGCTAAGTTTAGGTTTCCTTCTATAAATTATTGATTCTGTAAATAACATAATGACTACAAAATTAGAGTGAGAAATAAATATGGCCACATGAGATTGATTATTTAAACGAGATATCCATCATTTTTGATCAACTTCCCCTTTGCCTTACTTTTGTAAAGCCATATTGCAATCAATCACAGTAGAGGACAGAAATGGGTTTAACTATATCTTCATTAGTAGAAAATATGCAGATCAAATGACAGCAGCTTTAACTATGTCTTCAATTCTTGAACAAATAATGTGTTTTAGCATTTAGTTTAGAGAGATGGAGGGAGGGAGGGAGGGGGAGAGAGAGTAATCTAAATAATCCAAACCCAGTTAATAAAATCATGTCTTATCTAAATCCTCCTAATAATAGAAAAATATCCAATTCTATTTAAATATATTTAAAATCCAAATAAGTCCTACGAACTAACGAATCAAAAAAGTAATCCCTCTATTCCTAAATATAGGTCCTCTTTAAGGAAGTGAGCTGGTTCCTAAATACGAATCATCTTTCTATTTTTTCTCATTTTCCAAAGTTATCCATATAAATGAACCTCAATAATAAACAAGAGGAGGGTAGGAATGAACGAATATGGTTAGGGAGTTTTATCATTTTAATTTTAACTAACTTAACTAATATCATTAATCTATACAAATTAGGTGAATAGATATTATGTTTAGGAACAAAGGAAATACACACACACACACACACACATGACTACACATCAAAGCGAGTATGTAATTGCAGGTCCTTGATGTCCTTAGTTTCATTGTTACTTCATTCCACAAACAAACCCCAAGTAAACAGAGCCACCATAGAATAAAAGAGAGTAGCTTCATACACATTGATATGAAGACTGATAAAGAGTAGGAGGAGGAGGAGGATGAGGAGATGGTGGTTTTGTTCTCAAAGAGGGAAGGGACAATTAATTGGGCGGCATTATATGAGAGCATGAAAGAGGGAAGGAGCAGTAAAAGGTGTGGAGAGGGAAAGACATAGGATTGAACAATTGTCATTGCCCTGTCATCAATCATTGTTGTAGATTTGTTGCAATCACCATAGCTGAAACTTCAGGGGAGAGAGTGAGACGAAGACACTTGCAGAAGATTATGGAGACAGCGTAGCCTAACAACCGAGAGCAGACAGAGGAGGAAGGAGAAGGAGGCAACAACCAAGAGAACTGAGAGATTGAGGTTGCAAAATGAGGAGGCTATAATTTTCAATAGAACAAATTATTGTGGGGATAGCCATGAATACTGTGGCTCCATAGAAATGGTCTATTTCCATCCAGGGAGGCAAAAAAGACCAGTTTCCAATTCCCTTCCCATTCCACCACCCAGGTTTCATTTCCATGAAATCAAAGAGGCCAAAAAGAGTAAGACCAGTCAATTCCATGCCCAAGTGTTTTGAATATTCATGTTTTTAAAGGCACGTCACTAGCAAGCAGGCAAGTCCACAAATGTGAACAATTTACTATAGAAGAATAATCTTGTCACATGTAGGAGTGAGTAATAATACCATTGGAACAGATGTACCACAGCCCAGTCCTCTGTTTGCCCGCTTCCCAAGATTAATTTGAACTGAAATGCTAGCTTGTGAGAGATCTAAACCAGCACTCTGTAGTGCCTGAGTCAGATTGTGCAACAGCCTGTTCATCAAATATTACATCAAATTATCATTAGGACTGAAGCAAAAAATATCATCAAAACAATTGCTGCATGCTTATTCCACTCAACAACAAAGGCTGGAAATCCAACAAAGTTTTCAAAATCAAAAGACCATGTACATCAGAGTCAGAACTCAAAGTTCATATCTACTCCAATCAATTGAATCCAGATTGAACCCCATTACTCCAACCAACATTTCTTGCATAACATGGAATTGAAATATTCAACAAACCGGACCAAAGACAGTACCCCACACACCAAGAATAAAATATTCAACCAACCAGACCCAAGACAGTACCCCACACACCAAAATTCAACTTCCATTCAAATTTCAGCAACACAAAACTAAGAGAAGAGATGCAATATGGCTACTTCATAGACAGCAGTTAGTGGTCCTAGAGGTTTTATTGTAAACTTTTTGAAACAAAGAAACTATCAACTCATCCGATTATACATTCAAACATTCATAATCTACTCTCCTTAATCACATCAAAATTCTCATTACTCGAAAAATGAATGGAGCATGAAATCAGGATAATGAATCAAGAACTAGCGATTAAAAAAACTCAAAGGATGGTTAGACTTGCAAAATATATATGAAAGGCACCATAATTTATCACAATGTTAATATTATGAAAAGAGGAACCAGCTATTTGTGGTAATGAATACAGGAAAACTATCAACTTTTGGCATCACCCACCCTTGAGAGTATGCACTTGAGATGCTAATTGTTCCTCCTTCAATTGTTAACTCTTCCTGTTGGTTCTGAGGTTCACTATTGGCTGGACATTCAGCTGATTGCCCATCAGAAATAGGTCCCTGAAGAGGATGGGCGAGTGCACCATCGCTTCTGACAGGAACAGACATGTTTGCATGCATAGGCATTGGCATCGGTATCCCCTTGCATTCTAAATCAGCTTGCCTCTCCACTGCTTTACTAATAATATCCCTGCTCTGTTCGGGATCGATCATATTTTGGGAGCCACTGAGCACAGTTGGAGACACACTAATGTTGCTTTCATCAAACTTCCCAGAAAAAGGTGATACAGGACCCGAACCATTCTTTACAGCTTGAGGTTGACCAAAGCTTTGAACACGCCAATGACTGTTTCTCTGTACCATAAAAGCATGTAAGAAAGCTACACCATTATAACTTTAATGGTTTAACCTGAAAAGAGTTCAATAAATAGAACACTAAAAGGTGGTCAATAACTACTACAATGAAGAAACTGTGATGAATTCTGCACATTTTGAACAAATATAGTGAACTAAAAACAAGCAAAGACAAATTCAGGTTTTCAATCAAATTTCTTAACTTTCTTTTTATCTACTTAATCATTCATCTGCTCATGTGTTCATTTCAATATGTGTTGGCGGAACATCCCGTCATACTTGGAGAGCATACAACTATCAAAATTTAATTTTTAAATCATGTACATATAGTAAAAAGACCAAGAGATAGATGTTTTCATAATTTCTTTGGATAATTGCATCTGCTTCTTCATCCACATCCCTTCAAGTATAATAAACTGCAAACTTTCAATTAATGTCACATATATTCTGAACAATGAAAACAAAATACTATGATCACTTTCTAAAAGATATGAAATGTAAAATATGGTCAAATGATTTGACCACATCAAAGTACTAGTTTCCCCAATTTAACCAAAATTTGCATCACTTTCTTTAACAAGGTTGCAGACTTCAAACCAAATTATAATAAACATTTTCAGAAAATCAAAAAGAAAAAAAATGTCGTAAAAGAATTTTCACAGAGCCAATATACAGAAGTAGATTGTTGTATAAATGAATACTATCATAACATCAAATACATTATAGAAAAATAAAGGACTACAAATTCATGAAAAAAGATAATATTATATGTCATTTATATTCATTCACCAACGATAGAATTTTATATTATTTTTAAAATCCAGCACATAAGCTACTGTAATCTTGAGATGAAATCAACAGCATTTCAAACCAATAAGCAAGCATAAGACATCTTTCATTTACCCAAGGCATCAACTTTGTGGGCTCTTGACCCCAACCCTGATATGAGCCTTCATACTTTTGTACTTTCTCCTGTAAGTACTGGACGTACTCAATGACCTAAGAACACAGATAAGTCACAGGTGACATGAATATATATTCTGAATCAATTTCAAGAAGTTTGACTAGGTGATTGCCATCTCAATATACCTCTAATAGGAAGGATGCAGTATCCCTCTTTTGGTCACTATGAGGGATGAGATCTCTTAATATCTGGAATCTGAAACAAGGGGTCAATTTTCATCAATCTACAGCAAGATGACTCATTGCAATAACTGATGCTAGACAAATGCAGTAAAATCCCCGAAAGGAAACAAATTCCAGGTTATGCTGGTGCAACATATAACTCTGTTGGCTTCCAAGTCATAGGTGATGATATCATATGCTTTGCAACTCATATAAAACAAATTACATTGATAACACCAACACTTGTTTTGACCATTTCTGTTTTAGTCCTACAACATATTACTAACCTTTGCAAATCAGATTAACGAATATTCCAAAAGTGATGAAATGTCATCACAAAACCAACAAATTTTCATCCGAGGTCCGTTGTTTTAAGACTGTTGCGGCTTAATATGAGACACAGAAACTTTTTAATTTCAGCACCAGTAAACACTCATTTAAATAGAATGTCTAAGTTATGTCACTGATGCCTTTCATCTTTGGTGATGAGAAATGTCGAAATCACCAACATAATTAATTAGTTGAACATAAGACATAACACATGGTTCACCAAATTGTTGAGGCTCAAAGACTAGACTTTCCGCACATACCTCTCATTTATCTTGCTTCGCCTTCGCTGCTCAGTTACGGAATGTTTTGATCTTATAGCACTAGCCTTATCAAGAGCTTTAGCATCTGTTTTAACAGGAGGCATTCCAACATAAGAACTCCAACTAGTCCAAAATTAACAGTAAAGAATAAGAAAAAGGTCAACCCAGCTCTATTCCCCACTTGGTGAGGGTGCCGGGAAAGGGAACATACTATGTAGCCTTACTTCTGCTTTACGCAGAGAAGCTGATTCAAACTCACGACCTCAAAGCCCACAACAAGCGAGCATACTGTTAATCCAAGCCGGTCCAGAAATTCAGACATGAAGCACACATTTTATACACAACCAAGATAATTCCTCTCACATTTTTTCCAGATAAGAAGTCTACTAAAAACGCATAAAAATTCAACCTAAACATTTCCAATAAAAAAACCTCAAAGTCATGAACTGATAACTAACTTCCTCACAGACACAGCCAAAAAAATATGTTAGGATTGTCCACATAAGACTAACACATAACTAACAGAAATTGCAAAGTGGGTTATACTTACAAGATAACATAACATAAAAAAAACATTTTTTTAAAAAAAATAATAAATCAAGAGGCAACATAACATAAGACCTCGTAGAAATAAAACAAATATAGCCAAAAACCGGATCTACCAGCACGTAAAACGAAAAGGGTATTCTTAAAAATGTTACCTTTGTTGGTATTACTATTAGGTGTGGTGGAAGAAGGGCCTTCCCTTTTAGAACCAAACTCTTCTTCCTCGTACTCATCCTCTTCCTGATTTCCTTTCCCAGCCCTCATTCTTGTCCCTACAACAAAGCCTTGATTTTTACAGCTCTCGGATTCGGACAATATTACCCTCCCAATCTGCCGATCAAACAAAAGAAGGTGGAGGGTAAAATTGAGAACCCAGAAAAATGGGGAGATGGGGAATTGGAGGAATCGAAGAATTGGTTAGGGATTTGAAGAAATGGTGAATGAAGTGTGTTTGGAGTGAAAGGCTTAATTCGAGGGAGAAGTGAGGGGAATTTGATAAGAATGAAGATTTTTTTTTTTTAACTGAATGATAAGAAATTAAGAATGAAGATAATTTGTAACAAATCTACTCATTCAAGTGATCATAGTCATATGCATAAATTTTTTGAAGCCTAAAATATCAGTGGAAGAGTTATGGTGAAAAAGGTATAGTTTTGCCACCAACTAATCATTTCTCACAATAGTTCAATGGTTTTTCTCACAACTAACAACAAAAAAACTAAATTGATTGGTTTATTGCAAATAAGAGGTGTGGATTCTTATTGTATCAAAAAAAAAGAGGTGTGGATTCTTTGGGATGGTTACCACTGCTCAATGGCTTTTCTGGTGGGAACGGTTCTTATCTACCCACAAATTCTTATGAAGGAAAGATGAAGACTTACATACCTATTTTGTATTCCAATAATTTTTTAATTTAATAAAATTGTCTATGTAATTTGAAAAAAATAATAATTATTTCTCACAAACCAATGAATGGAAATTGAGTCTTAATTTTATGTTAAATTCATCACTTTTTCCAAATTAAATCTCCACTATATGACATGTTTCACATTTTTAATCTCCATTAATGATAAGGGTAAAGTGAGAAAAGAGCATTAAGCGTCGGTTGGTGCATTATATTAAGACCAAATATTGTAAGTAGTTAGTGCTTTAAAATAAGGACCGGAGGGAGTACTATGTAAACAAAGTCAACTATTTTTTTTTCTAAGAATGGAGAGACTAGAGAGTATGAGCGAACCATTGGTTCCACAAAAAGACTTGATATACTAACAAATAGGTTGGACACTAAATTTCTTTTTACAGTTTAGTTTGATTTGAATAAGACACATAGAATAATTATAAAAATGGAAATTAAATCTTAACTAAGAAAACTAATCGACTTCCTATAGTGTTTGATTTTTCTCCTTTTACAGTTTTACTAGTCTAGAACTCTTCATTGCTTTAAGAGGGTTTGTCGATAAATTAAAGGCATTCAAATTGAATCTTCGTAGGTGATTTTAATTACACTAACTTAAGTGCAAGTCTAATATGATTGTGAAATTAAAGGTCGGTTGGTATATTTCTACCCTACAAGTAATTAAGTTCAAAAACTTAATTAATCTTACACAACTCAATTGAAGGTCTACTCGTCTAGTGTAAATTTTCTATGTCTAAACACCTATAAAACTCCAAATAAAATTCCAATGAAATACCTCTTGTTTTAGGATTGGTAAGCACACAATTAAATCAACAAATATAACATCAAAGCAAATAAAGTTTAAAATTATCATCCACCACTCCATAATCAAATTACAATAATTCAAGACAAAGGTTTAGTTGCACAAGCTTTTAATAAATACATCGAATCACATACAAGCTCATCTCATCATTACTTTAGCCACATTCAATCAATCACACATTTATCAAAAGGGCAAAGGTGCACCCAGTAGCATGGTAAATTCAAAATGGTGCATCTAGTAGCATACTAAATTTGAGGGTGCAAATTTAGCAGTTATAACATGAAATGGGGCAAATTTAGCAGTTATAACATAAAATGGGGCAAATTTAGCATCCCGTTAAAAATGACAAACCACTGTTACTGAGAGGTGGGTCCAATAAGTTTTTAATTGACATGACATACAGGTGGCATTACAATGTGACAATAGTTTGCATTTTGAATAAAAAGAAAAATGGAAATTTGAAGAACGCTTAAATTTGAAGACACTTGCATATGAACTTTGCAGAACTAGCAGTAGCATAAAGAAACACAACATAAAGAACTAGCAGCAGCAGCATCAGAAAAGCTCGAAAAATGAAAATTGGTGGTGATAATTAATGAAGATGCACCTCTCAGTAACACTGGTTTGTCATTTATAACGGGGATGTTAAATTTGCCCCATTTTATGTTATAACTGCTAAATTTGCTCCATTTTATCTTATAACTGTTAAATTTGCACCCTCAAATTTAGTATGCTACTAGATGCACCATTTTGAATTTAACATGCTACTGGGTGCACCTTTGCCCTTTATCAAAAAAATTTCATCATCACATGTCTATACTAACATCACGCGGCACAAGGGAATTAATGGGCTACTTATACAATAATGAAATTCAAATTAATCACACATGCAAAATCAAATTAATACATAATGGCAACTTAGGTGATAAAGAATTTGATGTGGTTATTTTCATCGAAGGGCTAGCTGATGAGCAAACTGATATACACATCCTACAGAAAATTACAAAGTGAATAAAGATGGATAGAGGTGGTGGTGAATTTGAAGTTGCTGAAAGAATAAAGAAAATGATAGAAAATAAGCATTATTTGCTTATTTTTTATGACATTAGGCACTAACTCGATGAGATTTGTGCAAAGTTGTATGTTTTAGAGGACAAAAAAGATAGTAGGGTGGTGATAACCATTTGTTTTATCATCTTGCTTTGAAGTCAAATTGTGTTCAAAGTAAAGTCTCTCAAACCGTTATCCCACTGAAGCATGGAAAATGTTTCGAAACATTGTCAGTAACAATTATTTATTAGTGTCACGTAGGACAGTGTTAAATGCATTTTAAGGTCCTTTTCAAAATTGGGGACTAGTTGTTATTAATTATCAGTACAAACCAGAGGGACTAAAAACACATGTTTTAAACTTGAGAGACCAAAAATTATGTTAACCCTATATAGATTTATAAACTATGATAAATAATTTTTTTCAAGGTGAGAGGGTCTGATATCAGTAGCTTTTCGCAAACATAAATGGGTGGAACAATTTGCTTTCCTTTAAATTATTAAGAAGCGATTTCAAAATTTGGTATCATACATATGAGTTTAGTTTTATGCTCATGACTATGTGAATAAAACCTATTTGAGACATAATTACCATATTTTAAATTTTTTAATTGGCAATAATGATGTTTGTAAATTAGCATATAGGAAATGACATACTTCATTCTCCTCCGCCTTGCACAAGTTAATTTTTAATTGATTTTGTGATATTTTTATTACTTCTAGATAATAAATAACAAGCAATCCAATACTTCTTCGTTTATGTATTTAAGAGTGAAAATTAATGTTTTTATGATTTAATCCCTTTTATATATGGGTATGATTAAATTTGTTAGCTTTTTCAACTTTACCAACGTTTGGTTGCATTCTCATTTACACTCATTTATAATATTATTACCACATTTCTTTCTATTATAAACTTAATAAGAAAGAAGCATAAAATTTAAGAAAACAAAATTATATTAAACATAATTGTTTATTTCAAATACTTTCTTAATATGTGTGTTCTATTTGTCGTGATATAAGAGGGTATCATCTCTTATTGTTGAGTGTTAGTAGACGAGAGGTGTTAATAGCTTTTTAGATTATATTAAGGGCGAAGACCCAGTTTTTATACATAACTATTGTCTAAGGATAAAAAATAGCATACAACTATTTAAAAGGTCACAAATGATTCTCAACTATTGGACATTGGATAAAAAGAGAAAAGAATTACCTTTTTATTTTTATGATGTTGTTAGAAGTATGTAATCTTTCTTAATTAATACTCCCTCCGGTCCTAAATATAGGACTTAGATGACTTTTTTGAAAAATCCTAAAAAAAGCAAAAAATAAGTTAATTATAAATTGATTTACCTAATTTTTTCTCTTAAACTAGTTTATTTTACTTATAAGTTAATGGATAATCTAAAAATATATCAAATATGTCATTATTTAATAACCTATTTCACAACCTTAATCTTTCCAAAAAAAAGTTATCTAGGTCTTATATTTAGGAACGGAGGGAGTATTCCACTAATATGACAATAAGATTACACTTGAAAAGTCCAAAATGCCCTTTATAAATAAAAATAGAAGAATGGGGAAAATATGTTTTGTTTTGTTTTATTTATAAGGGAATTTTGTACTTTTCACATATAATCTTATTGTCATATTAATGAAATATCATTTTTATCCAATGTCCAACAGTTGAGAATCATTTGCGACCTTTTAAATAGTTATATACTATTTTTTATCACTGGGCAATAATTATGTAACAAAATTGGGTCTTCGCCCTTATATTAATGTAATTCAAGAAACTAGACACTTCTTGAGTCGATTGTGAAAGTTGAACATGTGCATTGCAGTTGGGAGAGGAATACGTTGGATGGCTATCACGGCTGCTGAAATGGACTTTTCATTTGATTGACCCACCCGTATGGTGAATTATGGAGCTGCTGAAGAGTGATGAGGAGGGCATAGTTTATTGTCGATTATGTTCTTCAAAAAATATTCATTGAATTATAATTCATATGTGACACAGGTTTCGCTCATATCAAAAAGAAAACATTTTTCATGAAGTCATGTGTTTGAATATGCACGCCATATATAGGAGTTTACGAATACTTAATACTACCTCCGGTCCTAAATATAAGACCTAGATAACTTTTTTTTGGAGAGATATAATGTTGCGAAATAGGTTATTAAATCATGACACATTTGATATCTTTTTAGATTATTCATTAGCTTATAGGTAAAATAAACTAGTCTAAGAGAAAAAATTAGGTAAATCAATTTATAATTAACTTATTTTGCTTTTTTTTAAGATTTTCCAAAAAAGTCAATTAGGTCTTATATTTAGGACCGGGGGAGTATTTTTCAAGCCAAATCACTTGCATCTCATTAAAAATAAATAACTAATTAATGATTGGTTTCAAATAAGAGTAATTAACCACTTAGTTATTTTTCTATAGGTGTGCCTTAAATAAAAATAATACCCCGCGTGTGATTTATCGAAATTAAAGGGTAATTATCTTTAAAACAACACGAAGACAGCGAATTGAACAACACAAAATTATAAATTTCCCTATACATAGTAGATAGCATGAAACGCAAAAAACCGTCTCTACGTAAGGCCACCAACGAATGATTAGGTCACCGAGCCGAATTCGACCATATTGATCATATATGGAACGTGCACACAATCTCCCACCATAGCCGAACTCATCGCCACCGAGCTCGTCACCACCGCCGTATGTCACAGCTCTCTTCTTCCCTTGTTATTTCCGTCTCACCCCACCATCTCTCCACCACACCATGTTTGGTCGAGTATGATAGGTGATGAACAGACCGGTACATTTCTGAAGTGGCAGCACACGGGCTATTTATAAGCATTTCATAATGCTTGTAATTAAATTGCAAGATTTTCAATTAATTGTATGATATGTCAAATTAAGTACAAATTTGAATATTTGATATTATTTCCGAATTACAACTTTAAAATTAATTTCAAATCAATTATATCAATGATGATTAGCTAATTGCAAATCAAAATTAATGTCAAATCAATTATTGATATGTCAAATTAATTACAAATTTGAATAATTGATATTATTTCTGAATTACAAAATTAAAATTAATTTCAAATCAATTATATTAATGATGATTAGCTATTTGCAAATCTAATTTAATGTCAAATCAATTATTGATATGTCAAATTAATTCGATTTTATTAATGTCAAATCAATTATGTGTGGAAACAAAATTAATTATTGATTTTATTAATTTATTCAACTGGGACACTTGTCAGACAACTATGATGCCAAGTGGGCCAATGACGTCGAAGCTACAAGCTTCTAAGATATATAATTGATTGAACTAAAATAGTTCTAACTTGAGTGATTTTTTATCACCAAGTCACCTTAAAACTTGACTATTAAACAGAAAAACAGAACGCTCCTTCATGGGATTAACCAAATTTAACTTTGTGAGGCGAAGAGAAATGCTTCATGGCGGAGACCATGGCGGCGTTGGGCGCCCCACCAGACAGAGGTGCCACAGCCTTACTTGTGTTAGCGTCTCCACCACCAAAGAAACTGACTGGAAATAGTCTGTGGATGATGGACCAAAGTGACCAGCTTTTCTTCTTCTTTATTGTCGTCTTGTAACCCATCAATCTGTTTCTTTGTAAATTCGGGAACTTGGATAAGCTATTGATTGATTAAACTCTCTGCTACTCTGCTTCACCCGGATGATTTGCTTATGATTATTATTATGGTTCATTTGTGACTGTCCTTTTTATATACATAAAGTCTTGATGGATATTTAATTTCTTGCTGAATAAGCTAAAAGCGTGGTCATAAAATTTGTATTATTCTATTCTGTCAAATAAAAGTATTGTTTCTAGGAATCTGCATCCGTTTTGGTTACTTGATGAGCATGATGATAGTTGTGAGTGAGACGAAAGTACCTTGGAAGGTGAGGTCTTCATTAGGCTAAGATTGAGAGCAACTAGCTAGCCAATAAGAACCAGCCACATCAACATCTTCCAAACTGCAATGATATTTATCATTAATTCGATGAAAAAAGAAAATTTACCATTATTATTTTGTTTTCACCCATATGTTTATATTTTCATATTTTGTTTTATATGAATATGTTTGAAGATTACGTGGAAAGCGTGTTTTTTATTCATATAATTTGAAACTTGAATCAGAGAGCTCTGTAGCAGTCAAATCCTTCCTTATTCGATCAACACAAGTTAATTTTCTTGATTTCTATATCTCTCTTTTACCAACTATCGTATTCATTTATTTTTCAATATGAAATGAAAACTAAGACACACGCACATATAATTTATATTGACAACTTTCTCTCATATAGGAAAAAATGAATGCAATTGGCATTGAGTGAAGATTTTGATTGCTTTTATTTTTAAGATTTTTAAGTTATTTCTTAATTAAAGTAATACATAAAGATAATGTAAAAATACTCTAATTATTTACATAAAAGCACTTGATGTAAGAATGGTCCATAAGTGTGACGACGCGCGGTATATTAAACAAATTCTATTTTTCCTCATAAGCTGAGTTTCCTGATTAATATGTGTGTGTGTATAAATATATTAGAAAGAATTTCTTATCCCATTTCTAAAAAAGGTATAGAACAAATCATTTTTGGTTTTAAATGCTGAAAAGTAGCAACTAGCAAGAGCTTACGAAATCATTTTATTGGGATATTTCCTAAATTAACATATGAAATAAATAAATAGTAGACATTAAGATATAAGTTATCATTGACTAACATAAAAAAATATTTTTCCTTTGAAAAACAATTCTAGTTTTGTTAAATAAAAAATAAAGAAGCTTTAAATTGTGGCTTCAAAACTGAGTACTCATTTCTTGAATAAACTTAGCTTCTTGTGTTGGCTGTTGTGTAATCCAAAAATGAAAATCCAAGCGATCATATTTTAAGAATTCTGTCCAGAAAAGTGGGCTTTTTATTTGTGTCTAAAAATATTATAAGATGTTACTAGCACTTAGCCCAATTTAGGTGTAGTTTATGTATTTTAACCATTGCTATGACAAATGATATATTGAGTGTTTAGATAGATTTGGACAGTTAAACTACCCACAACAAATCTATTAAAACAAGGTGAAACCGTGAAATATTACCAAAAGGTAAAGCCAAATCACATTACAATGAGACCTACTTGACTCAAAAAAAAAATGATGAGCGCACACACATTGTATTCATTGATACACAAAATAGCTACTTCAAATGTGCTATGAAAAAGTTTGGCTAAAATACTTAACCATAAAAAAGTCAACATCTTTTATCAAAAAAAAAAGTCAACATCTTGTTTGGCTCTGCAATTTAGACACTACACATACAAAGAACACTATTGCACATGAATTAAGTGGCAAAAAGCTACATCATTTACTAAAATTAATATATATCCAATATAGTTATTAATGCATGATATTACCAATTTATCATAATTATATATTTTCATTTATATTCTCTCTTGCTTGTTATTATATATAAACATTATTAGGGTTAATTTGAAAAACAATTTTGAAAAAAAATAGAAAATGATCTTATATTTAGACATGGAGGGAGTATGATATAAGAAATTGATTGTATGTAATAAAAAAAAAGAAATTGATTGTAATCAAAATAAATATTATATATATATATATATATTATTAATTACAATCATATAATCTATCTATGTGTCCATCCACACAGACATGATACAATCATTTGTAAAATTTAAAAACAACAATTTTTTTTTGAAAAAAAAAATAAAAAATGGATGACTTGAGAAAGCTAAAAGACTTGTATGTATGGATTGACGGACCCTACCCTTTGACAAAACACAAATCTGATAAATCTATCTAACTGAGTTGTTTTATTTGAAATAACGTATATAATAACAATGAAAAAAGACTAAAAAAAATTAATCCAATTCTTACAATGTCTGATTTTTTTTTCCTTTTACTAGTCTTGAACTCTTTATTGCTTTAAGAGTGTTTGTCAATAGTAGGGTGGTCATAACCACTTGTTTCATGTCAAATTGTGTTCAAAGTGAAGTCTAACTCAAACTGTTATCCCCACTGAAGCATGTAAGATGTTTCGAAACATTGTCGGTAACATTCATTCATTACATTTAAACAATCATTTGCTTTCATTTTATTAGTTAAATATCTAGTCAACTCATAATAATCTGGTGTCACGTCATTGTAACTAACAAAGTTAGTGTCACGTAAAACAACTTAACGGTGTTAAATGCATTTTCATGTCCTTTCAAAATTGAGGGACTAACTGTTATTAATTAACAGTGCAAACCCGAGGATTAAAAACACGCGTTTTAATTTAATTAGACCAAAAATTATGTTTACCCTATCTAGATTTATAAACTATGCAAATAAATTTTTTCAAGGTGAGAGAGTCTGATATCACTAGTATGGGTGGAACAATTTGCTTTCCTTTAAGTTATTAGGAAGCGATTTCAAAATTTGTTATCAGACATATGTGTTTTATGCTCATGACTATGTGAATAAAACCTATTTGAGACATAATTACCATATTTTAAATTTTTTAATTGGCAATTATGATGTTTGTAAATTAGTATATAGGAAATAATATACATCATTCACCTCCTCCTTGTAAAAGTTATTTTAATTGATTTTGTGATATTTTTATTACTTCTAAATAATAAATAACCAAGCACTCCAATACTTCTTCGTTCATGTATTTAAGAGTGAAAATTAATATTTTTATGACTTAATCCCTTTTATATATGGGTATAATTAAATTTGTTAAAACATACCAGCTTTTTCAACTTTACCGACATTTGGTTGCAAAACGTGACAAAATTTTATTATTTAATATTTGTTTGTCGCGCCACTTGTCGCGACATACATACATAAAACACGAGAATATTTTTTTTTCCGGCTCTTTGTCTTTTGTCGCGCCCAAAAACAAAATCTTCCGTGACAAAAGACATATTTTGCTTGACATAATTATAAATGTTTTTTTAAAAAAAAAAATTGTCACACTTGTTGTTTGTTGTTTGCGTGACATTTAATGCGCGACTACAGCATAAATTTCTTATAGTGTTTTCATCTAACAACTTTTTAAAAAAATCAGATAACATTATCCAGATATTTTTATAGCCCAGTTAAATGGAAATAGAGGTTAAATAGATACCATTTAATATGAATGAAGTTCAAATAGGGGAGAGAACTCAATGGATGAACTGACGATGCAAAATGAATATACACCATTCTGATTTGGTCCAATATATGTATGTACATACACACACATCAATTAATCCGACCAAATCAGAAATATTATTATCTCCGACTTTCACATGATTGTATTATTAATTTACTATAAAACAATATACACACAAATACATATGAGAAAGTTGGTCCAATATAATGCACGAACGTACGTAACTGACAAAATAATATAACAATTGACAAAATATATTATAGTCAATCTGAGTCGAAAGAATAAAATATATATAACAATTGAAAAGATCGATTTGTCCATAAGTTAATTAAAGCTAATCAATTTCGCTTGTCATGTTATAGTAACTTTAGTTTGACAACCCCTAAACAAATAAAAGCTTTACCTGGATCACTACTTTTATGAATGTATACTATACCCGTAGGCTATAATTGCATACTGATTTGTTGACTCTGACCATCAATATATTATTTGGTTGCCATCCTCATCAGTCACAATCAGAACCATTGAAGAAGCCCAAAACAAAAAACCAAATAAATTTCCAGAAATTTTCAATTAATTTCACTATGAACAGAGTCAAAAAGAAAAGAGCCATCATCATTGTTTAAAAACGTTTAATTTGAATGAAAAATATTCCAATTAAGAATCTTGATGCACACGGTTTGAACTACCTTATTCATCAAGAAAAGGTTTGAACCTTCCATTTATGTGCATGTAAATAAAGGACAGTTTACAAATCCAAAATCGCAGACAAATTGATCAAAGTCAGAAACAGAAGTAATAAAAAGCTTATAATTTCACAAAAAGTAAGTAAAGCTGAAAAATGGGGTTATAAGGCGAAGAAGAAAAGCTTGCCTCTGTGGCTTATGTTCCATGAGTTACTTTCCATGAAGGCCTCAGAAGGTGGCGGCCGAGATGATGAGAAGACCGGTGAGGATGCGCCGGAGGCTACCCTTGTGGCCACAATGAAGCATTTCTCTTCAATAACGCATAAAGTAAGATTTGGGTAATCCAAAAAGATGCATACACAGAGAGAACTATATAATTAAGGATTTTTTTGTTCAATGTGAAGAACATCAATGGTCTTAGACTCTAAATCAGAAGGCAAATATTTGACACTGTCATGATTTTTTGCTGCATCCAAATATGTAATTCTAATTTTCCTTGTGAAACTGCGATTTAATGTAATTCAAAGAGGAGGAGACTGAGAGTTGATGAAGATTCCTTCTCTTACTATGTTGTCTGTGTGTGTTACTCCCTCTGTGCCTAAATATTACATCACTTTCCCTAATTTGATTAGATTAATGTTATTAGTTAAGTTAGTTATATAATAACACATGATATTACTAATTTACTCTAACCATATACATTTATTCTCACTCTCCCACTCTTACTTGTTTATTATAAATAAACATAATTGTGAATAATATTATTAACCCCTCATCATCAACATAGTAACTAACCTTTATTTATATTTGTGTGTGTGCGCTTATAAAATATAGTATAAAACATTTCACACAACTCTGCTCGAGTTAGACCAGCAATTTTATCGATCAAATAAAAAAATAGAGCCGCAATGGATTCTTCTTGCATACATGTGAGTCTCACATGCATTCATGCCATGCCAGTTTCTTTTTCTTTTCCTTTTTGCTGGAAAAATTTACAAATGTACAAAACTAGTGGTGTTGTTCAAATAGTACAATACAATTTCTCATTTATTATACATCATATAGAACATATACATGCCACTCCTCAATAATGCTTTGGGATGAAACCCTACATACATCATGAAGGTGGGTCTCTTTCTTAAAGTTAACAATATAAAACGACTTTTCTAATTAAAAGACCCTCTTTATTATCCATATGTATACATATTATTCACTTGAAGAAAACTTTTAATGAACTAATTGAATCGCACTTTGTGAGGTGAAGAGAAATGCTTTGAAGCTGCGACCAGTGCGGCTTTAGGGCCTGCCTTGTGATGATCAGCCACCATCGTCTTCTTCACTTCAACACCACAGTCATTATTGAAGCAGACCTTCAAGAATCTGAAAA
The DNA here is from genome assembly GCA_029929735.1 of Mimosa pudica. Classification (NCBI taxonomy): domain Eukaryota; kingdom Viridiplantae; phylum Streptophyta; class Magnoliopsida; order Fabales; family Fabaceae; genus Mimosa; species Mimosa pudica. The sequence continues at coordinate 6,388,136 of JAKELP010000035.1, forward strand.
TGGGTGAAACCCATCTTCTTCTCTTACTCACACCGTCACCCATTGTTTTTGCTTCTTCTCTGATCAATTCCAAAGCGAGAGAATGTTGAGTGCTAGTTAAACATACACTCGTTAATCTGTATGCCGCACAAATTGGAGAATCCGATATGATTTAAATGAATAAAAAGGACCATCATTTTGTGTTTGTCGTCGTTTGAAAAAGTCATTTAATTAAACTTGCCCAACAAGCATCAAACTTAGTCAACAAGTGCCTTTTCTTTCATTTTTCTGTTTCAAAAAGAAAATTCCATTATTCTTTTGAAATTGTCTCAAATTTTATTCTATATACCGCGTCCTAGTAAGATAGTTTGAGAAATATATTCACATAAGTTTTTTATTTTGGATTTTTTGGTTTTATTATAAATATCATTGGACTTTTGTTTTCTCTATTCTTTGGCACAAAATAACTCCCAATAATACCTTTGATGGAGATTCCCGATCCAGCATATTTTATGATATAATATGTTTTTTTAGGTAATTTTCCACCTGAGTATCCTTAACCCATTAAAAAAGCTTCCTGACTAACTCATCAATATTTTTTTATAACTTTAATTTGATATTTTATAATGAATAAATAAATTTAAATAACTTCATTAATTTTGATAAAATTGTTATTTGTTGGCATGAAGATGGGTGAAGGAGATCATATTTTAAAGAGAGTTAAAGAAAGGACCAAGAAAAAAGAATAGTTATCAGAAAGTTAACAAAAAGTGTAAATATTTAAAAGGTTCTACTTACATTAAAAAATCAAAATATTAAATGCCCTTATATGTCTCCCACATCATTCGTTCTGTTTTTTCTCTCCTCCGTTCTCAATTTTCAAACCACTGCAAAGTCATTAAAACAGTTAAATTTGCAAAATCAAAAGAAAATTTAAAATATAGAATCATATATGATACGTTTATCAACTAAATTTAACGAGAATGCAGGACATAGAAAAATCAAAAAATACTCAGCTAATTATAAAGAGAATGATGATGTGTTGTGAGAGGGTGAGCGGGAGATCGGATTGCATAGTAAAGATTGATGTAATAAGAAAGGTAGACAAACATGAATTAAAGATTAGTATTGTTTCAGAAACTCTGTTTTATATGTCCTTAATATCAACTATACATATTTCCTGTTTTATAAGTCCTAAACCCTAAACTATACATATCTTTTTTTTTTTACCTTTTACCTTATATTCACATTATTTCCCTTCCTTCTCGTTGATCTCCCTACAATTTGTTCTCTTTATCCTCCATTTATCTCCCATTTACCTTTCCGCCTTGCGTCCATAATTGACTTCAAATTGAGGTTCTCTCTTCTCTTGTGTTCCCTCAGCTTTCCACTGAGAAAATTAAAACATTTCTCTAGTCAAACCTGCTGAACATAAAATATTACTTCAATATTGAATATTCATTATAATTACTTCTTTTTTATCAAACAACATCTGTAAAAGAATAAATCAAAAGTATCAAACATTTCCAATCACACGTTTTACAAACACCTTGCATGCATTCAATCAATTTGGCAAGCTTCAATGACATATATTTTGCTTAAAATCACAACCCAGACTTCATATATAACAACAAATACATCCTTCCTATTTAATCACTAAACCTTCATATAGAGCACAACATGAAATTTAAAATGAGCAATTTTTTCAGAGTAACAACCAATATTTTTATGGGTTAAATATCATTCTGGCCAATGAATTATTTTGAAAGGGTCAATTTGACCAAAGAACAATTAAATGACTCATTTTGGCTAAAGAACATTAAAAATGGTCCATTTTGCCCAATGAGCCACTAGAAAATACTAAAATACCCTTGGGACCTAATTAATACTCCCTCCGGTCCTAAATATAAGACCTAATTGACTTTTTTAGAAAATCCTATAAAAAAGCAAAATAAGTTAATTATAAATTGATTTACCTAATTTTTTCCCTTAGATTGGTTTATTTTACCTATAAACTAATGTATAATCTAAAAATAAATCAAATATGTCATGATTTAATAGTCTATTTTGCAACCTTAACCTCTCCAAAAAAAAGTCAATTAGGTCTTATAATTAGGACCGGAGGTAGTATAATTTTCTGAAGATGTGGGTCCCACTTTTAAAAATAAAAAAATTACACATTTACACCCCACCCCTCTCTTCCTCATCCCTCCTCCCCCTCACCGACCATCGACCACCACCGTCCCATCCTGCATCTCCCTCTTTCCGCCATCCTGTAAAAATTGTAGTTGTGAGATAACATAACAATAGTACATACTACATAATACATAATTATTCAAAAGTTTAATAATGAAGCTCCTCAAACTTTGACATAGGAACAAAAATGAGATTTTCCTTAATATGATGATGTTATTAAAAGTGAAAAGTACAAAATGTCCTTATAAATAAAAATATGAATATGAATTAAGCATGACTATCTTTTTTGCGGCTAACTCTTATATTATGGACCGGAGGGAGTACACGATAATAATGTTAAGATTTGAATTTTTATACAAATTTTTGAAAAACTTAATAACTGCAATATTTTAAATTAAAAATAAGCCTTTACATTTGATCAAAAAAAAAAAATCCTTTACATATAAAGAGCCAAAGCCCAGTGTAACAAAAAAAAAAAGAGCCAAAGACCAGAAGCTTTACATGGTATGGAAAGAGTTATAACTTATTAGAGGCAGAGTGACCGTTGGATTCCTCAAACCCTCACTTTGTCTTTCCTCAAACTCACTCACACACCCCACAATCCTTCATTCGAGGTGAAGATCAAATGTACGTGTTTAGCTCACTTCTTCTTCTTCTTCTTCTTCTTCTTCTTCTTCTTCTTGTGGCTATGACCTATAGGTATGTATGAAACCATTTTGGCTCACAAAAATCACTACTCTAATTCTCTGTTTCCTTTCCTTTTCTTTCCCATACACCCCTTTCTTTCATTTAATCCCCTATTTTAATCCTTCCCATTTCACCAAAATCCAAACTTTATATCAAGGATTTGACTGTCTCTGCGTCTTTGAATCCAAAGCTTAATGGCCTAGAAAGAAATGAAGTAATAATGTAAATGGGTTGATCAGAGGTAGTGTCTTAGTATTATTGACTGTTTCTTTTATATATCTTCATTCTCTATTTTCTTTTATTGTTGGGTTTTGTATGATCTGGGTTTGTGTTGTTTTTGGGTAGACTAAGGATCTGATGCAGCCTGAAGTAGTGGATCTTTTAGGACATCTTCACCAGGTTTAATTTCTTTCATACCCTTCTTCTATTTATTTTTCACCCAAAGATCAATTTTTTCGCCTTCTATTTTGTAAACAATGTTTGGCAAATTTATACTGTTTATTTCTCCTGGTAGTGCTGTTCAGGGAAATTGAGTCATCAATGATTGATTAGGAACCCAAATGTGTGTAACTGTAATCAAGAGGAAGATTAAAAACTCATTTTATTAAAATTTTCGTAAATTTTGGAAATAAAGTTATGATTAATTGACATCTTGAATAGGATTAATGTTAATTGATTTTCTAGTGCTATTCTTTCATAATTAGGACATAATGTATTCTTGTGTACAACATGTTTGTTCTGTATACGTGCAATGAAAATAAAATGTATAATCAAGTTTGTGGTACTTTCTTCTTCACTCTTGCAAGTGCTTTTTCTCAACCTTGATTTTTGTCCTACAATGACTCTAGGAGCCTCTGAAACCAATGAAAAGTATTATTGTCCCTACTTCGGTTGCACTATTTTCTAACTGATTTTTATCTTTCTTTTGTAAATTGCCCTTTTCTGTTTAGACTAACGAAATCTAGCATCCTCTTGGTATTGTTTTGTGCAGATTGAACAATGTTTTTGTACACAATAATAAGGAAAAGCAAGCTACCCGTGCATCGCACTGCAGTACTCGGTGTTGTTCAGTCAACCTTTTATTTAATAATACTCTCATGGCTGTTTCTAAAAAATATTATAGCGTGCAAATTTTCAGAATACTTCTGTGCATTTAAGTATAAAAATGTAAAAAAGTGAGCAGAATATCATACATGGATATGAGTGTGCAGGTTTGCACCTTTGCTATTCTATAAATGCTATATTACTATACTGGTGTTTACGCTTTCGATAGGTGATGTGTTTCTTGAGGAAATAAAGTTGTTAAACATTTTATAGGTACTCTTCCCATACATTTCACTTAGCGCATTCAAACTTCAGGATCTACAACAACAAAGCAGGTTATAATTACTTTTGACTGTGAACGTTTAGAATCAGTTTTTGTGATAGAGGGCTTCAAAATCTGGTCGCATTTGAGATCAATGAAATGAGAGCATGCCTGTCATTTTTTTGGAACTTCTTTCTTTGGTTTTATGTGACACTCAGGTTATATACTGCTCACTCTTTCTATCTATTTATGCTGAATCTCTTTATATTGGAGGTTATATATTTTTGTTCAAGAGGGAAGGCCAATTGGTCATTGTGAAGGTTATGGTTTTTAATTTGCAATGCCGAATCTTAATGTTTTACTGTTACTCTTGTAAGCTTCAGGATTGGTGGGGTGAGGTTGGAGGATCATCGTTTATGAAAGATGCTTTGCAAAGGAGAAAGGTTGGTGCTATTTTTCACTTTTTTTGAATCTATTTTTAATTATGATTTGAATATGTCATTAGAACAAATTTTTGTCGGAAACTAAGCTGGGAGTTGAATAAATTTGATTCCAGCTTCTTTTATCGAATGATAAGAATTATGGACTTGTTGATAATGCAGATTGTAGAAGAGGTGTTGCATCACCTAGTCATATAATTTAGTAGTTTTAACACTTTAATTAACTATAGCCTTACTATATTTAGTGTTGCTCCACCAATGTGTTTCTCTTTTTATCCTATCTCTGTGTCCAATTTGTGTTTCACTCTAAGGTCTTTAATGGGGATCTTTGAGCTCAAGGTGGACGAAGTAGCCTTTATATTGATTTTGGAGTCTTGTAAAGTACCGAATGCCATGAGTTGGGTGGTTCACGGGTTTGCAATGCTATTTTTCCATTATTTTGTTATTGTGTATGATATTCCAATTGCTTTACTGATCTGAATTTTCTAAATTCTTGTTATAGTGAATATCGATGGTATAACAATGTTTTCTATTTCATGTTTATATATTTGATAAAAATGTTGTATTTATTTGTATCTTATTCTATAATGTTACATCATTATTTTTATTTGTTTCTCATCCTACATGCTACATCATTATTTGATAAAAATGTTGTATTTATTTGTATTTTATTCTATAATGTTACATCATTATTTCTATTTGTTTCTCATCCTACATGCTACATCATTGTTTCTATATCTAGGGAAGCATACAACATAAGAAAAGATTTTAGCAAATTCAATTTCATCTAGTGCTGATCATATTACATTAACAATAAGAGGAGTAGCAACAGTGGAAGCAACAAAAAAGATAATGACAAAAATTGAAACAATGTGATATTATCTTTTCTTATGTTGTATGCTTCCCTAGATATCTGCTGCATTTTTAGTTAGGCTAATTATTTTTGAAGCACTTTGGTTAGATTATATAAACAAATGCATTCTCCAGTCGGTGATGCTGTAACGATTGAATTTAAATTGAGGCATAAGATATTTTCTTGAAAATAAAACATTCAAAAACTTTCTTGTGGTGCTTCTTCTCAATAAATTTGAGTGATTCCTTCTAATGATGGGGTTATCCTCATCTCAAGCTAAAGGATAAACTATTCAAATTGTTGAATATGTTTATTGGAAGAGTGCTAGTCCGGTAATCATGTGATAGTTTTTGCACTCAAAGTCCACTTGTCACATATATGGGATTTGACTGACATATACAAACCAAATTTCACATTGTCTTATGCTTCTTATTCCTAGTTTATATAAACTTTGTTGCAACTCTTTGTACTTCTTTCTTCTTGTTTAATTCTTTTAAATGATTTTGGGCAAAAAATGTTGTTGTAGTGGGATTGAATCATTAGGAAATATTTGTTGTTCAACGATATTTATGACTGTGGAAAGTTTTGCATCAATGAACACATGATTTGACAATAGTGTTCTAATAAATCTATTTTTGCTATACCTTTTGTGTTATGCTTAAATTATTTACTAGAAGATGTAAATTAGAGAATATGTACCTCTTTCCCTGGTCTTCACGTTACCTTTTACTGATAAAATTATCGGCATTGAAATATGTAATCTTTAATCTCACTCATTGCCTTTGTTTTTATTCCATCTCTTTTGTTTTTCACTTCAGGGAAGTGTGGCTATGGATGAGGTAAGGTTCCTTTTGTTTCTAGTTAATTTTGGTTGTGTTAATTTGAATTTCAAGTATTTCTCAAATTGGTTGTTATGATTCAGTGTGAAGACTTCATTTTCTAAAATGAGTATGGTTGAATGTTTTATGATGTTTTATATGATCATGATAATTGGCACTCATCCTATATATAGTCATGAAATTGCTAATCATCCTATAATATGGTGGCATATATGAGTTTATCAACATATTTGACCTCATTTTATAGTTTAGCCTTATTGATTGTTTTTGAAATTTTCATTTCGAATTTGGCTTCGGTCAATAATTGTCTGTTTGGTTGGCCAAGGAAAGTAAGAGGGAAATGGAAAGTGAAGAAAGTAGATGTTTTTTTTTGTAATTTACATATATCTTGAGGCCCAAAGTTTTCTCTTTCCATTTCACACTTTTTTCTCGGTAACACAAACTTTACTTTCACCATTTTCTCTACTTTCCATCAAACCCTTTCACTTTCTATTTCTCCACTTTCCTTTCTTACAACTAAACGGGCCATAAGGGAAAGAAGAATGATCATAATCTTATATGCGTTTGTACATCCTCTATATTTTCTCTATCAATATATTATTTGAACTAGTGTAGCCTACGTCTTGTTTGCCAAATTTATGAGAGTAATTTTAATTATATGGTTAAGAATATTTAGTTTTACTCCCTCTAGTCCGTAACACAAGATTCCAACCGCTAAAACACGTTTTTTAAGAAATCATTTAAAACTTAGTTGGGTGTTTGTAGTTCATTTTTTCCCAATATTGGTCACATTTATTAAAATACTTTTAAGAGAGAGATTACATAAGCATAAATAAATATAAATGAAAGTTCGGGACAAAGTAGGATAAATACATTAAATGATGATAGATTGTGAAATAAACTCTTATATTTTGGATAAAAATCATTCTAATACACTTAATTTGTTTAGATTTATTTATTTTTATGGCATTTTTCTCTTTTGTATTTAATTGTTTATTTGACATCAATATTTCACCCTTTTTTTCATGAAAGACATCTCTTATCTTTATTTAGTTATGAATAATTCTTTTGACCCATTCACTTTTTTATTTGTTTAATAATCATTATTGTGCTAAAAAATAATCATTCACTTTATAGATTATATTTTACCTTCCATTTTAAAACAAAAGTATGCGTAAAATCAAAAAAAAATATTTTTTTATATTTGCTCATAACTCAAACACACTATTTAAATGAGAAAATTTGAAGCAATGAATTTATAACTTTTCTTTAATAAATATTTGTTTTTTAGAAATGGGGTTTGATGATTGAGTAAGCATATGGTAGCGTTTATTTAGACAATCGCCACAACAGCTCGTGGCGTTTGTTTGATTAATCGTCACAATTGACATACAATGTAGTAGCGTTTAATTGAACAGCCGACACTATAGGAAAACCAATACCAGCGTTTTTCCCATTAATAGTGGCGTTTTATTGCCGAATGGGAAAACTATGGCCTTTTTGGAAAGAATCGCTGACATAGGAACATCAATATCGGCGTTTCGTTAAGATAATCGTGTCGTCTATATACCAAAGTGATTATAATACCCCGGCTTGAAGCGTCGGGAAAGAGGTATCTTCTCCGGCGTTTATTCCAGAAAGCGCCGACATATGTATATAATTAATTTTATTTGCATTTAATAAGCTGTTTATTTTCAACTAGTAATTAAAATTTTTTATTTCTGATAAAAAACATTTTTTATGTATAGAAAAATAATTAACATCTTTTGGTCCTATTTTTATATTAGGGTTAATAGGCAAATCCACCCCGAAAGTATACTAAAAGGTGCAAATCCACCCCTGACATATTTTCATATGCAATTTTAACCTGGAAGTAACAATTCAGTGCAATTTTACCCTTCTGTCAATTAAAGTTGTTTATTTTGGTGCAAAATGACTCAAATGCCCTCTCATTATATTCTCTCTTCTCTTCCACCCTCCCCAACCACCACCCCACCACCACCACCACCTCTGCCCCACCACCCAACCACCACCACCCCAACCCACCCCCCGCCACAACCACCACCGCGTTCCCCAACCGCCCCTCCGCAACCACCGCCACCAAACATCATCATCAACGTGAGCTTTTGGATTAACGTGCTTCCTTTCTGGAGAAAATATGAAGCTTGACTATGACATAACATTGATAACTTCTCAAAGCTTCCCATCACTTTCACCATGTTATCAAATGACACCTTTTCCCTTTTACAATTTCCCTTTGGTTTTGATCGCTACTTCAATCGCGTAGACCCAGTTTGGATTCAAAGTTTCGATCTTTTTTAAAACTGAGCATAAAGAAGTTGTTTAAAGTTATGATTTTGATGATGTGGGGTTTTGAGAAGAGGGTCGGAGTCTGAGGCGGTGGTTGGGGCGCGCGGTGGTGGTTGTGGCGGGGGTGAGTTGGGGTGGTGGTGGTTGGGTGGTGGGGCAGAGGTGGTAGTGGTGGTGGTGGGGTGGTGGTGGTGGTTTGGGGTTTAGGGTGGGAGGGGTGGAAGAGAAGAGAGAATATAATGGGAGGACATTTGAGTCATTTTGCACCAAAATAAACAGCTTTAATTGACAGAAGGGTAAAATTGCACTGAATTGTTACTTCCAGGTTAAAATTGCATATGAAAATATGTCAGGGGTGGATTTGCATGTTTTGGTATACTTCCGGGGTAGATCTGTATATTAACCCCTTTATATTATTATGTTTATTTGTCTTATATATGCTGTCTTAAATAAGGCAACGAACCCATATTTATTTCCAATATAAATCATTTTAAATTTCTTTTTTATATCGCAATATTTGCAATCCGTGTTAATCAAACGCACTCAGTTAATCAAACCCTTCGAGACACAAGTTTGAATTGGTAACTGTTAGCCGCTATGTAACTCTTTCCATTCCTATATTTCCATCTCTTCTCTTTTACTTTTTACTGCATTTTGGCTCCCAATATTAGGTACTTGACTTGGGGTTTCAATGCGCAAGTCCCCTTTTATCCATGAATATTAGTTTCCTGAAATGAGATTTTTTTTTTAACGGACTATGTTTTGCTTTTCACTGCTTCTTAGCTATGTTTTGTTCTGGGGATATAGTACTTGGGCTTTTTCTGCACATGGTGGAAAGTATTCTAATATGTAATGGAAGTCTTCTACTTTAGTGTGGTGAAGTTCAACATGGCTGGATTATAGTTAAACTTGGTTGTTTGAGAGGTTCCTAGGAACACTCTTTAAGCTGCACTATGTTCCTATTTCATACTAGTATTATTTACTTATTTGTGCTTCTCTGTATTGTTTTGGAGTTATGGTTTTGAATTTCCAATAGACCAAGGACTATTCAGACCATTTCTTCTAAAATGAGTTGACATTTGAGTAGCAGTGGGTAAATGATTTTTCGTTTGAAAATCGAACCAAAAATAAAAAGCCGAAAACTTCCTAAAATGATAATTGAAAACGACAAACGATTTATTTTGTTTTGTTTTTTCGGTTTTTCCATTTTTTTATTATTTTTGTCGGACTTCCTTTTAAGATATGGCCAAAACGGAAATTTAATAGGAAAAAGTCTTGTATTTTAATACACATAAATTTCAAAAACGGATCGAAATTCCAATAAAACAATAAGCATTACATCCAATAAAATAATAACTACTTTGGTATCGCAATTCACTATTTTGTTATTGCAATTAACTGCTACAATTTCTAGTAACTTTTTTGCAAGTAGTGAAAAACTAGACAATTAATGGCGATATTTAATGTAGTGAAAACGATATTGGCGTAGTGAAATGCGATACTTGAGTAGTGAATTGCGATATTTGGTAGTTACTTTGGTTTTAACATAGTTGCAAGTAGTAGAAAACTAGGTAGTTAATTGTGATACTAAAAACAGTGAATTGCGATACTAGAGTAGTAAAATGTGATAATTGAGTAATTTACTCAAGTAGAGGAAAACTAGGCAGTTAATGGCAATACTTTAATAGTCAATTGCGATGGTTTTCTACTACTTGTGTTGTTGCTACGGTTTTCCACTACTTGGAGACATTTTAATATCTTTCCACATAATACAGAATATCTCTCTATAATTGTAGAATAACAGCAAATGGGAAATAATTGACTAAATAGAATGGGAATACATTAATTTTATAATCCCAGGGAATCACTCAATGATTGAACCTAATCATCTCTAATTTATTGCTGAATATTTCTAATTAATTATGCTTTGACGGGTTCAGCCCAATTCCAACAGTAACATATATTAATAACAGGAAGTTGGCAAATATTTCAACAAGGTGAGATTTACATGATTTGCTTACAAATACATAAATGCAAAGTACTATCATTGATGAATTACCAATCACTAAGGGTACATTCCAAAAATTCTGACACAACACTCAGTAAACTAAGGTTCTGGATAGGAGCTTTGCATTTTCATTTTCCTCTTTGATGGACTTGCATTCTTGACAATATCACTCAGTATGTCTTCATTTCTCCATCACTTCATTGTCTCTCCTTTTATTAGATATTAGTTCACATTGTTCATCCATATTCTTGAAAGTCCTTCCATCCATTTTTGCCTTTTGATAACAAAGTTTCTTAATGCAATCACAATGTCTGGTTACATCAACAATATCGTAGTAAGGCCTCAAGCAACGTGTAATCTTAAGCTTTATATGTAATGTTGTTGTTGACAGCAAATTTCAATTGTGATAGCAGCATACCTACCATAAACAAACAAAATTAATAGATGGAATAATAAAACTAAAGCGTAAAACACTACTAACACAATATGGACATAAAGCAAACAGACTCAAATAACATACTAAAAATAAGTCTTGAACTAAGCCTCATTCATCTTGCCTTTGTTCCCATATAAGATGGCCATTTCATATAAGTAAAAAATGAAATGAACTCATCAAGCTTCATTTCTTTCTATTTCGATTTCAGATCCCATGAAACATTAAAGAACCAGTAAGGTACCAGTAAGGTATAAGACAGTTGCAATTCAAAGAGCAAAACTCACAGCCCAATTCAAATCATCATTCAAACAGCAAAAGATTCACATGACAATTTGTTTAAGTTCTGACCCTTTCAAGGGTGAGCCCATCAAAACCCATGCCTACAAAGCAGAGAACCAATTTGTTCAAGCCTACATGACATTATTTTAATTCATATGAAGTGTGTTTTAACTTTCGACTATTCTGATGCCTCAGTTCATTTAGCATATGGTGAAGCTAAGTATATTGCAAACACTTTATGCCATTAATTAGTATCTCCCAAACTTCTAATGAGAGGATGCAAATAATTGAAAAAGAGGTTCTAAATTTCTGTTCTATCCTTGTAACGTTTTGTTTTCCTCCATGATGAATGATAGTTCTCACATTTAATCTGAATAGAAACAAACAAAATTTGCTTCTTCCGTTAAGGATTTCTTCTTCATTTTCAAGGTCAAATCCGCTTCTTCCGAACTCTACTTTGATTTCCTCTTTGATTGCCATAGATTCCTGATGCAACTACAAGTCTAGGGTTTGATGAAATGGCAGGAAATTTTGATGGGGAAGTGTATGAAGGTACCTTATTTCATAGATTGGCTCATGGGTTTGATGCTTTAGTGGAAAAACATGGGTGGGCATGGGTTGGAGCTGGTGGAACCTTTGAAATCATGATTTTCTCAAGGAGGGGTTAGGTTTTGCGATGAAGAAGAAGGCTTGTCTTCCATTGAAGTGTTCTTCTCAAAGTAAAAAGGAGACCTTGACATTTTGGGGACAATATTGGGTTGTTTTGTCATTTGCCCAACATTTCATTTTGGATAAATAGGGGATTGTATAGGGGATTGTCTCTTATTTGTCCAAGTTGGAATTGAAGACCTCTATTTATATATCCAAATGAAATTCAAGTAGCATTCTTCTGTCATTTTTCCTATAATAAAAGTCATATATGACAAAATAAAATGAATATTATAAAATGAAAAAATAAAAGTGAAAGAATAAATGGCAATATACGTGTGGGCGCGCATTATTTAATATGCTTGTATATAACATGCATATTGTGTGTGTGTTTTTTATATAATACTACCTTCGGTCCTAAATATAAGACCTAATTGACTTTTTTGGAGAGATTAAGGTTGCGAAATAGGCTATTAAATCAAGACATATTTGATTTATTTTTAGATCATTCATTAGTTTATAGGTAAAATAAACTAGTCTAAGGGAAAAAATTAGGTAAATCAATTTATAATTAACTTATTTTGCTTTTTTATAGGATTTTCTAAAAAAGTCAATTAAGTCTTATATTTAGGACCGAAGGGAGTAATATACATACAAAATATTAAATATAAATATGCACATGCGGTTTTTTGTAAGAATTAACGGGCATATGAAATAAAGGCGATAAAACCTGTCAATCTAATTCATTCTAATAGTCTCTCCCAATTCTCCGAAATAGGTAAGGATATGATGTAATGAAACAAAAAATATATAAGGAATATAAAGGCCAACTCAGTTTTAGTCCTCACTTGGTGAGGGTGTTGGGGAAGAAAATATACTAGACAGTCTAACCTAGGTTTTTTGCATAATGGCTGATTCGAACCTACGACCTCCAAAATAAGAGGAAAGAAGAAAGTAAAGATAATAACAAAATGGCTAGAGCATGACAAGTAAACCTTTTTTGTCTATCCACACAGGTAGGTTACTCCCAGCTTCACTTAGCTACGGAGATGTCTCCCCAAGCGCCGCGATGGAGACACAACAAAGTGTCACTCCCCAGAATCGAACTTGCGACGTGATGGTCAACCCGACGCTTATTGTTCAATCCCTTCGCCACTGAACCCACGGACCATGCATGGGTCATTCACTTGCAATTCTTCATACAAATGTTTTATATATGTTTGACCTCTATTTATAAGCCTCCACATATTAAAGATTAAGGCTTTCGTTAGAAAGATGTAGAAGTGTGTTTGATGTCAATAAAGACAAGAAACTTCCATAAGTCATTCATCATTGGGAGGTTATAGAAAAATGAATTCTAAATGTTTGTAGTTATGAACATCTACACATACAATAACAAAATTCATAACATTAAGTTTTTCTCAATTAGTTGTGGTTTGTAACACAAAATAATCAGGAAAAAACTTAGCTTAATTAAGTTGCTTTTCAAATGCTATTATTACAAACAAACAATAATCAGAAAAATAAATTAATAATTTCCTATCGAATATTTTTCATCAAATGTCTATTAACATAAACTTCAAACTTTTGTCATCGTTAAAATTACAGACATTTTAAAAAAATCAGAGATCAATGTATATTGAAAACATGGAAGAGAAGTAATAAAAATATCTAATATAATAACAGAACAAAATCGGAAAATCTGATATTTGAAAATAAGGATTTTTCAAATGTTATTTCCCTAACCTTAACCTAAAATGGCTAAAGAGGCCAGGATGGGGCCAACCAAACTATCTATAATTGTTACAAGTACAGCGAAAGTAGAGCAAACAAAACTTAAGATTCCACGATGATAAGAATGATATGATTTTGCTATCAAAGGCATTAAACTGTACTATAACCAAAGTAGAGGAATATTCATGGATACAAATTCATCCATAATTTCAAAAGATTGCATCTTCGCGTACCTAACAGCCTCATCAACCCTAAAGTATCGCAACCTAATCTCATTTTCTTGGCCCCCCTTATCTTACTTTTTCAATATATATCCAGTCATGCTTTTGTCGTCATATGGAGAGATCCAAAATGTTTAGGAAAAAATTGTTGAAACCCCTTTGTTGCCAATTTTATTGCTCGAAGTTATGATTTCCTGGTTGGCAAAGCTTTTAAAATGGGAAAATATCATTTAAATCCCTCCGAATATACAAAAGAACAATTCAGGAACTCAAACTTTCAAAAGGACCATGAAGGAACTAAGACCTAGTTGACATTTTAAAATTATGTGAAAAGACAAAATTGCCCTAATCATAAAAAAGAAATTACTAACCACCCTTACACCCACCATTTTCAATAGGGTGGTTAGTAATTTCTGTTTTATGATTAGGGCAATTTTGTCTTTTCACACAATTTTAAAATGTCAACTAGGTCCTAGTTCCTTCATGGTCCTTTTGGAAGTTTGAGTTCCTGAATTGTTCTTTTGTATATTCGGAGGGATTTAAATGACATTTTCCCTTTCAAAATCTACACTTTTGGTGAATAATAGTTTTTAACAATCAAAACTTAAGGGGGAAATACAAATAAATGTCACTTGAATTTCACTTGGACAAAAGGGGATACCAATTCTCTAAATGACAAATAAGGGTTTGTCTCCAATTTGGGATAAATGAAGTTTCTGCCAAGCAGAAGTAGTTAATTTTATTTTCATGCTAGTTACCTGGGATACAAAAGTTGTTAGTGAAGTTTAAAATGCTTTTAAGTAGTGAAAAAACACTAGTAGTTAACTACGTCTCCATTAGTAGTGAAAGAAAGTAACAATAGTAGTTACACGTGTGAGCGTTTCTCGAGTAGTTAACTACGTTTCTATACAGATGTAGCTAGTTAGTGAAGTTTAAATGTCTCCAAGTAGTGAAAGAACAATACTAGCTAGTTACACGCAATACTTAAGTAGTTAAATGCGTTTCCATACTAATTATAAGAAATTTCATTTATCCCTAATTGGGGACAAACCCTTATTTGTCCTTTTGAGAATTGATGTCCCTTTTTTATCCAAGTAAAATTCAAGTGATATTTATTTGTCATTTCCCCAAATAATTTAGGACTAAACCACCCAAATACTCCAAAATATTCCAAAATAGCTATTTAGAATCAAAACCTAGGTTTGTATGATTATACCTAGGTTTTTCTAGCAATCATTTTGCTCTGCATTTTTAGAAGTTATTCTTCAAAATTTATTCTCTAAAAACTCTTCCCCAACATTTTTTTCCCATACTATCCTACAAAAGCTAATCTGATACAAAAGCTAATCTGATCTATACAGGTATTCTTCTTAGATTGTAGGTTCTTAAAATATGGAACGCTTTTCTGGTTTTGTGTACTGTGTTTTATCTGTATGTAAAGACATCCTCCGTTTCGCACATAGTAAATAATAGTATAAGGTTAAGCCTTGTTTAAAAAAGTTAAACCTAATCAACATCAAAATTATCCTCAACAAAAATTATTAATTATATGGGTTTTGTTAGTTCTGGTTTTGAAGTTTTATATAGTTAGTCAAAGATTAAGTTAAGAAATTAATTAATTCTTAACAACAAAACTCATATATTATAAAATAATAATATAGATTGTCCATAAAATAAACACACGATGGACTACTTAAAACATATATAAAAATCTATCATAATTCAAGAGCTGCCTAGCCACGACAATATGAAAGCGACAGTTAAGGGCTTAAACAGAAGACCAACCATTTTGAGATTTCTGGTGGTGACAATACCATATGATATAAACGATTATACTCTTTTGATTTTATTCATATGGTAAAAAAATGTATTTATTTTCATTCTATTTATACTCTTGTATTACGAAATATAAATGTTTTTTTATACAGTACGAAATATATGTTTTAAGTGCTTTCTAAATAGGAATAACTGAGTATCTGTGTATTTTGCATGATTGCTAGTGAATATTATAACTTCCTATAGGCCATAAATTAATTAGTTGTATTCACGGCCTTCATGCCCCTCACTCACATGAAATTTCTTTTCTACAATACAGTAGTTTAGCCAACTTTTCATTAACATGTGTTTTTTTTCGGACTGAAAGTATTATGTGTTATTAATAATGTGTGTATATCTATATTGTTTTATAACTTAGAAATTAAAGTATGTCATTCTTCCGTCCAAAAAATTTAATTATATTACTTTAAAAAAACATATTAAATTTCATGAGAGTTATGTGTGTGTGTGTGTGTGTCTATATATGTGTGTGTGTGTGTGTGTGTATATATATATATATATAGTTTTTAAGTAGAATAATTCTTATCTCTTTCATTGATTTTTTATATTGAATTTCATATGAGTATCATGTAACATAGAGTTTGATGATTAAAGTTTTTAAGTAGTATTGAAGTATCAATATCTTAATGAGATTTTTATTAAAATAAAAATAATTACTATTTATCGACACGTCTGTAAAGGAGTTGGTTACAATGATATTTTGATTTTTTTTTTATTTATCCATTGATGTCTTAGGTAGATTATTATTTATGCATACAAATCCTCAAACTAATTCAAATTATTGATATTTTGAATATTTATTGGAAATGAAATAACATCAGTCCCTTAATATCTATGTGTACAACTCTAGGGCTTAATTGGTACTCCAAATCCTGTCCTCAATATGTGACATATTTAGGTAATTGGTTAATAATGCAAAATGATTAGTCTTTAAAACGCCGATATGCCTATTCATTAAAGCAAATTAATGAATATGCATATCGGCATTTCAACAAAACGCTGATGTGCTATTAAAATAATATAAAACGCATTTCGGCGTTTGGGAAAACGCCGCTATGCAGCCCAAAAACGCCGGAAAGCAAACCTCTATATATACCTCCGACGGAATTCATTTTGATGTTTCTGAAAAGTGAAAGGAGGGTCCCACAGAAATTTTCTCTGTCAGTTATATATATAGTCCTTCTTCAGTATACATGTCTCGGCGTGCCAGTAAAGATCCCATAGACGAGGCAGAGCAGCAACGAAGGCGCGACGAAGAAGAGGCTAGGCGTATAGAAGCTCGCGGTTAGAGATAGAGCAGCAGCCTAATCGTGTAGAAAGTGTCTGACAGCAGCTCAATTACGTCTGACATAGTCGCATCGGTGGCGCCACGTTTACACTTTATACTATACAGTTTGGTCAGAAATGACAGTTTAGAGTATCTTTCATTCTCTGCCCAAACACATGCATATATATATTGTCATCCTACGTACATAATATATGTATTTCATCGCATATTATAATAATTAAGTCACTTAAACAGTTAGAATAGTTAATTCATTTATACTTGGGTACAACGATTTGTCACCTTCCGTCATGAGCTCAAAGAAATCTCTAGCCACCTCAGTGCGTAAGTACTCCGCGACTTGCCCATCGACCACTACATCCACGCCGTCTCCTGCTTCATGCTGCCCAAATGCTTCCATCACAGTGTTGTTACCCGGATTATTTGCATGGCCGCCGCCGTCGGCGTCATCGTTACTGCTTTCGACTTGCATTCGACCAACGTGAGAACTCGAACCGACTTCTAGATCACCAGCATTGTCGTGTAATTCACCCTCTCCATGAAACGCCCAATTGAGGTAATATCTGGGAAACTGCTTATCCATACAATGCGCAAATACCTCCTCTCGAGTCTTCCATTTGTCGAACTTACACTTTTCACACGGACACCGTATCTTACCCCGAATATCACTACCGCGCAAGAAAGCAAACTTCAAAACTGATTCAACCCCGCCATGTATTGCGGTGACGATCTGGGTAAAGAGATCCACGATTTATTCACCATTATTGATATTGGTGTTTCACAACAAAACGACAGAAATATGAAAGAAGAAGGGAGAGGTTTGAGAAAGATTATGGCGTCTCACATATTCTACATACGCATATTTATAGCCAATGTCCCTAACCTTTACGCGTTTACCAAAGGCAACACTGTCCAGAAAATATGTTTAGGCTTACCGACGTTTATGGAATCGCTGCTAAATAAAGTAATAATAAAATAATGCATATCGGCGTTTCTACAGAACGCCGGTATGCATTAAATAATATTTAATATGCTATCGGCGCTTTGGAGAAACGCCGATATGCATAAAATAATAAAATGACATACCGGCGTTTGAGTGTAACGCCGGTATGCATTATTTAATATTACTTATCGGCGTTCTGCTGATAAACGCCGATGTGCTCCAAATCTCCTATAAATAGCAGTGCTCCCCCTCATTTTGCCTTGCCCATTCGTTTTGCTTTCTTCCCACTTCTTCCTTCTTCCTCGTTTTTGCCTACGTCTCGGATTATGGTTTAGTCTCTATTTTTGTTTATATTTGCTTCATTGCAGTTTATTTTTATATGTATTGTTATTCTTCCCATACTGTCTATTTAATTCATTCTTCATTTATTTAGTTCCTTTTATTGTACTTGTTATTTTCTTTTAATGTACAATATAAATTTTTTTGTTACTATTTATTAATAATTTTTATTCATATATATATATATATATATATATATATATATATATATATATATCCATAATATTAAATTTTCGTCCCAATTTAATTTTAAATTGGGACGATTTTTTTAATAAATGTTATTCACTTTCCGGCGTTTTGGAAAGTCGCCGCTAAGCGTATTTAAAAATAATAAACAAACCGGCGTTTTGTCAAAACGCCGGTGTGTTTTATTATATTTTAATATTCTTAGCGGCGCTTTAGAAAACACCATTAAGGTGGGAGTTGAATGAAATATTTTTATCTAGGCATACCGGCGTTTCCTAAGAACGCCGGAATGTTTTTAATTTTAAAAATTCGCATATCGGCGTTTGCCAGAAACACCGGAAGACCTGAATATTTTAATATTTCACACACCGGCGTTGCTTCAAAACGCCGGTATGCATGCATATTTTAATATATCTTAGCTATTTTTGGCGGCGTTTTGTGGTTCTTACGAAACGCCGAAAATATACTTTTCCACACTTTTTTTCCGGCGATTGGTGGAAACGCCGTAGAGTTGTTTCGCCGGAAAAAAACGCCGAAACGTGGGGAAAAAAACGCCGGTGAGGGGCGAGTGTTTTGTAGTGTCGCAGGTTCAATCCTCAGTCTGAGCGGTTCGACCGTGTTGAACTAACTCGCGTTCCGGTCCAACTTTTATAACAACTAGTACAGGACCCGCGCTATGCGCGGGATGAATATATTTCACATATAATTGATAAAATATGACTTCAATAAATGACAATTATTGTATAATTCTATGAATAAGTCAAATAGTTTTAATCAAAAAAAGAATGAATAAGTCAAATATTTCTTAAGAAGTCTCGTCAACTTTCTCTTGATGACCTTGTAAACTCGAACCCCAAAAATGTTCAACAACGTGAGTTCATAGAATTCAATTATAATTTTATTATATCATTATTTGGCATAACAATGTTTGCAAGCATATGTTTGATCTCCAAGGTCAATGTCGTCTAAAAAAATCTCTAAGGTCAATGTATTCTGAGAAGAAAGTATAATTGGTGAGGTGTGGATTATTGAATAATTTAGATAATAGTAGTATAAGTGTATAAATAACAAAGTATATGTATGGCATATTTCATGCAGCAATGTACTTGCTGAAGTAGCTTGTCTTAAACTATTGTCCACATTTTTGTGGCCAGAACTCTTGTCCACATTTGATGTCAATTAAATTCACCAAATTTGTTAGTTTTATGCATATACTAAGTTTATTGTAAAATATAAAATAGTATAAAAAATTTAATTACTGCATTAATATAAATTATATGATATCAACTCTAAATTCTAGCAAGTTATACTTTCCAGAAAAAACATACGGAGAGAAAAATTTGTTTTTAAATACAAGTTGACTTCTTCGTCAAAAAAATATAAATCCAATTAAAATTCATTGATGAATGTTTTTTACTTTTCTTTTTAACTTTGGCGTTGATCAACAATTTTTTGTAAGAATTATCTCATAGGACGTGTTGCGATCAATAATATCTACAACACAATTTCAGGAAAAGAAACATTGGAGCATCATACAATTTTAAATATCACAATAAAGAGTTTAAACATTTGAATTATGTGGGTTACCGATGATGATTTAACCTGTGGTGTATGATAAGGAAGTACACAATTTTACTTTGATCAAATTAATCTGTTCAAGAATTAATCTAGTACACACCAGAGTCAAAGCCAACATGTTGAATAAGCCAAGTTTTTGCATTTTAAGAACTTCTGTCATACAATTCAGTAACCTAAGATATGCCTTCTAGTGTAAATTGACAAACTTGAGCACAAATGATCTCCATGCACAGGATCAGTTCTCAAAACTTTCAAATGCCATTTTTGAACGTATACCCTATCATTGAAAGGTTGGAGACTGCATCAAACGTACCATTCTCCTTCATTGCCTTGAAGAACTTATACAAAGCCACAGACTTCCCATTAGCCATCATTGAGAAAACACATTGTTTGAAGCAAATCTCTTTTAAAAAACCAATAACAACAATCTGCACCTCAACAAAAACCAAAGCTTACCAGAAATAACTTCAAAACTCCATTTGCTATCATCTGAGGTAATTTCATCATCATTGTGCGCATCAAAGTCAAAAACTTGTCAGTGTAATCAACATCAATTCCTAATAACACACAAGAACACAAAGTTAATAACAGTACAGATCTTCCTGGTTTATAAAACTGCACACTCAAAAAATACAACACCTTTTATAAGATGGTTAACAGTGGGCTCTTTTCTTTTAGTTGCACCATTTGCAATGTTTCTTGTTAATTTGTGTAGTATGAAATTTCCTCTGCAAGTTTCCTGTTTTCCATTCCTGGCATCTGAGGAACCTTACGACATTAAATTTAAGGCATAAAATAAATGATAAATGTCTTCCAGCACCATAACAAAGTAAGACGTTGTTGAATACATTGACAAATAAGTACCTGACAAGTGGTTTGCTTCTTTCCAATCTGTTCTGGTGAACAAACCCTTTGGTTTAGCTTCTTTCCTCTTGAGAACCGAAACATGTAGTTGATATGTTTTGTTGCAACCAATAGGGATGTTTTCTTGCTGGGCTGATAGAACACCTTCCAGATATCATTGGAAATATGTTATTATTAATGATCATATATTACTTTTCAAACCCAAAAATGCTTCAGTATAAGTACAATACCGTGTTCACATATGTGGAAAAAATACTACTAACCTGAACTTCTGCTATTATCAGTGTCGCTGGAGATTATGACTTCAATAATAAATTGCCTTGATTATGAATTTAGTAGGTAGTCATTACGCTCTTAAAGCATGTCAACATTCCAAGCCATAACAAATCTGGAAAACAAAACAATGTTACAGAATCATATCGTAGTCATAATTAGATAGTTGATGTAAACCCCAAAAATCAGAAAAAACAGATCATTAGGCTGATGTGTAATAATATCAAATGTTAAAGACATTCCCTAATAAGATGAAGAGTTTAATTGCAGCAATATCCAAAAGATTGTGATGGTTTGTAAAATAAATACAAGTACCAAGAGAAAAACAGTTGAAAACCAAGAAGAAAAAGGATTCTGATACAAGTGCAGGATCTAATAAATTAATTTCTGAAGAGATCAAGAAATGAAGACAGTAGAAAATCTCATGTTTAGCAAGTTCTCTGAAAAAATGTGCAACACAAGATCACCCAGTAGAAAGTCTGGAGATATGAAACATGCATATAGGATTCAATCAATTATAATATAACCTATCATTGGCAAATACTAACAAAATATAATTATAAATATGAAATTTATAATTGTTCACCGAACAATGCTATTCTTTCTTTGAGTCATATAAATGATGCAGTGATTTGTTAAAAATCTTGTAAGTATCCTTTGAAGCAGTGCTCTTTGAAAAAAACCCAATAACAACAAACTTGACCTCAACAAAAACCAAGGCTTACCCGATAAAACTTCAAAACTGCAATTGTTATTATCTACTTCTCCTCCAACGTTTCAACATTAATCACCTGAAAAATAAAAAAAAAATCATGGGTTTAAAGACAAAATGTGCAGCAAACCCATTATCAGAATAGAACAATCGTCAATCCTATTTAAAATACATCAAATTCAAACCCTTAAATCCTATAAACAACAACCTCATTTACTTTCTTCAACATTTTTACCTAAACTTAGAAGAAACATAAAAAATAAGCTGCAAATTCAAACAATCATATTACAAATTCACAAAATACAAACCCTTTTTAACAAAACAGATTAACAATAATAGCCCCTTTCACTTTCCCTCCCAAATTGCGATGTACTGTATATTTATATATTCTTAATATTGGAGAAGAAGGTGAAAGAAATAGAACAAAGAGAAACAGGGACGAAGGGAGGACAAAAAGCAAGGTTTGAACATGTATATACCCTATTATATTCTTCAAAATCCCTAAAACAAAAATAGAAACTTTGATTGACTGGGGAAGAATAGAAAACGTACCAGGATTGTGTCGCATAAAAATCCTGTCAACTGCCCAAGGGAGGCTTCTTCTCAGTCCTCGCTGAGGAAGTTAACGGTTGATTTTCGGAAGAGGAGGGTTCCAATTTTATGTGGTGGGTGATGAAAGAAGGGTTTGGGCTGAAGAGTTTGGAGGAGGAGTGGATTTTGTGGGCGGTGGAGAGGAGGTAGAAGAAGAAGCGGAGGATGAAGGGATAGAGGAAAATGGCAGTTAGAAGAAGAAGGCAAGCTATCTTTTTTTGTTCAAAGTCCCACGTTCTCTGTTGGAGGTTTTATTTTTTCGGTGGAGGAGAGTGATCAGTTTTTTTTACGTAAACAGGGAGTTATAAGATATAGAGAAACTGAAAGTAGCGAGAGAGGGAACACGTGTCAGATATTCTGGTATTGAAAATGGACAGGTGGCAATGCAGGAGGCTGTCAACAGCCCTCCCTTCAGATAGTAAAGATTGATTAAGATAAGATTTTCATGCGCATATAGTTCAAAATTAAACACAAATCTGCTACCGGTCTGGTCAATAGGAAAAGTGTCAAGAAAAAAAATTCCTGTTCAACGTTCAACCCATCACTGCAGTCTTCTTCAGCAAAGGAAAAAAGTGAACCCAGTCAACACCAAAAGCACCAAGGGCATATACATAATTTCACATCGACAAAATCAAAACGATAAGAAAAAATAAAACCATCCTACGACAATTCATTCGCCTATACACTCTTGTCTGTCGCCCGACTTAAACGGTGACACCTGCCACGTCACCACCCAATGCCAAACCTCCACGTCATCCCTCTAATCCCATCCAACGGCTCCGATCAAATCACTCAAACACAATCCAACGGCCAGCATCGCCTGTTCTAGACCCTTCCTTAGAGGAGTGGTGGTTAAATCTTAACCATGGTTAGATTTTGTTAACCATGGTTGACAAAAATTGGGTTAAAGAACCTTCCTGGGAAGACGGCCACATAGAGAAAGACGAAGATTAATAGAAGGATTTGGGATTGTCGCTTCGACAAGAAATTCCCCTTAACCCTTTAATTAATTTGCGCTTCTATCAGATCTCGCATTGCCAATTATTGGGTATTTATTTATTTATTCATTTATTTATTGGGTGTTTATTTTTATTTACGTTGCAATGGGATGTTTTTTTTTTTGAAGAATGTTTTTGAGAATTGTGTTAATGTTTGTTTTTTTAAATTGTGAATGTGAATGTATTGAATTAGCTGGGGCTTAGCTAATTTTTTTTTTGCTGTTTTGTTTTTTTTTATTTTGATTATATGGTGATGGTTGTTGGGGATTTTTCCTAGGACATGATCTGGATTGTTTATGTTATTGAAGCATTTCATTTTTGAGATTTCTCACTTTTTTTCTGTGTGATATTAACTGCTTTGATGATGTGGTGGTGCTTGTTTTAATGTTTGTGATTGATGATTTACTTGGTTTGTAAGTTTTTTTAGGAGAGATTGAGTGATTGGTAATAGATCAGAACTTAAGGCTCTTCAGTCTTTGAGGTTTCAGGAAATTAAAATTTAGCTCGTGTGTGTGTGTGTGTGTGTGTGTGTTTGATCTTCTTGCTGTTATTGTTGTGTATGTGTTATATTTGAAGTTAATTGAACTCATTCAGTGTGCTATGTTTTGATGTTCTGCCTGATTGGTTTACAAGCTCTTGGCATCTAAGTTTGAAGTTTGATTTAATCTTTCAATGCATACAGGTTTGGATTTTCCCATCTGGTCGTGATGGCCTCCTAAAAGTTATCAGTTATTGTTGGCATCATCACCTGAATTGTTGTCATTCAATTCATCCAACAGTTGTTAAGTCTAATGCTGGTATTCTCATCTCTCTTGTGGATCTGAAGAGAGATTGGGGACATCTCTTTTGGTTAATGATAGCTGTGGAGCGAGATATTGATCTTACACTTACACGGTTATCATTGCCTTTGGAGCTTGGCAACTGTTGGGGAGGGAAGAAGCTCGCTTCCGCCGCCATATCTGTTGCGCGCTGCGAAGCCATCTGATCCCGGCCAAAGTTGATGTCTCGGAAACTGGACAGCCCTGTTCAAACCCAGATGGCTGTATCAGTTATGAGAAGTCCACTTGGTGGGGAATTTCGTGGTGGCAGCAGCAGCAATGTTCAAGGGAGGCAACCTGCTGGGAGGAGACAAGTTTTCGTGCAAACTGAAACTGGTTGTGTCTTGGGCATGGAATTGGATCGAGGTGACAATGCCCATACCGTGAAACGGAAGTTACAGCTTGCACTGAATGTTCCAACAGATGAGAGCTCACTGACATTTGGAGATACAGTTTTGAAGAATGATCTTAGTGCAGTTCGAAACGGTTCTCCGCTTCTCCTTACGCGGAATGTTATGCATAGGAGCTCATCCACGCCTTGTCTGTCTCCCACAGGAAGGGATATACAACATAGGGATAGAAGTGGTCCTATTGAGATATTGGGGCAATCAAATCGCCTTGACGGAGTGAAAGAAATGGCCAAGGAGATTATGAAGGCAATGAAAATGGGTATTGATCCTCTTCCTGTCCATAGTGGGCTTGGAGGTGCGTACTATTTTAGGAACAGCAGAGGTGACAGTGTTGCAATTGTTAAACCAACAGATGAGGAGCCTTTGGCTCCTAACAATCCAAAGGGCTTTGTTGGTAAAGCTCTTGGACAACCAGGTTTGAAGCGTTCAGTTCGAGTTGGTGAGACTGGTTTTAGGGAAGTTGCAGCTTATCTTCTTGACTATGAACATTCTGCAAATGTTCCCCCTACTGCCTTGGTGAAGATTACTCACTCAATCTTCAATGTCAATGATGGGGTCAAGGGGAACAATTTCCAGAGGAAGAGGCTAGTTAGCAAGATTGCGTCTTTCCAGCAGTTCATTCCCCATGATTTTGATGCCAGTGATCATGGGACATCTAGCTTCCCAGTTGCAGCTGTGCATCGTATAGGGATATTAGACATAAGGATTCTTAACACCGATAGGCATGCTGGAAATCTTTTAGTTAGGAAACTTGGAGTAGGAAAATTTGATCAGGTGGAACTAATTCCTATTGATCATGGGCTTTGTCTGCCTGAAACTTTGGAGGATCCTTATTTTGAGTGGATTCATTGGCCTCAGGCTTCAATTCCGTTCTCTGATGATGAGCTTGAATATATTGAGAATCTTGATCCTGCTCGAGATTGTGAGATGTTACGAATGGAATTGCCCATGATTCGAGAAGCTTGTTTGAGGGTCTTGGTACTTTGCACCATTTTCCTCAAGGAGGCTGCTGCTTTTGGTCTGTGTCTTGCTGAAATTGGTGAGATGATGACCAGGGAATTCCATCGTGGGGAGGAGGAGCCCAGCGAACTTGAGGTTATATGTTTGGAGGCAAGGAAGATGTTAGTTGAGAGAGATGAGCTGTCTCCAAGGAGGACTGAGCCAGGAGATGAGGACTTCCTGTTTGATTTAGATTGTGATGAAGTTGGGTCTGATATCACTCCTAAGATCTCCATTGATGATTTTTATAGCAGGGCTTGTTCTCTGCCTGGACTTATAACTGGGCACAGCCGCAATCCACTTTCAAAATTAGAGGAGACTATAGAGGAGGAAGAGGAGGAAAGTGATGAAGAAGATGGTGGGCTTGTCACTCTTCCACCTCAAGCAGGGAACCCTAATATTAATGGAAGTTCTACCTCACTTAAACATACAATGTTAGGCGAGAAAGACCAGAAACTCCAGAAATCTTCAGCTGGGAAAGTTGACATTGGCTATTTTGGTAATACATCAACATCTGGTCATAAGAGTGCCAATGAGCAGCTTCCTGCAAGCATTAGCTTTGTGAAGCTGGCGGATATGACTGATGATGAATGGAATGTGTTTCTGGAGAAGTTCCAGGAGCTTCTGCATCCGGCTTTTGCCGAAAGAAAATCGGTAACTGTTGGTCAAAGGCAGAGACAGAGGCTTGGTACTTCATGCCAGTTTTGAAGTTAAGAGCAATATGGTATTGATATGGTAGGGAAGAAGACTATAGAATGTTGAATAAAAGCTTTATAGGTATATCATAATGAAGGATATGTTAGGATAGGTATGGCTTGGAAGCTTTGGATGAATGCTTGTTAGTTAGAGCAGAGAGCACGAAGTAGTTCTGTAAATATTGTTGGCGTTTGCTCAGTATTAAGTAGTAAACTTTGTAGGTTGTATTTTTATTTGATATTATGTTCGTTTTTTTGTTTGCTGAGTTTCCTAGACATGTTTGATAAATAATTTTTAACCCTTGATGAAATGAAACTCATTGTATATATAAAGAGGCCTGTGGTTCCATTTGTTTTGATTTTGATTACTAGTCTAGGTCTTTTCACTGCATTTTTGTGGAGTAGGCATGTCCTATGTTATTCATAATGGCCGAGTTGTATTTCTCTGATATATTAATCTGTGGGTGTGGGAGCTGAATATTACATATGTTTTTGGTCCGTTTATTGATGATACTTGACATAACTTTGTCTTTGGAAGTCAAATTAATGATGCATTGTAGTCACTTTAATTTTCATCATTTGTATATGTGTATGCTGAAAAACTTTGATTTCTAGTATAAAGCCTCCTTTAGGCGGTGGTGGTGGGGTTGGGGAATCAACAATCATTCTATATTTTGTGTCGTATTTTATTTTGTTGTGTTCACTCTGCATTGTCATCTACATTATACATTATTATGTTGATGATAAGTTGTGATGTCACATAAAATATTTAGTCAATATAATGTTTGGTTAACATATATTTATCTTGATTTTGATTTTGAGATCTATAGTCACCATTCTTAAAGGGTAAAATGATCCAGATTATTCTTATATTAAAAAATACAGATGTCATTTTCACTCTGCAAGCTCAGAGCACTTTGTTTTGATCTAAATTAAAAATTTAAGATACAGATGTCATTTTCAACAATTTTTATATTCAAGTTAGCAATAAAGCAGGATAAACATAAACAGATACAGAGAAGATATTGTTCAATATTAGCTTCTGTGGGCCTGTGTGTATTTTTCATATAAGATTGCTTCCCTGTGATGATTATATTTTGACCATGGTTACCATGCTGGGTTATACCAGCATGTTTTGTTATCTTTAGAAATGTTAAGTTAATCCTAGACTTTGACACATAATTTTTAAACTACTCAGATTCAAATCTAAATGAGATCTTTGGTAAAAAAAAATGGGAAATTTAATTAGAGGTCCCTCACAAGGGAGTTAATACTGGAAAAATCCCAAAAGTTGAAAATATTAATGTAGGGTCCCAAGGGACCTCACATTAATATATTTGAAAAGTGAAAAAACAATTTTGCCCCTAGCCTTAAAAAAAATTTACCTCCTCCCCCACCCTCCCCCCTCCTCCTCCCTCACCCACCCCCCTCCCCCCTCCAGCCGCCCCCCACCCTCCCCCCTCCCCTCCAGCCTCCCCCCCACCCTCCCCCCCACCCTAACCTCCCCTCTCCAGCCGCCCCCCCACCCTCCCCCCTCCCCCTCAAGCCCGCCCCCCCCTCGAGCCCGCCCCCCCACCCCCCTCCCCCATCGAGCCCGCTCCCCCACCCCTAACCTCCTCCCTCCACGCCCCCCACCCCCCCTCCAGCTCGCGAGCTGGAGGGGGGTGGGGGGCGTGGAGGGAGGAGGTTAGGGGTGGGGGGGCGGGCTCGAGGGGGGAGGGGGGAGGGTTGGGGGGCGGCTGGAGGGGGGAGGTTAGGGGTGGGGGGGCGGGCTCGATGGGGGAGGGGGGTGGGGGGTCGGGCTTGAGGGGGAGGGGGGAGGGTGGGGGGGCGGCTGGAGGGGAGGGGGGAGGGTGGGGGGAGGCTGGAGGGGAGGGGGGAGGGTGGGGGGGCGGCTGGAGGGGGGAGGGGGGTGGGTGAGGGAGGAGGAGGGGGGAGGGTGGGGGAGGAGGTAAATTTTTTTTAAGGCTAGGGGCAAAATTGTCTTTTCACTTTTCAAATATATTAATGTGAGGTCCCTTGAGACCCTACATTAATATTTTCAACTTTTGGGATTTTTCCAGTATTAACTCCCTTGTGGGGGACCTCTAATTAATTACCCCAAAAAAAATCTAAAGGAGATATGGCTAAGTGTGTTTTTAACTTTTTATCATAAAATAACTTATAAATTTTTGTTAATAATTTCAATATTATATTAATCAATATGTAAAAAGATACTACTTTTTTTTTGCCAATGTAAAAAGATACTACTACTCTCATCATTATAAATCACTTTCTACTTTGCCCAAACTCCGCAATTCTTGACTGACGTTATTTAAAGGGAGAAAGGATAGTTGAGTGAAGGATATTCAGCATGTATAAAAAAAATCACTTTCTAGTTTCTACAAAGAATGTACTGTTTTTTATATGGTTGCTTATATTCAAAGTTTGATATGACATTTTTTTCAATTCCCATGCAGCAGATCATAGTTACAAGGATAAAATCATAAACTTAATTTCTGAATAAATAAATTTAATGTCTTACCGCATTTTTTTAAAAGGAGACATATAAGTTATGTTAGGTTCATAAAAAAAAAGATAATGTATGTTAGGAAAAAAATAAAGGAATTGAATTCAGAAGAAGTGGAAGGCTAATCTGTATGTAGGTATGATGACTGATTAGTATTGTACTGTCAGTTGCTTTTAGAGGTGGCCAGTGATGGTCCCCTGATCAGGATGTGAAGCTTTTTATGGCTTTGAATGGGTAGCCATAAATAAGACAAAAGAAGTGTGACACTGAGCTTTGTTTGATTGTCCCTTTAATTAACATCCCAATGCAAACCGAAAGTGAAGTCTTTGGTGCTTATCGTGCTATTAAAAAGGACATCAATGCATTATTGTGCTTATTGGCTTACGAGCCCTGAAAAGAACAGAACCTGTACTGGTCTACGGAGAGTTTCTGCTTCCAAACCTGGCATAGAATTTAAAGGTACAGGTCCTTTGAAGAGTTCTTTTCCTATGAACCTGAGGGTATTATGTGTGGATGCAGGTAGTTAGAAGATGTCATAAATAGTGAATTTCACATGGAGTTGACGAAGATTTGTAATGCGATCCCCCACCAATAAAAAAGAAATTAGTTTCTTCCCTTGATAGTTAAGGTTTTCAAAATAAAGAA
This sequence comes from Mimosa pudica, assembly GCA_029929735.1. Classification (NCBI taxonomy): domain Eukaryota; kingdom Viridiplantae; phylum Streptophyta; class Magnoliopsida; order Fabales; family Fabaceae; genus Mimosa; species Mimosa pudica. The sequence continues at coordinate 6,417,753 of JAKELP010000035.1, forward strand.
TCTCTTTATATGAGTTGTTAATTAGTAGCAACATTTGATTAAATTTCAGGAATATAAGTTAGTGATATATCTATAAATAGAAGACTAAAACAATGTCTTAGAGAACATTCATTAACTGTAAGATGGAAAGTAAGGAGGTTTTTGACTAGCTCTTGCTTAAAGTATACTCCCTCCATTCCTAAATATAAGACCTAGATAACTTTTTTTTGGAAAGATTAAGGTTGCGAAATAGGTTATCAAGTGATGACATATTTGATATCTTTTTAGATTATCCATTAGCTTATAGGTAAAATAAACTAGTTTAAAAGAAAAAATTAGGTAAATCAATTTATAATTAACTTATTTTTTGCTTTTTTTAGGATTTTTCAAAAAAGTCATCTAGGTCCTATATTTAGGAACGGAAGGAGTATTAATTTTTGATTTTGTGAAAATGTTTCAATAAAACTGCCTAGTCAATAATACTTAACTCATGAGCGAGGAGAATTACGACAGTTCCTAATACATTTGTTTCATGGTAGCTCATCATTGTGCATTTGATGTCTATTCCTCATTTGACTCATCTAATTAAATGTCTGAAATCAAATGAGCAAGATTTGCCGTGCGATGTGCGCAGAAATTTTAATTGAAAAATAATAACATTGGAAGACAAAGAACTTGAGAAAATTAAATAGAAGTCCCTGGTAAGGGTAAAATACTGGAAAAGTCCCAAAAATTGAAAAAATTAAAGTAGAGTCCCTTGTGACCTCACTTTAATTATTTCTGAATGTGTGAGCCCCACGTTTAATAATAAAAAAATCCATACATTCAGAAAAGGAGAGAAGAAGAGAGGAGAGAGAAAAGGTGGGTGAATTTTTTTATTATTAAATGTGGGGCCCACACATTCAGAAATAATTAAAGTGAGGTCTCAAGAGACTCTACTTTAATTTTTTCAATTTTTGGGACTTTTCCAGTATTATGTCCCTTACCAGGGACTTGTATTTAATTTTCCCGAAGAACTTCGAGTTGCACAAATGAAAACCAAAAGTATATTTATTTTTATACTTGTATAAATGAGGAGGAATTCCCATGTGTTGCATGGAATAAGGAATTGAAAAAATAATGGATCAATGCAGAGCGATTTGAACCTGTTCAAGTAAACACTTAAACCGCAGCATAGTTGTTTTTGTATGTCGGGATCTCAAATTTCATTTTCGCTTCAATTTTTTTCAATTACCACTTTCTCTCCTCCCATGATGAAACTAAAAAGCACACAAGACAATTGAAATTTTAGAAACCTTTTACAATCAACAACTTTATGATAATACTTCCTCCGATCTCTAACATAAGAGCCCAAAATTAAAATGATTTTGGTCCTATAATATAAGAGTTCATCTCTCATTCTCACGTCATTTAATACGTTTTTTCCTACTTTGCCCTAAATCTCTTTCATATTTATTAATACTTATATTTCTCTCTCTTAAAAGTATCATAATATTGGAAAGGAATTATTAACTTCATATACCCAACTAATATTTACATGTTTTCTTAAGAAGTGTTTTTTTGGCGGCTGACTCTTATATTAGGGATTGGAGGGAGTAGTTAGTTACCTAGAAATAGAAAACTAATAAAACAATGTCTTGGAGAACAATCGTTAGCTAAAAAGTCTTATACCACGATAATGAAATTGAAAATAATTAAAAATAAAATCAAATATTAATTAATATGACCCATTCTATGCGTTTTCTAAAATGATTTTGGATAGGGCCGACTCTCTAGTTGGCTCTATCTTCTCTCCCCCTCCTCTCAAACTTTTTGGGTGGTGGTGGGATCTCTTCTCTCGTCGTCGTACGAGTTTTTTCATCGGCGTCTCCTTCTCCGGTTCATGCCGGGGAAGGAGATGTCAGTCACTTTCATTGGTATGCTCTTATATTTCTTTCATTTTCAAATAAATTGGTTCAGGAGTTTCGACGACAAGAGAAATATCTTCTACTCAATCTTCATTTTATGTATTATTTTTGTGGGTATGTTTGTTTCTGTGAGATCTACTCATAGAGCTTCTTTGAAAACCAATTTGATTGGTTTATTGCCGATAAGAGCTGTGGATCCTTTGGAATGGTTCTTTGAACAACCACTACTCAATGGCTTTTCGACCGGTGACGTTTCTTTTCTACCTACAAATTCTCATGAAGGAAAGATGAAGAAGTTGATAGGGTTTTTGCGACGGCGGTAGCTCACTCCTGGCCTATCCATGTTTATCTTTTTATGTTTTCTATGTTTTTTTTGCAGACCTATTTTGTATTGTAATTTTATAGTTGGGTTAAAGGTCAATTTGGCCAACAAACAATTTGCAAAGTATCAATTTGGCCAACAAACAATAAATGGTCTCAATTTGGCCAATAAGCAAAACAAAAGTATCACATTGGCCAATAAGACCTAAGAGCAATATAATTCAGTTGTGAAAAGTCTATATTACCCCTCATAAAACACAATACATCTATCTTCTTCCATACAACATCTTCCCAATCACCCACCATCACCCACCAGGCCACCACCCCATCGTCCCCCACTCTCAGCGCTTCACCTTGCCAATCTTCTCCCCACTCGTCCACCGATCACCGTGGTCAGTCCCTCCCACCTTCTCCCTCTTCGTCATCGAAGCTTCTTCACTGTTTCGTCCTTCACCCACTGGTCCTTCACTTTCTCTCTCCGCCCAACTCCTCTCTCTCCCTCTATTAAATCTGATACTCCAACACCACCACAGTCCCAACTAATCTTTGACTACCACCACAACAGATTCACCGCCCCTCCTTCACCTATCATTTTCTCTCCGACACATCTCATTTAGCGTTTCTTTTTTTTTTCTTCTTGCAAAATATGTAGCAGTATTTTACGGTATTAATTTCACGCAAATGTGAAATTATGTTTTTGTTCAAAACGCACATGTGAAATAGATTAAAGCTTATCTATTTCATTTGACCTCAATTGCTCCGTGGGATATGCCTTTTAGTTTACTACTATCAATGTCTCGTTTTGTTCAAAAGGGAGTAATTGGTATGATGTGGGTGGAAATGGGGGTATGCAAGCGTTGAGAAAACAAATTTTGGAAGTGAATGGAAGTGGGGAGGGTAGGGAAGGAATAATAACATAATAGAAGGAGAAGGTGGTGGGATTGAGTAGGAAAACAGTTGGGGCAGGGACAAGGTGGAAGGGGTGACGATGGTGTGGAGGAGTGAGAGTGAGGTGGTGGTGGGTGATTTGAGAAGATGATGTATGGAAGAAGATATATGTATTGTGTTTTAATGAGGGGTAACATGGACTTTTCCCAACTGAATTTTATTGCTCTTAGGTCTTATTGGCTAATGTGATACTTTTATTTTGTTTATTGGCCAAATTGAGACCATTTATTGTTTGTTGGTCAAATTGATACTTTGCAATTAGTTTGTTGGCTATATTGACTTTTAACCCTTTATAGTTTAATAAAATTTGTATGCTTCTTGATAAAAAAAAAATAAAATGATTTTGGATCAATACACCCCATTACTATCATATTCATAACTTTTTGTAGGCCTTTATAAGATATTCTTATATGTTTCATCAATATGATTGAATCACTTTTTGAAGCTTCCGCATGGTCTTTTATGTTGTGTATTTGGCCACCAAATATAATTTCCTGTCTCTCTTAGTATCCATATGCACATACATACATTAATTGTTCACCAGCTATAGTGTTCTTTCATGTGTAATTAGTGGTAACCCTATGAAGGAAACCAATTTGATTACGCGTACACATATAACGATACATTTTTTTTTAAAAAAAATATTTCATTGAATGTTTTTTTATTAAATGTTTGTGACCTTTATAGAATAAAATATGTTTAGTCCCTTAACTCTGTATAAATTCATGGTTTAGCCTCATAACTTTGAAAAACGTGTTTTTAATCTTTTGAAGTTAACACCCTTAACTTCTCTGATGTAAAATGGCGATGGTATAATTTTAAGATGCTAATAGAAAAACATTAAAATGTTGACTTATTATTATTAAATTTGCATTTTAATTTTGCCCTAAAAGTATTTTCCGTTAGAGAAGTTAATAATGTTGAGTTTTATGGATGACTTGTTGGGCCACTAATTGCATCAGTTCTCTATGGGTTTTATGTCCTCCATATTGAATGCCTCCTGATATGCTACCTGAATCCAAGATCATTTGAGATTGTTGGCTGAATTATATTTGGAGGCGAAAAACTAAGAGCCCTAATGTAGGGTGGTAGTGGGATGAAAATGGATGTTGAGCATGAACTGAAAGTCGATGAAAGTACACTCTACCATCTTTAAGAGCCACGAAACCGCAGTCAATCTTTTGAACGGCCTTCGGTGGGCACTACTAGAGAGGGAACATTCTCAATTTTCACTTCAAAGAAAATACCGCATACTGAAATAATGATCATATTCTTTGTCAATTATATTACTCATGTACATCACATATTAACTTCTCAACACCAAAAGAAACCATTTAGACCACTGACATTAACAATATTGCAGTGGCAATTTAAAACTTCATTTACCTTGGGAAAATTAATTTGAGGTCCCCTACAAGGGACTTAATAATAGAAAAGTTCTAAAAGTTGAAATATTTAATGTAGGGTCCCAAGGGACCTCACTTTAATACATTTGAAAATTGAAAAGACACTTTTGCCCCTGACAAATTCATGGGCAGCCGTGACAACTCGATGGACATAACTTGACAACTAAATGGGCAAATGTGACAACTTGTTGGGCATGTGCTTTAAGTTAATGGCCCAAACTCTCTTAAGTTAATGGGAAAAACCTGACAACTTAATGGGCAGCCGTGACAACTCGATGGACATAACTTAACAACTGAATGGGCAAATGTGACAACTTGTTGGGCATGTGCTTTAAGTTAATTGCCCAAACTCTTAAGTTAATGTGAAAAACCTGACAACTTAATGGGCAGACGTGACAACTCGATGGGCATAACTTGACAACTGAATGGGCAAATGTGACAACGTGTTGGACATGTGCTTTAAGTTAATTGCCCAAACTCTTAAGTTAATGGGAAAAACCTGACAACTTAATGGGCAGCCGTGACAACACAATGGACATAACGTGACAACTGAATGAGCAAATGTGACAACTTGTTGGGCAAAAGTGTCTTTTCAATTTTCAAGTATATTTAAGTGAGGTCCCTTGGGACCCTACATTAATTTTTTCAACTTTTGGGACTTTTCTAGTATTAAGTCCCTTGTGGGGGACCTAAAATTAATTTTCCCATTTACCTTTTCTTTCTTAGTTCAGGGTTTTTCATGTCTGCCTTTGGAATTCCTCAATTTTAGTGGATACATCAAGGTCTTCACATAACTTTTTAGAAGCAAGTTATTCTCTTTCTATGGTTTGTCAATATATATCAAGTAGCTCATTTATCATGATATTTTCCTTTCAACTGAGTCACTATTATGCCAAGTGAAATAGGCAAAACACCAGTGTTTTCAATGTTTAACACCACGTACTATATGGCAAATCAACAATCACACCCATTACAATTAAATAATTTTATTTCCACTCATATGACAAGTTAAGGTACTGATCGATCACCGTTAGTCAAGGTGACGTGATTTTCGAATACGATCATTCACAAATAAATTTAATTTCCACTCATATACAATCAAATCATGAGAAAATTCTAAATAAGTCCATCCAAATATACAAAAGGACAAGTGAGGAATCTAAACTTCCAAAAGGACCATGAAGGAACCAGCACCTACCTGTCATTTTAAAATTTTGCGAAAAGACAAAATTGCCCCCATCCTAAAACACAAATTGCGAGAAGAGGGTGGGTGTTAAGGTGAGTTTAGGGTGAGGTAGAAATTTGTGTTTTAGGATGGGGGCAATTTTGTCTTTTCGCAAAATTTTAAAATGACAGGTAGGTGCTGATTCCTTCATGGTCCTTTTGAAAGTTTAGGTTCCTCACTTGTCCTTTTGGGTATTCGGATAGATTTTTTTGGGATTATCCCAACAATAATCATTCAAAAATCTTTGCAAATATCTATTATGGTATAGGGGTAATTTATTAAACAGATTTAGGCTCAAAACCTAGATTTGAGGAAAGAACATCCAAACATATGATGACAAAAACATTTTTGGCCTTAAAACAATGGTTTAGGGCTCAAAGTCAAGGAAGAAAATTCATTTCTCACCAATTTCTCATCTCTGTATATGGGGATTGAGTCATCATTTAATTTTTTGTCTCTCATAAATTATTTAAATTTAAGTACTAATTTATTATTTTTCATTATTATGATTATTATGCTTCATGAAAAAATTGTCTCATATATTACCAATGCAAAAAGCCCTTCTTATATTATCTATAATTTTAATTATATATAACTTAAAAATACATAATAGATATATCACTTATTAAAAATTTGCCTCTCAATTCTTTCTTTAGACAACTTATTTAAATGTAAGAATTTTTATATTAAATTAATCATGCAAGTAATACATCATAGTATAAAAATTGCTTTATATAAATTAATCTTGCCTCCGATAATTGCCAATTTCTGTCAACCATTGCCAACATTATGGCTAACCTGCCACAACCGCGAAACGTAGCCAATTGTCATCAACCACCGCTAACTGCCACTATCTACCATTGTGCATTGATACTCATCCTATTTATATTAATTTTATCACATGATTAACAGATTAAGCTTATTTTAAATTAAAATAGTTCCATTTGTTTTAAAAAAATGAAATTAAACCCAAACAAACCTAAAGTAGTTGTGTAATGTATTAAAAAGAGTTGGGCTGCTGTGTAATTGTAAGATGAATTTGAGAGTTGGTAGTTAGTCTACAAAATCGCTCCACCAAATTCATGTTATGTAATATTTGATAAAAAAGAATCATGTTATGTAACATTTTATACTAATTATGATTCAAATGGACATGTAAAAGGTACTTGCAGTTGCGAATTGCATAGTTAAATTGTGTTGCATTATTATGCTTCTTGGGCCTTTTGTTCTGATACAGTAAAATATATGCATGTTGGAGATTATGAATATTTTCATAATAGTTATCCAGCTAAGCCCAGATTCAAAAGTTCAATTCGATCAATTCATCATAAAGACCAGCAAGGTTGGTGAGTGATTATTTTTTCTCTCTATTATTTTGTTTTGAATAAGGAAAATAAAAGTTATCTGAACCTTTTTGTTCATTTATTAGTTGAGAGGAATCCTAGGCATCAAAGCCATTATTTGACCAAAAAAAGCCATTATTTTGGTGGGTCGCTTGTGGTTAAAGTCATCATTATGAAAATAATAATAATAGATGCGTAAGTTAGTCTTGTTTACTTCTACGTTGTGAACATATTTATTTATTCTTTTCAAAATTCAATCTAACTCTACCAAATGCTCTATTATGTGGACGCATAGTACCCAGTATGATTGAGCATAATTGGGAACTTGTTCAGACATGATTCCTTATTTTGTTATGATGTGTGGTTTTGAAATCACACCATGTTATATGCAAATTTACATGAAATGAAGATTTTAAATTTGGAGTTAAATGTCGTGACATCGTGATACATTACACCTAATTAGTCCATGACTACTGTGACATATTCAAACTTGCACTTATTTGGGGATAGTTATTGTACAGTCTCATATCAATATTCACTAATAATTAATCATTAAAAAGTAAAAAGTTATACAACTGACATACATTATGATAAAGACAAGATCAGGGCAGAAATTGAAAGTAGGTCATGACATATTAAACTTCTACATGACATTTTTTTTAGTTTAATGGCTTATGGGAGATCACGTAGTAATATAGTTTGGGAAAATTAATTTCAGATCCCACCCAAAACACATAATATTGGAAAAGTCTCACCAATCAGCCAAATTAAAGTATGCCTTTGACTTTGCTTTTTTAATTTAATAAAGAGGGCATACGAGTCTTTTTCGTGTTGTAACATAATTAAGGTAAGGTTCCTTGAGACCCTACTTTAATTTAGCCAATTGGTGGGATCTTTCTAATATTCTGTGTCTTGGGTGGGACCTGTAATTAGTTTTCCCTAATAATTTTCCCTTACATATTTACCCAAAGGTTGAGCGTAAAACTATTTATAGGAGTACTCAGATATTCAAACATAAAGATGACAAAAGTAGAAAATTACAAAAATCTAGGTTCCGAAGTGGATGAATAAAAAGGTAATGATGTGCAAACTTCAACTAAGATCACTTAGGAATTACAGAATTATACGTTGAACTTTCATTTTATATTCCTATTGGTTCGATGCACTTGATTTACCAACAAGCATAGCTAGTGAATGTTACACCTGCGAACACTAGGACTTTAATAATCAACCAAATAGGGAGAAGCACACTTTATTTATCGAGGCAATAATGACACTTTATCCTTTTACATCGGATAAAAAATAAAATAACATTACCAAAAACGCCTTAAAACGACAAACAAACCGGAGTTGTTTGTAAATACTCACACTATATACACTGTATATTTACTGGCCCAACCAAAATAGGAAGTCCAAAAAAGCCCCTTATCAAATCTAGCTGAAATATTGACAGCCAAATCATATAAAAAAAATTACATAGACTTTATCTATAAAACAAATCCTAAGTTTGAACACATATAGATATGAATCAATAGTCATTTGATCACTTAAACACAAGGTGTTGAGTTCAAATCTGTGCGAATGCATAAAATGTCTTAGGAGAGGTTCCTCTGGTTGAATATGATAATACTTGAATTTGACCTAGTTGAGTAGCCTTGTAAGAGAGCATTCAGCCAAGATTTTAATCTCATGTGACTTTGATTAAATAGTGGTAGGGTCAACATGTTAAGTGAATACCAAAAATCTTAGCATCTCTTTTCTTATTGGACTGTACATTAAGAAGATTCAAGTTGGTAATTTGATGTACCAACTCTATATAAATCATAGTGTTATGTATCAGTATTTCTTGGAAATTTGTGTGTTAGATATGCCTCCAAGGTCTTTCAGCTAGGCCTACACACTCATCGTGCCTATAGCAATCCACAAGGTGGTCAATGGTCAAACCGGCAGCTTGCATGAAAGAGTGAACTATAACTGGGCCCACAAGCCTAAACCCTCTCTTGACCATGTCCTTGCTTATGGCCTCAGCTTTTGGTGATCTCAGTGGAACATTCCTTGGGTGTCTGTGTCTGTTAATTGTTGGTTTGTGATTTACATGTCCCCATATGTAATTACTGAATGACCCACATTCTCTCACAATCTGATCACAAAAAATAAAAATGCATTCATATTAGATTCTTAATTAGATACCAAGAAGATCATGCCAGTCAACATATTAGTTAGATCTGTTAGAAATGCTATTGTTATCGTGTACTCCTATATTTTCATTATGATCTTGATTTAGTCGGAATCAAGTTCTTGAATTTTATATTGTTGCAACTTAGTCCTAATAAATTTTAACTCAATTGTAACTTAGATTTTGTTCTTTGACTTCATGTTACATATTCCTTATAGTTTAACAATTTAAAATATCAGTTCCTAATTTTTTGTAAATAAATTTAGATATCTTATAAACATTACGGACTAAAATTTAAATGGCTAAAACTATTGATATTAAGTTGCATTGAATCAAGGTTCAATTTCAGGCACCAAATTTCAAGAAAGCGAAAACGTGGAGGCCAAGTTGATTGGGTCAATATTTTAGGGATTGGAAGATTGATTTCCCCAAAATTCAAAACAACAATCCAATATCATTCTTTGAAATTTTGTAGAGAAAGTCTTCTTTTAAGAAACATTTGATAAATCCATTTAAAACGACCTGAGGGAATATTTTTAGTAACACGTGGTCGGTATGGCCTAATGGTTGGTAGTAGTACAATAGAACTTTAGTTTAAGTGATAGAAAAATTGAGGGAAGGAGCACATAAGAAAGGTGGGACCCACTTTCCCCTTCTGTCTCTAACGACAATTTAGAAGATTAGCACTATTGGTTTGAATACTCACCTTGACTATGCATTTGGCATTGTCAACTATGCATCTTACTCTGCTTTCTGCTAATGAAAGAGATTTGTTTGATTCTATCTCCATGATGTCATTCTCCCCCATTTTTGCAACTGTGTGAGGATCAAATCCAGAGAAAACTTCTCTGTATAAAGCATATAATGAAACAATATATCAGCTTCAAAGTATGAACTGAGTCTAATTTAGGTCCAAAACAAGGTAAGTACCTGAGAATTTCCTTCCTTTTCAGAATTTCAGTCCAGTTATAGTCCATCAACAAGCCAGACATTGCAAGCAGCTCGAACAATGTGCTGTTTCATGATTCAACTGATCATTAAGTTGTTAAGATTTTAATTCTGAATATTAGAATATAACAAGCCCAAATTTACTAGTCAGATAAATGACTGAGTTTATCATGTTAAGGGTAGTCTTAACAAATTGGCTTAGTTAATTTCTAGTAGTGAGATGTACTTACTTGTCATCATAAGCTGGAACTCCCCAGCACTCATCATGAAATTCTATATAAGCCTTATCTGCACAAGACCTCTGTCATTTTCTTGCTCACAGTGTTTATTTTTGCAAATGACTAAAAAGCAAAACGGACTCATTGCTTCAAGAGTACAAGTCAAGTAGGTGAAGCTGTAATATTTGATGATGTCACTAAAATTTCATGTATATCATGCAGTAAAAATCTTTCATCATTCTCTAAAAAGTGCAATCAAGATAACTACTCCCTCTGGTCCCTAATATAAGAGTTAGTTGTCAAAAAAACGTTTTTAAGAAAACATGTGAATGTTAGTTGGGTGTCTGAAGTTAATGTTTTTTTTCCAATATTGTCCATATTTATTATGATACTTTTAAGAGAAAGAAATACATAAGCATTAATAAATATGAAAGAGAGTTAGGGGTAAAGTAGGAAAAAACGCATTAAATGAGGAGGGAATGTGAGATGAGCTCTTATATTAGAGACCAAAACCATTCAAATTTTGGCTCTTATATTAGGAACAAGAGAGAGTATTTAGTTATTATCATGATAGGAAGTATCAATCACAAGCTTTTGTATATATACTCTAATATACTATATGCTAAAATTTGACTTTATAGCTTTTCCCTTGAAGATTGGAACTTCAGTTAAGAACAGCTTAGTAGCTTCAATGCTGAAGAAGAGAACATCAAGCAATACAAAGTGATTAACAAAATATATTGGAAGTGAGAAAACTGAACATACCACTGTTCTTTGTGATCCAATTGCACCTCCTTAATTCTCCAGGCTCAGTAGGATTGTTCTGTTGACTTGGTTGTTGCTGCTGCTGTGAAGTTCTAGTTGCAGGAGGAGGCTCTTTTTTGTCGCGGGGCGAAATCAAACGGAGAGCCAAAGAAATCTTCTGGTCTAATGGTGTGAGAGAATCTGCTGTGAGAGAAGAGTCATTTGAGTTCTGTGAGAGAGACAGAGACAATGATGATAAGGAAAGAGATGAAGTGCTTTTCTGAAGGCCAATTGGATACACTTTCTTGAAGTATTTGGGGAAAAAGTTCAAGTTCTGGCTTGGTTGTTTCTGTGTCTCTTTGACACTTTTACTCCTCTCAAGACCATATTTTCTCAAATTTGATTTATACATAATGAAGAGGAAGAGGAAGAGCAAGAACAAGAATGACAAGAAGAAGAAGACCCAGTCCTATAAATGGAGGACTTTAAAGTGAATATAGATTTATTAAAAGTTTGATTTATAAAAAGAGATGGGATTCATTCAAAATGAGGGACATTCTCTAGCTGGTTGGTAGAATGTGAGTTTCATATTAAATTGGATTCTTATACTTCTTGTTTTTCAAGCAATATTCATGAATTTCTTCAGTATGGAGAGCCTCATATTGTTGAAAATGATACTTAAGTGATTAGCCCTCTTAAATTTATAAATTCAAAAATAATGAGGAAAATAAAAAACAAAAACCTCTTACCAAACCCAATGAATTGCTTCACTTGTTTATTATATATTACTTACATTAATAATAATTAGATCAAGACAGGGTTTCTCGTTATTTATAGTCAAACAATCCCATTTATTATATATTAAAAGACAACAGTACTATTTATAAGTAATACTCCCTCCGGTCCTAAATATAAGAACTAATTGACTTTTTCTGAAAAATCCTTAAAAAAGAAAAATAAGTTAATTATAAATTGATTTACCTAATTTTTTCCCTTAAACTAGTTTATTTTACCTATAAACTAATGGATAATCTAAAAATATATCAAATATGTCATCATTTAATAACCTATTTCGCAACTTTAATCTCTCTAAAAAAAAGTCAATTAGGTCCTATATTTAGAACCAGAGGTAGTATATTAATGAAAGATCAAAAGGGGCTAATGATGTTGTTATAGTTGTGAGGTTTGTCTCAAAGAAAGGTGCGAGATGGGTCCAAGTGATTCTTAACTCTTACTCTTAACCCTCAAGTGTGAAGCATACCTGTGGCCTGCACAGACAAAGATATCCCATCCTTCTTAAATTTTTAGGGTTTTAATTAAACCAACTTGTAATTCTTTTCACTTGAAACGATGAGACCTTTGATTTGGTCTTGGTTAATTGCTTTAATATAGTTGTTCCTACTAAAGTGTTGATGCAGTAAAAGTGGTGGAGAAGGAACTAGCTTCTTAATTCCTATATACATTACTTCTTTTTGAATCAAAGAATAAAGAATGATTTTAGATAAGCTGAATCTATTTATATTTAAGAGCTCTATAAAAGTAAGTTCTGAATGTCTCAAATCATTTTAAAAATGAACAATCTCTCCTTATAAAAAATGAGCATTTTCTTAGCATTATATAAAATTTATGGTTAAAGTGCAAAAATACTTATGTGATTGTGGAAAAGGTGCAAAAATACTCATGTGATTATTTTTGGAGCATGATCAAGTAAGTAACCATGACAATTCAAAATAGGGGCAAAAGTACTCATCACCGTTATGTCAAAAAGGGTACTTTTGCCCTTATTATGAAATGTTATGATTACTTTTACTCTAAATAAATTGTATGGTGTTGGGTGCACCTTGGACTCACATTGGCTTTTTTGTGCATTAACACTTAAATTTAATCTTGATAATTGATAATAAGAAAGGTTTGATGATAAGTACATATAAGACACTTGGAAAAACTTTGTCCAATAATGTTTTTTTAAAGGAAGGAATAATTTTATGTCGGAACTTGATCAGGCCCGAGAAAATAAAGAATCGGTAGTAAGTTGGTTTAACTACATATTCATATGATTCAGTAGTTGTATTTCAATATTATTCTTATTCTAAATTCTAAATATTATTTTAACATGAAGCTAGGCTTTTTTGTTAGCATTTCAATATCACTTTCATCTATAATTATTCATAATGATATGCTATTTGCGAGTTTGTATTTCTTTTTCATTTATTTTAGATGATTTATCAAAGTTTAATTCAATAATTGTATTTCTATAAAGGCAGCAGGGTGGGGCGGCAGCAGAGGCGGGTGGTGGGGTGGTATGGGTTGATTTGGAGGGGAGGGGTGGCATCCATGTAAGCGTTAGAGTGACAGCTTATCTGCCACATGTATCAAAATTGATGGTGTTAATTAAACTTATTGTCTAACAGAAGGGTTAAATTGCACAAGATTTTTACTTTCCAGGATTAAATTGCATATAAAAATATGTTAGGGGAGAATCTGCACCTTTTAATATACTTCATGGGATTTGCATATTAACCCAAAACAAAATCAAACTCCAAGGGATCAAAAACTATAATTGGTTTAGACAAATCATTTTGAATTTTTATTATTAAAAACCATGATTTGAAACTACCTAAATCTCATCTGATGAAAAAAAAACTATCTAAATCTCAAATAAAATTGGATCAATGCGTTAATGGAAAATACTAAAATACCTTTTTGATACTTAAATGTAGTATAATTTTTGAAGATTTGAGTCTCACTTTTAAAATAAAAAAATAGACAATCCCACATCTCTCCTCCCCTCCTTCCTCTCACCAACCGCCCCTCCCCCCTCTTCTTCCTCTTCCTCCTCCCATGTTCCCAATCAAAGTTCTCAGTTTTAGATGAAATTCAAATCTTTAATACAATCACCATAGAAGATTGAGTGCTCATAAAATATTTCAAAGCAATGGGACGAAGGCAATTTCTTCCAAGCAAAGTAGCTCACTTAGTTTCCGATTTCACCACCATCATCCTCAATCCTATCTTTGATAAAGGAAGGAGGAAGAGGAAGAAAGAAAGAAAGAAAGCAGGATGTGATTTATGGACAACTCAGGCTCTGCTCCACAAAATTTTACATCTAAAAAAACATCAAAGTAGGGAGATACAGGGAGAGGGGATGTGTAAAATGTGTGAAATGTGTGACAACTTTTTTTTTGGACACTGTACGGGATTGGGCGACACAATAATAGAAATGGGAGGGTGAGTGAAGAGAGCACAGGCTATTTTGGGAAGAAATGAACTCAAGCTAATCGAGCTGAGTCATCAGGATTATTATATACATTCAGATGTTTAGTTACAAATCAGTGTTACAGAAGAACCAATCTTTTATAACAAAAAAAAGAACCAATCTTACACTGACACGTGTACAATCAATAACAAACTACAAACTGAAAGAATAATAAACAACAACATAAGTATTGGGCCTAAATACTATTGGGCCGAGCATTGGGCTCTAGTATCCCTAATAAGTGAAAATATAAATTAGCCAGGTAAATGACAAGAGAAAAAATAGTGAAGAATGTTGTCGCACAATGCCCCTTGCCCATGCCCCCTTGCAAACCACTCGGCAAAGTCGAAGTCTGTGAGTTTGCGGCCATGGGGGTAGGTGAGAATGTTATCGAGATTGATGGTGGTAGTGGGTGACGGCCTCAAAGAAAATTGAAGGAGGAAAGAAAGAAGAGAGAGGAGGGGCGGTGGGAGAGAGAGGAGGGGAGGAGTATTTTAAAAGTGAGACTCACATCTTTAAAAATTATAGGAGTATTAATTAATTCTTAAAAGTATTTTAGAATTTTCCATTAACTCATTGGCGAGAATGAACAATTTTATTGTTAATTCTTAAAACGGTCTCATTTTGGTCTTATATATTGGCCTAAATGAAACTGTTTGTTGTTCATACGCTAATTTGACATTTTCAAAATAGTTTATAGACCAGAATAATCTTTAACCCTTCTAATAAATATATATCATTCAAACTCAATGGATGTAGAACCAAAAACCATCTTCAAACTTGGTCATCAATGAAGAAAACAACTACCAGTTGATCGAGTCATGCATATAAAAAAGGTCATGTTTGCTGTGATTTTACAAAATAAATATCTCCAGGAGTTCTTCTAATCGAAAAGGATTAGAAGATCAAGAAATAAAATCCAAAACGAAATACAAGAGAAACAAAATCAACACAAAAGAACGTACAAATTGGAAGTATGTGGATAACAATACATTGTTGAACAAAATAATTATTTGTAGTGTAATCACATGGAATCAAGTATTTGTTAAAATATATTAGTAAAGGGAACCTCATGGTACTTGCTTCTTAAATATGCTTACGATTAAACATGAGATGATGAGAATATCTCTTATTATTCATATTGAAATTAAATAGTCCGTTCACATATTCAAACCCATGTGGCAAACATTTTAAGTTACTTCGTTAACATTTACTACAAGTACACAATCTGTGGAGGCATTGGATTTTGCAAGATGTGAGGGGGCACGTCATGTGCATTCTTGTACAGTAACACAGCCAGGTTTATACTGCTTCTTGTGAAAAGCAACGCCGCAATAACAAGAACCGTTTTCGCACATTCCAAATCCTTTGCCACACTTGACATCACAATCACTATCATTTTGACATGGTATTCCCTGGCTTCCATCTGCACCACGCAGTGAAACCACTGCACATATGCACACACATATAAAGACAAAAGTTGATAGCATGTGAGTGGACAAAGGCATACAGTGATAAATTATAGATTAGCTGATGAGTTATGGGTTATAAGATAATAAGTAAATCGTGGAGTACGTAGAGGACAGATTTCTTACATGCTAATGTGACAATGAAGAGGAGTGCCATTGAAACTACTTTGGAGGTGCCTTTCACCATTGTGATAATCAAAGTTTATAAGAAAATTCTGAATTTTGGTGTGGGAGATGTACGAGCCAAAACATTAAATTTATAATTTTTTGGGGAAACCCTTATATGGAAAGAGAGTTATTACAAATTTACAGGAGACAAAAATGGTAAATATTTTGTTATAAAAAGGGGAAATATTTAACATTACAATTTATTCCAAATTTACCAACATATATATGACCTGAAATTATTAGGATATGC
This sequence comes from Mimosa pudica, assembly GCA_029929735.1. Classification (NCBI taxonomy): domain Eukaryota; kingdom Viridiplantae; phylum Streptophyta; class Magnoliopsida; order Fabales; family Fabaceae; genus Mimosa; species Mimosa pudica. Next base: position 6,434,111 of record JAKELP010000035.1, read on the forward strand.
CAAATTAGGGCATGATTTGGTTGTCTGTCAAATTCACGAGTTAATACTCCGATTTTACCTTAGAACACTACCTAACCAAAATGTGTCACGAGTCACTAAAATTTTCAGTCGTTGAAAATTAGGTAAAAACTCATATGTTTACATTGTGATTCACCGTCACTACAAAAAACGGGCTCTTATCGGTGTTTTATTTGGCCTCGTATCGGCGAAATTTTCCGGCGGAATGACGCTACGGCGTTTTGGCAAAACGCCTGAAAATATGCCGTGGGAACGCGACACATCGGCATTTTGCAAAACGCCATGCCGAGGGCAAAACGCCGGAAACAAAATCCAAAAAAAATGATATAATATTAGCATATACGCGTTTTCTTAAAACATCGAGGTGCATATTATTTTAATATTATCTCGTACAGGCGGGAACTAAAACGCCTATCCGCGGAATATTTAAATATTATATCAAACCGGCGGGTTAACAAACGCCGGTAGGGGATTAATCATAAATATGATTTCAATCACGCACGCCGGCGTTTCCGAAACGCCGACGTGCGATATAATGTAATATTATTTAATTCACGCACACTGGCGCTTTCCCAAAACGCCGACATGTAATTAAATAATATTTTTCTAACCGGCGTTTTTCAAAACGTTGATCCGTGTTTTCAAAAAAATAAAAAAAACATTTTTCGTCCTGATTGTTTAAAACCAGGACGAAAAATGTTTAGGAATGAACAAAAAATAAACACCAAAGTGACATACACATAAAGAATAATATATATAAACATAAGGAATAAAAAGCAAAATTCAGAAAACATGATACACAAATATATAATCAAACAACAACAACAATATGTAAAAGAAAAACAATAAGATCAAAAAGATATTAACATTATTAATAATTGAATAAATATCACCAAGAACCATGAAATCAAAAACAACAACTACATTACTGGCCAGAAAAAAAAACAACAACAACATTGAAGGAGAGATGAAAGAGAAGAAAAACAGGAGAAAATGAGCAACTTTGCTGAAGGAGGGAGGAGCTATTTATAAGGAACGGAGGTGTGAACCGGCGTTTTGTGAAAACGCTGGTACAGAAAACATTAAATTAACACATACCGGCATGTGACAAAACGCCCATATGTATTTTAACATTAAATAATGCATATGGGCGTTTTAGCCAAACGCCGATATGCATCATAATCCATATAGGCGTTTTGGTGAAACGCCCATATGCATTATTTTAATGTAAAAACGCATATGGGCGTTCGGCGAAAACGCCTCTATGCATTATTTTTTTAAAAAAACTCCTCAGACAACCTACATTTCTTAAACGCGGAAAAGTCAGATATATTGGTTATAAATATGCGTTTAGAGCATTAGTCAGTTGCCACATTCTTTCTCAAACCTCTCATTCTTTCATATATCTGTCGTTTTGTTGTGAAATAGCAAAAACAATAATGTTGGATAAATCGTGGATCTCTTTACCCAGATCGTCTCCGCAATACTTGGTGGGGTTGAATCAATTTTTGGATTTTGCTTTTATGCGCGGTAGTGTTCGGGGTAAGATACGGTGTCCGTGTGAAAAGTGTAAGTTCGACAAATGGAAGACTCGAGAGGAGGTAGTTTCTCATTGTCTAGATAAGCAGTTTCCCAGATATTATGTCACTTGGGCGTTTCATGGAGAGGATGGATTACACGACACAGATGATCTAGAAGTCGGTTCGAGTTCTCACGTTGGCCGAATGCAAGGGGAAGACAGTGACGATGACATCAATGGAGGCGGCCATGCAACTAATCCGGGCAACAACACTGTGAGGGAATATTTGGTCTGCAGGAAGTAGGCGCTGGTGGGGATGGAGTGGTGGACGGACCAGTCGCGGAGTACTTACGTACTGAGGTGGCTAGAGATTTCTTTGAACTCATGACGGAAGGTGACAAACCGTTGTACCCAGGTATATGTATAAATGCTTAATCTATTTTAACTGTTTAAGCGACTTATTAGTATCTCTCCGATGAAATTCGTATATTATGTACGTGTGATGACAAAAGATGTGTTTGCTCCTAATAATTTGGAATATCTGATCCCGGAAGGGGATGAACCAGTACCAACTGTTAGAGAGCGTGAAGATGGTGACGAATGAAAGTTTATTGTATATATAAATATATAATCGTACGTTGGTATATTTTACTGTTTTCATTAATTAGTAACTATTTTACTTAATTTATTTCAATTTTCTTTTATCATTTAATTAGTAATTAAAGAAATGAACAATAAAACTTGAACAATAAAATTATATTTACAGAAATTTAAAAAAGTACAACAAAAATATAAAAGTACAAACAAAATAAAAGAACAAAAAAAAGTACAATAAAGATAAAAATTCTAAACAACTAATACTCATCATCCTCGTCCTCATCCTCATCCCCGATGGCGGCTTGTGGATGGCGTCGTCGTCGGCGACGAGGTCGTGATGCGGAGGCTTGATCCAATTCCTGCTGCCACCTCCGCCCTTGATCCCTGAAGAACTCCTCTTGCTGGCGCCTGAACTCCGCTCGCACAGAAGAGACCTCTCGCTCATGCTCCTGCCGCCAGGCTATACGCTCGCGCATCTGCCTCTCCTCTTCTGCCTTCACCCGGGCCTCATGCTCGCGCGCCAGCCGCTCCTCTTCTGCCTTCACCCGGGCCTCAAAATCGCGCATCAGCCTCTCCTCATCTGCCTTCATTCGGGCCTCTCGCGGGCCCGCAACCTCTCCTCTTGCTGCCGGGCCTCGTATGACTGACTCGCCCCAGAGGATGAAGCCTGGCCCCACTGCTTCCGGAAGGAGGGAAGAGCTGAGTAGGTCTGGCTCCAAAGCCAAGACCTGGAACGCGTCCCGCACGGTCCTGCGTCCTCATCTGCGTGTGGAGAGCAACGACCTCGTCAAAGGGGCTCACGCTCTCCCCCTGCTGAGACTCGGGGGTCTCCCTGGCCTGCGCCTGTGCCTCGATATCTTCCTGTGCCTGAGCAACACTCCTAATCTCCTCTGCAGCCTTCCGGGATAGAGGTCTCCCGTCCAAGCGGGTGCGGGCTTGAATGATGAAGTCTTTATAGACGCTCGTCTTGATGCCCTTTGCCCTGGCCTCCTCCCGCTGAAATATTTGAATCGTTAAACTATGATCAAGATTATTACTCCCTCCGGTCCCTAATGTAAGAGCTAGCCGTAAAAAAAACGCTTCTTAAGAAAACATGTAAATGTTAGTTGGGTGTCTGGAGTTAATGCTTCTTTTCCAAAATTGCCCATATTTATTATAGTACTTTTAAGAGAGAGAAATACATAAGCAATAATAAATATGAAAGAGAGTTAGGGGTAAAGTAGGAAAAAGTGCATTAAATGAGGAGAGAATATGGGGTGAGCTCTTACATTAGGGACCAAAACCATTCAAATTTTGGGCTCTTACATTAGGGACCAGAGGGAGTATAACATAAATTATTAGACAGAAAGAGTAGTAGATAGTTATATACCATCTCATCATAGCGGACGATCATCGGTACGCTCCCAGTCGACTGGCTAACCTCTTGCTGTGCCCGAGCCTGCTGACCGCGCTTTCCCTCGCCTGCCCCAGGTCGCCCATTCTCCAGGCGATGCACCTCTTCCACTGATCAGGGTCGACTCCGTCGGGCACATCTGCCTCCACCTCCGTCCTAGGCTTAGTCCTCTTCCCGGACTTCAGATGGTATAACTTGTTTCTTTCATCCTTCCACCCATCCTTGATCATCGCTTTCGTGAATTTCTTCAGGTTCAAGCTGTCGGGGGCCCACCACTTACTCTGCAAAAGAAATTTTTTCGTATTGAATAAGTATAATAACAATATACAAAATTAATAAGTGTAACACTAAGAAATATCATTCAAGTAATTATAATATTTTGACATACGTATTGCCTTAATAATCTCTCAACCCTCCTCTTTCCGGGTATCCAGCACTCTCCTCCAGCTGGTCGGGTCGATCGGGAAGCGCCGGAAGTCCTTGCCGAGTAGTCGGCAATGGCGGCGAAATAGAATGGCAGCATCCGTTGTTGGCTGCCCGATGGTACCGTAATATGGCAGCTCAATCTTCTCATTTGACGGAAGCACATGCGCCTGCTTCGCCGTCAGTCTCCTCGTGGTGACAGTGCCAGTGGTATCTGTAGGCAAGAAAAATATATTAGATAATATATATTGTAGAAATTAAATTTGTAGCTATTAATTAATATCACGTTTACCTCTGACATCCACCAGCTAGCCAGTACTAGAAGACTTCCTCCCACGCCGCATTTTAATCATAATTTCCGGCACCAGGATGTCCTCCTTGTCGCCGGCACCGCCATTGTCGTCGCTGGTGCTCTCCTCCCTCTCCGCTCTCTCCCTCTCAGCCTTCTCCCTCTTCTCCCACTCCCTATCCTCATTCAAAATCTGATGCATGTCCTCGTAGCTGATATTGACGTTCAAGTCTCTCCAGAGGTCGTCCTGCGTGACTCCTGGGTTACCACTCAGCCCGAAAGGAGTCCACTGTGGGTTAGCAAGAGGGGTGCTGGCAACAGGGGTGTTGGCAAGAGGGAGGCTGGCGTACTGCAACACCTCTGGCGGATTAGGCTGCCGCTCAATCTCTAACCTGCGATCTTCTATACGCCTGACTTCTGCTTCGTCCCGCAATCGCTGCTGCTCGTCCCGCAATCGCTGCTGCTCTGCCTCGTCTATGGGAGCTTTACCGCTACGCCGAGACATGATCTATGGGAGAAGGAATATATATAAGAAGTGATAAAGAGAAGAGAGAATTTCAGTGGGACCCTTAGATTTTTTTACGCTTCGAAAACGCCAAAATGAACATCGGCGGTGCTTTTATAGGCCTTCGTTTGGCGGCGTTTTCAGGACGGCATCCCGGCGTGTTGCAAAACGCCTATACGCGTTTTAATTCATATAGGCGTTTTCAAAAACGCCGATGTGCGAATTAAATGCATATTAAATACACTAAATGTCCATTGGCATTTACCTAAACGCCTGTCCGCGATTTAAATATTATTTTATCTATGCGTTTTTTCTGGAAAAAAAAATGTCAGGCACCTAGTTTTTTAATTAAAATATACATATCCGCGTTTGATGGTTACCCAAACGCCGGTGTGAAAACGCGGGCAAAAAGGCGGGAACTGCGCGCCATATTTAACGGCGTTTCATTTAGGCGTTTGGTTGCAAAGAGCCGATGTGCTTCTCATTTAGGCGGTTTGGGACAAAACGCAGGTATGCATGCGCCGGAATGACCCGTTTTTTTTGTAGTGCGTTACGTTTTTACCTTAGAAAAAATTATGTTAACTTACTACTAAAATCATTGTAATGATTTTTAATTGTCCAAATTCAATGAATTTATAAATGAGTTTCATAGAAATTTCTCTATTTAGGTTGATATAGTATGGATATTGATATATTTAAATCCACTATCTATATTTAAAATCAAATTACTATTATTATTTTTTGTATTTTTATTTAATTTTATATAAGAAACACATGTTTATTAATAAATGTACACTTTTATGAGTTTACGATTCAAGTATACGATCCGGGTTTATCTTCTCTCCATGAGTTTACTTGACAACCTTGCATACATTGTCATTTATGTATTTGTTGTTGGATTAAATTACTTTTCAAGGAAGCCAAAAAATTATTAAATATGCATCCAGGAATAATGCACATTGTTATATCTGAATCATGTTAACAAAACTACGAAAATAACTTCTTTTAATACTTAAAATAGGAAATTAATAAATGTACACTCTTACGAGTTTACGATTCAACTATACGATCCGAGTTTATCTTCTCTCCACGAGTTTACTTAAATTTACGAGTTTGACAACCTTGCATACATTGTCTTTTATATATTTGTTGTTGGATTAAATTACTTTTCAAGGAAGCCAAAAAATTAATATATATGCTTCCAGAAATTATGCACATTGTTATATGTATTTCTAAGTTAAATCATAAAAGAAGTTATTTATTAATACTTATGATTTGTTATATGTATTTCTATGTCTTTTTATATGTATTGCTACAATTTTAATACTTATGATTTATCAAAGTTTAATTCAATTATTGTATTTCTATATATGCAGCAGGGTGGGGCGGCAGCGGCGGCGGGTGGTGGGGCGGTGTGGGTAGATTTGGAGGGGAGGGGTGGGGGTGGGGTGATTTTTATTTTTTTTAATTTGTTTCCTTTTTCCTATTATTAAATTTTTATCTTATTTATTTCTATTATGTGGCATCCATGTAAGCGCTAGAGTGACAGCTTATCTGTCACATGTATTAAAATTGACGGTGTTAAACTTATTGTCTAACAGAAGGGTTAAATTGCACAAGATTTTTACTTCCAGGATAAAATTGCATCTAAAAAATATGTTATGGGAGAATCTGCACCTTTTGATATACTTAGAAGGGGGATTTGCATATTAACCCAAAACAAAATCAAACTCCAAGGGATCAAAAACTATAATTGGTTGAACTTAGACAAATCATTTTGAATTTTTATTATCAAAAACCATGATTCGAAACTACCTAAATAAACTAACATAATTAATTAAGTCAACTAACATCATTAATAGGATCAAATTAGGAGTGTGTGTGTGTGTGTAATATGAAAACACTAGAATATTGATGGATGTTGCCTTATTTGATCATAAAGAAATACTCATCAAATTAACCCACAATTCTTATGCTTAGTACACACATCTCATATGTTTTTTAATATTAATATATTTATATATGAGAATTTTATAAAAATATTTTTTTATGCCGTGGATAATTATTTCTTTTCATATGTTAATATATATTATTAACATAATAATATTATATAAAATATATTAATTTAGTAATCCATAATCAACTTAATCTCACAAATTCACAATTTGACTGTGACTAAGGTCCGGCTCAAAAATAAAAAAATATCTTGAATTCGTATTCTCAGTAGTAACGATCTCAAGTCTCAGCAACTCGTTTTTCAAAGCACTTGAGTTGGAGTGAAAGAAAGGAGGAAAACGTAAAATGTCATTATCTCTAAAACCAGCAGATTCACTCTTCCTCTAATCATGGTCTTGCTTTCTCTTTTGTTTTGATTACATGGTCTTGCTTTCTCTATTACCTCAAATATAACACTTATTCCTAGTAGTTTGTAACTTTTCCTCTCATATTATCCTAATGAATGCTTATAAATTCTCTTTCATATCCTATCCTAAATATAAAATCACTTTTGACATTTTTTCAAAGTTAGAGGAAGAAAATTAGAACACAATTATAATATATGACACATCTAATTAGATTATAAATTCAGTTTCCAAGTAGAATAAATAAGTTTTAAGGAAAAAAAATAATTATACATACTTAATTCGAAGTGATTAGTTTTGCATACTTAATTTCTCAAAAAAAAAAAAAAAATCAAAGTGATGGTATAATTAAAAACAGATTAACTTAACTAGTTAGGGTGCTTTGGTGATATCATGTGATTTTAACTAACTTAACTAGCACCCTTAATGTAGTCAGATTAACTTGATAAAAGTCTTATAGTAGTATTAGCTTGATAAAAACATAATTCACACATATTTTTCTTCAAGTTTCTGGGATCCACTCCCTTTCTGGGATTTATCTTTTTTCTTTAATAAACACCGCCCAGTAACATAATTCACATAGACTTGAAGGGCAGATGTTGGCTAAACTGTTTGTTGTTGTTCGTTATGGTTTTGAATGAAACAGGGGAAAAAGAAGAGCTTTTCTAGGAAGCCTGTTGTCATCATGAATCAGAAGCAGAAAGATCAACCAGCTGTGGATTCAAGAAAGAAGATCCCACAGAGTATTGTGTTTTCAAGAGAGGTAAGTTGCCTGGATCTCTCAGGCAACATCAGATGGACCACAGAAAGTTCATGCTGCCTTATACTGCTTTCAACCTCAAGATGAATATTATTTTAGTTTGTTTCCTACTTTTACTTTTGGAAATTGTAATTCATATGCTGCGGTAGGTGTAATTAAACCATTACAAGAAGAAATTTAGTTCTAATTGTGAAGTACTACTATCTGTGTGCTTTCAACAAGTCTAACCAATGGGCACGCAGATCTCTCTAAATTGTGTATCGTTATATGGTATCCAAAGCATTGGTCTCTTAGATGGCACGATCGCTTTGTGTGATCTCTATAGTTGACTGCACCATCCAATGGAATAAGACTTTGTTATTGTTATCGTCTACTTATATGAAATCAATTAACAAACTGTGCATGCTTGGAATCTATTATTATCAGATGTCTACCTGATTGTGAAGTAAACCATTGGAGGATTCGAAATGACTGTCATACCTTGAAGAGTTTAATCTACAAAATCAAAGAAAATTGCTTCTCGACTTATTCTTAGGAATAAGGCCACATGTTTAAGTAGATTATTATTGGTATAGTGAAGCTTGCAAATGTTGATATTTCTCAGCTTTTACACCTCTGTTGATTGAAAGTAAGAGTAAGGGATGTAGAACCAGATTACGGGATCATCATTACAAGTGAATACCAATTGCTTGAAGAACTGGACCTGTTTTTATGGGTTTGACTAATCTGCTCTCTTGATAATGCCTAAAGTGCTAAAACGTCATTCCATAGGCCTCTTTGATGCTTCATCACATGTTTGGAAACAGTTTCATTTTCCCAATCATATACTCCTAATATCCCACGATCTGTTGGATCTTTGAAATCGATGTTCCATGCGAGGCATGGGAATGGAAGTTTTGGGATGCCAAAACCGGTGTTCAAACATGCACAAAAACATAGACTGAATAAAATTAACCACTAGAGGAATGCGTTAATGGTCAAAGTAGCCAGAAATGGGATGGAAACATTTATTAACGAGGCTAGAATAGAATGTAAATATTTTTAATAAACATTTTCAGCTTTACAAACACAAGTTTCCCATCCCTCAATTTGTGGGTACTTGGAATGGATGTTTTGAGGCATAAGAATTGTAAGTTGTAGGACACCAAAATTGTTTCTTAGACGTCCACTACAACATGGACTAAATGTAATAACCATTGAAGAACTGTGGCAATGGTTGATGAAGCCAAAAATGGGTTGGAAAAATTATTAATGATGCTAAAAATAGAGTGTAGATACTTTTTGTACCATTTGTGTTGCTTATGTTATGGTTATGTTTGGTCAGTTTGGATCAACTTTCAGAGGTAAAATGTTGTTTGAAAACTACGAATTATAATCCGAAAAATTTGATACCGAATAGGACGCTACCTTTGCTAAATAGTGTTCTCCCAAACCCGTGTTTGAATTGTACTAAACTAATAAAGTTGTGTTGAAGTCCCTCTCAACCCGTGTTCTCCTTTAGGGTTTTCTTTGGATGATTGTACTATATATGATTGATTTACAATTTAAACTGACTAGGGAAGCCTACTGAACCTCATTTGCATACTAATTTTTCATACTTTGATAGGAAGTTACCATAAGTTTCTAGTAGGTTGGGATTTTACTTTGCAATTCTTGCTACTGTTAATTGCATACATCAAGTTGGTTTAGTGAAATTTACCATTTCAGTTCATTCGGCCATTAATTTTATTGACATTTTCAGAATTTGAGAATGACATTCACACTTGATAACATCAATATTTTTATTAGATAAAACAAGGGATCGTGTTCATCCAGTTGCTTACGTAACTATTGCTGATCTAAATTGCTACTGGAATGGTGTTGGCCATGCTATTTACTAATTATTACTATCATATTCCTTAATTTTGAGAAATGGAGGAAATCTTGTTTTTCAGTTGCTTTTCCATGATTCCATCTCATAGTCTTGTACTAATTATGAAAACAAATACTTAGTTTCATAAATTTCACTAATACGCTTGATTAGGGAATTGCTAATAATCTAGCTACTTTACAACCAAAACTGCTGTATATTGTTGTGAGAATGAATATAATTTTGCAAATGCTAATCTTGACACGCTTAGTTGTATTGTGTGTTGCGCCTCCTTGTTGCAACTAGATTGTAAATTATTTTTGTGTCCTTTGCTTGTTTATCGTTGTTGCGTTCTTTTTTTAGTTGCATTATATGTTGCTGCTCCTTTTTGTTCATACTTTATTAAGTATTATCAGTTTCATTTCATTTTGCCTTATTAAGTATTATCAGTTTCAAAATCTAAGTTAATTAACAGTTATTCCCTCTAGTCCGTATTATAAGGCATCAACTATATATATATATATATATATATATATATATATATATATATATTTCTCACATAACAAAGAATGATAGTTAAATTTTAAAATTTATTTGATATTTATCACTTTTTCCAACTTCACCTTTCATTAATTGAATGATATGTTTCACATTTTCAATTTTGAATTTCCATATTAATTACAAGAATAAAGTAGGGACAGAGCATTTAATGTGATGATTGGTGACATATATTAAGGATAAAAAATTGTAGATAGTTTGATCCTTATAATAAGGACCAGATGGAGTATATTTTATTTTTGTCTTAACTTTAAAAATTGAAAATTTGATAAGACTAATTTTGCAAAAACAAATATGAAAGAATTTAAGTCAATTTTATATACCCTTAACCTATCTACCTTTGAATGTGAATTTTTGATCATATTTTCAACACCAATAACACATTTTAGACGCCAACACAAGCCCATTTCAAACAAAAGATATCTTTCTCCACCAAGATAGAATAATGTTGACCCCCTCCCGGGCAAGAATAGAGAGGGATGACTATCAACAAAAAATCGTGTGGTGAAGATTTGTCCGAGCCAAACTCAAAATAAGTACTCACTTGGAAGTTATATTGTATTTATATTTTTTCTTAGGGTTAAAGGTCATTTAGACCTACAAACTAATCAGTATCTATTTATTATGTTTTCTAGTAATAGTATTGTTACTGATGTTTTCCTTATTTTTGCAGTTCCAGAAGGAAGACTGAGCTAGAGGTTTATAACTTCACCGGTGAAGGGGGTGTTACATTAGCCATGTATAACACTGATGAGGTTGGTATACAGTTTCCTTTGCTAATTTAATTGGGTAGAGTTCACTATTTTTGCGGGTGAATAATGCTCTTTTCTCTTCATCCCATTTTATTTCGATGGTTACAGTCTATCCGTGCATTTGCTGAGGCTTCCATGTCGACTGCTTATTATGAGAAAAAATGGCCCCTATATCTGAGCACAAAAAATACAATCCTTAAGAAGTATGATGGAAGGTATGCAAAAGCTGGTTGTTATTTTCATTTCAGGCAACAAATTTGCAATTATGGTTTTGCAGTAATTTGATTTGGCGTCGTGTGTCATTTCACCCTGTTGGGAGGGGGTGCTGTTGGTGGTGGTGGGTGAAGGTGAGGGGAAGGAGGGAGGAGAGAGAGGGGTGGGTGGGGTAGGGTGAGTTATTTTTTATTTTTAAATGTGGGACCCACATTCTCATAAATAATATTAATTAAATCTCAAAGGGCATTTTAGTATTTTCCAGTAGTCCGGTGGCCAAATTGAACCATTTTTATTGTTCAGTGGCCAGAATGAGACCATTAATTGTTCTTAGGCCAAATTGATCCTTCCAAAATAGTTTGTAGGCCTAAATGACCTTTAACCCTTTTTCTTATCGAAAGTATTGGTTCTAAATGACTTCCTTCTAATTTTTTAATTTGTCTCTAAAATTATTCTTATTAATGCTCCTTAATAATATAAAATCAAGAGAGGGAAGATGAAAATAAAAGAATAATTATAGTGTCGTGATAATATCATGTCATTTTAACTAATATAACTAAAACTAGGAAATGACCCCGTGCGATGCACGGGGAACATGTTTTCATTATTGTTTGTTATTAAGGTATGTTGTTGACTGAAATACATGCCGTTATTATTTTTAAAATTTGTATATTGTAATGTTGTTGGTTTTTTGTATATTTCGTGGTCTTACAGTACAAGTATTTGATTATTTGAGGAAATTACCTGTTTAATATATGAGTCGATACATTTTTGGATTTGTGATTCCTTGAATTTCATCTTTGATGTTTCATATCTTTGCATGTTATTTACTCATTTATGTATGTGAATCATTTGAAATGTCACCTGAAGATATGAAGAAGTTAATATTTGTATTGAATTTGTTTTATCAGAGAAAAGTATAATAATCTTGAAGTTACTATTATGAGTGAAAGTTGCAAGTATAGCTGGTGTAGATGATACTTTGAAAGGTTTCTCTATATACAACATTTGCGGTAATATTTGTTTGCGGTAATATTTGTTGTCCTTAGCTTTTATACATGTCAATGATGAGTACCTTCAAACCATCAATGGACTTTACTCTTGATAAAGCCACACAGAGTTGCCTAATTGAGAAAAGTCGGTTGGGTATAATATTTGATTTCATAAAGGCCATGGTCAAACATAGGTTTTGAAATCAGAGCAGATAAACACTATTGTAAATCCAAATGTTTTAGAAAATAAAAAAGAAACTATATTACGTGTGATATGTAAACAAAGAATTATGAAAATAAATAGCCCAACCCTTTTTACAGACCCAAATAAATCTTCTTAGAACGCCTGAAAGAAATATTTAATGTGCTACCCAACTTTTGCTATGCAAACGCCTACTTTGGTGCGATGTTCATGTTTACTACCAATGGATTGTTTTAAAAAATATATAAATTTATGTTCAAATGGTTAATACTGAATGATAAATGCAAATTCACATTCCTTTATCATCTAATAATCTAACTTTTACTCTATATATACATAAGCTCCCTTAATTTTATCCTCATTTGAATCATGTCCATCTAGTCAATTTGTTACAATCAAATTAAATTAATGTCAAATAATAATCAATTGTTCATGAAGGAGACTTTTTAGAGATGAGAAATAAGAAAAGTTGTTTTCTGCATGTACTCATACCCTCGTTTTTTATCAAAAAAATACCCTCTTATTTTTTCAGTTCATTTTTTTTTCAGTTTAAAAAAATACCCTCTTATTTAAATTTCAGTTCAAAATTATCCTCTTGTTTTAATCAAAATTTTTAGGGATTTTTTATAGATTAAATAAAAGTGTTTTAAAATAGATTTATTAGGCATAACGTATGAAACAAATAATAATGATGATTAAAAAAATTGGAAAGTAATCTACAGTGACTTTGGAATTTATTATGGTGCCTACATTATGATGAGCATTTATTTTTATCAATTATTCTTTATTAAATTTTGTACACTATTCCTTAAGTCGTATTTATATTCTTTAATAATTATCATGTGCTCTCTCCTTCTCATCACTTAATTTCTCTTAATGTAATTTATATTCTTAATTTTTGCAAATAATTATTAAATATATAGTTCCAATTTAATAAAATGCCCTATAAATAGGACCATAATAGTATCTTCTAACCAACACTGTTTTTTACTGCTTCATAAATTTTTGTATACTCTCCATAAATCAGGTAAACCTTTATGGAGTTAATCACTATTATTAGCCATTGCTAATGTAATGTTTTTTTAAACCAACAACAATTTGTGTTAATATTATTCTGTGAATTTTGCTTTTACAAATCCTAGTAAATTGATAAGCAGAATCCAAAAATAAAAACACTCAGTAAAACCTAGTATACAACCTATCATATAACTCACCAAAACTTAAAATACAAAACTAAATCATCCTACCTTATACTTCTTATCTTTACAACATATTATTGGTAGTAGGCTATCTTTACAACATATTAAGCTACACCTTTCTTTCCAAAATTCTCAGCCGAGCAAAGTGCATCTCCAAAGTAAAGGGCGTCTCTAATCCCATCTCCTTTGTGAAGCAAACCCCTTCAAGTTCATAAACTCGTTCCTCAGGAGGCTTTGAATAAAGAATCTTCTTCCTCGGCAGGTTGGTTGAGTTCACATTCAATGACGGTTGAGGAGCTGTCGGGCAGAGTTTAAACTAAATTTATTAATTAAAAGCTCAATCTGTCATTAACGAAAATACGACATGTCATTCTGCCATTGTGTTCAAGAATTCACTGGCTTTTATAATGCTAGCACCTATATGTAATTACACTTATAAACCAATACAGGTGAACAGAAAGCATATTCTAATGCTAGTACTCACCTAATTCACATGCCTTGTAAGAATTCACTAACTAATGCTAGCACCTATATGTAATTACAATTAAGATAAATGCATTCTAAAATGCATTAGTTAGTGAATCAGCTAAAAAGTAAACATCAATTTCTGTCAACAACTATTCATCTAAAAAATCTTTCAACCATCTTGTCTAAATCATGAATTACAGCTTGATAGGAGATATTTATGAATTCAACATCCATTTACCTTGGTGATTTAAAATTCCTAAACTCTAGGAGAAGGTAGAGAAACTCCACCATGATTTGTTTCTCTTCTTATCTGTAGTGCTTAGCAATTCAATATGCCTCTCATGAGTACTATGATCAGCTATTGTTATAAAAATTTGACTTTCACCAAGAAGAGAACAAACAGAACAGGAAAATCCTTTGACTTGTTCAATCATTGCACCTGCCCCTTTAAACTCTCCAAATCTTAAAACTGTACCATCTACATGACTAACCTGAACAACCATATGTTATATATTAGTTGACAATGCTAACAGAGGAATCTGATAGGAACAAAGATAACTTATTGGGTTTAGCATCATCACGATGAATGGTTGGGGAAAATGGAGATCATTTCTTATCAACCTCAACGCCAGCTGATAAGCATATTTTGGATGAAAAGTTAAGGAAAATTAAAATAAGATATTGAGCTGGCCATAAACACAATTTAAGAAAAACCATAAGACTATAGTGTGTGCAACTATGTTTGTAGTTAATGAGATTAATGAATATATGTTATCTATCATACCACAGGATTATGTCACTTACTACAGCTCAAACTCAATCATATATATAATGTGTTTTTGAGTGCGTGTTCCAAGTTTCAGCCTCACTTGTTGTATACACACACACACACACACACACACACCCACCCACCCACCCACACACACACATGTATATAATACTAACAGCCCTCAAACTCCTAATTCATAACTGAATTAAAACACCTAATTGTTTACTTTAGGTCTAACATAAGAATTCATAAATAATCTTAAAATTGCACACAAAACAAATAAAGGGAAAAGACAACAACAACCCAACTACAAATTACAACCTGGACATTGAACAACAATCTAAGACTCAATCATCTCTTGCCTATATCGGAGTTGTTGAAGGACGTTTGAAAACCCGAAAATAGCAATAAGTGAAGAATTGAAATCTTTTGAACCTTAACTACACGTGACTATATTCCAATTATAAAATCTGAATTTACTCCTCTTTTCTTCATTCAGAATCAAATAAGGCAAAGGAAGAAAAGGATACATGAAAATGTGCTATCTAACAAACTGAATCATTCACACACATAAAGCTAGAATCGAAGTCTAATAAGTTCTTAGATTCATCTATTTTACTTTTAACAACATTATATCAAAGCTGAGTCAGCATGAGAACATTACCATAAGGTTCACTCTTATTATAGCAGGACCAAACCCAGCATTCCTAGAGATATTCACAAATTACAACACTTTCAATCAAATCACCAAAATTAAAACCCTTAAAAAAGATCCCCTTTCAATCAAATATGAAAATCCAACAACTTCCACAACCACCCAATAAAACCCTCCAAAACTAACTAAATCAAAATAATCTTACCCCAAACGGCTAAACGGCTTCTACAAAAAAACTAACAAATATCTTTGGCCTCGCTATTGGCTCCACTTTCAGATCAACAATTGGGAGCATGAAATCTAAATTTTTTTGCCCAAATCACACAATATTTATAAATTAGACATTGAATCAGAAATTTAATTGAATTAAAATTTGAAATTTTGTCACCTCATCTTCTTCTAGAGCGTAGGGAATGCCGAATTAACTTGGATCATAACAACAGTTAGCAGGATGTTGGAAATTTTATGTGTTGGTTGACAACCTTTTCTTCGTGAAACAGCAATATTCGGTAGCTAATTTCAGAACTGTGTCTCAATGAAACTCTTCGACAAAGTCATAAACTGAAATAAAGGCATGCATGGAGGGAGGAAGTTGAGTAGGAAGATTTGAGTAAGAAATCCAACACAAAATTGAGGGATAAAGGTGAGAAACAAAATTACTGAAAAAGAATGTATGAGAGATAATAATGAACCACCTTTTCTCACTTAAGTTCCCCTAACTATCAACGTTGCCACGGAAGTTCTTCAAAGAGGGAGAGAATAGACATCAAATGATAGAGATTGCAATGATGGTGAAGGTGAAAGGACGGAGAAAGAGAGAATAGAGGCTGAGGGTTTGAGGAGGCAAGTGAGAGAATATAACAGTAGTAGCTGACCGCCTCTAAATTTTGGTCCTTAATATAAGTCACCAACTACCATTAACTAACTCATTTATTAAAGTTTTCTCAATATACCCTTACATTGGAAAATGAACATTGAAAAATGAGTAGAGAGAGAAAATGAAAAATGCTCATATATACTCATAAAGATAGAGGATTAATGAAGAGAGAGAAAAGGTAAGTGGGTCACATTAATAAAGGTGGGAGGGACAAAAATGGAAAAGTCAAAAGAAATAAGACCAATTTAATGACGTAACTTCCATTAACTTCCTTTCCTTAGTATGTACAATTTGGGCTGTTGGTGACTTATAAATAGGACCGGAGGGAGTACGGAGGGAGTACATTGTTATATTTGGGTGTGTCTCCGGGAATGACACGTGGAATCAAATACGGGCTATTACTAGTTATATTAGAAGATAGATAGATAGATTATTAATTAGGTATTTTATATAGGACATGTGGGAGTATACTTTTCCTTTAGCTATTTTTTTTAAAAGAAATAGTACCCCTTCTATTCTAAATATAATTAAGCAGATTTTTTAGAGATAAAAGTTTAAAGTATTTTTTCCCCAAAAAAACTAATTTTCCATATTCATAAACTACTTGTATAACTTATAACATAATTAAATTACATGTAATATAAATCAATTTAATTGTCTAATCAAAATGTGATTTTACACTCCCTCACTTGTGAAATACTACCTCCGGTCCTAAATATAGGACCTAATTGACATTTTTTTGGAGAGATTAAGTTGCGAAATAAGTTATTAAATGATGACATATTTGATATAATTTTTAAATTATCCATTAGTTTATAAGTAAAATAAACTAGTTTAAGGGGAAAAAATTAGGAAAATCAATTTATAATTAACTTATTTTGCTTTTTTAAGGATTTTTCAGAAAAAATCAATTAGGTCTTATATTTAGGACCGGAGGGAGTATAAAACTTATTTATCAAGTTCATTCTGTATCTAAACATGTGACTTAACCTTACAAAAAAAACATGTGACTTAAATAACTCTTTGTTATATCAATCATTTTCAAAATAACCTGTATTGAAGTTCTTTCAACCATAATCAAGCATCAGTTAAAAAAAACATAATAAAGTAGAAGTGGGAGTGAGTGAACGAGGTAAATGATTAACTCGAAGAAGCTATGCTTTTTTTAAAAAAAAAAATTCAATGTGGACTCCATGATTATTGAAGCTGATGTTTCATGGAACTATCCTCGAAGCTTCCTCTCATGGTCCGATTATTCTCCTTTATATTTCTAAGAAGCATCATTTGCTCCTTCCATGAAGTTCCCCATCAAACACTTCTATATATATAACCACCTTCCAGTCTTTCCAAAACTCAAAACACATACCAAACTGAAGAAACAACATTCTCTTTCTAAGTGAGATCCATTCAATTAACGCGTTCCCAACGTCATGTCACTTCATAAAGAGCTCGTTTTATACGTCACACCGTTTGGCACAATTCCAAAAATCACAGTTATAGAATTTGTTATTGGAATTTGCTTAACAGTGATACTTGGACTTCAGCTTCCTTATGAGAACATCGGTGAATACCCAGTTCCCACTATTGTTTTCTCCGGAAGAACTCATACTTTTCATGCTTTTGTTGCTTTAGTTCTTGTAGCCTTCATGTCTGCAAAAATGGCACACAATCTGCCTCCTAATTTTACTGGAGATATTGAGAGCTTCTTTTTTGGTGTCTCCCTTGTTGCTGTTTCGTCTGCTTTTCTTGTTTTCATGTTTGCTCTAATGGCCTCTGCTTTTTAAAATCTTAAATCATTACAATAATATATAAGTAGATTTGGGTTGTGAACAATAGTGAACTATCATCTTGTTTGATAAATTATGTTACTATTTGTGTTGTAGTGAATTATGTTGTGCCCATTGTTAATACTATTAATAGAGCCTCAATAACAGTAAGTCAAATTGAATAAATGTAGTATAATCTCACTCATATGTGACTCAGCGTAATAAAAAGACGTAACTGTCAATCATAAATGATGTGTAACATCTTAGTCTTAACGACTAGTAACGGATAACCATTAAAGTTTGTAACGTCTGAACTCTTAAATGGGCATAAATGACACTTACGACTTCCCAACAGCAGGATATGGTGGAAAACAGTATAAAAGCATATGAAAGCTTATCTTCCAGGGGGATCCAAGAGAAGGAGAGCTTACAAGCACATTAATTTTGTATTATAGTATCTGACAACTAGGTTATTGTAATGACGCCTAAGTCTTTGTATTCACCGTTGCCGTTGACCCATTCTCCTATTCAATAAAATATAACCATGTCTTCTTTTGCTGATCTTTCTTTCTTAGAAAAGCCACTTAGAGTTTCATTTGAAATACAACCATGTCTTCTATTGAGCTATCTTTGCAACATTTGGAGCAAGAAAACTCAGGACTTCAATTGCAGATCACTGAGCTTGCAGCTGGACGTCCAGATCATCTTAGAACCATTGAAAATAGCTTTCTTCTTACATTTTTCAATGCCACTGATGTCCCTAATCTTATAGGCAACACAGGTAAGCGCGTAATGGAAAATGAAACTAACAATAATGTTGATAATGCAGGGTGTAATTCTGGATTTGATGAGGAAGAATCAATTCAAACTCCACAAAAATCGGTAAAGATGTCTATGGATCAAATGGAAGGAATCCAAGAATCAAAGATGGATAAATAGCGGAAGGAATTGAAAAAGTTGCAGAAAACAATATTACAGATTCTGAGAATTGCAGAATTATTTGAATTTTCTCGTTTACGGAGTTATTCTGATAGTCCGCTAGAATTATTCTGATAGTTCGTTTGTCGCCCATCTCTTTTGCCATGATCGACATGCCAGAACATTATGTTTTTGAACAGTTTAACTAATGTTTATCTTGATGAACTAATCCACTTGCAGGTAGTATAAGTTCATTTAGTCAGTGAACTAAAAAGTTTGTTCGACAATTTGCTAGTAGTGAGAGTTTGATCAAGATGTCCGACGACTAACACTTGATATTTCAATGCCCTAATAAAACTACTAGAAAATTTCTTACAAATTCATTCAGGAAACAGTAAGTATCCCAGATTTTGATTAATAATATTGCTATGCATGCTTTTAAAAGATATCTTCTAAATGGATCCAACTTGTACAAGAAGCGAACTATGAGCCAAGTGCAAACTTGAGCTGAAGTTCAAACATATGCTTGGGCTCAGATCAGGGGGGAAGAAGACGATGCAAAATTCATAATTGAATTTGCTAAGCGTCAACAGAAAAATCAACATGAAAATAGTACGTCGACAACAAGTCATGAAAATAGCGCGCCGACAATCAGACATGAAAATAGCATGTCGAAAAATAGACATTCTCAAAAACCCAAAGGTAAAAATTGGAGATTTGAACCTTATTTTGCAGGTCGACGAAGAAATTCAAATGGACAGAATACACAAGAAGACAAGTCCAATAAACTTGATGAGAAATGCAACCCAAATAAATGGTGTGATTTCCTTGAAGACCATACCAGGTTATTACCTAAAGATGAGTTAAAAACATCAAATAATCAAAACGACGTTCAATCATCTAAGGGATTAATTTCATTTAATGATTCTGATATTCAAGAATTTCTTTTAACGTTGGAAGTTCAATGAATATTATTTATTTGCAAATAGTTAGAAAATTAAATTAAGAATCTCAAATTGTTAAGACATTTATCATTTTAGTACTGGAGCGCCAAAACTATAGGTGAAATTTTTATTATTAGTTTAATTGTTGGTGCTAATTAACTAACAAAGTTTCAAATCATGAATTGTCCTTTGGCTTATAATGTTTTTTAGGTCAACATGAATTCATCAAATGAAATGAGTTCCTTCTACGTCAACCAATTAAGTTTTCAATGCCATGAGTAGTGAAGGAAATGAAGGGTGAACAAACAAGTAGCCCGAGAATTTTATTAGGTGGCAACGAAAGGCACTAAAAAAAACTACAACTATTGCATAGCAATTATAGAATCTGACTCCTATAGACACGGGGGACTGTGATGAAACTATAAGAAAAATTCCTTTATTTGATTCTAGAAAAGTTGTCCATAGAAGCAGATCTTGATAGAGAGAAGAAAAGATTTAATTCTTTCTTGTCTACTAATTAATTTGGATTGTTTTGCTTGGTCCCACAAAGACATGACAGGGATTAGTCCAGACATCATAGTTCATTAGCTTAATGCAGACCTATATTTCAATGATTGGTCGACTAACATAATCGTCATCTCCATCCCGATTGGTCGACTAACGTTGTTGTAATCCTCAAAAAAAGGGAAAACATAGAGTTTGTATAGACTATGCTTATTTAAATAAAGTTTATCCTAAATATATTTTTCCTCTTCCATAAATTGACAGCTTAGTAGATGCTACATCTGGTCACGAACAATTAAGCCTGTTGGATGCATTCTCTGGTTACAATCAAATCCTAATGCATTCTGACAAACAAGAGAAAACGTCATTCATTCGAGAAAGAGGTTTAGTCCTGTAAGGTAATTCCATTTGATTTAAAAATATTGAAGTCACATACCAAAGGTTGGTAAATAGAATGTTTTCACAACATCTTAGAAAAAAATGGAGTATGTATATATATATATATATATATATATATATAGACGACATATTAGTTGAAATCTATTAAAGCAAAAGATCTTATATGCCATTTACAACATGCATTTGATTTATTGCAAAAATATAATACGAAATTAAATATTTCCTTATAAATGTTCCTTTGGAATTCAATTTGGAAAGTTTGTAGTTTATTTGGTGTTTAAGTGAGGTATTGAGGCAGGTCCAACTCAGATCAAGGCGGTATTGAAGATTCATTTCTTTTACCTTGCAATATAAAAGTTGTTAAAAAAACTCAGGCAGAGTAGCAGCATTGACTCATTTTATTCAAAGTCGTCAGGAAAATGCCAATCATTTGGATGCCCTATGAAAGAGCAAATAATTCTAATGGGATGAAAAGTCTAAACAAGCTCTTTAAGAGTATCTTATTTTATCTAAGCCAAAATCTAGTGAAACATTTTACCTTTATTTATTTGTTGCTACTTAAGTTGTAAGCGCAATGCTTATTCAAGAAGATAATGGGCATCAAAGTCCTGTCTATGACGTAAGAAAGCTTTGTTAAATGCGGAAAACAGATACTATACTATGGAAAGATTAACATTAGCATTCGTACCAGATCCAAAAAGTTGCAACCATACTTCCAATGGTATTCTATAGAAGTTTTTATTGTTCCCCTCTTAGAAACATATAGCATAAACTTGATTTATTTGGATGACTAGGTGAAATAAGCAGTAGAACTTAGCAAATTTGATATTTCATATTTATCAAGAACTGCTATAAAATCTCAAGCCCTCGCATATCTAATGGCTGACTTCAGTCCAAATTTGCAATGGGCTACTAATAAAGATTTTTTTGTGATAGTCGTCAGATACTTTCATCGCCCTGGTGTTGCATGTCGATAGCTCCACTCATTCCAAAGGAACATGGATTGGAGTGACATTATATATCACAGATGAAGATAATAATGATAGTCAATTACCAATTGATAAAAATGAAACTTAGTATAAAAATGGTCAACCAGATATAATGATAGGCGACGATTTGTATAAATGATCATATGCTAGGGGATCTTTATCAAAATGTATTTCTCTTGCTAAATCAAATTGTGTACTTATAGAAGTATATGAATGAGATTGTGGAGATCATAGTGGAAATAGAAGTCTTATAAGGAAAGTTAGTGAAGTTGGATACTTTTGGCTAACGTCTCAAAATTATGTAACTACTTTAGTAGCAATATGTGATTGTTGCCAAAGATTCTCTAATGTTGCATGACAACTACCTGCAAAATGACATACTATTGCACCAGCAAGACAATTCATGTGCGGAATGGACACATTTGGAAAACTTCCTCCTGCACCAAGGCGTCTTATCTTCTTATTAGTAGTGACAAATTGCTTTACCAAGAGGATGGAAGCAGCAACATTTGCCCAAGTTCAAGAAATTAAGGTAATTATTTTTTGTTTTGAAGAATATAATTTGTAGATTTAATCTTCCACGCGAAATAGTGTGTGATAATAGTTCACAATTTATTGGGAGAATATTTAGGCGATTTTGTGAACAATGACATATGAATTTAAAGTTCTAAACACCTAGAAATCCCTAGTCAAATGGAGAAGTACAGTCAAGTGATAAAACCAAAAGATAAAGTTAAAAGAAAATGAGTTGATGAGTTACGTGATAAAACCAAAAGATAAAGTTAAAAGAATATACATAATGAGAGCTTTAAAACACTGGTTTCTTAAAGTTTTGACACCATGATATCTCCATGGAATGAGATGTGTCTAATTTTGGTGATGAAGCTTATGAAGACAAACACCATAGCTCCCTGCTAATGATCAATAGCATTTGAGAGACATAAAATCCTGAAAAAGGGAATTCGTGATGAAGTCCATCAGTAACTAGTCACTCGACCCAAAAAGAGGGTAATTTGTGATGACATCAATAGACGACTAATCACTGAGCCCAAGAAAAGGAAATTTTGTGACCAAGTCGATTGATGACTAGTCACTCAACCCGAAATAAGGATATTTCTTGACCATGTCGATTGAAGACTGGTCAATGAGCCCGAAAAAAGAGTGGGTATTCATTGACAATTTTAAAGATAATTTATCGTGATCATGAGTCATATATATTATCTAATGGCTTAAATATTACCTTTTGGGAAATTCATGATGATGTCAATAGACGACCAATCAATGCGCCCGAAAAAAACGGAATTTTGTGATAAAGTCGACTGACTACTAGTCACTTAGCTCGAAAAAAAGGTAGTTGACACCGATTTTTTGCGCATATGATCAAGTTAAGGACTAATATAAACGTCTAAGCGACTTTAATTTTATGATGAAATTAAAGTCAATATTTGGCTATCAACTAAGCTGTATTGCTTAGATCAAACTTCAAGAAAGGTAAAATCTAAGTAATTCACGTAATACATTAAAAATCGACTAAGAAGTCGATTGGATTAAATATTTTGGTAATGTCTATAATATGACTAACCATTTAGTCCAAAAAGGGGAGATATTACATTCAGTTGGAATCAACGTTCAACTATCAACTGGAAGTAATGTCCAGTGTAAACCTTAAGGAAGGTAAAGTGTGAGCATTAACAGATACTCAACAAAAGACTTTATATTAAACAATATATTTAAATCGACTATATATTAGGAAGGTAAATTGAACTTTAATATATGTTTAAATCGACCTTCAAGATATGGTGGAAAACAGTATAAAAGCATATGAAAGCTTATCTTACAGGGGGATCTAAGAGAAGGAGAGCTCACAAGCATATTATTTTTGTATTACAGTATATGACGACTAGGTCATTGAAATGACGCCTAAGTCTTTGTATCCACATTTGCCGGTGACCCATTCTTCTATTCAAAATATATATTTTCCAGTCATTTTATTGTTTTCTCATATTCTGTGCATCAACTAACTACATATCAACCATTCTTATATGTATGTTGCTCTGCAAGCCATAAGCCTTTTGTATTCACATTTCGATGTTATGTCACGCCCTAAATTTTAAACGTGACCGGCACGAAGTTTAAGGTATTTAAACTTCGTAAGTCATTTCCATTAACCAATACTTCTAAACATTTATAGTTTCACGCATTCAAATATATCATTTCCGTGTCAATTCATACAAAGATATATACACAAAGTAATTGAATGTATAGGTAAGTATTATTATTTACAACAATAATAATGAGAATCAATTTTCTTTATAAAGCTAATTATACCTTCATTTGTCTTAAAGCACGAAGTACATAACATAAAAGTAATCCCTTTCAAGGTTTACAAAGTAAATATGAAAGCTCATATTTATGAAAAACTTGTTTTCTATAGAGGAACTGACACGCAGCGAATAACAAGCGCAGCACAAAGGCCACGAAACAAGCACAGCTCGAAATCTACAAGTCAAAAGCAGCCCGAAAGCTATGAAAAACCAGCGTAGCTCGAGACTACGAAACAAGCGTGGACACAGAGTCACACGAGGGTAAATAACCAAGCGTGGCAAAACCACGAAACAAGCGTGACACGAAGTCACGAAACAAGCGTGGACACACAGTCACACGAGGGTAAATAACCAAGCGTGGTAAAACCACGAAACAAGCGTGACACGAAGTCACGAAACAAGCGTGACACGAAGTCACGAAACAAGCGCTTTGTGTCTAGTTCCTCAAAAAAACGTTTACATAGTAATAAATAAATCAATTTGAAATCAGATATCAAATCTCATCGTCCATATGACTTCAAAATGTTTTGAAGCATGCTTGATGCTAATATACCAAACAATAACAAAATATTCTTGGAAAAACAATATCTCCTTGTCAAATATTTTATAACAAAATCCCTTTTATGAGGTTTCACAGCACTATCTTTAAACTTTTAACAAATATAATCAAGAATAATAAAACAAAAATGAATTCTTTAGTCATACAATAAAGAAAACAATTCAATTGGCAAACCCATATCCCACCACCCATGCCAAAAGAAATCTATGCATTTGTCACAATCCTTTCCAATTCCAAATTTGCTACTTAAGCATTAACAAACAAGTAATTCACAACTTCAAAACCACAAACAATGATTCATGCCTTTCCTTCAAGTTCAAATTTAAGATCAGCATCATCTAAAATTAAAAATTAACACACTCTATCGATCACAAGGATAAATCCAAACTAAAACTAAAGTGAGAACCACTACTTTCTAGTAAACTTCAAAACTTAGCAATTTATAACTTAGTAATCACATCACAACTTCACCAATTCCCTCAAAAGAAAATCAAGATATGCATGTCCTATTTAGCTTAAGGTCATAAACATTGCACTCACATCTCATTCTACATTCGGCCATACTAAGGAGAAAGAAAGAGAATTCATTTCCTTTATTCCAAATTCAACATACAAACATCAAAACACCTAATCTCACTTCATAAATCGCCTTCCTTAATTTTTTCCAAACTATATCCAGCTGAAACAATAAAACTGCAGAAAAATTTATAAATGCACATATGCACTGCCAAGATAAGTCTTCAACAAAAATTGGATTTGAAACCAAAACCTAATGTTCACACTTGCCATGAAAAAAAATAATAAAGCTTGACTCCAATTAACCAATTCTTAAAATTGTCAAAATCAGCAAGAGAAATGTCTCTTTTGCAGCAACCACTTTCATTCATTCACAAATCAAAATAAACAAAATTATTTACCTTCCTTTCCTTTCACACCCATGAAACTTTTCTAGCTCTGTTCAATTATCCATGATCTAACATATATCAACACTCCATTTTATTATCTTCAAAGCTGAATTTCAACACATAAACAGAACAATGACATATCAGTACCGAAATCTCCAATCAGATTCATTAATGGAAATCAACATCCACAGCCAAACGAAATGAACAATGCCCAAGAACCCTTTAATCCCAAGTCTCATTCAAATCCTTTTAGTAACCTAAATTCTTTTATAACAAGCTGATGCCTGTACAAAACTAATTTAATTGATTCATGAACCTGAAACAGCAAAATCCCTAACCTTTCAAGCAAGTCCTTCTTTTAGACATTTTTTTTCACACACCTTGAGTGCATTCCAAAAATCAAAATATAACATAAGACTAACATAACAATTTTAAACCACCTAGAGCTTTGACATGCAAGCAACCAATTGATTTATAGTCAATGTTACCTCACGAAACATAGATTATATTTCTATTAGCATACAACTTCTAATATCTAATCAAATCCTTCCATAATCCCATTAAATCAAAACTCTCATTCAATAACATTCAAGTATAACTAAATGCCTTCATATCATGTCCCAAAACCAAAATCCACTTTGATTTCCCAACTTTAACCATTCAAAGGCAATCCCACAGTTTCCTCAACCAATTTAACCATTTAGGGACATTAGTAAACACCACCCAGCCTATTAACACAATTAGGGATAATTTATTCATCCTTTTGCACCTTAATTCTAGTGATTCACCTAATATATAATTAACCTATTGGGTTAAGATAAACCTCAAACTCAACTCAAAAACCTATATTTTACTTAATATAAAAGTTTACCCGTAACCTTTAATATCCTCAATCGCATTAAATGGTGCTGGTCTACGCCCAAAATCATGCAACAAATCAATACAACTTAACCAAAAACTGAAATCTAACCCATCAAAACCTAAAACATCATATTTGAACTTTTCTTACCATATAACAACCATAAATCATGTTTCAAAGATCATATTCAAAGGATTTAATTATCGTTCTTGAACTTAAATCAACTTTAAGCAAGTAAAATCTCAAGTAGGATTGTCAATAACTAATCTAAATCAATAATCATCATCATATAATTTGATTAAACAAATTAGGATCATCATTTCCTAGAAAGCTTGTTGGATTTTCGAAAATCCCATTAAACCCTAGTTTTCTAACACTTTAATTTGACCAAACTTCATTCTAACCCCAATCCAAGTAATCCTGATCCATAGATTAGCTAGAAACCAACCTAATTTGGTTTTAAAACAGCCAAATCAAACTCAAAAGTCATAGGAATCGATTTACACTAAAAGCCCCCAAATTTCACAATGAAAACCCTAGAAATCAAGCATAAGATAGAGGGAAAAATTAAAGGAGCTTACACACACTATATGGTGCCGGAGACTCACCGGAGAAGCCCCAAATCGTCGGAGAACTCGGGCTCTCCTTTCTTTCACAGCACACACGCAAGGGAGGAGGAAAGAAAAACACAAAGAAGGAGACAGAGGGAACCACGACGGCTTCACTCACCACCGTCGACGGTGGCGGCTCCGTGGCGGCGTGGGGCAGCGCCGGGAGAGAAGGACAGATTGTGAGAGGAGGTGGAAGTTTTTGGAACTCATGGGAGGTGTGTGTGCAGTGAAAAATGATGATGATCATGAAAGGAAGAAGAGAAATTGATTTTAAAAAGAGTTTGGAGAAAATGACAGCTTTTGTCCCTCAAAAATCTTTTGTTCTTCACTTAAATCCCTTTTCATGAATATTTTTATCATTTCAATTTAATCCCTTCTTTCTTATAAAATTTCTAATAAATAGGCATATTACTTTCTGAAAACATATTTACCCTCATCTATTTAGTTATCATGATTTTTAATTTCCTAATACCTTAATTACTTCTTTATTATCTCTAAATAAAAAAAATTGGGTGTTACATGTTACTAATAAAATGTTGTGTTTTTTAATAGCATATATCCCTTATTGTTTGAAGTCTGTGTAAAGTATAGAAGGCATGTCCAATTGAACCCGCTCAGCATAATTTTGACCATACATAAACAAACAAATTTCTAGATAAAGATGTATATTTGATGTTGATGGCCTTACGACATCAAAATACAAATGGCTTTGGTATTCAATGAGAATAAGACCCCAGTTATCATTTGTATTTTCATGTCGTAAGGCCATCAACATCAAGAATGTAAGGACATGAATCTTAAAGAGTTCTTCTACGTCTGCCTTCATGTCCTTACATTGTATTGTGGCTTATCTTGAACTCTCTTCCAAAAATATCTAGCCAACCATTTCACACTTGTCCTACGATTGTCATACACCGTACTACAATTTTGCTCAAACTATAGTGTCTTCGCAACAAGGCCACCATATTCTCTGTCTTTGGAAGCAAATAGAACGAACAGGCAACCATCTTGAGCCTGCATAACTAGTTCTCGCTCATTTTGACATATTGTCGTGACCCTTAATGGCTCAT
Organism: Mimosa pudica; assembly: GCA_029929735.1. NCBI lineage: Eukaryota > Viridiplantae > Streptophyta > Magnoliopsida > Fabales > Fabaceae > Mimosa > Mimosa pudica. Next base: position 6,462,357 of record JAKELP010000035.1, read on the forward strand.
TTTGTTTCAGCCATAACTTCACCCAAGCACTAATTACATAGTGGTCTAGATCCTCAACCAACTCCGCCTTGTTCGCATAAGATGTATGCACCATAAAAAAATCTTTTCAACTTGGCCCATACACCTTTATCCTCCCTCTACATTCTTTCAAAGCGCTCATTATCAACTTCTAGGTTCAAATCTTCATTAATATATTCGTAGTCACTCCCATCTCCATCATCCATGCGGGCCTCAATCCTCATGGCATCATCTTAATTATCATCTTTTGAACCATACTCTTCAATTTCACTATCTTCATACTCACTACCTTCAAATTCATCGTCCTCTAAATCAGAACCTACAAGTTCCTTACGTTCTTAATTCACTCTACCCCTCTCTTCCTCTTCACATAATCTCTCCATCTCTTCTTCCTCTTGACGAAATCTCTCCGCGAGACGCTTTAAGATATCCTGAACACCATCTAAATAATCTACATGTTTACTCCAATAATCATGGTCATCCTAATCACTACCAGACATCACCATCAGAATTTCCCAATTACAATCTACATGTTAACAATGAATTTCCCAATTCTGATTTCCTGAAAATTTCTATTCCAACACAATATTTTCTTCAAACTTCATATTAACAGTAGCCAATAGTAATATTTCATCTTTTTTTTTTGATCCATGATCAAGGTATCCCCTCACTCGACAAGTGAGAGACTAATCCCCCGCTGATTTGTAGGCACCTCAAAGGGTGAGACAGCTGGTCTGAGAGATTTAATGTTTCTCCATACCCAACGCCAAGGATCGAACCCCAGACAATTGGTTAAGGGTGAATGAGTCTTTGCCACTCAACCACACACCCCAGGTTAGTAATATTTCATCTTTGGGTCTACATATAATGATAATCAACAAATTTTATTCAAACATATAGTGATAATCAAAACATATAATGGTACCATGCATACTTTATTAGTTACACAGGTAAAAACATATAATGATACCATACAAATTTTATTCAAACATGATAATCCAAAAAAGTATATAGGATTGAAAATTTCAATCTCCACCACCAGGATGCCATTTTTCCAAGAAAAAATGAAAAGAAGGAGCTTTCGTGTCAACCCACTATGCAAATAAACAATTTCCTCAAGCTCTACAACTTTCATACCTCATATTAGGAAAAAATGCTTTCTTCTTTGCCGCTGCTGTGACTTTGTAAGGAATTTCAACAGACCTAAAGATTCCCAGTGCTTTTCGGATTGCCAATGCTTCATCTTGCGTTTGTAGAGTGGCTTTTGGTTGTTCTCTCTTGCCCTTTAATTCATGCTCTTTGACTCACGAGATTTTGGAGGTTTTTCTGTCTTCTTCATCTTCAAAGTTGTTCTATAACTCGCGAGATTTCTGAGATTTTTTTCTGAGGTTTAGCCGTTTAGGTCGTTCTCCTCCTTCCTATTTTACCATTTACAGATCAATTAAAAATAATACACATGAAGGTCACTTAAAAATAAAATTGTTCATTGCCATGTCATTTAAAAAAATTTCCAGGACATCATAAATTCTCTACATGTCCATTACTAACGGTCAACGTATGTTGACTATTAAAATAGGGCTGATTTGGTCCATAAAAAGGTTTAGGGGGAATTGCTCCCTGAAAAACTTCTAGGGGGAATTGCTCAATGAAAAAAATTCCAGGGGTGATTTGATATTTAACCCTTTCACAAACAATTTACCAATCATGTATAAAATCCTATATATAAAATCCTATATGGCAAACAAGCCCATAAAAGGACAAGAACAAAGAACTAAAATGAGACAATAAACTTACTTCTCACAATTATCAACTGTAGCACATACTTCACATATTTCAACCGTATACAGTAACACACATGAACACAAGTAGTTGTTTATCTATAACACGGGGTAATATAACAAATTCAAGAAATTCCATATTTTAATTTTAAATCTGAACAAACAACACCATAGTCGTCAATTCATTCATCAATCATAATAAGAAAATCAAAGCAACAGAGTAAGCAACATAGTTTCGTACACATAAAAGCAACAAACATCTTAACTTTCAAGAATCACTAAGACCTAACAAGATTTAACAAGCATGCCCTTCTTTCAACTCTATTATATCATTATTATCTTTAATTACCTCCACATCACTCAATTAGTGTGCAACACCTCATGACAAAAAGAAATATAATTCCACAAGTCCCCAAAAAAAATTTAACATGCAACTTGATAACAATTAGAATTTTTCATATAAGGAATTAAATTACAAACATCAACACCAAGGCCCATGCTCGGTCCAAAACAGAGGAGAGCAGAATTTAGATTTCATATCCAATTCCTAAAACAAATTCAATCCTTTGAACATCACAAACCTGAAGTAGCAAGCTTACTTTTCCCGAAAATCCTATCTTCACTGTTTTCTGCACAAACCTTTAACAGAATTCCTCTCCCGACACAGGCCAAACAAAATAGAGAACCAAAAAAGTTTGGACCTTCCCTAGCTAGTATAATTGGCTGAACTTGACAGAAAAAGAAAGATGTCTTGCAAACATTTGGATAATACTGCTTTCGTGCTGAGTTAAAATTGTTTGGCTAAGACCCCATATAAAAAGCCTAAATCATTTTTTCAATAATACTATGATATCACTAATCATATTCCAGATCCCTAGTTAAATTCGTATTCTTGGTTCTTAATAATCTCATTTATGATTGAATGCGATATCTAGATTATTTTGCTTATTTAAATCTTGAAGAAATAAATTGGATGATAAATTCTGATGATAAGGAACCGCAAGTTTCTGTCTAACTTCCTCTACGTGGCTTCTCTCTTGATTTTGTCTCAATTGTATTTGCATGTCTAAGCTTAAGATGATGTGGTGTGTAATTCTCCCTTACATTATGTAACGCCTGAAACATTTTTTTTTGCCAGAAGCTATGATTGTATTAAAAGAACAGAAGCGTACAGAAAAAGTCAAGAAAAAGCACAAACAGAACAAGGTCTAGGAAAGTCAAAACTAAACTAAACACAATTAAGGTAAAAACAAAAATCAGCCGCCATCATCATGTTCATCATGGGCAGAGTCTGAAGAAAGTAACCGGTCCAAAGAAGGAGGAGGTCGCACAATTCAATCGGGTGGACATGACCTCGAAAGAGAAGCTTTTGCAATCCAATCAGCAACTGCATTCGCCTCACGGGGAATCCATTGAAAGGAATGGTTCCTAATATGAGCTCGAGAGGTGCGGATGTTGTCAATAGTGACATCACAGATCCAGTCTGGAATACTATCTGCAAGAGTGAGATAGTTCACAAGGAGTTTGCAATCTGTTTCAAAGGAAATATTATACAGTTTCTCCTTGGAAAACATAACTGCAGCTTCAAGAGCGAGACATTCAGCATGTAGGCTTGAAGAAGCTGGTACAATCCGAGAAGAGCCATCAAGGAGCCAACCTGATGAGTCGCGGACAGTAAAGGCAATGGCAGCTTCCTCGTTGTCAACATTGAAGGCAGCATCGGTGTTGATTTTAAGCCAGTTTGGGTCTGGTGGTTTCCACTTTTTGAGGGAGGTTGAGAAGCCGAAATGCACTCCTTGAGAAGGTGGATTTGTGATAGGGGTGTTGGCATCCCAAAATTCTGAAAGGCTCTTCCCTGCTTGAGACAAGACAAAAGAGATATCAGTAGGTGTTTTGTTATAGACAAAGGAGTTCCTACATTTCCAAATTTGCCATAACAAAGTGCATAGGAATCCCTTCTCCCAATCATTAAAGTTAAGGCCAGTCAAACATTCAATTAGCCACCGATGTATGTTGAAGTCTATATCTGTAGGGATGGTAAAGGTAAAGGGGCTAGCATACCATACTTTTGAAACCCATGGGCATTGGCAGAACAGATGGGTGAGAGATTCAGTTTGATTATGGCAAATCATACATCTGTGGGTATAGGAGCAGTTTCTTTTAAAAAGTTTTCAAAGGTAGGCAGCGCATTGGAACAGATTTTCCAAATGAAAAAACGGATCTTTCACAGAACCCGGAGTTTCCAAATCGTTTTCCATACTGGTTTGAGGGAGGAGGAGGAGGATGTTGAAGGCTGGTTTTGGTGCCTAAGAATGCTCTTTTTGAGCTTCCATGAAAGAATTTTTGGGAAAGTATTTAGCTTTGAGAAGTTTAGCCCAAATCTGGTCAGGATTCTGCACGATACGCCAGCCAATTTTAGCTAATAAGGCTAAGTTAAAGGCTTCAAAATCACGAAAACCGAGACCTCCTTCATGTTTATGGAGTTTAAGTTTTCTCCAGAGACCCAATGAATTTTCTTGCGAGAGTCAGTTTGTTTCCACCAAAAGGCATGCACAATGGAATCTAATTCCTTCAAAGTATTCTTGGGGAAAAGGAAGCAGGACATAGAATAGACAGGTATAGAATTGCAAACAGATTTTATGAGTACCTCTCTTCCTGCATCAGATAGAAAATTCTGTTTCCAGCCTTGTATCTTTTTCCTTACTTTGTCCACTACAAAGTTGAGGGAATTCTTCTTTGAGCGCTCCCAGATGATTGGAAGACCAAGATATTTACCCAGGAGATCAGTGGCAAAGACCTGAAAAATATGACCAATTTCTTCCTTTAATACTGGATCTGTATTTTTAGAAAAGTAAAGGCAAGACTTGCTGTAATTTATCAGTTGCCCGGAGGCTTCACAGTATTGATAAAGAAGAAATTTAAATCTCCTACAGGAATATAGGTCAGCTTCTAAGAAAATCGCTGAGTCATCGGCAAAAAGGCTATGAGTAATTCGAGGGCCATTTCTTGCTACTTTAATGCCAGAGAGTAATCCTGCATTTTCATCTTTGATAATCATACTGGAAAGTACATTACAAACAATGATGAATAAATAAGGTGAAAGAGGGTCTCCTTGACGAAGACCACGCTTTGGCAGGACATTATTTAGCTTTTTGCCCGAGAGCATGACTGAAAATGAGACTGAATTGATACACCAGAGGATCCGTTGGATCCATTCATCACAGAAACCAATTCTTTTAAGAATAGCACACAGAAAATCCCATTCAATACGGTCAAAAGCTTTATTCATGTCGGGCTTTAGTGCAAGCTCTGGAGAACCAGTTCTCTTATTTTTCATATGATGAAATATTTCATGGACTATGATGAGGTTGTCTTGAATTAATCTACCCGGCACAAAGGCTCTCTGGTTCTCAGCTATGATTTTATCAAGATAAGGCTTCATCCGATTTGCAAGAACTTTAGAGAAAATTTTATAAGAGAAATTACAGAGACTAATAGGTCTATAATCATTTATTGTCTCCGAGCAGGCTTTTTTGGGGATAAATACCAAGTCAGTATCGTTTATGTCTGCTAGGGAAAAACCAGAAGTAAAGAATCGTTGAATTAGTGAGCATATCTGGTCTCCCACAGTGTCCCAAGCTTTTTGATAAAAGGCTCCTGTAAAGCCATCAGGGCCTGGTGCTTTGGTGCTGCCCAATTCAAATACTGCCGAACTTGATTTCCTCAGAAGAAATTTCTTGCATCAGAGAAAGATTATCATCACTAGTGATCGAGCTTTCGAGCCCTTCAAGAACAAAGGAGAAGTTTCTGCTACTCGAGCTGTTGAAAAGGTCATTGTAGAACTGAGCAAAATTATTGCCGATTTGTTCCTCATCTTCAGTCCAAGAATCGTTACCAATGCACAATCTGGTGATACGATTACGGCTCCTTCGTTGCATGGTAGTCATATGAAAAAACTTTGAGTTTTGGTCTCCGCATTGTAACCATTGAATTCTGGACTTTTGTGCCCAAAAAAGCTCTTCTTGATTCCAAAGGTCATTAAGCTTCCTTCTCAGATCAGCAAGTTCATCAGCAACAAGACTGCTCCATGGGCCATTCAGAAGAATTTGGATCTGATCTAGCAGTTGATTGATGGTTTTTGAGCTGTTTCTAAACTCTTTCTTTAACCAAGTACTAAGTTCAAGAGCAAGATCAGATAAGTTCTTGGCAAAGTAGGAGATGGAGGGGTCAGAAGAGGATCCAGACCATTTACTTTTGACAAGAGCTTCGTAATCAGGATGAGATAACCATCTGAGATCAAATCTGAACAGGAAAGGGGTAGTTTTATGATTGGAATCCTTACAGAGTAGTAGTGGGCAATGGTCGGAGCCTATAGCTTCAAGAACTTTACAGTGACTGTTAGGAAAAGCATACTTCGAAGCGCAGTTAGAAAGAACACGGTCAAGCCTTTCGCGAATAAAGCCTTCACCTTCTCGATTATTCAACCAAGTAAAGAAACTTCCTTTTGTGTCAATCTCCATGAGTTGATTAGTTGAAACAAAATTCTGGAAAGGTTCAAGTTCACGGAGAGATTTTGTTCTTCCTCCCTCTTTTTCAGAGTTGTACAGTACATCATTAAAATCGCCAAAAATGAGCCAATTTTTGGATTCCCCAGGATTAAAACGAGAGATGCTCCTCCACCACCTTGCTTTAGCCTGATCATCATTAGGGCCATAAACCCAAGTGACAGCACCCTAGTTAGCCCCATCAATGATAACTTCATCAAGATGAATATAAAATCTGCCAATTTTGTCAACATGAATATGAGAATTAGCATTCCACCAAATAGCAAGACCTCCGGAGCGGCCAAAAGGCTCGGAATAAACTCCAAATTCAAAGTTGCGCTTTTTTCGGACTTTTTCGATTTTTTCTAATTTCATTTTTGTCTCAGACAAACAAACTACATCCACCTTATATCTCCGGCATTGGGACCTTAGATTCCGAACCGTCAAGGTGGTGCCCAAACCTTGACAGTTCCAACAGATAATCATTGAGGGCCGGTGACTGGAGAAGGCCAGTCACCACCCCTGTGAGAATTAACAGGATCATTGCTCCTCTCTTGGCTGGGAGAGACCTCAAGGGGAGGAAAGAGGACACGTCGTGAATGAGGAGGGGCAAGCTTCTTCTTACCTTTTCTTGAATCGGAAGTCCCCATATTGAAGATAAGATCATATCCGTTATATTCCTTTCTAATGCCCGTTGGGGAACGATTCGAATGAGAGTAAAAACTCTTACCCGGGGAGGATGAACCGAATTGATCCCTTGACAGTTGTTGATCAAAGAGGAGGTTGGCGCGCAGGGATTTTTCAGCAGAGGCAGGTGAACTCTTTTCATAAGGTTTGATTCTCTTAGGGAGAGGAGAGGTACGGGGATCATCTGCTTTCCTTTTGAGATTAACTTTAGCGACTTGTTTGGCCAGGGCAGTGAAAGCTTTGATGTTTGGAGATTGTGAGGAGCTAGCGGGGATGATGGAGAAGCCGCCAGGAATGAGTGGAGGTTGAGGTTCTGATGTGGGTAGGCTGAAGGGAGGGGTATGGAGTGGGGCCGAATCATGAGGCCCATTAAGCTGAACAATTTCTTGGATTTGGACACTGTTGGGCCTTGGAGGGGAAAGGTTAATATTAGCCCATATATTGACAAAGTTGGTACTTGTTTTTTGCATAAGGGAGTCAAGTCTATGCGTTTCTTGTGCAAGTATGCTACTGCTTCCGTGTTCAAAGGAGGAGAATAAATGTCCTATGCCAGGTGGATTAGGAGCACGTGGGGTTTCTAATAAACCATCAGAGATTTGATTAGAAAGTCTAGTATGGGGCCCACCACTTTCATTGGGAATAATATTGGATAATTGAATGTGACTAATAGATTCCCCATGCATGCAATTAATATTGTCTCGATCCCCATGCAACTCTTGAATGTCCGCGGTGGAGGGGCGGTAGGTATTCTCCGGTGAAGCTGGACGATGCCAGAGTGGCAGAGCACACATCTTAGTGTTAAAATGGTCTTTATGTTCCAAGTTGCATAGTTCATCCTCATCAAAATCACAATCTTTAGATTCATGACCAAGCTTGCCACAAAGGAAACAAAACCAATGGAGCTTTTCATACTTCACTTGTATCCAGATTGGTTCAGTGATGACACCATTCACCGGCGGCCTTTTAATCAGAAAACCAGGAGTCAATGGCTTGTTTATGTCTAGTTCAAGTCTCATTCTTGCAAACTTTTGATAGTTAAATTTGCCTTCACCGGGCATTTCAACAGAGATAACATTTCCAATTTGGCGTCCAAAATGGATGAGATTAGGGCGAAGTAAAGCTTCAGGTGGAATGTTATGTAGTTGAACCCAAAAAGGACAAGAGGAGATTTTTATTTCGGCATCATCCACATAGTTCCCTCGCGGCTTAATGCTTAACATGTGATTTCTGGCCACCCAAGGACTGTCATTCAACACTTTTTTAGCGTCTAAAGCATTGTCAAAAGTAAAGGAAAAGAGGTTGAAACCAATGTTACTTTTGACAAAATCTTCACTGGGGTTCCAAGCAGCTTTTAGTTGTTCTTTAATACCCATAAGGTTGATTTTCTTCTTGGATATGATGCGTCCCACAAGCCTCCTTTCATTGTCATTGTTACTTGTGGCATCTTTCCACACAAGCCCGTCATAAGAAAGAGTGGACATGGTAATTGAAAGTAATACTAACCTAAGAAGCTGAGGATGCAGTAGGGGATGTAGATGAGAGAAGGGACGGAGTGATGGTGGAGTGAAAGCAGGGATAAAGTGAAGGTGGAGTGGAGATTTAAGAGAGTGGTGAAGTGAGAGTAGGGAGGGCAGCCAATAGGGCTGAGCACCAAGATGGTGAAGGGAGAAAACCCTAGCAGAGTATGTAGATAACTAACTTCTGGAACTTATTTGGAGGTGTCTCACCTTTTAGCTTACCAAATTGCAATATTGAGACACAAATGGTGCTTGATTGTGAGATAAAAATGTTGCCGTCATGCAGTGATAGAATCGGATTGGGCGAAGGGCCAAAAATGATACATAACTATTGGTCAAGAACAAAAATAGTACATAACTATTGCAAGGTACAAAAATGATACCCAACTTTTACCATGTGACCAAAAATGATATTTTCACTAATATGACAATAATATTAGACATGAAATGTCCAAAATGCCCTTATAATTAAATAAACTTTTACCGGACGACGATTAATTTATAAGGGCATTTTGGACTTTTCATGTATAATATTATTTTCATATTAGTGAAAATATCATTTTTGATCACATGGTAAAAGATGGGTATCATTTTTGTACCTTGGAATAGTTATGTACTATTTTTGTTCCTTAGACAATAGTTATGTATCATTTTTGGGCTTTCGCCCATTCAAATTTTATGTGAATCTGTTTTGCTCAATCGTGCTTTGACATTGTGTCCTGCTCTTTGGTGCAGAAAAAGAGCAGAAAACTGGCAGACATATTCATATGTAGACAACCAAATTTTAGATAAATGTTTCTACTAAATTCATATATGTTGTTGTCAATTTTTAGATATATAATCGAGTTGCAACATGTCCTAGACAATCTGATCGTATCTGACTTGGTTTGTCTTGATATTTCACTCTATCAAGAATTGATAAATGTCGTCATGTTTTTAAAATAACCACTCAAATTAATTACTAGGGCTAAAGTGCAAAAATGGTCACGTAATAGTCACGAAAGTGCACAAATGACCATGTAAAATATTTTGGAGCAAAACTACCCATTGAATTTCAAAATTGGGGAAAAATGACCATCACATTTAAGTTTTTACTTTTTCATTCATTATCCTTTGTCGCATCATAATCAAATAAGGGCAAATAAATACATAAGTTTACCACATATTTTAGTGAAAGATGAATCGACAGAAGATGATGCATAAAAAGTGAAAAATTAAATGTGCTGGCCATTTTTGCCTCAATTTTGAAATTCGATGGGTAGTTTTGCTCCACAAAATTAAATTGAGATGTGCGGTAGCGAGGACGTCTAAAGGGAACCACATTTTTAAAATCAGTAATATATGCATATATCTGTCAAGTCTTCTTCCATTCATCATTCAGGTTCCATCAGTCATTTCCAAATCAATTAAACATCATCATCTCTATCTCCACTCCAACCACCCTAATACCACAACTCTCACACTCACCTATGCCATCATGGGGCATATATCCAAGCATCTAATCTTCACTATATGATTTGACACTGTGCCCCTCTCTATAGTGAGGGGGAAAATTCCCCTCTCTGACAATCTCCAGAAAGGGAACCCCAATTCTGTTTCCATTGCAGAATGGGAACGGTTGAGCTCTCAAATGCCAAACAACCGTAGGTCAGTTTCTCTCAATAAGTCGACCTATGATCCCCGGTCTAATCAATCCGAAAAGGATCAGTACAAATAATTGTCGATCGGCCAATCGACAGTTATCATCGCGCGATGGTACATATATCTTAGTGTCATGCAAAGCTCACCATATCCATATCCATCCATTTCAATCTCATCATCAATAACATGCATTCTTACCATTCACTTCAATATTTCAATCTCAACTATTCAATATCATGCATTCTTACCATTCCCTTTAATATTTCAATCTCAACTATTTAACTCCTTCTCTCAACCTACTCTCAATATCCCTATCAGAATACCCAGAACATTTCTCAACACACATTCAGTACTGCCTACGTCTCTCATATCTTACCTAGAACAATATCACCAACCAGGATAATAGTATATATATAATGTACCACAATCTTTTATACAAAGATAATCGTGTTTGGAAGACACCTGATAGCCTGTTTTATATAAAAATAACTTTTTAAAGATAATATATATATAGAGGGTGAGAATGGATTTTGAAAATCCCAGTTAACGTCACTCTCAATGTTATAGCAAGATTAAGTGTGATTACTTGTCGCCCTTTAGCACTCTGTTGCTCTTCCTTACCATTTCCTCATAGATTTTCTTCAAATACCATCATCATGATATATTCCTATAATAATAGGATACAGAATGACAAATCAATATCATTCCCACATTATAATACTTTAGCGTCTCTCTCTCATTCTTATAATACTACCAAATCCCTTTACTGATTTCTGTTATACTATAAGACCACTTCATATGTGGTCAAACACGTGTTTCAGCCATAACCATGACAATGAATAAAACAGAGAAACCAATTTTAGCCAGAATTTCCAATAAATTCATCCAAACACATCATACCAAAACTCATCAATCATCTACACACTTCAATAATTCTGGATAGTTCGAACTATAAACCTCCATGCAAAAATAAGTTTTCTTTTATTGATTACTCCTAAGTCACAATTTAAGACATTTCCATTAAGCTGTTGACAGAAAATTGCAGAAAGATTGCTAGTCATATATGCAACAACCACATTTAGCTTTGGTTAACTGTCAAATGCACATGCATTCAGAAACTGATTCCATATTTTTAGTACGTCAACATTAATAGTCTTTCTCTTTCAAGAATTCAAAACATAAACTTAAATATATTTCACAAAACCACTTGACAAGCTTCAACCATCAAACATGCACCGATTATTTATTCCCTTAACTATTATAGTAACACCTCATATTCATTTGTTACCATTTGTCCATCTATAATTCCCATAACTTATTCCTCTTGTTAAATTCAATTATTATCTAACCACCTGCTTTCAAAGTTAATTCCTAACTAGGAACCTCAAACTCCCTCAATTACCCTCATAAAGCTTTTCTATTTAAATCCATATGTCCACACAACACTTCAGCCAGAATACTCAAAGTACCTAGAAATGATAATTCCAAGCAAAGTAGTAACTACAAAATAATCATCCAAATCAAACCTTCTTTGTTTATAACAATACATCCCCTCATCCTTTAAAGGATTTATTACTATTCCTAGTTTCAAATTCCCAATTACTTCAACCGCAATACATTCATCTTTCACCTTCTCTAATCATAATTAAAACTAACCCACATCTAGACATAGACATAAATTTCCAAATAACTCCATTTGACTATGGCAGCGAAGTAACAGAAAATCCCCAAGACGTGCAATATCACCATTTTATCTAATCATTCATCACCTTAATCATCCATCATCCATATCTAAAATCAACAAACAATTTCACACTTCATCCTAATTAATATTTCACTAATCATCCTCAAATCCAACCCTAGGTCTTATTCCACTTTAAGTCTTATTAAAATTTTGCTAACCTTTCCAATATTATCTCCATGTATAATAGCCAATAACCACCAACCAAAAACTACCCATATATTCAAATGAACCAGCAGCAACTATTGTTATATATTCCATCCTTATGAGATCACATATGCACAACAAATTTTGAATCAAACATCCAAGCATGACAATCACATATAAAACTTCAAAAATCACCATACTTAACAAGATTAAATCAACAAACATAGATACATCTTTAATCTTTTGTTCACATAGCCATAATCACCATTTACTTACACCCAAGACCAGAAATCCCAAGAAAACAGAGAAAAGAAAGGGTTAAACTCTTGGACAACAATGAAACTTCAAAAATTCCTTACATACCATTATAAGAAACCTTTTTATTATGATTTCCAATAAACATGGCAGGAACTTAAACATGTGAATAACAACAACCATCTCATATTTCACCAATTCAACACACTTGAAAAGCAAAACCCAAATTCAATGCAACTTGAGGTTGAACAAATTAAACATGCAGTGAACAATCAACTTTATTATATTCTTTCATATGTCAATTAGAGATTTTTGTCTTAAAAATCCCTTTAAACCCGTCAGATTAACATCCTAAAAGTTAGGTTTTTGCATAAACTTTCCCAAAGACTGAAATCTACACTCAAACACTAAGGGGTCGTTTGGTTCGCTGGAAGAGGTTTTGATGGAAGTGGAAGTGGAAGCGGAGGTGGATATAGGAGTGGAAGTGGAGGTGGAAGTGGGGTCTTAATGTGTCTTTGGTGTGGAGTAAGTGTATATGGAAGTGAGGTATTTTTTTAATATTTATATATGTAAATAAAATAGGAAATTCCTAAAATACCCATAGCTTAAAAAAAGAAAGAGAAAATACTTGCATCTTCTTCTTCATTATCCACCCAACCCACCACCACCACACCCATCACCACCACACCCACCACCACCAAACCTCACCACCACGAACCCGCCGCCACCACCACGAACCCGCCGCCACCACGAACCCACCACCACCACCAAACCCACTACCACCACACCCACCACCACCAAACCCACCGGTACCACCACCATCAAACCCACACCCGCCAGCCACCACCACCGAACTCTCACCTTCCGCTGCCATCAATGAATTAGCCGCCACCACCACGAACCCACCACCCTCACTACACCCAACACCACCACTCCCTCTACCACCAAACCACCACAACCACCACCAAACCCACCACCACTTTGGTGGTGCGCCAGACCCGTCACCGGCGTGGCGGTGAAGAAGGTAGGTGAGTATGGAAGTTTGAAACATGTGGCGGTGGTGGAGCGCCGGAAACGTCGCCGGCGTGGTGGTGCGGCGGACCCTCGCCGGCGTTGTGACTTCATTTTAGTTCATTATAGTGCCTGAAAAACTCTCAGCTCGCCACAACATAAATTGCAGTATAGAAGGGTATGAATCGGAATGAAAAAGCTCACCAATGCTCAAATCTAGTGTTGCACGTCTGGTAGGAATTCGCCCTCGCCTTGCTTCGCCCTCGTGTTTTGGTAAAAGAAAGAAGAGAAAGTGAGGAACTCAACATCAAAGCAAGCATAGATCGAATGCATAAGAAGGAGGAAGAATCGTAGCTTGAGAGAGGGAAGGAGGAGGACGAAGGGAGTAGGTAGTGTAGATGTTAGGGTTTAGGGGGAAAATTACAAAATTGCCCTTCTTTATTAATTTATTTATTTACTTTTCAATTTAATCTATTCATCGACTTACATATTTTCTCCTACCATATTATTATGGGTTAAATATCAATTTGCCATATAAACTATTTCCAATGGGTCAATCTGACATACAAACAATAAAATGACTCATTATGGCCTATAAGCAAAATAAAAGGGTCATTTTTGTTAGAATCTTAAGTTTTGATGAAGACTAAAATATGAAAGAACAAGTTAAACACTTAGAAAGAATTAGGTTAATATAGAACCACAAGTAAGAGTACAACCGGATGTGGATTTACTTCCGGATGGATTAGGACTAGCGCTCGCAGATGAATGACTCATCCCCCAGTGGAAGCAAGTAATACACTAAGTCATAACTCAGTCTAGGAACAATAGGAGTATAAAATCCTTGAGACTAAGTTAGGACGCAACCGGATGCAGGAATGCTTCTGGATGCTTAGTGACTAGCGCTGCCTGTTGGATTAGGCAACACCGAGCGTCAGTGAATATGAGTCTAAGACATAACTTAGATTTAGTAGGAGTACTTCCGGATGTGGAATTGCTTCCGGAAGTAAGAAAGCTCCCTTAGACTAAATGAACTCCCACTACATGTGACTATGTGATAATATTGCTAGACTAACGTTCAAGTGCAGCACACTGAATGATGTTGCTTCTGGATGTGGAGTTGCTTCCGGATGTGGAGTTGCTTCCGGATGTGGAGTTGCTTCCGGATGTGGAATTGCTTCCGGTAGCAATCAGAATGTCAGAACGTAGAGCAGTGCAGTGTCAGAGTGCTTTTTGGCAGAGCAAAGTTGTCAGAGTTGCTTTTCAGAGATAAAGCAAAGTCAACCCTGCTGAGCATTAATGGAGCATTAATGAGCAACGGTAACATGTGATTAACGGCTCAATTCAAACGGCATTGTTACCTACCAAGAGAGAGAATACTTGAAGACCCTATATAAAGAAGTTCATCTTCATTTATGAAGATCACCGAAGAAATTAGAGAGAGAAATCGAGCATACTCTTCAAGCATTCAAAGCTGCCCAGAAAAGCAAGAGAGCACTTAATACATTGAGAGTTCTTTTCATTTATTCATCTTGTACTCTTTGTAGTTAAGTCTCTTCATTTATTAAGAGCATTCATTGTACCTAAGTGTGTAACATCATTTGTTCTTAGAGAGAACTAAGTTAGAAAATCCTTTATTTGAAAGGTTGAACCCTTATAGGTAGTAAGGGGGAGCGAGTCTATAAGGTTGCAAGTGAACCTGGTGTAAAACTTGTAGTTGTAAGGTTGCAAGTGATCCTGTGCTAAAACTTGCGGTTGTAAAGGTTCCAGGTGAACCCGTTTGTAAAACCTGGGGTTAGTGGAACTCAATCTGGGTGATTGAGAACTGGACGTAGGTCAAGAGTTGGACCGAACCAGTATAAAAATCTTGTGTGTTTTTATTATTTGTTTTATTTGGTAGCACAATTCACCCCCCTCTTGTGCATCCTCACTTTCATTTGGTATCAGAGCGAGGTCTTTCTGACTTGATTCCAACGAATCTAGAAAGAGAAGATCCAGTGATGGATGCAGATCATCATTCCTTGCCCGATGTTGCTATTCAGCCAAACAAGCCTCCTGGCTTTGATGGCTACAACTATCCCTTCTGGAAGTTCAGAATGGAGACCTACATCAAGTCCAACGGCATTCGCCTTTGGGATGTGATTGAGCATGGTGACCACGTCCCTCTAGATGATGAAGGTTTTGCAAAGGCTCGATCCAGATTCACCAATGAAGACTATGCTCTAGTGGAGCTGAACTACAGGGCCATGCACTACATTCAATGCGCCCTTAGTCTTAAGGAGTTCCACAGGATCAGCCACCACAAAACAGCTAAGGAGATGTGGGAGGCTCTTGAAGCTGCTCATTCTGGAACCAAGGGAGTGAAGGCAAGACGGGTCGAGATGCTGGTTGAGGAGTTTCACAAATTTGCTATGCTTAGCCCAACTGAGTCAATCAGAGAGCTGGAGCTTAGATTCACCCATCTTATTAACAACTTGACCTCTCTGGGAAAGGACATTCCTGAGGAAGAACAAGTAAGCAAGATTCTAAAAGTATCAAAGGGTGACTGGATCACCAAAGTTACCATCCTGCAGGAAGTCCAGGGAGAATCAACCAGCTTGATCACTGCCTTGTTTGGTTCTCTGGCTGAATATGAACCAACCTTGTTGGCTCAAAGAGCTCCTCAAGCTACAGCTAAAGCCAATAACCTTGCTCTTGTTGCTCCTAGCAAGGATAGGAATGATGATGATGATGAGGATGATGAGGAGGAAATAGATGAAGAGGAAATGGCTGTGATGGTAAGAAAATTCAAAAAGTTCTTCAGAAAGAAGGGAGGCTTTCAGAAAGGAGATTCTAGCCATAAGAAGGATTATAGGAAGGAAAGGGCTCCTGTGTGCTTTGAATGTAAGAAGCCTGGTCATTTCAAGGCTGAGTGCCCGAGCCTTCAGAGAGCCAAAGGGAAGGACAAGAGGAAAGCCTTTGTGTCCTCAATCTGGGTGAATAGTTCTGATGAGGAAGCTAGTGATGAGGAAGAGGTTGCTAACCTCTGTCTTGTTGCTAGAGAAGATGGAGAGGAGGCATCCTCAGACTTCGACTTCATCCATGGCGATGAGGTAACACTTCCTGAACTCCAAGAAGCCTATAATGATGTTCATAAAGAATTCTTTCCCCTATGTAAGGCTTATAAAGTGTTGAGAATAAAAAAGGAATCACTTGAGTCCAAGGTGAGCTTACTAAGTGAAGAGCTAGCGGAAGCCAAAAAGCTTCCGGTAGCAGATGGCAAGGGACATCCCCATGCGGAACCCAATGCCTCAACATCAGAGAGCTGCCCTAACTGCAGCAAGATCTCTATTGAAAGGGATAGACTGCAAAATGTCCTGCAGAAGTTCACTAATGGGTCTGAAACGTTAAATGTTATTTTAATGAATCAAAGGTCATATAGGGACAAAACTGGTTTAGGATATAAGCCTAAAGGGAAAAAGTGGGTGGAACCTAAAGTGAAACCATACTTAAAGTTTTTCCACAAAGCCACTGAGCACACTTCCACACCCTTCAGCTTCTGCAATTATTGTAACAGGAAAGGACACTTCACGTCCACCTGTAATGCAAGGAAGCATGGAGCTAACAGTTCTTATAAGTGGGTTCCTAAAGGAACCAAGACAACTAAGGATCCTCCTCCAAGAAAAGAAACTGAGGGAGGACAAGGATCTAGAACTTGGAAACATATTCCAAGGGAAGTCCGTCAGCCTAGAGCCCACACAAGGCCAAAGGCACAAAACAATCACAAACCCAAGGTCAACACTGGACCGAGGGTTATGGGAACTAATGATAAAGGACCCAATAAAGGTTGGGTACCTAAGCTTGTCTAATCCTTGCAGGTCTGTCTCAAAGCATCCAAGAACAAAAAGTGGTACATTGACAGCGGATGCTCGAGACATATGACTGGTGACAGAGACAAGTTCAAGTCCTTGGTGATCAAAGATGGAGCCAAAGTGAATTTTGGAGGGAATCAAAGCGGAAGGATCACTGGGGTTGGAGAAGTTGGACCTGTCAAAGATGTTTATCTGGTTGATGGTCTCTGTCACAACCTGCTGAGCGTGAGCCAGAGCACTGACAAAGGAAACTGGGTAATTTTTGATTCACATGAGTGCATGATAATAGACAAGCATGATCTAAATCTAGACAAGGCCAATCTAAAATGCAAACTTAAGGCAAGTAGGAATGGAAACCTATACACCCTAGATTTATGTCAACAACTAGATGAAAAATGTTTAATATCTAGTGATGAAAATAGTTGGCTTTGGCATAAACGGCTAGCGCATGTTAATTTTACACAACTTGATATGCTTATTAAGAAGGAGCTAGCTATAGGGATTCCATCCTTTAAAGTTAAGCATGATTTTATTTGTGAATCCTGCCAACGAGGAAAGCAAACAAAGTCCTCGTTTAAAACCAAGAAGAGAGTCTCCACCAGCAGGCCCTTGGAACTAATCCACATGGATTTGGTTGGGCCAGCAAGAGTGAAGAGCTTGGGTGGAAACCTGTATGCTCTAGTTGTGGTGGATGACTATTCTAGGTTCACTTGGACAATGTTTCTTGCCTCCAAGCAAGATGCTTTAGATGCTTTTGTTGTCCTGGCTAAGAAAGTGCAGAACGAGAGAGATCTCAAGATAGCAGCCATAAGGACAGATCATGGAGGAGAGTTTGAGAATCACAGCTTCTCAAAACTGTTCGAGGAGAATGGCATTGATCATAATTTCTCAGCTCCCAGAACTCCTCAGCAGAATGGCGTGGTTGAGAGAAAGAACAGGGTTCTGACTGAGATGGCCAGGAGCATGCTCAATGAGAAAGAGGTTTCTCAAGTGTTCTGGGCCGACGCTATGAGCACTGCTTGCTACATCTCTAACAGAGCTTATGTTCGCAAGGGCTTAGACAAGACTCTCTATGAGCTATACAAAGGTAGAAAGCCCAACATCAGTCACCTCAGAATCTTTGGATCAAAATGTTATGTTCATAACAATGGAAAGGTAAACCTGGGTAAGTTTGATCCTAAGGCTGATATAGGTATATTCATAGGATATTCCCTTAGGAGTAAGGCTTATAGAGTATACAACATGAGGACTAGAACTGTAGAAGAATCAATGCATGTTGTATTCGATGAAAATCCTACATGGGAACAATCCACAGAAGATGATGGGATACTAAACTTTCCAAAACCATCATCATCCTCACCACCAAAAGAAACACCAGCAAGCAATCCCAAGGAAGAAGATGAACCCAGTGATGAACCTAGAGTGCAGACGGTGCCTGATGAGGTACAGTTGCCAACAGCTAGGAGATATCACAGGGATCATCCTCTTGATCAAGTGCTTGGTGATGTTTCTTCTGGTGTCAGAACCAGAAGACAAGTTCAAAATGAAGTTGAGTTTGGAGCCTTCTTGTCACAAATTGAACCAACTTCAGTTGAACAAGCTCTTGAGGACTGTGATTGGATTATTGCCATGCAGGAAGAGCTTAATCAGTTTGAAAGAAGCCAAGTATGGGAGCTAGTCCCTAGACCGTCTCATCAATCCATAGTTGGGACCAAATGGGTCTTTAAGAACAAGCTGGATGAGACTGGTCAGATCACTAGGAACAAAGCCAGATTGGTAGCCAAAGGGTATAACCAAGAAGAAGGCATAGACTATGAAGAAACTTTTGCTCCAGTTGCAAGACTTGAAGCAATAAGGATTCTTCTAGCCTTTGCATCCATGAAAGGTTTTAAATTATATCAAATGGATGTGAAGAGTGCATTTCTTAATGGTTATATTAAAGAAGAGGTTTATGTTGAACAACCTCCTGGCTTTGAGGATCATAAGCACCCTAAGCATGTGTATAGACTAAAGAAAGCATTGTATGGCCTGAAACAAGCTCCACGAGCTTGGTATGAGAGACTCAACAGCTTCTTGCTGGGAAAGGGTTTCTCAAGAGGCAAATTAGATAATACACTATTTATCTTGCATAAGGGTAGAGATATGTTAGTTATCCAGATATATGTTGATGATATTATTTTTGGAGCAACTAACGAGAAACTCTGTGAAGAGTTTTCTAAGACTATGCAGGGGGAATTTGAGATGTCAATGATGGGAGAACTAACGTTCTTCCTAGGCCTGCAGATCAAGCAAAAGAAAGAAGGCATCTTCATCTCCCAAACTAAGTATCGCAGAGAGCTTCTGAAGAAGTTTGTGATGGATGAATGCAAGGAGTATGATACTCCTATGAGCACCACTGCCGCACTCGATGCTGATGTAAAGGGAAGTACGGTCAGCCTGCCAATGTATAGGGGAATGATAGGTTCCTTGCTATACTTAACGGCTAGCAGACCTGATATTCAGTTTAGTGTAGGGATGTGTGCTAGATTTCAAGCCAACCCCAAGGAATCACATCTAACTTGTGTTAAGCGTATTTTAAGATACCTTGAGGGAACTCAAGAACTTGGTCTCTGGTATCCCAGAGGTAACCAAGAGTTCTTGTGGGCTTATTCTGATACTGACCATGCAGGTTATAAGACTGATAGAAAAAGCACCAGTGGACAATGTGCCTTCCTTGGTGGTTGTCTGGTGTCTTGGGCTAGCAAGAAGCAAACCTGCGTGTCTTTATCATCCACAGAGGCAGAGTACATTGCTGCTGCAAGCTGTTGTGCAAAAGTGTTGTGGCTGAAGAATCAACTGAGGGATCTTGGCCTGGAGTTTCCTGAGGCTCCCATTCTCTGTGATAACACAAGCACCATCAGTCTTGCCAAGAATCCTGTTCAGCACACAAGAACAAAGCACATTGACGTCAGACATCACTTCATCAGAGATCATGTTCAGAAGAAGGATGTCAAGGTGCAGTTTGTTCCCACTCAGCATCAGCTTGCAGATATCTTCACCAAGCCTCTGGGGGTAGATCAATTTACTTTTATTAGAAGAGATTTGGGAATGGTAAACCCAAATAAAGTTTAATCTTCAAAATAAGCATGTGCTTAATTGATAAAACCTGCAACTGTACTAACTTAGGCATCGGAGTACCAATCTTTAGTTTTGCAGGTCCCCCAATGTTAAATCTTAAGTAAGTCCAACCGGAAGCAAATCCTCTTCCGGATGCTCTCTTGCTGCCGCTGGGTGATGACTCTAAGCAACCGGAAGCGCCAGTAACTGAGAAGAGGAAGGACACGTCACTTCAGAAAACGTTCCATCTTCCTCCACAAAAAGTTGTGCCTCCTCTGACATTGTGAAGAGACACGTGTCAAAAAGGTGCGTCGTTCCAATTTAAATGTTTACGTTTTCCCATAAACAGCGCATGTTTTCAATGTAGAGTCATTATGTGCATCTCATCCGTTGCATAAATAGGCAGTACCATTTCATTTTTCACTTTACACAAGTTTCATACCCACCAAACTCTCTGAAAACCTTCATCGTGTTCATCATCACATTCATACTGTTCTTCATCTTCTTCTTCCTCTTCTTCTTCTGCATTTCTACGCATCTCATCTCATTCATTTCATTTAAACCCTAAACCCACACAAAATGGCCGGATCACATGAATCAAACCCCAACATTGAGATAGCCACTGCCTCCAAGAAGTCAAAAACTGGGAAATCTGGGCATTCTAAATCTGGAAAATCTGGGCATCAACATGAACAGTCTGGGCATTCTGGGAAGAAAATCGAAGAACTGGGTTTTGGCCATTTGAAGGAGCATTTCCAGAAATACATGTACTGGCTGGGGATCAACAGCGAGTACAACATCAACGTCCTCAGGGTGTTCTACGAGTCACTCTCTGCCAAGGCCAAGTACAAAAGGGTGAATGAGAAAGAGACGATTGGCCGAGTTGACTTTAAGGCCACAGTCAGGGGGAGGAAAATCAGGTTCTCTTGGAGAGATATCAACCGCCTGCTCGGGTTCACTGAAGAAGATATGAACCAGTGGCTCTTCCCTGATAAGCTGAGCCAGGAGGAGCTAGAACAAGTATATGAGACCAATGGGAAGAAGGTCTCTACTATGTCTGACTCTAAGCGGGTACTGCAGTATGTCTAATCTCGCTTGATGACGCACAAAGGGGGAAATTTCAATGAGTTCACTCTGCTAGACAACCCCTGGCTCCCCAGGTTCCTCACCAAACAGCCTATCAACCCAGGGCAACTGATCAGTTTGGAGCTGCACAGATGGTGTGAAACCAAAGACAAGAAACCTGGCTTTCTTCCCTATCCTCAAGTCATCGCTTTCCTCCTGGAGAAGTTCATGATCAAATCTACCGAGGAAGATGACAATGTTCAGTGCTTGCCCATAGGATCAGCAAATATTAGCAAGATGGGGATCAGGTACGACAAGCCTGCAAAGGCCACTCGGTCTGGCTCTCAGGCTGAGAGTGCCTGACATACAACTGCTCCCTCTGTGTCTGGAGTAGGGGACCAAGAAGTGGATTCTCATGCTGCTGGCCCTAGTCGTGCTCCAAGAGTGTCAGCTGCAATGAAGGCGTTTGCTGAGGAATTGAAGGAAGAGATCATTTTTCGGCTGCCTGATCCTTTGATGGCTCCCCTTCGTGCTGAGTGTGATGAAGCCTTCCAACACCAAGAGCAGAGGATCCAGGGCTTGGAGGATCGCTTAGGACGAGTCGAGGATCAACTAGGACGGGTCGAGGCCAAGTTAGACCTTATCATTAGCCACTTCCAAATTCCTCTACCTCAACCCAACCTACCACCACCTCCTCCTCCTAATAATCCTCAACCACCCCCACAGACTGACCCTCACAATCAACCTCCACCTTCACCACAAAATGACCCTGACCACTCCACTCACCACTCACCCTCACCTCACAATTCCCATCGCCAATCACCTCACCACACCCCTCACAACTCACCTCAAAACTCCCCTCACAACTTCCCCAACCACTCACAATCCACCAACCAAATCCCTCACATTTCCAACCAGGAGGCCGAGGCCCTTGGCTTCTACACTTCCATTCACCCCTTCAGTTCCATATACCTGCAAGATATACCACACCTTCAGAGGATACCTGAGAGAAATATATCTTCCACTTCCTATTCACCTACCTTCCCCTATCCTGACCTATTCTCCGATTCAAATCCCTTCTTCTTCCCAAGCCCCACTCCTTCACCTGATAACTCACCCCCTTCCTCACCTGAGACCTCACCACCCAGAAAATTTGGCCCTGTACCTCCACCCTCCACTTCACCCAATCCTTCCTCCCTGGCCCTCGCCCTTATTGATGATGCCAAAAGGGGGAGAGAAATCCTAACTCAACCCTCCTTATGGTTAGATGAGGATATTGCTGCTGCACTCCGCCGAGCCATGGATCATCAGAGATTGGGTAGAGCAGAAAGCCTTATCCGTGGGGAAGCCATCAAGTTCATGCAACAACAGCGCTCAGACAGCCAGAGGTCCAAATTGGAAATGGTATTATATAATCCGCCTACTGATGCATCTCCACCTGAGCCTGAGCCTGAGCCCGAGTCTTCTTCTGCTGAGCCTCCTCCCTCTGTGCCTGCCCGGAACATTCTTGAAGAGATTATGATGAAATATGGGTTAAAGAGGCAAGTCACTCCAATCCCTCCTCCTGAGCCAACATCTGCTGCTGCTCCTCCTCCTCCTCCAGTAGTCAAGTTCAGCAGATCAAGGAAGAAGTCCTGTGTCAAAAAGGGTGCTGGTACTTGTGAGTCTTCTGAGAGTGAAGAAGAGGAACCACTTGGTCGCTCTGAGGATCATGAGTTAGAAAGGGTATCCCAAGCAGGGGAAGCATCTGAGTCTCAGCCCTCCACCCAAGCCTCTCCATATGAACTTCCTCCACTTGTGGAAGTTAAGTTAGAGGTGGAAGATATGACTCCAGAGGAGTTTGAGCGGTATGGCTGGACAGACAAGCTCACCTTTGATCAGTTTGCTCATCTTGATGCTGAGAGAGCACATGCTAAGCATTATGATAGCCTGAAAAGGAAAGGGAAAGGCAAGGGAAAAGGGAAAGCAAGTTCAAGTCAGGTTGATGACCCCAGCTATCCTGTGTGGAATGTCAAGGTTAAAGCCATCCATTATCCCTTTGGATCCATGCCTATCTCTGACTCGCCTTTTGGAGAATTTGCTGGGCTTACTGAAGTCAGTGACCTGAAGAGGGCTATTGATGCATCCCTTGAGTCAGAGAGATTGAGAAAGGCCAGAGATGAGGCAGAGCTTCAAGACATACTTGCTCAGATTGATCAGAGTGAAAAGGATGCTCAGTTAGCTAAAATGCAAGAAGAGTGCAATCAGAGACAATTAGAGAGGGAAAGAAAAAGGAGACACCAGCTCTGAACCCAAACCCCTCATGCATATAACTTAGAATTTTTCTTTTTCATATTTTTCTTTCATGCATAGTTATCTGGCATACCTGTACTTATCTTCCTGTTTGTATTTGTAATTGTTTTGTTACTAATGAAGATTGCCTTTGAGTTCATATGTGCACTTTATTTGATTAATTCTTTAATATGAACTTAATTAGATAACTTAGTTTGTCATCATCAAAAAGGGGGAGAATGTTAGAATCTTAAGTTTTGATGAAGACTAAAATATGAAAGAACAAGTTAAACACTTAGAAAGAATTAGGTTAATATAGAACCACAAGTAAGAGTACAACTGGATGTGGATTTACTTCCGGATGGATTAGGACTAGCGCTCGCGGATGAATGACTCATCCCCCAGTGGAAGCAAGTAATACGCTA
The DNA here is from genome assembly GCA_029929735.1 of Mimosa pudica. NCBI lineage: Eukaryota > Viridiplantae > Streptophyta > Magnoliopsida > Fabales > Fabaceae > Mimosa > Mimosa pudica. Next base: position 6,486,404 of record JAKELP010000035.1, read on the forward strand.
AGTCATAACTCAGTCTAGGAACATTAGGAGTATAAAATCCTTGAGACTAAGTTAGGACGCAACCGGATGCAGGAATGCTTCCGGATGCTTAGTGACTAGCGCTGCCTGTTGGATTAGGCAACACCGAGCGTCAGTGAATATGAGTCTAAGACATAACTTAGATTTAGTAGGAGTACTTCCGGATGTGGAATTGCTTCCGGAAATAAGAAAGCTCCCTTAGACTAAATGAACTCCCACTGCATGTGACTATGTGATAATCTTGCTAGACTAACGTTCAAGTGCAGCACACTGAGTGATGTTGCTTCCGGATGTGGAGTTGCTTCCGGATGTGGAGTTGTTTTCGGATGTGGAATTGCTTCAGGTAGCAATCAGAATGTCAGAACGTACAGCAGTGCAGTGTCAGAGTGCTTTTTGGCAGAGTAGAGTTGTCAGAGTTGCTTTTCAGAGATAAAGCAAAGTCAACCCTGCTGAGCATTAATGGAGCATTAATGAGCAACGGTAACATGTGATTAACGGCTCAATTCAAACGGCATTGTTACCTACCAAGAGAGAGAATACTTGAAGACCCTATATAAAGAAGTTCATCTTCATTTATGAAGATCACCGAAGAAATTAGAGAGAGAAATCGAGCATACTCTTCAAGCATTCAAAGCTGCCCAGAAAAGCAAGAGAGCACTTAATACATTGAGAGTTCTTTTCATTTATTCATCTTGTACTCTTTGTAGTTAAGTCTCTTCATTTATTAAGAGCATTCATTGTACCTAAGTGTGTAACATCATTTGTTCTTAGAGAGAACTAAGTTAGAAAATCCTTTATTTGAAAGATTGAACCCTTACAGGTAGTAAGGGGGAGCGAGTCTGTAAGGTTGCAAGTGAACCTGGTGTAAAACTTGTAGTTGTAAGGTTGCAAGTGATCCCGTGCTAAAACTTGCGGTTGTAAAGGTTCCAGGTGAACCCGAATTGAAAAGGACCCTCTCTTTTTTTTCGTTTTTTTATTTCTATCTTATCTCTATTTATATAAGTTAGAATATTTATTTCTATAATTTTATAGTTTTCTAGAATTTTATAGTTATAGAATTAGTATATAATAACTATAATTTCATTTCTATAATATTCTATAGAATATAAATTCTATATTCTATAGAATATTTCTAATTCTAATATTATTTAAGAATTTCTAATATACTAATATATTAATATTATATATTTTATTATTTAATATATCCATCTTAGTACTTATTAATTTGACTTTTACTTATTTAACTTAAAAATTTAGAATAAGTTAATGAAATAATAGAAATAATTCTAATACTAGAATCTTAATAAATCTAAATAATCTAACTAACCCCGTTTGTAAAACCTGGGTTAGTGGAACTCAATCTGGGTGATTGAGAACTGGACGTAGGTCAAGAGTTGGACCGAACCAGTATAAAAATCTTGTGTGTTTTTATTATTTGTTTTATTTGGTAGCATAATTCACCCCCCCTCTTGTGCATCCTCACTTTCAATTTTGGCATATGAGCTAATGGAAAATACTAAAATACCCCTGGATCTAATTAATAAAAATAAAATTCTGAATATGTGGGTCCCACATGAAAATTAATCACTCACCTCCTGGCCCCACCCCAACCCTCTCTCTCACCTCCCTCCTTCCCTCCCCCACCGGACAAACACAAAGCAGAATAATCATTCTCATCTCACCCTCCAACATCTCCCACTGATTTCTCCACCGACAAGTTCCTCCCTCCCGCCGCCTCCGCCGCCGCCTTTTCTACTCCGTCTGGGAAGGAGAATTCCAGCGTGGCGGCGGCGGGTGTTTGTTTCCAGATCACTCTGCTTCGGGTGGGCCAGCCGGGCAAGCCGATACGGTGGATGTTTCTGCCTACGATGCGTCGACGTTCAAAAATCAGTCGGCGTCGTCGAGCTCCAGCGACGATCCGCTAGAGAATTCCGGCGTCTCAGACGAAAAGCCGCCGGAGATACTGTGAGTGTGTCATGCCTTGTTTTATTCTTCTCTCTGCCTCTCATGAATTTGGTAATTGGGTCTATATTCCTCTGCCATCTTGTGCAATATTCCATGTTTGTTCTTCAACCACGGATTTGAACAATTTATCTTGGGTTTCTCATATTTTAGGTTTTTAGCTTGCTAACCTTTTTTTTCCCAAATTCAAGTGTCTGTTCTTAATGTAAATTTCCGTTTCCCATATTTGGAACCAATTAAGTTTCAAATTTTCACCATTAGTTTGTTGCTTCATCAACGCATATCAATTTGCTGGCTTGCCTAAAGTACCTGGAGAATGTGGTCGCCGGTGTGGGTAGGGAAGGAGGGGGGAGAGAGGGAGGGGTGGGTGGGGCCAGGAGGTAAGTGATTAATTTTCATGTCGGACCCATATATTCAGAATTTTATTTTTATTAATTACATCCAAGGGTATTTTAGTATTTTCCATTAGCTCATATGCCAAAATTACCCTTTTATTTTGTTTGTAGGCCATAATGAGCCATTTTATTATTTATATGCCAGATTGACCCATTGAAAATAGTTTATATGCCAAATTGATATTTAACCCTATTACTACCTCCGGTCCTAAATATAAGACCTAGATAACTTTTTTTTTGGAAAGATTAAGGTTGCGAAATAGGTTATTAAATCATGACATATTTGATATTTTTTTAGATTATCCATTAGCTTATAGGTAAAATAAACTAGTTTAAGAGAAAAAATTAGGTAAATCAATTTATAATTAACTTATTTTTTGCTTTTTTTAGGATTTTTCAAAAAAGTCATCTAGGTCCTATATTTAGGACCGGAGGGAGTATTATCTATGACCTAAATAGTTTCACACAAGTTTTAATTTAAAACTCAATCTTTAACTATTTTTCTTTAATTTCTAAAGAAAATGACATATTATTTTCTTAAAAATGTACTTCCCTTCATTTATTTATTAAAAAGGCTTTTTAATTTAATATTGATATCTTAATATCTTAATTGATTCTCAATTATCTCTAATTTAAAATTTGGGATGTTACAACCGCCAACAGAGAAAATTTTTATTGGAGGAGACCTTAATGGATACCAACGTAAAGAGGCGGGAGCAAATGAAAGGCTCATGGTGGTTTTGGGTTTGGGGAGTTGAACAATGAAGGATAATCTATTATAGATTTTGGGTTAACATAACTTTTGGTCCGTCAAGTTTCACCCAAGTTTGCTTTTAGTCCCTCAAGTTTAAAACTCGTGGTTTTGGTCCCTCAAGTTTGTGTCGTTAATAACAGTAAGTCCCCCACAGTTAAGTTGTCCTATGTGGCAGTTAATTATAATGATGTGGCACATCTGACTGGATATATAATTAATAAAATAAAAAATAAAAAAATCCCCAAAATCCGAATCATCCATCTCCCCCTCCCTTCCATCAGCCGACAACATCCCACCGCACTGTCCACCATCATCCACCCCCACCCCATCCCGTCGCCCGATCTCCACTCATTCACCCAAACCCCAATCACAAACACCCCAAATCCAATGCAAGATCCAAACTTTAACCACTTATCACCTTCATAATCGCTATAGTGAGAAACCCATCTGATGGTCTAAACATAAGAATTCAACAAATTCAAGAAGAAAGCCATCAAAGCAATGATAAGGGGAAAGCCAACTCTTCTGGGACTTAAAAAGGACAAGTGGGTATATGATTGTGCGATTGAAATAGTGAAAGAGAAAAGGGATTTGGGGATTGAGGAATGTTGGCCATAAGGGAAGAGGAAGAGAGTGAACCATGCTAGAGATTTGGGCCCCACCCTAATCTGTGGTATTTTCCATATGGGTTTGGAGGAATCACATGCTTATGTAGGTTGGAGGTACAATGGTGAAGAGTAGTGTGATGAGAGCTTACTGGAAGAGACTTTGGTCCTCCATTGTTGCTTTCTTCGAAGCTTCAATGAGAAGTGAGATTTGGAGTATTTTATAATATAGCCACAACACAAATAAGATAAGAGAGATTAAACCAAGGCAAAATCAATTGCAGGTACGTTTCAAGCAAGATGATGGAAGTGAGATTAGCCGACGGGATGGGGTGGGGGTGGATGATGGTGGACATTGCGGTGGGATGTTGTCGGCCGATGGAAGGGAGGGGGGAGATGGATGATTCAGATTTTTGGGTTTTTTTTTTATTTGATTAATTATATATCTAGTCATATGTTCCACATCATTATATTTAACTGCCACATAGGACAACTTAACTATGGGGGACTAACTGTTATTAATGGCACAAACTTGAGGGACTAAAAGCAAACTTAGGTGAAACTTGAGGGACCAAAAGTTATGTTAACCCATAGATTTTTCTTTAACATACAACCTTAGGATTGTTAACACTTGTTTTAGAAAGCGTGAATAACATTTAATAACCTATAAGAGTGAAACTCATAGGTCTCCGATTGACTTCTTTTTGGCAAGAAATCAAGATAGAATATTGTGTACAAACTGTAAAGTGATTCCTGGGCATGGAGTCACCACCCAACATATATTATTAGTTCTTGATGTGCGAATTAAAGGTTTAAAACCAAAGTGCTGAATAATTTCCAATCCTAAGATCAAGTGGTGGCAATTGAAGGGGAGAAACAAGAAATTTTTAAGAGAAAAATATTATTGGAAGAAAGGGTGTGGGAATTGTGAGAAAATGCTAATACAATGTGGAGAAATATGGCTAAAAAGGTAGAAATAGTAGCTAAAGAAACTTTGGGAGAGTCAAAAGATTTTGGACCTCGAGATAAGGAGACTTGGTGGTGGAGATGTCCAAGCAAAGGTGCGAAACAAGAAAGATTGTTTTAAAGTCATCCATTTGGGTAATAGTGTAGAAAATTGGGTAAAGTATCGCTTGGCTAAAAAGGATGCTAAGAAGGCAGAGAGTGAAACCCATGCTAAAGCATAAGAAAGGTTTTATAAGGAGTTAGGAACAAAGACCGGGGAACAAAAGCTTTATGAGATAGCAAAGAACAAATAGAGAGAGTCAAGGAATTTAGATCAAGTAAGATGTATAAAAAATGAAATTGGTAATGTTTTAGTCACTGATAAAGATATTAAGAATAGATGGGAAGAATATTTTTATAAGTTATTTAATGATGGGATTGAAGACTCTAGTTGCGAGTTGGAGGAGTTGACTGTTAATGAACGCGAGCTTAATAGGATGTTTTATCGTAGAATTAATAGGCCCACATATAATAAAAAAATTTCATCCCCTCTCTCTTCATCATTTCAAATAGCCTTACCCTTCCCCCAACACAGCCACCACCGTCCCACCCTCAAGAAGGAATTTTTTTATATGTGGGCCCCACATAACATATCCTACGTGGGAAAAATTTAACCCACGTAGCGGCCACATGGGCAAATTAACAGTCAAACGTAATTGACCGTCCGCTGGGGTATTTTTTAAACACTTTAGTTATTTTGAGTGTAAATATGAGCCTGTTGTTAGTTCAGGGTTCCCAGTGCTCCTGAGTGGTTAGTTGGAGGGTAGATTAGGTCCATTACCCTTATCCTATGTGGCAAAAATTTAACCCACGTGGCGGCCACTTGGGCAGATTAACGGTCAAACGTGATTGACCGTTCACTCGGTGTATTTTTAAAAAATTTGGTTACTTTGAGTATAAATATAAGTCTGTTGTTAGTTCAGGGTGCCCAGTGCTCCGTTTACTTGGAGGGTAGATTAGGTCTATTACCCTTGAAACAATTGCATATTGATCCAAATAATGTGTGACTAATTTTCTTTTACAACCTAGAGTACTATTAATTTGTTTTCTTTTATTTAATTTTATAAAAGAAATTCATGTTTATTAATAAAGTGTACGATCCGAGTTTATCTTTTTTCCACGAGTTTACTTACACGACTTTGAAAACCTTGCGTACATTGTCTTTTATGTATTTGTTGTTGGATTAAATTCCTTTTCAGTGAAGTTAAAAAATTAAAATACATGCTTTAAGGAATTATGCACATTCACATCACGCATGTCTCCCATTTTTATAAAAGAAATTCATGTTTATTAATAACTTCTTTTAATACTTAAACTAGGAAAGTAACATGCGATCACGCTATAATGACAGATTATTCTTTCTCTCACTCATGATGAATGGACATAAGATGCATGCATAGATTTGTGTTATCCATGCTTAAATTTTAGGGAAGGCCTTGTACATTATTTTAGTATAATCATTTACTCAATCATAAATTGTGCACCTTCGTACCTCGCTTGATCCTTGATTATAATTTCGTTACCACACTAATGCACGAGTTTAATAAAATCTGGAATAATTACAATCAGGTCTCTAAAAATGATAATTAATATCAAATTATTCCCATAACGTGTAAATGACAATTAAAAGTTTCATTGTAAACAAATGAAAAAATGTTATTAAAAATCTATTGAGATTTTTCATATTAATTATCTTTCTTAGGACTTGAATGCAATTTTTCATAATTTTAATTCATGAAAAAGAAAAAAGGATCTTTTTCAAATAAATAATGCCACTTTTAGTTTAACATTTTCACCAGGTATACTCTTATCAATATTCTATAATGACTTAGCTTGTTCTCCATAAAAATTAAAAGAATAAAGAGTTAGTTAGTGAAGAAATGAAAAGCCAAACACTCTACCCTGCATTTACATTCCCTTGGAAAATTCTTTTTTGTCCACTCTATATATTTTTTAGTTTAGTGTTTGTCGTCCATGCTAGTTAAGAAATGAGTATTATATATATATCGAACTCCATTTTTTTAAATTTACAGAATAATTCAAACGGTGAAACTCATTTGAATCACATTCTCTTGTGTGTGTGTGTCTTTGGGTTAGAAAAAGACAAGAGGGGAATATAAATAATGTGACGAAGTAGATCGCACACTTATTAGAAAGTTAACATTACAATCTCAAAAGCCAAGTCTTTTCATGACACAAGTAGCTAGCATGCACATTATATTAGTTCCGTGCGGCACAATTCATTTTCTTGAATGACATTTCAGACCTTGGAAGGTCATATGTAATCATGAAATTTGTCTGAGCCAAGACTCCAATCACAATACGGTCATCATCCCAACCATTAAAAGCTAAGCACACTACTCCATTACCTGCCTCGTAGTATGTATTCCTTGCACTTAAAATAAGATCTCCTCCTCTTAAATGGAATATAATAGTTGGACCTCCCATCTCTTCAATATTATTTTGTAAATAGCAAAGGTCATCAGAAGTTGGATCTGGGTCGGGGGTACGTGTGTATAATAGGTCTAATTGTGCTTTAACTTCTGCTTCAAATTCTGAGTAAAGATCCATTGGTAGATGACTCAGAGTTGCCCCACAATCAGGGAATGCATTGCCGCCACTGATGTCTGTATTTTTTGTGTTAGAATATCACATACAATAATAAAAATTGAATCAAAATTCCGTGATGAGTCATTTTCCTACTTGAACACATAACTCTTTTTTACTGAACAACCTTAGCATGTAATTGAAACACAACATAAAAATCGCAAATAAGTCAAATGCAGTAATAAAGTCATTAAAATACAAATGAAAATCCAATTATCAAAATTGATATAAAAATGAGAAATCAATACAAAAATATATTATTAATTTCAGAATCAATATAATTGATTTTAAATTTTTAATATCTATATATACTTAACTTGTTAAAATCTCTTTTATACTATTTTAAAATTTAGAATGAATTTCTCTTTCTTATTTTTTTATTGAAGTTGTTAATATCTATATGAAAATGCAATTTTTTGTCCTAATGAAAATATATGATTTTTATCGTAAGCCTCTTTTTGTCAATTTCAAAATTTTTTTTCACATGTATTTTGCTATCATTATGTTTTTAAAGAAGATATTACCTTCATATAATTATTCTTGCATTATATGGTTTTTCCATGTATAGCACCAACATTAAAAATTCAAGAAATTAAAAAGAAGATTAATATATTTAATAAAATAATAATATATTAAATTCACCATCATATCACCTGTTGTAAATGTTATCCTTTTGTTTCCTATACTAATCCCTTCCAACGTAATATAATAGAATTCGTTTGGCTCTCTTGACATAATTGGAGTATGAATGACATCTGGTCCCAGAATGACAGCACTTTGACCGAATTTCAATTCACTATAGATATCAGGACCACCAAACATAACCAAACAATATCCGAATAACCCATCAATTCTGTCATAGATTTGTGACACCAGTGATCCAGGATCCCTTCCAAACCCAACAATACCAGAAGTTCCAGAATGAAATTGACCATAAACTTGTCTACTGCATCCAAATATGAAACTTTGAAATCTCACATAAACACCACTTATTGTTTGAAGTGTGAGTATAGCATTGAACACATGTCCATCCGAAACTGATCCATCCCCATAGCGTATCTCATATTTGCATTGGCAGCTCTCTTCATCCTTATATTGTTTATGTACTGATTCCCTTACAACTTGGGTACACTTGCGGCTATAACAGTGAACAGGCGTGAGATCTCTGAAAATATCAGCAGTATTCAAGAATTCTAGATGCCCTTGATCATAACTTGATGTGGATGGTTTGCACTGTAACCAAGCAAAGCCACTACCTGTTATATGATGCAACTCATCAATTCGTGTAGTTTTTAACGTTCCAAAATTTGTCCTTTGCATTTTAAAAATTAAAATATAGAAAAAATTGAAGAGAAATTGACCTTTTGATATTTAATTGGTAGAACAACCTGTTAATTTGTTATAAGGTGAAGCTGCAATTTTTCTACGTAAGAATCCACTTAAGAGAGTTTTTTTTATTAAACTTTGCTGCCCATGAATTGGTCTGCTAACCTTTGAAAAACTACATTGAAAAAATTGATGTTGACCAGTAATTAATATATTTTATGTCAAGAAGAAAAATTTGCTCTTCAAATTTTTTTTGAGATAACCGATTCTCATGAGTGATTATTTTGGCCAGAAATGACTTATGAACCCATCTTTATGCACACATAGTACCAATAATACTTTGCTAATTGTTTTCCACATTGAGCACTAATACTATAATTTAGATTTTCTCACCAGTTAATTTTCTAGTGGCAACATCTCCCTAGTTTTTCCAAAAATTTATGAGAATTGAAGTCATCTTTTTCAAACTGAAGATTTAGTGTTATAACCTAATAATATATATATAGATAATGAGTTTTACAGAGTCAAAGTTCAAAGACTGAATTTAAATTTCAGTAAAAAACATAGAAAACAGTTACCTGTGTCCATGTGGCCATATGTTGTGAACATGGGAGCACCCAAGGAGTACTGTATGATGTATTCTCCACGGCCATTGCGCAGATGAAGTTCTATATCATCATTTATAGTGCTTGTAATTTTGTGAGACAAGTATTTTACACGCTCCTTAGATCGAAGAACGGAATTGCGAATTCTTTGCAAGTGTGTCGTTGTATTATCAAATAGCGGGGATTTTACAGAATCACGGTGTATGAGTTGTATGGTGAATGCCTCTTTACTTCCTTTGAAAAATAGTTGTGGGCTATGGGATTGCACATAATAAAGTGAAATGAGGAAGTATAAGAATAATGTGAAGGAGAGAATATTAATTTTAAATGACATCACCATTTTCAGAGTGTTGGAGATTGGAGCAGTGAGGATGATATAAATAATACACCAGCAATAACGCTTCATCCCAACTTTTGTAAGGACTCGTTGAAAAGATCTCGCCGAAAAAATTTGTTAAGAGTTCTTTTCGGTCTTCCTCTTCCTCTTTTGTAAGGACTCCACATCATGAGGATGATATATAAAAATATTTAAATAAAATTGAAATAAATATATGGCTTATCCAAATGAATCATTAATATGAAATCAAGAAGTTTAGAAGAAGTCCATAAAAACACATTTCAGCAACGAATTTTGTACAATTGGCCTTACAAAATTTTATGGGTTAAAGTGCAAAAATGTACATAGTAAGTTGTAAAAGGGGCACCGAACATCATGATGATTTTGAGGGTGCAAAAATATACAAGGTAAACATAATTGAGGCATCTTATCATCCTTTTTCTTAACTCGCATGGTGCTGGGTGCCCATTTTACAATTTAGCATATATAGTTTTGCACATTTTACAATTTGTCAAGTATATTTTTGCCACATTTTGGTTTATCATGTATACTTTTGCGCCATCAAAATTATCATGGTGCTGGGTACCCCTTTCACAATTTACCATGTATATATTTGCACATTTGCCCAAGTTTTTTTTTGGTAAATTACCGCCCGGTTTAATCCGGACTTGAGGGGTAGGAGTGTTGCCCACATAGGCAAGATTGTCCCCTCTCCCAATGAGAGCGCTTCCCGGGATTCGAACACGCGTTCTCCTCCTTACGGGGGTTGTAGCCCACTTACCAGCTCAACCAACTACCCATTGGTACATTTGCCCAAGTTTTATGCCACAAAAAATGTTTTTTCTAGCTCCCTGAAAAGGGGTTCATTTTCATGATGTGATGTTAAAGATGAAATGCTCAATGAAATAGTTATTTCATATAGAAATTGTTAGATTAAATGGTTTCTGAAGTATGCCAAAAAAATAAGAATACATTTATTTTGATGAATGCACATTATATTCATGTAACAATCTACAATTTTTATAATGAAATTAAAGAGCCTTTTAACTAAATTTGAGGATTACAATATATCCAAAGTTTTCAAAATCACGAGTTTTATTAAACTCGTGAGAAGAATGCAACATCGAATTGTAAAATCGAATAGTAAACTCGTAAGAGTTTATCTTTTTTGATAATACATTGTATTGTATCTATTTGTCATTGGTTTAAATTCCTTTTCGATGAAGCCAAAAAATTAACTTGTTTGTTTCCATGAATAGTATGCACATTCACGAATATCTCCCATTGTAATACTTAAACTACGAAACAATTTTTTAATACTTCAACTACGAAAATAACTTACAAGCACACTATAATGACAGATTTTTCCCTTTCTCTTATAATTCATGATGAGAGGACTTAAGATGCATGCACATATTAGTGTTATCCACGTGTAAATTTTAGGGAAGGTCTGGTACATTTTTTATAATCATTTGATTATAAATTGTCCACCTTAATGTCTGACTTGATCCTCAATTATAAATTAGTTACCACTTTAATTTGTGAGTTTAGTAGAATTAGGAATATTCTCTAAAAGCGAACTAATCTCAAACTAGTCCCATAAATTGTTGATGTGACAACTATATGAGTTTCTTTGTTAACAAATGAAAAAATGTTTGCGGCTAAAAAACAAATGAAAAATGTCATTAACAATATATTGGGATTTTTTATATCAATTATCTTTTTCAAATGACATGCGTCTCTTTTAGTTCAAAATACTTTAAGATTTTCACCTGGTATAGTCTTATCTATATTCTATAATGACTAGTTCTACATAATGACCATAAAAACAATGATATAGTTAGTGAAGAAATGAAAGGCCAAAAATCTACATTGCAATTTTACATTTCCATGGAAAAGAGTTATTGTCCACTCTATTATTTTGTAGTTCAGAGTCTGTCCATGCTAGTAATACATAATAATTTAAAATCTGAAAAGAATCACAATCTCCTGTATATATGTATGATAAACACTAGGGCAATGACCATATTTTGCCCTTTAAGTAGTTACCCTGAATCAATGGGCACCCTAAACTAACACTAAGTACAATTTTACCCTTAAAGTAACCAAAGTGGTCCAATTTTACCCTCTCACCAATGTAATGTTCACATGTGTCGTCCACATGTCAATATTACGTTCCATGTGTCAATATTACATTGGTCAGAGGGTAAAATTGGACTATTTTGGTTATTTCAAGGTAAAATTACACCCGGTGTTAGTTTAGGGTGCCCAATAGTATAGAGTGGTTACTTAAAGGGTAAAATAGGGTCATTGCCCTAGTGTTTATCATCCATATATACAGGAGATTGTGATTCTTTTCAGATTTTAAATTATGTATTACTAGCATGGACAGACCCTGAACTACAAAAGAATAGAGTGGACAATAATTCTTTTCCATGGAAATGTAAAACTGCAGCGTAGATTTTTGGCCTACGATTGTCATACACCGTACTACAATTTTGCTCCAACTGTAGAGTCTTCACAACAAGGCCACCATTTTCTCCATCTTTGGAAGCAAATAGAACGAACGGGCAACCTCTTGAGCCTGCATTACTAGTTCTCGCTCCTTTTGACATTTGTACCACGAAAAGCTAAGCACACTACTCCATTACTTGGCTCAAAATATGTATTCTTTGCACTTAAAACAAGATCTCCTTCTCTTAAATGTAATATAATAGTTGGACCTCTCATTTCCTCAATATTATTTTGTAAATAGCAAAGGCCATCAAATTGAAGTGGGTTGTGTAACATCCCAAAATTTTAAGCAATTAATTAATGATAATCAAATATAATTTTAAAGGTCTTATGAAATTTGAAGGCTCATTTATGATATTGGAATTGAATTAGTGGGTGGTTTGAATAATTATTAGGAATTATTATACAAATTTGATTTATGTTAAGGTTATTATTTTGGAAATTGAACCAAGAAAATTGGATATTTTAGAATAAAATATTGGATAGTGCCCAAAAACATAGCTCATGCAGTTGATATGTATGATTACAGGTTAAACAATATGATTTAAATTATATATGTATACATAAAACAAACAAAAATAAAATAAAACAGACCCTTCGATTGTGGGTGGCACGTGGGCCACCCACAATGAATTTTAAAAGGGCCGAATAAGGCCGAAGTGGACAACAATGTGCTGCCCACTGTAAAACACTTAAAGGGGAGGAATCCCCTCATATGTAAAGACGAGTGAGGGGGAGTACAACGCCAAAAATCAAAACAGTGAGGGAGCAAGAAAGAAAAGAAAAATGGAGGTTATAGGGTTTGGGTTTTGAGGAAATTCAAAATCTTTTGGGGCTTAAATTTTGGAGGTAACTTTCTCTTCTTCCTCTCCTTTGTTTAAAATTTATATTTTGTACAAAAATTTTATCTTGCAAAGTTAGGAAAAATTTAGGGTTTGATCAAGAAATCAAAAATTACTTGTTGTAAGAGATGATTTGACATTGGAAATAAATCTGATAATGATTCTTGAAATCTGTAGGCTTTAAAAACCTTTGGGGTTATGTTTTTAACTAAGTTCTGACTTATCAAAGATTCAAAAACAATGAGAAATTCTCTTTATTGTTGTAGAGAAGTGAAACTAGATGGTATTGATAATTTAGAATAGCTTATTTGAGTGGAATAAAGGCTTTGAGATCTTAAGTCCTTGGTTTATTGATTGATTTAAGTTTGAGATTTTATTGAACTTTGGAAACTTATCTTTTGAGAGGAAATTGGGAATGATATTGTTGGATTAGGCTTGAAATTAAGTTTTTGTTTCTATTGAATTCAAGAAAGACAATCTTGGTGAATCAAAAGAGTTTTCTTGATTCTCTAAATTTAGTGTTGCTAAAAGAGAATTATTTCTTACAAGAAGTTCAATGGTGATGATTTATGATTCTTATATTTTGAAATCCTTTGGATCTAGGCTAAATCAAGTTTTAACTTGGTTAAGTATCAAGAACTTTGAGATATTTGTGATTAATTTTGAAAACAAGTGTTGTCAAAAGGTTCTAAAATTTTGAATAGGTTTATTGGTGTTAAATGGATATTTCTTTTTCCATAAAGTCTTGAATGGCGTTTTAAGTGAGATTTTTGCCAATATAAGTTTTGAAAATTTGATCATGGAAAGATGTGATTTTTTAGCCTAATCTTGTTTTTGGGATTGAATGGTTAAGTGGATATAGGTTTGCTGGTGATTTTAGATGATTGGATTATGATATGTTGGATTAAAATTGAATTTGTTGAAGTGGCCTAGAGTTGGAATGTGGATTAGTAAATGTTTAAGTATTTAAATTGCATTTTTGAGATTTTAGTTAACAATTTCACTTTAAAGCTTGGGATATGACTCTTGAGCTTAGGTTATTAGAAAATAACCTTATTGTGTATGATCAAATCATTGATATTGAATTGTAGGCTTTTTAATTTAATGTAGAGTCTTGATATTAGGTCCGTTGAGCACCGAACCATCCTCACTATGGTAACAATTATTTGCTTCGAAAAGGTAACCACTTCCTTGTCCTATGGGTGTGTGTGCATGATTGATAGATTAAAGAAGGTTTGTGAGCCTTATGGTATATTGGTGATATTGGACTATATATTCTTTGTAATTGTCTATATATATACTCTGCTATGAAAATTGGTAAATTGTTGTGGCATTTGAGACAATATTGTGATATTCACTATATAACTGTGATGGTATAAATGTCTAGACTCTTGTTGCAAATGTGTTATAATATATTTGGTAAATCTGTTGTTGATTTGGCGCCCTATGAGCTTTAGCTCACTCCCCTTCACGTGATGAGGTTACCCGATGGTCATCGGGTTAACCTTTTGGGCTAGTAGTGATGTTTGGAACAGGTTCTGGTGGTTCTGTCAGTACTTGGATCTGTCTCTATGGAGACATTTGGATCTTATTGGATCTGTCATTTTGGGCGTTTGGATCTCGTTAGATTTACCCTTTGGGGTGGTTGGATCATTCTTGTTAAAATGAATTGCTTATTATATGAATTCTTGCTTTGGTATATTATGGTTTCATAATAGATACTGATATTAGGACCTGATTGTTTTCATGAGTACCTTGTTATACCTGTTGGCATGTAAGGCAAAATGGGAAGAATAAGTGTTACTGGGACTCTGTCTCAGTGGTTGCTTTTTATTTTCAGGTTTGAGTTCAAGGTAAAATGAAAGGGCAAGGAACTAGAGGAAACTCACGGAATGTGAGATCATTGAGTATTCTCTTGTATTATGTATATTGCCAAATACTAGGCTAAACATACATGCATATCCGCTTCCGCATATTTTCTTATGAAACTGAAAATAGACTCGGGAATATTGATTATGGATTGTAATATAGGTAAAGTATTTTTCTAACTATGATAGGTTTGTAATAATACGAAAAGTCTTTTCTATCATAGTTAGATAATTAATAATGATTATAATTGATACTTTTAGTTAATCGGTAAAGTGGCAGGACATCACAATTTAATATTAGGTTGCTTCTTCTTTTAACCATGTTAGGTGGACCTTTTCTAACATGGTTAGGTATTAATTATCCATGATAGTATTCATATTATATTAGAAAATTCTTTTTCTAACTATGATAGAGATATTGTTATTGTGGATACTCCTTTTTCTATTATAGTTAGTAAAGAGATTAATATTTTTTTCTATCATGAATAATGTATAAAATGATTAGAAAATTCTGTTTCTAACTATGATAGAGATATTGTTATTGTGGATATTCCTTTTTCTATCATAGTTAGTAAAGAGATTAACGAATTGAAATAGATAATATTGGTTAATTAGGGAATTAGTAACAGAATTTTACACTAATAGCTAGGCCAGTCCAGGCCACAGGCCAGACTCAGACTTGAAAAATGTCATAGGCCACAGGCCAGGCTCAGGCCGATCAATTATACCGCAGACCAGACTATTTTGTGACCAGGTCAGGCCAGGCCTGGACTATTCCCACCCCTATCGTTATGGTTTTGAATGAAACAGAGGAAAGCAAAGAACTTTTCTAGGAAGCCTGTTGTCATCATGAATCAGAAGCAGAAAGATCAACCAGCTGTGGATTCAAGAAAGAAGATCCCACAGAGTATTGTGTTTTGATTTCAAGAGACGGAAGTTGCCTGGACCTCTCAGGCAACTTCAGATGGACCACAGAAAGTTCATGCTGCCTTATACTGCTTCCAACCTCAGGATTAATATTTTAAATTGTTTCCTACTTTTACTTTTGGAAATTGTAATTCGTATGCTGCAGTAGGTTAATTAATTAAACCATTACAAGAACAAATTTAGATCTAATTGTGAAGTACTACTATGTGCTCTTGCAAATCAATGGGCAGATCTCTCTCAATTGTGTATCGTTATATGGTATCCAAAGAAAGAATCGGTCTCTTAGATAACTAACATAATCGTCATCTCCATCCTGATTGGTCGACTAACGTAGTTGTCATCCTCAAAAAAAGGGAAAACATAGAGTTTGTATAGACTATGCTTATTTAAATAAAGTTAATCCTAAATATATTTTTCGTCTTCCATATATTGACAGTTTAGTAGATGCTACATCTGGTCACGAACAATTAAGCCTGTTGGACGCATTCTCTAGTTACAATCAAATCCTAAAGCATTCTGACAAACAAGAGAAACGTCATTCATTCGAGAAAGAGGTTTACTCCTGTAAGGTAATGACATTTAATTTAAAAATATTGAAGTCACGTACCAAACATTGGTAAATAGAATGTTTTCACAACATCTTAGAAAAACAATGGAGATATATATATAGACGACATATTAGTTGAAATCTATTAAAGCAAAAGATCTTATATGCCATTTACAACATGCATTTGATTTATTGCATTTGATTTAGGGAATTTAGAATTGGATTCAGAAGAGAGAATTTTAAATAGACCATGAGATTAAATAGTGTAGGATCGAATTTTTAATCTGATTTGCGAGTAGGATAGACATATACGCCCTACATAGTTACATTGGAGCGGTACCAGAATAAATTAGGCCTAGTTAGTTATAGTAAGGCATTACATAATTAAGTGGACCGGAAGACATTTATAGACACTAGTACTCCAGATTAGCTATTTAAATTAATTCATAATTAATATAGTGGGAATGAAATCTAAAAAGCAAATAAGGGACGATTAGTGGCTCTAGTTGTTCTTTTAACTCGTGAACTCCAATTGTGGACATGTTTTGTTTTGTTTTTATTATTGAAATCCACTTTGTTTTACTCAACTTAAACGAAAAGATGGGATTTAATTCCTAGTTATTAATTGACTGAGTCTCTATGGGATCGACCTTAACTACCACTTTACTATTTTTACGATTCGTACACTTGCGGAATTTTATCAAAATTTTGGTTGCATCAATAACTCATCAACTATTTGCTTTTTAGACTCTTATGATATGAGTAATATAATATTGTCTCTCTCCCTTCTCTTTGAAAGTCTCTCCTCTCTCCCTTTTCTTCTAGATTCTCCCCCCTTTCTCTTTCTCTTTTTATTCTACATCTCTAATTCTCATACACGCTCTTTTATTTTCTTATCCCTCTGCATCAACTTCCTTCAATTTCATCTGAGGATGTTGGGTTCTAGGGAAGGCATATCTGTGAAAAATAAATGCAGTATTGGATGATGAAAAAAATAGTCATTTTAATATTTATTGAATAATTCAGAAGTGTACAAAAGTGAAAATGTTGATTGATATAGACTGCAATTATATATTATATGATAATTATACTACTTAACTGTACCAAATGTTGATGCAGACTATAATTATAGATTATACATTGTTGAAAAAAGTCGTCGCTACTTTCCTTGTAAACACGCATGATCACATATTCTATTTTTCTGTCCTTTTTTCCAGCCACTTGGCATATATTATATTGTTTCAAAATGTAAATAAATGTTTCAAATATACGATATAGTGCTAAACTGAACATGCTATAGGTGATTTATTATAACTGAGATTCGTATGAGTTTGGAAAGGTGAAATAGAAAATAATAACACACGTGTGAAACATAATGGCTTTTCTTTTTTCCTTTGTTATAGAACATACTAGCTTTTTCTAGTGGATGTTGTTCTACCAGCTCTTTTTCAATAGCATTTTTCCTTAATGATGAGTAGTGGATTAATGTAAATTTGAGTTGTTTGATTTTAAAGAGGACCCATCAAATTCACAGCATGACCCATTGATTGCATCTGTGTTGGGATTCGGGCGTACCTGGAGTCCGTAGGATTCTTCAAGTAGCCACGCGAAATTGAACCACCAGTTTGGGATCCAATTACGATATACGACAGAAAACATTTGATAGAGTTAGAGAGAAGAAATAAGGGAAGATGATGACTCTTTCAAGAGATTCTGTATTGAACGTTCTTTTTATTCTACAGAGTCCTCCCTATTTATAACTTTCTTCATAGTGGAAGTTATATTCAATTTGGGAAAAATAATCACTTGAATCTAAAATTTTCCCATATTCACATATTTGTCCCAATTCTTATTGGGTCTGGATTTGGGCCCTAATCCACCAAGTGTGGACTAGGTATTTTCCTACAATCTGAATACAAATCATAGCTCAAGAAAAGACAGCTACTACCTGGTTTCTAAATCAGAATAGATTTAACTGCGAACAAAAAGAAATGATACCTAAAGTCAATTACATTTAAAATTATCCCAACAGTCAATTAAATTTTACGTTCACCACTAAGCTAGTGGAATCCAATAATTTTTCATAAGGATTCATAAATGACACATCTTTTTCCATCACATAAGTTGTTTGATTACACAAATTTTCTAACTTCCAAAGCTAAGGCATTACCACTTGCAGAAGAGTATATGTAGAAATACATGCATCATCCTCTCTCAAATTGAACACAATAACATAGATGGAATGTGAAGAAAGAAACCCTATTTAAACTGATTTTCTTGCTCTTGATCCCATAATAATTCTGTTAATTTTCTAACTTTCCGTGTTGGATTCCCACGGTAACTTTTAGGATTTGCCTCGCAACACATTTTGTGCAAACGACTATTGCAAAGTCAAGTTAAATCAGAGAACATGTTTTTACATACAGGGCTTTTTGTTTTGTGCAAAGAACATACAAGGCATTGCTTCATAATATTCAATATACTCCCTCCGGTCCTAAATATAAGACCTATTTGGGGAATTAATTTTGGTCCTAAATATAAGACCTAATTACAACTTTTACCATCTTTTCCTTAAAATACCCTCCTTCTCCCTAATTCCTTAATTCCTCATCCTCTTTCGTCTGTCTACAACTACTCTTCAGATTATGGCGTCATTGTCAAGCAGTGGATTGACATTCAACCTACATCCGTTGGTGATATTGAAAATATCAGATCATTACTCCTCGCCACACTAAATCCATCCTCACATATATCCAAAGCATCGTTCATTAATTTCAGTGCTTCACACTCAAATTCGTTTTTCGACAACAATTTCTTTCCAAATGCCAAGAACTGATTCGCAACCTCCTTACAACTTGTGACATAAAACGATGTCATTTTGAGGTTCAGAGAGCGGACGCCGGTGACGTCGGGAACGAGGAAGAGTAAGTCGGCGGCCACGTGGCGGAGTTTTGCATGAGATTCCGTTGAGGAGGAAGAAGGAGAGAGGATTGGGAAGCCATTGGAGATAGCGACCCAGGTGTTCAACAGGTAGTAGGTGAGTTTCCAGATCTGGAGCTTTGAGGAGTTGGAGAGCGAAGGAGATTGAGAGAGTTGAGTTAGGCATTGGGAGATGGTCAGATGGGAGGTGAGGGACTTCTTCATAATAAATTTTGAAATAAGGGCATTATTGGAAATGACATCTAAAATTGAGTCTTCCTTAATCTCCCCAAAAAAGTTATCTAGGTCCTATATTTAGGATCGGAGGGAGTATTTGCTTAAATGGTTCTACGCAAAAGATCAAACCTATTAAACGACAATTAAATCCAATTTTAAAGCTTCAACTCCCCAGTTAAATGTGCTTTTTGAAATTCCAGGTCGAGAGGTTCCAAGTCTCATCAACTATATAAAATACATGTATGAATGTGTTGAGTGCATATATATGCACGCAGACATGACTTTGCGTACTTTGTGAATGTAAAGTATTTTAGGATCATGTGATATGACTTATTTTTCCCTTAAAATAGATAATCAAATGTGTCATATGTTTCTGATGAAAAAAAAATGTGTCATATGATATAAAGATGAACACACTAGTTAGTTATGTGTGTGGTGTTTACCACTGAGGTTCGTATCACTATGCTAAAAATAAATAAAACAAGTGTGATGCGTATATATTACTCCATCTAATTCTAAATATAGGATGTGTTTAGAGAAATGGTCTTATTCCAACATATAAAAAACAATTCTATTTTTTTCAATTTTTCTTTAAGTATCCCTAATGATGATGGGGTAGGGAAAAAAATAGAGCTAAAACTTTTCAACCCGGTCTGTCTGGTTCAACCTAACCCGCTTTTAAAAAACGGGTTGAGCTGAAGAAATTGGAGCCCGATTATATCGGGTTGGGTCAACTCGCTGGCCCGACTATATCGGGTTGGGTCGGCCTAACCCGTCGGGTTGTTGGGTGGCTCACTTAATTTTTTTTTAATAAAACCTGCCTCCATTTTCTTTTAAAATTCATGTTTGTAATATAAGAGCCAAAATTTAAATGGTTTTAATTCAAAATTGAAGAGATCACCCTTATATTCTCTCATAATTTAATTTGTTATTTCCTAATTTACCCTAACTCTCTTTCATATTTAGTAATACTTACATTTTTTCTCTCTCAATATTATCATAATAATTGAGGGGAAAGTTGTAAAGAAAAATTGGTGAGACATTTAAATATTTAATCCTTTTTTTATGTGGTTTTAATTATAGGTAATTGAGAGACCAAAAGAGAAGGCGGAAAGTGAAGGGAAGCACATTTGAGGGGCTGATGACTGCAATTGGTTGCAGTCTCACTTCGGGAAACAATAGAGAGCCTTGTCTTGGCCATCACACTAGCAAAGCGATGGTGAGAAATCCCAATAGAAAGGCATCTTTTTTGGGTAGTGTTGCTACCTAATTCTCTTATTTTGTTATAATTATGTTTTCTGGGGTTTTAGAATCATTATTGTTGCATCTTAAAGCAATTTCAATCCCTATATTTTGTACGAAAAAATGGATATAATATAGATGTTATTTTCTTTCTTTGTGGTTGCTTCAAATTGCACCTTTATTTAATTACCGTTAATGAACAAATTGGTAGGATCAAATCTGCAAGGAGCACAAGGCAAATGTGCAAGGAGGACATAATGATAGAGCTCAAACCGTATAAGTCACTTGAAGAGTGTTATGAAATCAAATTAGCCTATTTTTGTTTTATTTTTAGGGAGTTATTATTAGCTTTTTGTGTAGGGTTAAAGCGCAAAAATGCCCATATAATTGTCACGAAGGTGCAAAAATAGTCATGTAAAATTTTTTGGAACAAAAATACCCATCAAATTTCAAAATTGGGGAAAAAATGCCCATTACAATTAATTTTTTTACTTTTTGAAGAAAATCACATAAGCTTGTTTTCATTGTTGCATGTATCAATGAAGAAAAAATGGACAATGAAGTGAGGACGAAGGGAAGTCGGTTTGGAGAGAGAAAGTGCATTGGTGGTGGTAGTCAAAATGAATCTAAGAAAGTTAAGGGCCTGTTTGGATTCAGTTTCTGGAAAAGGGCAAAGGTGCACCCAGTAGCATGTTAAATTCAAAATGGTGCATCTAGTAGCATACTAAATTTGAGGGTGCAAATTTAACAGTTATAAGATAAAATGGAGCAAATTTAGCAGTTATAACATAAAATGGGGCAAATTTAACATCCCCGTTATAAATGACAAACCAGTGTTACTGAGAGGTGCATCTTCATTAATTATCACCACCAATTTTCATTTTTCAAGCTTTTCTGATGCTGCTGCTGCTAGTTCTTTATGTTGTGTTTCTTTATGCTACTGCTAGTTCTGCAAAGTTCATATGCAAGTGTCTTCAAATTTAAGCGTTCTTCAAATTTCCATTTTTCTTTTTATTCAAAATGCAAACTATTGTCACATTGTCATGCCACCTGTATGTCATGTCAATTAAAAACTTATTGGACCCACCTCTCAGTAACAGTGGTTTGTCATTTTTAACGGGATGCTAAATTTGCCCCATTTTATGTTATAACTGCTAAATTTGCCCCATTTCATGTTATAACTGCTAAATTTGCACCCTCAAATTTAGTATGCTACTAGATGCACCATTTTGAATTTACCATGCTACTGGGTGCACCTTTGCCCTCTGGAAAATAGCTTCTGGGAAAATAGCTTTTTGAAAATAGCTTTTGAGTAGAATAGCTTTTCTGAAAATAGCTTTTGATGAAATAAGAGTATTTGAATTAAGCTTTTTGAGAATAGTTTTTAAGAATAGCTTTTGAGTAGAATAACTTTTTAAAAAAATAGTTTTGATGAATAGCTTTTCATGTTTCTTTTATTTGAAATAAGTGTTTTCCCTAAATGAGAGATCGAAGCTTTGAGCTGGAAAAAGAGAAAAATGTAGTTTTTTCTCGAAATAACTTTTGATACCTCAACTAGCTTTTCTTCTCAAAATAGCTTATAAAAAAAATTGAGTATTTGGATGCCTTTGTGTAAAACCTAGGTTTGGGAGTCAAAATAGCTTTTGAAAATGTATCCAAACACTAAATAGGGAAGCCTCTCAAATAACCATTTTACCATTCTTCCCTTATTTTCTTTACTTTTTAGGGTCTGTTTGGATTCAGCTTCTAGAGAATAGCTTTTGGAAAAATAGCTTTTTGATAATAGCTTTTGAGTAGAATAATTTTTCTGAAAAATAGCTTTTGATGGAATGAGAGTGTTTGTCACGCCTGAAGTTCTATAGCGTGACCGACAAGAAGTTTAAGGTATATAAACTTTGTAAGCCCTTTAAAAATTAATTGTACACCTATTAAGCATAAATTCTTTATATATAGTATTTCCAAACATTTACCATTTTAAGCATTTGGCTATAACATTTTCATCTTAATGCATATAAAGATAAATACAGAGGGAAAATGAATGTCTAGATGACTATTACTTACAATAAAAATGTGTATATTTTTTTTCTACAAATTACTTTTACCTTCTATTATCCTAAAGCACGAACTGTAGGTCTTCAATCTGAAATACAAAGTACTATTTATTCAACAATACAAAACATTCCATCAACAAAGAAAATAAAAATACAAGAATAGAGACTTTGCTTATGCCCAAACACAATACTATTACATCAATTTCTAACTTCTTAAATTCTTAATCACAAAATTTGAACATTTAAAAATAATACTTGCCTTACCCATGCTTTGACATTAATTTAGTTTATTTCCCCAAGCCACAACAAGTTCAGTGCTTTTAAATTTCAATCATATTACTTGTTCATGGTCAAACCCTTTGAGAGTCATTACCTAACAACCATCCAAAAAATTCTACTCAAACAAATTTGAGCACTTAACTACCCTACTTCGAAATATCAAAACTGTCGTACAAGAAACTTAATGACAGCTTCAAGTTTAAAAGTGAAAAATATACATATGACTCCAATTCTTTATATAACAAGACATTTGACAACTCTTGTATCCATATTGAATAGTTTGAAATCCGAGACAATTCCTCAAACAACCTTCACATTTGAAAACTTTAAAACAATAGATATATTGTTACCATTCATAAAATGTTCATCTTCAACTTAACAGCTTCCATACATATTGTGTCACTGACACCTTTCTCAAAAGTTTATAGTCATATTCAAATTTATAAAATACATATAATATTTAAGAATGAAAATAGTTTTGTTGATATAGCTTCAAAATATAGAAGATACAATCTCATATTTACCATTAACATATCTTAAGAAAACAACTTGGTCCAAATCATATAATGTAAATATGAAAACATAAATTTTTTATCATTATTTGAAAGACTTGCTTTTTATAGAAGAACTTACACAGAGTGAATAATAAGGGCAGCTTGAAATCTACAAGTAAAGCGCAGCCCGAAGGCCACGAAAAACCAGTGTAGCTCGAGACTACGAAACAAGCGTCGACACACAGTCACATGAGGGTAAATAACCCAGCGTGACATGAAGTCGCGAAAACAAGCGTAGACACACAGTCACACGAGGGTAAATAACCAAGCGTGATAAAACCACGAAACAAGCGTGACACGAAGTCACGGAACAAGCGTGGCAAAGCCACGAAACAAGCATGCATGGCAAAGTCACAATACAAGCGTGACACTAAGTCACGAAACAGGCGCTTTGTGTCTAGTTCCTCAATATATATATATATATATATATATATATATATATATATATATATATATATATATATATATATATATATATATATATATATTAATGGATAAATAAATTTGAATGATGATAAATCATTTAAAGAGAAATAAAACAAAGTCTTTTCTCATTCCAACTTTGATCAGGTCAATATAGGTTTAGGAACAAAAATATGAAAACTCAATGTGCAAAGGTTCCAATTCTACATCATCTCAAATCATCTATATGCCCACGAAATACCTTAAGAACCTTAAGAGTCATAATCTTTTGTTTTAGCCACTTTTGAAAATGAATTTGATTAAAACTTGAAACACCATGTATCCAATAACTTCAGAAATATATTCAAAATCATGGTTCCTCTAAATAGTAACTATGACTAATTTTAATTTTGAAATTGAATAAATACACTTTTGATCCATTAATACAAAAGTATTCGCATCCACAAACACATCAATTTAACTGTCAAAATTTACATTCCTAATATCTGTAACCCATTTCTTTCAACATTATCTTCCCTAAATAACACTATCATTTCTTTCATTTCTTGAACAAGTTTTATGGAAATCAGATTTTCATTTCTTTCATTTTCACCTTTCACCTTTCACCTTTCACCATTCACCATTCACACACACAAATGAAGTTAAAGACACTACAATTTTTCACAACCTATATTTTTTTTTTGGATATGGTTTCATTATTGAAATCTAATCATTCTTAAATCACATACAAGTCATTTACAATCTCTCGCTATCACAGTTTTCTGTTTTCTCATAAGTTATTTCTCTTATTAATCAAATATCACAAGACCAACTATACATGTAAAGTCCTCTAAGACCGAACCTCAAATTCCAAACCTTCATGAAAGCTTTATTTATTTTGTTTTACACATGTAGCACCACACTTTAATTCATTTAGATTTAGTATCAATTTAATAATAATAAGAATCATACATCATAAATGGCAAGTCCTCAATAACTGATTCTCTCTAAAACTGAGCAACTAGTTAAAATAATACTCTTCCTACTAAACATTATAACACTTAGAGTGCATACCAACTAACTCAAAAATAATATATCTTATCTCAAAATCTACAAATCATGAACATCTAAGCATCAACATCAACATTAGATTTAATCAGATAATTTAAATATACTATAACACATCTCACATCAGTCACAACATAAAAGAATTACTTGAATGAAAACCACCACACCCACCCACATATGTAGCGAAAGTAAATTGAAACGAGGAAATGAAGGGGAAAAAACATACCATCAAACAATATATATGTACCACTTGCAGCCATATATGAAGTAGACAATAAAAATAAACTCTGAATGTACCCTACTATAAAAAAATATTGTAAAAATTCAAATGTTGATGAACATAGACGGAAGAGACTTTACTCACAACTTTGATTAAACGAACAAGTGTGAAAAATGAAGTTGATACTTGAAATCCATATAGGCATACTTGATTTCTTGACAAAGTGAGCAAGATGATGGTATTGTTGAAAATCATTTCAGCATTTATCTCTATTCAGTAGCTTACGCCCTTTTTTTCTCCATTCATCCGAGGAAAATATATACTCTATGAGAAGGAAGAATCCAGAGTTCTTTTTTCTCATCTCCTCCCCAAAAGAATCCCCTGCATTCTCGTCATTAGCTAGGATGTTTTATTGAATTCCATATTGTTATTATTGTTACTCACCAATAAGAATGCACCATTTGTCTTACTCATCATCTTTAATTTCTACATTATGTGATGTGTTGGGAAAACCATGGCCAAGTAAATTTTTTTTTTAATATCCTTTCATCTCTCAATTTACTTGACCGACATATGTAATAGGGAAGAGTAAAAAAATGAGTTAATTAATTAATAATTTTTTTATATCACAATAACTTTAATAAAATATAAATTCAATGAACCAATATTTGCTGACATAATATTTCAATCATCATTAGTTTTTTTTTCATTGATAAATCCTAATTCCAGAGCTGCATGCTCTTAAGATCAAATTTTGAATCCCATGTTTGTCAATTAAAGTAGTAAATTCACTATCTTGCCATTCATCCATTTTAGCCATGGTACATTTTTCTAATTACTATAATTTATTGCTTAACATATTTGCATTTTTATAGAGAATCATAACAATAAAAATAACAAAAGCAATTTTTATTCCTCAAAATCTAATCCCTTTAAATAAATAATCTTTCCCTAGTAATATTTTACTATTTTGGTTCACTTTAAGACTTTAACTTTATCTAATGACCTAGAGCACTAGACTCAAATCTAAAATTTTTAGGACTAAAATTTGGGATGTGACAGTGTTTGGATTCAACTTTTTGAGAATAGCTTTTAAAAATAACTTTTGAGTAAAATATATCTTTTCTGAAAAATAGTTATGATGAATAGCTTTTCATGTTTCTTTTATTTGAAAAATTGTTTTTCCTAAATGAGATCAAAGCTTTCAAGTTTCAACTAGAAAAGGAGAAAAAATTAGTTTTTCTCAAAATAGCTTTTGGAACCCCAAACCTAATTTTTCTTCTTAAAATAACTTATCCAAAAAATTGAGTGTATTAGTGTCTTTGTGTGAAAACTAGGTTTAGGAGCCAAAATAACTTTTGAAAATGTATCCAAAGAAACCCCTAATTTAACTCCTAATCAATAAGATAAATTACAAACATAAATCCTTACATTAATTTATATAATCTCTTCCACCATAATTTTGCTTAGGTCTTAGAGTAAGTTATTGAAAATGCTCAAATTAAAATTCACCTTCAATTATTTCTTTGATTTCTAAAGAAATATATATTAAATTCTTTGAAAATCCATTTATTCTAAAAATGTATTTTCAACAAATTTTTAATTTTTTTATTTCACCCCGAAACCTAAATATATTATTATTTCTAATCTTTATTTCGGGTTGTTACATGTAATAAGATTTATGTTTGGGTTAATTATGAAAGAGTGAGGATGTTTTTATCCATTTGATTTTTTAAAAATGTTTGGAGGATTATATTGAAAACTAGGATGAAGATGAAAATTACCAAAAAAAAGGCATGAATTTTATTGATTAATAGAGTTAAATTAGATATTTGAATTATGGTGGTTTTGTGTGAAAAACTAAAATTATTTCAAAAAAATAGAATAGAAATTTAAATAAATATATTAAATGATAAAAAGTTATGTGGATCATATTTAGAAATATTACTAATATAAAGTTTTTTAACCAACTAATATCACATAATTAATTGATCGCATGCTTTTGGGTAATTTCATCTCTAATTGTGTCATGAATATGATTATTTAATTTGTGAAGAAATAATTATTTTGGTTGAATTTGATGATGAGGCTTCATCGTGATTTTCTCGTTGATTGACGTGTTGATGATTATATGTAAAAAATTAAACAATCAATTAATTCTATGAATAATTTGATATATCAATGTCACTATAGCACCAAACTTTCACTTTAAGCCCAAACCAAAACCTAAAGGCTTCAATATGGAAACAAAAGAGTTTGGTGCTCTAGAATTAGCCGGAGAAAGACCAGGGTACGAAAGTTTAGATTGACGGCTAGGCATGGGAAGGAGGGAAATGGTACCAATGATTTATCAAACATCACCACAACTTTCACTATCATCATCCTGAAATTAAAAGAAAAATTCTAAGTGACGCGTACGTATATATTGGAGAATGTGTTCTACCATTCACGATACTTGAATTTTTGATGTACAGAGGCTAAGGAGAAAGGGGAGGGAGATTCAGGCGGCGATAGCGGAGAAGTTTGAGGAAGAAGAGGAGTGAGAAAATATGTTCAATGTTTTTTGATGTGAGAATGATATTTTAGTATTTTCCAATAATTCATTGTCCAAAATGAGTCATTTTTATTGTTATTGACCTGAATAATATCTTTTATTGTTCATTGGTCAAATTGATACTTTAAAAATAGTTGGGCAGAATGATATTTAACCCTATACTAAAACATAAAGCATTTTAGACGTCAAACAAGCTATCATGCATTTTACACAAAAAATGTAGTTTTCCAACAAAAATTGTTGACTCGAGAGTCGAGACAAGAGTAAAGAGGGTTGATATGAGGACAAAACCCGGGTATAAAGATTGTCCGAACCATCTTTTAACTTGGAATAATTTTTCTTTAAAATAATTTTTTTTTTCAAACGAAGCAGCTCCTTCTATTTTTAAAATAAATAAGCTGAATTTTAGATATCATGGTTAAAGTATTTATTATTTTTCAAAACCAATATGTCTCAACTTATTTATAAACTAGTATATATGACTAAACTAAATGTAACATACTTTAGAATTAAAACATCTATTTGGTTTTTCTAATCACAACTTGATTTCATCCCCTTTACAATTCCATTAGTAACTAAAAACCTTGGGGAGATTGTTTTGTTCCTAAATATATAATTAACTCTAATATTTCTCAATCTTCTCTAAAATAACCTATATTGATGTTTCTTTAACCATAATCAAATTAGAGAGAGTGAGTGGGTGAATAAGTAGATCCCACCATTGAATATGATTTTTTTATGGGAGTTTCCTGGAAGCTTCTTCCTCTTGGTCCTTCCAAGACGGAATCTTCCTCCTTCCATGAAACTCTCAATCAAACACTTCTATACATGCTTGTAGGTGTCTCAAGAAAATAGGTGTTTAAACAGTGGAGTGCACTGGAGGGATGGAGAAGATGATGAGGTGGCATAGAGTGAGAGCAAAATTGATTCATTTTGTATACTTCAGGGGCAAATTTGATCCAAAAAAAGGTTCAGGGGCAAATTTAATCCTTGGCTAAAACTTTTGGGGCAAATATGATCTTTAACCCTCAATAAATTGATGAACTTTTACTACTTATATTGTAGTGTGAGTTGCTACAGATAATTAAAACCATTCCCGTATATATTTGGCTCCGCAAGTCATTAGCCTTTTTGATTCACATTTCAATGTAACCAATAAAATATCATTTTTTTTTCTTTTCCTTACAGCAATAAACTGTTGTATATATGTCCGAGAAAGGCAATAAAATGTTATAGGAGTATATGTTTTTTCCTTGTTATCATGTTTGCTCTTATCACCTCTGCTCTATTGGATCATAAATCGCTAAATAATAGATAAATAGATTTGGGTTGTGAACAGCTGTGAAGCTATATAGTTGTGTGTAATATAGTTCATAACTTCACATACACGAAATAATGATAAACTCTCGAATTTTGTTATTTTTTTTGGTCTTCATCAATAAGATGACAAACTCTATTTCTACTTAAATTGTAGTGTAATTTGAGTTGTTACATATGAAATAACCATTCGTATATATGTGGCTCTGCAAGTCATAAGATCGACTTTTGTATTCACATTTCAATGTTACCTATAGAATGTTGTGTTTTTTTTCTAGGTTAAACTAACTTTTGGTCCCTGAACTTTCATTCCATTTTGCTTTAGTCCCTGAACTTTCAAACAAAAGGTATTAGTCCCTGAACTTTCACCACATTTTGCTTTTAGTCCCTGAACTTTCAAACACATGGTATTGGTCCATGAACTTTGCCTAGTTTAAAAGGATTAGTCCCTGAACTTTGCTTATTTTAGAAGGATTAGTCCTTGAAGTCTTTTAACTCTATTAAATCCTCCTATATGAAATTGATTATGTCAAATTGGATGACTTGGCAAGCTTATTAGGATGTTGATGTGGCATGTATATTTTATAATATTAATTATTTTAATTTTTTTTGTCATGGATGATATTAATTATTTTAAACAATTTATAAAATCTGAATTTTTTAATAAGAATCTTAAATATGAATTCAGATTTTATAAAAAATTCAGATTGTCAGATCAACATCCTAATAAGCTTGTTTATAATTCAGATTTTATAAGAAAATTCAGATTTTATATTTGATTTTTTGATAAAAAATCATATTTTATAAATTGTTTAAAATAATTAATATCATCCATGGCAAAAAAAAATTAAAATAATTAATATTATAAAATATACTTGCCACATCAACATCCTAATAAGCTTACCAAGTCATCCAATTTGACATAATCAATGTCATGTAGGAGGATTTAATAGAGTTAAAAGACTTCAAGGACTAATCCTTCTAAAATAAGCAAAGTTCAGGGACTAAACCTTTTAAACTAGGCAAAGTTCAGAGACCAATATCATGTGTTTGCAAGTTCAGGGACTAAAAGCAAAATGGGGTGAAAGTTCAGGGACCAATACCATGTGTTTGAAAGTTCAGGGACTAAAAGCAAAATGAGGTGAAAGTTCAGGGACCAAAAGTTGATTTAACCCTTTTTTCTAATAACAGCGATAGAATGTAATGTTTAAGCTTTAAACTTCAAATTATTATAAGAAAAAAATTAATATTCAATTAAACTAAATAACATTCAAATACAACCAAATGGAAGGAAGAGTATGTAATTGTATATGAAACAGTGTCATGTTTAGTGAAAACAGAAACAAAAGTTAGAAACATTTGGTCCAACTCATTTTAATACCTTAGAGTTTTGGATTAGCCTGATTTTTCTTTCTTTTTTTTTCATGGGTTCCTTTACCTGTGCGAAGGATGACATGAAAAACACAAAACTAATACTCCCTCATAAATGTAATATAAGAGTTCAACAGTCAAAATATATTTCTAGAGAAAACATACAAGTTAGTTAGTGCCTGAACTTAATTCGTTTTTTCCAATTTTGACTTTATTTATTATGTCACTATATATTGAGAGAGAGAAATATGTAAGTACTAATAAATGTGAAAGAAAGTCAAAGACAAACTAGGAAGAAACACATTAAATGATAAAAGAATGTAACATTGAGCTCTTATATTTTGGACCAAAATCATTCAAATTTTGGTCTCTTATATTACAGACATTAGAGAGTAATTATTTGATGTCTTAGCAGTGAGAATCTGATGAGTGTTGTGTGAAAGAAAAAAGAAACGGGTTTTTAAAATATATTTCTTGGTTTGTACAATGAATTATAGTATATATCATACTTCATTCGGTCCTAAATATAAGACTTATTTATATAATTTGAATAAATAAAAATGATAGTTAAATTAGTTAAAATATATGATATTGCTAATATATCCTAACCATCTATCTACTTTTATCCTCAGCATCCCTCTCTTATGTTAGTTATGTTAGGACGAAAGCAATCTCCATAAATAGATCTTATATTTTGGACCGGAGGTAGTATAAACTCATTCTTCTTTCTCTCTCACTCATTTATAAATATAGGCATTCTCAGGAGAAAAAGGAGTACTTTTTCCTATATGTATTATTTAAAACAATTTTAACTTATTTTTTATGAAATCGCAATATAGAGGGATGAAGGAGAACATTATTAGTCATGTAATTGTATTAGTTGTAAGGTTAATCATAACAAACATGTGTTTTACCAAAAAATTACCTAGCACTACTAGATGTTTTTTGGGACCAATAAAACACATAAGTTTTCGTATTTAGTCAAAAATATAGATAAGTTTTCATATTTTTTCACAAGGACAATGGTCATTTGTCGGAAGGTTTAATTCGAGTTGGTTTCAATGTAATTAACTTAAACAAGGGCTAAGTTATATATTTAGCGCTATACATCAGTTATTTGATTAAAAACAAGATAATCCATTTCCCATGTCCTTGTGAAGAAACCATTAAAAAATATTCATTTGTGCCTTATAACCAAAAAAACAAAAACTGATAGCATGATAGTTTAGGCTAATTAATATCATATTTATGAAGAGGCTGATTGGAATGGATATGGAGCTTTTGCTTGACTCCACAGTGACAAACGCCGTTCTCATCACAATAAGCTTGTCCTTGTCCTCCACACTCAATCGCGCAGTCCGCGTTACTAGTGCATCCAGAAGCCATTGTTGACGTTGACATCACTGCATCCACACACACATATTACTCATTAAGTTCATCATATAAATATGAAAGATGGATAACTGCTTTTGTCAAAAAGATGAGAAAACGTTAAAACATCATACATTATACTGTAACAATGGTCAAGAGACCAAGTTAAATTATTTTAAAGAAAGAACTTTGTAACAATTTTCCTAAGGAAGATAGTAAGGAAGAAATAAATAGTACTAAAAGGTGGTGAATAGTAGGTGATCCCTACCTGCTAATACAATTGTGATCATGAGAACAACTGAAAGAAGTTCAAAGAAACCACCCTTCGCCATGTTGTGAGAAGAGAGAGAAAAAGAGAGAATGATTTACTCTGAGCAAATAAAATGTATGTGAAAAGCTAATGACGAGTTGGGCCTTTTATACAGAATGTTGTGAACTAGATATGACAGTATAATAAGACATCTCACTTTCCCCGAAGAGTGTTGACTGAGTCATCATTGTGAATTAGGAAAAAAAACGTAATTAGAAATCTAATTAATTCAATTAGTACAAATATAGGACTATATTGAATATTGACTAAAAATTGGTCTTAATATTCAACTAGGTCATGATTATGAATCCAAGTGGCTTTATTTTAAAAAAAGATTCAGTTAGGGGTTTAAATATACTCATGTGTTTTTCACAAGATCACCCAACACCAAATTTTTTGGATAAAAAATACATATAAGTTTCCATATTTAATTGAGAAAATACTAGATAAAGTACTCTGAATATGCAAAAGGATAATGAATGTACTCAAATTTTCACAAGGATAAGTCAGATTCTAGGGATTGATTTGGAATTACGAAATGTTGGTGAATGGGATTATGAAATTTTCTTTAAGGCAAACTCCCATCCCTTTTTAATTTCTTAAGAGGAAGTACCTTTAATTTCATGTTGCAGGATCAGTCCATACTTGACTTGGATTCATGTGTTTCTGGTCTCTTTATGAATCTAGTGATGAATGATAACTACAGGAAGGCTCTAATTGCTGCTATATTATGGAAAATTTGGAAATGTAGGTGTTATGATGTTTATGAATACAAGGATCCTAATCCTATTTTCACCTTCTCTCGAGCAGGGATGATTCTAAATGGATTCTTGGAAGTCAAAGGCTGGTCATCAAATGCAATGACTCAAGAACCTTAGCAAAGTGCCAGTAGCAGCGGTGTTAAAAAATGGAAGCCACCTGAAGGTAATTCCTTAGAAATTAATGTTGATTGTGCTTTCACTGGGGAAAATGGAAAAGCAGCTATTTCTATGGTTATAAGAGATAGAATGGGAATTTTAATTGATGGTGTCTTCCAAATCTGTGATGCAACATCAGTTCTCATGGGATTTGTTAAACCTTACTTCCAATTTTGTTGTTAACAATAAAATTTGTTATAATCTATTGTAACAGTGAAGCCTTGCTTCCACTTTTGTTGGTTACTATGATTTAAACACTATTGGAACCAATGGATCGGATCAATACTCAACATTGTATTATGATTATTGTTATTTAGATTCTCAAAGCATACTATTAATTTATTGTGATGTACAAGCTATCATTTTAATGTACCTCTTTTTTCTTTAGGACCATTGTCATGTGGGAATAAAAATATTGTCGGGATTTACAGTTTAATTAACAATATTGCTTTTGGTTATTGTCGTTTCAAGCGTCCAAGCCACAATGGTGTTGTTGATTGCTTTCCAATGATATCGTTTAAATATCTCTATTGATTCATTGGTTTTGTTTGGCCAAGAAATTAATTCATTGGGACCATCTTATTTAGTAACAAGTGAATTAATGTTGGATCATAACTTTTTTAGTTAGCAAGTGGGTTGGGAATGCATTCTGACTCTTCTTTTATTTTTATAAAATTGAAATGCTCAAATTATTCCGAGGGTCGATTCTAATAATTTGAAATAGTTGTTTAAAAATTTGAAGTTACTAATATTTTCCCTTTGAAAAATTTTAGTATTAAGATTTGGGAGATTTGTGGTCACATTGTTAAAAGAAATTATAAATAATTGCAACTTGGAATCAAGGGGAATTATTATTGTGGGTTTAAGTACCATTGTAATTAATCTACAAAATATATACAATTGATTAATAACAAAAAATACTAATTTCCTGCCAATGTACACACGTAGTTTTGAAAAATTGCATGCAAATTTAACAATCTTTCATTATTCATTTTCAATCATATTACAACACTTCTAAATTGGTACCTTAATTGATTTTTTTTTAGCCCAATCAATTGATTTCATTATATTGTGCCAAATAATTACGTAGCTATTTTACAATTAGTTTTTACTCCAATTAACAATTGTCTAAATATATTTGCTTCCTTATATCGTGACAAATAAACTATTTCCTCAAAATACGTAATACTCTCATTCACTTGGAGCATTCAAATATCTTTATATTCATGCAAAATTTGATATTTCATCAAAAATAAAAACATCCCCGTGCATCGCACGGGTTCGTCCGCTAGTTATATATCAAAGATAGGAGAACCTAAATGATATTGCTGCGAATTGTTTGATCTGAACCAAAAGTTAATATTATTTATTAATAGTAGAATAATAGGTTGACATATGTGTCTAATCGAAGCATACATAGGGTTCCATAAAAACAAAAACCGATAGCATGATAGTTTAGGCTAATTAATATCATATTTATGAAGAGGCTGATTGGAATGTATATGGAGCTTTTGCTTGACTCCACAGTGACAAACACCGTTCTCATCACAATAAGCTTGTCCTTGTCCTCCACACTCAATCGCGCAGTCCGCATTACTAGTGCATCCAGAAGCCATTGTTGACGTTGACATCACTGCATCCCCACATACATATTACCCATTAAGTTCATCATATAAATATGAAAGATGGATAACTGCTTTTGTCAAAAAGATGAGAAAACGTTAAAACATCATACATTATACTGTAACAATGGTCAAGGGACCAAGTTAAATTATTTTAAAGAAAGAACTTTGTAACAATTTTCCTAAGGAAGATAGTATGGAAGAAATTTTAAAGAAAGAACTTTGTAACAATTTTCCTAAGGAAGATAGTAAGGAAGAAATAAATAGTACTAAAAGGTGGTGAATAGTAGGTGATCCCTACCTGCTAATACAATTGTGATCATGAGAACAACTGAAAGAAGTTTAAAGAAACCACCCTCCGCCATGTTGTGAGAAGAGAGAGAGAAAAAGAGGGAATGATTTACTCTGAGCAAATAAAATGTATGTGAAAAGCTAATGACGAGAGGGCCTTTTATACAGAATGTTGTGAGCTAGATATGGCAGTATAATAAGACATCTCACTTTCCCCTAAGAGTGTTGACTGAGTCATCATTGTGAATTAGGGAAAGAAACATAATTAGCAATATAATTAATTCAATTAGTACAAATATAGGACTATATTGAATATTGACTAAAAATTGGTCTTAATATTCAACTACGTCATGATTATGAATTCAAGTGGCTTTTTTTTAAAAAAATTTAGTTAGGGGTTTAGATATACTCATGTGTTTTTCACAAGATCGCCCAACACCAAATTTTTTGGATAAAAAATTTCCATAAATTTTTTGGATAAAAAATACACATAAATTTCCATAATCAATCACATGTTTATGGAAATTTATGTGTATTTTTTATCCAAAAAATTTGGTGTTGGGTGATCTTTTGTGAAAACACATGTTTTTTTTTCTTTCTTAACGCTTAATTGAATTAAAAAATTAGTGTCACTTAGATTCATAATCATGACTTAGGTGAATATCAAGACTAATTTTTAGTCAATATATTCAAAATAGTCATATATTTTTAGAAATTGAATTAATTGGATTCCTAATTATGTCTTTTTTACCTGTTTCACAATGATGACTTAGTCAACACACTTTGAGGAAAGTGAGATGTCTTATACTATCATATCAAGCACACAACATTCTGTATGAAAACTCTCTTTCCATTACCTTTTCAATTATATTTTATTTGGGTAAAGGTGCACAAATGAGTTCAAATTATTACGCCAGAAACACGTAGGGGTAACAAGTATTTCCGGGCTCAATTTTAGGACTGAATAATAAATATTGGTGCAATATAGGTAACGCCAGTTAGTTTGACCGACGTTGACCGTTAAAAGCTTATGTGGCGGGGGAAGTAAAAAATTTTGCTGACATGGCGCGCTTATGTGGCAATTATTTTTCCGAGTGTGTGGGGCCCACATTATTTAAATTAATAAAAAAATTATTAATTTTTATTATTTTTCTGAGTGTGTGGGCCCCACACACTCAGAAATAATTGACACATAAGTGCGTCATGTCAGCAAAAACTTTTATTTCCTCCGTCACGTCAGCTTTTAATGGTCAACGTCAATCAAACTAAATGGCGTTACCTATATTGCACCAATATTTATTCTTCTGTCCCAAAATTGAGCGGGAAATACTTGTTACCCCTACGTGCTCCTGACATAATAGTTTGAACTCATTTTTACACATTTAACCCATTTTATTTGCTTAGACCAAATCATTCTCATTTTCTCTCTCGCGTCTCACAACATGGCAAAGGGTGGTTTCTTTAGACCAAATCATTCAGTTGTTCTCATGATCTCAATTGTATTAGCAAGTACGGATCACTTGCTCTTCACCACCTTTTTAGTACTATACTTATTTCTTCCTTACTATCTTCCTTAAGAAAATTGTTGCAAAGTTCTTTCTTTAAAATAACTTCACTTGGTCCCTCGACCATTGTTACAATAGAATGAATGATGTTTTAACTATTTTTCATCTTTTCTAACAAAATCAATTATCCATCTTTGTATATGTAGAATGAACTAACTCATGTGTGTGGATGCAGTGATGTCAACGTCAATATCAACAATGGCTTATATATGCACTAGTAACGAGGACTGCGCCATTGAGTGTGGAGGACAAGGACAAGCTTATTGTGATGAGAACGACACTCGTCACTGTGGAGTCAAGCAAAAGCTCCATATCCATTCCAATCAGTCTCTTCATAAATATGATATAAATTAGCCTAAACTATCATCCTATTAGTTTCTATTTTTCTGGAACCGACTTTGACCGTTAAAAGCTGTAATGTACCTCCTACTAATATAAAATTTACCTTAACCTAACTCAACTGCTAATCAAAACAATCCAAACAATGGAATCTAACCATGTTAGTAAAAGATTCACCTAACATGGTTAGCAAAAGAATTTCTCTATTAATAAGAGATTACATATCTAACTATGTTAGAAAAGAGAATCTTCTCACATAGTTAGCAAAAGAACCACCATCACCTAACAAATTAAATCACACATTCAATACCATAACCTAAATCTAACCATGTTAGAAAAGAATCACCTAACATGGTTAGAAAAGGAACTAACCAAACTACACAAAAATAAACCATATTAGAGCGGGACCCATCTAATATGATTATACACACAGGAAACATAAAACCACTCAATACATCCTCCATCTACCACATCAACATATTAGGAAAATTGAGTTTCCTATTTACATTCATTCAAGTTCTCATCACCTGGAAACAGAATATACATCAACCAAACTTGACATATTAGTCAAGGTAGTTCCTGAACTATCACAGTAGCAGGAACAATATCACATAACATCCAAAACTTTACATTAAGTCACAGTACAAGTAATACAGTTCACATATAATAAAATTCACTCAAAACAACATTCATATGTGCGGAAGCTGGTGCAGCCTAGTGAAATGGCGATATATGTCCCTAAAAAGGTCACCTCTGGCCTACTTACTATATCAGTATGGGCCAGACGGCCCCTTCCCCTTCCTCTGCGCCTCCCCCTGGGCATGATCACCTGTAAAAATAAAGGGAATGGGGTGAGACAAAACAATGTCTCAGTAATCACTACTTAACTCACTGTGACACTCAGAAGTGGGGTAGTGGAGTGTCTACAGGGTACCACAGTTCAAAACCTGCATACAGCATATAACATTTACAAATATATATACAGAACAGATACATCCATCTCTCAATAGACAAAAATAAACGTGTGTGACACTGTGCCCGGTCTACAATCCGAAAAGCATAAAAAGGGACCACTCTAATCAATGTGAAAATCCCTGGTTCCTTTACAATCCGAGGAACCTGTACAATTAACCTATCGATTTGCGCAAATCGATAGGTTACATCGGCCGACGGTACTAATAATCAGTGTCATGCAACATACAAAAGATCTATATAAATATGAATATATATAAAGTACAGTTCAGTTAAAAGGTACCATATAGCCCACGTTTAAGTATAACATAATCTGAACTCATTTTATTTATATATATATAAGTAGAAGAGGATGTTAGAAAATCCTCAACTACCACCACCCTCAGTATCACAGTCAGTTAAGCGTGATTACCTGCTAAACTTCACTGCAGCAGATATACGCAGATAACAGTTATCTTCAAACTCCGCTTGAAAGATCACCGTCTACAATAATGCCACAATTTAAAAATGGGTCAAGACACTTTGCAAGTGACTTAACTCAACCTTTTAAATAACTTTCATTAACAATAAAAGTATAAAAATACTTCAATATCAAAACCACATCCATATCCTTTCCTCCTCCAACTTCTCTTTACTAAATCTTTACAATACCAACACTTTCAACCTTCATCATCTCTTGAAGAATTTATAACATTACCCACCATAACCAAACCATCCTTTAAAACACCTAAATCACTTTCAATCAATACTTTAACTATCCAACTTCCTTTCAAACCCCAATCTAGTCAACATTAGCATTCCAACATCAATAAACAACCTTTAATCTACCAAAGCCACTTCAAATCAACACTTTAACTAACAAAATTCCTTACAAACACCAATCCCTCTAAAACCAACCTTCCAACATCACCAAACAACTTCAACTAACACTACATAAATACCAATTTGTTCCAGAACATCATCCACTAACCTAGCCCTAACTTAAAGAGTCCAAAAATGTCCTATTAACTTCCAAACTCCTTCCTAAACATTCCTTTACAACTCCATATGTAATAACCTACAACCATCATTATATATAACTCTTGTAGAAATTATCACATCAAGCATTTCCCTACCAAAACACCAATTCAATCCAAATCAACTTGCCCACATCTTAATATAACCTTAACAAGCATTTATTAACCACTAATTTATTCAAATCATCTTTCATTAACAAAACCCGAGTTCAAAGAGCCATAAAAAGCTTCCAAAAGTCCCCAAAATCTTTTCCAACTTCAATAAACCTCAATACTCCCCAAACATCTTCAATTTAACAGTGAATAATCATTATAATAACTTGTCAATCCTAAAGTTCTAATTTTTCATAACATCCTAACATCAAAGAGACCAAATTTCACAAGTTTAACTTCACAAGAGCAAAGATCAAGCTTACGGAGTTCAAGAACGCAGGAAGGAGCTTCACTGCTGCCGGCCGCCGTCCAGAACTCGCCGGAATCGGCCCTCACGTGGCTGGCCGAATTATCACAGAAAATGTAAGGAAAGTATGAAAAACAAGGTTGATAGGAAAGAATAGCTTGAGGAACAACTACAAACGGAAAAACTCACCTTCACCGCCGCCTTCTACCGTCGTTCGCCGACCAGACTCGCCGGATAACAGCCTCTAGGTGGCCGGCCGAACTGGAAAGAGGAAAGGGGAGTTGAGAAAATGACAAGAAAATGTTGGAAATGGAAGAACAACTCAAGGATTCCAAGAAAAATCAAAGTTTTTTACCTCTCACCGCCGTCCAAACCGGAAACGAAGTCGCCGGCGCCGGAAATAACCAAGACCGCCGCCGTCCGCCCAGCCCCAGATCGAACTCGGCTTCCACAGATCCAAGGAGGAGAGAAAGGAAGAAAACGAAAATGATTGAAGATCTTGGAGAGGGAGAGAAAGCCGAAATGGTGAGTTGGGGAAGAAGAGAAAAAAGAATTGGGAATGGAGGGAGGGGAGTCCGACGCGATTTGGAATAAGGGAGGGGGAGGTGTCGGCTTTGTTGATAAGGAAGGAGGGAGGGTGTGTTTGGTTGGGGAGAAATAAGGTGGTTTAAGATAATTTGTAGCCCAAGCTTGCCATAGTGTACTCTTTTTGATTTAAAACCACTTAAACCAGCCTCCAATCTTCTTAACCTTCAAAATATTTTTAACTTTACCATTCCCTCATATTTCAAACTCTTCATTTCTTAATTAATTATGTGCACATTAGTTACTCAAAATTTCCAAAAATCTCCAAAAATTCCTAAAAATTCCAAAATTCCTAATTTCTCCATTTATCATTTCCCAAAACACTCTTTAATCCTGTATTAAATTTTCAGGATATTACAAAAGCTAACGTGACGGGGGAAATAAAATTTTTGCTGACATGACGCGCTTATGTGGCAATTATTTTTCTGAGTGTGTGGGGTCCACATTATTTAAATTAATAAAAAAAGTATTAATATATATATATATAATGTCAATTTTTATACACACACACATATATAAGTCAAGACTCCTTCCCCATATACCACTCCAATTCCATTGATAACTTCCAAAATAACCAAACTTCCATCATCCTGATCTCCAATCTAATGATCTCATCACTACAACTCTCACTTTCACCTGTAGATGCATTCTGCCATCATGAGGCAGGAAATCACATCTAAAACTTCACTATATAAATTGACATTGTGTCCTTCTCTATAATGAGGTGGCAATTTCCCTCTCTGACAACCCGAGGGAGGGAACCTCAATTCTATTTCCATTGTAGAATGAGAATGGTCCCGGTTTACAATCCGAAAGATCGTAGGTCACTTTCTCTAATAAGTAGACCTATGATCTCGATCCTATCTCGAATTAGAAAGGATCAGTACAAATCACTGTTGATTGGTCTATCGACAGTTATCATTGCGCGATGGTACATATATATATCAGTGTCATGCAACGGTCACATCACCTTTCAATATCACATCCACAACATCTAACACTTTCCCTCAACATAACTCTCCACAATCTCAAACTCAACATCTAATTCTCTTCTATCTACATAATCTTTCAATGCCACTATCAGAAACACTACACAGGTGTATATGTCACACCATTCCAGATCAATCATCATCACCATATAGTGACTTTATAGATAATGTATCAAAATCCTTTATACGAAAATAATCGTGTTTGAAAGGCACCCAATAGTCTATTTTGTATAAAAATAGCTTTTTAAAATTATATATATATATATAGAGGGTTAGAAAGGATTTTGAAAATCTCAACTAACGCCACTCTCAATGTTATAACAAGGTAAGAGTGATTATCTGCCCCCAGCAACTACGTATAAACTCATCCTTTCTTTCTTGATGGCACAAAAGTCCACATCACATTGATACCTATAATAATATGATACACAATGATACAATATCATTTTCACTTCATAATATTTTAACGTCTCTCCCTCTCTCGTATCCTAATAATGTTACCCAAACCCCTTCTTTTACTTTGTCCTAAACAAACATTTCAAACACAATCCAAGTTTATAAACAATAATCAATATAATAAATTAAAATCCAGTCACAAAGAGACTTACACATTAATCAATATAATAAAATTCAATCACAAACAATAATCTATGAATAATTTGATATATCAATGTTACTATAGCACCAAACTTTCATTTTAAGCCCAAACCAAAACCTAAAGGCTTACATATGGAACAAACAAAAGAGTTTGGTGCTCTAGAATTAGCCGGAGAAAGAACAAGGTACGTACGAATGTTTAGATTGGCAGCTAGGCATGGGAAGGAGGAAAATGGTACCAATGATTTATCAAACATCACCACAACTTTCACTATCATCATCCTGAAATTAAAAGAAAAATTCTAAGTGCCGCGTACATATATATTGGAGAATGCGTTCTACCATTCACGATACTTGAATTTTTGATGTACAGAAGCTGAGGAGAAAGGGAAGGGAGATTCAGGCGGCGGTAGCGGAGGGTGGTGAGGTCGGGTTTGAGGAAGAAGAGGAGTGGCAAAATATGTTCAATGTTTTTTGATGTGAGAATGATATTTTAGTATTTTCCAATAGTTCATTGTCTAAAATGAGTCATTTTTATTGTTCATTGACCTGGATAATACTTTTTATTGTTCATTGATCAAATTGATACTTTGAAAATAGTTAGGCAGAATAATATTTAACCCTATAGTGAAACATAAAGTATTTTAGACGTCAAACAAGCTATGATGCATTTTACACAAAAGATGTAGTTTTCCACCAAAAATTGTTGACTCGAGAGTCGAGATAAGAGTAAAGAGGGTTGTTGATATGA
The DNA here is from genome assembly GCA_029929735.1 of Mimosa pudica. Lineage (NCBI taxonomy): Eukaryota > Viridiplantae > Streptophyta > Magnoliopsida > Fabales > Fabaceae > Mimosa > Mimosa pudica. Next base: position 6,528,655 of record JAKELP010000035.1, read on the forward strand.
GGACAAAACCTGGGTATAAAGATTGTCAACCATCTTTTAACTTAGAATAATTTTTCTTTAAACAATTTTTTTTTCAAAAGAAGCAGCTCCTTCTATTTTTAAAATAATTAAGCTGAAGTTTAGATATCATGGTTAAAGTATTTATTATTTTTCAAAGCCAATACTCAACTTATTTATAAACTAGTATATATGACTAAACTAAATGTAACATACATTAAAATTAAAACATCTATTTGGTTTTTCTAATCACAACTTGATTTCATCCCCTTTACAATTCCATTAGTAACTAAAAACCTTGGGGAGATTGTTTTGTTCCTAAATATATAATTAACTCTAATATTTCTCAATCTTCTCTAAAATAACCTATATTGATGTTTCTTTAACCATAATCAAATTAGAGAGAGTGAGTGGGTGAATAAGTAGATCCCACCATTGAATATGATTTTTTTATGGGAGTTTCCTCGAAGCTTCTTCCTCTTGGTCCTTTCCAAGACGGAACCTTGCTCCTTCCATGAAACTCTCAATCAAACACATCTATACATGCTTGTAGGTGTCTCAAGAAAATAGGTGTTTAAACAATGGAGTTCAGTGGAGGGATGGAGAAGATGATGAGGTGACATAGAATTAGGGCAAAATTGATTTATTTTATATAAAAATAATATGATATAGGGCTAAATATTTGATCCAAAAAAGGTTCAAGGGCAAATTTAATTCTTGACTAAAACTTTTGGGGAAAATATGATCTTTAACCCTCAATAAATTGATGAACTCTTTTACTACTTATATTGTAGTGTGAGTTGTTACAGATAAAACCATTCCCATATATATTTGGCTCCGCAAGTCATTAGCCTTTTTGATTCACATTTCAATGTAACCAATAAAATATCATTTTTTTTCTTTTCCTTACAGCAATAAAATGTTGTATATATGTCCGAGAAAGGCAATAAAATGTTATAGGAGTATATGTTTATTCCTTGTTATCTTGTTTGCTCTTATCACCTCTGCTCTATTGGATCATAAATCGCTAAATAATAGATAAATAGATTTGGGTTGTGAACAGCTGTGAAGCTATATAGTTGTGCGTAATATACGTAGTTCATAACTTCACATACACGAAATAATGATAAACTCTCGAATTTTGTTATTTTTTTTGGTCTTCGTCAATAAGATGCCAAACTCTATTTCTACTTAAATTGTAGTGTGATGTGAGTTGTTACATATGAAACCATTCGTATATATGTGGCTCTGCAAGTCATAAGATCGACTTTTGTATTCACATTTCAATGTTACCTATAGAATGTTGTGTTTTTTTTCTAACAGCGATTGAATGTAATGTTTAAGCTTTAAACTTCAAATTATTATAAGAAAAAAATTAATATTCGATTAAACTTAATAATATTCAAATACAACCAAAAGGAAGAGTATGTAATTGTATATGAAACAGTGTCGTGTTTAGTGAAAACAGAAACAAAAGTTAAAAACATTTGGTCCAACTCATTTTAATACTTTCGAGTTTTGGATTAGCCTGATTTTTCTTTTTTTTTTTTCATGGGTTCCTTTACCTGTGCGAAGGATGACATGAAAAAACACAAAACTAATACTCCCTCATAAATGTAATATAAGAGTTCAACAGTCAAAATATATTTCTCGAGAAAACATACAAGTTAGTTAGTGCCTGAACTTAATTCGTTTTTTCCAATTTTGACCTTATTTATTATGTCACTATATATTGAGAGAGAGAAATATATAAGTATTGATAAATGTAAAAGAAAGTCAAGGACAAAGTAGGAAGAAACACATCAAATGATGAAAGAATGTAACATTGAGCTCTTATATTTTGGACCAAAATCATTCAAATTTTGGTCTCTTATATTACAGACATTAGAGAGTAATTATTTGATGTCTTAGCAGTGAGAATTTGAGTGTTGTGTGAAAGAAAAAAGAAAACAGTTTTTTAAAATATATTTCTCGGTTTGTACAATGAATTATAGTATATATCATATATGAACAATATTACTTCATTCGGTCTTAAATATAAGACTTATTTATATAATTTGAATAAGTTAAAAATGATAGTTAAATTAGTTAAAATATATTATATTACTAATATACCCTAACCATCTATCTACTTTTATCCTCAGCCTCCCTCTCTTATGTTAGTTAAGTTAGGACGAAAACAATCTCCATAAATAGATCTTATATTTTGGACCGGAGGTAGTATAAACTCATTCTTCGTTCTCTCTCACTCATTTATAAATAAAGGCATTCTCAGGAGAAAAAGGAGTACTTTTTCCTATATGTATTATTTAAACAATTTTAACTTATTTTTTATGAAATCGCAATATAGAGGGGTGAGGGAGAACATTATTAGTCATGTAATTGTATTAGTTGTAAGGTTAATCATAACAAACATATGTGTGTTTTCCCGAAAAATTACCTAGCACTACTAGATATTTTTTTGGACCAAGAAAACACAAGTTTTCATATTAGGTCAAAAATATGGATAAGTTTTCATATTTTTGCACAAGGACAATGGTCATTTGTCAGAAGGTTTACTTCGAGTTGGTTTCAATGTAATTAACTTAAACAAGGGCTAAGTTATATATTTAGCCCTATACATCAGTTATTTGATTAAAAACAAGATAATCCAATTCTCATGTCCTTGTGAAGAAACCATTAAAAAATATTCATTTGTGCCTTATAACCAAGAAAATTATGAAACTACTATTGAGTAGCAAGGACATCCAACTTTCAAAATCCCAGTATTATATATCAGAGATGGGAGAACCTAAATGATATTTCTACAAATCGTTTGATCTGAACCAAAAGTTAATATTATTATTTATTAATAATAGTAGCTACAATAATAGGTTGACATATGTCTCTAATCGAACCATACATAGGGTTCCATAAAAACAAAAACCGATAGCATGATAGTTTAGGCTAATTAATATCATATTTATGAAGAGGCTGATTGGAATGTATATGGAGCTTTTGCTTGACTCCACAGTGACAAACACCGTTCTCATCACAATAAGCTTGTCCTTGTCCTCCACACTCAATCGCGCAGTCCGCGTTACTAGTGCATCCAGAAGCCATTGTTGACGTTGACATCACTGCATCCACACACACATATTACTCATTAAGTTCATCATATAAATAAAGATGGATAACTACTTTTGTCAAAAGATGAGAAAACGTTAAAACATCATTCATTATACTGTAACAATGGTCAAGGTACCAAGTTAAATTATTTTAAAGAAAGAACTTTGTAACAATTTTCCTATGGAAGATAGTAAGGAAGAAATAAATAGTACTAAAAGGTGGTGAATAGTAGGTGATCCCTACCTGCTAATACAATTGTGATCATGAGAACAACTGAAAGAAGTTTAAAGAAACCACCCTTCGCCATGTTGTGAAAAGAGAGAGAGAAAAAGAGAGAATGATTTACTCTGAGCAAATAAAATGTATGTGAAAAGCTAATGAAGAGAGGGCCTTTTATATAGAATGTTGTGAGCTAGATATGTCAGTATAATAAGACATCTCACTTTCCCCGAAGAGTGTTGACTGAGTCATCATTGTGAATTAGGAAAAAAACATAATTAGAAATCTAATTAATTCAATTAGTACAAATATAGGACTATATTGAATATTGACTAAAAATTGGTCTTAATATTCAACTAGGTCATGATTATGAATCCAAGTGGCTTTTTTTTTAAAAAAAAAATCAGTTAGGGGTTTAGATATACTCATGTGTTTTTCACAAGATCGGCCAACACCAAATTTTTTGGATAAAAAATACATATAAGTTTCCATATTTAATTGAGAAAATACTAGATAAAGTACTCTGAATACGCAAAAGGTCAATGAAGGTACTCAAATTTTCACAAGGATAAGTCAGATTCTAGGGATTGATTTGGAATTACGAAATGTTGGTGAATGGGATTATGAAATTTTCTTTAAGGCATCTGGGTCATTACCAAGATTTCGTAATACCAAGTCAATCCCTAGCATTTGACTTGCTTATATGTGAATTTGAGGGCCTTCATCGTCCTTTTCAATATTCGGAGTACTTTATTAAGTATTTTCCAAACTAAATATGGAAATTTATGTATATTTTTTATCCGAAAAATTTGGTGTTGGGTGATCTTTTGTGAAAACACATGTTTTTTTCTTTTATCTTAACGCTTAATTGAATTAAAATATTAGAGTCACTTAGATTCATAATCATGACTTAGGTGAATAAGAGCAGACGCTGCCAACTACGCATCCCTTTTTTGTCTAGGGAGTTATCTTTATTTCCAGAGTTCTTTGGAAAGTTTCCCCTCTGAACGGAGGGTATTCTGGTTCTCCTTGATTCTTTAAAGGAATAAGAAAAAAAGGATAGTATTCATGGGAAGCCCCTTCGACTATAGGTATAGGAAGAAATGAGATACTGGAGGAAGGTGGGGATGACGTCAAGTCCGCATGGCCCTTATGGGCTGGGCCACACACGTGCTACAATGGCAATTACAATGGGAAGCAAGGCTGTAAGGCGGAGCGAATCCGGAAAGAATACTTTTTAGTCAATAGTCAATATAGTCATACTACCTCTGGTCCTAAATATAGGACCTACTTGACTTTTTTTGGAGATATTAAGGTTGCGAAATAGGTTATTAAATGATGATATATTTGATATATTTTTAGATTATCCATTAGTTTATAGGTAAAATAAACTAGTTTAAGGGAAAGAATTAGGTAAATCAATTTATAATTAACCTATTTTGCTTTTTATAGGATTTTCCAGAGAAAGTGAATTAGGTCTTATATTTAGGACATGAGAGAGTATATTTTTAGAAATTGAATTAATTAGATTCCTAATTATGTCTTTTTTACCTGTTTACAATGATGACTTAGTCAACACACTTTGGGGAAAGTGAGATGTCTTATACTGTCATATCAAGCACACAACATTCTCTATAAAAACTCTCTTTCCATTACCTTTTCAATTACATTTTATTTCGGTAAAGGTGCAAAAATGAGTTCAAACTATTACGTCAGGAGCACGTAGGGGTAACAAGTATTTTCGGGCTCAATTTTAGGACTGAATAATAAATATTGGTGCAATATAGGTAACGCCGTTTAGTTTGACCGACGTTGACCGTTAAAAGCTGACGTGGCGGGAGACATAAAAATTTTTGCTGACATGGCGCGCTTATGTGGCAATTATTTTTCCTAATGTGTGGGGCCGCATTATTTAAATTAATAAAAAATTATTAATTTTTATTATTTTTCTGTATGTGTGGATGCACAACGTCAATATCAACAATGGCTTATGTATGTGTGGACTGCGCGATTGATTGTGGAGGACAAGGCCAAGTTTAGAAAATCGAAGGCCTCACCATAATCTGTCACTGTATTCAAATACACAAGCTCCTTACTTATTCCTCCCACCCCCAGTATTTATCGACAAGCTCACTTAGGGTTTAGCCTCAATTATATATTCCCATGTTTTTGCGATTTCCTCTCTCATCTACCCGCAAGCTTAATTAGGGTTTGTAATATCTACAAAATTAATTATTAAGGCATGTTGAACTCCAACGATATCCGCCTCTTAAATCTCCTTCATTCTCTCCTCGTATAATGTTTTTTTTTATATTTTACCTCAAATTCTCATTCATATTTATTGACGCTTATGTACTTCTCTCTCTTTATACTATCATAATAAATATAGGCAATCTTAGGAAAAAAGTATTAACACCAAAAAGTCAACTAACTTTTACATGTTTTCTTAATAAACGTGTTTTGACTATTAGACTCTTATATTACAGAACAACGAATTATATAATACGGATCTTACTCATATGTGATATTTAGTCTTAAATGACAAACGTTATTTGACTCTGTTAAGATGAGACATTAGTGATATTTTGTTGATTCATAAGAAAAATGATTCAAATTTTAATTTTATATGATTTTATGTAGTATCTATCATAAAAAACTCAAGAATTACAATAATTGAAATAATTTGAAATCCACATAAACTTTATTTTCTATATTGCCTTTCAAATCTTTGACCTCTCCCTACATTAATTTACAAGGATAAAAATGTAACTCTCACGTCATTTACTCTTTAAGCTAGACTAATAATAAGGATCACCTTGAACTAAACCTAAAAACGAACCTCTAGGCTTAGAGTAATACATGTATATACATAAAGAGAACATTACCATCAAGGTAATGAACACTGTGAGTAAGAGGAAACATGAATTGCAAGATTTAATCTACAGTCTCCAACTAAAACAAAAAAGAAGCAATTTTAGAAAAAAAATACATAAAAAGTCCTTTTTATGAATGTCTGTTGGCAACAAAGACCTAATCTGCTTTTAGTTTTTACTTTTTATAAGTAAAGAGGAGTAGGATTTTGTGAATGCAAAAATTATAATAACTACAATTTAAGTTCTTTTAAGGGTGAAGGGGCAAAACTAGCCACCCTAAATTTCCAAATGGACAACTTTGGCACCCGTAAATTGGATGGTGCAAAACCGTACATCATAAATCAAAATGGGACAAATTTAGCCACGTCGTTAAGTTGACGCTAACAGACGTTTGTGTTGGCGTGGGGCCCACCTTCATTAAATCAAAACGTCTGTTAGCTTCAACTTAACGGCGTGGCTAAAAATTTGTCCCATTTTGATTTATAATGTATAGTTTTGCACCATCCAATTTACGGGTGCCAAAGTTGTCCATTTGGAAATTTACGGTGGCTAGTTTTGCACCTTCACCCTTCTTTTAATTGACTCATATAATTTTAAAGCAGGAATTTTTCACCTATATCCCCTAAATTGTAAGATCCTAATAAAAAAAAATACTTAAATGCAGCTTGAAAAATGCAAGGTATGGAATTGAGCTGCATAATTCTGCATGTCCAGCCCTGGTTCTGCTTCACCAGTCATTTCAAACAGACACATAAAGCATGGTACGAACCATAAACTAGTACATTTTTGTTGCACCATGCTCGTATAATCTGACGGATTAATGCCCATCAGATTATGAAAATTTGGTGCTTTTCCCACATTCAATTAGCTTCCTCTATGAAACCTACCACAAATAAAAAAAAAACATGACTATTATAATTGCTATAAGATCCCACATGCCCTAAAACATTTAGTATAGAATTTACTTGTCACATACTTCAGAGGCTATGAATATTAGTTCCTAGTTAGAATAACAAATGACAGCAGCGAAGCAATCAGAGAACTTTGAAGGCTTATATATCATGTATTCCACATGAAATATTCAGACATTTAAACATTCTCATCATTTTGCTCAGATTTATGCTGCAACAAAATCTCAAGACTAAAAAAAACTCACAAAACAGAGTACTTGTTCAACTAACACGTCATGACTTTTAAAATATACTTACAAGCTCCACTTCAGTGCTTATTCAACTAATACGTTATATCCATAAGGAGAACATTATTTCAACCTTGCAATACAGATTAAGAACTTAAAGAACAACAACAAGAAATAAAAATATTAAAATCACATCTAAAACATCCAGATAACTCTAAAGATAAGAGAGAAACAATGAAAAAGACAGCACATAATAGTCACAATCATAAGTAATTTTGGGAAGAGAAAAAATTTGAGATTGCTTTTGCAAATTTTGAGCTTGAAGATGCAAAGGGTTTATACAGAAACTGAGAAAAGCTTCTCTTCACCTGTAACCACAGTATTGGCGCCGCATCTTATAAAGGGAATTCATTGCTCTAGGGATCCGAATTGGAGTATCCATTTGAGACGGGTATATAATTTATTTGGGCCTAAAATCACTCTGTTATGGGCCCACTCTTAAAAAAGAGAGGGTACATTTTTATTAAAATTAAAATTAAAATGTCTTTTCAAAAAAATTAATATAGGCTTTATTTGGTCCTATATGGCTATATTTCCATGGCATGTGAAGTAGGGTGTGCATGGGCAGAGTTGGGCAGGCATAACCTTGCTTAATGTCTTGCCCAATTTCGGGCAGAGCATGCCTAGGGCAGATACTACACCCTACCGCTTAGAAACTCTTCAATTTCGGGCAGAGCATGCCTAGGGCAGATAGAGTGGGCAACATCATGCCCATATGATCATACCCTCCTAAAATCATATCTAATAAATATGAAATTCAAATTTCATATCATATAATTTCATACGTTTGTTTCAAAATAAGTCTAATACTTGAATATTGAAATTTTAAAAATATCACATGTCATAACAAATATTATAGTACTAAAATATTAAATTAAATATATATAATATCATTACAGAATTATACCACATTTAGTTGAAATGGAAGGAGGATATTGAAGATGATGAAGAATTCATGCAAACAATATCATAAATTGGAGAGCACAAGATCATCATATAATTTTTCAAGAAATGAACAAAATATTAATCACTAATGATGAAGATGCATATGTCTATTTCACACAACAAACGACTTTAAATTACTTCTCAGGAAAAACTTCAAAGAATCTTAATCCATAGAATCAATTATATGGCAAAATGAAAGTTAATATATTTGAAAATGCCGCTAATACAAAAAGATCAATTTGTCAATTATTATCAGTATATGCATAGCACATATAGGTAAATAATGTGATTGATAAAAGTCTAGAAAGGAAATATTTTGATGAACCTATAGTGGATATGAGTATCATATGATCGAAGAAGGACAATTGTGTTAACAAAGAATTGCCGACAGAATTCACATTTAATGGAAATCTATCGACAACAAATTTTGATGAAGATAAAGAAAAGAAACGCTCAATGTGCATGATACAGAGATGTGGAGACAATGCATGAGGAAGAAACATGGAAACAGAAGGAAAAAGAAATTACTTAAAGGAAAAGCTTATGCGAATAGTGAGTGACAAGGTAAATAGTAACATGCATGTAAAAAACAACATGAAGAATAATTGCATGAGAAAGAAGAGAAGGGGATGTCCACTCTATATAATTCCTTGTAATCGGATTATAAAGATAGAGACAAATAGTGCTCTAAACTACCAATCACTATTGTAATCTTTAAGTTTTATTGATAAAATCCCTTATCTCCGGTACTTGTCTACTCTTTAAAATATTTTGGGTTTTGGCACATAGAAGGGTAAGATAGTGGATGATTTTCTTAGGTATAGCCGTATATATAGGTAACTAAACTTTGAGAAGGGTAAAATAGTAGTATTACTTTATCCACAGACTTATCCTATAATGGATAATTGGCTATAAATATTGAGGAAAAACTTTTTGGGTTAAAAACATATTTGTCTCTAAAGTATGCATGGAGGATCATATATATCTCAAACGTAATTTTTGGCCCAAATATAGTATGCACCAAAGATCATATTTGTCCCTAAAGTATACATAATGATCATATCTGGGAGTATAAAGGATCATATTTGATCATTAATATTTTAACTGTAAATGACAAATATGATATTCATGAATACTTTAGAGGCAAATATAGACTCAAAAATACTTTATGGGCAGATATGATTTACATACATACTCGAACTCGAGGGTAAATATGATCTTAACATAAACTTTTAGTTACATCTCTATGGAAAGCAAGCTCATAATCTTATCCGATTATGAAATGCCCCTACTATGTGCTATAACATGCATATTACATTTAGTTACGGGCCTGTTTGGATTTAGTTTCTGGAGAATAGTTTATGTGAAAATAGTTTTTTGAGAATAGCTTTTGAGTAGAATAACTTTTCTGGAAAATAGCTTTTGATAAAATGAGAGTGCTTGGATAAAGTGTTAGTGGAATAGTTTTTTCACTTTTTTGAATGTCGAATTACCAAAAAGGACAATTTTATACAAAAAATTTATTTCAAATATTTAAATGATCAAATTTTATCATTGTCAGTAAAAATATTAAAAAATTACAATAAAACATTAAAAAACACAATAACTAAATTAATAAATTTTTTATTGGTAAAATAAATTGGAGGAGGTTAAATAAAGACTTTATAATTATTATTTGCTAAAATTGTATTTAATACTATTTAAGAGAAGACACTACAAACTACTAAATTCATTACATTGTATTGTTTAGAATGATTGTCTCCACCAAAATAACAGATAATGAACTACGGATCCTTCAGAGATAATATTCCAAAAATAGGAAAAGAAAAGAAAATTCCGGATCTGGGTTAGAATGGGAAAGAAAAAAAATTTATGGAGAGAGGAATGGGTTAGGTGTATATTGAAGGAAGAAGACATGGAAGCTTATGAATGGGAGTGAAGAAGGATGGAAGGGAAGGAGTGAAAAAGAAAAGGAAACTGTACGCTCAGAAGAGTGAGGGAGTGGAGAGAGAGAGGGTAAGTTTGGACTTTTATGTTTCTAGACATCTTTTTGCAGTCTCAAAAGTAAAAATGGGGAGCTGTTCCCAAAATGAGGTTTTGGCGCCAAAAATCATTTTTTTGCTGTAAAATAGTTTTTCAGAAATTTTAGAGTGTTTGGCAAAAAATTCTTAAAACCTAGGTTTGACTTGAAAAAACTATTTTGGGTTGCTATCCAAACAAGCCCTACATCTCTATTAGGAAAGGAATAGGTATTAGGGAGAATTACAATAAAGGACCATTGTAGGTGATTTATTTAAAAGAAGGACTAAAAGATTCTAAAATGTCACTTAAGGAATGAGGGAGGCAAAGAAAAATTAAATTGACTAAGAAAAAGACTAAATTAACCTTCTATAGATTAAAAGAATAAATAAAAAATACAAGGAAAGGGAAACTCAACCCGAATAAAAATCTTCGTCATCTATACTCTATAATATCGAAATTCTCTTAACACAAAAACTTTAAGTTACATTCTCTGATGAGAGGTTTTAATTTGTTGGTAGAAAGCTGTGGATTTTCGTTTTATATTTTGGATGTATAGAAGGGCAGGATGGCCTTTTGACTCACCAATTTAATTTCACTTTACTCCCACAGTCCTAAAATGATGTTTCAGAATCATGTGGTCCTTCTTGTATATTAATTGGCTATAATGGTCCTTGGCTGAAATTCTCCCTAAAAATAATGTTGTTGGACTGTTAATACCATACTTCATTTTGCAACATAGTTCTTCCAAAGAAATATGTCATTGTCATCTTCTTCTAACTACTATTGCACATTACTAAAACATTGTTGTGAAGCCAGGAAGCATGTCCAGGCAAAGAAGCTACACTGCCAAATAATCAAAACATTGAGAATCCCAGAAACTTTTCTATTGAACAACCTCATAAGTAGCTATGGTAAACTTGGTAACATTGTCTATGCACAGAGAGTGTTTGATAAAATGCCTGAACCAAATCTCTATTCATGGAATTCATTACTTTCTACTTATTCCAAATCTGGTAAAATCTATGAGATGCAAGATGTTTTTTATAGAATGCCAAGCAGAGATGTTGTGTCATGGAATTCAGTTATTTCTGGGTATGCTAGTGTTTCCATTGTTGACTCTGTGAAGGCTTATAATTTGATGTTGAGAGAAGGGTCCAATAATTTGACTAGGATTACTTTCTCTACTATGCTTATACTTGCGTCGAGTCATGGATGTATTAATTTGGGGAGGCAGATTCATGGGCATATTGTGAAGTTTGGTTTTCAGTCTTATGTTTTTGTTGGAAGCCCTTTGGTGGATATGTACTCGAAAACGGGGTTCATTTCTGATGCAAGGCAAGCTTTTGATGAGATCCCTGAGAAGAATGTGGTTATGTTTAATACTATGCTAACCGGGATGCTACGATTTAGTATGATTGAAGATTCTAGGCAATTCTTTCATGATATGCGGGAAAAAGATTCGATTTCTTGGACGACAATGATCACAGGATTCGTGCAAAATGGTTTGAATAAAGAAGCTGTTGATTTATTTAGAGAGATGAGGTTAGAAAATGTAGAGATGGATCAGTACACATTTGGAAGCGTATTAACAGCTTGTGGAGGTCTTCTTGCCTTGCAAGAAGGCAAGCAAGTTCATGCTTATATAACTAGGACTGACTATAAGGATAATATATTTGTAGGTAGTGCTCTTGTTGACATGTATTGCAAGTGTAAGAGCATAAGTTCAGCAGAATCAGTTTTCAAGAGGATGGCCTTTAAGAATGTTGTATCCTGGACTGCAATGTTGGTTGGTTATGGACAAAATGGTTACAGTGAAGAAGCAGTTAAAGTCTTCTGTGATATGCAAAAAGATGGAGTCAAACCAGATGATTTCACTCTTGGAAGTGTAATCAGTTCCTGTGCCAACCTTGCAAGCATGGAAGAGGGTGCTCAATTTCATGGCAGGGCTCTGGTTACTGGTCTACTTTCTTTTATTACTGTTTCCAATGCTCTTGTCACATTATATGGCAAGTGCGGAAGCATCGACGACTCCCATAGGCTTTTTGGTGAAATGAGTGAAAGGGATGAAGTCTCATGGACTGCCCTGGTTTCTGGATATGCCAAGTTTGGTAAAGCTAATGAAACAATCAGTTTATATGAAAGCATGGTAGCCCATGGTTTGAAGCCTGATGGAGTTACTTTTATTGGAGTTATTTCTGCTTGCAGTAGAGCAGGGTTAGTTGAGAAAGGTAAACAAATATTCCAATCAATGATTAAAGAATATAGGATCGTTCCAATTCAAGATCATTATAGCTGTATGATTGACCTCTACAGTCGAGCTGGTAAGTTAGAGGAAGCCCGGAGTTTCATAAACCACATACCTTTCTCTCCTGATGCAATTGGTTGGGCAACCTTATTAAGCTCTTGTAGATTCTATGGGAATATGGAAATTGGCCAATGGGCAGCTGAATCACTTTTGGAGTTAGAGCCACAAAATACTGCTAGCTACATCTTGCTTTCAAGCATCTATGCAGCGAAAGGAAAATGGGAAGAAGTTGCCAAACTGAGGAAAGGAATGAGGGACAAGGGACTGAGAAAGGAACAAGGATGTAGCTGGATCAAATATAAGAACAAAGTTCACATTTTCTCTGCCAATGACCGATCAAATCCATTTTCAGATCAGATATATTCTGAACTTGAGAGACTGAACTACAAAATGCTGAAAGAGGGATATGTGCCTGATATGAACTCTGTTCTTCATGATGTTGAGGATTCAGAAAAAATTAAGATGCTTAATCACCATAGTGAAAAACTTGCAATTGCCTTTGGGTTGATATTTATTCCTCCTGATCAACCAATACGCGTTGTTAAAAATTTGAGGGTTTGTGGGGATTGCCACAATGCTACTAAGTACATATCAAAGGTCACCCAACGGGAAATTCTTGTTAGAGATGCAGCTCGGTTCCACTTGTTTAAAGATGGAATCTGCTCATGTGGAGATTTCTGGTGACAGGCCTGATTCTTACATTTATTTAACCCAACATTTAGAGAAACTGATTTTTTTAAAGTGATGAAAACTGCAGGAGTCATTGTGAATTGGCATATGAGATCATCTTTCAATATATTAATAAAATTATCATTCATGCATCTTACAAACTGCCAAATTACACCCGGGGTCCTTGCTATTGTTCTGGAGATTTTGGCCATCTGAATTGTAGAGGGAGTGGACTCAACAAATGCAGAATGCATGACCTTGTCAGAAGTCATTGTAAGCATTTATTGTAGCAGCTTCTCAATTGATAATAAACTAACCAGACAGCAAATGACGCAAACTTGAGAAGAATCACCTGGTTATTTGATATTTATTCTTCTTATTTATGTTTTGGTAAGTCATATTCTACTTCTTCCTTTATCTCCTCTTATTTTCTCTCATGTTTGTGAGCTCAGCATGCAATCATATGTGTGGTTAAACTGAGACTTGATCACTGTCCTGTTTCCTGATCAAACTAGAAAAAAACATGATTAAATATATCTTAAACTGCAATTAAAGCCAACAGTGGTAGGAAAAAATGAATGGAATGATAAAAACCTTGTTTTCTGAAGCTGTAAAGTTTACACGAAGTTCCGGAAATATTAGTGAGTTGTCACCTTACATGGCATGGACAGTAATACAAAACACCCAAGTGCTTGTCATGGCTGATAATGGGGGGGGAATAATACTTGTTTAGGTGGGCTAAGATGTGCATGTATAATAGGGCTGGCAAAGTTTCTCTGTTGGTATGGTTAGCTCTTGAGGTATATCCTTTACAGTTTGGTCTGGCATCAATTTCTTCATTCACCAAAATTTAGAAAGTTCAAATATTAGTTTTTCCTATTTATCCGTTCAATTCTTCTTCTTTTAACTTCTAGGTTGTAACCTTTTCTGTTGAAAGAAAGCAGAGATGCAATTTTATAAGAATTAACACCACACGATTTCACTGTGTTTTTTTTGTTTAAGACAACGCTGTTTTTTTGAAAACTTTACTTATTAGAGACAGAGTAAGTCATTTTTTTAACCGAAGCAGACTAAGTCATTAAATAACAACTTTTTATTTTACCTGGTGGGGTTAGCTATATGGATTGCTTGATGCCATTTTGTTCTATCAAAAACTTTTTAATATCACACTTTCTTTGTTGATTCATGTTCATAAAATTCAACGGAGTTTTGTGTTAGCTGTCGAAACCTAACACAACCTTCCTTTATAACCTGGGTTTTGGACCAAGTGCCAACTATAATTTTTAGCGGGATTAGACAGACTAAGTCATTATTACTAAAATTTTATCTTGCTGGCATAATATGATTGTGCAATATTTTCCAATGTACTGATTCTATTTTATGTCATTCATGTAAATCTGCCTGTTTTCCAAGCATTGGGATTGAGCTGAAAATTATGAACTAGAAATGAAGTATCTTTTAGAAACCTTAGATATAAGTATTATGTTAGCTTCTGACAATCACAAGTGAAAATATAATGTGAATACCATTATCCAACTTAACTCCCAAAGGCATCTATATTAGAAAAAGTTTGTAAAGAATAAAATTTTAAATAGAAGTCAGCTGATTCTTAGAGCAGGTTATGATTATCCTTGAAAAATCGTGTAAATGTTTTCTTCAATAAATAAATCATTACTTTCTAGCGCAGCATATTGAAAATATTAAGGTCCTGGACTGGGAACCACATGAAGATCAAAATAATATAGGAGGGAAAAGAGAGGGAATACTAGGAAAAGTTTAATCTGGACTTGTTGGAGATGCTAAACTCTGAGATGCTCGAGAATTATTTTGTTTTTCGTATTTCTCTTTATATTATGCTACTCTACTCTGGCTATTGTACTCTACATATTTCACTGAGTACTAATAAATATGACATTTTTATTGATTATAAATGGCAAATAATACAATCAACAAGTTACATGAAAGACACACTAAAACTATCAACTAAGCAATATATATACTACACAAGCTACTGCTCTTTTTCCTATCATAATAAAGTTGAATGTTCTTATGCGAAAGATGGAATACAAGGAGTGAATACATGTTCAACTAGAGTAAAATTTGTAATTGTAATCCTTTCAAGATTGCATAGATTCCCTTTGACCTCTTGTTGTTTCTGCAAGTTCAGAAGATTTTCTTTCAAGGTTGCATAGAATCTCTTTAACCTTGTTGTTTCTGCATCAGGTTCAGAAATTTTATTAGAAGAAAATCTAAGAAGACGAGTGAAAATGACATGCTATGAGGGAAAGCAATAACTATCACCTGCAACTGTTTACAAATCTCAATGACTTCAGCTATAGGTGCCCAATCACCGAAGTTCCTCTCTATGAACTGGTAAGCAATGCCTGCTTTTCCACTCCCTACTATAAAGAGTCCACCCTTTATCTCACCTTCTCCTTTGAAGTTATTGTCGATTCCTCTGGCCTTTGCACGCTTGTAATTGGCCAATGCTTGGGGATTCAGTAAAAATCCTGATATGAACTTTTCCTTGAGCAGTTTTCCCCCACCAAGAGCTTTAAAGAAATCCCTACCTCGATCAAAAAGTACTATACCACCCCAGTACCGTGGCCAGAAATCCTTTACCTGCTCCACATTTATAATAAGTCAAGCAAAGAAGATTTTATTCCAGTAACAAATGCTTGATGTCGGCTAATACCTCAGACTCTATGTGCTCATGAAGAACTGCAATTAATTTGATCCCAAGTGCATCAAATATGGGTTTTCTCGAAAAGAGCTGGTGTGCCTCAGCTCTACACATGATGCACCTGTTTCCAAGTTTAAGGAGCATAATTAGCAACAGAGGTCACCTTCAAGTTAGTATGGAAAAAACTACAAGTTTTCAAATCCCATTGCAATTCATGGGCTGAACCAATATATTATAATACAACCAATACCGTTCTCTTAAATGGAATACTTTGGATAGAAATTTTCTAGAATCAATTGGTTTGATTTAATCATTAGTTCATCGCCTTGGAAAATTGATGTCAGCTAAACTGATCAACATTTCATCTTTTTATTGTTGTTAATGTTGTTGTTGATGTTGTTATCATAGCTTTGGAATGATGATGAAGCATGTATCACAATCCTAAACTGTAAGGCATATGAAATATTTGAATTCATTGAGAGGTAAAAATGTTTCGTAATATATAAAATATGGCCAGTACATCTTTGTAATATGCATACAAATAAGTAAGAGAATAAATCTAACTCAATAGAGAAGTACATGCATTAGCCATACATTTGTGAATTATTAATTTACGAATATAATCTCATGTAACCTTAAATAGAACAAGTATAGACAACAGGATACTTAACGTTAAAACATACCTCAAGGACTAGCTATTTTTATGCATTTTTGAATCTTACAATTGTGCTATTTTTCCTTGTTATCTTCCATCACATGACTCCAATGCTGATTTTGATGCAGTATCTATTCATATTATTGACTATGTAACTTGGTACTAATTGTAAAACTTTGAATGCTGAAACCTAGGAATTTGAAAACTATGATGTATACCATAAATGAATTTCAAATATCCAGAGTGGTGTTTTCTCTTCTACTAATATAGTAGTCAAATTTACCCTGGTCGTCGGAGACAGAGGATGACAGCTGGTTTATCTCGCCACAATTCTGAAGCCTTCATTGGAGGTGTTTTTGCTTTCACTAATGGTTCCATTCCAATCTTATACTCTGGAGTTAGCCTCTGCACTGATATATTTTCAATAGCTGCATAAGTAGCTACTTGTTCAGCGACAACAGGAGCTTGCACGCAGCCACATGCTCTAGGCACAGCCGGCCCTGAAGCCACTATCCCTTTAAAGATGTGTCCATCTTTAATCTCTAGTTCTGCCATTGACTGCTCAAGTGATTTATCAGAACGTGTATTACTCCTTATATAAGATCTTTTCATGCTACTTGAGCTGTAAGGTGCATGACTATTGGTGATACTATCATCTCTGTGAAGCGTGGTGGCTCTTTTCCTGGCAGGAATTGCAGGAAGTTGAAAAGAATCATCACATTTAGTTCTATCCACGAAACGGGCTATATGGCCTCGTTTCATGTCAAACTGAGTTGAAAGATCCTTGGAGCTTAAGTTAAGTATTTCAGGAAGACTTTTTCTGGATGCCTCCATCTTCTCAGCATATTGCATCAATCCACGATCATGCAGGTATGACCTCAATCCAAGTGCATCCTGAGGTGTGAGAAACAAAGAGAGACTTAGGACACAAGTTTAAGTGACTGCTATATATGATATTTAATTAGTTGAACATGTCATAGAGATGATACAACTATCTGAGGAATCCCTTTTTGAAAGCACTATTAAAAGAAATCTTTGTTGGCTATAGGTATCTGTGGAGGATAATGATGATGATAAAATTGAATCAGAAACTGACCTTTTGCTGTTCTGTCATGTGTATTACATTCATATCCTCTGCGTTCATCATCTTCAGTGTTGGCACATCATCCCAGCCTTCTTCCAGTAACCTTGGAAGCAACCCCTTCAAAATTCCATTTCCTATGAAATCCTCCACTGAAAAAGAGGCCATTATTTTTTTTGCACTAATGGATTGATGTTTGATATCCTTTTCATATATGTGTCTAAAAGGAATAGGTTATCGTTATCTTATGCTATAATGTATATATAGTCCTTCTCAAATACAATGGCTATGCATTTGACCTGGCTTTAGTTTGCAGGTGTGATTTATATGATCTATTATTGTGAAATAGATAATAAACTCCATGCAATAAAAGGCTTACCAATTCAGACAGCTTAGTATTTTCTTTATCTTTTATTGTTTGTTCCCTATCCAGATCTTCAATATAATACCATTACCTTATGAAGGGAATTTTTATTTCACAAGACACGTAAGGATATAGTGTTGGATAAACATATTATATATATTTATCAATGAAATGAAAGAATCTAGTGACTAGATGGGAAAACACAAAGTTTGAAAAAAGAACAATGCATTGGTTTGTAACATTTGGCAGTTTGAACTAGGGGAGGTACGGCATTGGAATTACCACTTGCCTTTTTGTTTAATAAATGGGGGAATGAGTTTTATATGTTGGGAAAATTAATTTGAGGTCCCCCACAAGGGACTTAATACTAGAAAAATCCCAAAAGTTGAAAATATTAATGTAGGGTCCCAAGAGACCTCACTTTAATATATTTAAAAAGTGAAAAGACAATTTTGTGTTAAGTCCTACCCCCACCCCCACCTCACTTTAATACCCCACCCCCACCCCCCCCCTCCCCCACACCCCTCCTCCTCCCTCACCGTCCCTCCCCAACCGACATCTCAACTTCGGTTGGGGAGGGACGGTGAGGGAGGAGGAGGGGTGGGGGGGCGAGGAGGGGGGTGGGGGGCGGTGAGGGAGGTGGGGGGCGAGGAGGAGGAGTAGGGGGTGGGGGCGCTGTGATGGAGGAGGGGTGGCTGTGGGGAGGAGGAGGGGTGGCTGTGGGGAGGAGGAGGGGGTGAGGGTGGGGTATTTTTTTATTAAGGATAGGGGCAAAATTGTCTTTTCACTTTTCAAATATATTAAAGTGAGGTCCCTTGGGACCCTACATTAATATTTTCAACTTTTAGGATTTTTCTAGTATTAAGTCCCTTGTGGGGGACCTCAAATTAATTTTCCCTTTGTTTTATAAAATTCTTTTGGCGGAATAAGTCACAAAGATCATATTAGATATTTATTGCATTTATTGCCGGCCAAAATCTGCTCCTAGCTATTGCCAATTGCCTATACTACTTTGACTCGGCTAAATAATATGATTGTGTATAAGATTTACAAGTAGCTGATGTTACATTTAATTTTCTATTCTCTACTTCTTTCTGAATAGTATATATTCACCATAATATATTCACATTTGTGAGCACCAGGTGTTTTTTTCTGACATTGGCTGTACTTTCATTCTTCTATTTTTATGAGGATTCAGGTTCTTTCTTTTTTCAGTTTTTAAAAAAGGTTCTTTCTTTCTTTTTTCTTTCTTTTTTTTGAAAAAATACAAATTTATACTACTACTTCAATGATTTTTTTTAAATGAGAAAAATTATACATTTAACTATTTATAATGAATTGAATTTGAGAAAAATCATTGTGAAAGAGGTGTCAAGTTCAATTAAATCAGTCAAAATATTGTAAAGTATTATTTAATAGGGTTAATATGCAAATCCACCTCGGAAGTATACTAAAAGGTGCAAATCTCCCTATAACATATTTTTATATGCAAGTTTAAAGACTCTGACGCTCTTGAGGAGGACATTTGAGTCATTTTGCACCAAAATAAACAACTTTGACTGATAAAAGGATAAAATTGCACTGAATTATTCCTTACAGGTTAAAATCGCATATGAAAATATGTCAGGGGGAGATTTGCACCTTTAGTATACTTACAGGTGCATTTGCATATTAACCATATTTAATAAGAAACAAAAAAGATTATCCTAGCATTATGTTTCGTATTCGCATTTTTTTGACCATTTTTTATGTCTGAACTCATTTTTGAACAGTAATGTGAATAGGGAAAGTTTTTTTGCAAATAACTCCAATATTTATTCTTGAGGTCAGCTCTGTATGTCTCATTTTATTAAAATGTAATTCCCTTCACTTTCATTTTCCCATTTCTCATTTTTTTATTTAGTCCGAATGGATTAACCAAAACTAAAATCACAAGTCACGATGACTTGGGATATAAGATTTGATGATAACTTAAGTACTGCTAAATAATTTAATAATTGCCCTTCAAAACGTTCTTCACAACTTGTTTATTTCCATTGCTTTTTAAGTTATGTTGCTCTCCTATGTTGTCTTTATATATATATATATATATATATATATATATATATATATATATATATATATATATATGAAGGCCAAATGAGATTAGTAGTAAAAGTTGAAGTACATCACAAAGGTAAGGTAGAAAGCAACAAAGAAGGGGGAAAAACAGACAAAATGAAAATCAATTTTGGGGATTTTAATGTTTGAAGTTCTATTTAATTTAGTTAGCTATGTAAATGGTAACATAAACATAAAGCATCGGTTTAATGTTTGTAAATGGGGATTTTAATATTGAAAACTAAATTTTTCCATGTAATTACTTCCTCGATCTGTTTAGTTTAATTTAGGGATGGACGGGCTTTGAAAATGGTACTACTATTATTTACTCTTTGGGATGTTTGATAAACTGATGTATGTATGTGTGCGTTGGATTTCCTCTTGGTGGAGATAATTTTTATATTTTAGTTATGGTAAATAATTAATTAACGATCACAATGTTATGGTAATTTCTAGCAATTGCTCACTAGTACAAGAGAATGTTGCTTAAGTAATTTTGTTAAGAACATAATTCTAAGAATATGAGTTAATTTATGAATGATGAATCAGTGTTTTAAATTAGAAGTTTAGTGCTCTAATTCAGATTTCACTTTTCTCATATTGCTAAGTTGATATCTGAGATTTGAAGCTTAATTAAGTTTATTTACAATGTGCCTCTTGTGTTCTTGGTTTAAGGCACTTTAGGTTACCTAATTTGATGTAAGCTTTTTAACCTTTCTTTTCTATGTTTTGACTATGTGAAAACCTAGCCTAATCTGGTGTAGCTTCTTGGATTACATACTATATGGATATGTGTGTGTGTGTGTGTGTGTGTGTGATTTTGGATGTGAATGATTCAAATAGATGTTAGGTTAGCTATCTCTATCTTGTTAGGTACATGTTAGAATTCTTTTAGATTACTTTGATCTAAGTGACTTGGAGACTTTAGCTAACTCACACTAAAAATTACAAATATGTATAGCCTTGTTAATTAAGTGTGCAAGAGGAGCTTGAAGGAGGAGGTTTCTATCACTTGATTTCTTTACTCTCCATTCGATTACTTTGTTAATTTTAGGTTTAATTGTAGTTGTTAATTGTTTTCTTAGGTTTTAATTGTAGTTTGTAGTTAAAATTCATCTCTCATATCTTTTATTTGTAATTTGCGTGACAATTCTATCTTAGGATAAGCAAGATTGTGAATCAAATTGTGAGATAGACCCTTACTCATCACTATTCACATTAGTAGTTGAGTATTGTATTGCATTTGATAAATCTAAGGGCAACATTAGGTTTAACCACTTTACAAACGCAAGATGAAGCATGGGGAATCCGAAAAAACATTGGGAATCTTTAGGTCTGTTGAAATTCCTTACAAAGTCGCAGCAGCAAAGAAGAAAGCATTTTTTCCTAATATGAGGTATGAAAGTTGTAGGGTTTGAGGAAATTTTTTATTTGCATAATGGGTTGACACGGAAGCTCCTTCTTTTCACGTTTTTTTTCTGGAAAAATGGCAGCCTGATGGAGGAGATTGAAATGTTCAATCCTATGTACTTGTTTGGATTATCATGTTTGAATAAAATTTGTATGGTATCATTATATGTTTTGACCTGTGGAACTAATAAAATTTGTGTGGTATCATTATATGTTTTGATTATCACTATATGTTTGAATTAAATTTGTTGATTATCATTATATGTAGACCCAAAGATAAAATAATACTCTTGGCTTCTGTTAATATGAAGTTTGAAGAAAATATTGTTGGAATAGAAATTTTCAAGAAATCAGAATTGGGAAATTCATTCATTCTGACTTTCAATAATTTTTTATGTAGGTTGTAATTGGGAAATTCTCAAAGTGTGATGGTGATGTCTGGTAGTGATGAGGATGACCATGATTATTGGAGTAAACATGTAGATTATTTAGATGGTGTTCAGGATATCTTAAAGCATCTCGCGAAGAGATTTTGTCAAAAGGAAGAAGAGAGGGAGAGATTATGTGAAGAGGAAGAGAGGGGCAGAGTGAATTAAGAACGTGAGGAACTTGTAGAATCTGATTTAGAGGACGATGAATTTGAAGGTAGTGAGTATGAAGATATTGAAATTGCAGAGTATGGTTCAAAAGATGATCATTAAGATGATGCCATGAGCATTAAGGTCCGCATGGATGATGGAGATGAGAGTGACTACAAATATGTTAATGAAGATTTGAACATAGAAGTTGATAATGAGCGCTTTGAAAGAATGTAGAGGGAGGAGAAAGGTGTGTGGGCCAAGTTGAAAAGATTTTTTCATGGTGCATACATCTTATGCGAATAAGGCGGAGTTGGTTGAGGATCTATACCACTATGCAATTAGTGTTAGGGTGAACTTGTGGCTGAAACAAAATGAGTCATTAAGGGTCACAACAATATGTCAAAATGAGCCAGAACTAGTAATGCAAGCTCTATATGGTTGCCTGTTCATTCTATTTGCTTCCAAAGATGGAGAAAATGGTGGCCTTGTTGTGAAGACACTACAGTTGCAACAAAATTGTAGTACGGTGTATGACAATCATAGGGCATATGTGAAATGGTTGGCTAGATATTTTTGGAAGAGAGTTCAGAATAAGCCACAATACAAATGTAAGGACATGAATGCAGATGTAGAAGAACTCTTTAAGCTTCATGTTAGCATTTACAAATGCAAACGGGCTAAGAGATTGATTACGCAAAAAATGGAAGATAGTTATGTTGATGAATTGAACAAGTTGGAAGCATATTGTCATGAGTTGAGAGTAAGGAACTCTAGATCTGATATCTCAGTGTAGATTAGTAAGGATGCATTGGAAGAAGGAATGAGAGTTTTTAGTCGAGTATGTGTATTTCAACGCCGCCAAGGCCATACTCTACTGTAATCCTTATTTACATACACAAGTGTTGTAAGAACCGGACCGGTCCAACCGGCGACCGCTTCACATTCCGTCTCTACGGTTATCCGGTCCAACCATCGGTTTGAGCGGTTAGACCGTGTTGAACCATGACCGGAAGCCTTTTCCGGCTCGCTTTCCGGTCCGGCTTTTACAACATTGACATACACATTATGTTTTTTTATCCTTCATACGTGTGTAACTTGCTTTTTATTTTTACTAAAAAATTAAAGGAACATTGTGGTGCTTTGGTTTAGGGCTTTCCAAAGTGGCTCAATGTTGCACAGGAATGCCACAAAGTGAAACAACTATAAATATGACATTTATTATATTTACCGGCGTTTTGAAAGCGCCGATAAGTAGGGAGAAATGTCAGAAAGGCGAACAGTATAAAAAACATTTCCACGAAACTCATTTCACAGTTCCCAAAAGTCAGAGGGTCCCACCATTAGCGAAACTCTGTGCATCTTCACTATTATATATACTTCCTTCTGATATGTCGCATCATCATGGTAAGGCTCCAGTAGATGCGGAAGAGGAGCAGCACAGACGTGATGAAGAAGATGGCCGGCATATAGAAGAGCATTGGATAGAAATAAAGTAAGATCACATTCCTCTGGAAGTACTCCAGTACGAAGAGCCACTTGTCCACCCCCATTGGACTCCTTATGGCTTGCCTACACACGACGAAGTGTCTCAGGACGATCTTTGGAGAGACGTGGACGTGAATATCACCTACAAAGACATGCACCGGATTATGGACAATGATGACGCAAACCATATTCCTCACACGGAGGACTTAGACGGGTGAAATCCGGCAAGGGATGAGTCTAACCTCCATGGTGAGGAAGGGGAGCAGAGCACCAGCGAAGACGATGCTAGTGAACACAGACGACAGGCCACTGAGTCTGCAAAGAGGGATGAGGTCCTCTTCTGGGAGTAGATTCTTAATGTCCATTAGAAGTAAGTTTTATTTTATATTTATTAGTTTAATTTCAACTATTTAATTTATTTATATGAAATAATTTATACATATTTTCACACACACACACATATATATATATACACATATATATACATATATATATATATATACAGATAATGATGGCGTCGTCTAATGCCTAAGCTGACGCATGTCCTTCCGGTAAATGAGAAGGTTGAACTGTCCTATTTTGACACAACCGATCAGCTTAATTGAGATGTCGGCATGCTGTTTCGTCGATATTGCAGAATGCTCCGCAAGGACTTTCATCGCTTCCCGATCAACCCCATCGATTGGAGGGAGGAAGATCCACCATAGTCATAAAATTGAGGCTTGGAAAATTATCAAGGTAATTCTGTTTAAAGAAATTTGTATTAATCACTTTAAATTATTTTTTGTTTATATTTAGTAATTTATAAATTTTTTTATATTTAAGAATTATTAACAGAATTAATTTTGCAGAGGAAGAGGTGGGTCTCCGAGAAACTGAAGAATTTCTCGAGAGCAAAAGTGGGGAATGGGTGGAAGGACGAAAGGAACAAATTGTTTAAGAATAGATCACGGATGGGGCCCAGAACACAGGAAGATGTCATGGCAGATGTACCTAATGGGGTCAATCTTGAGGAGTGGAGGAGGTTCATCGACTGGAGGATGGCTGAACTCGGGAGGCAGAGGACACAACATGGCATATGGGCCCAGTCACAACAGAAAGTGGGCCACATAACTAGGAGCAGACCTTTTGTCGTCAGATAAGAAGTAGTTAATTATATTTCATTTTTAATCTATTAAGTAGTTTAACAAATTACTAATTATTTGATGTTTCAAATATTTCAGTTGGATAAGCCCAATGAGAAAGACATTATGAGGGGCGTCTACTGAGACTTCATCATTCAAGTGTGCACCCACGCGAATGGAACTCCTGTATCTCTAGAGGCTGTAGAGGAGATGGTAAGTTATGCTTAACTAATGGCTACTCTACTTTTCTTTTTTTCAGTTATCTTACATATGATTGTGATTTTAGGCTAGAATTGTGAAGGCGTCGACAGATTCCGCAATAAGGCCGACGACTGAGTCTCACGAGGGGGAGAGCGTGAGCCCTTTAACGAGGTCACTACTCTTCAGTCGCATTTGGGGACTCCAGACTTTTTAGAGGTTTCAGTTTTGGGGTAAGATTGACCAACTTTTTCCTTCATCTGAGAGCCGCAGCAGTACATTCAATCACAGCGCTTCATCGCCGGGGGCGAGCCAATCATATGAGTCGCTGCAATAGGAGAGGAGCCAAGAGCGGGAGCGCAATCTGAACGAGCAAGAAGGCCGCTTGAGGGAGGAGGAGGAAAGGTTGCAGCATGAGAGGCAAAGGCTCGGGAAGAGATAGGCCATATGCTTATTGAGGCTAGGCGGGAGCAAGAGAGGGTGCAATTTGTGGAGGAAATGAGGAGGGCGCAAGAGGAGTTCCTACAAGCCTAGGCGGACGCCACCCAATGACACTGTCGCCAACGCCGACGCTCTCCACGATCCGACGAGGAGGACGACCAATAGTTTAGGGTTTTTTCATTGTAATTTTTTTAATTTTGGAAATAAAATATGTTCATGCACTTTGCCTTCTATGTCATTTACTTTTAGTTTGCTTATTTACTTTATGTTTTAATATGCACACATATAGAAGGTTATAAAAGGTTATAACAAAACTGAAGGAAATGAATTAATATGACAATGAAAACAGTAAATTACAAGAAACTACATCTATACAATAATTTCATTCATCACCATCTGCACGCTCTCTAACCACAGAGGTACTTCTTCTTTATCTATATATAAATAGTGTTTACGGCAATGACCCTATTTTACCCTTCAAGTAACCACCATGAACCACTGGGCACCCTAAACTAACACCGGATGCAATTTTACCCTTGAAGTAACCAAAGTGGTCCAATCTTAAACTAATCTAAACTAAAAGAGATGCACGTCATTTGAAAAAGATAATTGATATAAAAAAATCCCTATATATTGTTAATGACATTTTTCATTTGTTATTCAGCCACAAACATTCTTTTCATTTGTTAACAAAGAAACTTATAGTTGTCACATCGACTATTTATGGGACTAATATGTAGACAATTTATAATCAACTGATTATAAAAAATGTACTAGACCTTCCCTGAAATTTACACATGGATAACACTAATATGTTCATGCATCTTAAGTCCTCTCATCATGAATTATAAGAGAAAGGGAAAAATCTGTCATTATAGTGTGCTTGCAAGTTATTTTCGTAGTTTAAGTATTAAAAAATTGTTTCGTAGTTTGTTAACATGCTTTATAAATAACAATGGGAGACATTCGTGAATGTGCATACTATTCATGGAAACAAACAAATTAATTTTTTGGTTTCATTGAAAAGGAATTTAAACCAAGGGTGAAGGCCCAAAAATGATAAATAACTATTGGTTAAAGAACAAAAATAGTACATATCTATTCCAAGGTAGGAAAATGTTACCCAACTTTTACCATGTGATCAAAAATGATATTTTCATTAAAATGAGAATATTATTAGACATGAAAACTCCAAAATGTCCTTATAAATTAATATCGCCGGGTAAAAGTTTATTTAATTATTATAAGGGCATTTTAGACATTTTATCTCTAATATTATTGTCATATTAATGAAAATATCATTTTTGATCACATGGTACAAGTTTGATATCATTTTTGTACCTTGGAATAGTTATGTATTATTTTTGTTCCTTGGCCAATAGTTATATATCATTTTTGGGCCTTCGCCCTCAAACCAATGATAAATAGATACAATACAATGTAATATTAATAAAGATACACTCTTACGAGTTTACTATTCGATTTTACAATTCGATGTTGCATTCTTCTCCCAAGTTTAATGAAACTCGTGATTTTGAAAACTTTGGATATATTGTAATCCTCAAATTTAGTTAAAAGGCTCTTTAATTTCATTATAAAAATTGTAGATTGTTTGATTGCACCATACTTTTGCATATATTTTCATGGCCAAATCCATTGAATTAATGCATGTTTTGATGATAATTGCACCTAATTTGCATAGATTCTAACTATTGCACTAGTTGTTGGAATTTGTTTTGATCAAGGGCAATTTAGGCTTCTTTTAGTATGCTATAATGTTTTACATGTTTTCAAGAACATTTTGATGCTACCTTTGAGACATTTGAATATGTAGGTTGGGAGGTTGAAGGTGAAGATTCAAGAAAAGGGGTCAAAATAACGTTTCTGGATGAAGCTTGCATTTTAGTGCTGAGACAGGCCAACTGGCGAGCCACTGGCAAGCCACTGGCGAGCCACTCGCCACTTGCTCGCCAGTTGGCGAGCCACTGGCGAGTACATTCGGGTAACTCGTCACTCGCTCGCCAGTTGGCGAGCCACTGGCGAGCCTGACGCTGTCAAAAAAATCAGACGCGATTTTTAGGGTTTTTTGGGCCTATAAAAGCTTCCTATCATGACCCAAACCATTCCGAAGCACCCTTTGGCCGAAAATAAGTGTCCCAACCTAGGGTTGTTCAATTCCCTTCCATTCCCACTCATTTTCATCCACTTCCACCTCATTCCTTCCACCCCCATCCATCCTTTCATCACATTTCCACCTTCTTCCACCTTTCTCTTCCATGGATTTTCAAATGATTCTTCTTCTTGGAGTTTCTCTTGGAGTTTCTATGTTGGATTGAGGATTCTTCATCTCTTGAGGATGGGTTGATGGTTGTTCAAGCATGGGTTCATCATGAGGGGAGTTTTTCTTAGTTCATTATATGTATTTAGAATTTATTCTTTATGTATTTGAACCTCTCTTGTAGATGTTTGGATTTATGTATTGGATTGAGATTCTATATATGTATGTATGATGTTTGACCTTGCTAATTTGGATTAGGACTATGTATTAAGTACTTTGTTGATTATATATGTGTTTTGGTAAATTCTTCTTGATATTGAGTTGCTTAGCCTTGTGTTGATGATTCTATCGAGTTGATTTATTTAGATATGTGTATGATTGTATGAGCTCTCTTTTATAGGACACTCTATAATTCGATTGAGTTTGGAAAAGGAAAAAGACATTAACCAAATCTAAATTAGCAAATCACATCATGAATGGACTAAGTTGTGTCTATTTTGGGCTTTAAACACTTGAGTTATGAATTCATATCTACATTGTGGTTGCATTAAATTAGTCTCATTTTAGTGGTTGCTAGTGAGATTACTTGATTGTATCCATTCATGATTGTTGTGGTTGCACTTCATGAGAGCCACAAGTGTTTAGACTCAAACTATTTCACACATCTAGGAATTACACTTGATGCATTGAACCCCTAAATGATTTGAGCTAATGTTTGTCACCTCACCTAGACTCAAGAGATCCATTTCATAGAATTCACTACACTTCAACCATTCAATCATCCCACCTTATCAAAGAAAAGATAAAAAATATTGTAGTTAGGTTCATTTGCATTCTACATATAAAAACCCAACAAACCCCAATTCCCTTGTTCATTTCAATTTGCATTTAGTTCATCTTAGGGTAGTTTAGAAGACTCCTCAAGAGAGACGACCCGAGGTTGCGCCACTGTGTTGCAATCCTTGGTTTCATAAATAACTTGCATTTAACCCCAAGGCGACTAGGAACCGGTTAAATCAATGGCGCCGTTGCCGGGGAGTCATTTTTGACTCCCTAAGGTAGCTAAGTGTCAATTGAAACATTGACAAGGGGTAGGAGTCATTAGGATTAGATTTAGTTCATATGCATCATTTCATCATTTAGGATTAGGATAGATGCATTCCATATTTTTTACTTTTTCTTCTTCTTAGTTTTTGTTCTTGTTTGCATATATATTGTCTTCTTGAGATTGTTTGAGACTGAATCATTGAGTTCTCATGTCTTGGAATTTCACAAATTTTGGTTACAATCATGATATTCCTGAGAATTCAAACTCTTTTGTGAGAAATTCCACTAGGATGGAAGAGACACCTTCTTCAATCATGGATGAATTATACAAAGAAAGGGACAAAATGTTGGCCATTCTCAATTCCTCCTTCAAATCCAATAGCACACCATGTAGGGATCCACCTTTACCCCCACCACAATATCACACATACTTTGATTATCCTTCTCCACCATATTCCTCTACCTACCATGAGCCATATGACCATCCAAATCCTTCATCATATAGAACCTCACCATATGAGCCTTTACCTTCACCACATAGACCATACACAAAACCATACTCTTCATCTCCACCTTACCCATCACCATGTTCCCATTCATGCCAAACTACATATCAACCACCACCACGTGAACCCTCACCTCCACCCAAACCCATCACTCCGAAACAAAATCCCCTTGATGCTTTCTTTGACTACCCCAACATGGATAACCATACCAAAGAGCTTAAGAGGATGTATGCAGTTAATAAAACCTGATCTCTAGAACTATATAGGAAGAAAACTGCATGTGGACTCTCCAAGCAATTGGAGGAAGAATTGGAAGAGTTAGGGGAATACCTCAATGCATTTTACATGCATGTGCTTTGGAAAAGAACTGATGGAGAAGAGGGAACCCCTTGGCCCTATGATCTTAAGAGTGAAGAGATTGAGCAAGTGGTACCTCAAGTGCAAGAGGATGCACCTTCAAACATAGGTAATACCCCTCCTATTCTATAAGAGGTTTATCCTCCTCTTACAACTAATTTGGCTAGTGAGAGTGATAGTGGGAAGAATGAAGAAATCATTGTTGAATCTCCCCATATACCTAAAATTGAACATGCTCACCATGATGTCATTAGTAGTACTACCACACTTGAGCCTACCAATTGCACTGTTGATTCTTCTTGTGATGATCATGCTTATCTTCCTATTGATAGCAATGTTGAAGATGCTGAAAAAATTGATCAATTGTCATGTTCTTGTGATGAGCATATAATTTGTATGAATTGCATTGATCGTAAGTGTCATTTGCTTGTCCAATTTCGTGAACATGCATTGCATAATACTAGAATTGCTGTTAGAAATGAGCATGAGTCTTTTGAAGAAGGTAAGTCTAGTCCAAGTGCTAGTGTTGATGATAAGTTTGAGAATAACCAATCTATAGGACTTAGTGATATGCATGTTTTACATGATGTTGAGATACACCCTACACTTTCTCCCACTCCACACAAGAGTGAGGGTAACAATGATGATTCCAATTTGATCACTAGTCCTTTGGTTGATACATGTGCACATGAGCTTTCTTATTCTCAAATCTTATCATGTGATTTGCCTCCTGATATAATTGCACTTGATTGTGGTATAAATACTGTTGATTTGAGTGATGCTATTATTCATGAGAAGATAGTACCAATCTGTGATACTACCATTGTTGCAAACCACATTGACCTTGTAATACCATGCTTTGATAGATGTTTAAATGTGGTTGATTTCATTGGTTGTGAGAAGCATCTACTCTTCTATGTGCCTAAACCTAGGCTTCTCACATTGCATACACCACTTTGTCACTTTACTTGTGCTAATTCTTTCCATGGATTTAAGTACTTTGACTCATGTGGTGTACTCGGAGTTGGTAGTGTTGCTCTTTTGTTGGCTAACTTTTTGCAGGCCTATCATTTGGGAGGATCCCATATAAACCATTCACCAACCCCACTTTTGGATCACCTACTGATGGAGCCTCGACTTCCACCGAGGAGGACAAAATCAACCCTCCTCTTGGTTCTTCTCTCAAGCTACAAGCCTCCATGAATCAAGGTTGTTCCTTTCCTCTCTTGTCCTTTCGTTATACATGTTCAGGCTGGCTGGTGATATTTTGTGATGCATGTTAGGATAAGTGTGGGGGAGGGACACATCTAGTAGAAAAGGTAGTTTAGTGTTAGTTGAGTCAATAAGAACCCCTTATGATGTCAGTCTCCTGTTGCGCCACATTGCATTGAGGACAATGCATGATTTAAGTGTGGGGGAGGGACTTGTAGTAGCCATGCTTGATTCATTGGATTTGTGTCATTTCCACATTAGTGTCAATTTTTTTTCAAAAAAAAAAAAAAAAAATTTACTTCCAAGCTTCCAAGTTTCATGTTGTGTTGAATGTTCACATTCATTGTAATATGGAACAAAGTTGCACTTTTTACCTATTTTCACTTTTTTTTCCCTTCAAACCTAATGTGGAATAACTTTTGAAAACCTATGGGGCAAGATTAGAACCTACCAAATTTTCAACAAGTTAGTATTGAATCAATACCAAGCATATGCATTTTGTCAATTGGCCTTGCAATTAGACTTATCTTTAGCATGAGAGTAACCCTTCTTGTGAGGATTTTTGAGCCTTTAATTCATTTCAAGAGTGACTTGCTCAATTATTCAATTTCTAGAACTTGTTTCTACTCTTAGTCAAAGCTTATGCATTCATGTTTGGATATGATTGGGGCATTCATTTCTAAACCCTATGACCCAAACACTTAACCAAACAAATATATCCTTTGTTTCACCCCTTTGGGCCATCACTTTCTTTTCTTCCACCTTGACCAATTTGGAAACATGCATCCATAGCATATACTTGCATTTCCATTGTTCTTGTATTGTTGTATGATTTGAAAAAGCATGATACATAGTAAGAAAAAGGAGGCCGAGGGCCTAACGAGAGAAAGAATAAAATGTGGCCGAAGGCCAAGAAAAAAAAGAGATAGTGAAAGCACAAAGTGCTAATGTATGCCAAAGGCATAGTGTGAAAAGAAAAGCGAGAGGAAGCACAAAGTGCTTGAAAAAAAAAAGTGAGAAAAAGAATGACATGTAACATGCTAGTATGAAATTGTTATGACTTGAGTTACCATTTTTTGTATTGCATTTATATGTGGTGGATAATTGTTTACATAATTGGTCATTGGCTTCATTCCATTATTCATCATTCATTATTAGCCTTCTCCATCATTTCAACCCCACAAAGTCCTCTTGATTCAATCATGAGTGCATGCATAGTGGAGATATTAGAGTAGTCACAAGCATATGGTCAAATTGTTTGTTGAGCAAGTAGAGTGACAAATTCCACATAAGGTGAGGAGTGTGAAACACTATAATCTTGAGAGTTCTCATCGCCATAAGTTATGTCCAATTGCATTGTCAATTCTCACTTTGCATATTCTTGCCTATTGATTCATGCTAACTTGATGATTATTGATTTGTTAAAACCTTGTATTTTTTGCATTGTACCCTTTGTCCAGGAGTACAAAGGTCTAAGTGTGGGGGAAATGATTGCACCATACTTTTGCATATATTTTCATGGCCGAATCCATTGAATTAATGCATGTTTTGATGATAATTGCACCTAATTTGCATAGATTCTAACTATTGCACTAGTTGTTGGAATTTGTTTTGATCAAGGGCAATTTAGGCTATTTTTAGTATGCTATAATGTTTTACATGTTTTCAAGAACATTTTTATGCTACCTTTGAGACATTTGAATATGTAGGTTGGGAGGTTAGAGGTGAAGATTCAAGAAAAGGGGTCAAAATAACGTTTCTGGATGAAGCTTGCATTTTAGTGCTGAGACAGGCCAACTGGCGAGCCACTGGCAAGCCACTGGCGAGCCACTCGCCACTTGCTCGCCAGT
Organism: Mimosa pudica; assembly: GCA_029929735.1. Taxonomy (NCBI): domain Eukaryota; kingdom Viridiplantae; phylum Streptophyta; class Magnoliopsida; order Fabales; family Fabaceae; genus Mimosa; species Mimosa pudica. Next base: position 6,561,363 of record JAKELP010000035.1, read on the forward strand.
TGGCGAGCCACTGGCGAGTACATTCGGGTAACTCGTCACTCGCTCGCCAGTTGGCGAGCCACTGGCGAGCCTGACGCTGTCAAAAAAATCAGACGCGATTTTTAGGGTTTTTTGGGCCTATAAAAGCTTCCTATCATGACCCAAACCATTCCGAAGCACCCTTTGGCCGAAAATAAGTGTCCCAACCTAGGGTTGTTCAATTCCCTTCCATTCCCACTCATTTTCATCCACTTCCACCTCATTCCTTCCACCCCCATCCATCCTTTCATCACATTTCCACCTTCTTCCACCTTTCTCTTCCATGGATTTTCAAATGATTCTTCTTCTTGGAGTTTCTCTTGGAGTTTCTATGTTGGATTGAGGATTCTTCATCTCTTGAGGATGGGTTGATGGTTGTTCAAGCATGGGTTCATCATGAGGGGAGTTTTTCTTAGTTCATTATATGTATTTAGAATTTATTCTTTATGTATTTGAACCTCTCTTGTAGATGTTTGGATTTATGTATTGGATTGAGATTCTATATATGTATGTATGATGTTTGACCTTGCTAATTTGGATTAGGACTATGTATTAAGTACTTTGTTGATTATATATGTGTTTTGGTAAATTCTTCTTGATATTGAGTTGCTTAGCCTTGTGTTGATGATTCTATCGAGTTGATTTATTTAGATATGTGTATGATTGTATGAGCTCTCTTTTATAGGACACTCTATAATTCGATTGAGTTTGGAAAAGGAAAAAGACATTAACCAAATCTAAATTAGCAAATCACATCATGAATGGACTAAGTTGTGTCTATTTTGGGCTTTAAACACTTGAGTTATGAATTCATATCTACATTGTGGTTGCATTAAATTAGTCTCATTTTAGTGGTTGCTAGTGAGATTACTTGATTGTATCCATTCATGATTGTTGTGGTTGCACTTCATGAGAGCCACAAGTGTTTAGACTCAAACTATTTCACACATCTAGGAATTACACTTGATGCATTGAACCCCTAAATGATTTGAGCTAATGTTTGTCACCTCACCTAGACTCAAGAGATCCATTTCATAGAATTCACTACACTTCAACCATTCAATCATCCCACCTTATCAAAGAAAAGATAAAAAATATTGTAGTTAGGTTCATTTGCATTCTACATATAAAAACCCAACAAACCCCAATTCCCTTGTTCATTTCAATTTGCATTTAGTTCATCTTAGGGTAGTTTAGAAGACTCCTCAAGAGAGACGACCCGAGGTTGCGCCACTGTGTTGCAATCCTTGGTTTCATAAATAACTTGCATTTAACCCCAAGGCGACTAGGAACTGGTTAAATCATTGTTACATGAATATAATGTGCATTCATCAAAATAAACATATTATTATTTTTTTGGCATACTTCAGAAACCATTTAATCTAACAATTTCTATATGAAATAACTATTTCATTAAGCATTTCATTATTAACATCATATCATGAAAATGAACCCCGACCCTTTTTCAGGGAGCTAGAAAAAACATTTTTAGTGGCATAAAATCGGGCAAAGGTGCAGATATATACATGGTAAATTGTGAAAGGGGTACCCAGCACCGTGATAATTTTGATGGCACAAAAGTATAAATGATAAACCAAAATTTTTTGGCAAAAATATACATGATAAATTGTAAAAGGTGCAAAACTATATATGCAAATTGTAAAATGGGCACCCAACACCATGCGAGTTAAGAAAAAAGATGATAAGATGCCTCAATTATGTTTATCTTGTATATTTTTGCACCCTCAAAATTATCATGATGTTCAGTGCCCCTTTTACAACTTACTATGTACATTTTGCACTTTAACCCATAAAAATTTGTAAGGCCAATTGTACAAAATTCGTTGCTGAAATGTGTTTTTATGGATTCCTTCTAAACTTCTTGATTCCATATTAATGATTTGTTTGGATAAGCCATATATTTATTTTGATTTTATTTAAATATTTTAATATATCATCCTCATATGTGGTGTCCTTACAAAAGAGGAAGCGGAAAACCGAAAAGAACTATTAATGAAATTTTTTAACGAGTTGTTTTGATCAATTAATGATTTACCTGCCAAGTTGGGATAAAGCGTTATAGTTGGTGTATATATTTATATCATCATCACTGCTCCAATCTCCAACACTCTGAAAATGGTGATGTCATTTAAAATTAATATTCTCTCCTTCACATTATTCTTATATACTTCCTTATTTCACTTTATTATGTGCAATCCCATAGCCCACAACTATTTTTCAAAGGAAGTAACGAGGCATTCACCATACAACTCATACACCGTGATTCTATAAAATCCCCACTATTTGATAATACAACAACACACTTGCAAAGAATTCACAATTCCTTGCTTCGTTCTAAGGAGCGTGCAAAATACTTGTCCCACAAAATTGCAAGCACTAAAAATGTTGACATAGAACTTCATCTGCGCAATGGCCATGGAGAATACCTCATACAGTACTCCTTGGGTGCTCCCATGTTCACAACATATGGCCTCATGGACACAGGTGATTGTTTTCTATGTCTTTTACTGGAATTTAAATTCAGTCTTTGAACTTTGACTCTGTAAAACTCATTATCTATATATAGATTATTAGGTTATAACACTAAATCTTCTGTTTGAAAAACATGAGTTCAATTCTCATAATTTTTTGGAAAAACTGGGGAGATGTTGCCACTAGAAAATTAACTGGTGAGAAAATCTAAATTAGAGTATTAGTGCTCAATGTGGAAAACAATTAGCAAAGTATTATTTGTACTATGTGAGCATAAAGATGGGTTTATAAGTCATTTCCCACTAAAATAATCACTCATGAGAATCGGATAACTCAAAAAAAAATTGAAAAGCAATGTTTTCTTTTTGGCATAAAATATAGGGAAAAGATGCAAAAATAGTCATCGTAAATTTAAAAATGTGCAACTATAACTCTGGTAAATTGAAGGGGGCAAAACTGTACAATGTAAATCAAAATGGGGCAAAATTGGGCAAATGTGCAAAAATAACCATCGCAAATTTAAACGTACATTTTCCAAACGTGGCCCCATCATCACTAAATGTTGTGTCATACATTTAAGGGTGCAATATGTTGATGAATCTTTAATTTTTTTTTAGACTTTATTTTTTTCAGATGATTACGTAGAAGTAAGGTGAATTTCACATGATTTAGGTTCTATTTGGTTTTTTATCGAAATGATTTGGGGGTCTAGAGTTCGTTTTTAGTGATTTAGGTTCAACTGGATGCATTTTAGCTTTCAACGTTAGATTTTGGAATTGACATGTCATTTACTGATGGTGGAGCTCACGTCTGGAAAATGCTTGTTTAACTCGGCCTAACAGAGAGGTTACTTTTGCCTCATTTTGGTTTACAATGTATGGTTTTGCCCCATTTTAGTTTACAGTGTACAGTTTTGCCCCCTTCAATTTACCGCAGTTATAGTTGCTCTTTTTTAAATTTACGGCGGATATTTTTGCACCTTTACCCTAACATATATTAATTACTGGTCAACATCAATTTTTTCAATGTAGTTTTTTCAAAGGTTAGCAGACCAATTCATGGGCAACAAAGTTTAATAAAAAAACTCTCTTAACTGGATCCTTACGTAGAAAAATTGCAGATTCACCTTATAACAAATTAATAGGTTGTTCTACCAATTAAATATCGAAAGGACAATTTCTCTTCAACTTTTTCTATATTTTAATTTTTAAAATGCAAATGACAAATTTTGGAAAGTAAAAAACTACAAGAATTGATGAGTTGCGTCATAATACAGGTAGTAGCTTTGCTTGGTTACAATGCAAACCATCCACAACAAGTTATGATCAAGGGCATCTAGAATTCTTGGATACAGATATTTTCAGAGATCTCAATCCTGTTCACTATATTAGCGATATGTGTATCCAAGTAGTAAGGAAATCAGTATCAAGACAATATACGGATGTAGATAACTGCCAGTGCAAATATGAGATGCACTATGGGGGTAATTCAGTTTCAGCTGGACATGTGTTCAATACTATACTTAGACTTCAAACAATAAGCGGTGTTTATGTGACATTTCAAAGTTTCATATTTGGATGCAGTAGAGACGTTATAGGTAACTTTCCTTTTGGAGCTTCTGGTATTGTTGGGTTTGGAAGGGCTCCTGGATCATTGGTGTCACAAATCTATAACAGAATTAATGGGTTATTCGGATATTGTTTGGTTCCGCCTGGTGGTCCTGATATCTATAGTGAATTGAAATTCGGTCAAAGTGCTGTCATTCTGGGACCAGATGTCATTCATACTCCAATTATTTCAAGAATAGAATCAAACGATTTCTATTATATTACGATGGACGCGATTAGTGTGGGAAACAAAAGGATAACATTTACAGCAGGTGATATGATGGTGAATTTAATCTATTATTGTTTCATTAAATATATTAATCTTCTTTTTTATTTCTTGAATTTTTAATGTTGGTGCTATACATGGAAAAACCATATAACACAAGAAGAATTATATGAAGGTAATATCATCCTTAAAAAACATAATGATAGCAAAATACATGTGAAAAAATTTTGAAATTGACAAAAAATGGCTTATAATAAAAATCATATATTTTCAATATGACAAAATTGCATTTTCATATAGATACTAACAACTTCAATAAGTAAAATAAGAAAGAGAAATTCATTCTAAATTTTAAAATCGTATAAAAGAGATTTTAACAAGTTCAGTATATATAGATATTAACAATTTCAAATTCATTATATGGGATTATGAAATTAATAATATATTTTTGAATTGATTTCTCATTTTTATATCAATTTCGATAATTGGATTCTCATTTATATTTTAATGACTTCATTACTGCATTTGACTTGTTTGCGATTTTTATGTCGCGTTTCAATTACATGCTAAGGTTGTTCAGTAAAACAAAAAAGAGTTATGTATTCAAGTAGGAAAATGACTCATCACGAAATTTTGATTCAATTTTTAATATTGTATGTGATATTCTAACACAAAAATTCAGATGAGAGAGAAGGCAATGCATTCCTTGATTGTGGGGCAATTAAGAGTTATCTACCAATGGATCTTTACTCAGAAATTGAAGCAGACCTTGAAGCAGAATTGGACCTATTATACACACGTACCCCCGACCCACTTGAATCTTCTGATGACCTTTGCTATTTACAAAATAATATTGAAGAAATGGGAGGTCCAACTATTATATTACATTTAGAAGGAGGAGATTTTGTTTTAAGTGCAAAGAATACATACTACAAGGCAGGTAATGGAGTAGTGTGCTTAGCTTTTAATGGTAGAGAAGAACTTGACAAAATTATCATTGGAGTCTTGGCTCAGACAAATTTTATGGTTACATATGACCTTGCAAGGTCTGAAATGTCATTCAAGAAAATGAATTGTGCCACACGGAACTAATATGATGTGCATGCTAGCTACTTGTGTCATGAAAAGACTTGGCTTTTGAGATTGTAATGTTAACTATCTAATAAGTGTGTGATCTACTTTGTCGCATTATTTATGTTCCCCTCTTGTGTTTCTCTAACCCAAAAAATAAATATATAGAGAGTGTTTATGTGATATATATGTGTGTGTACAATACTCATTTCTTAACTAGCATGGACGACAAACACTAAACTGAAAAATATATAGAGTGGACAAAATTTGTTTTTCCAAGGGAATGTAAAAATGAAGGGTAGAGTGTTTGGCTTTTCATTTCTTCACTAACTCTTTATTCTTTTAATTTTTATGGAGAACAAGTCATTTAGAATATTGATAACACTATATTAGGTGAAAATTACATGTTAAACTACAAGTGGCATTATTTATTTGAAAAAGATCTTTGTTTTTTTCTTTTTCATGAATTAAAATTTATGAAAAAATTGCATTCAAGCCCTAAGAAAGATAGTTAATATGAAAAATCTCAATAGATTTATAATAACATTTTTTCATTTGTTTACAATGAAACTTTTAATTGTCATTTAAACGTTATGGGACTAATTTGATATTAATTATCATTTTACAGACCTGAATGTAATTATTCCAGATTTTATTAAACTCGTGCATTAACGTGGTAACGAAATTATAATCAAGGATCAAGTGAGGTACGAGGTACGAAGGTGCACAATTTATAATTGAGTAAATGATTATACTAATATAATGTACGAGGCCTTCCCTAATATTTAAGCATGGATAACACAAATTTATGCATGCATCTTATGTCCATTCATCATGAGTAAGAGAAAGAATAATCAGTCATTATAGCATGCTCGCAAGTTATTTTCCTAGTTTAAGTATTAAAAGAAGTCATTAATAAACATGAATTTCTTTTATAACAATGGGAGTTATGCGTGAATGTGCATAATTCCTGGAAGCATTTATATATTAACTTTTTAACTTGGGCGAAGGCCCAAAAATGATACATAACTATTGCCCAAGGAACAGAAATAATACATAACTATTTCGAGGTAAAAATGATATTCAACTCTTACATGTGATCAAAAATGATATTTTCACTAATATGACAGTAATATTAGACATGAAATGTCCAAAATGTCCTTATAATTAAATAAGTTTTTACCAGCCGACGATTAATTTAGGACGAAGGCTAAAAAATGATACATAACTATTGGCGAAGGAACAAAAATGATACATAACTATTGCAAGGAACACCAATGATACCCAACTTTTAACATGGGATGAAAAGTGATATTTTGACTAATATGACAATAAGATTACACATGAAAAGTCCAAAATGCGCTTATAAATTAAATAAATTTTCTTCCTCACCCTCTCCTTCCTTAGCTTCTTTCTTCTACCAACACTTCCTTCGATAAATAACTCGTCCACCAGCGGCTTCTACTCTCAGCAACTTGTTAGGGCGTTCAGGCTGCAAAAACATGAAAACAGAGCTCAACAAAAACTCGTTAACAATCTGAAAGGAGAGGTAGAGAAGGAAAATAAACACAAGAAAGTACCTCAGCATCGCTATTTGCTAAGGCCGAACCGGCGATCAGCGCCATCTCTCTCTCCTTCAGCAAGAAGAAAAGGAAGAGGGAGCGAAAAAGAAGGGAGAAGAGAGTGAAATAGAAGATGAAAAAGATGGAGTCAAAGTGTGAGATGAGTGATGAGAGAGATGAGGATGCAGAGCAATATGTGAGGTCTGGATTTGGTTGTGTTCTGGTGAGAGGAGAAAAGAAAAAAGAGAGCCGAGGAAAGAAAGAGAGAAGCTGAAAACAACAGCGCTGTTGTTTTTGCAGAGGGGGTGGTGGAGGTAGAGGCCAGAGGGGGTGGAGGAGAGAAGGTGGTGGGAGAATTTGGAGAGAGAGAGAGAGAGAGAGAGAGAGAGAGAGAGAGAGAGAGAGATGTGGGAGGGAGGAAGAAGATGATATGGTGTCCAATGCCTTGACATGGATGATGAGTTGGCAGTCCATGTAGGATGTGGGGGGCAAATTTGATCCATTTTATATACTTTAGGGGCAAATGTGATCCCAAAAAAACTTTAGGGGCAAATTTGATCCTTATCCAAAACTTCCGGGGCAAATTTGATCCTTTACCCTTTAGAAAATGATAAAACTATTCTGTGAAAATTTCATGAAAATATGGAGCAAAGCAATGTCACACATGAAACTCCCAAATTCCATGTGTGACCCTAATATCGCATTAAGAGGGAAAAATGAACATTACAATTGAAGGGAATAGACTAGCCAAACACAATACTGCTAGATTGACCCTGAAATTATGCATATCATAATATGTTTCCACAATTTAGGCCATCCAATTAAATTTTCCAAGAACAGGTTATTACACAAGACATGAGCATTCAGCACTTTCATAACCTTAGTACTACCTCCGTTCCTAAATATAAGATCACTTTGGCTAATTTGGAGAGATTAAGGAAAACTTTCCAATGAATTAGGATTACATGATCTTCCCAAAATACCCCTCACTTAAATTTAAAAGACAAATAGGGATTTGAGAGAGAAGTGAGGGAGCTAAGAAGTATAGGGGTAATTTGGACCAAAATCGAGACAAAATAGAAAGTGATCTTATATTTAAGAACTTATCCACTTCCCCAAAGTGATCTTATATTTAGGAACGGAGGGAGTAATTAATTTCATAGAATAAAAGATCAGTATTTGCAAAGAAATACACCCTTAGATCTCCAACACTTAACCAAGCAGTTATAAATGTCATCTGAACATGAATTTGACCGTCGCATCAAGCTGTAGTAATAAGGGTAAAACTTTGACTATAATACAGCATGCAGATTATATATAATTTATATTTTATCTTTTGAAAAAGAAACTCTGATTGAAACTAGATGAATTTAAAGATATCAGGACAAGGTCAACCCAATTCTACTCCCCACTTGGTGAGGGTGCTGGGAAGGGAGTCTAGGCAGGCCTACCCGTGCTTTATACAGAGAGGCAATCTAAAGATATTGATATAAATAAAAAAATAATAGGATCAAACAAAAGCCACAATACCTTGATTGGTGATATGGAATATGGAGGAATGGGAATGAAAATATCTAACCCATATTTCCAAGGTACTTCTCCCAAAAATGAAGAGAAGATTATAATATATGGGGTTCAATCCCTAAATCTCCTAAATCACACAATTGTCTGAAGAAAAGTACCAATAAGAGATCATAACATCAACATTTTGGGAGAGAAATGAAACAGCATTTGCCTGGAAAACAAAATAGTAAAAATTCCAATGGGAAACTATATCAGGTCAAGCTAATCACCTCAAATTAATCGAGCCAGTTTTCCTGAGGGTAAAATTGAAAAAAAAAATACTTTTGTCATTTAGAGCCACTTAAAGTTTCAAACAGGGAGATTCATACTTCAATATCTGAGATATTTACAAGTATAATAGTATTGAATATTAATCATACAGAAAGTAAAAATTTCCTCACCAGTGGAAAATCTGATTAAACTTCACCGAGCTTGCCAAGTCAGAGAGGGCTAAAGTAGGGATGGACTTCCTAACCTTTTTTCATGTAAATCCAGTTATAGACCAGGAAGGAATGCAGTTAGCCATTTTATTGACTATTCAGAAAGCAAACCAGTTTTAATCATCACAGCAAGTAGTTCTGAAAGGGAACCGTTATCACCACTCTCAGAAAATGCATTTAGCATCATCTTGCAAAGTTCTTCATCAGGAGCAATACCGTTAGATAACATCATGGAAAAGAAATACTTTGCTTCAACAATGACACGTCTTTTGCATAATCGATTGATTACAGCACTATAGTCTCTGATTGAAATTTGAAATTGCTTTTCAGTCATTTTATGGAATAAAAGAACAGCCCTGCGGACATTGCCTTTTGCACAATGTGCTTTTATAATTATAGTGTAAGAAACTTTGGACAAACAGATATTCTGATCTTCATGAGCAATTAGCAGTCTATCAGCATAATCTAGGCCTCCATTAATGCAAAGGCCATTGATCAAAACATTATACGTCACAGGAGTAGGCTCTAGTTTCAGCCTCAACATCTCATTGAACAATTGGAAGGCTTTTTCCATGTTGTGAGCCTTACAAAAACACTGAATGATGGTATTATATGTAATTTGATCTGGATGCAAACCCTTAGCGCACATATCTTTAAGCACTTGGAGGGAATCATTTAGCCTCCAATGTTTGCAAAGACATTTGATAATTACAGTATAAGTAATGTGAGTTGGAATGACATTATTTGCTTCCATCTCTTGTAGTAATTTAATCACTCCTTGCATATATCCAGCTTCACATAATGCATTCATCATAATGGTATAAGTTAAAGCATTTGGCAATAGGCCATAATGTGTAATTCGTAGAAACAATTTTCTAGCCTCTCCCAGGTTTTTCTTCTTGCAGAATCCATAAATCATAGAGTTGAAAGTGACAATAGTAGGAGCAAGCCCATTGTCAATAACTCTTTTATACAACAGCGAAGCTTCCTCAATGTCTCCAAACTTTACATATCTATCAATCATAATATTATAAAAAACTATATTATGTGGTTCATTGCTCGTTAGGTCTTCAAAATACTTTCTTGCCTCAGTTGTTACTCCATTTTCACACATAGCTACTAGAAAAGAACTGTGAACAAAGGAATTTGGAATAAATTTGTTAGAGTAGATCTCTGAATAAAGCTTTAAAGCACTCTGCACATCTCCCCACTTGCATAGTCCATGAATCAGGATAGAATAAGTCATGAGATCTGGTTTCAGGCCAGAAGTTTCCATGTCATGAAATAATCTTAGTGCTTCCTCAACTCGTCCAAATTTGCACAAACTACTGAGCAATACACTGTATGGAATAACACTCAACTGAAATCCCAGAGAAACCATCTCCTCAAGCAACTTCAAACCCTTATCAAGATTGCCCATCTGACAATGCCCACAGATTAGTATTGTATATGTAACAACATTAGGATTCAACCCAGCCAACAACATTTCCTGAATGAGCTGCCAAACTCCACCCATTAAGCCAAGTAAGAGAAACCCTTTGACGAGAATGTTATAGGTTACTATATCAGGCTTCAACCCCTGACTTTTCATGTGGTCTATAGAATCTAGAGCTTCTTCGATGGAACCAGCTATACACAATCCATGAATTAAAATATTGTAACTATATGAATCAGGATACAGACCTTGCTTAAGCATCATACAGAACAAAGATTTTGCTACATCTACAAAACCCGATTTCCAACATCTTGATATAATTGTATTGAATGAAACAACAGAAGGGCCAATATCATTTGCCCTAGAATTCATCAAAAATAGGATGGCATCATGTAGCCTAGCTTGCTCACATAAGCCATCTATGAGTATAGAGCTAGTGTACTCATTTTCAAAAGCCCCATTATCCCTCATTTTACCATAGATATCCCAAAGCAAGTCAGTATGCTTTAAATTATGCAACAAGCTATTATAGGTTGGTGTAGAAGCTGGCAAATTTAAGTCTTTCATATAAGCCAGAACAAGCAACGCATCATTAACCATCCCATTTCTTGAATAACCAAAAGCCAAAGCATCCCATACTACACTATTTGAGTCCCAGTCCCTGAAATTGCTCATAAGCAGCTCACAAATTATGGGAGCAGAACCAGAACCTATCAGAAATCATATAAAATATTTTAAGAAAATATGTGAACCAATAAAAATCTTAAATGAATTATGCATAATAATCAAAGAAGAAAAAATCTGTAACATTTATTAATCAGATAATATATCACTTTGAACTTGAAATAGAAGTTATTGAATCTATATAGCTCATATGGTTTCAGTTCAGAAACCATTTATTGAGAGCAACTAGCTGAATATAGCTTTTTAACCCTACAAGAAAAAACCATTTTGAAGACTTCAACAATAAAAATGTTCACTTTAAGCAATAAGGATTTGAATCAATTTCTATCTATCATTTAATTATCTCTCCCTTTAATGTGGCAAGACAATGAGTACATAGCAGAGTGATTAAATAATGCCATCCAGCGAGAATTATCTCATCCCAACCTGCTTTTATGTGTACCATACCCGAATCACAAATATCCATCCGCCCTAAAAATAGGAACTATTTGAGGTTATTGCCTTTTTCCTAAATATAAGACATGTACTCCCTCCGTTTTTAAATATAAGATCACTTTCAAATTTCAATTTGTTCCTAAATATAAGATCGTTTTGTAATTTTTCTCAAATTATTCCTAACAATGTTCATCTATAATAACAAGCAAGAGAGGGAGAGTTGGGATGAAGGTATATGATTAGGTAAACTGGTAAGATCATGTGTCAATAACTAACTTAACTAACATCCGTAATCATATTAAATGAGAAAAAGTGGTCTTATATTTAGGAGGAGGGAGTATTTCAGTTGTGTCTATTTTATTCCAAAATTACCTTCACTATGCTCCCCAACAAATATCGGGTAAGACAGGCGAGAGTGAGTTAAGTTAAAAGATTGGGGTGTTTAGGAAAAATATGCCATATCAAGTTATCAACTATCTTAACTAACACCCTTAATCTAATCAGATTACATAAATAGGTTACTCCCTTAGGTCCATAATAAAAGAGCTTAGCCACATCAAAGTACATTGGGTTTATGAAGTTGATTTTTTTTAATATTGCCCATATTTAATTTATTATGATACTTTAAATATTAAGATTGAGAAATACATAAACATTAATAAATATATATAAAAGTTAGGGACAAATTAGGAAAAATGCATCAAATGAGAATAAAATGTGAGATAAATTCTTATATTTTGGGCCAAAACTTTGGACTCTTATATTACAGATTGGAGAGAGTATATCAGAAGAAGTATACAGGATTTTTCGAAAAAAGAGCATGAAAGGCGTACCTTCCTGTTCAAGCACTTGCTTCAATAGCGACCTTAGGTCCCCAAACCGCCTTTTGGATGCTAATACATGTGCAACAACAAACCCATACTCATTCCTCACACCCCTAAGAACTTCAGCATCTGAGGAAGAGGCAGTGACACATTCATTTTCAACATTCGCAGCAATGACCAAGGATTTGGAGAAAACAAAGAATGTGAGAGGAAAATAGTGGGGTTTCAGTTTGTGGATGCGTTTGAGCATGGAAGAGGAGTTGGGGTTTTTTAAGAAATGAAGCCTTCAATTTTTGAAGAGAAATGGAAAAAAGGATCCTTGGGTGAGTGTGAAGTTTTGGAGAGAAAGTTGTTTCCTTTGGTTTTGTCTATCGGCAGTAGTAGCATGAAGGCACCATTTGGTTTGGTGTTGAGAAATGAAAGTAACGAAATGGAAATGAAAAAAAATAAGGTTTTATCATAATTTACATATATCCTGGACCTACAAGCTTTCAATCTTCATCTCACACTTTTTCTGGACCTACAAACTTCATTCCTGGAAAGTAATTTATTGCTCCTTTAATACTTCACCATTCACAGCAAGATCATTCACCAAGCAATAACACATAGCAAGTATAGATGAGACAAGTTGACACTGCCATTCTTAATCAAACAAAGAATTACCTCCATAAATTCCAAGCAACGATTCTAAACTATGGTATATACTCACCTATTTTCAAGCATATGACTAACAAACATTCTTTTAATTAATAATTCTTTTAGTTCTTACAACAAATCTTCAATTCCAACAAAATAGAATTAATATGACAATTAAAATGCCTTAGGACGGCCCCTTAAATTTGATCCAAGCATCATAAACATACATTACACTCAAGACATTCATAACTTTACCTTTTATAATTCCTTGTTCAAATAACATGGTCTTCCAATTCACACATAATCAAGTCATCAACATATGTCAAAAGAGGATAACAACAACAATAGAAAAATACACAGCTTGGTGAAGGCTCTCATGCTTATAAGTTATATCTCAATTAACTTTAATATACAACAAAACCAATAAAGCCAAACAAACAATGCTGACAAATCTGATTCAGAAATCAAAAGAATCCCGCTGACATGCATATAGCAAGAATTCTCACAAACATAATAATAATAGCTCTTAGCATCACAGTTGACAAAGCATAAAACACCACTCAAACCATCACTGTCCAAAATAGAAAAGTTATGAACTCCATTAAACCAGATAGAATCACACCTAAGTAAAGAAAACTCCTCCATTTTAAAGCAAACAGAGAGGCCACCAAAAACAGAAACATTTACAATGGCAACAACATGTATCCTTCTTTTTCTTGATAATAACATGTATCCTTCTAATCCCTCACAATAATCAAATATCAATTATTATCACCTCACTTTTTCATTATGATCCCATCACTAAAACTGATTTAATAAAATAAAGATCACAATACAGCCCAAAACAGAACACATAATTGTATATAGCAAAGCTCCAACAAACACCAAAAGTTACGGCTCTAAAATCTGAAATTTAACATACAAGTTCATGGATAAATAAACCTCGTATTTAACCTGGAGGGTTGGCGTGAGTGGTAAGTACTCTCGTCCCTTAAACAAGTGGTTGGGGGTTCGATCCCCAGCCCTTGCGAATGGAGCAAATTCACAGGCCAGCTGTCTACCCCCTACATGGGACTTCAGAACAGCGAAGGATTAGTCCCACTTGACACGCGGGTGGGATACCCTTGGGAAATAAAAAAAATAAATAAATAAACCTTGTATTTCCTTATACTTCATTTAGGATTTGAAACACTTGTATCTACAAACCAATGAGGGCCAATTGCAGAAGAAAAACAGAAAAGTTGAACTTACACATGAATCAGCAAAAAGAATGAGCTTTATACATTCATGTAACACCACATATTAAAAATTACATTCCAAAAACAAAGGCACAAATCAGTTGGGGCAGTTCACAAGAACAAGAGAAAATCCCCAAAACTCACAAGCATGCATACACTGGTACGTTTCTTCTGTGGTTGGCCTTCGCCGGAGAGAGGAAGGAAGGAGCAACGGCGACAGCTGGAAGAGAGAGAGAGTAGAGTGAACATGAGGTGAAGATACTTGAGAGTGAGGGTACGTTTGGTTGAAATGAGCTTGAAAATAATTAGAAAAGTTAAGGGTAATATGGTCATTTACATATATCCTTGGGCCCACATGTTTTCTCTCTCCATCTCACACTTATCGTGGGACCCACAAACTTTACTCTCTCATCATTACCTCTACTTTCCATCTCTTATCCTTTCCATTTCTAATTCTTTACTTTCTTTCACACAACCAAACATACTCTCAGAGTGATGAACCCGTGCTAAATAAATAAGGTTGTGAAATAGGTTATTAAATTAGGACTGATAGTACATGATATATTTTTAGATTATCCATTATTTTATATGTAAAATAAACTAGTCTAAGTGAAAAGTTAGATAAATCAATTTATAATTAACTTATTTTTCTTTTTTTAGGATTTTCCAAAAAAATCAACTAAGTCTTATATTTAGGATCCGAGGGAGTATTAAATATTAATTGAGTTAAATGAATGGTTGAGATTTATTTGGAGGGATAAGGATGAAAGCGAAAAAGAAGATATTTTGGAATGAATGACTGAGATTATTTGAGGATAAAGAAATTAGTAAATTAGTGAGGATAAATGTAGGAGGAAGATATTTTGAGTCCTAATAATTTCTCTATATATTTTTCTAATTCCCAAATTTAATCCTAAAATTTTTTAAACACTAAATAATATCTCAAGATTCTAAATATTGTCTTATTTATTCTATTTTTAAAATTTGGAGTATTACAATATGTATTTTAACTCATATTTTTAAATGTTATTGTTATTTTACTTCAAAAAAAAATTACATGGTGTTGAGTGTTTGGCCAAAATCTCATGGTTATTTTTTGCACTTTAGCCCTCATAAATATCCTTATTTCATATTACTTTGTTTTTAAATTTGGTTAAATAGTGATTATATAAGACTTTTACCGTTTTGTCTCATGTAATAATAATTATAATTCACTTTCGGTAGTCTATCCATCTAACGGCATTCCCCCTGTGGAACAATTATTATAGAATGAATGAATGTCTGGTTTACACGTTCTCGCTAGCTCAAAATAAAATCATAATTTATCTTTTCAGAAAAAAAAAATCATAATTTATCTTATCTCCGATCACAATGGTGAAAGGCTCATCAAAAGTTGTTTCAATGGCACTCATCACCATAATCTCATTAGCCTGTAGGAAAGCCCGTAGGAAATCGGTCCTCAGTACTCTATTATTTTCTTCTTATTTCAAAAATCATATATTTGATCAATAGGCCTTTGTCCACTCTCTCTGTCACAGACACAATTATATTTAAGTTTTATATTACTGAATATTTGCAATTTCTATTATGCAGTGGTATCTTGCCAAGTCCAATGCGTACATGGAATGTGTACTTGTAAACCTTAATTAATTACTTAAATAACCTTTAAAATAAAGTGTTATTACCTCACATGGTTTCAAGTTAATGGAGTGTTTTAGTTTTTTATGCATAATGTGAAGTTTTCTTATCATCTCATGTAGGGGTGGGCAAAACAAACCGAAAACCGAAAACTAAACCGAACCAAATGGTTTTCGGTTTTTCGGTTTCGGTTTTCATTTGGTTCTTATTTCGGTTATTGGTTCGGTTTCGGTTTCTTTAAAAAAACAATTGGTTAACCGAAAAATTCAATATGCTTTAAAAAAACCCAATAAATCAATATCAATAATAAAATGAATTCGGTTAAACCAAAAAAACTCATATGTTTCAGAAGAGGAATTCGTTGCTTTTTCGGCTCATTCAACATGTTCCTCAATTGCACAACCCCTTGGTAATGCAATGAACTTTGTTGCAATAGGGTGCAATGCAATAATGATTACCATCAATGTGTTTGGTTGGTTATTTGCAAATTGTGGGGACAATATCTTTTATTTTTCATAATAATTATTAAAGGTCCATAATGACCCTAATTAAAGAAATGAACTCTCCCAATTGTCTCCACCCATTTCTCCACCAAAGGAGGGAGAGAGGGAGAGGGAAAGAGAGGGGAGAGGGATGGAGAGGGAGGGAGCGGGAGAGGGAGGGAGAGATGAGAGAGATACAGAGAGAGAAAGAGGGAGGGAGAACGATAGAGAGAGAAGGAGAGGGGGAGAGAGAGATAGGGAGAGATAAAGAGAGAGGGAGAGAGAGATAGGGAAAGGGGGAGAGGGAGAGAGAGAGATAAAGAGAGAGATAGGGAGAGAGAAAGAGAGAGGGGGAGAGGGAGAGAAAGAGACAAAGGAGAAATATTGAGGGCAAATAAGTGTCTTTTCACATTGTTCATTAAGGGTAAAATTGACATTTTATTATAGATGATAGGGTGCAATGAAGATTCATAGGGGGGACCCTATGAAAACTCATTACCAAAAAATATGCAATCTTCATTACAATTGCAATCTTCTTTACCATCATTAAATCCAATCAAACATGACAAATGTGGTAATGCAATAAAGATTACCATTGCACGTGTGCAATGTAATCGAACCAAACGGGCCCTAAGTTGACCTCAAATGTCTTTTACTGAGTTCAATAGATAGTTCCATATTAGGAGGAAATTACTAATGTTGAACGACTTTTAACATTTTGTAGTTTTCATTTGTTCCGTATAAACTTGTAAAGGATAAAATGTTTGCTCTTGGTTGAAGCAAAAAATTACATGCTGACTATGTGCTTTTTGAGGATCTTTAGTAAACAATGAATTTGATGTTTATGTTGAGTTTGTTATCCTCTATCCAAGATTAGGACAAATTGGGTGGCTCTGTTATTTTTGTTGGTTGTTGTCCTAAAAATGCTTGCTATTTTAATGTAATTTTTGGTTTGGTTGATACTTTGAATTTTAGTTGCTCTTATTTTGTGAGAAAAAGTTGTATAGGTTGTGTTGAAAGTATAACTAGGTGTAGAGGAAACTTTAAATGCATGGTCAATCTTAAAAAAATTCGTTTGGGCCATAAAACAAAAAAAGCCCAAAAATAACCATAACCGAACCGAAATTAATTCGGTTTTTCGGTTATGGTTATTGGTTATTCGATTTCGGTTTCGGTTTATGATTTGTAGACAATTCGGTTATCGGTTATTTTCGGTTTCAGTTCGGTTTTGAACCGAAAAACCGAATGTCCACCCCTAATCTCATGTATATTATAGGCATATTAAGAAGTTGGTGCCATGAGGTTTGATAGAGCTATTAGAAAATAAAACACAACAAATGGCAAAAGAAAATACTCGTATGTATATAGAGATTGTGTGTATAATGGAAGGGGATAAGAAAAAGAAAGAGAGCTAAACGTAAAGATTATACACATTACTACATCCACCGTACAACAAAAGAACTACTTATAGTACATGACAAAAAGCCTCTTGAACCTTTTCTGATTCCCCCCAAGTCCATCTCCGTCTTCAGAATCTCGTGTTTTGCCTCTTCCCATCTAGGATTATATCTTCCCATCTGTGTTTTGCGTATGTTGGTGTGGGTGGCGCTTGCGCTGTACTGGGAGGTCCCTGTGGGATCTCTTAGTCCCACATCGAACATGAATGTGTGTGTGAGTATATAAGTAGGACATTCGCAGCGTTAGTTGGTTTTGCTGTTGTGTTTGGTCCGAAAATATGTTCAAAAAAAATCTAGGATTATATCTTGTAAAAAAAATTTAATGTTGTTGCCAACAAAAGGAACTTTTATGTCTATTTGTTCTTACCCCTTAATTAGATTTTGTTTCTATTATTGGCTTTCATAGCTTCAACGACTATGTCTAAATAGTAAATTTATCATTCAAGGAAGAATTATAAAGAAGGCAAAATTAATTAGAAATTTTATGGAAGAAACATAATTAAAATAAGGTCACATGTAGGGCTGTACATCGGACAGACCAGACCGGGCTTCCACCTAGCCCGAGGTCTGGTCTGGTATGGCCTTCGGGCTAGATATGGCAGCCCGAAGCCCGGTCTTGCCCGGAGAAAAACCCGGCAACAACCGGGCTGGACAGACTAGACCAGGCTGGACCGGGTTTGTGGTCCAAATTAAGCCACAAACAAGAAGACATGCACAAAAAATATCTAAACAGATCTGCAATCACAAAAAAATTAAAAGGAAGAAGAGGGAAGATGGGAAAGACAACTCCGATTTCAAACGGCGGCTGCAAGATGAACGGTGACAGCGGCGAAATGAGTGGTGACGGCGGCGAAGGTATATTAAGTGCAAGAGAGAAAAAGGTATGCTCAGTGGCCTCCTATATTTGTAAGTCAAGAACCAAAGCATAGAGAAAACTTAAAGAAAATTTCTCTCATAGTCAATCACCACCAGAGAAGGAAGAAGAAATGAAGCTTACAAGGATTTTAAAATTTTGATGATGTCGTGTTGTTTGATGAAAGGAGAGTTAGACTAAAGATAAAAGAGAGAGGAAAGGGAATTAGGAGAATAGCTTTAGATTATGAAGCTTTGAGCCGTGTGTCTGCTCTTGGGAGTTGAGAGAGTGCAGAAACATCACATCTAAGGAGAATAGAAAATTGAAAAAAAAAATTAAAATATTTTTTAACTGAGTAGAAGTACTTGTCAGGCAGTAGGCACCCATAGAGATTACGTGAAGCTCTATGGAAAGAAAATATCTCTATAGGTGTGGCTCTCATTGAGCCACGTGTTTGCATGTTTATGTAGTTTAATAAAAAATATATATATAATATATGCTTTTGGTCGGGCTGGACTAGACTTAATGGTCTGATATGCTAGCCCGAGGCCCGGTCCTACCCGGACTTCGGGTCAACACCCGGTCCAGTTCAAAAGTTGGTCGGGCCTGAGTTCTCCTTTTCGGACAGGACCATACTGGACCGGGCCGGGCCGGGTAGACCGGGCTTCCGGGTTTGTTGAACAGCCCTAGTCACATGAGTTGTTAATGAGGTCAATAAGTTGTTATTGTTAATCATAGAAGTTGTAATTTACAACTCGTGTGTCTCATATTAAATCTTAATTAATTATCTTTCTTGCATTGGACATTTAATTAATTCTCTCAATTAAGAATTTATGTTACCTCGCCAATTAATTTACGGAAATTTAAATATAATGTTGGAAATATTTAATCGGATCCCGCCCTCGATGGACTGGATCGTCCGATCGCCAAATTCGACAGCCTTTAGGAAAGAAAAAAGTTGATAACTCAGCATTAATATGTGGTTGATGTGAGTAGTATTAATATATGATTGTTGCTAATTGATTTTGATTTAATTTTCAAATCAATCATTATTGTTGATTGGTGTCATAATGACTGTAATTATGACAGTGATATTCTTACCTTTCATAGCAACAGGAGTATCTTATAAATAGACGTGTCTCATTCATTTGTTATAACTCTGAACATCTATTCATTATTAAACAATAATGAATTCCTTTAAAATGTCAACTGACCAGCTTTAAGAGGAATATGTTTCTTAACCCAATTCCATTTAATAACCCAAACATAATCATCGTTCATTGTAACAAAATTTTGCATTCCATAATAAACTAACATATATTTAAATCATTGTAATAATTCACTTCACATTTAAATAAAATTTTGCACGTGGAATGCATACATTAGCTCTATCATTTATTTTTCCATCACAAACCAAGCAGAACAGAGAATCGAACCAGTAAAAAAAAACAGAAATTTATAAAAATTGCCAAAACTTGAAAATTTAACTTGATATCAACTAATTTATTTGTTCAATGTAACTTCTAATTAAGTTTGATGAAGCCTTAACTCGATTCTCAATAGAAAGTAACAACAAATGGTGTTGATAAACAGTTCCCAATCTGGGTTTTCACAGAGAGAACAGAGTCGAGGAGCGAAAGCATGAGAGTTGAAGATGATAATGAAGAATAAAGGCAGGAAGGGAAAGGAAAAATGGGTGAAATTGTCCAAAGTTAAGATTACTATCTGATACCCTTTACCACAGACTTTTAATTATTTCAATTTAGTCCCTCTTCTGAAAATAATTTCTAAAATGTGTCTTTTATACATCAAAGATATTCTTCCACCGTAATTTTATATAGTACTCAAATAATTTTCTGGAAATTTCCAAATTAAAATTCAACCTCAAACTATTTTTCTCTAGTTTATGGATAAAAGTAAGCTTTAAAATCTTTAAAAATAGCTCTAACTTCATGAATTTATTTAATAGTATTTTTAATTTTTAAATGACACAAAGACCTTAAATTAATTCATAATATCTCTAATCTAAATTTCGGGATGTTTTAGAAGTGGGGTTGACTTGGAATGAGGGGGCATGGACACATGATGTGATGGTAGGGGTGACATCTCCATGAGGAGACATGTAGTGTCAAAAAAATTTTTAAAATGAAAATAAATAAATTAGGATGGAATTCATGCAGTTATTATGAATTCAAATTTCTATTGAAAATTTTTTGACGGTATTGTCTTTAATTTGCAATAGAATATTTCGTCCAAAAATATTTGTCTCCAAAACAAATTATTAAAAAAAATCTTTTACCTGCAATTTCGTCGTAAATCTAAGTCCTAAACTCTAACCGGTAAAGCTTTTGTAAACATGGTTTCCCCTAGGTCAGATTTGTCATGAATTAAATAAAACCTATAAATTAAATCTACAAATAAATAGAACAGTTATGTAAAAACCCATACACACGTATATACAACAAAATAGCTAGCTTTGTATATATGATTTGTCATGAAGCGCTTCATCAAAGCATAATGTGATGGTTTGCTATTTTTTTTAATACTCAAATAAAGCTTGAGTCTCAAATGTTAAAGAAAAAAGATCAAATTTCATCCGCCCTACTCCTCCAAATTCTTATATTCTAATTGTTGGGTTTCAATGTACCATATATACAAAATACTTTATTTACATGTCTCAGCCAAAACATCCAATTTATTATATTTTGCTTAGGGAAACTTTTTTTACAAAAAGAAGGACAAAATCGCTTTCAATTATTATGTAGCCAAATTAATTTATAACATAATTATTCTGAAATAAGGATATCAATATTGCATATATATGAATGGTATATAGCCTCAAGCAATTACAAGATAGAAAAAGTAAGTTTTCAACTTTATTCACTTTAAAAAGCTGCATTTCTAACCTGGCGAGTTAGCGTGAGTGGTAAGTACTCTCGTTCCTTAAGCAAGTGGTTGAGGGTTCGATCCCTAACCCTTATGAATAGGGCAAATTCACAGGCCAGCCGTCTATCCCTTATATGGGACTTCAGAACAGCGAGTGATTAGCCTCACTTAACACGCGGGTGAGGATACCCTTGGGTAACAAAAAAAAAGAGGTGCATTTCTCCATTTTTAATTTGATATCAAATGGGTTTAACTACTCTTCTAATTAATTATATTTATTCTAATTTTATCCCAATTGATACCTCTTACTATACTACTTTTCAATGGTACAATTCTTTTGTAAATTTTGACTATCTTTTTATTGAATATAAAGAAAAATGAAACTTATAAAAGGCTGTTAGAAAATAAAGAAACTCATAATTAAATGGATATTTTTATATATTTCTATAAATAATCTTATAAGTATTTTTGTCTACAGTTTAAGATTTTTTATATTCAAGTAAAATTTAAAGTTCGTCGTTTCAAGGCTCTTAGCCTATTTTTTATTGCTGAAGTAGCAAATATAATGTATCAATACACACATACATATATGGATGAATATATGTATATATGTATATGTATATGTATATGTATATGTATGTATGCATATATTGATCTTAATAATAAAAAAATATTGAATCCATGTAAAAGTAAAAGTGCCAAAAATTCTCAAATCAAGGATTTTGATTCGATGTTCATCTCATCACCTTCTCATCACCACAAACACACACAAATAAATAAGCACAAGGTGGACCACAAAATTATATTAGAGTGCTGATAAGAAGATGATGAACATGAGGGATGAACACCGAATCAAAACCAATCAATTAGTTAGTTGACTCTATTCAAATATATATGATCCAATCACTATCGCTAAGCTATCAAAAGATGTCAAATACAATATTTCAAAACAAAACGTAGCTGTTGGCAAAAAAAAAAATCGTAGCTTCTAAATAAATTGTACAGTATACTGCGAATTGACCACAAGGATATCTGAAATTCTGAATAATTTCAGATTTGGTTGCTCTATCAATTTGACTCTAGACTTATAAGGAAATCACGTAAGTATTCTTGATATTGAAAACAAAATATTAAGGATATGATGCATAAATCCCAAAAAATCCTTCACATGTATATATATAAAGTAATGCATGTACGTACGTAATTGGATAAATTTTGAATTTATCGGACTCATGGAAACCATTAAGGAAAAAGAGTTATATATTTTTCTAAAATATTGTCCAACCTAAACTCAACAATTTCTATAAATAAGAACTCTTGCAATATAATCATACATCTCAAAATACAAAACACAGTTTCTCCCAATATCACCATCACCGGTCACAATGGAGAATAGCTTCTTTAAACTGTTTTCATTGGTTCTCATGATCACTCTAACAGTAGCATGTATGGGTTCTGATCTTCAATATCTTTTTCTTTATTTACCCACTCATTTCTTTTGTTCTTTATTTTTTTGGTTCAGAGGGAGATGAATTCCAGGAGATTATCAAAATCAGGGTTTATATTTTATGGACAGATAGTTAAAAATTTCCGACAAATAAAATCCTCATACCTAACCTTATGATCTTTTGAGTACAATCTTTTTTCCCACAAATGAAATCCTCGAAACTGATGAAAACCTTTGTACTTTTGTTTCAATTATCATATCTTTTTTAATAATAATCGACAAACTCCTAAGTACTGCATTGGATATTATTTTAAGTATTTTTGATAGAAAGTATACATAAATAATATTCTACTCATGAATATAAACATGTGTTTGCAGTGGTTTCAATGCCAGGTGCAGATGCTAAGTGCAATAAGGATTCAGACTGTTATGGTGTTCCATGTGATTTTGGAAGAACTAGTTGTATTGACCATAAATGTCAATGTGTATGGGACCAAAAGCTAGATACTCACCCCAACTCTCATCATCGACAGAAACTACATCACCACTGTCATCATGGATTTCAATGTACTCATTTGCGCTGTCACTCTTCTTGCTCCAAAAAATGCGTCAACGGAAAGTGCACTTGTCAATGTTAAAATATATGTATTTATATGACCATATTTGTCATCAGCGCAATCTTATCATGGTATTAATAAATAGAATATTGTTTTAATTAACATATGTGTTAGAGGTATTGAATTATATGTGTGTTAGCTCTTGTTATTAGCTCTTCACCCCTTATTTCTATCTATGTATAATTATGTGTGTGTGTGCAGTTAATAAATTATGTTAGTCAATATAAGTTAATATAATTGTCCGATTCAATTGGAAGAAATTGGTGGCTAGGGATAGAACTAGAATAAAAACACATGATGACAAGAAAAATCCGATCGATCCCCTAAAATATATTAATCCAATGCAAAATGAGAACTACTCTAAATTCGTATTAGTGCTTGTTTGAGGCTAGCACTTAAAAAGCACTTTTTGGCACAAAACCTAGGTTTGGAAAAAAGGAAGCCAAGTACAAAGAATTTTATAAAATAGCATTTTTGGTCAAAACCAAGGTTTGGACATTTCAAAGCTTGGTTTTAAAGAAAACTACCTTTTTTAGCTTTTGGTGGTCGGTGTTAATATTTTTCTCCCTAAAATACCCTTAAGCTCTATAGCTTTTCACCTGCCAACCTCACCCTTTTCAATGAGTCTTTCATCATTTCTATGTTTTTGCTACCAAAAATTGTTTCAGTTAACAAGTATCATTAAAGAATAAAACATATACATCTTTCAAATATGTTATAATTTAATAACCTATTTCGCAGCTTTAATTTCTCCAAAAAAATCATCTAAATCTTATATTTAGAACCAGAGGAAGTATACACATACATACTTACAAACGTAAGAACACATATACCCACCATTTGTTCTTGTACATCTCTTGGTATGTTGTGCTATTAAAGGAGCTTGACTTCTATATTTTCGTAAATTTATATATGATCCACTTATTCACCAATAACACCACCAAATTGAACTAGTTATCACCAATATATTCATCTATACAACTAGATCTCTTTAATTAGAAGATTAGATTTAGCAGCCAGCTAAACAAGTTTGAAGTACAGTGGAATGCATTTAGAGATTCCTATTGCTTTGGAGGGCGGGGATTTTTTTTCGACAACTAATCAAATTATCTCAAATATTAGGATACAAGGAGAAAAGGGATCTATACTATCGGTCCTATATATTAGGTGAGGGTGTAGGTAGTAAAGTGGGTGTTCGTTAATGATTTTGTGGGAATATAAAATTGAAATCGAAATTTTCTTTCTCTGTGGTGATTTGTTTTATGGTTTGGATTCGAAATTGTCAATGATATATTATCTGTTTGCTTTAACTGTTTTAATTTTGATGAGTCTTAGTTTCTTATATATGAAACTGGTGTGGAAATTAAATGATGAAATTTATTATGGTCTATTTGAGGAAAATAGGCGATAGAAGGCAATCCTCAACACTAGTACTTGGATAAGGTTTACATGAGGAAATTAGTGATTGAAGAGCGATTCTCATCACTAGGATTTGAGTATTGAAATAGGTGATCATAGAGCAATTCTCATCACCAGGATTTAAATATAGAAAAAGGTGATCAGAGAGGAATTCATCGTAATTTCATTGTGGTATCAAAATGTATAAATGGTGAGAGTTATGGATCATTGGGAAAATGGAGACAAGTGATATCGTTATTGGTTGATTTTGGTATGATGTTTATTTTTTAATGTGAAACCCTCATTAATAAGTCAATATAGACTCATCCCTCTCTTCAACATTTTTTCAGGTGTCTGTTATGCATGAAGATTCTGTGATGACAAGATTACTATGGAAGTATCAAGATCTTTGTGTTTATGATTAATTGTTTGCAATTGCTTATATTTGTTTAAGGCTTACTAGACTAGTTATAGTAACCGGGCTCGTCTAAATGTCGGTCATGACTGAAATTTTTGGGTCGTGACAAACTAGTTTGAAACACTTGAATCAAACTAGTGGTATTTTCTATGTATAAAAAGCATGACATGTCATTATTAGTCTTTTTTGTCGTACATCATTTAATATAAAATAAGATTAAAGTTCTTGTGTTCCGCCCCACCAATTTGAAACCTTAGTGATGAAGGAAAAATGGTAGGTCCGGTTTAGTGAAAATTAAAGCGAAGGTATTATTATAAATCAAATCCAGCTTCATTCTCGCTGGTTCACACAATAAAATCAATACGTACACTTCTATATCATCATCACCATCATCACCACCACCATTCTCTGCAGATAATCAACATGGATCCAAACGAAGAAATCATCCAGAATCCTAATGCTGTTGTTGATTATGTCTCGTCAACCATGGAAGAGAGGAAGAGAAGGCGAATGATTTCCAAAGGAGAGTCAGCTAGAAGAACAAGAATGAGGAAAATGTGGTACCTGGTAGATCTGAGATCACAGATGATGAGACTCAGAACCGAGAACGATGAACTTGTTCATAGACTGAAACGTGTATTAGAGTCCCATGATAGGGTTGTTGAGGAGAATTCTATGCTTAGTGAAGAAGCTTCACATCTTCGCCTAATGGCTATGTTGAATTCTTTGAAACAGCTCATCATCACCGTCATCATCAATAACCTTATAACCTTCTTCTTTCTTCCTAGCCTTCCGAGGAGGCCGTCCAGAGAAGAGGATAAAGATTACTTTTGAGATATAGTTAAACAGGTTCAGATTAGAGAACTACTTTCATCACACACACACACACACACACACATATATATATATATATATATATATATATATATATATATATATATATATATATTAGACTAGTCAATCTATACTAATGAAGTGTTATATCAAATGGGTGGCTCAGGTTAAATAATTTTATATTTTTCCTTCTATTTTTTTGCCAACAATGTTTCCTTCCTTGTTGATTAAAGGGTATGTATGCAATTTTACGTACTAAAGAAGTGTTGTGTAAGAAGTATCTGGCACACAGATATATTTTAATTTTAATTTTAATTTAAATAGTGCAATTTATCTAATGAATAGTGTTGCTCTAGTACCAACATCTAAAACATCAGAACATGTTTCCAAGGATACAATTTTACCAATAAACATTAAAAAAACGAGAAAACCAGCAGACATTATTTGTTTTTTCTCAAAAGCTCGTTAGACTATTAGACACACAATGGATATGCTATGGAATAGACGAACACCAGGGAAATAAACAGCACCCCAGATCTCTGGTCTTACTTGATCCCTTCCATAACCGTGCCCCTTTGTATGTTGGACCAAAAGTTCTCCCCAAATACAAGAACATAGATGCATATTGTAAAAAGTGTAATTACTAATTACAAATTAGTAAAATAGTTTACAACAATCCTGCAAAAAAATAGTTTACAACAAGTGAATGTATATACGATATTTCAAATTAAAAAAAAGTACAACCTCATGTTTCTTATAATAGGAGATTTTAGATTTGGCATTCTTTTCTTTCAAATTCATAATGATTTTTCCAAGATTAAACAAGGACAATTTTGAGGAAACAGTCTCAACATCGCGCATGATGATGATCTTTATTTATTCTAAAAAGTAGTACCGTATATTAGGGACTGGAGTTATTATTAAAAACCAAGAAAATCGTTTTTTTTTTGTTGTAAAAAGCTAGAAAAATCTTGTAAATAATAAAAAGCTAAAAATTTAACTTTATATAAAAGCTTTTAAAAACGTAAATGTAGGTCATACAAGCTCATACCAGTTCTTTACATGGGTTTTGTTTATTTTGGCCCAGAAACTAAGACTAGCTTAAGTCGTATATGAAGTTTGATTGGGCCAGTTCGCTGAACAATTTTATTTTATACCTAACTTTTTTTTTGAGTAAAAAGGGTATTTATATTACCAAATTGAACCGTACATACTGTCATACAATTGGTTATACCTAAACTTATTACTTTACAGTATCAGTGCCCAAGTTTTTAATCCAAGTAAATTCGAATTTAAACATTTTTTTTGGACAAAGGAAAAGTACTTCATTGCAACTGAAAGAGTAACAGTTTACAATAAGTTTAAACAAAAATCATAACAGTTTCAGCCAATACCCTCCCTCACCGGGTACCCTGAACTAGAATTAAAGTCTGCAACACAGATAAGATGGAGAGGGGTTGGGGGCGCCATAGAATTGGAACCCCAAGACAACCCCTTTACAGCTAATTTGGCTACCCAGTCCGCAGCCAAATTACAAACTCTAGGAACATGAGAGAAAGAAAACCGAGAGCGGGACAAAAGGTCCTGGGCTTCCTCCACCCATTTCCTAGCAGGCCAAAAAGGACACATCTGTCCATCATTGACTGCCTTGACAAGTTCCAGACAATCTGACTCGACCTCCATAACAGGAAAGAGAGCTATCTCCACATCACGAAGTGCTTCCACAAGGGCCACTGCTTCACATTCGAACGGCGAGCTGGCTAAGACCTATTTCCCAAAGTGCAAAAGTATAGAACCTGCATAATCACACAAAACATAGCCAATAGCACCAGTGTTAGACTGCTGGTCAAAAGAGCCATCAATGTTCAACTTAAGATGTCCACTACAAGGGGGGACCAACGATGGAATACGGGCTCCGCTTGAGCAAGCTCGCGTGCCGCTATGGACCAGCCCTTGGCCTTCCATAGAGCCTGGGAGCCTGCTTCAGCTGAGTTTAATATCCAATCTGCATTAAAAGCCTGTTGGTCATACAATTCAGAACACCTGCTTTTCCAGATATGCCACATAATATTAGAGATTAGAGCCTGGACAAACACATCATGCCTAGTATTATTCCACATTGAGAGCAACCAATCCTCTATTGTTCTTATCCCCTCCTCAGTAATCCTAAGCGCTAAAGGACTAGCAAACCACAACCTCCTCACAGGTTCACACAAGAGTAACATGTGTTCTAAAGTTTCAGGACCATTTTTGCATCTCGGACACTCTGCGACCATACTACATTTTCTCTTATGCAGTGCTTCCATAGTGGGAAGCGAACCCGCATAAACCCTCCAAAGGAAATGTTTCACCTTTGGCTGAGTTTTCTGTTTCCATAAGCTCATCCATAGGTCTTGACAAGGCCTACTAGATGACCCTGGCTGTCTCTCAGCCGCTCTCAAAGTCTGCTCCTGAAGAAATCTATAGCCAAGTTTCACAGAATATACACCATTCTTACTCACAGTCCAATGTACTCTATCTCTTCTATTCGCTAAACCCAAAGGAATGGATAAAATATTATCAATGAATTCAGAGGGTAATGTCAGTCCACTCAACTCCTATCTAAGCCCACCAATCAACTCCTCCACTTTCTGGGTTCTATGCTCACCAGGCACCAACTGACTAGGAATCACAAAACCCTCCACATTGGGTATCCAAGGATCCGACCACAAATTAACTGTTACCCCATTACCAATTTCCCAAAATAGATGACCTTCCAGACAAGTTCTCCCTTCTAATATACTATTCCAAGCCCACGAGGCTCTACCTCCCCGCTTTGCCTCCATAAAGGAACAATTGGGGAAGTAAAGCCCTTTTATCATCTATACCCACCAAGCATTAGGTTCTGTTAAAATACGCCAACACTGTTTCCCTAGAAGAGCCTTATTAAATTGCTGAAAATCTCTAAAACCTAGACCCTCATTCTTCTTCCCCACTGCTAATTTATCCCATGCCTTCCAATGAATCTTATTCCCCTCTTCCTTCTGTCCCCACCAAAACCTAGCTAGTATTTGGTTAAGTTGCTCACATGTAGTTTTTGGGCAGAGAAAATAGGACATCGAGTACACCGGGATTGCATTAGCCACTGCCTTAATTAAGGTTTCCTTACCAGCTTGAGATAAAAACTTTTTATTCCAGCCCTGCACTCTATGCTTGGCCTTTTCCCTAACAAAAGCCAGGGCCTCAGTCTTTGCTCTACCCCACAGGATAGGGAGCCCAAGGTAGTTACCCGGGGAATCCTTCCGAGGGATATTAAGCGTTGCTGCTATATCTTCTTTCTCATCACTCGTTAAACAACTAGCCATAAAAACACTAGATTTCTCATAGTTAATTCTTTGGCCAGAGGCTTGACAATAATCCTCCCACAGAGATTTAAGAAGCAAACAATCTTGACTGGTAGCTTGGATAAAGAATAAAGAGTCATCAACAAAGAAACAATGAGTAAGTTCAGGACAACTCCGGGCCATTTTAATCCCTCTCAAGTCCCCACGTCTCACATGCTCATTAATCATACACGATAGCACATCCGCTACCATGATAAACAAGTATGGGGACATGGGGTCTCCTTGTCTCAAGCCCCGCCCAGGTTTGAAATGGTCAACAGTCTTACCTTCTAATTTGACATTGAAAGAGACTGAGTGGATACAAGCCATGACTAACTCCACCCATCTATCCTCAAAACCCAGTTTCCTCAACAGAGCTTCTAGGAAATCCCATTCCACTCGATCATAGGCCTTGTTCATATCAATCTTAATGGCAATCTCTCTCTTTCTTTTCTCTCTTAAGGTAATGGAAGGCTTCATGTACTATGAATATATTGTCCTGAATATGCCTCCCCGGGACAAAGGCTCTCTGTTGTTCAGATATCAACTTAGGCATCACACATTTCATTCTATTAGCTAGGATTTAGGAGATGATTTTGTAGCAGAAATTGCATAAACTAATTGGTCGGAATTGACCCACAGATTCCGCTACATCTACCTTAGGGATAAAAACCAGATTAGTGATGTTCATACTCTCTAGGCCCACCTTACCTTCAAAAAAATCCTGGACCATTTGCACTACAGAATCTCCTACCACCTCCCAAGACTGGTGATAAAAAGCTCCTGGGAAACCATCCGGCCCAGGCGCTTTAAGCCCACCAAGTTCATGAGCAGCCTGCCGGATTTCTTCAACTGAGAGTGGTCTAGTCATGGCTCTATTATCTTCCTCACTGACTACAGGGTGGATGTAGCTGAGAACTGATGCAAAGTTTCTTGCCCCACCTACACTAAACAGAGATTTGTAGAATTGACTAAAGCACTCCTCAATCTCTTGCTCCTCCTCTACCCAAGTACCCCCTTCATTCCTAATCCTCACCACTTTATTTCTGGCCCTATGTTGTTGTGTAGTTCTATGGAAGAAGGCAGTATTGTCATCCCCATCTTTTAACCAAGACACTCTTGCCCTCTGAAGCCAGTATTTTTCCTCTCTCTCCTAGAGTTCATCTATTTTTTTGCTAGATCCTTAGCTCTATTATCTCCATCTTTATTCCATCCCCCTTCACAACACTCCTTAAATTCCCCCATCAATTTCTGGATTTCTTTTTTATTATTTGAGAATTCTTTTTTACTCCATTCTATCAAAAACTGTTTCATTTTTTCCAGACATACAACCAGATCTCTATTCTCACCTAGCGCCCCTTCGCATATCCTCCCCCACTCTCTAGCTATCATATTATGGTAATCCACATGATCAGTCCACATAATCTCAAATTTAAACTCCCTAGAACCATACAAACCTATGTAAACAGGTTGAATTAAGAGTGGAGTGTGATCAGATCCCAGAGGTTCAAGAGTACATACCTGAGCCCGAGCGCATGCTTCTCTCCATGCACTATTGCATAATGCTCTGTCCAGCCGTTCCATCACATGCGCATCATTCTCCCTATGATTAGACCAGGTGAATTGTAAGCCTTTAGCTCCCATATCCCATAAGTGACATTCATCAAGGAAACTTTGAAAGTCGCAAAAAGTGGAATCTGACCTGTGTCCGCCACCCTCCTTCTCAGCATTATAATTGAGCTCATTAAAGTCTCCAAAACACAACCACGGAGTCTCCTCCCCCGGATCAAGTCTGTGCAGTTTAGGCCACCACTCCCTACGTTCCCTCTCAGTTGGAGGCCCATATATCATTGTCACATAGCCAATAACAGGATCCAAACCACTACTCACCTTCACATGTATGAAGTTGCGGTCTTTGAGGACTAAATCAATCACTATGTTACTCTTCCACCAGAGCGCTAAACCTCCACCAGTGTTAATTGGTTCAATATAATCCGCATAGTCATATCCCAGACGCCTCCTATTACGCTCCACTTTATTGATGTTTGCTCTGATCTCAGATAAAAAGACCAGAGGAGGCCTATATTTGTTGCATATAAACTTTAAGTGCCGACCTGTCAGGGCAGCCCCCACACCCTGACAGTTCCAACCTAAAAGACTCATGGCGCCTCGGTGGTCGATGCAGGACGACCACCAGACCTTATCCTTCTCTGGAACATCACCGACTCCTCTGGCAGAGTTGATTTCCTGCTCTGCCAACCTGCCTGGGCTAACTCCACCTTAACATCCACGAGTCCACCCTCCTGGCTTCTAGCACGGTTGCTTTTCTTCTTTGATCGTTTAGGCCCCTGTTTCTTACTCTCGGTCTCCTCTTCAGACCTGACTTTCTTCAGTACAACCTCTTCTTGTTGCGAACCCACATCATCCTCCCGCTTCCTCTTCAGGGTGATACCAGCCATCTCCTGAACTAGCACATTCTCCAAAGGGGAGACCTTATAAAGTGTCATCAGATTCCTTTGTACCATCATCAGGCAACTCTACAAAATACCCATCAGATTTCCACTCTCCTTGCATCTTAGCAGTTATCTCATTCTTGAACAAGCACCTCTTAGCACTTGGATTCAAATCAACAGCCACCGAACTGCCCAAAGCACCTTCTTGTCCTGTTTGCTTCCTTTCCACCCCTTCTTCCATCGGTTGTTTCCCTTTCCTATCCTCCTTTTCCTCAGAAGAACTAACTTTTTCCTGTCTCTTTCGCTTCGCTGACCCTTCCTTATCAATACCCTCCTCCCCCAAGTTTGAGGATGCCACAGTGCTCACTTTCCCATCTGAGTTCTTTCCTGTATCTGTATCTTTTGATGATCCACTCACATTTCCACCATCCTCCGGCGAAGTATCCGGCTCATAACTCTTACCCCCCTCTCCGTCGGCTTCTTGAATCGTTTATCCAACTTAGCTGGACTATTTACTTCATCCTTTTCTTCACCTCCCTCACTCATCTGGACTGATTCACACATAGGCATAGACTCTGATATCTCCATTCTGTCTTCAACCGAAGGATCCACTTGCCTAGCCTCCCTAATTAGTGGTTCCTTTCCTTTCCCTTCCACCTGCATCACCTTAGTGGTGTCAGATTGACTACCACCTCGGCTGGTCTTGGACGAAGTTTCTTTCCTCATACTAATTTCCACTGTATCACCCCCCTCCGGATCATGCATAACCAAGGCTGAAAGAATTTTCTGTGGTTTAGCATACAAAGCCCCTGTGTATCTCCTCTGAGAAGAATCCAATAAAGACATTTTAAAGGGCACATCACACTCATCTTGCCCATGCCCAATAACTCCACATCTAAAACAATAACCTCGCAACTTCTCATAATTTACCCGAGCCCAAAACCGATCCCCCTGCGGAGTCGGAATACAAAGCCCAGTAAGCAGAGGTTTTTTCACATCTATCTCCACCCTTATCCTCACAAAATCCCTATAACACCCATTCATCAGCTCAGGATCTTCATATCCTTTGACTATGCCAATCTTAGAACCCAACCTCACAATATTTTCTCTATTCTGGAGGTCCCAAGGAAGGCTACTAATCTGTACCCAAACTACACATCTAGACATATCAATTTGCTCAATCCGCTTACCATGCTCCCACTTTTGTAAATTCAGCAGATTACCATTTATAGTCCATGGGCTATCCCTCAACACCTTATCGATATCTCTAGGATTATCAAAAGAAAAAACAAAGACATTATAATTCTCAACACTTACCCCCACTTTGCCTCTGGGCTTCCAAGCACGTTGAATCAAATCTTTCAGAACTTCCATCCCCTGTTTTTTCGATGCAAACAGCTTCCCCACCAGTAGTTTCTCGCCATCCCGCTTACTGGAGCTTTCACCCCAATTCAGATCTACTTCATACTGAGAAACATCCTCCTCATCCCAAACTTCCATCATATCATCCTCCATACAGACCAGAACCAAAGGCAGATCTCACACTATATGCACTTAACCCGAGCTATTCAAATCCAGCAAGACCACACAGCAGAGACAAATCCACAGAGCTTAAGCCACAAGATCTCAAGACCCACTAGAAGCAGAAAGTACCACGAGCAGATCCCAAAGACCACAAATCGCCGCCACCGCCAACTACCTTCGCTCGAGACAAACGGCCTACAAGACAAGCACCCCACCTGCGATTCAAACCAGATCTGAGAAGACCCAAATCGCCGTTCACCGCTGCCACCCAAACCCCAAAACCAGATCTGAAAATCACCTCCGTAAGACACACCACCCAACCCGCGCCACACTCGGCCAGTGAAACAAAACTCTCCGGAGCCAGAGACCCACGTAAAGGCACCGCCACACGACGGCCTAAGACTGCAGGGTCGCCGTCGCTAAACCCTCAGTGTTTCTACTCTCCAAGCTGAGAGGTTTTCTCTCTCCAAGATGAGAGGTTTTTAATCGTATATGTCGCCTGACTTGTGCCTGTTTAAGTGTGGGAAAATATCCGAATTTAAACATTTAGATGTATCCTTTTATGTAAAAGAAGATAAATAAAATTTTGATGAAGTGATATTACTTTTGATTTGTGAATATTAGTTCATATGGTTGTATGGAAAATTAGAGGGCAACTTCTTAGTTTGAAATCTAGTGGGATATGGAAGAAAATTTACATCACAATATTTACTGTAATTGATTATATATTCAAGAAGAAAAAAGTAGTATTTATAAAATCATTCATTAAAATAATATAAATGAATGTCGAGCTGGATTAGTGTCATTTTTACTTGTATAAACATTAAAATTATTTTTAGTAATCCACTTAACAAAATTTGATCGAAATACCAGACAATAATCGGGTCGCCGTCACTTGCTAATTAGCCACCTGTAGGCAACTAAAAAAAATATTCGTTTACTATTTTCTGTCATTCCCATTAGCATTCTTGGAGATTCCAACTGCACATAAAAAATAGTTTAAATTATGCACCCAAAAAATAATCAAAATTATGAATTATTGTTCTAGTAATGCTCTCTATTTAAAATCAATTTGTGGTTTCTCGAGTATCTTAAAAGTATTTTTAATATCACGTCCTAACTTAAAGATTTTCTGATATAATTTTGGTTTTAAGGTACTTCCCTCGACAGTACTGACTACCTAAACTTGAGAAAATGAACATAGCGATGTGAACTTACGATATTGAATATTGCTAAAAAATTTTATGGAATTGCATGGGTGTATCATATTGTGTATTTGTGTTGAAAAAAGTTTTATTAGAATAAGTATTATGGAAAAATAGTATATTTGTTATGAATACTTAAATTAGTCTACTATATTAATTTATTGTTATTGAAAAGTATTTAAGGGTATTGGCTGTAACTTAATCTTATAGGAGGCTACTATGAAGATATTCCCTTCAATTTTATGAAAGAGCTTGAAAATCATATTAGCCTAAAGAAGGGAAAAAAATCATTGTGCATGCATGTGTCACCCATAAATTAATTACTCTGAAACAATAAGGAAGCACCATTAGGATCTACATTTCAAGGCGTATGACCTTAATAATTGAAGCACCACGCGTTGTAAAGGCACTTTACAGTTAAAAATATATTCGCATATGCCTACAGTCATTTTCATAATTATAAATGAAAACAGAGAGTTCACCAGTTATATATTTTTAAGGTACGAGAAGATTTAGGACATGTCCAATATTAAATTGTCATAAATAACTAATTTCTATAAATTAATTAACCAAATTTGATGAAACATGTACATGAGTGGGTCTCCATATTATTTAAGGAATGCATGACAATGATAGAGTATGGCAATGATAGAACTTATCCTATTTGTAACCATCACTGGAAATTTTAATTTGGTTACCTAATCCAAGACTTTATTTGATTATAGTAGAAAGTGAAACAAATGGAGGGAGTATTTATTGGAAGAAGAGAAATAAAAAATGGTTTGGGTTGCGTGCGTTAATAAGAACATAACATAACCAAATACCCTATTCAAAAAAAACAGAAGAGAGGAAGGAAAGTTAACATATCAAAGTTCATTTGGACCGTTTAGATTTATTTTTTACATATCGTTATTAAAAATGTTTAATAGATACAAAATATAAAATCAAATATATATAGATCGATCAAATGAGATTTAGATGGCTTAGAGATGTTAACTCTCTTTATCGATACTTTTTATGAGTGATGAAACCAACTTATAATAATGACTTAGGAGATTTAGAGTTGAGAAAATGACAAAAAAAAAATACCTTTCGGATTTAAAATTTCAAATTAAAAATATTATATTGATTAATTGAACATATGTATTAACTCGTTGAATATAAGTATAAACAAGTGCAAATCAACTAAAATTTTGAAATGTGAAAAGTAGTTTTGGTCAGTTTCTCTGTAAAGTTTAGAGTGGCCTCACAAGTTTGTAAAAAGTTATAATAAGAGATATTTATGAAAATAAAATAATTAAAAATAAAAATAAAAACAATTTAATTTTAGGGATAATTAATTTGATGTCCCACTACTGGAAATAAGGTCTTTCACGACCACAATATTGGGCTTTTCACGACCACAAATATGTGGTCGTGGAATCCCGCGTCGTAAAAAAGTGTGTTTTTCACGACCACATGTTTGTGGTCGTGATAGATAGGACCTATCACGTCCACACTTGGATAAAAATGGACGTGGTAGCCTCTTAGGAGGCACCAAATTTGGAGCCTCCTAAGAGGCTATCACGTCCACACTTGATAAGTGTGGACGTGGTAGCCTCTTTGGCGTCCACACTTATCAAGTGTGGACGTGGTAGGTGGACGTGATAAATCACGTCCACACTTTCGAAGTGTGGACGTGATAGGGTATCACGTCCACACTCCCTTATGTGTGGACGTGAAAGGGGTTTTTTTTTTTTTTTTTACTTTTTGTAAATGCATTTTATAGCCATCTGCATTCTTGCAGATCATTTACAAACCACTGTCAATACCATACTACTGCACAATACAGAATACCAGAGCAATTGCAAAAACGTATCCCATAAATATTACCTTACTTAGACAACAAAATACAAAAGGCATAATCTAAGTTTTATATCTTTGCCTTACTAGTAATATAAGTTCAAAATTTAGCTACAACAATCTAAGCCTATACAATTTCTGCCTCACATAGTGATTAAAAATTCTGCAAGTGCGTTTCGTACAAAGTCAATATCCTCATCTTGTTTAAATGAGTCAGTACTAAGTCCATAAAGTCCCTCCAAAAGCTGCAACATAATTAAACAATATTAAAAAAGACAAGGAAAGTACCACTTACAATTAGAAATCACTATTTTCTTGGAGATATATGTTAGAAGCGTGCATACCTTTTGGAATTTCCTCCCTTGCTTAATTTGATCTTGATATACAATATCCAGCATGTATTTGCAGACATAGTATCCGCACTCTACAGCGCCCCGCTGTCTTGGACACTGATAAATCACAGATAATATCAGCAATATCATGGTAGTTCGGGTATGACTAAAAGTAATATAAATGAAAATGAATATAAAAATTGTTTTTACCTTTACGTTTATAACATTAATCGAAGTCTGACTAGCTGTGTAATAATCAGTATCTTGAGCATCATGCCATTTTAATATTCCTCTTCAAAAGAGACAAAATCATAACAATAATGTTATATATAGTATAAAGATATATTATTATCAACCATAAAAGTAAAAAAAAAAGAGAAACTTACTTGTGGAAGACTTTTCTGTGATCGTTGCTAATAAATCCCTCTAAAGAGTCAAACCAAAAAATCCTGAACTCTTTCGGGCAAAGTATAGCCAGAGTCCAATGTCCACTGAAAGATATAAGTGAAAATAAATGTTAATTAACCTAAGACATAACATTTAATATTGTGTAAAAGATAACTCATTACCAATTCAAAACGGGGGCGAAATAAAGAGTGCCGCAATCAAGGCCCATCTGCAGCTCGACGTAAGATTGCATCTCCCAAAAATGATCCTTCTTACTCTTTTTAAGTAATTTCAAGGCGTTTTCATCATAAGCCAGTCTAGAAGGGCATAGAAACCGGCAAAACTTTTCCTTTGGGGTTCTTTGGCATAAACTGTGACAGTACCTATTAGACATGGCGAAATGGATTAGAACTTAAAGTCTCATTACAATATTCAACTATATTGATAAAAATATGACACACTTACCAAACGGCCAAATCAAGCCAGCTTTGCTCAAACTCTTCCATCATCAAGAACTCCTTAACGTCTCGAGAACCTTGCAACCAAATCTTCTCCTCTACTAGTGGATTGACGACTCCAGCAGGTATTGAAAGATTACGCTCAAATCCAGGTTGCATCGTCCACAGCAGATTCAGATATGGGTACTTCTCACCATTAAAATTCTGAAAATAAGAAACACATCATCAGTACACACATATATCAATAACATTGTTAATAAAGGTCAATTCATAGACAATTTGAATACCTGTGGGAGAAGAATTGGTGGTTGAGCTTCTTGAGCTTCTTGAGCAGTATCGAACACAAGCCTTTTAGGCCAAACAATAAAGTTCTTCATTGCTTGCCCTAAAGTTGTGACCTCTTTAGTACGAAATGGAACACATGTCATTTCTTGGCCCTTTATCACGGAAATGACTGTCACTTTTACTTGATCATCCCGGATAGACCTGTTATGAATGATGGTGTGATTTGGGTACTTGAGAGCCTTAGCAACAGGGTGTAGGCAAGGCTCGTCAAGATGCAAGTAGCACTCCTCGTGGTAGTCATCAAGAGGATCAGGTGCACTTGGCTCATTCATTGTTGAAGTTGTTCTTTGGGAAGCTTGAAGAGCCTCTAACTGTGATGTAAGATATTCAAACCTCATTTGCCATTGGCTCTCCCGTTCGTCCATCCGTTCGTCCACCCGTGCATTCACCATTGCATCAAGCTCCTCAGTGGACATTTTAGGTCGAGACACCACTCGTTTTTTGGGCCCAAAAAATTCCTTTGCCCCAACTCTCCCAGAAACTCCTACAACTCGGCTAGGGTTGTCTAATCTCCCTAGCGAAGTTGCTAGGATGTCCATTCTGGGGTCCTGCGGTGTCCAAGACCCCTGAGAAGATTGCTCCTCCAGTTCATTCTGTTACAAAAGTGAACAAACATTGATTAATATACAATAATATCCTACGTAAGTGTTTAAATACAATTTATATAGCACTCACAATTCGGTTTGCCACCGCTTCAGCCTTGTGACTGGTATATTTTCCAGTTGGTCTCTTCCTCCGGGTCGCTGCCCATGTTACATGGCGTTGGAGGTCAGGTAAAGGTTCTAAGACAGTGGAAGATGACTCAGCTTCCATAGATTTCCGCTGCTCCTCCCACTTTTTTTGCCGCTCGGCTTCCACATAATCAGTCATCCAATCATACCCCCCACGGGACATGGTATGATTATACTGATTTTGAGCCCGAATCTCTGCTTGTTTTTTGCTTAACTCCTATGTACCACAATAATAAAATATTAATAATACAGGTACACAGATTAAAACCAAGTTATGAACTATACATGTATAGTAGATATACCTTAAATGCTTCAGACGTCCGATATTTAACAAACTCCTTCCATTTCTCTGGTTCAATATTGGGATATGCTATACATGGATCCTCACCCATTTTAGACCCCCCAAATATGTAGTCCTTGGCAATGTTATATTTGAATTCACTAAACCTTTTTGCAATTTTTTGCCAAACGAACTCTTTAAAATCTTTGGTATCCGGCACATCCCAATATTGCTGCAATGAAAAAACAAATATGATTAGTGATTAGTCACCACAATATCTCACAAATATGGAGTTAAAATACGAATGTACATACATATACATCCAACCAACATTGTTGCTTAACATCGTCATTAACGTGTTTCCACTCATTTATTGTGATGTCAACTCTGTTTCTCGCCACTGTTCCAAGATAACTTGAAAATGGCTTTGCAGTTGGCCCTTTAGGCCTATTCTTTTCATCTAGTTCCAAATGGTTTTTCTTCTTATCCTCACAAATTGGACATGCCTTATGTCCCTTGACACTATATCCTGAGAGATTGCCATATGCAGGTAAGTCATTGATTGTGGTAAATAACAAAGCTCGCAACTTGAATGTCTCCTTTTTGTATGCATCAAACACATCAACACCTTCATTCCACAACATCTTCAAGTCCTCGATCAACGGAGCAAGATAAACATCGATATCGTTCCCAGGCTGTTTCGGTCCCGAAATCATCATACACATCATAAGATATTTCCGTTTCGTGCACAACCAAGGTGGAAGGTTGTAAATGACAAGCAAAACTGGCCAAGCACTATGTTTGCTAGAGACACTCCCAAATGGGTTAAATCCATCTGTACAAAGGTCGAGACGGAGGTTTCTAGGATCACTAGCAAACTCTGGAAAAACTGAATCAACCTTTTTCCATTGAGGAGAGTCAGCAGGATGTCAAAGATATCTAGAATCAGAATTTCTCTGATCACAATACCACCTCAGATTCTCTGCTTCTGTTGCATTCGCGAACAATCGTCTAAACCTTGGAACTATTGGAAGGTACCACATTACTTTCGAAGGTTCACCTTTTTTTGGTTTGTTTGTCTCTTCGTCGTCGTCGTCATCATCAGCACCCTTCCTCTGTTTATACCTTGGCTCCTGACATCTTGGACACACATGTAACCCTTCATATTCATTTCTATATAAAATACAATCATTGGGACAAGCATGTATCTTCTGATACTCCATACCCATCTTACTTAGCATTTTCTTGGCCTCATACATTGTCTTCGGAACCGCATTGTTATCCGGGAACATATCGCTCAAAGCTGCGAGCATTTTCGAGAAACCCGCGTCTGCCCACCCATTTTCCGTCTTTATTTCTAGTATTGTTAGAATGAAGGTCAGACGGCTATACTTCTTACACCCTGGAAACAAAGGTGTCTCAGCATCACCACGCACTTTGTCGTACTCGTCTGACACAACAAACGACTCCGCTGCGATATCATTTATCATGTTGTCCATGCCAACATCGCAAACATATTCATCATCATCATTATCATCCACCTCCGCTGCTTTTACATGTTCCACGGTAGTTCCCAATTCCCCATGCCAAATCCACTTCCTATATCGGCGATTGATCCCCTCACAAATAAGGTCATTCCTTATAGAGTCAAGGCTCTTGCGATCAACATTCACACACTTCACACAAGGGCACGGGTACTTTCCATTCTTACTCGCCACATTTCTTTTGGCAAATTCAATAAACTCTTCCACCCCGTTTTGATATTCTTCACTAGTTCGCAAAGCATCCATCCAAGCACGATCCATTGGAGTAATGTGTATAATATGTATATACACTTGTCTTCATTAAAAAGAATATAAGACAATTGAACCAATCAGAAGACTATTTATGGCAACCTAAAACAGTCCTAATCAACAACCAAAAACAGCCTCTCCAAGAAACTAGAGTCTATTTACATGCAATTTTTACTACCCCTTCCAGCAAAGAAAACAAGCTTTTTCCAGCAATTATTGCTAAATAGAGCAGCCCAAAACACTCTTAAAATGTCCAGAATAGTCAACCAAACAGTGTACCAAATTAAGTGTAAATCAGAATTTACCACAAATGCACAAACCAAAAGCTAGAATTTGATATTCAACAATAGAAGCAATATTTAAGCCAGCAAATGAACCAAATATAATCACAATAATCAAAATAACAATTAACAATCTATTACCAAAACCAAATAAAATCAGTAATTCCATTGAGCTTATAAAATCAGTCAAACAATATTTCAATGCTTAAAATGTCTTACAGTGGGCACAAACTATATTAAAAAGCAAATACAAAAAATAAAAAAACAAAGAAAATACAATGAGAGAAAAATAAAAAAACAAAAAAAAAACTCACCTAGGAGTGTGGCGGCGGCTGAGGCGGTGTTGTTGCTGCTGTTGTTGAGGGCGGCGGGTGAGGAGGGAGGAAGAGGGCGGAGGGAGGAGGAAGGGCGGCGGGTGAGGAGGGAGGAAGAGGGCGGAGGGAGGAGGAAGGGCGGCGGGTGAGGAGGGAGGAAGAGGGCGGAGGGAGGAGGAAGGGCGGCGGGTGAGGAGATAATGAGAGAAGAAGTGTGAGAGAAGAAGAGAGAAAAGGGAGGCGCAGAGAGTGAGTGCCAAAGTGGTAGTGAGTGCCAAAGTGTTGGAGGGAAATAAAAAAGGGTTTTGGCGCCAATGGGAAAAAAATTGCCCACCTTTCACGTCCACATTTGGGTATAAGTGGTCATGGAAGGGTCCCCTTCCACGTCCACACTTATAAAGGTGTGGACGTGGAAGGGGAGAACCCTTCCACGTCCACACTTAGAGTGAGTGTGGACGTGGAAGGGTCCCCTTCCACGTCCACACATATATATGTGTGGACGTGGAAGGGGACCCTTCCACGTCCACACTCACTCTAAGTGTGGACGTGGAAGGCTGGTCCCCTTCCACGTCCACACATTTAAATGTGTGGACGTGGAAGGGGACCCTTCCACGACCACATTTGTATATGTGGTCGTGAAAGATCTCCGCCTGGACAGTTATTTACATGTTATGCCACCGCATTTTTCATCAACGACCAACATTGGCTTTTTAGTCGTTAATTATGGTCGTGAAAAGCCTATTTTCTAGTAGTGTCCCACCTAACATATAATATAGAAAAGGTCCCACGAAATGACGAAATTAAAGTAGAATGCCAAGGGACATCACTCTAATTATCTTCAAAATCAAGAAAATGTTAGAATCTTAAGTTTTGATGATAACTAATAGACATCATAGACAAAGCAATCACTAAGTAATCTCTAGTATAAGCCTAAGACGTTGAAATCAGAATAAGACATAGTGATCAGGTTAAGACAAAGCAATCAAAGTACTATAGCAATCAGACTAAGAACTAGCAATCAGGCTAAGACATTGCAATCAGGCTAAGACATAGCAATCACAAATCATAGCAATCAGACGATGACATTGCAATCAGGATAAGACATAGAAATCACTAGAAGTTGCGATCAGGAACAATTATAACAAATATTTTTCTAAGTTAAAAATAGTGATCGGAATAGCGATCAGTGCAGTCTGATCGTAAGAGAATTAAGAAGCAAAAGTGAAACCTAAGATCACGGACTGATCGGAACCATAATCAAATAAGTGATTGAAGTGTCGAGTGATTGAAACTGTTATACTTTTAACATGTGAGTTAAGTGTGCAGCAAGTGATTGAAGTAAATGCGATCAGAGCCTGATCGGAGTGTCGAGTAAAAAGCAAATCAAGTACAAAAGTACACTGTCATGTTCAAAATGCTTTTCAGAAGACGTTAGACACATTCCTCCGCCATATATGCACTCAAGGCAACTTCTCTCCTGCAAGAAGTAATATTTGCTGATAAAGTTTGAAGGCGCATTTAATGTTCATTATCTTCTTCAAGCAACATAAGAAGAACCAAGTACCAAGCATTAAATGAGCTCAACGGATACAAGGTTTCTGGTGTTTGTCTCAAACGACTAACTTCTCCATTGAAGACTATAAATAGGCGAAGGACATTTATTGCACTTCACCGAAAATATTCAATTCTGCACCTACTCTCTGTCAAAACATTCAAGGCCTATTGCGATCACAAAAGCTTAGGTGTTTAACATCATTTGTTCAGTTTGTGAACTTATACTTTGTTTTAAATCCTCTTCTGTTTTGAGGTTGTTCTGAAGCTTGAAGCTTTAGAACAGGGTTGTTACCTTAGGGTAGTA
This sequence comes from Mimosa pudica, assembly GCA_029929735.1. Lineage (NCBI taxonomy): Eukaryota > Viridiplantae > Streptophyta > Magnoliopsida > Fabales > Fabaceae > Mimosa > Mimosa pudica. Next base: position 6,604,790 of record JAKELP010000035.1, read on the forward strand.
AGGGGGAGTGTGAGAGAGTGTCTTACACTGTAAAGTTTCTCAGGTGAACTCGTTTATAAAACCTGAAATTAGTGGAACCCAACGAGGAGTTGGTGAACTGGACGAAGGCAAGAGTTTGGCCGAACCAGTATAAACTGTTTTGTGTTTTATTTTTAATTGTTTAAGTTTTTAGTTGAAGCACAATTCACCCCCCTCTTGTGCATCCTCGCTTTCATAACAATGTTCTCCTTGTTATTCTAAGCTCAGTTGTTATGACAGGTGCTCAATAACTTGTTACAGGTAGTCAAAATGTTGTTATTCAACGTCCAAACACTTGTTATCTTTAAAATAATAAAAGGAGGGGAAAAGATTCTTATTGACTTGGAAGATAATTAAAGTTAGGTCCCTTAGGACCCTACTTTAATTTGGGAAAATCCCAAATAAGTCCCTTCGAATACCCAAAAGTACAAGTGGGGAACCTAAACTTCCAAAAGGACCATGAAGGAACCAGCACCTATCTGTAATTTTAAAATTTTGCAAAAAGACAAAATAGCCCCCATCCTAAAACACAAATTCCTATCTCACCCTAAACCAACCCTAACACCCACCCTCTTCTCGCAATTTGTGTTTTAGAATGGGGGCAATTTTGTCTTTTCGCAAAATTTTAAAATGAAAAATAGGTATATAGTTCTAACTTTATTGGTACTCTCTCGAGTTTAAACCCTGAGTATGCAGTTACAATAATTAATTACAAGTAGCGAGATTTTCACATTATATATCTGCATTCCCACATACAATTAAGATAAGTCAATTGTTATAGCATGGATACCATACCAATAGGTAAATAAAAAAAATTGGTGTTACAACAATGAATGTAAGACTTTTGAGTGATAAATTAAAGGTTCCAAAATAATTGGGAGATTATAAATGTTCTCTCATTTATAATATCAATCTCGTCTTATTGTATTCCTAATAAATAAATGTTGAAATTATGATTTTATGGACAATTAAATATCAACTCTAAAATGATGTTTTCCCATTGAATTCAACTTTGTTCTAAAGTACTGGGAGGATTTCACTGTACCCTTACCACAACAAACTAACTTTCACTTGCACCCACACAATTAATTATGTTTTGGTCCAAGATAGTGTAGTGAAATTTCATAATTTTGCAGGGGGGAGTGGAAGATGATTTTCTGTCCACGGTGGAGCGAATTCTTCCAAAGTAAATTTAATACATAAAGAAAGGGTACGAAATTTCAACTAACGAACATAGATTGCTTTTGTATGCTCAAAATTTATATGGTTTGAAATTCTGTTGTGTTTTTAATTTAAAATCTTTACTTGATAAAGTTAAAGTTGCAAATAAAATTCAATGATAGTAATAATGGTATTTCATCTTAAGGTTTGTTTGTTTTGTCTTCCCCTTTTCCTCTCCCCCAATAATAATCCACATACATACATATATATAATATCAGAGTAAAACTCACAGCTCAAGCTTAAAAAGCTTGAAGAGATATTCTCATAGATTATAACGGAAAATCTTGTGGGGGGATATTCTCCCTCAATTTTTAACATGATATATATTCTTTTCTATCTCTCGAATAAATTAACTTTATTCTATTATAATGCACTAACGGAGTAAAATTAAATTTAAAAAGAGAAAATTATACAGACGTCAAATTAAATACAAGTACATGTATAATGGTCTTCCCTGCACATGCAACGAATGTAATTCAAATGGTCTAACATATCAGACATGTTCCTTTATTTGTTATTCTTTAATATGAGTGCTATATCCAAGTGCGTATATTTTATTCTTTATTAGTTTATTTATCTACGTATAGTAACTAACCTTGTACATTAATTCAACATTATCTCATTAGTTTTACTCCATTTAGCTATAGTGAGGAACCACCGAACATCATTTTAATATAATATAATATAATAAACAAACCCTTCCATCAATACCTGAAAAATAAACAACAAAATTGGATTTAAAGTTTATTTCACTTATCTTATTTTGAGACTGTTATACATTTTCATTTTTAGTTTACAATCTATAATATGTTTAGGATAATATTTTTTTAATAACATATTAAGTAATAATTTTATATGATATAATATTGAATTTTTTTAAGTTATATTTAAAACTTTCAAATCTAATAATCATAATATCTTTTAAAAAAACTTATTTAATTATTATGTTCTTTTTTGGCATAACTTGCATATACAATATCTTAAACTTTTTGTAGTTAAATGCTACATATGATGTCTGAGGCTGAAACATTCTCATTCTACAACGACCTAAAATGTGTTAATAGACTTAAATTATCATTTAAAACACATGGTTCATTTCGTTGAAATTTTTGTTACAAGTTACAACTAATGAAATATAAACGTGTGTGTACGTGTGTTGTGCGTGTGAAAGACATGTCTTCCAAGATTTATCACAGGCATCATAAATAGATTTAACCAAATCTTCGTTATCTTTTAACAATCAACTCTAAATAAATTGGGTGGAATAAAACATTATTACATTATTGTATTGAAGACAACATAATTCTTTCTATACCTAATTTTTTCTTGTACTTATTACAAAACTTCCGACTATTTGTTAAACAATCATGTCCATGTCCGCTTAATTATATATATAGACACGCACATATAGATATATATGTACACTCACATACATTTTTTAAATTACTTATCCACCGTACTCTTCTATATATAAATTAATCCCACACAGACTTGAATTCTCACGCATCAGCAAACTAAATCCCATAACTACAAAATCACTTATCTTCTTCAAGAACCATATAAATTAGCATCATCTTCTTGTAAATTTGCTGAGATGATGATCCAATTTCCATGTGAAACAAGAGAAATAATCTACACCAGAATCCCACAAGAACTTGTCCATCACAATCACCTTAACATCAATAACGTTGTTCTTAGTTCTTCGTCTACCTCAGATGATGAATCCGACGAGATCAGGAAGCAGAGGCGAATGATGTCCAACAGAGAGTCAGCTCGAAGGTCAAGGATGAAGAAAAAGAGGTACATGGAGGAGCTCACATTGTTGGTGATGAGACTCAGAAAAGAGAAACATGAACTTGTTCAGAGACTTAAACATATGATAGAGTTTCATGATAGGATTGTTGAGGAGAATGCTAGGCTTAGAGAAGAAGCTTCCCATCTTCGCCAAATTATGGTTGATACCTCTTTTATTTGTTATCCACTTGAGTATTGACTTTCATGGTCTTTGTCTTCCACTTGCTCGGTTTAATTTACGCGAAAGTTTTTGAAGAAGAAAGAAAGAAGCTACAGAATGATTTTGTGGGTAAAGTCATCAATTATATATCCTTATTCTTTATCAACAAAAAGTAAGTTCTTAAAATTCATTGAGAGAAGCTGGACCAGGTTTTATTATTGAAATTTGAATTCATTAGTGTGTGTGTGTGTGTGTGTGTGTGTTTTTTTTTGTGTTTCTATCATCATCTTCCTCTATCAATACCAGACACTACAAAAATATCAATTTTACAAAATGAAAGGGAATTAAGCTGTGAGATAATACATAAATGACCTTTTTGTTGTTTAAAAATAATATATATCAGATAAAGGATTAATGTTTATTTTTAACATTTTCTAGCAGTGAGAGAAGATGATGATGATAAAGCTATATGTGGAGAGAATTGAGGGGATTGAATGAGTTACAATTTTCTTTGTTTTCGTTTTCTTATATCTATTTTAGATATAATTTAAATGATTTATGGTGATGAGATGTGTAATGAGATGGATTGTTGGGTGTAATCTAGAGTGTAACATGTTATTTAATAATTAAACATAACTTGGAATATAGTAATGGAACAAACAATTTTTCTGCGGATACAATTTGGTCCAAACAATATTGTAATGTGACCTCTTGTTAATTACTACTCCTGGATCTGCAACACTCTTTTTCAATTACTATGGAGTAAAAATAGACATTGATCTTAACAATTTAGTAGGACTTGATTTAATATTCAATAATTTAATTCATCTTTCAGTTTTTCAATGTGCCACTTAATCTCTAATTAATAGTTATAAGCTCTAATATAACTTAATCTTCAATTGTTAGTGTTTCTAGGATTGTACTAGTGTGTGTGTGTGTGTGTGGTGGACTTGTGTCTGCATGTTTATTCTTGCAAATTAAAATGATCGTTGTAGAGTGATGACTGATGAGGATTGAGGTTATAAAAACATTCATAAAGATGGAATTACGTTGGATCAAAATATATATCATCTCCAAATTTCATTGATATGGGTAATAACTTTAAAATCTCTATTTTGTTTGCTCTGAGATAGAGAAAAAAAATTAAATATATATCTTAAAAGGAAGATAAACAATTCGTTTCCCATATTATAGAGTCAATAAATCATATTTAAGAAACTCATAAAATTAAATATATACTAGGCTCTTCTTTAATTCATTACGTAAATGCAAAACAAAGTGAGCATATGTGTCTGTCAATATATATCATATGCACTTGTCCACTGCTGGTAGATAAATTAGGCTAAAGTATACTTTTGGTCCCTTATGTTTTGCATGAAGTTTCAATTTAGTCCTTTATGTTTGGAAAGTACACTTTTAGTCCTTTTTTGTTAACACCATTAGTTTAACCAAACGGACAAGGCTAATTTAACAATTTTAAATGGTTATTAAATACTGAAAAATTGTTCAGATTAAAATATTTGAGTGTAAATATTCTTATATTTTCAAAATTTATCATTTTTTGTCCTATTTCATTATAAAATAATCATTTAAAATTTTTAAGTTAGCATTTTCCGTTAGGTTAAACTAATTAACGGTGTTAACAAAAAAAGGACTAAAAGTGTACTTTCCAAACATAAAGGACTAAATTGAAACTTGATGCAAACATAAGGGACCAAAAGTATACTTAAGCCAGATAAATTATTTGCAAGTTTCCTTTTAATTAAAAGATTTTCAACAAGATCACTCTGTAGAAAAACACTAATCACTAACCAAACAATTAATTGTCACAGAGACAACCATACTAACACTACAAAAAAGTAGTCGGTACTCAAATAAAAAATTTAAAAAAAATGTGAAGGATGTCGCACATTATAGTGCGACAAGAGACCTGTGTAAAAAACGTGTGAGACATAAACATGTCATGATGCGATCATGTGAACGTGTGAGACAAAACATGTCATGTCATAGGCATGTAAAAAACAATTATAGCACATTTTTTTCTTGCGCGACATAAACTAGTGAGACAAAACATGTCATGTCACGGTTATGTAAAAAATGCATTATAACATCTTTTTTCTTTTTTTTTTTGGTGAGAGCACTTTTTTTTCTTGTGTGACATAAACTTGCTAGTTAAAACATGTCATGTCGGGATCATATAAAAAATGAGATATATATGATGTTGCACCACAGGGCGTGACATCATTATTTTTTATAAAAAGTGATAGATGTCACGCCACAGAGGCATGATATCTAGCGCCACAGTGGCACGACATCTTTTTTTTTTAAAAAAAAGAAATAAGTAAATCAGAGTTTTTATAACCTTTAATCTCAGGAAACTTAAACTATATGTATACACTTAATTATTAATTTGTCCGTGACTAGTTGTATCTAGTACTATTAAAAATCAGCTCTCTCTTTTAGAATAATGTTTTTTTGTCATTCATCAAACTCTATAAAAAAAATACTACTTCTCATCATTGATCTTTCCTTCTCCAAATCTCCATTCCATGGGCGAAATGCATAAACATTATATATCCCTAGAATAACAATAGACTCTGATTTGTCAAAAAATTATTTAATGAGGATGTATATCTCATAATCTTGGGGCCCAACTAATTGATCAGTGTCAATAGCTCGCATTTTAATAATATTTTCTGATATGTTTCTCTAGTCCTAACTTGTTTTTATCAATTATTTATTATTCTAAAGTCTATTTTCTAATTGGGAAAGCATGCAGCGTGAAAGACGTGTACAAGTATATGCCATTAGTGGAGACTCAAAAAAATCGAAGTTAACATGCTTACGCCACTGATTATTTTAATTATATGCAAAGAATAATTATGACAACAATCTTACCAATAAACTCGATTGCCAATTGGAATATTCATCATCTTTTTTTTTATTACAAGAATATCCATACTTCTTCTTCTTCTTATAATCATTTTAAAGTTTTTTTATGGAAAGCAGTGGATAAATTTCACATTTTTAATTGTAACATCAAAACATTATTAGTTTTTAGAAATAAAAAATTATTAAATCAAGATAATTATTAGGTACACCATTAACATAACATCCATTAATAATAAACGTGTTAATAATAATTTTTTAAAATTTTAGTCATGCATGAAAGCATTTATCATTAAATGCACTCAATTGTGAAATTAAAAAGAAAACAAAGCATAAGTGCATACAGACTGGAAAAACTGACTTCAAATATATTTTTCGTTTTAGTTCATACATAATTAAAAATTAACATATAAGAATGACATGTATGAACTATGTCATTTTGGCTTCATGCTTCGATTGAGTAATTATTCTTACAGCTAGGAAACAACAATAAAGTTTTATCCCACTACTTGGGGTAGCCTATATAGATCTTACGATGTCATTATGCTCTAAAAAATTCTTACAATATTTTCTTTTTTTTCTTATTTTTAATTATTCCTAACAACTATTTTCTTTCTTCTTATATAATTATTTTATTATTCATGAATATATATATATATATATATATATATATATATATATATATATATATAACACCGACGTTAATAGGAAAAAATTTGTGCACGGATATTTCTTTGATTAATTAACTGCTTATTTTGTGGTCAAAAGGTTCTTATATATGCTTACAATATTGCTATTTTTAAATGTAATTACATTTTAATTTTAAAATAATACTTAGAGGAGCTAACATTACATGTGAATAGATTGCATCAATATGGTCCTTAGCCAGTTATGTGTTTCAATCAATCATTAGTTATCATTAATTTATATTCGTTCCATATTAATTTTATTTTATATCAAAGAAGACATTATTTTAATTAAGGTAGTGCGTGTCATGAGTTAGGCACCCGATCATTTCTCCACAAAAATCATTTATGGTGTTTTACGATCCAATGGCGTTTAATTTCGTTGTTCAACGTAACAATTTTTTTTAATATATATATTATAAACTTGTGGTCGTCGATTTTTTACGTTAAATTAATGTCTAATAGAAGAGAAAAGAGATTAATTAATGATGAGCGAGCATTTCCCATATCTATTAGATGAAACTGGTTAAGTAGGCTTGGCTCCGAATAATTAATTATATATTGACGAGAGCGTGGTGCTAAATAATTTATCATACAAAACTACACTTGCCAATTACCCGTCAGCAAGCAAGGGAAAATTGAAGTTGGGTTCTGACTAATTAATAAACCTTTAACAAAAAAACATTTCAATTTTATTAAAAAAATCGTTATTATTATTACTACAATTATGTAATGTACATTTGAATTAGCAATGAACATATTTTATTGTAGATGATCATGATTATAATAAATGACGTTGATTGAAAATAGTTTTAGGTTAAAAATAAGATTTAATAAAGGGCAAGTTGAGGGAAATGTGTTAAATATAATTGTTATAATATGAGTGCTAAATATTATTTCCAAATAGATTTCTCATATATCATTCATTAGATAACTCCAATTTTCCCTTTAACAAAATCGATTGACTTTACAATTCATTTATTGAAATCACTTATAGGTGTATATAATCACACAAAAAAGTAAGAATTATATATAATTGCGTACACTTATATAGTTGCATATAAAAATTATATATTCGTTAACAACAACAACAAAAAACAAGAAAATATATAACTTTGGAGATCATTTATATGTGAAAAACGTATTAAAATGAGTTTACTATTAAAATTGAAGAGACCCTAGATATCTAGCTAAATACGCGCCCAGTGTATACTATGATATTTATAAACATAGTAAAATAGGATTGCGCGTGTAGAGTTATTCCACTGGCTACACTGCGGCATAACCTATATGTCGACTTTGATAGTTACTACTACCTCCGGTCCCTAATGTAAGAGCTAGCCGCCAAAAAAACGCTTCTTAAGAAAACATGTGAATGTTAGTTGGGTGTCTGGAGTTAATGCTACTTTTCCAATATTGCCCATATTTATTATGGTACTTTTAAGAGAGAGAAATACATAAGCATTAATAAATATGAAAGAGAGTTAGGGGTAAAGTAGGAAAAAATGCATTAAATGAGGAGAGAATATTGGATGAGCTCTTACATTAGAGACCAAAACCATTCAAATTTTGGGCTCTTACATTAGGGACCGGAGGGAGTATAATTTATAAATTGCTAAAAGAGGCCACCAATTAATTATTATAATTACATTGTGGGTATTAATTAATAAAATATGGGGATTTGTGGAAAGGAAACATTTTGTATGGGTAGGTAGGAGTAGGATGTCGCAATGAACACAGAGCTTATCGTATTTCAACCAATGACATCAAATATTGGTGATCTCAGCTGTTTAAGAGAAAACAAAAGGGAAGAGACACAGAAAGAAGAAACGTAAAAGTTAGGGGTTGCCATTTGCACTGTGGGGACTGAAGTTGAGACAAATTATTGGGTATCATATGTCAAGAGAGGTCTTGTATATATGTAATCCAACTGACACATGTACTTGTTTCAATAAGGCTTTTTAATGCATGATATTGTGCATGGTTTAATTAGTGTATGAGTTATTGCAAAACAATTATTTGGTGTTTGCATAAAATCGCCAGAAGATTGCTACTTTTAATTATTAAATATTAAATAACAATATCAATATAGAAATCCAGCATCAAGGACTGTAAATTTTATAACAATCATCAATAATAAAGTTTTATCTCACTAAATAAAATAGGTTACATAGGTCGCACAATGTTATTGTGCCCTATCAAAACCATATTTACTAAACTTTATATCATAGATAGAAATTTTCTTATGTAATAAAAAAAAAGCGAAATTTTCTTAGGTTTTGTTGAGCCCAGAAGATCATCATATGGACTTAAAGTCACATCTTAATATAAAAATAGTAAAACGTTGAAATATAAGTCCTTTTATTTAATTTGTGTGTGTGTGTCATTTTTTTAAGGACAGAATCCAGTATTTTAATAACGTGATTCTGTTGCTACTAATTCACTGTGCTTTTTTAATGTGTTACAATACTTATGCATGGTTTATAATCAGTACAACTTCATTCATACTCCAAATGTGAGCCGTACTAGTTATGTTGTAAAATTATATGCATACATATATATAATCCAAATGCTTGTTTTTCAATACACACATATAGTCGTCTGATATAAGTCAATGATATCAAAATTATATAGTATTATTTATATGTCAATTTAGTAGTTGAATATTTTGCACACGCACCAGTTAATTGTGTTTAATACTCTCTCCGTTCTTAAATATAGGACCTAGATGACTTTTTTGAAAAATCCTAAAAAAAGCAAAAAATAAGTTAATTATAAATTGATTTACCTAATTTTTTCTCTTAAACTAGTTTATTTTACCTATAAGCTAATGGATAATCTCAAAAGATATCAAATATGTCATCATTTAATAACCTATTTCGCAACCTTAATCTTTCCAAAAAAAAGTTATCTAGGTCTTATATTTAGGAACGGAGGGAGTATATTTTATGTTCGTAATCATTCTATGACAACCTCAAATTGTTAAAGTTCTACAGTTTAAACATTGATCTATACTACCTCCGGTCCTAAATATAAGACCTAATTGACTTTTTTTTGGAGAAGTTAAGGTTGCGAAATAGGCTATTAAATCATGACATATTTGATATAATTTTAGATTATACATTAGTTTATAGGTAAAATAAACTAGTTTAAGGGAAAAAATTAGGTGAATCAATTTATAATTAACTTATTTTGCTTTTTTATAGGATTTTCTAAAAAAGTCAATTAGATCTTATATTTAGGACCAGAGGGAATAGTATTTTTTTATTATAGAAAGTAAAGTCAGTTGCCCTACATCTATTATATGTGGCATTATATTCTTCTGGATTTAACAAATATGCAACTTGCATTGGATTGGGATAGCGTTATGTTCATAATCGAAGCCCCATGAATTAAATAATAATTTTATAAAGGACTTCATGTTTTTATTACCACACATTATGGTAGATATTTACCAATTTATATATATATATATATATATATATATATATATATATATATATATATATATTAACATAGCATCATTGGGTACTTAATTAAGAAAACACAAATGTTTCCAGTATTCTTCCTACACATCATTTGGTTGACTTTTCATGTATATATAAATGTTCTTCAATCAATCTTCACCTATATATCCTGTTTTTATAAAAATAATATCAGTATATATATCTTGAATTTCACCCTTAACTATTAATTTTTCTGTAGTGGAGAATCCTCAAGTGCATATTACGTTATACTTCCTTTATTTCTAAATATATAAGTTCCAAATAATTTTTTTAGAAATTTAAAAAGTTAAATAGGCCATTTAAGCATAACTTCTTTATGCATTATTATATTATTTGTTAAGTTATAAGTTTGAATAAATTAATTTAGGGTCTGTTTGGTTGTCAATGGAAAGTGAGGAGAGAAATGGAAATGGATGAAAGTGATGATTTTTTTTGTAATTTACATATATCCTTGTACCCACAAGTTTTCTCTCTCTATTTCATACTTTTTCTGGGTCCCACAAACTTTACTTCTCATTATTACCTATATTTTCCATTTTTACCTCATACACCCATTTCCATTTTCATCAACCCAATTCTTGCCAAGCAAACGAAGGAAAATTTAGGTAAATCAATATATAAAACATTGTTAGAATTATCCAAAAAAAAGTCAAACAGATCGTAAATTTTTTTATCAGCAAACCAATCTTATATTTAAAACAAGAGAATAATTACAAAACAAAATGAAGCCTTATAAAGGATATCCGTCATGTACAGTACAAAGACAAACTGGCATTTGCACATAACCTAAATTTTTTAAGATTTATAGAGACAGACCATTAGCAAAATAGTAATTGTACTAAGAAACTTTATGGGACAATTGATAAATAATAATAAGAAACCTTCACTTTTAAGTAATTGGTAGTGAGCAAGATAGAGATGACAAGGTACACGTCATAATCATAGATACCTAGAAAGAAAAGAAAAGGAATCATCTTATTAAAAGGTAAGAAAATTGTTTTACACAATGAGCAGCACCTTTCAATGCTGTTCTTGATATCTTACTTGTTATAATACAATAAACTAGTTCTCTTCTGATTAATCAAAAAATAAAATATTATATATATATATATACATATATATATATATATATAATATAAATATTATATATATATATGGTACAAATGATAGCTTATGCTACAGTTCTTATCCATAAAAATATAATTATTATATAGAAATGAGAAAAACCATGCATGTTGAAAGCATCCCATATTTATCAACAATAACGAAATAAAAATATAATCATAATTCAATCCACTAAATAGAAATGATGCATACCTTTACCCCTAATTGTAATCGGTATATTCATATCTAAAAGGATCACTATCATGGATTTAGACTTTATGTATGGTCTATTATGATTTTATGGTGGTGGTTGTGCCACATCATTTGTTGTACATCTAAAAAGGGTATTATTTCATTTCCCCAATATTTTATTGAAAACTTATGAACGACATTTTATTCAGTCCCCTCAATGAAACTTATCCATTTGCGCTCTAACACTGATGTCTCTTCTTTCTCCCACCAAATTAATTTGGTAAAATTAAGGAGATAGCCTCAACTTCTCATCCAAAAATTTGTGGTTACTTTGCTAGTATTTAGAGTCATCCAAGAATTCTAATTGGCTAAGAAATACAACGAATTGTTCAAATGCTTATCATCCACAATTCTAATTAAACTACTGTCATTTGTTAGAGCTAAGTAAGAAGTAAATCTTTCATAATTCATAATCAGACTATTGTCATTTGTCAGGGCATTCAACTTTCTAATATCATACAATCCTATGCTAAATATAAGAATTAGTTTAGGGATTTGTTTGATTTTAAATGTAGAATATCAATATACTTTTTCCGATTTTGTAATTTTTCTCAAACTATATTCTTATGAATTGTATACATTAAATAGGATTCTATGAAAAAGGATGATGATGAAATAGAAATTAAGAGAAACAAACACAAAATTTGTTACAAATAATTACTTTTTTAATCCTATTTATAAGTGAAATAGAATTTTAATTTTCATATGATAAGCTATATCTTTAAGCTTATGATATAAATGTATGAGAATTTTACCCTTAATTTTTTATTAGATTTATTTTATACTCTTATGAAAGAGAGATTTTATATTAAATAAAGGGGAAGTTATATTATAAATTCAAGACAAAGTTGATATGGTTTAAGGTTTTTCTTTACTATAGTATATTACTCATCAAAAGTAATTTAATTATAAATAAAAGTTGATTGTGAAAAATTTAAATAAATTTTTTTAATATTTATAAATTTATTATCCAACTCTTATATTTAGTACTATAAGAATAATGAAGATGTTACCAACTAATGGACAAGAGAGACGTTGCAAACCAGTGTGTGTATTATTGGATTGTTAGGATTAAATAATAAAATGAGCAAAGATTTAGGTACAAGATGTTAACAACTTGAACAATATATGCTTAAATGGTCCCTCTAATCCGTAATATTCCATGTACAAATATTTAAGTGAGTGCCGCATGACTCATCAGAATTGCTAACATCCAAAAAGTATGAAACACCTTAAAAAAGAATTATACAACTTTCATTCTCATAGATTCCCTTTTAAACTGGACTTCATTACATCATCAGTCATTATTGGTTTAGAAAGTTGCTTTATGATTTTTTTTTCTTTTCTACTTGAACCTAATACTATTAACAACCAACTAATTTAATTTAAATTGTAAAACATGTAAGCCTACTGTATCACTGATACCTCCATCATGTAATTATTATGACTCTATATCAAAGCTCAAATTCAATACTATTAATAGTTAACTTAGAATAATCACAATTAGTTGATCCAAACGTTTTAGTTTTAGTGATAATGTTTTACTATTTAGATCAGCAGGACAATAAAATAAAACTTCTTCACTGGTCCTTTTAAGTCTGTTTGTTTTCATATACGTCTGCCTCCATTCACTTCGATTATAATCTTCAATAATTATATCCTTTCTTTAATTTAATTTTAACTCCACCTTTCCCACCGAGTGTTCACTCCGCAAGTGCACGGGCCACGCCAAGTAATAAAGTGAAAGTAAAGATCGTTCCCACGAGGATTGGTATACAAGTCCGGTCAAACAAGAGGCATAATGATTAAATTAAGTTGAGCTAACAATAAAAGTGATTTGATGAGTAAATGAGTAAAACTAATTTCTAAAATTAAAATTGACAAGGACGACAAGTTGCTCTTTTCAAGGATTAATTGGTACCTAGGATTATTTATCCCCCTTGTATCTTGTAACTTTTAATCAACTCTTCTCCTACTCGCTTTAATGTTTATATATGTGTTAACCTAGGGTTCTAAAATACTTGTAAACGCTCCGTCGAGTCAAGAACAAGTGTTTAATTCCATTAATCATGCAATCTCTTGTCACAATTAATAAAACCCAATTTCTAAGTTTCAACCCTAATGCGGCTATGTGAGGCTAATAAGTATATGTCTATCTTATTAACAAAACCATTCATTTGTCATGCAAACTTCAAGTTCTCACACTATTTTACTCAAGTTCTACATTTAACCTAGCTCTCTCAAGTCATAAGTCAAATGAACATATCAACTAAATGATGATCAATCACTTAGAGGCATTAGGGCTAGAGTAAAATAAACACATATATATACATTAATCACAAAAGGATGGGAGTTTTAAAGAGTTACTCCATACAAGGGTTCAAAATAATCCTAGGTAGATAGGTTTAGCTACTCATAATCAAATATAAACTAAAACCCCAAAAAGAATACATAGTCATAAATGCTTACAAACAAGGAGAGATGAAGAAGGAACCAAGAAGAGGAAGATTTAAATGTCTTTAATGCTTCCAACAACCTCCCATATTCCAATCTTCAAGCCCTAGCTCACCCAATGCCAAGAAACCCAAGAGAAGAGTGTTTTTGCACCCTAAGAATTGCCCTCCTTCCGTCCCCAGTCGGCCTCCTCAATGTGGTTCAATTCCACCTTTTATCCTTCAGCTTTTTTTTCACTCCAAAACGCACAGTTTCAGTTTCTTCACAGGTTCGCTACACGTTCGCGAAATGCAAACCTCCAGCGAAGATTTTGGCCGAGAGGGTGTAATTCTGCATCCGTTCGCTGTGCGTTCGCTGAGTGCTAACGGCTAGCGAACCTCCTTTTTCATAGTTCGCTGTGCGTTCGCGAAATGCGAACTTGTAGCGAATATTTTGGCAGAGACGGTGTAATTTTGGATGCGTTCGCTATCCGTTCGCTGAGTGCTAACGGCTAGCGAACATCTTTTTTCCTTTTTCTCTTCTTCTTTTTCTTCCTTGCTTCCAATCTTTTGATGTTCCTATGCTTGCCCATTTATTCCTACTCACATTAACTCAAATAGGAAAGGTTAATTCCTCAACACATATATATCAAAAATTAAGCAATTTCAACTCATAATCTCAATCTTATGTATTTTATATCCTTTTCTCTACACTATGAGTATTGCTATATTCCTATCTATTTGTTTACCAAAAACATGTGATAAATCAGAAAATTCAGATAAAATGTGTGTGCAATTATGGAGCTTATCACCGAGCCATATACTCTTTATAGCACTAATTTTACTCTAGTAAAAATGGAAGAGTATAAGCCAACAAAAAGGTATTCTAAAAATTCAAATTATAATTGTTCATAGTACCAAAATGTCAAAATATGAATTTAAAGATTTTAAATTAGCCCATTCGAATTCCTACATTTCTTATAATAACCACATCTCCATTATATATAACACAATAAATAATCACTAAATTTACCATTTTGTGTATAATAATAGTTGATCAAATGAACATGCAGCGTATGTGAGATATGTGGTAGCAGGAGATGTAAAAATATTGATTTTTTTGGGGGGGGGGATCTCCTAAATAATTGCACTTTTAAGATCATTTAAAATAAATATTACTCCCTCCGGTCCTAAATATAAGACCTAATTGACTTTTTTGAAAAATCCTAAAAAAGGCAAAATAAGTTAATTATAAATTGATTTACCTAATTTTTCCCTTAAACTAGTTTATTTTACTTATAAACTAATGGATAATAAAAAAATATATCAAATATGTCATCATTTAATAGACTATTTTGCAACCTTAACCTCTCCAAAAAAAAGTCATCTAGGTCCTATATTTAGGACTGGAATTAGTATTTTATTTAGATCATTCTCTATGAGATATTAAGATTGGACAGATATAGTTGAAGATAATCTTCATTAGTTTGTAAGGTATAGTAAAAAGTTTCTTCCGAGACATTTCGAGATTCAGGGAGTGTTTAATCTCAAAGAGTAAAAGTACATATTCGGACTTATTGAAGAATGGCTATAAATGTATTTGACTTTTGTTTGTAACAATTATCTAAGTCATGAAAATTGATCTGTTTGTTAAAATTAATCAAAATTGATAAATGTGTATTATATGTGTGTGTGTGGTTGTTCAATTATATATACCCTAATTCATAGAGAGGAAGAGTGAGAAGGAAAAATCATAAAAAGAAATGAGAGACACAAGTAAATGGGGAAAATGGAAAAAAAAAATGTATGCGTCTAATTGGTAGACAAATACAAGTTGATAGTTATACTTAGTATTAACTTTGCAAAGGAGTGTTAATACAAAGTACACAAGGAAGTGTATTAAGATTGTTAACAAGATTCACAAGTTGATACAAACACATTATATTCGTTAAATCAAGATAATTTTAAGTAACCAAATTTCGAATAGGCTAAAGTATACTTTTGGTCCCTTATGTTTGCATCAAGTTTCAATTTAATTTTTTATATTTGGGAAGTACACTTTTAGTTCTTTTTTGTTAACACCGTTAGTTTAACTTAACGGAAAATTCTAACTTAACAATTCTAACTTAACAAGAAAAAACGTTTATCATATTCTTGTTACTCATTTAATTTCTTAAATAAACCCCAATTTATTTGAGTAAAACAAAAAATGGGAAAAATCCTAAATAAGTCCCTCGGAATACCCAAAAGGACAAGTGAGGAACCTAAACTTTCAAAAGGACCATGAAGGAACCAGCACCTATTTGTCATTTTAAAATTTTGCGAAAAGACAAAATTTCTCCCATCCTAAAATACAAATTGCGAGAAAAGGGTGAGTGTTAGGGTGAGTTTAGGGTGGGGTAGGAATTTGTGTTTTAAGATGGGGGAAATTTTGTTTTTCGCAAAATTTTAAAATGACAGATAGGTACTGGTTCCTTCATGGTCCTTTTGGAAGTTTAGGTTCCCCACTTGTCTTTTTGGGTATTCGAAGGGACTTATTTGAGATTTTCCTATGCGAAATATAACATTTCTGAAATCTTAGTTAGGGCGCCATCCAGTGTCCAACACTTTTTCGGAATTATATTATCATATACTTGAGTAATTATTTAATGTGCATTGATACTTCGGTACAAAGATGCCCTCCCTCTAAAGTATAACTTTATTAAAAGGGGCAAGAACGTACAAAATAAAATCCAAACTCTTGCAAACATTTCCACCTTTTAGCAATCAACCTCCTATAAATCCCACCCTACTCCTCACAAACATCATGTCCCATTATTTGTGTGAGGCTTCTCGTATCAAATCAAATCCACAAACACCAAAAATCCCATCCACTTCGTATTCAACAATAATCATTATCTTCTTCTTTTTCATCCAAGCAAATTTTCAACCATGATCCCTAGTGAGATGATGGGAACAAGCCACTTTCTGACCCCAGAAAACCCATTCTTGATTCCACAAAACATCGACACCTTTCTTTCCCACAACCTAGACATAACCAATGACTTCCTTGGGAATACCAATAATTATCATCTTCATTTTCTTCTTCAAAGTGAACATAGTAATATCAATAATGGTGTTTCTTCTTCTTCAACCTCTGATGAAGCTGAAGATCAGAAGCAAACAAGCATGATCGAAGAGAGGAGACAGAGAAGAATGATATCTAACAGAGAATCAGCTCGAAGGTCAAGGATGAGGAAACAAAGACACATGGATGAGTTATGGTCACAGGTTGTTAGGCTCAGAACAGAGAATCATAACCTTGTTCATAAACTCAACACAGTTTCAGAGTCACATGATAGGATTGTTAAGGAGAATTCTAAACTCCGAGAAGAAGCTTCTGATCTTCGCCAAATGGTCGCTGATTTGCAGATTGGATCTCCTTTTGCCAACGCTCTTACTGATTTTGATGACTTCTGAAATATCTAGCTATGAATATTATATTATTAACATGGACGTAACACACATAGGCCAGAAAAAAATACATAAGAAGTTTTGTATTTTTTTTTGGGTGTGTTGTATATGTAATGATGCTCTGCTTCTTAACTCTTCTTATGAGCTGAATGAGTATTACAAAACAGGTTATCCAATAATAGCTCTACGTGTTCTGGTTTTTTTTTTTATCAAATCTACGTGTTCTGGTTTTGTTTCTCCTATTTTTATGTTTTTTGGGTTTCTAATGATCATCAATTTTCGTTTTTTTAAAGAAAATGACAATTCATTAAAATGATATAAAACGCATATTACAATATTATAAGTTTAAATGAAAAAAGAAAGAGGAGCATAAAAAGCAAGTGCTCCCTCACAAAATCACAATATTATGTCTACACTCTACAACTCAATGAACAATAATAAAGGAAAATTTTCACTTAACCGTATTTCTAGCCATTTAATGACAAATTGTCTCTAGAACATTCTGAAATATTATTACTGCATCCCTTAAGGGTAACGATGAAAGAAATTTTAAGGGTGAAACGACATAATTGCTCTTACCTTTTGTTTTAAACATGTTTAATTTGCAAAATAGGTATCCGAATTTGCGAAAACAAATATGCTCATCATTTCCAAAAAAAAGAAGAAAGGATATTTAATTTCCACAAAAGAAATGAAATTTCAACACTTAAAAAAGACTACTCATTTACATGACATATATGCTTATTTCATCACAGGTGCAAGACAACTATGGTATTTCCAAGGAGGATATGCTTTTTTTCAACAAGGAAAATGTATTTACAAGACAAATATCTGTCATTTACATGACATATATGCTTATTTTCAACTCAAATGAATGTATTCACATGATTAAACAGGAAAAAAGAATTACTAGAAACTTTGTATCATTTCCTAGACAAATGTCGAAACTTCCAAGACGTGTTGATTTTCAATATAAATGAAGGTATTTCTAAACGATATAAAACATGGGATATAAAGTCTTTTTATCGTCAAAATTATATTTCATTTTATTCCTTGGGAGGGCAGTGATATTCTGGCAAAAAAGGAGGGCAGTGATATTATTTAGGGATTTTTTTGGGGTTGTTTCATACTCAAATTGTGACATAAAAGATTAAATGAAAACATCTTATAAAAAATGGTCCCACACAATGCGATCATTTGTTGATTCAGTTTCTCTTTGTTTTTTTCAAATTTTTTTTCTAGAAAATCATCATTCTTCACTTCAAGATCAAGTATACGAACCATATAGTTTATTATTATAAAATACTATTATAATGTTATTAAACTATAAGTAAATAATTTTGAGAAGTTAAATTTTAATTTGGATTAAGAAATTAATTTACATGACGGCACAACAATTTTACTATTTCTCCAAGACTTACCTTTTAACTCAATGAATAATCGTAAACAAAAAAGTGTTTAATGTGTGGAACATATCGCCGCATAAGATTTATGTACCTTAGTGTGTGTTTGATGTATCATCGCGTGGCGCTCAAACTTTTCGTGGTGATGATGGAATCACACAATGGAAATTGAACACTACAACAAAAAAGAATACTACTATCTGTACAGGAAGTATCAAGTTGAGTTAGATTAATGTTTGACATCTACACTACATGTAGAAGGTGGTATGATATTTGAAGTTATAATTAAATAATTTCTTATTCCGATCCGCAATTAATTATCCAAAGTGAGAAATGAGGTAAGCAAGTGGGATGGGAAAACTAGCCATAGCCCACGGGAAATTACAAAGTCAATTAGGAAAATGCTGGCGGTGTTAGTGTCTCATTGTACAATTATTACTTTAACGAGGACATAATTTATATATATCTTGAAGTGTTAAATTGAAATGTCACAAAAATATTTAGTTCCTCACATTTACTCTCATTTAAGTTTTGGTCCATCAAGTTTTAAACATTTGTGGTCCTTCTTAAGGGAAAATGATCCAAGTTATGAACAATAAATGAATCTTCAAATACTTGGTACATATGGTTTAAAACTTAATGGGCTAAAGTTTGTATTTCAATAATTTTTTTTGAACACTTTGTATTTCAATAAATTGATGGAAAAAACAACGGTTGTTACCTTCAATTAACGGTGATGGACACTTTTTGATTGATAATTTTGCTCAAAAAAATTTTACACGTGCATTTTTGCACTTTCGCGACAATTACGTGAGCATTATTACACTTTAGCTCTTCAATGAATATGACACATGATATTAATACGTTCTGGCAACTCAATCATTTGAGGTAAAAAAACAACTCAATATTTACCTTTAATGTCTATTCTTCATAAAAGCTATTGATAAAGATAGTTTATCTGAAAAGTTAAGAAAACATTTAAACATATTTTAAAGAAAAATTTAATCGCTGTCCAAAGCAACAAATTTTATTTGCTAATTAAAATTGCATTATCGCTCAGAAGCATGGAAAAGAAATACTACTATGTGCTGAAAGGATTGCTTGTATTGTTGTTTGGCAGCAAACTATAGATAACACAAGAGACAAACAAAGGGATGATCATGTAGGCTTAAAGGAAGATGTGTGTGAGGAACATCATTATTGTATTGCTGACAACAACGTGATCTTTTATTTAATTCTTAGAGAACCAAAAAACCTCTTCCTTTTTTTTATGGTGAAATTCAAATTGGATTACAATGCCTGCCTAACTTTTCCCTAGAAGGTCAAAATCACACTCAAGAAACACCTTCGAGGAAGTTTCTTTTGCTTCATCATATTTCCAAAAATTACAAGAGTATATCTGCTTTTTTGTTAGAAGACCAATGGATAAAGTGGGGGTAATTAAAATGTAAAGGTATGGACTATGGAGTCATTTGAAAAGGGTAGAGGTACAGTTTTTTTTTTTTTTGGCCAAAGGTAGAGGTACAGTTAAAAGATACCACTTAATTGAAAAATGGATCAGAGCAGAACATTTTAGTTAACAATTTTTCCAAGGATTTCATTTTAAAAAGAGTTGATCAAATAGAATGATGTCCTTTGAAAAAGAGTAGAGATGAACTGAAGAAAAACTCAATTAATTTATCGAGTGGAACCTTTTGGTTGACAATTTTTTAATGATGTACTACCTCCGATCCTAAATATAAGACATAATTGACTTTTTTTGGAGAGATTAAGGTTGCAAAATAGGTTATTAAATCATAACATATTTGATATCTTTTTAAATTTTCCATTAGCTCATAGATAAAATAAACCAGTGTAAGAGAAAAATTAGATAAATCAATTTGTAATTAACTTATTTTGTTTTTTTTAAGATTTTTCAAAAAAGTCAACGAGGTCCTATATTTAGGACCGGAGGGAGTATATGCTTAAGTATAATGGTGTTGCGTGATTGATGTAGTCCATTCCTATGATAAAGCTTTTTTGCTTTTGTTGGAAGATCAAAGCATATCTTATGAAAATATCCATACCTTGAACTTAAGGTTTGACATGCTAATTTATATACTTCAGATGGATAATTAACTTTTTTTCTTTCTAGTTTATCTCTATGTCAACAAAAGTATGGAGAACATTGAGAGCTTGATCTTAAGCATAAAATAATTCAAGTTTCTTTAGAGATTGAGATTATTTTGACATCACCATCCGAATCTCAAAAGGTCAAAGAAGCTAAAACTACCAGTAAAATCTGTGTCTGCAACATATCAATGAATTCACCAAGTAAGAATATCAATCATTTCCCATAGATACAGAATAAGTACTTTGCAATCACAGAATATCGTATGACCAAATTGAACAGAACTAGTACTAAAGAATATTGAAACCTCAAGGGGTGAAATACAGTTTTCTGAGAAAATGAAATGTAACAAAGCAACAAAAACAGTTCCAACTCAAAATAAAACAGTTCCAACTCAAAATAAAACAGTTCCAACTCAAAATTACTCATATGAGTTAGTGTTATATTTGATATAACTGTACATGACATCAAAATCTCATAAAAAAGTTTGTGATATTGCCTTTCCCTTTTCATATCTCTGTTTTGTCATGGATTTGCTGCTGAATCTTCATTGGATATTCTGTATTGTGCTTATATGTAATTGCCATAGTTGAATCAAGTGCAACGAAAAGTTTACTTTTCTGATGCGTTCAGTAAAACAATATTGCACGAAGCTCAAGTAATGGAAAATATAACCACAATGATTACAGTTCATTTTAACTTTGGAGGACTCATAAATGAATCCTTCTTGATAGAGACATGGTTGCATTTTGATCTTTATTTTGTTGCCTTATGATTAGATGGATTTACTTTTCAATTCCCAGGGACATCGGATATCTAACAAAGCTACATTTTTTTAATGCATTATTCCTTTTATCTTCCACAAATACAATGAAGTGAAAAAGACTTCATGTTGAGGTTTCTAGTAGTAGTATATGTTGTTTTTATGAGTTAAACATATACTCACCATGCCCATCCTTCAAAGTGAAAACGACCAAGTGGATAAATCAAAAATACAGAAACAACAAATAAACCAGAAATGGCGATTGCATTATAAAGACGCAATTGAATCAATCGAACAAAAATTTAAGGTAAAATTCCAAATAAATCCCTCCCAATACCCAAAAGGACAAGTGAGGAACCTAAACTTTCAAAAGGACTATGAAGGAACCAGCACATGTCTTTCATTTTAAAATTTTGCGAAAAGACAAAATTGCCCCCATCCTAAAACACAAATTGCAAGAAAATTGTGGGTGTTAGGTGGGTTTAAGGTGGGGTAGTAATTTGTGGTTTAGGATGGGGGCAATTTTGTCTTTTCGCAAAATTTTAAAATGACTGGTAGGTGCTGGTTCCTTCATAGTCCTTTTGGAAGTTTACATTCCTCACTTGTCCTTTTGAGTTTGGGAGGGATTTATTTGGAATTTTCCCAAAATTTAACGTTAAGTTGATCACATGGAAGATGTTGAAATTTCACAAATATGTCAAGTCAGTGAAAAAGCAGTAACACAGCCTATCAAGTCAAAGAAGATATTAAGTCAAAGATATTAACACAGCCTATTAATTGAAGTTGATTTTTGGGAAAATTAATTTGAGGTCCCCCACAAGGGACTTAATACCAGAAAAGTCCCAAAAGTTGAAATAATTAATGTAGAGTCCCAAGGGACCTCACTTTAATATACTTGAAAATTGAAAAGACACTTTTGCCCAACAAGTTGTCACATTTGCCCATTCAGTTGTCAAGTTATGTCCATCGTGTTGTCACGGCTGCCCATTAAGTTGTCAGGTTTTTCTCATTAAGACAGTTTGAGCCATTAACTTAAAGCACATGCCCAACAAGTTGTCACATTTGCCCATTCAGTTGTCAAGTTATGTCCATCGAGTTGTCACGGCTGCCCATTAAGTTGTCAGGGGCAAAAGTGTCTTTTCAATTTTCAAATATATTAAAGTGAGGTCTTTTGGGACCCTACATTAATTATTTCAACTTTTGGGACTTTTCTAGTATTAAGTCCCTTGTGGGGGACCTCAAATTAATTTTCCCTTGATTTTTCTTCTAATTAAATATCATGACTAAAGAAATATGTAAAAATGAACTCAAAGTTCAACCTATCAAGTCAAAGAAGATAACTAATATGGATTCTGAATGCATAAATAATACATTTACAAATCTCAATGTTGCATCTTGTAAAATAATAAAACATATCTAACCATTTGATTATCAATGGAATTTATGAAATTGTTGTAAATTTTGCAAACATCTTGATCAGTAAATATATTAATGGTTTATAATCATGAGGGTGACTTAAAGGAAGTAATTAAAAAATTAATACTCCCTCCGTTCCTAAATATAAGACCTAGATAACTTTTTTTGGAAAGATTAAGGTTGCGAAATAGGTTATTAAATGATGATATATTTGATATCTTTTTATATTATCCATTAGCTTATAGGTAAAATAAACTAGTTTAAGAGAAAAAATTAGGTAAATCAATTTATAATTAACTTATTTTTTAATTTTTTTAGGATTTTTCAAAAAAGTCATCTAGGTCCTATATTTAGGAACGGAGGGAGTATAATTAAAGCAGAATCAAGAAATTATTTTTTGTTAAATTTTAATTATTCATAGTTTTTTATCAGCATTATTTTAAGTTTCATTTTAGATGTAATCACATTTTAATCAATTATAAAATTGAAAACTAATACGAAAATTTTTATTTAAAATTGAAATATAATTCTTTCTTAATTATGTTGGTAAACTTGAAAATCTTTTTTTTTTATTACAAAACTTCAAAATCTTACTGCATATTTTATATGAAATATGCACTAAGATTTTCAAGTGAAATTCATCGAGAATTGCTTCAATGAGCCAAACATGAGAGCCACGCATTTCTCGTTAAAGGAATGACTTGTGAAGCCTACCGTTTGCTTGGAGGAATTGTCACGAGGGAAATGGAATTAAAAAGATAAAATGGTAATTTACATATATTTCGGCCCACAAACTTTCTCTCTCCATCTTACATTTTTCTTGCTTTCACATATAAACTTTATTTTAATCATTTCCTCTAATTTTCATCTTTACCCATTTCACTTTCCATTTCTCTACTTTCCCTCTCTCACTTGTCATGCATCCAAACAGACCCCTCAAATGAGAAATGTTTGGCTCTCATTTTGGCTATGTGAGCAACACTCCTACCCCTCACTGGGACACATAAGACAACCTTGTACATGTGAGCAACACTCCTACCCCTTAAGTCCTTATTAGTCGGTTGTCAATAATAGACAATATATTACCGGGTGTTGTTTAAAAAAAAAACATGGGTAGAAAAATTCTGTTAATCTTTTAAATTTAAAAATTTAATCACATGGTGTAAGATATTTATATATTTTAATTAAAACAAAAGCATTTAAATTTAAATTTTTAAAACTTCAAAGTACTTTGAATAGCACAAACTTTTTGTTATCAACGATACATATCAACCTAACAAGGAAGTCCTTAAAGAACCTCCACCTACCCTGCTTGAAAGATTGAAGGGGAGAAAATTGTTTGGCAAATGTTAAAACACACCATAACAATCATCCAAGTATCTTCAATATATTCTTCTATGGAGAAGCTCAATTTCAATGGTATAAGCATCAATCATGATTGTTATTCATGGGTCCAGTACCCGTGCTAGTTTCATTTACTCTCAACAAACCTAAAGCGGATTGACTTCTCATAAAATAAACTCCTACCTACGTTACTCCTTCATTTACAATTAAATGCAGTATTACTCTTTTACTCCATATGTGGGATACATTTTATATATAGATCATAGGTAATGTTATAGAAGACAAAAAAACAAGTATCCTTTATATAAACCACTTTTCAATGTGACAATGATAAGTGTTAATCAGATGGAAGGTGATGGTAGGAGTGAACAAAAATGTTTAGACTATAAAGAAGGAACACGGACTTTAAAATTGGTTCTAGAAAATATAACATGCATTTGGCCAAAGAAGATAATGCACACACATTAGTCAAATAGGATATATAAGAAGTCCAGCCACTGATTTTTTTCTCAACCACACAACACACTTAGCTTAATTTTCTCTATTAAATAATAATTCGAAAGTCTCATGCTTATGGTTACTCAATTATCTAGTTCTATTCCCTTTATCATGCCCACATCCAAATCCACCTTTACTCAATGACTTATTGGAAAATTTGCAGCCAGTAAATCCCGTTTTAGATTTCAAATTAGTCATAACCAGATAAGTTATTCATCGCAGTTTCTTTTTCTTAACTCTTTCCATAATCCCTTTCATATTCTTGACCACTAGATGAGGACTTGTACCTATTTCTTATCATGTCTTCTTTCAGACTTTGAGTCCACCATTCATAAATGACTAAATAAACATGTGATATTCCCAACAGGGGTTGGGTCAGAGAGCAAGGGGCTAGTCTTTCACAATGTGACAAATCAAAGTCCAAATCATCATTTGGAGAAGTGCTAACATTTAGTACTTAACAGTATCTTTAATAGGATTACTATCAATATGAAAATACCTATGCTTAAACACAACACGTGAATTCAAGTTTCCATGGTTTGAACATTGAATCTATTTTGAAAATCTTCATCTATTTTTTCAGACCAAAAAAGATCTTGTCATCTATTTTGAAAATTGAATCTATACAAGATTCTTTTTTTTTCAAATGGCTTTCAAATTCTATATTGAGAAGGCCGGCAGTTTGTAGCCATCAAACAGCTTATAAATAGTCAGAGCATCAATTTCAGGCTTATTAGCAGAATTTCTTCAGTCTAAAAATATAAAATCATGTCACCTAAAAAAGATATATAAAATCAAAAGCATGATTTAATAGCAAGACAGAACAAGACCCATCTTTACAAATTGTTCATATATAATATTCAAGACTGGTTATTACACTTTACAATCTAGTCAAGAATATAGAGAAGTGACAAAACTAGAAAGAAAAAAGGACATAACAGCAGTTAAATTCAATTTCATGGCCCATTAGTATCTTGTGTGCAGATATAATCCGTATGAGCAATCAAAGTTTTGTTGACCAAACACTCTTCCCTGCCAAGTCCTTTACAGTACGTATCTTCATAATCGTTATGCCTTGACTTATCCTACATACAAAAAGTCAAAGACAAAAACAAAAAAGTACCACTCATTAGTTCAGTCTCCAAAACTCCATTGTGAAACTCTATAATTCATTAAGACTTCAGAAAAGTATTGTATAACTATATAACCCACTTACAGGTGATGCTGCTAGATGTGAAGGACTATGAACTGATCTGTGAGGATCAGAATCTGGACTAATGACTCTGCTCTCTGCAACACTAAGTACAATAAGAGAGATAATGAAGATATGCACCGACTTAACCATTTTCTTAGCTCTTGAATTTGCTTTCATATAGATTTTAGTATATAAAAAGAGAAGAAGAGAAGAAGCTGAAAGTATAGGAGGTAGGTTTTGGACTGTTATGAGAGAAGTGGGGTTGTGGGGATTGAAGTTTTTTTCTTTGGGATGAAGAATTATATTTTCTTTTATTTGATAGATAATGGGATGAACTGATGAAGAGAAGATATATGAGGATACAATAATGGGGCTTTGAAATGAATGCGACCAGAAAGTCAAAACATATTCAATGTCCTCCATTGTTTATATACAAAAATATCTATACTTTCTGCTTTTCTAGGAAACAACAATGTTTAATTAGGCACACATTATTGAGAAGTTCGCCCTTTGTTTTTGTTAGGTTATTTTTATAAAATTGTTCAGTTTGTGTTTGTGATAATGAGAAACTAGCTGTACTGGAAGATTGTAAAATACTCTAATAACATCCCCCACATGCATGTGGGGGACACTTGTTGTGGGGAACACTTGTTGATGTTATGGGATGCCTTGGTTGTGAGTTATAACTTGCGAAAGTTTAATCTTTCATAACACTACCTTATATCCACTCATGTGACTTCTACTGGTTTTTTTATTCAGATTTATTACTGGTTAAAATAGCTTTTTTAACCTTATCTTCCAAAATAAAAAAGAAAGAAATTAATCTGGTCAAGGTTAGTTGTAAGACAATCTAGGTCTAGAAAGTTTTACTTTTCAGTCAGATATAAATATTGGACAAAGTTTGTAATGCAAATTACTTAAAACTTTGTGTTCATAAAGCCACGCCAATAATCCAAAGAGTTTTATTTTAGAACCGGTTGTAAGTGTTCTCTCATTGATAATGTAATAATAATTGCCACCACCACTTGATCTTTACTTTGAAAATAGTTTTGATGTTTTGGTTTTATACTTTAAATTCGTACATTAAGACTTAATAGTCTGTATTGAGTAGTCACACAATGCCCAGGAATCACTTTGCAGTTAATACACAATCTTCTATCTTGATTTTATGTAAAATAAAGTCAATTTGAGTCTTGTGAGTTCCACTCTTGTAGGTGATTAAATGCTCTTCTCATTACCTAAAACAAGTATTAACAATGTTAATGTTGTATGCTACGAAAAAATCTATAATAGTCTTCCTTCATCGTTCAACTCCTCAAACCCAAAACCACTATGAGTCTTTGCATGTGAACAACCTCTTTACCAGCATAACTATTAAGTTCCCCCAACAAAAAATTTTTTCTGTTGGTGAAATACCTTGAATTAACCCCTCCATATCTGCCCAAAACTTGTCTTTAAGATGTGATTCTGCTCGTACTTTAGTTGCATATGCACTAATAATATTCATTGTATCCTTTCCAACAATGGCCTCACATATATGATTCGATCATCAATTTTCTTAACTCCCATAACATTCTTACTCCATTCATTATCAGCAATGATACCAACATCATTCATTCCATTATCTTTCATTTTTCTACTTCCCACTCCAACACATCTTGTTTCCTACAAACACAATACATTAATCTTGCTCACTCTCGTCACCTGTCTCACCTCAAAACTCTTGTCATTTAGCGTCCTTATTTTTGAAGAACCAAACATGATATTACTCTTATGAACTAGCTTCTTTAGTCACCCCGTCCATTAGAGTGCAATAATCTTTGCTCATTTAACACTATATTCACGTGA
The DNA here is from genome assembly GCA_029929735.1 of Mimosa pudica. NCBI lineage: Eukaryota > Viridiplantae > Streptophyta > Magnoliopsida > Fabales > Fabaceae > Mimosa > Mimosa pudica. The sequence goes on from JAKELP010000035.1 coordinate 6,632,882, forward strand.
GGATGCGGTGAATCTTACTTTCTTAACACTACATTTGAGCTATGCAATGAGTCTCGCTCTAAACTCGAGCAAATATATTACTTTTTTCCCAAAATCATCTAACACTATAATTCAATTAATTCTCCTTTTGCTTTTATTCTTAAACATTCCTTTTTTTTACTTTCATTTTATAATTAAATATAAGATATTCCAAAACAAATCCCCAAATAATGATCAAATCAACATCTTTCAAAATAATAACACAAAAACTTTTAATTTTTGATTTAATGACTCCCAAAATATAACAAAATTTATCTAAGAATATATTCAAATTGGGAGTCATAAAAAACATAGACCAGTTCATTCATTCATTCATTCGCATACATATAGTATCTTGGATGATTGATGACATAAGACAGACGTAGCATTTAGATCGTGAGAGTGAGAATGAAATAGCTAAGGTAAGAAGCTAAGGATGCGACACCAGATATATAGTGTGATCAGAATCTGAATATATTTGAGGGGAGAAAATGATCAATAGTCCAAATCAAGGAAGGTAATTAAGAACTAGGGATATGGAACACCCAAAAATTTGATTAAAAATACTAGCAGTTAGTCAATTAGGATCTTGGGGGTGCAATTAATAAATTAAAAATCATCACTCCAATCAGTTCAAATATAAGACATATTTACCTACTTTAATTAATTAAGGATAGATAAATTTTAAGGAAGTTAATATCTACTCCCTCGGTCCTAAATATAAGATCTATTTGAGGATGTGTTTGGTCCTAAATATAAGACCTATTTCTAACTTTTACCAACTTTTTACCAAAATATCCATATCAATGCCCTCTAATAATAGACAGGAAGAGAGAGAGGGTGAAGTCAATGCTCCCTAATGCAGACAAGAGAGGGAGGGTGAAATCAATGTTCCCTAATAGTAGACAAGAGGAGAGAGAGTGTTATTGGTAATATCATGTCATTTTTAACTAACTTAATTAACATTCTTAATATAATCAAATCAGGTAAATGAGTCTTATATTCAGTAGCCAATGGAATATTTTCTTTAGAGAGTAAAGAAAAATAGCTAGGTGTATTGGAATTTTTTTGTGAAAAACAGTTTAAAACCTAGAAAAGAAATTATGATGGAAGAAAATGAACAAGTGGAGTGGAAGAAGTAGGAATTTATTTCTGAAAATAACATAAACCTGCATTCATACATACATACATACAAACATACATACATACATTCATGTTGAGCTTCAGAAGTGAGAACACGTCTTCCCTTCCTCTTCCTCACTCTCTCCTTCCATTCCTTCGACCACACAACGAACTTCATAGTTGCCTTCAGGTCAGAATTCTCTTCCTTTCTATACCCTTTTTTTTTGTCTCCAACGTTATGGGTCAGATTTGAGAGACACCCATTTGGGGGTTCTGGAGTTTCTACTTACAATCACTTAAAACCCAGTTTCTATTATGAGGAATTGAAGGGTATTTTGGGAATTTTATGGGTCAATCCATTTTTGTTTCATTGATCTCACTGATTCTCACAATTTCTCCTTCCAGTCTCCTTTAAAAAGGGGTATTAAGGAGCATATGAATGCTGTCTCAGATTTTCTTAGGTTCTTTGATTTGGTGCATGTTGATTTAAGAAGGGAGGAATTTGATGCATATTAAGAAGATACTACCTCTGGTCCTAAATATAGGACCTAATTACCTTTTTTTTGGAGAGATTAAGGTTGCGAAATATGTTATTAAATTATACATATTTGATATATTTTTAGATTATCCATTAATTTAGAGGTAAAATAAACTAGTTTAAGGGAAAAAATTAGATAGATCAATTTATAATTAACTTATTTTGCTTTTTTAAGGATTTTCCAGAAAAAATCAATTAGGTCTTATATTTAGGACTGGAGGGAGTATCATATATGACAGGCATATAGGAACTTTAGGCTCTTAAGTTTTGGGAGTTGGTTGTTCAGTGTTGTTCCTTTGTTTGATTATTTTTCTGTTTGGCTGGATTGATGATGGGTCATCAATTATGTTGCATGTTAAATTTCTGGATTTGAATGAAGTTGTAGAAAATCAAATGTACTCACTTAGTACTGGTGGATTATTTTGTTGTTTTACTGTTTCTTTCTCTGCTTTGATCGAACAGTATTTCTCTTTCTTGCTTGTTCAGTATTCTGGTTGGTGAATTATAAGGAACACGTAGGTGTTATATAAATGTTTAAACTTAAAATCTGAGATTTCGTTACATGCATTTGTTTCTTAAAGTTTTCTGGATCTTCTATTGTAAAAGGCCGAATGAATTTCGAAATTTACAGGGCTCTATAAATGTTTTAAATGGCAATACATGTGTGTTTTAAAGCTGTAGTTCTATTGGTTTCATGATTAGGTTCATCTTGTAGTTGCATGTTTGGTTCTTGGCATAAAATTTTATGTACTCTCTCTATATGGACCGAATATTTTGCTCATTCTTTGTTTTGTTCGATGAATTACACTGCTTGGCTTGTTATAGTTGTTGTTGCATGTTGTGTTGGGGTTTTCTATTCCTATTTTCTACATTGGCTGAAAGGGTATTGGAATGTGGATTCCAGTTTTTTTATTTCTTATTCTTCTTTTAAGGGCTGAAATTCTTCATGGGTTGAGATTTGAGAATACATGCAACTATTGAGCATGGAAAACGATGGGGTATGAGAATGAGAGTGTTTTAACTTGTAGTCAAAGTAAAGTTAAAATACAAAGACTTAAGTAATTAAGAATGGATATGCTAGACTTTAGATGGAAGCTATAAATCTTTTAATTTCTGTTTGATTCTCATTGTACTGTGAACGTTTTGTTCTGACAGTTTTTATAATTTTCTGGTTCTTACTCATTTCTTTGATTTCATATGATCCTCTTCGATTCTGCTTTGAAGTAATGTTTTGTAATATATAAATGTTAATGAGAATGTTGAGATTGGTAAGGTGCTTTAAATCCTAAACAGAATATGATGAGATACATGAGTTAATTATCTTCGAACTCGTATGCTAAAATTTCAAATTTAAGCTATAAACTTCCTGGATTCTTGTTCGGTTCTCATTTGGCAATAGCGTGCAATATGTTGACAGTTTTGTAAATTCTTTGTTCAAATGCCGTAGAAATTTTTGAGGGAATATAAATGCTGTGGATTGGAACTAGGAGAATATAAGCCTGCTTTATTTTGGTGTATTTATAATTTATGTTATGTTCAAAACTTGTGAAGTAGGATGGACTATTTTGAGTGTTAGCAAGTTGGCTTTGGGATTCGTTGTTTTTCTTTTTTGCATTGGCTGAATGGTTGTTTAGGATTAGAAGATGTTGTAATGATGATAAAAGGAAACAATTACTATGGAACATGCATGTTGAATGGTAAAAGAAGCTATGATTTTCTCCCCTGATTTGGTATTACTTTTGTTATGATTCTTAATTCTCTGTTTTGTTCGAGGATGTGCTTATATTCTTTAAATCCTGCTTGTTTGATTTATGTAAATGGTACATGAAAAGAAATCAATGCAATGCATAAGATTTCATAAATTATAAAGGTGGCTTTGAGTGATGGAATATGGAAGGCAATTGATTTAATAAGGTAATGGGGTAATTGTAGTGGTTTAATTGCCTTGCTGATTATAAAGTATAATTTTAAATATCATTTAGGAAGATTGATTAAGATTGTTGTGATTTGGGGATAAGACTTGTGAAACTAAGTTGGAAATATTTAATTAGTTGTTTACTTTATGTTCTATGTAATTTCAAATCTTCGTACTTTTGAATAGAAGCTTAAAGTATTGAAAATAAGTTTTCCTGCTTTTCCTTTGGTTTAGCCGAATTGGGCACAGAGAGGCTTGTGTGAAATGTATGCCAATATGACCAGATGGGATGGATTGTTTTGAGAAAAGTGATTTGATTTCTTTGTGTGCCAACGTTTATAAAAGTTGTTACAAATTGATTAAATTGCTAATATGTAAGAATAAAAAGTTAGGTGTTACAAGATCTTAATGATGACGAAGGGTTCATCATCATCGTCAACATCAACAAAAGGGGGGTGCAGCAGCAGCAAGGTGGGACTGAAGAGGGGGCCATGGACGGAGGAGGAGGACAAGGTGCTGAGTAAGTTCATAGAGAAGGAGGGGGAGGGGAGGTGGAGGACGTTGCCCAAGAGGGCGGGCCTGATGAGGTGCGGCAAGAGTTGTCGACTGAGGTGGATGAACTACCTCAGGCCCTGCGTGAAGAGGGGCCACATCGCCCCCGACGAGGAAGATCTCATCCTCCGTCTCCACCGCCTCCTAGGCAATAGGTATGTATTTCTTGTATCTATGTATGTTGATTGTTGATTGATGAGAGTCAGGGTTTTATTTGATGATGCACATATACATATGCAGGTGGTCGTTGATAGCGGGTAGAATACCGGGGAGGACGGACAATGAGATAAAGAACTACTGGAATACTCACCTCAGCAAGAAGCTCATCCGCCAGGGCATTGATCCCCGTACCCACAAGCCCCTATCTTCTTCTACCTCCCCCACTTCCCCTACCCCTCATCCTCGTATCACTAATAATGATCATCACAAGAAGAAAAAACATCTTCCTCCTCCTGCTGGTGTTGTTGCAAATGTATCCTCAACAACATCAGAGGAGGACAAGGAGAATGAGGAGGAGGATAATAACCATATGATGATGCCCTTGATGATGGAACCCTACATCACTAGTACTCCCTCCTCTTCCACCACGGCCTTGGATCCATATCATCCTCATCATCATGACGATCCTCTCCCTTTCCCAACAATCACCTCCGCCAACGACAATGACGATGTCTTCTCCTCTTTTCTAAACTCCCTCATCAATGACCATAGTGACCCCATGGCTCCTCCTCTCACTAATCCTCCAAACCCCAATCTCCATCCCCTTTAGCACAACCATTCCTTTCATTCCTTTTCTATATATCATCCTCTTGTTATGTTATATATTCCCTACATATCTTTCTCATTTTACTTGTCCCTTCTATATATGTATGCCTGCATCAATCCTCTCATACAAATACTAGCTAGGTTTCCACCCTCCATCACCATCCACCCGGACTGCCCTCATGTTCTTGCTTAATTTATTCAATCATGTATCCACATTTTTTATACAGGTGCATGTGATGTGTATTATTATCTTCAACTCCAGTTTTATATGTTGTAATTCTTCTCCATATTTTGCATAAATAATGCATGTATGCCACCATAGTCATTCCATATATAATGTGCAATATGTGTGCGTGTGTAATATATGATCATTCTTGTAATATATGATCCTTCTTATGCTTCCCTCTCTTTCATATACATCTATGTATATATCATCACCTATATAATTACATGATCTACCACCAATTCGTTGCATATGTGGACACAATTCTATATACTAGCCATATGTATACAAATTCTGTCAAATAATTTATTCCTCTCATCAACAAATTAAAGTGCAACAGTTAAATTTATTCCACACATTTAACAAATTAAAATGCAACAGTTTGCAAGGTTAACTACAATATCAATGACAACATGCATATATAATGCAAGTACATTATCACAGTATTAAACAACTTTTTGGTAATTGATATGACAAACAGCGACATCATCATCATTTCACAATAAACGTATAGGAGAACACATGTTCACATATAAGAAAAACTTCTTGTTGAAGTAACAAACATCACTTAACTTCTGAGCTTCAAATGGGATCTGTCTCCCTTTATCAATTACCACTTGCAAAAACCAAATTATCACAAAGATACCGAGTGTGGTGGATGTACTTGTTACTGGCTCAACCAGTAACATTGCTCAAAGCACTCACATCACATATCAAGCTTGAGAAATTACGTACATAGCATCACAACATACCCACATCACATATCTATAAATTGTTATAGTTCTCATTACCGAAAAAAAAACAATTGTTATAGTTCTTGACTCGGATGATGCTCTGAGAGTCGAGCAAAAAGAAAAATTACATGCTTTGTATGTTTTCTCTGTGCTCTGTCTTTTGTCCTTATGGTATCTATACAAGGTACACAGTATCTATTTCATGAAAAATTACATGCTTTGTATGTTTTCTCTACTCCATTCCTCCAACTTTAAGTACTTATCCCCTTACAAAATATGGAGGTTTTTTTTTTGCCAAAAATTGAAGCCCGTTTGTTTCAATGGAATTGATATATATGAAAGGGAATTGAAATTGAAAATGGTAATTTACATATATCCTAAACCCACAAACTTTCTCTTTCTATCTCACACTTTTCTTACGCCTCACAAACTTTACTATATTTATTTCCTCTACTTTTCATCTAGCCTTACACTCATTTCCTTTTTCATTTTCATCACCTCAATTCCTCCCAAGCAAACAAGCCCTTAATTTGTATGGATTTGCATATACGCTTTTTCAAAATTCATTCATAGATATTTTCAATTAATTTATATGGAAAAAGTAGTAAAAGTAATTTAGATTTGACCATAATAGATATTATCAAGAAAGTGATTTTAATAAAAGAATGTGTTTGAACTTTGAATGATTGTATATGAGAACGATTTTATGTTAATTAATTTAAGGTTTCACCCAAGACACATGATATAGAAAAGGTACCACGAAATGGTAAAATTAAAGTACACTCTCAATAGAACCTATTTTAATTATCTTCAAAGCCAAAAAAAACATTTTTGTCCTCTTTGTTATTCTAAGTCCAAATGCTATTAACAGTGCACAATAACTTGTTACGCTTAGTCAGAACATTGTTATTCAAAATTCAAACACTTGTTATTAATTAAAATGCAAACTCTTGTAACTGTGCCAATAACATTTTACACGTGGTACTACTCACTGCCCAAACACTAGTTATTTCGTGAATAATAAAAGAAGGACAAAAATTTTTGATCAAAAAAAAAAGAAGGACAAAAATGTCTCCTTCACTTGAAAGATAATTCAAATTAGGTCCCTTCTAAGCTTACTTTAATTTCGACATTCCGCGGAATCATTTCTATATTATATATGTGAGGTAAGACTTTAAATTAATTACCTATAGTTTTTATTATTTGTAAATATGGGAAAGGGATAATACTCCCTCCGTTCCTAAATATAAGATCACTTTGGGGAAGTGGATAAGTTACTAAATATAAGATCACTTTCTCTTTTATCTCAAGTTTTGCCCAAACTACCCTTATACTCCCTCTTTTCATTGAAAACCTCTCCTCCTTTTCAAGTTAAGTAATTGAGGGGATTTTGGGAAGATAATGTAATTTTATTGTCTTCCTTAATCTCCCCAAATTAATAAAAGTGATCTTATATTTAGGAACGGAGGGAGTAGTATAATACATACCTAACGTGTTACCACTTACCACCTTCCCTAGCTTCTTCCTTCACTCCAAAATGACAAAATACACCAATTTTCTTATAGAGGTTCTGACATTCACCGTTCTTTGTTTCCTGTCACTATTCTCTTAATAATCACATCTCACACACACAACAAAGCAAACATGATCTCTCCTTAAAAAAAAAAAAATTGCTTATTTTTTTTCTCCTTCTATATTGCGAAATTTGTTGTTTGATTGATTGATATGGTGATAACGATGATAAGGATGATAGTGGTGGTGGTGAGGGGATTTAGCGTGCAGGGCATGTTGGATCTCATGCTGGCTGCGGTTTCTCTGTTGATTGGTTTGGGAATTTTCGGTTTCGTCGCTTCAATTCTCTGTTCTGCCGCTTTCTTCCTCAATTCCAACCAATCTTTGCATTGTATGTAATATGCATTATTCCCCTTCGTTTATTAATCTCTTTCTCGATTTTCATATTGCTTAGATTAGACCTTCAATTTTGATATTCTTACTTTGAGTATTATTTTATTGTTTCCATTGACTGGCTTAGATAATTGAGTTCACAAGTGTTGCGTTGCATTTGCATGTCATCTTCATGAGTTGTTTCAAGTTCAGTGATTTTATTTCCAATGCTCATGTGTGGAATTGTTATTGGATTAGGCCAAGTGCCCTTGTAATGAGCTAATTACTATTACTATATTATTAATGTTACAATATACTCCCTCTGTTCCTAAATATAAGATCACTTTTCCTAATTTGAGTAGATTAAGGAAGTTAGTTAAGTTAGTTATTTATACATGATATTACTAATTTATACCAACTATATACCTTTATCTTCACTCTTCATCTTTTGCTTGCTTATTATAGATAAACATTGTATGGTTAATTTGGGAAAAAGTTGGAGTATTTAGGAACGGAGGGAGTACTTGTTTTTCACTTCTCATATGGAATATTGTACAACTGTTAATTCAAATATGGTTCTGTATAGTATTATCTGAATAAAAGAGTTTGTTTGCCCGTGGTTACTTCTGTGTGAAATTCTCATGTGTTTGGCCAAAGTGCACCACTGTTGGTTGATCTGCATAGTGCAGACATCTATATGAATAAATATTTTTATTACTCCTCCGCAGTAAATATAAGATTTCTTTGACTTTTTCTGGAAGTAAAGGAAGCAAATCAGATGTCATGGAAAGGAACTACATTTTTAGAACTAAATCTTACTCTTAAATTTGCTGTTAGAAGTTACATGAAACTTTTAGAACATAAAAAATATTAACAATGGAGTGGGAGAACTTAATATTTTCTGCATAATTAGGATACACATCTATCCTCTCTTACATGATTATCCCATTTCTGAACTGCATCTGGTGAATGACGTTCAGAAGAGCCTGATCTAATCTGATTCTTTTGCATTTGTTCCCTTTATGAAATGCATATGTTATGGACTTCTTACATTCATTATGCCTTTTATTTTTTAACAGTATCAGAGACTCATGTTCTGTTCCAAGTTTGTTTGGATAATGACTATGACTAATATTCCTAATCATAGAAGTCACTATCTTTGCTTTTCTGCTCCTGGATATTTGTTTTATTGAAGAACAACTCTATCTTTTATAAGTTTTTGTGAAAACAAGACAGTCTCTATCTGAATAGGAGTATTTTTCTAGCCATAAGTCTACCTTAGATATCAGAGACAAACCATTGAGGAGATTTCATGTATTACACACACAATACCTCCACCTTGAGGCAGCCTTTACACGGGGAAAATATCTCTACTGAATTTAAGTAGTGAGAGGTTTCAGATTCAATTGTATGCTGTGTCATGAATCCAAAACTGTAAAATTGTTGAAAGTATTGAGTATTGGCATGATTTATTATCCTGCTCTAATTCTATAAATTTGTACTACTCCATATTTTCTCTTGGTGTGCTCTTAAGTTTCAGATATTAATTCTTGTATATGGATCAGATGTGCCTAATATTCAATGTGCTCAATTTGATTACAGGAATTGGCCGCAAATGGAGATTCAATGAACAAAATGGAGCCATATTGTAAGAAATAGAGTCTTTTGAAAATGTTGAGGATGTAAAATTGTCATGTAGTAGGAATGTAACCTCTGTTCAGTATATAGTAAATAAATCTGTGTTGAGATTTTATCTCTCTCCCACACTTTCAGATCATTACTTGTGAAATATCAGATAATTTTCTCTCCTAAAAGCTTGTTTGGGATCACATTAGGAAATCTCAAAAGTCAATTTGGAAAAAGAATAATGATAATGATGATGTTTGACGTGGTTTCAACGTTTCATTTTAGAAGTCAATCTTTTTAAGTTGAAGCAACTCTTTTCTGGCCTCCAGCTTGGCTTTTACAATTCACGAGCTTTGAACCTCATAAAATTAGTATTATACATATCATTTAAACAAGTTTCTGTTAAACTATCTTTTTATGTAATAACATATACAAATATTAATCATACTACTATAGTCCGATCTATCCAATAAAAGGATTGGTCATACTACTACGTTGAATAACTTTTACTGCAGCTTCACTTTCTATGTGAAAAGTCAATCATGTCAAATGTATTTTCGACTATGCTAATCAAAGCAAGTCCTAAGTAGCAACATTCCAAGTAAAGAAATGAGTTGTGCTATTCATAACTATAAATAATGCAACATTTATAATTTTATATTGATTGATAATATTAATATACTCCCTCCATCCCTATTTATAAGAGCAAAACATTTGAATGAATTTGTCCCCTTCATAAGAGTCTAGCCACATTTTTCAAAATATTTAATGATTTTTTATCCACTTTACCCATCATTATTTTGTAACAAAGACTAACCAGATAAAATACACTACAACTTGAACAAACATAGATTTAATAATTAAACCTATAGCGAGGGCAGCTTCAAAGTTCTAAGAGTCCTTAATATACTAACTATTTTCATTAAAGGAGGCAAATAGGAAGCGACCGAGCCTATGGCAAGTCTAGTGTTGAAAGTAGATAGTAAAGACATGGACCACATGAAACCTTTACGTTAAACTATTAAAGCACGTTCAGCTAGATGTTTCCTGATTTCATCTATTAACAGTCCATCAACTTTTTTTTAGTTAATTACCGTCTGGTTTGATGCGGACTCGAGGGTCTATCATCTACTTTCATTTTTTATAGACAAACCATATTTTTCACGGTCATAGGTATTGTTGGAATTTTGGGCCCAGATCTTCCATTTATGATGAGTATGAATTAATTAATTCGGATACACACACATGAGTAACTCTAATTAATTTATTAATTGAATGTATCTAATATAATTAATTAAATAAGAAATATTTGAATTGCTTACTCAAGCATGACTTAGTTCTGATAAAAAAAAAAGCATGACTTAGTTACATGCTTAAATACATTAACAACAATAACAACACCTTATCCCAACTAAGTAAAGTAAACTACATGGATCACATGACACCATTGTATTCGATCAATAATCATGTTTAATAATAAATTATTGATTAAAAAATCTTAGTTACATGCTTAAATAAATGAATTAGACGAAAACATTTCATTTATATTAAATCAATGACCCTTCATTAGTTACAAAATAAATATAAATACATTTACTTATATTCCAAAATGATCTTAGTTGTCCAGGCCTACCATGACCTCCCTAACATACCAAAACATTTGATAAGGATCATTAATGGTAATATAAGAATTAGTGTTGCAATTAATTACAGAGTTTTATAAATGAGTTCATGAAAAATAAAATTCTCATTTTGAATAACTAAGGGCCTAATAGTCATTTCAGTGGCCTACCTATTCAGTTTATGATCCTCTTCTTTCCTTCTTTCCCAACCTCCTCACTGTCTCCATCGTTCTTCTTCCCCTCCGCCGCCGCCGCCGCCGCACCGGCAAGGGAAGCCACCGACTTCTGGTTGCTTGGCGAGCGAATTCCACGGCGTTTCGAGCTCCAGCATTGTAGGTAATCTTCCTTACAATCCTATACCTCTTTCATGCTTCATTTCTTGCTTCTTACTGCAACAATTATTTAATCCTTTTGCTGTGCCTTTCGAGTTCACTTTCATTGCTTTGTGATGCAACTAAGTAGGGAGAAATAGTAGAGTAAGTAAAACACTAAGTTCTTATTCCACACTACATTGGATTTACATTGACCAGTAGGTTACATCAATAATCCCAACTGATTCTGTTTCTGTTTCTAATCTGATGTCATGTACATTAAGTTTAAATGACAATTACAATTACAATTACAATTACAATGGTAATATTATTACTAATTCCCTGCCACTAACAGTCACTATACTTGTCTAGTACATCCGGTCCTAAATATAAGACCTAGTTGACTTTTTTTTTTGGAGAGATTAAGGTTGCGAAATAGGTTATTAAATTATGACATATTTGATATATTTTTAGATTATCCATTATTTTATAGGTCAAATAAACTAGTCTAAGAGAAAAAATTAGGTAAATCAATTTTTAATTAACTTATTTTGCTTTTTTAGGATTTTCCAAAAAAGTCAACTAGGTCTTATATTTAGGACCGGAGGGAGTATCACACAATGTTGTCTACCATTTCTGCTCTGAAACTTGATGGTCTGTGGAAGCTATCGTTTTCAGCTCGAACTCTTGTCGCCTATTCGAAACCTGAAGAGCTGAAGATTTTGGAGTTGCGTATTGTGTCTATGTTACATGGATGCACTTCCTTCAACCAACTCAAACAAGTGCATGCTCATATATACCACAAAGGCCTCAGTCAGTGTTGCTATGTTGTCACCAAACTTATTCGTATGCTCATTGACATGGATGTCTCGGTGCACTCTTACCCTCACCTTGTTTTCAGACAGGTTAAGAACCGTAACCCTTTTCTTTGGACTGCTTTAATTCGGGGATATGCTGTTCAAGGACCCTTGTCGGAGTCAATTCGTTTGTATAGCTGTATGAGAAAGGAAGGCGTTGGTCCTGTATCGTTTACGTTCTCGGCTCTCTTCAAGGCCTGCGGTGTTGTCCTTGATGCAAGTTTGGGGTCACAAGTTCATGCTCATACAATATTGTTAGGTGGTTTCGCCGCTGATTTGTATGTTGGGAACACTATGATTGATATGTATGTTAAGTGTGGGCTTTTGGATTGTGGGCGTAAAGTGTTCGATGAAATGGTTGTAAGGGATGTTATTTCATGGACCGAGTTGATCGTTGCATATGCAAAAAGCGGCGATATGGAATCTGCTGGGGATTTGTTTGATGGATTGCCGAAGAAAGACATGGTGGCATGGACAGCTATGGTTAATGGCTACTCTCAGAATGCCATGCCATGGATGGCACTGGAGTTTTTTAAGCGAATGCAAGATGCCGGCATTGCAATCGATGAAGTTACCTTGGTTGGTGTAATATCTGCTTGTGCTCAATTAGGTTCTTCAAAACATGCAAATTGGATTAGAGATATTGCTGAGAGTTCCAGATATAGGCCAGCCAATAGTTTAGTTGTGGGATCAGCTTTAATTGACATGTACTCCAAGTGTGGCAATGTGGGGGAGGCATATGAGGTTTTTTCATCCATGAATGAAAGAAATGTATTTTCTTACAGTTCTATGGTTTTAGGATTTGCAATGCATGGCCATGCTCATGCAGCCATTAAATTATTTTTTGATATGTTGAAGACAGAGGTAAAACCGAACCATGTCACTTTTGTAGGGGTGCTCTCTGCATGCAGTCATGTAGGCCTGGTTGACCAGGGAAGGCAGCTCTTCGCCTCTATGGAAAACATTTATGGTGTTACTCCAACAGCAGATCATTATGCTTGTATGGCAGATCTTCTTGGCCGAGCTGGATGCTTAGATGAAGCACTTAAGCTTGTCGAAGCAATGCCTGTGAAGGCCAATGGAGGAGTGTGGGGAGCACTGCTTGGAGCATCACACATCCATAAAAACCCTGATGTTGCTGAAATTGCTGCAAGCCATTTATTTGAACTTGAGCCTGATAGTATAGGAAACTATATTTTGCTTTCCAACACTTATGCATCAGTTGGTAGATGGGATGATGTGTCCAGAGTGAGGAAACTGATGAGAGGAAAAAGATTAAAGAAAAACCCTGGATGCAGCTGGGTTGAAGTGAAGAAGGGTATTATTCAAGAATTTTTCGCAGGTGATGCAACACATCCACAAACCAGGGATATAAGAAAAGCACTCGAGGATCTTATGGAGCGATTGAAGGCCTCCGGATACCAGCCAAAGCTGGGTTCTGTGCCATATGATGTTAGTGATGAAGAGAAGAAGCGGATTTTAATTTCTCATAGTGAAAAGTTGGCTCTGGCATATGGATTGCTTAATACAGATGCTGGTTCCACTATAAAGATTATGAAAAACATTAGAATATGCGAGGATTGTCATATCGTTATGTGTGGTGCATCAAAAATTAAAGAAAGAAAGATTATTGTCAGGGATAATATGAGGTTTCACCACTTTGTTGAGGGAGTTTGCTCTTGTGGCAATTTCTGGTGACTGAGGCTAGTTCAGAAGTTTTATACCAACGATAATTCAATGCTTACCTTTTAAGATTATATCTAAGAAAATGTAAATGTTGAGCTTCGCTTAAGTATCATCACCTTCCATCGCATTTCCTCATACTTGGACCATAAAGGTGAATCATTATTCAACTTTGTGACACTTCTTTGATGGTTGGCTGGTGGCCATTCTTCTTAAGGAAATAGTGCATCTCTCTCTAGGTTATGCAGTTTGGATATTTATTATTAAATAAAAATTTCATTAGAACATGTAATTCTATTAAAGAAGTTAATTCTTCTCAGAAAGAAAAACATATTTCCTTCTATTTGTTCTCGCTGACACCTTCTAAATTTACCCCAACAAATCGTATGTTTGTTAAACCTCAGATATTGCTGCTAGAAAACTAGTCTGCTGAAGTTGTAAGCACCAAACCCACGATAACTAGGAAATAATAATTCCTTTTGGTTACTTGCGTATTGTCAAAGCAAATTGGGAACTTGACCACCTACCCGGGCGTCAAAGCAAAGTGGGAACTTGACCACCCACCTGGGCCCCTTGGGGGGGGGGGGGGGGGGTTTACTAACAGATTTGTATTGAAGTGGCAGGTTCCTCCTGCTTATTGTTTATTCACTTCATTGTCTTCCACTTCGTTAGCTTGGTCAATAATCATTCATTGCATTTTTCAATGTTTTACATGGTTTGATAATCTAATCGTTGTTATTCTTTTTCTCCTCATAGCTTTAAAGTTGTTATACTTTATGACATGTTTTCTCCGGTCAATATCAACAATCTTTGGTTGGTGCTTGTAGAAGTCTGAAAAGCCTTAGAATTTACTCACCGGCTATAAATTGATTTGACTATGGAGTATGGGCTTATGTTTCAATCAAAAGCTCATTTGTTTAAGCCTTAAATGGATGTTTTGAAAATAGTTTGATGGAAATTGCCTATATGACTGAATAAATTTTGGTAGCTAGAAAAAAAGGTTGATGGTAGATTCAAGTTAATGTATTTAGTTTGTTTCCTTGCCTTGACTTGCATGGTTACATCGAAGTCAGGGAAGCCTTCTTTATTAGCCTCATTATTGAAATTATAATCAATTAGTTTCATTGAGATTTGTACTTTATGCATCATAGCACCTTGAATTTAAGGAAATAGCTTCATAGATAAGTCAAGTTGGTTGCAAGCTGAAACTGCTACTAAAACTTTGAGTTTTAGTTGTATAATTACAGGTAGATCAAATTCAGTTCATAGAAAATGTGTTGTGATTCGGCGAGGACTGCTTGAGTCACTGGAAGGGATGCTTAACCACTTGTATAGGCGTTGCTTGTGTACTGCTGCCACTCGGCCATGGCTTTTTGTCGGGTTGGGCAATCCGGGTGAAAAGTATAAAGGAACCAGACACAATGTATACCGTAATCTAAAATGTAATGCATCTTATTAGTTGTGGTTTTAGTTTCCTTGAAAGTTAAAGCGATGTTATTTTAAGCAGGTGGGCTTTGAGATGATTGATGCATTTGCTGAATCACATGGGATTGCTATGAACACTTCCCATTGTAAAGCCATTTTCGGCCAAGGTTTATTCCTGTCACTCAATCTCCCTTGTTCAACCTCATTTAACTGTTTTTAACCTCTGTGTGTATTATATTTATGAATAATTTTTGGGGTAATCTATTGCAGGTTTTGTTGGTGAATTTCCTGTTCTCCTTGCAAAGCCTCAAACTTACATGAATCTTAGCGGTGAATCGGTAAGAAATCAAAATATTCAACTTTGTTCCTGTGTTTTCCTATTGATGCTTTAGTTCAATAAGAATTTTTGTCCTGGTGCTAGATTTATGAGACAATATCTCTTGCCATTGAACTGCAGGCAGGACCAATGGCTGCTTATTACAAGCTACCTCTTGATCGTGTGCTTGTGGTAATTTGTTGCTTTCACTCCTATTCTTTCAAGCATCCAATTGACAGTAAGTGTGTTGTTCCTCACTTCAGTCAACTTTTTCGGCTGTAGATCCATGATGACATGGATTTGCCATGTGGAGTGCTTCGTCTCCATGACAAAGGAGGTCATGGAAGCCACAACGGGTATAAAACCATGTGATGATTGTGTGATTCAGCTGTTTGACTATGAATGCTTACGTTTTTGACAAATTGATGCCTTGAGTTTCTGTTACTTTTTTAAGTAGAGTTTGTAATCCATTAATCCGATAAATATGCTGTGTTAAATTTCATGCTGAAGATAAAAATGAGGACATTTACGAAACTTCAAGGAATACCTGCACCATAACCCTGTCTTGAGTGTATGATTATGAAACAAAAGTAGCTTAACAAATAGTGAGTTCTTTTTAAAGTAGATCTGTATCATTCAATTATAGTAGATGGCTAGTGCTTGGAATTAAAACCATGAGATCTTTTTTGTTTCCGCTCTCATTCATCCCAGTCATGTGTCTTGGTGTATTCATTTCTTTTCTTTGAACTAGGCTGAAGAGTGTGATATATCACTTTCGTGGAAATAGAGAATTTCCTCGGTTAAGAATTGGTTAGTGCTTTTGGTTCAAATCATTTAATTTTCCCTGCAATTTAAATGGTCATCATCATTGTTATATTCTATTTGTTTGATATAAGGAATTGGAAGGCCTCCAGGGCAAATGGATCCTAAAGCATTCTTGCTTCAAAAATTCAATGTAGCTGCCAGACAAAGAGTAAGTTCTCTGTTATTGAATTCTTCTAGCAGAATTTATTTAACATTTCCTCGCTAATCT
Organism: Mimosa pudica; assembly: GCA_029929735.1. NCBI lineage: Eukaryota > Viridiplantae > Streptophyta > Magnoliopsida > Fabales > Fabaceae > Mimosa > Mimosa pudica. Next base: position 6,649,506 of record JAKELP010000035.1, read on the forward strand.
TGAAGATTCAACCGAGGGGACTTTGTTAATTGAGGTTTCGTTTTAAGTCAATCAAGTGCAACCAAATATTCTATGCATTTCCATTCTTTGGCAAGTGAGTTTCCTCTTATTTGTTGGACAGATCAACGGTGCTTTGGAAGAGGGAGTTGAGGTATTGAAGATCCTTTTATCAAGAGGTCTGACGGAGAGTGCAAGAAGGTTCAATAGAGAGCAGAAGTACAAGCACATAAGAGTGCAGACGTTACCGGTATGAATATGATGTGTTTTTCAGGAATTTGTCATGAAAAACTAATGCGTGGACAGCCTGTTGGAATGTTTAAGATTGACTTTGGATAGTTTTTAGTCATAAGGTCTGTTGATGCTCAATTACAGGAAACGAAATAATAATGAAAGGGAAACAATTTTATAATAATGAAAGGAAAATAATTAAATTGGGTCACCAGCAACAGTGATTACAGTCAGGGCGGCGGATGCCGTTACAAAAAATAATAATCGCAGATAAATAATTAAAGTGGCTACAAATGCCTACAAGTGATTTCAGATCAACACTGAAGAGGGGAAAGCATGAGTATAAAGGTTATAGAGAGAGCTGTCCTTCAGGTTTCTCCACGTATTGAGTAAAAAATATAATTATTAGAAACTTATTAGTAAATCTACTTTTTGTATTTGTCTATGGAAAAAAAGAGGAATAAATAATTTTTTTTTTTACTAAAATAAACAATAATATATATAATAGTGATATATATTTACAAATAAACAATAAAATAAACAATTATATATATTATAAGAGAAAAATATGCTTAATAAGTTTGAGATTTGCAAGTTGGTCTCTTTTATGAAAAAAAAAATTGGGTTTGGGCAGGCCCATTCAACTGTTCCAGTTCCCGGTTTTAATCCAGTTATCGACTCATTTTCCGGCTGAAAACGGCCTAACACGGTTGAATTGAAAAATGGTTCTTACACATGGATCAAGCCGTTCTGGGGGCAAGTGATGATCCGACCGGTCGAACCATCCGGCTACGTTCCATTCTGACAACACTGCGTTGGGCGCTTTGTAAATAACTAGTGTACTAGCATTTTTGGAACAAACACCTAAGAGTAGATACTTAAAACACAGAGAAAATGGCACGCAGTTCCCGCTAATATATTTTCGTGTTATTTACCATATTTTAAATTTTTTTTTGCAAAAACACTATTTTTAAAAAAATTCCCAACATTGTGGCCCTTATACAAGCACAATGTTGACAATATTTTATTTTTTTAAAAAAAATCCACATCACTCTAAAGCGCCGCTATATGGGGAATTTTAATTTTTAAAAATCTCCAATATTTTGACGATTCAAGAATCGCCACAATGTTGGGAATATTTTATTTTTTTAGGAAAACCACATAGCGGCGTTTTAAAAGCACCGCTTTGAATCGCCACAATGTTGGGAATATTTTATTTTTTTAGGAAAACCACATAGCGGCGTTTTAAAAGCACCGCTATGTGGGGAATTTAATTTTTTTTGAAAAAAAAACTTATCGACGTTTAACTGAAACATTGGTAAACTTCACATATTCCTATAATTACCTCTTCCCTCCCATTTAAACCCGCTCTTACTCCTTTTTTCTTTCATCTCTCTTCTTCCCTTCTCTCTCTTCTTACCTTCTCTAAATATCGACCTCTATAAATTTTTCAGGCCATATTTTGTTTATCTGTTTATGTTATAACAATTTTGTTTAATTTATATGTAATTATTTTGTTATTGGTGCTATTGTTTATTTGAATATCAACCCCACTAAACGCATATGGATAAAGCGCCGTATCTTAGTGCTATTGGTGCACTATATCTTGCAAATTCAGTACGTCTAATATTTCCTTTGTTGTAAATTTATTGGCAAAATACATTTCTTACCCTAGAAGAAGGCATTGTAATGGAATCAGACATATATTTCGATATCTTCAAGAGACAAGTGATATGAGATTGTTTTATTCTAACCAATCTATATCACACTTGGTTGGTTATGTAGATGCAAGATTTTTATCACATCCACATATTGGTATATCACAAACAAAATATTTGTTTACTTGTGGAGGTATAGTTATTTCATGGCGATCAACAAAACAAACATTGTCAGCTACATCATTAAATCATGCAGAAATAATTGTGGTTCACGAGGCAAGTCGAGCGTCTGTGGTTATGGTCAATGACTCAATTTATTGAATTAACGTGTGGGTTGATTCTTAACTAAAAAGTTCCAAAAATATTATTTGAAGATAATACAGCATGCATAACTCTGCTCAAAGGAGGACATGTCAAAGGAGATAAAACAAATCATATTTAAAAAAGAGCACATGAGACTCTGATAAATTTAAGAGGACAAAATCATACTCTTTAAACCAAAATGGGGCAAATGTAACCTTTCATTTAAGCATAGTCAAATGGAACGTGAGCCCCACAATTAGTAAATGATGTATCAATTCATCCAGTTGAACCCTAAATCATCTAAACGAACCTAAATGCTCAAATCATTTTGACTAGAACTCATATTCCACTCCAAATCATCTGAACCTTAAACCCAAAAATCATTTTGATGAGGGTTCTAAGGTTAGGGTTCGAAATGAGGCTGATTTGATCTCTTAAAGGGTTCGATATGTTGTGTGTTGTGTTGGGCTGATTTTAAGTTTCAATAACTCCGCCCACATATGACACATCAAAAAAATCAATACTTAATGTCACATATTGCCACGTCAATAAACCCATCAGAATTTCTAGTCAATTAATGGTCAAACTTAACACCTCTGTTTGAGAAGGTTACATTTGCCCCATTTTGGTTTACAGTGTACGGTTTTGCCCCATTAAATTTATTAGACTCTTAGGTGCTTTTATTCAAATTTACAGTGACTACTTTTACACATTTACCCAAAGATTGAAGGAGAAAATGAAGTAGATGGAAACATTTGTTACAATAACCGTAGGAGAAACGACATTAAATGGTGATATGTTAAATAAATACACGTGGGCTGTGGCTCTTATTAATAGGATAACCGGATTGAGTATAACGAAATGGATGTAAATTTTTTCCTTCCATTAACTACTATATTAGCGTAACTTCATCCATACAAAATATTATTTTTATGAAATATAAAAAATATATTATTTTTAAGGGAAACAAAAAAATAAAATAACATTTTTAAAATTAAAGATAAACACTTAAACAGTATAGTACCGCGCATTTGCCCAAGCTTACTAATTGAGTGTAACAAAAATAATGCTAATGTAATAGATTTTTTCGCAGCATGATTTTCCTATTTTGTTATTTATTTAAATATTTCAGCATGCATATCCTAAAAACACCTAATTATTGGCAAGATTAAAATGCCGAATTTCAATCCAAAAGTATTTTACATGTAAAACTTCCGATTATTCCTATGTTATGTCGCTCAACTTTTACACCGGTTTTGCATACTTATTCAATTCATATTTTAAATTTATGTTATCAAGAAAAAAAATCTTCTGCCTATTTTTTTGGGAGAATTTTCCAACATCAAATTCATTATTTATTATATTTATTTCATCTTTTCCTTCAATTTCTGCAATCAGTGTTCCTGATTTTGTTTTTACTGTTGCAGACTTGCCTTCTGTCTAAATTTCACTACATTTTTAAGTGCTTTTTCACTTGCAAAGTTGAGATCTGTTGCATGCTTGGATACATTTTCTAACTAAGCGTTTTCTTTCCATTTTCCAATTAGTTGCAGAGTTGGAGAGATTTTCTAGCTAACCGTTTTCTCCCTTTTCCAATTGATTGCAGAGTTGGAGAGATTTTCTAACAACCCGTTCCTTTTTTTTTTTTGATAAAGTAACTAACAGTTTTCTACTTGCATGAAAATTTATTTTAAATATGTGTGTGTGTGTATGATTTTCTTTTTTTATCAGAATATATATGATTTTCTAATCTGTTACTATCTTCATTTTGTTAAGGGATTAGATTATTATTTTTATTTTGAAACACACACATATATATAACAATTTTTCTAATTTTTTTTTGATCAAAAACAATTTTTCTAATTCAAACATTTATTTTTTAATAACATTATTATTTTTTTGATAAAAATTAATAACATTATTATAACGTGTTTTTTATTGCCAATTTGCCATATACAAATAAAGAGGAATCTTTTTTATCAGCCAAATAAATAAGAACCTAAATACATCGATTTATATCCCTTAGTTGTTATGTTGTCACATAAATTTTAACAATTTAATCAATTAAATTGTATCAAATAACCAATTATTAATCAATTATCAATTCTTCCATTTCTCCAAGACAAAACAAATATACATACTTAATAAATGAGATAATTCAATTCCTCATTCTACGTAATAAATAATAATTCTTAAACATTTTAAAAACTAAAAAACCTAGTACCCCCCACAACATCCATTTGGAAAGACACATGTTATAAATTGAAATACCCCCACCGTCTCATCCGAGATACCCCTTAACTGAACATAACAACCTTCACTTTTGTTTTTACTTTCATCCTAGAATCCTAACATCTCTCTTATTCTTGATAGCTTCTCAATTGTGGCTTCAGTATCAAACTCTTGCATTTCTCTACACACTCCTCCCAAACCTTCATATTCATATTCATATTCATATTAATATTCATATCCATATTCATATTCCCGCTTAACTTGTGGTCTACGTTATTCAAAACAAAAGCTCTACTTTCAATTGAATTCAAAACCTTCATTTTTAGCCGCCAATTCCAGAGCAAAGCTTAATAAGCGAAACCCATTTGAATGCAAACAATTTGAAGATGACATGCATGGTGTAGTGGAAGACAAACAATTTGTGAGATGGTTTCGTGAGGCTTGGCCTTACTTTTGGGCTTTTCGGGGTGGTACCTTTGTTGTCATTATTTCTGGTGAAATTGTGGCTAGTCCTTTCTTACATCTTATTCTGAAGGCATGCACGCAGTCTTTTTTTTTTATGATAACAATTTGAAATTTTTGGTTTCTTTTTGTGATTATTTGAGTGATATCTATAAAGTTTTCTCCTTCTCATTTTTTCCTTTAGCATATGTGAATGTGTTTTTCTGGTTGCAGGATATAGCTTTCCTTCATCACCTGGGAATTAAGTTTGTTCTTGTACCAGGAACCCATGTGCAGATAGACAAGCTTTTGACTGAGAGAGGTTAGTCACAATTGTTTAATATATATAGTGATCATTTTGTTACTGTTTGTGTTCTCAATAGATCACTCTTGTTCATTATATTTGGTTAAGCCTAACTCCTCTCTCCCCCCAATGTAGAGACGAGTTCATAGTTTGTGAATCATCTGCCTTGTTATTGCAGGGGAACAACCTAAGTATGTTGGTCCATATAGGATCACCGATGATTAATCCCTTGCTGCTGCGATGGAAGCAGCTGGCAGAATCAGGTTAATGAGAGAAGCAAAAGTTTCTCCTGCACCGTCCATATGTAATATTCGTCGTCATGGTGACAACAGTCGCTTGCATGAAGTTGGTGTCAGTGTTGCTAGTGGTAACTTTCTTGCAGCTAAGGTTTGAATTTTATAATTCAGTCTTAAAAACTTAAAATATCATTATAAAGTTGTGTCTCAATAAGAAACTAAGAATTTGTGATTTTTTTTTCTTGGCAGAGAAGAGGGGTTGTTGATGGAATAGACTATGGCTATACCGGAGAAGTTAAGAAAGTAGATGTGTCTCGAATGCGTGAGAGGCTTGACAGTGGATGTATAGTTCTTTTAAGTAATCTCGGCTATTCCAGCACTGAAGAAGTATTAAATTGCAAGTATGTTTTAGGTCTTTCAATAATACCTTTTTATTGGGGAGAGCTTAATGTGACTTTATTTTATGTGATGACAATCTGAGTTATGATGTTATCAATCATCAAATGTTATGTCACCTATTTGTCGTATAACCTACAAATGACAAATGTTATCCTTAAATTAGTTTCCTCTTGTCAAGTATTGAATTTCATCTCCTGCTATTTCTTTTCGGAATATGGTCTTACAACAACATGTTATCTGTAAGTACTAAAAACCTTGTATTTTTCCCTCATTCTAGATATAAGAGCTAGTTGACATTTTTAGAGAATCCTAAGAAAACTAAACGTGGTGAGTGAAAATAGATTTTCATAAATTTTCTCTAAGCTAATTTATTTGACTTATAAGCTAACATGTATTTAATAATATACAAAATATGTTATGATTAAGTGGTTCATTTTAGGATTTTCCAAATTAATCAACTAACTTTTATATTTAGGAATAGAGAGTATTCATTTATGAATGGGTAATGAGTGTCTCATGTTCTATGCGAATCACCTTCCCGGTCTTATGAATTATTGATAAATATGCATCAGTTATAGGTATTCAATTTTAATTCTCCTTGATCCCACCTAGTTGGATAAAGCTTGTTATGTGTTGTTGTTGTCCCAACAATGAGGATTATTTTGACTGTATGCTGATAATGTTTCCACCCCTCTAGCACCTATGAAGTTGCAACAGCTTGTGCATTAGCTATCGGAGCAGACAAGCTTATTTGCATCATAGATGGGCCAATACTCGATGAGAATGAACGACTTATTCGCTACTTGCCTCTTCAAGAAGCAGATTTGTTGATTCGTAAACGGGCTGAACAAAGTGAAATAGCAGCCAACTATGTCAAAACTGTTGAAGAGAATGATTTTAGCTCTCTTTGTTATAAAAGTTCTAATGGATCATCCCATTTCCCACATAATGGAGATGTTTTTAACCATAACCATAATGCAACCTTTCATAATGGTGTTGGTTTTGGCAATGGGAGTGGCCTATGGTCTGGAGAACAAGGTTTTGCTATTGGAGGTCAAGAACAGCTTGGTCGAATGAATGGTTACCTGTCAGAATTGGCCGCAGCAGCTTTTGTTTGCAGAGTAAGTACATTATGGTCTTTTCCTGATTTTGGATCTCTGAACTTTTCCTCATTTGTTTGCTTAAGCTCTTATCTTATGTCATCTACTATCTTTGTGTCTCCAAAATCAATGGTCTGTCTATTGCAATTTGACTATAGCAATTGTTAGAAATGAAACTATTAATAGAATACATTATAGATAGACATATTGTCCTATAATATGTGTTTCCAGAATTTTAACCAAAAAGTGCAGTTAAGAAGGTCCCTTCTATATGAGAAATTACTACTCCCTCCAGTCCTATAAATGCTTAAAAAAGCAAAATAAGTTAATTATAAATTGATTTACCTAATTTTTTCCCTTAAACTAGTTTATTTTACTTATAAACAAATGGATAATCTAAAAATATATCAAATATGTCATCATTTAATAACCTATTTCGCAACCTTAATCTCTCCAAAAAAAAGTCAATTAGGTCCTATATTTAGGACTGGAGGTAGTATAATTTAGGCTAGGAGTTGTAACTATGTAAACACTTGGAGAGTCAAGTCAAGCTTAAGAACACTACACATATGTTAGGACGTTTTCCATGTTTCTTCTTCTACAATACGTGAAACTTGCTAGTGTATAATGCGTGGTTTCCATTGACATTTTACTTTGTTTTAGTAATTATTTTAATGAACTGTGATGCCACTGCTCAAAATTTCAGTTCATGTATCTTTACTGTATTGCTAATAGTGGCCTCCAACTTCTGTCAGGGAGGTGTTCAAAGAGTTCACTTATTGGATGGAACTATTAGTGGAGTTTTGTTGTTGGAGTTGTTCAAGAGAGATGGGATGGGAACGATGGTGGCAAGGTATGCATTTCTTAACCCTTCTAGCATTGATTTTACCAGATTGTGTGAGAATATGATCTGCCCCTTGAAAATGTCTGCCCCCTTCCCCCAAACTCTTAAATAAGTGTTAGCAGTAAGATATCTAGGCCATTGGTTGATGTGATTATACCTAATAAAGTTTTCTTTATCTTCTGTTGGGAAAATTTTTCTCCTGAAGTCATTGATCTGTTAAGCACATTTTCAATGTAGTGATCTATATGAAGGCACTCGGATGGCTCAGGTTGCAGATGTTCCAGGAATAAAAAAACTTATTCAACCTTTGGAGGCATCTGGTGTACTGGTTAAGAGGACTGATGAGGAGGTCTTATTTAGCTTCTATTTTATTCCCATCTTAACTATTGCTTAAACATTGGAAACCATTAAATTTAATGTTGTACCTTTTTCTGTTTACAGTTGCATCAATCAGTGAACTCATTCATTGTTGTGGAAAGGGAGGGTCAAATAATTGCTTGCGCTGCACTTTTTCCTTACTTTGTGGAAAAGTGTGCAGAGGTGGCTGCCATTGCAGTATCGCAAGACTGTCGAGGCCAAGGACAGGGTGACAAACTGCTTGGTATATTGTTACACTTATGGACTATATTGTAGTAACTTGTTTTTTCCTCATGCATTTAGTTGATTTTGTGACCGAATATATGCAGACTATATTGAGAAGAAGGCTTCATCTCTTGGGTTGAACAAGCTTTTCCTTCTTACAACACGTACAGCAGATTGGTATGGAACTGTCCCAAAAGCATTTCATATGAGTACAGTGGATAGTTGCTGCTATTTTCAGTTCCTTCTTCTTTTGGTCTTGGATTCTCCATATAGTTCATTGACCTCTTTGTTCCTTAAAATCTCTGCATTTCTTTTTTTTTTTTTTTGATAAAAAGGAAGGAAAATACAAACAAAAAATAACCTACATCCTTAAATTGGGCAAGACAGATTTCGCCCTATGCATACATCTAATAATGTCTTTGATCTCTGCTATGGCTTCATACACACTTGAACATTCATTATTATGGGTCACTTCATTCCTTCTTCTCCAAATCAACCAGCAAGACACACAAAAAACTTCATTCCAGTTATCCATCCCATACCCTCTACGCATCTTCACATTCTTCCTTAACCAATCATGTAAATTACTTTCCCAAAATTCTTTATTTGCAAAAGAGATTCCCAAGTTAAGCCAAACCTCTTTAGCATTACCACATTCTCTTATCACATGTACCGTTGATTCCAACTGCGAATTACACGACGCGCAAGAACCATCTGGATGAATTCTCCATTCAAGCAACCTCTCATTAGTAGGAAGTCTATCATGCATAAAAAACCACATCTGCATTTTACATCTCTGAGGGACCTTGAGCCTCCAAATGTTCCTCCAACATTGATCCTCCTTAGCATTAAAATCAGCAACTTTCGTATATGCTGATCTGACAGAGAACATCTCACTCCTCTCAAGCTTCCATCTAACTTTATACTCCTCATTCCTGTGAACAACCTCAATCTCATTCTTAACATTCTCCCAAACAGCTTTAATTCCACTCCACACTCTTGACCCCGGCTTCTTTGCTCGTATAATAGGGATCAAATCTTGACCACAATTATATTTACTTCTAATTACTCGGGCCCACAATGCATCCTTGTTATTCACCAACCCCCATCCCACTTTCATCATAAAAGCCTTATTCTGAAGAGAAGCATGACGAAGACCCAATCCACCACACACTTTAGGATAACAAACTTTGTCCCACGCCACCAAATGAGCTTTCTTCTTATCACTTGTTGAACCCCATAAAAAATTCCGGGCATTCCTCTCAATCTCATCGCAACAAGCAACAGGAATAATAGACGTTTGCATCACATGATTAGGAATAGACAAAGCCACTGAATTAATAAGAGTATTCCTCCCTGCCAGAGACAAAGAATGACACTTCCAGCTAGCCAATCTTTGTTTTACCTTATCCACCGTAAATTGATACATTGACTTAGAAACTCTCTCATGATGAAGAGGAACCCCAAGATATCTACCCAAATCAGCAGACATATTAAATCCCAAACTATGACTTAGTTGAGATTTAATATTATGATTAATATTGCGAGAAAAGAAAACTCTTGTCTTTCCTTCATTTATCTTTTGACCCGAAGCATCACAAAACGCATTAAGACAATCTTTAATCACTTGTACCTGGTCTAAACGAGCTTCAGCAAAAATAATCAAATCATCAGCAAAAAACAAATGAGATAATGGTGGTCCCCCTTTATTAAGACGAATTGGTCTCCAGTTTCCAGATGAAATATTTGACTGAATCAAATGAGCCAACTTCTCCATACAAATCACAAATAAAAACGGAGACAAAGGATCACCTTGTCTAATACCTCGGGAAGGATTAAAAACATTTGACTTACTACCATTCCACAATAGTTGCATAGAGGGAGAAGATATACACTCCTGAATCAAGAAGATTAAGCTCTCCGGAATTCCCACCTCCCTTAAACAATTAATAGCGAATTCCCAATTAATTCTATCATACGCCTTCTCCAAATCAAATTTTTACAGCCATAAAACCTTTCTTTCCCTTCATAGTTTTCATGGTATGGATCACCTCTTGAGCAACAATAATATTGTCTGAGCTCAAACGTCCCGGAACAAAACTACACTGATTAGGGGAAATAATAGTCGACATAACAGGCTTAATCCGATTAACTATGATTTTCGTTATCAATTTATAAATCACATTACAAAGGCTAATCGGACGAAAATCTCTTATAAATTCTGGGTTAGGGACTTTAGGAATAAGCACAAGAAAAGTCTGATTAACCTCCCTAATCAAACAAGGATTCTCAAACACTTTTCGCACAAAATCAATAACATTTCCACTAACCTGTTTCCATTGAGCTTGAAAGAATAAAGGATTAAAACCATCAGGACCTGGAGCTTTAAGAGGGCCCATACTCTTCAAAGCAGTCTCAACTTCCACCTCTTTCACATCAATATTCATATTACTAATAACACCCTCCGTAAGCATAGGATAAGATACATCAACATTCAACACATCCCTATGCGCACGATCTTCAGAAAAAAGCATATGATAAAAATTCACAGCTACATTCTTTATGATCCGACTTGAAACTATATAAAACTATATAAAACTGTTGTTTTAGCTTCAGTGAATCTATCCATAAACATATCATTTGCTAGAATACGATCCAGTCTGCTCTCACAACCCTCTCTACTCCAAGTAAAAAAAGATCTCATAGTATGAATATGAGATAGACCGGACTCCCCATACCAATTAGAAAAATCCTTATCCACCAAAGAATACTCCTTCCTAGTAGACCGTCGTTCATTCTCAAATAAAATAGCATTAAAATCTCCTCCTACACACCACGGACCTTCCACCTCATTACCAAACTCCTCCAACTCTCTCCATAAACTCCTTCTTTTCACATAATAAGGGCTTGCGTACACCGCAGAAACTAAGCATTTCTCCCCATTATGATCAAAACTCAAATGAACACATTGCTCAGATGAACCAATTATACTAACAGTCCAACTCTCATCACGCCATAACACCCACAGACCTCCACTAAACCCTTGAGCGTCAACAACATATGAGCCATTAAATCCCATCTTAGAGATTATCTTCTTTGCTTTCATACCTCCACAACGAGTCTCAAACAATAAAACAATGTCTACTTTATACTTATACTGTAATTCTCTTATTAATCCTGGGAAAGATCTTGCTCCCACCCCTCTACAATTCCAGAAAATAACATTCATTGGGGAATCATTGAATTGAGATTGTGGTTCTCACAACCACCATTAACATTTTCTAAAGAACCACTCACCTGAGCATGTAGAATATTATCAACATTAGAAGATGAAGACAACAAACTCTCATTACGAGATAATAATATGAATCTTTCTCCCTCATTATTCGATTCCTCCTCCAAATCCATTAAAACTCCAAAAGCATTCTTGGTCTCATTCATATCATTAGTGACCACTGAATTAGATGTTGAATTTAACTTCTTACAAGACAAAGAATATAATTTTCTCTTATACACATGCCTCCATTCCTCCTTTCTTTCACTATATGATCTTGGGACCCACTCTTTTTTATCATTTAATTCTTGAGCATTTTTAACGGGATTGATGGTTGAAGAGTCAAACATTTGTAAATCAATAACTGACTCCCTTAAACGCCCATTATTGCCATCAGATTTCAAATTATTCCTTCGCTGAGAAATAGGAATATTCTCCCCATCATTAGCTCTCCAATTTCTAACTGAACTCATGATCTTCGCTCTATCCATAACAATCGACGCAGATCTCTTCTTCTTCGTATCTTTCGGCTGAACATTCTTCCTCTTTTTCGTTGACTTTCTAACTAAGTTCCATTCCCCTAACCTCTGCAACTGGTGAGTCTCCCCTTCGCTTGCCTCCACATACACGCGCTCCGAATGATTCTCCACCTCATTCAAATGACCTCCTGACCCCTTTATACTTTCATTCTTCACTACCTCCATAAGCGATGAAAGTTTAACCTCATCATTATTATCAAAGACACGAGAGGTCATGCTCAAATCTTTCTCCGGACAAACCTCCCGACAATGACCATATTTACCACAACAAAAGCAAATTTTATGCAATCCTTCATATTCCACTATAAGTTCTTTCCCGAAAATACGAATCGCTGGCCAAAGCTTCTTATCCAAATCCAATTCAACGCAAATTCTAGCAAACTTACCTCTTTCAGTAAGATAAGTTCTAGAATCCACCTTCAAAGTTTTACCCACTAGATTTCCAATCATATGGAGGCTCTCTGCATTAAAAAATTCTAAAGGAAGGACAGGAATACGAATCCATGCTGCTATCTTGCGATGATAATTCTCATCTAAAGGATCAAAATTTGGTTGCCATCTCTGTACCACCAAATAGTGATCGGCCAACATCCAAGGCCCCTCCATATACACATATTCCATGTCTTCTTCACACAAGAAAGAAACCACAAAGCAATCGTTCCCAATATCTCGCACCGTGAATTTCTCCCTCGTCTTCCAAAGCCTAAGAAGTCTGGATTGCATATTCCACAAAGACATAGATTTCCCCAACAATCTAACAATCAAAGATTTTCGCCAAGGAGCACACCATCTTTCATATTGCTCCCTAGAAAATGTCAAAGTAGGCAAAGAATCCTCTTCTTCTTCACTCCTTCCACCAGAATTTTCCCCATCTAAGGATTCCCTGTCAAAGAAACCTTTCAAGTTATCTAGATATTCACGCCATGCATCCTCAAACACACCACAACCACGAGAATCAACTGAGAAACTTGAGCCCTCCACTTGCAGCAACTTATCCTTAAAAGAGACATTTAAACCTCTTTTAGACATCTCCTCCTGTTTTCTCTCTCCCAATTGCTCTGATAGCTCACCATCACTCCCTCCTTCGCTCTTTCTAACCTCCATCCCAAACTAGTTCTTGAAAAATCTTGTGATAATCAAAGCCTATTGGCCTTGAAAATTCTTGAAAGTCTTGAAGATTCTTCTTGGAGGAATTTCACAGTCTCCGTTATTGTGTTTTTTTTTTCTAAAATCTCTGCATTTCTTTTTACTTCTCATTTCAAGAAATCTGAGCCTGTCGCTTCAAGGATGATTTCATGACCATCTTAAAAAAGGGTCAAACCAATTCTAGTCTGTACTTGGTTAGGTGCTGAGGAAGGGAATATACTGGGTAGTCTTATACTTGCTTTATGCATAGAGTTTGATTCAAACTTACAACATTTAAATCCTGCGACAAGCGAGCTTATCGTTGAGCCTTTCAAAACAACCTTAATTATTGATAGTTGATATCAGGTTATTGATTATTCTAATTCATGAATGTGACTGTTCTAAAGAAAAATTCTAGAATTATTGTGTGGATAATGATATCTTTCTTGAAAGTTATGGTCATCATTCTTTGGTATAGGTCTTTTATATGCTAGATATAAAGGTGGGCATTGGATGCGCAGTGTTGTGAAATCTATATGTTTCATATCCTTGACATTTGGATTTAATATTGCACTTTCAAGCTAAGTATGTTAGTATTTGCTCCACTAGGACTTATCTCAAGAAAAGGTTTACAATTTATGCTTGGCAGGTTTGTGAGACGCGGATTTTCAGAATGTTCTATTGATAACATACCGGAGAAGAGAAGGAGCAAAATCAATCTGTCCCGTAATTCCAAGTATTATATGAAGAGGCTATTACCAGACAGAACTGGAATTTCATTTGATAGGAAATTTGTACAAAATTAGCGTTATGTCCTTTTTTATGGGTTGATGATTCAGCAAAAGGGCTATGCAATCTTGCAGGCAATAATCTTGTGGTTGTCCAATTAGTAGCTCCTACCGATTTATTTATATCATAAGAGTTGCATATATTCTACTCCTTCCGGTCCTAAATATAAGACTTTTTTGGAGATGTTAAGATTACAAAATATGTTATCAAATTATGACATATTTGATATATATTTAGATTAGTCATTAGTTTATAGGTTAAATAAACTAGTTTAAGGGGAAAAATTAGGTAAATCAATTTATAATTGACTTATATTTTGCTTTTTTAGAATTTTTCAAAAAAGTAAACTAGGTCTTATATTTAGGACCGGAGGGAGTAATATCATTATGAAAGATGAACTTAATTTCAATTGCTTTGGAGATTGTTGTTCTCATGTCAACAAATTAAAGATTAATATTAAAGCAATATTCACGATGCTGTGTTTTTCAATCAATTCACCATAAGCTCTTCCACCCTTTGGAAGAACCTTTTTCTGGGAAATTAAGGCCCGCGTTTTCCCGGATTATGGCGCCTATTTTTGTTTTAGTTCAGATGTAAGTGTAAAAATAGAGATGACTCAACTCTAAATTATTCGGCCGGAGAAAAACCTTAATTAGATGAATATGTAGTCATATAATAAAAGATATGATTTGAAATGATGATATTCGGAAAAGAGTTAGGGTAACACTCATTGTGGAAAAAATAGTAGAAAGTAGTTTAAAGTGATTTGATCATGTTCAAAATAAGACAATTAGATGCTCCAGTAAAGATAGTTGATCAAATTGTAGGAAATTCTCCCAAAAGATGTAAAGAGAGACCAAAGAGAACCCTTAACAAATTTATGCAATGAGATATTTTGGTTAATGATATATCGTCAAATATGATAATTGATAGAATATAGGGCAAAGGTGCAAAAATAACCACCATAAATTTAAAAATGTACAACTATAACACTGGTAAATTTAAGGGGGCAAAACCGTACATTGTAAACAAAAATGGGGCAAAACCATACATTGTAAACAAAAATGGGGCCAAAGTAACCTCTTTGTTAGACCGAGTTAAACAAGCATTTTTCAGACGTGGGCTCCACCATCAGTAAATGACATGTCAATTCTAAAATCCGCCGTGAAAGGTAAAATGCATCCAGTTGAACCTTAAATAACTTGAAACGAACTCTAAACCCCTAGATCATTTCGATAAGAAATCAAATAAAACCTCAAATCATGTGAAATTCACCTTACTTCTTCATAATCATCTGAAAAAATAAAGCCCCATCTGAAAAAATAAAGTCTCATCAACATATTGCACCCTTAAATGTATGAAACATCATTAACTGGTGATGGGGCCACGTCTGGAAAACATACGTTTAACTCTGCCTAACAGAGAGGTTACTTTTGACCCATTTTGGTTTACAGTGTACAGTTTTGTCCCCTTATATTTACCAGAGTTATAGTTGCCCATTTTCAAACTTATAATGACTATTTTTACACATTTGCCCTAGAATATAATGACATCGTGTAATCCATGTATTTTACCTAATCTATATCTATTTTGATGTTGCTGCTGAGTGTACGGACTAGAAGTAACAACTTTGAATAATGAGTAAAATATAATACGTTAAAAACCCAAAAAAAATGAAAGGACAAACATATAGGTCGCAGAATTATCATCAATAATATAATTATCATGGTGATGTCTACATTGTAATTGTAAGTTTTTATAATAGAAAAGTTGTTCAATAATATGACATGCCATTAAGTTTGTGCAGTAATGAATCAAGCAAGTTCATCATTTCCCTTGTCTTTTGTGATGATATCTGCCAATAAAAAATTAAAACCAATTAGATTAGAATTAAAAATAAAGATAGAGAGGAAAATAAATAGAAATTGTCATTGCCTCTCGGAGATTGTATAAACAGGGGAATATTATATGAACAGTTACCTATGCGACATCAGTTGTCCGAGGGACGTGCATTAAACACATAATTCAAAGGGTTTGATAGAATCCCACTATTTCAGGTTAGAACCTACGAAGAGTGAAGAGCATACAACAAATTCAATATATATGATCTATATATTATCTTCATCTTCATCATCAAAGTTTGATTAGAACTGATTTAGATGATGGCCATAATCTCCATTGCTACCGCATGACACTCCTCGTTTAGCTGCGCAAGAGTTTATTTACACACAAAATTTTGAATAATTTAAGATATATAGATAGATAATACACGGGAGACATAAAAAAATTGTATATTATACATATTTAAGCATTATATTTCTTCAACTATTATATGCTATATAACATGGGACACATTTGAGCGCCATAGATGTGTTTTCATGAAATGATTTTCAATGGTGAAAATTCTCATTAATTGGAAAAAAATATTTTCATAAACAAGCATAGAAGACAATCAGGTAGGTACATTCAGCTAGGATATCAAGAGAGTGTGTGTGTAAATATATGGTGTATACATAATTTTGAACTTTCTAATAACATATATAGAAGGATATATTCTCTTGGAGATAGGTAAAGTTCTGGCTGCTGATAAAATAATGTGATTAAAATATCTACATTGTTTAGATGTTAAAATAATTGTTACTAAGACCATTTTTTTTCGTTTTAAAATTTAGACCATATGATCAAGTTTTATGAATAAGTCTTGTATTCAATAATTCTTTCTATTAAGTGGATCACCAAAGATTCAAAGAATCATGTATTTATTTGCCCCAAAAAAAGGAATCATGTATTTAACAATTAAACTAAAAAACCAACTTTGAGAGTCAACACATTTTATATGGGCCCAAGTTCTCAAAAATATATCCACTATAAATGTCTCATACGTACATTGGAAAATGAGTACAATTCAAGTGTCAGATCTTTCATTGACGACTCTAGAACTTCTTTATCGCAATTGCGAATCAAAAGTCGAATTACTGAAGCAGCCTTAAACTGTGATCAAACTCACACGCATAAACACAAACAAGTTAATTTTTTTTTTTGGTAAGCAAAACACAAACAAGTTAGTTATTCTTAAGAAGATATGGAATCCTTGCACACACACAATCATACCTGAAGGCGTGGAAAAATTGAGTTTGATGTAAATATGTTGACGATTCTTGGGAGGAACTTATTTAAGTAACCGACATCTTCTTTAGCAGCAGAGTATTGAGTTAAATTCACGATTGCTTCAAAGGAAGAGCAAAGAACGCGAGGGTGGGGATCATTCAATGATATATCCAACACACTCTCTGCTTGTTCACGTATCACATCCTGTACTGTGCCAGCTATAGTTAATTAACCATATTCCTTACTACTCCCTCTGATCCCTAATATAAGAGCCCAAAATTTGAATGACTTTGGACCCTAATAGAAGAGCTTATCTCACATTTCCTCCTCATTTAATGCGTTTTTTCCTACTTTACTCTTAACTCTCTTTCATATTTATTAATGCTTATGTATTTCTCTCTCTTAATAGTATTATAATAAATATGGGCAATATTGGAAGAGAATCATTAACTTCAGACACTCAACTAACATTCACTTAACAAGCGTTTTTTGGCAGCTAGCTCTTATATTAGAGACTCGAGCGAGTAATTAATAATTTGGATCAAGAAAATATACTTACCTTCTCTTTACATGCGAGTCCAATAGCACCAAAGGCAGACACTGCTGCTTGACGTATCCGCCAATCATTTGAATTCAAATAACGAGGTATAACATCATGTCCAAATTTTACTAAGAGGCCTTGATCTTTTGAATGTAAGCACATCTTAACAAGTAAGAACATTCCCATGGATTTAGCCTGAGAAACCCCAATAAATTCATTTGATGTGCTGTCCATTTTGTACCACGTAAGACAATCTTCAATCACAAACATCAATCGCAAGCAATTCTCCATGACTAATATTCTAGCATCGTCAGGAAATATGGTATAAATCCTTGAAGCTTTTCTTACATTCGCATCATTGAGTGTCTTAATTATTCCAATCGCTTGGCACTTGAGAAAAGTACTAGTTACCTCATCTGAAGCCTCAACAATAGTCAACATGCAAGTATCCACAAAGACAACTTCCTTCATAAAACATAAGGTATAAGATTTAACCAATTCCACTAATACTATAATTCTTGTTTCCACAATACTACCCTGCCTATTCTCAATCGCTAGTTGGACCCAACCCATCATACATTGTATAAGACTTTCAGTTCTCTTGTCATATTTCCCCATGCTAAGAATGGGAATCAATTTAACAGAAGCGTCAAATGTCAAAGTCTGAATAATGGGATACATAGAATCAAATAAGTCCGAGAACCTCACAAGAAGTGGCTCACAGTGATTATACCAGAATGTTTTCATCGTCCCAGGAAAATTCACTATAACCATGAGTGCCATTTCTTGCCTCCATGGCGAGTCCGCATGAAGGGCCTTTAAAACCATATTATCCAATTCGTGCCATCTGTCTTGTTCAATGATCAAAGGGATGAGTTGAGATAAGTCAGACATGTGGGGCATTGCTACATGCTTGTCATTATCGTTAAGAAGGAGAGATTTGAGACGAGAGAGCAAGTTTTCATCAATTCTTGGAGGTTCTTGGAGTGAGAGGAGCCTTTTCTTGGTTTCTTCACTTGTTTCATGATGAGTATCATCATTATCATATACATATTTTCCATATGTTTCTTTCTCGTATGTCATTGTATTTTCTGCAGCTTCCTCTCTTTCTTGTATATTTTGACGCTTCCAACGATTTCGAGGAGTAGAAGGTGGAGACATTGAGCGACGTTTAGTATTAGAAGTGGATGACGACATTGTACGTTGAAGATGGAGAAGATTTTGACTAGTGGGTTTTAAATAGGTTCAGCTAATCTCACAACAAACTAATGAGTAATGACATATCAGCACTTTGATTTGACTTCATTTTTTTGGCCAATTAATTTGACTTAATTTGTATTCCGGAAATTGTACTGACACATAAGCTAACTATGTGCGCACTTGCTGTAATTATGCTCGAAATTGCACTAAATTCAAATGTGAAAATGGCAAAAAAAATGACACTTGAATTTGAGTTGGACAAAATGGGTCTCCAATTCTAACTTAGACAAATAAGGGATAGTCCCCACTTTGTCCTAAATGAAATTTGTGACTTTGTGCCAAAATAGTAGTGAATGACATATTCTAAAGTAGTTAATAGTGATACTTGAGTAGTTATTGCGAATGGTAGTTAATAGCGATACTTGAATAGTTAACAGCGATACTTAAAGTAGTTAATGGTTAACTACTCAAGTAGCGCTGTTAACTACTTTAGAATATGTCATTCACTACTCTTTGACACAAAGTCACAAATTTCATTTAGGACAAATTGGGGACTATCCCTTATTTGTCCAAGTTGAAATTGGAGACCCCATTTTGTCCCACTCAAATTCAAGTGTCATTTTTTTGTCATTTTCCCAATTCAAATATTTTAAAGTGGGACAAACCGACAAAGTAATAAACGGTTATATCTAGGGGTTGTCTTTTGTTTATTTATTTTTTTTATCAAAAGAGGGTAGTCTGTTATAGTTTTATTAACTGAATATCGTAGGGGTAATATTTTTTCGGTTCAGGACCCCTCGTTTTCCTTTCTCTCACTTTCTCCCTGCTTCTCCTTAATTATCTCTGCTGTACAAGCAATCCAATGTCTCACACCTATTTTTACTGTTTCGGTGCCACGCATGTGCAGATGGAAAAGATATATACGGAGCAACTACCAAGCATGGATTGGAACCGGTTTCCTAAACATGAATCTAGCATATTTAAGGATTTGAATTGTTGGGAAAGTTTGATAAAAAATATTGATGGGAAAAATATTTGAAATTAAATTTGATCCTAATTATAAGAATATTTTTTCTCAAATTAACCGCAAATAATATTTATTAATAATAAAAAATGAGCGAGTGTGTGTAGGGATAAATGTGTACAGTTAGGGTGAATTAGTAATAACATGTGATAATAATTAATTTATCGGCATCCTTATTTTCTCAAAAAAAAGTGTAAGTAGTCTTATAACTAGGATTGGAGGGTTAAATTCTATGGTAAATTTAACTTGCCAATTTGTGTATGTATGTTGTAATAGGTGGATTTAATTAACCAAAATTAACAAAAATCGATAGATATTGTGAACTAATTAGAATGTGCATATGTTTGACAAACTTGAGAAATTAATGTGATTATTATATTTTAAATTAAATATGGAAGGCTAGGTCGGCCATTGGTTTTGTGTTTTGGGGGGGGGGGGGATAAAATAAAAAGAAGAAGAGGCTGATGAAAAGAAGAAAACAAAAGAAGAGAAGCTGCCAAACTGAAAGGAGAAGAAACAGAAAACGAACGAAGGGAGAATCAGTTAGAGAGAAAAGGGAGGAGTTAGTTTTGGGAGTTTGTCTGGTTTGAACAGAAAGAGAAGTTGAAGGAAAACAAAAAAAGAAAAGATCTCTCCCCCTCTCTCTCTCTCATTTTTTGGTGGTGATTTTGTTGAACCTATGGGATTATTCTTCGAGAACTTTCACTTCTCTTCTACAGTCTTGCACACATATTTGAGACTTCCAAATGGAGGATGAGAAGCCAAACACTTTCACAGGGGTAGCTTCTCAAGTTCAATAGCTAATTTCTCAAGTTCTCTTCAAAGTGGAAGCTAGATCCGAGTTCTAGTGTTCTTTGAGAGTAGTTTCTTTCCATTTACCTATTGATATTTTCGGTTTCTCGTTTGATTCTAGTTGAACGCATGTAGAAATTTTGTAAAACAATAGTTTTCTTTTAAGTTTGTAAAGAGGATTGTGGCATTTGGATTTGGAGTGTGTGGTTGAGTGACAAGGACTCATTCACCCTTAACCAATTGTTTGGGGTTCGATCCCTGACGTTGGGTATGGAGAAGTATTAAATCTCTCAGGCCAGCTGTCCCACCCTTTGAGGTGCCTACAAATCAGCGGGGATTAGTCTCTCACTTGTCGAGTGAGGGGATACCACCACAAGAAATGGAGGGGATAGTCACGTGGAAATTGTCGCGTAGGAAGTAAGTGTGACAAACATATGATTTGTCGCGTTTTTCCTGTCGCGCTTTGTGACGTGACAAGGCTCCATAAGTGCAATTTTATTGGGTACTTCTTACATTGGCACTGTCACGACAGATGAAGCGACATAATCATTTTAATTTTTTAAAAAATTCTGACAAGACCAAGAAAAATATACTCACTTCGGTCCCTATTATAACAGCCCAAAATTTGAGTGTTTTGGTCCCTAATATAAGAGTTCATGTCACATTCTCTCCTCATTTAATGTGTTTTTTCCTACTTTGCCCCTAATTCTCTTTCATATTTATTATTAATGCTTATGTATTTTTTTCTCTTAAAAGTATCATAATAAATATAGGTAATATTGGAAATGAAGCATTAACTCCAGACACTCAACTAACATTCACATGTTTTCTTAATAAGTGTTTTTTTGGCAGCTAACTCTTATATTAGAGAGCGGAGGGAGTACATAAAAACAAATAAATATAAAACATATAAATATAAAAATAAAAAACATAAAAACATATAATCTGTTGCGTATGGCCAAACGTGACATGTTTTAAATTTTTTATAATTGTGTCACGCATAGCATACGTGACATAATGTGCAAATTTTTAAAAATCCGTGCCTCATCACTCTAATATATTTACTTGCACCATTTCCTCATTTTCCACTGCATCTCCATCTTCTCATATATGTAAATTCCTCTCCTCTTCATATTTCACTCCATCTCCATCTATTCTAATGTAGCCTCCAATCTTCATCTACATATTGTATTTTTCACTTCATCTCCATTCATGATGTTGTTAATAATTAGTGTTTTATAATTAAATTTAATTACTCTTTTGGTTTTTCATTTGCTCAGTGTAATTGTAAGTGTTTATTTCCATCATTATCTCTTATTCAATTTAGCAAGTAAAAAAAATTACATTCTCCGAACTAGAAGAACATGCATGAAATTCAAAAAATATTATTTTACACAAGACTCATCCTCATAATGTATTACGGCAAAAAATACTCATCCAAACTAGAAAAAAAATGCTCATACATCTGAATTGTCACGTACAAGGAAAAAAAGTGACACAATTTTTAATAATTTATGTTACTTTTGTCACGTTTGCTTGGCGTGACAAGAGTTTAATTTATTTATTAGTCTGTCGCGTATGCAGTGAAGCAACAAGGTTTCTGACAAAAAGAGAACAAGGTTTGTCACGTCATTTTCACACTTGTCACGTATGTGTTGCAGTGACATTGCTTCTAGTTACGTTTCATTTGATCACGTTTGCATAATTCGCGACACACCCCTCCTGTCTCAGCTTTAAACGTGATTATGCCCTGATTTTAGGCGCGACTATCCCCTCCATTTCTTGTAATGTACCTTGATCATGGATAAAAAAAAAATTAAGAATAGAGAGACATTTTATTAACTACTAGAAATCATCAATACCTCCTTTAAAACTTGAGATATCTTATCAAGATTTTTATTGTTAAACCCCAAAAGGTCCTTATCTTCCTTGAAATGGAATGGAAGATGATAATGATGATTGTAGTTTCTTGATTATTTTTAAAATCCAACTCATGGTCGTTTCAAAAAGACTTAGAGATAAAGTAGAAAAAAAAACAAATTTATAAGAAAAATAAACATAAAAGTTATTTATTTACCTTTCTAACATTTGACACAATTGTTGATGTGCATATTTGGCTTCTTCGAAATCATTTATTAATGGCAATAAATTTGACCACATTGGAGCCACCTGCTTATATGTTATATCCCACAATCAAATCAAGCAAACATTATTGCAAATATATTAATCTATAGGCACAGTTGACCACCACCCCTTTATTGTGAACTTTATTGTAGTGCAACTTATCATTCTTATCATTGAAATTTTTATATAAATAAAGAAATACTTTTATTTATTGTTTTTTTGTCGTTGTTTTTATTTAATATATATTGTATCAAATAAGGATAGAATTAAAGAGTTGTAAAGTTCTAAGGTAAAGATTAATCAAATTTTACTTTTTTCTTAGTCTATGTGATAAAGCATAAATTGAACTTGTTAATGTGTGCATTTTGAATATTAATTAGTGGACTTAATTGATAAAATTGAGCTCTAATGTGGATAAGTTAGAATATGCACTTAGTTGACAAAAATTGAAAATTTTATGTGGTTCTTATATGTTAAATGTGAAAATTCCAGATTTGCCCTTTGATTTTGATTGCTACTATGTTTTTATAACAGGGGCAAATTTGGAATTAATGAAGCATGGGACAAAATTGGAAATTTGACAAGTTCAAGAAGGGCAAAATGAGAATTTGAGTTTGACGGCAAAATGAGAGTTTGAGTTAAACAAGTTCATTGAAGAAACGGGGGCTTCAGCTTTGAGGCTAGTTTGGGCTATTGAGCACAAGTCTGGAGCTAGCTAGGAGAGATGAATTACGTCATTTCTTGGGCGCATTCTCTGGAGTGTTGGTGTCACAACTAGAAAATTGAAGTGTGACAGTCTTGGAATATGAGAAAATCCAGATCCCTTAAGCCTTGCCTAGTTGCCTATAACAAATTTCGTTATTTTAACAATTAAATTTAATTATACTGTAAAATAGAGGTTTGATGCAATTAATATAGACACTTACACTTGTGATCTATAAGGGCCCGTTTGGAAGCAAGAATTGTGGCCTCAGAATTAAAAAGTGAAACACTTTCTAATTCTTGGTGTGTTTGGCCTGCAGAAAAAAGTTACTTTCATTTCCCACCGAAATTCAAGACGGAAATGTTTAAATTTGGTTTCCCACCAAAACAAGTGTGGGCACATGTCCTAAGTACCAAATTGCCCTTCAATTAAGCTCAAGGATTACATCAAAAACACAACTGGGAGCTTGGGATCATATACGGGCAAGCAAAAAACGAGTGAGAAGCTTTGGGTTGTCATTGGCGAAGGTGTGAGTGGGGTTGATGGCACATTTGTGAGCTGCACAGTGTACCGAGTAAGAAGACAAAAGTAAAAGTGGTCAACGTAGTTGCATATTGGTGGAGTCTTTTTTGTTTCTCTGGGTATTGATGGTGATGCTCAAACATGATTGCATTCCTCTCCTACATTTGTGACCCTGTTTTTGTGTTCAATTCGAAGTGTTGAGTGCTTGTGATGTGTGAGTTTTGATTAAATGAATGAGTTTTCACTTTAAAAGTTATTGGGTTAACAATAATTGCTTTCCAAACTATACATACATAGTTAAAATCTGCATGGGTCTTGTGTGAAGTTCTTGCCCAGGTCCTTCTGCTTAACTGCAATAATGTTGGAAAAAGTTTGGGGATGACGTGAGTTGAAAAGGTTAAACATATGTACACTTTATTTGTAGCTGTCATTGTTGATGCTAAACTCGATTTTACAATGGCAAACTCGATTTTAAGATGGCAAAATCGATTTTAAGCTGACAAAATCGATTTTACCATGACTGTTATGGGAAAGATGGAGGTTGTTCCAGGTAAACTCCATTTGACATAAATTACATCCAACAACTTCATATCACCACCACTATCGCTAGATGTTGGAAAAATGTTGGAAAAGATTTGGGGATGGCGTGAGTTGAAAAGGTTAAACATGAGTACACTTTATTTGTAGCTGTCATTGTTGATGCTAAACTCGATTTTACAATGGCAAACTCGATTTTAAGATGGCAAAATCGATTTTAAGCTGACAAAATCGATTTTACCATGACTGTTATGGGAAAGATGGAGGTTGTTCCAGGTAAACTCCATTAGACATAAATTACATCCAACAACTCCATATCACCACCGCCATTGCTAGAAAATTGTTTGGGCAAGAACAATCTGAGAAGATCTGAGAACACCCAATAAAAATTTCTCCTTTAGAGTTTCTAGAGTTTCAACCCAACACTCAAATCTCTTCCACAAATGAACCCCAAACCTGTAAACCTCCCCAACTTCGTCTTCCAGAATTTGGTCTCCAAGTTTCTATCTTCCATTCTCCAGTTGGCCGCCTTGTTCCTCAGTACGCCACCTCCTTTGCCGGAGACAACCTTCGTAACAAAAGAGATGTGTTGCACTTGGGGTTTCTTTTTTCAATAAGGGGCTTTTTGGGAATGTTACAATAGGAAGGGGCATTACTGTCATTTATGTGCTTCACTTTCATATTCTTCCATTAGCCAACCAAACAGCCGCCCCTGAAATGCTTTCTTGGTAAACTGAAATCATTTCACTACTTTCATATTCAGAGCAAAACTTTCCTGCTTCCAAACGGGCCCTAAGAGTTTTATCAGACCTTTCTCTAAGAATATAACCTAAACTTTCCACTACATTAAATACATTAAAATCTTGTGCTAGCTAAGGGTTCTTACTTAGTGGATAATGATATTCCTAATTTATGCTGAGAAATTAGCAAAAACAATTTACTAAACACAGGGAGCTATTGATCATACGGTCGAGACCCCGAACCGCAGCCAAATTAACTTACTAGTTTATTTTTTAGGACAAGAGTATACCTCTACATTTAGATATTGTTTCATAAAAATACCATTCTATTGCCCACCAACATACCTATCACATTGACAATTGATTATATTGAACTTACAACCTTATATCTATAATTCAACTTGTTTTACTAACGAAACTCATGCGCTAACCATGTGGTAAAGAATTGATTTCATGTTTTACGAGATCAATGTGTTAAAGTAGTTTTATATTGTAAAATCCAAATCTATTTCTAAACGGGCTTCCAAACATGCAAACATGTAAAGGAAACTGATACAAAAACATAAAATACATCATTTGGTATATCAATTGTTCAATCCTCCCATGACTTTAATTATAGCAGCAATGGTCCATCAATTGTATGGATTCAAAAATAGAAGCAACTTAAGGAACTCAGGAACTCATTATCTACTCAACCTCTACTTAAAGTCGCAATCCACGAACAAATAAATAAATCAACAAATGTTACCATTTCATAGTCTATATATCTCTCTATTCGTATAACTTACATTACAATTAATTTACTAAGAGGAAAGAAAAGTAATCAATATCAATAGTGTTGTAAAAACCTGACCGAACCGTACGGTCAAACCAGTCTAATCGTCGACCGCTCCACATTTCAATTTAACGATCATCAGTTCAACCATCAGTCAACTATCAGTTCAAGCAATCCGACTATCAGTTCAACAAATCTTACTCCTTCACAATCTATACATCGAATACAGTATAACTCAACATTACAATTACTTTATTCACAGGAAAATAAAACTAATTAGCGGTGTTGTAAAAGAATGAACCGGCGAAACCATCCAGCCGACGTCGACCTCTCCACATTTCAGTTCAACGATTCTCAATTTGACCATATCAGTCCGAGTCATACGACCATTTTAACCAAAAGCCTTTCAGTCTGGCTCGACTTCAAATCCGGCTTTTACAACACTGCTAACTAACCAATAGTGAAAGAATCACAGTTTATGCTGCTACTATACTACTAGTACTATTTTTTCTTGTTCTGCTTCCTAGAGTAGACCATGCCTCTAATGCCATCAGGATCAGCCACAAATCCCAAGGGCCTATAAAACCCAAGAACCCTAGGCTCAGAATAAAGAGCAATATTACAAATCCCCTTCTCCACCAGCCCCTCAATGAGCCTCTCCATGACAGCCTTGCCCAGCCCAATCCCCTGAAACGTGGGGTCCACCACAACGTCCCATATGATCGCATTGAACACTCCGTCCCCTGTGGCCCTCGCAAAGGCCACCGCCTTCTTCGTCTTCCTGGACTCCACCCACACCACCCTCTCTGTGTTCTCCAAAGCCACCCTTATCTTCTGTGGGTCCCTCCTCGGGAAACCCACGGCCACGAAGATCGCGTTGAGGTGGTCCAGGTTGAGATCCTCTGTGGTGCGCTTCAGGATTAGGCCTCTGGATTCTAGGGCTTCGTCTGAGATTGAGAATTTGGAGGTGATTTTTAGGGTTTTGCGTGGTGAGTGGGAAATTGAGGGCTTGATTGTGAGTGTGGAGGGGATTGAGGTGATTGAGTGCATGATTGAAGGATTGGAATTGGAATGAAATCAATGGAGTGAAGAGTGAATTGGGAGAAGCTTGGTTGATATTATTGTGCTGAAATTTGTGGCTGAGAAGGGGCATCTGATGATGAAGATAATACCGTTGGGTATGTGATTGGAGGGAATTTGGTGGGCCCGTCATTTATTGATTTGCCTTTTGGATTCTATTAGGGCTTGTTTGGTTGCTAGGAAAGTTATTTTGGAATTGAGAAATGGAAACTGGAAAGGTCATTTCCATATATCATGGGGCCCACAGGCTTTCTCTCTCCATCTCACACTTTTTCCTAGGCCCACAAACTTTTACATCTTATCAAGTTATCATTACCTAATTTACCTCTAATTTCCATCTTTACCTCCTTACCCTCAATTCCCACCTCCAATTCTATTTCCTAATTTCAGTCAACCAAACGGACTCTTGAGTGTAGGGAATAAGAGACAAGTAAAGTTTTTACCTATGATAGTGAACATTGGGTTGTGAAGGGATAATATGAACAAAAGATGGGTGGTGAAATGAGGATGTTGAGATGTATGTGCAGTCATACAAGAAAGGATAAGATTTGAATGATCATATATGAGAGCGGGTTGGAGTATCACGCAAAATTGAAAAAATGGTAGAAAATCGTATGAAGTGGTTTGGACATGTCCAAAGAAGACCAATAAATGCATTAGTGAGGAGGTTAAATCAAACAATTTGGAGTTTAATTAAAAGAGGAATAGGGAGGCCAAGGCGAACACTCGGTACTTATAGAACGGGATCTATTGGTGAATAATATGCCTGAAGAGTTGGTGAATGATAAAGTACAATGGTGTCGTATGATCCATGTGGCTGACAATGATAGAGCACAATGATGTCGTATGATCCATGTGACGGACCTCGCGTAGTGAGATAAGACTTTGTTGTTGTTGTTGCTGCTGATTTTGGATTCTACTCTACGGAAAATGGAGACAAATTTATTTTGTTGAGGATATTTCTTTGTTGAGGATATTTCTATTTCTATCTATGTAACAATTGCATTGGTTATCTTATTGAATATCTCACTAGCTTTAAATTGTGGGCAACTCCTGCTCATTTTTTTCTGGCTTTGTTCTGGCTAATTATTGCTTGCAGTTGCTGATTGTGCTGTACGTTTCTTGAGCAATATAGAACTCCTGTATTACTTGAGCTGTTATGATATTTTTTAACCTGCCCCATTCCAATAATATGTTTAAGCTCCTTACGTACTGGCTGAGTAGAGAAAGATTATTATGGGTGAACTACAATAACGTTTTCGTTTGGGAGAGTTTGAGCTCTTTTACTAAAATAATCTCATGTATTTGTAATTAAGAAACTAAGGATAAGACTAGGTTTGGGTAGTTGAATGGACAATCAAAGAAGCTGATGCTGAGTTGGCTCCTGGGGCTCCCATAAAGCATCGACAAAGACTGAGGCTTCTTTTGTTTTTTGACCTGTGACAAAGACTGGGACTTCTGCAAATGAGTTCAGTTTCCGTAGATATTATGTTTGTTTTCTGCAAAATTATGACAAGTGAATTTTTTTTTCTTGATAATAAAAAGTTTAGGTGAGTTGAGTTCCGAGGGCTTCCCAGGGTTAGGGCAGGCCTCTGTGCTCAAAAGGCGCTTACAGAGGTACTTATAGGTCGCCCACCAACAAAGTCCTTATATCGGCGAGATTCTAACTCACAACCACATAGTTGTGAGTAAAACCCCTTTACCAACCGGACCAACCTTTGTTGATTGACAAGTAAAAGTTTTGCAGCTCATTCATTTTTTTTATTAGAAAAAAATGTTAGCGAACGTTAGCAAGATTTTACTCTTAAAGTTTAAACCATATTTTTTTGTTTTGTTTTGAATGTTAGTTGTATTTATTTTCAGGATCAGAGTGTAGAAAAGTTGCATTATTGGACCTTTTGGACTATGTGATGGAAGTGCATGATAGAAACATGACTTTTCATTTTTAAGCTTATTGATCGGGGAGAGGTAATATCTTTCTTCCAGTGTTTACCTTTTTTTTTGGGATACGAAGTATTTTTTCTTTTGTTCTCATATGTACAGTGGATTTTTAATACTGAATGAATGATTTGGGATTTGAGTTTCATGCTTACCTCTTTGTCCTTACCTTTTGCCAAATCTTACGGTTGTTCTACTTTTTTGACCAATCACGACTCTTTGAATTTGATTGACGGTAATCATTCTTACCCCTTATCTTTTCTCTAATTTAGTAGTTTTTTTGGCCAACCTTTAATTTAGTAGTTAGGAACTTAGGATATGTTGGAGAAAATAAACATTGTTAATGTTACTGTAAACCTCCATAATTGACCGTTTTACTTTAGTAATACAGTACAACTTTTATCCCCTGTCTGGTTCATCCTTTAGAGAGGGCCTAATCAAAAATTTGGTCCTATTCTTTAGGGAAGGACGGAGTTACATATTTTTAAGGAGAAACCCATCAATGATTTTTTGTTTTTAGCTATAATGGTGATAAGAAATTTTTACAGTTGCATGGAACAAATTGAGATGGGTTAATGAGAACTCATGTGTACCAAAACTTTAATACGTTTTTCTTTTTTTGTGAAAACTCTTGCTGGTCCTGTTCACTTCAATTTATTGTATGTTACAGCCACATCCACATGTGGTTCTTCGCTTTTGGTGTATACATGTGATTTATCTTCCTCCCTCAGCTCCTTGTGTCATGTGGAAAAGTGCAAAGAGATGGCTTAACATTTTTCATTTGACTGTGTGTAAAGATTGAAAATGACTCATGACAACTCACATTAAACTCCCTAAACCTCATTTGCCATAAATCAGTTAATGCTTTTTCTGCGTTTTGCAGATCTAATTTTATGGCACATGTTCTGACTTAGTCATAACTCAGAACTTCAATTGTCCACGTGTCCAGCTCTCTTTTCTACCTTTGTGCAGTTGTTTCATTGCTGAACATAGATAGAGAATTATCCATATTAATGTTTTCAATGTTACCTAAAGCAGTTCTTAGTCGATTATAAAGAACTGACTGCCTCAGAATTTGTCTTCTCTGGAGAATTCTCTGCAATGACTTTATGGATTTTTCTCTCCAATTTATTTTTTTAAATGTGGCTTGTTTTGTAGACTTATTTTCGTATTGATTTCTTTTTATCAGAAATTTTCGTATTGATGATTTCATGCTTTAATTAACATTTATGATAATAGTAGACTCATTCCCTGCAGTTGTCTCTTAGAAAAAAAATTGACAAGGGCGAAGAGAATGGCAATCTAAATTGTGTCGGGTCCTTGTTGTAATTATGAAGTTATTCAATCTAATTTTCCCCTGTAGGAATATTTGCTTGGAAAAACCAATCAAATTATGGGTTAAAGGTCAAATCTGCCCCTAAAATATTTTTTGACCCAAATATGCCCCTGAAGTGTACAAAGTGTACCATATTTCAAGGGTATATATGACCCTCCATGCATACAGGGCAAATAATATACGACCTTTAACTCACCAAATTATTAAATTGATTTTTTAAAGGACCAGAAACAATAAATATCTCATGGGATAGACAAAATGAAGTCTTACTCATTATTACGTATTTATTTTAGTTGCTTGCAAAGATGTTCCCTTCCTAAAGATTCCTTTCCTTTGTCTAGGTTAAAACATAGGCTAACAAAAATTCTTGATTTTACCTGTCTAGTCAATTAGGGATATGAATTTTGCTACAGTACATTTAAAATCCGAATGACTCTGTTTTTCTTAACTGATAGGAACATTGGAACATCAAGTAAATATTTAAAAGCTATTCTAGGCCCAATTATTGGTTTTGTCTAGACCAGGCAATTACTGCCCAGTTTAATTCTATGTACCTTTGTTTGTTTCCTTTTATTCCAGCTTAATATGATGATTCCAAGAACTACTTTCTGCAGTTGTCTAGTGCAAGTCCATTTTATACTGCAATTTTATACCTTCAAACTAGTATTATTATCATCAGTACAGAATTTCAGTAATAGAAAATAACATATAGAAAGAAAGCTCATGCGCATCTGGAATAAAGAATCACAGGCACTCATTTTCTCCCAGCTTCATTTGCTTCCAAGAGGTCCGAGTGATGCTTTGAACCTATGGATTTACATTGGAACTGAGATTTCATTCCAAATCCACTGGTCGATGCTAAGTCATAACTCTCATCATATATTTTGTTTTTATCCTTTTGAAGAAAGCAAGCTATAGAACAGTTAACACATGCTTTGAGCCTATGGATTTGCATGTCATGCACTTATAGAGCCTAATAATAAGCCAGAAAGAAAAACAATAAATATAGATTTTTTCTCACGAGGAAAAAAGAGCTGGATTATCATTATTTTATGGGGCTAAATTATGTGGAAAGACACCACTGTTAATTTAACCCGCTTCAAAGAGAAAAGAACATTTTTCTTGCCTTTCAAATATGACTACTAGCAGCACTATGGGCCTCTACCAAGTCATCCTCATCTTCCTCCTCCTCTTCTTTTACTTCAACATTTTTCCCGTACGTTCTTTTGCTTGCTTGCTTGCTAGTCCTCTTGCCTGAGAATAGACTTTTATGGTCATTCTCTTTATGCTTTGTGAACTGATGATGATGATCACAGCCATGAGTTCCTCCACTGTTTATGCCTAAATATTGAAGGTGACTTGGACCAGAAGATGCATCAGAAGTCATTGAATCGTCACTCTCATCATCATCATCATCATCATCATCATTGTCATGGCCATCATTACCAGCTTCCTCAACGCTCTTCACTTCATCATCATCATCATCACTGTAGTTTGTTTCTGTGCGAATGTGAGAACCAATATAAGCAGTCCATCCAGACTCATTATTTCCACTATATTTTTCAGAAGCTTGGGAAGGCTCCATGGAGAAGTCTTAGGAACAAGAGCATAGTAAGAACCAGCAAGCAAGAAATTTTATGCTTTCATTGTAACATCTCTCTCTCTCTCTTTCTATGTTTGTGTCCTGCCACCTGAACTTATTTTTATCGGCTTCTGCCCTTCTTCCTAATCCGACTTACTTTTCTTTATTCATTTAAAATATGGATTTATTGAATTTCAAGAAGTGTTTAATGGGAGGGAAGGAAAATTTTAATGCATTTGATAAATAAAAGTGGTCATATCATATGTGATAATAGATTCATTAATTTGGTTCTTTCAATCTTCTCTGACCAAACGAAGGTTTAGGAGCAAGTCCTATTAATGACCTGATGTAGATTTTACTATATAATGATTTTATCCTCAAAATATTCTTTTTGAAGAAATAAAATGTTTTTCTTTATTAGTAAGTTGTGTAAATTTTAGTTTTAAGACAGGACAAGAGGCCTATCACAACAGTAGTGCACGTTTAACCTTCATTATTGAGTCGCCAGTGTACGTCTGGGTTACCTGGCAATCCCAGCACCATGTCTTGCTGTCATTGTTTCTCTTATTAGAAGACATGATTTTTTTTTCATTAAATGAAGAAAAAATTGTCCCCTTTATCTGCTATTTCGTAGGGTAAAAGAATCTGTCTACCTTACTTTTAGGAAGGATCTGCTGTATGTTTGGGATCACACGAGTCAAAAATATTTTGCACCCTTCATATTCCTTGATTATGCAAAAAGATTGAAAGGCTTGGTATTTTGGGGTACTCGGATAGTTATTAACTAGGAAATCTACAATCAGCAACATTTGTTCTTTATTATCCTCACCAACTAGATTTATTGTTATTAAAATTTTTCATGAGTTATTATCATGATACTACAGAATAATTACTTAGCCCATGGTTCTAAAGAGCAATTTTTTTTATTCTTGTGTTTTGATTGTGTGGGTTGACATGCAGCCTTTCCAGTCTATGGCATATCTGGAGCGTATTTGGTATGAGGGAGGGGGGTCTATTTACAAAAATTAGAGAAGTGAGGTCTTTTTTTTTTGTCAAGAGAGAAGTGAGGTAAAGTTGTTAATTAATTAATACTCCCTTGATGGCACAATATAAGTTAATATAGTGGGAGATGGTTTGTCCTATAATATAAGCTAATGTAATGAATGGTATGAGCATTTATTGTATTTTTTCACTTTTACCCTCTATTGACAATATTTTATTGTCATCTTCCCTATACACACACTCTCTCATTTTTTATCATCAAATCACCATCTCACTTAGGAGTGTTCACGAGATGGGATCGGGACACCTTGTCCCGTGTCCAGTCTCGTCCCGAACTTTATACCTTCCCGATTGGGACGGGATAGGAAGGGAAAAAATATCTATTTATAAAAAGAAAATATGACACTTTGTGTTTGTAACAAATAAATAAATTAATTCAATATTACTTTTATAATATATCATCTTCATAAATAGGGGCTAAGTTGAGGAAAAAATATGTTCCAAACATTGTTTTCAACAGCTTTTACCTGTTTTCTCGAATATAGCGATTTGTTAAACATAAGTTTATATTGTGGGACGAAGGAAGTACTTCTTACTCTTTTAGTCTTTTAGCTTATATCATAAATTTTTTTTAATAAATATAAACAGTAAGCTCGCTTTTGTGGCGCCTAAGGTTGTGGGTTCGAATCAGCCTTTCTACATAAAGCATATGTAAGACTGCTTAGTATATTTTCTTCCCTAACACTCTCACCAATTGGGGATTAGAATTAGGCTGACCCATTTCTTTTGGCCCACTTCTCCAATTTTTTAAATTTCGAACTACAAAAGTTTTATATCCCCTCCACTCCAAATCTCTACTGCCAAATAGATCATAGGAAAGGGTTATTGATGAAGTATATTATCAAATTGTAATATAGTCTCTCTGGTCCTTATTATAAGTCACCAACTTCCAATTTTCTTTGGTCCTTTTTATAAGTCACTTCATGGTTTCTAATGTGCATTAATTATTTTTTCCCTTATATACTCATATTTAATAGGGGTATAGAAGAGAGTAATAGTTAATAGATTTGGAAATAAGTGTAATTATTGGGGGTAGTATTGGAAATTACTTGAGTCCTAAGAAAAATTAAATGCATTTAACCAATTTTATTGGTATGTGAGAAAAGTTAATTGGTGACTTATAATAAGGACTGGAGGGAGTATGTCAATTGGGGTTATCAAACCGACCTTCACATCAATAACATATTCAAATAGTGGATTACTAATAGAATATATTGGCATCTTGTAATATATAGCTCATTCT
Source organism: Mimosa pudica (assembly GCA_029929735.1). Taxonomy (NCBI): domain Eukaryota; kingdom Viridiplantae; phylum Streptophyta; class Magnoliopsida; order Fabales; family Fabaceae; genus Mimosa; species Mimosa pudica. The sequence continues at coordinate 6,683,867 of JAKELP010000035.1, forward strand.
TATCTAATGGTATCAAGCGTTTTGTAGCAGTTGCTGTTGTTGCATACTTATGACTTGCTTGAGTTTTCGCTTCATGGAAACTGTAGTTCTCTACAAATATAAGTTTTGGTTGCTAATAATTAAATGAAGCATCTTATATAATCCGGTTCAGCAAAAGAAAACGAAATGGTCAAAACTAAAATCAAGAATGAAAGAAAACAAAAGAGAAGAGGATGTGGGGGTATTAGCATATTTTGTCATTTAGTACAGCTCCAAATCTCAGTCATGTCATCAAAAAAAAGGACAGCTTTTTGCTGGGCATGAAACAGGGAAGCCAACTGGGGTCATTTGGCGTTTTACTCTGGGCGTTTTAGATGTGATTGCCATTTTGCTGCTCTTTCAAAGTCCTTTTCCCCCCTCATCCTGTATTTCCCATATGCCACTCTGTCTTATCTTTTCTCCTAAAAAAATTATCTCTAGGTTATTTTTCATCCAAAATCTTTAAATGTTAAACAATTGAACTAAAATTATTTTTGGGTTAAGTATTGTGGGTATTCGGAATATTTTTAAAACTCATTGTCTCCCTAAAAGTATCAAAGAATGAACAATGTCACCCAATTCTAATGTTAGCCTTGCATATGTTTGCCATATTGAACCTTATGTCACGTATATATGATACGTGTGCATTACTGTACTTTATTCCCTGTTTAGTACAAGCTTTAGTGAAAGAAAATGTTGTCATTAGGATATTGAAAAAGGAGCGCTAATATCCAAATTGAATTAAAATGATGGATGCAAAAAAATGTTGAAAATGTGCGTATGTGGAACAATATACATGACAGTAAATAAGTAGTTTTTTTTAATAAAAAATTTTGGCAAACAAGGGAAATTTATGTATTATAAACTTAGTAATTTTTCATTTATTTCGAAATTTTAACAGGTTTCCGTTGGGCTGTCTCTCCGGCATGGTGATTTTTCAATAACTTTCCTCCAACGTTTTCTACACATTTCAAAAGAATTTTCATTCTTATAGACAAATAAATACAATGTTTTGAAAACTTTAAAATATTATCGACCCTATAGGGAAATGTATTTTGAATATAATTTTAAATTTAGAGTTATGGATAATTTGGTTTTATTTTTATGTTTAGTCCCATTTATAAGGCACTGTCGATGTAATAATGTACCCCTTTAATTTGAAATAGAAGTGAATCCTATTTTTATGTTTTCATGTGACAGTGACTTGAGGTCTTTTGGTTTATTCCTTTCGGGGCGATTGCTTCCTCTTTTTCTTTGATAACAAAAGTTTAGATGAGTTGGGTTCTGGGAGCTTGCCAGAACTAGGGCAGGCCTCCAGGCTCAAAGAGCGCTTACAGAGGTATTTACAAATCGTCCATCAACAAGGTCCTCACATCGGCGGGATTCGAACTCACAACCACATAGTCATGAGTCAAACTCCTTTACCAACTGAACTAACCTTTATTGGTTGGGTTGCTTCCTCTTCATTATCGATCAGCAAATAGGCAAAACCTAACCAAAATATCCACCCCTCGAAAAACCACTTTTGATTTATTAGGATTTGGTGGCCAGTCTAACATAATAACCTTGAAGGAAGAAGAGTGAACTTGATGGCTAATTGCATTCTTTACTTACTATGAAAAGATCTAGTGAGGAATATTGTCATGTATTTGTTTGTTACACTCAATTGAATTATCATAGTTTCATTTCAAGTATTGATTGTGTGGCTCGGTCCATCATCATTAAGCATGTGGTCATTATACACGACTTATTTTTTTGCCAGCGATTGCAAGGGAATTATTGAGTACACCTAACTTTTGGTGATATACTTAACTGATCCGAAATGTAATGCAAAATTACGTAATTAGACTTTATTAATGATATTTGTTAATATGTTTTTTAAAAAGGTTCTAATTATTTCAATTTTATGGTAAACAAATTATTTCAATTTTCTTTGTGTTTTTTAATTATTATTGAGTAAGCATCAATGGGGACCATTTAGTAAAAAGTCAATTAAAAGTAAGACATACATTACCAAAATCAATTCTGTAATTGGTCTTATAGTTATAAAAGGATTGGAGAGAGTACTAAATTTAAGAATTTAAGCTGTTATTAGGTTATAGGTGTGCATTTTAATTAACTCCATCAATATTTAGTGGCTCTACATTTTTGTTGATTCATGCCAACATGTTGAAAGGGAAACAAGTAAAACACTTTCCGGAGATGTGAGATTTAACTGGGAAGAGGAAAATGAGATATGGATTTTGCAAAGATAACTTTTTAGAAGAATAATGAAAATTTAAGTAAGCACCCATAAAATATTCTTGTGAGGGGAACTTGAAAGCCACATGTGTCCAATTTTTATTTGGCATAAGAGAAAATGTTGGACCCTTATGGCCTTTGCTTCAGCATGACCACACAAATCAGATTTTCATGTGCGTTGTGATGTTAGGTGTCTCACCTAATGCACTGTTCTTTTTTCATCTACCAATTTCATGTGTCACCTAGTCACTTTGTCATTTTGTTAATCTATTGTCTTTTCCTTTGTCCCTTTTGAACCGTGAGAATTTGCTTAATCTTTATCGTGAATAATTTAAAATAAATAAATTTGTGAGAGTAAAGATGTACACTTAGGATAGTGGTGGTGGTGATCAAAATATTTGAATTATGTATTTTGTTTTTTCGTGTAACAAAAAACGAAAACAATGAGTATTGATCTGAATATATCACACGTGCCATTTAGCCCGGAAGCTTGCAATAACGGATTGATGATGGCTTGCAATAACGGATCTAATTTATAAGATACAAAAAAAATTTTGTCTGTAATAAAATGTAGTAAAATTGGTTAAAAGCAACAAATGTGAAGAAGATGTTCTACCTCTAGTTGTTTGGAATAATAAAATAAATCTTATATTTAGATAAGAGGTTGTGTTTTATTTTTAAAAGATACCTATATATGGGGAAGAGAGGAAGTGATTGAGAAAGATAATGTGTGGAGATAGGTGTGTGTGAGATAACTAATGTATTTATTGACATGATGTGGAATACAATACATTACAGGTCAATTTTACAAGTTATCTGAAAAGACATTTTTGCCCCAAAGTGTGGACATGAGTTTTACAACTTTGACATGAATTTACAATTTTACAAGTTGCGCGTAGCATAATAATTTCCTTTTTTTTAATGACCATTTAGCATGATCTTTAAGGTAAAAATTCTATTATTACAATTTTCTCCAAACCCTCAGGAAAAACCATGGAAAAATGATCGAAAGGTACAATCCCGTCATCACCCCATAACAGGCTTATCTTCCCAAAAGCTCACATCCATGCAAAGGTTTGGCACCTCACTGTGGGCTCCTTGCCACTTGAGGCTTAGAATGTTTGAAGCGTCTCAATCAATACAACTTTTCACACCTTTTACAATTACATTACAACTTTATTGTAATACTTTTTAAATTGATCATAGTAATTTACAACTAACTACCTTGTTTTAACAATTATTGAACCTATGTTCAAATAATTATTGTAAAACCAAGTTAACATAAATAGCTACGTTCAACTTGTTAATTGACATGATAAACTTCTAAATTCTTGTTACAATTGTAAAGCTCTATCTACATTTTTCCCTATACTTAAGGGCAAAGGTGCGTTTTAATAAAATTTGAACTCCCATATTCCTCTGAAATAATTTCGAGGAATTTCCAATAATTGTCAAGGGATTTGAGATTCCAGCATTTAAGGGACTGAAATGTCCATTTCTTCAATTTTAAGGTATTTTTTTGTTTTTCCTGACCCCAAAAATAAGTTCTATCAAATTTCAAACATCCTTTGCATTTTACATTTTATTTAGATGGAAGAGAAGTTGAAAAAAACATTACAATATTTATCATATATTGAACAAAATCAATTAAAAGAGTTGGTTAATGATAAATCACAACGATGATGTATGATCTATGTAGTCAACTCTATATGCAATGGAATAAAACTTTGTTATTGTTGTATTAACTATTAAGCATATTTTGAAGGATCAAACTAAATTATTAAAATAAATATTTATACTACATTGAAGAAATGAAAATTGAATATTTTTTCCATTTTTATCTAGTAGGATATATCTTAAAATATTTTCGATATTAAATAATAAAAAAATTAAGACAAATATTATAGGCCTTAAATATTATTAATGTTTTTGGATTTTGTAGTTTTTCGAAAAATATTAAATATTTCTCATTCGCTACACTTTTGACAAAGAGTCCAAATATGAAACCAGGGGAGGATCCGGACAATCAATATGGAAGAGGTGCTTGTTGAGGGTAAAGTGAGACCATCGTTTTCTGCCATTTCGTGGAGGTTTTTGTTTTTGGTGATGGAGGGTATTTCCACATCATCCTATCCTATTTTTTAATGAATAAGATAAGATATAACAATTAACTAGAAACCACTCCAACACCTGTATTCTAAACATGTTTTGTTTCAAATAGAAGATCAAATCGATTTTTGACATGGATTAATGATTAAATCATTTATGTATATTTATCATTATTTCTCAAAACTAATTTACCTTATATGTGATGTATAGTCACATTATAATTTATATGTGATGTATACACTATAATTAGTAATTTACATAGCTTTTTCAATCTAAAAAAAGGCAACTCAATCCCATATTTAAGGATGATTACATAAAACCAAAGAAAAATACTATATACCCAGGCATTATTTGCTTCACATTCCTACCTTTTTGTGTTCACGATCCTGTTCCATCTTGGGAATTCAAATTTGTAAAATAAATTCTTGTCATATAGTTACGTGCTCTCTTTTGTTTATTCAAATTATTGCGAAGAGTTGTTTACAAGAGTCACCATATAAAATATACGAAAACTTGAACATGCATAAATTTAATAATCAAACCTTTAGTCAGGGCAGCTTCTAAGTTCTAACATTCCTCAATATATTAAATATTTTCATAGAAGGAGGCAAATAGGAAGCAACCGAACCTATGACAAGTCTAGTGTTGAAAGTAGATAGTAAAGACATGAGCCTTTCGCATTTCTAGGAAGTCACGAAAAATGAGCGACATGACAAGAAATAAAAATCAGAGGTCAATGGAATAGTAAGAAAATGGACCACATAACCTTAATTACATTGAAGCATGTAAAGCTCTTTAGATCTTTCTTCTACTAGTGGTCCATCATCTACTTTCATTCTTTATAGACAAGCCATATTTTCACGGGCATAGGTATTGTTGGAATTTTGAGTCCAGATCTTCCGTTTGATGATTAGCTCAATTAATTAATTGGAAAATATGATGAGTAGTTGATTGTTTAACTAATATAATTTATTAAATAAGAAATGTGTAAAGTACGGAACCGGACTCAGGCATGAGTTAGTTACATGTTTAAATAAATAAGTTAAATCAAAACATTTCATTTATATCATTTTAATAATCCTTCATCGGGTATAATTAAAATGAATATAAAAACATTTATTTATATTTCAAAATATTTAAATCAAATGAGATTTGGACTTTTCTCTCTACTGATGTTGGTTGTAGATATTTTGTACTTTCAAAATATTTCCAGCCCTCTTCTATGACCTCCCATTTAGTCCAGATTAACACAATCATTGAGTTTTTCGACTCTATTATTCTCTATAATCTTTTCTGTGTTGTGCTATGTTGTGTTACACGTATGGATCTTGTTTTTCCAGTAGCTAAAACTAGTCTTAAATTTTGTGTAGATTCTTCAAGAATAAGCTCATTGAGCTTTTTGAAGTTTGACCTAGATCTGAATATAATTCGTTTGGTATGTTGTTTATTCTCTCCCTCGGTATTTAAAATTTTCCCACAATGACATCAAAGCTATTTAATTTGTAAGTCTAGGATTCAATGTAGCCCTTCTTATATCTTCTTATATTTTCGGCTAGTGATTTTAATTAACTCGATATACAAAACATGTTTCACTATAAAAACTCATTGTTCACCATCGGTTATTTTTTGAACTTACCAACGGTTGTGGTCATTGAAAAGACACTCTAACAATTTTAAGCAACCGATGGAAAATGAAGCTTGTGAAAATGTATAGCAATAGTTAAAAACACATGTTGGAGAGTTGGTCAAACCTGATGGAACCTAGAGTCGGTTAAAATCAACGGCAAAGTTAAAAAAATATGAGCGGGAAAAACATAGCAACGGTTAGGAACTGTTGATATGCATTATTTCCATAAAAACATTGCATGGCATGGACACGGTTCATAACCGTCGCCCAGTGAATTAATTTTTGTAAAAAACGGAATGGCATTTCCACGGTTAAAAATGTGGCAGAGTACAATTGTTTTTTTATTGAAAATTGCATTGTGTTGCCATCGTCGAAATGTACCATTAATTTAATAAAAAATTATAAATTTTATTTGGCACTTAAATTAATTAAATCGCCAAAGAAAAACCGAAATGAAATGCTCTAAATTAAAAATTATCATTAAAGGATAGGAAAACAATTAATCATATAATATTTTGTAAGTATTTTATATAAAACTGACTTTAAAATATTATATAGAGTGTGATTAGTAGAAGAAATAATATTTATGATAAAGATATAAAAAAGTAAAAATGTTAACAAAACACTTAGAATATAGGAAGAAAAAATAACGTCCCTAAAGCAATAAATTTTTCTTAAAAAAGAAGTAGGAAAGCTGAAGGAGAAATTTTTTAATGAAGATACTATCAATATAAAAAAGTTTTAATAAAGATACTATCAATATGGATGCTTTTCATGTAAACTAATTAATATTATAGTTGTAAAAGATTGGCACACATAGCATGAATTCATGGGATTAAGGAGGGTTTATTAGACCCATGAAGTCCCATGCTTTGATGATTTAGAATCTGCCATGATAAGAACATAATATCCAGCTCCTCTCCTCACACCTTGGATGTTAGTGATTGCTTTAGGTACAATATAGTCGTACAATATAGCATAATCATATATGTTTAGGCATCATTTACACCATAAGCATATACGCTAACATTATGAGCATTTAACAAGCAAATTGAAACTCAAATGTTTAGCCCAAAACAAATTGAAACACAAACGTTATCTATAGCCTTTTCAACAGCCCACTATTTATCGAGCTTATAGAGATTACGCCATTGGTGTCATACATAAGAGACTCTTAAGCTTTCATAGTTGACTTTTCTTAGTCCTCTTGAACATAAATATTTTACTTTTGGTTTATTCCTATAATTATTAACAATTCATATATTTTAACTATCGTAATATATTAAATAATTTTGAAAGTATTACCGATAGAACTTAACCAATAAATACAATCAGTAGCAGAATTAAGGAAATGCTTTTTTTGGTGAGAAAATTCACCAATCATTTTTTATAATTTCCGTGGGTAATCCACCGATAACTTCCGGTTTGAAAAAATTCCATAAGTCATTTTTCCATTAAAAACAATTTTGCCAATGTTTTTTTTTTGTAAAAATTTGGTAAATGCTTATTTGAAAATTTTATTTTTTAAAATATTTAGTACACGTGGCATAAATTCTATGGAATAAGTCTATTGCTTAATATTCCCTACTTTCCGTAATATAGGAGTCTAAAATTTGAATGTTTTTTGTCCAAAATATAAGAGCTAATATGGCATTCTCTCCTCATTTAATACATTTTTTCTTACTTTACCCATAACTCTCTTTTATATTTATTAATGCTTATTTATTTATCTCTCTTAAAAGTATCATAATAAATATGAGCAATATTAAAAAAAAACATTAATTTCAACACTCAACTAACTTTTATATGTTTTCTTAAAAAACATTTTTTGGGCGTCTGAACTCTTATATTAAGGACGAGGAGTGGAGAGTGGAGTAGTACAACATAGTTGGAGGCCATTTGTTTCTGCTATATTCCTTTACGACCAGAACAATGCAAGCCAGGTAGGTTAAATATGTACCTTAAGTCTTATCGACTCGGCTTGGTCTTTGACCTTTTGTTTAAGTTGATTTGTTTTTCCCAACTAAGTTGATTTGTTGACAAGTTTTTCTTTTGGGCTTGCCGCGGCCATCGAACTCTACTTTCAAGGCTATAAACCACAGGCAAATCATAGCTAACTGATTTGTTGTTAATTTATCAAAAATGTTCTATGATATAGTATTAATTATAAATTAAACCTATACTTTAGTTCTATTTAATTTAATATTTTGAAGGTATCGACAGAATATTTCTTTCATATTTAAAAGTCATATTATTATGTTTTTTAAATATATATAAATTTATTCTTATATACTCCCCCGTTCCTAAATATAAGATCACTTTGGGGGAGTGGATAAGTTCCTAAATATAAGATCACTTCCTATTTTATCTCAAGTTTTGCCCAAACTACCCTTATACTCTCTCTTTTGAAAACCCCTTCCCCTTTTAAAGTTAAGTAATTGAGGGGATTTTGGGAAGATCATGTAATTTTATTGTCTTCCTTAATCTCCCCAAATTAACCAAAGTGATCTTATATTTAGGAATGGAGGGAGTATTATCACTTTTTACAGTTTTTTTACCTTTACTTTTTACAGTTTGTACATTTTATTTTTAATAAAATATGATGTATATGATGTAGAGATAAAATTAGATAATTATTTAAAGCATAACTAATAAAGTTTAGGATTTGTCTTAGTTGTGTGAAAACAAGTTGGAGGTGACTTGTAGAATTGAAGGAATAAATATGATTTATTGTTTTATTATAAAATACTTTACAGATTTCCAGTTTAATTTTTAATCAACAAGCAGCCTTTTCTTATTTTCATAAATTTTTTGTAATTCCATATGTTCTTAATTAGATCCTATCTTTTTTTTTTATCGTTTTAATTAGGCCCCTCCGTTTTTGTCAGGTACATGCCGTTTTTGTCAGGAACATGTAATCTTGAATAGCAAATTACAAAAACTATGGGTAAGTGAAGAAAAACAAATGAAACTATATGTAGACTTCGTAAAAAAAATTATACTACCTCTAATCCTATATATAAGACCTAATTGACTTTTTTTTGAGAGATTAAGGTTGCAAAATAGGTTATTAAATCATGACATATTTGATATTTTTTTAGATTATCCATTAGCTTATAGGTAAAATAGACTAGTGTAAGAAAAAAATTAGGTAAATCAATTTATAATTAACTTATTTTGCTTTTTTTAGGATTTTTCAAAAAAGTCAATTAGGTTCTATATTTAGGACCGGAGTGAGTAGTAAAAATATTGAAAACATGTGAAGAAACTCTATGGATACAATAGAAATAAAAAAAAATTACTGAAACAAATAAAAATATAATAATATGCATATTTCCAAAGATCTGAACTCTGAGGCTTTGGTTTTCCCTTCAAAATTGTTTTGACAATTTTTTATTGTTCGTAAAGTTTATCAAGAGTGGCTTATACGGAATATTTGATAAATTTCTCCTAGAGAAATTTCAGCCATGTCTCTCTGGAAAGAATTTGAAGAATTTATATACATGTACAATTCAATTTGTAAATCTTAAGGAAGAGAGGCAATTCTGGCTGTAATTCTTCAGCCATGCCTAAAATAAATTAAAGAGGAAACAAAACACAAATAAATACATAACACTATTAAGGAAAATGACAATCAAGAAAAAAGTTCGTAATTCAAAATCTCAAATCAAATATTTTTCATAAAATAAGTTGTGAATTGCTTATCAAGGACTATACTCATAGAAAAAAATGCTAAAAAATATTATTACTTCATCTAGTTCTATATATAACACATTTTTACCTAATTTTATTAGATTAATGATAGATGTTAGTTATTATCACATGATGATATTACTAAATCATACAAACTATCTAACTTCATTGTCACTCTCCCTCTCTTAAATGTTTGTTGTTGATAATATGCATTATTAGGGGTAATTTAGAGAAAAATAGGGAACGAAAATTTAAAAAAATTATATTTAGGATCAAACTAATCTCTCTAAATTCCATGTAGATGATGTGAAGTTATCAATGTAATTACTTATTTAGTCAAAAACTCAAGTTCATTCCTGAAATAATCAATCTTTATTATAATCAATCTTTTTTTCTATTGTACACAAAACAAACATAGGAAACTTTTTAGTATTTAAGAAAAATAAATAATTGACGCAAGACGTACGAATGTTATTATGTTACCACGGGCCAGTTCTGTTTTGCATTAGATAGTTAGATACCATCATACCATACATTTCTTCTTTTCCCCTTTTTGCCAGACCATTTATTATATGGAACATTAATTGTACCAAAGCTGCCCTTAATGACCTCAAGCCTCAAGGTTTATTTTGTTTGTTCTTTTTTGCCAAGAATGACCTAAAGATTTCAATCGTTGTGTTATTTAACGGATAATATAGTTATTAAATTTAAAATATTTCTTAACAAGGTTATCTCATTTTCACGCGTATTAATTAAATTACAATAGCCATTACCTCCTTATACTATCTTCTAAAATATCCTAGTATTACTCCATCTATCTTTTAATTAAGGAGCATTACCTCCTTAATATGTTTTTAATAAGTGATTGAGATATATCCATTTTATATCCTTAGTAATCATCAAATTATTTATTATGTCCCAAGAGACTTGAGAGCAATTAAATTTAATTGAAAAAGACTACAATGTCTTTGACTGAAACAAGTAATTCCTACACCAGACTAGAAATAATGGGTGTTGTAGTCTTTTTTAATTAAATTTTATTACCCTCAAGTATCTTAGTACATGGTAATAATTAAATGATTTCTAAGAATTTCATGGTAGTAAAATTTTAACGGAAACCATCCAAATTTAAGCAGTAACTGCTCCATATTCGTGAAGCTTGTGTATTAGAAACGCTCCTAGGGGCAAAGTTTAGAATCAGATTTGCACCTCTTCCCTTCTACTCACGAAATAAACTACATATTCTAAATAAGTTGGTTTAAAAAATAATTCTATCAAAACATCCAAAAACACAATCTCCTTCAAATAAATTAGTTTTTCAAAATAAGTACAAGCTTATTTAAGCAGAATTAGTACACCCAAAAACACTTCCATCTCTCCCTGAGCTGGCAACAAACTTTGGAGTAGCCAAAGTGGAATTTGTTTGACCAATAAGATGTGAAGAGTCCAAACTCCAAAGAAAGAACAGTCCATTTTTTTTCTAGTTCCCATAATAATAATAATCCCATTCAAACATTTTACTTATCCACTTAAAACCAAAATCAGCAACAAACACAAACACAAACACAAACACAAAGCAAACATGTTCCTTATTTTTCTCGACCTTTTTTGAGTTCCAATCCCTTCCCCTCAATCTCCCGCCATGGATTTCATTCAACACTTCACTTCCCTCGATTTGCACCATGAATCTGACCCCACCTTTCGCGATTTCTTCCTTGTCCCCCTTTTCGCTATTTTCTTCCCCTCTGTTCGCTTTTTTCTCGATACATATGTTTTCGAGGTACTTCAAAATAAAAACCCATGTTTTTTTTATTCATTATGTTGCTCCTATTCATGTCTACTTTGATGGGTTGTGAGCTGATTGAGAAAAAATATTGTTTTTTTTCTTCACAGTTTGTGATTTTAATGATTTGTGTTAGACTACTTAGTGGGTTGGTATTGAGTGCCAGTTGAATGTTAAGACTGAGGCACATGTGTTTTTTTTTTTTTATTTCATAGAAGATGAATTGAGAGAAAATATTTGTTGCCCCTTGTGTTATTTTTGTTTGTTCGAGGAAATTTGTTGACATTTTTGTATCCAATGGTATGTAAACACAAGCTTTGAAATTGGTGCATTGCCTTACTTTTGAGTTTTGACTATTCTAAATGTGGATAATTTGCATTATAATTGTTGTATGTTGGAATGGATTAAGTAACTTTTATTTGTCTTTTTTTTTTATGTTTTCTACTTAAACTTTAAGTTTAATGGATTAAGGGCCAACTTGGTTCAAAAGTAAGCTTGCTTGCAATGGGGTCTGAGGTCGTGGGTTTGAATCAGTCACTTTGCAAAAAGCAGAGGTTAAACTACCTAGTAAATTCCCTTTTCCAGTACTCACTTCAAGTGGGGACTAGAACTAGGTTGACCATTTCTTACTTATACTTTAAGATTGCTAAAATGAAAAGATTTTAGAATGTTTATCCACTGATTTGTTGGTTAGTAATAGTTTGTGACGTTTCCAGCAAGCATAGCCTTGAAACTTTGTTTTTAAGTAACTTGTTATCAGTTTAAGTAATAAAATGCAAATATTGATGCTCATTCTGATATTTCTGATATGTGACCAATGGTTGTTCAGTCCAATTATTAGAACATGTAAAGTTTCTATATTTAGAGCCAATTCTATATTCTGGTGAAAACAGAATATTTTGTCGATTGCAGCTGTGCCATGTGCATTACGTAGAGGTATGCTATGTGCTTGAGGATTGTAAACTCAAGTGGATGTCAGGCCCATGAAAACCATATTTAATTTATTCTCCATATAAGCTTCGATAAGAATTTTTGTTCTTTTTTCCTCTCTACAATTGGTTGAATCTGCAACATGAATTGATAATAAGTATATGTTTCTAAATAACTATGCTTGTTTGAATGCCGTCACACTCTAAACTCTGTTTACTCCTTCAAGTATATATGATCATGTTTCACTAATATGAATTTAGCTTTGTTAACAGAAAGTGGCTAGACGGTTAATGTTTGGAAAAGGGCATGAGAAACTGGATTTGCAGACAGCTGAAAAAAGGAAGAAGATTAGGAAATTCAAAGAATCAGCGTGGAAATGTGTTTATTTTCTATCAGCAGAGATTCTTGCATTATCTGTAACTTATGGTGAGCCTTGGTTTTCTGATACGCGATATTTTTGGGTAGGACCAGGAAATCAGGTCTGGCCAGATCAAAAGATTAAGTAAGATTTACTATATAGCCAAATGAATGTACGCTATTCATTTCCAGTGTTTCATCTATCTTTGTAATTGTTTTCCCTTTCTATTATGATCTAATGCGAACTTCAAATGTTCTGTGGCAATACATTTTGAACTTTTCAGGTTGAAATTAAAAGGACTCTACATGTATGCTGCTGGATTTTATACATATTCCATATTTGCGTTAATATTCTGGGAAACAAGGCGTTCTGATTTCGGGGTTTCCATGAGCCATCATGTAGCCTCTGTCATTCTCATTGTGTTGTCCTACGTTTTGAGGCATGCTTTCACTGATTTTAATTTGTCCTTGTTATAAGTCATCTCTTGCTTGTAATTTCTAATAATCATTTATTTCCTTTTCTCTCCTGTGTTTGATATTTCAGGTTTTATCGTGTGGGATCAGTTGTTTTAGCTCTACATGATGCTAGTGATGTGTTTCTGGAAACAGGAAAGATGTCTAAGTATCGTGGTGTTGAAACAATTGCTAGCATTTCATTTATTCTTTTTGTTCTATCTTGGGTCCTATTGCGCCTCATTTACTTCCCATTTTGGGTGATCAGGAGCACAAGGTTTGTGTTAGTTGAGTTCTTAAGTTACATTTTTTCTGGTTTATAACTTCCCATTGTGTCTGCTATATTCACTTGAATTGAAAAATCTACTGATATGATGACATGCTTTATTGCAATGGAAGCAATTTCAGGTTTTTATATAAGGATTTATGGATGATAACTTTCTGAAAAACCTATCCTCTTTTTTCAGTCATTTGTATTAAAAATGGTCTCCAAGAGTATATTTATAATGTTTACTTCTTACATTCTCAACACTGAGGAACTGTCTTATACAGCTCTACAAGACTGGCTAGTTCACACCTAAATTTCTGAGGATAACTATTTTGTTTTTTTATTTTAATGCATCTTTGTGCCTTACAGAAATGAACTTGAAGCCTTGAACTAGAGCCAAGTGTGCATTGAGTTGACTTAGAACTTATGTAAAAGGATTTTAACTTATATCAAGGAAATATTAACACTGTCGACTCTGCAGAATTATTGCATATAATATGTCCAGGACAAAGCTTGTGCCTTAATTTTGCTATGATTATAAAATTAACATAAACTTTGTCCAAGTTAGCTGAAATTTTAATTATTGATTGTTTCTTGGCAGCTATGAAGTTCTACTGACGTTGGATATGGAAAAGCATGCGGTGATTGGTCCAATATGTTACTATGTGTTCAATAGCCTCTTGATCTGCTTGCTTGTTATGCACATTTACTGGTGGGTGTTGATGTATCGGATGCTTGTTAGACAAATCCAAGATAGAGGGAAACTTAGTGAAGACGTTCGATCTGGTTAGTTGAAACTAGAGGAGAACATGTTTCTATAATACATAATTGTTCACATCATATGTTTTCTTTCCTCAATCCGATCAAGATACATGAAGTACCTTGATCTTAATAAATGTTTTAAGGGTTAAGGTCCAATTTCCCTGTAAAAGTTTTTGGGTTGGTGCTACAAATATCCATAAGTTTAATTTAAGATGAAAATTTCCTCAAAAATACTTGTATTAAAAAAGGAGCAATATTGTCTTAGGCCATTTAAAATATTAATGGCCAATGCTAATTTTTTAATGGTTAGGTTAACTTTGCTCTTTTTTTGTCACTTATGGGGAAATGTTGGTCTAAAACAAATTTTGGGATAACCACAGTTCTTACTTGAAAACTTCGGGGCATAATCGAACATTGATCCTTTCATATAAATTGCATATTATGGGGCATATTGACTGTTTCTCTGATCTAAATTGCTGCTCATCACCTTTTCTCTTTATGCAGATTCAGAAGGCGAAGATGAGCATGAGGAATAAGCAGACAAACAAATATATGTGTAATACAAACCGAAGGCGAAAGGGAGTTTTGAGACTAGTTGTTTTATTCTCTATTCATTTATGTAAGTGTTGTTTTATGTAGGAGTAGGGGGATAGTATATATGTAGTTCACCACAAAATAGTATAACTGTACAAGCTAATAGTTCAAAATCAAAAGACTAAAAGAATACTGAATCTATGTTCCAGGTTTAGCTCATTATGTGAGCACTATCATCCCTTGTGTTTTCACTTTCAGTTTGATATACTGGAATCCAATATCTTGTCTATTATCTGTCAAAATAAAAAATGACATGGAAAACGGAAATATGTAGGTGATATTGAAAATATGTAGGTGGAAAATGGCAACCCTTGGTCCAATATACAAATTGAGAAAAAATTACCAAACTCATGCATAGTTGTTACCAAAGTTAGCAGAGAGACAAGACACTACCAAACATAGCATTGGGACAAGAAGCCGCCTATGGCCCAGAAAAACAGCAGAATAACTATCAAGACCAATGCATTAGACCACATCAGTAGAGCACTACTGATGTGGTTGTTGAATTCTTGAGACTACAACAGTACACCACTATCGCTAGAAGATTTGACTGTCAAAAAGATTTTGGCGCCATAAACATAATATTATCCAGAATTTCAAAGAATATCAAATAAGTACATGATGAGGAAAATATTTAAGAGGAAAGCACCACATCTTTGGCTCAACTTGGCATTGGGATAAAAAAAACAAAACTCAAGCTTTTATGTTACACTTAGATTTGTTCGGGGGGAAACAGATAAGGCAACTATATGTCAAAACACCCATGTCACAAAAGCTCTGATGGATTATAATAATACTACACCATGCATGAAGAAGAAAACAAAGGCGCAAGGCTATAACAGAGTACTGTGTGATAAAATTAATTATGTGTGAAATAAGCTACACCATTGCAACCATACTAAAGTCGGTCTAAGCTAAGCATCGCAAGGAGAAGCACTCTAGAACTATTATGATGGCTTTGTTTGCTGCTCAAAGAAATAGACCACTGTAATTATCAACTGCTGAGAATTACTATAAAACTCCATTGTCCTATCAGCATAGTCTCCCTTCATCACACAAGCTATAACATTTGTTCCCCTGTTGCACAGCTTAGAAACATTAACTGCAGTGAAAGAAAAACGAATATCATGAGCAAACAGCCAAAGTTACTCACCCAACAAAACAGCAAGCACAACAGTCACCTCCCTTGCATAAACACCTCTTTCATCGTCTATAGCAGACTCATAGACATCCACAAGATAACCACAAACATCGTCCAACATAACACTAGTGTCAACCAAAAACAACTATTCATGTGTGCACTGAACATACTTTTCAGACTTGAAATAAAACACACAGATAGATAAAGGAAAGAGTATATGGTGTTGTAAAAGCCTAGAAGTGAATAAGTTAGAGAGGGAAGAAAAAGAAAGTGTTTGGAAGAAAGGAAACCTGGGAAGAGAAGTAGAAGAGAGGTCTTGGGAGACGACTGAAAAATGTCCTTTATATAGAGAAGCCGAACATGAGAGGTGGGAGTGTGGTTTAGCGAATTCAAAACATGTGGGAAATTTCAACAAACCAAAAAAAAAGTTGATAAGCAATCTACCCGTGCACCGGCCTATGGAAACAACTTGCAGAAGCTAAACAACAGGAAAAGGCTAGTCTAAGAAGGGATTGGGGGAACGACATTTATATGATATATAGATAGATATGCAACCAGTTTCGTGAGATTTCTTTATTTGACTTTTTTGTGTCCAAAACGCTATTTGACTTTGTGACCTTTTTTTTTTGCCTCTTTACCTTTCTCTGAACTTGATGATATGTGACTTTGTGAGATTGTCCTTTGGGACTAATGTAATAGCATCTAGGTGAATCCAATTCTTCTGTGTGATTAGCATGGTATTAGATCTGCAACTTATTTAATTTCCAAAATATTGTAGTTAAAAGTTAAAGCATTACTACTGGGCAAGCGCATACTCTGCTAGTCTTCTGTTGCTGTATTTGATTTCTATTTAATGTTTGAGTATGTTACTTTCTTTGTCACTACCAACGTTTTGTATTTTCGCCTGTGGATAAAATGCAAAACATTTTGTATTCAAAAGTTAAAACATGACTAGAGGGTTTTTAGTGTAGTCCAAAGCATGGAATTGCCTTTTATTACCATTCTTCACCTAATAGAACGAACCTATGTACCCATCAATTTCAAAGGGTTGAACACAATCTCTCGCTTAAGGAATAGTACTTAAGATATACTTAAGGTGAGTTGGCTTAGAAAGTCAACAAAAACCGAATCGTCTGTAAGGTAAAAAAGGATATTGTCTACCCATATTCTAATGCTGTTGTAACATATGGGCGAATGATTTGAGATATAATGATTTAGATTGCCGATGACGATGTGTGATTTTTGACCAAAAGTGATTAGGTTTGATAACTATTCACACAGCAAATCTGCGGGTCCTGTTAAGTAATAAAGTGATAAAACATCGTTCCTACAAAGATTGAGATGCAAATCCAATCAAACAAGAGACTTAGTGATTAAATTAAGTTGAGGTGTCGTAAAGTGATTTGATGATTAAATAAGTGAAAAACTACTTTCTAAGATTGAAAATGAAAAACGGTAATAAATAATTTATCTACTACAAAGATTAATTAGAACATAGGATTATTTATCCCCTTATATCTTGTAACATTTAATTAGTCTCTTCTCCAAATTGCTTTTATGTTTTATGTTTATCTTTTCCACATGTATTTATTCATGTTTTCTTTTCACTATGAATATTGCTATATTTCTATCTATTTATTTACTAAAAACATGTAAGAAACAAAAAATTTATTTGAAATATGTGTAAAATTGTGGAATTTATCAATCACCATGTATTAGTCAAGAAGACTTAGCTTGACAGTTTTGTGAATATAGAAATGAGTTTTTGGCTAAATAAATAGAGCATATGGTCACACATTGCAAGACGAAGACGTTTTTTGTTTAAAAAATGAAAGGTAACTTCTTATTGCTCGTTATGCGTGCATTTGTACTTGCAGCCACTCTCAAATAGGCTTTAGGGCTCTTGACAATGGCAAGAGGCGATTAAGTTTGTTGTACATCGTTCGTTATTTTATTCGGAATAAATTAAGAGAGATTATTGATTTTAAGTGCCCTTGTTAATGATGAGGTTAAATGACTAATTTGTAGTGGTTTTTAATAAAAATAAATTGTATTAGACCATACAAACTACCCTAATTCATAGGAAATGTCAACTCAGTTTAATCCTTCTAAAAAAATGGAATTACCAATTTTGGGGCAAATTGCAGCACCATTAACTCTATCAATAAACAAGGAGATCATGTTTCAAAAGCATCTGCAGTTAAATTTTCTTCACAATCACATAACATAATCTTTACTTTTCAACTTAATTTTAGCAAGTGTTTCATCTATGCTAGGATTATAATGGGACAATTGCATCAAAGTCCCAAATATGAGACATAATTTCAAAGAGGTCTCAAGAAGTTGTTCCCACTTGTTAATGAAAGCTATTGCAGTTGTTAATGGTAATCAACAAGTGTTTCATAAAAATATATATCATCATCTAAGTGTATATATAGCTCAACTCAAAGCAGTCATTCTTGACAATAATTTTACGAAGACCCCAAAATCCTAAGCCAATTTTCAGAGCCCAATGTATATCTATTGCCTCAATGGCAAAACTACTCGATCCATTATTCACTCTGACATCTAAACCGTTCCTAAAGACTCCATTATGATTTGGTAGTCTCTCTACGCCATTATAAGCACATATTCCATTAATTGCGCAAACCGATCCACTTACATTAGATTCATATGAAATAACAAGTAGAGGATTTGAAGTGGATAGGACCATAACAAATTTTATTCCTTATCGCACATAAGATCAAATTGACGCTAAGATAAACATAATTGAGAACAAGCCATAAGATGAACATACTTATGGATGGTTGATCAAGTGTCTGAAGGGGGATCCTTTTAGAATCTCCTAATATCTTTTTATTGCTAAAAATAAAAAGGGTAAAGGTGCAAAAATACTGGTCCTAAATATAGGACCCAGATAGAGACTCCACTTTGGTCCTAAATATAAGACCTAATTACATATTTAGTCACATTTTTCCTAAATTACCCTTCTTCTTGATAAACTCCATAATTTCACACATTTCATCTCTATTTCCTTCTACTTCACACTCTTTTTGATGATACATAGATAACAAAACACACAAATACTAATAGAAAGTGATTCAAATAGAAAACTATTCATTTGTGTGAAATTTGGAGTTTAATGCTTGTATATTTGAGACATGGAAACTCTTCAACCCTCTCTCTAGCTTGTGTAGGAAGAGGTGGACAGGTGTTAGTAGCTCAATGAAACCCAAGTGATACAACAAAGGAGAAAAAGGAGCAAGGGAGAGCTAAAACTTAAAATCAAAGGTTGCTGCTTGCCAGCGGCACGCCAACTGGCGGGCCACTGCGTCATCACAAGCCAATTGGCATGCTACTGGCGTGCCCTCTCTGTATGCTCGCCAACTGGCGAGCTACTGGCGAGCACAATTCGCAGCTGCGCGTTTTGGTCAAATTCTCAGCATATAAAAAGGGAAACTAGGGCATTTCGAAAGGGAGGCGGAAAAACACGAAAGAACACACATCTAGGGCATATTTTGGAGCTTGAAGAGCTTGAAGATCATTGGGGAAAGCTTAAGAGTCAAGTGGGAAGCTTAGAGAGATTTGAGCTTTCTTCATTTGTGGTTGTATATCTTCTTCCCTCTTCTTCATATCTCTTCAATGAACTCCTTCATAGTTTTAGGGTTTGTTTTATTTACATTTATGTGTAACTAAAACCCTAATCTAGGGTTGTTATAAACCTATTTATGGATTAAACCATCTAATCTCTCTTTCTTTAAGTAATTAATGAAGTATATGTGTAGTTTTTATCTTGCTCTCTATTTGTTTTAAGTGTTTGATCACCACTTACTTAATTAGTTAAATGAAATATGACTTGAGAAAGTGTATTTTGTTTTAGAACTTGGATAAAAACATGTTGGACTTGAAGTTTATGGTTTTAAATGGATGATTTGTTGATAACATAGAGATATAGTTATTGACCTGACATAGTCATAATTAGGGTGGTTGAGGAAAAGATCTTGCATTTATTGTGGCAAGAGATTGTGCAATAAATGCAAGCATAAATTTGATCTTGACTTGAGAAATCTTTTTCAAATGATTTTGACTCCTAGACTTGCACATATTTTCACTTAATCACTTAAAAAGGATAGGGAAACCTTGGTTCATGAAGTAAATAGGGAATTAGCAACTCTAGGCTTTAATTATCATTGTTAACTCGTGTTTGAACTTCAATTCCCTTTGCATTCAAAAATTTAAAACTCTTTTCTTAATTGAACAATAACTCTCAATATGTTTTTACTTAAGGTAATTGGGCATGCAATTAGTGCTAATCACTTTGTTTAAACTATAATCTCTGCGGAACGACACTTTTTCTATACTACACTTGACGACCTGTATGCTTACGGAAGCGCATTAAACCCACGTTAAGTCACTTCTTAACAACTTCTTCTTAGGAATGGTCTTGTTTTTTTGTGACTTAATTTCAAATATTGTTAGTATTGTTGGTTCCAATTAAGGAGGGGTATTATTGGAAAGACATTTTAAAATTAAGTCTTCCTTAATCTCCCCAAAAAAAGTCATCTAGTTCCTATATTTAGGATCGGAAGGAGTATAAATTCGTAAATTGTAAAGGGGGCACCCAGTACCATGGTAATTTTGAGGGTGAAAAAATACAAATGGTAAACCAAAATTGGTCACCATACCATCTTTTTCCTTCATTCACATTGTGCTGAGTACCCCTTTTACAATTTACTATGCATATTCTTGCACCTTTGACAATTTATCATGTATATTTTTGCCTCATTTTGGTTTACCATGTATATTTTTGCACCATCAAAATTATTATAGTACTAGGTGCCCCTTTTATAACTAATCATGTATATTTTTGCATGTTCACCCAAATAAAAATGAAGAGTTCAAATATCATTTTTATCACATATTTTTTTATGAGCATTTTTATAACATACTTTCATAACATTACATGAAAATAATGTAGAGTAAATTTGATTGGAATTGTATACAACTTCACTATATTAAAAACAAAGCTAGTAATATACACAAACAAACACACATAATATTATGAATTTTATATAAAAATAAATATAAGCATCCATTTTCGGCAATATAATGGTGAAGATGAATTTTAAGAGGAAACTGAGAGAAAAATTTTAAGAAGATATTTTCATATGTATACTCTTAGTTTTGTTGTTAAACTCCTTAGTGGATGACTTGTTAAATTCACCATTTTTATGTTTCTAACCTATAAATTAATATACTGTCAACTGATTATTAAACTAGTATATATAGATTATAAATTATGTTAGATTGGCAAGTTCGAATTTCAAGTTTAAATTTTTTGCTCTTTTAACTTACAAATATTGTATTATTAGCTCGTCCTAAAGTCGTGTTACCTTTTTGAATTTAATCATGTTAAATGATTATATGTCACCTTCATTAAAATTTCTTTGTGCAATATGTAAATTAGGGATGTTAATAGAATCAGTTTTTTAATTATTTGATTTTATAATATTTAAATAATTTTTATTGTTATATATCAATAATTCAATTGTACACTTTTCATATATAGCTCCTTATGATAAAAGTAAAACTCTTAACTGTTTCCGATTTGATTATGATCAAAGTTTACACCTATGGCACAAGTAACATATGATAAGTTTAACAACCCTAATATCTAATACTCCCTCCGGTCTCTAATATAAGAGCCCAAAATTTGAACGGTTTTGGTCTCTAATATAAGAGCTCATCTAATATTCTCTCCTCATTTAATGTGTTTTTTCCTACTTTGCCCCTAATTCTCTTCCATTTTTATTAATGCTTATGTATTTATCTCTCTTAGAAGCATTAACTCCAGACAGTCAACTAACATTCACATGTTTTCTTCAGAAGCATTTTTTAGCGGCTAGCTCTTATATTAGGGACCGGAGGGAGTATATAATAATTCATTTTATTGCGGTTATAATTGAGCAATCAATGTTGTCTCTATAATTATTGATCAAAGTTGATCCTATTGTTTCTCTCTTTCCTCTGAATTCTTATTTAGTGAGCGTAAAATTGAAAAGCTTTCCAATTTAAGAAATAGGTAATGAGTTAATAACTCTTGTTTCTTGATTCGGGTGAATTAGTTGAAGTGAGTTAAATGTGTCTTGTGTGTGTGTGTGTTTTTTTTTTTTGGGGGGGGGGGGGGGGTGTTTCATTTAGATTCAAATATAAAAGGGAAAAAAAAAGAAAATATTGGTTATAGTGTCGTTTCATTCAAGCTCTTAAATTGAAGGAAATTTATTTAGCTTCTCCGCAAAGACCAATACATCTAATTGAAATAACTCACCTTTCCATTGTTTCAATCCACTTTTTAAAAAATCAATTCATATTCAAAATGTAATTTATTAAAGAAATAATATCATTATCAAAGTTTACAAGTGATGTTACTCTTATAGCTTCAAATTACAAATACTTAATAATTATAATTACTCCCTCATATCCATTATATAAGACTACATAAACTTTTTTTAGAAGTTAAGAAAATAAATTATACCGCTAAGTTGTAATTGTCAATGTCACATGTAATATAATTTAGGTTATTTTTGAATATTATGAGTTAGTTTTGAGGGAAAGAATATAGAAAATTTAAAGTGATTATTTTTGCATTTTTAAAATTTCTAAAAAAATCATACTAATCTTATAATTAGGACAGGGGGAGTAATTTTTATGCAATACTAATTGAAGAAATTAAGCTACATGTTTTAAAATAAAAAGGATACTTGAGTAATAATATATTTTATTATATGAGAAAGGTATAGAAAAGATTTTTTAGTAATTCATGGATTTATTATATAATTTCATTATGTCTAGATTGTGACTATATATATTTTGTATCTAAAAAGGTGTGTGTGTGTAGTTTCTGTAAAGAATTTTATAGCTTAATTTATTTATAAATATAAATTAAAAATATGATGACTAGAATAATGCAATTGATTTCTTTTTTCATACACTCATTAATGTATACATAATTCAACATACAGAAATCATTGGCTTAAAGCAAAATGTTCGAGAACTAATCCATATATATTAGCATTCATTTCAGTACTTTATTACATATGTATTTAAATTATCATCATGTCAGGTTAAAGGGACTTTGATAGTATCTAAAAGTATATCAACCCATAATAATTAATTAATCTTAAGGGGCGTTAACGGAAGGGTCAAAAGTCATTTTTATCAATTAATATAAAAAAGTCATTTTTATAAATTTATATAAAAAAGTCATTTTTATCATCACCAACAATATCTATCTAATTTATATATTATAACAAAAAAATTACATACTATGGTCCACCTTTACTTGACATCTTTGAACTACTACATAAACTACTGAGTTCCATAAGCAACATTATGTAATTACCTAATAACCATCGTTTCCATGTGTGTATGAATTAAATTGATCACAGAGACAATTAATCTTCAAAATGAAGTATATTGCGGATTTATTCTATATCTCTTTGATGTCGAATCTCAAGTTTATGTTGCTTACAGCATTGGGTGCTGCATTAGCACTCCAACGTTTTAATATCCTCGGACATGAAGCAACTAAGCACATCAATATGGTAAGCTTCTTGTTCAATCAGTACTTTGATTGGTTTTGATCATACCTTCATCATTCCCGTCAAACCAACGACTCTCTGGTTTTATCGATTTTGTTTTTATATTTTTCTCTTATAAAGTCAAGGCAGCTCATTCTTAAATGCATGTGATATATGTAAACTTGCAAGTTCAAATATTGGGTACCTATGCTGTGTTTATACCTTAATTAAAAAATGGTGTCAACTTGCTATTTAAATTATTCATAGTTTAAATATATACTTATACTAAATTATTATCATTTTCTATATTCTTATTATTATTTATGATCTAATCAATGGTTTAATAAGAAAAGTTTTGTCTTATGAGTTTACCATTTAAGTTCCAATCCGAGTTTATACTTCTTCTGATGTTGAATATATCTTGAACTTGTGAGTTTGATGACCTCGTCTTTTATAAAATAAATAAATATAACAAAAGAGGAATCTCATGAACTACATTATTGTTTGTAGAGATATACTACCTCCGGTCCTAAATATAGGACCTAATTGATTTTTTTTGGAGAGATTAAGGTTGCGAAATAAGTTATTAAATGATGACATATTTGATATATTTTTAGATTATCCATTAGTTTATAGGTAAAATAAACTAGTTCAAGGAAAAAATTAGGTAAATCAATTTATAATTAACTTATTTTGTTTTTTTAAGGATTTTTCAGAAAAAATCAATTAGGTCTTATATTTAGGACCGGAGGGAGTAATATATATGTAATTCATTCCAATATAATGTTGGTGCATTGATCCATGAAAACCCCTAACAGCACATACCTGTTCACTGTAGGAACCAACTAAAACGTGTAGTTCTATATAAGCTATACACTCACTCTATATATACTTTCGTTTGCTTTACTGGAAACAAATTAAATATGCTTGGCCATTAAAGTTTGATTCAGTGGGTAAGTATCTGATTTATACAGTACATATATATAATGCCAAATCGAGAACTTTGTTTGTTAGGCGATCTATAGATACTTTTATGAGCATTATTCTAGTCTTAATTAACCTAGGCATTAAGATCAAACTCAATTAATATTTCTTTTGAAAAACAGTTGAAAATGCCTTTGCTATTCCTTTTCTTACCAAATATTGGATTTGATACGCTGCAGGCATCATTCTATATCTTCAATCCGGCACTGTACGTAAGCAACCTAGCTGAAACAATAACAAGCAAAAACATAGCAATGTTGTAAGTGTGCCTAATTTGTTTCATCTAAGTTATTAATTAATATGCTTTTTTTACCATATTAATTAATATGCTTTCAAAAATCGAAAATTTGATTATGTTTTGATGTTGGATATATGTAATTAAATAATGTGTAGGTGGTTCATGCCGGTCAATATTCTCATATCATACATAGTTGGGTCAATACTGGGTTGGATCCTTCTCAAAATTGTTGAAGTTCCTCATACTTTGAAACCGCTCGTCTTTGGTTGTTGTGCTGCAGGTTTTCCTAATTCCATTAGAAAATTATTTTTTTAATAAAAACCATTAGAAAATTATTAAAAACTAAATGAACTACTTTTTCAAGTATTTGTTTTGTCATTTTTTCCATCTTATTAATTTGTCTAACTTATAACTTAATATATACAATATTAATAATTCACATTAAGTACTTAAGAGTGATCAAATACATATAAGTAATTTATTTAGTCTATTATGTCTTTATTAAGGAGAGTATATACATAAAACCCACTGTTAATCAATTGGTTTTTATCATACATATGCCACAGGAAACATTGGAACTTTAATGCTGGTTATAGTTACATCAATATGTGAGGAAAAGGGAAATCCATTTGGAGATGGTAGCGTTTGTAAAGATCATGCCTTAGCCTTTGCTTCTCTATCATTTGCTGTATGTCTTCTCTCTCTCTCTCTCTCTCTCTCTCTCTCTCTCTCTCTCTCTCTCTCTCTCTCTCCCTCCCTCCCTCCCTCCCTCCCTCCCTCCCTCCCTCCCTCCCTCCCTCTCTCCCTCTCTCTCTCTCTCTATACACACACACACACTAATTTCTTCACCAATTAACTTACTACTTCAAAACTACCAAATATATGAGTTTAATATCTAAATTTTTATAGTTAGGCTTATAATTATCTATCCATTCAAAACTTAGTTGAATGGTATTTAGGATTTATATATAGTAAGATACCCCACATTTGTGATAAGGCATTGTTGTTATTATTAGAGTCTTAAATTCCTTGATTTGATTTTATACTCTCAATTGTATTTATTCCATATGGCTTTGATATACAGGAGCCTCTCAACTGGTTTACGATGTCAAGTACATTAATGAAGTCGATTTATTATTTCTAAAACTTCTGTATTGATTTTTTTTATCAAATATCTTCTTAAATAATCATTCACATTGGAATTATCCCTGGCTAACATCTCTCTTATTTTGGACAAAAAAAATATCTCTATTATTATGCACACTCAATACTCAACGGTGTTAGTTTGAGAAAAGAGTTACTTCATCTAAACCTAAATATAAGACATATTCCCTCCAGTCCTAATTATAACACCACACACTTTCAATTTGTTAGAGAAATTAATAAAGCAAAATTAAATCACAGTAAATTGGCTTTAATTATATTTTTCCTCAAAACATATTTATTCTACTTATAAACTATTAACATATAAAATAATTACATGTATGTGACATTATATATGATATAGTGGTTAATTTTTCTTCCTTAACTTCCACAAAAACATTAAAAGTGATCTCATCAAATAATTAGTTAAAATCGAATGATATTAAGAAAACACTCTAACTATCTACCTTCACTTCCGTCCTTCCTCTCTTAGTTGTACTAAAAATGTCAATAAGGGTAGTTTAGGAAAAATTTGAGAAAAATATAAATATATTTTATATTTAAGATCAAACTCATCTCTTCGAATAGGTAATATTTAAGACAGAGAAAATATAAATTTGGAAGATTATGTGGATTGGTATATTATATTTAAAACTAGACTAAACTAAACCCCTTAAATAGCTAGGACTTAGGAGTATTTTATAGGCATGTGAGAAAACATTATGATCATGTGTCTTCAAAATAACTCCCCACCCTAAATTTTTACCAGAACCGGTTTCTAGGGTGAGTTAGTCGTGTCCATGAGTAGGGAAATCAATTCCATTTTTAAACACACCTGTCCATTATATTAGAATCGATGTGCAATTCATTCATCATCATTTTCATCATTCAGAACTATATACATTATAATTTCAGATAGGAGGCATATACTTCTGGACGTACGTATACAGCTTTGTTCGGGTATTTCCAAGTAAGATCTCCAACATTACTTTTGGGGATAATACTCCTACATTGCCCTCTTCAGACCCTATCACCACTGACACAAAAAGCAAGGTCTTTCTTATAACTCTAACTTTACAAATTGTTACATTATGTAATTGAAATATATAATTTACTCTTAGATCTATTTCAAGTACCATGTTTTATAATATGATAGCTGAGAAAGTCGGTTGAAGGGATCGGGTTACAAATAAAAGGTGTAGCTGGGAAGTACTTCAACATCAAGTCTCTTCTTGCCCCATCAAACATCGCAGTGGTACGTGGGTTATATGCATATACTCCACTCTGTTTAGAACTTGCATTTTTTTTATTACAAAAGAACTTGCATTTTGATTTACGACAGAGGTGGACGTATGT
This sequence comes from Mimosa pudica, assembly GCA_029929735.1. Taxonomy (NCBI): domain Eukaryota; kingdom Viridiplantae; phylum Streptophyta; class Magnoliopsida; order Fabales; family Fabaceae; genus Mimosa; species Mimosa pudica. The sequence goes on from JAKELP010000035.1 coordinate 6,711,144, forward strand.
ATATTTAGATATTGCATCAACATATATTTGACTAATGAGTTTATTTCGATATTTAAAAACTTATAATTGTGTCTTTATGTGTGTGTATGTGTAGATTGTGGGGTTAACAATTGGCGTAACCCCTTTCCTTCGGAAAACATTCATTGGGCCAAGTGCTCCTCTCCACATTCTTAATGACACTGCTTCTTTGCTCGGGTAATTGCTAAATTTTTATCACTTGTCTAAAATTTTTCAGAACTAAAAAGTTCACGTATATAGCTAGGGTTATTGACTTATCCAAGGTTTAGAATATCTGCAATCGTATGTGTCGTCCAAAATAGTATAGAAAAGTTATTGTTCTAATAGGAATTAAGGCAAAAGAAGAGTAATCATTACAATTATACTTTTAAATAAGTTGAGCAGTGAAATTAATATTTGGAAATTTAATAGTATCAAAATAAAATGACATAACAAGAAACTAAATTTAAACTTTAATTCAATGCAAGAAGAGAGTGGAAAGATATTGATCAGGTGTCTTTAAGAATAATTGCAACATTATATAATTAGGGTATAATTTTAGCAAGACACATTAAATGATAATACAAAACAAGCCATAAATTAATAACATGTATCCCTCATAAACAAGGTTGTCAAACTCGTGAGTTTAAGTAAACTCATGGAGATAAGGTAAACTCGGACCGTAGACCCGAATCGTAAACTCGTAAGAGTTTACATTTATCAAAAAACATGTATTTCTTTTATATAATTAAATATGAATACAAAAAATAATAATAAATTGAATTGAATTTATTTTAAATATAGATAGTAGATTTAAATATACTGATATTCATAGTATATAAACCTCAATAGATAAATTTCTATGAAATCCATATTTAAATTCATTGAATTTTGTCAATTAATATTAATTAAAATGAGTTTAGTAGCATGTTAACACAATTTTCTATAAGGTAGAAACGTAAAATCGGTGAATTCACAATGTAAACACGTAAGTTTCTACCGAATTTTCAGAGAATGAAAATTTATTTGACTCATGACACGTTTTGGTTAGGTAGTGTCGTAAAAACGGTAAAATCGGAGTGTCAACTCGCGAGTTTGACAACAATGCTCATAAATTCGAAGTTTATATGTTGAACCGAGTAATACTCCCTCCGGTCCTTATTACTACTATAAGTCACCAATTACCTACAATTTTTTGTTCTTAATGTAAGTCATCAATCGTTGCTTTAAATGTTTTTTTCTACTTTACCCTTGTTATTAATGGAGATTTAAAATTGAAAATGGGAAACACATCATTTAATGAATGGTGAAGTTGGAAAAATGACAAATTTAACATGAATTTTAATATTCAACTACGTAACATTCTTTGACATGTGAGAAATGGTTAGTTGATAACTTATAATAAGGACCAGAAGGAGTACATATGATGAATATGCAAAACATAGTACATATCGACCTGACTTGGTGACTGGTGTTTTCCTTCAGTATATGTGCATGCTTCTAGCCTTTTTTTTTCATTTCCTGCCACTAAATAGTGTTTGAAATCATATGACAAAACATGCAATAAATTAAAGCATACATACATATATGTACCTGATTTAGTAGGAGTTATTATTATATATGTGGTCTTTTGTGTTGTTAATTATGTACTTGCAGGAATGCTTTCATTCCCACCATAACCTTGATAACTGGAGCAAATCTTTTAAAAGGTAATAATGCATGTGTATATGTATATACACCCTCCGGTCTTTATTATAAGAGGTGATCAATCATCTCACAAAAAACCAAAGCAGAAGAGAGTCATTTATTATGGATAATAATGTGGTTGTCAAATTTTACGCTTATATATTTTGTTATATATCCACAAAAAATTCTGAAGGGTAACAGTGAAAATCAAACTTTTTTTATTAGAAAAAATCAAACATTTCATGACATTGACTTTTACACTTAACCTTTTATAATATGCACCAAAAAATTCTCCACATTACTTCCTATAAACGAAAAAAACAATTAATTAGCAACGAAATTTAGCTACAGAATTTCATCATAGAGACTGAATTCTGTGGCTAAATGAGAGATTGTGGTTAATTCTTTACATCGGTTTATGTAACGACGAATTCTGTGGCTAATCCACTCTTTTTAAGTATAGTAATTAAATTACGGTAAAAAAAGTAGTAACTAAATAATAAGTACTGGAGGGAGTATATATGACTTTTACCATTTAATGAAAGCCAAAGTTGGTGGAGAATGACTTTTACTATATATGAATTTGATTGAAGCAGGTTTAGGTAATAAGACGGATTTGAAAAACTGGGCGATAGTGTTAGTAGGGGTGGTTCGGTTCATGGTGCTGCCCATAATTGGTGTAGCAGTTGTGAAAGGCGGAATTCGCTTTGGGATGATTCCATTAGATGAACCTTTGTATCAGTTGGTTTTGCTGCTTCAGTATTCTGTCCCTCCCTCCATTAACATGAGTAAGTTTCATTCATTCAGCACTCATTAGTGTGTAGATCTAGAAAGGGGAAAAGAGGACAAAAAGAGACAAGAAATACTTGGAGTAAAAGAAATCTCAACATTCAATTTAGGGGAAACAACAAAAACATAACTTATTAATTTCAAAATATCAGAAAAGATATTTTCAGTAGTAAATGTCTCTACGCATTTAGTTAATTTCTCTAATCAACTAGTTAAAATAATTTTGAAATTCAAAAGGTATTGAATTCATATTTTTCTTTCATTAAAAAAGTACAAAATGAGAAGTGTTGAAGCTAGATTCTCACATACCTAACCTAAAATTTAATGGGAGAACCAAAGTAGTCTTGTTTGGATTAAAGAAAGAGCTCTAAGATCTTTTCTCATTTTGCTTGATACTAGAGCTAAACTAATCAATCATTCATATGAGAAGACTCTCAAAATATTTTTTAAATGTATCATTTCTAGGTCCAATAGAAAATGTGTCGGGGCCTCGGGTTAACTATTATTCTTATAACAACCGGGTTAACTATTATTATTGAAACATACACACGGCAACTGATTGGTATAAATCGAAAATCTATGCAAGAAGTGTTTGCAAATGTGCACTGACATGAGAAAGTTCATTTTTAATGCCAAATGTATGTGGACATTTTTTTTAATGGGACGAAAATGTCGCAACCATTAACTTAATCTAACTTGTTACGTTTACGGTGGGCCAACGCTGTTTTTCATTTGGAAAAGTTAGAGACTTTGTATTTAACTGAGGGTTAAAGTGTAAAAATGTCCATTTAATTGTTACGGATGTGCAAAAATACTCATGTAATTTTTTGGAGCGAAACTACCTATCAAATTTCAAAACTGAAGCAAAATTGCCCTCACATTAATTGATTTTTTGAACTTTTCTCTCATCATCCTCTGTCGAGTTATCAATAACCAAAACACGTGGCAAACTTATGTGTTTATTTGTCATTGTGTGATGAGGAACTGACAAAGAATGATGAGTGAAAAGCTCAAAAAATTCATGATGATGAACATTTTTGCTCCAATTTTGAAATATGATGAGTAGTTTTGATCCAAAAAATTTTACATAAGTATTTTTGCACCTTTGTGAAAATTACATGAGCATTTTTACATTTTAGCCCTTTAACTAACAGATATAGCATTCTAATTTTAACAATTTAAAAATGTTTGTGTATATTTTTCTACCAAGTGAATTTTATGGTAGAGATGCACATATAAGAATATTTCATTGATAGATTTAGATCTAAACCCAAAATTTAAGTTGAAGAATATAGAAAATTTTAATGTCCTAAAATTATATGTAAATAGTAGTCTAAAATCTAAAAGGTTTAAGTGTATACTTTTGTTCTTTAATAGCTGCATTTACTATTATTAGTTTATAGTGCATGCACTTTTCAAATTTAAACAACTAATTAAGTTATATACTATACAATTCAAAATAAAAGACCAAAAGTATACATTAACCAATTTAAAATGATAACAATAAACTCAAATTTGAAATATCATATTTCTTCGTCTTCTGATTTATCTTTTGATCTCTTTGGCAGTCTTCAGAGTTTCACAGAATTAATGTATACACTATGATTAATATGATCAATTGACCGACGGCTAATTATATTAAATATTTTTGGCAGCATCGATAATTCAATTAAATGGAGTTGGAGAGAAGGAATGCTCAGTCATATTGTTAGCAACATACGTGGCAGCTCCAGCTGCTTTGACACTTTGGTCTACTTTATTCATGTGGCTTGTGCTTGGTCATCATCTCTAACTTTATTCTTTTATGATTATATTAAAGAGTCTCATTTTTATGGGGCTCATATGTTAGAAGTGAGATTCACCCAATGTTCTGTGTTTGTTTCTTCCTTTATTTTGAAAAAAAATAAAACTCTAGAGTTCTCATACTTCAATGATAAAACAAAACAACTTAACATATGGGGCCAACCGTGCATTACATTTTGTGTATATCCTCTATTTATACAAGTCTAAATGAAGTATCTTTTTGGATTGAAGTTTTGACTTATGGATCATTTTTGGTATATATAAGCGAATGGGTATTCAAAACGTAGTATTGTGAAAAGTGTTATTCTAAAAAGATTGCAGCATAAGTAAGTTAATTATCACTACTTATAGTCTTAATTGGAAATGAGCAAAGAAAATTTCAAGAATTAAATTAAATAAATATCAAGTTGCAAATGGGTATGAAAATGAAAAATAGTTGTAAATAGTAAATACACTTGATCAATATGAGAAAGACTACTTTCTTTATTTTTTTTTATCAAAAGAAATACTACTTTCTTCGCATCCTAATGAAATATCTTTTTTTGCCTAAACATAGATGCATTTGAAAAAGTTTTCTCAAATCAAGTTCTAATTTTGACTTGTATTAATTAATTGCAGAATCTCTTGTATAATTAATGCAATTTCTAAATTAAAACCAACCTTTTTATGACAATAATGTTATATTAGTAATTATATCTCTATATACCAACTAACCATCCATATATTTACAAGTTACAACCACAAATTTCATTCCTAACATGATTTTATCTAAATTTTAATACAAAATACTACCTCCGGTCCTAAATATAGGACCTAGATAACTTTTTTTTGGAGATGTTAAGATTGCAAAATAGTCTATTAAATGATGAAATATTTGATATATTTTTAGATTATCAATTAGTTTATAAGTAAAATAAACTAGTTTAAGGGAAAAAATTAGATAAATCAATTTATAATTAACTTATTTTGCTTTTTTTTAGGATTTTTTAAAAAAGTCAATTAGGTCTTATATTTAGGACCGGAGGGAGTATATTTTTTCAAACCATATTTCATTTAACAAATCAAGTAGTGATCATCAAACACATAAAAAAAAAGAGCAAGATAAAGTCCACACATAAATTCCATTCATAGTATCAAAAGAGGAATAAATATAATAGTTCAATCCATAAAGTAGTTCAAAATAACTCTAGAAAAGGGATTAAGTCACACATAATAAAAGGAAGTTCAAATATTAACAATAAATTCATCTACAAATCCCAGATAATTACTAAAGAGATGGAATGGAAAAAGATAAGGAAAATGGGAATGTCTGTTTCGGCTTGCACTCCCTCGGCACATACCGCCACTTCTCCTCTCTCCCCTGTCCGCATGTGTCTCCTTTAGCCATCACGTCTTCGGCCCATTTCCTTTGATCTAATGCCCACTTTTTGTCCTTTTTGGGCTTAATTTTTTACCACAATTGAGAGTCCACGGTTTCACCTCTTTGATTTTGAACTGCAATTGAAGTCCACGGCTTCACCTGACTCAAAAGTGGAAAAGGCAAGGGATATATAATAAATTAATAACAACAACGGGTTGTGATTTGGTGCTCATCACCTATCTCTCCTAGTGGGGCCCACCATGTGCTTATTAATTATTTGTGGTGACGAGAAGGTGATGAGATGAACATGGAACTAAAATCCAACAACATCAATAACTCGTCAGTTTCACATTTTATTTCTTTTCTTAATCTTATAATTATTCATTCTCTTATCTAATATCTAGTTAATTCTAATCAATTAAAAAAATGTTATGTTTGCAATGAGATCCATCCCTAAATAATGCACCAATTTGTTATTTTTTTTTTCAAAATATTAACTAAAGGCCTCTAATTTAGCATCACTGACTTTCCAAAAATATCAAAATACATATCAAATATAATAAAAAACTGGGGAGTCGTCAAGCTTTAAGGGTTATAATAAGTGTAATTCTCAAAGAAATAATGTGCAAAGAGAAGGGACTGATATTTGTAATTTGTTTAGTCAAATTGTAAATATCTTAAACTTAAATCTATAAATTAAAATATGCAAGGGGTGGTTTCGGTTATAATATTCTCTCTCAATTGAGCTGTTTTTTTTTTGTTAAATTTCTGGCACACTACTAATAAATAATCCCAATAATTGTGAACTTTTGAACCAAACATACGATTAAGTTCCATGTTGTGAACGTAATTCAATTGTGATTTACGTTGCTTTGTTTATTCGGCAAGTTATTTATTATTCTTCAAAGAAATTGCATTTGACATCCTTTTTACAAATTATAATAATGCACATGATATGAAAAAGTAACTAATGAAACAAAATCAATAAAAGTGTAAAGCTATATATAATCTTTTTCTTGTTTGACATTTCAATCTCTGTGCGCAAGCGTGTTTGTGTACGATAATTAGTTGCCCGCAAGATTTTGTGCATATATTTATATATACAATATAAATTAAACTAAATTAAAGATAAATGCGCACTGATTTTGATATCTCTTATATGTATTCTTTATTCAAGTAAGAAAAAGGAACATGCTCATTCCACGCGCTTTTTTCTTTCTTATAATTAGATAAAACCAGTAAGAATTTTATCAATTCCTTGATGAAGTTTTCTTCGGCCATGGATAGAAGAAACCAAAAGACAACGTACGCGCAAATTGTCATTGTATATACGATCAAAATGCTTCACGTCTTGTGTGGTGAATTTGACTTTCTTTTATGAAGTACTTTTGCGCAGAGAGAGAAAGAGATAAAGTTCTATTTATATTTTTCATTTAGGGGAAAAGTGTTTCTTTGAAAAAATAATCTTAAAAACAATAAATTTAATCAGATTTTAAATAATTCCAGTAATTTTTGGTGTAGTTAATATTTTAAAATTGGAAATATGATAACTTCAAATTTGTAGAAGCAATTACTTCTAAAATCAACACAAAAATGGAGGTAATTAAAATTTTTTCTTGTTTCGCTCTTCATATTATCTTTATTACTCTGTGTGTGTTTGTGTGAATTGAAATGAGAGGATTAATGTCAAAAAATTACGAGTTACTTTCAAACATATAAATATATGTGTCTTATATACATATATATATACACGAACGTGAATGAGTACATTACTCAATCAATATACACATAATTTTCATTCTTATAATTTGTTAAAACCAGTAAGAAAAAAAATCAACTCTTTGGTGAAGTTTTATCCAAGGTGAGAAGAAACCAGAAAACTACGTCCAAGTTGACATTATATATGTCTGCGTATGTACTACAAAATATTTTGTCTTATTGGAAGTGATGGTTTTGGAAACGAAAGTCTTGAAGAAATCTATAACTTGCGTGGCAAGAGCCAAGAAGTTTATTTTGCGTAATACTTTGGTAAATGTAACGTTAAATTTAATAAGAGTGGGTTAAAGTTAAAAACTAATGCATTTAAAACAAAAATGAAACTATAAAGTCAAATTCTTCTGAGGTAATGTACAGAACGACAACAAATAAAAACTCTAGCTAGCTAGTACATCATATATATGCACTGTGCCAACTTCTTAAATTGTGTGAATAGCTAGCTAGAACGAAAGAAAGGGTCAAAAGTCACTTTTATTTCTTTCAATTCAAATATTAGAAGCTAAGGGTAAGCATAGTAAAAGATTAGCTGTAATTAGCTTATAGTTTGGTGGCTAACTTGCGCACATGTTTGTATTAAATTGTTGATTAAATTATGTTTTGATCTCTCTAAACTTTATTTATCAAATTTTAATTTTTATCCTTAAATAAATGAATAAGAAGTTTATATTTCAATAGTTTCAATATGAATCCATGATTGTACGAAACATTTCAATATTTACCTAAATAATCATCAATGGCAACTGAATAATATAAAACATACTATCCAAACCAAATAAAATTCGTATATGGTTGAATTCCTTAAAAATGAAATTCTTAGTTCGAATCCATAGGCATGAAGTGAGTTTTGTTGGGAGAGGTTGCAGAACTCACTTTGATGGTCTCCAAGAATTAGAAGAATTATTAGTCTTTTTTTTATCAAATAAGAATTATAAGTCTTTAACTATCTGTCAAATGATACCGCTTGGACTCTGAAAAAGAGAATCATATAAAAGATAAAAACAAGATATATTATCCATAATTGAACACAAGAAAAAAAATAATATATTTTAATTATTCACATATATTATTAATTTTTTCCTTTGGCCAAATGAAATTAAAAGTATATGAATGTTGGCTAAGATTGACACAAAATAAAAATTTAATTTCTCAAAAATAAAAAAATTACTATTAAAATAAAAATACCATCCATATCACTAAATTAAAAACCTACATTATCAGCTACTAATACGGGTGGGAATAACTTAGTCTGGCTCTTAGAGGCTATGACATAGATTGATCTCTTTATTTTTAGGCCAAGATCACGACTAAGCTTTTTGTTGGCCCTTTTAATTTGTTTAACAGGTCAAGCTTCAGACTTGTAAAAAAAGCCTATTAACTTGTCAATATAGTCCAGGTCATATATAGGAAAGATTGAGGCCTAATAATGTTATTTATTAGGGTGATAGGCTAGACTTATTAAGTCTCGTTTCAACAACACATGTCAGACTTATTATGGTCCAAGTTTAGAACGGTCTATAAGCTCAAATTAAAGAAAAAAGTAATTATAAGGACTTAATAAAAAATGAGTTGAAATAATAAAAACTTAATTGCACAACAATTTTTTTTTAATATAACTAAGATATTGCATATACCACTATTATTTTAAGCCAAAACATATATTCACCAGTTTTAATTACTTCAAGTTCGAGTCTAATAGGGAATGTTTACATAGCTTCACGCACAGAAACTCCCACCAACTGGATAGATGTTAGTTGTATCTTCTGTTGACTCTTTAGGAAACCCTATTCCTTCAAAATACTTTAACTCGTCATCAATCTATGACCAAAACTTAAACCAAAAAGAAAAGAAAAAACTCATCACCATCGATCAATAATCATAACGCACACATTACTTGTTCTTAGGGAATTTCTTATATATAAAGCTCTCTCACTATAGCTAGTCTCATTCCCACCCATCTCATCTCTCCATTTCGATTTCTGTCATATTCGTATTAGGCTTCAATCAAAACAACAATGACTAATAATACGAGAACTTATTATTCCTTTGGTTTGAACTATCTTGTTCTTCTTATTTTTCATGTTGCTCTTACTAGATGTGAGGCTTCTGAATTGAGATCTGATTACTATGCTTCGTCTTGCCCCACTGTGTTTGATGTTATTCGCAAGGAAACACAGTGTGCTGTTCAATCTGATCCTCGTAATGCAGCCATGCTTCTTCGTCTTCACTTCCATGACTGTTTTGTCCAGGTCTGATCCTTCGTTTCTTTATTTACTACGCATTTAAGTAATCTAAACACACACACACACACACACTCTCTAAACTTGTAGTCTGTCTGTGTGGAGAGAACTTAAACTTGAGTGTGGGATCTGGAGACTGTAAAGTTTGTGAATATTCAGAGTCCATCACTCTTTAGTAATATGCACATAATATATACTCCCTCTAATCTTAATTATAAGAAAATAATTGATATTTTTTAGAAAAATTAAAAGGTATGAATTCACCACTAAAGTTTTTTATAATTGTCCTTTTTTGTCAAAATTAAGTTATTTTACTTATAAACTATCATATAATTTAATTATATGTCACATATATTACGATTTAGAGGGTCTAGTTTACTTCATTAATTTTCCCAAAAAAATTAATTGGATCTTAATTATAATTAGAACCACAGGAAGAAGTATATATAAAATATAAAGTACTTAACATTCAACTTTAAAAATTTTGGACATCTTATAACATTATTAATATCGGATTCCCAAATATTCATAATTGTAAAATATTACTCTTTGCTACAGATTTTGAAACACATTCATTAATAGTTGAAATTTTTCAATTTGAATTTGGAGAGCTAAGGTTTTCTATAAAATTAGAAATAGAATACTCCTCCCGGCCGAGATGTGGGACTTAACTATGGAATTAATTTTTTTGTCAGAAATATAACGCATGCTTGTTATATTTGTCAATTGCTTCCTAATTAATTTGAAGTTTTCTGTTACTTTTTTTATCAGAAAAAATTTTAACAATGATGATGAAAAATAACAAATTGAGAGAGATGAAATGAATTCAAGAAAGTGATTAGGGTGCTATAGAAAAATTATATATGGTATTGATGAAATTTGTTTACACTTTCTCAACAAATTAAAGAACAGATCTCATAAACATGTCAGCATTAACTTAAGTCTCAAATGATGATTTCCTTCAAACGATCATCCTAATTTGTTTTAACTTAATTAATATGTCAGCATTAATCATAAAAAATGTTTTTCGATTTAAAAATCTCAATGTCAGCAACTTATTATTAATAATATAAGAATAAAAATGAAAAAAAGACAATAAATAAATTAGTTAAGGGGTCGAAGTGAAACTTTGTACAAAGTTAAAGACTCTAGGTAAAACCATATCTATATATATTGTTCATGCTTTCTTTAGCTTGATATGTTTATATGTATATGTAGATTAATTAAGACAAAGCTTAACTGTTATTTATGTTGAGGTGTTTATAGAATATTTTCTAATGGCCGTACTATGATTAGGTATATGTTCTCTATATTTATCTATATATTTTAAGGTACTAGGTTAGCCACCTTATTGATGACAATTGTTTACTCTTTCTCCACAACTAACACATCTAAAAAAAAGTTAAAAAACCTTTCATACATATATGTATAGAGAGAGCGGGGGTGGGGGTATTATTATATAATGTGAATGAGAATATATTATATGTACGGTGGAATATGTGAATCTGCAGGGATGCGATGGATCAATTTTGCTAGACGATACAGTGACACTGAAAGGAGAAAAGAAAGCGTCTACCAACATTCACTCTCTCAAAGGATTCGATCTGGTTGATAGAATAAAGAACATGGTCGAATCTGAATGCCCTGGAATTGTCTCTTGTGCTGATCTCCTTACTATTGCTGCTAGAGATGCTGTCGTTCTGGTATATATGTTTATAGATATAAATGGATCGGAGGAATAATAGTTAGGTTCAAAGAGCGAACTAATAATTCTTAATTAAGTTCCTGACAATTTTTTCTTGAAAATAAGTTGACATGCATTATTATTTCAGTAATATAAATTTAAGATATTCATTTATTAAATTTAAGAACTTTCAAATGTAACTCAATGTGCTGCTGTGGTTTTTGTTTACAATTGTTTGAATTCATATATGCAACTCATTTTGCAGAAAATTTTTTGAAGACTTAATTAAAATCAATTGCACAATTTTGACTTATCTCTTCTTTTGTTTCATAAATGCAGAATAGAATAAAATATGGGGACAATCTATTAAAAATCTCTCGTTAGAAATTTCTCTAGTCAGAATGACCTTATATTTTTATATTAATAACATTATATATTGGTACATTACATTATTTCATACATAGAAAGTACCAGCACTCAGAATTTGGCGTCCTCTAACCAATAAAATATTGAAATAGATACTTTTCACACATTCATTTCCCAATAATAATAGTAACAATAATAGTAACGTAGAAAAATGAATATGTTAATTTATTCTTCTGAGTTGTTCGTTGTAGGTGGGTGGACCTTACTGGGATGTCCCAGTGGGAAGGAAGGATTCAAAAAGTGCAAATTTTGCACTTGCCAACACTAACCTTCCAAATCCAGATGACAACCTTCTCTCCATCATTTCCAAGTTTCTCTATCAAGGCCTCTCAGTCACTGATATGGTTGCTCTTTCAGGTACAACATCCAATATTGACCATCATTATGTTACTAAAAAGCAGTAAATTAATCACGGAACTTCGTCAATTAAGACAAAATTCTTTGGTCAAATAAGCAATTCTTTGGCTAATTATTTAATGACTAACAATTTTGGTTCTTAAAGTTCTTTGGATAATTATATATAACGTGGCTAGTTGCATATATAATTAAATGTTTTTTTAGTTATATATATGTTTTCTCTTCTTCATTTCCACTGTTCACACCATAATATAACTTTATATTTATACCTACAGGAGCTCATACCATTGGCATGGCACGGTGTCAGAGTTTCCGGTCGAGGATTTATGGTGACTTCGAATTTACTTCGGAGAAAGATGCTGTCTCTGAAAGTCACCTTGAGGATCTGAGGTCCATGTGTCCATTGACAAAAGGAGGGTCATCAGAAAATAATGTGACAGCAATGGATTATGTGACCCCTAACCTGTTTGACAATTCTTATTACCACTTGCTTTTAAAAGGCCAGGGACTGCTTAACTCAGATCAAGAATTGTATTCGAGTGTGTTTGGAATTCAAACAAGAGAGCTTGTGAAGAAATATGGTTTGGATCCTCTTGCTTTTTTCCAGCAATTCTCAGATTCCATGGTGAAGATGGGGAATATTGTGAATCCAGAAAGCTTTGTTGATGGAGAAGTTAGGACGAATTGCAGATTCGTTAACACTTAGAAGTTAACATTTGACATTGAGTCAATGTGTTTGTTTGGTTAACAAACATAAAAATGTTGTTTATGTCATTTCTGCGTTGTTATAAGCAAGTAAAGAGTCTATGACAAAAAAAAAAAAGTAAAGAGTCATAAAGATGAACTTAACAATTGCTCGCTTTTTTACATGATTCAATTTACATTTTTATATACAAGTTGTTTTTCTGATAAGGTATATCAATTTACAAAGCCTTTTATTTTTCTTTCTTACCTTTCTTTATAAAACCATTTCTTTAGCTTCTATATAGAATTTTCCTTAACATGATACATCTATACTGCAACTAATTTTTTTTTTCAAATAGCTTAGATGATTTTATTAAATTAAAAGGTTGGAATGCAAAATAGATTTGAAAAAAGAAAACTCAAATAACAATACATATATAGAAACTCTAAAAAAGCGTAAACATAGCTAGGTAAGAGGGAGTCTTCGCCGTCGTAAGAACCTTATCGTTTTCATCTTTCTTTCATGAGAATTTGTGGGTATAAGAAAAGAATCAACACAAAAAAAAAAACTAATGAGTAGTGGTTGTTCGAAAAATCATCTCAAAGGATTCACACTCCTTATCAGCAATAAACCAAATAATTTGGTTTTTGAAAAGCTTCCATGACTAGATCTCATAGAAACAAATAAACCCACAAAACTAATACATAAGATGAAGATTTAATTGATAGAAGAAATTTCTATTGCCGTCAAAACTCACAGTCCGATTTATTTTTGCATAGACATGCCACCAAACTATATGAAAACGAAAGAAATGTAAAAGCGAACCAATGAAAAATACGAACATGTCTTCCCCGACTTGAAATGAGGAAGGAGATATTGGTGAAAAAAACTGTACAGTTACAAGAGAAAAATTCCTATTATCACCCAAAATGTTAGAAAAGAGGGGGAGAGAGAGGATAGAGTCAACTCTGACAACAACTGAAATAACAAGTACTATGAATATTATTCTATCATCTTTATATGTCCGATCTTTTTGCAGATTATTATATATAAGAGCGAAAATGGGCGGAGTAAATGAATACCATTGCATAATAAATTGGAATTACAAATTCAACCTTAACATGAGCAATTAAAAGGATTTCAAAATGCAACAAGATGCCAAAGTACAACCTAAGAAAATGCCTATTTAAATCGTACTGTTTTGGATTCTACCTAAAACACAACTAGAACGCTGCTACATATCACAAAGTTTTCCTAGCTTGAACAATAATATAATCAGTATACAATTAAACTGCTGGTTTTGTCCGGTATGCCCATTAGATGAACGCTAAATGTTGAAATTCAGTTTCCCAGAACCAAATTAAACACATATGATTTACGTCATCATTCACTACAAGAAAAAGAGTCGTTAGTCGTGCCCTAGATGTCACACAAGAATGAAACACGACAAGGTTATTTTTTTTTTTGAAAAATTATGAATCGTCATGCCAAAAATGTAATATGTTGCGCTTCCAAGCGAGACAAACTGCATTTTGGTTTAAAAAACATAATAGTATCATTATTTTGTATTCTGTGTATGGATGTCTAGTATTATTATATGTATGTCGCACCATAGGGTATACACATATACGTTTGAATGTCGCGCCACAGGGCGATTCACATGCATATATAATTTAAATATGTGTGTCACGTCCTGTGGCGTGGCATACATAAACAAAATTAGAAAAAAAAATGAATTACAATGCAAACATTTTTAATATCGTGTCACGCCTCGGACGCGAAATCAAAATAATATTTATAAACTTCACTCATCAATTTCTCTCTTCCACTTTTTTTCTTCTCCCTCCCCATTTTCTTTTCTCTTCCCGTCTCTACTTTCTTATTTTCTTTCTCTCCACTTTTATTCTTCATTTTTCTCATTTAACTAATTGTCTTCAATTTTTTTTCAGGTTAATTGTTTAAAAACTACAATTTCTATTCACCACAATTTTATTTTCCTTCTAGGTATACATTTTATCATCATCTAATAATTTCTTCATAATCTATTATAATTCCAGCTCCATTATTTCATCATCTAATACTAATTGTTTCATTATTTTCCCTTATATTCTTTCTAGTTCAAAAACTCTCAACTCTTTGTCTATTATTTTTCCAATTCTTTCTCAAAAATAATATTTTTTAAAAAAATTATCAACTTATGTCGCAAAAAGGTGGTGCGAAAATAAAAAAATTAAAAAATATGTCGCACCACTGTGGCAACACAATGATATATTCCATTAAATAAATAGGAAAGTTTTTATATAGAGTTTTTTTGTCCGAATGAGAGGGAGGAGAATATTGTATTGTAGTCGTCAACAGAGAAGACAAGCCAAGGGAGGCATATTCATATTCAGGTGATGAAGCTATAAATATATATATAATCATCAATCTCTCTCTCTCTCTGGGAGAAACAAAGAAAGATTGAGCTGTGAAGCTTCCTCATTGTTCTCCTCTTCTTCATTGCAAAATTTGAATCAAACCTCTTTAACCGATTCACATTTTCCAAGAAGATCCGAGAGAGCCATGGACGAAGTTTCTGCTGATTCATCACCCTCATCTTCTTCCTCATTGTTCACCAATTACCCCCTCATTTCCGCTTTGCTCGCTTTCTCCATTGCCCAAGCCATCAAATTCTTCACCACTTGGTCCCTTTTCTTCTTTATACACACACACACACACACACACACACACACACACACACACAATACCTGTGATTTGATTAGAATTGGGTTTGTGGCGAAAAGGGGAAAAATTTAAGAATGTGTGGCATTTTTTGTGTTTCCCTTTGTTGATATTATTGTGGATTGTGATTCTATGATGAGATTGAATATTTGATGTTTTGAATCTTTTTGGTTGGCTTGATGTGCATGGAATGGTTGTAGGGGTATGGTGGTGCAAGATTTTTGGAGATTTGTATTGTGTTTCTTCTGCCTGTTGAATTCTTAAAATAAGAGGCATCTTTAGCTCTAACTTTTTTTTTTTAAATGAATTTTCACCACACTTGAAGGGCTGGCTTGGCTCAAAGGTGAGCCGCTTTCTGTAGGGTCAGAGGTGTTGTGGGTTTGATCAGCCTCTTTGCAAAAAGCAGGGGCAAGGCTACCTAGTATATTCCCTTCCCCAGCATCCTCAGTCCTCACCAAGTGGGGACTGGGTTGGCCTTTTTTCATCACACTTATTCTTGGGAGTATAAAATGTTGATTAAGGTTGATTTATCTATGTTATTTGCTATGCATTACTTCTGTTGGTTATATGATACAGGGTTAATGTGTAAATTTTTGTCACAAGTTTTTGCATAGGAGCTATTTTGCAGAGTTTTTTGAAAAAAGAATTTAATTTCCCTGAAGTTTCAAAATATAACAATTTTGCCTATTAGCTTTAAAAAATTGTCATTGACAGCTAATAATTTAATGAGGGGGAAACTACTACATTTCGAAACTTTTGGAACAACTTTGAAAACAAAAAACATCCAAAGAAAAATAGCTGCTAAGTGAAAACTTTCAGGGCAAATTTGCACTTTAACCCTCTAATGTATATACAACAGCAATGGAGTTTATATAAATGATATGTGTAGGAATCTTTTGTCAGTGAACCTGGTTCCAATTCTTTATAGTGTTGATATAATCATTGAGTTTCAAGTTGCACCTTATCCCAATGTTTGAGCTTCTTCATGGACAGAGTTAACAGCTTCTGTTATTTTTAAATATGCCATTTTTGTTCTTCCCTGGGGTCTTAAGATTTCATAGATACGCAGGTACAAGGAAAGAAGATGGGATTTTAAGCAGCTTCTTGGTTCTGGTGGAATGCCATCATCTCATTCAGCAACTGTAGCTGCTCTTGCTGTAGCAATTGGGTTCCAAGAGGGGTTTGGAGGACCTTTGTTCGCTACTGCATTGGTCTTGGCTTGTATTGTATGACATCTCTCTTAATTTCTTTCAAAACCAATCAATAATAGGTTTGAAATGTCAAAGTAAACGACTATTAGACACATTGGAGGACCTTTGTTCCCTTTCTGTCAATTTATGAATAGACACATACATACAATGTAAATAACTAGCAGGTTTGAAATGTCACACAAACAACTAATAGGTTAGATGACAAGAAGTTGATGTTAATGAATGGTTAATGTTTCTAGAATTGTATCTAATACAGAAATTGTTGGCAGGTTATGTATGATGCTACTGGCGTTAGATTACAAGCTGGACGCCAAGCAGAGGTTTGCTTCCTGTGCTATTTGTTTCATTTTTTTTTGTCTGAGAAAATAAAAATGAAACAACTCTGCATCATAGTCATTTCTTTTTCTTATAATGAACACTATGCTCCATTCGTCATTTTCATAGCATGTGTGAGAATAAAATGCAATAGAAGCTTTTCCTGTTTTCCTATTATTCAAGGCTTTTTTGCCTTTGTGTTGCTTTCTTTAGTTGGTTTATACTTAATTTGAATAATCGGATTTCCCCCAGATTTTGAATCAAATTGTATATGAACTTCCTGCTGAACATCCTCTAGCTGAAAGCAGACCACTTCGTGAACTTCTTGGGCATACACCTCCTCAGGTCAGAATTTAAGCTTCACCAAGAGAATTGTGTGACAATGCTTGTTTATAATTATTCATTACTGGCTATCATTTTATACCCTTGACTAATGATTGCTATGTCAATTCAGAATAATCATATAATTTGCCATGCATGAACTTTCAAACATATGGTTCAGGATTGTTCCTTAGTGCTCACATATAGGTTTTCTAGATAGAAAAAAACATAAGCAGCACCTGCCTAATTTCCTAATCATAATTGGTAGAATTATCTAATAAAACACTACATTGATGCCTGCATTCAGTTAACACTCCCTTCTCCATCTTTACATATGCTCAGCATGGCCCACCATCCACTAGCATGCATATGAGATCTTGAATCAATACATTTTGATTCCTTCAAGCTGCCAAGCATAAACGTTATATTGCTATAAGTTCCATTACGATACACACATGGCTTATCAAAATATAATGTAATTAACGTTAGAACCCTGAAGGTTATTGCTGGAAGTTTTCATTGATTCATATACATAATCTGGATACAAACGGTATGATAGCTTGTGCTATTATATGGTGTTATGTGGATGACGATGAATGTAATACAGAGGCAATAATATGCCTTAATGATGTTCTTTTTGAAATTGAAGAAAATAGAGACATGAAAGGTTAAATGGAGATTTGATTTAAGCATACTATTTTTTCATTAATGTAAATAAACTATCAAATTACTTTAGTAGCGTCAAATACAGATTGAATTACTTTAGTTTTACTCGTGAATTGTTTCTTTATGGAATCTCGATTATTGACATGAATATTCCTGATCAAACTGCACAGGTGGTTGCTGGTATGTTACTTGGAATCTTTACGGCAGCTATTGGATATCTAATGACCATGATCAAATAAACCATGACGAGGCTTCCAGATTGAATTATAGTACAGAAATTTATACTACCATTCTTGTGATCTTACACTTAACCCCAGAAAACATAGCATATTATTTCATGCCAGTGGTGCTCGCGCTAAATGTGTGCTTTGAGCGTTTTTATGCACCTGGCTTTACTTGTATCAAATGTAGAACTAAAAGTATATCTGATCCCATTATTTGATGTAATGGAACTAACTGTTCAATCACATGATGATTCTTTCAAGGGCGAAGGTCCATATTTTATACATAACTATTGCCCGAGGATTAACAATAGTACATAACTATTTCAAGATTTACAAATGATACCCAACTTTTCCCGTGGGATCAACGAGATTTCTGTTAATCTTAGACGAGAAATAAAAGAGATTAATCATAGGGGCAGGGGAATTTTAGCACCGAACTTGAAAAATGACACTAATTGAGTGACATAAACCTATTTGTACCTTACAAATCTTAAAAGAATTAACAAAAATGTATGTTCTCAACAAAAAATTGTTTTTTGATTCTTAAATGATCAACCCCCACTGATTGAGGCAGGAGCTCTAGCCGCGGTCGAGTGGAATTTATTTGTGTGGAGAGGGTGCAAAATAAATACTCTCTCCAGTCCTAAACATAAGACCTAGTTGACTTGGAAAATCCTAAAAAAACAAAATAAGTTAATTATAAATTGATTTAACTAATTTTTTCTGTTAGACTAGTTTATTTTACCCATAAACTAATAGATCATCTAAAAATATATCAAATATATCATAATTTAATAATATATTTCGCAACCTTAATCTTTCCAAAAAAAATTCAACTAGATCTTATATTTAGGACCGGAGGTAGTATAAAAAGTGGCGTTTGCCATTTGAATCTACCTGTCTTTGCTTTATGGGGGGAGGAGCCATTAGCTAAGCACTTGGCCACCAAGCCTCTTTGATACAAATGGAGAGAAGAAAAATTATATAAGTACTCTCTTTCGATCTATCATTATATATTTCCATGCTTCTATTACCAACTCCCGATTTCCAATATATAATTATCAAATTGACATATACAATTATCAAGATCTTCTATTTAACAAGTTCAGATATTAAATAATCTATTTGATATACTCCCTCCGTTCCTAAATATAAGATCACTTAAGCAAATTTGGAGAGATTAAGGAAGACATTCCAATGAGTTAGGATTACATGAAATGTCCAAAATAACCCTTACTTAAGTTTTAAAAATATCCTCTCACCTTCAAACCACTATTTTTTGGGTGAAGGGAGTATAGGGGTAATTTGGGGAAAACTTGAGTCAAATTAAAAAGTGATCTTATATTTAGAAACAAGCTCTCCTCCCTAAAGTGATCTTATATTTAGCAACGGAGGGAGTATTTTGTTACATGAAATTATCAAGTTCTAAAATGACATTACTAAGTTGAGATATAGAATTACCAACATGTTCGTATGAACATATTGTGATTAATTATTAATAACATCGATTTGGATTAACCAACTTTATATTTAAGCCTACCAATTAAGCTAGCTTCCTTTATTAGAGTTTTTTATATTAAGCTTAAATATACTTTATATTTAAGCTCTTCTCTATTCTTCTTTCGATTCTTATGTTATTTCTCCTCCTCCTCAATCTTCTAATTCTTACACTCCTCCTCATTATCAATTTTTCGGAGAATCTCATTAAGTCCATCAACGTATCCATTTTCCGGTAATCACGATTCATATCATCAAAGAATCTCTGGTTTGAATTTTGATTTTCTTTTAAGTCATTTTCACTAAAATTACTTAGTTTTCTTAAATATTTTTGCTTTATCATATTTATACAATCTGCTCTTTTCTATTCTTTCTCTCATTCTTATAATCTTCCTTCTTCATCCTCCTCAATCTTCTCATTCTTACAATCTTCTTCATTTAAGTCCATCATCATCATTTTCCTACAATCACAGTTCACATCATTTGAATTTTTTTTTTCCTTTTAAGTCATTTAATTAAAATTATATAGTTTTTTCTCTTAAATCTTTTGTTTCTCGCATACATATCTTAACATTTGATCATTTTTGTTGAACTTTTTTTTTTAAAAATCATAGTAATTATTATAAATTATTGTTTTAATTTATTGTTGATTATTGCTATTGTCCTCTTCTCTTTTTCTCCTAAGTTATTATAATCTTTCTAAGAATTTCATTATTCTCAGGGATAATTTTGAGATTACATTTATTTATTATCATCAACATTTATACAACCACATTAATTTACTAAAAAACTCTGGTTTCCTCTCATTCTTATAATATTATTCCTCCTCAATCTCTCATTCTCACAATCTTCTTCATCTTCAATCTTTTGGAGAAATTCATTACGTCAAGCATCATATCCGTTTCCCTACCATCACAGTTTACATCATCAGAAATATCTGGTTTGAAGTTTGATTTTCTTTAAATTATTTCATTTGAAATTCCATAGTCTTCTAAAATCTTTTGTTTTTCATACATATTTTAACCTTTGAATATTGTTGTTGAGTATTGTTGTTATTTTATTTTCTATAGTATATTTATTAATTATTATTCTATTATTGTGGAGCATTTGCTGTTATTTTGTTTTATTATTTGTTTATATATATATATATATGGTTGTATTATATTGTTTTATATTATTGTAATTCATTTCATCTTTTCCATTCTTCATCTCATCTTCTTCTCAATATTCTCATTCTTATAATCTTTCCCTCCTCAATTTTCTAATTCTTATAATCTTTCTCATTCTCGAAATTTTTCGAGGAATTTTCATTAAGTTCATCACAATCATTTTCATGCAAGCAAGGTTCACACCATCAATAACAATCTCTGGTTTGATTAATTATTATTGATATTGAACATTATTGTTGTTGTGTTTGTTATAGTATTTATTATTAATTTATTGTTTTATTTCATTGCTGAAATATACTTTTTTTATTTTTCTTTCTCTCATTCTTATAATATTATTCATCCTCAATCTCTCATTCTTACAATTTTCCTCATCATCTTTTGGTGAAATCCACTACGTCAAGTATCATAGCAGTTTTAATATCGTAACAATTTACATATCAGAAATTCCTGGTTTGAAGTTTGATTTTCTTTAAATTATTTCATTGAAATTTCATATTCTTCTAAAATCTTTTGGTTTACATACATAGTCTTCTTGAAGTTTGATTATAATCTTTTTTTTTTGTTTTCTTATACATATCTTAATCTTTGAATATTGTTGTTCAGTATTAGTTGTTATTTGGTTTTTCAGAGGATAATTATTATTTTATTGTTTTATTCTATTGTTCAGTATTGTGGTTGTTTTGTTTTATTATATATTGTTATTTCATTTATTTATTTATTTATTTATTTATATATTATATATTTATTTCAGTATTGTGGTTTTATTATATTGTTATTTATATTATATTGTTTTACTATTTTATTATATTGTGATTTGTTTTATCTCTTTATTTTTTGTTATTATTTGTTCTAGATTCATTCTTATTAGTGTTAGATTTATTTGTATTAGTTTTAATATTTATGCTATTTTATGTGTTATTATAATTGTTGTGAGCAATCCTCTGCCTATTTATTTAGCCGGTCCTAAGCCCGGATAAAAAGAGTAGGTTGTGTTAGGCTTCGGCAGCCAACGTAAAAATTTGTCTAATCTTAAAGCATGGACACACACAACCATTTTAACAATATGTCATCGAAGGACAGTGGACAGAAGAAGGAATATATAAAGAAGAAAGTGAATGAGTGTAGGATGAGATTTAGTACGTGGAATATTGGAACCTTGAGAGGCAAAACTTGGGAGGTAATAGGAGTGATGAGGGATAGAAAGATAAATATTCTATGTCTACAAGAGACTAAATGGGTAGGTGAAAAGTCTAAGGATATTGACGGTTATAAACTTTGGTATACTGGTAAAGTGAATCATAGGAATGGTGTAGGTATAATTGCGGATGAAGTGTGGAAGAAGAAGGTGGTTGAAGTTTATAGAAGTGGAGATAGAATATTATTGATAAAAATGGTAGTTGAGGATGATACAATTAATATAATCAGTGCATATGCCCCTCAGATAGGGGAAGAATTGGTCATAAAGGAACAATTTTGGGATGAATTGGAGAAGATGATTAAAAGAATTCCTAACACTGAAAAGATTTTTATTGGTGGCGATCTTAATGGACATGTTGGTAAAGATGCAGGACAGTACACACAAGTTCATGGTGGTTTTGGTTTTGGCACAATGAATAATGAAGGACATTCTATTATTGAATTTTGTATGGCTAATAATCTTAAAATTGTTAACACTTGTTTTGAGAAACAGGAAGAACATTTAATTACATATAAGAGTGGAGGTAATAGATCACAGATTGATTTCTTTTTAGTAAGAAATTCGGATAGAAGAATGTGTATAAACTGTAAGGTGATTCCAGGTGATGGAGTGACTACACAACATAGGCCTTTAGTTTTAGATGTTCGTGTGAAATTTAATAGAAAGAAGAAGAGAGAAATGCTTCAACCAACAATTAGATGGTGGCAATTGAAAGGGGAAAAAAATCAAAATTTTTAAGAATAGGTTAATGAATGAATGTATTTGGGACAAACAAGGATGTGCTAATGATTTATGGATAGATTTAAGTATGATGATGAGAAAAATAGCAAAAGAAGTTTTAGGTGAATCAAAGGGCTATATTAAGCGTCAAAAGGAGACCTGGTGGTGGAATAATAATGTTCAAGAGAAAATTAAATTTAAAAAACAATGTTTTAAGGATTTGCAAATATGTGATAGTGAGGAAAATTGGGTAAAATATAGATTAGCAAAGAAAGAGGCGAAAAAAGTTGTTAGTATAACTCGAGCTAATTTCTTTGAGGAGTTTTATAAAGAATTAGGGACAAAAGAGGGGATACAAAAAATGTATAGAATAACAAAGATAAAAGAGCAGAAATCAAGAGATTTTGATCAAGTAATGTGTGTTAAGGATGAAGAAGGTAATGTATTAGTTAAAGATGAGAGTATTAGGGATACATGGAAGAACTATTTTTATAATTTGTTTAATGATAGAGTGGAAACTTTGAATTATACTATAGGTGATTTAGGGAATATTGATAGGAATAGCAGTTTTACAGATAATATTAAGATTAGTAATAGTGAAGTTGAGGATGCTCTTAAGAGAATGGCTAAGGGAAAAGCTGTTGGTCCAGATGGTATTCCTATTGAAGTATGGAAATGTTTAGGAGAAGATGTTGTGTGGTGGCTTACTAAATTATTTAATGAAATTTTAAGGTTTAAGAAAATGACAGATGATTGGAGAAAGAGTACATTAATACCTATTTATAAAAATAAAGGAAATATTCAAAATTGTGTAAATTATAGAGGAATAAAACTTATGAGTCATACAATGAAGTTGTGGGAAAAAGTAATTGAGCGTAGATTACGTAATGAGACTAGAATATCGAAAAATCAATTTGGTTTTATGCCAGGAAGGTCAACCACAGAAGCAATATATCTAATTAGAGGCTTAATGGAAAGATATAGAAGTATTAGAAAAGACTTACATATAATTTTTATTGATTTGGAAAAAGCATATGATAGGGTGCCAAGAGATTTACTTTGGAAAATTTTAGAAAAGAAAGAGGTACAAGTTGAGTATATTAGAGCTATTCAAGATATGTATGAAGGTGTAATGACTAGAGTTAGAACACCGGTAGGTGATACAATTGATTTCCCAATAAAAATTGGTTTACATCAAGGTTCGGCGTTGAGTCCGTATTTGTTTAATCTTGTTATGGATGTTGTGACTGAAAGTATACAAGAAGAAATTCCTAAGTGCATGCTTTTTGCGGATGATATAGTAATTTTAGGGGATTCGAAAGATGAAATTAATTGGATATTAGAGTTATGGAGGACGACTTTAGAGTCGAAAGGCTTTAGAATAAGTAGGAGTAAAACAGAATATATGTGCTGTAGTTTTGGCAATAGGCAAACTCATGAGGACATAGAAACTGTATTAGGAGAGGATGTTATACGTCAAGTGGATAAGTTTAAATATTTGGGATCAGTTATACAAGAGGATTGTGAGCTAAATGAAGATATCTATAATAGATTCAAGCTGGTTGGTGCAAATGGAGAAAAGCTTCTCGGATTATTTGTGATCGAATGGTTCAAACTAAAGTAAAGGGAGAATTCTATCGAACAGCTATTAGACCAGTATTGTCATATGGTAGTGAATGCTGGGCAATTAAAAAACAGCAAGAACATAAGATGGATATGTCAGAGATGAAAATGTTGAGAAGGTCTAGTGGGTATACACTAAAATATAGGATTCGTAATGATCACATTCGTGAAAGAGTTGGGGTAGCACCAATTTCAGAGAAAATGAGAGAATATCGTTTAAGGTGGTATGGGCATGTTCAAAGAAGAGAACTGGATGAGCCAGTAAAAATAGTGGAACAGATGGAAAGGGAGCCGTATATAAGAAATAGAGGAAGACCAAAAAGAACTCTTGATGAAGTTATTCAAAGAGATATGGTTGTGAAAAATTTATCTGTAGGAATGACTAGGGACAGAGCTAAATGGCGTCGTATGATCCATGTAGCCGACCCCATTTGAATGGGATAAGGTTTACGTTGATGATGATGATATTTAAGCCTACCAATTCTCTATTTGAGTTTAAACTTCTTGGTTCAGGGGTTCATAGTGGCGTGTTGGTTACTACTTGTATATTTCAAGCTAGGAGATTTCAGCGCGAACCTGAGTTTTGCTCTGCCCCCAACTTCCTTCCTCGTTATCTCCTATCATTGGGCTTTCAATAGCTATGACATGCGGTGTTTTCCCTACACTAAGGGCCTGTTTGGATTAGTTTCTGGAGAATAGCTTTTGTGAAAATAGTTTTTTGAAAATAGCTTTTGAGTAGAATAGCTTTTCTGGAAAATAGATTTTGATAAAATGAGAGTGTTTGGATAAAGTGTCAGTAGAATAGCTTTTTGAATGTCAAATTACCAAAAAGGACAATTTTACCCAAAAATTTATTCTAAATATTTAAATGATTAAATTTACCATTGTTAGTAAAAATATTAGAAAATACTACAAAGATTACAATAAAAACATAAAAAATACAATAAGCACAATAAATAAATTTTTAATTGGTAGAATAATTTGGAGGAGGTTAAATAAAGACTTATAATTATTTAATTGCTAAGATTGTATTTAATACTATTTAATAGAAGACGCTATAAATTACCAAAATATATTTTTCCATGGGATAATAATCATTAGATTTCATTGTTCAGAAATGACTTTCTCCACCAAAATACTTATACAATGTATGACTAATGAACTCGTGAATAATAAACAATTCGATCCCTTATAAAATCACGAAGACTTGCCATTTCATTGTTCAGAAATGACTTTCTCCACCAAAATACTTATACAATGTATGCCTCTTAGATCGCTCTTCTAAAATTTTATTTTCATTTTCCATACCTGTTTTATCCTGTAGACATATACATTAAATTTAGAACTAGTAGGTTTATATATTAGAAATATACATGAGTATTTAATCACAACCAACAATAAATTTACAACACTCAAAAGCATGTTACAATCATAATATTATACCAAATTCAAAAGAAAATTTAGTAGTCCATCCAAATTCAAAAGGAAATTTAGTAGTCCATCCAAATTCAAAAGCAAAAGAGTACTTGGTGATTAAGAGAGGCATATTAAGAAACTAATTAATCAATCTATTATACAACTCCATAAATAAAACTGATCGTCAAGTACAAAAATTCAATTAAATCATGTATGCTTTTCTAAACTAGTGCAACCAAGTACAGTAGATCCAAAGCAAGTAAAAAGGAAAAATTGTGCAGAAATAACTCTTACCGAATCATACCTCATCAACCTAAAACTGTAAAACATATTCAATGACTCAAAAAAGGGAGAATCACTTTGAGGTTCCAAAGAGAGAACGAACATATCACCAAAAAAATCTCATAACAATTGAGCAGTATGACAAGTGTATGAAATGATCATAGGTTCATGCTGCACACCTGTTAGTTGAAACTTTAAACAATCAAATTCATATTTTGGAACCTCATAGAAATTCTGCCCAAAAAAACTGGGAAAAAGGTTCAGCAAAAGTCCAAGAGTGGCTAGGCAAAAATTTTGCATTTAAAGGGATTGATGAACAGACAACATGCTTGCTTTGTAGATAGGCATTCGTTTTTAGACAGAGCAGCAACCAACTTTCTTAACAGTAGAAACATCATCCTTGTTTCTTAACAGAAGAAGCCTAAAAAGCTTCATTGTCTACTCTTTTATTTCATTAGTAAAAAAGCTTTCATTGTCAAATGCGAAAGTATATACACATGACAAGATATACAACCAAATGAGTAAACCACAAAAAATTAACTCCATTCTAGTTCTAACTATCTCACTACAGATTAACCTTAAAAAATTTAAAGAGAGTGGGTAAACACTCTAACCTGAGCTTGCTTCCACCTGAGCTTGCTTCCACTTGAGCTTGCTTCAGCCTACGTATATATACACACAACAAGATATTAGTCATTTTTCAGCAAGATGGATTTTGGGAGAGTGAGGAGGAGGAGAATTTCAGAAGAAGCAAACCTCAGCAGAGAATTTCAGAGGAATGACTGCTGAGAATGCTCAGAGGATCTCAGATATATAGAAGATGATTTGTTGAGGAGTGGGCGAGACGAATTTATGCAACCTCACCTACCCTTTTTGCAAACTAAACACTATCAGCAAAAATTTTAATGCTCAGCTGCTTCTTTGAGACCCATAGATAGCTTCAAGGTTTTTAATGCCCAGCAACTAGCTCTCTCTCAACGACTCTCAACGGAGTTAATTTTCCAGCAACCACCTGCTAGCTTCAAGGTTTTTAATGCTTCGAGGTTTTGTGCGACTAGAGGTAGCTTCATGTTCTCTACTGCTAGCTTCAAATCACACCAGCTGGCCACTTCAATTCGATTAATTGCTCGACAGGTTGAGGGGAGGAGAGAAGAAGCACACGCCTATGGAAGATCAAAGAGAAGCCTATGGAAGATCAAAGAAAGAGAATGGGTACTTTTGGGAAGATGTTTTGGGATGATGTTTTGGGAAGATAAGACAGACGCAAAAAAAAAAGGTTTTGGGTCCAAAAGTAACAAATGGTAGATTTTCCCCAAAATGAGGTTTTGGGTCCAAAATGAGGTTTTGGAGATAAAATTGTTTTTCCAAATTTTGTGTGTGTTTGGCAACATATTAGTGAAACCTAGGTTTTGTTTCTAAAACCTATTTTTAGAGACTATCCAAACAGGCTCTAAGTCTTTAGGCTTAGTCATCTTTGAGTCATCTTGGGGCACAAGTAGTATATATATTGGCGTGAACTAAGTATTTTTAGGGAAAATCTCAAATAAATCTCTCCCAATACCCAAAAGGACAAGTGAGGAACCTAAACTTTCAAAAGGACTATGAAGGAATCAGCACCTACCTGTCATTTTAAAATTTTGCGAAAAGACAAAATTGCCCTCACCCTAACACCCACCCTCTCTTCTTCCAATTTGTGTTTTAGGATGGGGCAATTTTGTCTTTTCGCAAAATTTTAAAATGACAGGTAGGTGCTGGTTCCTTCATAGTCATTTTGAAAGTTTAGGTTCCTCACTTGTCCTTTTGGTATTGGGAGGGATTTATTTGGGATTTTCCCTACTTTTTATTTCTCTCTTGTGCAGGACATCATTAAAACCATTTATGTGATTTCGCTGGGTATCTGCATCATCAGATATTCCCTCATGTATCATTTGTCTCAATTCTATGGAGTTATTTGTTTTTGACCATGCTATTATCCATTCAGAGACCTCTTTTTTCGGCCATATGAACCGCAATACAACCGAAATCTACTTCCATGGAGGTTTTATTTTGTTGTTGTCTTTATATTAAAAAAGGTACATTAATCTACAAAAGTACAAAGCTTTTTTTTGATAAACAAAAGTACAAAGCTTTTTGCTCTTCTTTCTTATTCATTTTTTTGGTAAAGCCTTTTTCTTTAGCATATACATAGAATTTTTCTGAACATATTACATATATATGACAACAAAGATAACAATTGTAATAGATATTGTTTCATCTTTTCATGTTTCATCTTTGTCTAGATCATTAGAAAGAAAATGGGTGGGAAAGGGAAAAAGCGATTAACTTAAAGGAAAGTAATATCCATATACAAAAATTTATATACATTCCTCTTTCTTTTTTCCCATCGATGAGAATTAAGAAAGTTCAAAGAAAATGATTGATAAGAAAATTAGAAAAATGTTACCACTGTTTTATCGTGCTCTATACAAGTTTTAATAGATCATTAGTTATGAAATTTCCCTTTAACCGTGGGAAATCCCAACATCTTTCATTTTTCTCAATGTTGAAAAGGACAAGTACGGAACTCAAATTTGCAAAATGATAGGTAAGAAACTCACATTTCCAAATAGAACAATTAACAACTAGAAAATAGTTATTAACAACTAGAACATACCAATTAAAACAATTGTTTGTTTCCTTAATTGTCTTTTTGCAAATGTGAGTTTTTTTTTTGACCTTTTTGCAAATGTAAGTTCTTTACTTGTCCTTTTGGAAATTTGAGTTTCTTACTTGTCTTTTTGGACATTCAGAGGTATTTATTTGTCATTTTCCCTAATAAAATTCTTAAAAGAAAATTTCCCAAATTCCCCCTTATAGTCTCATATCAATTTCTGGCGAAGTTTCTGCATCATTCGGGACTTAAGCAAATGACATGTAATGTTGAGGAAGGCGTGGACGGTTGATTGAGGTGGCACACACAATATATTGTCCTCCCTCCCTTTAATATTTTTTATTTGGATTGGAAATAACATATAAGTCAAACAAATTAATTTAGAGAAAAATTAGATAAAAATGATTTACTTTTTTATCAGGATTTTTTAAAATTATCAACATAATCTTATACTCCCTCCAGTCCCTAATGTAAGAGCCCAAAATTTGAATGGTTTTGGTCCATAATATAAGAGCTCACCCCATATTCTCTCCTCATTTAATGCATTTTTTCCTACTTTACCCCTAACTCTCTTTCATATTTATTAATGCTTATGTATTTCTCTCTCTTAAAAGTACCGTAATAAATATGGGCAATTTTGGAAAAGAAGCATTAATTCCAGACACCCAACTAACATTCACATGTTTTCTTAAGAAGCGTTTTTTTGACGGCGAGCTCTTACATTAGGGACCGGAGGGAGTATTTTTTTATTACATCAACATGATCTTATATACTAGGAATATAAAGTACACATTAATAAACCTGTCAGGTTGGCGTGAGTGGTAAGTACTCTCGTCCTTCAAACAAGTGGTTGAAGTTTGATCCTAACTCTTGCGAATGAAGAATATTCACAGACCAACTGTCTATCCCTATATACGAATTCAGAACAAGGAGTGATTAGTCTCACTTGATAAGGTAGATACTTGGTAACAAAAAAAAGTACACATTATTAAATGTTGTCTAACTTTCTGGCTATTTCTAGTTATTACATTGTGCTCTACTTTTGGACCGTTTAAAGATTCTCAGGAATTCCCGCTTTCCAAAAAAAAAAAAAAAAACTCTGGAAAATTGCACAGCTTTCTCTTTCCCCTTTCCCTGAAATTGAAGCAGAGAGAGAATTCAATAATTTAATAATTAAAAATAATAATAATATATTAATATTAGGAGAACCGAGCGAGCTATAATAATATAATAATGGCCAACCTTCTTGGTAGTTATTGCTAGATTAGATTCACTTACTCTTATTGTGGAACCTTCTCTCGGTGAGCTTTTTAATTTTCTTTTCTTTCTTTTTAATTTTCTTTAATTTCCTTTATCTGTGATCGTCACAATTCACAAACTTACACATTAAATTGTTATATATACGCATTTTCTTTTCCTTGTTATATTTTCTGGTAAAGCCTGAAATGTTCTTTTTCTTGATCATCATTTTTGTCGCGTCCTTTTCCTCTTGCTCAATATTTTGTTGATTTTTTCATTGTTGATTAAGTTTTCGCGGACATTTTTCATTGCTCTCGAAGTATTTGTTATGTTTTTTTTTTAATTTAATTTTCTGTTGAGTTTATGTGAAGAATATGATGTGTTATAGGATTTTTTTTATTTTGGAGAATTTTTCTGCATTATGTTTGTTCATTTATAAATATAAAGCCTAATTGACTTTTGTTGGAGAAATTAAAGAAGTGGAGAGATTCGCTTAATCACGATGAATCTTGTATAGGAGTATTAGATTATAGGTGAACTTGTAAGTTAAATAAACTAATTTGGAAATTCGGACAAATCAATTTTATTTGTAACTTATTATTTAGTGGTGTTAGGATTTTCTAAAAATGTTAACTACGTCCTGTATTTGGAAATAGAGGGAGTAATATTTATTTGTGCTTATTTATGATAATGGTGGTGGAATATAGTGGGAGAATGTGATTGGTAGCTGAATATGTGCAATAAGCTTGAACATGTTTGTCACTGATGATTACTTTATGTTTCCAACTACTAATACGCATATATAGTTTCTTTCTGTATCTATATATTGTTTGGTAAATCAAAGCACCACTGTTCCTTGGATAAAGTCTGCTTTGTTACTAACTGTTAGGATGGATTACTTGATAGTTAGTTGCCTTGTTTAGAAATTAGGCACTCTCAGGGCTATTGAACATAAGTATGCTACCTCTGGCATCATCTTTGCTGGTTCACATAATCCTTACACAACTGATATTTCTCTTTAACTTTTTCACACAATCTATGTTATGAGCTCATGCTTTTTATTTGAGTTTGAGGTAAATCTTAATGACTTGATAATAGTGCAGCTTCTTATACGTTGTTCGTTTACTATTCTGTTGAATTTGGCTTGCATATAGTCTTTTTCCAAGGGATGTGTAGAGGAATTCTCTTTTGGGCTTACAAAGGACAGTAGGGTCCTATCTAATATTTCAATGTTAAAAGCACAGCTGTTTCTTCTTCTGCATAAACATGGGATTTTATGTAGACCATGTTGTATTCTTTTGTTACATGTTCATTTTAATTTTGACATGACTTTATTATTGGTTTGAAGGAAGTTGAGCTTCTCAATGGCTCAAGATACTGCAAGCACAGATTCAAATGGTAAGCGTCAAGGTCTCTTAAAAGATCAAGTTCGTTTGGTTAAAAGGAAAGAGACTGAACGCTACGAGATTGTCCCAATCCATGGTCTTCTATCCTTTGACAAGGGTTTCTTTATTGTAATCCGTGCTTGCCAACTGTTAGCCCAGAATAATGATGGGATAATATTGGTAGGTTTGGCTGGCCCTTCAGGGGCTGGTAAGACTGTCTTTACAGAAAAAATACTCAACTTCATGCCAAGCATTGCAGTCATTTCGATGGACAATTACAATGATCCTAGTCGAATCGTTGATGGGAACTTCGATGGTAAGTTGTATTATTTGATACTTCTAGCATTATGTCTAAAGTGTATTTGGTGAGCAGGTAGGACATAGTTTGTTCTTTCCTTTTGCAGCAATCACAAATTAGTTTTCTTAGACATATCTACATAAGACTATATATGAGGGTATTTTGGTTGTACTAGTATCCTGTAAACTATGTCAGTATATCAAATCCTGGCTTTATAAGTTCGATGTCTTTTTTTTTGCCAAAATATGTTCAATGTCTTTGTTAATGCAGATGTTAATGCAAACATTTCTTTTAGAGTCATCATTCATTGATAGTTGCTGCCTCAGCTCCCACCTAGGTCAATTAAAGTCTTGTTGAGCTGCTACAAAACTTTTTAGCTGTTCCATCCTTTAATTCATTTCTGTATTGGAAAATAATTTCTCAATTTCTGCATCCTTTTACTTAATGGGTTAGCATACATTTCATGTTATCAAGCAATTGAGTATCTCGAAGGCTTTTGTGATTTCAATTTCACAGATCTCCAAACATTTAGTTGTTATTGTATATGTTATGGCATACGGTTGATGCTTTCTTTCACTTAATGGGTTACCTAATATTGTTTGTCTAGTACAAGGATTTTTCTGTTCCAGAATTATCTGGATTTTTTATCACATTCTTGCTTTGGTTACTATAATATAATAGGTGAATGATACTGCATGTTGAAGTTAGGACAGTAATCTCACTGTATTTCAGTCTATCCTATCATCTCTTTTTGTAGATCCACGCTTAACAGACTATGACACGTTGCTCCAGAATGTCCATGATATGAAGGCAGGAAAATCAGTTGACGTTCCAATCTATGATTTTAAGTCCAGTTCATGCATAGGATACAGGTTAAATCCCATGCCATCTTTTGATTATTCATCCTGCACACATCTGCATACATTCTGATGCATTTGTGTTAGCTTTGAGACACTCATAGACATGCACATGCAGCCTTTTTTTTTGGATTTTTCTCTACAAACATGAAGGTTATACAGTGGGAACTTTAAATTCCAGCTTTTACTGGAGCTTAAAGTTGTTCTTGGATTTTTTGGGGTCTTTCTGTTCTACCTATGATCTCCAGCAGATATATGAACTTTAAATTTGTATCTAAATTAAGTTGAATTGGTTTAACCACTTGAATTGGGATTTCCATTTGGCATTTTTATTTTGTAGGCAGTTTATTTCACTGTAAATTGTACCTTGATAACAGAACAGTTGAAGTCCCCAGCTCCCGCATTGTGATCATAGAGGGCATCTATGCATTGAGTGAGAAGCTGCGACCCCTACTGGACCTTAGAGTATCTGTCACGGGTGGAGTTCACTTGGACCTTGTCAAACGAGTTATCCGTGATATACAACGTGCTGGCCAAGAACCTGAAGAAATCATACATCAAATATCTGAGACGGTTCACAAT
Organism: Mimosa pudica; assembly: GCA_029929735.1. Taxonomy (NCBI): domain Eukaryota; kingdom Viridiplantae; phylum Streptophyta; class Magnoliopsida; order Fabales; family Fabaceae; genus Mimosa; species Mimosa pudica. The sequence goes on from JAKELP010000035.1 coordinate 6,744,318, forward strand.
TTTATGATCTATTATTCTTTATTTACAATGTTAAAGCTTTCCCATTTCCAGAAGTTTTAATGTTCAATCTTTTGCAGGTGTACCCAATGTACAAGGCCTACATTGAACCAGATCTTCAAACAGCTCATATCAAAATTGTCAACAAGTTCAATCCATTTACCGGTTTTCAAAATCCTACCTACATATTAAAGGTTTGTGCCCAGAATAGTTCATTATGCCCAATTCAGTGTGATGGAATAGTGATCAACTGTATAATTTATTATAGTCTGCAAGGAAAGTAACAGTTGATGAAATTAAAGCTGTTCTCTCTGAAGATTATAAGGAATCAATGGAGCAAACTTATGACATATATCTTCTACCTCCTGGTGAAGATCCAGAGACTTGCCAATCATACCTACGGATGCGGAACAAAGATGGGAAATACTGTCTGATGTTTGAGGTTTGCCTCGTCTAATCTGGGTCTCTTGTTATTTTAGCTACGATTGGTAGAATAATAAATGGGGATTGAACTGGGTTGGCCCTTTTTTAGTGGAATAGTAAATGTGATTCTGCATTAAAGTTCAGCAGCTTAAACTGGCCCATGAGTATATCTGAATGAAAGATAGATGGATACGTAGAATTGTGGATATCTGAAAATTTATAACAAATAAATTTGTAAATATCACATTGGTTTTGTAAGATTTTACTATGCTGTGCATTTGATATCGTTCCATAATAACATACTCTTTTTGAAGGCAAAGACAGGATATATGTGCTTGTGTATGCAATGGTCTTCTTTGATTGGAAAGTTGTCCAGAATTTATGTTTATTTCTTCTAGATAGGCTATGTTCTCTTGCATATGAAAGTAATAGCTAATTTTTTTTTTTTTGATAAAAAACTTCTTGCTTGAAGAGCATCTTTTGGTGCAATTTAGCTAATTCATTCCATTTTCCTTCCTGCCTGTTTTTTAATCCTCCTTTAGTCATTCTTTTTGCTTTCCATGCTTCAAATATAAAAGTTTTTTCATTACTAATCAATTAAGGACATCATACTACAGCTTGTTGTTTTACCCTTCCCTTCTCACAAGCAATTACATGGATTTGAGTACAAATTCTAGTTTCAGTGTTTACATTTAAATTTAAATTCATAATTTTTCATATGTAGAAAATGCTTATACTTTTGTTTTTCCTAAGTTAGGAGAGTGCACAGAATTATTTTATAATGTTGAACAACAAAGTGGCTTTCCCCTTGCATAAATTGTGGTATTTAAAAGGCTCAATTTTTTTTTGGCTTTATGACTCTTTCTTTCCTTTTTGTTTGACTTTGATAAAAGTCATTTTAGACATAGCTTAAGCATGCTATTTAGGTTTCTTATTTCTTTGGCTGTTCACCTTTGTTTGGCTCTTCATACTACAGATATGAGTTTGTATTGCTTGATTCATGGTTAATGTACTTCTAAGACTGTATAAACTAACTGGGGGCTTATGCTTTACTTCTCAGGAGTGGGTAACAGATAATCCGTTTGTTATATCACCAAGAATTAGTTTTGAGGTAAGTGTGCGCCTTCTGGGTGGATTGATGGCCTTGGGGTACACGATTGCCGCCATCCTTAAAAGAGACATTCATGCATTCTCTGATGATAGGATTTGTGTGAAGCTAGATTGGCTTGAACAACTTAATCGTCGTTATGTTCAGGTAGGTATTGCTAAAAGAATTCTACAACTTATTTTAATTACTGTTGAATGAATGGTTGGATTTTATTGTGTTAAACCCTCAAGTCCTTCCAGTCCGAATGTAGACATTTTGGTTAAGTTATCATATCAATATGATGAAAGGTTGTTCCTGATTTTAGGAGTTATTACTTTCATTGCACACAGGTGTGGTAGTTCTTGGTAATTTTATTGTATGGCGCATTTTTCTGAAAAAATAATCTTTACAAATAAATTGTTAAACAAATTAGACCATTTGACTTTGAAGGCATGAAACGAAGATCAAGAAATGCTTTAAGAGAAACAGCCTGTTATGTTGAACAATTTGTTTTCATTTAGAATGCTTGCTAATAGAAGGGCTGACTTAGCTCAACGGTAAGCTCGCTTGCCGTGTGGGTATGAGGTCGTGAGTTCGAATCAGCCACTCTGCAAAAAGCAGAGGTTAGACTGCCTAGTATATTCCCTTCCCCTGCACCCTCACCTTGTAAGGACTAGAACTGGGTTGACCCCTTAGAATGCTTGCTAATTATGTATTTCATGGTGACTTGTATTTTAATTCAGTAAAAGTTGATTTTTTACCTTGTTTCAGGTTTAGAATCTTGATCTTCCATTCTTTTTTGTTTGTTCAACTTTGAATATTTTGGTGTGTAAGTGTCTCACTAATTATTAATTATTAACTTAATAAAAAGGTGCATGGAAGAGATCGTATGGTTGTAAAATATGTAGCAGAGCAGCTGGGTCTGGATGGCTCTTACATTCCTCGTACCTACATTGAGCAAATTCAACTTGAAAAACTTGTAAATGAAGTCATGGTATGACAATTGTTCATGATTCTCTAATACCTTTCCTGGCCTCAGTACGTCGTCTAACTATTTCTATAGGCCTTGCCAGATGACTTGAAGACGAAGCTTAGCTTAGATGAGGATTTGGTGTCATGTCCGAAAGAAGCATTGTCTAGAGCCTCCGCTGACAGAATAGCCATGAGGAATAAGCATGTCAAAAGGTATAAACAAAACAGTCTCTCTCCATATCTGTTACTAAATATGATCCCAAGTTTTAGAGCCAGAAAAAATGTTTACTTTGGTTCTAAATATGAGAATCTAATCCACTTTATCCCCCAAATTTATAGCTTTCTCCCTATTGCATCCCTATTGGTTGCGCATAAGAAGGGGCTTCTATCATGGGTAGTTACAGTGTTAATGATTAGAAAGAGTACTGTAGGCAAACTTACACAATTTGTCACAAATAAATAACTTTACTAATGGTATGAAACTTCAGAAAGAAACAAGAACACAGAGAAAGGAACAAGAGAAGAGAGGAGAGGAAACAGAATTTTCTATTCATGTATTTCGCAAGGTACAACTGAGACTTAAAGATTTTTTTATAGTCTACTAACCTCTCTTCATTAGCCTCAAACGACTTTTTCACTAATCCTAGTCAGCACCTGTTTTATTTCTCATAACAGACTAGGGAAACTAACAATACAGCACTAACAGAATACAACAACTAACAGACTCTTGGGCATTTTCCATATCAACTAACTTCATCAATATTTACCAATTAATTATCTAGCTCTTATCTATCCATGGAGAAAGACTTCTAATGAACTCACGCATCTAATTGTCAAGATAACAAAAATTTCTTTAGCCATAGGGAGCACTACAAAGTACCCCAATTTTGTACTTCTCTGTTAGGAAAAAAGTTTCTAATACGTCACGTCTTGGCACCCCGTAAAACACAATACCATTATGCTTTATTAGTAACAAAAACCTTAGATATATTTTTAACCCAAATATCTCGCTATACAACATCAATGAGTGTTTCAGTTTCCTTCAACCTCTCATAACTAGATTCCATAATGCTTGATCTACCTTCCCATCAGTGCATCCAATGGCCTTCTTTGGACATGTCTAAACCACCTCAACTGAACTTTTTACCATTTTCTCACTAATAGGAGGAGGGCCGACTTGGCTCAGCAGTAAATTTGTTTACCGTGGGGTCTGAGTTTGTGGTTTTGAAATAGCCTCTCTGCATAAAAGCCAAAGTAAGACTGCTAGTATATTCCATTCCCCAACACCCCTACCATGTGGGGACTCGAACTAGGTCGGCCCTTTTTTCACACTAATAGGTGCAAGTCTAACTTGTTTCTTCATATGTTCATTATGAATTTTATTCTTTCTTATATGACCACACATTCATTTTAACATCCTCATCTTGACTAACCCAATTTATGTTCATGTTGCTCTTTAAAACCCAACATTCATTACAACCAGCGATAAAAATTCTCTTTTATCTTATGGGGTATGAAGCCACAAAAAACTCCAGTAGCATTTCTCTACCTACACCATCTAGTTAGAATTATATGATTGACGTCTCCAACAATCACACTATCTTGTTCTTTAATTAATCCCAAATATTTAAATTTTGTCATTGAGGATCCGATTTGATCTCCAAGTATAACTTCCATATAACTTCTAACTTATCTGTTTAAAAATTTGCGATGCATATATTCATTCTTGCTTTTACTCAGACAAGAACCATTCGACTATAGAGCATTTGTTCATACCTCTAGTTTAGAGCTACTCTCTTATCTTGATTCAGTGAAAATGACTATATCATCAGTTTAAAGCATGCATTTAGGGATCTCTTCTTTAATAGCTTGGTTATAACAACCACTGAGTTAAACTTTGGGTCGGTATCTTTTCCAACTTTCCTAATTTGTTATTTGTGACACTTGATCAAGTTAATTTGCATTTGACCTTGACCTGACTGTTCATCTATTCAAGAAAAATGATTCATAATTACTCTGTAAAATTTTTTACACATCATTGACTAATACATATCTTTTATAGCTTGTCACAATCATATACAAATCAAAGGGACAAGAGTATTGCCAAACATGCAATTTATTCTTCTAATAATTGTGGGTTTAGTGAAAGAAGTCTGGATTCGCCAACAACATCAAATCAGGTACTTTAAGTTATTTTCTGATTACTGTAGACTTTTCTCTATTGATTATAATCTATGAACTTGATATCTATATGCTTTCAACTATTTTTCATTCCCATAATGCTTTGGCAGGATGCCATTAATCAGCTTTTCGAGCAACTATCCTCTCTTAATGATAGGATGGACTATTTTACAAATTGTATTGAGGAGCTAAACTCAAAGTTAGCCACCAAATCAAATTCTCTCAGCCAGCAAAATATGTCTCTCCAAGCTGAAGCCAGCAATAGTTCTGCTCCTACCTCTTACCTCCTCACTGGTCTTGGTAATGGGTCCTTAACTGGATCCATTATGTCAAAGTCCACATCTTCATTGCAGTTAGCCAAAGAGTCACCTTTAGTTGAAGAGGTATCTTACCAAATTGAATCTTTGCATACTTGCAGAATATTCATCTATATATTGTGAGGCTGTATATGATGCTTTGAGAGCTGCAATTTTCTGGAAGAGTATTTTTAATTTGATTAAACTAGTCAAACTCCTGTTAACTGTTTGAGCATATAATAAATGCTTAGTTTAATATGGGCGTTTCATATTCTCAAGTGCATTGATGATGCCCAAAAAATGTATAACCCTTACTTGTTCTGTGCGTCACTGAGTAATTCGCTGGATAATATTGTCAGAAACTGTTCAAAGATGCTCTAGTATCAGTCATGTTAAGTTGAAAACTATATCTTTTTGGTTGATTGGTTCACTTTCCCAGCAAGATGAATCAGTTAGAATGTGCTGCAGCATATTCTTGGCGGGCTCCCATGCATTATACAGAGTCGAAAGAATAACCACATTGTTCATTACTTGTGAACAGTTCAATTTGCTGCTTGAATTGATATGCTCAGAAGGGATTGTTTTAAATTACAACTCTGGGAAGAGACGTTCTTGTCACTAATTAAATATTGGGACAGTTGTATTGATGTCTCAAGCAATAGAAATAATATTACACAAATTCAGTTAAGTTTTTAATGAAAAGCCATTGTTGACAGTGTGAAACTCCATTGACAACTCATTGGACTTGTCTGGTATTAGTTACCTTGCTTGATACTTGAATGCATTTGTCCCATAAATATTTGTTCCAAAACTTGTCAATGGTGCCTTTTAAATTTGTCATTGATAAGTTAAGTCTTTCAAGATCTTATTTGCCATGGCTACGACCTTATTTTTTTCTTTAGTTAGAGCTGGTAAGATATGTTCTTGTTTTGTTTAACAAAGGTAAGATTTGTTCTTGTTACTGATTAAATTTTTGTACTTGCTGCTATTCTGTTTGGTTATGGATAGTTATCGAGCATTGCAAGGAGTCAGCGTCAGATAGTCCATCAACTGGACAATCTGAAGAATGTTATACAGGGAAGCATGGCAAACAAGTGTTGCCAGAGTAGAAGCTTCAATAAAACCATGTCTGCTGCTTCTGAATCAGAGTCAATTGGTGTGCCTGTTATGGTGACGGTGTGTATTGGGGTTTTGGGGATCTTCTTGTTGAAGGGTTTGTTGAACAGAAATTCATAATCATATTAACTCTGGCCTTTTGTCCCTCACAACATTGTCATCCTTTTTTGATTAGGTAAAGGAAATATATTCTTTTCTAAAGATGTCTTCGGTAAGATAATTGCTTTATTGGAGATTTGATGGTGTTACATGCCAATTTAAATTTGATAAACGGAAAAGGCAGTAGTTAGGTAAATGTGCCACTTTAGTTACCATAAATGAATAAAAACAAACAAATGACAATAACGTATTTTAGATTAGCATTGAAGACTGAAAGTCACTACTCCTTTCCTAAATATAAGATCTAATTGACTACTCCATTTGATGTTTATTATAAAGCACTTGATAGTTTCTAATAAGCATTAATTATATTTTTCCATATATGTCCATATTAATATGAGGAGAGGATGAGTGATCATTAATATACCATTGGAATTTAGTTTAATTGATGCTGATAAAAAAAGGAATTTAGTTTTTTTTTCGAATGAAGAAAAAAAGGAATTTAGTTTAATTGATAAGGATATTGTTGTAAAATATTTGATCTTTTAAGATATTTAATGATTTCAACAAAATTGGTTTGTGAGATTTTATAATTGGTGCCTTTATAATAAGGACTAGAGAGAGTATTTTAGAGAATCCTAAGTTAAATAAATTACTTAGAAAATTAATTTTCTTGATTTTTTTTTTCTCTAAACTAATTTATTTGACTTATGTTGGGCTCTTAAGGGACAACATGAACATAAGGTGGGGGTGGTAGAGATGAGAATGTCGAGATGAAAATGTGGTCATACAATAAAAGATAGGATACGCCGAGAAAGTGTTGGGGACAACATCGATTGCGGAGAAAATAGTAGAAAGTCACTTGAAGTGGTTTAGTTATGTTTATAGAAGATACTTAGATGCCCTAGTAAGAATAATTTATCAAATTGTGTGGAGTTTTTCCATAAAAGGGAGAGGGAGACTAAAGGGAGTTTTAAACAAAATTATCCAATGAGATTTTTCGGTCAATAATTTGTTCTCAAGCATGACTATAGAGCACAATAGCGTCGTGTGATCCATGTAGCCGACCCCACATAGTTGGGATAAGACTTTGTTGTTGTTGTAGTTTATTTGACTTATAAGCTAACATACAATATAATAATATCAAAATACGTTATGATAAAATGGTTCATCTTGCTTCATTAATTTCTCAAAAAAAAAAAAGTTAATTAGCTTTTATATTCCTGAGAGGGAGGGAGCATGATGACAATAGTGTAGCTCAAAATATAGCCTACATAAATCACATTTCATGCCATACAAGTCATTTCAGTGTACTAATGTACTGATATTTTTTTTATCTGATTATTGAAGTTTATCTTTTACATTATCAAAACCCAGACCCCAGACCCTTGATGCCAAAACGAAGTTAGCTCCAGAGGAATTGTCAAGAAAATTTAACATCCATATATACGTCAGTGACTTGCAGTTTCATTTGAAAAATCTGAACAGTGAAATGCTCAGGTTGCTGACATAGAGGAGCTAATATGATGCTCCCGTACAACAAATACACCAATATATAAAGTTACACTTCCACTGAAGTTTTGTAGAATTTGAATACATAGTAAATATGAATCTTCTATATGTTATGCATGATCCTTCAAGCAGGTAACTTCTCCAATCCTTCACTTATTCTGAACTTCACACACACACTCACTCACTCACTCTCTCTATCTCTCTCTCACACACAGACATATATATAAATATATATCATGAATCATCTGGGATACACACAGATCACCTAGGACCAGAAAGTTCCATGGCCTGGTCAAATAGTGCAGAGTCATCGGTGAGATCAGAGTAGCGTTCTGAAGAAGATAACTCATTTGTTCTACTCCTTGTTGATTCAACTGATCCCTTTGAAGCTTCCCATTTTTCTGCAAGGCCATCTCCTTCAAGCATTCTGACCACATCAGACATTTTGGGTCTATGAGCTGGAAGGGACTGGGTACACAACAACGCGATTCGGACCATTTCTTCGAGTTCTATTCTGTCATAGTTGTTCCTAAGGTCCTTGTCAATCAACAAGTCAAGTTTCTTCTCTTGATGCATTTTCTTCACCTGCACATATATAGTATTATCATGAGTAATAACCGTATCTAAATAATTAGTGATCGCAAATGGCCTTGTAGCCTACTGGCATGTAACTGGGAGGTCGTAGGTTCAATCCTACTTGTAATATCAGCATGATAATGTCTACCGCTTTTATGAAAAGAAGAAATTACCCAATCGAGCATGGCTCCTTTCTGATTTGCTGCTTTTCCGAATTCAAGAGCAGTGCGGCCGGAGATGAGTTCAAGGAGAAGAATACCAAAGCCAAAGACATCGGTTTTATCAGAAGATTGGCCTGTTGAGAGGTACTCTGGTGCTATATGGCCTACAGTGCCTCGAACAGCTGTGGTGACATGTGAGTCCCTATGATCTAAGAGTTTAGCTAACCCAAAATCCCCAACCACAGCTTCACAGTAGTCATCAAGTAACACATTTGCAGCCTTCACATCCCTATGAATGATTTTGGGATCACACTGCTCATGTAGGTATACTAAACCTCTTGCCGCTCCCAAAGCTATCCTCTTCCTTGTGCTCCACGCTAAAGCAGGCTTCACTGCACCAACCAGATGAATAACACACAATAGTCTTCACTCTACCTCAGTTTGCAGACATATAGATATAGAAAGTTGATATATATAAGTTTTTACATAAGAGAAAAAGTGTGATTACAACTTATTAAAAGAGTCTAATTTCACCAATAATTGTTGGGTTGAATGTAAGTGATTTCATAACTTAAATAAATATGATGGAAAATAAAGACTCAACATATTTTGAGTATTGGTTATAAAAGCTTTTTCTTTGCAGGAAACATACTATGGAAATATTTTATTATATTAAAAAATGAATTTACTATTGTTTTTCTTTTAAGTTTTAATTATACTATACTAAAATTCATTAGTTTCATTTTTAGTTGGGAGAATGCTTATTTGTGCAAGTAATTTTACTTTTGCAAGTAGGCTTATTTCTTGGTTAAGAATATCTCTTCTATGAATACCCTAAAGTAGTCTTTGATATTTTGAATCCTTACTTCTTTCCTCAATTCTCTCTCATTTCCCCCTCCCATAATTCTACTTTTCCTTTTCCTTTCCCATATACCTCCTCTTTTTGCATTAGATCTAATGTGTGTGAGTGTGACTGTATGCTGCAAAAAAAAAAAACCTTATTGAGCATTGCGGATAGCCTAAATGCTACTTACCATTCACCATGCTTGACAATACTCAAAGCTAAACTAGTCAACAGCACCAAATATCAGAGTTTTAACTATGACCTCCCAAAGGAAGAAGTCGGTAATAATTTTAGTACAAGAAGTAACACTAACATTGAGACAAGTACAATCAATAACTCAACTAATTTCTTTAATGTATTAAGGAGCAGATGGAGTACCTTTAAGGCGAGAAGCAACACTACCATTAGACATGAAGGGATACACCAGGAGTCTCTCAGTAGGAGTGATACAATATCCATAGAGACAAAGTAAGTTTCGATGTACGGCGAGGCTGATCATCTCAACTTCAGTTTGGAACTGAATCTCCCCTGCAATTTCACTTCCATCTCTAAGCCTTTTTACAGCTATGACCCCACCATCTGATAGATACCCTTTGTACACATTCCCATATCCTCCTTTGCCAACCAAATTCTTGCTGCTGAACTTGTTTGTTGCAACCTCAAGTTCTCTTATGTGGAACTTCCTCAAGTTTCCAAGGCTCACATGTTCTTGCATTTGTTCTAATATCATAAACATCCATCAACATGACTTGCTATGATGTGTTATTGAGATTTTTTTTGTTATAGTGAAATGCATGTTATGATTCATCACTAACCATTCATGTCAAAGAAAACTTGTTTGCTTGATCTTTGTCTCCACCAGAGGAAGCCAAACACCAGTGTTAGTAAGCTGACACAGCTTACTGTTAATGTTAAGGCAGATGCCAAGACAAGTTTGTGATTCTTTTGTTTACTGGTGGTTTGTGAACCTGGACAACCATTTCAATCAATTTTATTAGAGTATTAAATCTACTATGCCACATAGTGTTCTGTAATTCTTATAAGCTAAACTGCTCTTTTTAAGAACCATACTTATGTGTAAGTTTTTTTTTTTTTATTCATTATATTAAGGTCGTGTGTCTTAGTTCTTTCTCATGAATTGATAGTTACATGACTACTTCAAAAATAAGACACATGATTATGAGATTGGAGAATTTGTCAAAATGTATATAAGGAATTTGGCCTATTATTTTCCATTTTTAATTGTTTTTAAATTGCTACAAGACCTAGTTGGGATAAGATGATGTTGTTGTTGTTGTTAAATTGCTACAAGAGTGATATGTAGTTTTTTCTTAAAAAAAAGGAAATTTGCACACACACATACGCACATTTAAAAGACATTATTTTTTAGAATAATAAATTAAAATGATATCTTTGTGTATTTTACTATTATATTAGCAGAACGAAGAAGTTTATATCAAAATAGATAGATTATAGTAATAATATTTCTTTAGTGAAGTTAAAATCACAAAGGATTCTCTTTGATGTACATACAACACCTAATTTCAATAAAACTCTAGTAAATTGGTAAAGTTTACTCTTCCTCTAAGAGAAAATATGGTTAGACTTTGGAAGCCAAAGAAAGAATCAAGAGGAATCAGAAGCATATATAAAGGATATGGAATATGCAGAAACATTGATTACCTTGATAGTTAGTAAAATTAGTTGAAGGTTGTATTGTTCTGTTGCAATGTTGGTCAGTTCCAGTGGCACAAATCTTGGGATTTCCTTCAAGACTGTTTCAAGACATATATATAGTAATTACTCAATAATGAATAGAAACTTAAACTTAATTACAGTTATCAATCTCAAATGAAAATATTTGCTTTGATCTGCCAGTTTGAACAATTTTTATGTTCAAGTGTCAGTCATCTTTAACTTTGAGATCTTCAACTGTAATTTTCCCAGGAAACATAAGTTGAAAACCAAAAAAGATAAAAGGCCTAAAGAAGCAAGTTAATTACTTGAATGTTTTTGCTTTTATTGTAGGTAGAGGACCACTCAAGTTATTATAAGATATGTCCCTGTGCAAAAGCTCAGAAATGAATGAAGTAAATAGTAATAATCAGGAATGGAAATGAAGAAGCAGAACAAGGAGTAGAAACAAAGAGGGAAAATAAGTGAAAAGTCCCTATTAATAATTTTATTGGCTAGAGGAACATAATATATTTTTATATTTAGAAGGTACTGGTACTAATATTATTTCATATACAGGAAGTATCAGTACTCAAAGTCATATCCTTCTAACCAATAAAATTTTCAAATAGACACTTTTGATGAGTTTTCCCAAGTTGAAAAACAGATGTAAGAAGAAGGAATAATTACAGAATAGCAAGCTGGTTCATGTTAGCCAAAGAGGAAGGTATTGGACCTGTAAGATTATTATTGTTCAGCCTCCTGATCAAAATTCAAATTGCAGTGATCAGATTCCACAACAAGGATGAGATTATATGGGCAAGTTTTCTCATGAATATAAATCATTCTTCTTCAACTTACAGATAGTTGAGACTCATCATGTGGGAGAGACTCTCTGGAAGCTGACCAGTGAAAGAATTATAAGAAAGATCAAGAGTTTGAAGCTTTTGCAACATTCCAATCTCATAAGGAATTGGTCCTGATATATTATTACCTTGCAGGCTCCTTCCAAAACAAAATTGTGAATACATAACATTGAGCAAACAAAAAGATCTTGTTATTATAAAGATCAAATCCATGAAGATATCCAAAATTAAGTATTTGCTCATTCATGTCAGATTTCAGATTTTACTCACAGACTCTTGAGATTTGTTAAGTTGCTAATACTTGGGGAAAGAAAGCCAGAGAAGTTTTGGCTTTGAAATTGCCTGAGAAGAAATAATTAAAAGGAAGTGAGATTAAGAATAAATCAAAGTTGAAAAAAGAATGGAAATTACAATTTTGTTTGTATATATAACTTACAAGGTACTCACAGAACCATCAGGAGAGCATGATATGAAATCCCAGTTACAAGGCTCCACTTCATACATATCCCAGTTATGGAGGGCATTGCTAGAGTCCTTTAAAGCAATTTTAATTCCTATAAGAGCTTGCACTGTAGGTGAATATATATAACACAGGGACATTAGTTTTATGGTTTATGATATTTTTCTCAGATATGAGAAAATAGTTCTCATTACCTTCATTGTTGATACCTTTAGAAGAAAGCAAACCAGATACTGAAGTGCAGAAGATGGTGGTGGTGAAGAAAGCTAAAATAGTGAAAGAAAAACATTCTCTTCTTTCCATATTGATGAGTCAGAAGAAACTGGTGATCATGAGATCAAACAAGTCTTCAAAAGAAGTTAGTTATTCAAGATGTATATTAAGAGGAAAAGTAAAGAGAAAGAATGTTTTTATCAATGATCAAGTCAGCTCAAAATGAAACATATCTTGGCTCTTGTTCTTGTCATGTTCACATTATGAAGAGGAATCACAAGCCTTTTTTATGTTATTGTACCAGAATGCATGGCACTTTCACTCTCAATTTTCTTTTCCTTTATTTGTTTTGGTAAAAGCAATTTTCTTTATCTGTCAATTTAGAATAAAAACTGAGCCACCAGTAGAACTAAAATTCATCACGTAAAAAAATTTCAAAGCTGTAAGTGACAGACAGGAAGTATTATATAAGTTTCTTTATTAAAATTTATATATTAGAATCTTATGTATATTTTTTAGAAATGCACTTACTTTTAAGTTTTAATTTCCCTCCTTGGCCAATCATACAATAGTGAGGGCAAAGAATATAAGAAAGTGGAACCACACTTGTGAAAATGAAAGTTCCTTCAATCATGGATTGGTTAGACAATAAAGTGGTTATTCTGTTTCATGAAGCATTTTTTTAAAAAATATTTATAATAAGTAGAGCATGGAATGTGATGAAGAATCATCTATTGAGCACTATAAAAGGTTTCATACTGATTTTTAATCACACGTAACAAAGGAGGTCAGAGAAGATCAAAAGAACACTTTAGTTTGTTATGTCTCCAAATCAAAGTTCAACATAACATACACTAATTCGAATAAAATAACAATGAGTATCTTGCTTTGAAAATAAAAAATTTTTCTCGCACCCCCCCCCCCCAAAAAAAAAAAACACCACAAGCATCTAATAAGGCAACACTTTTCAACACCACCACTAATTTGGGATCAAGTTGAGTTGTGTTTTTACTTTATATATAACACCCACATTGTTAGCACAAATTTGCTTAAAAGAATTTTCAATTCTAGTATCATATGTGTGTAAAACAAACTCTAACAATCGACACCAAGAGAGATTATTATGTGAGAAACAGTAACATTTGAACTTATGTATATTTAGTTTTGAACTTTTGAATAAATATCGTAAATCTTGATATTATAATTACAGTATGTGTTATTTGGTGCATTTGCATGAAATCTGTTATTCGTTGATTGATTACAATCATAATAAGCAGTTAAGCCCAGCAATAAAATCATTGAAATTCTAACAATATTCCATCTAAAACCAAAGCATTTAGTTACTTTTGCAAAGATGATGTGCTGTCTTTTCATGTCTTTATCATTTGACTCGGTACTTTCCAATGGTTGGTCGTGAGATATTTTCCCCCTCACTTTGATCCATTAAAAATCCCTATGGTTTTTGGCTACGGTCCATATTATAGAGGAGATCGATCAAGCCACGTGCATGTCTCCAAAATAGGGTAAAAAAGGATAAAAGAAACCATTCAATAAAATTATTAAAGGAGACATTTTGGTCAATTATTATCTAAAGATTTGATTGTTGATAGATTGCAATAATGTACTAAGTGACTTTTATTAACAATTCCAGTTAATAGAATATAGCTTGTTATTATATTGTTGACCCCTATGAAAGGATAGTTCAATAGGATATCTTTTGTAAGGGCATGATTTTAATATGCCTATATACATACATACACATATGTACACACAATTATATATACATATTACATACATACACAATTGTGTGTGTGTGTGAAAAGTAATGGTTGTGCTTCATTGAAAGGGATGAGAGGGCCTACCTACAATGACCATCTTTGAAGAATCCCACCATGAAATGATAATGCTTTTATCATTTCAGACTCAGTGATACAATAAAATGAAGAAGACAAACATAAAGCTTCCAAAGTTGTGAAGACTTGAGTTTCTCTTTCATTCCCCACACTGTTCCCTGAAATGCACTCATATCCCCCAATTCAGTTGATGCATCTTACCATTCTTAACTTTCACATATACGCCACTCTTGTACTTACAAAGCACACATATTATTCATTATGATCTGTACATATCTTGTTTCAAACACACACACGTGCGAACACACGAGAGCACACACACATGATACACCCTCCAATTCTAAAACAGGGAAATTCCTAATACGAAATTTAGATCTAAAAGGTAGGACATATAGTAATGCTAACTGGTAATTCATGAAAATCATTACGGAGCCCCAAAGAAGTAATGTAATCAATAAAAAGTTCCACAATAAGTGATTAGCACATAGAGTAAGTTTTATTACAGGAAATGATGACAATATATATCTATACTTCTCATATCATCATTTGATGATATTTACAATTTTGGTGATTGCATTCCTTATCTAATGAGATCTTTTGGTCAATAATACATCATGAATCATGGTTATTGATAAAGTACAATAGCGTTGTATAATTCATATAGTCAACTCCACCTAATTGGGATAAAACTTTTATGTTTTTGTTTTTGTTATTATTACCTTTGTTCCTAAATATAAATATAAGATCACTTTCATAATTTGATTAGATTAAGTATGTTAATTAAGTTAGCTATTATCATATGTATTACTAATTCACCTAAATTATATAACTTTATTTTCACTCTTCATCTCTTATTTGTTTATTATCGATAAGTATTACAAGGTTAATTTTGGAAAAAGTTGAGAAAAGTTAGAAAATGATCTTATATTTAATAATAAATTAAAATGTAAAAGTAATTTTATATTTAGGAATGGAGGGAGTATACCTTAAGTGTAGTACATACTCTTGCCTCTCGTTGGATGGGAGTTACATAATATGTTTCTAGGAATAACACCATTATTATATTTAATAATAATAAAATATTAAAACAATTGACATTTTTTTAAAGAGATAAACTTTTCTTAATATGCGGCAATTAGTCAGAATTACTCCATTCTATTTCTAAGACTACTGAAGAGTGGTTATGTGTGTCTATATGTGTAGGCAATACATCATAGAGAATAAGAATCCAACTCTGTGAAGCTTATGCATGAAGTGTTGTCCATGTGACTGTCAACCCATCCTTTAGTGGATCAACAATATGTTTATGATGACAAATTAGAGTTTAAAGGCAGAATGCATTTTTTTTATACACAAGGCAGAATGCATTTAGAAAATAGTGTTTATACATAGAGAAATTTTTTCATATAATTGTTACAATTTTATTAACAGTATTAATTATAAATTGTTTTTTTAACGAGGCGAGAGTATTATGATGAGGGCCAGAAAACGATGTCTGGGTTCCATTGACCTCTAATTATTGACAACTTTACATAATACTTAGTGACTTGTAATTTCATATACTTAGCACGCAGCTTTGGAATAGAATATATACGATACAAGTGTTCCTATCCTTTGAATTATAGACGAACCAAACCCCTTTACTAATTCCTTAATAAAAAAGAATGCTTAAGTGCTAATATAATGGAAAAAAGAGTAATATGAATGTTCGCTCGCTATTGATGGGACAAAACTAAGTACTAAAAAATTCCTTGTAAATAATGTTGTTTGTAGCCATCATTTCCATCCACAGATGTGTTATGGACGAATTTCTTAAGGCCACTCATTGTCCTAACTCTAGATAAACCTACATAGAGCTAACCATATGTAGTGCTAACTTTCATTAATTGTCATTGCAAATGAAATTGACACTAGGAATTGTCTTCTCATTTTTAATGGCCACCGGATCTCAGATGGATTCAGTCCATTCAGTGGATCAAGACCTTCTCATTTCGGTGCAAACCATTCAATGTAATTGTTTCAATGACAGAAGCACCCAACTTAGTGATGCGTATACGTATGTCTTTGCATAGTCTAGATGATTGGTCAATGTTTATGAGCAACATTATAAGTTCTCAATTTATAAGTGCTAACTTATGTGGAGGAAGACCTCAGCCTTTAATTGTGTTTTGGAACTCGGTATACATATTTTCAAACCCATCAACACCTTCATTTGCAAACTGATTCACAACTTTGCCCTGGAAGTAACAAAGAGAGGACATAGTTATTTAGTTCGTTGACAACATTATAATTGATTGTAGGAGTAAGTATAGCCTTGTCATTGAAGTATTGATTGGTATCTAAATTATGTCCAGTAGGTTTGCGCAAGTTGATGCCAGGCGATAGGCTAAAAGAAGGAATATATTCTCCACTAAATACCCTCTCTCTTTGTTTGAACTGACCACTAAATCCCCTCACACAAATACTTTTACGCGTTTGCGTGCAAGACTTTGGCCACTAGGTACTTACATTTCGCCTTCAAAACATAGCATTAATTTATAATTGTGTGAACCTTGTATTCTTAGAGCGAAGTGGAATATATATAAGGGTGGAATTATAGAGTTATGAAATTTCCAAATAAGGCTATAAAGTTTAAAAATTTCTTTATCTTACTACTACTTCCGTTCCCAAATATAAGATAATTTCCCCTAATTTGATTAGAGTAAGATGGTAGTTAAGTTATAATTACATGTTATTATCAATTTTCCCAAACCATATACCTTTATCCCACCCTCCAAGTATTGTGAGGTTAATTTGGGAAAAAATTGAGAAAAATTAGAAAGTGATACTCCCTCCGTTCCTAAATATAAGAGCACTTTGACTTTTTTGGAGAATCCTAAGAAAGCAAAATGAACAATTTACTCATAACATATTTTAAATATTATTAGATCATATGTAAGTTCACAAGTCAAATAAACTAGTTTAGTGAAAAAATTTGGAAAAATCAATTTTTAATTACCCTATTTTGCTTTCTTAGGATTCTCCAAAAAAGTCAAAGTGTTCTTATATTTAGGAACGGAGGGAGTATTATAATTAGGAACAAATTGAAATGTGAAAGTGATCTTATATTTAAGAACAGAGGGAGTATGTTAAAAGCAACTTTTAAATAAAGTGATATACATACCCATGGCAAAAAAATAAAGGGCGAATACCCAAAAACGATACACAACTATTGGCCAAGGAACAAAAATAGTACATAACTCACTACTAGAAAATAGGTTTTTCACGACCATAAGTAACACGTAAAAAGCCAATGTTGGTCGTTGATAAAAAACGCGGTGGCATAATATGTAAATAACTGTCCAGGCGGAGCCTTTCTACGACCACACTTTCATATGTGGTCGTGGAAAGTGCACCTTCCACGACCACACTCTTGTGAGTGTGGTCGTGGAAGGCTGCTGACCCTTCCACGACCACAATTTGAATATTGTGGTCGTGGAAGGGTCACCTTCCACGACCACAGTTTTAATACTGTGGTCGTGGAAGGTAACCCTTCCACGACCACAATATTCACATTGTGGTCGTGGAAGGGTCAGCACCTTCCACGACCACACTCTCAAGAGTGTGGTCGTGGAAGGTGCACTTTCCACGACCACACTTACAAGAGTGTGGTCGTGGAAAGTGGGAAAATTTCTGGCGCGATATCCAATTTTTATTTCCCTCCAACAATTTCTCTCTTCTTCGACTCTTCACTCACTTTCTCTCTTCACTCGCCGCCGTCTCCTTCCCTCTCGCGAGTTGTTCCCTCAACTCTCCGCCCTCTCCTTCCGCCGCCTCCTCCCTTTCTTCCCGCCGTCTTCATCTTCGCCTCACTCCGCTGCCGCCTTCCCCTTCACTCTCGGCCCCCTTCACTCGGCCGCCTCTCTCTTCACTCCGCCTCCGCCTTCCCCTTCACTCTGCCTCCGCCTTCCCCTTCACTCTCGGCCGATGCCGCCTCTATTACTCTCTCACTCCGCCACCGCTCACTTCAGGTGAGTAGGTCATTATTTTTTTTATTTTTTATTTTTTATTTTTTTTATTTGCTTCCAAATCTTTATGAATGTCATTCTTGTGTAATAGATTCTACATTGGAAATTATTGTTACTCCTTACTGCCATTACTGAATGAAAAAGGGACTAAAAGGCTTGTGTTCGATGCTGCTCAAGAAGCTCAACCACCAATTCTTCTCCCAAAGGTACTAAAGTTGTCTATGAATTGACCTTTATTAACAATGTTATTGATATATGTTTGTATAGTCAGACTTCGATTCAAGTTATAAACGTAAAGGTAAACGCAATTTTTATATTCATTTTCATGTATATTGCTTTTAGCCATACCCGAACTACTATGATATTGCTGATATTATCTTGTGATTTATCAGTGTCCAATCCAGCGGGGCTCTACAGAGTGCAGATATTATGTCTGCAAATACATGCCGGATATTGTATATCAAGATTTTATTAAACAAGGGAGGAAATTCCAAAAGGTATGCACGCTTCTAACATATATCTCCAAGAAAATAGTGATTTCTAATTGTAAGTGGTACTTGTCTTGTCTTTTATAATATTGTTTAATTATGTTGCAGCTTTTGGAGGGACTGTATGGATTTAGTACCGACCCGTTTAAACAAGATGAGGAGATTGACTTGGTACGAAACGCACTTGCAGAATTTTTAATCACTATGTG
Source organism: Mimosa pudica (assembly GCA_029929735.1). Taxonomy (NCBI): domain Eukaryota; kingdom Viridiplantae; phylum Streptophyta; class Magnoliopsida; order Fabales; family Fabaceae; genus Mimosa; species Mimosa pudica. The sequence continues at coordinate 6,763,352 of JAKELP010000035.1, forward strand.
AGGCAGAACTTGTATAGGCTTGTTATACGTTTAAGCAGTAATCTTAGTATAGACATGTGCTTGTCTTGGCATAGATTGTTGTAGCTGAATTTTGAACTTATTACTAGTAAGACAAAGATATAAAACTTAGATTATGCCTTTTGTATTTTGTTGTCTAAGTAAGGTAATATTTATGGGATACGTTTTTGCAATTGAGCTAGTATTCTGTATTGTGCAGTTGTATATGATTTATGGTGCTGTATTGAAAGTGGTTTGTAAATTGATCTGCAAGAATGCAGATGACTAAACAATGCAGTTGCTAAATATATAAAAAAAAGAGCAACCTTTCACGACCATATTTTCGTAATTGTGGTCGTGAAAAGCCTCCCAGGAGGCTTTTCACGACCACAATTTAACAATTGTGGTCATGATAGGGGATACCTATCACGACCACAATTGTTAAATTGTGGTCGTGAAAGCTTCCCAGGAGGCTTTTCACGACCACAATTTAATAATTGTGGTCGTGAAAGCCTCCCAGGAGGCTTTTCACGACCACAATGTAACAATTGTGGTCGTGATAGGGGATACCTATCACGACCACAATTGTTAAATTGTGGTCGTGAAAGCCTCTTAGGAGGCACCTAAACTAGGTGTCTCCTAAGAGGCTTTCACGACCACAGTTACATAACTGTGGTCGTGATAGGTGCTACCTATCACGACCACAAAAATGTGGTCGTGAAAAACACACTTTTTTACGACGCGGGATTCCACGACCACCTATTTCTGGTCGTGAAAAGCCCAATATTGTGGTCGTGAAAGACCTTATTTCCAGTAGTGACTATTCTAATGTACACAAATGATACTCAACTTTTACCATGTGATCAAAAATGATATTTTCACTAATATAACAATAATATTAGACATAAAAAGTCCAAAATGCACTTATAAATTAATCGTCGTCCAGTAAAAGTTTATTTGATTATAAGGGTATTTTGGACATTTCATGTCTAATACTATTGTCATGTTAGTGAAAATATCATTTTTGATCACATGGTAAAAGTTGGGTATCATTTTTGTACCTTGGAATATTTATGTACTATATTTGTTCCTTAACCAATAGTTATGTATCATTTTTGGGTCTTTGCCCAAAAATAAAAGATAGGAAGATACATATCTATATACCATTACATACAAACATAAACAAAAGTTTTGAACACCATCCACTAGCTACCTTCTTTAGAGACTATGACAGCATATTATAATTGAATTACTCGAACCACTCCTTATTTCTTTTGGTTGGAACAATGCCAGTGACACGTTCAATTATTTCCAATAGTTCATTATGCCTTGTTTTTGTCCAGACATTTCAATTTTTATGCCTTAATATTCTTAATAATTTAGTAAAGAATAAAGAGTCACTTTAACTTCAAGATCCAGCCTTAAAATTTAATAATCACATATTACTTCCCATATCCTAGCCATAATTTACTCACTACAAAAAAAATAGTGAATTTCTCGTAGAATTATATATGGAATCCATCATAAAATGGACTGTTAATTACTAAAAAATTAACTACAGAATCTCTCTTTTAACCACATAATTTTGTCTTTACTGGGAAATTTCGTGGCTAAATAATGTTGCTAATTTACTGTTTGTTAACATATAGTGAATCAAGAAAAGAATAATTCCAACTTTTCTTTTGTAATCTTTCATGAATTAATGTCTAGCCATTTTATGCGTCTCAATTCAAGAGTCATGCAACTTGTGAAACTATTACTATTGCCACTCTCAATTAATTAATATTATTATTAACACCTGTATCAGCTACGCTGACTTAAAACCTAAAAATAGTTATGTAAGAAGTAATTAGAAAGAAGTGAATGAGAGAAAGAGAGAATGAACTGCTCTAGGTAAATAGTTATGTAAGTGAAAAGACAATGGCAGGAGAGCTTACATACAAGATGTTGCGTGTGGGATATGGCACTATAATAAAACATCTCACTTTTCCCAAAGAGTGTTGAATGAGTTATCATTGTGAATCAGGTAAAAAAGACATAATTAGGAATTTAATTAATTCAATTAGTATGACTATATTGACTATTGACTAAAACTTAGTCTTAAAATTTACCTAAATCATGATTATGATGAATCTAAGTGACTCTTTTTTTAATTCAACTAAGAGTTAAAATAAAAAAAAATACACGTATTTTTTACAAATATCACACTGCACCAATTTTTTGGATAAAAAATGCACATAAGTTTTATATTTAGTTGGGAAAATACTCGATAAAGTACTACGTTTATGAAAAAGTATAATGAAGATACTCAAATTTGCATGAGCACAAGTTAGGTACTAGGGATTAATTTAGTACTATGAAATATTGGTGAATGACCCATATGCCACCTACCACAAACATCTCCAATCCCAGCCCAGCACACATAAAACTCATCTCTCCCCCTCCATCACACAAACTCACCTCCCCTCCACCCGACGCACGAAACTTATCGGAGATTTGTTGTACAAAGGAGGGGAGGTGAGTTTGTGCTATGTTTTGGGCAAGGAGTGTGGATATTTGTGGTAGAGGCATATGGGTCATTCACCAACATTTGATAAACTAAATCAATTCCTGTTTCATATCTTGTCCTTATGCAAATTTGAGTACCTTTATTATCCTTTTGCATATATAAAATACTTTTTTTGGTATTTTCCCAACTAAATATAAAAACTTAAGTGTATTTTTTATCCAAAATATTTGGTGTTGCATGATCATTTGTGAAAAGCACATGTGTACTTTTTTTTTATCTTAACCCTTAATTGAATTAAGAAAAAGATTTACTTAAGATTCATAATCATGACTTTGGTGAATATTAGGACTAATTTTTAGTCAATAATCAATGTAGTCATATACTTGTACTAATTGATTTAATTATATTTCTAATCATGTCTTATTTATCGATTTAACCGGTTTCTAATCGCCTTAAAGGTTAAATGTTCATTTTAAACCAAAGATTGCAACACAGTGGCACAACCTCGGGTCGTCTCTAAGGAGTCTTTCTATACTACCCTAGTTAACTAGATGCAATCAAAAGCAATAAAAGGGGACATGAGTTTTTAAATATTTTTAGTACAACTAATTGGATGCAATAAGATTAAATCCTGAACTATTATTTTTTTTGGTGTTTTATGTCAACATAATTGAAATAAAATGTGAATGTAAGCTTCCTTGATCATTGAATCCATTAGTTATCCTTGCTTCAATATGATTGAGTTTACTTCCTTCCTTTACTAAGTACTTAGGCTTGTGAGAAGAAATGTTCCCCAAATAATGTTTCTAGTTATACCTAGACTTATCTATTCACCTAGACTAGTCTAGTTCACTAGCTACATTATAATTGGCACCTAATATGCATCATACTTTGCTTAAGGCATTCTCAATTCTTAATTGACAAGGCTAGCAACCTAAAGGTCAATCAAGAGTTTAAAACACATGAGTAATAAAATAAAGCTAACAATAGGCTAACAATAATTCAACCACATCTTAAAGCACAAACATAATACAAATCTCAATATTAAATTGTAGTAACCAAAATACAACTCCATAAAATTGCAAATCATAATTTCTAGAAACCTAGGTACCATAATATACAATAATAAAGAGAATAAAAACGAAACTAAAGAAAGAGGAAACTCCCTAGTAGCTCAAAGAACTTCAGCTAACTTCAACAATCACCAAGGAACTAAGGATAAACTGCTCATGACAATGAGATTACCTCCACCAAAATAGATCACACTCACGACCATCACAGAAATCTGTTGTGGAGACACTTATTATAGTGTATGAATCTTTGGAAATGGAGAGTGGATGGAGGTGGAAATGGCCGACGGCAGTGGGTGGCAGAGGCGAACGCCGTCAACGGAGGTGGATGAAGTTAGTTGATGGTGATGGTATGTGATGAAATGATGTTGTTCTGCGATCTCTTTGTCTCCTATCTCCTCTTCATGTTCTCTTTGAGGTTTTAGGGAATTCCAGGGCTAAAGGGACTGTTTGGTTGATCAATCAAAGCCCTAAATCTAATGATTTAGATAGGTTGTCCAAGTGAACTTAGAAACAAGACCCATACTTTTATAATCTCCATTTAGAAAAATAGGAAAATAATACCAGAAATTTATATCTCATCTTTACCCTCCAATAATCTCCTTATTCCCCAATTTGTCCTTGACCAATACAAACAAGCAGTCTTATAACACCAAATTGTAATTTTCCAAAATTCGAGAACTAAATTGCAGTTTCTGAAATTCAGGCCTTATATCTTTAAAACATCCTGCAATGAACAAATTCAAGCACAATTGTAATATCTCAAGTCCCAAAATTTTAAATGCATGAGTTTAATCCTTAAAATGATCAATTTAGCACTAAAATGCAAATAACTTAATGCATCAAAACTTAATGTATAAAAATGATTAAATCAATTATATATCTTAAGCTTGTGCCTTAGACGTCATTGGACCACTTGACATCATAGTTTTCTGCCAAGTGTCCTCGTTGCATAAATTTAAAAAAAAGAATTATATTTTGTTTGATTTAAAATTAAGCTAATCACCATTAATGCAAATTATTTGGACTACTAACAAAAAATCAATTTATATTTAGTTTGATCTTCAATTATGCTAATCACCATTAATGTGATTGAAATGTAATTAATTTGACATATTATACAATTTATGTCAAATTATATAATTTATATTTAATTTATATGCATAAATTAAAAAATGAATTATATTTCGTTTGATTTATATGCATAACTAAGTTCCATCTGCTGCCTTATGTGGTTGCCGTTTTTCCAGTGTTCTTCCGTATCAACATTTGCCTTGCTGCAGGGAACTTGCGGGCCCTGTTCTGCCTGGGAGTTGCTCATTCACTCTATGTTGGGGCATGCATGAGTGATTTATGTTGGGGCATGTATGAGTGATTTCTATTGGGACTTCAATTGGGACTTTCAACCACTACACCCACAATTTCTTTTCCATATTTTTGTCCTCTCTCTTGTCTCTAATCTATTGGGTTATATAAAAATTTTAATCTTTTCGGCTTTGAATCAAATTTCTGCATCTGAGACAAACTCATGGCCCTGTATCAACCTGAAGTTTAGGAGTTTGTTGTTAATGCTTCTTCTTCTGTTAACGTTGAACCTGAAGAGGAGGCTGTGGTGGACGAAAAAGCAGTGCTTGATCATATGGAGGAAGATCTTGTGAGTTCTGCCACTGTTTTTTGTGTCAAAATTGAATATAGGAGAGATGAAGAAGATGATGATGTGACAAAAAAAACTTAGACATGTATGATGAGGTGGCATGACATGTGGGATATGGGGGCAAATTGATACCATTTGTATATTTCAGAGGCAAATATGATACTAAAAAAACTTATAAGGCAAATTTGACCCTAGATCAAAACTTTCGTGGAAAATTTGATATTTAACCCATATTAATTAATTACCCATTTTTGGATATCGGAATTATTTTTCTTTCAAACAAAAAACTTATAATGGATTTTTTTGTTTAGAACCATTAGACATAATTATATGAGCTGATTAGATACAATTAATTTTTTGACCAGATTTCAGTGTACTATAAATCACAAATCACAAATCTGTCGACTAAAAAAACATAAAAATAGTTCAAGACAAGTTTGTTAACTATTAAGTCTCCATATAAAAATAATAAATATTTTATACTATCCGCATAATCTGAAGATGATTTGAAACAAATTGATGGCATGCACATAGTATGATATCAATCACATTCACGAATTTCACTCATTAGATTGTTTTGTCATTAATATGAATAACTTACAACTTTTGAGCTTTGAGATATTAATTCGTGTTAATTCAAACTTACTCTAAATAATGTAGTGTTTCAAATGAGGTTTTATTAGCGTTAATTGGTATAGTTAACGCCAAATAGTCTCGTAATTCGTATTAATTCAAACTTACTCTAAATAATGTAGTGTTTTAAATGAGGTTTATTTAGCGTTAATTGGTATAGTTAACGCCAAATAGTCTCGTAATTATGTTAATTGATACTTTCTCTAAATAACATACAATTAAAGTACTTATCAACACAAATTTGTGAGCAAATAATTGGCGAATCAACGTCTTAATTCACACATTATGCATACTCAACAATAATAACCAAATATGTGGTCAAAATAGATTTTGACTGACTTTGTTATCATAAAACAATGATTAATAATAAATTGACTTTCAAAACATGTTAATGCCTTATTAAGCCACATTTAACCTATTATAATGCCAAAATATAAAATATCTTTTAAAATCATTCGCACATACATCACTACTCAATTATTACCCAGGTTTATATTATGAGAAAGGCTAAAGTACTCATTTGATCCCTTATGTTTGCATCAAGTTTCAATTTAGTCCTTTATATTTGGAAAGTACACTTTTAGTCCTTTTTTGTTAACACCGTTAGTTTAACTTAACGGAAAATGCTAACTTAACAATTTTAAATGATTATTTTATAATGAAATTGGATCAAAAATGATAAATTTTGAAAATATAAGAATATTTACACTCAAATATTTTAATCTGAACATTTTTTCAGTATTTAATAATCATTTAAAATTGTTAATTTAACATTTTCCGTTAAGTTAAACTAACGGTGTTAACAAAAAAGGACTAAAAGTGTACTTTCCAAACATAAAGGACTAAATTGAAACTTGATGCAAACATAAGGGACCAAATGAATAGTTTAGCCTATGAGAAAATATGTTATTGTTTTCCAATTTCATTTATGTATATTATTTTAATTCAATTAAAAAAGGACGAATATAGATAGATTTATAAGTAAATTAAATACAATTAATTCTTTTAAAACTAAATCTTAGACAAAATCGATCTAGCTAAGTTTATTAGGGAATATATGATTCATTTCATTTTATTATGGAATTATTCTAAGGATTTATTGAGGAATTATTAAATAGAAAAAAAAAGAAAGACTTGTGATTTTGATTTTTGACCAAAGTTTAAAATATATATGTGATATAAATTGAAATTATTTGGAAATATCAACTACAAAAAATGTAGTCTAGGTGAACTTTTGAATGGGGGAGGTGCGTGCCCGAGGAAAATTTGTTTTTTTTTTCTGCATTGGGGGGTTGATAGGGGTTGGAGATGAAGATTGACTTTTCTTTGATTTTATACACGGGTGAATTTGATTGTTGAGCAAATTAAAAATATTTTATATTATTTTTTTAAAACAATTCATTGGAAGTAATCATAAATATTAGGGTGAAAATATACCTAATGGTTGGAAAACACCATAAATATCATTTTTAGGTGTATTAAGAAGATATATTTGTGTTAGTAAAAGGGCATTGGGGTTTTATTTTTATAGTAGTTCAAATATTACAAGCATTATAATTTCTATTTTATTTTCTAAAACATTTTAATTCGTGGTAGTCATATGTATATTGCACTTTAAATGCTTAGATAATTGTTTAGGGCTGAATCCAACAACTTGAAATGATGTTTTAAAAATTTGGAGTTAATTATTAGCATTTTGCATTTGAAAAATTTTCGTATTGAGATTTAGGAGAGCTGTGGTTACATTGTTAAAAAAGTTTCAAATAATAGCAAATAGGAGAATTAATATTTGGGGGTTGGGGGTGGTTTGGATGTAGGAAGTTAGGAATAAAGTTTGACTTTCTTTTATTTTTATGGGGAAGAAGGGGGTTTCGGACGGGATGTTAGAAATAAAGTTTGACTTTCTTCTGTTTTCATCCATGGGCTATTTTTATTCTCTATCAAGTTAAAAATCACTCTACAAATTTTATGTTTATTTATATACAAACTAACTTAACTTATGAATTGATATAGTATAACATAATAAAATGTTATATAATAATTAAATCGTTTGTCTTTTTTAATCTTCACAACTATATTAAGTGAGTGGGTATCTCTTTCAATATACAACACAAACTAATATATTTATAGTCTAAAATGCAAAACAACTAAATGAAGAATGTCCGTGCAACGCGCAGGGTCCATTCTAGTTTCCATATATTATCCTACGACAAGAGGTAATTTACTATAATTAATTAGTTAAAAAAGTAAAATAATCATGTGCAATCATTTACCTAATTCACAATGATGACTCAGTCAACACTCTTTGGGAAAAATGAGATGTCTTATTATACTGCCATATCCGACACGCAACATTCTATATAAAAGCTCTCCTGCAATTAGCTTTTCACTTACATTTTATTTGCTCAGAGCAATTCATTCTCTCTTTCACTCGATCTCTCACTTCTCACAACATGGCGAAGGGTGGTTTCTCTAAACTTCTTTCAATTGTTCTCATGATCACAGTTGTACTAGCAGGTATATATGGATTACCTGCTCTTCATTACCTTTTTTATACTCTTTAATTTATTTCTTCCTTACTATCTTCCATAGGAAAATTGTTGCAAAAGTTCTTTCTTTAAAGTAATTTCACTTGGTCCCTCGACCATTGTTATAGTAGAATATAATGGATGATGTTTTAGCGATCTTCTTTTTTGGAAAAAGTAATTATCCATCTTTCATATTTATAAGATAAACTTAATGAGTGATATGTGTGTGTGGATGCAGTGATGTCAACGTCAATATCAACAATGGCTAATGGATGCCTTTATAACAAGGAATGTTGGGTTGTGTGTGGAGGACCGCACAAAGGTTATTGTGATGGCGATGGTGATTGTCATTGTACACACAAGCAAAAGCTCCAGGATATCCATTCCAATCAGCCTCTTCATAAACATCATATCAATTAGCCTAAACTATCATGCTATTAGTTTTTGTTTTTATGGGACCCTATGTATGATTCAATTAGAAACATATGTCAACCTATTATTCTACTATTAATAAATAATCTTAACTTATGGTTCAGATCAAACGATTCGAAACAATATTATTTATTTTTTCCCATCTCTGATTTATAATATTGGGGTTTTGAAAGTTGGATCTCCTTGCTACTGAAGAGTATTTTCATAATTAGCTAGGTTTTTATAGCAGAGGTGTATAATTTTTTTAATGGTTTATCTTCCCAAACAAGGACATGGAAGTGGAACAACTTATGGAATAATTTTTTTAATGGCTTCTTCTCAACCAAGGACATGTGTGTTTCTAATAATAAATACCTAAATAAGATATGGAAGTACCATGATACTTTTGGGACTTAAAATTGGTTCTATTAATTTTAATGTAAAATACTTTTGTAGCCAAAATGTAAATGTATATTTATAAGAGGTTTGATCTAAGTTGCATAAATACACAGGTGATTGTGTCAAAGTTGAATTCAACACCATATTCTTTTCTTTGGGGCAAATGTGATTCTAACATTTTAAAACTAGGGGAAAATGCATCTCCACTAATATTTGTTAACGTAACAACCACTATGTTTTCCGTTAAGTTGGCATCTAGTGTTTATGTGACATACATAAATACCAATGAAATTATACCTAAAGTGAACCCAACACCATTTGCTTTTTTTTTTTGATAGTTTGATCGTGCAAGGGAGGATTTCAAGAGTTATTCTTTTCTTTTTTTAGCACCAACAAGAAATTCTAACTAAGGATCCTATGGATCGAAGAAAAATTCATGAACCTATACTATGAAAAATCAACTTCTTGACCCAAAGCTAAACAAAATTAAAGATGTGATCAACCGACAACCAGTACCAATCACTATCAACAACTGCAAATGATATGGATTTCGGAATTCAGGAAAAATAAAAAAAGAGGGTGAGTGAGTAAGCGAATTTCCAGGAGAAATCAAAATTTCCAGGCAGTAACAGAAGCAAACAACAAAAGAACTGATAAGGGGAAGTTCACTAGCTAAAACGATGATCATGCTAGACTATGAAAATCCAGCCAGAAAGGAGGAACTTGGAAAACCGAGCTTCAAGGTGGCTGAGATCTGCACTATGAGAGAGTGAGTGCTGACGATAGAGCTTCCTCACCCTATCATTTTCGCCATCTTTCTCTTCAAACCCAACCCCATGGTCGTTTAACACCCAATTTTGTCTGACCCCATAAAATATTAAAAATAATAACAATAAGGATAGTAAAAATCATCCATGTAGAATCATGATTGGTTAAATGACATATTCAAAATAAAGTTAACAATGATAATGAGTCATTGAGTTGGGATTGATGATTAAAAATATTTAAAAAATAAAAACAAAAAAAGCAGTTAAAAAATATTATCATTGTCTTAGAATAGGATATAAAAAATAAAACAAAAATCGAAAATAATGAAGAATGCATTGTACCCAACAGATTATTTTGATGTATGTGGAAAACTATAAGGGAATGATTTCAATTTGAATAGACATTGAATGAGTGTGGATGCTCTAGGGGAATTATGATATTTGACTATTATTGATAATTGATCCTCAATATTACATCCGAGAAAAATGAAAATTAGAAAAATATGAGAGAGCTTTAATGAGGCAAACCCTAGGTGTTGCTTATAAAAGGGACAGTACTTTGAAGGCGGCATCTTTGGAGAGAGAGACTAGGTTTTCAAGAGAGACGGCTAGGGATTTTCTTGGAGAGACTAGAATTTGGAGAAGAGAGAGGCAATAATATATTTAGAGAAGGAGCAAAAGAATAGGAGGAGTGAACTCGTTGCTCTACTCTTAATTTGGTTCTCAAACACCAATGAATGCCTACTTCTTTTGATGAATACCATGATCTTTAACATCAATGGCTAGAGAGTACATGTGATATCATATAGAATTTCTATCATTTCACATGGCTTATTTACTTTTCTCTTTCATTATTTGTCCAGATCATATATGCGACCTACACACCAAAATGACAATTTAATTAACAGGAAACTTAAGGACTGTTTCTGAAAATTAACGGTGATGTGTATTTCCCCCTTTTTTGAAATGTTAGAGTCACTTACAAGTTTGACCGAACAAGTCAATCATTTCAACTGTTTTACTTGAAATCTGATCTGACTTTTAAGACATTGATCATGAGAGAGAGAGAGAGAGAGAGAGAGAAGACAAGATGAGGACAACTACATGGGAGTAACATGGGAGAGGGACTTGGTTTTTCTCCACTTTAGTAGAGGTCTGTTGTAGTGGAGAGAGTTGACACGTGTCAATTCACAGTTTGTAGACTATTATTATGGCTAGTAAGATTTTTTATTATGCTTTTAATAAACTTAATTCATTATCAATTGGGGGTCATTTCCTATAATATGCCCAATTGGATAAAATTTATTTTCAAAAATCCTCTAGAGCCCAGGGACAGACCCTTAGTTGGTCATGTGTCAATAACTCTATCAACAAATTTTAAATTCCTAACCATAATAAATAGTCTACCGTTGTGAATTGTTCAGCTCAAATTTTGACATTTTAAATTAAATGAAATTTTCAACATTGGTGTTTTAAAAAAATTCAACACTGTTTTTTTTAAGAAATTAAATGCAAGACACTAGACACATGTTATCTCTCTTGACGGCAGTGGAGAGAAGCCAAGTCAATCAAATAGGAGAAAATACGCAAACAGAGAGACAACATAAAGGGAACGGACGCACTTGTCATTTTTTCTTAAACTTGCATATATATCACAAATTGATACCAATCACTCATATGTCCTTTTGATTATTGGAGTTAGGTATCTGGAATATTTAAATTCATTGTGTATTTATTAGACTTTTCCCATGTTTTAAATCTGTTGAAACTTGAAACTTGAAACAATTCCAGCATATACAAATATTGCAATTGCAGAGGGAAACGTCAACCACTTGATCTCATGGAAGCCATCTATAAGTGAAATAATAAAATACAGTTAAACCTCCAAGGCACATCAATAATGGAGACTCACCATAACTAATTGATCTCAAACCATGGGTGATGTGTGTAAAATATGATAAATAGGGCCCCTGACAATTCACTTTCTTCTCTTCTTTTTTTTTTTAAAAAAAATGTTTAGCTGCAATGGCCCCATTTTTAGGTGTGTTTTTTTTTTTTTTCTATTAGTGGCAAAGGTACAAAAATACATATATGTTATTGTTGACAAGATGTACCCAACAGATGTAATTTTTTTTGGAGTAAAGGTAAAGTAATTATTAAATTTCAAAACTGCTGCAAAAGTAACAATGATATTTCAAAGAGTTAAGGTGCAATTTTACCAATTGACTATTTACATAAGTGCACTCAACACAATTGACTAATTAAAGGTGCAAATATACCAATCAACATTTTAAGAATGTGCACATTTACCAAAACCATCAAATATGAGATAACTGCTGTTATGTTTGTGATGCATAAGCTTAGAGAAACACCTGGTAGTTTGACCCTTAATCTTAAGTAAAAATAATTAAATAATTAATTAGAATTGGAAAATGTAATTTATTCCATTTTTTTATGATTAAATAAATTTTTATTCATGATTTCTACATATTTAAATTTATTCATGATTAGATAAATTAGATGCAGCCACGTATGAATCCTAACAAACTTATCAAAATTGCAAGAATCGCAAATCTGGACCGGAAGAAATTGCAAGTTTGGAGTTCATGCTTATTCTGATTTACGGCTTCACGCTTTCGTTTTCCTTATCGATGATTTTTATTTCGTGTTTCATCTGATTGCTTACATTTTTCTTTCATTAATTAATTGATTGCTTATATTTTTCTTTTATTAATTAATTGATACTTATATTTTTCTATATTAGCAAAATTAGTGCCTCCATGTCATTAAAAATTTACAGCTGGTGATTACTTGTTTGCCACGTAAAAATAATAGGCCATATCTCCAGCTTGATTAAAATTAAACTGCCAACATGGTTAAAATTAACGGTTTTGATAAATGTGCAAATGCTTAAAATATTGGTTGATATATTTGCACCTTTAATTAGCCATTTGTGTTGAGTGTTCTGATAAAAAAAATTGTGCTAAGTGCACTTTTACTAATAGTCCATTGGTAAAATTGCACTTTAACTTCATTTCAAAAATTATTGATACATTTGCCACAGTTTTAAAATGTCATATTGGTTCCATCATTAATAATAGGGTTAAGGTGCATTTTTATTACTCTAGAATATAGCAAAGTGCACTTAACATAATACACAATATTGTGGTCCATTTGTGGTAACCAAGAATTATTTTCGTGGCTTATTTAGTAACGACGTTAAATAAGTTAAGTTTGACCGTTATGTGTCAAATTTTGACCGTTAAATTGTGGGGTAAATGAGCATTTTCAGTACTCTAGAATATAGAAGGGGCATCAAGCATAATATACAATATTTAAACACCATAAACAACTAAGTCACAATATTATTCAAAGTGTCAAATAATTAAACACTACAAAGTTATAAAGATCCATAGACTATCCTAGTATCATGAATGTATAAACTAATAAGTCATTAGTATTTTACATATATAAAAAATGTAAGCAAGGAATCATAAACTAAACAGGTTGGCCTTACTGAGTTAAAACGGGTTGGTCATACTGGCTCGACACAAATTAAAACGGGTTGGTCATACTGGCTTGACCCAAATTAATGACCTTATGATGTAATAGAAGAAGAGTTACTTCTATCTGATTACATAGTTATAAACTTAAAATAATGTTCGTTGAATTGTCATTTCAATTTACATATATCACATCATTATGTCACATTAGAAAAGTGAGTTTTAACTAACGAATTACTAGATAAGCATTGAAAATAATTCTTAGTTATCACAAAAGGACCAAAATATTGTATATTATGTTTGGTGCTCCTTCTATATTCTATAGTACTGAAAATGCTCCTTTACCCCACAATTTAACGGTCAAAATTTGACACATAACGGTCAAACTTAACTTATTTAACGTCGTTACTAAATAAGCCACGAAAATAATTCTTGGTTACCACAAATGGACCACAATATTGTGTATTATGTTAAGTGCACTTTGCTATATTCTAGAGTACTAAAAATGCACCTTAACCCTTAATAATATCTATATTTTATTAGAACAAATAAAACTCATAGTTAATCAATATTTCTGATTTGTTGTATAGAGTCCCGTGTTTCCCACAGCTCAGTCATTATATTAAATAAGATCAGATCAAGGGAAAATTAATTCCAAGTCCCTTTGTAAGGGACATAATATGGAAAAAGTCTCAAAAATTGAAAAAATTAAAGTAGAGTCCCAACTTTTCAAAATAATTAAAGTAGAATCTCTTTTTGAAAATGCGTGCCCCACAATAAATAATAAAATAATCTCACACTCTCTCCTCTCTCTACTCTTCTTTAATTATTTTATTATTTATTGTGGAGCCCGCATTTTCAAAATAATTAAAGTAGAGTCCAATCTGAAAAGTTGGGACTCTACTTTAATTTTTTCAATTTTTGAGACTTTTTCCATATTATGTCCCTTACAAGGGACTTGGAATTAATTTTCCCTAAGATTCAATAACCCAGAATTTATCGAAATAATCATTATTAACTTGGCTAAAAAAGCATTATTAACTTTTTTTTTTTGATAAGAAAAAAGCATTATTAACTTTATCATTAATTACTTATTAAAATCCTTCATAATATAACATTATTAATAAAAAAATCATTACTTAGCAAGCTAAGCTAACTATTAGCCTCTAAATTAAAAATCATAATATATGTCTTTTTTCCCAATTTTAGATGTTATAATATACAATTATGACAACTAAACAATTAAGATTCATTGATAAAAAAAAATTAAGATTCAAGATATTCAATATAAATATTAAATAAAATTTTCAATATAATTATCTTATTTTTATATCATGTGTCTATTAAAAATAAGTTTTCAAGAAATCTAGTTGGTTGACGTGAATTGTAAGTACTCTCATCCCTTAAGCAAGTAGTTGAGGTTCAATTTTAGCCTTTGCGAATGAAGCAGATTCACATGTCAGCTGTCTACCCCTATATGAGATTTCAGAACAGCGAGAGATTAGTCTCACTTGACATGCATGTAGCGATATCACTTGGTTAACCAAAAAATAAGTTTATGAGAAAAGTAAGAAGAATGGAATATGAACCATATACATATATTTTGTGTGGCTAACGTTAAAGCAAAATCAAGATAAAGCTACAGCAATTGTAGAGACAAACACTAGCCACTTCTTTCCATGGAAACCATCCGAGTGATATCCACCACTACAGTCAAAGCTCGAAGGCACGTTAATAATGGCGACACACCACAACTAATTGATCTCAATCCATGGGATCTTCAGTATCTAATGCTTGAATATGCTGAGAAGGGACTTCTTTTTCAGAAACCTTCTTCTTCATCATCATTTGAACACAAGGAGAAAGTGATCCAACACCTGAAGGACTCACTTTCCTCGGCCCTCGACTTCTATCCACCCGTCGCAGGCCGTCTTTCCATCGTCCCCAACGACGATGACAGCGAAACCTCCTCCGTCTTCATCACTTGTAACAATGCAGGAGTAAGCTTTGTTCATGCCATTGCAGAGAACACTACAATTGCTCATATTGTTGAACCCACTTATGTCCCTCAAATTCTCTACTCATTCTTCCCTGCAAGAAACTTCAAAAACTTTGAAGGAACTCATGTCCCATTGATGGTGATTCAAGTCACTGAGCTAGTTGATGGAATCTTCATTGGTTGCTCAACAAACCATAGTCTTATTGATGCAAAGCCACGTTGGGATTTCTGGAATTCTTGGGCAAATATCTCTAGAAATAGTTTGGAACATATTGGATTAGATTCAAAGCTTGCAACTTTTGAAAGATGGTTTCCTAATGACAATATTGAACGTCCCGTGCGCATTCCATTCAAAGAAATGATGGATAAGTATAGTAAGACGTCCATGGATTCAGTTCAGCCACCACAATTCTCTAGGAGGACATTTCATTTCAAAAGGGAAAAAATTGCTGAACTTGAAGAAAAGGTTAATTCAGAGGTAGAAGGTAATAATGTCAATGGCAACAAAATCTCATCCTTGCAAGCTGTTGTTGCCCATGTTTGGAGATCAGTGATAAGAAATCAGAATCTTAATGTGGAAGAGGAAATCACTTATAGGTTCAACATATCTGCTAGGACTATAGTTTCTGACCCACCTATTCCAGATGACTATTTTGGAATCACCATGCAATCCAACACTGTGACGATGAAAGTGGGAGACTTACTGGGAGATGGTGGCCTTGGGAAATTTGCTTTGGAGATGAACAAGGCAAGCTCATTATGCACAGAAGAGAAGATCAAGAGGGATTTTGAAGGTTGGGTTCAAAACCCAAAAATGCGTTCACAACGTGCCACACTTGGGAAGTTTATGGCAACTAGTGGCTCCCCAAAATGCAACTTTTATGAGATTGACTTCGGTTGGGGAAGGCCTGTTACGGTTCACCTTGGCCCTTCCAATACAAAATGTTGGAAGGTGGCAACCGATGCCGGTGCCGAAGAAGGTAGCTTTGATTTTGAAATGTGTGCTTCCTATGAAATACTAGAAGCTATGGGGAGGGACTTTGAGTTCATGAATATGGTCTCATAATAGCACTAGATAAAAGGGGATTAGGGACACAATTATTTCGGTCAAGAAGAAATTTTGTAGTTAATTAAGGGATTATGTCTCTAATTATTTAGCAATGGTCTATTCTAAAAAAAGTAGGCGGCTTATTTTGTCGTTAATTCATTGTTTTTGGTGTAGAGGGGGCTATCGAATAAGCCAATGTACACATGTACTAGGATTGAAGATGATCTTTAACGAAGGAGAGCTTTATGTGCTGTTTTTATGCAGAAATTAAATTTCTTGTGTTTGTTCTAGAGGGTTTTTCCAAAATGTTTTTACATAGTTTATGCTATGTTGACTTATATTTAAGTTTTTTTTTCTATGTTTAAAATCTGTATTGTTGCGTTTGAAGGGAAATTTTCCTTCATTTGTGATTGTATTTACATTAAGATCAATTATAATTAATATAGGTACAGCCAGAGGATTCAACAATCACATTATCATTAGCTAGTGTTGCATAGTTTTTCTGTGTACATCACAAATTTTCAAGTTGTTGCTTTCTTTGGAAGGAACTCATTTTGAAATTGGTTTAAGGTTTTTGAAAATTTGATGAATTTTTTGGGTTCAACAAAATTGGTTTCACTTACAACTACGGAACTCCTACAATGGCTAATGGTTTGGATGAAGAAGAACAGATTGAGAATTGATTGCCATAATTGAAACGTGTGTCTCTCACATGACTACAAAGTAAATTTGGATTACTGGGTTGTGTACATAAAAATAAAAAAAGTTTGGATTATATTAATTATCACCAAAATATGATTGGTGAATTCTAAAATAAGGGACATAGTATACTCCCTTCGGTCCTAAATATAAGACCTAAATAACTTTTTTTGGAGATGTTAAGACTACAAAATATGTTATTAAAATTATGACATATTTGATATATTTTTAGATTAGTCATTAGTTCATAGGTTAAATAAACTAGGTTAAAGGGAAAAATTAGGTAAATCAATTTATAATTGACTTATATTTTGCTTTTTTAGGATTTTTCAAAAAAGTAAACTAGGTCTTATATTTAGGATAGGAGGGAGTACATTATATAATTCTTCTTGTCTTGACCGAATTGAGGCTAATTGCTTCAAGCCATCAATCGGCATGAATTTCTTCAATAGGTTTTTGATATTTGACTAGTATTTAATCGTGGTATAGTTGCAATTCCATTATATTCTCTATCTTCAATTGAATTTTCATTTCTAAGGCTCTGTTCCATCCTAATTGACTTATTATGATCAGATTAAATTTATTGGTTAACTTAGCTAAATAGTCCCTCAGGTTCTTATTATATGACACAACTACCTACAATATTTGGTCTTTAATATAAGGAATCAATCATTGCATTAAATGTTCTTTTTCCATATTACCTCAGTCATTAATGGAGATTAAAAATTAAAAATATGAAGCATTTCATTTAATGAAGGATAAAGTTGGAAAAAAAAAACAAATTTAACCTAAATTTAAGACTCAAGTATCATTCATTGGTTTATGAGAATTAGTAGTAAGTTTTTTTTTACCTGATAGAAATGAGTAGTTTTTTTTGGCCAACTGAAATGAGTAGTTTTTTTTTGTCCAACTGAAATGAGTAGTTGATACTTAGGCTCATGCCTTATAATATAAGGACTGTATGGGGTACTCCATTAATGATGTTATACTTATAACTTAAAAATATTCGTGTGTTACTTTTTGCTGACACAATATGTCTTTTCATGACCCTATCTCTTGACCTAATAGTAGTCAATACTCTCCAATAGTTGGCCGAGAGAAAGTCTCTGCCTCATTTTGTTGTCCCTGTGAGAAATGGAATATTTAGAGCTTGTTTGGTTCCATGAAATCAAAGAAAGTGAGTTGTAAATAATTGAAAAGTTAAGGGGTAATATGGTCATTTACATATATCTCGGGACCCACAAGTTTTCTCTCTCCATCTCACACTTATCATGGGGCCCACAAACTTTACTCTCTCATCATTACCCCTACTTTTCATCTCTTACCCTTTCCATTTCTAATTCTTTAGTTTGTTTCACACAACCAAACATACTCTATTGTGCATCGCGTCTGAACCTGGCAAGTAGAGTATGATTAATTGAAAGGAATGATAGGATCTACCTACAATGACCAGCTTTAACGAATGCTACCATGAAATTATAGTGCTTCAGCCATTTCAGACTTAGTGCGCTATAGTTCAACTTATTAATTATAAGGTTTAAAATTATGGATGTCATTATCTCAAAATATAAGCTTTATATTTTGTGTTTCTAGATATTTATTACATGTTTTGTCAATTTCATTTGTGTTTATCTTTTGAAACAGTTCATAGTTTCACCAAATCTCACCAAATCAGACTCTCTTATCTTACTCTATAAGCTTGTTTTATCTTGTAATCATTTTATTTTTAATGAAATTTTTTTTTTATATAAAAAATGCTACATAGGTGTTTAAGGTTTTCTGGACCTCTCTTGCCTCTTTCTCCAAGTCATTGGGTCATGGAAGTGGTAAATAAATATGTTTGTGTATGCGGCCCAACTTTGTTTTCCTTCTTCTTCATGGGTTCAATGTGGTGAGGCCCATCAACTTACTTTTCTCTTTATTAAGGCGGATGCTTCTTACTCACATATATATTGCTTTGACAAATGACAAGTCCAAGACAAATTGATTTAGTCTTCAATAGCCACATTGCAGACCTGGAAGAAATAAGGGAGATAAGATATGAAGACGTATTTCTTATTTTCTTGTGTATTATTTTTTTAATACTTTCACCTAAACTAAAATATTTTTCTTTTTCTACCAAGGATCAAAATTGCATCTTTAATCATGTTGATTGCCTCAATTAAGCACATAAAAATCATACAAACAAAGGATTCGTCACTTGTATGATCATATATTCATATCAACGTCCTCAGTTTAACAACCCACATTTCATGTTCATGATGTCCTTCAGAGTCCAACATTCACTACCATATAAAATTGTCGATCTTATACTAGTATGATAGAACTTCCCTTTAATCTTATGGGGTACTTTCCTATTACAAAGAGTCACAATAGCTTTCCCACATTTGCACCACCCAGCTTGGATTCCATAATTAACATCATCATCAATTTCATCATCTTATCATATAATTGATCTCAAGTATCTAAACTTTGTCATTTAAGGGAAAGTTTGATCTCTCAGTTTAACATCTAAATAATCTCTAAGTTGTCTATCAATGAAATCACATTGCACATATTCTGACTTACTCCTACTTAGACGGAAAGTCTTCGACTCCTAAGTGTTTTTCGATATCTCTAATTTAGTTTTAACCTCTTCTCTTAATTTTGCTAAAAAGTATTGTATCATCTGCAAAAGCGTGCATATAATATATCTTATTTTTAATTTGGCTACATCAAGGATCACCTTTAAACCTGTATTTGTATAACTCAGTTCTAGATGTCCAATTACATTTAGTTAGATTAGGTAAATCATTGGAATCCTTGCGAATGATTTGGGATCGCACCATTTATTGAAATTACTGGCTTTATAGAAAATATTGTATTTAATCCCAGAGAATTGTGGACAAAGGTTAAATCAATAGTAAGATATTTCATCAACAAGATAAATTCCAAATACAAAAAGAAATTTTGATTACAATTACCATTATTTAGCCTACCTCAAATTATATCTCCTTTTTTATAACGTTCAAATTATATCTCATTGCCGCATAACATAAAACTTCTTTAATTTATTCTTCTTGTTCCAAAACCTTGAATAAAATTAATCAAATGCAAGTTATTAGATCATAACACAATTTAATGAAGTAATGTAATTTTAGTTTAAGTGTGAAAAAACCCACCCTTTGTAATTTTAGTTTAAGAATGCTACTGATGACTCCCCATATATAGTGGTTTTTAGGAAATATTTTATTGTATTTGGGGAGTCATTAATTAAGTAATTAAGCGATTTTGTTGTGAATTGGAAAGAAATTAATTTGAGGATCATATGAGTGATTCTTTTGGAAAATCTGAAATTTAATTGAAATAGGAAACTTAATATATTAAAAGAATTATTTTGATGAGAAATTTCCTATTAATGAGATTATGTGATTGAGTCATTGTGATTATTTCCTATTTCTTTCTCTTCATGAATGCAGATTTAATGAAAAAGGAAATAAAGAGAAAGGGGTTTATTTGATTATGTGCATTCATCATACAAGAAAAGGAAAGGAAAGAAACTTAACATGAAAGGCAAAAGCAATATGGTGTTGGGCTATTTTATTATAAATATACACATGCAATTGAGGAGAAGAGGAGGCTAGATACAATACTTCCAATTTCCTAGAGCCTAGAGGAATACGCGCATCAAAAGAAAAAGAAAGGAAAGGGAACAACTGAAATACACACACCTAGCAAGAGAGGAAGAAGCAAGGAGTTTTGGCAGCTTGTGGGAGTCTTCAATCATAATACACACTCACGCATGAAGAGGCGCAAAAAGACGAAAGATGGATCAACTTTGAGTATCTCAAGAGCTGTTTGGTTCTTTGTTTCACTCTTTCTTATGATTTTATATTGGGTTTTGATTTCTTTTGGGATTGACTTAAACCCTATGTGTGACTAATTTCTTTTACAACCTAGAGTACTATGAACTTGTTTGTAACTTAGTATTTTATTTCCCACTATTTAGTCATGGTTAATTTAATTTAGTTTATTTAATCTTGCTTTTAGTGATTAACTTGTTTAGTGATTGATCACCATTAAACATGTTTAGGGAATTTAGAATTGGACTCGGAAGAGGGAATTTTAAATAGACCATGGGATTAAATAGTGTAGGATTGGATTTTAATCTGATTTGCGACTAGGATAGAAATATACCTAGAAGCCCTACATAGTCACATTAGAGCGGTACCGAGATTAATTAGCCTAGTAAATTAGTGCAAGACATTGTGTAATTAAGTTAGGCAAGGATGTAAGTTGACCGGAAGGCATTTATAGACACTAGTACTCTAAATTAGCTAGTTGAATTAATTCATAATTAATTTAGTGGGGAATAAAATCTAAGAAGCAGATAAAGGATTAGTGGCTCTAGGTTGTTCTTTTGACTCGTGAATTTCTTTTGTGTGAATATTTTATTTTATTTATTTTCTTAGATCATAGATAATTAAAATCAATTTTCTTGTATTTACTCAATTTGAATGAAAATAGGAGATCTAATGCCTAGTTATTAATTGTCTGAGTCTCTGTGGGATCGACCTTGATTTACCACTTTACTAAAATACGATCCGTACACTTGCGGATATTTTTATCAAAATTTTGGTAGCATCAAGTTTTTGGCGCCGTTGCCGGGGACTCAAGGCAATTAGTAATTAGAATTAGAAATTCTTGAGTAGTTTTAGCTTGAGTTTTTTTTCTTTTGGAAAAATAGAAATATGGACTTTTCGGAGCTTAATTATTATAAATGGTATCGATGTTATCACTGTGGAAATAATCATGTACCAGGAAATTGTCCATTTTTGCCTACCATAAATTGTATAGGAGATTATTTCATTAGGCAACAAACTTATATTAATAATTTTTCTAGGCCTAGTTGGAATTTTGAGCAAGATAAGTGTTGGAACCCACATTTAGATTCTTATTCACATGCAATAGACCCACCCTTCATATCTTATTCACATGTTCAAGGAAACGATTTTGAGGATGGTGAAATCTCTCGTAGAGAAGAAAGACTTGACAGATTAGAAAGATTAGTCATACATGTTTGATAATGCTAGAGGATAGTTTGAAATGGCAAGAGAAATGTTTCAAAAGGTTAGAATCAATTGAGACTAAGTTTGAATCAAGCACACAAAATATTGTAGTACATGTGAGTCAAATGCGCAAAGACCTTGAAGAATTAAAACAAAATCCCTCCTTTAATCATAGTTTCCTTTTGTTATCTAATGAGATTGAATATGATGAAGTTAAGGATAGGGATGACTTTAAAGTTGAAGAAGATTTAGAGGTTGTCTTAGAGCTTAAAACTGATTTAGAAGAAAGTGATGAGTGTCTAATTGATGTTCAAGATGTAAATTTAAATGCTTGTGATTCTGATATACATGTTGATGTGAGTGTTCCTGCTTTGGATTATTCTCCTATTACTGTTGTGACTCTTACTGATGAGAGTCAAATTGATTTTATTGGATGCTCATTATTCTTAGAAAGACATACATCTAATTGTTTGTATGAACATATTATAATTCCTTTGAAATCAGTGATTGCTTGTTCTTTGAAATTGTCTATGATTGAAAAGGCACAAGTAATTAGTTTGATTGATTACTTATACTGTTTGAAAAGGAATGAAAATGAGGTGATTATGGTGTTTGATACCTATGACTAAGAACTATTTGGAAAGTCTGGCTGAAGACTTTAAATTTAGCGCTTCTCGAGAGGCAACCCAAGGTTTTGGTATTTGATGTTTTGTTTTGAGTTTGTAGGATTTTTTTTCTTCTTTTGACCCCAAAGGATGCTTCAACTTGATCTTGATGGACTAGGAGCTAAGAGTGGAAATCGAGAAGAGGAAGGGGAGTATTCTTCTAACATTTTCTTGATATTATTTGACTGAGAATTATTTTGGTAATGAGTGATGGTGCTTATTGATATGTGCTTGTGTGATGATTAGTCTTGACTGTATTGCCTCTTAATTGAATTGCATGACTGATATGGAACTTGAAATAATTTTATCATTCCTACATTTGCTATGGATATTTTTGTAATTCCACTACTTGTGTTACATGTTCACATTGGGGACAATGTGACATTTAAGTGTGGGGGTATGAGGGTATCATTGTTCTCTAACGATTGTCCTCAAGCTTTCATTAAAAAAAATCTTTTTGCCAATTTTGGGATTGATTTGGATTTGAAACAATTGGATTTGATTAGACTTTGATCTCATCTTCTTTGAATGTAAGTGAAAAGGCAAGCTCTTTGCTTTAGATAAATTACTCTAGTATGTCAAAAAGCCCTGTGAGGAATTTGAGCCTTAAATTTATTCTTTCATGAGTGAGTACATCTATTGTAATTTCCCCTCTAGAACTTGTCTTGAATCTCTTTTGACGCTCAAATCTCTTGCATGCACAAAAATGATTAAGGCCTTCGTTTCATAGCCAGCTTAGCCAAATAGTCATCCTTTTTACATTATTTCCATTGCTTAGCCCCTTTGAGTCTGCTTCTCTTTTAAAAAGAAAGATTGCATATTTTAACCTTTGAATTCTTTTGATGCAATTTTTCATCTCTTATCTATTTCTTCCATTTACGCTTTGGAAAATGTTATGCTATATTCATATGAAAAATGGTGAAGGAATTAGAAAAGGAAAAGGGGAAACATAAGTGTTGAAGAAAGGAGAAAAAAAATAGAAGTGAAAAAAAAGAATAAAGGTGAAAAAAAAGTTGAAGGTGAAAAAGGAGAAGAAGAAAAAAAATCACACAAAGTGTGAAATAAAAAAAAAGGAAAAAGAAAAAGAAGATGATGAAAATAAAAAAAATTGAAGAATTGTGGAGTTCAAAAGAGTCAACCCCTATGTGTTTGTTATGTTATGTGATTCCTTCATTCTTTACTATAATTAAAATGGTTTAGCACTTTTCAAATATACCTCAATCTCATTTTCATTTCATTATCCTACCTTTTTCATTACAACCCTTAAAAGTTTTTTTGATTTGTGTGTGCATTGAGATATAAGAGTGGATATCGAGATGATAAACAAGCCTATGGTAGCTGGATTACATAGATGGAATTGAGTGAAACACAACCCCTATATACTTTGAGAGTAGAGTGTAAACACTTGACCAGTGAGGGACATGCTTTTGTGATTTATCTCTATCAAATTGATTGCCTTATTACTTGCATTTGGGGATGGTGAGAGATTTCTAAGAGGATTTAATTTTTGAAAGTTTGAATTGATTCCAACTTTGTGATGATAAAAACTTGATTTCATTTTTGTGCTAATGTGTTAACAATTTGAAATCTTGAGAACAAGATTTAATGCAAGTGTGGGGGTGTGATGACTCCCCATATTTAGTGGTTTTTAGGAAATATTTTATTGTATTTGGGGAGTCATTAATTAAGTAATTAAGTGATTTTGTTGTGAATTGGAAAGAAAGTAATTTGAGGATCATATGAGTTTTCTTTTGGAAAATCTGAAATTTAATTGAAATAGGAAACTTAATATATTAAAAGAATTATTTTGATGAGAAGTTTCCTATTAATGAGATTATATGATTGAGTCATTGTGATTATTTCCTATTTCTTTCTCTTCATGAATGCAGATTTAGTGAAAAAGGAAATAAAGAGAAAGTGGTTTATTTGATTATGTGCATTCATCATACAAGAAAAGGAAAGGAAAGAAACTTAACATGCAAGGCAAAGACAATATGGTGTTGGACTATTTTATTATAAATATACACATGCAATTGAGGAGAAGAGGAGGATAGATACAATACTTCCAATTTCCTAGAGCCTAGAGGAATACGCGCATCAAAAGAAAAAGAAAGGAAAGGGAACAACTGAAATACACACACCTAGCAAGAGAGGAAGAAGCAAGGAGTTTTGGCAGCTTGTGGGAGTCTTCAATCATAATACACACTCACGCATGAAGAGGCGCAAAAAGACGAAAGATGGATCAACTTTGAGTATCTCAAGAGCTGTTTGGTTCTTTGTTTCACTCTTTCTTATGATTTTATATTGGGTTTTGATTTCTTTTGGGATTGACTTGAACCCTATGTGTGACTAATTTCTTTTACAACCTAGAGTACTATGAACTTGTTTGTAACTTAGTATTTTATTTCCCACTATTTAGTCATGGTTAATTTAATTTAGTTTATTTAATCTTGCTTTTAGTGATTAACTTGTTTAGTGCTTGATCACTGTAACACCCTAACAAAATCATATACAATTTATATAAAATTACATTTTACACTCCAAAAGTCTCAAGTCAAAATGACAAATTTAAAAGTTGATGATAGACCTTTTTAAAATAAAAACAAAATAAATAAATATAAAATAAAAACAAACTAAAACATTAAAGGTTGAGGTCAATGACAAAATAAATATAAAATAAACGTGCTTACTTCTCAAGCTTCCCTTGCTTGTTATTATATCTTTCACCTAAAAATGGTAATAATGGGGTGAGATCGACATCTTAGTAACTACTGAAAGCATCTAACATACACCAACAAATCATGTACAATTATTTTACAAATAATTATATTCCACAAAATAATTTATGGTCTCCAATTACGCACATATTACATTACTCAAACATAAACAGAGATAATTTACTCATGACATTAAAGAATGTATCATGCATGCCTCCCTTAAACCGCCTCCACCCTTATTCCGCTGACAGGAGCCATAGGCTAACACATAGTCCAAACAGAAACATATCTAATTAACTAGATTGTCCCAAGCTCACCATTACTTGAGATATACCCTGCCAAAGGTACAGAGCTCAAGCATGGACTATGACTCCCCTCCTTAAAAGAACAAATATAAGGAGGCGTCACATGTCCCATAACTTCCATGCAATCCCTGGCAAAGGAAGACATAGAAGAAAGGGCCCTGACAAGTACCACTACCATCCACTGTGCACCGAGTGGTGGCATACCACGTGGTAATAAAATTCACCATACAGATCTTCTACCCTCTAAATTCTATCCCATCACCATAAATGCAAATGCTATGACAATTATATCCAATTTCAAAACCATATCAAATTCCAATTCATGATACCATAACCACGTTGCAATTCCATGATCGCTCATAACATATATAATCATGCTTCACAGAGGTTCAACTGACAAGACTGTATCATTACATATAAGCATGCTTGAAAAGGGACAAACCAACATACATCTCACATAATATAGATAAAAAGCAAGCATGCTTAAAAGGATTATACCTCACATAATTTAAACAAATTATAATTATTTATAATATAACTATACACATATTTGCAAGTATCCATCGGAATTTTCCAAAATTACCTGTTGCTCTTTATTCACACGTAATCACACAATTAAAGGCACTCCAAAGCTCCTACTAAAAGTCTACAATATCACCAATATAAATATCTATCAATATTCTACTCAACACTTCCTAAAATGTATCTAAAAACAATTGCACCTTAAACTACCCTATATATATATATATATATATATATATATATATATATATATATATATATATATATATATTCTTAGATAAATTATTACTAAACAATACCTTTCATTAATTTAAATTTTTGTTCAGTTTAAGCAACATATATAAAATACGTACATACCCACCACACAAGATGAAAAATATATAGATAGTTGTGTGTGTGTGACTATGTGTAATGCTCTCTCGTTGTTTTTTTAACAATATATATGTTCAGTAATTATAACATTACCTAAAGAAAGAGTTTGGACCAAAGGAATATGCCAATAGTGTATAAAAATTAACATTTTTGGGTATATACAAATAAAATTAAATCTGGACCGTGAATGAAAGAACAAAATGGGTATGATGTAAAGATAAATATATGAAATTGAACAAATTTGATGGGTGAATCCCACTCTAATAGCCATAATAAAAAGAAAGAGAGCTACTTCCTTATGTATAAAAAAAAAGAAAGAGAGAGCATATGTGTATAGATAATTTAGTAATATTTCTATTATATTTATATATGTGCCCATTTTTTTAAAATATTAATAAATATTAATCAAAACTGAATATGAATAAAAATACAAAAAAAGCTGCATATATATGCTGTTCAAATCGAAAAGGTTAGTTGATTGTGTATATCAAAGTTTAAATATTATATATATTTATTTATAGGATGATAAATAAACATAAGAAAAATGAAATAGTTGGGAAAATATGATAAACCATGATTTGTTGTAACCAAAATAAGAAAACGTAACCAAAAGAAAAGAAACCAATGATTTGTTGGACAAAAAAATCAACATATATATTTACTTTGTAAATAAAAGACAAGCTACACAGGTTATTTTAAAATTTATTACGTAAATTAAAAAAAGGTAAAGTCTGGGAATGATTATATTGTGGAGAAAAATAAAGACATTTAACAATAATAAAATCAGCAACAATGACATAAGAATTTCATAGCTAATTACACCATATGTGTGAAAGGAAAAAAAATGATATAATACACTATCTTATATCTCACTTTAGAAGTAAGGAAAGGAAAAGACAACATATTGCACCTGATTTTGTTGTTAATGGAAGAAAGGTTACATATGAGGTGATTTTATTGTTGATGGAAGGGAGGCTACATATAAGGGGGAGAGGAGAAAGAGACAGAGAAAAAAAAAGGATTATATAGGTGATGTAGTCTAGGGTTTTCCTAATTGGACTATTTAGAATTTGGGCCCCTTTTATTAAATAAAAGATTATGACCATCTTGTGTGTGTACATTAATTTCATTCATCTTGATATGATAGTCATCCACAAATTAAAATATTATTATCATTTAAAGTTTTGAAACAATTTTAATATTTCTTGCTACTCTAATCTTAAATAAATATTTAAATATATCTAAGGCAATTTATATGTAAGTATTAATAAAAATATGGGATGTTACAATCACCATTAAACATGTTTAGGGAATTTAGAATTATATTCGGAAGAGGGAATTTTAAATAGACCATGGGATTAAATAGTGTAGGATTGGATTTTAATCTGATTTGCGACTAGGATAGGAATATACCTAGAAGCCCTACATAGTCACATTAGAGCGGTACCGAGATAAATTAGCCTAGTAAATTAGTGCAAGACATTGTGTAATTAAGCTAGGCAAGGATGTAAGTGGACCGGAAGGCATTTATAGACACTAGTACTCAAGATTAGCTAGTTGAATTAATTCATAATTAATTTAGTGGGGAATAAAATCTAAGAAGCAGATAAGGGATTAGTGGCTTTAGGTTGTTCTTTTGACTCGTGAATTTCTTTTGTGTGAATATTTTGTTTTATTTATTTTCTTAGATCATAGATAATTAAAATCAATTTTCTTGTATTTACTCAACTTGAATGAAAATAGGAGATCTAATGCCTAGTTATTAATTGTCTGAGTCTCTGTGGGATTGACCTTGATTTATCAGTTTACTAAAATACGATCCGTACACTTGCGGATATTTTTATCAAAATTTTGG
Source organism: Mimosa pudica (assembly GCA_029929735.1). Classification (NCBI taxonomy): domain Eukaryota; kingdom Viridiplantae; phylum Streptophyta; class Magnoliopsida; order Fabales; family Fabaceae; genus Mimosa; species Mimosa pudica. The sequence goes on from JAKELP010000035.1 coordinate 6,792,053, forward strand.
TAGCATCAGCTACACAAATACAAATTGAATTTTAAGGGTACTTGATTGAAACATTTCCGCCCATTTGTATTACCAATTTTTTAGTAGCTTCAGTTTTCTTCAACTTTTATGATAAAAAAAAAAGTTTTCTTCAACTTTGAATCATTGTTATCAAACTTTCTAGTTGACTTACTTAATTTATCGTTTTACGCTATTAACTAATAAAAATGTGTGATGAGTCATTTAAATTAATACTAGTTGTGAACTCAATAACTCATGAGCTTGCATATCTAGTTTAGCACTTTTCTTTGATGACTTATGACTGAAATTTGTCAATTTGCTCCAATTTTCATATTAATTATTTTTATTTGACTATATTCAATATATATCTTCATGATAAAGTATTAATATTGATATTTTTAATATCAAATATTCATATTTAAAATATATTTGACTTAATTCATTATAATTTTTGTATTTTAATTTAAGTGTACACGTCAACCACATAATTTTTAATAAAAGTAAACTCTCTAGAGTAGTTCATGATACAAATTTACATTATTACCATAAATGTACTTGAAGTCACTAATTTGAGACGCCTAATTATAGTTACTTATAAGCAAATCAAGTTTTCCATAAGTTTCATAAACTTTCTGTCATAATCTTGCGATAAAACTAGGCAGGGGGTTATTTAGGCAAGTAATGTAACGGTGGGTGAGATACGGGAACGCGGGATGAGATATGCATCTGGATAAGGATCTAAGACGGTAAGACCCATTAATGACTATGAACCAGATAATTTAATGCAAAATTGAAGGCAAACAGAAGACGAATATTTGTTTTTGGGAAAATTAATTTGAAGTCCATCACAGGGATTTAATACTAAAAAAGTCTCATAAACTCTCCAAATTAAAGTAGGGTTTCAAGGGACCTCACTTTAATATTTTCTAAAGGTTAAAAGATTGTTTTACCCCTCAGCTTATTAACTTGTTATTCTTTACCCATGGGGTTGTTACGCGTGTCCATGCCCTCGTCAATCCCTGCCCATTAACTTAATAGAGGGGTTGCATTATTTTAGAGGGACGATCATGTCCTTGTTAGAAGTGTCCATGAACTTGTCAATCTCTGCTCATGTGGTTATTATCCGTGTTCATGCCCTCGTCAATCCCTGCCCATTAACTTGTTAGAGGGGTGATCATTACATTAAAGGTTGGTCATGACCTTATTAGAAGTACTCATGAACTTGTCATTCTCTACCCATGGGGTTATTACACGTGTTCATGCCCTCGTTAATCTCTGCTCATTAACGTGTTTACTAGGCTGAGGGTAAAACAGTCTTTTCACATTAGAATATATTAAAGTAAGGTCTTATGTGACCCTACTTTAATTTAGAGAGTTTATGAAACTTTTCTAGTATTAAGTCCTTACGAGGGACTTCAAATTAATTTTCCCTTTATTTTTAATTATTTGCAAGTGGCGGGGGACCAGCTAATGACGTCATGGAGCATTATTTTTCAAGACTCTGCAACATTATTAATAAGGACGTTGCACACCTGCACATATCCAAATAAGGTAACTTTCTCGTACTTTAATGCACTATTTTGACTTCAGCTTACCTCTTTTTACCTCCCCTTTAAATAATTGCCCTTATTTTTTTCAAATTGAAAATTATTGTCCTTACTTTGATACTCCCTCCTATCCATAATATTATCTCCGGCACCAAATATAGGATCTAAATGATTTTTTTTAAAGATTAAGGTTGCGGAATATGTTATTAAATGATGACATATTTGATATATTTTTAGATAATCCATTAGTTTATAGGTAAAATAAACTAGTGTAAGGGAAAAAATTAGGTAAATCAATTTATAATTAACTTATTTTTGCTTTTTTTAGGATTTTCCAAAAAGTCAATTAGGTCTTATATTTAGGACCGGAGTGAGTATAAGAGTTCAGCTGTAAAAAAACGCTTCTTAAGAAAATATGTAAAAGTTAGTTGGGTATCTGGAATTAATATTTGTTTTCCAATATTGCCCTTATTTATTGTGATACTTTTTAGAGAGATAAATACATAAACATTATAAATATGAAAGAGAGTTTGAGTCAAAGTAGGAAAAAATGCATTAGATGAGGAGAAAATATGATATGAGCTCTTATATTTTTGATTAAATCCATTCAAATTTGTGGCTCTTATATTACAGATTAGAGGGAGTATATGTATAGTAAGATTCTTATTCTTAATACTACCTCCGGTCCTAAATATAGGACCTAATTGACTTTTTTTTGGAGAGATTAAGATTGCGAAATAAGTTATTAAATGATGACATATTTGATATATTTTTATGTTATCCATTAGTTTATAGGTAAAATAAACTAGTTTAAGGGAAAAAATTAGGTAAATCAATTTATAATTAATTTATTTTGCTTTTTTAAGGATTTTTCAGAAAAAGTCAATTAGGTCTTATATTTAGGACCGGAGGAAATATCTTATAATATCAAATTCTATTGATAAACACTTTTATTGAAGTTTTATTGACAAATATAAACATTCAGAAGTTGAGGCGAGACCTGAATTTTTTGTTTTTTATTTCCCACACTAAATTCCTTGAAATACATCCATATGTGCCCAATCCAGTGTACCCTATCAAACCCACTTTAACTTTCTCATATATGTGGACACTCTTTACTTACACAAGCAAATTTATCATTATAAGTACCTACACAAAAACAACTTTTTTTAGCAAATGAGACAAATGATATCTCAGTTTATAACAATAATTGAGATGGTATTAAGACATAGTAATTAGGTTTTCAATAACATTTGTTCCATCACTAAACACATACTTTCAGCGAAAACATTTGGCAGTGACTTTTAGTAGTGGATCTTATATCACTGCTGAAATTCTAACTTGCTCGATGATTTTTATGTTGCTGTAGAAGGTAGGACTTTTTAGTGGTTAATTAATATATATAGTCACCATCAAAGATATGCTTTAATGAAAGTAGACATGAATTTTTAAATAACACTAATAATAGTTATTTTATTTATTTTCATATAAAGCATTTAACATGTTAAAATGATAAAATTTAATAAGGTAAGATATTTTCATTTTTATTGGTATTTAAACTTACAGTTAATACTTTGATTTACAATTGATGTTATATTAAACAATCTTATGCACATATAAAAAGGAATAATTTTTAAATTAATAATGTTATATTAACTATACCGACATTATACTTTATTAAATAATATTATGAATATTATGTTTATAAACAAAAAATTATATTATAGTTCTATTAATATTTTAAATGAATCTATGTAGATATAAATATATTTTGTGTAATTATAGGTAAAATAATAATGAGAGATTAATCTTTAATAATTGATAAGTGTTTAAAAATAATTAAGATTAAACACTTCTCACTTATTTATATTTTATTAAACATTTAACTAGGGAGGTTAGATGTATAATTATAAGAAAGATTAAACATTCGTCACTTAGTAAAGATTCTTCTTGACACTAAGTTTAGAATTTGTTAATAACTTTTTTCCTCCGGTTCTAATGGTAACACCACTTTGACTAGGGAATATTATGCTTTCTCCGCTCTTCCCTTATTAATGCTATTATATCTTGCAATCTTTTTTCATAGTTCATTCTTTTTCATACTTCACTCGTTAATTTATTTCTCTCTACTTACCCCTTATAGATAAGGAAATATCTGAAAAAGTTCATTTCCTACATATGTAATACTTGTTAACAATTTTTATCGATTTATTATACACATAATTTGAATTTGAATAACAAGTTCTTTATAAGAAGAAGAACTAGATGGAATATATATAGAACCGTAGAAAATATAATTTATTACAGAATTTTTTAATATTTATATAGTCATGTTTACTCATATATGATGACGTTTGATTTGACAAAGAAAATTGTTATTAGTTTTATAGCCTTTTTATTTAAAGACGATTTATTCATCAAAGGATAATATGGTACATAGAAAACCTCAAATAAATCTTAGGTAAAGCCTAATTTGGGGTTCTTAAGAACTAAAAAATAAAGGCACATGAAAACATACAAACATATATAAGCATAAATGCAATAACAACGAAACAAATTAAAGAAAACAAGAAGCTACAAACAATACGATATATGAATAGAAAACCATCACTTCAATGACACACCTACCAAACTTTAAATCCTCTCCAAACAAGGTACAATGCCATGTGGCCGTGTCATACACCCCCACTCATCCAGTCATCATGAAAGTACATACAGTTGATTTTTTTGTTTTCAATCAAATGAACGGTAGGTTTAAATTGAACGTGGCTAATTGGCTATCACGGATACTCTGGTGTTCTATAAGTAGTATGTATCGAACGTAGTAAAATAATCATTCATAGAGAAACATATACACCATATCCTTTGGGGGGAAAACAATTCTACACCTTATCCCATGGAAGCTGTAAGAGTGATCTCCAAAACCACAATCAAAGCAAGAAGCTACCTTAGTGATAATGGTAAGTCGCCAGAACAAATCGACCTCAATCCATGGGATCTTCAATATCTAGTACTTGGATATGGTCAAAAAGGTCTTCTCTATCATAAACCAACCTCCCCATCATCTCCAATTAAAACAGAAACATTGATACAACACTTGAAGGATTCACTTTCTTCCACCCTCGACTTCTTCCTACCACTCACTGGCCGTCTCTCAATCGTCCCCCATGGTGGTAGTGATGATATGTCCTCGGTCTTCGTCACTTGTAACAACGCTGGGGTAAGTTTTGTGCATGCGTTAGCGGAGAACACTACAATTGCTGACATCCTTGAGCCCACTTACGTTCCACCAATTGTGTCATCTTTCTTTCCACCAGGTAATATCAAGAACTTCGAAACTCAGGAACCAATACAGATGATTCAAGTTACTGAGCTTGTGGATGGAATCTTCATAGCTTGTTGCACGAACCATTGTCTTGCTGATGTTATACCTTGTTGGAATTTCTTGAACGTATGGGCTCAAATCTCTCGGAGCGGTCCATGCAACATAGAGCCAAATTCGAAGTTTGCTTCATTTGAACGATGGTTTCCTCATGGTAATATTGAGCGCCCAATAAAAATCCCATTCAAAGCAATCGTGGAGAATCAACGTCTAAAGGACTCAACAAAAGAAACTCAATCACAACAATTCTCGAAGAGGGTCTTTCACTTTACAAGGGAACAAATTGCACACCTTAAAGCAAAAGCTAATTCAGAGGTACAAGATAGTGGCCTCAACAACAAAATATCCTCATTGCAAGCTGTTTTAGCACATATTTGGAGGTCTTTGATAAAAATTCAGAAACTTGACCCGGAAGATGAAGTTACTTACAGATTCCTCATTACTGCCAAATCTAGAGTTTCTCACCCACCGATTCCAGATGACTATTTTGGAGTCACTGTGCAATTCACCCATGTGATAATGAAAGTAAAGGACTTGGTGGGAGATAGAGGATCTGCGAAGTTTGCTTTGGAAATGAACAAAGCAATCTCATCATGCACAGAAGAGAAGATCAAAAAGGACTTTGAAACATGGGTGCAAAATCCAACCATGCGTACACAACAAGCAACAATTGGAAAGTACATTGGAACTGCAAGCTCCCCAAGAATTAACTTTCATGACATTGACTTTGGTTGGGGAAGACCTGTAGCTACTCGTGGAGGCCAAGCCAATGCAATGCAGTGGAAGCTGGTAGTTGATGCCGGATTTGAAGAAGGTAGTTTTGATGTTGAGATGTATGTTTCTTATGAAATATTAGAAGCTTTGGCGAGAGACCCTGAGTTCATGCATGCAGTATCGGAATCACCATCGACATTCCTGGAATCTTCAAAGTCAGTCAATTAAAGTAGTGTGGACTCGCGGTTGTTAGGTAAAATCATGACACCTTTCATCGAATTGTCACACAACTCAAATCTGCAAATGCAACAATAATCTGCAAATGCAACAATAATTAGTTCTTTTGTAGTGTCAGTTATAATATTTATGTGTGTTCATGGGATGGAATGGGAAGGAAATAAGCCTATTCGCGTCCTGATTCCATTTAATTCGAGATTGGAATGCGAGTGTTTAGTTACATTTAAAATAAAAAAGTAAAGTGACCGCCATGGCTGGTTGAGTTATCTACATCATGTAAAGTTGACTTAGCTATGACATGGAGCAACTGTATGCTTGCCTTCCATATATAGTCGGCAACTATGTATGTTTCAACTTTGGGGTAATAAAATTGTGAACTTAGCTTTATGATGATATTGAAAATAGGATGACTATTTTAATTCAACTACAATAGCATATTTATCTTCAATTGCAAAGCTCTAATCAAGAGAGTCTCCTCTCATTGACTTTCATCTTTCATTTCATTTTATCTTGAAAATCCAAAAAAAAAACATTTACATTTATTAGTTTAATTATATTGACCTTTTAAACAAGAACCCAAATTATTCCAATAGCATTTAGTACCCTAGGTAAATCATTGGAATCCTTGTGAACGAGAACGATCTGAGATGACACCATTTGTTGCAATTCTTGGTTTTATAAATAATATTGTATTTAATCCCCAGACAATTGTAACAGAATAAATTAATGGTAATAAATTAATGGTAATACGTTTCATCAATAAGATAAATTCCTAATACGAAAAACAATTTTGATTACAATTACCACTATTTAGTCTAGTTCAAATTAATATCTGTATGCGCCATAACATCAAACTTCTTTGATTTATTCTTCTTGTTCGGAACCTTGAATAAAATTGTTCAATTGCAAGTTATTAGATAATAACAAAATTTAATGAAGTAATGTAATTTTAGTTTAAGTGTGAAAAAACCCACCATTTGTAATTTTAATTTAAAAGTGCTACACAAAAACAAATTTAATTTAAGGGCTACTTGATTGAAACATTTCCCCCCATTTGTGACCGATTTTCCAGTAGTCTCAGTTTTCTTCAACTGATTTGAATCATTGTTATCAAACTTTCCAATTGACTTACTGATTTCATCGGTTTTATGTTACTAACTAATAAAAATGTGTTATGAGTTACTAATAAAATTAATATAAGTTGTGAACTCGATTAATAAACTAATGAATTTCATATTAAGTTTAGCACTTTTCTTTTCTATCTTATGACAGAATTTTGTCAATTTACTCCAAATATTTTTATTTGACTAAATTTAGTATATATACTTATATATCTTCATGATAAAGTATGAGTGTTGACATATTTAATATCAAATATTCATACAAAAAATAATATGAGTTAAATCATTGTAGTTATGTATTTTAATTTAATTATACACTTCAACCTTATATTTTTTGTAATAAAAGTAATATTTTGAGTTCAAGATACAATTTTACATTATTAGCATAAATTTGCTTAAACTTAAGAATTTGAGAAGCTTGTTTATGGTTACTCATAAGCAAATCAAATTTCAATAAGTCTCATAAAGTTTCTATCGTAATCTCGCGAGAAAACTGGGCTGGTTGGGTTAGTTAGGCAAGTAATGTAGTGCCAGTTGAGATAGGGAACTTGTGGCAAAAGAAAAAGTTGAGATATGGAACTGGGAAATTGACCTAGCGTGGGATGAGATATGAACTAGACATAAGGAGCCAAGACTCATTCATGACTATCAACTAAAAAAATTAATGCAAAAATTGAATGCAACGAAAAGCAATACTTGCAATACTTGTCTTTTAGATTCTTGCAAGTACTATCATAAATTGCGGGGACCAGATATTAACGTGATGGGCCATCAACATTCTTCATGACTCTGCAACATTATTAATAAGGACGTTATCCCTAACTCCTGCGAATGAAACACATTCACAGGCGAGCTGTCTATCCTTTATATTGGACTTCAGAACAACGAGGGATTAGTTCCACTTGACACGTGCATGGGATACCCTTGGGAAACCAAAAAAATAAGGATGTTGTACATATCCAAATAAGGAAATTTTTCTCATACTTCAATGCATCATTTTACCTTTATTAGTTTACCTCTTTTTGCCTCCCCTTTAAATTATTGTCCTTACTTTTTTTAAGTGAAAATTTTCTCCTTACTTTAATATTGTAGTTGTAGGATTCTTAATATATCTTATAATATCAAATTCATTAGTTTTATTGATAAACACTTTGAATTATTTGAAGTTTTATTGACAAGCATAAACATTCAGAAGTTAAGGCAGAGACCTGAATTTCTTTTTTATTTACCACACTAAATTCCTTGAAATACATGGATATGTGCCCAATCCGGTGGACCCTATCATAACCCTCTAAATTTCTCATCATATATTTGGACTCGCTTTACTTGCACAAGCACATTTATATTCTATACACAAAAACAACTTTTTTAGCAAATGAGACAAATGATATCTCAAATTATCACATAACTTTTTTGGGACATTCAACAACCAAACTAGAAAGTTTTGGTCATTGTTTTTCTCACCTACAGATCATTATTACATGTTATGTCATCGCATTTTTTTCAGCTACTAAGGTCTTGTTTTCTGTCGCTAATCAGTGTCGTTAAAAACATTGTTACTAACAGTGGGTCTCACAATTCAGCCGTCTACAACATGGTGCGACAGACTTAGTGTTGGTACCTTTTGTAATAGGGCTAAGGTGTAAGAATGCATATGTGATTATGATCAACGTGCAAAAATACCTAAATGATTTTTTAGAATAAAAGTAACTATAAAATTCTAAAATAGAGGCAAAAGTATTCATCACCAATGGATACTTTTGCCACTTTGAGGGCCCAACATCTATATCTATACAACGATAAACTACAGTGACAATACAACTCATATTTCAACAACGTAACATCCCTTTGTAATCATATTATTATATAATATTTAGAAAGGCCCAGCGGTCATAAAGGCTGTCATTATTCATCTATCATTTTGTCACTTACTACCTTTTGACTCACTCTCATCGACCACAATCGTAAACATTAATTCAATCATTCACAAAGTAGATATATGCAATATTAAACATGAAGAAAAATTCCTCTTTAGAAAATATTAAAACATAATGAAAACTAGTAATCCATATAATCCAACTATATAAATGCTCATACCATTATTTGCGAAAAAACCCCAGTAGCCAAGCATATAGGTAGAAATCTTATGTGTGTTTATTTAATGGATAATATCATGTTGGGGTGGTGGTGACATCATGTTCATGAACTCAGGGTCCTTTCCCATATCTTCTAATATTTCATAGGAAGCACAAAGCTCAAAAACAAAGCTACCTTTTTCCATTCTAGCTTCAGCAGCTAGAGCCCAACCCTTTATATTTGCATGGCCAAGACGAATGGCCACAGGCCTTCCCCAACCGTAGTCAATATCATAAAAATTAACTCTTGGGGAGCTCGTTATTCCAAGATCTTTCCCAATTCTAAAATTTATCGGGTGCATTGCTGGATTTTGTATCCAAGTTTCAAAGTCACTTTTAATCTTCTCTTCTATGAATGACGAGATTTCCTTGTTCAACTCCAAGGCAAATCTCCCAAGACCTTTGTCTCCTACCAATTCCTATAGCCTACACGAGATTCATTCCAATTCCTATAGTTTTTGGCGCCGTTGCCGGGGACTCAAGGCAATTAGTAATTAGAATTAGAAATTCTTTAGTAGTTTTATCTTGATTTTTTTTTCTTTTGGAAAAATAGAAAGATGGACTTTTCAGAGCTTAATTATTATAAATGGTATCGATGTTATCTGTAACAACCACAATTATATAACCTTTTTACGTCATTTTTATCACAATTTTTTTTCTTTAACACAATAACTATGTTAGAAAAGAAATTTACTGATTATTAATACTAACATAGATATAAAAAGAACTAACTTAACTCACTAAAATAATTATAGTGCTAACTATGTTAGAAAAAGGAATAACTTAATTAAGCAGCTAACATAGTTAGAAAAGAATATTAATTATTTCCTAAATTGCTATTTACCACCTAACCATGATAGAAAAATTTAAATATCTAAATCATGTCAACTACCAATCATGGTTAGAAAAGGATGAAACTAAATCAACATCGATATAACAAAGTCTAATTAACACAAAATTCAATATCCAGTAACAAAAATTAAGTAGATCTCCATCACCCAACTAAGTATGCAAGTTTTGCTGAAAGAATAAACATTATTTTCTGAATAATAAAGATTCATCAAATATGCAAATATCAAATTAAATATGCAGTCCCTATTGTGGCAATAACACGTGTCAGCATCTCACTTTAGTGAGCAGTCCCCAGATCCTTCCCTCGATTTCCTACTTCGTTTCCCACTCCTGTAAAATAATAAAACGTGGGGTAGACCCAGAATCGCAACTACAACCACTTGCTCACGTGCATGTGCATGTCAGCAAGGTGGTGTGTACCAATGTCGTGTATAGTGGTGTGTGCTACATACAGTGTTGCATGAACATTTAATATAAATTAATTGTAAGTATCTATCAAATACCAACTCTCAATAACATATATATCCTCATTACCAAACACAATGGATAACAAAGCAACATTACTCATTTATAATCAATAATTAAACATAAATAATATTGCGCCAGAAAATCCAACAACAACAATAATCATCAAGTACACGATAATATTTCAGTTCAATAGGGACTCACAACTCTTGGTTGATTTACCCTCGCTTGAACCGGGGGCGCTCTCCCCAATAACGTTTTTCTCGTTTTAGTCCCTGTGGTATAATAGTTCAATAGGGACTCACGACTCAAAGGCCGATATACCCTCGCTTGAACAAAACATAATGGTTCAATAGGGACTCACGACTCGATGGTCGATATACCCTCGCTTGAACAAAGAATCACAGTTCAATAGGGACTCACGACTCGACGGTCGATGTACCCTCGCTTGAACAAAGAATCACATATCGGTTCAATAGGGACTCACGGCTCGATGGCTGATGTACCCTCGCTTGAACCGGGCGCCATTCACAATAATATTTTTATTCAATTTAGGCCTTATGGACCAACAGGGTACCTCATCCCGGGATGACATAATTATATTATTATATTATTCAGTGCATAAAACAATTCAGAATTCCAATCAAAGTATTGAATAACAATCACATCAGCAGTAATAACATGTTTATCGTCTATCCTGCATGCTCACTAACATACACATACACGCAAACAAGTAGAAGTAGTTACCTGGTAACTTGAATTTATTTCCACAGCACAAATCAAGCACGACAGTCCACATAGTTAAATGCTACCTATAACGTTTTATAATATAATCACTAAGAAATAAACTAAGACATAAATATAAGCAATTCTCTTACTACTCATTCTCACAACTGCAAGTCCCTAATTTAAAAGTGTCTATTTATTAGTTCTTGTTATCCTCATTTCATTATCATTATTATTTCATTATAACTATTAGCATTTTGTTTTATCATCATCATTATTATGTATGCTTCAACTATAATTATTGATCTAGTATTTCATTAATTTATTATTATTATCAATTTTATTGTTATTAATGCTGCATCATAATTCTTTAATATATTCCAGTTAATCAATCATTATTATTATTCTTTTTCTTTCAATTCTTTCTTTGGATTCAAACCTTCACAAACAAGCAAAATAAGCTAAAATCAATTATCTCTTTATATTTAATTAATATGCCTAATACCAAACACTTTAGAGCACGATACTATGATTCCATTTTGTCTTTTCTCCACAAATCTACTATTCCACTGGTATATATATATATATATATATATATATATATATATATATATATATATATATATATATATATATATATATATTTGCACACATGCACATCTCATACACACCTGCACTTTAACTTCATTCATTTCACACATGCACACTAACTTAATTTATTTCTTCTCTTTTAATATCAACACCATTTTAATCAATGACAGCAAATGGATTTACACACTTGTAAACAATCCTAATCTCCCACGAAACAGGAACTAAAGCCAACGATAAGAGAGGAAACATAGCTCACCAAATATGCATTTGAAATAGGCATTGGACTGGATCAAAGGAAGTTGATCAGTGGACCAAGGAAATCACGAGGGTGAGCGGTGTTGAGGAGCGGCAGCGAGATGTGGTGGTTTACGGCGGCGGTAAGGACGGTTCAGAGTTGCAAATAAAACCAACATGAAGGAGGATTATTCTAGAGCCGACGACCACACATGACTACGACGGATAGTGGCGAGAAGATGACGAGGATGGCCGGAACTTAACACCGGCGAGTGTAAAAGTGGACATGGCAGCGAACGGTATGTGAAGACGGTGGTCCGTACGGCAATGAAGGTGAAGGCTCAGTTAAGTAGTAAAGAGGAAGTAGTGAAGGAGATAATAATGATATTGCTATGATGTTAGGAGGAAGGTAATCTAATGGTGATAAGGAGAGAAAGAAGGAGATGTCAATGAAGAATAAGAAGAAGCATGTGTGTGCGCGCCGCTGTGAGTAAAGTGAGAGGGAGGGAGGAAAGTAAGGGAGGAAGGAAAGTATTTATATATTGAAGAGAGAAATCTAGGGTTTAAGATTCAATAAGAAAATTACAAAACAAGTCCATTAGGTTTAAGACACTATCAAATAGAGGAGGGAGAAAAGTATGATGATGTTGATATTAATTTGGAGGAAGGGCCCAACACTTTTATATAAGAGAGGAAATTAGGTTTATAAGGAATGATATATTAGGTCTTAGGGCTCACTTACCAAAAAGAACACTCAAGTTTAGACATATTATTTCCAATTCTCTATTTCCTTAAATTTAGCATTTCCATAATTAAATTCTAATATTTTCAGTATTCTAAATAAAGTTTCTTAAAGTGATGCCTTCTTATATAATTATCACAAATATTCTTTAAATTTAAATTTAATACTTAATTATTTTCTTTCTTAATCCTAACAGATTTCTAAAAACAAAAATGTTGAATTTTCTAAATTCATATGCAAGATCAAATTCCAGGTATTTATTAACTTATTTTATTTTTTTTAAAAAAAAAATCTAGGATGTTACAATTCTACCCACCTTTTAGGAAATTTTGTCCACAAAATTTGCTATATCTAATAACTCTCTAGTCAAAATAATACCCAACATTTCTCTTGTTTCTAAATTTCTAAGACACCCTCTTTATGTCACAACATCAATACTAACGAGAAACGTTCCCTCACTATTAATGATAATTCCATCCTATTGCTCAAACCAAAAAAAAAATGATAGTTCCAACCTTGCAATTTTATTCCTATCCCCAAAACTTCAAATTTTCCCCCTCCATAATTTCTAATGTCCATAACTATTCCAACAAAAAAAAATCATATTCTTTTTTTTTTATCACAGACAAGCATATTTCATCTTAGCTAAAGATACATTATCAAACCTATTATATAAAAAGAGATACATTATCAAACCAATAGACCAATTTTCTAGGATATGAATGCAAATCTTAAAACCTATGAAAATATCAATTCACTAACTATTGAGTATCCTCTAATTTGATCAAACCATTAATTGTCCTCAATGTAACTCTAAAACTAACAACACCTTAGTCATCAAATCATTCTTTACACCTTCTAAAAGAAGTATTCCTCATCAAAAACACTATTCAATAACGGATCTAATTATCTAGCCTCACATTGCGAGTCCAATTGTTTTTTTTTTGTCAGTCATATTCCAAAATCAACATCATCATCATCAACGTCATTATCAATCGCCTTCAATTCCGATTAAAACGCTCGCTAACACTTCAATCTAAATTATTGAACTCAGCTAGCTTCTTCATTCATGTAACTCAACCATGATCACAACTTCAAAATTCGTCACTAACTCAAATCGCACTAACCTCACTAATAAAAGTCTAATAATTATTTATCATAAGATCTTAAGATAGCTACTTTTAGTCAAGTAAATAAGTCTCAAAAGTAATTCATGTCTAATAATCCTCAGTTATATCCACGATTTAAACCAAGTTAAAACCTCAAATTCAACAAATTGTCCCACTTATTCTTCAATTCATAATCAAAGTATTACTCTAAATCATCCAATCACGGTGTAATCCCAAATAATCTCATTAATCAACTTTAATCCGAAACCTAAATCTTTTCAGTTCACTTCTAACCAAAATTTCTCAGTCATTCATCAAGTCAAGTCCATTACAGTATACTACAATCAAAGTCACAAATTCCATTAAATTCCGAGTCCATTCCAAACCATAACACTCCCCTTTCAATTCGTCAGTAATATCATCTAAGTCAAATCCAACAATTTGCATTCACTAAAGTCACTCACATTTTTAACTAATCCTAACTCAATCTCAATCAACTCACATTTCATAATAAATTTTCCATATGCACCTATAAATTTGAACAAAAGATTCTAACAACTCTTAAACTCTCAATTCAGAAACTCAAATATAGTCTTCGCTACTCTAAATTTGTCGAAATTTTCTTTGTAAAATAATGTATAAAAATTTAACCCAAACTAAATTCTACTACTACAAAGTTAATAATCAACCAAGACACCTTGATCCTTAACAATCTCGCAAAATACTTGTAAAAGAAAAATTATTCTAAAGGCATCTATCCAATTTTAAAATTCGATTAATCATCTCTCTTACTAACTATTACCCAATATCCAATTCAACTTCAATCAATCATTAAATTTTGACTAGTATAAACCTTTGAAAATCCATAATAGCATACTTAAGATTACAATTCATAAAACGATACATGTTCCCTCTCCATACATTTGGCATTAACTTCCTATGCTAAAGAATGAATTTATAATCCACTCTTCAACACATACACGAAAACACAATAATCAATTCAAAGACATTAAAAATCTCCTTTCAAATCATGAAACTTCTTAAATAAGCTTATTGTTCAATCAAAAATTCTTATTTTGTTTCCTAACTAGGTCTTTTTAGACCTTATTACTCTCCCACCAACGGACTAAGTATATCCCTATAACATTAAACACGCAATAACTACGACAAATTTTCTGTTATGTGCTTCCTCTACACACCTAGGGATGAAAGTAATTCCTTAAAAGGAATGAATTCAATATATATACTAAAGATATAAATGGGAATTTACACAATAAGACTTTTCCTATAAAGTAAACATAAACCGGGAAAGGATCAGGGAGTTTATTGCCACAATAATACTAATGAATATGCAATGCAAGAAACAACATAATCAAATTTAAACAATTATAAAATCTCACATTAATATGGTGTCTCAAATTTCATATTTACTATAAATCGGTAATAACCTTGTTTTAAGCCACTTAATTTTTTTTTTAACTGATTTTAAGCTACCTAATTAACTGAACCAAACCATGACATTGAGATTTGGTAATAGAAGCTTCCTGTTTGTAATTCATGCTGGCCAGTCATAACTTACAAACAAAAATATACCAATTACCTTATCCCATGACTTGTTTGGTGAACTGTAAACCTTTGCTCTGATACCAAATTGTAACAACCACAATTATATAACCTTTTTACGTCATTTTTATCACAATTTTTTTACTTTAACACAATAACTATGTTAGAAAAGAAATTTACTGATTACCAATGGGTAGTTGGTTGAGCTGGTAAGTGGGCTACAACCCCCGCAAGGAGGAGAACGCGTGTTCGAATCCCGGGAAGCGCTCTCATTGGGAGAGGGGACAACCTTGCCTATGTGGGCAACACTCCTACCCCTCGATCCGGATTAAACCGGACGGTAATTTACAAAGAAATTTACTGATTATTAATACTAACATAGATATAAAAAGAACTAACTTAACTCACTAAAATAATTATAGTGCTAACTATGTTAGAAAAAGGAATAACTTAATTAAGCAGCTAACATAGTTAGAAAAGAATATTAATTATTTCCTAAATTGCTATTTACCACCTAACCATGATAGAAAAATTTAAATATCTAAATCATGTCAACTACCAATCATGGTTAGAAAAGGATGAAACTAAATCAACATCGATATAACAAAGTCTAATTAACACAAAATTCAATATCCAGTAACAAAAATTAAGTAGATCTCCATCACCCAACTAAGTATGCAAGTTTTGCTGAAAGAATAAACATTATTTTCTGAATAATAAAGATTCATCAAATATGCAAATATCAAATTAAATATGCAGTCCCTATTGTGGCAATAACACGTGTCAGCATCTCACTTTAGTGAGCAGTCCCCAGATCCTTCCCTCGATTTCCTACTTCGTTTCCCACTCCTGTAAAATAATAAAACGTGGGGTAGACCCAGAATCGCAACTACAACCACTTGCTCACGTGCATGTGCATGTCAGCAAGGTGGTGTGTACCAATGTCGTGTATAGTGGTGTGTGCTACATACAGTGTTGCATGAACATTTAATATAAATTAATTGTAAGTATCTATCAAATACCAACTCTCAATAACATATATATCCTCATTACCAAACACAATGGATAACAAAGCAACATTACTCATTTATAATCAATAATTAAACATAAATAATATTGCGCCAGAAAATCCAACAACAACAATAATCATCAAGTACACGATAATATTTCAGTTCAATAGGGACTCACAACTCTTGGTTGATTTACCCTCGCTTGAACCGGGGGCGCTCTCCCCAATAACGTTTTTCTCGTTTTAGTCCCTGTGGTATAATAGTTCAATAGGGACTCACGACTCAAAGGCCGATATACCCTCGCTTGAACAAAACATAATGGATCAATAGGGACTCACGACTCGATGGTCGATATACCCTCGCTTGAACAAAGAATCACAGTTCAATAGGGACTCACGACTCGACGGTCGATGTACCCTCGCTTGAACAAAGAATCACATATCGGTTCAATAGGGACTCACGGCTCGATGACTGATGTACCCTCGCTTGAACCGGGCGCCATTCACAATAATATTTTTATTCAATTTAGGCCTTATGGACCAACAGGGTACCTCATCCCGGGATGACATAATTATATTATTATATTATTCAGTGCATAAAACAATTCAGAATTCCAATCAAAGTATTGAATAACAATCACATCAGCAGTAATAACATGTTTATCGTCTATCCTGCATGCTCACTAACATACACATACACGCAAACAAGTAGAAGTAGTTACCTGGTAACTTGAATTTATTTCCACAGCACAAATCAAGCACGACAGTCCACATAGTTAAATGCTACCTATAACGTTTTATAATATAATCACTAAGAAATAAACTAAGACATAAATATAAGCAATTCTCTTACTACTCATTCTCACAACTGCAAGTCCCTAATTTAAAAGTGTCTATTTATTAGTTCTTGTTATCCTCATTTCATTATCATTATTATTTCATTATAACTATTAGCATTTTGTTTTATCATCATCATTATTATGTATGCTTCAACTATAATTATTGATCTAGTATTTCATTAATTTATTATTATTATCAATTTTATTGTTATTAATGCTGCATCATAATTCCTTAATATATTCCAGTTAATCAATCATTATTATTATTCTTTTTCTTTCAATTCTTTCTTTGGATTCAAACCTTCACAAACAAGCAAAATAAGCTAAAATCAATTATCTCTTTATATTTAATTAATATGCCTAATACCAAACACTTTAGAGCACGATACTATGATTCCATTTTGTCTTTTCTCCACAAATCTACTATTCCACTGGTATATATATATATATATATATATATATATATATATCAACACCATGCACATCTCATACACACCTGCACTTTAACTTCATTCATTTCACACATGCACACTAACTTAATTTATTTCTTCTCTTTTAATATCAACACCATTTTAATCAATGACAGCAAATGGATTTACACACTTGTAAACAATCCTAATCTCCCACGAAACAGGAACTAAAGCCAACGATAAGAGAGGAAACATAGCTCACCAAATATGCATTTGAAATAGGCATTGGACTGGATCAAAGGAAGTTGATCAGTGGACCAAGGAAATCACGAGGGTGAGCGGTGTTGAGGAGCGGCAGCGAGATGTGGTGGTTTACGGCGGCGGTAAGGACGGTTCAGAGTTGCAAATAAAACCAACATGAAGGAGGATTATTCTAGAGCCGACGACCACACATGACTACGACGGATAGTGGCGAGAAGATGACGAGGATGGCCGGAACTTAACACCGGCGAGTGTAAAAGTGGACATGGCAGCGAACGGTATGTGAAGACGGTGGTCCGTACGGCAATGAAGGTGAAGGCTCAGTTAAGTAGTAAAGAGGAAGTAGTGAAGGAGATAATAATGATATTGCTATGATGTTAGGAGGAAGGTAATCTAATGGTGATAAGGAGAGAAAGAAGGAGATGTCAATGAAGAATAAGAAGAAGCATGTGTGTGCGCGCCGCTGTGAGTAAAGTGAGAGGGAGGGAGGAAAGTAAGGGAGGAAGGAAAGTATTTATATATTGAAGAGAGAAATCTAGGGTTTAAGATTCAATAAGAAAATTACAAAACAAGTCCATTAGGTTTAAGACACTATCAAATAGAGGAGGGAGAAAAGTATGATGATGTTGATATTAATTTGGAGGAAGGGCCCAACACTTTTATATAAGAGAGGGAATTAGGTTTATAAGGAATGATATATTAGGTCTTAGGGCTCACTTACCAAAAAGAACACTCAAGTTTAGACATATTATTTCCAATTCTCTATTTCCTTAAATTTAGCATTTCCATAATTAAATTCTAATATTTTCAGTATTCTAAATAAAGTTTCTTAAAGTGATGCCTTCTTATATAATTATCACAAATATTCTTTAAATTTAAATTTAATACTTAATTATTTTCTTTCTTAATCCTAACAGATTTCTAAAAACAAAAATGTTGAATTTTCTAAATTCATATGCAAGATCAAATTCCAGGTATTTATTAACTTATTTTATTTTTTTAAAAAAAAAAAATCTAGGATGTTACATTATCACTGTGGAAATAATCATGTACCAGGAAATTGTCCATTTTTGCCCACCATAAATTGTATAGGAGATGATTTCATTAGGCAACAAACTTATTTTGATAATATTTCTAGGCCTATTTGGAATTTTGAGCAAGATGAGTGTTGGAACCCACATTTAGATTCTTATTCACATGCAATAGACCCACCCTTCATGTCTTATTCACATGTTCAAGAAAACATTGATTATGAGAACTCTTATTTAGAAGAAAGATTTGACAGATTAGAAAGATTAGCCGATACATGTTTGACAATGCTAGAGAAGAGTTTAAAAATGCAAGAGAATTATATCACTAAATTTAAATCTAGCGTACAAAATATTGTAGTACATGTGAGTCAAATGTGCAAAGACCTTGAAGAAGTGAAACAAAATCCCTCCTTAAATCATAGTTCCCCTTTGCTATCTAATGAGATTGAATATGAGGAAGTTGAGGATAGGGATGAACAGGAAGTTAAAGAAGATTTAGAGGTTGTCATAGAGCCTGAAACTTGTTTAGAAGAAATTGATGGGTGTCTAATTGATGTTCAAGATGTAAATTCAAATGCTTGTGATTCTGATATACATGTTGATGTGAGTGTTCCTATAGCTACTTTGGATGATTCTCCTATTACTGTTGTGACTCTTACTGATGAGAGTCAAATTGATTTTATTGGATGCTCATTAATCTTAGAAAGACATACATCTAATTGTTTGTATGAGCATATTATAATTCCTTTGAAATCATTGATTGCTTGTTCTTTAAAATTGTCTATGATTGAAAAGGCACAAGTAATTAGCTTGATTGATCACTTATACTATTTGAAAAGGAATGAAGATGAGGTGATTATGGTATTTGATACTTATGACTAAGATTTGTTTGGAAAGTCTGGCTGAAGACTTTAAACTTAGCGCTTCTTGGGAGGCAACCCAAGGTTTTGGTATTTGATGCTCTGTTTTTGAGTTTGTAGGATTTTTTTTCTTCTTTTGGCCCCAAAGGATGCTTCAACTTGATTTGGATGGACTAACAGTTAAGAGTGGAAATCGAGAAGAGGAAGGGGAGTATTCTTCTAACTTTTTCTTGATTTTATTTGACTAAGAATTGTTTTGGTGATGAGTCTTTATGCTGGTTGATATGTATGTGATGGTTAGATTTGATGATGTGCCTCTTGAGTACTTTGCTTGGTTGATATGGAAGTTGAAATATTTGTCATCTTTACACTTGTTATGGATATTTTTGTAATTCCACTACTTGTGTTACTTGTTCACATTGGGGACAACGTGACATCTAAGTGTGGGGGTATAAGGGTATCATTGTTCTCTAAAGATTGTTCTCAAACTTTCATTTTGTAAAGTTTTCTTGAAAAAAAAATCTTTTTGCCAATTTTGGGATTGATTTGGACTTGAAACAATTGGCTTTGATTAGACTTTGATTTCATCCTCTTTGAACGTAAGTGAAAAGGCAAGCTCTTTGCTTTAGATAAATTACTCTAGTATGTCAAAAAGCCATGTGAGGAATTTGAGCCTTAAATTTAGTCTTTCATGAGTGAGTACATCTATTGTAATTTCCCCTCTAGAACTTGTCTTGAATCTCTTTTGACTCTCAAATCTCTTGCATGCACAAAAATGATTAAGGCCTTCGTTTCATAGCCAGTTTAGCCAAATAGCCATCCATTTTACATTATTTCCATTGTTTAGCCCCTTTGAGCCTGTTTCTTTTTTTAAAAAGAAAGATTACATATTTTAGCCTTTGAATTCTTTTGATGCAATTTTTCATCTCTTATCTATTTTCTTCCATTTACGCTTTGAAAAATGTTATACTATATTCATATGGAAATGGGTGAAGGAATCAGAAAAGAAAAAAAGGGGAAAATAAGTGTTGAAGAAAGGAAAAAAAAAAGAAAAGGGTGAAAAAAAAGTGAAGGTGAAAAAAAAAACAATCACACTGTAACATCCTGAAAATTTAATACAGGATTAAAGAGTGTTTTGAGGAATGATAAGTGGAGAAATTAGGAATTTTGGGGAATTTTCAGGAATTTTTGGGGATATTTGGAAATTTTGAGTAATTAATATGCATATAACTAATTAAGAAATGAAGAGTTTGAAATATGAGGGAATGGTAAAGCTAAAAATATTTTGAAAGTTAAGGAGATTTGAGGCTAGTTTAAGTGGTTTTAAATCAAAAAGAGTACACTATGGCAAGCTTGGGCTACAAATTATCTTAAACCACCTTATTTCTCCTCAACCAAACACGCCCTCCCTCCTTCCTTAACAACAATCCGACTCCCTCCTTCCTCAGAAAACGCTACGGACCCCCCCCCCCTTCACCATTTTCTCCATTTTCTTCTTCCTCACACCTCACCCTTCGGCCACTCCTTCACCAAAAAGCTTCCTCATTTCAATTCATCTCTCTCTTTTCTCCATAGAGGCGTGAAGTTGGAGTCCGATCCGTGTGGGTGTGTGTGTGTCCGTCGCGTGTTCTCTCTCTCCGGCGGCGGGCGGCTAATTTCCGGCGAAGGGGAGTTGTGTTGAAGGTAGGAGATAGTTCTTTGGTTCTTTCATGATTCTTCATAACTCCGTGAAGCACGAACTCGATCTGCAACTTCGGCGGCTTATCCGGCGGCGGCCTTGACTTTTCCGGCGACTTTAGGCGGCGGCCGGAGGCAGTGAGGCTTCCTTTCTCATGTTGTGAACTCCGTAAGCTTTCTTACCACTTTGTGATGTTAGTTTTTGATTAAAGTTCTCTCTTTTAAAGTTAGGGTTTTGAATGTATTGGGATTTTTAGAATTTTAATGTTTAAAAACTGGAATTAGGATATTGATTTTGGGAATTCTTGGGAGAAATTGAAATTTTTGGAAGAAGTGAAGCAATTGGGAATTTTCGGAGTTGGTAGTGGTTCTTTGAAGTTGGGTTTTACACATACTCAATGCTATGGGGCTTTAAACAAGAATTTATGAATGTTGAACTACTTAAATGGAGATGTTTGGAAAGTAACTAAGTTTTTGGTAGTTAGAAATTATTTTGGGAATTTTATGAACATTTTTGGACTCTTTGATGTTGGGATTTGTTAATGAGTGATGTTTTGATTTAATTGGTGGGAGGATAATAGTTGTTGAAGTTATTTAATAATTTGGAATGTTGAAACTGTTGGAAATTAAGTGGTTTTTATTTATGCTAGTTGGAGTTGTTTTAGGATAAAGGGTTGATAATCTTTGTGGGATTGGTGTTTGGGAAGAAGTTGGTGATTGAAGTATTGAATGGAAGGAGTTGTTGGGGGTTTAAGAGGTTATCTAGTTTATGGTGAAATGATAGATGTTATGAAGGTTATTTTAGGATGTTGAAATGTTGAGTTTGATTGGATTAGTGCTTTGGAGAAAGGTTGGTAATCAAAGAGTTAGATTAAGAGGAAATTGATTAGGTAAAGGTAAGTATGGACTGTGGCTAAGGTTGTGAAGTTAGGAAATTACTTTGAGTTGTAAATTTTGATATGAATGAGGTGGTTTTGGTGGTGTTTAGATGGTTGGTTAGTGTTGCCATGTACAATGAGAAATGGTAAAAAGTTGAATGTTTTCGGAATATAATCAAAGGGGTAAGAGAAAAAGAAAGGTATGAGGATAGAATTTGAGTAATGAGTATTCCTTGAAGATTTTGGCAAGTTGTTTTGAAATTGTTAGCCTTTAAAGTGCTTTAAAGTTGGAATTTGTAAATGTGAAAGGTTATGACAATGAAATTGGTGGATTGGTAATACTTATGAAAGGGTTACGAAAATATTGAAATAGGTAAATGTGTGTTTGGAAAGGAGTGTGGTTATTAAAGTTATTGAAGGAAGGGAAATATGTTATAATATAGAATGTGAGAAGTGTGAAGGAAGTTGTGTGAGATTGAGACCTCCTTAGTGTCAAATTGATATTAATAAGCGTAGTTTGATAGGTTTTGGAAGTGTGTGACTATTTTTGACAAGAAATTGTAAAGTTTAATACTGTAGAATTTAAAATTGGTTAGGGGAATTATAGAGGTTTAAAGGATATAGTTTATTTCTGATATTGGAAGTAATTATTATTTCAATAATTGTTTAGGATTAGTTTGGATTGGTGGTCAAAGTCACTGATCTTGTGTCTTGACCATCAACAGCTCATGGTGCGATTGTAGTCGGCAAAATTTCGGGTGGAGCTCGCAGAAGGCAATGACTAAGGATATATATATAGTGCTGTTTTGGAGCTTGAACAGGTAATCACGCTTAACTGACTGTGATACTGAGGGTGACGGTAGTTGAGGATTTCTAAAATCCTCTTCTACTCATATATATATATATATATATATATATATAAAAGAAATGTGTTCTGATTATTTTATGTTTAAACGTGGGCTATAGGGTACCTTTCTAAATACACTGTACTTTATATATACATATTCATATATAAATCTTTTGTATGTTGCATGACACTGATTATTAGTACCGTCGGCCGATGTAACCATCGATTCGCGCAAATCGATAGGTTAATTGTACAGGTTCCTCGGATTGTAAAGGAACCAGGGATGTTTTCACATTTTAAAGTGCTCCCTTTTTCATGCTTTCAGATTTGAGACTGGGCACAGTGTCAGTCACGTTTATTTTTGTCTATTGAGAGATGGATGTATCTGTGCTGTATATATATATATATATATTACGTGGTTTATGCAGGTTTTGAAAACTGTGGTACCCTGTAGACGCTCCACTACCCCACTTCTGAGTCTCACAGTAAGTTAAGTAGTGATTACTGAGACATTGTTTTGTCTCACCCCATTCCCTTTATTTTTGCAGGTGATCATGCCCAGACAGAGGTAGAAAGGAAGGGAAGGGATTGGCCTTCTCACATTAAGATAGTGGGTAGGCCGGAGGTGATTTATTAGGAATATATATATTGCCATTGAATAGGTTGCATCCGCTTCCGCATCTGTTTGTATGTTTTGATTGATTGTTTTGTTGATGGTTGCCTCAACTTTTTCTGCTGGTTATTGATATTGTTATAGTTAAGGTGTAACTATAACAGATGTAATAGTTGTGGCTATGCTACGTATTCTGATTGGTAATGGTTGCTATGATGCAGAATTATGTGTACAAGATTATTGGTATATGAGGATTGCCTGTTAATGGAAAGACAATCTTTGTTCCTGATCAGGGACTACATGTGGATAATTTGTACAGGGTAAAATGCCTGATAATGGAAAGGCAATCCCTTTTGTCGGATATGGACTTCTTCAATGGTTGAGCTATGTAATATTTGTTATTGTTGTATTATTTGTACAGATGTTTTAGAAATAACTATGTGAAGGAAATTCTGTTCCTAACATGGTTATATAGTATGTTGGTGATGCATGACTGATTGAATGGTGTTCTTATATATAACCATGTCAGATGGGCCCCACTCTAATATGGTTATCTTTTATGTATTTGGTTGGTTTCTTTTCTAACCATGTTAGGTGATTCTTTTCTAACATGGTTGGATTTAAGTTATTGTGTTGATTGTGTGGTCTGGTTTAAATGATGGTAATTCATTTGCTAACTATGTTAGGAAATTCTCTTTTCTAACATAGTTAGGTATGTGTTAGGAATATGCTTGAAATCTTTTCCTAGTAGAGAGATTCTCTTGCTAACCATGTTAGGTGAATATTTTTACTAACATGGTTAGACATCGTTTATTTGGATTGTTTTGATTATGTATTAAAATAGATTAAAGTTAGTAATGTATTAGTAGGAGGTATGTTACACACACAAAGTGTGAAACAAAAAAAAAAGAAAAAAAGAGAAGAAGAAGAAGACGAAAATAAAAAAAAATGAAGAATTGTAGAGTTTAAAAGAGTCAACCCCTATGTGCTTGTTAGGTTATGTAATTCCTTCATTCCTTTCTATAATTGAAATGGTTTAGCACTTTTCAAATATACCTCCATCTCATTTTCATTTCATTATCCTACCTTTTTCATTACAACCCTTAAAAGTCCTTTTGATTTGTGTGTGCATTGAGATATAAGAGTGGATATCGAGATGATAAACAAGCCTTTGGTAGCTGGATTACATAGATGGAATTGAGTGAAACACAACCCCTATATACTTTGAGAGTAGAGTGTAAACACTTGACCGGTGAGGGACATGCTTTTGTGATTTATCTCTATCAAATTGATTGCCTTATTACTTGCATTTGGGGATGGTGAGAGAGATTTCTAAGAGGATTCAGTTGTTGAGAGTTTCAATTGATTCCAACTTTGTGATGATAAAATCTTGATTTCATTTTTGTGCTAATGTGTTAACAATTTGAAATTTTGAGGACAAGATTTAATGCAAGTGTGAGGGTGTGATGACTCCCCATATTTAGTGGTTTTTAGGAAATATTTTATTATATTTGGGGAGTCATTAATTAAGTAATTAAGTGATTTTGTTGTGAATTGGAAAGAAAGTAATTTGAGGATTATATGAGTGGTTCTTTTGGAAAATCTGAAATTTAATTGAAATAGGAAACTTAATATATTAAAAGAAATATTTTGATGAGAAGTTTCCTATTAATGAGATTATGTGATTGAGTCATTGTGATTATTTCCTATTCCCTTCTCTTCATGAATGCAGATTTAATGAAAAAGGAAATAAAGAGAAAGGGATGATTTGATTATGTGCATTCATCATACAAGAAAAGGAAAGAAAAGAAACTTAACATGCAAGGCAAAGACAATATGGTGTTGGGCTATTTTATTATAAATATACACATGCAATTTGAAAGTAACGGATGCACAAGAGGGGGGGGGGTGAATTGTGCTACAAAAATAAATGCTCAAATAAAGCCAACACAAGATTTATACTGGTTCGGTCTTCCTGACCTACGTCCAGTTCTCAACCACCCAGGCTGAGTTCCACTATCTCAGGTTTTAAAACGGGTTCACCTGAAACCTTACAACCGCAAGTTTTGGACGGGATCACTTGCAACCTTACAACTACAAGTTTTACACAAGGCTCACTTGTAACCTTTCTACTAGCTCCCCCTTACACCTAGCAAGGGTTCAACCTTTACAACTAAAGGATTTTTCTAACTAAGTTCTCTTAAAGAACAGATAGTGTTACACACTTAAGTATAATCAATGCTCTTATAACAGAAAGAGACTTAACAACAAAGAGTACAGAATATGTAGATGAGAATGATCACTCGATGTGTTAAATGCTCTTTACTTTTCTGGGCAGCTTTGTATGCTTGAAGATGTTCTTAGTTTCTTGCTCTAACTTCTTTCAAGAGTATTCAAAGATAATTATTCTTCATAAATGAGGTTGAGCTCCTTTATATATTCTTCAAACATTCTGACTCTTGGTAGGTGGGATAGCCGTTTGAATATGGCCGTTTTTCCCATGTTACCATTTGCCCAATTAATGCTTCATCAATGCATAGCAGGGTTGACTTGCTTTATCTCTGAAAAGTAGTCCTGACACCTCTGCTCTGACAAAAGCATTCTGACACTGCAACTTCTGACATTCTGATTGCTTGAGGAAGCAGATTCTCATCCGGAAGCAATTCTACTGAGTGTGCTGCACTGAGTGTTAGTCTAACAGTATAAACATATAGTCACATGCAGTGGGAGTGTTCTCAGTCTAAGAGGTCTTCCTTGCATCAGGAAGCACTTCTACATCCGGAAGTGAATCCACTGGATGAAGGATTTTGTTCACTATTACTCACTCTCGCTCAGTGTCTATTCAATCCAACAGCCAGCGCTAGTCACTAAGCTATCGGAAGCACTTCTACTGGACGTTGCTCATTTTCACTGACGCTTAGGGATATCTATTCCAACAGCCAGCGCCAGTCTAAGTCTAACAGGAAGCAAATTCACTTCCGGTTGAATCTTAACTTAGTCTTAGGATTTTGTATATCTAGTGCTCATGGACTAAGTTAATTCCTAAGTGAATTTCTTGCTGCCGCTGGGGGATGAGACATTTATCGGCGAGCGCTAGACCTAATCTATCCGGAAGTAAGTCCACATCCGGTTGTACTTTTACTTAGGATTCTATGTTCACCTATTGCTTTCTAAGTTCTTTCATATTTTAGTCTTCATCAAAACTTAAGATTCTAACATTCTCCCCCTTTTTGATGATGACAAACTCAGTATTTAACTATTTATCGATTAAGTCCATATGAAAGGGTTAGCATGAAAACAAAAGCAATAGATAAGAACAAGTAACTTGGACAAATATTATTGATGAAAAGAGATTATATGTTAGAGTATACAAATAAAACATATACAGGTAATCTACACTAAGCAAAAATGAGAGATGTATGAAAACAAAGAAAAATTCTCTAAGTAAAAAAAAATTGGAATGAGGGTGTTCAT
Source organism: Mimosa pudica (assembly GCA_029929735.1). Classification (NCBI taxonomy): domain Eukaryota; kingdom Viridiplantae; phylum Streptophyta; class Magnoliopsida; order Fabales; family Fabaceae; genus Mimosa; species Mimosa pudica. The sequence continues at coordinate 6,819,370 of JAKELP010000035.1, forward strand.
AGTCTGTGTCTCTTTTTCCTCTCCCTCTCCTTCTGTCTCTCTTCACTCTCTTTCTGAAGGTTGGCGATCTCAGCCTCATGCACATTCTGGTCTATCTGGGCAATTACTCGCTGAAGCTCTTCTTCATCCCTCTCTCGTCTGAGTCTTTCTGATTCGATAGACTCCTCGAATGTTCTTTTCATGTTCTCTACTTCTTCATACCCAGGGAACCCTGTAGCATCATCGAAGTAGGCGACCTCTCCATTGGGATAGTGAACAGCCCGAATCTTTACGTTCCATACAGGGAAGTTGGGATCCTCCTCAACTTCCTGGGCTTTCCTTTTCCCTTTCCCCTTACTCTTCCCTTTGCTCTTGCTAATCGGAGGAGTAGGCATGGCACTTGCTCTGTCAGCATCGAGGCAGGCCATCTGACCGAAGGAGAGTTTGTCCGTGAACCCATACTTTTCATATTCCTCAGGAGTCATGTCTTCAATTTCCAACTTGACCTCCTTTAGAATAGGAATTGCTTGAACTACTGGGGTTTCAGGTTCAACTTGAGCAGATGAGGTCTCTTGCTCAGGTTGGTCAGATGGAGTCTCTTCCTCACTCTCAGCAGGTTCAGTGGAGGCAATAATTTTCCTGGTACGCTTCTTGGCAACGGCCTTCTTTCTAGACTCACTGAAGGTGACTGCTGGCTCAGAAGAGGGAGGAGGGGCAGATGATTGCTCAGACGAGGGGATCTCAGACTCTTGCCCAGTGGATGAGGGGATAGGCTTGGCTATCACAATAGGAGGATGATTGATCTTCTTCAGTCCCCACTTCATCATTATCTCCTCAATATCCTTTCTACTTATCTTAGTTGGAGGAGGTTCTGATGAAGATGACTCAGGCTGTGAAGTTTGTTCATTTGGCTCAAAGACAACCATCTCCAATTGTGATCCTTGCTCAGCCGTCCTCTGCTGCTCCATGAATCTTATGGCTTCTCCTCTTATTAGGCTTTCAGCACCACTCAGCCTTTGGGATTCCATGGCGCGGCGAAGGGCAGCCATGATGTCTTCATCAAGCCAGAGGGATGGCTGGCTGAGCACGTCCCTTGTGTTCATGGAGAGGCGAAGAGAGGTCATCACATTTCTCCCCCTTTTGTCATCATCAACAAGGGCGAGTGCCAGGGATGGAGTAGATGAAGAGGAGGGTAGAGGTTCAGGGTTAAGTGGAGTTTGGGGTGAGGATTCTGGGGAAGAGGCAGGTAAGGTATGTTCTGGGGATGTGGGTTGGTTGGGGAACCAGGAAGGATCTACGAATAGACCTTCGAATGGGTAGGTGGAGGAATATTCAGGGAAGGTAGTGGAAGAGTATGGGGTAAATGGGGTAAAGGGTACGTGAGGATCCTTAGGGATTTGCTGAAGGCGAGGGTAATCTCGTAGATAGATATGGCTGAGGGGGTGAATGGCAGTTTGAAATCCAAGGTGTTCGGCTAAGGGGTTGGTTGGTGTGCGAGTGGATGAGGGAGGTGTAGATGGGGAGTTTTGTGGAGATGGGGAGTTGTTGGAGTGAAGGGGTGATTGGCTAGGAGATTGTTGGTGTGTGTCTTGGGTTTGGTGTTCATGGTTGGGTGAAGGTTGGGATTGGTGAGCATTGTTTGGTGATGGAGGGGATTGATGGTCATTTTGTGGAGGTGGCTGTGGTGGTTGAGTGTTAGGTGGAGGAGGAGGGGGAAGTTGAGGGTGACCTGAGGGAGGAGGAGGAGGAGGATTTTGGGGAGGAGGAGGTGGTGGAAGGTTACCTTGTGATGGTTGGGGAATTTGTAGGTGCTGGAGAATGAGGTCAAGTTTTGCGTCCACCCTGGCAATGTGGTTTTCAAGCTGGCCTACCCTATCTTCGAGCCTCTGAATGCGCTCCCCTTGCCGCTGGAAGCCATTGTCACACTCAGCACGGAGAGGGCCTACCAAGGATTCAGGCAGTCTAAAGAGAAGTTCCTCCTTAACTGCCTCGGCAAAGGCTTTTACTGAAGCTGGCACTCTGGCAGCACGGCTTGGCCCAGCATGGGAGTCCACTTCCTGATCCCCTGCACCAGATGTCGAGGGGGCTGAAGTCCCAGACGCACTACCCGCTAGTGATCCTGAGCGAGTGGGCTTAGGGGCTCTTAGATACTTAATGCCCATCTTGCTGATGTTCGTTGCCCCCACAGGAGCACATTTGACATTCTCTTCCTCCACGTCAGATGTGGCCTTGATCAGTTTCTTCTCCAGGAGGGCAGCAAGGATGGTGGGATATGGAAGATACCCAGTCTTGTCGTTAGCCAACCATCGCTGAAGTTCAAGGCTGATCAACTGCCCTGGATTGATTGGCTGCTGGGAGAGGAGTCTGGGGAACCATGGATTGTCCAATAGGGTGAATTCATTGAAGTTACCCCATTTATGTGTCATCATCCGGGAGTAGATATAATACAAAACCCTGTAGGAGTCAGACATTTTGGACACCTTTTTGTCTTTGGTGCCATACAGCTGTTCTAGTTCCTCCTTGCTGTATTTGAGCGCCTCAGGATATAGCCACTCAGTCATCCCCTCATCAGTGATCCCCATTAACTCGTTCAGCGTTCTCCAGGTAAAACTGAAGGATCTTCCTTTGACTGTGGCCGTGAAGTAGAGTCTGTGGATTTGCTCCTTTCCATCTACCTTCTTGTACTTCACTTTGCCAGAGAGGGATTGGCAGAAGGCTCGCAGGACGTTGATGTTGTAGTCCTGTTTGATCCCCAGCCAAGACATGTATTTTTCTAAGTAAGGCCGCAGGTGAGGAAACCCTAGTTCATCAATCTTGGCCAGATCGATGAACAAGCCATTGTTGAAGTAGGGCTTAATGGTTTCAAATTTGGAGGCAACAGGCTCCAAGGCCCCATCTCTATACACTGTAGGGTCATCTTCTTCAACCCTCTGCCTCTTTGAAGACGGCTCTTCAGCAAAATGCACCCTCTTCTTCTTTCCTTTTCTCAGGGCTTCCCTCTCTTGTTCGGAAACCACTATCTGTTCAGTCACTCTGCCAGAAGTTCCAGGCTGACCCTGAACATTTTCCTCCTGCCCCGGTGTCTGCCCAGAAATTTCACGGTGTTCATGATGTTCTTCATTTTGCCCAGATTTCTTAGAACGTTCATGATGAGATTGCCCAGATTTTGACTTGTGTGTCTTAGATGAAGAATGTTTTGACTTGTGTTTCTTGGTAACTGGGTTGGATTCATGAGATCCGGCCATTTGTGTATGGATTGGGGGTAAAAGGAGATGAAATGCGAAGGGACGTGTGAAGAAAAATGAAGAACAGATGAAGAAGGTTTTAGAGGAAATGGTGAAAGTGAAAATGATGCAAGTAAAAAGTGAAAGTGAAAAATGACACCCTATTTATAGGAAAAGTTACTGAGGGCAAAAATGGTCATGTCTCTTCAGATTTTCACATATTAGGTAACGTAAACAATTTAAGTTGGAACGACACACCTGATGACACGTGTCGCTTCATCTTATCAGAGAAGGCATAACGTTTCATTGAGGAAGGTGAAGCGTTTTCTGAAGTGACGTGTCCCTTGGACTGGTGCTGGCGCTCACTTGGTTTCACCATCCAGTGTCAGTGAGGGATCATCCGGAAGTGGTTTTGCTTCCGGTTGTGCTTACTTAAGATTTAACATTGTGAGCCTGCAAAAAACACATATTGGCACTCCGATGCCTAAGTTAGTATTTTTGTAAATTTTAAGACAATCAAGTATAACCAATGGTATTTACACTTCATTTGGGTTTACCATTCCCAAATCACCTCTTATAAAAGTAAATTGGTCAACCCCCAGAGGCTTGGTGAAGATGTCAGCAAGCTGTTGTTGAGTGGGGACAAATTGCACTTTGACATCCTTCTTTTGAACATGGTCTCTGATGAAGTGATGTCTGACATCAATGTGCTTTGTCCTTGTGTGCTGAACTGGATTCTTGGCGAGGCTGATTGTGCTTGTGTTGTCACAGAGGATGGGTGCCTCAGGGAACTCCAAGCCAAGATCTTTCAACTGGTTCTTCAGCCACAGCACTTGAGCACAACAACTTGCTGCAGCAATATATTCTGCCTCAGTGGATGACAAGGACACGCAGGTTTGCTTTTTGCTAGCCCAAGTCACCAGACAACCACCAAGGAAGGCGCATTGTCCACTGGTGCTCTTTCTATCAGTCTTATAACCTGCATGGTCAGAATCAGAGTAAGCCCACAAGAACTCTTGGTTACCTCTGGGATACCAAAGACCAAGTTCTTGTGTTCCCTCAAGGTATCTCAAAATACGTTTAACGCATGTTAAGTGTGACTCCTTGGGGTTGGCTTGAAACCTAGCACACATGCCTACACTAAATTGAATGTCAGGCCTGCTTGCCGTTAAGTATAGGAGGGAACCTATCATTCCCCTGTACATGGGCAGGCTGACAGATTTACCCTTTGCGTCAGCATCGAGTGCGGCAGAGGTGCTCATGGGAGTGTCATACTCCTTGCACTCATTCATCCCAAACTTTTTGAGTAGTTCTCTGCAGTACTTAGTTTGGGATATGAAGATTCCATTCTTCTTCTGTTTAATCTGCAGGCCTAGGAAGAATGTGAGTTCTCCCATCATAGACATCTCAAACTCACCCTGCATAGTCTTAGAAAAATCTTCACAAAGTTTTTCATTAGTTGCCCCAAAGATAATATCATCAACGTAAATTTGGACAATTAACATATCTCTATCTTTGTGAAGGATAAACAGTGTATTATCAAGTTTGCCCCTTGAGAAACCTTTGCCCAGTAGAAAGCTGCTGAGTCTCTCATACCAAGCTCTAGGAGCTTGTTTCAGGCCATATAAGGCTTTCTTTAATCTATACACATGTTTTGGATATTTGTGATCCTCAAAACCAGGAGGTTGTTCTACATACACCTCTTCTTTAATATAGCCATTAAGAAATGCACTCTTTACATCCATTTGATATAGCCTAAAGCCCTTCATGGATGCAAAGGCTAGAAGAATTCTTATTGCTTCAAGTCTAGCGACTGGAGCAAAAGTTTCTTCATAGTCAATGCCTTCTTCTTGGTTATATCCTTTAGCTACTAGTCTGGCCTTGTTTCTTGTAATTTGACCTGTCTCATCCAGTTTGTTTTTGAAGACCCACTTGGTCCCCACTATGGATTGATGAGACGGCCTGGGGACAAGTTCCCAGACTTGGCTTCTCTCAAATTGATTTAGCTCTTCCTGCATGGCAATAATCCAGTCGCAGTCCTCAAGAGCTTGTTCAACTGAAGTTGGTTCGATTTGAGATATGAATGCTCCAAACTCAACTTCATTTTGAACTTGCCTTCTGGTTCTGACACCAGAAGAAACATCACCAAGCACTTGATCAAGAGGATGATCTCTGTGATGCCTCCTAGCTATTGGCAACTGTGCCTCATCAGGCACGGTCTGCACACTAGGTTCATCACTGAGTCCATCTTCTTCCTTAGGATTGCTTGCTGGTGTTTCTTTTGGTGGTGAAGAAGATGATGATAACTTTGGAAGATTCAGTATTTCATCATCTTCTGTGGATTGTCCCCATGTAGGAGTTTCATCGAATACAACATGCATTGATTCTTCTACAATTCTAGTTCTCATGTTGTATACCCTATATGCTTTGCTCCTAAGGGAATATCCTATGAATATACCTACATCAGCTTTTGGATCAAACTTACCCAGATTTACCTTTCCATTGTTATGCACATAGCATTTTGATCCAAAGATTCTGAGGTGGCTGATGTTGGGCTTCCTCCCTTTATACAGCTCGTATGGAGTCTTGTCCAAGCCTTTTCGAACATAGGCTCTGTTAGAGATATAGCAAGCAGTGCTCATAGCGTCCGCCCAGAACACTTGAGAAACCTCTTTCTCATTGAGCATGCTTCTAGCCATCTCTGTTAGAACCCTGTTCTTTCTCTCGACAACTCCGTTCTGTTGAGGGGTCCTAGGAGCTGAGAAGTTGTGTTCTATGCCATTTTGTTCACATAACTCTGAGAAGCTATGGTTCTCAAATTCTCCTCCATGGTCTGTCCTTATGGCTGTGATTTTGAGCTCTCTCTCATTCTGCACTTTCTTGGCCAGGACAACAAAGGCATCAAAAGTATCTTGCTTAGAGGCAAGAAACATAGTCCAGGTGAACCTTGAATAGTCATCCACCACCACTAGAGCATATAGGTTTCCACCCAAGCTCTTCACTCTTGCTGGCCCAACCAAATCCATGTGGATTAGTTCCAAGGGCCTGCTGGTGGAGACTCTCTTCTTGGTTTTGAACGAGGACTTTGTTTGCTTTCCTCTTTGGCAGGATTCACAGATAAAATCATGCTTTACTTTAAACGATGGAATACCTATAGCTAGCTCCTTTTTAATTAGCATGTCGAGTTGAGTAAAATTAACATGAGCTAGTCTCTTATGCCAAAGCCAACTATTCTCATCACTAGATATTAAACATTTTTCTTCTAGTTGTTGGCACAAGTCTAAAGTATATAGGTTTCCATTTCTATTTGCCTTAAGTTTGCATTTTAAGTTGGCCTTATCTAAATTTAGATCCTGCTTATCAACTATTATGCACTCATGTGAATCAAAAATTACCCAATTTCCTTTGTCTGTGCTCTGGCTGACGCTTAGTAGGTTGTGACAGAGACCGTCCACTAGGTAGACATCTTTTATTGGTCCGACCTCTCCAACTCCAGTGACCTTTCCACTTTGATTTCCTCCAAAGGTTACTGTGGCTCCATCTTTGATCACCAGAGATTTGAACTTGTCTCTGTCTCCAGTCATATGTCTCGAGCATCCGCTGTCAATATACCATTTCTTGTTCTTGGATGCTTTGAGACACACCTGGAAAAATCAAGTGAACTTAGGTACCCAATCTTTCTTGGGTCCTCGATCATTAGTTTTCAATGCCCTTGGTCTAGAGTCATCCTTGACCTTGGGCTTGTGATTATTCAGAATCTTTGGCCTAGTGCTGGCTCTGGACTCTTGGTTTTTCCCTTTGGAATGATTCCAAGCTCGAGATCCTTGTCCTCTCTTAGTTTCCTTTGCAGGTGGAGGATCCTTTGTTGTCTTGGTTCCTTTAGGGACCCATTTGTAGGAGCTACTTGCTCCATGCTTCTTAGCATTACAGGTGGACGTGGAGTGTCCCTTCCTGTTGCAATAGTTGCAGAAGCTGAAGGGTGAGGAGCTATGACTAGTGGCTTTATGGAAGAACTTTAAGTAGGGCTTTACTTTTGGTTCCACCCACTTCTTCCCTCTAGGAGTATATCCTAAGCCAGTTCTATCCCTATATGCCCTTTGATTCATTAAAATTATATTTAACATTTTTGAGCCATTTGTAAACTTCTACAGGGCATTTTGCAGCTTGTCTTTCTCAGCTGAGATTTTGCTGCAATTGGGGCAGCTCTCAAGTGTTGAGGCATTGGGTTCTGTTTGGGGAGAACCCTGGCCATCCACTACCGGAAGCTTTCTAGCTTCCGCTAGCTCTTCACTCAGTGAGTCCACCTTGGACTCAAGTGATTCCTTTTTGGTTTTCAACACTTTATAGGCTTTACACAATCTAGAGAATTCTTCATGAACCTCATTGTAAGCCTCTTGCAGTTCAGAGAAAGTTACCTCATTGTCTTCGTGGGTGAGGTCAAGTTCTGAAGATGCTTCCTCATCATCTTCTCTGGCTACAAGGCAGAGGTTGGCTACCTCTTCCTCATCACTTGCTTCATCATCCGAGCTATTCACCCAGATAGAAGATACAAAGGCCTTTCCTTCTGTCTTTGCCTTTTGACTTCTGCAGGCTGGGACACTCAGCCTTGAAGTGGCCAGGCTTCTTACATTCAAAGCACACAGGAGCCTTTTCCTTCTTGTAACCCCTCCTTTGGCTGGAGTCACCCTTTTGAAAGCCTCCTTTCTTTCTGAAGAACTTTCTGAACTTCTTCACCATCATAGCCATCTCCTCATCATCCATTTCCTCCTCATCATCCTCATCATCATCTTCAGTCTCCTTGTTGGGAGCAACAAGGGCAAGATTTTTGGCCTTAGATGAGGCTAGAGGAGCTCTCTGAGCTAGCAGTGTAGGTTCATATTCAGCCAGGGAGCCAAATAAAGCAGTGATAGAACTAATTGATTCACCCTGGACTTCCTGTAAGATAGTCACTTTGGTGATCCAGTCACCTTTCAAGATCTTTAGAATCTTGCTCACTTGCTCCCTTTCAGGAATGTCCTTACCCAGCGAGGCCAAATTGTTGATGAGATGAGTGAATCTGAGCTCTAGTTCTCTGATAGGCTCAGTGGGGCTAAGCATGGCGAACTTGTGGAATTCTTCCACTAACATCTCAACACGTCTTGCTTTCACTCCCCTGGTTCCAGAATGGGCAGCCTCAAGAGCCTCCCACATATCTTTAGCATTTTTGTGGTGACTGATCCTGTGGAACTCCTTGGGACTGAGAGCACACTGGATGTAGTGCATGGCCCTATAGTTTAGCTGGACTAGGGCATAGTCCTGAGGGGTGTAACTGCTTCTCGCCTTGACAAAGCCATCATCATCTAAGGGAGTGTGATCCCCACTTTCGATTACATCCCAGAGTCTAATGTCACTTGACTTGATATAAGTCTCCATTCTAAACTTCCAGAATGGATAGTTGTACCCATCAAAGCCTGGAGGCTTGTTGGGCTTAATAGAGACGTCTGGTAAAGAGTAGTCAGTATCCATTACAAGATCTTTGCTTTCTTGACTCGTTGGAATCTAGTGAGAAAGACCCGCTCTGATACCAAATGAAAGTAATGGATGCACAAGAGGGGGGGGTGAATTGTGCTACAAAAATAAATGCTCAAATAAAGCCAACACAAGATTTATACTGGTTCGGTCTTCCTGACCTACGTCCAGTTCTCAACCACCCAGGCCGAGTTCCACTATCTCAGGTTTTAAAATGGGTTCACCTGAAACCTTACAACCGCAAGTTTTGGACGGGATCACTTGCAACCTTACAACTACAAGTTTTACACAAGGCTCACTTGTAACCTTTCTACTAGCTCCCCCTTACACCTAGCAAGGGTTCAACCTTTACAACTAAAGGATTTTTCTAACTAAGTTCTCTTAAAGAACAGATAGTGTTACACACTTAAGTACAATCAATGCTCTTATAACAGAAAGAGACTTAACAACAAAGAGTACAGAATATGTAGATGAGAATGATCACTCGATGTGTTAAATGCTCTTTACTTTTCTGGGCAGCTTTGTATGCTTGAAGATGTTCTTAGTTTCTCGCTCTAACTTCTTTCAAGAGTATTCAAAGATAATTATTCTTCATAAATGAGGTTGAGCTCCTTTATATATTCTTCAAACATTCTGACTCTTGGTAGGTGGGATAGCCGTTTGAATATGGCCGTTTTTCCCATGTTACCGTTTGCCCAATTAATGCTTCATCAATGCATAGCAGGGTTGACTTGCTTTATCTCTGAAAAGTAGTCCTGACACCTCTGCTCTGACAAAAGCATTCTGACACTGCAACTTCTGACATTCTGATTGCTTGCGGAAGCAGATTCTCATCCGGAAGCAATTCTACTGAGTGTGCTGCACTGAGTGTTAGTCTAACAGTATAAACATATAGTCACATGCAGTGGGAGTGTTCTCAGTCTAAGAGGTCTTCCTTGCATCAGGAAGCACTTCTACATCCGGAAGTGAATCCACTGGATGAAGGATTTTGTTCACTATTACTCACTCTCGCTCAGTGTCTATTCAATCCAACAGCCAGCGCTAGTCACTAAGCTATCGGAAGCACTTCTACTGGACGTTGCTCATTTTCACTGACGCTTAGGGATATCTATTCCAACAGCCAGCGCCAGTCTAAGTCTAACAGGAAGCAAATTCACTTCCGGTTGAATCTTAACTTAGTCTTAGGATTTTGTATATCTAGTGCTCATGGACTAAGTTAATTCCTAAGTGAATTTCTTGCTGCCGCTGGGGGATGAGACATTTATCGGCGAGCGCTAGACCTAATCTATCCGGAAGTAAGTCCACATCCGGTTGTACTTTTACTTAGGATTCTATGTTCACCTATTGCTTTCTAAGTTCTTTCATATTTTAGTCTTCATCAAAACTTAAGATTCTAACACAATTGAGGAGAAGGGAGGGGGGTCATAATTCTTCCAATTCCTATAGCCTACACGAGATTCACGAAGAAATTGAAGACGAGAGGAAGCAGATCACACACGTTCATATATTATTGACTCAAGGAAAAGAAGAAAGAGGCACCAGGGACGTACTACAAAGGCACACACATATGTATTGACATCAACACACAAAAGGAAGGAAACAGCTCCTCAATCTTGTCCAATTCTTACTCCTTTATGAACTTGTAGTATGTTTTTGGATTTTCACCCAATTCTTATGTTGAACCCTATGTGTGGCTAATTTCTTTTACAACCTAGAGTACTATGAACTTGTTTGTAACTTAGTATTTTATTTCCCACTATTCAGTCATGGTTAATTTGATTTAGTTTATTTAATCTTACTATTAGTGATTAACTTGTTTAGTGCTTGATCACCATTAGACATGTTTAGGGAATTTAGAATTGGAATCGGAAGAGGGAATTTTAAATAGACCATGAGATTAAATAGTGTAGGATTGGATTTTAATCTGATTTGCGACTAGGATAGGAATATACCTAGAAGCCCTACATAGTCACATTAGAGCGGTACCGAGATAAATTAGCCTAGTAAATTAGTGCAAGACATTGTGTAATTAAGCTAGGCAAGGATGTAAGTGGACCGGAAGGCATTTATAGACACTAGTACTCTAGATTAGCTAGTTGAATTAATTCATAATTAATTTAGTGGGGAATAAAATCTAAGAAGCAGATAAGGGATTAGTGGCTCTAGGTTGTTCTTTTGACTCGTGAATTTCATCCGTGTGAATTTTTGTTTTATTTTATTTTCTTAGCTATTAGGTAATTAAAATCAAATTTTCTTGTTTACTCAACTTGAATGAAAATAGGAGATCTAATGCCTAGTTATTAATTGTCTGAATCTCTGTGGGATCGACCTTGATTTACCACTTTACTAAAATACGATCCGTACACTTGCGGATATTTTTATCAAAATTTTGGTAGCATCAGACTCCAAAATAGTTGTCTGGTATTGGTGGATGAGAAAGTCTAGGTTTAGTAGATATGAGTAATCTACAAATGAGTTCATCTGCACCATCAAGATTTTGATTTCTAATTGCTGACCTCCAAACATGGCTAAGAACAGCTTGCAAGGAAGAGATTTTGTTGTTGATGTCACTATCATCAACCTCCATGTTTACTATTGCTTTGAGTTCAGCAATTTTTTCACTAGTACAATGAAAAATACTACCTGAAATTAATGCAGGGGAATGAACCAAATTTGAGGACGCCTTACTATAATTCTCCATTATTTTTTTGAATGGAATTCGAATGGGCGTCTAATATTATCATGAGGGTTTCTAATGTAGCAAGCTTTGATCGAATCGAATGCTATGTGATTCAAACCATTTCTAGAGATCTCATCAGTTCCAGAAATTCCAATCTGGCTTCACATCTGCAACACAATGGTTCATCGAGCAAAAAATAATAAGATGCCATCCACTAACAGTGACTTGTATCGCCATTATTGGGACTGGACTTGCTTTAAAGTTCTCAACATTAGAACATGCAAAAAAGGAGGACACAATTAGAGGTACATAAATTGGTTCAACAATGTTGGCAATTGTAATGTTCTCTGCAATGGCATTAACAAAGCTTGCTCCGGTATTGTTACATTTGATGAAGACAGAAGATGTGTCATCTTCGTCATGGTGGATGATAGAAAGGCAGCCTGCAAGGGGCGAGTAAAAATCGAGGATCGAAGAAAGCGAGTCCTTAAGGTGCTGGATTGGTGTTTGAATGATGAAGAAGAGGTTGGCTTGTGATATAGAAGTCCTTTTTGACCATACCCACGAACTAGATGTTGAAGATCCCATGGATTGAGGTCAATTAGTAGTGGAGAGTCGCCATTATGTATGTGACTTCGAGCTTGAACTGTAGTTTTGGACATCACTCGGACGCCTTCCATCGAATAATGACGCGGCTAGCCCCGCTAAGCTAACTTCATGTACAAAAATCAAATGAGCAGGGGTGATGTCGGTATAAAATACCCTTGAGATACTAATGCCATTTAATAAAAATTTGGGTTCCAAAAAATCTAATTATTAACTTTAATACTAGCCACCCAAAATTCCTTAATGTGACTTCGAGCTTGGATTGTAGTTTTGGACATCCCTCGGACGCCTTCCATGGAATAAAGACGTGGCTTTTTTGTTTCCAACTACAGTTGTAGTAATGTCATGTAATTGCTATATATAGTATAGTGACGCATAGATCATGAGGAATAAAATATTATATCTCTTTGTCCTTATCGTATGGACCACCTACAGAGCAACCATATATATCAAGTGACACGTAAATCTAACACATAGATAATAGTTATGACTCACTTTTGAACCTACATATTATATTACATAATATAGTATGAATTTTTTAAAAATATAGCATAAGAAAATATTGAAACATAATCTGAATAATATATATTCAAAAGACAAAACTTATTAATGTACATGTTCATCATGCATAGTTAAAGTTTTAACATGTTTGTTTCTAAGTGTTGCAATAAATCATATTCATCATTTTTTCGGTTGTACTTCAAAGTTTGATTGTATACACAGAGCTAGTTAAATCTTATATTACTTCCTATGCATAAGATTTAGTTGACTTTTTTTTTTCAAAAATCCAAAAAAATAAGTTACTTAAAAATTTTTTCTTCGAAATTTTTTTCTCTAAATACATAATGATTAAGAGGTTCATACGCTTTCTTAAATTCTCACAAAAACTTCAAATATATATTGGAGAATTAGGTTATAAGGATTGAACAACTAAGTTGTGTGTATGTGTATATATGTGTATAAATAACCTTAAAACTTGACAACAAATAGATCTCGTCAAATTATACACAATCTGTAATGCATCTTGGTGCAATTTTTATTTATATCTAAAATAAATAACCTAATTATAAAAAAATAGATTGGTTTTTATATCCTTGGAATGACTATACATATATCTAAAATAAATAACCTAATTACAGATTGTATACACAATCTCTACACATTAACTTGTTAGAGGGGTGTCATGACCTTGTTAGAAGTGCTCATGAACTTGTCATTCCCTGCCCATGGGGTAGTTACGTGTGCTCGTACCCTCGTTAATCTATGTCCATTAACTTGTTTACTTAGGCTGAGGGGCAAAACAGTCTTTTCACATTTAGAATATATCAAAGTGAGGTCCCTTGGGACCCTACTTTAATTTGGAGAGTTTATGGGACTTTTCTAGTATTAAGTCCCTTGTGAGGGACTTCAAATTAATTTTCCCTATTATTTTACATAAAATTGTCTCCTGCCAATCATATTTTTGCCTAAATTGGCACATTAAGTATCATTATCATCAATTGTTATTTTTTTATGACAATTCTTGACCATATATCAGTATTCCATAATTTCCCTTGATGAAATCAATTTAATCTCCCATTTTGACTCTACATACAATTACCAAAAAAAAATCAATGCAATTATTATTCCATGAATTTATTCCTCAAAAAAAAAAAAAAAACTCTTCCTCCTTATTTCCAGTTATTTGTGACGTGCTCGAATTTTTTATAACTAAATTTGAGCTAAAATTCCTTGAAATAGGCAAAAGTCAATCATCATATAAACTTCACTTTAAAGTAATTTCATAATTCTGAACGGCATACTGGGCCTCATAGCATATTTTTTTTCTTATTTTTTTGTACATCTTGGCTTTGAAAAAAAACATGGGTTGTTAAAAATGTAATAATTCAAACTAACTAAACTATTCAGCATCCTCGATTCCAATAAGCCTCCATTTTATAAGAGTTTAAGAAAATTATAATTATTTATGGTAAAAAAAGCAAATAATTATTAATTATTTGATAAAAAAAGCAAATAATTATAAAATTTTTAATTAACGGTCTCATTTTATTTTACTGGAATTTTTTTTGGGCTGTTATATAAACTGAAGATAATGGAATTTTTGTGGTAAAAATGACTAAATTAAAAAGTGGTAAATGTGCGTGCGTGGATCAGAAGTGAAATTCCTAAACCTTTTTCTTTTATTTTTATTTCAATCAAAGCACATATACTAATGCAAAACAAACTGCTTATTTTCACTACAACATCTTGGACATCAGCATGAATCTGTTGTAGTTGAACAAATCCATAACCTCCTACCAGTGCGTGTCTCGCTAATCTGTCTGCAGCCTCATTCTGCTCCCTTTTGCACCACACAATTCTAATATCTCATGGGCGACTACAAAGGGATATAATCTCCTTGACTACAGCGCTAACTCCTTCTCGTTGAACTTCAACATCATGATCCAAAAGTTGTTCAATATCTTGAACAAGATGTAGACAATCTGACTCAATTAATACATGTCTCACTCCAAAATCCCAACTCCACCTTAACCCCATCAGAATGGCCCATGTTTCACCTAAAAAACTGTTACCTCTTCCAATATTGCGCAAGAAGCTCCCTTTCACCTCCCTTTTATAATCCCGCATGATACCAGAACAAACATTCATATTCCCTTCTGAAGTAGTAGCCCCATCCACATTGATCTTAACATACCCTTTCATTGGCGGCCTCCATCTCCCCTCATCTACTTCTAAACAAGGATTAATACACTCACCCCCCAATTAGCACAAGCTAAAACTTTTGCTATAATTGATTGGGCAAAAACATTGACTCCATTAAAGACCTTCTGATTCCTAGCTAACCAAAGTTGATGACAAACCAAAGGAAAAACCACATTCCATGGCATTCCATTGTACTCAAGATTAGCTTTAATATTCCAATCCACCTACGCTTTCAACTCAGTATGGTTATGAAAAGGATGTCAATCATTTACTGGAACAATAATTCTCCAAACCTCCACAGCTTTCTTACATTCTCTAACAACATGAAGTACATCCTCAGGTATCCCCATACAACTTCCACACTCCATCACATGCGTCATACCTCGTTTATTCCTCTCTACATTAGTCAACAAACACTCCATCACATCCTGGTCGCGTTAGAGGCCTCGGATTTGGAGCGACACCTACTCAACTCGCTCGCCCCTCGCAGTTTGCTGGCCGAAGCACGTACGACCATGGCGACGGTTCGGGATTGAGTCAGAGCGCACCTTTAGGGGCTCAGGTCCTCGAGTAGAGGCTGCGAGAGCAGGAGCGCAGACTCGCTGAGCAGGAGCACAGAGTTATTGAGCGGGAGCGTGCCTTGCAGGAGCAGGAGCAAGCAGCGCAGATTCGAGCTGAGCAGTCCCAGGCAGCTGTCGCCGACTTGTTATCACAGGTCAAAAGGGAGCAGGAGAGACGCCGACGCCGACGTCAAGGTCTTCCATCGTCATCATCGTCAGACGATTAGGGTGATTAGATTTAAGTTGTGTCATTTTAATTTGTAGTATTTATAATTTTATTATATGAACAAAATACGTATTTTGTATGGATATTAAATTATATTTGAATTATATGGAATGTAAATTAAATTATATTTAAATTATATTACAAATGGAATTGCATTCCGTTTTCATAACGTAAATTAAAGTACATTATATATTCCTATTCATCACCCTCCTTGTAACATCCTAGATTTTTTTTAAATATAAAATAAGTTAATGAATACCTGAAAAAAATTAATCTTACAAATAAATTTAGAAAGTTTAACATTTTTAGGGAATTTGTTAGAATTTATTTCCATCATAGGTAAGGGAAAATAGTTAGTATTTAATTTTATTTAGTAATAATTATGAATGTTCATTATTTAGGAAATTTTGTTTAGAATGTTGTGAAATCCTAGAATGTAAATCAAAATAAATTATGATAATGATAAATTTAGGTATATAGAAACTAGGGAGAAATTTATATTTAATGCATTAAATTAGGAAATTATAAAAGTCTCATAATTTGCTAATTAAGAAAAATTCATGTAGAAATGAGAAGTCTAGAGTTTAAATTAAATGAGTATGATTCAATGTCCAATTAAAGAAAAATAAAATGATGTTTACTCTTCAATAGAAATAGAAATAGAAAACTTCATAGAGTAACTTTGTAATTTTCTTCTTGGGCCATAAACCCTAGATTTCTCTTTACTATATAATATTCAATTCTTTTCCTTCCCTTCATTTGCACCCAGCCGCACACATGCTCCTCTTCTTCACCATTGGCAACATTGACATCTCCCTCCTCCCCTCCTTATCACCATTAACATACCTTCTTCCTACCATCGTAGCAACACCATCATTACCCACTTCATTACTTCCTCTTTCCACCCAACTCAAGCCTTCACTTTCATTGCCGTATGCCGCCGTCTTCACCGTTTGCTGTTGTGGCCACCTGTAAACTCGCCGGTGTTGAGACCCGGCCACCGTTTTTCCACTGTCCGTCAAAGTCATGTGTATTCTTCAGCTCTAGAATAATCCTCCTCCCCTTTGGTTTCATTTGCACTCCGGACCATTCTTACGGCCGCCGTAAACCACGACATCTCCCTGCCGCTCCTCAACACCGCTCATCCTTGTGACTTCCTTGGACCAATGATTGTGTGTTCAATCAACTTCATTTGCTTGATCCAGTCCAATTCCTATTACAAATTTATTATATTTGGTGAGCAATGTTTCCTCTTTTGTTAGCCTTAGTTCCAGTTTTGTGGGAAGTTTAGATTGATCATATGTGTGTAAACCAATGTGCTGTTGTTAATTAAAATGGGGTTGATAATAATAACATATAGAAATCAAAGAACTCAATGTGCATGTGTCATGTCTGCGCGTGAATATAACAAATGGCATGCTTAATTTGAGGGGGTAAAGGACATAGTTGGAATCATATAATAACATGCTCTGCAAAGTGGTTGGCATTAGGCTTATTAATATAATCTAAAGAGATAATTGATTTTAGCTTATACAAAGAGTTAATAAAGGTAGTTGCTTGTTTGTGAAAGTCTAAATTCAAAAAAAAAAAAAAAGAAATTAAAATAACAAGAATAATAATAATGATAATAAAGATGCTAATAGTTATAATGAATTAATAATGATACTGAAATGATGATGATAATAACCAGAAGTGGTAAATAGATACTTTTAAATTATGAACTTATGGTTGTGAGAATGGGCAGTCAAAAAAAAATTGCTTATATTTATGTTTTAGTTTACTGTCTAGTGATTATACTATAAATGTTATAGGTAGCAGTTAGCCATGTGGAATGTCATGCTTGATTTGTGCTGTGGAAATTCAAGTTACCAGGTAACTACTTCACTTGTCTGCGTGTGTGTGTGTTAGTGAGCATTTAGGTAGTTTATATGCATTGATTATTGCTGGTGTGATTATGGAACGCTTTGATTGGAATTTCTGATTTGGTTGTGGTACACCGAGTAATATTATTATAATTATGCCATTCCGGAATGAGGTTCCCTTGCCCGTACAGCAGGGACTAAAATGAATAAAGAGAAAAACGTTATTGGGGAGAGTGCCCCCGGTTCAAGCGAGGGTAGTGAGTCCCTATTGAACTGTCATATTAATTATCGGTGTACTTGTGTATTGTGTTTGATGTGATTATTATTATTCTTGATGTTTGAGTTTGTGATGTTTTGAGTTTGTGATGTGGCTTTAAATGAATACTTGTAATGTTGTATTATTTGGTAATTGATAGATACTTAGAATAGATAGATAACATGTTCATGCAACACAGCATGTAGCACACACCACCAAACACGACATTAGCACACACCACCTTGCCGGCATGCACATGCACGTAGTGCAAAAATGTGCGTAGGCGAGTAGTTGTTAATTACGACATCAGGGTCTACCCCTCGTGGTTTAACATTTTACAGGTATTAGATCGGGGCAGGAGTCATGGGGAAAGAAACTGGAGACTTGAGAACTAAGCTTTTAGGCTCATATGTTCTTTCGCATTCTTTCATGTTTCATATTCTTGTTTATCAATTTGTACATCTTTTGAATTTATTCCCCTGGATGACTGTAAATAATTTTACGTTAGATAACTGTAAATATTAATTAATACCGGGTCGTGTGTTTATTTGAAATTTACTATGAAGAAATTTAATTAAATTATATTAGATAAATTTAAATATCCATATTAGTCAATTTTTATCTAACATGGATAAATCAATTTTAGCAATTTTTTTAAATAAATGATTTTTTTTAATTGTGAATTTTATCTTTCATTCTAAAATTATATTTATTTTTAATTTGTTAATTTCAAATTACATTAAATCTTTTTCTAACCATGATAGATTATTTTATTTGTGACTTAATTATTTTTCCTATCATGGTTAGCCTATTAATTTATATTTTATGGAAAATAAGAAAAGTTGTTTTTCTAACTATGTTAGTTAGTATTATGTTAACTATATTCTTTTTCTAACATAGTTAGACTCCAAACTATTTTTATTAAGGATTAGGAAAAAAAATAGAGGAAAAATGGTTGTAAAATTGGGTTGTTACACTCCTCAACGTCCCTAACCGCACGTATCTGTTCGTCCCCTGGTGGGATGAAACATTCAAAATCAGTGGGTGCAACAAGTTGAGTGGTCTGTAATGCTGCGTCATAATTTTCATCCCCCATTTCGTACAAATCGCGGGGGTTCACATGCATTACCATGTACCAATCTTTACTTGTAGGGTCCGGAACATAGTAAACCTGCTAAGCTTCGTCGGCTCTAATATATGGTTCGTCGTCAAGCGATTCTCCAGTGTGGATAAGGCGGGAGAAATTTACTGATGTGATTCCGAGAGAGTCCAACCTCTTCCCGCGTTTTCCCGTATTGTCTGCCCAATCACACTTGAAAAGTGGAACGAAAAATTCACCGTTGTAATTCAAAACAATTATTTCCACTAACTTTCCGTAATATTCAACCGCTCCTAATCGCATTTGAGGTGGAATAACTCATTGTTCTAAATGACCCAAACACACCCGAATTTTGGGTTGAACGAGACCCATCCCGTGCAACGGTGCAGAAGTGGAAGCCATTGACATTGTACGTTGTATATCTCAGCACATGTTCGAGGGGACCCATTGCAAGATTGATTAACAACGGCGGTGGATTTGGATCGTTGCGCATTCTCACCCTAAACCAATCAACGAATCCATGGTGAACCAACTTATCAATCATAGCTTCTGTAACTCCCTGTCGTCCTCGATGGTCTCTCTTTACTAGTCTTCGAAAATCCCTGTGAATGAAATATTGAAATACGATATGATCATCATATCATATGAAAAAATTATATAAAATTGTAATCTTATAATAATTAATAATTCTTAGGGCTTGTTTGTATGGAAGGAATTGTGAAATGGAAATGAATATGGGAATTGAGAATGGTAATTTCCATATATCCCGGGGCCCACAAACTTTCTCTCTCCAACTCACTTTTCTTGGGCCCCACAAACTTTTACATCTCATCATTACCTAATTTACCTCTACTTTCCATCTTTACCCCTTACACTCAGTTCCTACCTCCAATTCCATTTCTCAATTCCATTTTTTCCTAAATTTCATTTTAGACAAATTGACGACTATATCTTATTTGTGAAATGAAAAAAATCCATTCACTACTCATGTATCGCATATAACTAGTTTAGTAACATAGGTAACTACTCGAGTATCGCTTTTAATTGCTAGAATTTTCCATTACTTTGAGACATTTCAAAACCCCATTAACTACTCATATATCTCAAATAACTAGTTGAGAAACGTAGGTAATTACTCAAATTACTCGAATGAGGTTTGATATTAAGTGGCTATAGATTGGATATACTAAGTGGGAATTCTTGTTTTATAGCAATAAAACTATTTTTAAGAATAATTTAACAAATTTTCTTTTGTCATTTCTCGCTCAAATTTTTTTCCCTATTGAAAGCATGTACAAATGAAATTTGAATGTTGTAACATAATATAACATTTATAGTGTTAATTAACATCTTTTATCTAATGTCAAACTTAATCATAAGTTAACTAATTCTAATTACCTTTCCTAAATATTTAAGTATTTAATTGAATCTTATCAAAAGAATTTGATGGATACAAATTTAAAATTTGGGTAAAGGAGCAAATCTGGCCCCCAAGTAACCACCAAGGAGCGCTGAGTACCCTAAACTAACATGCCACGTGGCATGCAGAGGTGGCACAGCAGGAGCTCGCGTGGCATCCAAATAAGCAAGGTAACGTTCAAACGTAGTTGACCGTCCAACCGGGGTATTTTTTTAACATCTTGGTTACTTGGGGTACAGATCCGGGCCTGTGGTTAGTTTAGGGTCCTCAGCGCTCCTTGGTGGTTACTTGGGGGCCAGATTTGCTCCTTTACCCATTTAAATATAGATGGGGAAAGATAAAGAAATTTTCAACGATATAGGAAACGGTTAGTAGTAATCCTAAACCTGCAGTTTTGATTCAAAAGGGAGGGAAAAAAAAGAAAGAATAAAAAAGTGATCAAATAAAAAAGGAAGCCAAGGAAATAGGAAACGGTTAGGACCTGCAGTTTTGTTTCAAAGGGGAGGAAAAAAGAAAGAAAAAAAAACTATATAGATTTAAAATGAATGCAAGAACACACTTTTTTTTTATCAGAAAGAACGCACTTCTTCAATTGAGAATAAGGGGTAGTGAATGTGGAGAAAAATAAGGGAAAAGTAAAATAGATTGGAGAAGTAATGGGGAAAAGATGCAATCAATATATCAAATAAATAAGGAAGTTAATGTTGGGAACTTCTCCCACAAAAATAGGCACAAGAATCTGAAATATGAATGAGTCAACAACACATGTGTAAAAATTGCGTCAAATCGGCAAATTCACATGCAAATTACCTCTGTGATGAATAATTTTCTCTGAAAAAGAGATTTAAAAAAAATGCAAATTGACAAAGAAGAATAAGAAATATTTGAGAGTTTATAGAATCAGAAAAGCAAACCAGGATCTCTTGGAATGACAATTGTTGATGGAAAATGGTGATGATGGTGCTAAATAGTTGTCACGAACTGCGCAAGAAAGAATGGAGAGATGTGGATGCTAAATGTGGAGGGAGGATTGTTACAGAAAATCACGGTGGGAGAGAGAGAATGTAGGGACGTGTCTTTTAGAGAATGGGAGAGAGAATGCTATCATTTGAAAAATTACTTATTGTACTGGAAAATGACCTAAATTTGCATGTTCACATTTAATTGTCTGATGCCTCTATATTTCTTTATTACGATATGATTTGAAGCAATATTTTAATTTCTGTGAAAAATCAATATTTTAATAAGATAATAGTAATAAAATTTGATAAGCATATCTATGAATATTATCTAAATTGAAAGTCAATGGTTTGAGAGTGGGCGATATTGCCCACTATTATTTAGATATATTATTTAGGCTGTGCCTGAATTTCTAGCAAGAAAAAAATAATCGAAGATGAACCACTATATATTATCATTATCAGTATATTAATATTTACATAAAACATTTTATTGTGAAAATAATAGTATTCAATAATCATAACATTATTGAGTTCCGTGCAATTTTCTCATTTGTAAATATATTTTTCAATTATTAGGTTCTGTACAGCTGCTTTCTTCCTTAAAATTCTGTAGTCTCACTAACTTTCATGTATCTTATAAAATATAATTGGGTTAAGGCTATCAAATACGCATGAAGTTGTACCCAAGGAGCTACTACTACCATGAAGTTTTTTTGTGATCCTAAATATCCTTGAAGTATTATTTTCATACATTTGTTGTCCATTTTAATGGTGACAAGTTAACATTGGTTTAGTGCGCTCATTGGCATAGCACCTAATCAACTATAAAGTTATGAAATAATACATCTAGGGAATTTCAAGATCCAAATAAATTTCTTGGTGTGCTAGTAGTTCTTTGGGTAAAATTTCAAGGGTATATTTAAAACTCTTAACCCTTTTACTTAAGAAGCTTCTAGCACCAGAAAGTTTTTTTTGGACCTTAAATGTTTGAACTTTTTTTTGTAAATTTTATTATCAATTTCAACGGATGAATAAAATTGATGTTAGTCATGTCATATTAAACACCACGTCAGATTAAATCTTGTTGAATGAGTAATGAAGTACATACCAAAAATTAAAATTTTGAAATACACTTGAAATTTCTTGAAAGTGCACCTAGCACCTCGGAAGTTATGATTTTGAATCTTAAATACCCTAGAAGTATTATTTACATCTCTATTGACCATTAGGTGTTATGTCAGTATGTCCACTACTTAACCCCATTGCCGTTCAAAATGCACAACAAAGCTTTGAAATAATAATTCTAGGACATTTTTGAGATAATAAAGAAAAAACTTCATAGTGCCGGAAGCTCTTTGGGTTAAACTTCTACATACACCATATCCTTTGGCAAGAAAAGGCACATCTACACCATATCCCAATGGAAGCTGTAAGAGTGATCTCCAAAACCACAATCAAAGCAAGAAGCTACCTTAATGATAATGATAAGTCACCTGAACAAATCGACCTCAATCCATGGGATCTTCAATATCTAGTACTTGGATATGCTCAAAAAGGTCTTCTCTATCATAAACCAACCTCCCCATCATCTTCAATCAAAAAAGAAACATTGATACAAAACTTGAAGGATTCACTTTCTTCCACCCTCGACTTCTTCCTACCGCTCACTGGCCGTCTCTCAATCGTCCCCCATGGTGGTAGTGATGATATGTCCTCGGTCTTCATCACTTGTAACAACGCTGGGGTAAGCTTTGTGCATGCACTAGCAGAGAACACTACAATTGCTGACATCCTTGAGCCCACTTATGTTCCACCAATTGTGTCCTCTTTCTTTCCACCCGGTAATGTCAAGAACTTTGAAACTCAGGAACCAATACTGATGATTCAAGTTACTGAGCTTGTGGATGGCATCTTCATAGCTTGTTGCGTGAACCATTGTCTTGCTGATGCTAAGCCTTGTTGGAATTTCGTGAACACATGGGCTCAGATCTCTATGAGCGGTACATACAACAAACATCCAAATTCAAAGTTTACTTCATTTGAACTATGGTTTCCTCATGGTAATATTGAGCGCCCAATAAAAATCCCATTCAAAGCAATTGTAGAGAATCAACGTCTTAAGGACTCAACAAAAGAAACTCAATCACAACAATTCTCGAAGAGGGTCTTTCACTTTACAAGGGAACAAATTGCTCACCTCAAAGCAAAAGCTAATTCAGAGGTACAAGATAGTGGCATCAACAATAGAATATCCTCATTGCAAGCTGTTTTAGCACATATTTGGAGGTCTTTGATAAAAATCCAGAAACTTGACCCGGAAGATGAAGTCACTTACAGATTCCTCATTACTGCCAAATCTAGGGTATCTCACCCACCAATTCCAGATGACTATTTTGGAGTCACTGTTTAAGCCGCCCATGTGATAATGAAAGTAAAGGACTTGGTGGGAGAAAGAGGATTTGGGATGTTTGCTTTGGAAATGAATAAAGCAATCTCATCATGCACAGAAGAGAAGATCAAAAGGGACTTTGAAACTTGGGTGCAAAATCCAACCATGTATACACAACAAGCAACAATTGGGAAGTACATTCGAACTGCAAGCTCCCCAAGAATTAACTTTTATGACATTGACTTCGGTTGGGGAAGACCTGTGGCTACTCGTGGAGGCCAAGCCAATGCAATGCAGTGGAAGCTGGTAGTTGATGCCGAATTCGAAGAAGGTAGCTTTGATGTTGAGATGTATGTTTCCTATGAAATATTGGAGGCTTTGGGGAGAGACCCTGAGTTCATGCATGCAATGGAATTGCCGTCAACTTTGCGGGAGTCATCAAATTCAAGTAATGTCGCACGGACTCGGCTATAATAATTATGTATGTTCAATCATTAATGAAATAAAATTGGTTATGGTGATAATTATTTGGAGGTTGAGTTTTTCTGCTGCAAATTTGAATTTCTGGTAACTGAACTATTTACTTGTTAATAGGGTTGAATATGTGTGGATTGACAAATAAAATATACTTGCAACTCTACTAATTGTTTGCAGAGGCGCCTGGGATATCCATGATTCACTATACTGTAAAAAAATTGAATCCTTATATATGTCATGATAATAAAAGATTGTACTGCAATAATGTGTCTGCGTCAAGTTGATAAGAGTTCAATTATTTTAAGTTTATCATGCTTGGGCCCATTTCATTATATTACATTTATGCCCTCCAATCATTTAATGGTGGGATAAGATATTATATCATGGCTGACCATGTCAACAGCCTTTAAGTCTAACATGGGTGTGTAGTATTTTCCCCTCAGATGATGTTTGAGGAAAAGATAATATTTCCCGTCACTTCTGTTTTGAACTTTTGGTGATGGGATCATGGAATATAATTAACTTTGGAACCATAATGTGACCGAGTGGATCACATTTCTAGATTTGTTCTATAAAATATTGGGAATACCATTATTTCCTAATAATAGTAGAACTTCTAGTGAATATGAATTATTCTTAGTGAAGATGGTAAATTTTGAATTTCCAATGATTTTAACTAGTTGACTAGAGAGATTACTCTATCAATTCAATCAATTGAGTAAAGACATTTACTACTGAAAATCCTCTTTATAAGATTTTGAAATATATGAGCATTGTTCACTAGTTATCTTCACTCAGTGCACGCGAAATAAAAGAGAAGGAAGAAGAGCAGTGGCATAAGGTGTAACTAGAATCGTTAGGTGTTGTTCAGTCTTCTCTATTTCTCAAAAAGAGGGGATTCAAATCATCTCAGTCGCCAAAATTTTCTCTTGAGTTTTTTATGGCTTGGATTCAGATTTTGAATTAATTATTGATGATTTTGGAACTCATGTGTGGCTAATTTCCTTTATAGGCTAAAGCACTATGAACTTGTTTGTGACTTGAAAAATTTTTCCACTAATTAGTTATGCTTAATTTAATATAATTCAGTTTATTTAATCTTTCTATAATTTATTATTTTTTTGTTATTGAACACCATCAAATAAGTTTAATTTAAAGAATTTAGAATTTGACTCAATGAGGAAATTTTAAATGGACCATGAGATTAAATAATGTGAAAATATATTTTAATCTAATTTGAGATTAGGAATTTAGAGTGTTACCAATATAAATTGTACCTAGTAAATTAGTGTAAGACATTACATAATTAATATAGGTAAGGATATAATAAGTTATTAACACTAGTACTCTAGATTAGATAATTGATTTGAGGCATAATTAACTTTGTGGAAATAAAATCTAACAAGTAAGTAAGAGATTAGTAACTGTGTTGTTTGTTTAACTCTTGATTTCCATTTATGTGGACGCTTTTTGTTTTTTGTTTTTTTGTTTTTAGTATTATAGAGGTAATTGTTATTCATTCATGTAAAATCACTTATTTCTTTCTCAATAAAAAAGGAAATTTTTTCGTTTACAATAAAAGAGGAAATTTAACACCTAATAATCAATTATTTTTATTCTCTTTGAGATGGAATTTGATTTGTCAGTTTCTATTTCTACAACCTGTACACTTGCCGAGCTTTTATTTAAATTTTGGTATCATCACTTTCAAATAAAATTGGGTTTTGTCAAAGTTTGATTTTGAGTCTATATTTGTTCAATATAGTATTCAAAATTGAAAATGTAACAGTTTTTGGTACACAATCTATCAAAATGTCACTTAATTTATTTAGAATTAGAATCCAATATAACAACAGACAAGACATATTCTACACCAAAGTGTACATGTTTCTTACCCAACCGAAGGGTCCAATTTAATTACTTTTTTTAGACCAGACAATTTAAGTAATGATCATTACTGATTTAGGAGGCCAAAACCGAAACTGGTTTGCGCTTTGCATAATCCTGACGAAGTCTGTTATAATCATTTCTGTAGTGCTCTAATGAAAAGCAAAGCTGCCTTATGGCTTCTCGTTTCTCCTCTGCTCCTAATAATATCTCATTTCTTTGCCATTCAATCTCTTCCTCTAGTTCATTAACTCTTTCTTTATGCTCTTTCACTTGCTTCTGTGCATCTTCCATTCCAGAAATTAGCTTCACATGTTCCATGTGTAACTGGTTCAAGTGCCAACCCAGTTGTTCAATCTGATCCTCTCTTCTAATTATCTCTACCTTGAGCCTACCATATTCTGCATTGAGATCATCCTTTTCTGATTTTGATGCATTCAAAGCTGCATTGAGACTCTCCATGTTTTTCTCTCTTGCATTAAGTTCATCCTTGAGTGCCTCTCTCTCTTCTTTCAAATGCAAGATCTCTTGATCATTGTTTAAGAGTCTGAGCTTTGAGTTTTCAAGTTTTTCTAGAAGCTCGTTCGTGTCTTTCTTATCGGTGTCGAACTTGGTCTTCCAATCAATGATGTCCTTTGAAGCTGACTCAAGTTGATCCTGCAATTCCATAATTTTCTCACATGATTTTGTGGTTTCAAATTCTAAAGAAGCAATATGATTCTCTGAAGCTTCAAGTTTTTCCTTGGTGATTCTTAGCTCATTCTCCAGTGACTTAATCTTACCATCAGATTCCAAATCTTCTTGAGTTGTTGAAAATTCCACAGCATCCTGCAAATATGCTGCCTCCGTAGACCTCAATCTATCAAGCTCAATTTTCAGCACCAAGATTTCTTCTTTTGAAAAGCTCAATTTTTCATTCACTCTCTTAACTTCTTGTTCATATTCACTGACTTTGGCATGAATCTCTTCACAATTCTGATATTTTACTCCTCTTTCTGCATTTTCCTTTTCTTGCAGCCTAAGATTTTCTTTCAAGTCACGTACTTCATTTTCCAGTTCCATTATTTTCTTGTCCTGCCCATTATAATCTTCAATACCTCTTAGAAAGTCATTGTGAATGGAGGAGTCATCAGAATCATCCTCATCAGAATCTGTTGTGATAGAAGAATCAGATCCTTCACCATTTCCACCAGATCCAAGAAAAACATCAAACCCAGCAGCTCGATTACTCGATTTACTATGATGGCTGTGCCTTGCAGGAGAAGGCATTGTAGAGGATTGGCTAGAAACAGAACCAACCTCTGATATACCTGAGCCTTGGGATTGAAGATGAGAGGGGATGTTGTTCCTCAATTCAATTGTGACATGATCATAACGTTCCGCTAGAGAACGGTACATTCGATAGAAATCCTCGACAAGAGAGATCAGTTCAGGCCTATTCTGATAATACATCTCAGCCTTCTTGGCAAATGAATCTGCATCCTCTTCAATCAACTTCAGCATTCTCTTCACTCTCTCGTCCATTTCTGGAAAGAATTTTTGTCATTATAGTCATTTTTTATGAAAATTGATAACCAAAATTTGATATACTCCCTCTATTCCTAAATATAAGATCACTTTAGTAAATTTGGAGAGATTAAGGAAGACATTCCAATGAGTTTAGGATTACATGAAATTTCCAAAATACCCCTCACTAAGTTTTAAAAACTTCAAACCACTATTTTTTTTTGTGAAGAGAGTATATGGGTAATTTGGAGAAAACTTGAATAAATTAGAAAGTGATCTTATATTTAGGAGCAAGCTCTCCTCCCTGAAGTGATCTTATATTTAGAAATGGAGGGAGTAGTATAGTAGGAAAAAATTGAATAATGAAAATGTATTTTCCTCTAGGGAATTCTCTCTCTAGTAAAATAAAGATATGAACCTGTTTATCTTTTCCATGTATAGATTATGGAATAAAAACCTGAAGTGTACTTAGATAGCTAAAAAGCCCATAAACCAGCATGAGTGCAACACACCCCATAATTTATCTTTTCATTTTTTATAAAATGAAAATAGTTATACAGCTAAAGTTGGTATAACTGTGCTCCTTTTTTACCAAAGGTATAACTGTGTTAATGAAAGTTGGAGTTATCAATACATCAGTTTTATTGATCTACGCTAGTTTTGACATAGAGTAAAATACATCGACGTCCCTTCTGTTTTGAAAAAAAAACATATATACGATATAGTTCAATATGTTAAAACTGTTAGGAATATTCTAAAACTATTCTAAAATATATTTTTTTAAAATTAAATTCATACTTTAAAACTCTAAATTATACTTTGAATAAAAATATAGTTGGAAATATTTTTTAGTAATTTAAAAAAAAAATTTAAATGAACGCATTAAGAAATAAAAAATCTAAAAGTTCAGTGTAAATAAAAGTTGAATGTGTAATCGACGTATATATAAGAGATTTAAAAATATGTGTGTATTTGAGTGCGTTTTGGAAAAAAAGGTACTCGATTTTTGAGGTGTATGATTTTTGAGTTTTGAGTAACTACTAATTTTAAAAATAAAGACTTCAGATAGAAATAAAAAAATAAAATTATAGACTTTCCAAATATCATAGATATGAAGATTTATATATATGGGCAAGGGAATGTGCAACAAAATGGGCTCCTCATTTTTTCTTTTGACAAATCTCAATTGCTGAGTATCCTTTAAAAGGAAAAACCACACAATAAAACACTAATAAAGTATTGGTTAAAGTATACTTTTTTGGCCAAAAAATTATACTTTAACCGTAGTTATTTATAATTACGTCCAATATCAGCTCTTAAGATTATACATTGCACTTTTATTCCTTTTGACAAATAGTTAGTTTCATTTTTTTTGTCACAAAAAAAAATAGTTAGTTTCATTTAACAATGGATCAAAATCGTGACTCAACAAATTTAAAAGTGAAAAATATCATCCAACACCCTCATCCCCCTTAATATACTTAATTTTCTGGTTTTTCCCTGAATAAAAAAATTATTCTTAAAAGTACAAATTTCAAATTTAAGGTATCAAAACTCAATTTGACGTAAAAATAAAGGAATAAAAGTAAAATACTTTAACAAGCCTAAGAATTATAACCTAGCAAATATTATAGCTATTAGAGATAACACAACACCCGCATCGAACAAATAAGATATGGATTAAGGGTATATAATGTTAGGATGAGTCTTATCCCATTGGCTTAACCTTTTGGGATGGGATGACATAACCTATAGACACACACAATTAATCCATAATCTATATTTCAACAACAGCATCAAAATAATCCTCGTGTACCATCGACATGCTGTTTAATCATCAAGGTCTCTTGATTACTATTAGTAGTTGACATAATAAGGGTCAATTTGTACAGATCTGAATCTAAGTCATAAAACCTATGCTGTTGATTTTTTCTAAGCACTAACGGACCAGAACTATATTTGACATGCCCTGATAAGCTTAAACTTGATTTGATACTTTGCTTAGTTTTTCATTAACTTAATTGATTCATAATCACCATGAGAAAAAAGAAAAGGAATATGAACACATCTATGTGACCAATATCTTCTATATTGCTCACCTTCCAGATTTTCTGCAAGCCACTTAGAATTCTTCGGACTAATGTGACTGTCCCACCACCAAGAATGTGATTTTCTTGATTCCAACCTTTTCATTTTCTTCTTAGAATATGACTGAAATAAGAACCAAGTAATACAGACCATCAGATGATATTGAAGCCAATAATCAAAATTAGTAAGCTATGTTATTACAAAATTGATCGGTCAAAAAAACGTGGGGAAATGGAATAAAATCAAAGAGGATCCATAAGTTAAAGAATATATAGTAGCTTAAAGTGAGATACAACCCATCTGTTTTAGACATGGAGGAAGGCTTGATGCTCATTATTAGGAAATGCGGACAGAAACATGAGTTATTAGAGTTAGAGGTGGCAGAGAGAAGATAAACAAAATTATAGAACACAATATATGGTAAAAGATCATATTCGCCCCGAAAGTTTTCATCCAGGATCATATTTGCCCCTAAACTTTTCTTGGATCAAATTTGCCCATGAAGTCTCATTTTGGGTTCAAATCTGCCCTTTTTAGATGGCCCAGTTAGGAGACATTTGACACGTCATATATTTGTCCAGGTAAGATCATAGTCAGCGGACACATGATATTAATCAGAAAAAAAGGCACCCACTGTCATTTACTATGGACACGTCATTTATCCTGACTGAAAACTTACAGGGCGAATTTGATCTTTTACCCAATCAATATATGTTCACAGATCTACATGCCTGTGCCTGAATTTGATAGACTGTAAATTCCATTAATGTAGTATAATAAATAGCAGTAAAGTTAGTTCTCTTACCGGAGAAGTAGCCATATCTGTATTCACAAACCCTGCTTCTGGTTCGTTGAAATACTGAATAAACAAATAAATCCAACATAAACACTAGTTCGTCACAAAAATGAAGAAGAAATCAAAACTGAAATGAGAATATTATGGTAGTGGAGAGATATAAAAAAGAAAAATTAAGAGAGAGAAGAAATGAAAGAGGAAGCTAAGCTTTAATGTCGAAGAAGAGAAACATACACAATGGAGATCGAAGAAGCAGTGAAGGAAGATAAGGATTACGTTGAGCGTAGATGCTGAGAAATGAGAAGTATGGTCCTATCACCTTCCGCCATTCATATTTATAACATCAAACCCTCCTTTCCACGCTATACTTTACGACATCGTGGACACAATCTTCTTGTTGTTTATTTGTTTTTTGTTTATTTTGTTTTTCTTTTTGGTGGCTCTGAATAAACAATCCCAGTGTAGCTGCGAAACTGGTATTACTGTATTTCATAACAATGGTATCTATAGTTGGTACTCCTTCACGTAATATAACATTAATTTGACTTTTCTTGGACAGACGATAAATAAGTTATTTCACCATAATACATTATATACATTTTATTAGATAAACGTTATACGATAAGTAAAATTGTTTTCAAAATCATTGATATATATATATATATATATATATATATATATATATATAATATAGTTTATTTTGCAACATTAATATCTCAAAAAATAAATTAATTTTTATATTAAGAACCAAAATAGTAAGTAAAATACTATTTTGGAAAAACTGGTGTTTTTTTCTTAAAGAAAATCTAATTAAAGTATTGTCTTAATTTGAAAATTCCATACATGTCATGTGAATGATAAAAAAGGACAAATATAGAGGGGAGGGAAAGAAGGGAAAATCTCAATTTCAAAATCATTTTAATTAATTGAGTAGCAGGATTAACTAGTTGAGTAAGCGACATTTAGTACTCAAAATCTTATTTCTTTGATTTTGAAATTCAACTGTCATTTATCTAGATTTTTCTCGGTAAAGAACGTAAAGGCTCTTTAATTATAACAAATTGACATTCCATTTTTTTTAATGATAGGTTTAATATAATATTTGATTTCTGAATTTTATCCCCATTTTTATTTTGGTCCGTTGATATGAAAAAAAGGTTTGATCTATAAATTTTTTTCTAAAATAATTGGTCCATATATTTTAAATAAGAATAATATATATCATTTAAATGTATAAAGGTTTCAAAACCTGAATTAAAATTTTAGGGGATCAAAATAAAAAATAAATCAAAATTCATAATGATAAAAGATAAAATTTGAACAAATCGGAAAGGCCACCTATATATTCCTGGCACCGCACATCACATCCAGGATCCAGCCAATGGGACACTTAGAGCTCCTATAGCAACGGCCACCGATGCACTCAGCACTATGCCTCCTCTATGGCTCTATCAACAATATCGGTGTAATATAGTTATATGGAGCATTTCAATAAAACTTACGAATTCATTCAATGACTTTGTTGAAATGGTATAAGCATTTGCAAATTAAATGGTTGTTTTGTTTCATCTATAACTTTGTGGTTTTCTATTTAATATGACGTCTATTGGCAATCAACTAATCCAGAATCGAGAGATATGAGTGTTTCCCACAGAGATAAAGCTGACCTGTCTCTCAGTCTCTCTCAATAATGAGAGCGCTTCCTAAGATTCGAACATACGAACTCGTCCTTACTGGGTGAGCTCATTCACCATATCAATTAATTACTCATTGGTGAAAGAGTGACATATAGCCCCAACTAACTAATAATTTTCTGACGCATTAATATAGTTGTATATATATTATATGTTAGTAATATCTTGTTTTTCTTAATAGGCACGCTTCAAACTAGCTTCCCTAAATTATGCTTATGTTAAATATTTTTTTTTGTCGCGTGATCCGTATGGTCCATCTTACACGTCTCTTACGCGCCATTATATTTTTTGTTTTTAAATAATGAATGCACTTATTGTTCTGGAAAATGACCTAAATTTACATGTTCACATTTAATTGTCTGATACCTCTATATTTCTTTATTACGATATGATTTGAAGCAATATTTTTAATTTCTGTGAAAAATCAACATATTAATAAGATAATAGTAATAAAATTTGGTAAGCATATCTATGAATATTATTTAAATTGAAAGTCAATGGTTTGAGAGTGGGCGATATTGCCCATTATTATTTAGATTGTGCCTAAATTTCTAGCAAGAAAAAAACAATCGAAGCCACTATTATCAAGAACTTCGAAACATTCAAAACTTCTTTAAAAACTTTTTCGGCCAAAAAATGTCCTTTCACTGTACAAAATACTCATGAGAGGTGAATCTTGTTACTCATACTGTAGAGTTAACAAAAATTGTTAACATTTTTAAATTATATATATAGGCACAGAGGAAAATCAAGCATACTCCTATATTATAAAGTTGAAGTTCAATGATTGATCACAACACGAACAAATAAAAAATAGAAAACAAAACATAAGTCATGCGAGAACCAGCTAATTTTTAGGGTTTATTTAGCTGCGCGCTACGATCTTCTCAAACATTAATTAATCTTTTCATCCACGTGCTATTAGATGTATTTTTTCTTTCTCCCTTTAAATAATTCCAAACAGTGCCTTTCATTTTAAGAGAGAGGCGGTCAAAGTCAAGCTCCGCGGAATAGTTATAGTACTACACCATTAACTAAAGACAAAATCAGACACCATTAGTGTTGGACTTGGAGGGATAATCAAATTCATTCATGTGTGCGCGTGTCTATGTTTGTGAGGGTTTGCATTACCTTATAGTATATGCTAATAATATAAAAAAAATTGATTGACTAGATCAAGGAATGAAAATTACGAAAAAAAATGAAAGAGAATAATTCATTGTGTTCATACTTCATACTTCATAATTTATTTTCAAATCCTTAAAGTTTAACATTTCTTGAAAAAAAAAACAAGAAAAAATCTTTTTGTGATTCGAACAAAAACTAAGTCCGTTCATTGACATAAATCCTTTTATTTTTAACTTCAGTAGACTCAAATTAAATATAAAAGGGAACATTTAATTCTTGTAGACTTATAGTTTCACCAAGTTTGTAACTCAATCCCAATATATAGTTTAATCTGTTGCAACTCATTCCTTATATTATTTTTGAATTGTTTCCCCCGTTATCCCACACCCTTCGGGTGCAGACTAATCCGGAGTCGCCAGTCGGGATTCCCGTAAATGGGGTGACTGACTTCCCGGGGGTTCGAACTTGACATCTTTGAGCTAAATGGCGGGATCCACACCTTGAGGATCCACTTCAAACCATCAAGCTACGCCCCGGGGCCATTCCTTATATTATTATATATACTTAAATAAGGTCTGTAACTAAGGGCCCATTTAATTAACAGAACATCATGTTCTATGTGACACGTGTTCGAGGAATGAGGATGCATGTGGCAAGTTCTCTAGACATTCCATGTGGCCGTGAGGTTGAGGATCGGTACGTCACTCCCTCTGTTTCCTTTTTTTTTTATAATTAAATTTTAGGAAGGGTTTGGGCTCAACTTAATCATGATCTACTGAGGCCTGTCCCTGTGAGTTCAGAAGCATGACCAGCAAACCCTTTCTATCTGTCCGCACAGATAGGTTACTCCCAGCTTCACTTAGCTACGGAGATGTCTTCCAAAGCGCCGCGATGGAGACACAACAAAGTGTCACTCCCCAGGATCGAACTCACGACGTGGTGGTCAACCCGACGCTCATTGTTCAATCCTTTCGCCACTGAATCCACGGACGATGGGTTACACCCTCTGTTTCCTAAATAGGAGTATTATAAGATCACATAAAATATTTTGACA
Organism: Mimosa pudica; assembly: GCA_029929735.1. NCBI lineage: Eukaryota > Viridiplantae > Streptophyta > Magnoliopsida > Fabales > Fabaceae > Mimosa > Mimosa pudica. Next base: position 6,853,474 of record JAKELP010000035.1, read on the forward strand.
GAATGTAATGTTAAAGGAAAAGAAATGCAAATGAAAGTAAATTAATTGAATGAAAAATTTTATATTTGATTGGTTGAAAGTGCAGGAAAGGAAACGGAGAGATATACATCAATAAAGATATTGCCCATAATAAAAATTTATTTGTAAAATATATATTTGAATTCAAAAATCAATAATTAACACAATAAATTATTTTAAAATAGATTTAAATATATTTAAACTAATAAAAAGGAAAATATTTTATAGATTTTGAGAAAAATATTCATATACAAATGAAAAAATATATAATATAATATGTAGTAAAATTACATTATTTTAATAAAATTGAGTCTCTAGGTCATCTCAACTTATTAATATATTTATATTGATCTACCGATATCTTTATTATATTTTGTGTATTCATTAACTCTAGATTAATCAATGACATATGCAGACACGTGACAACTATCTAATGACAGTTAGACAAAATTCGAAGGTGTTAATATACAAATAATACTTTTTAATTATTCTTATACATAATTTATACATATTTATTGTTCGTTGTGTCGATTAATACTTAGGTAATTGTCATTAATCAAAATGTTATTTAACCCTTTCACCAAAAAAGTGTGTTTAGTACTGGCCAAAAAAAAAGTGTGTTTAGTGGCGGAAGTTAATGGTAGTTTAGGGTTTAGGATAATGGATAAAGATAACGAAGGAAGGGGAAAGACAATGCGGAAGTTAGGAGACTGAGGAGAATGAGCGTCACTGCCAACTTAAAAAGGACTCCATTAATTCATCAACAAGATAATTCCAAACAACATGCTTAGTCTTTCTGCTTTTAACCTTGTAAATACCACTCACCCTCTTAGAAATTCATTCTTCTTCACAACTTCATCCACTTAATTATCTCCTGCATCTCTCTCTACTATAAGCTTTATCACTCTAGCTCTCTACAAACTCTCCTAATTTTCTTATCATCTTCATCTATATTTTCCTTATTTATTTCTCTCACTTTTCTAACCATTTTCTTTCATTTTCAGGTTTGTCTTCTTAGCTTGCTTTAATTAGCATTTTACTACACTAACAAAGATATAAATAAAATGTTTTTCTACAAATGATATAAATATATAATAATTTGAATTTGAAAAATAATATATTAATTACATATAAAATTTAACATTCAAAATGAAAATATATAAAATATTTTGGTAAATGCTGGCTGCCACCCTGTCACCCAAATTGAATAAAAAAAATCAACCAATAAAGAAAATCAAGTTATAGTTTCAGACTGTTAGTGCCCGCCCCTCTAATTAAAAAAAAAAAATCAACCAGCATTGTACTTGTGTTTTTTATGGGTCTATTTATAATATGTTAATTTATTTTTATCAGTTATACCTCAATTACATGAACCAATATAATGTTTAAAATGTGTCCAAGAGTAGAGTCACTAATTTTGACAGGGCCCACAAGCTTTTTCTCTCAATCTCACACTTTTCCTGAGCCCACAAACTTGTACATCTCATCATTACCTAATTTACCTCTATTTTCCATCTTTACCCCCTTACACTCAATTCCATTTCTATTTCCAGTATACACTTTCAGTCCAACCAAACGGGCTTAAACTAATAACGATTAGTGGACGCTTCCTGTTTGGTTGATGAAGGAAAGTGAGTAGGAAAGGGAAAGTGAGGAAAGTTGGTGTTTTTTGGTCATTTACTTATATCTCGAGGCCCATAAGATTCCTCTCTCCATCTCACACCCACAAATTTTACTTTCATTATTTCCTCTAATTTTCATCTTCACCCTTTCACTTTCCATTTCTCCACTTTCTTTCCTACAACTAAACGAAGATGATCATCCATTTGACTACTTGTAACTTGTAAGCCCAGAGATATAAGTAACAGAAAACCACAACTTTCCTCACTTTCACTGGCATGTCCAATGTATAAAAACGGCGTCGTTGAAAAGTTGAAAATAAAAATTAAGCGCCTTCTTCTTATTGCTTTCAAATTTCATTCCTCTCTTCATCTTCATCATCATCATTTCTCAAACACAAGAAGGCAAGTTTCATTTCTTAAATACCCATATCACTATTCATTATTCACTCACATATTAATTTAACAAACCCCTCTTTTCAATTCTTCCTAACTTCACACCTTTCTCACACTCTCACTTTCATTATTTTCCATTTCTTATTCCTCACAGGTTAATCTTCTTTTACCTTTTTCAATCATATTTTTCATATGGGTTCTTCTCATTACTTCTTTTCTCTTTCTCTCCCACATGCCTTCTTCTCATCTCTAGCTTATATAATTATTGTGTTTCTTTACCTAATTTTCACTTTTTTTTTTTTTTTTGCTATAGCTTGTGGAAATGATCTATATTACGAATGTCAATGTTTTCATTTTCAATTGATTATTGGTGCAACTAAATTTCAGGCCTTTTTTGGCGGGAAAATGGAAATTCTGGATTGAAAAAAGGACCTGACTTTGTGTGTTTGAGCTTGTGGGGTTTCTCTTTTTTGAATGATGGAAGAAATCATGTGTAGAATAATGGAAGTTACAAATGTCTCAACTTTCTTATAATCATTCTGTTGCTTTACCTAATTTTCAGTTTTTTCTGTTTTCTGTAGCTTGTGGTACAAATAGGAATGCTTTCATTTTCAATTGATCATAGACGCAAGTAATTTCTCTTCCCCAACATGCCTTTGATGATGAAAATGGAAGTTTTGAATTGAAAAAGGATCTGACTTTGTGTGTTTGAGCTTGTGGGGTTTTTGAAAATGGAGGAAATCATGTGTAGAATAATGACAGAGCTTGAAGAACTTGCTCACCATAGTGATCCACAAGCCTTACCATTTTCCCTACAAACTATATTGGATCTTCAATCCCTTATTGATGATATTACCCATTGTAGCATTTTCGATGAATTCGCGGCCAAGAGTGTATCCCCTTCCCTTCTCATTCCCCCAATTTCCTCTGCAATGGATTCTGCCCCATTAAATGTCTCTCTTGCAGCCTCAAAGTTGTATCTTTCCCTCCTCCTTTCCCAAAATGCCCCTGTCTTCACATTGTTCACTCCAATGTCGTTTCTCTCTTTTCTTCGCTCCATTCGTCGGTTGAAGCATCGGCCTGTAGGCCAACGGAAGGTTAGCGGCCGAGGCAAGGCGGGGAGGAAGAATGCGAGGAATTCGATTGATAGTGATAATGTGGGTGGAGATTGTGATGATGATGATGGGTTTGATGTGATGGGTTTGTTTTGTGTTTTGGAAAAGTTAGTGCCTTTGATGGGTTTGATTCATTTGGATAGGTTTCCTGATTGCTTGAAGTCTTTGGTACAAACAATGGTAGATGTGTTAGTATTGGGTGTTGAGTTGTGTAGGAATGTGAGTCAGTATAATCAGTTGGCAAATACTTGCTTGAGAGTGTTGAGGGAAGTTTTGAGGCCAGAACATGGTGATGTTGATGTTACAGCAGCCGAGGTTTTAAAGTCGTTATCTACGCTGATTCTTATGCCTAAATCACAGGCAAGAACATTTGCTTTAGGCTTTGTAACAAGCCAAATGATGAGCTTGACTAAGGTTTCAGATGGAGTGAAAAAGGCTGTGATTAATTTTCCGAGGTATTTGAGCCACAAGGCTCAGGATAAATCAGAACCTCGAGCTTTGGCTGTGGAGTCCATCATGGAAATTGTTCGTGTAATGGAAATGGAGGACCAAATTGGGTTTGTGAAGTTTGTGGTGCAAATGGCTCATGGGAAGTCAAATCTTAGGCTTTTAGCAGTTGATCTTATTTTGAATCTAGTGACTTCATTTGAGGATCCATTGGGTGTGAATTCTGATGATGAAATGGAAGAAGAACCCTGGGGGGTCTGTTGCTTGGAGGCATTGGTGAATCGTTGTTCTGATGTGAATGCTGCAATACGTGCTCGTGCTTTGTCGAATTTAGCGCATTTGATAGGTTTTCTTTCAAGTGATAGGAAGTGTGTGGTGGTTTTGAAAAAGTTTATGGAGTCTGTTACAGTTGGAGATGAAAATGTTGGTGGGATAAATAATATTCTTAGGAGAAGGTGTATGGATGATAAATCTGCTGTTAGGAAGGCTGCTCTTCTTTTAGCTACCAAGTTAACTACTCTTCTTGGTGGTGCCTTTGATGAAGTGGTGCTCAAGACAATGGGCATGGCTTGTTCGGATCCACTTATTAGCATACGGAAAGCAGCAATTGGAGCTCTTTCAGAGGTAGTTCTTCTAATCCTCCTATGTAGTTCTTCTTATCACTTGTTTGATTCTATATTTTTAGGTCAAAACTAAAAGATTCAGAATGCTTGTGCATATTAAGTGACTTTGAATGATTATTTGACTATTTGAACCACATTACTTACTTGCCTGAGTAGTGCAAGTTTCCATTCTCTGGGTTGAAATGATTGTATTGCATAGTGTGTTTTTTGTTTTCTGTCCTTTTGCATTAACAAGTGTTACTGCAATATTGTAATTTACTAACACTTTTTCTATCTCAAATTACCCAGAGGGCATCTAGCTTTAGTGGCAAAGAATTTGAATAGAAAAGCTACAGTGGTTTGAATGCAGCATGTTTTGAAATCTTTCTTCTTTTCATTGCTTTTCACTGAAAGGATTTATTTTATCATTTTACTTTGATTGGTTCCTCTGCTCAGCGGATTACACTTGACTATATTTTGGATGAGGTGGTGTTAGACATGAGTTATCCTGGATAAGAAAATTTCTGAAATTTAAGAATTATATGCAATCCATTAGCTCAAAGTCTTGCTTATATAGTTTGACATTCCTGGATCCCAATTTGGTTCTAATTACATCTGATGTGTAATTTGTTGCAACTTCACAGGCTTTCAGAACATTCTCAGATAAGAGCGTGATAACTGAATGGTTACATTCAGTTCCTCGTCTAATGACTGACAATGAATCTAGCATTCAAGAAGAATGTGAGAACTTGTTTCTAGAGCTAGTTTTGGAGCGCATTTCTCAGGCTACTTCTTCCACTTCATATAGTGGATCCATGTGTAAAGCTCGTATGAAGGGAAAAAGTTTGGACACTGAGATGGATGTGCTTTTTCCTGAGGGTGTTCTGTATCTTCTGAAAGCAATTTGTGACAGAGAGGTGAGCCCTTGGGTGAAGAAAATTTGCACAAACCTGGGCAAGAAGAAAAGGCTAAAAACCAAACTTGTTGCTGCACTTGTAAATATAATCAAATTGTCAGAGTCTTTCTGGCTGAGCCAATCCCTACCATTAGAGAAATGGACAGCCCCACCTGGTGCTTGGTTTCTATTATCAGAGGTGTCTGCATACCTTTCAAAAGCAATTGACTGGGATTTTCTTCATCATCATTGGCAGCTTCTTGACAAAAATGCAACTTTAGATGAGTGCAAGAGCCCCTTTGATCAAGGAGATGTGTTTGTAGAGGAAGAATGTTCAGAACAAAATTCTATTGCTTGGGCTAGTGACCGACTTTTTCTCTTACAAACAATCTCTAATGTTTCCATGGAGCTGCCTTCTGAACCTGCAGCTGATTTAGCTCACAACTTGCTTAAACGGATTGAAGAATTTAACATGCATTCAACAGAGGTAATCTTTATATTTGCATCACTGGCCAATTTTATTATTCCACTGCTCAGCATAGACAATAAAATTCTTAATCCCAAGTTCATAGAGGCTAGATTAAAGATTTCCTTGTAACAAACACTTTCATATGGGATTTAGACAATAAAACAAAAAGAACTCACCTGTACATATAACAGAATGGCTAATTTAAACATAATAGCGAGAGTTTACAGATGTCATAAATGGTACAAGGGACATGTCTGTAGAATATACAGAATAAACTCATTGAGTTTACTGAAATGCATTGCTTCTATTGAACGATAGGTTGATGCCCATGCAAAAGCACTCTCCACATTGTGCAAACGGAAGGCCTCTAATCTCTCAGAGGCAGAAGGATTGGTCATGAAATGGGTTCACCAAATTCTCTCAAGAGCTTCAAAAATAATTGAGAAGTTTATTTCAGAGCATTCAGAGAAAAAGAGCGAAAGTAGCTTTTTTACACCACCAAGATCCCGGAAATCAATGGCATTGTCCAAGTCATTGGCAGAAGCAAATACAGCAATATACACTATCGGCACTTTGGTGGTTGTTTGCTCATCTGCTGATATGAGCAATGTGGTACCATTGATACACACAATTATTACTTCAGGGAGTTCTGATCCTAAATCAAATAAGCTGCTAGGCCCTGCAACCTCTCTAAAGCAAACAGCCCCTTCATTGTATATCCAAGGATGGCTAACCATGGGGAAGCTCTGCCTCGCTGATGGAAAGCTTGCAAAGAGTTATATACCTCTCTTTGTACAGGTTGAGTAATCTAATCCATCGTCCCTCCTGCACACCAAATTTACCGTTGTTTCCTTAAAATTTTTGTTTGAAACAGTAAACATTTCTGTTGATTTCCACTTTCAAGTTTAGTGCTTTCAGAAATTTCTGTATGCATTGTGAAGAATTTGGGAGGAAATTCAGAATTTTTGGGAACTTTTCTTGAGTCAATTTAATCTGACTCATGTTTGCAACTTGGATCTAATGAGCATAGAGTAATATGGTTGATTTCTGTTAGTTGTGCATCGATTTAAAGCTTCCCCTGAATTGCCATTATTTGCTTTAGTTGGTGTTAGTATTATTTAGCATTGCATGACTGTAATATGGCTAACCCTGCTAAGTTCTTCCAGAGCAAGACCTAAGATCCCTGCCTTAGAATTACGTTCTCTGCTCTGAATTTTCCTTGCTTCTGCTCAAAATCGCTTGACAGCTTGATTGTGTGTCCAAATCTGAAATTTGGACCAGAAAACTGAGTTGAGCTAATCTTATTCCAGCAAGCATTTATGCTGAAATTCTGATTCTTTCTTCCTTGCATAAGTGTAAAACCTTGCTGGAGTTATGTTGAATGTTACTTGTACACAATTCTAAATGAACTGTGATCAAAACCCTAGCACTTCATATGTAGTTAGATTTTTCTTCTGAGTTTGCCGAAATTACCTCCAGTCTAGTTCACAAATTTTTCCGTACTGAATTTTTCAAGTAATTCTATTGACCTGAGCTTCCTTGATTATTAGGAGATGTTCTAGCTGACTTAGATTTGAGGAATTCATCAATTTAAGCTCAATGCACCTTTTATAAATTTCCACTCACAATTGGGTAATTTTGGAAATTTTTACCAAAACTTGAGAGTAAGTTAGCTCATTCTTAACTATTCTTGGACTGAACTTGTAGGCTGGATTAAATACATTTTAATGGTGCAGGACTAACACTCTTTTCTTTTCAATCTTAGCCTTCCATTTTACTTGTGGTTTGCTTGTTTTTGCTGTGCAATGCTCAAAAGGTTGCTGGTAGCTAAATCTATATCTGAATGTGGGGTTGCTGTGCTGGAATAGTCGTTGTCTTTCTTCAAAATTGCATGCCATTATTTCTGTCAAATTCTTACAGAGCATAAATCTGATATTTGTGTCCCTAACTGCTCATGCAGGAGCTTGAAAAGAGCGAACTTGCTGCCCTTCGCAACAACCTTGTAGTAATGATGGCAGATTTTTGTGTTCGATACACTGCTCTTGTTGATGGGTAAGTCCCGTAAGAAATATCACACCTCACAGCCAGCTCTAGTTGAAGGCCTAGGGGACAACCTTGTATATGCGGCTAACACTCCCACCTCTTGAATCTGGATTAGTCGGTCTCCAGTAGGCGCCAGATTACTTGACAGTGTTTAACACAAAAAAGATAATTATATGTAGTATGAATTGACAAATAAGGGGACTAAGAACAGAGAAAGTTACTTTTACTGAACTGGCTCTTATTCTTACTTCTTGGATGTTTTCAGCTACATACCTAAGATCACAAGATGTCTACGTGATCCTTGTGAACTGGTGAGAAGGCAGACTTTTATTTTACTCGCCAGATTGTTGCAGGTTCGTACTGTATATATGAGGCACCTACTTCCATGATGCTTCATTTCAACTTCATAGCGTACTATATGCTAAAATTTTATTTTACTTTTTATCCAGAGGGACTATGTGAAGTGGAGAGGAGTGCTATTCCTTCGATTTCTTTTATCTCTTGTTGATGAATCAGAAAAGATAAGACTTTTGGCAGATTTTCTCTTCGGAAATATTTTGAAAGGTGAAAAGCTATAGCTTGATCATCAATTCTTCATGCTTACAATAATATAAAAACGTGCCATTGGACTTGACTATTGTGTATGTATAAACAGTCAAGGCTCCTCTCCTAGCATATAACAGTTTTGTGGAGGCCATCTTTGTTCTGAACGATTGCCACACCCATAATGGACATAAAGAATCCCATGATTCTGTGAAAGATGGCCGACTTTTTTCCATAAGGTGAAGCTGTCCTACAATCATTAGAGCCAAGGCAACTATTGAGTATTAAATGTGTTGTGCTTATACAAAATCTGAATCTTTTCAGGGGAAATGATGAGAATTCAAGGTCCAAAAGAATGCATATTTATGTTTCGTTGCTAAAACAAATGGCTCCTGAACACCTTCTTGCAACCTTTGCCAAGTTATGTGCGGAGATACTTGCTGCAGCTTCTGATGGAATGCTCAATATGGACGATGTAACTGCACAGTCTGTTCTACAGGTGCTGTACTATATTTAAGTGATTCGTAGTATTACCTTATTAACCACACTTAACTTCTACCCATATTAGTTTCTCCTCTCACTACTCTTGTTAAATTTAGACATATATGGAAATAATTACTGCTCATTAAAATCATAAAGACTTTTGAAAAGGACAAAATACCTTTGCGAGTCAGTTTTTCCCCAACAGACAAGTGCTTGGACCAACAAAATACTACCTACTGAAGAGAGAGTTGGGGTGGTAACAAAACTCTATACTTCGCATTACAAATCAAATAAGCATGAAAAATATAAATTATTTTCTCACAATTTTTGAGTCTACAAAATGTGGGATTTGTGTTTGTGGGAATTATGGGAGATAAAAAGGAAGACTAAAAATTCTGTGAAGAGTGCAGAGTAGCATATATTGATTGATGGATTCCTAGATATCAAGGAATTTAATATTTAATTTTGCAAGCAGGATGCATTTCATATTTTGGCTTGCAAAGAGATACGAATCTCTTCAACACGCTTCTCTACATCTGATTCAGCAGACATTGAAGAGGAAGGAGGTGCAGAAAATGGAGCTTCATCAAGAGGAAAGGCCATAACTCAGGTTGTGAAGAAAGGCCTTATTCAGAACACAGTCCCCATCTTCATAGAACTAAAACGGATACTAGAAAGCAAAAACAGTCCCCTCATAGGATCACTCATGGAGTGTCTGAGAGTCATTCTCAAGGACTACAAGAATGAAATAGATGAGATATTAGTTGCTGACAAGCAGCTGCAGAAAGAGCTTATCTATGACATGCAAAAATATGAAGCAGCAAAAGCCAAAGCCACAGTTGCCACCATGCCCAAACCAAGTGCACATCAATCACCTGAAGCTAAAGCTTCTGAGGCCGTGACTAAAACTCATGGAGCACAAAGTAAGCTCAAAGATGAGCATGAGAAAAGTAAAAAAGTTGCCTCTGCAATGGCAGATGCTGCAGCTGCTGCAACAGCTCGTTCTGTGCTCAGGGAAGTGAACAAGGGGGCAGGAACACCACCATTAAGTTCTTTGGGTGTGCCTAAGGTGAAGTCTAGAACTAGTGCCCCCAGTTCAATAGGTGATAGACACCCAGATGTTATAGAATCTTTGAGGAAAAGACAGTCCTTTGACTCGGATGATGAGAACTAGCATCATAAAAGGTATTAGTTGAGGAAAAGACAATCCTTCAACGTGGTGTTTGAAGCTATTATCTTTTTGAGTCAAGCAAAGTTACAAGAGATGATGTTTCTTTGCTTATTGTTTCTTGTACTTTGAAGCATTAGTAGGCTCTCTTTTTCTCGTTTTTCTTGTAAGAGTTTGTACGAGGTTTAGAATTAGAAGGTTGTTGTAAATATTGTTCAGTTTAGAAATTCGGTTCAAGTCAAAGACAGTCTAAGAGGCTAGAGCTAATGAACACCATTTTGGCCTTTTCTTGTACTTTTTCTTCTCCTTATTATAAGGCACCAGATATAAAATCTCAAACCAACAAAGTTAGTTAAAATCATTAAATATAAACTATCTTGTGGCATATTCCAATTATACTTCACTAATATAAACTCACTAGTATGGCATGCATTCTATGATCATCATAGTAGTGATGAGAAACTTCTTCATTCTTGAAATGAAATTGGCATCATCTAAATTTTTATATGTATGATCCATATTAAAAATTATTAATGTATTTTTGCCAGACAAAAATTGTTAATTCACTACAAATGATGGTTATAAGATTAACTTTTGATTTTATATCACTATAAATTAAACTAAACTGGACCGTTTAAATAAAAATGAATGGTCTAAATTAAAATAAGAAACTCATTGCTCATGTATGAATTGAAAGAAAATTATTTATTTTCCTTTGTGTAATCCACTCTTCTAAATCTTGCACACAGAATTGATGAGAACCGCTGTAACTTTCCCTTGAGAAAGAAAAATCACTCCCACATAAGAGAGTTACATTTTCAGAGCTTATGAGAAACTAGGAGCACATTAGTTATTATTATTGTAATTATTACCAAAAAATTGATTCTAAAATCAGAGTAAACCTTTGAAGAAATTCCTAATATCAGGAAAATTTCTAATATCAACTAATAAATTATCTCCACATATGAAGAAATTTCTTTAAAGTTTAGTTATTTCCTAATATGATGAGATTTTTTACTTTACCGAATAATTATATCCTTAATGGTGTGCTTAGATGGAGGGAAAATGGGAGAGGAAAGAAAATGAGAGGATATATAGAAAATGGAGAGGAATGAAAAGTGGAGAGAAAATATTATGTCTCATCATGCTTGGATAGATGAGAGAAGATAGAGAGGAAGGAAAATGGGTAAATGAGTTGGCACATGGTCATTGGGCAATATTGAGTAACATTTCTCTCATACATAATCTCTCTATTTTGAGAGGGACAACTTTAGAAGAAAATAGGGCATGTGGTCCACTCACTTTTTCTCTCCCTTTTAATTTTTCTCCCATTTTAATTTCTCCCCATCCAAGCAGGGAAAAATACTCCCCTCACCCGATTTTCCTCTCCCATTTTCTTTCCTCTCTCATTTTCCCTCCATCCAAGTAGACCCAAAAGCCGAGATTTCTTATATTATCTTATTTAATACTGGGGTATGTATGATCATGCATGGCATGTGAGTAGTTGGACATATCAGTTTTAATAAATTAGACAATGTTCGGTCGTGTGGCACAAGGGAGACACGCATTGGTTAACTTATTCACTCATACATTAACGCGTTAACCGCCTACTAACATATTAAACGTCGCAAGTTGGATCAATTGTTAACATTAATTGACTTTTGCATCAAATGAGAATGTGGCGTTGGATGTTCTATTTCTATGTATATTATTACATTGTATAAATGACATAATCTCAAAGCTAAGCTACCAATTACAAAAAAATAAAAAACAGTACACCAATCCTAGCCCTATCATGCATGGTTGAAATCAAAGTGATCTCCACTACTAAAATCCAAACAAAAAGACATGTTAATATATATTGGCGATTCACCTGAGCAAATTGAGCTCAATCCATGGAATCTTCGTTTTCTCCTCCTTGAGTATGCACAAAAGGGGTTTCTTTTCCATAAACAAAACATATCCGTGCCACTACTAGTGATTCAACATCTTAAGTACTCACATATCATAAGATGACAATTGGTTATGATTCAACATATCATAACCAAACATGTGTGTGTGTGTGTGTGTTTCCATTGTCATGGACTCATCAATAGATGACAATTGGTATGATAAACTAACATATATTAGACTTTGACTTGGCCATCACGAAGCATCATAAGTGGGAGATGATTAGTTACTTTATTCATCATATTTTTATATGTATCTAAATATGCTTAAAGAAGGAACCATTGCTTAAAAGCTTAAAAATATATGATTAGAGTGCTTTATTAATATCATGTGACACATTTAAACAATTAAATTTGGTAATATGTCTTATATTTAGAAAAATGAGACATAATTTAGAACAATTCAAAGTATATTTGTTCCTGCCAACTGACGTTGTTACCACTATACTTTCCTGGTAAAATTACATCTAAACCTCCTTACCAAAAAAAAACATCTAAACCTTATTTTTATGGCATTTCTTTGTTCAAAACATATACAATTGTCATGAACACGTTAATAGAAGGCAATTGGTATGATAAACTAACATATATATATAGACTTTGACCCGGCTATTGCGAGTCAACATAACTGGGAAATGATTAATTAGTTAATTTATTTATCATATTTTATATGTATCTAAATACTCCCATTAACATGTGATCACCTTTGAGTCGTATGCGCGCAGATGGACAATTACCTTTTTAATTGGCTTGCTGTATCAAATAGCAACATGGCATTTAATCTTTCCAGATTTAAAGAATTGGTTTCTTTTTTTTTTCGGTAATGTCTTTTATTTTTTTTTTGGGTAATGAAAGAATTGGTTTCTTTGTTCATCAAAAAGTTGATTAGAGAGTTTTAATAAAAAAAACGTTGAATAAAGAGTGCTAATAAACACATACATTTTTTTTATCAGAATATAAACATATACTTCCTCCAAACCTAAATATAAGACTTAGTTGACTTTTTTTAGAGATGTTAAGGTTACAAAATATGTTAATAAATTATGACATATGTGATACATTTTTAGATTTGTCATTAGTTTATAGGTTAAATAAATTAGTTTAAGAAAAAAATTAGGTAGATCAATTTATAATTGACTTATTTTGTTTTTTTAGGATTTTTCAAAAAAAAGTCAACTAAGTCTTATATTTAATACCGGGGGAGTACATTTAAACCATTTAAATCTCATCTAGACATTTTTATGAGCTGGACAACCAATGCCCCCTTTTATATAGTATATATTAGTATATTACTAACAGGATACCAAAGCTAGCAAGGGTAGATAATCAAATTAAAAGCTAACCCAACCAAAACATTACCATGGCAATGATCCAAGTGATCTCCACTACACCAATCAAGGCACGAAGCCACCATAATAATGGCAATTCACCTCAACAAATCGAGCTAAATCCATGGGATCTTCGATTTCTACTTCTTGAATATGGTCAAAAGGGGCTTCTCTTTCAAAAACCCACCATATCAATGTCCTCAGTGATCCAACATCTTAAGGATTCATTTTCTTGCACCCTTGATTTCTTCCTACCCCTTGCTGGCCGTCTCGCTATCGTCCCTAACGATGATGATGGCACCTCTTCTGTCTTCATCACTTGCAACAACTTCGGAGCAAGCTTTGTTCATGCCATTGCGAAGAACACTACAATTGCTGACATCATTGAGCCCACTTATGTTCCTCCAATAGTTGAGTCCTTCTTTCCACTTGGGAAATCCAAGAACTTTGAAGGAACACATATACCATTGATGGCCGTTCAAGTTACGGAGCTTGTGGATGGCATATTCATTGCTTTCTCAATAAACCATTGTGTATCTGAAGCGAAGGCGGCATGGGACTTCATGAATATATGGGCAAAGATTAGTCAAAATGGTTCAAATCATGTTGGATCAAATACAAAGCTTGCTTCATTTGAAAGATGGTTTCCTCATGGTAACATTGAACGTCCTATACGGATACCTTTTAGAGATCTAATGGAGAATTATGGTGATGAATATGCTAAATCCCTTCACCCACCTCCCATTTCTAAGAGGGTCTTCCACTTTAAAAGAGAAAAAATTGACCAACTCAAAGCAAAAGCTAACTTAGAGGTCAAGAAAGGTGTTCTTAGCAACAAAATTTCCTCTTTACAAGCTGTTACTAGCCATGTTTGGAGATGTGTGATTAAACATCTTCATCTTGACCCTGATGAAGAAGTCTTCAATGGTTTTTTAATAAGTGCTAGATCTAGAATTTCAAACCCATTAATTCCTGAGAACTATTTTGGCAACACGGTGCAATTTGCTAAAGTGACAATGAAAGTTAGAGACTTGGTGGGAGATGAAGGATATGGTAAGTTTGCTTTGGAGATGAACAAGGTGATCTCATCATACACAGAAGAGAAGATTAAAAGTGACTTTGAAGCTTTGATCCCTAATCCAATTGTGCATTTACAAAGTGGAAAGTTTGGGAAGGAGATGCATTGTGGTGGAAGCCATAGATCCAATTTTTACGCCATTGACTTTGGCTGGGGCAGGCCTTTAGGGCTTCGTAGGGGCCCATCCTTCATGTATGATTGGGACCTAGTGGTTGATGCAGGAGCAGAAGAAGATAGCATTGACATTGAACTTTGTATTTCCTATGAAATATTAGAGCTTCTTGGATTGGACCCTGAATTCATGCATGTTGTGTCAACCCCGCCGCCAATGTTGGAAGACTTATCCACTAAACTAGGACGAGGTCGACTATGATTGAAGTTGTTGAGCTTGTGGATGTTAATTGTCTCTTTGCATGCTTGTGTTGTCATTACAGTTTTTAGTGTTGTCATTACAGTTTATGGCATGCATTTAATAGAAGAATTGTTTTCATCATGTATTATGATCCAGATTGTTTCTGTGTGACTCAATGGTTTTATCTTTTTGTAATGCATTGGAGAAAGACTTCTTAATATAATAAAATCTATTTTACCCTTTTTTCAGGGTATAGTGTTACGTCTTTATATAGTTTCATATATATGTTACTCTGTACACAAATATGTGTGCGTGTGGAGAATTGATATCTTATTTTATAAGCAAATTTCACTTGGTGGAGGAAAATTACAATGAGGTCCCATAAGGAGAATTAAAAATAATAAAGTCTCGTGAACTGTTAACACATCTCGCTCCTTGATGAAATGTCAACTAGCTGGCCATCTTGAGTTAATAGTCTAAAATTGAAATCTTTATGAAATCTGGGAAGAAAGAAAACTAGAGCAAAATGGGAATATAAATGAATTTTCCCCTACTTAGACGAAGGAAAACGGTGAGTACGTGGAGAGAAAAGTTTGTAGAAATTAGGGTGTGAGACCCCCACACATATTCATATCAATTTCATTTCACCTCTCTTTCTATGTTTTTATCCTCAATAATACCAGAAACAAGTATTATTCCACATTTACATAGTTTTATAAGAAAATCAATGTTCAAACCAAACCAAACCACGGTGTTTTACTTGATTTCTCTTGCATTTACTTCACTTATGATAACTCATATCCTCTTTTAGAGATGATTCAGAGTTTCTCTCTATAGTACAATTCTCAGTTGACAAATATTTTGTATTTGACCCTGACATGTGAAGATGATAGTCAAATAGAGTGTATAAGGAAAAATTAAGCCAACAAGTACTAAAAATGCTATTTTTGGGATCTTATAAGGAAATATGTCAATTAACTCACATAAAAACTTTAGTATCAAAGAATTGTTAAAAGGATTGGAAAATTTAAAGCATCCCCTTAAGGAAAAAAAATTGAAGGTCAAAAGACATTATTTCCCTCTAGTCACATATTGGAAGAAAAAATGTGTCTTTCCCAAAATTAATATAAACATTTTCAGACAAGTGTATGGATCTCCAACGCAAATGAAGGCATTTTCAAAACAAAACCTGATGCGAGTCTCAAGATGGATTTGCTGCATATATAAGGTGGACCTACCCAAAAGCCCAAATAATTTGAGCCGGGCTAAGCAAGCGGACTTCCATGCCCAGAAATCTCCATTGGAGTAAATACAACTAAATAAGACTGCTTTGGCAAAATAAAGACAGCATGCTTTAAGTTCTAAATATAACATCTTATTTATTTCTTTTCATTAGAATATATTTAGGGTGCTTAAGTTAATTAAAATAATTTGCTTATGTTGGATAGCAGTGGGGGTCCAGCTCTCACAAGGATGTATATAGTGACTAGTGAAGTATCTTTTGTTATAAACAAAATTTATTTGCTATTGCTAATGTACCTAAACCATTTGTCTTTATTCACATCCTTGTCTCTTGTTTATTATTATGGAGAGTAATTCATATAAGATAATTTGAAGAAAAGTTGATAACTATAAAGATGTTTTATATTTAGGATCAAACTCATATTTTAAAATAAATCAGAGCCTATTTTGAATGACTAATATAATTAGAATACATTGCTATTTTGTAGAACCGTAAAAATATAGTATCATTTTGTTTTGCAATAACAATAAAGGTCAATTTGTCAAAAGATATGACTCTAGTTCTGATAAGATCTATCGGTAAAAAAGAATAAGTCCTGATATCTATATATGCATTCTCACTTCTGCTCAGATTTTTTTTTTGTCAAACAGATATTGTTTTTTTTTTGCCAAAACAAATATTGTTTCTGATAACGCCGAAGAAACGATAACTTCAGTGAACCGAATCGGCCAAACAGTTTTTTAAAAGAGAAAAGAAAAAAGATATCGGCCGTATAGTTTTGAAAGTTGTAGAACATATATAGTAATCACCCCTTCATGTACAAGTAAGTGATTGGCCAATAACGTGGTACATGTATCACCCCTTGGCTTATTACACGTGGTACATGTATCACCCCTTGGCTTTTGACACGTGGTACATGAATCACCTCTTGGCTTTAAAACGCAGGGCAAGTGTTATCCATCAATTTCATCATTGTCTAGTTATCACCTAATAATAATACACCTTACAGGCAAGCTGCCACGTTTAGGATATGCATGCGTGAAGCGGCTACATATATATACTCCACATATATATATTTTGCAATTTGTGCATCAAAGTGACTTACAACTTTAGATTCTTCATTGCTTCTTACACTAGGATATGCATGCGTGAAGCGGCTACATATATATACTCCACATATATATATTTTTGCAATTTTGTGCATCAAAGTGACTTACAACTTTAGATTCTTCATTGCTTCTTACACTAGGATATGCATGCGTGAAGCGGCTACATATATAAACTCCACATATATATATATTTTTGCAATTTTGTGCATCAAAGTGACATACAACTTTAGAATTCTTCATTGCTTCTTTTACTATATAATCCCATGGAAGGCTTTAGAGTAATCTCAACAACTACAATTCAAGCACGAAGACATGCTAATCAGGAAGGCTTTCCACCAAAACAAATTGACCTTAACCCATGGGGTCTTAGGTTTCTACTATATGATTATGCTCAAAAGGGTATTCTTTTCCACAAACCAACCATTTTATCACCTTCAAACCACACCCAATCACTAGTCCAACACCTTAAGGATTCACTTTCTTCAACACTTGACCTTTTCCTACCCCTTGTCGGCCGGCTTTCCGTCGTCCACCACGACGATCCCGACGACACATCCTCGGTCTTCATCACATGTTACAACGCCGGAGCAAGCTTTGTTCATGCCATTGCAGAGAACACTACAATCAATGATATCCTTGAACCCTCTTATGTTCCTCCTCTTGTCCAATCCTTCTTCCCACAAAGCAAATCCAAGACATTTGAGGGAACGAAAATTCCTTTATTGGCCGTCCAAGTTACAGAACTTGTTGATGGAATCTTCATTGCTTGCTCAATAAACCATTGTATAGCCGATATGAAGACTGTATGGTTTTTGCTAAACACATGGGCTAACATCTCACGAGAAGGTTTAAACCAAATAGAGAATTCATCAAATTCTAATGGTTTTCACTTTCACCCCATATATTCAAATCCAAATATCCCTTCATTTGAACAATGGTTTCCTCATGATAATACCATTAAACGACCTTTGAGAATCCCATTCAAAAAAGCAATGGAGACTTACAGGAAGAAGTACACTGAGGTACCTCCATTTCCCAAGAGGATCTTCCACTTTAAAAGAGAAAAAATTGCTGAACTCAAAGCAAAAGCTAAGTCAGAAGTAGAGGATGAAGCTATCAAGAATCGAATCTCTTCACTACAAGGTGTTATAGGCCATATTTGGAGATCCATGATTAGGAACCAGCATCTTGATCCAGATGAAGAAGTAATTTACAGATTTGTAGCCACGGCTGAATCTAGAGTCTCAAACCCACCAATACCAAACAACTATGTTGGAAACACAGTGCAATTCACACGTCTAAAGGTGAAAGTGAGAGATTTGTTGGGAGATGGAGGACATGGGAGGTTTGCTTTAGAGATGAACAAGATTGTGTCATCATACACAGAAGAAAAGATTAAGAGGGAGTTTGAAGATTGGGTGAAAAATCCAAATATAGGTTTTCAAAGTGGCACTATTGGGAATGCTTTGGCAACAGGAAGTTCTACAAAAACAAACTTTTACACGGTGGATTTCGGTTGGGGACGGCCAGTGGCGGTTAGAAGCAGCATTGCTAATACAAATCTATGGAAGCTGATGACTGATGTGGGAGAAGAAGAAGGTAGCTTTGACATTGAAGTGAATGCTTCTTATGAAATGCTTGAAGCTCTAGGGAAGGACACTGAGTTCATGCGTATGGTGGATTAGAGCTATTAAAGCTCTAGGAAAGGACACTAAGTTCATGTGTATTGTGACCCAGAGTTTTGTATGTGTTTTTTATACTGTTTCACGTTGATCATCATCTATATATGTTTCATAAATTTAGGATTTCATCAGTTGAGGATTGCTTCTTTGATGATAGCTTGGGAGTAGATCAGAGGTGTAATTTTGGATGTGTCAGCTGCCCCCTAAATTAAATTTGGGTTACTCCACAAATATATTGTTTTGTGTTTCTTTGTAACATTAGATTTTAAACTAAAAAGTAAAAAAGTGATAGTTAGATTGTGGGCAAAAATGTTTATATTTACAATTTTTATGATTTTTGAAAGATTCGGTACTTTAATTATAGTGTGATATAAATCTTATAATTAATCAAGAAAAATTAGAAAATGTAACCATTTTTTCATAAAATATAATTGTTTAAAGAAGAAAATTAAAAGAAATATTCGAGAAGTAGTGCTCTAAATTTCAGGACAACCGATGGAATTTGTTCAATTGGGCACCTGCCACCCTAGGTTTTTATGTTACAAGTTTGTTGTTAGTTTTCCTTTTTATATGTGATAAATTAAGGCAGCATTATTTATTTGATTCATGATCAATTCCGCGAACTAAGATTATTGCCTTTGAAACTTTTAATTTTGCTGGAGAATTTCAAAAGAAGACGTATTTAGGACAGCAGGATAAAAAAGAAGCCTATGTGGCTGCTGGGATTCGAGCCCAGGTCTCCACGGCCACAACGTGGAATTCTTACCACTAAGCTACAGCCACATGATGTTCTACTTGGGATTAATAAATTAAACCAATTAGCATAATTATTTGAAATACCATAGTAATAAATTTTTTGATCAAAAATTGTAGTAGTAAATTGAAAAAATAAAAACAAGAAGAAAGAAAGAAGAACAGGGATAAAGGGTGCTGTAGAATATATTTTCTAAGACTATTATACAGATAAAAGGTTTGCGTGTGAAAAGTTGTTTAATAATTATTTCTCTCATTATAAAAAAATTATTATTTCTTATAATATACCCTCAGTTTGGCTGAATCCATATAATTTTAAATCATAAGTTTTAAGTTCAACTTATTTTTTTGTTAAAAAAAGCCATTCTCTTTGCTTTTGAAACAACTTGCACCATGTTTAATTTGAGTGGTGGACCATTCTTTATAATCCACTTTTATTTTATAGCGAAAATTTGTCTCCGTTAATAGACGTTGCAATCTATTATCTGGCCCGAGTTGTCATCCAAAAAGATCTAATCAATTTCTCAATGATTAAGCGCGCAGCCCTGAAAGAGATCCGGTCTGATACACCTAACTTCTCTTTTGTGAAAATTGCCCTCAAGCCCTAACAAAGTCAAATTAATACAACAAAGTCTTCAAAATCACTAATAGATCCTAAAAGATCTGATATCTGAGAATATTGTAAAATTATTCCATTGCGGTCAAAGAATATTGAAAAGCAAATGTGCCCAAGAGAACAAGCCATTATTACCAATAGGCAAGGAAAAGTTTGACTAGTAAATGTACAAGTTTAGATGCATCCATTTTCTAAAATGAACATTACTAACAAATAACACTAATAGCATTGTTGTAAGAACCGGACCGGACGGTTGATTGGTCCAATTGTCGCCACTTCATATTTCAGCTCAACAGTTATCAATATTTAACCGTCGGTTCAACTATTGGTCTGAGCGATCTGACCGTGTTGAACCATGGCCCAAAATCCTGTCCCGCTCACCTTCTACTCCGGCTTCTTTAACAATGATTAATAGGCTTACATACTTCCATTATATTAAACCCTTTGTAATGGAAAAGGAACAAATACGATTTTGTTAGCAAAGTCTATCTTTGGGACACAACAAATTTATCTTCGGGATGGAACACAGGACGATAGTCTCATCCAAAATATATATATATAAGTGCTTTTATATACTTTTTTTAAAAAAATAATACATGTCATTTGTATCATTTATGAATATATGTGACATTTTTATGAAAAATATGATCATAATAAATATTTTAACTTAATATGTTGTATAAGATGTGTTGTAAGCAATATTAAACTAATTTCTTTGTTTGACACAAATAAAAGTATTATATTTTTTTACAATTGAATATTTTTAATAAAAAATTCCAAAAAAAATCAGAATGAGATAAAGTTCGCAACGGAACGGAATACAGCATGAAAACCTTGTCATGAAACCTTGTCATGACTCATGAGCCTTTTTCTTGATGGGCTTGAACACCCCCAAGTAATCGAACGAAATGACAAATTATATTGTAGAAGTGGCACAAACATAACGGCATTCCACTTGAAATGTAAAACTTAAATTTCTTGGCAATAATAAGACACAGAATTACTAATCAAAGCATAAATTTCATAAAAGCCATAACAAGGTATCACAAAGTCATACGGCACTGCCTAACAGGCAGGCTTTACATTACATTCAAACGACAGGCACACTGACAATACCACAATAGCTCAGTAGGCAAGCTTTATTGAAAAAGGCAAACACGACAGAATTTAAAATGACTAGTGAACACACATTTAAAAAGCAGTAACATAAGCAAGCATTTATTCTCACAACTAAAAACAAAGCACTAAAATTACTCATACTCAACTTCGTCTTTCCAGCATCTTAGAGTTGATCTAGGTGAGCCACATTCAGTAGTCTTGACGAACTTTTGGTAGACAACAGAACCGCCCTTTCCAAGCTCCTCAAAGCTCCCCTCTTTGCGATTGTAACCCTTTAGATCCAGCATACATAACTGTTCAAATGCATTGCTTGCAAAATCCACATGCACAGCCACTGAAAACTCCATTGGTTCAAAGCATGAAAGCACCCTCAAGATCAGTTGCTTCATATTCAAGGCCTTCAGATCATACCCCGCCGTCTCAAAGCTAGCGTAGCTGAATCCGTCTTCTGGGGTAATATGAATGGTAGAAACAGCAGAACCCTCTACCGAGTTCATTGAATAGCCACATGGTTCAAATTCAAAGTCGCATATCTTAGAATCTGGAAGGATCTTTCTGATTCCAGATTTCGATGTCATGGACGCTGCAGAGCTAGATTGGTCTTTGTAGAAAACCGCAGCTTTGTTCCTATCCAAGCCAGTCATGCACATCTCGAGGGTGTAAACAGAGTCAATTGCGTTCACTGATTCAGCACAAGCAGAGTATACATGCCACTTCTGTGGGCTGTCTTTGCCACCCATAATATAAGCCACACTGTTTAATCCAAGCTTTGCAAAGTGGCTATCCAGGACCGTTACTTCCTCAGAGAAGTGACGGTGTGGAAAGGACTGAGCTCCAGGGAAAATGAAGCTTCCGCGAGAGTACCTCACGGATCGAACAGTGAGGTTAAGGAGCTCAGCCATCTTCAGTATGGGTGGGATTGAAAGGAGTAACTTGGTGGTACCACAAGTTTTGATAATGATCTTGTATGGATAGACAAATAGGCTTGACTCAGAGAGAACATAAGAGTCAACCTCATCGTTTGAAAGCGATGAAACAATGGTACACTCTGCTGGTGTCAAAATCTCATCCAACTGGGATTTTGTGAGAGATCTCAGACCCTTTCCTTCCGGGTCAAGAAAGATTCCAGGCTGAAAGAAAGACACTTCCAGCCTCTTCTCATAACCTTCAAAACCGATTGCAGAAACAGGCATCTCCATTATGCCTCAGAAAACCAACACAGTAGAACTGAATCACAGGTAAGAAGAGAGCACAATCGCAAAAAGGGGGATCGGAAAGACGTTGATTGAAGTAGAGCAGTAATTAAAACCTAAGGAAAGCAGTAAAAAAAGCGCTAAAAAAAGAACGGATCAAGAGTTGGGGGTATCAGGATGGCTTGCGAGCGCACTGCAAAAGAACATAAAACAAGTATTAGCATTGAACATTATTCAATGAATCACATATAAGCCCAATCAAGAAGGCATATAGTATATGTGATATATAAGTAAAACTTACGTTGGAGTAAGCAGCAGATCTGAACTTCTTGATTCCACCGTTGGGTCGAACGTCTTCAATGCTGTAGCCAAGGGGAGCTTCGTAGAATAATGATGATTTACTACTACTACTACTACTAGACTTCTTTTTCCCACCTTTGGACTCCATTAGATCATGCAGTTCTGCTTCATCAAACAGATTCAACACATTGATATGAGCAAATCCCAAAAAGAAAAACAACAGTACACAAAAGAGAAGCACCAAAAAAGATAGCAAAACCAACACTTTTTATCGATAAAATTTTTATTAGCTACTTACTTTCAAATGGATGTTGATCTTATTTGTGAATTTAGAAGGGAACACCTTGCTTTTTATGTTTCTTCCTCTTTTTCTATTTAAAATTTTATCGTTGTAATATCTCATTTTAATGAATTGTCATTTATATAAAAAAAAATAGCAAAACCATAGATCTATACCATCTAACAAGCATAAGGCAGCAATCAAAAGATGCATAACAATATGACTAGCTTTAATGGATTGCAAAAACATAAAATACTATACTTTTAATTAAAATCAAAACTAACAAACCAAACCAAAAGCACACAAAACACCCAGAAAAATACACAGATCTACACAATAACAGAGTTTAGAGTGGAACCATATATACACAACAAAATTTTTAATCTCTAGTACTTGTTGAAAACCAAACCAAAGCAAGAAGAACAAAAAGCTCAAAACTTTTACAAAAAAGATCCAGCGTAAAAGCAACGCAGTAAAAAAAACCCATCAAAATTTAAAAGAATGAAACAACACATACAAAAATATACATATTTTTTTCTTAAATCCAATCCAGCTATAAGATCTATGCAGTAAACAAATTAAAAACAGAAAAGCATACCCAATGAGCAGAAACAAAAAAAAACGTACCTTAATTGATGAAAGTCGATAATTCTCAATCAATCGCTCTATAATATGATCCAACCCCAGAAACAATAATATGATATGGGACTCGAAAATGAAATCGAAACCTGCAGGAAAACATAAAATATATAAATATAAATATATAATATTGAAATAAGAAAGAAAAAATAAAGAAGGAAATAAAAAAGTGATTACAGGTGAAGAAATCGAAAAACCTAGAAGGGTGGGAAAACAGAGAAGAGAGTTAAGGTTTGGTGAGATTAGGCGTATCGTATGTATGTGTTGTGTTTTTAGGTTAACGAAGCGAAAGACGTGAATGTATTTATAGGTGACGTGAAGTGCAGAATCCGTGTTTGTTTGCCACTCGTTTCGTCAAATTACGGCCCTACCCTTGCCTGCTTCCCTGAAGTTTCTTTTAATTTTTTTTTTTCATTTTTCTTTTAACTTTTTTGTTTGCCACATTCTTTTCTAGGAAAATCCCAAATAAATCCCTCCCAATACCCAAAAGGACAAGTGAGGAATCTAAACTTCCAAAAGGACTATGAAGGAACCAGCATTTATCTGTCATTTTAAAATTTTGCGAAATGACAAAATTGCCTCATCCTAAAACACAAATTGCGAGAAGAGGGTGGTGTTAGGATGAGTTTAGGGTGGGTAGTAATTTGTGTTTTAGTATAGGGGAAATTTTTTCATTTCGCAAAATTTTAAAATGACAGGTAGGTGCTGGTTTCTTCATGGTCCTTTTGGAAGTTTAGACTCTTCACTTGTCCTTTGTGCATTGGGAGGGATTTATTTGAGATTTTCCCTTCTTTTTTCAAGGAAAAAGCAAAAATGCTGCCTGTATTACACTTTACACTATTAGCTTAGCCCTGAATAAGGATGCAGAAATGACGGGTTGGACTGAACTAACTATATGCTCTGGTCTTGTCCTAAATAATTGTTAGGCTAATATTTTTTGCACGAGGTCTAGTTGTGTTCTGTTTGGCCCGACACCGAGATCGGAACGGACATGACCATAAGACCACATGACGGACCGTGTTAGTCCTTAAGTTTTTTATACAATAGAATAAAAAAACTTCATTTTTTTAAGATATTATGTGATTCTTAGGTCAAATGAGATTCCTCTATATTGTCTTGTATATTAAACAAATTATGTGGGAAAATAAAAAAGTGTAACAAATTATTTTTAAAACTAAATAACTAATTAATTATTAATTATGAAATAACAAATTATATTATTTCTAATAAAGAAAATAGTGTGATAATTGTGTTAATTAATTAAAATATTAATAAATAATCCGGTCAGACCGCTCTATTGGTCATGAAACATATGCTTCGGTCCAGTCCAACCTGATGGTCGGGTCAGCCTCATCCTAACAGTGTTGGTCACAGGCTATATTGTGACAGACCATTTTTTCCAAGACCGGATCGGGTCATGACAAGCAGATCGGACCGCTGGGCTTTTGCTCAACCCTAGCCCTAAACTTGCGAAACTCTTTTATATCGTAAAGTTATATGTAGCCTGACCAATTATAAGTAAATACCTAAACATATTTTAATTTGATCTTGCCCTTCAAAAAATTTAATTTTTTATATACTCTCGTCTCTTAACCTAGTGGTTGGGAGTTTGATACTCAGCTCTTGTGAATAAGTAAATTTGTAGGTCAATTGTTTGCTTCCTATATGAGACTTCTGAACATGAGAAGTCAATGGGATACTTTTGAGAAACCCAAGAAATTAATGTGCACACCTAATCTACATAAGAATTTAACTAAAATGTAATCCAAAACTATCACAAATAGTTTACTTATTATTATGAGTTACCTAAAATATCTAATTTGAATATCTAATCAATTTTTTTAAAAAATAGACCACCTTTCATATTTCATATCTAATATATTTTTTTAATAAAGGAATATGTTGAAATTACAAGTGGAATCGAACTCATAATTTCTCATTCTCATTTATGGGGGATATGACATTCTAGGCCTCTAGTTACACAATATATTGTTTTAGGAGTTTTATGTTAAGTTAATGCTAAAAGGAGAGTAAGCCAGTATGCCAATTGGAAGGTCTGTTATGTTTAAATATAACAAAATAAAATAACAAGAAGTGTCTAGTTTTTTTTTTATGAATAGTGTCTAGTTACTAATACAGTAATTATCAACAAAACAAATCCGAAAATGAAGAAAATTCAACAGATTGAGAATTAGATGATAATGATATAAAAAAAGAATTAAAGATGATAACTCTCATTTCGGCGACATCCAATAAAAATAGTAATAATTTTTTGATAAATTTGATGGAAGCTAATCCGCTTCAGAATATGGAGGGGCAGCACTTTTAATAGAAAAAAAAGATATGGAGGGCATTTATAAATTTATCTCAAACACTAGTTTATTTGTTGAGAAATTTTTACATGAACCTCCTGCACCATATCATGTGGTCCGACCGATAATAACTAAACATATAAGGTCTTACGTGTAATTTTTAATCTGACGTGACATCATAAAATTATTAACTAATAACAATAATTTTTTTAACCTGTAAAATAAAAAACATTTAAAACATATCATTTAAAATTTTGTAATGTGTTAATTAGCTTGTTTAGGATACCAAGTCAAATTGAATATTTCATGTAAAACCTTACATATTTAGTTGTCATTCGTCGGATCACAAATGATGTTGTGCACTAGGTTTACGTAAAAATTTCTTTTGTTTGTGAGCACTCTCAAAAGTAGGGGTGACAAATAGTTTTTCGGTTCAAAAGCGAATTAAAACTACCTAAAATGAAAACCGAAACCGAAAAAATAATTTGTTTTCGTTGGTTTTTTAATATGGCCAAAATGAAAATTTAATAGGAAAAATGTCATCTTGTATTTCAATACACATAAATTTCAAAAAAAAATATAATAGAAACTCCAATAAAAGAATAAGCATCATATCCAATAAAACTGAAAACTAACTAAAATGAGAATTGAAATCCAAAACCGAAATCAGAAAATTGTGGAAAATAAAAACCAAAAACGAAACTCATTTCACTCGGTTTAATTTTCCCAACATACTCTCAAGTCTCAACAGAATTTTAAAAGTCTCAGCAGAACTTTAACACACTCCCTCGCACAGGGAAACACACACATGTGTGTCTAACCGTCTAAGACAAAGTTCGACTTTGTAACCACGTACTATATTCTTTATCCCATAAGTAATTAACCACTTATTTAAAAATATAGACCTTTTTCAGGTTAATTTTATTTACTGTACTATACTCCTACTAAGTTTTTTTTCTTATAACTATTGAGATTGTACATTTTTTTAAATATATTATTGTTTCTAAATTAACTGAATGACAATATGTTGATATTATTATTATGATATAATTATTTGTTAATTCATTGTCCTTTTGCCACTAAATATGAAATGAAAATAATGGCTTTGTTGTATTCAAAAAAACCTTTAAAATGATTTTAAAACAAAAAATGTGTCTTAAATATAATTTATTTTCCAACTTTAACCCTATTTATTAGACACCCTATACATATATTTATCAATATAAAGATTAGAGAAGATGTAGATCAATCATAATAATTCTTATTTTAGTTCAAAAATATTATAATAAAAGTAGAATTTCCATTTTTTTTCTTTGATTTTTTTCCCAATGCTTCTTTTTCCCAATGTTTCTTTTTTTTTCAATGTTTCCTGGACATGTGGAGTGGGTAATGCATTGTGATGGTCAGGGATTGAACACCATTATGAGGACCTTTTCTCTACATGAGTAGTCTATAACAATACTCATAAGTGGTGATAGAATCAACTACTTTTTTTTCTTATTTTATTATCTACTATCATCATTTTTTAATACTACAGTACTTTTTTTAAATAAAGGCACTCTTATCTATACAGAAATCATGATAAAGTGATCGCATTCATTCCGCTCATTAAGGATCAGGCCTCTTTATTTGTTTTATAGGGGTTTGAAGGGTCTAATCGTCTAGAAATCTCTTCCACCCCATTCATGAATGCCAAAGGAAGAAAAAAGTTTTTATAAATTTCCAAAAAACGGTTAAATATAGGCAAGTTCCTCAAAATTTATCCAATATTTACACAATTGGAAAAATAATTTAACATTCATATTTGTCTTCAAAATTTATAGATTTAAAAAAAATATAATTTAATATTCACAAATATTTTTTTTTTGCCAGAATATTCACAAATATGACTTGTCTCAAAAGCTGTAAATATAGAAGTTTTAAATGTATAAGCATTATAAGGTCAAAAAAGTCGTAAGCAGTATTATTTGTAAATTTAAATAATTAAATAAATGCTGTGTGACTTCTAATTCGAAAGTTCGATTCATAAATATTAAATTCACTAAGATCTATTAGTAGTTTAGTATTGAATAAAAATTGAGAAATATAAAAAATTGAGAAATATATGTGTATTAAATTTATTTACTTAGGAGTTAGGACCCGTGTGTATTTTTTCTATATTTTGAAATGTGTAGGACCAATTGAAATTTGGCCAGAATCTTACTCATCAAACTTGCACTTATCATTTGTATGCCTTTTTTTTTTGGGGGGGGGGGGGGGTGTTAATATTGGTTAATGCATTGTTGCCCTTTTTAACTGTAATTCAGTTACTATAGTTTAACCACTAAACTATTGAGTTACACATAACATGATTCTTTATCTATTTTCCTTTTTAATGTTTTTTATCCTTTTCATTTTTTGAGTCATGAAAAACATTGCCTCCGACCCTGCTCCCTCAGGCAAAATTGTTCTTACTCAACTTCACATATGTGGTCACCTTCACTCCATCCCATCATTTAGACTGCTTTAAACCCGCCGATAATTGTGTTTCACCAATCCCTCTTAACATTTCAGCAATGTGAGTTATTGTTTTTTTACATTTCAATCCATGTGATGTGAGTTATTATCGACAACTATCGAGTTCAATTCAATTTAATATCATCCAGATACTTGGTGGCTCCAATATATAGTAATATGGTTATTCCAAAGAAATTTATTTGTAATGAAATCTGAGAATTGGTTGTAATTCACAAATTTTTCATACATTTGTTTTCTTTGCTTTAGTTGAAGTCAGCTATGAATTTGGGGATGAATTTTTTTGGGGATATGAATTTATTAATGTTGACAGAAAAAGTCAAAGAAGGCTGCCAAACTAAGATTGGGATCCAAGAAAAAGCAAAGGATGAGGGAGGGAATCAGATTCGTATGATATGATGATTAGTGTCACAAGACAACGATGAGATTTAAAGTGTCGCAAGATTCTCTTATTTTCTTTTCCTTTCTTTCTTTTCGATCAAAAACTTTTTGTCCATTTCATGTTCAATTAAATTTTCAATCTCGCAACCGTTCTTTACTCTTCATTAGCAGAATTATTGCATCCACTAACAAAACAATAGTAACTATTGTCATCCAATGCCTCCAAAACCTAACCCATGTGGTCCCTTTTACTTTTCTTATTTTGATTCTTCTCATATCCTTCACGAGACTTCAGCCATTCAATTATATAATCTTCCCTCTAATTAATCTTATTATAATGTCGGTCTGTATTATAAAATTCAAGTTGCCAAAATACACTTATTAAGAAAACATGTAAAAGTTAGTTTGACTTTTATAATTAATTCTCTTTTTTCAATATTACTCATACTTATTATGATACTATTAAGAGAGTGTGTGCGAAATGCACAAATATTAATTAATACTCCCTCCGGTCCCTAATGTAAGAGCTAGCCGCCAAAAAAACGCTTCTTAAGAAAACATGTGAATGTTAGTTGAATGTCTGAAGTTAATGCTGAAAGTGAGGATGCACAAGAGGGGGGGTGAATTGTGCTACCAAATAAAACAAACAATAAAAACACGCAAGATTTTTATACTGGTTCGGTCCAACTCTTGACCTACGTCCAGTTCTCAATCACCCAGATTGAGTTCCACTAATCCCCAGGTTTTACAACGGGTTCACCTGGAACCTTTACAACCGCAAGTTTTAGCACGGGATCACTTGCAACCTTACAACCACAAGTTTTACACCAGGTTCACTTGCAACCTTGCAGACTCGCTCCCCCTTACTACGTGTAAGAGTTCAACCTTTCAAACAAAGGATTTTCTAAACTTAGTTCTCTCTAAGAACGAATAATGTTACACACTTAAGTACAATGAATGCTCTCAATAAATGGAGAGACTTAACTACAAAGAGTACAAGATGAGTAATGAATAAAACTCTCAATGTATTAAGTGTTCTCTTGCTTTTCTGGGCAGCTTTGAATGCTTGAAGAATGCTCTCAGTTTCTCTCTCTAGATTTCTGCGTTTTTCTCCAAGTTCTCTTCATAAATGAAGATGAGCTTCTTTATATAGTGTCTTCAAGTATTCTTTCTCTTGGTAGGTAACAATGCCGTTTGAATATAGCTGTTATTCCCTTGTTACCGTTGAACATTAATGCTCCATCAATGCTCAGCAGGGTTGACTTTGCTTTATCTCTGAAAAGCAACTCTGACAACTCTGCTCTGCCAAAAAGCACTCTGACACTGCACTGCTGCACGTTCTGACATTCTGATTGCTACCGGAAGCAAATCCACATCCGGAAGCAACATCACTAAGTGCTGCACTTGAACGTTAGTCTAGCAATATTAACACATAGTCACATGCAGTGGGAGTTCATTTTGTCTAAGGAAGTTCTCTTCCGGAAGCAATTCCACATCCGGAAGTACTCCTACTAGACTTAAGTTATGACTTAGAGTTATATTCACTGACGCTCGGTGTTGCCTAATCCAATAGGCAGCGCTAGTCACTTATCATCCGGAAGCATTTCTGCATCCGGTTGTGTCCTAACTTAGCCTCAAGGATTTTATACTTCTAACATTCCTAGACTGAGTTCTGACTAAGTGAATTACTTGCTTCTGCTGGGGGATGAGTCATTCATCCGCGAGCGCTAGTCCTCATCCATCCGGAAGTAAATCCACATCCGGTTGTACTCTTACTTGTGGTTCTATATTAACCTAATTTTTCTAAGTGTTTAACTTGTTCTTTCATATTTTAGTCTTCATCAAAACTTAAGATTCTAACAAATGCTTCTTTCCCAAAATTGCCCATATTTATTATGGTACTTTTAGGAGAGAGAAATACATAAGCATTAATAAATATGAAAGACGGTTAAGGGTAAAGTAGGAAAAAATGCATTAAATGAGGAGAGAATGTGGGGTGAGCTCTTACATTAGGGACCAAAACCATTCAAATTTTGGGCTCTTACATTAGGGACCGGAGGGAGTATAAAAGAGAATTAGGAGTTAAGTAGGGACAAACGCATTAAATGAAGAGATGATGTAAGATGGACTTTTATATTTTCGATCAAAACTATTCAAATTTTAGCTCTTATATTAGAAACCATAGAAAATATGTAGAGAGAGAGAGAGAGAGTTGATTTTTAAAAAAAATATAAGAAAAATAAATAAATTACACAAATTTTTTTTTGAGGGTTGTTCTTTTTTAAATTTAATTTACTTGACTTATAAAATTTAATATACTAATATTTAATAATACACAAATATCTTTCACTTCTTTGATCTCTCCAAAATAAATTAAATAGGTATTATATTTAGGAATAAGGAAATAAGTACACACACATATATTGCAACATTCATAAAAACTTGTGATGTTCACACATATACTACCTCTCTTGGCGTCTAATTATTCTACCTCAAATTCTAAACATAATTTTTTATTAGATTTAATCTTAAAATAGGATATTTTCCATATCTGATATTTTGTATTTATCATTTTCTCCCAACTAAATTGTTGAATATAATGATATTATGATACAAAATATTATTTTAGAGACATCATATAATGTGTCTTTTAATTAAGAAATTCAATTAACTTCCTTAATCTACTTAAATTATTGACTAGCTTTTTCAACAAAACAAGTATGGAGTATAAGTAGTGACCATAATTTTAAAAATAGCTAATAATCATTTATATTGAAATTACATGCCAATAATAAAAGCCTCTTTTTGTTCCACAAGAAAATTAGGGTATTCAAAATTAATATTTATACTATTGCCAAAGTTAACCAATATTTCAAATATTATGTAATCATAAATCAAGCTGATCATTAAAATTATAATAAATATAAAAAATTTGTTTTGTGATCTTACAATTTTGTAAATTTCAAGAACATATAAATTCTAAAACTAATGTAATTTTTGTGTATTGTGACGATGAAATAATGGTTGTTGTGATCATGGGCATTCCTAACGCTTCCAAGAATGTCTGTTGGACCACAATTTTTGTTCCAATATTCATAATGTTTTATCTTCATTATATAGTAATTAGGATAATACTCCCTCCGGTCCTAAATATAAGACCTAATTCATTTTTTCTGGAAAATCCTTAGAAAAGCAAAATAAGTTAATTATAAATTGATTTACCTAACTTTTTCCCTTAAACTATTTTATTTTACCTAGCTATAAACTAATGGATAATCTAAAAATTTATCAAATATATCATCATTTAATAACCTATTTCGCAACCTTAATCTCTCCAAAAAAATTTAATTGAGTCCTATATTTAGGACCGGAGGTAGTATTTTTTTGAAGCTATAATACTTTAAGATGAAAACTAAGTTGTGTTTAACTTATTTGAATTTGGTTATTATCCTTGTTTATATGAATTACTTATTTTTTATCAGCTGAAAAGTTGGTTTTCTTATTTGTAACTTAAGCATCTCGGGTTATTAAAATGATATACTATATATTTTACTCTTGAAGTATAATTATTTCCAAAAATAAAATAAAAAGACGTGCATGATTCTAGACAATTCTAGGATCTATGTGTCTTCTATACATATTGTAATTTTCATGCTTTAAGAGTGCCTTAGAGAGCATATATGTCAGCTTCTATTTTGTGTTTTAATACAGGGAGGAATAATGGAGTAGGACTTAGCACAAAAATTTGCAGGAAAAAATTGCAGTAGGATATCACTTGCAAAATAAAATATATTATTGTTAATATTTTTAGAGAAAATCAACCTCAACTTACGCCATCATAAATAGGAAAATCATAAACAAAAAATCCATAATTCGACCCTATCTGGAATTGTCAATGTTGTGAGATATTTTACCACATCACTGATAATAAATGATCATTTTGAAAAGTACAAGATCGTAAAAGTTTTGTTGTGAATATATAGCTAAATGAATCTTGTGAATTGTTTGATTAAAAAGTTGTTAATTCTAAAACTTTTCTCGCGTGACTAACTAATTAAGCAGAGTGTAGCTTCATTGCAAAAGTTTTGTTGTGAAGTTTGACAAAGACTTGTGAATTAGTACTAAATTATACTACCTCCGGTCCTAAATATAAGACCTAGACAACCTTTTTTTGGAGAGGTTAAGGTTGCAAAATAGTCTATTAAATCATGACACATTTGATATATTTTTAGATTATCCATTAATTTATAAGTAAAATAAACCACTTTAAGGGAAAAAATTAGGTAAATCAATTTATAATTAACTTATTTTGCTTTTTTTAAGGATTTTTCAAAAAAGTCAATTAGGTCTTATATTTAGGACCGGAGGGAGTACTTATTAATTTTCAAGCCTATCTTGTTTAGAAATCATCAAATTAAATTTTACTTGATATATAATGCAAAAGCTTCAATTGGTTATTCAAAACAAATATATTGTACTAGTTGTGGAGCTTCAGCCAGCTGTGCCAACTATCGTCAGAGCTAGATGCCACGGTGGTAGCATTCGAAAGAAAAATCCAATATTCACATTTCAAACTTAGCCTGCGTGTATATGTATAGAGACTTAAAATTTACTTACTCAACTCCCATTGTTTTTTTAACATGAACGCTACTTACATTATTAATACTCAATTAAATATAAAGTTTTATCCTCTCACACACAAAGATAAATACTCCTACGTAGGTTGTCTCCATAGAATGATTATTGTCGGGTCTAGATTTACCATTGAACTTCAGGGTAAAAGTAGATTAATATGATGGGGGCCTACGGAATATTGAAGCAGAAAGAGGTTGCCTTGAGGTGGTCAAATGCACGGTTAGTAGGAGTAGATCTAAAAGTTGCCCCTAATACTTTCACCAAACATTGTGTCTGTTTGGTTGTAAGAAATGAAAGGAAAGGAAAGGAAATTGATGAAAAGAAAATGTAAGGAGATGACTGGAATTGAGAGAAAAAGAAATGAAGGTTGACTAGTTTTGTTGACACAGGAAAGAAATTGAATTGAAATGAAAATTTTTGTTATAGATATATGTAAATGGGCAATTGAGCATATTGCCCTTAATGATTATTCGTTGTTGAAAATTATTTTTAAATTTAAAAATCAATAATTAACACAATATATTATTTTGAAATATAATAAAATATATTTACATTAATGAAAATTTTAAAAAAACTTAAAAATTTTGAGAAAATATTTAATAGTTAAAAATAATTAATAATAAAATGGTAAAATTGCAATATTTAAAAAAATTGAGTATATGAGTTATCTCAATTTATTATGTGTACAAAATTTTGAATTATCTAACTAATTTCTTCTAATTATAATTTTAAAAAAGATTTATTGTTAACGAAAATTTATAATTTATAGAACTAAATGAAAAAATGTTATTAGGTGAGAATATTGTG
Organism: Mimosa pudica; assembly: GCA_029929735.1. Taxonomy (NCBI): domain Eukaryota; kingdom Viridiplantae; phylum Streptophyta; class Magnoliopsida; order Fabales; family Fabaceae; genus Mimosa; species Mimosa pudica. Next base: position 6,887,562 of record JAKELP010000035.1, read on the forward strand.
ATTTTAACTTCTCTTAGAGTTATAACTACTTCCATGCATTTATGCAAAAAATATATCTTTCATATTTTCTTGTACAAACATTTTCTTTAAAATTTTAAAGCCCATTGCTTTTTTCGATAAATAAGAAGCGCTCTTCTACGTGATTACATTCATAGACAAAATATCAAACAAAAACTTTGGAATAGACTCGAGCAACTAAATTTACTGAATCAGATAATGCTTTTTTGAACCCACTTCTTATAGTTCTCAACTCTATCAGCTACAAATTCATGAAGTTTGAAAGTTGATTTTAAAAATTGTGCGTAGTAAATTTGGTTCTCAAATTCAAATTAAATTTAATTATTCAAATCAGAATGGGACCTTTCAAAATCGATTGTAACAATCTAAAATCAAATGTAAGTGGGTTAAAATAGAATTTATTGTTTATATTCGAATTCAGTTGAATAATATTCTGCAGACTATCAGTTACACTCTATCCCTATATTAAAGATAACAAATCACACCAATAAGAAAGCGAAGTATAGTAGTGATGATTGATGAAGATGAAGTAGAGAGTCGAAAAAAAAAAGAAAGAGAATGATATGGGTGAAAGAAGTTGACTCATCAACTACAAACCCAATATGGACCCCTTCTCTTCCTCGCAATTATTATGTGATGTGAGGCGCTTCTACAGTAACATAACAAAAACAGGTTTAAAGATGTGAGGGCATTTGGTATATTTTGTTTGCTCTCAAAAGTCTGAAATGACTTCCCACCATTTTTAGTGGAACCTACTTTCGTACTCCCTCCGGTCCCTAATGTAAGAGCCCAAAATTTGAATGATTTTGGTCCCTAATGTAAGAGCTCACCCCACATTCTCTCCTCATTTAATGCATTTTTTCCTACTTTACCCCTAACTCTCTTTCATATTTATTAATGTTTATGTATTTCTCTCTCTTAAAAGTACCATAATAAATATGGACAATTTTGGAAAAGAAGCATTAACTCCAGACATCCAACTAACATTCACATGTTTTCTTAAGAAGCGTTTTTTTGGCGGCTAGCTCTTACATTAGGGGCCGGAGGGAGTATGTTTAAACAATTGCAGCTTGCGTCGGAAATGAAATTATTCAGTGTAATTATCAAAAAAAAAAGAAAGAAAGAAATTATTCAGTGCACCAAACACAAGCCCAATGGAAATCTCATACTTACCATTTCTGCGGACCCTCATTTCCTACATCCAAACGGGCCGTTGGTCACTAAAATTAAAGTTAATATTTTTATAGGAGTACATCCTAATTTGGCAATTGGTGCTAAAATACGAATCATGCTACAATATGGCTGGACTATGATAATTAACTTATGGCATTGGGATTTGTATATGGCACCAGATGCACTGCAGAATTACGTTGGCTAGTAGAACTATATATATAGAATCAGAATTGTTGGTTTTTATGCACTTGCCTTAACTTGAACGGATTATGTTGAATATGTACTGTTACTTATTAGTTAAATTTATTATTTTGATTTATTATATTAAAAAAATGCATGTGGCATCTCCCGTTCAAGGCAAATATATGGTAAATCCACTTTATGCAATAGTTTGAGTAAATTGATTTTTCGTCACATCTGCTGAAAATAATGCTGTTTTTCTTTATAAGCAGAAAATAATATTGCTTTAGATAACTGAATGTACGAAGTAAGGGTTGGTATTTTTTTACCTCAAGGAATCGTTGGCTTAGAAGTATATTTGACTTTTTTCCGTTTTAGTTTCTTATAATTATCATTCTTCTCCAAATGTTTTAACTTATATTTATAAATGGGCCTGACTTATATCATATCAAGTTCTTTAGGTACTTGTTTTCAGGTTCCTAATAAAAAAATAACACATGACAATTTTTTTACAAACTAAAAAACAGTGTTGCTTCCTTACACATCACAATGTTTATGTTACATAAAAAGACAAATAACATCAACCCGTGTAGAAGTGATAAGTACTCTAGTCTCTTAAGCAGATTGTTGAGGTTCGATCCCTAGCCATTGTAAACGGAGCAATTAAACAAGTGGTTGAGAGTTTGATCTCTAGCCCTTGTGAACAGAGCAAATTTGATAGACCAGTTGTTTACCCCCTATATTGGACTTCAGAACAGTAAGAGATTAGTCTCACTTGACACGCTAGTGGGTATACCCTTGGGAAATAAAAAAAAAGGCAAATAACAAAGACGGGGGTAGAGAGAAAAATTGAGGGGTAGATACTGGGATCCACATTCCAGGCTCATCCCATTTTCACTCATCTCTTTCTCATCCACCAAAATGTGTGGGCCCCACACATTAAAACTTTCTCCTCTCTTTCTCTCTCACCTCCTCACTTCTCTCACTCTCCACCCTCCACCCAAACCACCACCTTCTCCGGCCTCCCTTCCACCTCAACCACCACCGCCACCGAAGCCAACGCCGCCCAAACCAACATCGTCCACTCCTCTCACCTCTCCTCCTACCTCCACGTCATCAACTCATCAATGTCTCATCTGCCCTCCACGTCATCATCCTCCACTCCGACGATGGCGGCGTCAAAGAGAGGAGCTTGAGAGGTTGGTTGGAGGAGCCGTCGGCGGACGTGAGGATGGTGGAGACGTCAGCGGACGTTAGGACGGTGGTTGAAGAGGCGGAGGAAACGTCGGTGGAAGTGAGGACGGCGGTTGAAAAGGCGGAGGGGGCGTCTTCGGCGGTTGGTTTGGGCGGCGGTGGCTTCGGTGGTGGTGGTGGTGGTGGTTGAGGTGGAAGGGAGGCCGGAGAAGGTGGTGGTTTGGGTGGAGGGTGGAGAGTGAGAGAAGTGAGGAGGTGAGAGAGAAAGAGAGGAGAAAGTTTTAATGTGTGGGGCCCACACATTTTGGTGGATGAGAAAGGGATAAGTGAAAATGGGATGAGTCTGGAATGTGGATCCGTAGATACTGTGCTCTATGTGTGGACTCCAAAAGGTGAAAACTTTGCAGAAAAGGTGAAAACTTTGCAGATGGGTTACGAAGAAATTGAACAATCAATAATTCACAGAATGCAACGGAAACCAGCACCTAAAGAATCTCATATAAGTTTTTTATAAATTAACATATAATTGAATGACACAACAATTATTTTGAATAGATCATATAATATATCCTATAATTAATTAATTAATTTTAGCAGCATTTTCAATTTTCTTAAATTACTCATTTTACTCTTACGTAGTGATTATCAGTGACATTATTTTTTTTTTGCCATAAATATTATCTGTGGTATTGTTGTTATAGTTTACATTAACATATTGATCAGTATGGTATGTTCTGTTAGCTTGATTTAAAAATTGGGTGTGGGAAGGAAAATCATAATTTAAGTATATATGGTCTTTAAATTTCGTAAGAACTAATGGGAATTTAGCAGGCCCACCTTCCCTTTTACAAAAATACCCCCACCCCTCCTCTTCCCTCCGCTCAAACCACACCGAAGAAAAATTTGTTCTTGGTCTTGTCTGAACCCCACACACACACACCCTTTAACATAGCTATATGATCCTCTCCTTTACCTCTACATACACACACATAATCATTTTAAAAACATATCATCTACTGAATTTGAAAAAATAGAATTAATATAATATCACCTTTTTTAATATAAAACATTTTTTGTTTTAAAAAATATAATTTTTATAAAATTTAAAGACAAGTAACCTAATTTTTACATGAAAATGTGATAGAAAATATGCCAAATTTATTTACCGTTTAACTAAAAATATAAAATTATTTCATTTCATATAATATTTACATATTATGTATGTATGTATGTATGTATGTATGTATGTATGAATAATATTCCATAGTTAAATTAAAGGAAATTATTTATAAAAGAAAAGAAGAAGAAAGAAAACCCATTTTACAGGTATTATAGTCCCTCTCACTTTTTATTTGTTTTGTATGCCTTTTTTCTTTTATTAAATCTCAAAATTTTGATCTATCCCTTTACAAGGGTTGATGCTTGAATTTGATGGTGCTAAGATGAAAAAATTATAGTGTTGATGTTCTAACATGGTAAGATTAAAGGATTAAAATAAAAGCAAATACACAATACAAAATTTTAAAATGTCAAGAAATTTATGTAACATGAAAATAAGTTTTTTTTTTCAAGGGAGGGATCACGTGACTTGTTATTTGAAGGCAAATATTATATGTGGGCTAGCTGTGTGTGAAGGCCAGAAAGCCGTAGGCAAAAAAAAAAAAACCAGAAAGGCAGGTTGTTTTTTTTTTGGGACCATATTATATAAAGCCAGAAAGGGAGGTTGTTGGGAATCTCAATTATTGCATAACTTTGCCTTATTGCCTCACCTTCTGTGTGTGGCTCAAGTTTCTCCCTCTTTGTTGACGTGGCCGCTCATCCAGTTGTCGTTTGATGTGAACATTAGGGCCGGCTATAAAGTTTGCCGTTTCACTTCCCTCATTTCACAATTGTTATTATTTTTTTTGACCAAACACAATTGTTATTATTGAAACAAACTAATAGTACTTTCGATAAAAAAAAAAACTAGTAGTACATTCTTTCAGTTAAAAAAAAATAGTAGTACATTCTGATCAAAATGTAAACTACTACATTCAAATAATTAAGGAACTAAAAATTATATTCAACCTCATTTTTATTACTAAAATGGAATATTAACAATATATAAATATGATCAAAAATAAATTAAATTACTAATCCTGGGCTAGGTTAAGTGGGAAACGGTTATATGGGTGGTGAATTCTTTTTATATCCTTGATCAATCTTCACTTGAGCTTAACTGGGCAAATCTTAAGTTGATTTTTTATGGTTTTTTTGTCATCATTTAATTTTTTTTATTTCAAAATAGAGTTATAGTTTATAGACACATCTTGCTGGCTTTATTATTTGCCAGGTGTTCCTTCATGCATCACAAAATTGAAAAAAAGGCTATAATTGTTGTAAAATAAGAAAATATAAAGAAGATGAAGAAAAAGTAGATGAAGAAAGAAGAAAGAAATATTCTCATAGCATTTCTTGGTACCTTGAACCACTTGTGGTATGCCTCTATTTATAGGCTAATACCCAAGCAAGAGTTACAATATCATAAACATAGGAGTTAATCTACATTATGGCATAAGCTAAGGTGTAACCTTTAGAAATAATGGTCATTGATGAAGAAAAGGAATCCTAAAGATAAAGGGGTTATGAACATCCAAAGGTCACCACTTTTATAACACTCCCCCTTGGATGTTCATAAATAAATATTATTGTGCCTCATTAAAACCTTACTAGGAAAAACCCATTGGGACAAAAAAACTAATGAAGGAAAAAGAGTACACAATGTTTATTGAAGCTGCCTCGTTAAAAACCTTACCAGGAAAACCCATTGGGACAAAACCTAGGTTAAGGAAAAAAGAGTGCAGCATGACAATTTATTCCCCCTGATAACAATATCACTTTATCTCCTTGAATCTACGCATTCCAATGCTATACACTATTTTCTCAAATGTTCTTGTTGGTAGCGCCTTGGTAAATATATCTGCAAGATTGTCACATGAGCGAATTTGTTGAACATCTATATCACCACCTTTTACAAGATCATGAGTGAAAAAGAATTTTGGAGAAATATGCTTTGTTCTATCTCCTTTGATATATCCTCCTTTCAGCTGAGCTATGCATGTTGTATTATCTTCATATAATATTGTCGGAACTTTTTGGTCAAGAATCAACCCACACATTGATTCAATATGTTGAGTCATTGACCTTAACCATACACACTCTCGACTTGCCTCATGAACCGCTATTATTTCTACATGATTTGATGATGTAGCTGATAATGTTTGTTTTGTTGATCGCCATGAAACAGCTGTACCTCCACAAGTAAACAAATATCCTGTTTGTGATTTACCATTATGTGGATCTGATAAAAATCCTGCATCTGCATAACCAACCAACTGTGATATAGATTGGTTAGAATAAAATAATCCCATATCACTTGTCTCTTGAAGATATCGAAATACATGTTTGATTCCATTCCAATGTCTTCTCGTAGGACATGAACTAAATCTTGTCAATAAATTTACAGCAAAGGCAATATCAGGATGTGTTGAGTTTGCAAGATACATTAGTGCACCAATAGCACTAAGATACGGTACTTCTGGACGTAGAAGTTTTTCTTTTTCCCCTTTAGGACGAAAGTGATCTTTTTCCGTATCAAGTGATCTTACAACCATTGGAGTTGTCAATGGATGAGTTTTATCGATATAAAATCGCTTTAATATTTTCTCAATATAAGTTGATTGATGAAGAAGAATTCCATTTGTAAAGTGCTCAATTTGTAATCCAAGACAAAACTTTGTTCTCCCAAGATCTTTCATTTCAAATTCTCTCTTCAAACAATCAACTGCTTTGATAAGCTCTTCAGGAGTTCCAATTATATTCAAATCATCCACATATACAGCGATTATGACAAACTCTGATTCATTCCTTTTAATAAACACACATGGGGAAATTGGATCATTTTTATAACCTTCTTTCAACAAGTATTCACTTAGACGATTATACCACATTCTTCCAGATTGTTTCAATCCATATAAGGATTTATGCAAGCGAATTGCATAATTTTCTCCAGAATTTTTATATGCTTCTGGCAACTTAAATCCTTCAGGGATTTTCATATAAATCTCAGTGTCTAAAGAGTCATATAAATAGGCTGTGACAACATCCATCAGATGCATATCAAGTTTATTGCTTACAGCCAAACTAACAAGATATCTTAAAGTGATTGCATCCACCACAGGAGAGTAGGTCTCTTCATAATCAATGCCAGGTTTTCGGGAAAAACCTTGTGCAACAAGTCGTGCTTTGTATCTAACAACCTCATTTTTCTCATTCCGTTTTCGCACAAAAACCCATCTATATCCAACGGGCTTTACACCTTTTGGTATTTGAACTATAGGTCCAAAAACTTCTCGTTTTGAGAGTGAATTTATCTCTACTTTAATTGCATCTTTCCATTTTGGCCAATCAATTCTCTGTCTACATTCCTCAACTGATCTAGGTTCAAGATCATCACTTTGATCAATTATCTCCACAGCAACATTATATGAAAATGCGTTGTCGACAACTATATTTTCTCGGTTCAATATTTTTCCCGTTTTGACATAATTTATCGAGATCTCTTCATAATTTTCAGGTACCTGGACCTCTTCTGGGATCTTTTGATTAATTATGTCTTGGGTTTCACCTAGAACATCAGCCTCCTCAACTTGACCATCTTGATCATTTGCTCCTTTTTTCTTTCTAGGAATTTTATCTTTTGAACCGATTGGTCTACCACGCTTCAGGCGTGGCTTAGATTCATTTGCAACTTTTGGTTGTCCTTCAGGGACATGAATTCTAATAGGAGCATTTTCAGCTGAAATATGAGATTTGGTAATTCTTTTTAGGTCAGTAAATGCATCTGGCAATTGATTATCAATATTTTGCAAATGAATTATTTTCTGAACTTCAAGTTCACATTGCTGTGTACGAGGATCCAAATGAGATAATGATAATGTTTTCCATGTAATATCTTTTTCCAGTTGTTTTTCATTTCCCCCCAATGTTGGAAAAATTGATTCATCAAAATGGCAATCATCAAAACGTGTTGTAAATAAATCTCCAGTCAATGGTTCTAAATACTTTATTATAGAAGGAGATTCATATCCAACAGGTGGCTGACTTCTTTGAAAATCAAGATTAGACATGGTTTATTGGAAAACTAGTAATAATGTTTTAGTCATGCTTTTACTTATGTTTTATTTGATGTCATTTTCTCACTTATCATTTTCATGTAATAAAAGCAGTATTGCTTATTATGCTTATCATGTATTGAATTTGCTTTAATGAATTATTTTTCTTTTGTTTCTTTTATGAAAAATATGGATGTTTCTCATGTTTCCATTGGACACAAGGATGAAGATATATGTCTCATAGATAGTGCAACAACACACACTATTCTTAAAGATAGAAAATATTTTCTCATATAAGAAAAGGAAGAGCAAGTGTCAACACTATAGCGGGTAATACAAGAATAATTGAAGGCTCTGGAAGAGCAGTTATAATATTACCCAAAGGGACAACATTTTTTATTAATGATGCATTATATTCTCCCAAGTCTCAAAGAATTTATTGAGTTTTAAAGATATCCGCCAAAATGGATATCACGTTGACACTATTAATGAGAAAAGTATTGAATATCTACATATTACAAATGTTAGAGATGGAGAGAAATGTGTCCTAGAAAAATTGCTCACATTATCTTCTGGCTTATACTATACAAGTATCAAATCAATTGAGTCAAATGCTATAGTAAGCCAGAAGCTTGCTGATAAAACGAAATTTATTGTTTGGCATGACCGGTTGGGCCATCCCGGATCAACTATGATGCGAAGAATTATTGAAAATTCACATGGGCATCCATTGAAGAATGAGAAGATTCTTCAATTTAAAGATCTTTCTTGTGTTGCTTGTTCTCAAGGTAAGCTCATAACAAGACCTTCTTTGACAAAAGTTGGAATTGAGTCCCCAAAATTTCTGGAACGTATTCAAGGGGACATATGTGGACCTATTCATCCACCATGTGGACCATTCAGATATTTTATGGTTTTAATAGATACATCTACAAGATGGTCACATGTGTGTTTATTATCAACACGTAATTTAGCGTTTGCTAGATTACTTGCTCAAATAATTCGGTTAAGAGCACAATTTCCAGATCATGCAATTAAGACAATTCGTCTTGATAATGCGAGTGAGTTTTCATCACAAAATTTCAATGATTATTGCATGGCAACAGGAATAACTGTAGAAAAATCGGTTGCTCATATCCAAACTCAAAATGGTCTTGCAGAATCATTTATTAAACGCCTCCAATTGATAGCCAGACCAATGCTTTTGAGAACAAAACTTCCCATTTCTGCTTGGGGACATGCAATATTACATGAAGCAGCAATTATACGCATCAGGCCAACGAGTTATCATAAATTTTTCCCACTTCAATTGGCTTTTGGTCAGGAGCCAAATATTTCTCATCTTAGAATTTTTGGATGTGCAGTATTTGTGCCAATTGCTCCACCAAAAAGAACAAAAATGGGACCTCAAAGAAGTCAGCCACCTCCAAATGTGCCATGGCATCAAATTCATTGACTTGTCATTTTTGTGTGCCTCAACATCATCTTCTTGGAAAATCAAATTTGTTTCCACATTATTTGTTTCCACATTATTTGCAATCCTTTTCATGGAGGCTTGATAAAGTTTTGCTAGATGTTTTGGTGTACGACTGGGACTGGTACGTGACCAATGCCCCTTCATGCCACAACGAAAACATTGATTTTCATTAACTTTTGGAGGATCATTCTTGTCCTTTCTCTGCCATTCATTATTTTTCTTCTTTTGGTGGACATTTGAACTAAAATTGTTATTTCCACCACCATGATTGTGATAATTTCCACGTCCCCTGCCACGGTCACGTCCACGTCCACGGTCACGTCCGCGACCACGGCCTCGACCATCATCATGGTTATTATTGCGTACACTCACATTCACTTCAGGGAATGGAGCAGAACCGGTGGGACGAAGTTCATGATTTTTCATCAATAATTCATTATTTTGTTCAGCTACAAGAAGACACGAGATCAATTCTGAATATTTTTTTAAACCTTTCTCACGATATCGCTGCTGCAAGAGCACATTTGAGGCATGAAAGGTGGAGAAGGTTTTCTCTAATAAGTCCTCATCAGTAATTTTTTCACCACACAATTTCAGTTGAGAACTTATTTTAAAAACTGCTGAATTATATTCACTTACAGTTTTAAAATCTTGTAGCCTAAGGTGAATCCACTCATAAAGGGCTTTTGGTAAGATAACCGTTTTTTGATGTTCATATCTCTCTTTCAAATTATTCCACAGCTCTAACGGATCTTTCACCGTTAAGTATTCAGCTTTCAACCCTTCATGAAGATGGTGGCGAAGAAAAATCATAGCCTTAGCCTTATCTTGGTCACTCACTTCTTTGTCAATTAAAATGACATTTCCAAGACCATTGTCATTTAAGTGAATTTCAGCATCTAGCACCCAGGATAGGTAATTTTTCCCGGTAATGTCAAGAGCACTAAACTCGAGTTTGGTAAGATTTGTCATGGAATAAACTAAAACAATGACATAAATTAATTAAAATCATAATAGCTAATCAATATAAAACACATTAATATAGACATGAGTATTCACAACACATTATATCATAAATTTATTTATTATTATTATTATTATCTATACGGACAATGCATATGAGTATTTACAATGTTTAAAATTAAGAATATGATATGTGTGTGCGCATATATGTTTGTGTGTGTGCATCCATTAATATGATATATGTGTGCGCATAAATATATATATGCATTAATTATAATAACATATGATAATATAAAAGTAAATAACATAAGAAACATAATATATGGTTGCAATAAAAGGCATAATATAAAATAAAAGGCATAAATAAACTGACAAAATAAAGAGAAATAATTAAACACATAATATATAAAAAAATGCATAATATAAAATGATGAAAATAAATAATAAATAAATGTGAATATTAAATGGCATAATATTGTAATAATACTATATATATGTATTTTTATATATATATATATAATTATAATAATAAATAAATGACATAATATAGATATAAATAGTATATATTTGAATTACAGGCGGTGAACCGACCAATCAAATTCATATATATAATAATAAAAAATAAATGGCATAATATAGATATAACTAATATATATGAATTACAGGCGGTGAACCGACCAATCGAATTCATATATATAATAATAATAATAAATAAATGACATAATATACATATAACTAATATATATGAATTACAGGCGGTGAACCGACCAATCGAATTCATATATATAAATGCAAAACATTAAAATTAAATATGCTTAATGGGAATTTTCGTGAAAATTAAAGGGCGTATGAATTACAGGCGATGAACCGACCATTCGAATTCATTGTGACAGCCTCTCTAACCTTCCGAAAGGGGTAAGGATATGATGCAAGGAAACAACTAAATAAATAAACATAAATAGTGTTATATATATATATAAGTATTACTATATATAAATGGCATATATATATATATATAACATAATAGATAAATAGATAAATGGCATAATATATATAATAATAATAAATTACTTATATATATATATAGTATATAAGTATTATAATATATAAGAGTATATATAAGAGTAAGAAAGTAGTATACCTAAATTAATTAGAGCGTCGTGCTGATAACGTGTTGTAAAATATGAAAATATAAAGAAGATGAAGAAGAAGTAGATGAAGAAAGAAGAAAGAAATATTCTCATAGCATTTCTTGGTACCTTGAACCACTTGTGGTATGTCATTTATTTATTATTATTATTATTATATATACGGACAATGCATATGAGTATTTACAATGTTTAAAATTAAGAATATGATATGTGTGTGTGCATATATGTTTGTGTGAATCTTGTTTTTTATGATCCTGATTACTGTGCATTCACTTGGCAAAAAAAAAAAAGATTACTGCATTCATGACATCTAAGAGATGAAAGGTGTAAGATCATTTTGAGTTTTTTTAGAAGTTAAAGAAATAAATTAGATCATTGAATTATATGGTTTGCCCATGTAATTAGAATATATGAAAGCTCATACGCTGAATAAATTAATTTTGAAAAAAATACATTATAGGCAATTTAAAGTGATTGTTTTTCTTCATTGACTTCTCCAAAAAAGTTAAGAAATATTCTAATTAAGTCCGAAAGGAGTACTATTATATAATTATGTCGAATTTGCATCTTTTAAAAATTTCAGGGTGTATTTGCATATTTACCTACTCTCGTGTCGCTTCTTAGTGGGCCCACAATCCACGTCATCTGCCACGTGTACGTTAGGAGACAATGTTTATCAACAGACCTAATGGAGGGGATGTATTACACAAAATTTTACTTCCAAGTAAAATTACACATAAAAATTTCACCCTAATTCAAAAAATCCATGACTAGTTTTGACAACCATGTGTCGTGACTCGTGATATTAGTCAAGGCGGCCCCAACCATGTTTTGAAGAGATCCTTCAATTTTTGCATAAAATAATAAATAATACTCCCTCTGGTCCTAAATATAAGACCTAATTGACTTTTTTGAAAAATCCTAAAAAAAACAAATTAAGTTAATTATAAATTGATTTACCTAATTTTTTTACTTTAAACTAGTTTATTTTACTTATAAACTAATGGATAATCTAAAAATATATCAAATATGTCATGAATTAATAGACTATTTTGCAACCTTAACCTCTCCAAAAAAAGTCATCTAGGTCCTATATTTAGGACCGGAGGTAGTAATAATAATAATGTTAGTATAATGATATTAGTCTCTGGCAAAAAAAAAGTATACTGTTATTAGTCTCCATGAGATATTAAAGGCTCCTCTCTTTCAGTCAGTATCAACTGTCGTTTCACCATGGTATTTTTTGATCATCCGTCGTTTTAAGAAAAGAACACTTGGTTTTTTTAATTTTAAATATAAATGCCACGGGAAATTAGAAAAACTGCTGTTTAACGTATGGTTTAAGTAAACTCTTTGTATGATAAAAAAAAAGTAATCTCTTTGGCAGAATCACGTTAAAAAGAAGTAGAATCACCTTACTTTCTATAACATGAATGCTTGCTATGATATTGTGGACTAATTTTTTTTTAATCAGTAGTGGACTAATATTATTGGAACATATGTCCAGGTTCGCCTTTGTTGGGTTTAATCGTTTGAAAGAGGACCCAATAGAGAATTTGACAATTGACCAATCAAGAATTAATAGACAATTGATTGATGATTTGAGAGAATATGTCATAATGACTGATTGACAACATTAATGAGAGGCAGTAACCACGGTGAACTTTTTCCTTTCCAATATTCACTCTAAGGAAAATTGATATTAGCCAAAAGAACCCATTTTACATTTTATCTGATATGTTTTCCAAGGGTTCTTCCCATCAAAAGTGACCCGTCCCATATTCCCAAATCTCTTTAATTAAAACCCAAAATATTTCCTTATTCGTCAATCTTTTGAAAATCCCTTTCGATAAAGGGCAAAGGTGCACCCAGTAGCATAGTAAATTCAAAATGGTGCATCTAGTAGCATACTAAATTTGAGGGTGCAAATTTAGTAGTTATAACATAAAATTGAGCAAATTTAGCAGTTATAACATAAAATGAGGCAAATTTAGCATCCCTTTAAAAATGACAAACCATTGTTACTGAGAGGTGCATCTTCATTAATTATCACCACCAAATTTCATTTTTCGAGCTTTTCTGATGATGCCGCTGCTAGTTCTTTATGTTGTGTTTCTTTATGCTACTGCTAGTTCTGCAAATTTCATATGCAAGTGTCTTCAAATTTAATTGTTCTTCAAATTTCCATTTTTCTTTTTATTCAAAATGCAAATTATTGCCACATTGTCATGCCACCTGTATGTCATGTCAATTTAAAACTTGTTGGACCCACCTCTCAGTAATGATAGTTTGTCATTTTTAACGGATGCTAAATTTGCCCCATTTTATGTTATAACTGCTAAATTTGCCTCATTTTATGTTATAACTGTTAAATTTGCACCCTCAAATTTAGTATGCTACTAGATGCACCATTTTGAATTTACCATGCTACTGGGTGCACCTTTGCCCTTTCGATAAATACCAATACAAAATGTAATGAAAAAAATACCAATACAAAATGTTTTTCCCTTTGTCATTACAGTTTTGACATATAGCTTCTACTTCTAGGAACTTAGTTGCATTTAAGGCTCATTTGAGAATGTTATCCGAGATAGTATTCAACTAGTGCCCTTATTAATTCTTGGATATTACTCTAAAGCACGGAGCTCTTCACTTTGCAGTTTGCACAATCAAATAAGATGATGTTTTTATTTTAAAATGTAAATGGCTTAGTTGTGTGATACCTTTCATAATTAATCGAGGTAAGTATATAAATAGAACGACATACATTTTGTTATAAAAAAAAAAGAACGACATACATTTTGTTATAAAAAAAAAAGAACGACATACATTTATAGACATTAATACTCTATATTAACATATTAAGTTAATGAAAAATTAATTTCATGGGGATAAAATCTAAGAGAAAAGAATGGAATACTGACTCATGTTATTCATTTGACAATTGAAATTATGTTGCCTTTTTTTTTCTTGGGTAATGACTCTATTTTGCTCTACAAGTAATCACCTTGTACCATTGAGTACTCTAAGTTAGCATTGGGTACAATTTCACCCATAAAGTAATGAAAGTGGTCCAAATTTTACCCTCTGGCGAATGTAATGATGACACGTGGACGACGCTCAAGGGTGGGTCTGTCCAAGGAAAAATTGGATCACTTTTGTTACTTCAAGGGTGAAATTGTATCAATGTTAATTTAGGTTGTCCAGTGCTCCATGGTGGTTACTCAAAAGGTAAGATAGAGTCATTGCACTTTTTTCTTTACTTTACTTAAGTTCACTTTTACATCACTCGATTGAGATTAATTCACTATGTAATTGAATTCAAGCAAGGGTAATCGAATGAAATTCTATAATTATTCAATGACAACTTACATGTATCTTGTGAAGTTATAAATTTAAATGATAACAACACGTGTAAAGATAGAATTGAGTAATTAAGTAATTAATTAATGTCAAGTTATCATGATATGCCTGTGTATTTGAACGTTTTCACTCTATTCCGGTTTTTGTCATTTTCTTTTGTTTTTGTTTACTAAATTTGTTAATTAATATTTGATACAAAATTGCTTAATTAATACTTATCATACCTAACTAGTTACATATATTTAAAACAAATAGTCAATCAAACTCATTAAGTTGTAACTTGGAAGGAATGTCAACCAGCTATAACTCTTAATTCATAGAAATGGCCAATATGGCAAGATAATTTTTTTTTTCAATGCCGTTCTTGTTTAGGATATCATTCATTCAATATTTCTTTTGTTTTTGCCAACCAATCTATAATTGATATAACAGAATAAATTCTGCATTGGGGAATCACACATAAGAAGACACTTGTTAAGGGAATCACATTTTTTATTTTTAAGAAATTATTTGTTAAGGGAAATTAATGAATATATATATATATAACGAATTGAATGAGGTATTCCCACCTGTGAATAAAGACTTAAGTTGGATTAGTAAAAATATAATGCTACAAGTACAAATTTCTTATAATAATACCACTCTGTTGTTTATTAATATTATAAATCCAACTACTAAATTTTTTTCCTAAATATAATTCATGTTGAGGTTAATAATGATTATATGTCCAACTTATTCAATTCTTACTAATGTTACAAAGGACAAATTTCTTATAATAATACCATTCTGTGCCTTATTCAATTCTTGCATTTGGGATAGGTGGGTTCCTAGCTCAGTGTTTCCCTCAAAACCTACAGGGCGTGATGGATTATATTGTGAAAAAAAAGGCAAAGTTGCTGATCTTATATATAGTGAAGGAAGGTGTAATTTAGACCCAATCAAAGAATTTATACCTCGGGACGTGCATGACGAAATTCACGATATTCCAATCCCTTCTTGCCCAATAGAAGACAATCTAGTATATATGGAGCCCAGCTTACAACATCTTCGCTGCATAATCGTGCTTCTTCCTCCATTGTTTTATCTAAAGCAGCTTGGAACAATTTATGGAAAGGTGAAAGTGTAACACTTCATTTGGAGGGCCTTAAATAATTCAGTAGCAACCAAAGCAGAGCTTAAATTGTATTGAAGAGTTCAATACAAGTAATTTCACTGCGCGGTGGATCAATATATGAGAATCACATTATTGTTCTTCAGCTTTCTTTTGTTGTTTACAGTTTGCTTGTTGTACTCCAGAACTTGTTTCTCATTATCATTAATAGAAGGAAATTTTCAGTTTAAAAAAAAATTTGCTAGGAAGAGACAAAGAGGAGTGATATATGAGAATCATTAATAAATAGAGTGGGAAATTTAAATAAGGGTATTCTTAAAAATTATCATCAATCTAATACATATTTAATTATCTAACAATTCTTGGTAACATTAGAATCAATTAAAGTAAACTTATAATAAAGTGGTAGCCTCCATCTTTTACTAAATTGGTTGTAGTCTTCAAATAATTGATCTTATTAATTAATACTTCCTTTTCATGATGGCACTGAAGAAAATTTTTAATAAATGATTATTATTTCCAGTACCGTTCCAGTTTCTAGTCTAACTTAGAGTAGTGACTTCTGACTCAATGGCGGCTCATCTCTAATCCAACAAGTTAAACCGTATATTAATATTCGATTCTTTAATCATTGCATGCCTGCAAATAATTAGCAAAATATTATTTGACTTCAAACTTTAAATAATAGTGAGTATTTAATCACTTAGCTTCCAACACAACCAGAGCTTAATCCTTTATTTATAGCACAATTCGTGATGACTAACTTGTATTTAGACACATAGATGAAAAAAACGAATATTGTGTATATATACATTCTTCATTTCTTGGTGATCTATCCATAACTATTATCCATGAATCCATCTTCTTCTCCCTCCTCAATTTCGTTTTTTCTTCTGTCCTCTCATTTGTAGCAACCTTCACATTTGCTTCTGGTGAAGTGATTTTCAAGGATGACTTGAAAAATTCCATTGTACTTGGACTCCCCAGCGCATCGGGTCATGAAAGCTTTGAATTTGACTGTAATGGTGAAGGTCCATATACTGGCATATCAGATGGTAGAATTTTCAAATGGCATGGAGCTCACAAAGGATAGGTTGAGTTCGCTGTCAACTCACCAAAAAGGCAAGATCTTAACTTTTTAATATAAATATATTTAAAACAATTTGAGGTAAAAACTGCTATGTAATACTCATTATCATTTTTATAATAATTCAATTACTTATCAAATCAATTACTTTCTCCGGTCCGTAATATAAGAGTCAAGCCGCCAAAAAACGCTTCTTAAGAAAACATGTAAAAATTAGTTGTGTGTTAGGAGTTAATGTTTGTTTTCCAATATTGCTCATATTTAGAGAGAGAAATACATAAGCATTAATAAATAAGAAAGAGGGTTAGAGGTAAAGTAGAAAAAATGCATTAAATGAAGAGAGAATGTGAGATGAACTTATATATTTTGGACCATAACCATTTAAATTTTGGGCCCTTATGTTAGTGACGGAAGGGAGTATTTGAAGCCAATTGGTGGGATAAGTATTTTTGTTCCAATTATTCTTTTATTAGTTTTGAAGATGATGAGTGAGAAAGAGAATGAGGAAAAGATGAGAGAGATACATGTAAAATATCCGGGGTAGAAAACAGAAAACACGAATGAAAATTTTAGACAAACACGTTTTTTTATATATTTAAGAACGGCCAGTGAGAGATCAGAAGTTTACTTTCAGATAGGATTGGAGGGAGTATTTATCATCAAAAATATATATACATATTGCATAAGAAATTCCATAACTACATTGTGTTTTGCTACTTTTTATAGAAGCTAGTATGCGTTTCTTAGTTTGAAATCTTAGCCTTTTCTATCTGAGTATTTTCATATGATTACAGGGATAGGAAACTATGTGATGGATCAACAGATCTAAAGAAGGAGTCTATTTGTGGGAGACCATTGGGACTCAAATTTGACAGAAGAACATGCAATCTTTATATAGCAGATACATATTTTGGCCTCTTAGTCGTTGGACCTCATGGTGGTGTGGCCAAACAAATAGCTACTTCTGTTCATGCTGGTGGTACTCCCTTCAAGTTCCTGAATGCATTAGATATTGATGACAAAACTGGTGCGATTTATTTCTCAGATAGCAGCACTGTATACCAATTAAGGTATTCATCTGTCTTCATGTCTTGCACCCTTTCATAATCATATGCCTATTGCACCACCAACCACAACCACTAATAGCAATATTTTCGCTGTTCGTAGTAGGTAATACCTGTCAGGATTTTCTAAGAAAAATAAATTCAACATATGGCATGGGGGGGCGACCCTCCTCATGCCTGGAGTACTCCACATAAATATATAAATGCTGAAATAAACCCTATCAAAATCTGAGGCAATTTTAAAATTTATACTTATAAT
This sequence comes from Mimosa pudica, assembly GCA_029929735.1. Taxonomy (NCBI): domain Eukaryota; kingdom Viridiplantae; phylum Streptophyta; class Magnoliopsida; order Fabales; family Fabaceae; genus Mimosa; species Mimosa pudica. Next base: position 6,905,755 of record JAKELP010000035.1, read on the forward strand.
CAATTATAGCATGCTATTTTTTTTATGACTAAAATAACCCACTACCTGGGCTCCAGCCAGTTCTCCTTCAGCAATACATTATGAACTTTCCTCTTTCCTTCACAATGTCTTGAGAAATATATAATACATTCCTTTCCTATTATTACAGCCATGTAATAATAGTAAGTTAATAATCATATAGGTTAAATAGTGTCTCTCTTGTTCTATAAGCCTACCATTTTCCCCTTTTTCTTAATTCAAATACTCTATACAACCATTTCAAACTTAAAATTCGCCACATAAATATTCACAAGTTATTGACAGCTTAACACAACTTCACAATTCCAAAAACAATGATCCAATAACTAACAAAGACTTTAAACACTATCACCTTACATACAATGAATTCCATAAACTTAGTTGCTTATATGATCCATATCTTCAATCATACCATTAAATACAAGAATTTATAATCAACAATTTAATTCACTAATAATCGCCATAACAAATCGCTTACAATTGATAAATAATCAAGACACTTCCAAATTTGAACAGATACCATTCCTAATTATCTTTATATAATATACACGAAAACAACATTGATTTTATATGTATGTGTGTGTGTGTGTATAATCAATTATCAATTTCAGCATAAGAATAAGATAAACAACCAGTACAAGGCTCTCACTTTAGGTTTATATAACACACCCCAAAAATACAATGATCCAAAAATAATTCCTAATGACATTAGCTATAATTATTAATCAACAAAGAAATGAAAACACTGCAAAAATATAAGACATTAACAACTTCCTAAATTTATGACAAAACAGGACATTTTCCAATACTCATGCAAGATACATTCATATGGTTTAATTAACCCAATCAGGCAATCACTCAAGACCATCAATTAACGAAATTAAAGGAAGAAAGAAAATTATCTAAAACAGAATACAACTACAGAACCTAAAATTCAACATACATTTAGATACATGATCTCAGCCATATGTTCATAATAAACCAAACAATAGAAAGAGGCCAGCAATTGATCTAACAACACATTGTCATTGAAAAGAGAGATATAAAGAAAAGAAAAGAAGGAAAATTAGAAACTTAAAGGCTCACAATAACTTAACATTCATACTTCTAGAAGATTTCAATCCTTCATGTTGTCACTTAACTCATCAATTGTACACACTCACAACTAAGAATGAATCCAACAGAAGAAGAAAAAAAATACAAATTAGAAATCTATCCAAAATTATATCAAGTCTAAGCATTTGATTTAACTGTTGATTTTACCCATAATCCCAACCTCTAATCCAACACTCCCTCTCAAAATCAATTAAATGGAAGAAACTATAGATAGAAACTGAAAGAGCAAACTCACCCTAAGCCACCATCACCAGAATCGTCAATAAAAGTGGCGAAGCTGTTTGACGAAATGAAGAGGAGGTAGAGAACGAGAGAAAAAAGAGTTGGAGGCTAGGGTCGGCTATGCGAATTGGGAATGAAGGAGGGGGAGTCATTTTTTTAGAAAGAAAGCGTGAAACATGATATGAAGGAAAGACATGCTTAAAAATTAGAGTTTCTTTGTGAATTAATTACCTTATGCCCTCCTTCATAAATTTTATTACTTTTCAATTTAATTCTAAAAAAAGATGAACTTAAAAAGAAATATATAAATTTATTTATTTTCCTCACCCCATTATGTTGTTTTTTTACCATACCATTATGTTATTTAAGACTCAAGTATTTTACATAAATTCCTCAATCTAAAATTTACTCTCTAACCATTTTGTTTTCTTTGACTTCCAAGGAAAATAGATACTTAATTTCTTAAAAAGAATTATTATCAAAATTTACTTATAATTATTTTTGATTTATTATGGACACCTTTGAAGTTCTGAATTACTTACTTATTATTAGTTCTAGTCTAATTTTTGGGGTGTTACAGTTCCAAACAGGAGATAAAACAGGAAGATTGATGAAATATGATCCAAATACTAAGAAAGATGAGATCTTGCTCCAAGGCTTGGCATTTGCAAATGGTGTGGCTTTGAACAAGGATGGATCATTCCTTTTGGTAGCAGAATTTAGTTCAAAAAAGATTAACAAGTTCTGGCTGAAAGGCCCAATAAAGCTTACACTTCAGAACTCTTTGCACAACTTAAGAAGTCACCAGATAACATAAAGAGAGACAGAAAAGGAAATTTCTGGTGGGTTTGAACAGTAATAGAACAACGTCTGGAAATAGTAACAAAACAAGGTTATTAGGAGATGACCATGTGGGAGTGAAGTTTGATGAGAAGGGAAATACTTTGGTGGTTTTAGATGGAAGAGGAGGTTCACTACTTGAATCTGTGAGTGAAGTTGAAGAACATTATGGGAAATTATGGGTTGGATCTGCTTACAAACCTTACGCTGCGGTAGTTAAAGGAAAACTTGCATTCAGGAATAGAAGATTTCTGGATATTCTTTAAATCTAAAATTTTTCATCTTCAACTATCTTTCATATGTTTTTAATTTTAATCAAATAATTTCATGCTGTTATTATAATTGTGTTGGCTTCTGGTGTGATACTTTGAATAAAAATTTAGTTACATGTGTGACACTTTTACTTGGTTATTTGTAACAATGTGTTATGTATGCAAATTTTTAACAAGTATCCTTGCATTTAGTTGGATGTGTTACCTAGTAATACATTTTTTTCCATGAAATAAATGAAAATCAATATATTTATTTAAGTATAAAAACATTTAATATATTCATTATAACAAATGAATACTAATTGTCTACAATATTATGGATAACTTATATGAGTCTATAATTGTTATCTTTGCCAAAAAATAAAATTGCTATTACTCCCAAAATGTGTTTTTAAGAGCTCACTTTCATATTTCTCTATCTTAATAGTGTCATAATAAATAGGGGTTAGCGTGAGAAAGAATTAACTTCAAACATCCAACTAACTTTTACATATTTTCTTAAGAAGCGTGTTTTGGTATTAATTAATTGCTACTATAGACTAGAGGGAGTATCATTCAACATTAATTAATTGCATTCGAATTACTATTTACTACAAAGAGGATCAATGGCAAAAAAATGTATTGAGATATTCACTAATAGCCATTGGGAAGCAGGATGTTTTAATGTGTAATAATCTTGTCATACAAGTAAAAAAACGAGGCATTGTTGTCCTTCCATATGAATATTTACAATTAATTGAGAAGTAACTCGCATGCAGATGATTTATAATCTCGATAAATTGTAGAAAGTTGTCTTGAATTTCCGGTTAGTCGTAGTATGTAAGAACATTCTTCACCTTTAATTTGAAATTTAAAATTAGTCACTTCATGTTTTGTCTTTTGAAATCTTTTGTTGTTGTTAAAATTTCCATTAAAATTAACGGTTTTTCTCTAATCCAAATTTTCTTTATATATTTTGTTTTTTATAATTTATCTTTAAAAACTGTTTCCATTTAATATAAATCATAGTAATAATATTATTGTTCTTTATTTTTGAAAAATATGATCAAATAATTATTTTACATGCATTTCAATAAGAATTTTTATTTTTAAGGCATTTTATTTACAAAGTGCATGGACAAGGAAATATTCTTAAATCTTTTCAAAAATTTATATTTTTTAGATATTTAAATTTACTTAAAGTTATACGTCAGTTGTGAAGGATTATTTTAAGAATGACATTATATATAATAATGGTCGTTAAATGGTTAAAGGGAAAAAATGTCCTAGAAGTTTTCATGAAAGGACACTGGGTACTCGGAAGTTTTTTAGGGCAATTATGCTCCAGAAGTTTTTAAAATGGGGCAATCATGCCCCTATCGTCAGAGATGTTAATTTTGACACATATGAACACATAACAGTTAACATTTATTATCTCATCATCTGAGGTCAACAATATCCATGCAAGTCACTTAGTTTTCCCATGACCATTCCTCTCCCTTTTCTCTTCCTTCTCCTTCAACAATCAACACCAATTAAGAAAACTAGAATGTTGTCTTAATCAATCGGTTGAGTTAAAGATTATTGTAAGAGTTTTATATGTAGTAGCAGTGATTGTTGTAAGAAGGATAGTTGCATGCATAGGCAATCTTTCTTGCACATAAAATTTTTGAAAAAGATTTGTCTCATCCAAGATTTAAGCGCAGCGCTCGTAGCCTCTATTTAAATTGAACTGTTTTAATATCGGGCGACGGGGTAAAATTAGCCACCATAAATTTTCAAATGGATAACTCTGACACCCGTAAATTGAATGGGGCAAACCGTACATTGTAAATAAAAAAGGGGCAAATGTAACATTCTCAACTAAAGGTGTTAAGTTTGACCGTTAGTTGACTGAGAATGCTGATGAGGCTTGTTGACGTGACAATATGTGACATTTTTTTTGTGACGTGACAGTATGCTCAATAAGTGGGACCCACAGTAAATAATAAAAAATAACCCAAGCCCCTCTCTCACTCTTCCCCTCCTTCATCTTCCCCAACACCCCAACCCCGCAGACAAAAACCGCTCTGCAGATTCATGGCCACAAAGAATAAAAAGTTAAAAACAAAACGTTTGATTTTTACTTCTTAGTTAGGATTGTGGATTTATATATATACTTTGATGAGTGGTGATGATAATGATGAAACAATGAATAGAAAGTGATGAGATTTATTGGAGCAGATTTCGTTTTGTAAAATGTAAGGTAGTAAATGGAAAAGGCGCGGCTTTTCCTTTTACGTTTAGCTCATGCAGTCATGTTTAGACTTTGTTTTTCTGCGGGGGGGACCCTGTGGGTGGGTGGGGGGTTGGAAAAGATCAAAAGATGAAGAAGGAGGGGAAGAGAGAGGGACTTGAGTTATTTTTTATTATTTACTGTGTGTCCCACCTATTGAGCATATTGCCACGTCACAAAAAAATGTCACATATTGCCACGTCAACAAGCCCCATCAGCATCCTCAGTTAACTAACGGTCAAATTTAACACTTTTAGTTGAGAATGTTACATTTGCCCCATTTTGATTTATAATGTACGGTTTTGCTCCATTCAATTTACGGGTGTCAGAGTTGTCCATTTGAAAATTTGCGGTGACTAGTTTTGCTCCTTCAATCTGAGCAGCACCTATTTAAAAATAATAAACGAACAGTTTTATAAAATAAAATAATAACTATGTGGTAATATAGGGTAGTATATCATAGTATATTTTTAAAAGTATTATTCTATATTTTATACTATTAATTTATTTGATTGTATATGTAGTAATATATAAATTACAAACCTTTATTCTGTACAATTACATGAATCAATTACAGACATTAAAAATTGTCTAAACTGTATATTTTTATGATATTTTTGGATCTAAAAGGAGGGTAAAAGACACCATTTGAACTAAATGGATGTTAAATGAAAAGGAGCACGAGGGAGAAGATTTTTCATCTAAAAAGATAAATATATTAATCTAATTAATCTAATCTTGAGATGGACTTAGATATTGTTGTAACACCCTAAAAATAATTCCATAATTTTATAATTGATAGTACTTTTTGATGTGACAAAGAAAATATCCAAAATCCATGATAATATATATATATATATATATATATATATATATATATATATATATTTACAGTTTAAATAAATTTAATTCCATCAAAATATAAATTTTAAAGTACTTCAAATGACTAAATATAATAGTGAGGTCCATGACAAAGTAAATATAACTCAAAACGTGCTTACTCCTCAAGTGTCTTTCCTTACTTATTATTGGATCTTTCACCTAAAAATGTTAATGATGGAGTGAGATCGACATCTCAGTAACTACTGAAATCTCCTAACATACACAAGCAAATTATATATAATTACAATACAAAAATCATTCTCATATTTGTCCGTACAAACCAACTCTTTATCCATCTCAATTGACCTCTTAATTCAAAAACGATTCTTTCACATTGAGATTCTTTAATCATGCATAAATGCAATATGCCTCCCTTATATCGTCTCCACACTTATACCGCTGACAGGAGTTCATAGGCTAACATATAGTCCAAACAGAAATAAATCTAATTAACTAGATTATTTCAAACTCACCAATACATGAGATATACTCTACCAAAGGTATAGAGCTCAAGTATGGACTATGGCTCCCCTCCTTAAAGAACAAATATAAGAAGGTGTCACATGTCCCATAACTTCCATGCAATCCCTGGCAAAGGAAGGCATAGAAGAAAGGGTCCTGACAAGTACCACTACCACCACTGTGCACCGAGTGGTGGCATACCACGTGGTAATAAAATTCACCATACATTTTCTCCTCCTTCTCCTCCTCTAATCCCTATCTCATCACAGATGTTCATGCAATGACAGATATATACATTCACTAACAATTAAATATTCTTTGAATATACAATATCACATTATACTTTCAAACACAATATAATATCATCATATAAGCAAGTATGCTTGAAAAGAATCAAAGTACTTATCATTCACATATCACATATCAAAACAATAACAACAAGCATGCTTGAAAAGGAACAGACTAATCAAGAAATTCACATTTTTAAATTAAGAGGCAATCAGTAATCAATCAGATTATAATTATCCATAATTTACAAGCATACGAAAGAATCATTCAAGTTACCTGTTGATCCTAACTCACAGGTAATCACATAAAGTGATGACTCTGAAACTCTAAATGAGAGTCTACAATATCACATCAACATTGATATTTATTAATAAAATATTCAACACTACCTACATATATCCATCCTAACACAACTCTAACTTAAACTACTCCTAAATATACGCATAGATTTTCATTTATCGATTAAAATATTATTAATTAGTATATTTTACTTACTAATTTATTCTAGGCGACACATCCAAATTCCCTAAGATAATCATTATTTCCACACACATATAAGGGCTAGATATTAATAAAACCAGAAATGAAAATGATATGTGCGTGGTATTTTAAAAAAATACAGCTGAATTGAATATATAATTCAGAAAGAAAAGTATAGTTCTAGCAAAAAAAAGGAATGATATATATAATAATAATAAATAAATAATAAATATGTATATCTAATCACTGTTAGCTAAATACATATTTTTTTGGAGTTTTAAAAACTGTAAGTCTTGAAAGAAAATGATTATAATAAATTAATAACATACTACACTAAAATAAAATTGGACAACACATATAAAACAAAGAATGCCGTTTAGTTGAGAAAATATGAAACAATACTATATCTATATACACATGTATATGTATCGACGAGATGCAAATATATACTTATATATATTTACTTTGAAAATAAAAGATGAACTGCAAATACACATTTATATATCATTTGCTTCGTTTAACACATGAAATAAATTTCTGACAAACGAAAAACGTGAAATAAATAGAGTAAAATGTGGGAAATAATTGTTGAGAAAAATAAGGAATTTTAGCAATAATAAAATCAGCAGCAAAGACATAAGAATTTTCAAAGCTAAATACACAATACATTGTGAGATGGAACAAAAATAAATAATAGTAGATGACACTATCTTATATCTCACTATACAAGTAGAGGAAGGAAAAAGATAAAATATTGCACCTTAATTTTGTTGTGGATGGGAGGGAGACTACATATGAGGTGATTTTGTTGTTGATGGAAGGGAGGCTACATATGAGGTGGGAGAGGAAAAAGAGGCTGAGAGAAAAAAAAAGAGATTATATAGGTGGTGTAGTTTAGGGTTTTCCTAATTTGACTATTTAGAATTTGGACCTCATTTATTAAATAAAAGAGTATGCACATCTCGTGTGTACATTAATTTCATTTTAATTATTTACCATTTGCCCTCTTGATATGATAGTCATCTACAAATTAAAATATTATTATTATTTAAAGTTCTGAAACCATTTTAATATTTCTTGCTACTCTAATCTTAAATAAATATTTAAATATCTCTAAGACAATTAATTTCTACTTAATAAAAATATGGGATGTTACAATTGTGACGGATTAAAATGTTGTAAATTTTGTTATGATATCAAAACAACTCAAACTCTGTTAAATACTCAATCTTAAATTTGTGGGGCCCACTTCCAAAATTTAAATGAAGTTTAGAGTGATCTTGACGTCCGGATCAAATTTGTAACCTTTTTCATTCATTATCACCCAATTTACTACTCGAAATTCATTTTTCTGTTCAATGTTCCTTGTTATAGTTTGTTACGTAAACTGCACATTTATCCTAAATTTAAATAAGTCTTCCCTAGATAGATAAACTTCATTTTCTTGATGTTGTCCTCCTTGTACTGTAATCGGACTTGTTCCTTTGCAGAATTGGTGTATTATAATATATTTTCAAAAGTGTTACTTATATTTTGTTTGATTAATTATTTGAATGTGTATATAATCATCAATTTATAAAATGACACACTTTAATTTGTAAAAGCATATGATTCAATTAAAGATAAAAACAATTAGATATGTCAGCCATATATATTTAGACTTAAGGGCTAAGGCACAATTTTACCAATGGACTAATTTTAGAGTTGCAGTTGACACAATTGACAATAAAAAGTTGTATAATTACCAACCGACCTTTTAAACACGAGCATATTTACCAAAACTTTCTATTTTAGGTGAACAAGTTTGTCTTTAAAACCCTAAATTTGTTACCCAAAATATAATGCTTTGGTAAATATGCTTCTACTTAAAAGGTCAATTGGTAATTCTGCACCTTTTTATTGTCAATTGCGTCACTACTACTCTGGCAATAATAGTCCACTGATAAAATTGCAACTTAGCTCTATAGTTTGATCTAAATGGAGTTTGAACAAAAAAGCGCGGTGATAGCCTTAGATAAAATAACATATATAGGATTTTTAATTTCTAAAAGTAAATTAACCAATCTAATCTAGAGGTAGACTTACGTAACTGTGATAGCCTATAGTCATAGCTCAATAGTCCATAGGTTGAATTAATTTAATAATTAGTTGAGATGTACTTCTCTGGTCTCAAAAATAAGAATTATTGAGTAAAATGAGTTTAGTTGTAAATATAAGATTTCTTTTGAATTATTTCTAATTTTTCCTCAAATTATCCCTACTAATTCTCTTTGATAATAAATAGTTAAAAGAGAAAATGTGTAGACAAAAGCAGATGGTGATGATGTGATTTTAATTAACTTATTAACTAACATCCTTAATTTGATTAAATAAGTTAAAAAGGTCTTATATTTAGGAGTAGATGAAATAATATGAAATAATAATGCATAACTTACATAGAGGATTCACAAACATATTTGCAAAGTTATAGATGTTAAAATTTCAATATGAAAATTTATACTTGATTTTTTAAAAAACAAAATTGGTAAACCACAATTCCTTGTGTTATCCTCCTTGTCCTGTGATCGGATTCGTCCCTTCTCAAGATTGAGTCAATGAATTGTCCAATAATATTCAGTACTAACTATTATTGGCCAAAAATACCCTTAGAATTGATGAAATAAGTTAAGGAAATTGTTCGTTATATTTAGTGGAATACGCACAGCTTCTGCACGACTGCACCTTTACCTTATATGTATAAACTATTGAGGACCGCAATTCCAAATTTTAATTTTAACTGTTTTCATGGCAGGTTAGGTAAGTTCTTATATTTTGCATCATTTAATTTGATTAATACCAAAATTGTGACTCAAAATTGTTATTTATATTAGTAACGATTTTGCACAATTGTTAGATACTAAATCTGTACAGTTTTTTTTTGGGTTTAGGGTTTACGAAAAAAAAATCTGCACAGTTACCTTTAACTTCTAATAATAGTTTTTCCCAAAACTAATTGGCAATGCTGAATTATTATTGCTTTACTATATCAGAATTAATATATACTCCCTTTCGCTCAACATGCACACATTAGAAGAGTATTTATATTCGTTTTATATTTAAAATCTCAGTTCATATTATCAGTAATATTACTGAGTATTTATATCAGTAACATGTATTAATACATACATGTTGAATGAAAATTGCATTTTGCACAGATAATAATTAGAAGTGTTTCTTAGAAAAATGAAACTAAGTAATAATTTTGTCAATGCATTGATACAAGTTACTTAATTTGAAAAATGAGATTAAGTAATAATTTTGTCAATGCATTAATTTTAATTTTAAAGTGTTTCTTAGAAAACGTTTTATTACAAATTAAGAAACTAATATAAATCATTTTGTCAATGCATCCACATTAACAACCTAACCTTTTTATTGTAATAAATTAAACGTGTATCCTAGAAAAATCAACACTTTCTATAACAAATTAAGTAGCTAATTTAAATCGTTTTGTCAATGCATCCACATTAACAACCTAACATTTTTTCATGGTAATAGCTACATCTTAGGCTTTTAAAAATTGGAAATTGGAAAAGGCTAATTGAGTGTTTTGACAAATTTGACATATATATGATAGTTAGGGAAAAACTTCATTAATAAGCCACAACACCTAAATCGCTTCCTAGAAAATCGAATTATAACAAAAATCGCATTTTTTTCGTGCCTAACAAGATATTAAGTCAGATCATCTATTGCATTTGAAAGAAGCAACGAAATTTGAATTTTGATCTTCGTCATGGTTGTAAACCGCGGAAAATTTTGAATATTTGAATATATTTTTAATGGCCATACTAAGTAACAAAATTTATTTTTGTTACATAGACTAAAGAGTATTTTTATACTCCCTCCAGTCCTTATTTATGAGTCACCAACCACCTCTATATATTTTGGTCCTTAATATAAGTTACTAATTACCATTAACTAACTTATTAATTAAAATTTTCTCAATATACCTTTATCATTGGAAAATGAAAATTGAAAGATGAGAAGAGAGAGAAGATCGATGAAAATGACACATGAATACTAATAAAGATAGAGGATTAATGACCAATGGGTAGTTGGTTGAGCTGGTAGGTGGGCTACAACTCCCGTAAGGATGAGAACGCGTGTTCGATTCTCGGGAAGCGCTCTCATTGGGAGAGGGGACAACCTTGCCTATGTGGGCAACACTCCTACCCCTCGAGTCCGGATTAAACCGGGCGGTGATTAACAAAAAAAAAAGATAGAGGATTAATGAAGAGAGATAAAAGGTAGTGGGCCATAGTGATAAAAGTGGGATGGACAAAAAAATAGAAAAAACAAAAACATAAGACCAATTTAATGATGCAACTTCTATTAACCTCATTTTCTTGGTATGTACAATTTTGCGATTGGTGACTTATAAATAGGACCGGAGGGAGTATTAGTTATTAGTGCTTCTTATAAATGGAATTAATATTCGTTTTGTTTAACTCTTGAGAAGATGTTTTGAGTGCCAAAATGATTGAACCATTTGCAGTAAGTCTTGACAAACTAAATTTCAATAATTTTGGAAGAATTTTGCATTGTAACCATCTGGACAGTCTCTCCTTCATACACACATACCCACTGCTGGTGAAGTGTATAAATATGATTCATTTCTTGATTATCTCTCCATCGCTATTACCCATTATGGCTTCTTCTTATTCCGCAATTTTCTTTTTTCTTCTGTCTCTCTCATATGCAGCGACCTTTACCTTCGATGTGGTTATCATTGATGGCTTGAAATACTCCAAAGTAAACAATCTCCCCAGTGCTGCAGGCCCTGAGAGCTTCACCTTTGACTGTAAAGGCGAGGGGCCATATACTGGTGTATCAGATGGTAGAATTTTCAAATATGAAGGATATAAAAAAGGATGGGCTGAGTTTGCTGTCACCACACCAAACAGGCAAGATGCACCTCAACTTTAGATTATAATATGTACCAATCTATATATTCATAACTATATTGGGTTCAGCTAGTTTGTGAAGAAGTATGTATTTCTTATAGATTGAAATGTATTGTTCATATGTTTGATTATAGAAATAGGGAACTATGTGACGGATCAACAGATCCAAACAAGGAGCCTATTTGTGGGAGGCCATTGGGGCTCAAATTTGAAAGGAAAACGTGTAATCTTTATATAACAGATGCATATTTTGGCCTCTTAATAGTTGGACAGAATGGAGGAGTGGCCAAAACACTAGCTAATTCTACTTCTAATGGTGGTCCTCCCTTCAAGTACCTTAATAACTTGGATGTTGATGACCAAACTGGTGTGGTTTATTTCTCTGAAAGCAGTCGTGTATATCAAAGAAGGTATTTTTTTTGTCTTCATGTTTTTTAACTTCATTGGTATATGATATGAGTTCCACTCCATGAAGTCTCAAGAGTCTTAAAGGTGTGGTCTAAATGTTCAAAATCGTCTCTTTACTATTCGTGTTGCTCGCAGCAATGATATAATTATGTTGTGTGTGATGGACTTTATTCATGTTAGCATTTATCATGTTAGAAGACATATTTTATAAGATAGAAATTCTAATCCAACATCCACCATGATCACTATAACAAATATAAAATAAATCAAAGATACTTGGTCATGGAGATCTTGCATCCATTTACCTCCTTTTGCCCATATTATGAGGCATTCAACTAAATAAATCACACAAATTAAGAGAGCATAGCTAAATAATTTATTGCGGGGGTAAAACTAATGTGATTTTTCAGTTTTACGACTATATCGCTTATTATGTACTCTCTATCTTTATTAAACATAAGAGTTTGAAATTTGAATGATTTTATCCTTATTTTTATAAGAGCTTAAAAAAAATTATCAAAACATTTAATGAATTTTTCCCATCTTTTTTATTATCATTATCTTTATTCACATTGTCATACATACTCATTTATAATACTATTATGACATTTCTCTATCTTATAAATAAGGAAAAACGGATAAAACAAAATTATTTCATACATGTTTAGCATTTTCAACCACTTCCTTAATAAATTTAGTCAGCTAAATTCTAATTATGATAACGCCTTTACTATGTGTTATAACATACATATTATAACCTAGTTGGCTAGTTAGCTAAATTCTTATTTATAGAGATGGAGGGAGTACTCCCTTTCTATGCCCGCTTTGCACATAAAATTCTCCGAGAGTTAGAATGAAAATCAAGTATTGTATCAAAAAAAAGAATGAAAATCAAATATTTATCATCGTGACCATCATCAATTTTCATGATACCATGATGTGGACAAAACAATTTTCATATGATCCTACCGTATATATGAAACACAAGGAGTTATATTAGGTTGCACATAATCCAATATTAATGTGACCTTGGATATATTTTGTAGTGGATTATACAATGTTTTTCAATAAATTAATGGACAGAATCCTGAAAGAGTAGAGAGAACAGTAAAGAATTTTTTTAAATAGGAGTTATTTTGATTTTACAATTCCTAATATCTTCTCTTTGATATCGCAATCACAATAGTTTCCCTCTATACTTGATTTAGGCAACTTCAAATGATAATCCGAACAGGAGAAAGAACAGGAAGATTGTTGAAATATGATCCGAGTACTAAGAAAGTTGAAATCTTGCTCCAAGACTTGGCATTTGCAAATGGTGTATCTGTGAACAAGGATGGCTCATTCCTTCTACTAGGAGAAACAAGTGCAAGAAAGATTAGCAAGTTTTGGCTCAAAGGCTCCAAGACTTATACTTCAGAATTGTTTGCAACACTTGAAAGGAGACCGGATAACATAAAGAGAAATAAAAATGGAGATTTTTGGGTGGGTTTGAACAGTAATAGAACATCATCTGGAAATAGTAATAACAAAAGGTTAGGAGATGACCCTGTGGGAGTGAAGCTTGATGAGAAGGGAAAGACTTTGGTGGTTTTGGATGGAAGAGGAGGTTCACTACTTGAGTCTGTTAGTGAAGTAAAAGAACATTATGGCAAATTATGGGTTGGTTCTAGTAGTAAACCTTACAGTGTTTTGGTTAACCTTACTATGTGAAATTAATGTTTCTAGATTTGCTTTGAACCTAATAAGTGTTCACTTTGAATCATCAGTAGTATCTAATAATAAATGTTCACCTTGAACTTGCTTTATTTCTTTTTTTTTTATCATTCATCTATTTGATTGAATTGTGTCACCTAAAATAATATACTTTTTAGATATTATAAAATTAACTTAAAATTATATGTCAATTGAGTAGGATTATTTTTCAAATGACATTGTATATAATAAAAAATTTAAGGCTAAAGTATATTTTTGGACCTTTATATTTGCATAAAATTTTTAGTTCTTTATATTTAGAAAATACACTTTTAATTCTTTTTTATTTACACCGTTAGTTTTACTTAAAGGAAATGTATTGAAACCTCATACAATTAAAATAGACTTAAATGATTAGAGAAACACAGTTGGACAAAGTAATTATAAAATATGTGTGCAGATTTTTAACATATATTCTTGCATTTTTGGTCTCTATAATTTGCTCTGATTTGGGTCTTGGTCCCTAAAATTTCAAATGTGTGGTTTTGGTCTCTAATGTTTAATACTGTGTTTGGGAACCACGTTTGGGGTCCAAAAGCCCAGCCCCACCTTAAAAGCTACCTCTTTCTCGGTGGCACTGATCTTCTAGCTAAAGGAGAAATGTTTAGTAGAGTTTTTCTATTGAGTTGAGCTTCTTCGTGGGATGTGGTGGGGCTGTGGGGTCAACTACTCCTGCCTTTGACATTTCGGTGGCATGTTTAATTAACATCCATGTAATTCATAATTTGATAAAATGGAGTATCTATGTCAATAGATATGTAATTCATAATTTTATCTCTAAGCATGACTATTGATAGAGCACAATGACACCGTGTGATTCATGTAGCCGACCCCATTTAGTTGGGATAAGGTTTTGTTATTGTTGTGGAGTATCTATGACAATAAGTAATCATGTAAATAAAAATTACATCAGTATTTATACATTCGTCATGTATTACTTATATAATAAAAACAATAATTTCAGTCATTTTTGCTAATTCTTTTGTATTTCTATAATATATATATAATCATTAATCTTACATACATATTGTCTTTTTACTTTATATTTATTTTGTTAATTTAGTATATGTTTAAATTTGGTATGTTTAATTTTTTGTTTTAATTAATATTCAAATATGATTTACCTTATTTCTCTCTCCCCTTTCAGATCTACTTGACCGTGAAAAATATATATGATTTTTAATTTATATGCATTTTAATCTATTAATTTTTTACTATTTTCAATACTTTATAAATTCAATACACCTTTTCCTCTCTAAATCAAAACATTCTATGAATTATATGTATATTATTTAGTTTTTCTCTTAATTATAACAAAATATGAATATTTTATTTGTGTATTCATTAATAAAAATCACGTTTCTATGTAAACTAATTCAAAATAAACATCAAAACATGTTTGTAAAAGTTAGATTGAAAAACGTCACTTATATCATTTCAAATCCAAAAATAGATCACTTCAGATAGTCTGATTTTTATCCAATCTTACTTATACAAAAGTTAAATTGAAAAAAAAAAGTCAATTTTCCACCCTGATATCCAAACACACACAATCTATTATAATTTTTATTTAAAAAGAGAGATAATGAAATAAATATTTTACATTAATTTTACGTATTTTTATTTTAAGGAATTCTATTCGTAAAAAGCATGGTAAACAAATACGAAATCCATTTTTTGAATATCTTATATGTCAAAATATTAAAAATTATATGTCAGATGTAAAGGATTATTTTGATAATGATATAGTGTATAATATAAAAAAATTAATACTTTAAATTACAAAATTAGTTCACTTAAATGACAATTTTAATGGTAAGGGAGTCTAGAAGGAAAACATGAAACATCATAGGTGTTTAATTTGAATTTTCGAAGGTCAGAAGAATTATATGCAATTGACCCAAATTTGAGTAGAGTTTTCTATAATTTAGCCTTTTTTCAGCTTTTTGTTTAAAAGTAACTATAACATTTAAAAAGTAAAGCAAAAATAATGGTGCCGTTAATCTCACTAAGTTTACAGTTATTTTGACTAAAATGCTTATACGGAAGGTAAAGTGTCTCTAATGATGTCTAGTTGACAATGTAGTGAAATATAAAAATATCCACATAATATCACAAATAATATTAATTTATTATTATAGAAAATTTAAAAAAAAGGTAAAAACAAGAAATTAAAAAATACAAACCCTAAGAAGATTCAATATCATCATCTTCTACAGCCGTATTCCTCACAAATCCCATGTCCTCTTTCTCTTTTCCTCTCTCTTATGTTGTGAAATTGCGACGGGGATGGATTATTATATTCCCTTCAAGCTCTTTCTGTTCAATAAAAGGATATGTACGATTGGCCTATCATGTTCTGTTCAAGCATGATCTCAAAATTAGCTTACTCACTCGCCCTTCTTTTGTTTTTCTTTTTTTCTTTTGATAACACCTTCTTTTGTTTTTCTCTTATTTCCAAAATTCACAGCATGAGATGAGAAAGGAAGAGAGAAAGAAGTCAGGGAATTTGCGAAGGATACGACTGACGAAGATGATGATGTTGAATCTGTAAATTTTGAGGATTTCTTTTCTATTTTTTTATTATTCTAAAATAATAGATCAGTATTATTATTGTGATATTATGTGATTTTTAATTTTTTATTATATTTCTCCCCTCTATTAGTTGGACATCATTAAAGACACGACACCTTCCATGTACGCATTTTTAATCAAAATAATGATCAACATAAGTGACATTAACGATACCATCATTTTGGCTCTACTTTTCAAATGTTATAGCTACATTTGAACAAAAAAATATATGTTGTTGGATTTACTTTAGGTATATTTCATAGGTATTTTTGCACCTAGCAGAATGGATGAAATATATTAATATTTGTTATTTTCTTATAGTTGGTTATTAAAATGATGCCTATTTTCATATGTAAATTAACTTTAAATTTTATAAATTCACTAATCAAATAAGATAGCATGTAAAATTAGCAAAGCCGACAAAAGTTGGTCCAATTGGTCAAAAGGTTGACTCATAATTATAAAGTTGTAACTTCAAATTCTGCAGATGTGAGAACATTATATTTGTTTCTGAGTTTTTTGAGCATGAAAGCATGCCTTGACCCAAGTACCCAATCACACACCTAAAACTTTAGATAATAAAGGTTGGTCTTGTTAGTAAAAGAGTTTGACTTATATTTATGTGGTTGTGAGTTTGAATCCAACCGATGTGAAGACCTAGTTATTGGGCAATTTGTAAGCACCTTGTTGATCTGCCCTGAGATCAAACTCACCTATATTTTCTTTTTTTTGATACATGATCAAGGTATCCCCTCACTCGACAAGTGAGAGACTAATCCCCTGCTGATTTGTAGGCACCTCAAAGGGTGGGACAGCTGAACTGGAAGATTTTACGTCCAAAAAAAAAAAGAACTGGAAGATTTAATGTTTCTCCATACCCAACGCCAGGGATCGAACCCCAGACAATTGGTTAAGGGTGAATGAGTCCTTGCCACTCAACCACACACCCCAGGTTTTCTTTTATGTATGAAAAAGACAAAAAATTAACAAACCCGATTTATTACACATAAATTTGTACACTAAATGATTTTGATGGTTTAGTCAAAGCCTTATGTGGTTGGAGCAATTATTGTTCGATAACGGTCAAGGCAAGAGCTTTCTACGGAGATTGACATGCTATACTGGTTATTTAATCCTTTACCGAAAATCCCTGGAAAATTCATGTATGTGTTTATATAAGATGAATATCGTACACTAAAATTGAGTTGGCTTTTTATCTTTTTCGTAAACTAATTAAGGTACTGATATCATTCTATCTTTTTATTACGAATTCAGAACTTGTCAGCATGCATGTAACATAAGAACTAAATTTATTTCATTTCTAAATTTTTAACGTAACATAATTAAATTTTTTTGATGGTTTGGGGGACATAAACTTTCTGGTGATCATACCGGGGTTCATCAGTTCAAACCCAACTTGTGCAAACTATTATTCTCTAGGGACGATATCCATAAGGGTGGGCACATCGGTTTATTAAACTAAAATTGAAACCGGGTATTTTGTTCATATTCTGATGTTCCATCTAAAATAGATGTTACAACAAATTGTGATGCCTTTCACCAATGAACAAGACGAGTTAAAAATTATTAGTAGGTTTTGGCAGTAGCAGAAAACGACGAACCATATAGCTGGCTACGTAGAGAGAGAAATGCATATGGGAATATACAGTTTAATTTAATTACACTATATAATTAAAAAGAAAATCTTATTGTTATATTAAAAATGAAAATCTTATTTATCTCTAGCACTTAGTCATAAGAAGACTTTTCCTCGGCGACTTGTTAAAGCCAATTGGGGCTGCTAAACATCGCTTTACTCTATCCGAATTACAATAACTTTAAAATATAGTCAAACTTCAGGCTTATAAAAGGAAATACATTAAAATTGAATGTACCAACTCTATTGATAATCACCTTACAACCATAACGACGTTATTATCAAACATTGATGAATCACAATCTTTAACAAATATTACTAAATAATTTATATATGTCAACCTTCTAATAAAGCTGACGTGAATAAATATAAAACGAAAACAAATTAGATAAAAGATAGATAGAAAAAATTAGCTGGTGTCTTATTCTTTGGACACGCTTGGCATTTCAAACCATATTGAATTCAAAATTAAGATTTAATAAATCTAGCTCTTAAACTTCTTTTTTGTTCAACAATCCTCGGTTTTAGATAAAAGAAAAAAAAATTATAACAAAAACATACATTAATCACCCGTGACATGCGTAAACCGCACAAAATCATTTGACTTCAGAATAGGCATCTACTACAATATAAAAGTATCTAACTAGTAATTATCCCCTAATCATTCGACTTTAATTCATTTAACACAACATGAGCCTTTATATATAACACAACTTCTGAATGAATAGTACACATATACTATACTCTTCATTTCAGGATTATAGCTCCATCACTCTTACCCATGAAGCTATCTTCAATTTTCTATTTCCTTCTGTTACACTTAACTGCAGTAATCTTCACCTTCGCTTCTGGTGAAGTGATTTTCAAGGATGGCTTGAAAAACTCCATTGTACTCAAACTCCCCAGCTCAACAGGTCCTGAAAGCTTGGAATTTGACTGTGATGGGGAGGGTCCATATACTGGTATATCAGATGGGAGAATACTCAAATGGCTAGGAACTCATAAAGGATGGGTTGAGTTTGCCGTCACCTCACCAAATAGGTAAGATCTCAACTTTAGAATAATAAAACTATTCATAACATTTTGACTGAAAAATAATGATCTGTAATATTGATCTTATTAATATACATATTGCGTGTATGTGTAAACAAGAAATGGTTTCCCTTTAAGAAGAGTTTGGAGAGCAAAGCATATTTAGATTGTATACCAATAGATGAGATATAGACGTCTAAATATGCTTAGTTTCACCTAATAATCTTTTTGATGAATAGGGAATCACTTCCATAGAAACCTCATAATTATATTACGATTGCCTCGTTTATTTAGTATGTGCTTGTAATAAGTATTTCAAATGTTTTGATTGTAGGGATAAAAAGCTTTGTGATGGAACAACAGATCTAAATAAGGGGCCTACTTGTGGGAGCCCATTGGGTCTTAAATTTAACAAGAAAACGTGCAATCTTTATATAGCAGATGCTTACTTTGGCCTCCTAATGGTTGGACCTAGAGGTGGTGTGGCCAAACAACTAGCAATTTCTGTTTATAATGGTGGTCCTCCCTTCAAGTTCCTCAATGGCTTAGACGTTGATGATCAAACTGGTGTGGTTTATTTCACAGATAGCAGCAGTGTGTACCAATTAAGGTATTCTTGGTCTTCATTTCTTTTTCTTTGTGACCTTAACATGATTTTTCATTAAAGTAAAATCAATTGTAGACTCGAAGAAAACAAAACTGGTGGACATAGACTGATATCATAAACATATATTAACACTGAAAACAAAAAAACATTAATATAAGTAAGAATTACCAAGACAACACGAAAAATAATAAACAACAATTAAACTAATTGCACAAAGGAAAGCCATAGTCATGTAGATTGGTAGTAGGAATGCTAACTTACGGTTCACCATGATCATAGAAGAAAACAATAGATACAGGGTCATTGTCCAAGGATTTACTCACCTGAGCTTACCTCTTTAATGTCAATGCTGCAAAAGCGGCTTCAACCACACCTTCATAACAAGATGGGTCAAAAACCAGGGGGGTCTGAAAACAAACATCAAGGAAGAAATGACCATGATTACCATAAGCTAGCAAACACAAACAAGACCGACCCAAAAGATAATAAGACTAACATATGACCAACTAGATAACCACACAAGACAGAAAACACTAAATCTAAGCCTAATAACTAATACAGAAAACACTAAAACTAAGCCCAATAACTAATAGGAGTGACAATGACTAGAAATATATTACCAGACCCCTCCAATCTTGGTAGTACCACAAGATAGTAATCATGGTGCTTGGGTGGTTGTGAACCTGCCACCAAAGTTAGAACTTTATCACAAAAAAGATTAAAACCATCAGATTTGAGATGAAGAAGCTTGATTTCTCCTTCAAGAGACTGAACGCCCCACCTCAAAAACCTCTTCAGCTTCTTTGCACAATCAAACTGCCACTCATACATTACCTTTTCAGTAGAAATCCCATAAGAATAATAATAAACAGGATGGATAAATGCAATATATAGCACCTTCAAACTCCCAAATCCTTATCAACAATGTCAATAGCTTCAAACTCCTTCTTCCAATCTAAACATTTCGAAGGCGTTTTAAGTAGATCTGAGACCCCAAAGGTTTTGCTCTTAGGAATTTCACCCGTATGACATCAGAACAGTCGTCACCACCCAAAAGCCCAAGCTCCTCTATCATGGCTCCGTCAATGGTGGTGCTTAAATACGTTAGGAAAAGACAGGTTAGGTAAAATTAAGGTGTATGAATAGTTAACATAGCTTCATTAACTATATGATAATTAATGGTCTAAATATAAGGTCATTAAGTAAATATGTATTTACATTGCGAAATAAAAATATAATCACTATTTAGATATAATGAAATAAAGTTACATTTATCATATTTAACATCAGGTTCTACATTATACAAGACTATAATGTAACCTGGGGTACAGTCCGTTATAACTGAAGATTAAAAACAATCACTGAATCAATGGATTGGCAATAATGATAGAGGAAATTGGAAACCAAAGATAAAGTCTTCAAGATCCTAGAGAAGGCTAGAGTTGTTGTTTTCTAACATATTTCTTAATTTTTTTAATTTGTTACAGCAACAAATGTTTTATACATAGCTCAAAGTAAGTTATCTAGTTGTCTTGCCCAAGTATTTCGTTTAAGTATCATATGGTTTATACAATCATCATATATCCCAAGATCCAAACACATTTACTTGGATTTTTCATCAATATATATATATATATATATATATATACACACGAAAATAAAAGAAAAAAAAATCAGAGACACTTAATATAATCATTTCAGTTAATTGGTTTCCTTTCTGAGACAGACAAGTTCAAGCATTGATAAGTGATAAAGGAGATAAAACAGGAAGATTGCTGAAATATGATCCGAATACAAATAAAGTTGAGATTTTGATGCAAGGCTTGGCATTAGCAAATGGTGTGTCTTTGAACAAGGATGGTTCATTCCTTCTAGTAGCAGAATTTAATGCAAGAAAGATTATTAAGTTTTGGCTTAAAGGTTCAAAGGCTCACACTTCACAATTGTTTGTAACACTTGAAAGATCTCCAGATAACATTAAGAGAGACAGAAATGGAGATTTTTGGGTGGGTTTGAACAGTAATAGAACATCATCTGGAAATGCTAATAAAACAAGGTTAGGAGATGACCCTGTGGGAGTGAAGCTTGATGAGAAGGGAAAGACTTTGGTGGTTTTGGATGGAAGAGGAGGTTCACTACTTGAGTCTGTAAGTGAAGTAAAAGAACATTATGGCAAATTATGGGTTGGTTCTCCTACAAAACCCTATGTTGTTGTAGTTAAGGTATAGCTTTAAAATTGCGAATATTCCTAGAAATAATCGCTTTAAATCTAATAAGCGTTCACCGGTTTTGATTCGGTGTTCATCTCATCACCTTCTTACCACCACAAATACATAAGCATATTATGGCCCACCATGTGCTTATGTATTTATGTGTATTTGTGGTGGTAAGAAGGTGACGAGTAATATGGTGATGAACATCGAATCAAAACCCAAGTGTTCACCTTCAACGTTCTTTTATGGATGATATCTAGTAATTTC
Source organism: Mimosa pudica (assembly GCA_029929735.1). Taxonomy (NCBI): domain Eukaryota; kingdom Viridiplantae; phylum Streptophyta; class Magnoliopsida; order Fabales; family Fabaceae; genus Mimosa; species Mimosa pudica. Next base: position 6,928,048 of record JAKELP010000035.1, read on the forward strand.
GATTATTGAAATTGTGTTATCTCACCGTGTGATTAAAATTGAAGTTTGATCTGCTTATTTTCTCATGAGTCATTTTATAACAACATTTATTTTCAACAAATCTCTTAAATATTTACTTTTAAATTGCACAATTATCGTTTACATGGAATGGGATTCTCTGCTAGTAATAACTTTTTGGAATTAATGAGGTACGAGCATTAGTGTTTTGGCAAAAACATTATTATTTAATTAAATAAATGAATTTTAATGGTCTAGAATTTTATCGATAACATATAAATTGTTAAGATGGTGCGAATTTACGTGGAAAACGATAGAGACAATGATACAAAGTTGAGTTAATGATATCTATAATCTTGTTAAATTTTGGACATTCCTTTAAAAGAGAGGAATGATAGAGCTGATCGATTTGGCAAAACAAAACAGATAAAGCTGATCCAACCCGCATCAAAATCTTATGACATACTCTCTCAGTTCCCTAATATAAGAGCTAAAATTTGAATGATTTTGGTCTTAATAATATAAGAGCTTACTTTACATTCTCTCCTCATTTAATGTTTTTTTTCCTATTTTACCCGTAACTCTTTTTCATATTTATTAATGCTTATGTATTTCTCTCTCTTAAAAGTATCATAATAAATATGTGCAATATTGGAAAATAAGCATTAACTCCAGACATCCAACTAACATTCACATGTTTTCTTAAGAAGCGTTTTTTTGGCGGCTAACTCTTATACTCCCTCCGGTCCTAAATATAAGACCTAATTGATTTTTTTGAAAAATCCTAAAAAAAGCAAAATAAGTTAATTATAAATTGATTTACCTGATTTTTTCCCTTAAACTAGTTTATTTAACTTATAAACTAATGAATAATCTAAAAATATATCAAATATATCATGATTTAATAGACTATTTTGCAACCTTAACTTCTCCAGAAAAAGTCATCTAGGTCTTATATTTAGGACCGGAGGTAGTATTAGGGACCGGAGGGAGTTTTATAAAAAAAAAGACCGGAGGGAGTATTACGTATTTTTATCCTTTTTTCCCAACAAAACCGCTATAACAAAATTTTCCTTCATTGGCTGAACCAAGGCATCCATTTCATTTATTATATTTCATTTCAGTTATAATGATGGGAAAATCACAACTATAAGGGAATTAATCATAACTAAATACCGAAAAATCTTGTGAAATTTTATTGAAATCCCAAGTTTATCTATAGCTGTCAATTGCAACTACTTGAGTTATTAATGCATCTCTTTAAAAACTTGATTATTATTGACAACTCAAGAAATGACCATTGACAATTGTTGAGTTCTCAATGATAAGCTATTTTATATCAACCAAGCCCCCTATAACTTTAATATAATTGATAATTATTTGGGATATATATTGTATGTCAATTACATAATACATTTATCATTTCAAATTCTCTCATTAAATAATGCAGTTTTACTAATTTGCTTTAAACTATCCTTCATATTTATTAATGATTATATATTTTTCTCTCTTAAAAGTATCGTCATAAATATGAGCAATATTGGGAAAAAACATTAACTCCAGACACTAAACTAGCTTTCATATGTTTTCTTAATAAGCGTGTTTTTGTGGTTGAACTTTTAGGGCAGAGAGTAATTTATTTAAAATTAAGTTGTCCCCAGTCAAAAAAGAGATTTTCCTTTTTTCCTCCAATTATTCCTTAAACTAAAAAAAAATAGAAGAGGAAGAGGATAAAAGAAACAGAACACAAACCTGGGTGTGTGGTTGAGTGTCAATGACTCATTCACCTTTAACCAATTGTCTGGGGTTCGATCCCTGGCGTTGGGTATGGAGAAACATTAAATCTCCCAGGCCAGCTGTCCCACCCTTTGAGGTGCCTACAGGCTATAAATCAGCGGAGGATTAGTCTCTCACTTGTTGAGTGAGGGGATACCTTGATCATGAATAAAAAAAAACAGAACACAACACACTCCAACACAAAATATCTCACATTCCCCCTTATCATTGTCAGAAACAGAGAACGGAAGATTCAAGAATTGGAAAAAAAAAGGAAAGAAAGGCCCATTATTCTCCCCCTCTATTGTTCTCTGCTCTCCCAGTTAGCCAACAATTCTGTCATCATGGTGGCTTCTTTCTCTGCACTTGTCTTCAATGCTCTGTTTCTGTAAATAAGGTATAGCAATTCATCAAATCATTTCCTAACTCTTCCATCACTTATACTTTGAGTACTAAACTCGAATCATATCTACATATATACATATGCAGATGTCTGTGTGTGTGTGTGTGTTTATTGTGTGGCTGTCCCGATTGAATTCATTAGAACAAAAAAATGTTACTAACTCCGGTCCTAAATATAGGACCTAATTGACTTTTTTAGGAGAGATTAAAGTTGCAAAATATGTTATTAAATGATGATATATTTGATATATTTTTAGATAATCCATTAGTTTATAGGTATAATAAACTAGTCTAAGGGAAAAATATAGGTAAATCAATTTATAATTAACTTATTTTTGCGTTTTTTAGGATTTCCCAAAAAAGTCAATTAGGTCTTATATTTAGGACTGGAGGGAGTATTACTTAAGAGACTTATTATTTTGAAACCTTAAGAGACTTTATTGGTTCTTGGGAGTATCCTATTAGTGGGTAGTTTGTAAGTTGTAAGCGTATTGGTTGTTGTCTGGGAAAATTTGGGGTGCTTAGTGTTCGATAAAATGCTACAAATGAATAGGCTTATTTGTATGTGTATGTTGTAGTAATTCAATGGTAATGAAATGAAGAATTAGGATTTATTTTGGGTTGATTTTGGCTTAAATATTTCTTAAACAATAAATTATGTGAGTCTTGTCATAAAAGGTAGATAATTGGGAATTTATAGTATTCTTTCTGTTAGGTGCTTGGTGTACAAGTTCTAAGTTTGATGGCTAGATAGAAATTTATTTATAGTTATGTTGTGAGATGAGATGATCCTTTTTCTGGCTGTGAAAGCATAATGAAAGTCTTGTAGCATGGTGGGTATTTTAGCTACGGACATGGAGGTGTCAAAAGAAGTTGGAGCAACTTTAGATATATTGGATTGGAGAAATTTGGGCAACTAAATAAGATTTCTGTAGTAGGGACATTTAAATTAGTCTATATTGCTGAGATTTTGCCTTATTATATTAAAGATGTAGGTGAGGTTTATATGTATTGGCAGTGATTATTGTAAGAAGAAATGTTCTTTTGGGTGTAAAAGAGGAGAAAGGAGGTTACTTTGTTGTTAGGTGTTGTTTACCTATCTTCTATGTCATGTTTTTTAGTACTGGTGTCAACTATGTAATTAGAACTTAACCAAGCTTAAGAATCTTCTCTTGGTGACTAATTATATTTGTCAAATATTTGAGATATTATTTAAGGTTTATTTAGCAAATTTATTTTGTCGGAAATGAGGCTTGCTGTCAGAGTTCTTGGTGCTACAGTATTTTCTGGTTGCTTTCATGATGGAATTGAGTTTTGTTTTGTTGTGAAAATTAATCTAAATCTTGCTGAGAATTCCCGTAAGGCCCGTTTGGTTGGATTGAAAGTGTGAAATGGAAATGGAAATGGAAATGAAAATGGAATTAAATATGAGGGGGTAAAAATGGAAAGTAGAAGTAAATTAGGTAATGATGAGATGTAAAAGTTTGTGGGGGCCAGAAAAAGTGTAAGATGGAAAGAGAAAACTTGTGAGCCCCGGGGTTTATGAAAATTCCATTTTTCAATTCCCATATATATTCCATTTTTCAATTCCCATATATATTCCATTTTTCAATTCCTTGCATGCAAACAAGCCATTAATGTGTGTGGATTGCTATAATCCTCAGTTGCTATCAAGAAATGCAAATCATTGGTTTAAAATTTGTTGATTATGATGCTAAAGAAAAAATATTTGCTATAATTCTCTTAAGGGTAGCACCGATTGTGGAGGAAATGATAGAAAGTGGTTTGAGGTGGTTTAGACATACTTAAAGGTGAAAATTATATGCGCTAGTAAGAAGAGTTGATCAAATAGTGTTGAGTTCTTCCAAGAGTTGGGGAGAGATATCAAAGAGAACTATTAACGAAGTTATTCAACAAAACCTTATGATCATAATTTATCACAAGGTCATTGATATAGCACAATGGCCCTGTAATCCATGTAATGACCTCACATAGGGTGATAAATTATTTGTTGTTGTCTGTTTGATGCTTAGCGTTATGTGCCGTATAATCTTGTCCGAGTGATTAGATGATAGAGTGAGGGGTGTGGGTATATCTTCATTCAACTAACCTATGATAGAGTGAGGGGTGTGGGTATCTTCATTCAACTAACCTTCTCGAATTAATCTCCATTTACTTTACACGGTGTATCTTTTTTATACATAAAATTTTTGAAAAAAGGTTTGAATTACTCACCATTTAAGGGTAGCGCTTCTAGCCTCTATTTAAAATGAACTGCTTTATAAACAATAAACAAACAATTTTATAAAATAAAATAATAACTATGTAGTAGTATAGGGTAGTAATATATTATAGTATATTTTAAAAATTATTATTCTATCTTTTATACTATTAATTTATGTGGTTGTATATGTAGTAATGTATAAATCACAATCTTTTATTTTGTACAATTACATGAATCAATTAAAGGCAATAAAAATTATATATGCAAACTATATATGTTTTATTATATATTGAAACTATATATGTTTTATGATATTGCTGTATCTAAATAGAGGCTAACAAGCAACCATTTGAATTTGATGAAGGTTAAATGAAAAGGAGCTCAAGGGAGTGGATTTTTCGCCTAGAAAGATAAATATATTACATAATTAATCTAATCTTGAGATGGACTTACGTAATTGTTTTGATGGCCTATAGTCATAGCTCAATAAATTTAATTAATTTATTTGGAATTTACTTGAGAAGTAATTATTAAAGAATTAGGCATACCTTATTATGTAGAGAATGGATGAGAACTAATTGTAATGACTAGCGTTATAGATTTGAAAATTCAACATAAATTCAAAGGAAAATTAAAGGTGCAGATTTGAAAAGGAACTTTGTATGTACCATGTGCACCGCAAAGAAAAATGATATGTGGTAATGATGGATTAAAAATGTTGTAAATTTTGTAATGATGTTAAATCAGCTTAAACTCCGTTAACTATTCACTCTTAAATTTGTGGGACTCACTTCCAAATTTTGAATGAAGTTTAGACTGTCTCATTATCAAATTCGCAACCTTTTTTTCATTCATTTTACCAATTTACTACTCGAAATTTATTATTTCTGTTTAGTGCACCTTGCTATAGTTTGTTACTTTATTACTAAATCTGCGTATTGATCCTAAATTTAAATTAGTCTTCCCTAGATAGATAAACTCCATTTTCTTGATGTTGTTCTCCTTGTACTATAATCGGACTTGTTTTCCTTTGCAGAATTGGTGTATTATAATATACTCCCTCCGGTCCTAAATATAAGACCTAATTGAGTTTTTTATAAAATCCTATAAAAAAGCAAAATAAGTTAATTATAAATTGATTTACCTAATTTTTTCCCTTAGATTAGTTTATTTTACCTATAAACTAATGTATAATCTAAAAATATATCAAATATGTCATTATTTAATAGTCTATTTCGCAACCTTAACATCTCCAAAAAAAGTCAATTAGATCTTATATTTAGGACCGGAGGTAGTATTTTCAAAAGTATTATTTTGTATTTTGTTTAATTAATTTATTTGAATGTGTATATAATCATCAATTTATAAAATTACACGCTGTAATTTGTACAGGTATATTAATTCAATTGAAGATAAAAAACAATTAGATATGCAAACGACATATTCTTATGATATGACTAGTTCTAAATAGGGGCAGAATATAAATGATTTGATCTAAATGGAGGTTAAATGAAAAAAAGCGGTTCAATGGAGAGGATTTTTAATTTCTAAGGATAAAATAACCAATCTAATCTAGAGGTATACTTAGATAACTGTGATAGCTAGCTTATATTCATAGCTCAATTGGTTTAATTAATTTAATATCAGTTTGGAAGTACCCTCGAGTATTAAATATAAATTAAAACATATTTAGGGAAATGAGTTTGGTCATAAATACGAGACTTCTTTTAAATTATTTTCAACTTTTCCTCAAATAAATTTCTACTAATACTCTTTAATAATAAACAACCAAGAGATGAATGGTGAGCACAAAACATATGGTAAGACTAAGAGTGTATTGGTAATAACATGTGATTTTAATTAAATTAACATACTTAATTTATTCAAATAAGGTAATTAAAAGGGTCTTATATTTAGTAATGAATGGAGATATTAAATAATAATGCATACCTTATATAGATTATTAATAAGATATATTTGCAAAGTTATAGATGTTAAAATTTCAATATGAAAATTTAAACTAATTTATTTATAAAAGAATCAGTGAACTCCTCCAGTTCCTTGGTCTTATCCTCCTTGTACTATAATCGAATTCGCCCCTTCTCAAGGTTGAGTCAATAAATTGTTCAATAAAGGTGCAGTCGTGCAGAAACTGGGCAAATTCTAAGGGTATTTTTAGCTGTTTTCACCTCAGGGTAAATGAGCTCCTATATTTGCACCACTTAATTTGATTAATATTACAACTGTGACTTGAAATTGTTATTTATATTTAGTGCGATTTGCATAATTTTTGGATACTAAATATGTACATTTACCCATCTAGTAGTAACAGTATATGTTTTTCTCAAAACTAATTGGCAATGTTGAATTATTGCTTTACTATATCAGAATTACTCCCTCCAGTCCTAAATATAAGACCTAGTTGACTTTTTTAGAAAATCCTATAAAAAAGCAAAATAAGTTAATTATATATTGATTTACTTAATTTTTTCCCTTAAACTAGTTTATTTTACCTATAAACTAATGTATAATCTAAAAATATATCAAATATGTCATGATTTAATAGCCTATTTCGCAACCTTAACCTCTCCAGAAAAAAGTCAATTAGGTCTTATATTTAGGACCTGAGGTAGTATTATATATACTCCCTTTGGTTCAACATACAAATTAGATGAATACTTATATTTGTTTTACATTTGAAGTCTTAGTTCATATTATCAGTAATGCATGTTGAATGAAATTTGCATTTGCATAACAATAATTAAAAGTGTATCTTAGAAAAATCAACACTTTTATTAGAAATTAAGTAACTAATTTAAATCATTTTGTCAATGCATCCACACTAACAACTTAACATTTTTTATTGTAATAAATTAAAAGTGTATCTTAGAAAAATCAAGACCTTTTATTACAAATTATGTAAGTAATTTAAATCATTATGTCAATGTATGCATCCACATTAACAATCTAAAATTTTTCACTGTAATCACTACATCGTAGGATTTTAAAAATTGGAAATATAGTGACACTGCCAACCCTATAGTAAAGCAGCTCCAAAACGTCTATTTATTTCACTGAAAACAAGTGTACAAATAATTTTGTGAAGATTTAGGGAAAATCACAACTAGGTCCCTAATAAAAGAAGTTTCACAAACAATTCATGTGAAATGTCAATCCAACTCTTGAGTTGTCAACAGTGGCTCTTTGAGTTATCAAGGAATCTAATTGCAATTAATTTTGCTTATTGGGGATTTGGTTGTGATTTTCCCAAATTAAATTATACAATTTCAACATATTATAAGAAAATTGAAACTATTAATTAAGAAATACTCCTTACAGTCCTAATTATAGGGCCTACCTAACTATTTTGATTAATAAAGATGTTAATTATTTCGTTGGTATGCCTCTATGTAAATTAAATTGTTGATGGATTAACTAAGCAGATGAGCTAGAAAACAAGATAAAACAAGAAAAAAGAAACCGAATAATTGATGGAAAGAATAGTACCATTTAAAAAGCCACCATTTGAACTAAATGGATCTTAAATGAGAAGGAGCACAAGGGAGGGGATTTTTCATCTAGCAAGATAAACATATTACATAATTAATCAAATCTTGAGATGGACTTAGATCATTGTGATGGCCTATAGTCATAGCTCAATTAATTTAATTAATTTGAAAATTAATTGAGAAGTATGTATTAAAGAATTAGGCACACCCTATTACGTAGAGAATCGATGAGATATTATTGTAATGACTAGCGTCAACATAAATTCAAAGAAAATGTGCATACTTGGTAAGAACGTTTGTACAATGTGCACGGAATAGAAAAATGGTATGTGGTAATGATGAATTAAAAATGTTGTAAATTTGATAATGATGTCAAATAAGCCCAAACTCTGTTAAGTAATCACTCTTAAATTTGTGGGCCCACTTCCAATTTTTTAATGAAGCTTAGATTAATCTAACGTCATTATCAAATTCACAAACACTACAAAAGACTAGCTGTTTTGCGGCGTATTTTTGCCACATAGCGGTATTTTAAAACACGAGTAAGACACTATCGCATTTTTGCAAAACACAGGAAAAATGTTCGTAGAAAAGTGACATACCGACGTTTCTAGAAACGTGATAGAGTGGAATAAATACGGGATCGTTGGCCGAGAAGTATTAATATAATATTCATACATACCGGCGATTTAAAAACACCGATATGTGTTTATATTAAAATAACCAAACTCTAGTTTGTATTTTTTTAAAAAAAACCTACTTACCGGAGTTTTAGAAAACGCCGGTAAGTGTTTTTGAATTTATAAAAAAAACTCTATTTTAAGCCCTAATTTATAAAAATAAAGGCGGAAATAGGAAAAAATTTAAAACTCAAACTAAACAAATGACAATATTAACAATAATCAATATCATCAACTAATCATAAAATATATGTAAATAAGAAAATGAAGTAAATTATAACAAAATAATTACATATAAATTAAACAAAATTGTTATAACATAAACAGATAAACAAAATATGGGCTAAAAAATATATAGAGGTTGATATTGAGAGAAAGTAAGAAGAGAGAGAAGAGAAGAAGAGAGTTGAAGGAAAAAAGGAGTTGGGACGGGTTTGAATAGTGGAAATGAGATATTTATAACAGTATGTGAAGTTTACCGGCATTTTAGCTAAATGCCAGAAAGATTTTTTTAAAATAGAAATTAGCATACTAGCGTTTTCAAAAGTGCCGCTATGTGGTTTTTTTTTAAAAAATAAAATTCCTCAAATAGCGGCACTTTGGAAGAGCCACCGTGTTGTTTTTCTAAAAAATAAAATATTGCCAACTTTGGGCTCTTTAAAGCATGGGGAGTTAAAAAAAATTAAATTTAATACCCTCTCATGTCATAAATATAAGACCTACTTGACTTTTTCTAGAAAATCCTTAAAAGAGCAAAATAAGTTAATTATAAATTGATTCACCTAATTTTTTCCCTTAAATTAGTTTATTTTACCTATAAACTAATGGATAATCTAAAAATATATGAAATATGTCATCATTTAATAACCTATTTCGCAACCTTAATCTCTCCAAAAGAAAGTCAATTAAGTCCTATATTTAGGACCGGAGGTAGTATTCTTTTGATTCCCCAACATTGCGAAGCTTCAAGAAGCGCCGCAATGTTGAGAATTTTTTAATAAAAACCTGTTTTTGTAAAAAAAAAACAAATTTCAAATGAAAATACGCATAACAACGTTTTTACATAGAGAAACGCCGATAAAAAAACGCGGGTATATTGGCGGGAAATGTGTGTCAATATTGGCGGGTATATGCTAGTTATTACCCGTGTTTTTCATAAAACGTTGGAAAGCTTACGCCAGTAAGCAAATATTTTATAGTGAAACTCCTTTTTTCATTATTACACATTTTACTGCTTGAAATTCATTTTTCTGTTAAGTATACCTTGTTATAGTTTGTTATAAAATCTATACATTTATCCTAAATTTAAATTAGTCTTCCCTATATAGATAAACTCCATTTTCTTGATGTTGTCTTCCTTTTACTCTAATCGAACTTGTTCCTTTGCAGAATTGGTGTATAATATATTTCAAAGTGTTATTTTGTATTTTGTTTGATTAATTTATTTGAATGTGTATATAATCATCAATTTATAAAATAACACACTGTATATTGTACAGGTATATAATTCAATTAAAGATAAAAACAACTACACCTGGACTAGTAGGACAGTTCATATAGAATATTACATAATTGGACAAGTGGACTAATCAAGTTTTAGTTAATAGGTCTCAAGATATATGTACACACACACGTGTGTGTATATGTATATGTAAATTTAATTATGATATATTTGTATAAAATCACATATTAAGGAAGTGGTTGAGAGATATAAATATGTGTAAAATAATTTTGTTTTGTTAAGGCTACCTTTATTTATTATTGAACATACATTTAAGAGAGAGAAATAAGATAATACTCCCTCTCTAAGAGACAACATTTGAATGATTTTTTGATCTAAATCTAAGAGCTCAACCTTACACTCTCTTATCATTCAATGTGTTTTTCCTACTTTGTCTCTATCTTTCATATTTATTAATACTTACATATTTCTTTCTCTTAATAGTATCATGATAAATAAAAGAAAATTAAAAAGAAATTTCAAATACCCAATTGACTTTTACATGTTTTCATAAAAATCATGTTTTGACGGCTGATATCTTATATTATGTATAGGAGAGAGTAGTATTATAAAGGGTGAAGGTCCATTTATGATACTAACTATTGTCTTATGATCAAAAATATTTCAAGGTTCAATAATGATATCCAACTTTTAACATCAGATCAACAGTGAGATTTTTCTTAATATGACAAGAAAATGTGATTAAAGAGAATAGTAAAAATGGTTGAAGTTGGAAAAGAGTCAAAAGACTCATTAAATGCTTTGACAAATTTAACATGTACTCCCTTCGGTCCTAATTATAAGTCGTCTTTGACTTTTTTGGAAAATCCTAAAAAAACAAAATAAGTCAATCATAAATTGATTTAACTAATTTTGTCCCTTAAACTAGTTTGTTTAACCTATAAACTAATGACTAATATAAAAATTTATCAAATATGTCATAATTTAATAACATATTTTGTAAACTTAACATCTCCAAAAAAAGTCAACCGTGACTTATATTTAGGACCGGAGGGAGTATCTTATAGTTAGGAACAAAACATTGAAAAAATGTATCTTATATATAGGGACGGAGCCAACACTAAATAGTAAATACCCCTTCATTAATAAGCCACAACACCCAAATCGCTACTCTAGAAAATCCAATTACAACAAAAATCGCATCTTTTTCTTGCCTAACAAGATATTTAGTCAACACACATGCATTGATCATTTATTTCATTTGAAAGAAGCAAATGAAGGACCATTTTGGCTTGAAAATTATTAGCTTGGCAAATAAATTGTTACCTCAATTTTAAATGTGGCTATATGTGAATTCAATATTGCCATATTAATAATAGGAGTGAAGCAATAATAATAATACTCGCTCCCATCCTTATTACCTAATACAAATAGTGGAATGATACACTAAAAAAACTCATTGTATAATAGTGTTTATTTTCATCATTTACCAGCATTTATAAACACACCAAAGACACTACAGCATTGTTGACAAACATCGGTAAACACATCATTGCAAAGCGACTACACAACATTTATGAGAAGCGCTGTAGTGTTAAAAAAACACTAGAAATTTAGGAGCATTTCTTAGTCGTATTTCTAACCAACAACAAGCATTGCTCATAATAAAGGAGAGGAATTTTAATTTTGATCTTCGCCATGGTTGTAGACCGACCACGGCAAAGTTTGAATATTTAAATATTTTTTAGCGGTGATACTAAGTACAAAAATTTATTAAAAAAGACTTCTATTTAGCGCTTATATATATTTAACAAAATTGTTAAATAATGTTGCTAAATAAAAGCCATAATTATACCATTAACTATTAAAAAAGACTTTCTAGAATACGATGTTGCATTTAAAAAATGCTGCAATGTTTTGTAATTTTATAATTAGATAAAAATACCTTTTTAGTTATACATGACGTCATTTTTAAACGTCGCCATTCCAAGCGATGAATTGTCAATCATATCTTTCACTTGTTGATAATGACACATTTTTATTTGCCAATGTTATCAACTCCTTAGGAAATGTGTCATATTAATTCCCTGTATTGGACCTCAATATGCAATTGTCACTTAAAAATATTATGTATTTAAAGTTGATAAAAATAGAAAATGCAACATATTTTGAAATAAATACAGCTTTAATTTTTTCAAAGTTAGCTAGAGAGTGTGCAAATAATTAATTAATGGAAACGGTTTTTTTTCTATTTTGATTAAAGTATACTCTCGGTCCCTTATGTTTCTATCAAATTTCAATTTAGTCCTTTATATTTGGAAAATACACTTTTAGTCATTTTTTGTTAACACGTTTAACTTAACTTAAAATGCTAACTTAAATGGGACCAAGACGAAAGAGGATTTTATTATTAGTTTTGAGTGCTTCTTATAAATGGGAATATCCCATCCTCAAAAAAAAAATCTTTTTAATACACACACATATACACTGCTGGTGAAGTGTATAAATATGCATCATTTCTTGATTATCTCTCCATCGCTATTACCCCATTATGGCTTCTTCTTCTTCCCCAGTTTTCTTTTTTCTTCTGTCACTCTCATATGCAGCGATCTTTACCTTCGCTTCTCATGATGTGGTTATCATTGATGGCTTGAAAAACGCCACTGTATACTATCTCCCCAGTGCTGCAGGCCCTGAGAGCTTCACCTTTGACTGTAAAGGTGAGGGGCCATATACTGGTGTATCAGATGGTAGAATTTTCAAATATGAAGGAGATCAAAAAGGATGGGTAGAGTTTGCTGTCACCACACCAAACAGGCAAGATGCACCCCAACTTTAGATTATAATACCAATATATATATTCATAACTATATTGGGTTCAGCTAGTTTGTGAAGAAGTAGCATATATGTATTTCTTATAGATTGAAATGTCAGCTTTTTCTACCTAAGTATTGTTCATATGTTTGATTATAGGAATAGGGAACTGTGTGATGGATCAACAGATCCAAACAAGGAGCCTATTTGTGGGAGACCATTGGGGCTCAAATTTGACAATAAAACATGTAACCTTTATATAGCAGATGCATATTTTGGCCTCTTAATGGTTGGACAGAGTGGAGGAGTGGCCGAAACACTAGCTAATTCTACTTCTAGTGATGATCCTCCCTTCAAGTTCGTTAATGGCTTAGATGTTGATGACCAAACTGGTGTGGTTTATTTCACTGAAAGCAGTCGTGTATTTGAAAGAAGGTATTTTTTTTTTGTCTTCATGTTTTTAACCTTCATTGGTATATAATATGAATTCCACTCCAGGATGTCTCAAGAGTCTTAAAGGTGTGGTCTAAATGTTTAAAATCTTCTCATTATAAATTGGCTAGTCTTTCAGAATAAATTCTTCATTACGATTCGCGCGTGTTGCTCGTAACATTGACATAATTATGCTGTTTGTGAATTGTGATGGACTTTATTCATTTTAGCATTCATCACGTTACAAGACATATTTTATAAGCAAGAAATTCTAACCCAACACTCTATTATGATCACTATAACAAATAAAAAATAAATTAAAGATACTTAGTCATGGAGATCTTGCATCTTGTTACCTCCTTTTGCCCATATCACGTTAGAAGACATATGATTTAGTTGATTAATATAATCAACTAAATCTATCACACAAATTAAGGAAGCATAGCTAAATAATTTATTAGGGTAAAATTAATGTGATTTTCAGTTTTACTATTGTACCATTTATTATTATTATTATTATGTACTTTCTCTATCCCTAAACATAAGAGCCTAAAGTTTGAATAATTGTTTCCTACTTTTATAAGAATTTGACTAAATTTATCAAAATATTTAATGAGTTTTTTCCCATCTTTCTCATCAATTCTCTATATTCACATTCTCTTTCAAACTCATTCATAATACTATTATCACATTTATCTTATCTTATATACTCAATCACATTCATAAATAAGGACAAACTGATAAAACAAAATTATTTCATACATATTTATCATTTTCAACCACTTTCTTAATTCGTGTGCATGATTTAGTTAGTTGAATCTTATTTATAGAGATGGAGGGAGTATTCCCTTTCTTTCCCCTCTATGCAGATAAAACTGTCCGAGAGTAAGAATGAAAATTAAGTATTTATCATCGTGAGGACTTTTAATTTTCATGATACCATGATGTGTACAAAACAATTTTCATATGATCCCTTACCGTATGAACCATAAGGAATTACATTAGGTTGCACATAATCCAATATTAATGTGACCTTGGATATATTTTGTGGTTTTTCAATAAATTAATGGCAGAAGCCTGAAAGAGTAGAGAGAAGAGTAATGAATTTTTTTCAATAAGGAGTTGTTTTGATTTATACATTTCCTAATACCTTCTCTTTGATATGGCAATCACCATAGTTTCCCTCTTCTACTTGATATAGGCTATTTCAACTGATAGTCCTAACAGGAGATAGAACAGGAAGATTGTTGAAATATGATCCGAATACTAAGAAAGTTGAGGTCTTGCTCGAACACTTGCCATTTGCAAATGGTGTGTCTGTGAATAAGGATGGCTCATTCCTTCTACTATCAGAGACAAGTTCAAGAAATATTATCAAGTTTTGGCTCAAAGGGCCAACGAAACACACTTCAGAACTGCTTACAAGAGTTGAAAGGCAACCCGATAACATCAAGAGAAACGAAAATGGAGCTTTTTGGGTAGCTTTGATTAGCAATAGATTATTATCTGTCAATGCTACTAAAACAAGGTTAGGAGATGATCCTGTGGGAGTGAAGCTTGATGAGAAGGGAAAAGCTTTGGCAATTTTGGATGGAAGAGGAAGTTCACTATATGAATCTGTGAGCGAAGTGATGGAAGAAAACAATGTGAAATTATTGGTTGGTTCTGTTCGCAAACCTTACGGTGTTTTGGTTTATAAGTAAGTTTCTAGACTTGCTTTGAACCTAATAAGTGCTCAAATTGAACCTAATAAGTGTTCACTTTGAACCAGTATCTAATAATAAATGTTCACCTTGAACTCGTTTCATTTTAATCTTTTTGATTGAATTGTGTCACGGTAGAGTAAATTGAAATTTATTTAGGCACATGAAGTCAAACCCTTTACTGCACAAAGACTTCAACAAAAAAAAATGTCTTATCCTACTTAATGCTTATGCTGGTTACATATAATCGTATAACGTCATTTTAGTTATAAAAATCAAATCTTAAAATAAATTATTAATTGAAAGGTTAAGATTGATAACTTTGCTAAACAGTATTTTCTCTCTCGTTTTGTTCTTGTCAGCCCGTCCAAGATGTTTATTCTCGTCCCACTTTCGTTCCATTCACATCTTAATCATGAGTATAAAGGTGAGCGCTAACAATGATATAAAAAATTAGTCCCTCACAATCTACTAATCTAGTGAATTAATAATGTTAGAAGCAACCTCAGAACATGTGCCTATATATATTTATATAGTTCAACACAATGTCTTTGTTATCAATTTTTTGTATTTTAACTTGAATAGCATTATACACACACCCTTTTTTCATAAATATAGGACATATTTGAAGAGAGTTCGGTTATTTCTCTCGTTTTCTCTAAGAATCTTTTATATATTCACAATTATATTAAAGCAATGAATGATGTAGATTTGCTATTTTGTAAAAATTCTTTCTAGAAATTAAACATAAATAAATAAATTTAAGCGTACTCAAAAATCATATCTACATAATTTTGGTAATAAGTGTTTCTTTGTAACACCCCAAAATTTTATATTACAAATAATAAGGAATTATTTAAAATCTTTGGGTGCTATTTATGAAATAAAAAGCCTTAGAAAAAAATTGAGGATAAACATATTTTTAAGGAATTAAGGTGCTTATTTCCTTTAGAATTTAAAGAAAAATAGTTAGAGGTTGAGTTTTAAATTGTAGACATTATGAAAAATACTCTAAAGGCATAGGTAATACAATGGTGGGAGAAACATTATGTAAATTAGAGTATAGAATAGTTTTACAATTTGTTTTATGGTAGGGATTCAAATGGAAAAGTAAATAAATAAAGGGATAAGGGCAAGATGGTCTTTTGCACACAACATTCTAGATCCTTCCTTTCTCCGGCAATTTAACCGCCGTCGGCCGGC
This sequence comes from Mimosa pudica, assembly GCA_029929735.1. Lineage (NCBI taxonomy): Eukaryota > Viridiplantae > Streptophyta > Magnoliopsida > Fabales > Fabaceae > Mimosa > Mimosa pudica. Next base: position 6,944,250 of record JAKELP010000035.1, read on the forward strand.
GACCTTGGCCTAAAAACCAAGTCCTATTTTTTTCTCACTTTCACCTTCCCCAAATGTCCCTTAAGTCTGAAGAGCTGAAGCCTTGGTTAGTTTTCTCTGAAAAAATATAGACTCTGTTTCTTCCACGACGTTGTCGGCGATTTCCGGCGAAAGGTGGCCCGATTCCGACAAGCAAGGATGGATTCAGCTTCAGGTGAAACTTCTCTTCCTTACTAAACCAGTTTTATGGTCGATGATTCTTGCGAGTGAGAGGGAGGGTCCGAGCTGGTTTTAGGTTTAGGCTTCCATCATCTTTAAAACACAAGTTAAGCTTCAATCTAGAGGTTAAGGGGATGGATTTGGGTGGTAATTGTAGCATTTGAAGAGTTTGACCGAAAACCCAAAGTTTGGGTACATTGATTCAATGGGTTTGGGTTTCTCCTAAGACCTTAAGCTTCAAAATTTCTGATTTTATAAGTTGGAGTTACCAAGTGGTCTTGCAGGTTTAATTGTTTAAGTCTTCTTTGGCTAATTCATGAAATTTTGATTTTTCTTCTTCCTTCTTTGTCTGAATTGAGCTTGCTGATTTAAGGTAATTTATTATTGTGATTTAAAAGTTATACTGTAAGATTTTCAAGTGTTTATACTCATACCCTTTGATTCAGAGTGACTTTGACTTGGTATGCTCTAGTCAAATTGATTTGGAAAGGAATGGAGGTGAAAATTTCCTTGTTATGCTGTATTGTTATTTTTTTATATAAGGCATGATGATTGCTGCTAGACGGAACAGTAGGGAATTTTGCTTGGTTTTAGCATAGGATTAAGAATTTGTTTTCCCCATCGTGATCTGATTTCTGGTTTTGTTGGTTTTAGAAGTCTGCCATTTTTTTTAAGATGGAAGTAATCTTCAACTTTTATCGAGTTATTGTGGAACTCAAGAATAATGGCCTTGTTATTTCTTTTCGATTGGTTGTTACATATGAAGGAATGGAATGAGCTGAATTTGTAATGCATGTGTATTTAACTCATGGGTTCAACTGAGAGGGTGTTTGAAATGCATGTTCATATATTTCCTGCACTTGTTATTGTTGAAAGCCGAATGAATTTGGGAAGGGGCTGAAGTTTTTGGTTCATTTTAGGTAAGGCTTCATTTGGTTTATGAGTTAGGAAGTGAGATTATATATGGTTGGATGTTGCATGTGATTGCTGAAAATTCTCTTTCTTCTTCTATTTTGAATGAATTGGAAGTAAATGTGGTTCTTCTGCTTCATACTTGTAGTGTCTTTAAAGGGTGCTTAAAAAGGGATTCTGTATACATATCTGTTTTGGGTGCTGCTGTTATGAAGTAGTAATGACAATATATGGAAAAGTATGAGAGATAAAGGGGAAATTGGTTGAATGGTGTTGTGGCAGGGATAGTTAAGACTTTTTTTTCTTTTTCTGCATTATTTTGCTGTCATGACTGACTAAAATTGATAGATGAATGAAGATTCTTGGTTGTATTAGGGTTTGAATATTCTAAAGAATTGTTGGATGATGTGGACAAAGTTGAAAATCTTACTCTCATTTGTTGATAATTCATATCTCACAAATTATGTACTATAATTTGTATGTATGATTTGTGAAACTTTGTTTGGTGTAATGTTCTAGTGATTGTTAAGGGATGCAAAGTAAATATGGTTCAAAACTATGGCTAAGATACATAGCCGAATTGATTTCAATAAAAGAATAAAGAAATTAATAATTGAATGATGCATGCTTGTAGCGGAACACATATGTATCACTATTTTTACACCATTCTTGTACAGAATTTTTGAGCAGATATGGGGACATAAATAATTGAATCATAGTGCAAAGGAAGGCTGAAATATAAGAGTTAAGTGAATAGATTTAAGAGATAGGCTTAATAATTTATATTGATGTTTTCTTAACTTAATTTCCTCTTGGCATGGGTGGTGGGATATGAGTTGCCAATCAATTTATATTTTCTTTATTGTATGACTAAAGAATTTATTTTGTTCTTTTATCCTCACTTATATTTGTTTAAAGTATATTTTAAACTTCTGCATAAAAATGATTTGAAAATCTTACAGATATTTTTGTGGAATTTCTTGCTGGGGTATTTTATTACAAACTATTTGATAAGGAGTTATTGTTTTCCTAGAACATTTGTTATTGGTTTTGGCATATTGGCATCAAGCATGCTTCAAATCATTTTGAAGTCTCACAGACGATGAGATTTGATATCTGATTCTAAATTGATTTATTTATTACTATATAAACTTTTATTAGAGGAACTAGACACAAAGCGCCTGTTTCGTGGTTTTACCACGCCTGTTTTCGTGACTTCGTGTCACGCCTGGTTATTTTACCCTCGTGGACTGTGTGTCCACGCATGTTTTCGTGACTTCGTGTCACGCTTGGTTATTTTACCCTCGTGGACTGTGTGTCCACGCCTGTTATCGTGACTTCGTGTCACGCCTGGTTATTTTACCTTCGTGGACTGTGTGTCCACGCCTGTTATCGTGACTTCGTGTTACGCCTGTTATTCGCTTGTGTCAGTTCCTCTATAGAAAACAAGTATTTCGTAATTGAGTTTTTATATTTACTTTATAAACCTTGAAAGGAATTTTGCCTTTTGGTTTCTATTATTTTCAAATACAAGTGTGGTGATAATAAACTTATGTTTTTATATTTTTATATATATTCATTCATTGTTGATATTTGACTAAATTTATATTGTTTTATTTACTCATCCATCTTTAGGGATATAAATAAAAAAGTCATGTAGTGAGATTGCACATTTATAATTTGCTTTATAATTCAGACTGAAGAATCTGGATTAACACTTCGTGCTTTGGGACTAAGGAAGTCTTAATTAGTTTTATAAGGAAAATTGATTCTTATTATTATTGTAAATAATAATACTTATCTATACATTCAATTACTTAGTGTATTTATCTTCATATGAATTAAGACAAAAATGATATAGTCAAATGCTTGAAATGATAAATGTTTGAAAATATTGATTAATGGAAATGGCTTACGAAGTTTAGATAGCTTAAACTTTGTGTCGGTCACGCTTAAAATTTTGGGGCGTGACATTCTTATAAATTGGAATATCCCATCCTTCAAAAATTCTTTTGTCTTTACACACCACCGGTGAAGTGTATATAAACTTCATTTCTGGGTGATCTCTATATACTCCCTCCGTTCCTAAATATAAGATCACTTTGGTTAATTTGGGGAGATTAAGGAAGACAATAAAATTACATGATCTTCCCAAAATCCCCTCAATTACTTAACTTTAAAAGGGGGAGGGGTTTTCAATGAAAAGAGGGAGTGTAAGGGTAGTTTGGGCAAAACTTGAGATAAAATAAGAAGTGATCTTATATTTAGGAATTTATCCACTTCCCCAAAGTGATCTTATATTTAGGAACGGAGGGAGTATCACAATTAACCATGAAGTCATCTTCTTCCCCAATTTTGTTTTTCCCTCTGTTATTCTTATTTGTAGCAACCTTCACCTTCGCTTCTGGTCAAGTGATGTGTTTTCTACCCAATTATTTGTATATGTTTAATTATAGGGATAGGAAACTATGTGATCGATCAACTGATCCAAACAACGAACCTATATGTGGAAGACCATTCGGGCTCAAATTTGATAAGAACATCGATAAATTTGTGCGCCTTATAATATCGATAAATTTTGAAATTATAGTTATTTTGGGGATGCTTAAATTAATTTAATTTATACTCTGCCATTAATTATAAGGAAAAATATATATTATAAACCTAAAACTCTCCCCCCTTCCCACAGTGCAAAGCCTGCCTTTTCCTCTCCAATCATCCTTGTATCCCCTCCCATTTATTAATTAAGCAGAAGACAGTCCCTCATGCCAAACATCAAATTGGGTCAGTCCCAATGCCAACCCCTATTCCAACTCCATATCAAAAACAGAGCCTAGAGGTTTATAAAATATTAGTTAATGTTGCCGTCCAGCTTGTAAGAAGGGAAAATGCCATTTAAATCCCTCTGAATATACAAAAGGACAATTCAGGAACTCAAACTTTCAAAAGGACCATGAAGGAACTAGGATTTAGTTAACATTTTAAAATTGTGTGAAAAGACAAAATTGTCCTAATCATAAAACAGAAATTACTAACTACCCTTACACCCATCTGTTTTATGATTAGGGCAATTTTGTCTTTTTACACAATTTTAAAATGTCAACTAGGTCCTAGTTCCTTCATGGTCCTTTTGAAAGTTTGAGTTCCTGAATTGTCATGTTGTATATTCGAAGGGATTTAAATGACATTTTCCCTTGTAAGAACTTCTATTAGAAAAATGGAGTATAAAGTTAGAGAAACCGTCAAATCTGAAAACTTCTTTTACACTGAAAGATAAATTTATTCCAAATCCACCTGCTTGCAAAATGGATTTAGTTCCAATAAAATTAAATATTTTTCTCAAAGATAATTGGAAATGTCAAATAATCGCTTTACTTTATTTGAATTAAAATAAGATACTATACCTTTTTTTTTATAACAAAATTTTAGGAAGGGGTTTGGGCTCAACCCAATCCAAGGGCAGGGCACCTAACTCATAATCCACTGGGGCCTGTCCCTGTGGGTTCTGGAGCATGACCAGCAAGCCCTTTATGTCTGTCCACACAGGTAGGTTACTCCCAGCTTCACTTAGCTACGGAGATGCCTCCCTAAGCGCCGCGATGGAGACACAACAAAGTGTCACTCCCCAGGATCGAACTCGCGACGTGGTGGTCAACCCGACGCTCATTGTTCAATCCCTTCGCCACTGAACCCACGGACGATGGGTTAAGATACTATACCTTTACATTTAGGGTCTGTTGGTACTAGAGGAGAGGAGGGAAAATTTTTGTGACATGAATTTATAAAAATTTGAAAAAGAGGGGTTGGAAATTCTATATATATATATATATATATATATATATATATATATATATATATATATATATATATATAAAATCTTATATTTAAGATCTTATCTTTATTAAAATATCACAACCCCAGTTTTTTACTATTTGAAAATTCATCTTACAAAAAATTTTCTTCCGCTCCTTTCCCCTCCAAATCCCTTGTACCAAACAGACTCGGTGAAGAGCTAGATGATAAGCTTACTTTGATGTTAAACGCAAAACCTCAATTATTGGATATCCAAATTTAAAAGTTCTTTTGAAACAATCCATATCAATTGTCTGACAAATCTTGAATTTGTATGGTTTAATATGCTTAATTTGAGGCAATTAACCTGATTGAGATGCAATGTTTATCCAATTGTGTTTATTTAATATTTAAGATCATTAGGTGTAATTACTCCCATTTTCAATTATAATTGACAAATACTTTGGTTATATTTAGGAAGTCATTGATAGAGGTTTGTGTCACTTGACATTTTCATGGCCTCACTTAGCAGAAGTTAGGGGAAAATAACGATAATACTATATTCGCCCCCTATCAAAATTATCTGTGACCATTTTAGCACCCCTAAATTGTTATATATTTTGAGTGCATTTGTATAATTGTAGGGAACGAAATATGCACAATTTCCCTTACAATTAGATTATATATATCGGAAATGTGATACTTTAAATTAAACTTTAGTTTCATAAATTCAAGCCTTTATTTGCACAAAGACTTTAACAACAACAATGAAAAAGTTTTATCCTATTAAGAGCAGCCGGTTGCATAAATTGCTTTGTCATTATACTTCATCAATAACTAAATCATCATATAAATGATTGATCGAAAGGTTTGCTCAATAAATTTGCTAATATGTGTTTTTCTCTCATTTTATTATCATCACCCCATCCAAGATGTGTTTTTTCTCATCCCGCTTTTGTTTATCTTACGCCTGTCTTTTCCAATAAGCATCAATATAAAAGTAAGTTAACAATAGTGTAGTACAAATAGTTATTGGGTACCTTACAAACTGGTAATATAGGGAATCAATGCTAAATTAAAGGACCAAGACCCTTGTATCTCAGTGGTATGACATCTCCCCTTTAGGTGGGAGGTTGCGGGTTCGATCCCGCTTGTAACCTCAAGCCGTTAGTGCTTGCCCCTTTAAATAAAAAAAAACTAAATTAAAGGGATTTGGTTATTATTTTGATAAAATATTAATTTAGTGCATGACTTAGAGATCTAATGAAAAATATCTTAATGTGTAAAAAATTTCATGTAGCAAAGAAAATGAAAAGATTGATAGTTTTCATCATCATTATTATGTTACAAAAATTGCTATCCACCCGGAAGTATATTATAAAAAGATCAATAATCAACATCATCATCATTAAAAAAATTCTAATAAGATCAATGATACCACAAAATAGTAGCATGTTACATCCTATTTTATCTCTTCTACCGTTCTTCATCAAATGCAAACGTGGGCCATTTGGAGAAAAAGAGATCCATAGGCCTTGATTTGATCAAATGATATGGGCCCAGTAAGGCAGAGGTAGGAGTTTTTTATATGGAATGATTGACCAAAAGTTGTACATACAAAAAAGGGCAGCAACAAACGGGATACATTGAGAGAGACTTCATCATAATTCACTTGGTGCAGACGCGTGAAAGAGAGGGTAAGGCAGCGGCACACTTGAGGAGACTTGAAGAGGTAGAGAGCGGTGAATATTGAGAAAAAAGTCCAATCCGCAACCGTATCCGATTATGGGGTTAAATAGTGTGGGTTGTGCAACTTGAAGGATTGTAAAACCTTAACTATAACCCAGAATAGCAGGTTCGTGGGTTAGCCACTTTTTTTAATTATTTTTTTATTTTAAAATTTCAAAAAATACTGCATAAAATTTTTGGGAAAATTAATTATAGATCCCTAGTAAGGGACATAATATGGAAAAAGTCCCACAAATTGAAAAATTAAAGTAGAGTCCCAACGTTTCAAAATAATTAAAGTAGAGTCCCAAGGAACTCTACTTTAATTATTTTGAAAATGCGGGCCCCACAATAAATAATAAAATAATTTCACAATAAAGGAGAGAGGAGAGAGGGTGGGATTATTTTATTATTTATTGTGGGGCCCACATTTTCAAAATAATTAAAGTAGAGTCCCTTGGGACTACTTTAATTATTTTGAAAAGTTGGGACTCTACTTTATTTTTTTCAATTTTTGAGACTTTTTCCATATTATGTCCCTTACCAGGGACCTATAATTAATTTTCCCTAAAATTTTTAATAAACAAAAATAGATCAACATGCATAAACTAAAGTAAAATACGTCAAATATAATGATAATATAAGTGTATCAACTCGTGTATGGAGAGCCCTTTTTCAAATTAACAAAGATTTGCTGCCCTTTTCTGTACAACTTTTAGTCAATTTGAAAATCCCAAATAAATCCCTCTGAATACCAAAAGGACAAGTGAGGAACCTAAACTTCCAAAAGGACCATGAAGGAATCAGCACCAATATGTCATTTTAAAATTTTGCGAAAAGACAAAATTGCCCCATCCTAAAACACAAATTCCTACCCACCCTAACACCCACCCTCTTCTCGCAATTTGTGTTTTTGGGTATTCATAGGGACTTATTTGGGATTTTCCCATTTGCTTTTATACGCTGAAAAATCGAGTAAACGTACAACATCGCCAGGGGCTTAATTGCACCGAGCTGCCGGAGAGAAGACAGAATGAGTGTGCCTGGCTCTCCGCTTCCGCACTGGTGACAAGCCACCCGCAAAAATTAGTAGAAGGAGTGATCTCAAAGTTCTCTCTTTGGTAGGATCATTTGTTGAGATTTCAAGACTAATCTGTTATCTTCCTGTGATCAAGTTGAGACGGCATATTTTTACAGTTAACTCCTTGTTTGTTTGAACAGCGTTGCTTGAATATGGAATGGCATGTCTTCATCTCCCGAATGCATGCAAGCAATTCTTTTTCCATGTTTAATTCACTGGGAAGATCATTTCTTTCAACTAGTTCTGTGAGCAAACGGAAATGTCTGTGGGATGGACTTTCTTTGGATTTTCTGGGGTTTGACGGAGCTTACGTCAAAAAACTCTGCTCACGCTATAGTATATATTTTGTGAATATTCTAGTTATTAAAATATCTCCTTAAGTGGCCCGCATATTCGATACATTAAGTTGTTTAGGGTAATTATGACCATAGTATTATTATTAATTTTGATGGAAAGTTATAATAATAAAGTTATACCTTTTAAACAATACACACATGTCTCAAAAGTGAAAAGACATGTTCATTCATGTATTTGTTTATAAATAGGAGGTTCCCTTACTGGAGAAGACAACCAAAAACAGACAATCATTGTGTCTCTCTACCAATAAGAAGATTCCTCTATTTCTTTTATTTATGTTTCATGTGGTTCAAGAGAAGCAATTGGTTCATGGATTCTTCCTACAGATTAAATAGCAATGGCGAGAAGTATTTATGATTTAAGTCTTCCGCTGTTTACTCTGTAATTGATAGAAATCTTGTATGCATGTTTTGCTTTAAATATAGGGTTTCTCCAACATCTCTAAGTTCTATAGCATCCATTTAGACGTCCAACATGCAGTGTTGCACTTTTTGTGTTATTCGGATTTTATTTTCTTGCTGGTTTGTTTTTCTTTCTTTCATGTTTCTATATAGGTTTTATCTTTTTGGTGAAAGAAAACAGAGCCTTATTATGCCTTATGGTGCCTTATGGTAGCCTTTTCCTATGGATAATGCATTATGATCAGCTTCATGTGATATTAGCAGCTTCAAACATTCACAAGAGTGTAGACCTCGTGAAGAAACTATGTTGGCTCTTTGTGGTGGCTTGCCTCTGCAGACGTGCAAGGTGTGGCTTCATGACTGATTGAAGTGCTTGAAGTTAATGTCAAATCCTTATTATTCAGAATCACACAATCAGGCGTCCATGTTGATCGCTTGTAGGATGGGCTATGGGCTCTTACCTCAAAAGGCAGCTATGAAAAGCACATTCTTCCAACCTGCTTTCCATTATCCAATAGTTATTTACATGTTCTTTATATTAATGTTATAGACCCATCTTTTGATGATAAAAAAAATGTTATAGACCCATCAATATTTGGATTGTATTCCTTTAACTTTTTGGAGCAAAGGAATTGTATTGAATCCAAAAAATTGCAGGTACAACTGTGTAGCATAGGGCAAAACAAAGAACCCAGGCTAGATAAAGAGCTAGCTGAAGCTAAGACTTTAGGAAGGAGAAGCTTAAGCTAAATCTATGAGTCTAATCTCTACAAAAAAGTTTCCAGACTCAAGAAAGCATTTGTGGTGTGACGGGCTGAAGCTCTAATCTGGTGGAACAAACAATCATCTGTGGTGACAATGACATTGAAGATGAGGTTGTTTCTAGCTGACCACAGCTTCCAACAAGTAATGAAGATTCCCGATTTCCAATTGTATTCCTTTATCTTAGTTGTTATATTTAGAATGGGAAAAATATAAATACTTTGAATAACTTTGTTTTATTTTAATATATTGTCTTTTTATCAAAAAAAATCTAGAGCAAAAAGGCAAAAGTCCAGCTGTCCAAAGGGCCCGTGAAAGTTATTGTCTAAGGTCGTGAATACATTATTTGTGTGTATTCAAATCGGAAGTTGTAATAAATAAAAAAAGTAAAATCCTACTCAATGAAATGTAGAATTTTCTTTTGGCCAACAATGAAATGTAGAATTTTCAAAGTCAACTACCTAGTGCTTTTTAATTTGTACATATACATATCGGGTTGGTTTGGTATAGTAAAAGGATGAGGAAAATTTTGTCCAAAAAAAGATGAGGAGAACTTTTTTTGGTTAATAAAGATGAGGAGAACTTTAACCTAAAAAAGTTAGGGTAATTTTTTTTTAAAAAATAACAATTGTGCTATATTTTAATTTAACTAAACTCAATGATGTAATGTTTGGTATATAAAAACCATGAAAAAAAATCAATATTTTAAAGTTGAACAAAAAAACGTTGAGAAGAAAAAATTTGTCGTCATATAATCTAGATGCTATTACTTTTTATGTCAGCATCTATATTGTACTACTTTTATTTATGGGAAATTTAATTAGAGGTCCCTCACAAGGGAGTTAATACTGGAAAAGTCCAAAAAGTTGAAAATATTAATGTAGGGTCCCAAGGGACCTCACATTAATATATTTGAAAAGTGAAAAGACAGTTTTACCCCTAGCCTTAAAAAAAAATTACCCCCCACCCCCACCCTCCTCCCTCACCCAACCCCCCCCCCACCCTCCTCCCTCACACCCTCTGCCCCCCCCCACCCCACCCTCCTCCCTCAGCCCTCCACCCTCCTCCCTCCTCCCCCCACCCCCACCCCCTCCCCTCCCTCACGCCCCCTCCCTCCTCCCTCCCACCCTCCACGCCCCCCACCCCTTCTCCTCCCTCACGCCCCCACCCCACACCTCCTCCCCACCCCCACCCCACCCCCACCCACACCCTCCCTCCTCCCCACGCCCTCCAGCCGCCCCCCTCCAGCTCGGCCCCCACCCCCACCCTCCCCCTTCCAGCCCGCCCCCCACCCCTACCCTCCTCCCTCCACGCCCGAGTGGGAGTGGGGGTTGGGGGCGTGGAGGGAGGAAGGTAGGGGTGGGGGGCGGGCTGGAAGGGGGAGGGTGGGGGTGGGGGCCGAGCTGGAGGGGGGCGGCTGGAGGGCGTGGGGAGGAGGGAGGGTGTGGGTGGGGGTGGGGTGGGGGTGGGGGAGGAGGTGTGGGGTGGGGGGCGTGAGGGAGGAGAAGGGGTGGGGGGGGCGTGGAGGGTGGGAGGGAGGAGGGAGGGGGCGTGAGGGAGGGGAGGGGGTGGGGGTGGGGGGAGGAGGGAGGAGGGTGGAGGGCTGAGGGAGGAGGGTGGGGTGGGGGGGCAGAGGGTGTGAGGGAGGAGGGTGGGGGTGGGGGGGTTGGGTGAGGGAGGAGGGTGGGGGTGGGGGGTAATTTTTTTTTAAGGCTAGGGGTAAAACTGTCTTTTCACTTTTCAAATATATTAATGTGAGGTCCCTTGGGACCCTACATTAATATTTTCAACTTTTGGGACTTTTCCAGTATTAACTCCCTTGTGAGGGACCTCTAATTAATTATCCCTTTATTTATTTATAAAAGATTATTTGTGAGGGAAAATTAGTGTGTATACAATATGCAAAACACACACACACCACAAAGTATATTTAAACAAGGTAGTACATATTAAATAAAGCTGTCATATTATTATGTGTTCTATTCCCGTTTTTATTAATTTACACGATATAATAGCAGTTGTCAGATAAACTGAACGACTTAACTTTTTTGATCGACTTAATTAAAACATTGGGATCTACGTCAATAGTTAAAAAAGCTATCAACTGAAAGAGTTATAAGTCTGTTTTTTTATACTAGTTATATGTCTCCATTTAAACCTAAAATTTGCTAGACTTTTACTAGTTATAAGTACTAATTACTAATTCTTATTTACCAATGAGAAAATCTAAATGATTTAAATTTATTGAAAAAATTAAATGATTTCCAATAGTTTTTTAACAACTATATTAAAGTCTAACTTTCCATTTTCTATCGCAACTACATGTCTACATGAAAAGTTTTGCTCAGGTTGCATTGTAGCCAATTGGGTCAGCAGAACCATCGCTTTAATTACTTTGTTTTGAATTGCAATAATATTATAAAAATAAAAAGGTCAAACGCCAAGCTTTACATTGTTGAATTTGAACCAAGCAACACTTTAGAAAAGCAGCAAATTGCAACCACAATGACGCTATCACAATTTGTTAAATTGCAATCGTCAACATAACTAATTAAAATGTCAACCTATGTATTGCCGGCGAGCGTAAATAGTTGTTAATAAATCATGAAGATTCAATTTTAGAAAAGTCATCCAATCATCTTTCTTTTAAAAAAAATTGACAATCGAGTATTTGAAATCATGTTGAATATCAACTAATTTGAAATCACGATGCACATTGCTGCGGTAAAATTGCACGTTAAAACTTTCAAATTTAAAATTAAAATTTTGAATATCCTCTTTTTAAATAAGTAATATTGCCTCAAAAAAATTTTAGAAGTAATATCTCTTAAAATTATTAAAAGGGAATATTTTCATTTACCATTAAAATATTAATAAATAAATAAGTATTAATTTCTTAATGTTCAAAATTAATTTTATAATGGAATATGACAATACTATTAGGTTTTAAAACTTTCAGTACAATTTCAAACCCACAAAAACATTTGAGACAAAATAACTTATAAGTGAATACTTTCAAGATTAATACTACCTCCGATCCTAAATATATGGCCTAATTGACTTTTTTTTGGAAAGATTAAGGTTGCGAAATAGGTTATTAAATGATAATATATTTGATATATTTTTAGATTATCCATTAGTTAATAGGTAAAATAAACTAGTTTAAGGAAAAAAATTAGGTAAATCAATTTATAATTAACTTATTTTGCTTTTTTAAGGATTTTCTAGAAAAAGTCAATTAGGTCTTATATTTAGGACCGGAGGGAGTATGTTCTTAATTAAACCCTTTTTAGTTTAAAACCTTTTTAAAAATGGACATTCTTTATTTAATTTTAAAGTTAACACTATTCTCATTAAAATTATATTTTCAAAAGAAAACGTAAAAAACAATTGTCGTCCATTAATTTGATTTTTGTGTTTATCACCTCTAGGAGTTGTTTGGTACATTTGCAAGGATAAGACAGGGAGAAAATAACTTTAACAATTAAAGTGGACTATGAGTTTGGGAAAAAACCGCAGAAAAAGGTTCAAAATATATAATGAGGTTTAGGTAAAACAAATTCTAAAAAAGAAATAAAATGGACCATCGTATCATTTTTTAAGTATAAAAAATATCAAATTATAATTATTTTTTTGATCATTTTTTCTGGTGTTTTCCCTAAGAGTTTTCAATTAATTTTACATTACTATTTACTTTTCTTTAATAAAATCAATTCATGGACTAAAACCATAAATGAATGAAAGTTTAAGAATTCAAACTTACATTCATCTTTTAATAAAATTTTACAACCAAAGTTTTTAAATATTTTGAATTCAACTCAAAAAATTAATTCTTCTTTCTCTCTTCTCATACCAAATAGCCATTAAAAAGAGAGACTTGTTACTTAATACTCCCTCCATTCCTAAATATAAGATCACTTTGGCTAATTTGAAGAGATTAAGGAAGACTTTCCAATGAATTAGGATTACATGATCTTCCCAAAAAATCTCTCATTTAAATTTAAAAGACAAATAGGGGTAATTTGAACCAAAATTGAGATAAAATAGAAAGTGATCTTATATTTAGGAAGTTATCCACTTCCCAAAGTGATCTTATATTTAGGAACAGATGGAGTATATAATACTCACTATCTCGTATTCTTATAAGCTATAATGACGGGAACCAAATACTAATTTTCACCTTAAAATAACAAAAATATCATCTTAATCAAGTCAAATATAATATTTGATCAACCACGTACACATATACAGATCATATAAAGCAATGTGAAAGCCGCACATGAAGCATCATTTGACTAGAAACTTGGTATCTACCTCAATTTTAAATATGGCTCACGTGATGATCATTTGACTTTAATCATCCTCTAATAAATATTCCAAAGACGCAGAGATGATAGTTTATTCTTGTAACACAACTTTTAATTTGATTCATTATTCCCATATTAGCATATACACTACAATAGAAATATTCAATTAACAAAGAAAATTTTTCCTTGACTTATTATCCACGGATTTCCGACGGAAAGTCCGTCAGAAATTAGACACAGAAAAACTTCTATTAGTAATTACTAACAAATATGCCCATGGAAATTCTATCCGATATTTTACACACAGGTTTTTCGTTGCTAATTTATTAGTTATTTTATAGATAACATTGTAAGTTAATTTATATTAAAAATTTATAAGAAAATTAATTGATAAATCATATATTATAAATATTAATATATATATATATATATATATATATATATATATTTGTTACATATTTAATTTTGAATTTGTATAAAATAATATGTTATTTATTAACAAATAACATATAATTTATTGAGAGTTTTTTATGAAAGGTTTACCTCCTAGCATGACTATTGATAGAACACAATGATGTCGTGTGATCCATGTAGCCGACCCCATTTAGTTGAGATAAGGTTTATGTTGTTGTTGTTATTTATTAACAAATATTAGTAAAAATAAAAAAAATATAATTTAATAATATATAATATAATAAAAATTAAATTATATTAACTGCAAGTACTCAAGAAGAAATTCCTAAATGCATGCTTTTTGCGGATGATATCGTCCTTTTAGGAGACTCAAAAGGAGAAATTAATCAGAAACTTGAGTTATGAAGGATGACTTTAGAGTTAAAGGGTTTTCGTCTAAGTAGGGGCAAAACAGAATATATGCATTGTTGCTTTGATGATACACAAACCCATGAGGATACATAAATTAAATTGGGAAACCGGACTATACAACAGGTGGACAAGTTTAGGTATTTGGGATCAATTATACAGAAAGATTGTGCAGTTGACAGCGACGTTAATAATAGAATTCAGGCTGGTTGGGTTAAACGGAGAAAAGCTACTGGGATTATATGTGATCGTAAAGTCGAAGATGAGATAAAATGGAAGTTTTATAGGACAGCCATTAGACCTGCGATGTTATATGGTAGTGAATGTTGGGCTCTTAAAAAGAAACATGAACAAAAGTTGGAGGTGGCAGAGATGAGAATGTTGAGATGGATGTGTGGTCATACAATAAAAGATAGGATATACAATGATCATATTCGCCGACGAGTTGGGGTAACATCAATTGCGGAGAAAATGGTAGAAAGTCGCTTGAGGTGGTTTGGCCACGTTCAAAGAAGAGAATTAGGTGAACCAGTACGAATAGTGGATCAAATGGTTTGGAGTCCTATAAGAGAGGGAGAGGAAGACCGAAGAGAACCTTTAACGACATTATCCAACGAGACCTTTTGATCAAAAATATATCACCAAACATGACAACTGACCGAGCACAATGGCGTCGTGTGATTCATGTAGCCGACCCCGCCTAGTTGGGATAAGGCTTTGTTGTTGTTGTTGTTGTAATATAATAAAAATTAAAAAGTTCATATAATAAAATGAATTCATAAAAAATCATATTTATTATAAATATAAAATAAAAATACAAAATATAATATTATTATTTAAAAAATAAAATATAATGTAATATATATAAATATAAAAGAATATTTATATAAAAATACTATCACTACTAGTATGTGAATTATAATAACAACGTAAACCTTATCCCACTTAAGTGGGGTCGGCTACATGGATCACACGACGCCATTTTGCTATGTCCCTAGTCATTCCTGGAGATAAACTTTTCACTAACATATCTCTTTGAATAACTTCATCAAGAGTTCTCTTTGGTCTCCCTCTATTTCTTATATACGGCTCCCTTACCATCTGCTCCACCATTCTTACTGGCTCATCTAATTCTTGAACATGTCCATACCACCTTAAACGATAATCTCTCATTTTCTCTGAAATTGGTGCTACCCCAACTCTTTCACGAATGTGATCATTACGAATCCTATCTTTTAGTGTATACCCACTCATCCCTCTCAACATTTTCATCTTTGTCACATCCATCTTATGTTCTTGTTGTTTTTTTTATTTGCCCATCATTCACGGTTTACATTAATTGTTTCCTCTTCAATTACCATTTTTATCGATAATAATCTGTCTCAACTTCTATAAACTTTCAACCACATTCTTCTTTCATACTTCATCCACAATTATACTTACACCATTCTTACGACTCACTTTACCAGTGTACCAAAGTTTATAACCATTAATATCCTTAGTCTTTTCACCTACCCATTTAGTCTCTTGTAGACATAAAATGTTTATCTTTCTATCCCTCATCACACCTATTATCTCCCAAGCTTTGCCTTTTAAGGTTCCAATATTCCACGAGTATGTGAATTATATATATTAATAATTGACAAATATTGCATAATATATTAATTAAAATATTAACATATTTATCAAAACAAAATGACAAATATATATATATATATATATATATATATATATATATATATATATATATATATATATATATATATAAAAGATCGAATGTAATTATTATATTGGCAGTTTATATTTTTTAAATATAATAGTTTATTATAATAGTACTTCAGAGAATTCTTGAGTGGCAATACATGGTGGACTGTAGGCGGGTCGCCGGCCCGGCGATATGCTACGCGCGTTGCTACGTATATAATACTCACTTCGGTCCTAAATATAAAACCTAATTGACTTTTCTAGAAAATCCTTAAAAAAGCAAAATAAGTTAATTATAAATTGATTTACCTAATTTTTTTCCTTAAACTAGTTTATTTTACCTATAAACTAATGGATAATCTAAACATATATTAAATATATCATCATTTGATAACTTATTTCGCAACCTTAATCTCTAAAAAAAAAGTCAATTAAGTCCTATATTTAGGACCGGAGGTAGTACTTGATTTCAAATAATTTTTATGTTTTTTTTCGTAGCGATAGTAGCAGAGAAGCAATAAAGCTCACTTCCATATCCTTTTAATCTACTCGACCAATAAAAAAAAACCTTTTAATCTAACACTAATAACGAAATTATATACATAAAAAAATACTAGTTTAAGATAGTAAAACGGTAAGAGAAAATTCATAATAATTTTCCTAACAAAACAACTTAATTCTAAAGAGGGAATGAGCAACTATCAAAAAAAAAAAAAGAGGGAATGAGCAAGTAATTAATCAGTACAAATGATATTAACTAGTAATTAATGGAGACAAAAACATTGTACTAAATTTCAAATTAGCTTTGGTAGCCTATTTCTCACCCTTTCAGAATTCTCTTCTAGATACTCAACTGGTGGACTGCATATATATGTGTGTGTGCCAGTGTGTGTGCTTCATTTCTTGAGGATCTATGCATCACTATTTCCCATGAGGCTTTCTTTCTCTCCAATTTTATATTTTCTTTTGTCACTCTCATATGCAGCAACCTTTTTCATCGCTTCTAGTGAAGCGATTTTCAAGGATGGCTTGAAAAACTCAATTGTGTACAAACTTCCCAGTGCTGAAGGCCCTGAAAGTTTCACCTTTGACTGTAAAGGTAAAGGGCCATATACTAGTTTATCAGATGGTAGAATTCTCAAATGGCAACGATATCACAAAAAATGGGTTGAATTCGCTGTCACATCACCAAACAGGTATGATCTATCTCAAATTTATAAAATAAGATCAAGCTATATATTCATAACTATACTGGGTTTTAATTTCCTAGCTTATTATGTAGAAGTTTGTGTTTCTTAGTTTGAAATCTCAGCTTTTTCTACCTATAAGTATGTTTATATGTTTGATTATAGGGATAGGAAACTATGTGATGGATCAACAGATCCTAAAAAGGAGCATATTTGTGGGAGGCCATTGGGGCTCAAATTTGACAGGAAAACATGTAATCTTTATATAGCAGATGCATATTTTGGCCTCTTAATGGTTGGACCTAGAGGGGGTGTGGCTAAACAACTAGCTGCTTCTGCTTCTCATGGTGGTGCTCCCTTCAAGTTCCTTAATGGCTTAGATGTTGATGACCAAACTGGTGTGGTTTATTTCTCTGAAAGCAGCACTGTATATCAAAGAAGGTACTTTTTCTTTTTTGTGTTTTCATGTTTTGAACCTTCATAGCTATAGGATGAGTTCCATTCCAGGAAATATCACCACGAGTACTAAAGGTGTGGTTTAAAAGTTAAAACGCTCTCATTATCAATTGTCCGGGTTTAATTTTTAGAATAAATTTTTCATTAGGATTCGTGCTCCTCATAACTCCGATAAGATTATGTTAAGATGTGATAGTCTTTATTTCTCTTGACATCTATGACGTTAAAAAAGGCATAATTTATATTAAAAGTATGTGAATAATTACCATGAGTTATATGATCATAAAATAGAATATGGTTAAAATTAAAGGTCACCTTACTTGGTATAATATACTCCCTCCGGTCCCTAATGTAAGAGCTAGCCGTCAAAAAAACGCTTCTTAAGAAAACATGTGAATGTTAGTTGGGTGTCTGGAGTTAATGCTTATTTTCCAAAATTACCCATATTTTTTATGGTACTTTTAAGAGAGAGAAATACATAAGCATTAATAAATATGAAAGAGAGTTAGGGGTAAAGTAGGAAAAAATGCATTAAATGAGGAGAGAATATGGGGTGAGCTCTTACATTAGGGACCAAAACCATTCAAATTTTGGGCTCTTACATTAGGGACCGGAGGGAGTAATAATTTTTATCACTATTGACGAAGAATTTAAAAAAAATTCTTGGTCAACAAAATCATGCATCTTGTTAAATATTAGGATGCACATTATCCTAGATTAATGTAACCTTGGATGTATTTGGTCATGGATGATGCAATGTTTTTCAATAAATTAATGCTTTCACACATAAGGGAGTGAGAAGAGAGAATGATAAGGTATTATTTTGTTTTATATATTTCTAATACCTTCCATTTGATTCAGCAATCAATCTAATTTTAATTAAGTTTCCTCTTTTATTTGTTTTAGGGAAGTTCAAAAGATATTCCAAACAGGGGATAAAACAGGAAGGTTGTTGAAATATGATCCCAATACTAAGAAAGTTGAGATCTTACTCCAAGGCTTGGCATTTGCAAATGGTGTTTCTGTGAACAAGGATGGCTCATTCCTTCTACTAGCAGAAACAAGTTCAGGAAAGTTTAGCAAGTTTTGGCTCAAAGGCTCAAAGACTCACACTTCAGGATTGTTTGCAACACTTAAAAGGCGACCAGATAACATCAAGAGAAACAAAAATGGAGATTTTTGGGTGGGTTTGAACAGTAATAGAACATCATCTGGAAATAGTAATAACACAAGGTTAGGGGATGACCCTGTGGGAGTAAAGTTTGATGAGAAGGGAAAGGCTTTGGTGGTTTTGGATGGAAGAGGAGGTTCACTACTTGAATCTCTGAGCGAAGTGGAAGAACATTATGGGAAATTATGGGTTGGCTCTGCCATCAAACCTTATGTTGTGGTTGTTAAGAAATACTAATTATATTTATGGACTTACTTTGAATTTGATAAGTGTTCACATTGAACCAGAATCTTACAATAAATGTTCACCATGAACTTGTTATATTTGATTGTTCTAATTGGGCTGGGTCTGGGTACTGTGGAAATTGAATTAAAATTTAGCCACATGACTGCAAACCTTTTTTTGGAAAGACTTTTTAACCTTTTTTTTCTTGTTAAATTCCTGTTGGATCGTCCAATGTGTTTTTGACTTTTTTCTCTTCCCACTTTTATTGCTGTTTCTAAGCATCGATATAAATGTGAGTGACCAGCAGGGTCTAGAATAAAAGGCACACCATCACAACGTGAGATGGAGATGTACCTATATTTAGTATCTAGCCAAGTGGCCATGGTTTTCAATAGGAGGATCTAGTGCTAACATTTATAACTTAATATAAATATATATATATATATATATATATATATATATATATATATATATATATATATGTTTATGTGTGTGTCTGGGGGTAATAAAGTTTTTAAAATAAGAAAGAATCTGACAAAGCCCATGACCCCTCCCTTTGATTGAACAAAACACAAGTGAAAGAAGCAAACACTTGATTATGGGCCTGGCGGGTCTGTGATCAGGCCCAAATAATTGTTCTTAAATAGATTCGGCCTCTTCAAAAGTTCTACCTACTCAAGTTGCTTAGCTTCAGTTAAAAAAAAAATGTTGCTTAGCCCGCCAACCCAACTGAAGGTGACAAATTAATCACCTACCCAAGTTGCTTAGCTTCAGTTCAAATTTATCACCTACTTGTGTTTAATTTAGACTGGCTGAATGCCTAAAGGTCAAACACAAAAAGACTTGCTAAATGCCTTTCTGCAAAGGTGTGGGCTGAACAAACTCATACCATTCAACACAGTTCCAAACTTAACAGGGTTGAACAGAAATTGAATACTAGTGCGATGTCAAGTGAGGAAAGAAATTACAGACTGAATAGCGGCTGTGAAATTAAATACTACCTCCGGTTCTAAATATAGGACCTAATTGATTTTTTTTCGGAGAGATTAAGGTTGCGAAATAGGTTATTAAATGATGACATATTTGATATATTTTTAGATTATCCATTAGTTTGTAGGTAAAATAAACTAGTTTAAGAGAAAAAATTAGGTAAATCAATTTATAATTAACTTATTTTGTTTTTTTAAGGATTTTCTAGAAAAAGTCAATTAGGTTATATTTAAGACCGGAGGGAGTACTTCTCTAACTCTTTCTGATTTTAAAAAGTGTTATGGGACATTATTGCTTTGATGTTTTTTCTTCAAAGTAACACTGAGTATCTGGAAATACTTTCAAAGAAATGTTGCCCTAAAATAGTGAAATTTACAAAATCATATCAATATTTTGCTGCGTTAACGAATCCAAATGGTAAGCTATTACATCCTTTGGTGGAGCAACTCAAAATATATAATAGGCACACCAACTAATGTGGGAAAATTCTCATTCAATGTGAATTAGAAGAATGGAAAATATGATGAAAGGGAGTAATTTAATTTGTAAAGTGAAAAAAGTTTTTAAAAATTATCAAAAGCTTGATCTCAGAGATGATGAGAATTATGTTTCTAGCTTGTCTCCAATGCTATGTCCAAATTTGTTGGCAGCAAGCAACATTAACAAAAAAATAGAATTGATTTCAGTAGTATCCGACCCTAGTGTTGTTCCATAACTACAGTAGATAAGACATTGCACTGCTCATGATTAAACAGACCATTTATGTAAAAATATGGGTAATGACCTATTTTATCCTTCAAGTAACCACCTTGAACTATTGGGCACCCTAAACTAACATGGGTACAATTTTACCCTTGAAGTAACCAAAGTGGTCCAATTTTACCCCTTAGCGAATGTAATGTTGAAACGTGGAATGTGTAATGTTGACATGTGGACGACACGTGTCAACGTTACATTCGCCAGAGGGTAAAATTGGACCACTTTGGTTACTTCAAAAGTAAAATTGTACTCGGTGTTAGTTTATAGTGCCCAGTGGTTCAGGGTGGTTACTTGAAGGGCAAAATAGAGTCATTGCCCTAAAAATAAAGAGTAGAATTAAGGAAGATTTGTCTCTCAAACTTTCACTCTTAAACACCGTCAGTTTTAATTTTTTCATACATACACCACACTTCAGTATAGAGTCCTATATCTTCCAAAATATTGGACAGCTTGCAGCTTTTAAAATTTGATTACTAAATGTCATAAAAAGTTCTAATTCAATCAGTTTCCAATATGCTTCAGTGTAATGAGTCATGAATGGTTGTTTTAAAATAATAAAATTGACTTAAAATATCAGTTTTCACATCAACGTCCCATTCACTATAAAAGCCAATATATAATAATGAATAGAAATCTCAATGTTTGATCCATTGAAGGCTAGCGCTTTCAATATTTTCTTTGTAATAAGTGATATTTAAATTTTTATTATTAAAACTTGCCCAATAATCTATAGTTTTCTCACACATTTATATATACAAATATTCTAGAATATATAAATTAAACTCCCACCAATTGGTAGAGAATTAACATATTTGAATTATGATCGATAGGGAAAGAAGCACACAATTTTTCTTAATTTTCTCCTTTTCACCTTTTTACAACCTAAAGGAGAAATTAATCTAACTAACCTATATCAACCATAACAAGCAAAAAAAAAAACAAGAAACTAATTAAGCTGTGGTCCAGAATACCCGTTCATCAGTGGCATACTTCTTCAATGGTGCGTGTTAATTAGAAGCAGCACACCTTATTGGGCAAAGAACCCTTGAAGGGTTTAACAATAAGAGAGAAGTGTATATAGCACAAATCAATATATCGTGTGCAATCGGAAAAGTATAAACATGCAAAAATATTTATATTTCAAATAATGCAAATCATAAACCATATCCCACCACCAACAACGTAACTATATCATGATAATTTGACTGAAATTTACTTGAGAAAATCAGGGAATTGGACGTTGGGAAGATCCTCCATGGTAATATCATTGATCCAATTATACTTCTCCATGAAAGGATTGGCCAAACAATCTGGTGGGTAGTCATCAATACAATCGTCCCAAACATTCCTACTTTCCACATCCCTCATTACCTCCCATAAACAGCTGTTACATTTAAAGCCTGCACCAAAACTTATCATGAACACCCTATCCCCTTTCTTCAACCTCTTCTTCGCCTCCATGTACCCTAACACATACCACAAACTACTTGCCGATGTGTTTCCAAATCGGTGCAATGTCATCCTTGCAGGCTCCAAGTCATACTCTCTCAGATCTAAGCTCATGCCAATGCCATCAATAACCGCTCTACCTCCAGTATGGAGGCAAAAATGATCCACACCAGTTTTGAAGTTTAAAGGAGATTTTGTCCTGCTGCCACCTGATGACAAATTTGGTGGCGAACTTCCTATGATATTGACCTTCTTGATTAAGGACACAACCATGAACCTTAATAACTCCCTCATGGGCAAAATCTTAGGTGAGATTACCCTAAGATTGTCCACAAAAGCTTTTGTGGCCGCCTTAGGGAGAGTCTTATCCAAGTGAAATCCTAGCCTTCCTTGGTCATCCTCCTTTTGAATGCAACACTTGTATGATTCCTCTCTTGAACCATGATGTGTCCTAACAAGACACTTTAGCTTAAACATAACTTTAGGCTTTAAGGATCTTTTGTTGGTAAGCAAAATAGCACATCCTCCTGAACGAAACAAGCAATTTGCTAGCACCATGGATTTGTCATTACCAGAATACCAATTAGGGCTTAGTGACTCAGAAGTGACCAAAAGAGCGTACTTGTTCTTATGTGTCTTGAAAATATTCTTAATAATGTCAAGAGAAATGAGGCTAGCACTACAACCCATACCAGTGAGGTTGTAAACCTTAATGTCCTCCCTCATTTTGTAATGATTAATGATTCTAGAGGATAAGGAAGGAAGAGAAGCAAACATTGAGACGTTGACTACAAGGATATCTATTTCTGAGGGAGAAATGGATGACCTTTTGAGGAGTTTGGAAATGGAGTCATGGAAAAACTCATCCATCTCGGAGAAACCATCGGCGAGAGTAGGCAAAGCTTCACGGCCCGATAAGACGTTTCTTGGGGCGTAAGTTTGCTCACCAATGCCTGAGCTGACGATGGCTTTGAGGAGAAATTTGTACTCACTAAGGCCGAGGTTTTCGGTTCTTTTAATGAGTCTTCCACAGAACTCGGTGGACAGTTTACGGTCGTCGGTTGGTTTGTAACATTGGTAGTCAAGGATGTAACATTCTTGGTCTTTTTTTTGGTCGAAGAATTTCCAGATCAAGAAGAAAAAGTAGGAAACAAGAACAGTGTAGAGTATAGTGAGGGTGTCCATTATTATTTTTGGCTTAGAAAATGGGATAGATCAGAGAGTGAGAGTGAGAGAGAGGAGGGGGGATTATTTAGGTTTGTGGGAAATTTGTGGGAGGAAGGGAATTTCGAAATGTACCATTTTATAGCTTGAGACTTATGACTAGTCACTGCGAGTGAGGATGTGAAGCTTAATCAAGTAGTATTCTTTTTGTCCGAATCCACGGCTTCTTCTTTAATTTCTTTTCAACCTAAAAAACGTAATGCAATTATTAAGTCACGGCTAACTTTCCCATGCATCTCTTAATACAAGACCCTTTAGCTTTTTAAGTGGAATTAAATGAAGTAAATTAGAGTAATAAATTATAACATATGACATAAGTAATTAGATTATAGATTAGTTTATAAGTAGAATAACTTCGTTTTGAAAAAAAATATAAATATTTTAAAATAATTAATTTTACATGCTTATTTTTTTAACGAGTCTTATATTTAGGACTATTTTTTGAGTTTTTAATCCGGTATCCTGGGCCAGTCCCAATGTCACGGGGAACTCAACGGGCTCAGACTAATCCAGATCCGCACTGGGGCCTCCACTTAAGGGTAAAGTGCTGGCCAAGGGGCAGGCTGCATTCCCAGAGCTCGAACTCGAGACCTCTGGTTAAGCGGTGAAGTGAGGTAACCACTACACCAACCACGCTTGGTTTATATTTAGGACTATTAGTACTACTACTTAGTCATGTACATTCACCTGTAGTGATGCTAATTAATTATTGTTACACTGGCGGATATCGTACAACCTTAATTGAATGCGCCGTGATTATATTTATATATGCGATTTTATAAAGATTCAAGGTGATACGTCTCACTGGCCAAAAAAAAAAAGGTGATACGTCTCAATAAAGGTAAGGAGTTGTAATATATATACTATGCTTCTAAAAAATGATTTCTCGGTATTTGTAAAATATTTTCCTAATAGTCTTTTGTAATTTATATGTTACTCTCTATATATATATTTGTTCCTGAATGTAAGACATATTTTTTTTACTTGAGTTTGTTTTAAAATACAAATTTTAATCTCATCAAATTAAATATGTATTATATTTAGAAAGAAATTGAGTGATTGATATTCAAATTGATAATTTATGGCTAAAGTACAAAAATGACCACGTAATTGCCACGAAAAATGTAAAAATGATTATATAAAATTTTTTGCAGCAAAATTGCCATCAAATTTTAAAACTGGGGCAAAAATGGTTATCACAATTAATTTTTTTATTTTTTCACCCATTACCCTATGTCACATCATCATCACACAAGGGAAAATAAATACATAAATTTGTCACATATTTTAGTGAGAGATGAATCGACGGAAGATGATGCGTGAAAAAGTTAAAAAAGTTAATTGTGGCAATTTTTGCCTCAATTTTGATATTCGATGGACAGTTTTGCTCAAAAATATTATACTTGATCATTTTTGCACTTTCGTGACAATTATATGACCATTTTTGCATTTTAGCCCTAATAATTTATAATTCTTATCCATATCATGAGGTTGAAAAGGATTGAGGGGTGTGTGAAATCAGAATGATACATCATGTTGTTTTGTTTATAATTTCATTAGATAGAGCTATGGCAATTGGTTAAAGTGAAGATAAATTGCGCATAATTAGGATGTTAATGGGCATCTCTTCGTTAGAAAGTGATCAGCACATTTAATCATAAGCTTATTGTGGATCAAATCTAATTTCAAGATTTTTTATTGAAAACTACCGGTTAATCCGTCGTCTATTGTCAACCGACTAATATGAACTCGGGGGTAGGAGTGCTGCCCACATAGACAAGGTTGTACTCTCTCCCAACCAGAGCGCTTCTAGCTTTATTATCACCGGACACCGGCACATCTAACATCCTACTTAATGAGTCTCTTGATGTTACACCCTTTAATGCTTGGTCAACAAACTTATGCTCCAATAAGCAGAAATATACATTCATATAAAAAGAAGCAAAAATATATAAAAATATAAACTCTTTTCTTGTCTTTTTATACTTATCCTCTTCAGATATTTTCTTAGTATCTCAAACTTGGTGTTATTTTATTGTCGCCATCTCGATCTATCAGCAACTTGGCCAAACTTGTAGTTGATATTTCGAATCAATCACAATCAGCTGACTATTATTTTCCTTTTTTTTGGCTCACAGTCAATCAACAATAACTCATTATTAGCAATGGAGAGTCGTGGTTGGGATACCCTCACCTTACTTTCGATTAAAAAAATATGAACTGTGTATTTGGTTGTATTGAGAGCAGAGTTGAACTTAGATTTAAAAAAAAGAGCATAGTTACAAACAAATTTCTTGTTTTAAAAATAAAATATTTTTTATTAAAACATTGTTAGACCATAATGAGATTATGGTTATTAGGTAACAAGGTTAAAATTCGACAAATAGAAAATAAATACACGGAAAACTTTACTTTGATTCGAGTCGTAATTATCACAATTATATGTGTGTACACTCCTGTGGTCTTATTAATTACTATACTATAATTAACTATGTCATATATTTAAGATTTAGGGAGTATATATGTTTAAATATATATTCTTGTGTTTTTTCCACAGTAAATACTCCTTTGCTAGAGTGCTTTGTGGTTTTTTTCACACTGTGTTGCATGAGCTTTTTAAATCTACTTATTTCTGACAAATAACATTTTAAATATTTTTCACGAGATAAAAGGGATATTCTGTCTTCACTAGCAAAAGGGTAAATAATTAGTCAAATTTAGTGATAATTTGAAAGTAGAGATAAAAATAGAGGAGCATTGAATATACCGTCGTCTTATGTCGCTCTTGGGTCAATTACAAAAGAAATTTATAAATTGAATGCAAGGGTGTAGCAATAGTGTACAATCCGAGTCGTTCTCAAGGAGTCTTGTTTAATCTAACTAACCTAGTAAATTATATGTAATGCAAGATGAGTTTGGGTAAAAAAAATATTTTTGTTGATTTTAAAATATGAGAATGAATGGTGCATAAAACAAATAAATATTTTTGGTGTTTTTAATGAAATGGGTGTAATGGAAGTGAAGTTGCTCTTGGAAATGAATTTCAATGGCAATCATAGCTTTCTAAGGATTTTTGGTAGTTTAATGCACCAAATTAGTAATTTACCAAACCCCATGGACCCATGAGTCCAATACCGAGTTGTTGAAACCTCATCCAATTAGGCATTGTTAAACTCTTTAGTGCTAGTGAACCTATTACTTGCAAGGAACTATTAATCCTACGACCGGGACCCCGAATTGTCACTTAATTAATCTTAAAATTTTAATTCACTATTGGAACCCCACATAATAAAATAAATATAAGGATTGAAGTCCAATGTTACTCAAGCAATTGATAGGTTCACTTTGAGTTTCTCTAAGTTTCCTAAAATACCAAACTTCACCAACCGGCAAGTCTAACACCTAATCTCATGGACCCATTTAATTAGGCATTATTAAGTACCTTAGAGTGTGATTAATGATTTGTAATGCATTAGGTTCAATTATAATTCAATTCAATCAAACTATCTACCAATACCATGAATAAATAGAAAGATATGAAATAAATCATAAAGAACATATATATGACATGTATATTGATGAGTCCAAATCCTCATTACAAACAAAAATCACAAATAAACTCAAGTAAAGAACACAATCTAAATCTCAAAATATACATGACAAACATAAACCTAGGAAAATCATAAATATAAAGAGAAAGGAAAAGAAAGAGAACTCCCCTTTGTAAAACCAAAGCTCAAACCAATGAAAAGCATCTCCAAAGCAAGGTTTTAAAACCCGAGCCGGACGTCGAGCCGGAAAACTGAGCGGGTCATGGTTGAAACGGTTGAAACGTTCGGTCGAACCGGTGACGTAATAATTTAATGAAAATTAAATATATAAATATTGTTAATACTTAATAACTTAATATAATTAGGATGAAGATATTTTTTTAATCAAGTTCATTTTTTTTAATCAAGTTCATTTTTTTTTCTGTTGATATTTTTTTTTTTGCAGCCTTCAATTTCTGACCGGGCCGGCTCGTTCCGGTTCACGGCCCAACTCCGGCTCCCGGGTCAACAACGGCTTAAAAGCGGCCTAAAGCGGGCCGACCAGCGAAGCGGCCCAACAGAGTCAAACGAGCCGTTTTTCCACCGGCCGACGGTCCGACCGGTCGGACCGTCCGGCTCGGGTCGGGTTTCAAAACCTTGCTCCAAAGAGCAATGAAGGAATTTATTGTGGTATAGAAGAAAGAAGGAAAGTGGAAGGTGAAAGAGATATGTGAGGAAATGGAAGAAAGAATGGTGGAAGGGATGGAGAGAGCTAGGGTTTTGGGAGCACCCAATCCCCAAAACTTGGGTTTCTAAACTTAATCTTTCATCTAATATCAAGGGGACTTGGGTTTAATGTTTGGGTCCAAATTGGGGTCAAAACAGTCAAAAAATCAGTAAAAATCGGGTCTGAAATGTTGCAGTTCGCAGGAGGGACCTGGGCGTAATTTTTGAATTTCGATGGCAGAATCGTAATTCGTAAGTATGATACTGGGACTAAAATGCAATTCTGAAGTTCGAGGTCCTTTTCTGATATTTTTCAAATCTGTCCAGCAGCTTAATTTTCCAGTTTTTTCACCATTTTTTCTTGTTTTTCCCATCTAGACTCCTCCATGTTTAGTCCTAGAACAACCCTAAAAGTGAAAGAAGAGAAGGAAATAGATCAATTGACTCTCAAAATTAATTAAGAACATTAAGTTTATGAATTTTGCCATTAATTCACTTCCTAATCTAATTTCTACTTAAAAGTTTAGATATTCAATTAAGTATAAATGAATCATATTGCATCTTTGAAATGTTAATAACTTCATTTTAGCACAATAAAAACATACAAATCCAAGGATTTGTCAAACATTTGCTATGAAAATGCCGATAAAGTAACTTGAAAACAGAGTTAAATACACTGTCTCAAAAACGCCGGATTAAATTAAATTATTTCGTTTATTATGGTCAGGCAATGCTCCTGGGTTCAAAGAACATGTATAGAAGACACTAACAATCACGCATCTATAACGACCAAGGAATTAATAAATTTGATTGGAACATTAACACGTTTTATGGGCCAGATAAAGCCAACTTGCAAATCGATAAAGCCAAAATAATTAATTATACTTGATCCCCTAGCCATGAGTGTATAGCTGATATATGAAGATATTATTTTGAGTATGCAATGCAGGACTTTAAGAACCAATAGACTATTGCTTCAATAATTTAGGATCAATAAAGAAAAAGATGACCTTTTCCAAAAATTAAATAATACACTTCAATATTACATAAGAATAGTTTTACATTCCTTAGCCGGTACGATATGTGGGCATGAAATGTGGATTAAATGAAACATTATTGATTGAGTTGTAGAGCAGTGGAAGCACCTGTTGTTTTTCCATATTTTGAATCTTAAATCCATAGAACAATATACTACTGGTGGACAAATTGATCACTGTATGTAATGACATGCTCATATGAATGACAGAATTATACTTGAAGGGACTTCTGATCTTAGTAATCAAGTCTATTTCTTCCAGTCTCCCACGATACATGCATGTTGCATATATACAATATTAGACATGACTTTATTAGAGGATTAATACACACATAAGGGGAAAATAAAGGTTAACGGTTGATTTTGACCAGAAGGTTTTAGCTTAAAGTCAATTCCCTCGAAATTATTTTTTAGTCCAATTTTGTGTTAAAAAGTATACTTAAATGGAGCAATGTTACCATCTACAATTAAAATTAATTAATAAATAGTAGTCAACATCAAATTTTTACTAGAATATAGAGATATTGTTACGTTTGAAAATTCTCAAAACAATTTTAAATCCACAAAAAAATTCTAAGAAAAAATTAGTTTTGCACGAAAACATTTATGACAAAATTAACCTTGAAACAAAAAAATTGTTACATAGCTAGTTTGCGTGAATGCGAGTGCTTAGTTCTTAATTTTTGTAACAAAAAAGTAGATAATTTTAAGTGTGAATAATTAAAGTGTGCTCTCGGCGACCACTTATGAGTCTCAATGTTTAACTGTAATCACATGCAGATAATAAAGTGTACTGTTTTTCACAAGATAAGTTGTTAATATATTTATTAATGGGAATAAGAAAATAAAATGATTGAAAAGACACAATAATTGAGAATGCAGCTTCATGGTCATGTTTCTTCCCATTCGGAATTCCGATTGTTTAGCTTATAATCAAACTACTTATATGTAGTTTAATAATTACATCACAATGTGTGAACTGATGTACTATCATGCATAAAAGTCTTTTCTGGCTTGGGTGTTGTAACGAGGAAGTTTATTTTTTTCTTAACAGATATTTAATACTAACACAACTGCCTCCGCTTTTGATAACGGAAAGGATATCAATCTATGTTTCTGTGATGAGCAATTGAGCTGGCTACTGAACTCTCTTTAAAGTCGTTAAAGCCGATCTTTTAGCTGCAAGAAAAAAAGTGAAAAA
Source organism: Mimosa pudica (assembly GCA_029929735.1). Classification (NCBI taxonomy): domain Eukaryota; kingdom Viridiplantae; phylum Streptophyta; class Magnoliopsida; order Fabales; family Fabaceae; genus Mimosa; species Mimosa pudica. The sequence goes on from JAKELP010000035.1 coordinate 6,974,268, forward strand.
CTAGTGTATACTTAACATCGTTTACAACTATTAGATAAAAGCAAGCGAGTACTATATATATTTATATTATAAGTATGATATGATATAGAGTGACAGAAAATGGGTGCGTGCAAATAAATAAAGGGGTTGGGATTTCCTCGGCGGCGCGTCCCTCTACGTCCCTCCTTCTCCTCTTGTATTCTTTTTTTTTTTTGGTAAGAACATTCGCAGTTCTCCTCTTGTATTCTATACACATAAGATTGATCCAAGAGTTCGTAGCAGATCATCATGCTATTAAAAATAAAAAACAAATTGTATGATAGCATAAAATAAATGAAGAACTCTTTGATTTTTTTTAAAAAAATTTAGCACAAAAAATTTCAACTATCTAGACCTAGCCTATATATTTAGCTAACTGTAAAAGACATATCCAGTTAACTATAAAAATTTGTATATTAATATTCTGATGAGGCCGAGTTTTTTTATATTTTATAGTTATTTGGATCAATCTGTATCTCTTATAGATCTTTCTGTTGAAATAATATAGGTATAAACATTTGAAAATTTTCATTTTAAAAGATCTTTAAAAATATTTCAAAGTTCTTCATTAATTATATATTATAATTCAGTTTTTTTTTTTTAATGGTATGATGATGTGGTTCAATATGAGTCTTTGGATTGATTTTAAAGGGCCTAGATTTGGCCGCAGAGGGATTATGGGCAATCCGGATCCTAAATAAAGATCGTTGTACAATACAATAATAATGTATAGATATTTTTGGGGTAGGAGGACTATGAATGTGTGACAATGTGTGGGTGTTGAAACGGAGATGTGAGGGATATGTGTTATTAGTAATGGGGTGACAGCCTAGGATGAATGTTGAGACGAGGAAGGAATGGAAAATTAATAAATAAAAGATGGGGACAGCCTACATAACTGGTATTTTTCTAAACACAGTGGACCATTCTTGTCCTCTGGCTTTTTGTCGCCTTCAATCCCATGTAAGTTATATATATATATATATATATATATATATATATATATATATATATATATATATATATATATATATATATATTTAACTTCTTGTGCCTTAATTTCTGGAAAGTTCATCACGAGGGGCTGAAACTAAATTCAACTCTAGCTCAAATAATCAAAATGTTACAGTCTTTGTTGGATACTTGGAAATAAACGTTTGAAGGATTTTGATGTCAGACTTGCTAGTAATCCTCACCCCTCTTTTATTATTGGCAGAAAAAGGCTGAATTGAATTGGAATTTGTTGTTTCATTCGTATAATATGGTCTTGGGTCATAATGACGATTGGACAAAAAAAACACATGATGGGTCTGACCTGTACTGTGCTGTACCCACGATTCCAAGTTAAAAGATGATCTGACTCTGCTTAATATTCATCTCTAATGGATCTTTGGTCAACACCAAATCGAATGGATTGAAAACTATAATGGGTTATTGGTCAACACTGTACAGGCCTGATCTCTACAGTGTTGCATCTAAGATTAAGGATGTTCCGACTCTGCCCAGTATTAATCTCTATTGGGTCCTTGGTCAACAGCAAATCGAAAACTGAGTTTTTGAAATCCATGCATTCATACATGTTCAGATTAATTTAGGGTTAAAGGTCAATTTTGCCACCAAACAATTAAGCAAGAATCAATTTGACCAACAAACAATAAATGGTCTCAATTTCACCAAAGAACAATAAAAAGTCTCGCATTGGCCAATGATACTTAGGAGGAATATAATTCAGCTATGAAAAGTCTTTCTTACCCCTCATTAAAACAAATAAAAACAAAGGAATTCACGGGTCCCACGTATATTCATAAAACAAAAAAATATGTCTCTCTTCCTCACATCATCTTCTTCACCCATACACAATTCCCAGGAAAACCTTCAAAACCCATCTACCTTCAAATCCTTCAATACATCTCAGAATGTATTGAAAGTTGAATTAAGAAGCAAATAACCCAAAAGATAATTTCATTTCATTCATCAAAATAAAGCAGTCTACAAAGAGAAAACATCTATGTTCATTCATTTAATCTTCACAACATAAAATTGAAAGAAACCCTAATACATTTCCAATAAAACACTAAGCCCTCTCGCCTCTAATTCTCATAGCAAGCTGAATACCCTTAGGCATAATGGTGACCGTCTTAGCATGCATTGCGCAGAGATTAGTAATTTAGTATCCTCAAAACAGCCACAGTTCTCGCCCTGAATCGGTGAGGCTTCTACACTCCTCCAATCGCCAGCGCCGATTTCCAAATAGCCTTCATCGCCGGCTGCTTACGTGGCACCTTCCCTCCGGTGGATTTCCTGGCGGCGGTTTGATTTGTCCTTGCCATTGTTCAGAAGAACTGAACTTTCAAAATGAATGCGGAAGGTTTTGAAAGTGAAAACTTAAATGAATGTGAGGGAAATGATGAGGGGGTTTTGGTATTCTTCACCGATATATTATCTGCTCTATTGTTGATTTGATTTTTATTTTTTGGTTTTTGTGTTTTGAAGGTTTTTCTAGGAATGATGTATGGGTGAAGAAGATGATGTGAGGAAGGGGGAGATATTTTGTTATGTTTTATGAACATACGTGGGTCTCGCGATTTCTTTGTTTTTATTTGTTTTAATGAGGGGTAAAAAAGACTTTTCGCAATTGAATTATATTGCTGCTAAGTATTATTGGCCAATGTGAAACTTTTTTATTGTTCTTTTGCCAAATTGAGACCATTTATTGTTTGTAGGACAAATTGATTCTTGCTTAATTGTTTGGTGGTCAAATTGATCTTTAACCATTAGTTTATTACGTATGAAAAATATTATTTTTTAACATTTTTGTTTCTTATATTTGTTGAGAATTTCTCATTTATAGTATGTACAATTGAGGGGTGTTTATGCAACCCAACCTCCCAGGGCACTTACCCCTGCCCAAAAGAAGATGCCCAATGAAGAATGGGCAAGTATGGGCTAGGAATGTTTGCGATCAGGTAGGGCATCAGGGAGAGTATGTCGTCTAGCTCATATAGCCTTGCCCACAAAATAAATAATACTACCTCCTCCGGTCCTAAATATAGGACCTAATTGACTTTTTTTTGAAGAGATTAAGGTTGCGAAATAGGTTATTAAATGATGACATATTTGATATATTTTTAGATTATCCATTAGTTTATAGGTAAAATAAACTAGTTTAAGGGAAAAAATTAGGTAAATCAATTTATAATTAACTTATTTTGCATTTTTAAGAATTTTTTAGAAAAAGTCAATTAGGTCTTATATTTAGGACCGAAGGGAGTATTATATATTTATACTTTTGTAATCAATACTATATATTTATGTTACATGCTAATATGTAATTATAAATATAATATTTTGATGTTTCTACTATTGTTATATATATATATATATATATATATTGATATATATATATATATATTGTTGTTCTAAAATGTTTCTACTATTGTTATATAAATATATATATATATATAACAATAGTAGAAACATTTTAGAATAACAATATATATATATCTTCTTTATACTATTGTTTTTATAAGTCTGTAAATAACAATAGTTTTCTATTTTTCAATCTTGATGTATTCATTTTAGAATTAATATAGTTATTTGTTAAGATATGTTATAATATTAAAATTTCAATACTTAAGTGTTAGAGTTATTTTGAAACATTTTAAGGTGTGGAATCATGTAATCTGAATATATTTGAAATTTCATAAAATATGTTTATCATGTATAATTTTGGGGAAAACATAATTACATTGGCATAATGTCCATCATGCATGCCATAGCTTGCCAAGCCCAAAATGATACTCGTATCTAATGGGCAGGATAGGCAGCACACTCATGCTTCGTGTAGGACATCTAGTAGGGTTCTACCTTGTCCAACCCTGCCATGCACATCTTTACTAGTACTCGCACAGCCTCCTTGTTTTCCTTGATTTGGCATCCAGAGTGTGCCCATGGCGAGCCCGCGATGCAAACCGCCTTGTGCTGCGTGTTTTGATTGATTTTTACATCATATAAAAACTGAAACTTGAGGAATTCAAGGGAAACCTTCAGACATTAATAACCTAGGGAAAACTTGGGAATCAAGTTGGAAGCTTGAAGAATTTTGAGCATTCTTCATTTGTCGTTGTAAATTTTCTGCCCTCTTCGTCACTCCTCGCTAATGAACTCCTTTATAGTTTTAATTTTAGTTTTACTTATAATTATGTGTAACTAAAACCTACTCTAGGGTTGCTATGAACCTATTTATGGATTTGACCATTTACTCTCTCTTTTTCAAGTTGTTAATGAAATGCATGTGTGTGATTTTTATCTTAGCTTGCTCTCTATTTTCTTCAAGTCCTTGATCAACAATTGCTTTGTCAAATGAAGTTTGACTTGAGAAAGTATATTTTGTTTTAGAACTTGGATAAAAGCTTGTTAGGCTAGAAGTTTATGGTTGTGGCTTTAAACGGATGATTTGTTAATATGATAGAGATATAGTTATTAACCTAATAACATAGTATGTCATAAATAGGGTGCATGATTGAGGAAAAGAGCTTGCAATTATTGTAACAAGAGATTGTTAAATAAATGCTAATAAAAATTTGATTTTGACTTGAGAAAACTTTTTCAAATGTTTTAGAACTCTAGACTTCAACATGTTTTCATTTAATTTCTTAAAAGGAGAGGTATTTATTAGTTCATGAAGTAAACAGGGGATATGTAACTTTAGACCTTTATAATTATTGATTAAGTGTGTTTCAAAACTTTATCTCTATTCTATTCACATTTAAAAAACCCAACTCTTATTTGAAAACAAACCATATCAACATGTTTTTACTTAATACAATCAATGATATAATTAGTGTTAATCATCTTGCTTAAACAATAATCCTCTTGGAATGATAACCTTTGCTATACAACTATTTTTGGACGACCTATTCGTTTACATTAAAGACCGTAAACGACCGATAAATCGGTTAGATTTAAGTCATTTTCTTTCAAACCCTATTTGGATAGGTGCATGCATTCTTCTCTTCAGATGAAAGTCAGTGACATAATCTTCATCAACTTCATATTGATGGTTTTATTATGACATTACAGTGCTAAAATTTTCCATATGGTATAGTGCTTATTCATATTGTGAGATTAAAATTTTGACTTCAACCTTGTGTTTCAGTGTGTTTCCCAAAATTTATAATTTTTCTATGTTATAGTTGTTAAGAATCATAAGTGTGTTGTTATTTCCTAAGCAAATGTTATTATGTAACTTTTTTTTAATATTTAATATATTTGATCATTTATTGTAAGCTTACCTTTTTCATTAAAAGAAATCTACCTTATAATATAGGAGTGAGGGAGTAATGTTTAAACTTTAAAGATATTCCCAATCATGAAAATTTCTACGTCTACGTCAACCTGGAAACCGAAATACTCCCTCCGGTCCTAAATATAAGACCTAATTGACTTTTTCTGGAAAATCCTTAAAAAGACAAAATAAGTTAATTGTAAATTGATTTACCTAAATTTTTCCCTTAAACTAGTTTATTTTACTTATTAACTAATGAATAATCTAAAAATATATCAAATATGTCATCATTTAATAACATATTTCGCAGTCTTAATCTCTCCAAAAAAAAGTCAATTAGGTCCTATATTTAGGACCGGAGGTAGTATTTACTTTTGATTGGGGCATGCCATAATATTAATGCATGACACCATAAAACCCACCTCATCACCTCACCTAAAAATGGACCACACGTTAACAAGAAGCATGAGAGAGCATCTATACGCACAATGACACAAACCTCTACTTCGCTTTATAGACTTGAAAGTGTGTGTTGCATACCCATTTACTTAAAACACACGTATCATCATTACATTTATACACATATATACACACATACACGAGTGAGCCTTAACTTGTATAATGATTTTACTTCTAATGAAATTGTGTTTTTATTAAAATATTCACACACACCCCAACCTCCCATCCATAATACATGCAGTAGCTATTCATTTTCATTCCAAACATTTCGCCTGTCTTGGCTTCCGCCTCCTCCTCCGCCACTCCTTCTCCCTTCTTCGTTGGATTTTCGAAACATTTCTCCGTCCCGAAAAGGACCTCACTGACACCTACAGCACGTGGGCCCTCGTCAATGGCACCATTGACAACATTGGGAAAGCCTTCGCCTTTGGCCTCGTCCAAAGGGCATCAACCTAATACTCGTCGGAAATAAATTAAATGTAATATAAATATTGTAAATTAATTTAAAGAAAATAAATAAATATAAATACCATAAAATAATATATTTCTTTCCTTGATAATTCTGAATAATTAATTTGAATTCGTATTAGCAAGAAAGTCTTTAAGTGAATTCCACTCGTTACCAATTTCACAAGTTGAAAAAAAATAAATTCAGTAACTAAAATTTAAGACTTTCCCAATCATATGAAAATTTCTACATCAAACTCAAACCCAACCAAAAGTTATTTATTTTCGAATGAACATGCCACAATATTAATAGCACCATAAACCCACCTCCCCTCAACTAAAAAAGCACTCCACCATATTAACCAGATGCATGTGAGATCGTCTACATACACACCCCTACTTCACTTTATATACTTGAAAGTGTATGTTGCACAGCCCCATTTACGTAGAAACAAAAAGCACGTGTTTCGCCCACCCAGACCCCGCCCTGACTTGAAGTTAATTAGGTCCTAAGATCAATTGAATTGGCATAAAACCATAACAACTAAGAGAAGATTATACCCGATCACTGAGTTGGATAGGACTAGGGCATGGACTCTAAGGCTAGTGGTCAGGCTTGACCCAGAAGTATTGTTATTTTTCATTAAAAATATTTATTCTCCTAATTTAAAAAAACACCATATAATAATTAATATTTAATACTATCATATAAAAATATTTTATTAACTAATTTTCTTTTCCACGAATTTTTAGTTTGTTATATTATTTTCTTAAATTTAAAAGTTTCGTGACCAACAAGACATGTCTTATGGCCCAAAGGACATGTCATACTCAGTCCTTATCACAGATCTAATAGGACTGGGCCCAACTACTTTTTTTATCTTCCGACACTTGGAAGACTCAGCTCCTATACATGGTCTTGGTTTCGGGCCAAAATAAAATTAACCCAACAAATTTAATGATAGGACTAAGGACATATATAATGCCCTTCATTAGTGTACCACAATCATTACATTCACACACACACATACTCACTGCTTTCCTAAATACTCATAAGAATTAGTTGACTTTTTGTAAAGAAATTAAAAAAAAGAAATGAACCACTATCATCCTAACATATTTTATATATCATTAAATTATGTTAAATTATAAGTCAAATAAATTAGTTTAGAAGAAAAATTCAAAATATCAGTTTTCAAGTAATTTAATTTTGTTAGGACTATCTAAAAAGTCAATTAAATCTTATATTAATAAATGAGTGAGTGAGTAAAGGTTTATATATATACACACACATCAATCTCTCATCCACGAGACATAAGGGAAAAAATGGAACTACGTGTTCATTTATGCAGCAGCTATTCATTATTCCAATGGCTTCTTCTCACCATCACCACCTGCCTTGGCTTCAGCCTCCTCCTCCACCACCTCTTCTCTCTTCTCCGCTGGATGTTCCACACATTCCTCCGTCCCGAAAAGAACCTCATCGCCACCTACGGCAGGTGGGCCCTCATCACCGGCGCCACCGACGGCATTGGAAAGGCCTTTGCCTTTGGCCTCGCCCGCCGCGGCCTCAATATTGTCCTTGTCGGCCGCAGCCCCGACAAGCTCCGGTCTGTCTCTGAAGAAATCCAATCTGCTTTCCCGGGCTGCGAGGTCAGGACGGTTGTGATAGAGGCGCCGGCGATGGGATACGGCTGCTGAAGGCGGCGGTGGAGGAGATGGATCTGGGGATTCTGGTGAATAATGTGGGGATTACATATCCGGAGGCGGCGTATTTTCATGAGGCAAAAGAGGAGATGTGGATGAGGATTGTTAGGGTGAATGTGGCGGCGACGACGTCGGTGACTAGGGCGGTGGTGGAGGGGATGGTGAAGAGGAGGAGAGGGGTGATTGTGAATATAGGGTCTGGTGCTGGCATTGTTGTTCCTTCTCATCCTCTTTATGCTATTTATGGAGCTACTAAGGCGTAAGTACAGTAGATCATATACACTTCCTTCTCCTTTTTTATGAAACTTCATTAACTTCATCTTTATGCTATTTTTCTTTTATAAATTGATTTACGAGAAAGAATATAGGCCCATTTCTCCACCCTACGAAATAATAAAAAGTGTGAAGCTGCAAAAATGAAACTAAACTATATCCAAAATTGTGTTTCTAATACTAAAGTTTCGTGGGATGGAAAAATAGTAACAACATGCAGTCTAGGTGCAAATATATTATTTTCACTTAAGGAAAATAAAATTAAGATATGAAAAGACTCTTATGCCCCTCAGTAAATTATTCTCTTCTTCAACCTCACTCCCTTCACCTTGGCCGGCGCCGCCGCGCCTTGGCCGCCACCGTCCGACCACGATGAGTGGGTGTGGGAGAGGCCAGAAATCATGGATGAAGGGAGGGAGGTTGAAGAGAATAATATAATAAGTAGATAAGAGTCTTTTCATATCTAAATTTTATTTCCCTTAAGTGAAAATACTTTATTTGCACCTGAACACTAAGTTGTATACTCTTTTTACACTTCACGAAACTTAAGCATTAGAAACGCTCATAGGGTAAAGTTATCATTTTTTAACCTTTGCCCTAATAAAAAATCACAACAGCTTACAACATCGTAGAGACAAAAAATCGCATTTTAAGTTGCAACAACCTATTGTCCAAAAACAAAAGTTCCGACAAGCTACAGTTGCTTGTTCCAAACATTGCTACTGGGTGGCTTTTCGTTATATAGTATACTATATACAACACTGTATACTCTATATGAATACTGTTTTAAAAGTACGTAGCATATGGGTATTGTACATTTGGATTTTAGGGTTAGAATAAAACTGAAAAAAAAAACTTTTTAAAAAGTAATAGAATAAAGTAAACTATTATATTGTATACAGTTAAATCACAACAATTACGCAAAATTGTACTTACATGAATATAAATTTAATAGTTTAGTGTGTGTGTGTGTGTGTTTTGAAAAAGTAAGTATATAAAAATATATGAAAAAAGTAAGTATTATTAGTTGTTTAACTGTACATAAGGATTTATATATATTGTTCTTTAAATTTCGATCTTTGAACTCAAATGTATATAACAAAAGAAATATTCTATGTTTAAAACTTTATACGGCGTTCACAAAACATTCCAAAAATTAAATTATTTTGTTTATTTTTAATATAACAATAATATTTAGTTATCTAACACAAATTAAACAAGATTATATCTAAAATAATGAAAATATATTTACTAAATTAATGGATTAAACTCAGATTTTCATAAAGTAAACATAAATGACGAAGACGTAAAAAAACAATTTTTGATGAGTTCAAAACAAATTGGCGAGAAACTCACTAGCTAGCGTAGTAATAATGGATTGATGATTGGGGGAACGGGTATAGAGATAACAGACAGCTTATATATGGGCACAAACAGTCTTTTAATAAATTGATTTTTCTCATGGAATAGTATTTGTCGTTTTTATCATTCACATTTATAATATAGGTTTGCGATTAGATATATGTCACCTTTAAATCTTTAATTGGGAGCACGTAAGTTCCTTTCAATTGAATGACATTTATTCATGCATTGAGAAAGAAAGGAAGACAGAAAATAATATAATTGATATAATTGCAGAGGTAAACTTCTTCATTACATTTATCTTCTTTTTTTGTACATTTTTATTCTGTGTAAATATATCTGTCTATAACTAAATATAGAATTTGGAGAAGTTTCTCGGCTAAGACTGAATGGATATTCTTTTCCATTTCTATTTTATTTTATTTTTTCCTTCATGAACAGTCTTTTTAACTCAGTTTTTTTAGAAAAGTATTTGTAAAAGCTTATAAAATTGAGACCATTCCATATACATCTAAATAGGAATTAAAATATACAGCCACTTGAAACTGTTTCTACTTTAATTTCCAGAGAGTTCAGGGGTACAAACAAGTTACTGTTTTGTTTAAATTTAGTACTAAGAACAACAGTTTCCTTTTTTCTCTTTTCAAGCAAGGTACTGAGAACAGTTACTATTTTAATTTATCCATTAAACTTGTAACATGTATACAAATAAAGCAATCATTTATGAGCATGTGGGAGCGACAAAAGAAAGAATAAATTAAAGCTTTAGCTTTCTTAATGCAATAAGCAATATGACTTTTATGTTTCCCTAATAAATTGACTATTTATTCCATCAATGATTAGTTATTATATAGAGTACTATATATTAGTGCTTTTGTTAGTTTGAATATTGTAGCTTCAAGCAAATTGTGTGAGAGAGATTGTAGGCAGCAGTTAGGCACGTAAACCTAATGTTAACGTGAACACTATGAATCTATTACACATGTGAAGGTATATGAGGCAATTCTCAAGATCTCTCCACGTGGAGTATGCACAATATGGCATCCATGTGCAGTGTCAGGTACGTATTTCAGTAGGAGTATAGCTTGAATTTTAAACCTTCAAACTAGCTACGTGATTTGTTTTGTTTTTGTAAACAAGAAGTTCTGTTTCCTAAAGCAAACAACGTATGTATGTACATACATATATATGTGCAGATACCACTGTACGTAGCAACAAAGATGACGGCAAGAGTGGCAGCAATAGAGAAGCCATCCTTGTGGATAGCAACGGCGGAGGAATACGCAGAGGCGGGAATAAGGAGGATAGGGTACGAAGTAGAGTGTAGTCCTTATTGGAGTCATTCCATTCAATGGTTTTTTGCCTCCTTAATGCCTCCATCACTTCTTGACTATTGGCGACTTAATGTCGCTCTTCGTAGAAGTCCCCACCTTCGTGCCCCGTAGCCTCCCCCTATACCATATATAGACACCCACACATACCTTGTTTTTGTTTGACAAGCGACAGCCACACATTCACCCCCATACCTTTATGTAGATGGGATGAAGTATTAATTTCAATAACTATACCGGTGCCCATCATTATCGATATATAAGCACGTTTAATGTGAGTATATATAGTTTTTAATAATGATCCAAGTTGTAAGTTTTCAACTGATGGCTGGGTTAAAGAGTAACCACTACTCAAGCTCATTCCTTAATTTCATGGGGGATTATTTTGAACAAATTGAGCCACTAGCTTTGAGAAACGTAGGGTTCTCCTTAGAAAAAACAAACTAAGAAATTAGGATCGTATGACAAACAATAGACAAGTTTTTATCTTTGATCAACAGAAGCTAGTTAAAGTACAAAGAAATTAAGTACAAAATAGCCAAGTGCGTTCAATATTAAAGCAATAATATACAAAGAAATTCAACGTTTTACAATTTCGACTTATAACAATGCAATTCAAATACTATCTATGTTCCTAATTTTAAGATCAAACTAACTTTTTGTGGAGATTAAAGAAGACAAATAGAGTCAAAATAACAATCTAGAGTCACTAATCTCTTATATACTTCTTAGCTAAATTAATTATGAATTAATTTAATTAATTGGCTAATGTAGAGTATTAATGTCTATAAAAGTCTTTCACTCCAATTATATCCTTAATTATTTAGATTAATTATACAATGTCTTGCACTAATTTACTCGGTCTAATTTATACCGGTATCACTCTATTGTGACTATGCAGGATTTCTAGGTATATCTATATCCTATTCGCAAATTAGATTAAAAAGATAATCTACATTATTTTATATGGTTTATTTAAAATTACCTCTTCCTAGTCTAATTCTTAATTCCCTAAACACGTCTAATGGTGATCAGTCACTAAACAATAATCAATAACAACATTAAATAAACGAGATCAAATTAACCATAATTAAATAATGAGAAATAAAATATCTAAATCACAAACAATTGCATATTGCTCTAAGTTGTAAAAGAAATTAGTTACCCATAAGGTTCAAATCAATCCCAACAAACATTAAAACTGAATTCATACAAAGAAACAAGGAGATCCAAAATAGAAACGCCTCTATTGCTCTCTTCTCCAGTGAGTGTATGCGTTTCATATATGATTTGGTGTTATATAATTCTAAAATGATGCCACCTCAAGCTTCCATCCTCTTCCTAGCGTTGTGCGTTGATGACAATGAATATATGTGTGTGCGCTTTTGTAGTTCGTCCCTGCGGCCACCTCCAGCTGGCGCCGCCTTCGGTGTGTATTTGTTTCTCTAGGCTTTAGAAAATAGAAAGAATTATGCCGAGCCTCTCTCGCCTCTCTCTTCTGATCCCTGGTCTTTTGCCACTTGCTTTCCTTTTTATATTGATTAATCAATTAGGTCACCAAAGTTTCAGCATAACATCATGTTTTGTCTTTTTTATTTTCTTTTTGCTCTTCAAATATGCATTATCATATCACAAAAGAGAGGTAGGAAATGATCACAATACCTCAATCACATAATCTTATTAATATTAAACTTCTCTTTAAAATAATTTCTTTTATTATTTCATGTTTCCTATTTCAATTCCTAAATAATATTTCGGTTCAATATCTTTTTAATTCTTAGCAAATCCATTTACTTTTAACTTCATGACTCCCAAAATATAACTTGTGAATTTCACCCGTGTTAACGTAGTTTCTTTTAGATCATAATTAATTTTTTTCACTAGTTTATAAAATCAATTTTCTTGTCTTTACTCAACTTAAATGAAAGTAGGAAATTTATTGCCTAGTTATTAATTGTATGAGTCTCTGTGTGATCGACCTTGATTTTACTATTTTACAATTTGTATACTTGCAAAGTTTTAATAGAAAATTTTGATAGCATCAGTACTTCCTCACAACTCACAACGTGAGAAGGAGATGTACCTATATTTAGTATCTAGCCAAGTAGCCATGGTTGTCAATAGGAAGATCTAGTGCTAACATGCATTTAGTAGCTGATATACATATTTTTAGTGTATATAAATGTGTGTGTATGTGTCTGGGGGTAAAAAAGTTTTTAAAAATATTCAATAATAAAGGATATACAACCCCCCCCCCCCCCCCCCCCCCCCTCATGCTCCCTTACTCAATCAAACAAAGCCCATGACCCCTCCTGAGCCCTTTGATTGAACAAAACACAAGTGAAAGGAGAAAACATATGATTATTGGCCTGGCGGGTCTGTGCTCAGACCCAAACACTTGTTGCTAAATAGATTAGGCTTTTTCAAAAATTCTACCTTCTCAAGTTGCTTAGCCCGTCAACCCATCTGAAGGTGACAAATTCACCCTGGGGAAAAGTTGAAAAAGCTATTATGAAAAAATAGATTATGGAGAATGGCTTCGCGAAAAGCTGAAAAAAATAGCTTCTGAGTCAAAGAAATACACAAACTCAAAGAAACATAGGTTTTCTGCCTCAAACCTAAGGGCCTGCTTGGATGAGAAGATGGGAGAGGAAAGAAAATGGGGAGGGAAAATGGGGCAAGGGAGAACATTTTCCCCTGCTTGTTAGGAGAGAAAATGGGAGAGGAGAGAAAATGGGAGAGGAAAATAGTGTGGCCCCATGCCCCATCTTCCTCCCAACTTTTCCTCCCAAAATGGGGGATTTTGGGACAAATTTGTTTTTCCACTCTCTACCCTTCACTCATTCTCGCTGGTCACTATCCTTGGCTCATTCTCTCTCTTGAAACGCTCCATTATTTTTTCTCCTCCCTCCTCTCCATACACATCACAAGCTTCTTATTTCTCCATTCCGTCTACGCACTTCTTCTGCTCTTTCTATCTTTCTTCACAAATAATTCCCTTTTTTATCTTGCTGGTCTCTTTCTCACTTTTTCTTTTTTCTTTCTGGACTATCAAGTTTGAGTTTTGAACCCCAATGTCTCTCTTTTACCTTATGCTAGATCTTGGGTTTGTTCCTAATTTCTGATTATTGTCAATCGACGCTGCAATAAGGCGATTTTCGGCCATTGTTTTCAAGAAACGATTTTGATAATTTGATGTTGTTGGTTGCTGGAAATTTTAATTATGAATGAAAATGGCATTAGTTCTTGCTGTACAGTTATTTTATTCGGTCATGCTTCTATTTTCTTCGCATCTGTGTGTGTATGCATTCGGTGATTCCTTTGAAGGAAGATGGACAAGGTTATTTTAACTTGTGTGCATTTTGGGATAATTCCATTTGTTAAGTGCTGTATAATGTTTTTTTTGAGAAGTTGAAATTCAAAGCCACACATCAGATCCAGTTTATATGAAAGATATACACAAGCACAAAAATGTCCTGAAACAAGTTTGCTTTTCTTTGAGTCCTCGCTAATCATCTGCTGTACAAAGAAAAATAATTGTTTTTATTAAAACATATAATTTTCATGTAAAAGTGTTTACAAAAAGGGTATTTTTGTCACTCTGACATTTACCCGTTTTCTTTCCTCTGTGTTTTCCCTCATTCATCCAAGCAACATATTGTATTTTCTTCTCAGTTTTCCTTCCTCCCTGTTTTCTTTCCTCTCACCTTCTCAGTTTCAATTATAAAGTTATTCTGAAAATATTGTGGGTGTTTATCTGACATAACTTAAACTTAGGTTTTGACAGGAAAAAGCTATTCTGCAAAAGCTAGGAGTGTTTGTCTGTCCTGATTTCAGCTCAAACTTACCCAAACAGGCCATAAATACTAGTGCCATGTCACGTGAGGAAAGGAAGTGCAAACTGAATAATGGTTGTGACAAAGTGGCCAGCCACTAAAAAACTTAGCCTGTATTACCAGATATACTTCTCTAACTCTTTCTGCTATTAAAAAGCCTTATGGGACATTATTGCTTTCATGTTTTTTTATTTAAAATAACACTTAGAGTATGTTTGGTTGTGTGAAAGAATGTAAAGAATTAGAAATGGAAAGGGTAAAAGATGGAAAGTAGGGGTAATGATGAGAGAGTAAAGTTTGTGGGTCCCACGATAGTGTGAGATGGAGAGAGAAAACTTGTGGGCCCTGGATATATGTAAATGACCATATTACCCCTTAACTTTTCAATTATTTACACCCCAGTTTCTTTGCATTCTTGGAACCAAACAAGCCATAAGTATCCGGAAGTACTTTTCAAAGAAATGTCGCCCTGAAATAGTGAAATTTATAAACCATATGTTAAGCTGTTGATGAATAAAAACTCAATGTTTTACTGTCTTAACGAATCCAAATGGTAAGCTATTACTTGGCTCATATGACATTTATTTGAGTTCACATCACCTTCCAAAGGGGACATTGCCAAAAGCTACTTCTAGAAACCTTAGAAACCTAGTGTAAAAATCCATATATTTATAGGTGTAAAATGTCCATGTAGTCTGTTCCAATGTGTATCAAATATCATAAAGGTTTTTTTATCTAAAAATGTCCACATAGTTACCAAAATGGTTCAAAAATACTCATGTCGACAATATATACTAATGACAAGTTTTTCAAAGTTTAGAAAAATAAGTGCAAAAAAAAAGTTTGGTGGGGAAGTGCAATTAAGAGAGGGTGAATTGGGTGTTCCCAAATTTTTTTTTCCAGAACTTTAATTTCAAAATCAATTTTCAAAAACAAATTAGAAAGAAATAGAGTATTTAAATCTTAGACAAATGATTGCAAATCAAACAAAGTATATGATAATCAATGAAGCTTATAGAAATTCAGAGGAGAGTATGAAGATTCAAAGTTCTTGGAAAATACTTGAAACTCAATTTTTTGTGTGTAATCTAATGTTTGAATATTCCTTCACCGTCGGACACATATATAGGCCTTTGAAAATGCAAACAAATAATGTTATGCATAATTTGCCTAAAATTTCAATACTTTGTTTCTCTTTTATCTGTTTTACAAAATTGTTTTTTAACTTACAACTAAAATGGGTTGCATCATAAGTACTGAGGGAATCGTTTTGGTAACTATGTGAGCACTTTAATTTTGAGAAAAATAACTTCACGGTCGGGTATAAATAAAATAATAAATCATTGATGAAAACGGAAATAGTGGGATTCAAATTAAACCCTCAGTGTGCAAAATCAATATTTTTATACATGTAGATATTTGTATACAAACTAAAAATCAAAAAATAAGAGACCAAGATAAAAGAAAATTTCTATTTGTTAATATTTCGAGGATGGACTAAATATCATTTATTATGATTTCGAGCAAGACCCTATGGTGAAATTGGTTAGATGCATTTTGGGCCAAATTTCATATATATGCCTTTATTTTTCCTAACTCTAAAAGAGTTAACAACGTTAGTTTATATTGACGTATAGTCACTTTTAACACATTTTAGCAACTAAGTAGGCATCTTTTGCCGAAAAAACATATCACTCCAATTCTTCTACAACGAAATAACATTATAAATCAAATATTTATGTTGGGATTTTAAAAAGGGAAAAACTTACCTCCAGTCACATATATCCAGTTTGTCCAGTCCCCAATCACAAAATGCCACGTGGCTTTATTGAAAATCATCACTTCAATGGCATTTATCTTTCTCTCTCATTCCGTCCATACGTTTTCACGCTCAGAGTTTCAAGGAAGTTTTTCTCACTCTGTTTTCAAGGAAGGTTTTATGGCTAGGCGGAGATGTTCTTGATCTGTACATGTCATTGATATGTAAAAAGAGATACAAAAACAAATTTTAAATTATACCTATCAGTAGCCTCAGTTCTGCAGAACCGAAGTGCGCAGCATTGTTCTTATCTGTAAATTTTGTTTTTGTTTTTTGAGTTTTTAGTGTACATTCTCATGCTGATTCTCTGAATTGTTGTTTATAATGGACAAAATAAGGATCTGAAAACTATTTCCCAACCACCAAATATGTTTGATTCAATTAATTCACTCACAGATCCCAAACATTTGATTGAAGTGATGACTTTTCAATAAAGCCACGTGGCATTTTATGATTGGGGACTGGACATACTGGATATATGTGACTGGAGGTAAGTTTTTCCCTTTTAAAATTTCTGATAAGAAATTTGCAGAAAAGGAAAGGTATCTAGTGTGGGTTGGAAAAAAGGGTTAAAGATTATATTTGCTCAGAAAGTTTTAAGCAATGATCAACTTTGCCTAGAAGTTTTTTTTTATCGAGTTTGACCTTAAAGTTTACAAAATGATCAATTTTCCCTCACATATTGAAGGACAATGAATAGCAGTCGGTGTAGCGATGTCTTGAGTCTAGTCCTTCAAGAACAATTTAGAACCAATGGGCTAGTAGAAGCCAACCCCGAGGTGTTGTTTACTTGGAAGAGCCTGAGAAACGTAACTAATTACCTAGTAATAACTAAATGCTAAACTTGTTTGAAATAAAAAAATTGTCATGGATTAATAGTGAAAATTAGTAAAGGTGTGATGTGCAAAAGGGCAAAATAAGAATTGGCAAAACGTGAAGATTTGGTAAAATGAGATGAAATTGCTCATGAGGAATGATTGAGAATAACTATCATAACTCAATTAATATATTTGAGAATTCAATTTTGATGCTAATTCACTAATTTACCAAAAATCATTAACCCATGAGTCTAATTACCTAATTAGTGGAACTCAACTAACTAGAAATTGTTAACCCATGAGTCTCATAAAATATCAAATCTCACCAACCGGCAAGTCTAATACCTAGTCTCATGAACCTATTCAATTAGACATTATTAATTATCCTACAGTGTGATTAGTGATTTGTAATACATTAGATTCAATTACAATTCAATTCAACAAACTTTCTACCAATACCATGAGTAAAAAAAGATATTTAATGAATTATAAAGAACATATGTATGACCATACATATTGTTAAATCCAAATCCCTCATTACAAACCAAAATCACAAATAAACTCAAAAAAAAATAATAGTCTAAATCTTAAACCTAGGAAAATCATAAATACAAGAGAAAGGGAAAATAATAAGACTCCCCTACTAAGCATGAGAGTTCAAGCTTTCCCAAATCATCTCTAATGAGCAAAGAGCGTGTTTTACTTACCTCCCATAAGGAAGCTTGGAAGCTCTAAGCTTTAATTTATGAGCATCATGGGTGCGTGTAGAGGAATTTGCGAGGAAAATGGGACAATTGCAGTGTAGTCCCCAACAAGCAATTTTACTACCTGAATGTCCCAAAGAATGCCTTAATTAACCATAGGTCCCAAGGGGCCCCATAACAGTAAAATAAGCCAGCCAAAAGACTGTCTTACCCTCCATTAAAACATAAAATTTATATTGTGGATCCCACATAAATTTTCTACTCCTCCTCCCTCCCACCACACGTCTCTCTCCTCCCCATGATTTCTCTTCCGCCCTTCTATGTCCACCGACCTCGTCTCTCTCTCATCCTCCCACCACCCCATTTCCTCACCTTCAATCTTACTCAACCTCACCACCAACCTGAAAAGCACTGTTCTTTGGCTTGAAGCTTTAAGCTACATACCATGCCTAACTCTAAACAAACACATGAATATGGTTTTTGTTGTCAAAAGCTTTAGACTTTTGAAATGGGTGCAAGCAGAGAAAGAGAAATAAGGAAGATCAACCCCTGATACATCCAATAAAAAAAGAGGAAGATGAATAAAGAAAAGCTTCAGATTTTGTTGCCCCACACTTTGAGGTATTCTCGGATAAAAGAGGTTCATGGGAGGTGAATGGTGATAGTGCGGCGGCGGAGCCGTGAATGATGGGAGAGGAGAGACGAGATCGGTGGAGAGAGAAGGGCGGAAGAGAAATCATGGGGGAGGAGAGAGAGACGCATGGTGGGAGGGAGGAGTAGAAAATTTATGTGGGGTCCACAATATAATTTTTATGTTTTAATGGAGGATAAGACAGTCTTTTGGTTGGCTTATTTTACTGTTGTAGGGCCCCTTGGGACCTGTGGTTAATTAAGGCATTCTTTGGGACCTTCAGGTAGTAAAATTGCTTGCTGGGGACTACACTGCAATTGTCCCAAATGGGAATGGAAAGGGAGGAGAAGAAGTGAGGTTTTCGGAGCTCCCCACCGCCTAAAAGCCGTTTTGCGTCTTCAGCCCCTTTCTTTCTCAATTCTCGCCTCCTCTTCCACGCAGCTTCCTCCCTTCTTTTTAATTCCATTTCAATTCCTCTTGCTCTCACGTGCTCCATTTTCCTCCTTAAAAGTCCTTTTGATTTGTGTGTGCATTGAGATATAAGAGTGGATATCGAGATGATAAACAAGCCTATGGTAGCTGGATTACATAGATGGAATTGAGTGAAACACAACCCCTATATACTTTGAGAGTAGAGTGTAAACACTTTGACCGGTGAGGGACATGCTTTTGTGATTTATCTCTATCAAATTGATTGTCTTATTGCTTGCATTTGGGGATGGTGAGAGAGATTTTTAAGAGGATTTAATTGTTGAGAGTTTGAATTGATTTCAACTTTGTGATGATAAAAACTTGATTTCATTTTTGTGCTAATGTGTTAACAATTTGAAATCTTGAGGACAAGATTTAATGCAAATGTGGGGGTGTGATGACTCCCCATATTTAGTGGTTTTTAGGAAATATTTTGTTATATTTGGGGAGTCATTAATTAAGTAATTAAGTGATTTTGTTGTGAATTGGAAAGAAAGTAATTTGATGATTATTATATGAATGATTCTTTTGGAAATTTGAAATTTAACTGAAATAGGAAACTTAATATATTAAAAGAAATATTTTGATGGGAAGTTTCCTATTAATGAGATTATGTGATTGAGTTATTGTGATTATTTCCTATTTCCTTCTCTTCATGAATGCAGATTTAATGAAAAAGGAAATAAAGAGAAGGAGATTATTTGATTATGTGCAAGAAAAGGAAAGAAAAGAAACTTAACATGCAAGACAAAGACAATATGGTGTTGGACTATTTTATTATAAATATACACATGCAATTGAGAAGAAGGGAGGCTTGGTCATAATTCTTCCAATTCCTATAGCCTACACGAGATTCACGAAGAAATTGAAGACGAGAGGAAGCAGATCACACACGCTGAAGATAAAGAAAGAAGGCACAATTTGGATTCTTGAATTATATACACTGAGAAAGAAAAGGCACAAGGTGTCATCAGTTTTGTCCTTTCTTGGGAGAAGCCATCAATCACCATACATACAAGGAAGGAAGAGGTCTGCACTGTTACTACAAGTTTGGTGTATATTTCTTTGATTTAGTTTCTGTGATGACTTTGATAGACCATATGTGTGGCTAGTTTTCTTGTACAACCTAGAGTACTATGAACTTGTTTGTAACTTAGTATTTTATTTCCCACTATTTAGTCATGGTTAATTTGATTTAGTTTATTTAATCTTGCTATTATTGATAACTTGTTTAGTGCTTGATCACCATTAGACATGTTTAGGGAATTTAGAGTTGGACTCGAAAGAGGGAATTTTAAATAGACCATGGGATTAAATAGTGTAGGATTGGATTGTTAATCTGATTTGCGACTAGGATAGACATATACCTAGAAGCCCTACATAGTCACATTAGAGCGGTACCGGTATTAATTGGCTTAGTAAATTAGTGCAAGACATTGTGTAATTAAACTAGGCAAGGATATAGGTGAAAACCGAAAGGCATTTATAGACACTAGTACTCTAGATTAGCTAGTTGAATTAATTCATAATTAATTTAGTGGGGAATAAAATCTAAGAAGCAAATAAGGGATTAGTGGTTCTAGGTTGTTCTTTTGACTCGTGAATTTCTTTTGTGTGAATATTTGTTTTATTTATTTTCTTAGATCATACATAATTAAAATCAATTTTCTTGTATTTACTCAACTTGAATGAAAATAGGAGATCTAATGCCTAGTTATTAATTGTCTGAGTCTCTGTGGGATCGACCTTGATATTACCACTTTACTAAAATACGATCCGTACACTTGCGGAATTTTTATCAAAATTTTGGTAGCATCAAGTTTTTGGCGCCGTTGCCGGGGACTCAAGGCAATTAGTAATTAGAATTAGAAATTCTTTAATAGTTTTAGTTTGAGTTTTTTTTTTCTTTGGAAAAATAGAAAGATGGACTTTTCGGAGCTTAATTATTATAAATGGTATCGATGTTATCACTGTGGAAATAATCATGTACCAGGAAATTGTCCATTTTTGCCCACCATAAATTGTATAGGAGATGATTTCACTAGGCAACAAACTTATGTTGATAATTTTTCTAGGCCTAGTTGGAATTTTGAGCAAGATGAGTGTTGGAACCCACATGTTGATTCTTATTCACATGCAATAGACCCACCCTTCATGTCTTTTTCACATGTTCAAGAAAATATTGATTATGAGAATTCTTGTTTTGAAAGGTTAGACAAATTAGAAAGATTAGCCGATATCTTTTTGGAAAGGAATGAGAAATATTACAATAGTTCTGGATCAAGAGTTCAAGTAAACAATTTTGAGGATAGTGTAAACTCTTGTTTAGAAGAAAGGCTTGACAGATTAGAAAGATTAGCCGGTAAATTTTTGATAATGCTAGAGGATAGTTTGAAATGGCAAGAGGATAGTTTCAAAAGGTTAGAAGATTGTTTGAAAATGTTAAAATCAATAATTGAGGATAGAGATGACCATGAAGTTAAAGAAGATTTAGAGGTTGTCATAGAGCCTGAAACTTGTTTAGAAGAAATTGATGGGTGTTTAATTGATGTTGAAGATGTGAATTCAAATGTTTGTGATTCTGATATACATGTTGATGTGAGTGTTCCTATAACTACTTTGGATCATTCTCCTATTACTGTTGTGACTCTTACTGATGAGAGTCAAATTGATTTTATCGGATGCTCATTATTCTTAGAAAGACATACATCTAATTGTTTGTATGATCATATTCTAATTCCTTTGAAATCAGTGATTGCTTGTTCTTTGAAATTGTCTATGATTGAAAAGGCACAAGTAATTAGTTTGATTGATTACTTATACTGTTTGAAAAGGAATGAAGATGAGGTGATTATTGTGTTTGATACTTATGACTAAGATTTGTTTGGAAAGTCTGGCTGAAGACTTTAAACTTAGCGCTTCTTGGGAGGCAACCCAAGGTTTTGGTATTTGATGCTTTGTTTTTTTTTGAGTTTGTAGGATTTTTTTTCTTTTGACCTCAAAGGATGCTTCAACTTGATCTTGATGGACTAGGAGCTAAGAGTGGAAATCGAGAAGAGGAAGGGGAGTATTCTTCTAACTTTTTCTTAATATTATTTGACTGAGAATTATTTTGGTAATGAGTGATGGTGCTTATTGATATGTGCGTGTGTGATGATTAGTCTTGACTGTGTACCTCTTGAGTACTTTGCTTGGTTGATATGGAAGTTGAAATATTTGTCATCTTTACACTTGCTATGGATAATTTTTGTAATTCCACTACTTATGTTACATGTTCACATTGGGGACAATGTGACATTTAAGTGTGGGGGTATGAGGGTATCATTGTTCTCTAAAGATTGTCCTCAAGCTTTCATTTTGTAAAATTTTCTTGGAAAAAAAATCTTTTTGCCAATTTTGGGATTGATTTGAACTTAAAACAATTGGATTTGATTAGACTTTGATCTCATCTTCTTTGAATGTAAGTGAAAAAGCAAGCTATTTGATTTAGATAAATTACTCTAGTATGTCAAAAAGCCTTGTGAGGAATTTGAGCCTTAATTATATTTTTTTATGAGTGAGTACATCTATTGTAATTTCCCCTCTAGAACTTGTCTTGAATGTCTTTTGACGCTCAAATCTCTTGTATGCACAAAAATGATTAAGGCCTTCGTTTCATAGCTAGTTTAGCCAAAAAGCCATCCCTTTTACATTATTTCCATTGCTTAACCCCTTTGAGCTTGCTTCTCTTTTAAAAAGAAAGATTGCATATTTTAGCCTTTGAATTCTTTTGATGCAATTTTTCATCTCTTATCTATTTCTTCCATTTACGCTTTGAAAAGTGTTATACTATATTCATATGGAAAGGGGTGAAGGAATTAGAAAAGGAAAAGGGGAAATATAAGTGTTGAAGAAAGGAGGAAAAAAAAAGTGAAGGTGAAAAGGAGAAGAAAAAAAATCACACAAAGTGTGAAAAAAAAACAAAGAAAAGAAGAAAAAAAAAGAAAGAAAGAAGAAGATGAAAATCAAAAGAATCGAAGAATTGTGGAGTTCAAAAGAGTCAACCCCTATGTGCTTGTTAAGTTATGTGATTCCTTCATTCCTTACTATAATTGAAATGGTTTAGCACTTTTCAAATATACCTCTATCTCATTTTCATTTCATTATCCTACCTTTTTCATTACGACCCTTAAAAGTCCTTTTGATTTGTGTGTGCATTGAGATATAAGAGTGGATATCGAGATGATAAACAAGCCTATGGTAGCTGGATTACATAGATGGAATTGAGTGAAACACAACCCCTATATACTTTGAGAGTAGAGTGTAAACACTTTGACCGGTGAGGGACATGCTTTTGTGATTTATCTCTATCAAATTGATTGTCTTATTGCTTGCATTTGGGGATGGTGAGAGAGATTTTTAAGAGGATTTAATTGTTGAGAGTTTGAATTGATTTCAACTTTGTGATGATAAAAACTTGATTTCATTTTTGTGCTAATGTGTTAACAATTTGAAATCTTGAGGACAAGATTTAATGCAAATGTGGGGGTGTGATGACTCCCCATATTTAGTGGTTTTTAGGAAATATTTTGTTATATTTGGGGAGTCATTAATTAAGTAATTAAGTGATTTTGTTGTGAATTGGAAAGAAAGTAATTTGATGATTATTATATGAATGATTCTTTTGGAAATTTGAAATTTAACTGAAATAGGAAACTTAATATATTAAAAGAAATATTTTGATGGGAAGTTTCCTATTAATGAGATTATGTGATTGAGTTATTGTGATTATTTCCTATTTCCTTCTCTTCATGAATGCAGATTTAATGAAAAAGGAAATAAAGAGAAGGAGATTATTTGATTATGTGCAAGAAAAGGAAAGAAAAGAAACTTAACATGCAAGACAAAGACAATATGGTGTTGGACTATTTTATTATAAATATACACATGCAATTGAGAAGAAGGGAGACTTGGTCATAATTCTTCCAATTCCTATAGCCTACACGAGATTCACGAAGAAATTGAAGACGAGAGGAAGCAGATCACACACGCTGAAGATAAAGAAAGAAGGCACAATTTGGATTCTTGAATTATATACACTGAGAAAGAAAAGGCACAAGGTGTCATCAGTTTTGTCCTTTCTTGGGAGAAGCCATCAATCACCATACATACAAGGAAGGAAGAGGTCTGCACTGTTACTACAAGTTTGGTGTATATTTCTTTGATTTAGTTTCTGTGATGACTTTGATAGACCATATGTGTGGCTAGTTTTCTTGTACAACCTAGAGTACTATGAACTTGTTTGTAACTTAGTATTTTATTTCCCACTATTTAGTCATGGTTAATTTGATTTAGTTTATTTAATCTTGCTATTATTGATAACTTGTTTAGTGCTTGATCACCATTAGACATGTTTAGGGAATTTAGAGTTGGACTCGAAAGAGGGAATTTTAAATAGACCATGGGATTAAATAGTGTAGGATTGGATTGTTAATCTGATTTGCGACTAGGATAGACATATACCTAGAAGCCCTACATAGTCACATTAGAGCGGTACCGGTATTAATTGGCTTAGTAAATTAGTGCAAGACATTGTGTAATTAAACTAGGCAAGGATATAGGTGAAAACCGAAAGGCATTTATAGACACTAGTACTCTAGATTAGCTAGTTGAATTAATTCATAATTAATTTAGTGGGGAATAAAATCTAAGAAGCAAATAAGGGATTAGTGGTTCTAGGTTGTTCTTTTGACTCGTGAATTTCTTTTGTGTGAATATTTGTTTTATTTATTTTCTTAGATCATACATAATTAAAATCAATTTTCTTGTATTTACTCAACTTGAATGAAAATAGGAGATCTAATGCCTAGTTATTAATTGTCTGAGTCTCTGTGGGATCGACCTTGATATTACCACTTTACTAAAATACGATCCGTACACTTGCGGAATTTTTATCAAAATTTTGGTAGCATCACGCATGTAAAGGCACCGACACCCTTTACATGCGCTTTAAGCGCATGTAAAGGCACTACTGAAGTGCAAAACATGGAGTCATGCATAAGAGGTCCTCCTAAGACCACATAAGGTGTTTCTGCTTGTGGAATTAGTGTTTAAAAGCTCCATTATCACTTTTGGGTGCTATGAAAATGTTCAAACACCCTTTACATGGTAAAGGCACTACTGAAGTGCAAAACATGGAGTCATGCATAAGAGGTCCTCCTCAGACCACATAAGGTGTTCCTGCTTGTGGAATTAGTGTTTAAAAGCTCCATTATCACTTTTGGGTGCTATGAAAATGTTCAAACACCCTTTACATGCGCTTTAAGCGCATGTAAAGGCACTACTGAAGTGCAAAACATGGAGTCATGCATAAGAGGTCCTCCTCAGACCTCATAAGGTGTTCCTGCTTGTGTACTTAGTGTTTCAAAACTCCATTACCACTTTTGTTGTGGAAATGCTGCCTGTACATGCGCTTAAAGCGCATGTATAGCCTCTACATGCGCTTTAAGCGCATGTAGAAGGCTCTACATGCGCTTTAAGCGCATGTAAAGGTAGTAGTGGAGTGAAAAGTAAATAAGTAAAGATAGAAGGGCAATTTGGTAATTTTGCTCTCAACAAAACCCTAACATACACACTCAACTCCTTCCTTCTCCTTCATTGTCTACTCCCTCCGCCTCTCCATCCCTCTCGACACCCTCTCCCCTGCTCTTCATCATCCGCCGCCCGGGGTGGCCAGAATGGCGGCGGCCGACGGTATCTTTGGGCGGTGTCGTCGCCCTTCTCTCTTCCCCAAACACTTCTTCCTCATCATCCTTCCCTACCATCTTCGTTTCTCCCTCTACCGTCTCTGTCCTTCACTTCCTTTCGCCTCCTTTCGTTTTCCGGCGAACCCATGGCGGTTAACGGTGGGAATAAGGTAAAACTTCGGCCTTTTCTTGTATTCCTCGAGCTGGCCTTCTTTTTATCATGTTGATTTCTCATTTTCATTTTTCCCTTCTTTGTTGATTCGGCCTCTTCCACTCTCTTTTCGTTCCCTATTCCTCCGGCGAGCGAGGATGCATTTCCGGCGAAAGGGAGCTTTGGCCGAGACCACAGCCATGGGTGCCAACTTGGGTGAGGTTTCTTTCCATCTTTACCCTTCTGTGCTTCGATTTAGGGCAAGATTTGAGTGAAAATCCGAATTTTGTGGTGGGGTTTACAATTTCAGTTTCATATATAAGTGTTTATGTATATGAATAATATTTTGTGTATGTGGGTGTTTAAAACTTTGCAATTTCTGCTAATATGACTGAGTGTAATGAAAAGAAATGGGATTTTTGTCATGTATGGGCCACGGATCTGTTTTGTTTCTTTGATGTTTTGTGTGTTTTGTTGTTGCCTTTCAAGTGTTTGATGTATTGCCAAGTAGAACATTGTTTGATTGTTTTGGCCTATCCTTCATAGTTCCTATGGTTTTACATGAGATGTACTAACCAAGCATTTGTGGTTCAGATATTGTGGGCTGGTGTAAGATTACTAATCCGGCAACCTTTTTCAAGTGTGACCGTGATTGGGATTCTGAGCTGCGCATCATACTGGGAATTCACCATCCAGAGCATGGATGGTAATTGACACCTTATTTTATACATTTTGTTATTTATAAGCGCTTTTTCCTGGCAATGACTTTTTTGAACAGGCTTCCAAACACACAACTCATTTGTATCATCCGAGGTACTTTTGTGGAAGAGGTGGGTGATTTAATTGATCCAACGGGTGAAGAGAAAATGCCTCCTCCTTTTGTTCACCTTCGTTATGTGCGAATGGATGAACCATATAGCTCAGGTATTGAGAGTCTCATGTTTAGGAGTATGTTGCTTTCATGATATGTCCTAGATTATTTGCTGAGAATCATTTCAAGTGTGTTTATATTTTTCAATGCAGGGACTAAGGTTGTAAAGTCTATTTCCAGTATGGTTGTAAAGTTACAAAATGAAAAGTATCAAAGAAAGAACATCAAATATGGTGTCACATTGTCTTGAGAATGTCTGTAACTTTCATTAGTCTTGTTGTGTGTGTGGTATTAAGGATATCTTGTTGGCTTGGACAGGATCCTGAGATTATTCCATTGGCCAAGCAAAATGAAGACACGTTGCAACGAATTCTTCATGAGATCCCAATTTGGCTGAAAAATCCAGACTTTGATCGGGTAATTAACTAACATATTTGACATATTCCTTTATGTCACATTTAGTGGGTCTTATTTTTTGAAGTTGGAGTTTACCATAACTTTATTTTCTCTTGGTTCTGCTTTTATTTAGGTTGATTGGTTAAACAGGTTTATTGAATACATGTGGCCCTACCTTGACAAGGTATTAATTTTCTAAATCTGTTCTCAATTCACATCAAACTGTGTTTTATTTTTAGCTTGCACTTTTTTCCCGCGTGTTTATGTGTTTATTGTTTGTTTGATTAGGCTATTTGCAAAACTGCAAAGGGTATTGCAACACCCATAATCGATGAGCAGATAACAAAATATAAAATAGACTCAGTTGAGTTTGAAAAATTAACACTGGGGACCTTACCTCCAACTTTTCAAGGTTAGTACGCCCGGACATGATATTGTTACTCTCTTTAAGCTGTTGATGTGTGTTTGTGAGGCCATATACGCCATTTTTCCTAGTAAACAAGTTTCATCAACTTCAGGACTTTATCCCATTCTTATGTTTAACTTCAAATATAGGAATAAGAAATTACTTGGGGGTCACTAAATCTGATATGAGGAGTTGGTGTAACTAATTTTACAGCAACTATGAAAAGAGCAAAAAAAATTCAAAAGGAATTATATGAAGACATTTTGATGCAAAGCTTTTTCATCATTGCTGGTATCAAATAGTTTGTGTCACGCTTTTCATCATACTTTTTGGTTCTTGCAAATTATCCAAGATTGAGGCATCTTACTGGAGTATTTTCTTTTATAAATGAATTCTTTCTCCTCTGCATACAAAGGATAGTTGCACAAGTCTAATTTTTGTTTTTAATTGATTGGTTTTGTCATGATGAGTTGATGCATAAATCTTGTCAATCCCTTTGTTGACTCCTTTTCTCATTGGTGGTAGGGATGAAAGTCTTTATGACTGATGATAAGGAGGTGATCATGGAAACTAGTTTAAAATGGGCAGCAAATCCTAATGTCATTGTTGCTGTTCAGGCATTTGGGTTGAAAGCAACCGTTCAGGTTCCACTTTTATATTATTGTGTCTGAGAAAGAGAATGTGGCAAAAGGTGAATCTAACTACAACTTACTAAACATTCTGTTTACTTTCAGGTGGTAGATTTACAAGTTTTTGTTACACCTCGGATTACATTAAAACCTTTGGTTCCAACATTTCCTTGCTTTTGCAGCATTTTAGTGTCTCTTATGGAGAAGGTTTGTGACTGTTAGCTGATTTGCTTTATCCATGTACTTTGCATGACTACTTACCTATTTAGGGCATTTAAATCATTTCCTGTTTTGTCAATATTTTTAGTATAGATTAACTTGTGAACAACTATGATGCACATAGTTCTTTTTGCTTATGTATATATAAAAAATGAATCATACATTGTTATTGATATATAATTCATTTTTGAAGATATTAAGTAATTGACTTTTTCTGGTAAATTCTTTTGATATAATGCTAGTTGGTTCTATGAACTACAACTAGTATTGGTGGTTATATTGGGAAATAATGTAGATTTATAATAATTTTTTTTTAAAAAAAACATTCTATACATGCGCTTAAAGCGTATGTAAAGGGGCCACCTGTACATACGCTTTAAGCGCATGTAGAGGTATGTACCTCTACATGCGCTTTAAGCGCATGTAGAGGCACATCTACATGCGCTTAAACATCTACATGCGCTTTAAGCGCATGTAGATGTACATGCGCTTAAAGCGCATGTAGAGGTACATACCTTTACATGCGCTTTAAGCGCATGTAGAGCCCCCCTCTACATGCGCTTTTTAAAAGCGCATGTAGAGCCTTTACCAGCGCCCCTCTACATGCGCTTTAAAAGCGCATGTAGAGGCCAAAATAAGCGCATGTAAATGGGGTAATCTGTGGTAGTGTCCATTTGCAAGAGTTAGGGATCGAACCCCCAACCACTTACTTAAGGGACGAGAGTACTTACCACCGTTGAGTGGTGCCTTGGGAAGGTGAAGAGGAGGAGAGAGGTTGAGAGGAAGAGAAAGTGGGAGTGATGATGAGCTGTGGGTGAAGGGAAATGGAAGGAAGAGAGGGTGGAGGGAAAGTGGGCGGGGCGGCGGCGGCGTGGTGGCGGTTACAGATCTGTTTGGGGAGGTGGGGGTGGGGGTGGTGAGGTGTGATTTTCTTTTTATTACGTGGCATCCACGTAAGCTCCAGAGTGGTAGCTTATTTGCCACGTGTATTAAAATAGGTGGTGTTAAACTTCTTGCCTAACGGAAGGTTAAATTGCACAAGATTTTTACTTACAGGATAAAATTGCAACTAAAAATATGTCAGGGTGAAATTTGCATCTTTTGGTATACTTTGAAGGCGGCTTTGCAGACTAACCCTTTACCATATAAAAAATTCATATAAATCCAAGGATTTGTCACGTAATACATATATCGCCACCTCATCATAATACCTTACACAACCTCGTCATTTTCTCCTTCCTTCAATCCTCCACTTCCTCTTTAAAAGAGTGCAAAAATGGTCATCTAATTGTTACGAAGAAGGTGCAAAAATGATCATATAAAAATTTTTGGAGTAAAAACTGCCTATTGAATTTCAAAACTGGAACAAAAATGCTTAGCACGGTTAGTTTTTTTAACTTTTTTAAGTATAATCTTCTGCCCATTCATCTCTCACGTGGCAGACTTATATATTTATTTGTCTTTATGTGATGAGGATGTGACAGAGGATGATGAGTAAAAGTCAATAAAATTAATTGAGATAGACATTTTTTGCCCCAATTTCAAAATTTGATGGACAGTTTTGCTACATTTTCTAATATGGTCATTTTTGCACTTTAATGATAATTACATTTTCATTTTTGCACTTTAACCCTAATTTTAACCTGATTAAATATTAATTTTAACCTGATTAAATATTAATAGTACTTCTTTTCAACTATGATCCTTTTTTAGCCTAACGGCGGTAAGAAAACGTTTACTCATCAACTTTGCTCTCATGATCAGTTCCGGACAAAAAAACATTGCTGTCAAGCCAATTGGATCAGTTGACCCACTCTTTTATTTTATTTAGAATAATTTTAAGGAGATAAAGAAGTCCTCAGCCTTTTCAGAATGATAATGACAAAATTGAAAATGAAACGCTTGTAACTACCAACCATAATGACGGTGTCACAAATACATCTTTCCAACTAGCAAAAATTGAATTGTTTTCGTCCTTTAGGAGGGATGAACATTATACGTCGTGAGTCGTCTAATTATCTAATACTACATACATTTTTACTATTCGCGGCCATAGTTGATTCTATTCTCTCCTCATCTTTTTCTAATGTTACTCTCTCATTCATTAGAGTGCATAGGCTCTCTTCTTTCACTCCACTTAATGTTTCTACACTTGGATTTTCTTTCAAGGCTCAATATCTATTACAATTTGAAATATGCATACAATTACATAATGAAAAATATAAAATAATATTTTCCAATTATATTAAGATCTCGACCATTAAGATTAAATTTAATGGTAGATATACAAAGCACAAACTAAAAAACCATTTTAGTCCTAAATATAAGGTGTTTTCTCCATATTATCACTGACATTAATGGAGGTTCAGTGATGAAAATATTTAATCATATCACTTATAGTGGTGATGAAGTTAGGAACATTTGTCAATTATTTACCTACATTTTATGATCTGCCAACCATATCTTGATTTGTGTGAATTGCTTGTTAGTGTCTTATAAGAAAAACTAAATGAAATAGTACATGTGTATGTGTTTGGCACTACTGCGATAATTTTCATAGACATCTATATATGTAATAATTCAAAGTCAAACAACCTCATAAATTCTGAAGCATCACTGGACCTCTGTTGAAAAACAAAATAAAATTTTGAGGGTCAAAAAACGACTTTATTACCCTTTTCTATTTTTAAAATACAAATATGAGTGTCATTTATTTTCAAGACAGATATAAAAATTTCCTAGACCGAACTAATTAATTTTCAAGACAGATACCCTTTTCTATTATGTTTATTTGAGGCTAATTAATTACATGGTTTGAAATGCAATATTGGTCTTTTATGCTTAATTAAACAATTAGACCGAACACTTGAAGTTAGCTTAGGAACTTGTTTAATTTAATTAGCAAAACTTATATTTTAAATATTATTAATTATTCTTTGAGTGGAGGGAAGGAAAGGGGTAACCCTGTGTGAATTGTTTAACAACGGGTATTGTGCTACTAGTGTAGCAGTTTTGGTACGCCCCTGGAGTGAATCCTTCAATTAATTTCGTTATCATTTGAACATTCTCATACCTAACTACTCTTTGATCATGGGCTATCAAGATAAACTCATATCCCTGGTTGGATTCTATCTCTAACCACCAGTTCCAGATCACCATACTCACTAAGAAACTTGATTGCTTCCTATTCATTTCTTGTTTTTTTTTCTACATTTTCTTCCTCCGCGCTCAATGAACAATCAGATGCAGGATTATCTGCTGATTACGATGTGCTTATATTGGTTGATTTCACATATCTCTTTTTTGTTCTTGTTGAAGCTGCTCTGCTCAAGTGGAATAAGTTGCAGTTGGCATATTTAAATAAGTAGAAAATTGTTAAATAATGTTATTAATACGTGTAGGGTCACTAGAACCGATTTAGAGGAGCACAAGATGTGAAATAAAGAAAACTAGTGGAGAAGCATCATGTGGATCATACTTGGCCAAGCCACGACGAATTAATAAAGGACCTTACTTAGGTCAAATTCCTCCATCCAGGTTCTCCATTTCTCCAATTACTAGCCGTTAGATTGAATGAATGGTAGTTATAAAAGGACATGTGTACTCCTATATTAAAAGAACTTGAGAACCTGGAAAAAGGAACTTGATGTAAGTTTTTCCCATTAATAAACAACGGAATGCAGCAAGCCATAGCTTCACCTCGACGGAGCCGCTTTTGCAAGACTCACACCACACTCGTTTTCCGAACTTTTTCGGCCCAAAACCCATTTTCCTTCATGCACCCCAATTTCTTGCTTATATATTAGATCGAAAATAAGGTCCCTATTTCATATTTGGGATCCCATTACTATCTATTTCATATTTGGGATCCCATTAATATCAAATCCTAACATCATTCTCTCATTTTTCCCCTTCCACTCTTCATCTTCTCTCCTCCACTTTCTTCCTGATCCATGACTAAATAAAGACATCCACTACTTTGTAGGGATGATTTACATTGGCTTGAGCTTGAGGTCTTCCATGGGAAGTCCCATTTCACTTTCTTTTTTCTTTATATTTATGTTTTTCTAAGATTTAAGTTTTCATTTATTTTATGCAATATAGTTTGGAATGTAGTTGATTTGATTTGAAAGGTCAAATAAACATAAAAACATGTGTTATATGCAATGCAACATATAATTAAGAACTTACATAACAAAACAGGTAGACTTAGTTCTTAATAGTTAATACATATAAGCATATTTCTTCTAATAAAAAAATGTGACATTGAAATTAAAATTGACATGTTTGTCTTGGATACCTTTACACACACACACACACACACATTATTTCTTTTCAAAATGAAAATGCCTCAGATTTAATACAATAATATTTTATCCGTATGGAAGTATTAGAAGATAAGCTATTAATTTTATTTTGACAGTTTCTTTGCTATTTATGTCTCTCTCTTTTTTTTTGCAAAATTTATAAGAACTAATAATTAAGGGACACACTATTTAATGCAAATGAACTTTAAAGTACAATGACACTAAGTGGCACATCATACCAAAAGATAATGCGACCAGTACATGTATGGTTTGTGGGAGGGGATAGTGATACCTTAATTGATTTTGTTAGTTTGAAGAAGAAATCATTATGCCCTCACAAATAAGTTTATATTTTTATTTACATATTATAAACATTTCTTTTTATTTTAATTATATTTATATTTTAATATTATTTTTATCTGAAAATAGTATAATTATATAATTTTTAATTTAAAACATTTTCAATTTTAAAAATATATTTTTACCTTAAATTAATTTGTAATAATATTTTCTTATAATAGTAGTTTTTTAATAACATAATTTTCATAATAATCCATAAGTAGTTTAATCAATATTACAACACATTATAATAGTAATTTTATTTTAAATATAATTTTCTTAATTTTATAATATTTATCTTCAAATATATTGATATTCTTTTCACTACAAAAAAAACGCCCTTTTCCGGAGCATGCTTTCCGGCGTTTCCTTGTTAAACACCGGAAACAACATGCATTCCGGCGTTTGACAGAAAACGCCAAGAAAAAGCGCCGAAAAATTTGGCGCGCTCTTCCCGCCTTTTTTTTTTGCGCTTCTTTTCCGGCGTTTCTGGAATTAGGAACGCCGGTATGTATATTTTAATTTTTTTAAAAAACAAGAGGTGGCCGTTTTTTTAGCAAATAAATGCATATCAGCGTTTCCCAGAAGCGCTGATATGCATTTTATATATTTTTTAAAAAATATAAATCACATCGGCGTTTCAGCAAAACGCCGATATGCGTATTCAGTTTTCCCAGAAGTGTCGATCTGCATTTCCTTTTTTTTAAAAAAAATATAAAAGCACATCGACGTTTCTGCAAAACACCGATGTGCGATTAAAATAATATAAAACGCAGTTCGACGTTTCCGGAAAACGTCGCTATGCTGCTCGAAACGCCGGAAAGCTAACCTCTTTATATACCTCTGACGGAATTCATTTTGACGTTTCTGAAATGCGAGAGGAGGGTCCCACCGAAATTCTCTCTGCCAGTTTAGTTATATATATAGTCCTTCTTCAGTATATATGTCTCGACGTGCCGGTAAAGATCCCTTAGACGAGGCAGAGCAGTAGCGACGGCGCGACGAAGAAGATGTCAGGCGTATAGAAGCTCGGCGGTTAGAGATAGAGGGAGGAGAGCTCAAGCTCCAGCGACGACCACTACGACAACGGTGGTGGCGGCGGCGGCGGCGAGGAGGTTATCCCTATACCGCAGGTTCTTATTGCTCTCAAGAGAGGGAGGAGGTCCACTTCTGGGAGTGGATTTGTGGTGAACGTCAGAGGTAATTAATTTGATATATTGATTTAATGCATGTAATATATTTAGATCAATTATTTGGAATGTGTTTTTTCTTTACAGATATCAATGGCGTTGTCACCACCAAGAAGCTGGACAAGAAGCACGTGCATTCGCTTCCGGCGAACCAGAGGGTTGAGCTGCCATATTTCGAGGAGACTGGGCAGCTAACCAAGGAAACCGTGTCTTATTTCACCGCTACTGCCGCCTGCTCGGCAGGGACTTCCGGCGCTTCCCAATCGACCCGATCGACTGGAGGAAAGTGCCGAGGACGCGAAAAGATGAGGCCTGGGACATTATGAAGGTAATTTGAATTTCAAAATTTTATAATTACGTGAAATAATATATTTATTTAGTGTTACCGTTATTAATTTCAAAATTTTCTATTGCAGAGGAAGTGGTGGATCCCCGATAGTCTGAAGCTAAAGAAATTCACGATATCGTTGATCGGGGATTCATGGAAGGATGAGAGACTCAAGTTGTACAAAGATAGGGTCCAGCAGGGGGCCAGGTCTAGGCAGGAGGTGGAGGAGATGGTGCCCGACGGAGTCGACCCTGAACAGTGGAGGCGGTACATCGGCTGGAGGATGTCCAACCTGGGTCAAGCGAGGTCAGAGTGGGCAAGAAGGAGCGGGCACAGCAACAGGTTGCTCACACGACTGGGAGCAGACCCATGATCGTCGGCTATGACGAGATGGTAATTTAATATCTACTACTCTTTGATGTGTAATTATTAACTGTATTATACCGATCATTGTTTGACGTTTCAAATATTTCAGTTGCAGGAGGCCAAGGCGAAGGGCGTCACGTAGGGCGTCTACCGCGACTTCATCGTTCAGGCTCGCAGCCGCAGAGATGGGAGACCTGTATCTCAAAAGGCTGCCGAGCAGATCAAGAAATTTGCGAAGGCACAGGCGGATGTGGAGGCCAGGGGGACCCCCGAGTCTCAAGAGGGGGAGAGCGTGAGCCCGAGCCCCTTTGCCGAGGTCACTGATATCCGCGAGCTGATTGGGACTCCGGATCGTGCCGGACGCGTTCCAGGTCTTGGCTTTGGAGCCAGACCCACTCAGCTCTTCCCTTCTTCCGGAAGCCGCGGGACCCAGACCTACTCAGCTACATCATCTTGGGGGACTCAACAATCCTGGC
Organism: Mimosa pudica; assembly: GCA_029929735.1. Taxonomy (NCBI): domain Eukaryota; kingdom Viridiplantae; phylum Streptophyta; class Magnoliopsida; order Fabales; family Fabaceae; genus Mimosa; species Mimosa pudica. The sequence goes on from JAKELP010000035.1 coordinate 7,009,834, forward strand.
AGCAAGAGGAGAGGATCCGGGCGCGCGAGCGAGAGCTTGAAGAGCGTGAAGCCCGGCTGAAGGCAGAAGAGGAGAGGCTGTAGCGCGAGCATCAAGCCCGGCTGAGGTCAGATGAGGAAAGGCTGATGCGCGAGCTTATAGCCTTGCGGCAGGCGCATGAGCAAGAGGTCTCTGTTTGGAGCGCGAAGTTTAGGCGCCAACAAGAGAAGTTCTTTATGGCGCAGGAGTGGAGGTGGCAGGAACGAGAGCAAGCCTCCTTAGCATCACGACATCGTCGCCGACGCCGACACTCTCCAGATGATGAGGATGAGGATGAGGATCGTGTAGATTAGGTTTTTTTATTTGTTTGGACTTTTTATTTTTATTGTACTTTTGTTTTGTACTTTTATTTTTATTTTAAATTTATTTTAATTATTGTACTTTTTTATATATTTGTAAATACAAGTTTATTATTCGCAACTGTTATTGCATTTATTTTTAGTTTTTTTAGTTACTAATTAAATATCATAAGAAAATTGAATTAAATCAAGTAATACGATAGAAACTACGATTATTTATTTATATATTATACAACATTCGTTTCATTCCTTACCAAAAAAAAATAAAACAATTGTTTCATTCATCACCATCTTCACGGTCTCTAACAGAAGGTACTGGTTCATCCCCTTCCGGCATCAGGTAGTCGGAATTATTAGGAGCAACCAGTTGAGCAGTTTCAGTTGTCGCGTCTAAATCCTTGTCCCCATATCGTACACATCGCGAGGTTTTACCTGAATCACCATGTGTTAATCTTTGTTTTTAGGATCGGGAACATAATAAACCTGCTGTGCTTCGTCAGCAACGATGTATGGCTCGTCGTCAGGTAATGCCCCTGTGTGTGGAAGAGTCTCGAGAAATTCACCGTTGATACCGAGAGCGTCAACTTTCTTGCCTCTTTTTCCCCTAGTGTCTGCCCAATCGCACTTGAATAGCGGAACGGGAAATGCACCGTTGTAGTTGAGCACAAGTATATCAACAAGTTTCCCATGATATTGAACCTCCCCTAAACGCGCTTGCGCATCGTCTCTACGAGCATAACTTCTTGTTCCAAATGAACCAAACACACCCGAGTTTTGCGTTAGACGAGAGTCATCGCGTGCAACAGTGCGGAAGTGAAAGTCGTTAACATTGTAGGCAGAGTATCTCTGCGCATATTCAAAAGGCCCATGCGCTAGATTCACCAGTGATGGTGGCGGATTTGGTTCGTTGCGTATTCTTCTCGTGAACCAATCAGCGAAGCCCCGGTGGACCATGATATCAATCACAGCTGCAGTGATCCCCAATCGTCGTCGATTCTCCCACTTGACATATCTCCGGTAATCCCTGAAAAAGACAAAGTATAATTAAAAATATATTTTAAAGAACAATAATATAATACATATATAAACTTTTATTGAACCTGTGTGCCACCTACTCGCGATAGGAGTCCACGACAGTGCAGCGTGTAAGGACATGTCTGTGTGCTTGCAACATCTCGGCAGGACTCAGCTGGTGGAATTGCGCTGCTCCTACTGGCTTTCCAATGAAGGGAAACAACGTGTCAGAGATGAGATTGACATTGTTCGAGTTATCGTCAACTCAGGGTATACGCTCATTACGAATGTTCTGACCATAATATCTTTCAACAAATGCAACTACCTCGTCCCCCACGTAACACTCAGCAATGCAACCCTCTGACGCGGCTCTGTTCCTAACGAACGACTTCATTTTCCCCAAGTACCTTTCTATGGGATACATCCAACGGTAGTGCACCGGCACACCCATCTTTGCTTCTTCAACAAGGTGGACAATGAGATGGACCTGTGAGGTGAAAAATGATGGAGGAAATATCATCTCCATGCGACATAGCATCATAACAGCTCTGGTCTGTAGGTCGTCGAGCTCTTGCCTATCCAACACCTTTGTGCACAACTGCCTAGGTATAAAACTGAGTTCGGCCAAGACCATAGAAACATCTTTGGGAAGGGTGTATTTTATAGCTAAAGGAAGGAACTGCTAGAGCATAACGTGATAGTCATGACTTTTCAACCCAGAAATCTTTGGCTCTCTCGAAGATAGGTCAACACACCGCGAGATATTACTTGAATATCCGTCAGGAACCCTGATACCCTTTAGCGTGGTCAGAAACACTTCCTTGTTCTTTTTTGTCAAAGCAAACCGAGCCGGGGAAAACTTATCGTTCACGTCAGGCCAGGCGTCTTGACGTATTCCCATGACCTTTAGATCTTTCCTTGCTCCAAGATGATCCTTTGACTTTCGTGGCTTATTCAAAATGGTGTATAAGACATTCTCCCCAACGTTCTTTTCAATGTGCATGACGTCCAAACAGTGGCACATTAAGTTGTGCTTCCAGTACGGCAGACAGAAAAAATATGCTTCTCTTTTTCCATTGAGATGCTGGACCAGTTCTACGGGCCACGGCGGCAGCCTCCGCTGAGTCTGTCTGCCACCGCGGCTTGTGCTAGGGGCCTCTTCATCCAGCGGCGGCGGGTCCTTACCAAATTCACATTGCACATCACAGATCTGGTCAAAGATCTCAAACCCAGACACCCGTCGAGGGGGATCTCTGCGTTCTCGTGTACCGTCGAATTTGCTCTTCTGCCGCCTGAACTGATGATCGGGTGGAAGGAACCGTCGATGACCCATGAAACATGACTTCCTGCTGTGCGGCAGTCTACGGGGCTCCTGGTCGAAGTTGTAGAACGGACATGACATCGCTGTATAAGTATTTCAGCCGGATAACATGCCGAGTCCGGGGAAATCGCTCACAGTCCACATCACAGCGGCACACAGTCTGAACAACGTCTTAGATTCGGCGTCAAACATCTTGACCTCATCGCTCCATAACTCGTTGAGTTCCTGTATCAGCGACTGAAGGTACACATCGATATCGTTTCCAGGAGATGTCGGCCCTGGAACAATTGTCGATAGAATGAACGAGGTCGACTTTATGCACAACCACGGGGGGAGGTTATATGGTATCAACACAACTGGTCATGCGCTGTAATGTTGGTTGAAGGAGCCGAATGAGTTAAAACCATCAGAAGCGAGACCTAGCCTGACATTTCTTGGGTCTGAGGCAAAATCGGGGAATTCGCCGTCAAAAACTTTCCACGTATCACCATCTCGAGGATGCCTCATCTTGCCGTCTGGGTTAGCTTCTGTCGCGTGCCACCGCATTTGCTCAGCCATCTTCGGGGACATGAATAGTCTCTGAAGCCTTGGACGGAGCAGAAAATATCTCATGCTCTTAATGACCCATCGTCTCTTCTTCTTATTATGCCCCTCACCCTCCACCTTGTATCGGTCAGTGCCACATCGTCTGCATTTATCTAACGCAGCGTCAGGGTCCCAAAACAACATACAATCATACAGGCAGACATCAATTTTAATGTACCCTAACCCCATTTTTGTGATTGTTTTCTTCGCTTCGTAGAATGATGACGGTAGCTCTGCTCCAATGTTGTAGAAAGCGTCTGACAGCAGCTCAATCACATCTGACATAGTCGCATCAGAGGCGCCACATTTACACTTTATACTATACAGTTTGGTCAGAAATGACAGTTTAGAGTATCTTTCATTCCCAGCCCAAACACATGCATATATATTGTCATCCCACGTACATAATAATATATGTATTTCATCGCATATTATAATAAGTCGCTTAAACAGTTAGAATAGTTAATTCATTTATACCTGGGTACAGCGGTTTGTCACCTTCCGTCATGAGCTCAAAGAAATCTCTAGCCACCTCAGTGCGTAAGTACTCCGCGACTGGTCCATCGACCACTACATCCCCTCCGTCTCCTGCTTCATGCTGCCCAAATGCTTCCATCACAGTGTTGTTACCCGGATTATTTGCATGGCCGCCGCCGTCGGCGTCATCGTCACTGCTTTCGACTTGCATTCCAATTTGAGAACTCGAACTGACTTCTAGATCACCGGCGTTGTTGTGTAATTCACCCTCTCCATGAAACGCCCAATTGAGGTAATATCTGGGAAACTGCTTATCCATACAATGCGCAAATACCTCCTCTCGAGTCTTCCATTTGTCAAACTTACACTTTTCACACGGACACCGTATCTTACCCCAAACATCACTACCACGCAAGAAAGCAAACTCCAAAAACTGATTCAACCCCGCCATGTATTGCGGTGACGATCTACTTAAAGAGATCCACGATTTATCCACCATTATTGATATTGGTGTTTTACAACAAAACGACAGAAATATGAAAGAAGAAGGGAGAGGTTTGAGAAAGATTATGGCGTCTCACATATTCTACATACGCATATTTATAGCCAATGCCCCTAACCTTTACGCGTTTACCAAAGGCAACACTGTCCAGAAAGTTTTTCGTAAGATTTTTAGGCTTACCGGCGTTTTTACCGAACACCGGTATGCATTAAATAATATTTAATATGCATATCGGCGTTTTGACGAAACGCCGATATGTATAAAATAATAAAATAACATACCGACGTTTTCGGGTAACGCCGGTATGCATTATTTAATATTACTTACCGGTGTTCTCCTGATAAACGCCGATGTGCTCCAAATCTCCTATAAATATCGGTGCTCCCCCTCATTTTGCCTTATCCATTTGTTTTGCTTTCTTCCCACTTCTTCCTTCTTCCTCGTTTTTGCCTTGGTCTCTGGTTATGGTTTGGTCTCTGTTTTTATTTATATTTGCTTCATTTCAGTTTATTTTTATAGTCATTGTTATTCTTCCCACTACTTTCTATTTCCTTCATTCTTCATTCATTTAGTTACTCTTAATTATTGTACTTGTTATTGTCTTTTATTGTATCATATAAATTTTTTTTGTTACTATTTATTAATATTTTTTATTCATATATCCATAATATTAAATTTTCGTCCCAATTTAATTTTAAATTGAGACTATTTTTTTTAATAAATATTATTCACTTTCTGGCGTTTCTGAAATCGCCGCTAAGCATATTAAAATATAATAAAACAAACCGGTGTTTTGCCAAAACGCCGGTTTGTTTTATTATATTTTAATATGCTTAGCGGCGCTTTAGAAAACGCCATTAAGGTGCGAGTTGATTGGACTATTTTAATTTAGGCATACCGCCGTTTCCGAGGAACGCCAGAATGTTTTTAATTAAAATAATCGCATATCGGCGTTTCACAGAAACGCCGGTATGACTAATATTTTAATATTTCGCACACCGGCATTGCGTAAAAACGCTGGTATGCATGAATATTATATGTATTTCTGTAGCTCTTTTGCGGCGTTTTAGGGTTCTCTACGGCGTGTCAAGAAACGCCGAAAAAATGCTTTTCCACACTTTTTTTACGGCGATTGCTGAAAACGCCGTAGAGTTGTTTCGCCGGAAAAAAAGCCGATACATGGGGGAAAAAACGCCGGTGAGGGGGGAGTGTTTTATAGTGTTTATAGAAGTCATTGATAGAGTAATAATGTAATAAAAAAATTAATAAAGTAATAAAAATTTGTGAAATTAAATGTATTAAAAAGATAATTGAATGCTAACTGGTTGTTATATATATTATAGTCATTTAGTTGATATTGACAACTTTTTATAAAGTTAAATTGAAGAAACTAAATAAACAACTTAACATAACATATTTTATGTATTACTCTCTCTGTTCCTAAATATAAGATCACTTTCAAATTTCAATTTGCTTATAAATATAATCAACTTTCAAATTCTTCTCAATTTTTCTCAAATAGAGCCTCATAATTCTTATCTACAATAAACAAGCAAGAGAGTGAGAGAGAGAGAGAGAGAGTGAGAATAAAAATATATGATTAGGGTATATTAATAATATCATATGCTAATAACTACCTTAATTAACATTCTTAATCTAATTAAATCAGGAAATTGATCTTATATTTAGAAACGGAGGGAGTATAATTTTTTTGACTATTCATTAGCTTATTAAAAGTCAATAAAACATGGGCGAAGGGGCAAAAATAGTCAATGTAATTTTCAAAATGGACAACTTTGGCACCCGTAATTTCGATGGTGTAAAACCGGACATTATAAACCAAAATGGGACAAATCTAGCACTCTTAAACATAGGTGTTCAGTTTGACCGTTAGTTGACTGGGAATGATGATATGACATAATGACGTGGCACAATGAGGCATTATGTGTCACCCCCCATGCTGATATGTATACGACATGGCAAAAATGAAAAAAATTAATCTGATATGTATAATCTGATATGTATATCCAGTCATACTTATAATCTGACTGGATATTTAACTAATAAAAAAACTAAACTAAATTCTCAAATCAATTCAGAGATTGTCTTCTTCTCCGAGTCAGAGGCTTTGATGGTGATGGGCTTCTAGGTCGACGGACTTCCAGGAGCCTTTGATGGCGGCATACTACAGGAGCGGGTAAAAAAGAAACTGAAGATGAAAAGCGAGAGAGATAGAAACTAAAAAAGGAAACGAATCTGAAAATGAAAAGGCGAAAAACATATTCGGTTATAACCAAATTTGTAAGCTGAGCTGGACAGCTTCTTCTCCGATTTTCAGTATTGAAACTCACGTTTTGGTTCCCTCAGTCTTCATCACCGGTCCATCTTCTTTTTTCTGCCCAAATTTCATCTTCTTCCATTTAGTTGCTGCAATGGAGGCTTTGATGAGAGTGATGAATAAAATTTTTAGAAGTACAGAGATTATGAGATGGAATATGAGAGAGGAAGGATGATTATGGCAACTAGGAAGTTGCGGGGGGGGGGGGGGGGGGTGCGCTGAAGCAAGAAAGACGAAAAGGGGTTGAGATTTTTCTTATTTTTCATTTTATTAATTTAATATACAATCAGATTATAAGTAGGGCGAAGGGGCAATGTCATTTTTTTTCATTTTTGCCATGTCATATACATATCAGCATGGGGGTGACACATAATGCCTCATGGTGCCACATCATTATGTCATATCATCATTCCCAGTCAGGTCAAACTTAACACCTATATTTAAGAGTGCTAGATTTGTCCCATTTTGGTTTATAATGTCCGGTTTTGCACCATCGAATTTACGGGTGCCAAAGTTGTCCATTTTGAAAATTACGGTGACTATTTTTGCCCCTTCGCCCATAAAACATTTTCGAAAAACAATTGGAAAATGCATTTTAGGTATTATTTATTTAGATTTTTTAAAATTCTATAAAAAGGTTAACTATAAATGTCTTATATTTAACAAAAAAGAGAGTATAAAATAGTCATCCGAGTCTAATTATAAAGCACTTTCAATATATTTCTTATATATCGAGAAAAACATTAATTAATCCTTACATGTTTTACGTATTACTATTAATATATTAACTTATAAATTAAAATGAACTATACCGAAAAAGAAAAACAAATCAATTTATGATAAATAACTTATCTAGTTTTATTAAAATTTTCTTAAAAAAATTAGCTAGGTATGTTCAGGAAGGAACGAATACCACAAGAATACGCACTAATATATATATATATATATATATATATATATATATATATATATATATATATATATATATTAAAGAAACAGTCTCAATTAATCCCAATCTAATAATTGAAAAGTTGAAACTTTTATAAACCTCCTCCGCTGGAACCTTGAAGATGAAAGCTGAAGCATTCTTGATTAGAACCTCCGTTGACTGGAAGCAATTTCAGTCAGCGGCTCAGCGCCTTCTTTAATCTTCGATGGCAGAAAATTAGAGACTCTTTTAGCTTAGGCTAATTTTAAAAAAAAAATATAGAGTCGACTTAAAAACCGTGTCGTCAGAGTCAATATCTATCGTATATTCGTATGGGTAAAAAAAAACGTCAATATACCAAGGGCCTTGTAGCCCAGTGGTATGACATCTCCCCTTTAGTGGAAGGTTGCGGGTTTTATCCCACTTATAACCTCAAGCCGTTAGTGCTTACCCCTTTGAATAAAAAAAAAGTCAATATCTATCAACTGAACAAAGCAATTCATTGGTGGATAGCACTCCTGCTCAGCATATTGAATGGTGATGAAAAGGCATGTTTGTACATCTTCCAAATAACCACATTTCCTAGTATTACACAGTTCTTAATTAGAGTGGGTCACTATGTAAGTAAACGGAAGGAAACAGAACTTGACGGCTCTGTAGTTTTATTTTGATAAAAGTAACCATGACATTTTAAAATTATGACAAAGGTAACAACAACATTTAAAAATTGAGACAAAAATAAAAGGGAATTTCGAAAATAGGTACTTTTTTGCCCCAATTTTAAAATATAATTGTTACTTTTAGTCAAAAAAATTACATGATATTTAATATACCTTTACTACATTTCCCATACCTATTTTGCACCTTAGCCCTTTTTCATTTGGGACTGAAACTTGATGAGTAAGTATGAAGAAGAAGACTCTTGTAGCGCCCGAAAAATTTATTTAAATTAAGATTAAAAATGGAGCCGCCACCAAAATTTTTAAAAAGGATTTTTTGGAAAACCTTTTAAAATAATAAAAAATAGAAATAGGGTTCGGGAGTCGATTGTGCATGGGGAAGGTGTTAGGCACCCCACAGCACCCGTTCAAGAGAACGGTTACCCTAAGTTAATTATTTAAAAATAAATATAACCTTAATTTTAATTTTATTTTAAATTACCAAGAGAAATCAATATATACAAATAAAAAAATAACAATAAAACAAAACAAGGAAAAAAAAATAATTTTTACATATTTGGACTTGACTTAGGATTTAACCTAGGGCCTACGTACCCTTAAGGGATCAAAGTCCACGTAGTTCGGGATAGAAATGCATGTCACTTAGTTGGTGTTTTTTAGGAAATTGATTTTTTGATTTTTGAAATAAAGTTTTATATTTGATTTGTGTTTTTTATTCAAGAAAAACCCATAATTTATTAGAAAATATATTTCTTGAAATGTGTTGGATTGAACTTTCCGAGGAGATTTAATATCTCTTACGGAAGAATAATTATTCATGATTGAGGAGGTTGTAAAAACCTTCACACAACATGAACACCATTTTGAAAATAATTTAATTATTTTTTGACAAATGTTTTAATTTTATTGGGTTGATTTATTTGAGAAAAAGAAATTATTCACAATAATGTACCAAACAATGATCAAATATCAACATATATTCATGGTAGAAGAAGGATAGGGTGTAATCAGAAAAAAAGGAGATAGGGAGAATTCATACTTTAGATGCATACAAGTGTGTGTCATCACACGTGTAGCGCCTTTTCTAATATTCTTCTCTCTTAAGTCTCTCACTGCCTCTTTTCTTTTCTCTAAAAACCTAGTCTTTCTCTCTAAATGCTTCCTCTCAAAAAAATGATCATCCCCACTATGCTCTCTTGCACTAACTTATATAAGCTACCACTCTAGGGTTTGCCTCTTTAATTCATTTATGTGATCAATCAAATTACCATAATGATAATTCAATCAAATTTGATGAGTGCATCATTATTTCCTTTCATTATCTTATTCCTTTCAAAACTTACATATTTATCACAATCAAATCAAATTTATATTGATTACCCACATTATTGTGATTATAATTTGTTTCCATTTTATTTCCTAATTCAAATCATCATATTTGACTCTTATACAATTTGAATTATGCTTGCCAAGAAAGAAATCAAGAGAGCATATCTTTCTTATTTTTTTATTATTATTTTTTTATTTTTCATTTATTTTATATTTTTTAAATTTAGTGGGGTCCCGACAAAATAGGGTGTTTACAGTTGTCCCTCTTTACTTGCTCGTAGCTAAGAAGAGTGAACTTCTCGTCTATGAAGCAAGTAAAGATAAGAACACTTATTTTGTCCGGCCCGACAACAGGCGCAAGTAAGTAGAACCAGGATGCCTTTGGAAACCAAGAAAGGATGGGCAAAATAAAGTTCACATGCTCCTGTTTACTTGGTTCATAGAAGGGAACGTGAGACGAACTTCAAAGGATGGAGCCAGTCAAGACTAGACTTTACAAGAATGGTGTCTGCCGGTACAGGGCTTTTAAAGAATTGTGCCAGCCGTTACTAGGTTTTGAAAAGAATTATGTCTGCCGATACAGGGCTTTGAGGGTGCCTGCCGCTACAGGACTTTTAAAAGAATTGTGTCAGCCGTTATTGAGCTTTGAAAAGAATTGTGTCTGCCGCTACAGGGCTTTGAAAAGAATGGTGTCTGCCGCTACAGGGCTTTGAAAAGAATTGTGTCAGCCGTTACTGGGCTTTGAAAAGAATTATGTTTGCCGCTACAGGGCTTTAAAAGAGTGCCAGCCGTTATTGGGCTTTGGAGTGCCTGCAGCTACAGGGCTTTAAAAGGGTGTCAGCCGTTACTGAGCTTTGGGGTGCTTGCCGCTACAGGGCTTTGAAGGGTTCTCAGTCGTTACTGGGCTTTAGGGTGTCTGCCACTACAGGGCTTTAAAGGGGTGGCAGCCGTTACTGGGCTTTAGGGTGCCTGCCGCTACAGGGCTTTTAAAGGGGTGTCAGCCGTTACTGGGCTTTGGCGTGCCTGCCGCTACAAGGCTTTAAAGGTGTGACAGCCGTTACTGAGCTTTGGGGTGCCTGCCGCTACAGGGCTTTAAAGGGGTATCAACAAGGAATTTGCTCTGCCCCTCGCTCATGATAAAGTGCTGATGCATATGATGGCACTTGAGACAAAAGTGATAATGATCATGATTATGATAATGATGATGATATAAAAGGCTGAGTATGTCATGAATGATGATGATAATGATAAAGCCCTAAATAAGATGTATGACAACAAAGGTATAGTGGTGTGACATTAAACACACATTTCCCCAGATGATGGGTGCAAGCACTACGATGAGCATGCTAAAATGCCCCCGATATGAAGTCCAAATGAAGGTGATGAATATTTGTAACCTTAAGCACATGATGACTCAAAAATGCAAACGAATGACGACGAGTCTTAAACGATGAACAAGACAAATCGACCAAATGATGACACTGATTGTCATGTAATAATTCTATGTATGTGGTTGTCTTCCAAAATGAGAACGAAGATAGTAACAGTGATGCGATCTTAATAAGGATGTGCATGAAGTGATGCCTGGGGATGAGGATGAGTAGTGTAATGTCCCACATCGGCTGGGGAGGAGAACGAAAGGTGCTATATATAGGCCTGGATACCTCCCCCTCTCGACGCGTTTTAAAGCCGTGAGGGGTGAGGATTCCCCAAAGCGGACAATTTCGAGAGCGAGGCGCTGGGATGTTACAGATGGTATCAGAGCCAGGCTCGGGTCGGTGTGCCAGCGAGGGCTCTGGGCCCCAAGGGGGGTGGATTGTAATGTCCCACATCGGCTGGGGAGGAGAACGAAAGGTGCTATATATAGGCCTGGATACCTCCCCCTCTCGACGCGTTTTAAAGCCGTGAGGGGTGAGGATTCCCCAAAGCGGACAATTTCGAGAGCGAGGCGCTGGGATGTTACAAGTAGTCTTACCAGCGATGTTGCTTTCTTAGTCAATGAACAAGACATCAACCAAATAATGACATGGATGATGTTGTAATGTTAAGTATGTGGTGGTCTCTGCCAGAATGAGACCGAAAATAGTAATGGTGAGGATGATGTGATGTGACCTAATGACGATGAGCATGAAGTGATTCATGAGAATAATGATGAGCAGACATACCTGCGATGTTGCTTTCTCTTTGGACTTTCCCTTAATCAAAAACTCATGAGTTCAATTAAGATATCATTAAGGTTGCTGACCCTAAAGAAACGAAATTTCAAGCATGATTCTCATAGTCTTAATAGCTTTTGCATTTGCCCCAGCCTAAACCGAAATCCTTGAGAGTTCCTATTGATGCAATGGAAGATATGATCGCAATATAGGCCTCAAACTTGCCCACAATATTTGAAATGACTCACAAAATATTTTAAGGAGGATGATGGTATATGTATGTAAGACCTATTGGCATTGATCAAACAAATGACTTTAAAGTTACAATTTCTTTCTTGTTAAATTCATTGTCAAGAATGACAATATTTCTCTTTTCGCTCTATCTTCATTGATAATGCTAGCATAGTTCAAATATTTTTTTTACTTCATTTAACATTGTCAATGTTGTCCAATGAAGTGGATGCATGGCAATAGAATTGGGGAGAATCCCCAAGTTCTAATTTGGTTGTCTTTATTGAATAAAAGGCATGTATTGTCCGACTTATATGAGAAGTAATATGACTGTGAAAGAATCATATGTCATGTGAAATGAAGAATAGGATCGAAATGAGATATTTCTCTACTATCAAATGTTTGGGGAACAATGTGTGAGCATAGTGAAATCTTTGAGATTTTAACACACAACTCACATGAATAGAGGATCAAAATTGCTATTAAAATCATGTTATGCACCTTGAGTTAGATAGCATCTAGGTAAAGAGTTTAACAAGATTGCAATGCCCCAATGATTTTCCTCACAAGGTATAGTGTTTACTCTCATCACTCAGTGTTTGAAGGTTAGTGTTTGCTCTCAATATCCAAGTTATCCAATTCCTTTCCATAGGCTTGGCAATAATCTTATTTCTTCATAAACCTAAGATTCAAATGCATATATAGATCACAAGAACTTTCAAAAGGTTAGGACATGGGAATAAGATACAAGGAGAAGATGACGGATGAAGTTGAGGTGAATATTCAAGATGAATATGAAGCAAATGAAGATTCGAGCAAGTGTACACTCCAAAAACTTTATATATCGGAGGAATTTGGAGAACTTTATTTCTTTTCTTTTCTTAGCTCTAACTTTTGCCTAAGCTGACCTCTTAGGTTGTCAACTTAGCGAGCTTTTTTTTGTGCTCTCTCTCTCTTTTTAAGCTCTAATTTTTGCCTAAGTCGCCCATTTTGGTTTTCAACTTAGCGAGCCTTTTTGTGCATCTCCTTTATTAAAGTTCTAATTTTAGCCTAAATCGGCCATTTGGATTTTTAACTTAGCGAGCTTTTTTGTGCTCTCTCTTTTTTTAAGCTCTAATTTTTGTCTAAGTTGCCCGTTTGGGTTTTCAACTTATCAAGCTTTTAAGCTTTTTTTTAAGCTCTAATTTTTTGCCTAAGTCACCCATTCGCGCTTCGTTTTTTTTGCTCTAACTTTTGCCTGAGCCGCCCTTTCGGATTTTCGGCTCAGCGAGCTTCTCTCCTCTTTTTTTCTTTTTTTTTGGCTCTAACTTTTGCCTGAGCCGCCTTTTCGGGGTTTTGGCTCAGCGAGCTTCTCTCCCTTTTTTTCTTTTCTTCTTTTTTTTTGCTCTAACTTTTGCCTGAGCCGCCCTTTCGAGTTTCGGCTCAGTGAGCTTCTCTCCCTTTTTTCTCTTTTTTTTTTTGGCCCTAACTTTTGCCTGAGCCGCCCTTTCGGGTTTTCAGCTCAGCGAGCTTCTCTCCTTTTTTTAGCTCTTCTTCTTCTTCCTCATCTTCTTCTACAACTTTGTGAAGTCTAAAATTTTTGTAAAAGAGAGTATTCTTACAACAAAATGACCTCCAAGATCGTAGAAATGCGCACGTGCACCATCACCAAGAAAATTGAGTGATTGTAAGGGTAAAATGTACCCCAGAGTGTAAGGAAGATATTTGGTGAATGGATACGAAAGGAATGTCATAGAGATGAAAATAGATGAAAATGTGGCTCTTAGATTTGATGAAAATTGAAAGTTTTGATCTTTTCAATATCAAGCAAATTCACCCTTAATTTTTAGTTTGAAAAAGATACATGCGAAGTTCTAGATTGGTAAGGGATAAGTGGAACACACATTAAAGTGAAATAATATCTGTAGGCTCAAATCCTCACATGGCTTATGTAATCATCATTACATTGCATTGAAGTTAAACAATTTACCCTTTAACTAGCCTCATCAAAGTGAGATTCAATTTTCTTTTTTTTTTCTTTTTTTTTTGAAAAAAATGCATTTCCACAGTATGCTATCACCTCTATGCATGCAACTTGTGAATCAATTTTTGGATTTGACACATCTGGAAAGACAACCATTTTAGGGAGAATGGTGAAAAAGATAGGATGACATAGACAAATGTTAAATGAAGTCATTTAAGGAGAATTATTATATGCAAACATTATTGAATGAAGATTAAGCATCTTATTTCATTTATTATTGGTTGTTTTTTCGGATGGGATACCTCTTAGACCAATTAACATCTACCTAATTATTAAAGACTTCATATCATCAAGATGTCTATTACATCATAGGGAAACAAAGATAACAATGACTTGAGAGGATTACCATTCCCTCCTCAAGATATTCATTAAATCTTAGGGAAATAGAAGTGACAGCCTCTCATCTTGAGAAGGATTATTAGTTTCCCCCAAACCACTAGTCGTGTGTCATACAGATGCGTTGGGGGTACCTAATTAGGACGCTTAGATATTACCTGTGTGATGTTAGTTTATATAAGCTTAGATCAGTTGGCAGGAGTCATCCGTGAAGTGTTGGCATAAGGTTTGGCATAGCTGATGAGCGCCCTCCAGACTCCTCAAGGAATTTATTATCCCATAGGGAGATCAAGAGTTGATCGTTAGGCCATAAGGATATCACGTCCTATTTGGCTTAAGACCTTCAATGAATGATGGATTCTTTGGATATATTAGCCTCTAATTCCTCAGAGAATTCAAAACTCATTATTCAGAGAATTTAATAATCTTCAGAGTTTTAGAATTGATCATTAGGCAATACAGATTTTAACCTAAGACCTTTCTTGAATGAGGATTTGGGCATAAGATACTCTAATTCCTCAGAGAGTTTAGTACTCTTCAGGGATTCCTCAGAGAATTTAATATTCTTCAGGGATTCCTCAGAGAATTTGATATTCTTCCGGGAGTTTTAGAATTGATCATTAGGCAATAAGGATTTTAACCTACAACCTTTCTTGAATGTCTCGAATGAGACTTTGAGCGTCAGATCCTCTAATTCCTCAGAGAGTTTAGTACTTTTCAGGGATTCCTCAGAGAATTTAATATTCTTCAGGGAGTTTTGGAATTGATCATTAGGCAATAAGGTTTTTAACCTAAGACCTTTCACGAATGTCTTGAATGAGGCTTTAAGCGTAAAATCCTCTAATTACACAGAGAGTTTAGTACTCTTCAGGGATTCTTCAGAGAATTTAATATTCTTCAGGGAGTTTTGGAATTGATCATTAGGCAATAAGTATTTTAACCTAAGACCTTTCTCGAAGGAGGCTTTGGGTGTAAGACCCTCTAAATCATCAGAGAGTTTAGTACTCTTCAGGGAAGTTTAGAGTTGATCCTTAGAAAAGAAGAAAATTGAATTAATTCTATCTAAGATCTTAATAGAGTACATATCGGAAGAAGATGCATTTTATTCATTTAATGAGAATGATTATGAAAAAGATAAATGCACTCTAGTGTCCTATCTTGGGAATAACCATAGGGTGGGTCATGTACCCTATAAAAAAAGTGCTAACTAATTGGGTAGACTTCTAAATTTCTTCTAATAAGTGAAATGGTTTTAGGTTATCCTAATCCTCACAAGGTCTCCTAGTTGCCCTCATCATGATGATGAAGACCCCACTAACAAAAATTAACCTTCAGGGAGTAGTGAAAACTCCTCAGAGATTAACATTGTCGCATGAGTAACAACTAGGATGAAGTCTTCACAGTAACCTCAGGGTTATAAAACCACTGGGAAACCACTAGAAACTTCCTCTCACTAATGTACTCTCGACCCGGGTATAGGGTCCAATAATGTGTGTGAGATATAGTGTAAGTGGAAGTGTGTGAAGAGGGCATAAAAACCTGAGATATTTCCCAAACTCTCATTTGCTTAACAGATTAAAAAGCAACAATATATACAAATAATATGAAGAATAAAAAATTAAACAAAATACATGACATTAAAAATTAATAAATAAATAAATAAAAGAATAACGTAAATAAAATAAAGTTAACATTAAGGTCATGGTTATTCTTAAACAATAAACTTAAATGGGCTTGACTCTCAAAAAAATTAAAATTCCCCAATGGAGTTGCCAAACAATAGCGCCCGAAAAATGTATTTAAATTAAGATTAAAAATGGAGCCGCCACCAAAATTTTTAAAAAGGATATTTTGGAAAACCTTTTAAAATAATAAAAAATAGAAATAGGGTTTGGGAGTCGATTGTGCGTGGGGAAGGTGTTAGACACCCCATAGCACCCGTTCAAGAGAATGGTTACCCTAAGTTAATTATTTAAAAATAAATATGACCTTAATTTTAATTTTATTTTAAATTACCAAGAGAAATCAATATATACAAATAAAAAATAACAGTAAAACAAAACAAGAAAAAAAATAATTTTTACATATTTGGACTTGACCTAGGATTTAACCTAGGGCCTACGTACCCTTAAGGGATCAAAGTCCACGTAGTTCGGGGTAGAAATGCGTGTCACTTAGTTGGTGTTTTTTAGAAAAATGATTTTTTGATTTTTGAAATAAAGTTTTATATTTGGTTTGTTTTTTTTTCAAGAAAAGCCCATAATTTATTAGAAAATATATTTCTTGAAATGTGTTGGATTGAACTTCCTGAGGAGATTTAATATCTCTCACGGAAGAATAATCATTCATAATTGAGGAGGTTGTAAAAACCTTCACACAACATGAACACTATTTTGAAAATAATTTAATTATTTTTTGACAAATGTTTTAATTTTATTGGGTTGATTTATTTGAGAAAAAGAAATTATTCACAATAATGTACCAAACAATGATCAAATATCAACATATATTCATGGTAGAAGAAGGATAGGGTGTAATCAGAAAAAAAGGAGATAGGGAGAATTCATACTTTACATGCATACAAGTGTGTGTCATCACACGTGTAGCTGCATACAAGTGTGTGTCATCACACGCGCCTTTTCTAATATTCTTCTCTCTTGATCTTAGATTTGATGAAAAATGAAAGTTTTGATCTTTCTCTCTAATGCTTTCTCTCAAAAAATGATCATCCCCACTATGCTCTCTTGCACTAACTTATATAGGCCACCATTCTAGGGTTTGCCTCTTTAATTCATTTATGTGATCAATCAAATTACCATAATGATGATTCAATCAAATTTGATGAGTGCATCATTATTTCCTTTCATTTTCATATTCCTTTCAAAACTTTCCTATTTATCACAGTCAAATCAAATTTCTATTGATTACCCACATTATTGTGATTATAATTTGTTTCCATTTTATTTGGGTTAAACATACTTTTGGTCCCTATAGTTTACCACAATTTGGGTTTTAGTCCCTGTAGTTTAAAACTGATGGTTGTAGTCCTTATAGTTTACTTTAATTTGGGTTTTAGTCCCTGTAATTTAAAACTGAAGGTTTTAGTCCCTGAAGTTTGCTTTGTCTATAAGAATTAGTCCCTGGAATTTAAAAAGGACCTAAATTTGATTTTAAGAGAGATAAATGTGCTGATGTGTCATGTGTTATGTTAATTTTGCTGAGATGACATGATGATTAGTAAGATGAGCTGAATATATAATTTTATTTCTAGAATAATAAAATAACAAAAAATCATCTAGATCTCATCTTCCTCCCATCCAACCTCCCTCCATCTCCATCGTCTTCATCCTTCAACAATGAGCTTCGCAGCTTTCAAAATGATGCACCCCCAATGAGAATCGAACACTGTGCTTCTGGTTTCAGCACTCATTCTCGCCATCCCAACCTCGTTGTTTCCGCCGCCAATGTCCTCGAAGTCTACAGTGTTACTATGTTAGGGTTCAAGAAGATTCTAGAAGAGAGCCTAAGGGTAATGCTGAATCCAAACGCAGTGTTCTCATGGATGCTATTGCTGGGGCCTCGCTTGAACATGCTTGTTAATTGTTATTACAGTTTCTTGCTTTGTGTTCATTAGAGTTTGGATTTTTAAATTAAAGTCAGTCATTTTTTTACTCCTATTAAATAAGCAGCATATTTGACAAGAAGGGATCTGGACACGCTTGAAGGTTGTTGAAGGATGAAGTCATGAAGACGATGGAGATGGAGGGAGGTTGGATGGGAGGAAGATGAGATCTAGATGATTTTTTGTTATTTTATTATTCTAGAAATAAAATTATATATTCAGCTCATCTTACTAATCATCATGTCATCTCAGCAAAATTAACATAACACATGACACATCAGCACATTTATCTCTCTTAAAATCAAATTTAGGTCCTTTTTAAATTCCAGGGACTAATTCTTATAGACAAAGCAAACTTTAGGGACTAAAACCTTCAGTTTTAAATTACAGGGACTAAAACCCAAATTAAAGTAAACTATAAGGACTACAACCATCAGTTTTAAACTACAGGGACTAAAACCCAAATTGAGGTAAACTATATGGATCAAAAGTATGTTTAACCCATTTTATTTCCTAATTCAAATCATCATATTTGACTCTTATACAATTTGAATTATGCTTGCCAAGAAAGAAATCAAGAGAGCATATCTTTCTTATTTTTTTATTATTTTTTTTTTATTTTTTATTTATTTTATATTTTTTAAATTTAGTGGAGTCCAGACAAAATAGGGTGTTTACAACTCTCCAATAGGATATTATTGAAGTTTTAAGAGTAGTGTCTTACAGGTATTGCTTGGATACACTTTTACTGACTCTAAAAACTTCAAAAAAATTAACTACATAAATGTAAGAGTTAACAACCAATAGGATATTGAAGTTTTTAGAGTAGTATCTTACAGGCTAGTTAGTTGTTGTGGCGTCCAAGAATATTTATTTCTTAACAACCCTCATAAATGTGCCCGAAATGAAAACTTTATATCTTTCATTCATTATTTATTGAGCATATGCCGGATACTACGTTGTGCAAAATTCAAGCTGATAATTGGTTGTGTTAAATAAAAAAAATGCTTCATCCACCAATGATATCGCTAGTGGCTCATATCTCTATCAAACCTGCACATTCTTGTTCTTCTTGTCTAGTGATCTTCATGCTATCAGTATCTTTATTTTTCTCAACGTCTTCACTTGCTGCTGATAGCTTAGCTTCCATTGAACTGGTTAGACTCCCAAAAGTGATTGGCCCGGAAAGTTTAGCCTTTGACTGCAATGGCGGCGGCCCCTATGCCGGTGTCTCTGATGGCCGGATTCTCAAATGGAATCCAACCATAAAAAAATGGCTTGAATTTGCTATCACCTCACCACAGAGGCATGTAACATCATATCCCTCTCAACACATAGTTACTGCTAATATTTAATATTTTTTTTATATGCATGGATGGCTATCTAATTAACTTGTTAATTTGTTAAGATTCACCTAGTCTTTACCGCATATATATATATATAATATATGTATATGTATATGTATATATATATATATATATATATATATGTATATGTATATATATATATATATGTATATGTATATATATATATATATATATATATATATATGATTTAAAATAACTGTCAAAAATATTTTCTACATTCACACAAGCTGGTCAAACTCTAGAACTTGGAATTAAATGATCAAAACTCGTTCCACGCTTGTTGGTTAGCAACAATTCGTTGTTACAGATTTTATATTTTCTCAGAAATGTAGCAACATAGCCTTTTCTTTAGGTTCAAATCTTAGTTTCCTAATTGGCTCAATGAGGCAAAGTTCATTAATATGTCTTTTCAATCCTATGTTTCTTACCTGGTTGCATTAAATGATTATATTATGTCATCTTTTTGAAAGAGTAGTATTTTCTAAAACTAATTTATTTCTCTCTTCATATTGTTTTTCTATTTAGGGATAGGAAACAGTGTGATGGAACAACAGATTCAAACAACGAACCAACCTGTGGAAGGCCATTGGGAATCAAATTTCACAAGAAAACATGTGATCTGTACATAGCAGATGCATACTTTGGCCTCTTAAGGGTGGGACCCAGTGGTGGTCTGGCTCAACAACTAGCCACTTCTGCTAATGATGCCACTCCCTTTCAATTCCTAAATGCCTTAGATGTTGATGACGAATCTGGTGTGGTTTATTTCTCAGATAGCAGCACTGTATTTCAAAGAAAGTACGTACTTAGACTCTCTACGTTTGCTTTCTGCATAAAAGAGATTATAACAAAGCTTAGAACCATTTTACTTAGATAAATAAGATCAGTTTTCTAATCAAATAATCTTGCCACATATGAGTTACTCGATCCTAATATGACAACCGTAACTCTGAATAGGATTAGTCTAAATTATAAGAGTCTACATTTGTATAAAAAACTACAAGAGTCTACATTATTATCACATCATTTAATTTAATTATTATTTTCTTATTTTACCCCTAACCAATTTAAAGTAGTAGTATTGCATTAAATAGGCAGGTTTGTGCTTATATATTTTCTCTATTTTTTCACTCTCTTCCATATTCGTTAAAACTTACCCCTCTCTCTAAATAGTCTCATCTTAAACAAAGGTAATATTAGAAAAAAAAATCATTTCAAACATGCTTATAACTTTTTAATTACTTTAAAAGGTTCTTTTAGATGTGTGATTTGGTAATTAATTAATGGACTCTTCTATTCTATTAAGGAAGGGATTGAGTATATTAATAATAATGATCCAACAAAACTTTGGTCATAGGTACAATTCAGGCTAAGCTATTATACAGCAATATAATAGCGGCTTATTAGCATTTAAAGCCTTATTCGATTTTTTTAGGATAATTTAATAACATCGTTCTTAAGACAATGATTTGAGTTCTGATAAAAAAAAGACCATGATTTGTGGAAAAAATTAAAATTTGTTAAGATTATTATTCTTAGAAAAACCATTTATGAGTCAAGAAATATAAAGACCCATTTGAAATAATAGCTCTTAAAGTTCGTGAATACTGGTCCAACAAAAATTTGGAAGCTACTAGGAAAGAAAAGGGGAGTGATAGTTGTTATCAAAAAAAGGGGGAGTGATAGCACTTAAATTATTCCGTTTTTTTTTTTTTGCCCGACTTAAATTATTCCGTTGGTAGCACTTTAATGCTACTTACTCCATAGCCACCTAGTGGTGGTAGCCTGTTAGCTAGGTAAGGTTTTATGAAAATTCTGAATCAAGAATTGGATTTAATGGTTATAAGAAAATGAATCTAATAAATTTGTGCATAAGATTGTTTAATTCCTTTTAAATTCTTCTTTATGAAAGGGAGTACCAATTGGTAGTCCTTACAGGAGATAAAACAGGAAGATTACTCAAGTATGACATAGATAGCAAGAAGGTGCAAGTCTTGGTCCAAGGTCTAGCATTCCCAAATGGTGTGGCTTTAAGTAAGGATGGTTCATTCCTTCTACTAGCAGAATCAACTTTTAACATCATTCACAAGGTGTGGCTAAAAGGCTCAAAAGCCTACACCAAAGAACCTTTTGCAGCAGTTGAAAGGAGCCCGGATAATATCAAGACAAATGACAATGGAGATTTCTGGGTGGCACTGAACAGTTATAGGGCAGTGCTTGGAAATAATGCAGATCAAAATAATGTTGCAAGTGTGATGCAGAAAGAGAGTGCTCATCAAAGGCCATGGTGGAAGAAAGAAGACCCTGTTGCCGTGAAGTATGATGAAAATGGAGAGCGTTTGGAGGTTTTGGATGGAGGAGGAGGCCAAGAGCTTAACTCTGTAAGTGAAGTGGAAGAATATAATGGGAGATTGTGGATAGGGTCTGCTGTTAAAGATTATGTTGCTATAGTCAATAATGCCTAGCTGTTCAAATATATACATACACATATATATAGTTGTACCACTTTGCAAAAAGCAGGGTTAAGCTGCCTACTATATTCTCTTGTCCAGGATCCCCACCAAGTGGGGACTAGAATTGAGTTGACCCTTATATAGTTGTATCTTTGTTGTACTATATTTAAAGTATTTGTCTTATCTATGTAATTTTAGTTGCATTTCCTTCAAACTTTGTTTTGTGTTGAAAAGTTGAATAAAATTATGTTTCCATTCCATCATTGTTCCTTTGTTTTCAAAATTCTTATCTATGTGCATTGGATTAGGGAAGAGGACAATCATGATCACAGTGGACAATCTGTTGAATAACGTTGCTTTCCATAAGCGTTTGAATCAGCCAGTGATGACAAATATTTTATCTGAATTATTTAGCCAGATATACTAATAATTGACTGATTCCATCCTAGTTTTATGACTAAATATGTGCTTTTGATAATAAGGTGAGATTCTAGTTCACCAGTTTATCCAATGGGATAATAAACCCTCTCCAATATCAATTTAACCAAGTACCCTTAGGTTGTGGAGTGATCATTTTAATAAATTAGAGTTAAAGTGCAAAAATACCAATGCAATTGTCACAAAGGTGCAAAAATAGTCATGTAAATTTTTTTGGAGCAAAACTGTCATCAAATTTGAAAGGGTGAATGTGCAAAAATAGTCACGTTAAGTTTAAAAATGAGCACTTAAGACTCTGTTAAATTTTTCACCAAGTTTATTTTCAGTTCCCATAACTAAAAATAAATGTTTTTTTGCGGTCAAAACTGAAAATAAGTACCACTTTTAACTGAAAAGAACCACCCTATTTTCTTGTAGTGAAATGTAAGCTCTCAGAAGTGGGCCCCACCATAAGTAAATGACGTGTCGATTCTAAAATCCACTGTGGAAGCTGAAATGCATCCATTTGAACCCTATATCATATAAAATGAACCCTAAACCCTTAAATCATTTTGACAAGAACTCATACTTCCCCAGATCATATGAAATCCACCCCAAATCATCTGAACCCTAAACCCAAAATCATTTCGATGAGAGTTCTAAGGTTAAGGTTCGAAATGGGGCTAATTTGATCTTTGAAGGGTTCGATGTGTTGTGTGTTGTGTGTTATGTTGTGCTGGTTTTAAATCTTAATAACCCCCGTCAGCACAGGTCACGTCAAAAAAATTGACACCTAATGTCACATATTGTCACGTCAATAAGTCACATTAGAATTCTTAGTCAATTTATGATCAAACTTAACATCTCTAGTTTAGAAGGCCACATTTGCCCCATTTTGGTTTACAATGTATGATTTTGCCCCCTTAAATTTATCAAAGTCTTATGTGCTCTTTTTTAAATTTACGGTGACTATTTTTTTACCTTTACCCAATTTGAAAACTGGGGTACAAATGGCCATAACAGTTAATTTTTTTATTTTTTCACTTATCATCCTCTGTTGCGTCCTCATCACACGAGGACAAATAAATACATAAGTTTGTCACATGTTTTAGTGAGAAATGAATTGGCAGATGATGATGCGTTAAAAAGTAAAAAACAATTAACTCTAATGGGCATTTACCCCAGTTTTGAAATTTGATTAGTAGTTTTGCTCCAAAAAATTTTACTTGGCTATTTTTGCACCTTTGTGATAATTACATGGGCATTTTTGCACTTTATCCCCTTTTAATAATAATAAAACTTTTAGAAATATCCTTTTGTAGGGTTTATCATAGCAAAAAATAATATAAAACAATATTCATCCTCTCGACTAGTTAATGTTGAATGGGACCCACAACTCATAGTTAACAAAATTAGTAGGAACAAATTAGCTCTAGGATTTTAAACTGTTTTGTAATGTGTGTGTGGAGGGGGGCATTTTTAAACCACATTTTTTAATTTTTTTAATATGGTGTGTAGTGAAATTTACCTTTACCCAGTTTAATTATATTAACAAATACTTTTATAAAAAAAATTAACAAATACAATGTCGCCCTCAGTCTAATGCCGTGTTGAAACCGAATAGTTAACAAATATATTTTGAAAACTTAGCTGTAC
This sequence comes from Mimosa pudica, assembly GCA_029929735.1. Lineage (NCBI taxonomy): Eukaryota > Viridiplantae > Streptophyta > Magnoliopsida > Fabales > Fabaceae > Mimosa > Mimosa pudica. The sequence goes on from JAKELP010000035.1 coordinate 7,033,607, forward strand.
GATTTTGACCTACACTGCTTTAAATATGCTAAAAAATACAAATATATGGTTGAAAATCTAGAATGATACGCTATTTATATTTTTTATTTTATGAATCTATATATTTCATCTTCAAATATATATATTTTGACCTACACTGCATTATATATTTCATCTTCATATATGGGAAACGTAACAATAATCGATCCCCTACACTTTAAACACAGCAGGTTAATAGGCTGATTATTTTGGGACACTTTGGGTTATGTAAACTTTAGGTTGCTATCTATTGTTATTTGAAATCTCTTTTTGGCAACTTTTTTACTTTATGTTAGTTTTGTCTATCATTTTCCCCTAATTTAATAAAATAATATATATATATATATACATACATATATATATATATATATACATACATATATATATATATATATATATATATATATATATATATATATATATATTGTGTGTGTGTGTGTTATTTTAAAAAAATAAGGACATTGAAGATTTTTCTTATTGGCTAATTAATAAACATATATTATTAAAATGTTGAAACTTTGTAAAGAAGAACATAAAATAAAATTGTCTTCTACATAGTCAAGAGATCAATTATACAAGTCATGTTCATTGACTTGAAAAGTACTAGTAAGGAATGAGTATTCCTTTCTGCAAATTAAATGAACAAGCGCAATTATTTGTGAATTAATTAACTGTAAAGCTTCATTTCTTGATTTTGTTTTTTTTTTCAGTTCAAATAAGCTTCATATCTTGATGATCATATCATATCTCTCATTTCCACTATACTCATGATGAAGCCATCTTCTTACTCTTCCCCACTTTTCTTGTCTCTGATTATCTCATTCTCAGCTACCTTAACCTTTGCTTCAAGTAAAGTAGTTGTCATTGATGGCTTAAAAAACTACCATGAAATAAAACTCCCCAACGTTACAGGTCCTGAAAGCTTAGCCTTTGACTGTAATGGGGAGGGGCCATATGTTGGTGTATCAGATGGTAGAATTCTCAAATGGAAAGGAACTCACATAGGTTGGGTTGAGTTTGCTATCACCTCATCACAAAGGTAAGATTTCAATAATTTTCATACTCCCTCCGGTCCTAAATATAAGGCATATATTTACCTAATTTGATTAGATTAAGAATGTTAGTTAAGTTAGTTAAAATGACATGATATTATCAATATGCCCTAACTCCCTCTCCTCTTGTCTACCATTAATGAACATTGACTCAACTCTCCCTCTCCTCTTGTCTACCATTAGAGAGCATTGACTTCACTCTCCCTCTCTTGTTGTCTATTATTAGGGGGCAATCATAAGGATATTTTGGGAAAAAGTTGGTAAAAAATAGAAATAAGGTCTTATATTTATGACCAAACGCATCCCCTCAAATAAGTCTTATATTTAGTATTGGAGGGAGTATAAGTTAAGCTTTTCATGAATTTTGAGGTAAAAATTCAATAATATGTAGAACTCTATGTTGGGTTTGGATCCTTTGTTAGTTGAAGTTGTGTTCTTTAGTTTAAATTTTATAGAACTTCTCCCCATGAGTTGAGATTTAAATCTTACAGCTCTTTATATCTTCCTGGTTGACTTCAGGTCTGACTTAATGGACCAAATTACTTTAATTCAGGTTAAGTATATAAAATAAATTGGAATTTGATTTAATGTCCTATATCACATTATTAATTACGAGGATTGATACTTTGAAAACAAGGAATATTTTTTTGATAGTTCAGTTTTTTATGTTGGTGTGATTGAATATGGGTTTACAAATGCCTGATTATATATTACAGGGACAGGAAATTATGTGATGGATCAACAGATCCAAACAAAGAACCTACTTGTGGAAGGCCACTGGGACTTAAATTTAACATGAAAACATGTAATCTTTACATAGCAGATGCATACTTTGGACTCTTCATTGTGGGACCCAGTGGTGGTGTGGCCAAGCTACTGGCCAGTTCTCCTGGTGCTAATGCTGCTCCCTTTAAATTCTTAAATGGCTTAGATGTTGATGACCAAACAGGTGTGGTTTATTTCTCAGAAAGCAGCACTGTGTATCAAAGAAGGTATCCTTATTCCTCTTTTTGCCTTGAAATTTCACAACTGTCTATGTGTGTGTGTGTGTGTGTGTGTGTGTGTGTGTGTGTTATAGGCTTGTTTGGTTAACAATTTTTTAAATGCCAAAAATCCTCTTCAAAAATTCTTTCCATTGTGAAATGTTTGGTTGGTATACTTTTTGAAGTAAAATATGTTCTGAACTAATTTTTTTTGTTTGCACAAACCAATGAGTTTGGTGTTCAGTTTGCAAAACTATGTCAGAAGTTTAGTTGCTAAATTTTAGTGAGATAAAAAGTGAGTTATTGCTACATATTTCCCTTTACAGAAAAGTCTTTCATATTGCTATTTGCTATTAACAAAAACAAAGAAAATCCTGTACAGTCTGAAAAAAGGTACGATTTTACTAATTTTGAACAGAAAAGGAACATTGGGAACATTAAAACTAAAATGATATTTTTTTACCCTAAGCAAACTACCTTATATAACAAAAAGTCATTTTAGAAACCAAATGTGCATGAATGATATATGTGCATAATGAAAAGGTTTCAAAAGAAACTTGATAATCATTTGGATTTCATTTATGTGAAAGGGAAGGGTTAATGATACAACTAAAAGGAGATAAAACAGGGAGATTGTTGAAATATGAACCAAGTAGCAATAAAGTAGAGATATTGCTGAAAGGCTTGGACTTTGCAAATGGGGTGGCTTTGAACAAAGATGGCTCATTTGTTCTAGTAGGAGAAACAGTTTCAAGAAAGGTTCATAAATTTTGGCTCAAAGGCTCAAAGAAGTACACTTCAGAACTATATACAGTACTTGAAAGACCACCAGATAACATCAAGAGAAACAAGAATGGAGACTTCTGGGTGGCACTATATAGTAATAGAACAACAACAGTTAAAACTGAGAAACTAGGAGAAGATCCAGTGGGAGTGAAGTTAGATTTGAAGATAAAGGTTTTGGAGATTTTAGATGGAAAAGGAGGCCATGAACTTCAGTTTGTCAGTGAAGTTGTGGAACATCATGGAAGGCTATGGATTGGATCCTCTGTCAATTCTTATGTAGCTGTAATTAAAGTATGACTATTGTAAAGGAAAAATTGGTGAACAAACCTTGTTTTAAAATTTTAATGCTCAAAAGACTTCATGTATTTTTATACACAAAAAGTATCGGTACTCTGCATGGTTTCTTACACTTATTCCAATAATTCTCACCAATAACATTTTTATAATAGGGATTTTAACTATTTTTCCTAACTTTCATATCAGTGATACTCTTCCCTCAAGATGCTATGAATAAATTGACAGGAACGAGCTAATATTTGTATTTTATGTTTCATTATGTGTCTTCTTATAATCAAACTTTCTTTCTCCACCTTGTATTACATTTTCATTATCATACTCTATTAACTATTTTCAAAGTTGGACACCTTCACTCAAGAAACCATGAATAAATCTCTAGCCAAATGATTGTGTGGTACTAATGAATAAAGATGTACTATTAGTTATATAGGAGTATGATTTTATATATTTTTGAGAAAATGTCCAATAATTCTTGCCTATAACATTCTCAAACAAGGTATTTTAACTGGTTTTTTTAACTTTAAAATCAGTGATATTCTTCCCTCAAGATACCAAGAATATATAAATCTTTAGTCAATTGTGTGGTACTACTAAATACAGACATACTATAGTTTATATTCAAGTTCTAACGCCCTTTTCAAGCAAATCTTTACCTTATACTATATCATTTTCAATTATCCTACTCAGTTAATAATTTTCAAAGTTGGACACCTTCACTTTTCTGCCACTTATTTATTGGGGAATGACCCTATTTTGCTCTTCAAGTAACCACCTTGGACCACTAGGCACCATAAACTAACATTGGGTACAATTTTACCCTTGAAGTAACCAAAGTGATCCAATTTTACCCTCTGACGAATGTAATGTTGACACGTGGACGACACGTGTCAACATTACATTCGGCAGTGGGTAAAATTAGACCACTTTAGTTACTTCAAGGGTGAATGAATTTGTACCAGTGTTAATTTAGGGTGCCCAGTGGTCAATAGTGGTTATTTGAAGGGCAAAATAGGTCATTGCTCCTTATTTATTCATATATATCGTGGAGATTCACAATAGTTAGCACATATCTGCAACATATTTGTTTCCAAAACTCAGTACATCCACAGCATAGTTACTCTTGTATTTTGCATTCAACTCCCATCTTAGTTCTTATGTAAAGTCTTCTATAATATTAATTACATCATGTTAATTCCCAACCTATAAATCTTTAATTTCTGTTCATCTCTTTTTTTAAGTTTCTTTTTGCACTGATCTCTTGCCTATGGGGAAATTGTGGTAAAGGGACTCTAGGAACCACAAATTTGATTAAGAATTCAGGTACTACTTATTTCATACATAGATTGAAGATTAATTCTTTTCTTACACCTCAAATTAATGACAATAATTCACAATCACACACCTATTATATTTCACGTTAGAGGAGTTAGTCCCTCCTGTTTAGAATTTGTGAGCGAAGCACGTATAAACAGAGTAATTAATCAAAAAAGAAAAAAAGAAAAGACTATGCTGTTATATGTGTGTGTAAAGCTTTCAGCTTTCTAGTGGTAGCAAACAACCAATGAATAGAAACTAATAATTGCCAAGTTTTTTACTGGCACAATGAAATTTCTTTCAGCTAGATGTATTCATCTAAACCATGACATCTATGTTTAACACTTCATCATACAAGTGAACACAAACCTTGTTAATGCAATCATTGAAATAAAAAGGTGCAATAACTATAACACAAGGAACTTTCTAAAAATAACATTTGAACACTTTATTCCAGCAAAATTAAGCTGGTAGATGAGTTATAAGAGCAAGGGTTTAACTGCTGTTACAAACATGAACAAGTACTAATACAGTAATACTCCGTATTAAAAAAGAAAAGGAAAAAAATGTGTGTGTATTCAGATAGCTCTTGGAGGCTTTTCTAATAATGCAGAGAGGTAAACCTCATCCTTTGACTTTGGAGATATAGCCCACTTGTGCTTCTTGTATCTGAGTTGCAGAAACATGTAAACATAGTCATCCAAATCCTTTTTGCTACAAAAGAATCTATCTATCCATAATAGCCCACCAGGTCTAAGGATCCTATCCCAATCATAAAGGACAAAGTCCAAGAGCAAAAGGTCAATCCAACCATCAAGAAATCCACTTGTGTGAATCAAATCCATAGTGTTATCAAATAATGGAAGCCTCTGATTCAAAGTGACATAAAGAGGAATCAAACCCCTTAAAGCTATCATCTCATTGAAAGGTGCCCCTAAGTTGAGAGCAGTGGTCACAATAGTCACATTATGTTCCCTCATTCTTGCAGCAAAAGTCCCAGTTCCTATCCCAAAATCTAGGCCTATTCTTATTTCCCCAGGCTTAACACTAAGAACATCTCTTATCAGAAAATCTGCTAAAACTGAACTATTTGTGACCCATTTCAGCTTTTCCCTTTCCATCTCAAAACAACCTACACATTTGGAATATCCCCTTTTGGGGTTTTTGCTTGACAAGCACTGAAAGTTTCTGCATTGATAATTCCCCCACCTCACATTCCTATCATCTGGTACCTTCCAAAGTGACTCATTTATGGGGTAGGGCTTTTGGTATACCTTTGAAGCTCTTGTTAAACATCTTCTTCTAGGCAAAGGGTCACATCCATTGAGCATAAGGTTCTGAGCTAAGTTCCAATCATCATCACAATAGGATCCAATGTCATAACCCATGTACTGTTCAAAATCCTTCTTGTGTAGTACACATGCATGACCAATTGTATTATAAACCATCTCTGAACCATACACATTGAACTTCACTCCTTCTCTATTCTCCTTTGGGGTTATATACTTCCTGATCTCCTCTGTGATGAAGAAATTGATCAAAGGGTCTTCTTTTATTGCAGAGTCATTTTTGATTCCTTCAGATTTTGGAAGCCTGATCTGCCTGAGAAAAACATTGGAAGTGTGAAGGGGATTAAGGATTTCTTCATCCAAGTATTTCTTGTCCAATAAGGCCTTTTCTCTTTCCATTTCCTGTGATTTTGTCTCAAGCTTGGCTTGTAAGGCTTCCAACTTTTCCAACACTTCTTCAACTCTTTCAGTTAGTGATTTGGTGTCAAATCCTTCAAAAGCTGCCTCCTTGGAATTGAAGATATTGTGGCACAAATCTGAGTTGCTGAAGAAAATACCAGCATAGTAGAATCTCAAGAGGCTTAAAATGCTTACTAATATAACCATACCTCCCAAAATTATCTGCATAAAACCCATTATTCTGGTAAGTCTGCATCTGGGAAGGCATGACCTTCCCATTTGGAAAATCTGGGAAGAATGAAGAATGACAAAAAAAATCAAATCAAACAAGAAAAGTGGCAAATGAAAATAATGATTGTTTGAGGCTTTTAGTTTATACTATGGTAGCTATCTTAGTTGAAGACTAAGCTTATTGCCATATTCATAAGTCAAAGGTATCAATATTTTGATAAATCAATTGGTCATTGCAATTGGGGTGCCTTGAGTTTGCTTCTTCCGCCAAAAAGTTCAAGATTCTATTTTTATAAAAGAAAAGGTTCATCTTTGATTTGAAACTAAGATTTCTCCAACATCAATTGCACTGAATGGATTTGGAGCAATCCAAAGTAAAAAACAACTTAATGTATTAACTTAATATATTTTTTTTTGCCAGAAACCTAATATAATGTTAGAACACTTAAATGCACTTTTGCACTGAGTTTAAAATTCTATATTTTGATGTCATAAAAAAAAATTATATATTGATAAGTTAACTTCTATAAAGGAGAAACAAATGTAGAATCATAATCATATCTTTTCTAGAATTTGGTTTAGTTATTGTGAGAATCTTCATCCATTTCTTTGATGAATTGTTTTTCATACATCTCACCCATGATTTTATGTCCATTATATCTCTTTTATTGAATCTTGCAACAATATTTATCTTAGTTCCTTCTTATGTTATTTCTAAATTATTTTATATATGCATGACTCTCTTCAATGAATCTTTTATCTACTTCTTGGTCAAATAAAGTTATCATTTCTTCCCATATTGTCTCCTTTTGCATCTCTAATTTAATATACTCCCTCCGGTCCTAAATATAAGACTTTTATTGAGACTCAATTTTGGTCCTAAATATAGGACCTATTTCTAATTTTTGACACATTTTCCCTAAAATGCCCTTATTGAAATAGTTTTCGTAAAATCAACCACCCCCATGCCAAAAACACCATCAAACTCAGTCGTCACTTCCTTTCCATTGAATTGAAAAGGAATCATTTGCCAGTGAAAGTGAGTACGAGTGCGTGTATGAATCAGCCATTAATTCCTTCATATGGCTTAGCGAATCGTACAATTCCTCATCAAAACACAACCTTTGAGTTACAGTTGCTCACTCCTCCTCCGCCGACTCCATCAACGAAGCCGTTGATGCTTCCGCCGTCACCGTCGTCGTAAGTCTCTACCGTCAAGCTTGCTCTCGACCGCCGGAAACCGATTATGGAAGATCTCTTCAAATTCAAGACCGAAAATGTTAAATCCTCACTTGGTGGATTATTGATGAAGAAGATAAATCTCAGATATGGATGAGCAACCTGACAAGTAGCTAACTAATAGATCTGGATAAATCGATCTGGATGACCAGGTCGTTGAAGATAGTGAAGGAGATATGGACGAGGAGGTCGTTGAAGATAGTGAAGAAAACGTGAGGCTGAAATTACAGATCAGAGTAAACTTGTTAATTTTGGAAGAGGGGCATTATAGGAAAAACATGCACAATTAACTAATTTAACTACTAACCTTAATCTCCCAAAAAAAAGTCATCTAGGTCCTATATTTAGGACCAGAGGGAGTAACTTTTTCCTTGAGTTAAAAAGATGATCTTGGTTTTTAACTTAGTTGACATCATATGATGATGCTTGATTAGATTGGTCATTTGCTTTTATACTTGGGACTTGAACAGCTTGCTCCTAGCTTGGCTTTTCATAATTTCTAGTAAAGGAGTGATTATTCCAGTTACATGACTTCCTGAATTTGACGATATACCAAATGATGCATAAAGAGGTAAAATCAACTAAATTTGGCCATTAAATAGTTAAAAAAACAAAATATTAAATTGTAAAATATAGCCAATAATAAGTCAAACATATAGCACATGATATTTCCCATGACTGGATTCAAAGTTTGTGCAAGAAAAATGATAGAAAATATTTGAGATCCAGTTCAAGTGGAAGAAAATTCTTAATTCGCAAGCAATACCACATGATATTTGCAATATTTCACAAAGCAGTTACTTGCATGTATTGCTCTTAAAGGCAGGCATCCACGAATCCATTATCAACAAAAATAATATTAAAGAATCTTGTCTATATAATAACTTTTTCACCTGAACAAAATGTGGTGCATAGTTTAGAAATTAATAATGAGTACTTTGGAAAAAAAATTCAACAATTATCCATAAATTCCAAGAAATTAAGTAATTGCAGATGTTTTGGGTTTCAATTAATATTTATACATCTCAGGGTGCTTAATGTTTATTAGTTTGATTTGTGAATAAGTTTCACTGGTAAACATTAAATTGTTGAATTTAACTTATAAATCATGCAATTCAATTCATAACCACTATTGAATATTTTGGGTCTATTAGTATTAAGTTAAATTTAAGGACTGAATTTATATTTAATCTTTTATCAAAATATTTCATATTTCCTCAATCATATTTCCTCAATCAATCGCGTTTTGGAGAATTTCGGAGAATACATAACATGTTAACTAATATAATTAACATCTTTAATTTAATCTAATTAATTAAATAAATATTAATTGTAGACCGGAAAAAAAAATTCTCAGAACGAATATACCAAAAGTTCATTAAAATTCTGAATGGCTATATATGAATACTTTTTGTGTTACAAAATACGTTTTCTACAGGAATCTGTATTACTACTAAATGGACGAGAAATGCGATTGATTGTGGGAGCCCAACGGCCCAACCCAGACACTTGGAATTGGCAGAGATCACAAGTTTAAGTGCGGGCCCAGATCAGTATCTATGTTTTCTTAAATAAAAAATAAAATTTGGGTCAACCTGGCAGGTTGACATGAGTGATAAGTACTTTCGCCCCTTAAACAAGTGGTTGGGGGTTCGATCCCTAGCTCCTACAAATGAAGCAGATTCACAGGCCAACTATCTACCCCCTATATGAGACTTCAGAATAACGAGGGATTAGTCTCACTTGACACCGGGTAGGGATAACCCTTGGCTAACCAAAAAAAAAAAAATTAAAATTTGGGTCAAGATAGAATCCAATAATACTTTGACGTAGGGCATAAAGAAAGTATGTTCAATAAAACTCACCCTATGTTCATGGAACATGATACATTTAATTTATATGCAATCCATAGATTAGGATTATTAATTTATATGCATTAAGAAATGGTTACTATGGTAAAAAAAAAAGAGAAATGGTTACATTATTTATTTGTAACTTATGTATGTTGGTTTTTCTAAAATAACATTTATACAATCAATATGTGGTATTATTCATAGAGAATTATAAATTTGCAAAAAAGATCGAAAAAGTTGATTGCTTGTAATCTAACAAGAGGAAAGTAAACTTCCCATCAAACTTACATATTTTGCTATCAGATGGAGTCTTTGATAGAACTTTGATGTATATCCAAAATTCAATTGGGGACAAGCAGGAAGAACTTATTGGTTGTGGTGAATGTGATAGACGATATGAAAGCTGGCCAATGTCTTAACCATTAGTATAGGAAGAATGAGAAATTTGAAGTCTCCAATAGCTATTGGAGAAATCAAACATCATATAACACCAAAAGATGGCCTTACAACAATACAAGGGCTTGTGTCCTCATAAACTTATGTACGTGTTGGGATAATGCATTACACATGTCATTGTCTTATAAAGCTTTCATTAAAACTGTCCGAGTATCGCTTGCTTTTATCTATTATAGTACTCCCTCCGGTCCTAAATATAAGACCTAGATGACTTTTTTGGAAAATCCTAAAAAAAGCAAAAAATAAGTTAATTATAAATTGATTTACCTAATTTTTTCCCTTAAACTAGTTTATTTTACCTATAAACTAATGAATTATCTAAAAATATATTAAATATGTCATCACTTAATAACATATTTCGCAACTTTAATCTCTAAAAAAAAAAGTTATCTAGGTCCTATATTTAGGACCGGAGGTAGTATTATTTACTCCCTCAATCAGTGTTTTATAAGAAATAAGTAACATATATATATGACATACTATATCATCTATGAGATTGCTAATAGATGTGTCAACTATTTTAATTTCCTATGTTATCGTTAAATTTTTGTTCATATTGATGTTTGTAGTTATTATTATTAAGGTAAGTCATCAATTAAGGGACTTATTTATTCCAACGATAATTTTTCTTCTAGAAAGAATATCATATAAATCCATCTTAAAGAAGTATTTAGCAGAGGCAGTTACAGGGCTATAGCAGTTTAGTGTAGTGGATCTTCTAAATCTTGTTTTTTATTCACATGCCAAACATATTGCTCTTGATTACTATTTTGTTCGGGAACGTGTAGCTGCCAAAACCTTGAGAGTTGCACTGGTACCTTCAAAGGATCAAATTGGTAATATCTACCAAACCACTTGTTACAGCTCGGTTTCAATGGCTTCGATAGAGTTTAAATGTTCATTTCAACATAAAAAGAAAAGTTGACGGTATACAAGGATGGAATATGCGTAAAATAAAATATGCCTCAATTTTCCAAAGATAATCTATTCATTGATTTCAAAAATTAGAAAAGATTATTCTTGTGTCTTTACTTTTTATCGGACTTATGTCTATCTTTATTATATAACACTTTATTTATTCGATGTTTCATGATTTCTTCCTAACCTCTTGGCTCTTGTAGGGAATATGCTATTTCTTCGATGAGACATTCAGAGCCGCTCAATTTCTCTTTTCTCTTTTTTTAGGTCGTTTTTATTTGCCTTAATTAATTAATGTGGATTTTTTTGCATGATAAGAGGAAAGCCGCCAGTGAAGAAAGTGCTAATCGAACCCAAACACAATAGCTTTTTCATAAATAAATGAAGAATATTTTTTCCTTTATAAAAAAGAAGAATATATTCCCATAACAAAACATATGAATAAATGCCTCGCTTATCATTCCTCTCATCTCAAAATAAAAATAAGTTATGAATGAGCTATATGTCGAATGTCAATCTATATAGTATAGACTATAGAAGTGACTTCTAAAAATTAAAGGTTTACAAAACGGGAGGAACTTATATACAATTTACTTTTGTCATAGAAAAACATGTCGCTAAAAATACACAATTATATCACAGGCATTTTTTTTGGCCAAATATATATCAGAGGCATCTCGGTAATCATGCATCCATGTCCTCGAGTTGGGTTGAGGTTCCACCGCCATATTTTCTTGTGTCAACATATTCACACATACTAACGAATAATCTTTATACATACTCCTTGGAATGTGGAATCTTTTGTGTCAACTTGTTAGCCTTTATTTAGATTTTAATATTTCTTTAAAGGTCTGGTGCAAATTAACCCATATTATCCTCTATATATATATATATATATATATATATATATATATATATATAAAAAGGGAATGCCGAGAATCACAGTGCTTCTTGACATTCGTCCTCTTTAGGTTTTATCTATTTTTAGTAGTTTTTCGAATACAACAAAGTGGTTGTTTCCACCTTATATTTAAGGATGAGGAGAGCATTATTGTTATATTATCATTATCATAAAAAAATAGTACTCCCTCTGATCCGTAATATAAGAGTTCAAAATTTAAATAATTTTTTTCCAAAATATAAGAGTTCACCCTTACATTATTTCATCATTTGATGCATTTTGTTTACTTTGCCTCCAACTCTCTTTCATTTTTTTAATTAAAAAGAAACAAAACAAGACTAAATAAAAACTAAGAATCAACTACATCTTTAAAAAGATGCACTGCATAAGCTTTAAACCTCTTTCATATTTATTAATATTTATATACTTCTCTATCTTAATAGTATCATAATAAATAGAGGCAGACACCGAATATTGTTTACATAGTAATTTTCAGAACGTTAAGCGTTTAATCTACCATTTTCCATTGTGCTTTGTCTTTCCTTTCAACATGTCAATGTATAGGTTGTGTTTTCCTTTCGTTTGCTTAACCATCTGCCTTCTAATTACATTTACATTCCTTTACTTTGGAAATTTGCAGCTCCACTCTTTCGTACCATCCATAAAGTAACTATAGCTACTGTCTCCCCTTCTAGATTAAATACAGTTTGTCTCTCAATAAGTCAATGTTGCACGGGATATTACCATCTAGTTTTCTCAAAAGTAGTGTCTCTTACAATATTAGGTTTTATGGGTATATATAATAGTACACTTAAAATTTATGAAATAGGAAAAATATAACGTGCTATCAAAATATAATATGTTTACAATATAATATATTCTCATATATTTATGACTATGATGAAGTTGTTAGTTGTTAATGTGTATCATCGATTTGTCAATCCTTGTGAAATTGTTGTTAATAGGAAGCGGGTTGCGAGGAGAAGAGTGTGAGTTATTATGCAATATTTCATAATTTCAATTTAGGTCCTAATATCTGATTTGCCATTTTACAAATTTGAGTACCTTCATTGTTCTTTGCATATTCGGAGTACCTTATTTAAGATTTTCCCTAATAAATATACATTAAAAGGTATAGTATGTTCAAAACAAACTTATAGGCCTTAACAAAAGCCTACATGTAAGGTATAGTATGTTCAAAATAAACTTATAGCCCTTACAACTTGAAATTTGGAACATTTTCAAATTTCTACATTGTAAATATGTCATTAAAAACGATTTCATACCTTAATAGACATTTCAAAAGAAAAACCCGCATTTCAGCTCGAGTCTATTAAGCAAAATTCTAGTTTAGCTTGATCTATTTCCACCCTCTAATTTCTAACAAAACTGATTATTCCATCCCATAATTTTCTAATGGGAAAAAGCATTTTTACCTAATATAATTAAATTATTGAAATTAATCACGTTAATACTTTGTCCTGTACGTGACATAGAAACCCAAAATTTGAATGATTTTTGTCCAAAATATAAAAGTCCATCTCTCACATTCTCTCGTTATTTAATTCATTTTTTCCTACTTTACCCCTAACTCTCTTTCATCTAAATTAATGTTTATCTATTTCTCTCCTAAAAGTATTATAATAAATATGAACAATATAAAAAAAAGAGCATTAATTTCATACACTCAATTTAATTTTACACGTTTTCGTAAGGAGCATTTTTTGTAGTTAAACTCTCATTCTACGGATTGGAGGATTATAATATTTACTTACTATGGTTGAGCTAGTTAATATCAATAGAGAGGTATTGTAATTGTAATTGTAATTGTAATTTTAATAAAACAAAAGGATAGAACTTAGAATTAGAAATTAGAAATATGAAATATGTCTGGACCAAAATAAACTCCTCTTATGGGAATCTTAAAACAATCACTGATAATGAATCGTCCCCTAAATTATTGGCTGTCTAATTGGCGAGAGCCTACGCGTTAAGAACGGGAGGGAACAAAATCTAATTCACCCTTTCCTTTCCCTTTCCTTTCTATTTCTATTTTCTATTACAAGTTTACAACAACAACAACCTCTTTCCTTCAATAACTCTACTCTTCATTCTCTTCTCTTCTTCCCCATTCCCTTTTCAGGTTCTTCTTTTCTTTCACCATTCCCATTTATTCATTTTGTTATGATAAAAAAAACATTTTGTAACATCACACCTCCATTTTACGTTTTTATTCACTCGTTTCATCATACCCTTTTCAAAATACTCACTTTCAATGCAAAAAGCATTGATTTTTCGTCTTTTCTTGTGATTTTACCATGTGGGTGTGTGTTATATTTTGATTTTTTTGTTCAGGTTGATTTTTTGAGCATGAAAGTTACAATCTTTGTTCATTTTGTTAACAGGGTATCATGCAAATTGGTGTCTTTTTTCTTCTTCAGTAGGTTGTGACAACGTTTGATTTAGTTGAGACAATGGGTTATATTGGCTCTCATGGTATAGCTGCTCTGCATAAATACAAATATAGTGGTGTAGATCATTCTTATGTAGCCAAATATGTTCTTCAACCCTTTTGGACTCGCTTTGTTAAGGTTTTCCCTCTATGGATGCCGTGAGTGCTTTCCTTTCTATTCTTTGATATTACCTTTTTTTCATTTCATTGCTAAATTATATCATATGAACATCATGGGGAGTGGTTGATTTTTGACAAGATGGTAATGTTTAGCTTTTAGTGTTGTCAGTTTTAGTTTATGACCAATTTTTGTTCAATGTTCATTATCCAGATTGATTGTGTTGTTTGTGCCCTCAACTTGCCTTGGGAGAACATTTAGGCTTCACTTAGTTGTCAATGATAGTTTAGAGATTTGACTATGTTACATGCTAGGAACACTTGGTAAAATGCCTTGCGCTTGAAAGTGCTTCCCTCGGCCTTTGTGGCAGCTAGGTTGAACAAAATAACACCTCCTTCCCCTAGATGTATAAAAGAAATGGTGTCATTATGCCAAATATGCAGTATCTCATGAGAAGAATAATTTAAACATATTGAGTTTCTGAACTTTCAGCTGCATCTTCACACTTTTGCATTAATGTAGTAGGAGATGATGTCATTCAATTTATTGTCTATGGTTTTTTATCGTACAAGTTTGGTTATTATTTCTGAATTGCACTAACTTCTTTACTTTTATCTTTCCATTTGTTGGAATTTTGGCATTTTGGAATTCTTTTGCAGTCCGAATATGGTATAGATTTTTTCCCTCCTTTCTGTATCAATGTTTTACATTGGTTATCATAAGCTTATTTCCTTGGCACTGATGAAGAATAATTTATTGGTTGTAGATTACTCTTATGGGATTCATGTTCTTAATCCTCTCTGCTCTTCTTGGCTATGTGAGTATGACATGAGTTTGTTAAAGCATCTTACTTTTTAAAGTCATACAATTGTCAATTGATATCAAATTTTTAATAACAATTGAATTAGGTATACATGTTTTCATTCAAATTTATAAATTCCATGTCTCATTGATGCCTTCTCATACAGAGCCATATTATCATTAGTGCTTGATTGTGTCTTGACTCATGAACATAGTCAGAAAGACAATACAATTACTCTGTGATTATCTTTATTATTACAGTGACTAATTTACATTATTCTGATTTATTCATTTGATTGTAGATTTACTCACCTCATTTGGACTCACCTCCCCCCAGATGGGTTCACTTTGCTCATGGATTGCTTCTGTTTCTATATCAGGTCTGCATAAAATCTCAAGATGCAGTTCATATATTGCTCCCTTGTCCGCTTTGTTAAGATTTTACATTTTTTGTCTTACTTTGAAGGTTGACAAACCAGATGAAATTTACACAGCTGGCATGCCAATTTCCCTTTATATATTATATATATCATGCTAATATTCTCCTCCTGATTATCATGTGTGTAATTTTACTGCTGTCTTAAAATGAACATCAATATTAAGGATTCGGTTACAGAGGAATTAACATCTAAGAATTTTAGATTCACAAATAGTTCTGTTGTTAAAACGGTCTGCGGTTATTTGTATTAACCCATCATTCTCTAAAAGGCCATCTCAAGATTCATGTACTACTAATTAACCATGCTTTGTCATATTTAGTAAAATTGAAGGGTTGGCTTGGCTCAGTGGTAAGCTCGTTTTCCATAGGGCCTGAGCTTGTGGTCTTAAATCAGCCTCTCTACATAAAAAGTAGTGTTAAGGCTGCTTAGCATATTCCCTTCCCCAGCACCCCCCACCAAGTCGGGACTCGGACTGGGTTGGCCCTTTTTTTGTCATTTAATTGAAATTGGGCTATTGTGTTGTGGGTTTATGTACGTGGGGTAGACTTACCCTTTGATGCCAATATATTATATATCGATTCTTTTCTATGATCAACTCTTTTGCTGATTTTCTTATTGATGTATGCTAGACATTTGATGCTGTTGATGGAAAACAAGCTCGACGAACTAACTCTTCAAGTCCATTGGGTGAATTATTTGATCATGGTGACTTCCTGAACTGTGTATTTCATGATATTTCATAACTTGATGGTTAACAATTAGAAGGTGATATAAATTTTTCAACTATGTTGCAGGATGTGATGCACTTGCTTGCACAGTATGTTTTCTCATTTTGTAGTTTCTATTTTCTTCTAACCTTAAAAAGCAATATTGATGATCATCTGTAAGAAACACTTCAGTTTGAAGCATTGGCTTTTGGGAGCACTGTCATGTGTGGAAGAGATACGTTCTGGTGGTGGTTAATATCTGCAATTCCATTTTATGGTGCGACATGGGAACAGTAAGTTTCTTATTTTATGTTGCTATTCTAGAGCTTTACTATGATGTCATTTTTCATTAATATGGCGACTTGTGTGTTAAAATATTATGCTGCTATGGAGTAGTACAATATTATTTTAGTGGTCTCAATCAGAAAATTTGCCTCTCCTTGAGTTTGCAAGCATTATTTTCTAAATGATTCTGTAAAATAATTATTTTTTTATTCTTGTGTATCATAATAATGCGTCTGTCTTACTGTAAAAACCACTCTACTTGATGAGTATATAATATAACAGCTTAACACATTTTCATCGCAAATTGTCTTTTTCTACTTCTAAGCTTACAATGGTATCAATTTGATTATGGTGTTTTGGATGCAGCTATTTCACAAATTGCCTTATCTTGCCAGTTGTCAATGGTCCCACAGAGGGTCTTATGATAATATACCTCCTCCATTTTTTTACTGCTGTTGTTGGTATGGTCTTTCTCTGAGTTTCTTTTTGCACTTTCTGAAGATTCAAGTGCATTATTGTTGTTATGATTTTATTTTAATGTTGACAGTTGCTTTTGGTTAATTACGATAAAAAAAGGTCAACTCAGTTCGAGTTCTCACTTGATGCTTTTGACTAATTATGATAATGTGAAAAATTTACAGGTGCTCAGTGGTGGGCTCAACAATTGGGAAAGTCCATGCCCTTTTTAAGCTGGGTACCCTTCTTAGGGGGTAAGTAACTTTATTTTATCTGTGATAAGTCTTTGAATGACTCTGATATCAGCTGCTAGCTGTTGGAATTTTTTATATCCCTTTCTTGGAGAGATTTTTTATATCAAGCCTCTCATTACTCAGTGTGGGACTTGGTATCCCATACTACTGAACCAACATCACCTTGACTCTTGAGTGCCTACTTTTTCTTATATTCTTTTACTTATTTAGCATTTTACTCTTGCATAGTTTGGTTCTGCAAATTTAGTTTAACATATATTTTCTTCATTATGAATGGGAATCTGTCTGTTGCTATGTGAAAAATCCTCTAATAACATGTATACTACTATATCTACAAAGAAAAACAAACCCTTATAACACTAGTTGGGGTCGGCAATAATATATCAATAATAGTTGGCATGTACACTAATAATATCGTGTGTACTATATAAAGATGATAATGGTCTTTTGGTTTTTAATTTTTGCACTCATTAAATAAGCTTCAAAAAAATCTGCATCTTGCAAGTTGTTTCAGATTTTTACCATATGACTTAAAAGTTATAACTTGGTTATTTGTTGTTGCTCTTGGGTTTCAGGAATTCCAACATACAGAGCTGTCATGTATTTTGTGATAATTTTTGGTGTTATACCAACAGTCTTGTTCAAGTATGTATTTCTCACTCCCAGAACTTTGAGGTTAAAGGCTTTAAGCTTTTTTATGCATTTGCAGCAGTTCATGAAAGGATAAAAAACTATGTCTGTATACTTTATATATACCAAACCAATTATGTGATTAGTGTCAATTACATGTTCTTGTTTATGCAGTATTCAAAATGTTTATAATATTGTTCGAGCAAAAAAACAAAGAATGCGGGTTGCATTGGCAATGGTAATTGATTTTCTCATCAGATGCTTGCATTACATATATTGATTGTTTTGTTAATGTACTTGTTTCTTTGCAGCTTTACCCATTTGTTTTACTCGTGGGTGGAGTTCTTTTGTGGTACGACCTGCAATTTTTCTTCCTTCCTCCCCCCTTTAAAAATACCCACTTTTCCTGAATACTATTGTCTTCTTTTCTGATTTATACATTTAAGATGCTAAGGTGGTTGTTTTGTGCAGGAATTATTTGTCACCATCTGATATCCTAGCGGAATACCCACATTTAGTTATAATAGGAGCAGGACTTGCTTTTGGGTTTCTTGTGGTAAGAGAACTGTATTTTAAAATATCAATTCTACTAAAATATCAATACTTTTGAAATACCTCAAGCCTACAACATTTCTAAGGTAGTTTTCAGGTTCTATAAAAACTACTTTGGATATGAAAGAACATCTATGAATGTCTCAGCTTTTGTGTTTTTTTCTTGTGAGATTGTTTCTCTCAGTTGTCGTTCCACTCTGCTCGATCTGATTCTTGATATTCTAGTTATTAAAGAGGGCTTAAATTTGCAGGGAAGGATGATTTTGTCCCACTTGTGTGATGAACCCAAGGGCTTAAAGACTGGAATGTGCTTGGTATTGAGATCTTTTCTATCCTTCTCTCAATTGGAAATCAAAATATTTCTCCCATTTTACATATATCATTTGCAAAGTTTTGCTTAAAAAAATTGATGGGGATTTTGTGCTCTGCTGTGCAGTCATTGCTTTATCTCCCATTGGCCATTGCTAATGCACTATCATCAAGGCTGAATGATGGGTATGTAGTTTTCTTTTTTCTTTTTTTGGACAATATGGGTATGTAGTTCTATAATCCTAGATTTTGGGAAAACTACTATGAGGTCCCAGGTCAAGAATATAATCACCGTAAAATCCAAATAATAAGTGAGCATCATTAGGCCTATTGTCATCTTATGCTCCGGAACTTGTCATTGTATGCTACTCACTTATTGGGGCTTTGGGGGAATTTTTTGGTGATTTTGGTGTTAATAGACATGGTATTTAACCATTTATATCTTCCTTTTCCTTTTTCCAGGGTTCCTTTGGTAAATGAGGGATTAGTTCTTCTTGGTTTTTGTGCATATTCAGGTAATTATCTTATCTTGCTTGTGATTGCAATAACTCTGAAAAGCCTTGTTTTTAAAAGAAAGCACTCAATACTAGAATGGCCAAATTTTTTGAGTAAAGTAGAGGGACTAAATGTCATCAAGCCTAAAATGATTTTTTTTTTCAGTGACCGTTTATATGCACTTTGCTACGTCTGTCATTCATGAAATCACAACTGCCTTAGGGATATGTTGCTTCAGGTAACTTCTCATCAATGGATTATTATTTTCTTTCATTCTTGAATTCATTTCTACTTGTCCAACCTCATTTTCTTTGTGAATTGATTCAGAAAAACCATTATCATGTTTGATGACTTAATTGTCACCTTCTTCTCTATTGCAGGATAACTAGAAAAGAAGCTTAAAGCTTATATACTATTTTACACTAGGTATGTGCCTTCGTCTTCTTCACCATTTTTGTTAATGTACAATGTGATGTTGTTTTATTTTAAGAGTGAAACACATGGAGCTAAAAATAACTATTTTATTTGAAAATGACTAAATCTCAGCCCTCTAAGCTACTATTTTATCTATACCACTATGACTCCTCCAATATTTTTGAGCTTTGTATATTCTAATCAGCCTTGTTCTTTTTTTGATACATTCTAATCAGCCTTGTTCTTAGATATACTTGTTTTTTTTTTATTCGCTTTCTTAGATATACTTCTGATTCTGATGTTTCAGGTGAATAGGGAAGCAAAAGCGTCAAGGATATGGTCAACTTACTTTTGATATATTGAAAATGAAAATTTTGAAAACTCGTGAAAGTTCTGAATCATATGTACTTTTAATTGTTTTTAGTGGCATGAATATTAAGTTGTAGTGCAGATTCTTAAGCATAAAAATTTTGTGAATATATATATCTTCATAACAATTTCTTATACATATCTTATACTTTGGCTTGAGAATGTTTGGTTTGGATGTATTCAGCATACCCTCATTCTAACCTTTTCTTTTTTTTTTTTGATAAATCATTCTAACCTATTCTAAACATAAGAGGTTGAACAAATTTTTCATCTGAACTGTTCTCCAATACTGCTGCCTACCCAATTTATTTATCAAAATAACTTTAAGTCTTATACTTCGTCTTATCCTAAATATAATATTATTTTTATTTTTTTCAAGGAAGCCAAATAAACCACTCAATTTTAATGTATCTTACGTATAATTGTAATATAAAACAATTTATAAATAAGACAAATTAGTTGAGGAATAAAATATAATTATAGATATTTAACTAATTAATTTTTGTTCTTAATTTCTTAAAAAAATTAAATTTATTTTATAATTAGAAACGGACTAAGCATAATGTTTACATATACGCTTATCATCAGCTGTTGTAGGTAGTATTTTAAAGTAATTTAAAATTTTTGCACTTTCATGATTATCAATATAGGAGCCAGAAGAATATCTTTTTCAGATAAGGTTATTGAGTAGACCATTTCTTCTTAGTGATGTAGAGTCTAAATTAGAACTTACTCCTTTTGTCCTATTTATAGGTAGGGGGAAAAAAGGTATTTTTGCCTTATATAAGTCACTTTATTATAAATGTACAACTACACTTTTTCTTTAGGGTTAAAGTGCACAAATGCCCATATAATTGTCATGAAGGTATAAAATTATCGATGCAAAATTTTTTGGAGCATAACTACCCATCAAATTTTAAAACCGGGGTAAAAGTGCTCATCACCATTGATTTTTGGGCTCAATTGAAAAAATTGTCATGTAATTGTCACAAAAGTACAAAAAAATGAGAAATTTTTTAGAGCAAAACTGTTCATCGAATTTCAAAATTGGGGCAAAATGGTCATCACAGTTAATTTTTTGACTTTTTCACACAAGGGAAAATAAATACGTAAGTCTGCCACATATTTTAGTGAGAGAAGAATCAGCAGAAGATTATGCATAAAAAAGTTAAAAAAATTAATTGTGCTGGCCATTGTTGCCCAAATTTTGAAATTTGATTTACAATTTTGCTCCAAAAAATTTTACATGTCACTTTTGCGCATTCGTGATAGTTACATGGTCATTTTTGCACTTTAGCCCTCAATTTTTTTGACTTTTCAAGCAGCAGAGGATGATGAGTGAAAAAGTAAAAAAATTAACGGTGATTAGCACTTTTGCCCCATTTTTGAAATTTGATGGGTAGTTTTGCTCCAAAAAATTTTACATGGGTATTTTTGCACTTTCATGACAATTACACGAGTATTTTTGCACTTTAGCCATTTTATTTATTATAAGTTAACTTTGTTTTCATGTAGTATAGTGAGTGTTAAATATGAGTAAAATAGAAATTTTTTTGGATTATAGTGAGAAGTTAATTATGTTTAATGTTTTCATTGGTATGTGTCAAACGTACTAAAAGTGACAGATAAATAGGACTAAATGAGTAGACTCTATAACTAATGTTTGATATAGATTAGTAGAAGTTCACATTCATCTTATGTTCTAGTAACATAAGAGGCTTTCCTTAAAATAATCACAGCTACATTTTTGTATAAGAAGATTTCAGATAAAGTGAGTATTTCTTTTTGATAAAGTGATAAACTGAAATATGTATGTCTGAATAATACATCACAATGTGATTACCATAACTTGCTTTTATCAATACAATTAACTTCCTTAGTAACAACATCAAATATTTACAACCATGCTCTTTACAAAAAAAAACCATGCCATTTACATAAAGTCAACTTAGAGGGTGGTTGAACCTTGAATATTATCAATGTCTTCGCTATTTTTAGCCATCAAAACCTTGAATTATTAATTATGGTGGCCACCAGATTTGGATGAGGAGAACTTCGTTATGAAACTCTGCAACTCAACTCACCATTATATATTCTTAATCCAAATTCAATTTTACCGATGTGACTTGTGAGACTATACTAACTCTAATACTTCTTCCATCAAAGGAAGAAAATAAGAGATCCATCGTAATCCAAGGTCGAAATACCCAATATGTTCATCATCATTTTCCATGTGATGATGAAATTAGAGATATGGACAACTTTAATTTATTCTGTCAATAGTTGTTACTCATAATAATTATAATTTATTATTCATGAATGTTAAACTTGTGATTTTGAGTTACTTATGATGTTCTCAAATATTTTGAAGAACAACCCATTTGTGTATTCTAAAAGAATATTATTAGCCAAAACAGGTACTCCATATCACAATTTTGAACAAATGTCATTTATAACACCTTGAGTCATTTTACATAAGCAATAAATGAATTATCCTTAATCATGTATAGATAACTCAATTCTCGCTAATATAGTGATATAGACTAGGTCATGGTGTTTTCCACTTGACCATATATGTGATTGCATTATGGTACCTTTACTTTAACACCATTGTGAGATTTGCTCAAGAAAACTTTTTAAATTTTACTAATTGAAATCCTCTTTATTTTTCAAATGATCCATACCATTAATTCACATATACTTTTCCTCATGTCCAAATGAAATATATCAATTATATTGTACCTTGATGTAAACATTAAGCATCATGAAGACGTAAAAGAAAATTATTCCTCAAAGTAGGAGGATATAGTTTATTAAATTCCTTCTTAATAAAGAAACTATAACAACAAATTTTTCTTTTGCAATAATGTTGCATACTAGCAACTTCACGAGTATATCAAATTGTTGCTTGTTATTGGATCTCAGATATCTATCATGTGATAATGCTTGTATTTGAAATTATTTTCTTTATTGTGATGTCAAATAATATCACTCTTAATATTTATTTTCTATTCAATAAGTAGTAATAAGGTAATGTCAAAACTTAATTTCCATTGTTCTTAACACAATCAATTGATAAATTCATTTTTTGCATAATATGAGAATAACCTATGAATTTTGAAATGCCTATTGTTGTTGAGATATTTCTTCTAAATAAGTGCTAGTAACAATTTTGATGCTCTTAATTTCCAGTGTGACCAATTTGAAAACGGTATAATTTCCTTTATGTTCCACATTAACCAATAATGGAAACGTTATACCTTCATTAGCTTCTATATTTACCTCAACAACGTGAGTGCAAAGTTAAACACAAAATTCCACCATAATTAGTTATAGTCGATTAAGGGCCTGTTTGGATACGTTTCCAAAAGTTATTCTGACTTCAAAACCTAACTTTCACACAAAGACACCCAAACACTCAATTTTTTTGGATAAGCTATTTTGAGAAGAAAAACTTGGTTAAGATTCCAAAAGCTATTTTGAGAAAAATTACATTTTTCTCCTTTTTCAGCTGAAAGGTTCGATCTCTCATTTAGGGAAAACACTTATTTCAAATAAAAGAAACATGAAAAGTTATTCATCAAAACTATTTTTTTTAAAAAAAGCTATTCTACTCAAAAATTATTCTTAAACCTATTCTCAAAAAGTTTAATTCAAACACTCTTATTTCATCAAAAACTATTTTTCAGAAAAACTATTCTACTTAAAAGCTATTATCAAAAGGCTATTTTCCCATAAGCTATTCTCCAGAAGTTGAATTCAAACAGGCCTTTAAGTGATAAATCTCATTAAGTTTGATTGAACCCACAAATCATAATATTGCTAGAAATTCGGCATTCCATAAATACTAAACAATTAGCAAAAATTGATGGGCACGTACCTGGATCTCAAAGACCTTTGTGCATTTTTTACTATTCCGATTTAATTATCTGGAGAAAACAAATAATAATTTTTGTTCTTATTGATTGTGTATTATTTTAGTTCTTAAAATAATTTTTGTTCAAAACAACTTTTAGGAAGAAAAAATATTTCGGAATAAATTTTTCTAAAATTGTTATTTTTTTAAAAAAACACTAGTACAAAAATTTAAATGAATCGCCATAGTTGTATACAATTTCTATAATAATGCTTGGATTTCTAAAAAAAATTGTAATATTTTCCAGGAAAACGTTTACTTGATTTATTTATTTTCTGAAAAGAACTTTTATAGTGTTTTCTCAAGTAAATGATAATGAATTGTGCCTGTTTTTGTAGTGTTTTCAAAACACTATATAATATACCTAAAACACTTGCAACTTTTTTTTATAATTTAGCGAATTGAAAGCTTGTTTAAAGTGATTATTCTTTAAAGAAACATTATGTTTGACAAGACAGCTGCCAAGTACTGTGAGCATGCTGGAGAGTGAAGACAACGAGCATATCGAAATCGAAATTGGAGAATGACGAAGCTTCGTGAGACGAGCGAACTCAAGTCATTGACTAAGGTAGTTCGGTGTAATAAGTTTTTTTGTCCAATACTACATAACAAAAAACGATTTAACAAAATTCAAAAAACACATAAAAATTGTTTAGTACTCCCTCTACTCCGTAATATAAGAGTTCAACCGCAAAAAAATGTTTCTTAAGAAAAACATGTAAAAGTTAATTGAGTGTTTGAAGTCAATGCTATTTTCCCAATATTGCACATAGTTGTTATGATATTTTTAAGAGAGAGAAATACATAAGCATTAATAAATATGAAAGAGAGCTAGGGGTAATAAAGTAGGGAACAATGAATTAAATGAGTGGAGAATGTGAGATGAACACTTATATTTTGAACTAAAACAGTCAAATTTTGAGCTTTTATATTAAGGACCGGAAGAAGTACTATTTAAAAAGTATCACTTTTTAAATTTATTAAAATATTAACTAAAAAGTAATTATCATGCACTTTCTTTTATTCAGTCTAAGAAAACACGATATTTTATTTTTTTAACTGAATTTTTTTTATTAATAACCATTTTTTGTTTTGACTAATTATTTTGAAAACATGGAACCAATCAAAGCCTTGAGGCTTCAGAGATGGTGTCAATGGTTGGAGTTGTTATTCAAAATGGTTTTCCTGAATGAGATAAATAACATGTGAAAATTGCAATTTTATTATAGTGTAAAAAAGTTTTCGAGCATGCCAAACTCTCAAAAAGTGGTTGCCAGATTTGACAATTGACCTGATCATATCCACAGGGATGAAATTGGATTTGGACCCCATCATAAAAACAAGCTTCATTATTGGAAAGAAAGAGTTGGTGCCATGGTGTGTACTTAATATTTTACTCACTTGACGTTTTGGTGGTATTTTATGGCGGCGACCAAGTAGTAATAACGCTCTTGTTTGTATTGTTCCCAATTCTCATGTGAATTATCCACAAGAACAAGTCTCCTAATTTGATTCTTCTTTGTGAGTGAATTTACAGGAGATAATATTGGCTGACTCGTTCGAAATTGATTAATAATTCTGGAAAATGGTTTTCTATAATAAGTCAGAAATTGATTAATATTCATATTTTGAAATTATTATTATAATAATTTTAGAAAGTATACTGTAGCTGCTTTTTAAAGTGTTTTAATTTGGAAATTTACCCAAAAGCTGCTATTTTTTTAAAAGATGAGGTGTCTATTATTGTTTTTTTTACTGTACATGAATCTTGTTTTACTCTAGATATACAACACAAAATAGTTTCATATAGAGTCGTATCATGAACTTATATTATGAACTTGAGTACTTGACCCATGAAGTCGTAAGAATTTATTTTTAATAATAAATATGTATTAAAAGTATAAAATGAAATAAATAAAATTTACTTTAAATATGAAAGATTTCGAATTTGAAGCATGGACATTCGCAATGTATCGCACTCAACAAAAAAGTTTTATAAAGTTCATATGTAAATTCACTTAGCATGATTGAATGGAAAAATTGAATGAAATTAAGTATATATAGATTAGTATGATTTTAAGAAATAGAAACATAAACTCAGTACATTCAACGTCTAAACTTATAAGTTTGACTAAGTATAGTAGTTACTATTGGTTTAAAAGCGATGAGAAGAAATTAGGTGTGTTAAATTCATATATTCACCAAGTGAGTTTGATAAGGATCAAAGAGATCCTATTTTTTGTAAGATCATACATTTTTTATGATTGACTTTATTATATGTGTGATCTTGCTGCCCATTTGTTTCTCCTATAGTAGTCATTATGAATCCTGCAATATAATTGAATCCAATCCGTACATGATACAACAATCAGTGCAAAGTATGGAAGCGACCACAATTCAGACATCTGATGTATTCAACACAAGAAAGTCTTACTTGGATTAGGAATTTTGAAACGCTAAAACTTTGATCTCTTCGAAAATGCAAGAATAAAGAATTGGACAATTCACGTTACCATGTGGGAATAAAAAGAAGAAAAAAATGCTACCACTTGACAAGCTTGGGGTTTCCAAGAAATGCAAATTGACAATGACATACTCATCATCATTAGGGAAAGAAAAGAAAAAGGAAAAGCACAACTTTATCTCAAACATGGATACTAATAAAAGTTAGGTCATCAATGTCTGTTTGAATATATATGTAGGACATTCGCACTTCAGCTTGTCAACCACGTTAGTTGGTTTACTGTTGTGTTTGGTCCAAAAGTGTTTTAAAAAAAAAATAAAAGTTAGGTCATGAATTATTAGCTCAGCTATTCAAGTTTTTAAAAGGGGTAATTTGAATTGTCATGGATTTAATTGTAATTAATCCCCTATTTCAAGACTTGATTGTGAAATTGTTTTAAAAAATCTTTCCTCTAGCTATATGTATTTTTTATTATGAACTTTTTTTTAACACATTTCAAATTGTTAACTAGACATACATATTTGGACAAGAAAAAAAAGTAAAAACTACATGCATTAAGTTTGAAGAAGGGAACGCACTTTTTTTTAATTACATGTAGATATACTTTCATAAGAGAAAATTATTTTCCCAAATGCACAGCTGAATATAAAAGGTACTTTTTCTGACATTTCCAAGTGAGTGCATCTCAGTTAAAAAATTCAAATATTAGTTATTACACTGTGATAAATAACAAACAAAACATATAAGCATATTTCAATGTCAAGTTTAAGCATAAGACTGCATCAACATGACAGATAGTTTTTTACCTTTATTAATATAAATATGTCAATGATCCTGGTATACAAAAAAAATTATTACTCCCTCCGTTCCTAAATCTAATATCACTTTTAAAATTCAACTTGTTACTAATTATAAGATCACTTTCTAACTTTTCCCAATTTTTTCCAAAATTAACCCTACAATGTTTATCTATAATAACAAGCAAAAGAGAGAGAGTGAGGATAAAAGTATATGGTTGGGATAAATTGATAACTTAACTAACTTCGTTAATCTAACTCAAATTAGGAAAAGTGATCTTATATTTAGAAACAAGGAATACCTTTTAACTGCTACCTTTATTTTTAAATTCTTTCCCATGAACTAGCAATTGCACATAAGAATTGACTGACTGGGGTCAATTCCAAGCAATCATTAAACATTAATAATATTACGCTAAAAAACAAGTCAAACCACTTTATTATCAACAGTTCAACACCTCCATAGCTGACTCAGTCCAACTTTAAACTTGTATATATATAACTAAGTGCTTTCCAACCAACTCATAAACCAGAGAGAGCAAGAAACAGAGTTCTCAGTAATTAAAATTTTAGAGTACTAGTGAAAAACCCAGAAGAGAGAATCAGAATCAAGTCATGTATGTGACTAGGCCTCTTTCACTTTACAAAAAAAATCCAGAACATCTGTCTCTAAAGCCCCCAGAAGGTCCCAATTCTGGGATTCTGGTGATTCAAGATGAACAAGACAAACCATCTTTTCCATTTTGCTTTGGAGAATTGTTCCATCAGCTCAAACAGCTTCCCTTTCCTCAGAACAAGAACATTGAGCTGTTTTACAGATCAGGGATTTCCCTCAACAGAGCTACTCATTATCGCCACGTGGCATTCATCCCTGCCCTTGATCACCCTCTGTCTTCCAATCTCTACTATGTCATACAACTCAATGAGAGGCATAGAGGGTAAGTTCCTTTCTCATCAATCTCAATCCCAACATGGTTTTGCAGAATTTGATATTTTTTTAAAATATGATTTGTTTTTTTAATTGGTCCTCATTGTTTCCTGCATAGGCCAAAAGACCTTATTTTGCTATTCAAGTAACCACATTGGACTACTGGACACCCTAAATTAACACTGGTTACAATTTCACTCTTGAAGTAACCAAATTAGTCCAATTTCCCCTGACTGGACAGACCTATCAATAGACGTTGTCCACGTGTAGCATTAGATTCACCAGAAAGTAAAATTGGACCACTTTGTTACTTCAAAAGTGAATTTGTACCGAATGTTAATTTAGGGTATTCAGCTGTCCAAGTGGTTACTTAAAGGGCAAAACGGATCATTCTCAAGTAGATTTCTCTCTTTTATGTTTCTTATGGACACGTATATTGAAGTACTGTATCTAATTTGCATTTGGTATTGCAGGGAGGCATATACTAGCATTGATGAGGAAAATTTGGAAACATTCTGTTTCTACAATTCTGTACCAGTGGAGCCTCATTGTCAATTAGATATCAATAATGAGCATCAAGTCTTTGAGGTCTTTCCCAGGAGAAGCAAGATTACTTTCAGGAAGGGTTTCTCAGCTAAACCTGTAGCTGAAAACACATTTTCTCCAAAGTTTCTGAGTGCAAGGTGGAGGGTAGGAGCCTCAAATTCGGTTGATTCGAGCCTAGGAGATGCAGCCGGGGTCGATAACACCCTTCGTGCTCGCCTGCCAGAATTCGACTTCCCCTTAGTAAACATGAGTTCAGAAGGTGTTGTTGTGGGGAAATGGTATTGCCCTTTGATGTTCATCAAAGAAGGAACATATAGAACATTGAGAGATGAAATGAGGAGATCATTGTTCTATGAGATGACCTTGGAACAAAGATGGGAACGAGTTTTCTCGTGTGAAAATGATCGTGGAACCGAAAACAAGAAGGTGTTTGTGGATGTTGTGGTTCAGAAAGAGAAGGTTGTAGTTGCAGAAAGGGAAGTTCTAAGTGATGAAAAGGAAGTTGAAAGTTTTAAGTGGTTTAGGAGTTGTGATAACTATGGAGTAGAGACAAGTGTGGGATTGAGCACAGCAATAATTGAGAGAATGAAATGGGAAGAGGTAAGATTTGGGTGGATTGAAGGGAAGGAAAAGCAAGTTAGGATTCAGAAAACAGAAGAATTCAAAGGGATAGGTGAATGGAAGAGATTTGGATGTTATGTTCTTGTTGAAAGTTTTGTGCTGAAAAGATTGGATGGAAGCTTAGTACTTACCTATGATTTCAAACACCATCATCAGATTAGAAGTAAATGGGAATGAAAGAATGAAAGATCTTTATTTCTGCCATTGATTTTTTAAGACCAGACAAATCCAAATAGTTCTGTCTTACTATCAAGTGTATATTGACAAGAAGGCCTAGTGTTGGAAACTAAGTATTCAGTTTTGTTTGTGTTATTGTTTGTGTCATTGTTTTTGATGAAGTAGAGGGTTTTTTTTGTTTGTTTATTCATTCAGTTTTGTAATGTATTCGTTTTTCAATATTCATGAAAAGTTCAAGGATAAACTGATCTGAGAACAATTTTTTCTTTCTGAATATTTGCTTCATGATATTTTGATGTCAGGATATTATTGAATAAGGAAATCTTTTGACTTTGAACTAGGATATTTTTTTTCATGATCAAGGTATCCCCTCACTCGACAAGTGAGAGACTAATCCCCCGCTGATTTGTAGGCACCTCAAAGGGTGGGACAGCTGGCCTGGAAAATCTTTTGACTTTGAACTAGGATATTTGCTCACAAGCTAATAACAAAAGGAAACATTTATTGTATGGGCTTGATGCTCAATACTTCAGTCCAAAATATAAGCCACTTTTAAAAGGATTCTTTGATCCATGATATAAGTCACTTCTAGAAGGATTCTTTGATACATAATATAAGTCACTTAATGAGTAATTAATGCTTATTTGTAAATTCTAACCATGCTATTGAGCTTAAATGTTTATCAATTTTTCAAAAGCATTGATTCATATTAGGTAAAATTGGAAATATTCAAGTCAATAATGATGCAATGTGTTACCTGTCCTTAGTTCTGATGAAATAGTTGAAATGGCCTGTTCTGTTGAGACTAAAAAGGAGTATAGTCCTTCTTATTATTGTCCACACATAACTATAATGACATAGCAATTTAAATGGGATGCTATATTACATTTAATTTTTAAAAAACTATCTAAACTCCACGCATTACCAAGATTGCGTATTGACCATTAATGCACCAATCTTTGTTTTCTCTATGGAAACTCAAGCCATGCGAAGTAATCTTTGAAACGAAAAGTTCTTTATTTTTTACCAAGTCATTTTCTTTGTTCCTGAAGAAAAAAAACATTAATTCACTTTCAGTTTCTTAATAATTTTATTTTCATTCGCATCCGCAGTATAGAACTTTCACCTATTCTCTGTTTCTTAATAATCTTTTTCTATCTACTGCCAGTATAATAATCAGTAACATTATTATTAGCTTATGTTTGACTCATTGACTAGTCAGAGCAGTACAGAAGAGAAGAAATAGGTTACTTTCCCAAACTAAATTGTCTTCCTTGGTGATTTTACATATTCATGAAGATCATATAACATGGGAAAATTTAAATTTCCGAGGTAGAAGATAAAGAAAGAAAAATAAAGTTGTGATGCCAATAAAAAACAGAAATCCACCATGTGTCATGCCATTGCTTACCCCGGAAATTCTAAATTCCGGAGAGAAAACAAAAACAATGCTGTAACTAAACGGAAACTAATGATGTTTATCACTTCTATGCCTCTTTCGTACCTGTTCTTAATCTGCCTTTGTCGTTCAATAGATAATACAGACACGTCGGTCCTGTTTGGTACGTGTTACTGGACTTTCTTTCAACTATAATAATTTTCCATTATATATACAATAAGGGAATGCAGAAAAAGAACATAAATAAAGGATTTTGTTGTCTATTTGTTCACAAATAAATATGCTCGATTCGTAAATCTGCTTTATTTGATACTAAAGATTTTTTGTGTTCTTTGTATAATCTCAATGGGCTAATCCACCATTAGGATCTATTTCTTCATTTTTGTTCTTTTTAATTAGAATGGCCCAATATACATTTTATCTTATAGAATATTAGGTGTTTACCTATGAATTCATATAAGAAGAAAATAATTGTTTGGATATTTGTTCTGAATAAATCATATACGAGAGAAAATATATGGGGTTAACTACAAAAGTTTGCCGATAAAGTATTTTTTTGTGCAGGGATTTTGGCTTGGAAATTTTTTCGGGACCAATATTGCAGTATGAAATATGTTGCAATGTTGCCATGAACTTACAGAGGCATTCATGGGATATAATTAATGTCATGATCCACCTTAGAGCAAAGACAAACATTTGTTGCCTTGAAATGTTTTTCCATGTCCGGGGTAAAAATAGTCGTTCATGTTTATTTTTTGAGGTGGACCATGACATGATATAAGTTAAGCCTATGCTAATTTAGGGCGATGTTGACACACTTTTCATACTTCCAAGCAACATTAGTCCTAAACAAACCTCCAAACTAAAATCGCTGCATATACTGTCGAAGTAAAATTGATATTCAACCCAAATATATAGATATTTTCAAATAAATGTTCATTCTTTTATATGAACCATTTGAAACAAACTTTCTCATATGAAGTTATAGGTTAATACCAGTCGATGAGTCAAACCTAAACAAAGAAATGTTCTTAAAGAACATCACCTCGGGTGAGCATTGAGTAGCAGGTGGTAGAGTTGAAATGGCAAGCTTTGCGTGGATTTAATGCAAAATCATTGGTTAAATTTTTTGATTCATCAGAGTAATGTGGGAATAAAACTATATATTTTTAGAAGATTGAAATAAAAGTTGTTATAAACTTCCGCGACCAAACTTATAATTTAACCCAATTTAAAATTATTAAGTTTTAATTGTATCTTATGTTATCAGTGGTTTCAGATTCTATATTCCATTTGAATTGCTTTAGATTAATTTATTGAAAAATAATTAAGTCAAGTTTTTCTATATCAAGGTCTCAAATAAAATGTGAACATGCATTCTATCTTTATATCAAGAACATGGCATGATGAATATAGGAACTTAATGGAAGTATTATCCGAATTTAAATAAATGCAGTTTTGTCCATTGTTCTTAGTAATCATCTATACATATAATGATATAAAGACCAACTTCATCATCATCAACGTAAACCTTATCACATTCAAATGGGGTCGGCTACATGGATCACACGACGCCATTTAGCTCTGTCCCTAGTCATTCCTACAGATAAATTTTTCACAACCATATCTCTTCGAATAACTTCATCAAGAGTTCTTTTTGGTCTTCCTCTATTTCTTATATACGGCTCCCTTTCCATCTGTTCCACTATTCTCACTGGCTCATCCAATTCTCTTCTTTGAACATGCCCATACCACCTTAAGCGATATTCTCTCATTTTCTCTGAAATTGGTGCCACCCCAATTCTTTCACGAATGTGATCATTACGAATCCTATCTTTTAATGTATACCCACTAGACCATCTCAACATTTTCATCTCTGACACATCCATCTTATGTTCTTGCTGTTTTTTAATTGCCCAGCGTTCACTACCATATGACAATACTGGTCTAATAGCTGTTCGATATAATTCTCCTTTTACTTTAGTTTGAACCCTTCGATCACAAATAATCCCAGAAGCTTTTCTCCATTTGCACCAACCAGCTTGAATTCTATTAATGATATCTCCATCTACCTCACAATCCTCTTGTAAAACTGATCCCAAATATTTAAACTTATCCACTTGACGTATAACATTTTCTCCTAATACAGTTTCTATGTCCTCATGAGTTTGCCTATTGCCAAAACTACAGCACATATATTCCGTTTTACTCCTACTTATTCTAAAGCCTTTCAACTCTAAAGTCGTCCTCCATAACTCTAATTTCCAATTAATTTCATCTTTTGAATCCCCTAAAAGTACTATATCATCCGCAAAAAGCATGCACTTAGGAATTTCTTCTTGTATACTTTCAGTCACAGCATCCATAACAAGATTAAACAAATACGGACTCAACGCCGAACCTTGATGTAAACCAATTTTTATTGGGAAATCAATTGTATCACCTACCGGTGTTCTAACTCTAGTCATTACACCTTCATACATATCTTGAATAGCTCTAATATACTCAATTTGTACCTCTTTCTTTTCTAAAATTTTCCAAAGTAAATCTCTTGGCACCCTATCATATGCTTTTTCCAAATCAATAAAAATTATATGTAAGTCTTTTCTAATACTTCTATATCTTTCCATTAAGCCTCTAATTAGATATATTGCTTCTGTGGTTGACCTTCCTGGCATAAAACCAAATTGATTTTTCGATATTCTAGTCTCATTACGTAACCTACGCTCAATTACTTTTTCCCACAACTTCATTGTATGACTCATAAGTTTTATTCCTCTATAATTTACACAATTTTGAATATCTCCTTTATCTTTATAAATAGGTACTAATGTACTCTTTCTCCAATCATCTGGCATTTTCTTAGACCTTAAAATTTCATTAAATAATTTAGTAAGCCACCACACACCATCTTCTCCTAAACATTTCCATACTTCAATAGGAATACCATCCGGACCAACAGCTTTTCCCTTAGCTATTCTCTTAAGAGCATCCTCAACTTCACTAATACTAATCTTAATATTATCTGTAAAACTACTATTCCTATCAATATTCCCTAAATCATCTATAGTATAATTCAAAGTTTCCACTCTATCATTAAACAAATTATAAAAATATTTCTTCCATCTATCCCTAATACTCTCATCTTTAACTAATACATTACCTTCTTCATCCTTAACACACATTACCTGATCTAAATCTCTTGATTTCTGTTCTTTTATCTTTGCTATTCTATACATTTTTTGTATCCCTCTTTTGTCCCTAATTCTTTATAAAACTCCTCAAAGAAATTAGCTCGAGTTATACTAACTACTCTTTTCGCCTCTTTCTTTGCTAATCTATATTTTACCCAATTTTCCTCACTATCACATATTTGCAAATCCTTAAAACATTGTTTTTTAAATTTAATTTTCTCTTGAACATTATTATTCCACCACCAGGTCTCCTTTTGACGCCTAATATAACCCTTTGATTCACCTAAAACTTCTTTTGCTATTTTTCTCATCATCATACTTAAATCTATCCATAAATCATTAGCACATCCTTGTTTGTCCCAAATACATTCATTCATCAACCTATTCTTAAAAATTTTGATTTTTCCCCTCTCAATTGCCACCATCTAATTATTGGTTGAAACATTTCTCTCTTCTTCTTTCTATTAAACTTCACACGAACATCTAAAACTAAAGGCCTATGTTGTGTAGTCACACCATCACCTGGAATCACCTTACAGCTTATACACATTCTTCTATCCGAATTTCTTACTAAAAAGAAATCAATCTGTGATCTATTGCCTCCACTCTTATATGTGATTAAATGTTCTTCCTGTTTCTCAAAACAAGTGTTAACAATTTTAAGATTATTAGCCATACAAAATTCAATAATAGAATGTCCTTCATTATTCATTGTGCCAAAACCAAAACCACCATGAACTTGTGTGTACTGTCCTGCATCTTTACCAACATGTCCATTAAGATCGCCACCAATAAAAATCTTTTCAGTGTTAGGAATTCTTTTAATCATCTTCTCCAATTCATCCCAAAATTGTTCCTTTATGACCAATTCTTCCCCTATCTGAGGGGCATATGCACTGATTATATTAATTGTATGATCCTCAACTACCATTTTTATCAAAATGAAAAAAACAAAAAAATTGGGCTTTCTGGGAATATGAACATGAGTAGAGAAGGAAAGCCCAATATAGAGTACAGAAAGCATATTAAATAAAAGTCTCACAAAGCAAAAAACAACAAAGCTAAGTCAGCCAACGAAAACAATGCCGAAGGTTTTTTATTTTCATTTTCAAACCGAAGCTGAACAATTATGCATAACCACACCAAACATTCAAAAATGAATTGCTTGTCAGGTGCCCTTCTCCTGAATTTTTCGAAAAGAAACCAGCATAACTAGACCACAAATTTAACAAGTCACATATTAATGACTCTAACAAAAGAAAAGGGATTAAGGTGCATCTAGCATCTCAAAAAGTTTTTTTGGTATCTTGCACCCCAAAATATGTTGAACATAGATCGATTTCACCCTTACATTAATGCCCCCTCAAATAGTCTCAACTCTCATGGGAAAGACTGATAGTAAGGATGACGATGGTGGCCATGACGTTGGTGATGAAGAGGCATATATATGTGAGTGAAGAAGGTTGGTGACTAGAATGCTGGCACATTTGGAAGGCGTTATAGCTAGTAAGGGTGAAGTTGACATATTTTAAATATTTTAGGGGTAAAATTGCACTACAAAAATTTTGCGTTGCTAGATGAACTAGGGATCGGAAAAAAATTTCCACCTACTAGATGCACTTTAACCCTAAACTATTTTTCATTTTTGTACTTGTGAAGAGTTTGATGGTTCCATTATCATCTTATAGTGTTGACTGTGTTGTACTCTTACTAACTAAATGATTGCAAAGATTACCATTTAAAGCGATTAAAGTGATTAATTTTACATCATTTATTTCTCCAAAAACATCAAAGCGATTTTTTAATTAGGAACGAAGGGAGTACAATATACACTACTACAAATTAAGCCTATACCAGCGCAGCTTTACATGCGCTCATATATGCAGAGCAAAAAACGCATGTACAAAGGGTCTCTACATGCGCTTTAAGCGCATGTAGATGTCTACTCCTCTACATGCGCTTAAAGCGCATGTAGAAGGCAACGTCTACATGCGCTTTAAGCGCATGTATATGTACATGCGCTTAAAGCGCATGTAGAGGTATTATCCTCTACATGCGCTTTAAGCGCATGTAGAGACTCTATTGAAGTGCAACACAATAAAACATGCATAAGTGATCCTCCTCAGAGCTCATAAGGTGTTCCTGCACGTCAACATAGTGTTTCAAATCTCCATTACAACTTTTTGTAGTTATCGTAAGGCTTAAACAACCTCTACATGCGCTTAAAGCGCATGTAGAGGCTGTTTATTTGAGAAAGAGCCTTTACATGCGCTTTAAGCGCATGTAGAGGCTCTACTGAAGGGCAAAACATTAAAACATGGATAAGTGATCCTCTTCAGAGCTCATAAGGTGTTCCTGCACGTCAACATAGTGTTTCAAATCTCCATTACAACTTTTTGTAGTTATGGTAAGGCTTAAACACCCTCTACATGCGCTTAAAGCGCATGTAGAGGCTGTTTATGTGAGAAAGAGCCTTTACATGCGCTTAAAGCGCATGTAGAGGCTCTACTGAGGGGCAAAACATTAAAACATGCATAAGTGATCCTCTTCAGAGCTCATAAGGTGTTCCTGCACGTCAACATAGTGTTTCAAATCTCCATTACAACTTTTTGTAGTTATGGTAAGGCTTAAACAACCTCTACATGCGCTTAAAGCGCATGTAGAGGCTGTTTATTTGAGAAAGAGCCTTTACATGCGCTTTAAGCGCATGTAGAGGTTCTACTGAAGGGCAAAACATTAAAACATGGATAAGTGATCCTCTTCAGAGCTCATAAGGTGTTCCTGCACGTCAACATAGTGTTTCAAATCTCCATTACAACTTTTGTAGTTATGGTAAGGCTTAAACAACCTCTACATGCGCTTAAAGCGCATGTAGAGGCTGTTTATTTGAGAAAGAGCCTTTACATGCGCTTTAAGCGCATGTAGAGGTTCTACTGAAGGGCAAAACATTAAAACATGGATAAGTGATCCTCTTCAGAGCTCATAAGGTGTTCCTGCACGTCAACATAGTGTTTCAAATCTCCATTACAACTTTTGTAGTTATGGTAAGGCTTAAACACCCTCTACATGCGCTTAAAGCGCATGTAGAGGTTGTTTATGTGAGAAAGAGCCTTTACATGCGCTTTAAGCGCATGTAGCGGCTCTACTGAGGGGCAAAACATTAAAACATGCATAAGTGATCCTCCTCAGAGCTCATAAGGTGTTCCTGCACGTCAACATAGTGTTTCAAAGCTCCAACCACTTTTGGGTGTTATCAAAATTTTGATAGCACCCTGTACATGCGCTTAAAGCGCATGTAGAGCCTCTACATGCGCTTTAAGCGCTTGTAGAGGCTCTACATGCGCTTTAAGCGCATGTAGAGATAATAAAATTTTATTTTATTATTAGACCTATAAGGCTCTACATGCGCTTTAAGCGCATGTAGAGCCTTATAGGTCTAATAATAAAATAAAATTTTATTCATTTGATTTATTTAATGATGAAAAACTTAATAGCACTCATTATTTGATTAATTTAAAATAAAAGATTATTTGATGAAATACTTAATGATTAATAAAATAAAAGATTATTCAATTTAAACACTATGATTAATTTAAAATAATTTTCAACAGAAACAACATCACAAATGTGAGATGTTATTATGATTTTGATGTGAACTATATATATATATACATATATAGAACAAAAATTTAGTCTAAGTTCTTTGATGTGTAATTGTTTTATTAAAAATTAATATTAGCCCCTGTACATGCGCTTAAAGCGCATGTATTGAATAGAAATTATAAATTTCCCGCGCCTTTGTCTCATGAGTTCCCTCCCTATATCTGATCACTCTATAGCGCGCTCACAGAGCATGTCTTATGAGCATTCTTCATTCTCATTCTCATTCTCATTCTCTTTTCTAAAATGAAACCCTAATGTCATTTCTCATTTCCCTTTGTCTCATTCTCATTCTCATTCCCTTTCTCATTTCCCTTTCTCTTTTCTCACTGTCGCCGCTTCTTCCTTCATCACCATCACCATCATCGACCTAATCATTTTCCTCTCTTCCTCTCTGCAAAATAGTTTCATCATCACTCGAAATCCCGCCACCTTCCTTCCAAATCTTTCATCATCACTCGAAATAGTTTCATCATCATCGCCGCTTCTTCCCTCGCTTTTTCTGGTTTGGTTGCGAGAATGGGTAAAAGCTTCAACCTTTTTAGTGTTTCTCGGGCTATGCTTTCATTCTAAAGCATTTCTCATTGTTCCCTTTCTTTTTCTGGTTTCTTTTTCGCCCTACGTGTTTTCCGGCCGTGGTGTCCGATTTCTGGTGGGCGACGTGGCGGCCGGCTGCGGGTGAGAAATGGTTGTTCCTCTTTCTAAGTTGAGCTGGGGTCTGTTTGAGAAATATGTGATTGTGAAGTAACAGTGGAGCATGTTCTATATCCATTTGGTCCAGACCGCCCTATGTATTCGCCTATCTAGTACAGAGCAAAGTAAAAGCAGTTGTCAAGCTCATTCATTGTTAACCTCCCAGCTGATATAAAGGTAGTGTGCTATTATACTCTTCCTTTTTGAATTCTGAATGATAAAACATTTGAAGATATGCATTTCTGAATATCAGCATTTTAACAATAATCCTGATAGAAGCTACTGTTTTCTTCATAATTGAAAGCTGCTGGGAAATTCATCAATTAATGAGCCCCTTATTTTATGTTTTTTTATCTGTTGCTGGGTGACTAAGCTGCTGAAAAAGCACTGACTTGGTATGAAACTCATGTATATTCCCAGAAGGAATAAAAACTAAGAAATGAACTCCAAAATGGACGTGATTTCCAACTGCTAAATTTTCTGCTGTTAACGAATTCATCATAGAAGGGTAGACAACTTTCATATTAGTTTGTGACTTAAGCACCATTTTTACTATGAGTGTGTGCTGGTTTTTTACTAACACTGCAATCAAATTAGTTTTGGATGCTCTGGAGGCAGAATTTTAAAAGTTTGTTGTGTTCATATTTGCATGCCTTGCATCAGAGTTGAAATCAGCTTTTAACAGATTTGAAACAGCTATAATGCATCACAATTCTTGAATTACTTTTATGCATCCTTAACTTCATTTTGAATCAAATTTTGGTAACAGTTTTCCTTCATTGTGAAGTGGTTTTTCCGGGTTTTATGAGGTATTTTGAATCTGGTTTTCACTTCCAAACTGACTTCAGAGTACACTTATTGGTGGTATTTAATTCTTGTGTAAATTGAGTGTGAAAGTGATTTGTTTCACATGTGGGTTATGTACTATGTTTCCAAGTAAGCTAAATCGTTTTGCTATGCATACTATGTTTCTGTACTATGTTTTGCTATGCACATTGCTTATCATAGTAAGCTAAATCATTCATATGTTTCCAAGTTCTTGTGAGTGGATGCCAAATTTGTTTATATTAGATAACGAGATTTAATTAGTATGTCTAATTGCTTATTTACTATGTTTTACAGCCCGAAAAAGGACAAAGAAAGGAATTGGGGAAAACAAACCGCCATGATGTCCAACCACGTTCTTCTATTCCGACTAAACCTCGGAAAAAGAGTTTGAAGGTAACTATTTACTAATGGATTCACATTAGCTAGCACTCATTTTGTAGAAAGAATTATTGACATATTTCTTGAACAGGCAACTCCTACTCCTCGTGACACCCAACCGCATCAGCCGACTCTTACTCGTGTCACCCAACCACATCCCTCTGAATCATTCCGTGTTAAACTAAAGAACTTGACAAAACAACTACCTGATTTTCAACAAATTGAAGTTAAATTGACAAGAACAATTTATTACAAGAGTGTCAGTGAGCACCTAGGTAGTGAAGTAATTATGGATGTGGTTAATCAGGAATGGATTAGTGCGTCAGCGATCAACATATGGATCAAGTATGTAATGTTGAATTTATTTTTATGTTATTGTGGTTTCTTACATTGTCATTTAGTATTTAAATTACAATAATTGTATGTGTTGATGTCTTTTTGTATAGGTATTTGCATGATGAAATAATTGTGCCAGGGGAAAATGTCAATTTCGCATTCATAGATCCAAATACAACCTCAATGGTGACTGAAACAACTACCTATTGGGATGAGGGTGACGTGAAAGCACGTCTGGGGAGCTCTTCTTCAGATAAAACATTGTTTCTAGCCCCAGTGAATGTAGGGTAAGTTCTTACTCGTCATTAATAATTTTTTTTATTTTCCCAAATTTTACATGTATATAACTGTACTGTTCATCACATTTTAGGAATCATTGGGTTCTCCTTGCATTCAATCCCGTTGCACCAAAGCCTGTGGTGTACTATCTGGATCCTATTCGGTCGGGTAAACCTGAAAATAGACCTTCGTATATGATGTTTATCAATGGGTAATGATTTAACCTTACTAAATTATGTTAACTCATTTATAAATGTCACTCTTACTAATTTTGTTTGTCTCGACTTTAGTGTGATCACTTCTTGTAGGTCTAGTAAAAAAATGAAATACTCCAAAGCATATGATTGGCTCAAAATTCAGGTTAGTTATACATGCTAAAACAATGATTTGAATTATGGACTGTAATCATATAAAAGTCTTTTGACAGATTTGTGGTATTTTGTTGTAGTGCCCATTCCAACCGAATGATAATGATTGCGGGTATTATGTCATGAAATTTATGAAAGATATTGTCACTCATGATCAACTGGTGGTCCCAGAAAAGGTAAGTTCTGAAATTTTCCATTAATTTAAAACTCTTTTAATTTGTTCACATATTTGCTTGTATGTGTGGATTACTTTTAACTAACTTAAATTTAATTGCTACTTACATGTTTCTGTCAATCCAGTATTATGAAGACTGTCGTTTCGACAGCCTCTCCAAAGCACAAGTTGGAGAAGTTATTGAAGAATGGAGCAAATTTGTATACCCCATTGTTGAACCTGTTGTTCTTAATCAGCCACCTGTTACTTATTAGGTTTTACTAAGGTATCTATCTTCATATATTACTTGAATAAAAAATTGTGGATTTGTCTTATGAAATTTTGTTATGTAACATGCTTGTTTATTCTATGTAATGCTATTTTGTCATGTAGGTTGATGATATCCCTTTTGGTGTTTTACTTGAGATCATCTTCATTTGTGGCGTTGAGGTACATATGATCTTTGTTGCATGTAGTCTTACTTAGGAGGAATTGGTAGTTTTACATTATGACTACTTGAAGGAATTGGCAATAGTGCATATACATATTTTGGTGATGTTTATATATATTATTAGGTTTTGAATGTAATGATGATTCTGGTATATTTTGGTTAAATGATTCTGTTGAATGTAAATGATTCTGGTATATAGTATACATGTGCAGGGCAGGAAAGTACGTGTATGTGGTAAATGTAAAAAAAAGAATATAATATATAAAAAAAAAATAGCTCTACATGCGCTTTAAGCGCATGTAGAGGATATTCCTCTACATGCGCTTTAAGCGCATGTACATGTACATGCGCTTAAAGCGCATGTAGAGGAATATCCTCTACATGCGCTTAAAGCGCATATAGAGCCCCCCTCTACATGCGCTTTTTCAAAGCGCATGTAGAGGCTTTACCAGCGCCCCCCTCTACATGTGCTTATAAAGCGCATGTAGAGGCCAAAATAAGCGCATGTAGAGGGGGTAATCTGTGGTAGTGATAATCGATCAACTGTTGTTGTTAACAACTGGATTCAAAAGTTGTTGAGAGCACTACTACAAATTGTCCCTCTACCAGCGCACCTTTACATGCGCTTAGAAGAAACGCATGTATAGAGGGTCCTTTATAAAGCGCATGTACAGGTAAAAATTTATACATGCGCTTAAAGCGCATGTAGAGGCCTTATCTCTACATGCGCTTTAAGCGCATGTATAGAAATGTGCATCAATTAAAATTCACTAAAACAATGACTAGAAAATGATTTAAGTATTTAGAGATAAAATATAAAATGAACTTAGGTGAAGAGCTCAAAATTATATGGAAACACCCTTTACATGCGCTTTAAGCGCATGTAAAGGCACAAACACCCTTTACATGCGCTTTAAGCGCATGTAAAGCCACTACTGAAGTGCAAAACATGGAGTCAAGCATAAGAGGTCCTCCTCAGACCTCATAAGGTGTTCCTGCTTGTGGAATTAGTGTTTCAAAACTCCATTACCACTTTTGGGTGCTATGAAAATGTTCAAACACTCTTTACATGCGCTTTAAGCGCATGTAAAGGCACTACTGAAGTGCAAAATATGAAGTCATGCATAAGAGGTCCTCCTCAGACCTCATAAGGTGTTCCTGCTTGTGGACTTAGTGTTTAAAGGCTCCATTACCACTTTTGGGTGCTATGGAAATGTTCAAACACCCTTTACATGCGCTTTAAGCGCATGTAAAGGCACTACTGAAGTGCAAAACTTGGAGTCATGCATAAGAGGGTCCTCCTCAGACCTCATAAGGTGTTCCTGCTTGTGGACTTTGTGTTTCAAGGCTCCATTACCACTTTTGGGTGCTATGGAATTGGTGAAACACCCTTTACATGCGCTTTAAGCGCATGTAGAGGCTCTACATGCGCTTAAAGCGCATGTAGAGGTAGAAACACCCTGTACATGCGCTTTAAGCGCATGTACAGGGTGTTTCTACCTCTACATGCGCTTTAAGCGCATGTAGAGCCTCTACATGCGCTTAAAGCGCATGTAAAGGCTTGTTCTTCAATGGAATTCACTATAACATTGTCAAGCACAAGATTTGAGCATTTTGAGATGAAGTATTGAAACAATTTAGTTGAAAAGCACCAAATCATATGAATATCCATATAATTAAATGGACATTGGTCTTTACATGCGCTTTAAACGCATGTACAAGCCATAAAATATTAAAATAACAAAGGAAAGCCAATATGTAACATCCCGAAATTTGAGTTAGAGATAATAGGGAATTAATTAGGGTATGAGGAGGTCATTATTAAATTAGAAGAGCATTGTGAATAAGTAAATGAAGACAAATATATTTTTAAGAAAATAATATATCTATTTTCTTTAGCAATTAAGGAAAAATGATTAGAGATTAATTTCTAATTTAAAAATTTGATGAAAAATAATTTA
The DNA here is from genome assembly GCA_029929735.1 of Mimosa pudica. Lineage (NCBI taxonomy): Eukaryota > Viridiplantae > Streptophyta > Magnoliopsida > Fabales > Fabaceae > Mimosa > Mimosa pudica. The sequence continues at coordinate 7,076,775 of JAKELP010000035.1, forward strand.
AGACATAGATAATACCATGGTAGGAGAAAAATATGTAAGTTGGATTACAACTTTGTTTCACAATTTGCTAAAATATAGGAATTAAATTGGAAAAGTTAAATAAATATAGACAGAAGGGCAATTTGGTAATTTCTCCTGAAACCCTAGATGTAACATCCTAAATTTTTAATTATAAGATAAATTAGGAAAGGAAGTTATAGGAATTTATTTAGATTATAGATATAATAATAATAATAATAATAATAATAATAATAAAGGGGCTACAAATAATTTGTGATTTCAAATTATTGTGGAGAATTTAATATTTGGAAAATACACACACAAATTAGTAAATGTCTATTTCGAATTTGGAGATTTTTATGGGGACTTATTTTGTAACTTAAAAGAGAGATAAGATGAGAGAAAATTTATGTTAATGGCTTATTGATTTACTCATTGGGATTTAATTTTGGGTGATAAAGTAAACTAAAAATGATTTAATGTTATAATTTTAGGAATCAAATTGGAAATTATAAGGATTTAAAATATAGAATGATAATAGCACACTAATAGGAAATACTTTAACCAAAGAGAGTGTTTTTGTAATTAGCCTCAAAAACCCTAATGTTGCCATCTATTTAAACTCTTCTTTCACTCTTTCTCTTTTTCTTTCCCTAGCCGCACACACGCTATAAAAAAAAGGGGACCTCATTCTTCATCTTTTTCTTCTTCACATTCTCACTCTCCCATATATCTCTTCCCTTTCCTTTCCTCTCTTCTCACTGTCGCCTATAACACACGCATATACTCGCCTTTCCTTCATCATGAAATTTCATCTCCTCCCTTCGTCGTCTCTCGTGCTCGCCGACGGTGTCCCCGGCGGAGCAAAGCTCCGTCCTTCACTCCTTTCACCATCCTTCTTCGTCTTCTTCAAATCTCGGTGAGCCCAGCAACAATCCGGCGGCAGAAAGCTATAATCTTCAACGGAAATCTGGTGATGAACAATGGCGATTTCCGACGGTGATTCGCGGCAGCTCCGACAACCTATTATACATACAAGTGCATATTCGAGTTTGGGTAACCTTCTCTTTCCATTTATACCACTTTTCTTCAACTTTTTGGGCGAGATTGAGGAATGTCCGAACTAATTTATGGGGTTTGGGTTGTTTAATAGGTAGAAGAAACCTTATCCTTTATCCTTGTTGTTTTGAATGAGAGACTGAACCTTGATTGAAGCTTGTAGCCGTTTATGAGAACCCTAAATTTTGGACAGCTTGTGCTTCTTTGTTTAGTTATTTGCTTGGATTGATTTATAACGAAATTATACTTTATGGCTGGTTGGAAGTTGCTTGGTGCTGGTCTGTTAATATTTCTTAGTGAAAACTGTAAATAAGTGATTTGGGTGCTTTATTATTGTTTTTGGTAAGTTAAATCAGAGGAACTTCTAATCATTAGGAATGAGAATCCTTTGAAACAGATTTTTGGAATGACATCATGGTGAAGATTAAAGTTAGGAAAAACCAATGTGAATCTTTTGTAAAATTTTTGGAAGCCTAAGGAAGTTTAAATATTCGATGTTGATTTGTGGCTTGATTTTAAAAGATATATGAGACTATTGAAATGTTTAAAGGATGATGGAAATAGATTTGGTGCAAGTAAGAGGTAGTTTGCGTTGTGCAAGAATGAAATTGGTTATGGGGACTTAATAGAAATTAATTGAGGAGATTGGTTCAAGGATTTTATTTTGGAATGATAGTGAAATGTTTGGTAGGTTAGGCATTGAGTGAGTGAGAAAGGGTTGGAGGGTGGAGGAGGAGTTGTGTTTTGTTTTGAATTGGTGGAATGAAGAATAGAGGAAGATACGGGGGAGGAGTGAAACTGATTATGCTTGAATATTTGGTATGTTATGCTCTGGAGCTTTCACATTATACATTGTTTCTGGACTTGATTTTTCTCCAATCTTTATTCTGGAATGAATGGGCAGGTGTTGTCACTGAAAGAATTCAAGAAGCTCATCGTAACAAGTCTGCTCCAATTATGATGCTATTTCCAGGTTATTACCCTTTAGATTTCCCCCTTCATTGTAGTTATATTTCGCTTTTCGTTATCGCCACAAGGTTATTTTCTTGGTGGTTTGAATGTGGTAGAATGGCAGACTCTCTCATTATTAGTGTTGAATTTTTTGTGATATCATGAAATGGCCCCCTTTGTGAGTTTTTTTAGTTACACTCAAGTTTATACTGTTATTTGGACAATGTATGGTTCGGGATTCTCTCTGCAGCAATGCTTTGGAATGACATTTGACTTGATATAATTGCTTTTAGATCTACAAATAAAGGTGATATTAATTATGTGTAACTCAAGGGTATGATTAGTTAAATTAACACTGGCTGACCATATAATTAGGGATTTATGATATAATTAAGCTTAAGGATTTAAAGCCAGCTCCTATATCAAAATCTTGACTGTATATTTTTTGGATCTTTAAACTTATGCCTTGATTCTTCTGCTGCCTGTGTTGTTATATTTTCTTCTACTGTTGAGATGTTGTCTAGTATATCTGGTATAGTTCAGTGACCTAACCTTGTTCCCATATATATATTTTTTTTACTGTTGTTGGATAATCTGCAGAAGGTACAACCACCAATGGGGACTATCTCCTTCCATTCAAAAGTGGTGGTTTTTTGGCAGGTGTACCTGTGCTTCCTGTGATTTTAAGATACCCTTACCAGAGATTCAGCCCCGCTTGGGATTCCATTTCTGGGGTAAGTAATCATCAAGTATTCAATCATGAAAATTTTCCTGCTTTTTTATGATTTCTGTCCACAGAAGCTAAATTAGTATCCATCATTTGGGCTTCTCAGTTTTGGTTGAAAGTCAGGGTTTGGTCCTAGAGTTGTGGCTTGAATCCTAGAGTTGTGGCTTGAATCGTAGAAGCACTTTTGGTTGAATCGTAGAGTCAGGGTCCCACTTAAATCTGTGACGGATGTTTGGTAGAAAGGAAGATGCATTACATGTTCCTCTCCACTATTGTTCATATTTTCGATTTGAATTTTTTATAGTGAAATTTATTTATTTTGTTGCTTGAACTTGCAGCTTTTGAGCTTTTTATCAGATATTCCAACTGTACGTCTAATTGTGGTATGTATTTATGCCTGGTGTCTGCCATTAAATCTTTATGCATGATGCAATTATTTTCTAAGTTACAGTTCTTTTACAGGTAGTTGGAAGTATGGATGATCAAATCCCGTCTCTTCCATCCTCAGCTGGAGTTGAGATAATGACTTATTCACAACTACTTAATCTGGTACTCTATTTTATGCTGCTGTTGAAGATTATTGATTGTCTAAAGTCCTATATTGTGTGTTCATATTTTGCCTCATGCATGCGATATTAACAACATTTTAGCTCATAGTTTGCAAATTTTCCTTACTTCCCTGTCCAAATCAGCTTTCTGCCATGAACTCCCATTGCATGATTAGTGTAGAATGATTGTAATTGGTAGCTGAGCTGTCATTAGGGAACTTATAAGCGGTTAGGTTGTAACTACTTTTGATTAACAGAATGGTTAGCCATTTAAATAGAGAATTTGTGTACTTTTGAAGTGGATATTGAAGATTGGTATTGTTCTGTGCATGTTTAATTTTGTTTTCTAAGAGAAAAAAATGTCCTTTAAGTTAAGAGGAGTATGTACTGTATCATTTGTTATTGTGAAATAATGGAAGCTACAAGCTGATTTTAAGCTTATTAAATCTGTTTTAGTCATAGGAGGAAAATGAGTATTTACTTGTAATAATTCTTTATATTGATTTATATTTTTGCAAGAATATATATTTGATGGTCTTTTTTTTAATAATCAGCCACGTGCTACTTATTTGTATACCATTGGTGCAGTGGCAGAATTAGGTGTATACAGGTGGCAAATGTAAAATAATATATATTATAAAAAAAAAATATAGCTGTACATGCGCTTAAAGCGCATGTAGAGGTAGGTACCTATACATGCGCTTTAAGCGCATGTAGAGGCACCTCTACATGCGCTTTAAGCGCATGTAGATGTACATGCGCTTAAAGCGCATGTAGAGGTATGTACCTCTACATGCGCACCTCTACATGCGCTTTAAGCGCATGTACATCTACATGCGCTTAAAGCGCATGTAGAGGTACATACCTATACATGCGCTTTAAGCGCATGTATAGCCCCCCTCTACATACGCTTTTAAAAAGCGCATGTAGAGCCTTTACCAGCGCCCCCCTCTACATGCGCTTATTAAGCGCATGTAAATGGGGTAATCTGTGGTAGTGGAGTCAGTGCAAAAAAAACATCCCTAAGAGTTATGAGTACTAAATGTATTAATGAATTAACTTAATATATTCTTGAAATAAGCTAGTTGGGAGAAAGACCAAATTTTCCAATTTTCTCGTTCAACTTAATATGAGAGAGGCTTATGTAATCTTATCATAATTAACATAGTAATTTGTTTGTTCCTCTATTTTAACATCGATGAGAATCACAGTGTTAAGGATTTATCAATTAATTCTTCTAGTTTAATCCACTGGTCCAATTTATAGGGCAAGGAGAGGTTTTATTTGGTCATATATAATATAAGTCACCTTTTTAAATATTTTCATATATATAAAATTTTACCCTTTATTTATTTTATGTTGTCTTTGTTTTCATATGTTTTAGTGGATATTAAATAAGTATATAATTAAAAAATTGTTAGATTTTAGTAGAAAGTTAATAAGATTTAAAGTTTTTTTCTCTTCCAGGGTATATCACCTTTGTGTTTAACAAGGTTTAAAATTTTTCTCAACTAATGTGAAAAATTCTGAAATAACTTAACTTATAAATAAAACTAGGCAAACACGTAGTTTACCTTTGACCAACTAAGTACATACAACATATTGATTATTCGCGTCAAGCTATAATGTGTTGAAAAGTGACACGTGTGGATTATTCATGTCTATCAAATACATGTCGACTTTTATTATCCTAAACAAAAGAGTGGCACTCAGGGTTGAGGTTGGGATGGGCCACCCTATCATGTTCTGATATGATTTGAATAGTTTTTATATAATTATCATTATTGAGAATTATCTAAAGGGAGTTGGGACTGCATGGTAGAACAGTATAATCTCCGATCCGTTCTCATAACCAAAAATACCTAGAAGAGGTTAACATGTTTAAACCAAATAAATATCATCTCAACAGTTTAAATATTTGATTTTATGTTATATATATCAAGAAAAATATTTATGAAATACTCCCTCCGTTCCCTAATATTAAAGCCCAAAATTTGAATGGTTTTGCTCCTTAATGTAAGAGTCATCTCACATTCCCTTCTCATTTAATGTCTTTTCCTACTTTGCTCCTAATTCTCTTTCATATTTATTAATGATTATGTATTTCTCTCTTAAAAATATCATAATAAATTTGGGCAATATTAGAAAAGAAGCATTAACTCAAAACATTCAACTAACATTCACATGTTTTTTAATATGCGTTATTTTGTCGACTGACTCTTATATAAAGGACCGGATGGAGTAATTTTTTATTCCTAAATATAAATATATTTACCTAATTTGTTTATAGTAAAAATGTTAAGTTAATAAAGTTAATTAAAATCACGTAATATAATAAAAATGTTATTTTCAGTTATATTTATTCTCACTCATCCTATGTTGTTATCATTGAAAAGCATCAATGTGAGTAATTTAAAAAAAAATTAAGAAATATTAAAATGATGTCTTATATTTAAAAATAAGTTAACGGCCTCTTCTTATTTTTAGGAATGGAAAAAAGTTTAACTTTTATAAAATTAATGACATGCAGCTAAACGATTTAGATCGAAACTGTTTTGATGTGAAAGCTCATGACCATCATATTTGACCGGCACACAAGTCAGCTGGGTGAAGCTTCCATGTATAAATTTCAACAGTTTGAACAGAACCTGCGTACCTAGGACACGGATTCATAAAATAATACTAACAAGAAGATTCCACAAATCCATGAAACCTCCATGCAAGTTCCGATAATTGGGTTTTGAAGTTATGCAAAAAGCAACACGTAATCCATTCTCTTGAAAATTACCATTATACCCACAACCCCCAACTATATATATCAATCACAGAAACATGAATATAAATATCACAAGTTCATAAATAAACAAAGAACACATAGCTAGAAAGAGAGAATGTATGTCACAAGACCTCGATCTGTGTACAAAAATGATCCTGAAACACTTAGGAATGAACCAGTGGGGCCAAATACAGGATACTTAGTACTTCAAGATGAAGAAGCTGAATCTTAGGGATGGTTTGGTCTATGGAAGAACGGAATTGGAAATCTGCCCTTTCCTCAGAACAGGAATTTGACTATTGATTATGTAGTGAGCTCAGGAGCATCATCTGTGGTCTTACAAGATGAAGTTATCTTCATTCCTGTTCTCAATCAACCTTTGTCTTCTAATCGCTACTATGTCATCCACAGAAAAGGAAAGCATCAAGGGTATGTATGCCTCATTGATTTCTCGCATCATATATGTGGTCTGAATTTTTTTTAACTCTCATTAAGTTCATAATGGTTTATCTTTTAATTTGTACAGCCAACTAGATTTTTGGATGTATATATATACTACCTCCTCATCCTAAATGAAACAAAAAAACTAGTTTATGATCAATTTTAGTTCCATGAAGGTTTTTTTTTATTTATTTTATCTCTTCTGCTTTTCTCCAAATTAATTTCTCTAACTTATAAACTGATATATAATAAATCTAATAATGATGCACATAAGTACTAAATAAAGACCGTGTATAATATGCTATATATAGCTAAGTAGTCTATTCAATTTCATTAATCTCCTAAATTAGTTAACTTGTTCATATATTAAGAATTAAATGTAGTATATTTATCCTACCGTCTCTGTTGTTTTTTTTTTGTTTTGGTCCTAGATCAAATGACATATCATATATATTAGATTTTTGAGATGAACACATACATTAAGTTTATATTTATCAAATTAAAAAAACTTGAGCAAGCCTAAAGCAACTTACCTCTACTTTAAACAGGGAAGCAAGCATATGTTCAAAAGAGGAGGACAAGAAAAAACTTCTCTTCATCAAATACATCAAAGATGTCAAACCAAGACCACTAAATCCCTTTGATGAGTATCAACAATTCGAGTTAAAGAAAACTAAGTGGGGATTCAAGGGAAAGTCTATTGTGTCTAATGGGCATCCTCCAGAATTCTTGAGGAGAGAAGGTTGGAGTCTCTCTACTAAGACACCACATGATTACCAATTAGGTGAAGCTCTTGGTGTCAACCCTAGCTTGCGATCCAAGTTACCTGCTTTCACCTCCCACTCGTCATCATCTAATCGCTCTTTGGATCTATTGGTTGTCGGAAAATGGTACTGCCCATTCATGTTTGTGAAGGAAGAAGGAGTGAATGTGAAGGACCAAATGAAGAGGTCAGTTTTCTATGAAATGACTCTTGAGAGAAAGTGGGAAAGAGTTTTCTCAAAGGAAATCAAAGGGACAAGTAATGAAGTGTTTGTGAATTTTATGTTGAAAACTGAAGTTGCAAAGTTGGGTAATGGGAGAGAAGCTGTTTGGGAAGAAGGAAATTTTGGTGAAGAGGATGTGATGTGGTTTAGGGGTTTGGATAGAGGAGAGAGAAAATTAGGGCTGAACATGGCTATAATGGAGAGGATGAAATGGGAGGAAGAAAGAATTGGATTTTGGGAGGGAAAGAATGAGATGGAGGTTAGAATTGAAAGAGTGGAAAAGTTTGAGGGAATGAGTGGAATGGGGAGGAATTTTGGATTCTATGTGTTGGTGGATAGCTTTGTGTTGAGGAGAATGGATGGAAGTACTGTGCTGACTTATGATTTTAGACACTCAAATCATGTCAAGTGCACTTGGGAGTAAAGACATATTGATGATGAATTTGATTATTGTATGTTTATGGAGTGATTTGTTCTTTTTTTTCGTTTCTTTGAGTGATTTGTTTTTACATATACATGTACTTGTAATTTTTTAATTTTATTCATACATTGAGTAAAGACATACTGGTGATGTATTATTTGAATTCTAAAATATTCTTTGATTATTTAATTTATATACACACATACACACACATGTTTGAGTTAGGGAGATTGTCATTGAGAGCCCACACACAATCAAGATAATGACACTTTAGACTCGTGATTATGAAATTTCACCTTATTCAGAAGACAGAATTGTGAAAAAGACATATAAAGTCTTCCCAATTAGTAAAAGGACAATTGAGGTTATTAAATTTGTGAAAAGTGAGTTTTTAAGGGGACCCTTTTAAGGGGACCCTTTATTTAAAAACAACAAAAAAAACTCCTTAACAAATTGACTCTATGTATTTTTGTTGTTGTTTTTCCTCACATAAAAGGGGACCCTTTATTTAAAGACTATATACTAGCTACAATTCGTCTTATAGATTATGTTAAGGAGTTTTTACCTTCTTTATGTATAAAAGAAAAACAGAAATATTTTGCAAACTCCCCAAGTGTAGAATGATACACCATCATATCCTTAATTCAAGACTGATTCGACAAGTTGATATTGATCATATATGAGACATAATTATAACTTGCATCATTTTCTAGATTTTCTCCAACATTAACTATGAGAAAGATAAAAGGAATTAAGAAAAATGATAAGTGGTTTTTTTAAAAAAAAAACAAAAACCAAGTGATATTTATGATCATCAAATCATAAAACAGGAATGAAGGATTGACACATTCGAATTCTCGATCACATCAATCTAATTGGCATGTGCCACATGAAAGTCTAGTTCTAATTTCTAATCAACTAAAATAGTTGATCAATTAAGTGGATTAAAATCATAGAGTCACCAACCAAATTATTCTAAGCTAATATTTGTTCTGCATTCTCTCGTCTATCTGATGTATGGTAAAGACCAAAACCAATACAGATATGAAAGAAACAAAGCAGAACATAAACTGGCATTTTTGTACGCTATAGACAAAACCACTTATACCATGCAAATACGTGGATCCCACCAAATAATTCCGACACCTCCCTCCTCCCCCCAAATATGAAGAAAAACAACCAAAAAATGGAAAAGGTCAACTTGTTTCCTAAGATTAAGATTTAGCTCAAGCAATGATTAACTATCGATGCCCCTTTGCACTTGTGATCTCGCTCTTCATTGAGGTAAACGTGAAATTCCCTGAGTATATTGCTTCTTTATCTGCCATCCAAATACCAAAACACAGCATACAAAAAATAAGCAAAACAGATGCAACAGAAAAACTCATAAAAGAGCAAGAAAAAGAAATCACAACAATAAAAACATATCCTCAAACATATTTTCTGGTTTTTCATAACCATATAGTCTATTGTATTTTAACATCAGCATATGTGACACACATGAAGCACAGCTTGATGAACTGTAAATCATTTTTTAAAAAAAAAATTTGGTAAGTCAACTCACAAGTGACATCAGGGATCAAAAAGCATGGTAAAAGTATTTTACATATTTCTCAACCAAATGATCATTGATATTTGGCAACATAGAAAGAACAGATAATTCGGTAATAGATTCTAATCTGATACTGGAGAAATGTACAGATCAAACAGTCAATTCCCTTCTATGTAATGCAAGAAACAAATACAGTTATTGCAAACAAAATTTTGGAATATAGACAACATTTACCTGTCATGGAGAGACAACTTACTTCCCGACGAACATATCTGGCCATTGCCTGATAGACAAACATGTAGTATATTATCCACAAAAATGAAAATGTAACACACACACACACACATAACTAAAACAATTAGGCAAGTTTCAACAATTGAATGCAAAGGAATAAGAAAAGGAATGTGGCAATAGTATTATACACTGAAAAATTAAATTTGTAAAACAAACTTAGTCCAAGAGGTTCGTTGAAAATATCTAGACAAAAGATGGGAAGCAATCTGAAAAGAAGGAGGGGGCTCATTTTCTAATCATTACTCTTTTAATAACGGAGATAGAACCACAATTCATTTCAACATAAAAGAGATGAGGAATTTTATATGAAATGCTAAGAGGATGGAATAAAAAAAACCCCTTGTCTTTGGTTCACTATGGATGTGGATTAAGGACTAGCCAATTGCGCGAAAGCCCTTCAATTTCCCATTGCAGACATATTTTGCCCAGAAAGACTACAACGTCTTGATCCACTCCAGTCTAGGCAAGCTGAATGTGCAGATATGTGGAAAAATTTTCAAGGATAGATGCTCCTTTCTCAAGGTCAATTACCACACTCTTTTTAGACATTGGTGGAGCAAACATAAATGATTACGTTCAAAATTTATGAATTGGCCTACTGATGACTGTCTTCCACATGTTGAATAGATAAATAGCTATGTTTATGAAAAGTTCATAGTAAAATAAAATGAGCCACTCCCTCATTATGTCTTAATCAATTTCGTCAAATTTATCATTACATGCTCTCCAGTCAGGTAAAAAAACTTTAACATGAATGTGATACTTATAAAAAGGTCAGTTTAAAAGGTCTCAACGTGAGAAGTCCCACACATTATCTTATCTATAACACAAATACAGATTATATTTCAGATGAAGAAATACCTGCACTGGACGCAATGCTGCGGCATCTGGTGTTTCTGAACCATCATCAGAAAATATATTCCTGGTACCAATAAAAAAAACACACATTGTGCCATGAGGAAATGCATTCTCAGGGAAATACATCCAAAAAAGTAGAGGTAGAGAATATAGAAAGCTACCTCCATATTACATCAGAAAAATCATTCGGTTTAGCTTCTGGAAGCAACGCTGTATCATAAGCAACAATATTTCCATAGAAGATTTTTTCTAGATCCTTCATCCACTTAGTCAACAAGAGGTTAACCTGTCATGTAAAAGTAATTTATCATATATAACTATAGAGTTGAATTAACCTTTAAGTCTGTTTATATACTCACATGCAATGTAAATGCCTCTTACAACCCATTCTTATTTATGCATTCAAATATACAACTTTTAAACGGAACACACATTTACATATTATTACACATTCTCACCATCATGAAAAATGAGACACGAAATAATCAAATGCAATCATGAAACCTAATAAGGTGATTAGTTTAAATAATATTATTATTAAACAATAGAAATTTCTTGTTGAACATATTTGAACATAAAAATTAAGCAAGCAGCAGAAATGTAAGCCCTTCCCAAAGATCATGTTGATATTATATTTCAGTAACAAAAATGTTGACTATTGAGTTCCAAAAGGAAACACAATTTTCCATAGATTAATGTTGTTAAGGGCCAACTCAGCTCTAGTCCCCACTTGGTGAGAGTGCCGGGAAAGAGAATATACTAGGAAGTCTAACCTCTGCATTTTACAAAGTGGCTGATTCGAACCCACGACCTCAGACCCGACGGCAAGCGAGCTTACCGTTGAGCAAAACCGGCCCTTTGACCTAGATTAATGTTGTTACTCAATAAAAATCAGGAGATTGGCATGTGCGTATTATTTTAAATGAAAAACATGGCAACTTACATGTTCTTGGGGTGGGATGTAAATAAACAAACAAAGGGAAAGAAAAAGATTGAACTAAGGTACTGAGAATGGATCACTTACACCAGCTTTAGACACTCTAACCTCCACATCATGATTGTATATCTCATAAAGGTATTGCCCAAATTCAACCCCCTCCTTTCCCTCTTGCTTCAAGCGACGCAAACATAGCCACATGTGAAGTACTAGTAAAGAAAATGTTGTTTTAAATGTTTTCTCCAAGTTAAATACTGCAGGCAAGGGGGAACACAGTTAAGATAAGTTCAAAGAATTTCTATTCTTAATGAGATTTAATTCAAATTGTAATCCTCTCAGACCATATTACTCAACAATAATAGCCAAAATAAGTCATCAAAACCAAAAGCTGTCAAAGTTAGCTGTCAAAGGTTTTTCTCTTTCATCAATAAAGTAAAGGAAAGTTAACGCACACATAGTGATACACACAATAACACAAATGGCCTTTAAATTCCAGCACCCTCAATATAAGAGGAACAGCCCAACAGAAAGATGAGCCTAACATCAAAGGGAGGCCAAGTAAACAATATGCCCCACATTGGTGAAATCTATTTTAAGACTTGAAACTCAGTCCATATACCTCACAAAGCAATTATCTAGTAAACTTTACCTTCCTCAGTAGATTAAGAACCTAACAGTCTAATAACATAGAAATCTACATGGAGGCAAACCTCCCACATCCCCTTTAATGGGCAACAAGCTACACAACCTCTTCCAAAATCATACAATCCAGATTGAATGGATGGCCTCCAAACTACAGAGCTACATTTTGAAAAACTTTTCATTCGATAGTTATACAATTTCAAAGTCTAAAGAAAAATTAGAAGGTCCATTAAAATAACTTGCATGTGGATGCAAGTACCTGTGTGTATTTGCATTAATGTCCGCGTGTTTAGATCTGAGCACACTTTTGTTCTATCACAAATATGCAAAGTTTCTTAAATACCGCTTGCTGGTCAGGTTCATAGATATTATTATTATTATTATTATTATTATTATTATTATTATTATTATTATTATTATTATTATTATTATTATTATTATCATCTTGCAATGGGCTAACATTTAAGAGATTTTAATCTTGCACAAATTGTCATCAAAATCAAATGCTTTTAAGAAGAGAAGGTGTCCTTGGATAAGTCAGTAAGATGCAAATCACACATATCGGAAACATATGCAAAGAAAAGTGATTTAAATTTAAAAGCTAGAAACATTGAAATTCCTCAAGTCCCTCAATTTTGGAAGACAGAACTATACTATTCAGCACTAGTCCTCATTTTTACAATTGAGCTGTACAAAATAAACCAACACACTGTTTTATCATGCAGAGCATTAAATCTTAGTAAGCCAAATTCACTCCAATGGGGGCAGGTCAAATAGTCAGGGTATGGATGGACAATCAACAATGACAAAAGAAAATGCCACTTCATTTCCTGTACTCCTATCAATTAATTTAATCAATATAATAGTCACAAAGCAGAGGTGTCACCTTCATAGATAGGAGGCTTATCAACCTGTGAAAGGATTCTCTGGTATACCACATTAGCTCCTCGAATCGACTTGCTCTGTTTACTATAGAACAGCAACATTTTCAGAAAGAATCGCTTAATGCCCTCAAAATGTGGTTCTTGAGCTCTTAGTGGGGAATTTTCAGCCAAAGCCAATGAGCATGGCTTTGACCAGAACATTTTATCCAAGTTAACCTGAAACACCCAAGGAGATACCCATCCACATCAAATCAAGCAAATACCATTGCCTACATGAACACTCATAAAACAAGAATTACAAAAAAAAATGAACAAGAACTTGATTCCAAGAATTCAGGAGGCAGATATAGAGCTTAACCAGTCGTAAAAATGTGGGAACATTATTAAAATAAGGGCAAAGGCCGTTGCCCTTTTTTCCCCCCGAAAATAACCACCTAGAAGTATTGGGTGTCCTTAACTAACAACTCGTGCGATTTCGGTATCAAATGTGGTCGAATTTTCTTTGTTTTTTTTTTTTGTTAATCACCGCCTGGTAATCCGGCGCTAATTGACAAACTGACTAATCCGAACTAGAGGGGTAGGAGTGTTCTCCGTAAGTAAGGTTGTCCCTCTCCCAATGAGAGCGCTTCCCGGGATGAGAACGCATAATATGCGTTCTCATCCTTATAAGGGTTGTAGCCCACTTACTAGCTCAACCAACTGCCCATTGGTACATGTGGGTCAATTTTCTCCTAAATGGACAGACCCATCAATGGCCGTCATCCACGTGTCAACATTACATTTACTAGAAGCTCAAAAACCTACACATTTGTTACTTCCAGGGTAAATATGTTCGCCTTATTAGTTTAGGACACCCAATACTCCTAAATGGTTACTTCCAACACAAAAAATAGCCCTTCCCTAAAAAAGGAAAAAAGCTCCTTATATTATTCATTGCATTGAATAATCTGTAAGAGCAAATTTCATACTCCCTCCGGTCCTAAATATAAGACTTAGTTGACTTTTTTGGAAAATCCTAAAAAAGTAAAATAAGTTAATTATAAATTGATTTACCTAATTTTTTCCCTTACACTATTTTATTTCACCTATAAACTAACGGATAATCTAAAAATATATCAAATATGTTATAATTTAATCACCTATCTCGCAACCTTAATCTCTCCAAAAAAAAGTCAACTAGGTCTTATATTTAGGAACGGAGGAAGTAACTTATTTCCAACCAGATATTAAATTCTAAACAATAACCATAGAGTGAGCTCATTTCAATAATTAGTTACCTTGGCTCATAATTAGTTGCCAAAAAACACACACACACACACATACACAGACACAGACACAGACACACACAGAGGTAAACCCTCATAAAGAGATATTCAATTATAAACAATACCACAGAGAGTGAGCCCATTTCCATACCTTGGGTTCATTTGCAAAATTTGTGTCATTAAAATGAGTTGAATTTGGTGAGGATGATACTGCTGAAACCTTGGCATAATTTCGTGGTGTGAAGCCACAAAAGTGTTTCCCGAATTTCAAATTACTCTGTGATCCAATCTTAGAAGCCTGATAGATTGCTTTACCACACCTCTGCATCATTCTCTACACCAAATCATTTCACAAAAATGTAATGTAGTTAATATCAAAATATATGATATAATACAATACTGCATTCATTATAGACATGCAAAGAAAAGTGTGAATTGGAAAGCACTAAAACATAAAAATTAAATTACAGTGAATCACAAGGAAGTGGCTCCAGCAAGCAGCAAAAGCAATTACGAACACAAAGAAAGGATGGTTTCATGTAAATGTAATAGGTATTTTTTGTATTGCACGTGGACGGTGGAGATTGAATTCTTTTGAGTGGTGTGGATTGTGTCCACGTGGTTAGATGACGTGGCATGTGCTGAATCGGTCTGCAGTGGGCCCGGTTCGGGCCGAGGGATTTGAACAAACTAGTAAAGAACCCGCGCTATGCGCGGGATGAATAGATTTCACTTATAAATGATAAAATATGACTTCAGTTATTGGCAATTATTGTATAATGAACAAAGAAGTCACGTCAACCTTCTCTTGATGATTCTATAAACTCGAACACCGAAAAAATGTGCCACAATGTTAGTTTGTAGAATTCAATTATAATTTTATTATACCATTATTTGGCATAACAATGTCTGCAAGCATATGTTTGATCTCCAAGGTCAATATACTATATCCTGTGAAGAATGTTTAATTGGTGATGTGTGGATTATTGATTAATTTAGATAATAGTAGTATAAGTGTATAAGTAACACTGAGTTTATGTAATGCATATTTCGTGCAGCGATGTACTTGCTGAAGCATCTTGTCTTAAACTATTGTCCACATTTTTTTGGCTAGAACTCTTGTCCACATTTGATGTCAATTAAAATCACCAAATTTATTAGTTTTGTGCTTATACTAAGTATATTGTAAAATATCAAATAGCCAAAAAAAATTGAACTAATGGATTAATATAAGTTATACGATATCAACTCAAAATTCTAAAAAGTTATACTTTTCCAGAAAAAGCATACGGAGTCTTTGATAAGTTTAGAGACAAATACTTTTTTGAATTCAAGTTAAATTCTTCTTAAAAAAAAATATAAATCCAATTAAAATTCATTGATGAATGTTTTTTTACTTTTTTAAACTTTAGCCTTTAACAACAGTTTTTTGTAAAAATTATCACATAGGACGTGCTGCGATTTATAATATCTACAACACAATTTCAAAAAAAAAAATGTTGGAGCATCATACAATTCTAAATATCACAATAAAGAGTTTAAACATTTAAATTATGTGGATTTCCAATGATGATTTAACCTGTGGTGTCTGATAAGTAAGTGCACAATTTTAGTATCATCAAATTAATCTGTACAAGATTTACTCTATATAATTAAGGTGCATTTAGGTTTGTATTTTGATTAAAAATTATTAAATTAGATAGATTAGTGGGGATTATAGTAGATGTTTCCAATGTAAGTATTGTGTAATCTGTATGAGTTACTTTTTTTTTCAATAATATCTGTATGAGTTTCTATTTGAAAAAAAAAATAACAATTATGGTAATTTTCTATCAAATAGTAAAAGTAAATTCTTTAATCTTGGCATTTGTTTTCTTATAACTATTTAAAATAAATGTGCATGAATTAAATAAGATGTTCTACATTAACAACAAATAAAATAAGATATTCATTTCGTAATAAAATGAAACATGATATATCCTAATTCTCCTCAACAAACTTAAGCTTTGCATGCAGCCCGACCATGAATATCACAACTATCACAAGCATCTTTGCTAACACTCTTGTTACTCCTAGCAACAATGGAAGTGCTACCAGCTTCAGAGTCCATAAATGTGCTTCAGAGTCCATAAATGTTGAATCTATATCCATCTCCAAAGTCCATAAATGTGGGATTAGAAAAATCCAATGCAAACCATAAACGATTTCAAAAGGGGTTGAAAATTTATAATATAAGACATACCTGTTCTTTGCTGAATATCAAGAATGAAGTGCTAACCCAAGGTTGCACCAAGATTTAATTCACCACATCTTATGTCATGTACAGAAATGGTTTTAAGTCATCCTAAACATGAAGTGATAACCCATGGTTGCACCAAAAAGTCATTTTAAGAAAAAAAAGGAGCTGAACCTCAGAATGAAATTCAGAAAACTCTCATCGCTTTCTTCTTTACTCACCTTTGCAGCAATTTGCTGTCCATCTCTAAGAACACCCTTGTATACGTGACCATAACCACCTTCACCTAGTAAGTTATCTCTTGAAAAATCATTGGTTGCAATCTGTATATCAGAATAGCTGAACCTCATAGACTCCATAGCATATAATTTAGTCCTCATCCCACAAATTACACATAGGATTAGTGTATGTGAAGATTTTGGTATAAAGCCATATATGTTTTGCTTTATGACAATCTGAGAAGCAAGGGAACCTGGCAAACAATTGGTGCATTGAGTTAATTCATCAAAGATAAGCCTGTAATAAATGTTCAGTTCCTGCCACGGTATATTGAAGATGGAAGCACAAAAATGCCAAGGAAAAAATGTTAGACAGGCTCTCAAACCTGATTTAGAAGACAACCCAGAATCTGATGAGAAGAAATGTTCAAATGAAGAAAATGAGTGCTTTGTACTGCTGCTGAATGTGACTGAGCTGTCAGAAGAAACCATGGATGAGAGACAGGTTTTGTAGGAGGAAATAGAATTCCTCGTGTCAGCAACACTTTGACAATCTGCTAGAGTCAAATATAGACAAACAATGAGGAAGCTTGGTTTCATTCACATCTACTGTTTCGAGTAGTGATATTTGAGACCTCCAGATATCCACAGACAAGTCATCTTTTATCAATGCAACCCTACCTGGTATCTTGTTAAGGTATCTCAAAAAAATGAAATGTCAGAAACAATAACACAAAAAACAGAAACACTCAATTAGGCTGGATACAAAGTCCCATAGAACAACCAATATGGTGCAGATTCCAGAGCATAGAATAAGTGTGAAAGTCTCTGGTAGGATCAAACTGTTATCCTAATAACCTAGGAACTAAATTCTTATTCTTATTCCATAACACAAACCAAAGATAAATCATATGCTGTGAACTGAATCATCACCTTCATTATCCAGGTATGTATATTATTTGGCTGCTTCATGTGTACTCAGTACAAACTTGTCATGGCCATTGAAAAATCAGATTTGGCAAAAACAAATTGAAAGCTTTAACATAGTTAGCAACTAAACATCCATATTTAGAACAAAGCGTTACAATAAGACCAAGAATCACAATGTTTAACTCTGATTGAGGTTCTTTATTAGGCCTAAAGAGAGAACCTGTTTTGCTGATGGGGTAGGATAATACAGAAAAAATTTCAATAACAAAGATATTTGAATTTGTGTTCTCAAGGTCACATGATAGTAAATGGACCATTGTTCTCACGCTAGATCACCCTATATTCAATGGTAAACCAATATCATTGAGAAATTGAAAGTACGATCAATATGTAAAAAGATAAACCATATACGTTTTCTATATAATTATCAAAGAAAAGCAGGGAGGGACTCATATATGAAATTTAGATCTTTTAATAATCATAAAACCTATTTGTAGAACCTGTTGGGTCACAAGAAAGAAGAGACTATATTCACGTGATTGTGTTATGTTGTTTCATCATCATTTTTTGTTTTCAGTAATCATTGGTGTTAATTAATGTTTTGAAGTATATCATATTGGAATCTGAGTAACAACACTGGATGAGTCAAAACTATAAAGGCATTATGAGAATTTGGTGAACAAATTTGATGTTCCTGGCAAAAAAATGTTCGTTAAAAGCATTAAAGCCTTATGTTGTTTGTATTTGGGTTGCTGTGGCTGTGAAGTGTACCAACTAAATCAATAAATTTGCTAAATACACTACCAATCAACGAAAATCAAAATAAGCAAATAATCCCATCTTAGATCAGAAAAAAATTATTACCAATCTTCCTTTAAATGATCTCTGCTTAAGACATGGAAGATGACCTTCTCTGTTCGAAGTTAACCGTGGAATAATCTGACATCTTCGCACCCATATTCGATTACGGAAATCATGGTAGTAATTGAAGAATGAATGAATCAAGTGTGGATGTCTTAATTAACCACTTATGCCTCAGATTAGCCAGAAAACCGTCAGCGATGAAAAGAGGGAGGGCAGTTTTTTTGCCTCATATTATGCCTCAAATTTTTGGGTTGGTGATTTCATTTTCTCGGTGGAGGAGACAAGGGAGGGCAGTTCTTTTTTTCTTACTGAAAGAGGGAGTTATAAGTTACGAAGAAAAGAAACTGATAGTTGGGATAGAAGGGACACGTGGCAGGTAATAAAGTAGGGAAAATGGACAGGTGTCAAGCAGTGGTTCTGTCAACAGCCCTCCTTTTAGAAAGTAAAGATATCCAACTAACTATCAGTCATTGAGAGAATAGTTAATTAGTTATAACAGAATTAGAATACATGAAAACCCAAAAATGGCAAAACCCATCAAAATCTATATAATTAAAACTTGATAAAAGTATTATTATGGGTTTTAGATATGCTCATAATCGGTTGGTTCTCCTTTTATCACATCATGTCCATTGATATAATACACATGATGAGCCCTTTTAAAATCTGAACCACTGATCGCTTGATTAATGATTCTAAGAGGAGGTGAAAAATTGCTTCTAAGAGCACCTGCCCGTGTCGGAGAGATTGAGATTCGGGTTTAGGAAAACATCCCTTTACCTTACATTTGTTATACTCCCTCTCTTCGGTCCTTATTATAAGTCACCAACTACTCATTTATCACATATCAAGGAATGGTAGTTGAGTCTTAAAATTCATGTTAAATCTGACACTTTTTCCAACTTCACCCTTCATTAAATGATGTGTTTTACATTTTCAAATTTGAATATCCATTAATTACAAAGGTAAAGTGGGAAAAAACATTTTATGCGGCAATTGGTGTCTTATATTATAATAATAATAACAACGTAAACCTTATCCCACTTAAGTGGGGTCGGCTACATGGATCACACGACGCCATTTTGCTCTGTCGCTAGTCATTCCTGGAAATAAACCTTTCACTAACATATCTCTTTGAATAACTTCATCAAGAGTTCTCTTTGATCTCCCTCTATTTCTTATATACGGCTCTCTTACCATCTGCTCCACTATTCTTACTGGCTCATCTAATTCTCTTCTTTGAACATGTCTATACCACCATAAACGATAATCTCTCATTTTTTCTGAAAACGGTGCTACTCAACTCTTTCACTAATGTGATCATTACGAATTCTATCTTTTTAGTGTATGCACACTCATCCCTCTCAACATTTTCATCTCTGTCACATTCATCTTATGTCCTTGTTTTTTAATTGCCCATCATTCACGGTTTACATTAACTGTTTCCTCCTCAATTACCATTTTTATCGATAATGATCTGTCTCCACTTCTATAAACTTCAACCACATTCTTCTTCCATACTTCATCCACAATTATACTTACATCATTCCTATGACTCACTTTACCAGTGTACCAAAGTTTATAACCATCAATATCCTTAGCCTTTTCACCTACCCATTTAGTCTCTTGTAGACATTAAAATGTTTATCTTTTTATCCCTCATCACACCTATTACCTCCCAAGCTTTGCCATTTAAGGTTCCAACATTCTACATACTAAATCTAATCCTACACTCATTCACTTGCTTCTTCATGTATCCCTTTTTCTGTAAAATGTCAGACGATGACATATTGCTAAAATGGTTGTGTGTGTTCATGCTTTAAGATTAGACAAATTTTTACGTTGGCTGCCGAAGCCTAACACAACCTTCTCTTTTTATCCGTGCTTAGGACCGGCTATATTATATGCAGAATATTACTTACAATAATAACAAAATACAATAAAATAATAACACTAAACACTAATAATAATTAAACTAGCACAAATAATTACAAATAAATAAAGCGATAAACAATAAAAACAATAATTACAATACAATAAAATAATAACACAATACAATAAAACCATAAAAACAAAATAAAATAATAAATAAACAAATAAATAAATAAATAACAATATAGAATAAAACAGAACAACCACAATGTTCAACAATAAAATAAAACAATAATTAATAAATATACTATGAAAAACAGAACAACAACAATGCTCAACAAACAATATACAAATGTTAAGATATGTGTGAGAAACAAAAGATTTAATAAAACTATGTAATTTTAGTAAAATGTCTTAAAAAGAAAATCAAAATTAATTCATTTTGATAGATTGAAGAGGAGAAAGATTTTTTTTATTTCAGGGATTAAAATAAGGGACTAAAATATAAATGCAGGAAAAAAAATTATTTATTTTTTTTATTACAAATGCAGGAAATTAATAATAATAATAATAATAATAAATAGGGAAGGAATTGTGCGACAGTTATAGAAAAATTAGGAAGATCAGTAAAAATAAATAAATAAATAAATAAATAAAATAATAATAATAACAAAAAAAATAAATAATAATAATAATATAAAATAAAATAATAAAATAATAAGTAAATAAATAAATAAGTAAAATTTAAATGAAAAAAAAAAGAGAGAGACCCGTAAAAAAATGACCGTTCAACAAAAAAATAAAAATAATGATAAAAAAAAGAAGAAGTTGTTAGCACATAAAAAAGAGAGTTGTTATAACAAACTTTGACCATTCTTTTTTTTTTTTATAAAAAACTTTGACCATTCTCTCCTTCATCTTCCCTATCTCCCAATGGCCGCCAACATTAACCAGAAAACTCCATCCAGCGGTGGTGGTAAATACATTTACACAAATATACTAAAGAATTCCTAATAACAACATATAATGCTTTCAAGTGATTGTATAGGTACTTAGCTAGGTGTTTCTATCTTCCCCTCTCATACACAAAACGAAATTTCATAGCTATGATGATGATGATGGTAATCAGATTAAATGATTAGTATAACAACATAAACCTTATCCCATTCAAATGGGGTCGGCTACATGGATCACACGATGTCATTTAGCTCGGTCCCTAGTCATTCCTGAAGATAAATTTTTCACTAACATATCTCTTTGAATAACTTCATCAAGAGTTCTTTTGTGTCTCCCTCTATTTCTTATATACGGCTCCCTTTCCATCTGTTCCACTATTCTTACTGGCTCATCTAATTCTCTTATTTCAACATGCCCATACCACCTTAAACGATATTCTCTCATTTTCTCTGAAATTGGTGCTACCCCAACTCTTTCACGAATGTGATCATTACGAATCCTATCTTTTAGTGTATGTCCACTCATCCATCTCAACATTTTCATCTCTGTCACATCCATCTTATGTTCTTGTTGTTTTTTAATTGCCCAACATTCACTACCATATGACAATGCTGGTCTAATAGCTGTTCGATAGAATTCTCCTTTTACTCTAGTTTGAACCATTCGATCACAAATAACCCCAGAAGCTTTTCTCCATTTGCACCAACCAGCCTGAATTCTATTATTGACATCTCCATCTACCTCACAATCTTCTTGAATAATTGATCCTAAATACTTAAACTTATCCACCTGATGTATAACATGCTCTCCTAATTTAATTTCTATGTCCTCATGATTTTGTCTATTGCCAAAACTACAGCACATATATTCCGTTTTACTCCTACTTATTCTAAAACCTTTCGACTCTAAAGTTGTCCTCCATATCTCTAATTTCCAATTAATTTCATCTTTTGAATCCCCTAAAATGACTATATCATCCGCAAAAAGCATGCACTTAGGAATTTCTTCTTGTATACTTTCAGTTACAGCATCCATAACAAGATTAAACAAATACGGACTTAATGCCGAACCTTGATGTAATCCAATCCTTATTGGAAAATCAATTGTTTCTCCTACCGGTGTTCTGACTCTAGTCATTACTCCTTCATACATATCTCGAATAGCTCTAATATACTCAACTTGTACCTCTTTCTTTTCTAAAATTTTCCAAATTAAATCTCTTGACACCCTATCATATGCTTTTTTCAAATCAATAAAAATTATATGCAAGTCTTTTCTTATACTTCTATATCTTTTCATTAAGCCTCTAATTAGATATATTGCTTCTGTAGTTGACCTTCCCGGCATAAAACCAAATTGATTTTTTGATATGCTAGTCTCATTTCGTAACCTACGCTCGATTACTTTTTCCCACAACTTCATTGTATGACTCATAAGTTTTATTCCTCTATAATTTGCACAATAAATGGTTAGTGATGAAAATTAATTGCGATCATTACTAGTTAAGAATAGAAGCTAAGAAAAGAAAGGAAGTTGTAACTTGTAATTGTTCTTGTGGTTGATATTACATAATAAAGAAGAAGTGAAAATGAATTAAAACATAAAAATGAAACAGAAATACGGACTCAAAAAGTAAAATCGAAAAAAGAATAAGAAGAGGAAGAATTGAAGAGAGAGAGAGTACCTGATAAGAGTAGAATCTGATACAATACATAATAATAATCATATAAACATACCTTGCAGTAATTGAAATAACATTTAGGATATGTGATTACCCTTTGGGTTAATTACCGTCTTCTTTGGCAAATTCTCTAGACCCAAGGCACCTTTAGATTGATAGATGGCGACTTCGTCTTGGGGAACGTAGCTGGAAAAGATGATCAACAATAGTGGGCGGAGCTTCTAAGTTTTCCTCTCGTGGAATTTTAAAACAATACAAAGTACTAATTACTTTCTGAAAATCAAATTATATAGAGTTCAAATTATATCATTCAACAAATGCTCGAAAAGTAGAGTCCCCACGTGAATACAATCAAGCCAAAAAATTGGTGTCTTATATTAAGGACAAAAAATTGTAAGTTATTGGTGACTTAACATAAAGTCCGGAGGGAGTATAATAATAAATTTCATAACTAGATTTGCAAAATTCAAATGTAAATTTTGTAATGACTAAACTTAATATTATAGCTTACAAAGTTTACATTACCCATGGATTTTTTGTCAAAAAAATGTGGCCATCTTAATATAAGTTATGGTGAGTTAGCTAGGGTGGGATGAAATTCCATCGTATTTTTTTTTTTCGAATGAATGGTTGTATATTGATAATCAAAATGTACAAATTCCATCGTATTTAAAACATTGTGTGATATTGCCTACTAAAAAAAAAATTAGGGTACCTGATTACTTAAAGAAAAAACATCAAGATACTTGGGTGTTCTTTTGGGCCGTAAGATACTTGGTGTTACTTTGCCCAAAACTATATAATGAAAAAACTGGGTCACATGCTTCACAAGAAACATAAAATTGGATCAAGTTCTTGAAGAAAAATCAAACAACAGCTAATCCTGAATTCTAATGTTCATTAGCAGTTAAGTGTAATATAATAATAACAGTTATACAAAACAAAATACATATTTCCCCAACCCATAATTTAAGTATCAAATAACCACTTCGTCGTATTTGAAAATACCGTTAACAGTAGTTAAAAGCAATTAATATGTTAAAACCATTTTTTCTCAACTTTACCCCTTTTTATTAAGGGGATAGGTAAGATGGTGAATGGATTAGAAAATATGAGAGTATGTATTGGAAGATGAGATATTATCAATAAAGGTAAAAGTGCAAAAAAAATAAAATAAATGCTAGGACTATAAGGAAATGAAACTTATATTATGGGACACACCTCCCAAAAGTGAAGCATATATTATGCTTCTTGACTGTCAATTTGGAACTACACACTCTTTGGGCTTTAAAGACCAAATTATACTAAACCAGGCAAAAAAAAACCAGCAATACAAATGCTAGACCAAACATGCATGCAATTAAAGGACATCTTTTTCAGGTGTATTGCTAGTTTTCTACTTCCTAGTTCCTACCAACTGGTAAAATGAACAGAGGCATAACATTAGTGACAATGAGCTAAATGAAGTTTGTTACCACCTGCAATTTTTCAACTGCAAGCTGATGCAAACTTGAGAGTTTACACTTGACATCATACTTCTTAACCAAAGATAAGATGGAAAAATAAGCACATAAGTGTCATTTCCACCAACCCTTTTTCTTCCATTAAAGAATAGTAGGTTTTGCAAAAATTGCCATTGTGCTTCATCAATAAATTCATTATTAAAAAAATAAATATGCTATCCAAACAAACTCTAGTCAAGCCTGACCTGCTTTTTCATTATCAGTTCACTCTACATATATTTAAAGGAGAGTTTCCTAAAGAATCTCAAGAGAGACATAGACAATACGTCTTCTTTAACTTGTGACTTTGTCATGCCCTGCCAGTCACCCCATCACTAAAAGATATTTTCGTGACGGGTATTTTAAAGTGAAACAGCACATACTTCCTTCATCTCATGATCAGTGAGAAGCCTAGTGCTTGGAGCAAAATCTGTCACAGAGGGAATATCAATGTCCACAATACTATCAGCTACAGGTTCCAGAGAGAAACGAGATCTGATTGCATTAATTGTTCTTTGGACAAATTCTGATCGAGGCATGAATTGTTTCATTCGACATACGAAATCATTGTGATCCCTAGCCTGCATGCAGATAACTGGGTGAAAACAATGATAAACCATGAAGCCCACTATAATGGTGGACAAATCCTACATTCTAAAGAAAATATGAAAAAGCCAAAAGAGCAACAAAAAATACCCCTAATAGGCACAGATGCTACAACCAAAACAAAACAGGATAAAATACAGCAAAACAGAGAATATGCACTTCATATAAGTACTTATTCTTTGTACCGCTCAGTTCAAAGATTCTTGATAATCAGTCTAAAGAGCTTCATGCTACATTCTTTATTCTTTGAATTCCATTTTTTCCAGTTTAATGATAGTCCACAAGTTATACAACTAGAAAACTGGAAATCACTATTAAATGTTCTATTTGCTTAACTGAAATAAAAGTGTCGATGATTTATTTGTGATATGGTACATTGAATAAAGTGATTAAGCTAGCAGATCACATTTATTTGATATATCAAAACGAAAATTAGTTGCAGTTGTCATCATTTGTATTCAACTAATACATATTCAAGGAAGAAGTTCGAATCAGTCTCTTTGCATAAATCGGGGGTAAGACTGCCTAGTATATTCTCTTCCCCAGTACCCTCACCAAGCATTGGCTTCTGGTAAGACTCATAAATCGGAGCTAGAACTAGGTTGACCCTTTGTATTTAAGGAACAAATGGTTGAAATTTTAAGAAATTATTGTTCTGGTAGCACTTAGCATTGGCTTCTGAAAGAAAAAGCCATTAAAAATCCATAAGATGAGAATCCATTGTATTGTCAAAGAGCATTTATATATTTAGTCTTTAAAGGTGTAGTGAATTATGGGCAAAAACCAAATAAACCAACTGTTGTAAACAAATTAATTTTTTATGAGAAATTACTCTTTTAAGTCAAACATGTTTCAGAGATAACTCATTCATTTCTCAAATCTCAGATTTTAAGATTGGCTGACTCATAATGAAAACTTATGAGATATAAACCGACTGTTATTTAGAAACTCTATTAAGTCCAACATGCCATCATGCGATATAAAGTGTCCTTTGTCATGTTTAAAACCACTAACACATAAGAACAATTACAGAGGCTCTGGATGCTACATTGACATACAGCATTCAGTTTGATTTTTTTTTTAAGTCTTAAACCAGCATAATGCAGGATAGTATTCCATTCCTCTTTCTCATCATGTAGAAACATAATAAGAAATATCTGGCTTCAATAATTAGAGAAGTAATAATTATTCAAACCACAAAATTTGTACATAGGTTACACCAGGAATTAGCCCCGGCCCATTCCATCAAACTA
Organism: Mimosa pudica; assembly: GCA_029929735.1. NCBI lineage: Eukaryota > Viridiplantae > Streptophyta > Magnoliopsida > Fabales > Fabaceae > Mimosa > Mimosa pudica. The sequence continues at coordinate 7,103,235 of JAKELP010000035.1, forward strand.
GAACCAAAAACATTTCTATTTCAAAATAAAAAAAAAGGATTCGAAAAAGCATAGTGGCAAACAAAAAATCTTACAAGTCGGTAATTGGGAGCCTTTGCTGGTAACTTGAGGTAGGCCATCTTCTTGTCCTCATAATCCCATAAGAAAGATGTGTGGTGAACCCACCTATGCTTGATTATAGACTGAGCATTTCCACCAAATTTACGATCACCAAACACATAATCTACAAGGGAAGAGGAATCAGAACTTCATTGTACAAATCTTCAAAACAAACTACATATTCATATTGTTCCATCAAAACTTAATTATACGATTACTGAACATGATACAGAACATTTCATAGACTTGTTGAGGCTGCTTCAGGGAATGAAAACATTTCAAAATGTAAGACATTTGTACTCGCTTGAAATTCCAAAATCAATACGAAAGGACTGAAGGAGATGAAGATTGAAAAGTGTAACCACTATCATATACACTTTGCTTTATGCAAATAGATCAGACAGAAAATCACTAAGATAAAGTTGTAGAATAAGGATCCTAAACCAAAAGAGAATAGTTTTCAGTTTTCATTGAAAAGATTTATAAAGGATAACAACACTTTCCAAGTGTTTTAAACTGATTCACCTATAATATATGCTTTTTTTGTTTGTTGGATCTAAGCCAAAGATTTGAAAATCACAGCACCTCAATTGACTAGAAATGATAATCAAAGCATGATAATGAAGGGGCAACCTATATACCATTCTCACGTAGTCGGAAATCACCAATCCCTCCGAAAACTTCACTGTACAACTGACCACTCCACGACATGATAGAACGGGGGAAGGGCTGAATATCCGGAACATCATCTTTATTACATATGAGAGTAACAAATATAGTCCCTTGGTCAACAATAACAGTGCCTCCCCCAGAAAACCTTCTGATGATAGGAATCTGATCTCGCAACACAGGTCGGACTTCAACAAGTTCTGAAAGTTTCCTATGTAGAACACCCACTTTCAGATAGAAAGTCACTTTCATTCTTATTCTTACCAAAATCAGAAAAAACAAAATAAATTTTTTTCTTCTCCTTCAGCATATCAGCTGCAACTCATTAGGAAAGAAAGAAGACCACCAATACACACCCTATGGTTTTAGACTATTCAATGTGAACCATCATAAAGTACACTCCTTCCTTTTAAAACCCAAGATAGGTGTAAACAAACAGTCACAAACATGAGTGCTTCAAGCGGTATTGTTAACTCACACCCATTAAGCCAAACTTAAACAAACTCATTTTAAATTATGGGAAAATAACCACTCCTTATAATCTCTATATCTGATATGCCTTCATAATGATAACAAATATACTTCCTCTAGCTGACTTTTTTGGAAAATCCTAAGAAAGCAAAATAAGGCACCTGTAAATTGATTCACCAAAACTAGTTTATTTGACCTATCAACTAATAGAAAATTTGAAAAAATATCAAACACGTCATAGTTAGCTGACCTATTTTGCTTCTTTAATCTCTCCAAAAAAAGTCAACTAGGTCCTATGACCAGAGAGAGCAGTATAAATCCTTTTCATAGTGATTAAAAACAGGAGCATAAGTGCTAATTTTCATGTCTAAATTTGTTATCTTTTTTATTTCACTTCACTCAGCATCACATTCCAAACATGTTTAGGTGGCAGCAAAGATCATTAGATTAAATGGGAATTAAGCTTACAGCCTAATATTACACACTCAAGGCACTTTTTTTAATCACAATACAAAGATAAGATAAAGATAATAAAAGCAATAAGAAGAAAGAGAAGATACCCACCCAGACAAGCCCATGACAATGGCTGGGGAATTGGTACCGTCATTGATGAGACACCAATTATGAGAAGTGGTCCTAAGCAAGCGTTCTTCTAAGTGCAATTGATCCAAAATAGGAACCCCTTTCAATCTAATCAGCTTCATCAATGGAATGCCTGCTGCCTCTCTTGCCTTACCCACCAAACCCATATCTCTCAACTTTGAAAGGAACCCACTTTTAATAATAAGGAAAGAATGGTATTTGGGAAGTAGAAGAAGAAGAAGAATGAGGAACAGAAAGTTAGAGACAGCACCATCAAAGTCGAGAATGGCTAGAAAAGATGGAATGAGGGAAATGGAGAGAGGGTTTATCTCCTGGGGGCTCCGCCGTCGTGGATTGCCGCCGGCAGTGGTGGTGGTGGCCGGAGGATGAGAAAGAGAAGAAAAGCGGAAAATGAGAGAAGAAGGGAATATTATATACCGGCGCAATTCCTAAATATAACGTCATTTTCCTAAAGATTAAGGAACTTAGTTATTTATACTTGATATTACCAATTTATCTGAATTATATATTTTATTCTCAGTCTCCCTCTTTTGCTTGTTATTATAGATAGACATTGTAGGGTTAATTTGCGAAAAAGTTGGGAAAAGTTGGGAAGTGATTTTATAATTAGGAACAAGTTGAATTTCAAAAGTGATCTTATATTTAGGATATGAAAGAGGAAGAGATGGGAAAATTTCAGTTGTGACACTCTATTGTTTTGTTTTCCACTTTAAGCCCTATTTTGTTTCACAAATTTTAATTACTCCACTTAATCCAGTGGCTCTTACTTCAAACTAGGAATTTTATTTTACCAAAATTTTGTCTAGGTTCTAAAGTTTTGATATTGTCTAGGGATTTTATCTTAATTCAAACAAGGGATGGGAAAATTTTGAATTTCTGGAAAAAATTTAAAGATGCAAAATTAGTAGTCTAATTTACTTCTTTAATTTTCACAAAAAAAAAGTCAATATATCATTATTTAAGACCAGAAGGGTTATAATTTAATGCAAACGGATAAAATATGGGAATACTTTACATACATACATAACTAACTGTTTAAAAAATGGATCATTATCAAATTATGACAAGGTAATATAAAAATATGTATTTTCACACATAAGCCAATTTTTTCATTGGAACAATTCGCCCATTTTTTTTTTTTGGCCAAGAACAATTCTCCCATTTTAGGCATACTTAAATGCGTATATTTTTTTGGGAAAATTAATTTGAGGTCCCCCACAAGGGAGTTAATACTAAAAAAGTCTCAAAAGTTAAAAAAATTAATGTAGGGTCCCAAGGGGCCTCACTTTAATATACTTGAAAAGTGAAAAGACACATTTGCCCCTCCATTCTTCTTCTTCCCCACTCCTTCATTCTCTCTCTTCTCCCTCCTCCTTCTTCTTCCCTTGGGATGCGGCCGGTGAAGGCGGTCGTCGGGATGCGTCGGTGGCGGCGGGGGATGGGGGAAGAAGAAGGAGGAGGGAGAGAAGAGAGAGAATGGAGGAGTGGGGAAGAAGAAGAATGGAAGTGCAAAACTGTCTTTTCACTTTTCAAGTATATTAAAGTGAGGTCTCTTGGGACCCTACATTAATTTTTTCAACTTTAGGGATTTTTCTAGTATTAAGTCCCTTGTGGGGGACTTCAAATTAATTTTCCCTATTTTTTTGGCCAAAAAAATGCGTATATTTTAATTACACCTTTTAATTAAAATGTTTAAAGGGTTTTGGGAAAATGACAAATAAAGAATTCTGAATGTTCAAAAAGATAAAGAAGAAACTTAAATTTGAGTATATTTTACACATGCCCATTTTCTTTAGAACAATTCTCCTATTTTTCTTGATTATGTTTTTAGAAATTTGAGTTTCTTACTTATCCTTTTAGACATTTTGAGTTCCTTATTTAGGATTTTCCCTTTTGTAATTGGGCTTTTCAAGACTTAGTTCCAAGCCTTCCTATGAGTTTGATCCTTTAAATATAGGGCGAAGACCCAAAAATAATACATAACTATTGACTAAGGAACAAAAATAGTACATAACTATTCCAAGGTACAAAAATGATACCCAACTTTTACCATGTGATCAAAAATGATATTTTCACTAATATGACAATAATATTAGACATGAAAAGTCCAAAATGCCCTTATAAATTAATCGCCGTTCTTTAAAGGTTTATTTAATTATAAGGGCATTTTAGACATTTCATGTCTAATATTATTGTCATATTAGTGAAAATATCATTTTTTATCACATGGTGAAAGTTGGATTTCATTTTTGTATCTTGGGATAGTTATATACTATTTTTGTTCCTTGGCCAATAGTTATGTATCATTTTTAGGTCTTTGCCCTTAAATATAAATATAATGTAATATTATTACATCGCCTCATTGATTGCAAATCATAATTTCAATTATCAATCTTCCAAACTGATTAGCTACCTAGTTGATCCTTATCTTCTTTGCACGTAGAAATTTTAATTTCATCATTATTACAAATAAAAATATCGCAATATAATATTCATGTGTCAAGTCTATTGCTTTTGACAAATATCCATTATTGATTAGTTCAGTTCGATTATACTATAATATCTTGATGAGATTGGGTCCTGGTAAGCGATAAGGTTATCCTAAGGAAGAAGCAATTATATAGAATGCTTTCTGAACACACTTACGAGTACATGATTAGAGATCAATTAAGATATAATTACATCGGTCAAATAAACTGTATTAATCATGGTAATTTCTACTAACCTGTATATATTCTCTTGTTAGTCACCAGATCAGATTTGGAATACGAAATGCTTGACCAGTTCTCCTGTGACATTAGTTAATTTCCATTTCCAAAACCTTATTTGACTTTGCTAGCTTAATGTCAAAGTCAAACAACCTTTTAAAAGGCACAGAATGTGCAACGAAAGTGCACCAAATCCATATTCTTCGCTTTTTCCTAAATTTTTTAATACCATAACTCATATAGAAAATGGACGCAAATTCAATAATAACAAGATGAAACACGCAACCCAACAATATAAATCACCGAACGAAAATACAATAATGTGCCTCAAAAACACATATGCAAACTAGCCAGTACATATAAGAGAAAATGTACGTAACAAGACCTCGATCTCTGTTGAGAAAGGACCCTGAGGCTGTTTCACAAGCACCAGAAGGACCAAATTTAGGGCACCTAGTCCTCCAAGATGAAGAAGCTGAATCATACTGTTGTTTTGGTTGGTGGAAGAAGGGCATCAGCCACCTTCCATTCCCACAGAACAGGAACTTAACTATTACTTACACAGTAAACACTGGAAGTGGCGTCATAGTTTTAAAAGACGGGGTCATGTTTATTCCTGCGCTTAACCAGCCTTTGTCGTCGAATCTTTACTACGTTATATCAAGGAAAGGGAAGCATCAAGGGTATATATACCTTACTTTTTGTGCAGTATATATAATTGAAATACGATAGCTCTCACTCTACTTGCAAATATAAATACTATTAACCTGGCGGGTTGGCGTGAATGGTAAGTACTCCCGTCCCTTAAGCAAGTGTTGCGGGTTCGATCCCTAGATCTTGTGAATGGAGCAAATTCACAGACCAGCTGTCTACCCCTATATGGGACTTCCGAACAGCGCGGTGGGGATATCCTTGGGAAACCAAAAAAATTATATGTTAACATATGTGTTAATATTATTAAGTTATGTATTATCTTAAAAATAAAAAACTAGTTTGTAGAAAATATAGACAAATTAATATATGAATAAATTATTTAGTTTTTTCATGATATTCTAAAAAAAAGTTAACTAGTTCCTATAGCATAAGAGGGAGTGTTGTGTATAGATTACTTTTTTCATATATTTTTTTTACCTTGGGTTTTTTAATGCGCAGTGAAGCAAGCACATGTTCAAAGGAAGAAGACATGGGCACATGTCTTTGCTGCAACATCATCAAAGACCTTAAGCCAATGGCTCTTAATCCATCTGATGAATATCAACAATTTGAGATATTGAACACCCATTGTGGATTCCGAGCCAGGTCTAATGCATCAGATGGGTTTGCACCTCTTTTCTTAAGGAGAAGAGGTTGGACTCTTTGCACTAGCACACCCCACCACTATCATCTGAGTGAAGCTCTTGGTGTCAACACTACCTTGCGTTCCAAGTTACCACCATTCACCTTTTCATCATCATCTGATCGCTCCGCTGAGCCATTGGTTGTCGGAAAATGGTACTGCCCTTTCATGTTTGTGAAGGAAGAGGGAGTGAGCGTGAAGGAGCAGATGAAGAGGTCAGTTTTCTATGAAATGACACTTGAAAGAAGGTGGGACAAAGTTTTCTCTAAGGAAAATGATGGAAAGAGTGTTGAAGTGCTTATGAATGTTGTGGTGAAAACTCAAGTTGCAGGATTGGGTGATGGGAGAGAAGCTGTTTGCGAAGAAGGAAAGGTTGGTGAAGAGTTTGTGATGTGGTTTAAGTGTTTGGAGAGAGGTGAGAGAAAAGTAGGGTTGAGCATGGCTACTATGGAGAGAATGAGATGGGAGGAAGAGAGGGCTCATTGGGTGGGAATGAATGAGAAGAAGCAAGTGGGGTTTGAAAGAATGGAGAAATTTGATGGAAAGAGTAATGAGTGGAAAAAGTTTGAGTTTTATGTGATGGTGGAAAGTTTTATATTGAAGAGAATGGATGGAAGTGTGGTGTTAACTTATGATTTCAGGCACACAAATCATGTAGAGGGTATATGGAAGTGAAAGTGATTACTTTATTTTCTATCAGCGATATGATATAATATATGTTGGATTAAGCCTTTGATTTCTCTTTTAAATGTGTGTGTGTGTCAATAGGCTCACTATATTCGTAAATCCTCCTTTGTGATACTCTTTCATCTAGTTTATATTAAATGTGGTGTATGTGTTGAAGAAAATTACAAGTATGTATACAATATTGTATTATATCATTACTACCATAAAAATTCAGTATTGATTCCTACGCTATATATCTTTACCTCAACAAAGTGTTTTAAAATATATAGATGTGGTTCATAATAAACTGTGTATATTTAACAAGTCAAATTTAGTTAGTGATGACTTCATACATAGTTAACCAATTTCTTTTATTCTTTGCGGATGAAGTTTATTATCATAGCACAGACCCAAATATTCAATATAATTAATCTCAAAGTCGGCAAAAGGAAAAACTTGTTTCATATAGTTAATTTGCCCCTTATGAGTCATGGCGTGTGGGAATTTAAAATATTTGATTGGATGCGTACCCCAGCCTCATGATATACTCCATTTAATTTGTTGTGAGCTTTTGGTGTATTCGCGCGGGCACATGTAGTATTAATCATAAATTAATATTGGTTAAATATCATTCTAGCTAATAAACTATTTCGAAAGTATCAATTTGGCTAACTAACAATAAAATATCTCATTTAAGTCAATAAACAAAAAAAGGTAAAGGTGCAAAAATAGTCATCGTAAATTTGAAAATTGGCACATATAACTCTGGTAAATTTAAGGGGGCAAAAGCGTACATTGTAAACTAAAATGGGGCATAACCGTATATTGTAAACCAAAATGGGGCAAAAGTAACCTCTCTGTTAGATCGAGTTAAACAGACGTTTTCCAGACATGGGCTCCACCATCGGTAAATGACGTGTTGAAACGAACCATAAACCCTCAAATCATTTCAATAAGAAACTAAATAGAACTCCAAATCATGTGAAATTCACCTTACTTCTTCATAATCATCTGGAAAAAATAAAGCTTCATCTGAAAAAATAAAGCTTCATCAACATATTGCACCCTTAAATGTATGACACGTCATTTACTGATGGTGGGGTCACGTCTGGAAAACGTCTATTTAACTCTGCATAACAGAGAGGTCCTTTTGCCCCATTTTGGTTTACAATGTACGGTTTTGCCCCCTTAAATTTACCAGAGTTATAAGTGCTCATTTTTAAATTTACGGTGGCTATTTTTGTACATTTGTCCAACAAAAAATGCTCATTTTAGCCATTAAACTACTGGAAAATACTAAAATATTATTCTCTTCTCTTGTATTTTTGTGTGGATTTCTCAAGTGGGGAGAATGGTATTTTATATCTTCAGTAATTAATTGGCCAAAATGGGCCTTTTTTGTTTATTAGTCAGAATGAGACATTTTTATTATTTAGCCAAATTGATACTTTCGAAACAAGTTTATTGGTCAAAACGATATTTAGCTCAATTAATATAGTACACTTCAAAACTTTGACATGATATGCAGTACTAATTCCCTTTGGCTAAAACATAACTATGATTTTTTATTTTTATATTATATGTTGCTCAGATATCGCTCTCATAGAAATAACAAATGAGAGATTTAATACAAAACTTCTGATAAAAAAACACAGATTTAATACAAATCTCAATGATTTCCACGTAATTGAGACATTTAATGTATTAATATAGGTATAAATTTTTTTTTAATATAGGTATAATTTGAAACTTTGAAAAAAAATATTCATTTCCATTGAGCATTTATGGTTTGAATTGATAAAACTGTAATCAATGTAATGGAGATATTTAATGCATTAACATAAATATGATTAGAAAGTTTGAAATAAATACTCATTACATATATGAGTATTTATGGTGAGAATTGATGACTTTTTTGTTTAAGCATTATAGGGGAATATATTTTATACATGTGGTATTAATGATATTCTCCATTGATTATTACCCATTTTAATTGAAAATTGAAATTTCAATTTTTTTTGAATTAATACAATTTCCTCAAAACTTTTTATTGGAAATAATGAATGCAAATTTCAATGGGAAATTCTTCAACGTAATTGAGACATTTAAAAAAACTGGTCAACCCAATTCTCGTCCTCACTTGGTGAGGATATTGGGGAAGAGAATATATTAGGCAACCTAACCTATGTTTTTTGTACAGTGGCTGATTCGAATCTGTGACCTCATACCCACACGGCAAGTGAGCTTACCGTTGAGTTAAGTCGTCCCTTCAATTGAGACATTTATTTAATGTATTAATATTAGCATAATTTGAAACATTGAAAAAAAATGCTCATTATTATTGATTGAGCATTTATGGTTTGAAGTAATCAATGTAATAGAGACATTGTTCCATGCGTGATTCTAGCCTTTCACCATTTAATTTGATTTCCCTTTGTGCATATACCCCAACATAAGTATGATTTGACAGTTTGAAAGAAATACCCACTACAAATGAGCATTTATGGTCAGAATTGATGACTTTTTTGTTTAAGCAATATATGGGCATATATTTTATACATGCGGTATTAATGATATTCTCCATTGCATTGTTACTCATTTTAATTGGAAATTGAAATTTCAATTCTATTTTTAATTAATACAACTTCCTCAAAAATTTTTTATACAAAAATCTTTAAGAATAATATCAACAATTAACTTTTGTTTTGTTAAGTCTCCCCAAAATTATGGATACTTTCATCTTGCATTATCTTTAAAGAATTTCAACATTTATGGTTATATGTTGTTATCACACTATTACTTCATTTGATTATTCATACACAACTTCTAAGATACTTATCCAATAACTCCTTCCCAAATATCTAACTTTATTTAAAAATCAAAATGATCATTATGGCAAACTTAAAATATTAAAATATTTAAGAACTACACAAAAGATAAGAGGATAAAAAAAGTGAAATGTATTTAAAAGGGAATCAGAGAAAAGAAATAGAAATATACTTAATTGACGGTGTCAATCTCCATATCAGGACTACATTTCTCTTACTTATTTCCTAATATTTAAAATAATTACAATATACCACATGAACCATACAAAATAAAAGTTTGAAGTTACAGGTTTGTTTTTGCCAAAATTCAAGGAGCCTAATATTTTTTTTATCAAATCATGGAGCCTGATATAATGAATTCATAGAATGGTTGTATGATATTTGATTTATTACTAAAACCTTAATGAAAAATGTAACTACAGCTTTATGTTGTAGATTGAAATCAGATGTAATTGTAGAGTTGACAAACACGTATAGCTTTTTGAAAAACCTATGAGTGACTTGTGAAATGAAGGAATCATTTGCAGTTTTAATGGGTTTTAATCAGTTGTATATTTATGAAATGCCTATACACGATTTAGTAAATCTCAAACCAATGTATGTCTAGAGAAAATTTCGGTGATTCTTAACTCTTCCATTGAAGAAAGTTTTGAATATATTGTGTTTTTTAAAAAAACACAAAAAAAAAAACACATCAGAATGAAAACTTTCTTTTTTGAAGAGTTCAATTAACCGGCCAGTCCCAACATCCTTACTCCTTACTATTGGTTGAAACCTTTCTTATTTATTATTTCCTATTTTAAAAAAATCGTGACTTGAACATTTCATAATATCCTATTGTTATTCTCCAAATCACATATTTATGCTACTCATTTTAGAAATCAAATTCAAATTTTGGCTCCTCTTTTATTTTTATTTGTTTCAAAGTTATTACAATTTCAAAACTTTCTTATTTATTTCCTAGCTATTACTTCCACTTCACTGCTGAGTTAAAAAACTTCCTTTAGGAGAATTACATTAACTCGTCAGTCCCCACAGTCCCCACATGACCACATCCGCCACATCCTTATTACTATTTGTAAACTTTCCTACATATTTCCCCCTATTTGAAACAATCCCGATTTCAAAATTCCCAGAAACCTTATTTAATTATCCAAATTAAATATCTATGCTATCAATTTCAAGAATTATAATAAAATTCTTCTACTCCCTTTCCTATTTATTTCAAACTTATTACCATTTGAAAACTTTCCTAATTATTTCTTGGCTCTTATTTCCGCTTTCGACACATATATTAAAATTAACCTTAAAAAATCCTGATAAAAAAATTAACCTTAAAAAACAAAATTCAGGATATTTTTGCTACACTTTCTTAAATTGACATCTTTTCTTCCAAAAATTATAAATTATATATTAGGGCGTTGCTGCAATTTTGGCTGGGGTGAGGGAAATAATTTGAACATTCAAGCTCATTTTGGAATAGCATATATAGAATCATTATGATCATGAATGGGAGGGTTTACTGAAAATTATATAAGGTAAACTGCATTTAATACTCACATTTGAAATTTCATGATCAGATTTCATTTGTATTTAATGATTGTCATATGTTCTGAGGCGTACATTTATTAGCTAAATGCTATTTGGATTTCATTAAGATGGCATTCATGGCAACCACTTTGGGCATATTGATTTTTTTTTAATAGCCCGGTTTAATCTGGACTTGATGGGTAGGAGTGTTGCCCACACATAGCCAAATTTATCTCATCTCCCAATGAGAGGTCTTCTCGAGAATCGAATATGTGTTCTCATCCTTACTGAGGTTGTAACCCCGAGTTGGCTCTATCCTCTCTCCCCCTCCTCTCAAACTTTTTGGGTGGTGGTAGGATCTCTTCTCTCGTCGTTGTACGAGCTTTTTCATCGGCGTCTCCTTCCCCGGTTCATGCCGGGGAAGGAGACGTCCGTCACTTTCATTGGTCTGCTTTTATATTTCTTCCATTTTCAAATAAATTGGTTTAGGAGGTTCGACGACAAGAGAAATTTCTTCTATCCAATCTTCATCTTATGTATTAGTTTTGTGGGTATGTTTGTTTCAGTGAGATCTACTCATGGAGTTTCTTTGAAAACCAAATTGAATGGTTTATTGCCGATAAGAGGTGTGGATCCTTTGGGATGGTTCTTTGAACAACCACTACTCAATGGCGTTTCTACCGGTGACGGTTCTTTTCTACCCACAAATTTTCATGAAGGAAAGATGAAGAGGATGATAGAGTTTTTGCGGCGGCGGCGGCTCTCTTATATCCATGTTTACCATTTTAGGGTTTCAATGTATTATCATTTGAATTTTGTTTTTTGCAGACCTATTTTGTATTCTCATTTTCTAGTTTAATAAAAATTCCTGCTTCTTGATAAAAAAAAAAAGAGGTTGTAACCCACTTATGAACCCAACCAACTACTCATTGGTATATTGACTTCTATAGTTATTTGGAAAAAAAACAATTAACTAAATACTATTCTCACCATGTACCTGACTCTATTTTCATTGCTTTGTTCACATGTATTCTTTTCTTCTTTCGTACTACCTCCAGTCCTAAATATAGGACCTAATTGACCTTTTTTTAGAGATTAAGGTTGCGAAATAGGTTATTAAATGAAGACATATTTGATATATTTTTAGATTATTCATTAGTTTATAGGTAAAATAAACTAGTTTAAGGGAAAAAATTAGGTAAATCAATTTATAATTAACTTATTTTGATTTTTTAAAGATTTTCTAGAAAAAGTCAATTAGATCTTATATTTAGGACTGGAGGGAATAGTATTTAGCCGTCATATAAATAAACTCAAGAATGTCTGTGTGTGTGTGAGTATATAAGTAGGACATTCGCACTTCAGCTTGCCAACCGCATAAGTTGGTTTTGCTGTTGTGTTAGGTTCGAAAAATGTGTTAAAAAAAATCATATATTTTGATATGACTATAAAGTAGTGTATTGGTAGATGTCTTATAAGACTCTTGAGTTTTAGAGCATAATTCTTCCTTCTCCCAGAAAACATTCTCTGATTTACTTTAGCAAGAAAAGTCTATTTAATCTTGTGAAGAGAAGTGTTCTATTTTGCCGGTTGTCGCGGAATACTTCTAAAAGACATAATCCCATGAGGGAAGCGACTCATTGATGACTCCCCAATTTTATATAGATTTGATATATATTTTGATTTATTTGGGGAGTCATTGATGTTAAAATAAACAAGGTTTGTTAAGATCTTAACAAGAAATCAATTTGATATGTCATTTGGGGCACTTAAATAAATATTGTGGTTTATGTTAGGATTGAAATATTTAAATTTATGTTAAAAAAAGGCTAAAGTATACTTTTGATCCCTTATGTTTGCATCAAGTTTCAATTTAGCCCTTCATGTTCGGAAAGTACACTTTTAGTCCTTTTTTGTTAACACCGTTAATTTAACTTAACGGAAAATGCTAACTTAAAAATTTTAAATGGTTATTAAATACTGAAAAAAAAAATTTAGATTAAAATATTTGAGTGTAATTATTATTATATTTACAAAATTTATCATTTTTGTCCCAATTTAATTATGAAATAGTCATTTAAAATTGTTAGCATTTTCCGTTAAGTTAAACTAACGGTGTTAACAAATATGGACTAAAAGTGTACTTTCCAAACATAAAGGACTAAATTAAAACTCGATGCAAACATAAGCACCAAAAGTATACTTTAGCCTTAAAAAAAAGAAAGTAAGAAAAGAATAGGGAAAATTAAATACAAGTCTCTGGTAAGGGACATAATACTGGAAAGTCCCAAAAATTGAAAAAATTAAAGTAGAGTCCCTTGGGACCTCACTTTAATTATTTCTGAATGTGTGGGCCCCACGTTTAATAATAAAAAAGGAGAATGGGGAAGAAGGAGAGAAGAAGAGAGGGGAGAGAAAAGGTGGGTGGATTTTTTTATTATTAAACGTGGGCCCACACATTCAGAAATAATTAAAGTGAGGTCCTAAGGGACTCTACTTTAATTTTTTCAATTTTTGGGACTTTTCCAATATTATGTCCCTTACCAGGGACTTGTATTTAATTTTCCCAAAAGAATATATTACTATTAGAATAGTGTAGGTGGTTTATTTTAATATTTATTATTATTATTAATTATTAATAGTAAGATTGTGGTAAGATTATTACAAGGAATTGTTTTGTCATCTCCATTCTCCAGGAGCATGAGTTGTGCGTTTTAACAAATGGTGGGCCTTGGGTCCATTGAGCGAAACCCAAAATGAAATGAAAAGAGGGGAGACCTAGCATTGCACTGAGGACACACACCAGGGGCGAGAGAAGTGAAAGAAGCATAGGCGGGTCGGGTCTTCGGTTTTTTTCGGCTGGTTGCCTCACTGCAGGCTGAGAATTAAAGAGAGAGCAAGAGGAGATATTGAAGGTTGGATTTGGGGTTTGGAGAAGAAAGAAATGCTCCAAGATTTCACAATTAATTGGTCTTCTTCTCTTTTCCCTTCTTATTTCCTCTTGTATGAACTCTTGGATTTCTGGATCGTGGTGTTAGTCTTAGTTTGTTTATATTCTAGGTTTATTTAGAACTTTGTATGGATTGATTCTACTCTCTTGTTGATTAATGTTTATGATAGTTGTGAATTTTACTTGTTCTTTATTTTTACTAAGTGATGCACAACACTTGGATTGAATTTTACTTGTTTGCTTAGTTGTGGCTTGGAAGAGCATAACTAAGAACTAATTTAAGCTTGTCTTGAAATTCCAAAGAGGAATGGAGAGTTTGTTAATGAGATAGGAATATTCATAACCGAGTTTTGCGAAATTGAAGTGGGTTGACTATAAAGTTAGTTGGCATAATATGTAGTATGGAAATATGCATGTTAATGTTAGCTAAGGTTTGAGTAAGCTCGAAGAGTTATTCAAATACTTGAGACTTCAAGCATCAACTTAGTATTCATTAATTGACATTAGAGGAGGGTTAATAGAGCATCATGAAGTACAAAGTGGATAAATTAACCTAGATCTTTCCTATTTGTTTTTTTCTTAAACTTTAAAAATATACTTTCTTATTTTGCAATCCTTTCACTTAATTTTTACCCAAAGATAATTTTAATGATAATTTACTCAATGAACTTGGTTAAACATAGTCTCTGTTAGAACGACTCTCTTACTTTTTACTATACTACTAAACTTGACTCATACTCTTGTGGTTGCAATTTTGCGAACACTCATATCAACAGTTTATTTTTACGCACTTTGCAATGTTTGCAGGTATAGTTGTTGACTGGATATATTAGCATTGGAGAGGAGCCAGAAGATATCCATTGAATTGTTTGATGATTTGGTAGCAAACGCCAACACGTATAAGAGAAAATGTACGTAACAAGACCTCGATCTCTGTTGAGAAAGGACCCTGAAGCTGTTTCACAACCACCAGAAGGACCAAATTTAGGGCACCTAGTCCTCCAAGATGAAGAAGCTGAATCATACTGTTGTTTTGGTTGGTGGAAGAAGGGCATCAGCCACCTTCCATTCCCACAGAACAGGAACTTAACTATTACTTACACCGAAAGCTCTGGAATTTCCGGCACAACTTATGAAGACGGAGTCTTGTTTATTCCAGCGCTTAACCAGCCTTTGTCTTCAAATCTTTACTACGTTATATTAAGGAAAGGGAAGCATCAAGGGTATAGATACCTTAATTTTTGTGCAATATATTTGAAATATGATAGCTCTCTCTGGTTGCAAATATATTGACTAGTTGACTTTTTTCTGAAGAAGGTTTCATAAAATACAAAATAATTATATTATTACATATGTGTAATAATATTAATAAGTCATGCATTATTTTATAACTAAAAAAAAATAGCTTGGTAAAAATTTAGAGAAATTAATATATAAATGACTTTTTTAGCTTTTTCATGATATTCTAAAAACAAGTCAACTAGGTTCTATAGGACAAGAGGGAGTGTTGTGTTTAAATTACTTTTTTCATATTTTTTTACCTCGTCTTTTTTGATGTGCAGTAAAGCAAGCACATGTTCAAAGGAAGAAGACATGGGAACATGTCTTTGCTGCAACTTCATCAAAGACCTTAAGCCAATGGTTCTTAATCCATCTGATGAATATCAACAATTTGAGATATTGAAGATAGGTTATGGATTCCAAGCCAGGTCTAACTCATCAGATGGCTTTGCTCCTCTCTTTTTAAGGAGAAGAGGTTGGACTCTTTGCACTAGCACACCCCACCACTATCATCTGAGTGAAGCTCTTGGTGTCAACACTACCTTGCGGGCCAAGTTACCACCATTCACCTTTTCATCATCATCTGATCGCTCCGCTGAGCCAGTGGTTGTGGGAAAATGGTACTGCCCTTTCATGTTTGTGAAGGAAGAGGGAGTGACTGTGAAGGAGCAGATGAAAAGGTCAGTTTTCTATGAAATGACACTTGAAAGAAGGTGGGACAAAGTTTTCTCTGAGGAAAATGATGGAAAGAGTGTTGAAGTGTTTGTGAATGCTGTGGTGAAAACTCAAGTTGCAGGATTGGGTGATGGGAGAGAAGCTGTTTGGGAAGAAGGAAAAGTTGGTGAAGAGTTTGTGATGTGGTTTAAGTGTTTGGAGAGTGGAGAGAGAAAAGTAGGGTTGAGCATGGCTACTATGGAGAGAATGAGATGGGAGGAAGAGAGGGCTCATTGGGTGGGAATGAATGAGAAGAAGCAAGTGGGGTTTGAAAGAATGGAGAAATTTGATGGAAAGAGTAATGAGTGGAAAAAGTTTGAGTTTTATGTGATGGTGGAAAGTTTTATATTGAAGAGAATGGATGGAAGTGTGGTGTTAACTTATGATTTCAGGCACACAAATCATGTTCAGGGTAAATGGAAGTGAAAGTGATTACTTTAATTCCTATCAGTGATATAAGATAATTATATGTAGGATCAAGCCTTTGATTTCTCTTTTGAATGTGTGTGTGTGTGTGTAATAGGCTCACTTTAATTTAAATCTTCCTTTGTGATTTTTTTTCATCTAGTTTATATTATGTTTTGTGTTGAAGAAAATTATAAGTATGTTTACCATATTGTATTATATCATTACTATCATAAGAATTCAGTATTGGTTCCTTCGCTATATATCTTAACGTCAACGAAGTGTTTTAAAATATATAGATGTGGTTCGTAATAAATTGTGTAAATTTAACAAGTCAAATTTAGTCAGTGATGACTTCACACATAATTAACCAATTTCTTTTATTCTCTGCGGATGAAGTTTATTATCATAGTACAGACCCAAATAATCAATATAATTAATCTCAAAGTCGGCAAAAGGAAAAAACTTGTTTCATATCGTTAATTTGCCCCTTATGAGTCATGGCGTGTGCGAATTTAAAATATTTGATTGATTGGATGCGTACCCGGCCTTATGATATATTTGTTAATATTAATCATAAATTAATATTGGTTAAATATCATTCTAGCTAGCTAATAAACTATTCTGAAAGTATCAATTTTACCAACAAACAATAAAATGTCTCATTTAAGTTAATGAAGAAAAAAATGTCCATTTTAACCAATGAACTATTGGAAAATACTAAAATATTATTCTCTTCTCGTGTTTGTGTGTGGAATTCTCAATTGGGGAGAATGGTATTTTAATATTTTCAGAAGTTCATTGGCCAAAATGGGTATTTTTTGTTTATTAGCTAGAATGAGACATTTTTATTATTTATTAGTCAAATTTATACTTTCAAAACAGTTCATTGGTCAAAATGATATTTAGCCCAATTAATATATTTCACTTCAAAACTTTGACATGATCTGCAGTAGTAATTACTAATTCACTTTGGCTGAAACATAACTATGATTTTTATTTTTATATCAGGTATTATTTTAATTCTTTAATTTTAAAAACCATTATCATTAATTTATGGAAAATGATGATTCAACAAATTATTATAACAACTTTGATTTTATGAATAAATGTTCATAAAATATATTTAAATTTAATTTTTAATATAATAAAGTTTACAGTCAAGAAATATCCATTTAATCCTTATTTAATTAAGGTAAAGGTGCAAAAATGGGTCTAAACTATTACGCCAGGAGCACATAGGGGTAACAAGTATTTCCGGGCTCAATTCTAGGACTGAAGAATAAATATTGGTGCAATATAGGGAACACCGTTTATGTTGACCGACGTTGACCATTAAAGACTGACGTGGCGGGGGAAATGTTTTTTTGCTGACGTGCAAAAAATGCTACATAAGCGCGTCACGTCAGCAAAAAAATGCCACATGAGAAAGCCACGTCAGCAAAAATTGTCACATAAGTGTGCCACGTCAGCAAAAAAAAATCATTTCCCCCGCCACATCAGCATTTAACGGTCAACGTCGGTCAACATAAACGGTGTTCCCTATATTGCACCTATATTTATTCTTCAGTCCCAAAATTGAGCTCGAAAATACTTGTTACCCATATGTGCTCATGTCGTAATAGTTTGGACCTATTTTTGCACCTATATCTTTTTTAAATAACCATATTTTATTTCACCAAGTCAAATGAAAATAATTTTGTTATAAAGAAACTAAAATTAATTTTTAAAAAAATTAATGGACTGAAAAACTTAATGCAAACAGAAATAACTACGATCATACTTTATACTTCAAAACACCCCAAAACAAATAATACATGAGAGTATTTGCATTTCAGCCTTGGATGGTTTCTCTTTGTCCCAGGCCTTTATTTGTTGTGTAATTTCGCAACGTGCATCTTTCTTCAATACTTGCAATTCCGTGTGGATTATTTTCGTTCGATGTATGGGCTAACTTATATCTAGCTAGTGCCATGGATGGAATTGAGACCATGGAAATGGAATTGGAAATTAGTGTTAAGAGTAAAGTATGGAAAGTAGAGGTAATAATGAGAGACTAAGTTTGTGAGGCTCAAGAAAAGTGCGAGAATGAGAGAGAAAACTTGTGGCCTAGTGATATATATAAATTACCAAAATACATTTTCATTTCCATTTCCCTCAACACATTTCCATGCAAGCAAACAAATCCTTAATCCCTCTGTTCTTAAATATAAGATCATTTTCAAATTTCAATTTATTCCTAACTATAAGAAACTTTTTAACTTTTCCAAATAAACCTTAATAATATATTTATCTATATCTATAATAAACAAATAAAGAGGGAGGGTGAGAATAAAGGTACTTTGTTAGGGTAGATTAGTAATAATATCAAGTGCTAATAACTAAGTTTACTAGCATCCTTAATCTAATCAATTAGGGAAAGTAATTGTATATTTTAGGAATGGAGAGAGCATTTGTGTAATGGTGGTTCACTACAAGAAAAAATAGGTCTAGTCACACATGAAAATGCTATATATAATCGCGTTAAAACCGCGACAAGTGATGTTGGTCGTGGTTTACGTTGACGCTCTTTTTTTTTCAATGACAAACACATGTCGCGTCATAGTGGCACAAGATGCAGCGGCATCTATATTATATTGTTATTTTGTCACGCCACTTTGGCGGGGCAAAAATAGTAAGAATTTTTTAAAAAAGAAATTGTTGCGGCTTAGGTCATAAACTGCTAAAATATGCCAGAGACCTTAAAAAGGTAAGGGAGTATGAGTAGAGAGTTATTAGGAATTGTAGATGGAAAAATAATGAAAAAGTAGATGATAAAATTATATAGTTGAAATTATAATAGATGATGAAAAATAAGTATTAATTAGATGAAGGAGTTATTGGAGAGGATGAGGGATGAGAGGGAGAATTTGAGTTTCACGGGTGGTGGGGAATATGGTAATGATGTGGCGGTGACGTGGCAGAAATCGGGTGACATGGCCTACTTGATCAAATTTAACGGTCAAACTTATCAAAATTGATAGACTTACTATATTTGAACAATTTTGTAATTAACCAGATTTGGGACTCGAAATTCATTTTTATATCACATGAACTTTTGTTAATAATTGAGTGTTAGATTTGAACTTTAACCTTTTGTTTATCATATAATACATATGTATTACCTCCCTGCAAATTATTAGAGGATATCTTGAGGAAGATGCAATTATTTAATGCTTTTAGAATATTATATTACGTACATCATTATTATATTATACTCCCTCCATTCCTAAATATAAGAGCACTTTGACTTTTTTGGAGAATCCTAAGAAAGTAAAATGAACAATTTAATCACAACATATTTTAAATATTATTAGATCATATGTAAGTTCATAAGTCAAATAAACTAGTTTAGTGAAAAATTTTGGGAAAATCAATTTTTAATTACCATATTTTGCTTTCTTAGGATTCTCCAAAAAAGTCAAAGTGCCCTTATATTTAGGAACGGAGGGAGTAGCTACCTTCTATTATACTACCTCCGGTCCTAAATATAGGACCTAGATGACTTTTTTTTGGAGAGATTAAGGTTATGAAATATGTTATTAAATGATGACATATTTAATATATTTTTAGATAATTCATTAGTTTATAGGTAAAATAAACTAGTTTAAGGGAAAATTAGGTAAATCAATTTATAATTAACTTATTTTTTGTTTTTTTAGAATTTTTCAAAAAAGTCATTTAGGTCTTATATTTAAGATTGGAGGGAGTATTAAATGATCCCTTGCTTGTCTTGTCGCCAAATTTAAAATACGAATTGATTGAGTTCTAATCTGATTTTGACTTTCAATTGTCAAAACCTACAGAGTACTTGAAGCTTCCACGTTGCTTCTTCCTATGTTAATAATTCTACTTAAATACCTACCTCCTCTAGTTTTATATAACGAATTTTTTTTGGACAGAGAGTTTTATATAACGTATTCAAACAACATGATTGAAAAAATCCCGCCCCATATGTAAAAGCAATTATTATATGCAGAATCAAAGGATCTTCGGGTTTTATGCTTAGCTATTTACTAAATTTTCTAATATCAAACATTATAAAAGAAATGGACATAAAATCTATAATAGTACTACGATGACGATCAGATCATACACTCAACCCATCAATAAACAATAGTGAATACAAATCACAGAACACAACAATGAGGCTCACACTACATAAACAAAGTAATAATTAGTGTGTGTGAGAAAGAGAGAAAATAATGTATGTGACAAGACCTCGATCCCTGTTCAAAAGGGATCCTGCCTGAAGCTCTTTCACAACACCCAGAGGGACCAAATTTAGGGTTTTTAGTACTCCAAGATGAAGAGTCGGAGTCATATGGTTGTTTTGGTTGGTGGAAGAAGGGCATCAGCAACTTGCCATTCCCACAGAACAAGAACTTAACTATTTGTTATGAAGTGCACGCTGAACCTGTTTATATGGTTTTAATAGATCGAATTATGTTCATTCCTGTTCTTAATCAGCCTTTGTCTTCTAATCTCTACTATGTCATACGAAGGAAAGGGAAGCATCAAGGGTATGTTTAAATTACTTTTTCATATTTAGTTTTCAATTTGGCAATTCATTATTGGGAAAATGGTATAGATAAAAATCTTCAAATTCTATATTAGAAGTTTTCACCCGTGAGTAACAATATTCCAAACTGTGAATCAGCCATCTACGAGTTTTAAATTCAAAAGGTATTTATGTCTCATTTCCTCTTAATTATAACATCATTTATATCTCAAAGATTTTGATGTTATAATGCAGAAGGGTAAGGGAATAAAAGAGGATATATGAGAATTAGAGATAAAAGGATAGAAAAAGAAGAGAAAGAGGAGAGTGTAGAATAAAAGGGAGAGAGAAGAGAATTTAGAAGAGAAGAGAGAGTAAACATATAGAAACTTAATATTATATTATTTAAATCATAAGTGTCAAGGTAAATAGTTGAGAAGTTATATATAAATCTAAGCCTAAACTTATTAGTTGAATATAGAACATTCTAGATATGTAAATCATGCTAACTTCAATAGAAAAATTAAATGGCAATAAAAATAAACGTTAATATTCTGTAAATCGAATCACAATAAAACTAGGGCATTTTAGAAATGGGCAAAAGAGCTGATCTAACAACTAACTATTTTACTTTGGGCAAAAATAATAAATGACTGTTTCGCGGTGCAAAAATAATAACTAATTTTGTGACTCGGTGCAAATGTAACAAAACCGGTGACGGTGGGCTATCTTCCGTTCGATTTTTGTGAGGCAAATTTAAACGGCGTTAAGCCCACCGTCACCGGTTTCGTTACATTTGCACCAGGTCACAACGTTATTTATTATTTTTGCACCGCTAAACAGTCATTTATTATTTTTGCCCAAAGTAAAATAGTTAGCTGTTAGATCAGCGCTTTTGCCCTTTAGAAATTAATAGAAAATTACAATAAAAACTGATTCCAATAACATAATCTTCAAATTTATTGGGAAACTCCCTAATTCTTTTTGTGATTCTCATCATGTGCAGTGAAGCATGCAATTCTTCAAAGGAAGAAGACTTGCGCTCATTTTTGTGCTTAAATTATGATCAAGACATCAAACCAAGACCTCTAAATCCCTTTAGTGAATATCAACTATTCGAGATTAAGAAAAAACGTCGTGCATTCCGAGCCAAATCTGTTGCATCAGATGGGTTTCCTCCTCTCTTTTTGAGGAGACCAGGTTGGACACTGTGCACTAGAACACCCCACCATTATTGTCTCACTGAAGCCCAAGGTGTAAACCCTGCCTTGCGAGCCAAAGTACCGCCTTTCACATTCTCATCAGCCTTGGATTGCTCCTCTGAGCCAGTGGTGGTTGGAAAATGGTATTGTCCTTTTATGTTTGTAAAGGAAGAAGGGGTGAGTTTGAAAGTGCAAATGAAGAGGTCAGTTTTCTATGAAGTAACACTTGAAAGAAGGTGGGACAAAATTTTCTCTAAGAAAAATGATGGAAATAGTGTTGAAGTGTTTGTGAATGTTGTGGTGAAAACTCAAGTTGCAAGTTTGGGTGATGGGAGAGAGGCTTATTGGGAAGAAGGAAAAGTTGGTGAAGAGTATGTGATGTGGTTTAAGAGCTTGGAGACAGGAGAGAGGAAAGTAGGGTTGAGTATGGCCACAATGGAGAGAATGAGATGGGAGGAAGAGAGGGCTGGTTGGGTGGGAAGGAATGAGAAGACATTTGAAAGAGTGGAAAGTTTTATTGGAAAGAGTGATGAGTGGGAAAATTTTGAGTTTTATGTTAAGGTTGAAAGTTTTTTGTTGAGGAGGATGGATAGAAGTGTGATGTTAACTTATGATTTCAGGCACACAAATCATGTAGAATGTATATGGAAGTGATTATTTGAATTTTTTCCCAAGTCGCCTTATGTGATATGTGTTCATTAATTTTGTTATAAAATGTTGTGTGTTGAAGAAAATTACAAACATTTTTGTTTAAAAATATAATTATATCTAGCCAGTACATAAAAATATAATTATTTTGATGCTAAACTTAACTAATTTTTTTATTATCATTAAAATTCACAAATGATGAAGAAAACTTGATTTTCCCTCATTGATTCGTATAAAACCTCTAACATTGACTACTAAAAAAACGACCCAAAAATATTTCCTGTTCATCAAAACAGGAAGTTTTTATCACACCACACACTTGGGTCAAATTTTGTTGTCAAAAGTTTATTTCGTCAAACTAAAAATCACCAACTAAATAAAGAAACATGCAAGCCAAATTTTATAGCTGCCATTGCAATGTTGATTGATAATTCATGAATTGAACAACTTGAAGTGCATATTTTGCACCCCGTGAGGAGAGAGGAGAGGATCGACTTATTTGGAGACCATCTTCGGATGGCCGTTTTACTGTTAACTCTGCCTATCGTTTCCTTTTTGCAGGTATCCACCGAAGTGAAGAGCCAATTTGGAGAGCAATATGGAGATGGGCGGTTCCTGAGAAGATCAAAACCTTTATGTGGACTTTCGCTCATGGGAGAAGCCATACATGTCAACTTCGCCAGGAGAGGGGCGTTGATCCTTCCAGCCAGTGCCCCTTCGGATGTCAACAAGTGGAAAGCTCAATGCATCTTATTAGGGATTGTGTTAACGCCAAGGACCGTTGGAAAGCTGCTCTCTCACATGCTCATTGGGCTAATTTCTTTTCCTTGGATGGCGCTGCCTGGCTTGCTTGGAATCTCAAGCATGAAGCTGGACAACACCATACCAAGAGAGTTGCTTGGCCTACCCTCTTTGGGTACCTATGTTGGGATATCTGGACCTCTAGATGCAAGAGGGTATTCGAAACCGAGCACACTGGACCACAGAAGAACCACATGGATACCCTATTCAGAGCGAGCTGGGATATCGACCTTCAAGCTAAATTTAAGTTCTATAAACAGGACACCAGCACGGGAGTCCTGTGTCAAGAGCAGAGGGCGGATTTCACCAAACTTGAGACCGATGGCTCGGTCCTGAGCACTGGTAGCAGCAGCTGCGGAGGTCTACTCAGAGACAACTTGGGTGCTTGGAAGGGCGGATTCACATGTAGACTTACCACAGTTCCTCCTACTATTGCGGAGCTGCTCGGGGTCATCCATGGCCTCCACATGTGCTGGGCAACAAACCAGCGGAAGGTGGAACTTTGCACTGACTCCACAGAAGTGATAAATTTATTGCTGAGGGGATGCACAAGTGACCACCCCGTCCGCGAGCTTGTGGATGAAGCGCGTAACCTGCTCATGAGGAGCTGGGATATTCTCATTAGACAGATCCCACGTGAAACTAATGGACAAGCAGACCAACTAGCTAAATTGGGACACAACATAGATGAACACTTCTTATATTTTGAAGAACCACCTGATGCGTTAAGCCCTTTGTAGTACTAGGAAATTTAAACGTAGGACAACTCTAGCTTTCGTAATGTAGTCTTTCATTTGTACTTTGCTTTCTATCGATATATATAGTATCCAGTTTCTCTCAAAAAAAAGTGCATATTTTGGGTTGAAACTAGTGGAATAATTGTGTACAAAATTTCATTATGGACTGATTGATTACATATGTGCACTTAAGTGGGGAAATAAGGGATTAAGTGTGGTTGATATAGGTTTAATTTTGTAATTCCAGATCTGCCTCTTTAACTTCACAAGTTACACTTCTATTTACAACAATCCAAGATGTCATTTTTAAATGATATTAAATTTTACTCTTATTAATTAATTCACACTTCAATAAGCATGCCCTATTAGTAATAGCTCACATACATTTAACCATACATTCTACCTCATTCAGCCAATCAGTGAAAACAGAAGAACCTCATTTCTATGTTCAACTTAGTTTCTCAAGTCTTACCACTAAATTATGGCAAATCCAAATCAGAATTCTTTCCCTTCCAAACACGTTTTAAATGACTCCACAAGCAGAATTTATAACTAAAACACATGTTCGGCTGTGAAACTAAAGGAGAATAGGAATTACTGTAACTTCTATGTAGAAACATTTTTTTTTTTGCCGAACTATGTAGAAACTATTCATACTACTCTAACAATGTTAAATACTAGCATTTTATTCTACTGGATGCTTCTTAAAATCAGAATTAAATAAGAACCCACAAAATTAATGAAATAGTGAGAGTCAGAGAATCAAAAGATGTTGTCAAATAAATACTGGCTGCACAGTAGGAATCAATCAATTTAAAAGATTTATAGCTTCCCTTTAAAGTCTAGAATCCTAATTTTTAATTACTCAAGTGTTTGTATTTCAATACAACTATAAACATAAAGAAGCCCCAAAACTACACAATCCTGCAGCTCAAGTTCGATCAAACACATACACTAATCTGTCAAAACTGAACTTTTTTACTGCACAATGGAAACACACTATAATGTAGAGATTAATATTCCTACATCGAAAATCTAGCAGCCAATCTATCATCTCTACAAACTTTGCATTCCAGCCTTACCTTAATTATAATTCAAACACTCAAATCCTCACGCCATTATTTCGGCCAAATGCAGAGAAAATAGCACAAGAGTTTCTTTATTACAAACATGCATTGAACCAACAATAGATCTTTTGCATTAATGTATCATATTTTAGTTACAATTGGAATTATTCCCCTTCCAAGCCCCATTCGCCTTATTGCAACTAAGAGTAATGATTAATTTCCAAGTTCACATACAAGCATCTAAATTGCTCCATTAAAATGTACCAGTCAATGTAATAAAAAAAATGTACCAGCAGTCATTAACAATTATATCAACATCCAATGAAAGCAAACAGTTCCACCCCATTAAACAAATCAGTTAAAACAGAGGTAGAAACAAAAATCTCCAAATTAACATGCAAATGTTAAAACATACACTATCACAGCTATTGCAGTGAAAAGGTACATTAATTATAATACATTTGAAATCACAGAAATGTTCCCTATTATACTCGAGTGGCTAGCTGAACATTTAAGAAACTATATGTGCCATTTCAATCAACTTAAACAGAACACCCAACAAACCATCAAAAAACTTCATTCACCCCCAAACAGAACTCACAAAAGAAAAATAACAACATGAAATTCACAAACTTTATTCAAAGTCCACATGCAAAGCAATCTTATGCTTCCTCAACCTTCCTCCGTAACCCAACAAATGCGGAAATTTTAACCACATAGAAAGATAGGAAGGAAACTTCAGAATTTCATAGAATCAACATACATCAAATATACTCTGCTCAAATCTAAACCTTGAACTCAATTCCATTGAGTTTTCACGTACTCAACCCATGAACCCAATCAGATCACTCAAATGAGAACAAGAGAGAGAAGAGTAAAAGAGTGAGCATGCGTGTGTTTAAGGAAGAGAGGGGTATTTGGATCATTATCCTTTTGTTATATGATCATTCTGCTCTCATATAACTTTAAATGATAATTTCACCCCTCTCTATAATTTTTTTTTCTAATTATTTTCTTCACCCAAAACTAACTTGCTAACACAATTTCCCTTAATTTCTTCTGTAAAAATAATAACTTAATAATGACACTCTTCCTTCCTATTGAATTATTTATATTCACTATTTGAAATTTCTAGGGTGTTACACCTTACCTCATAATAATTTTCGTACTAGTTTATGCAACATAAGTTTTATATTATTTTTTTTAAATTTACTACATCGTGTCATTGTGGCGCGACATAAGAATGTCTTTTTTTTAAAAAAAAATTGAACTATATGTCGCGGTTCTTAGGGCAACATAAGTGTGATAGAATTTGTTTAATAAAAAAAGGCTTTGCATGTCGAGCTCTATAATGCTAGTGTCGCATTTTTCAATGGGGCGACAAAAGTGTTTGTTTTAGCCATTTATATTGTTGTTCATCAACACGCAATACACACCTAGATGTCGTGGTTAAGCCCGTAACAATACATGATTTCCATTCACAACAATGGTGATTTTTCCTTGTAATGTAAGAATACAAAGCAAAATTATAAATATGAAGCAAAAAAAAAAAAAGAATACAGAGCAAAATATTCAATCCACTTCATTTCACAGTCGGCAAAAAGAAAAACAAGTTCCTTTAGCTTAAAAGTAAGTGGCAAAAAATAAATAAATAAAAGTCAATTTGTCAGTTATGTTGATGGCGTGTAATTTTAATATGTAAAGGTCACTTCTACCTTTTATTTTAATTTTTATTATCCTAAGGTCACTAGAATATTTATGAGTTAAATTAAACTTAACCTAAGGTCACTTTAAATGAACCAGATAGGATTAATCTAATACACATTTTCCATCTCCAATGAATAGTTGTTCAACTTCTAGGTTAATTATTGCAAAGATGTATATATAAGTAGGATAGGAAGGATGGAGGGAGTATAAACTGAATAAATAAAAATAAGACACACACACTCACACAAACACATATCATATCTGGTCTGAACAGGGTCCGGATTCTCTCAGAATCCGGACTCTCAGAATCTCTACAAATCCCTTCATGTTGGGTTTTATTTTGACCATTAAAATTTATATGAGAGCTCATAATTTGCCACTTGTATTATTAAAAATAAAAAAATTATATTAGAATATAAAAAAATGAAATTTTATTTTTTTTTATTTTTGAAAACTTTTTTGGCATAAAAATTTCAACTATCTAGACCTATTTCATTTCAATAAAAGGACCTATAAGAGATACAGACTTATCGAGTTAACTGTAAAATTATTTTACAGTTAACTGGATAAATCTGTATCTCTTAAAAGTCCTTCTGTTCAAATGAAATAGGTCCAGATAGTTGAAATTGATAGGTCTAGATAGTTGAAAGTTTTATTTAAAAAGTTTTCAGAATTAAAAAAAATAAATTTTTTCATTTATCTTTTATTGATCCTGCAGAAGTTGGAAAGGGAGAAAGGGGAATTTGATGACATGGTGCATTGTGAGCCTTCAGATTTCATATTGAATGGTGTGGATTGAGAGCTTCTGAGGGATGGGGAGAGGCACGCCGCTGAGAGTATCTGCATCCGTCTGAACACGTTTGAAGGGTTCGAGCAAACTGACAATTGCCATAAACGTTGTCATGTCAAATTAGCATTCTAGCTAGTTATGACCAACTTCTAGCTTTCTGACCACCTCAGTGGCGTTGAATATTATAATACGCTGACACATAGCTTATATACGTGTACACGTACACACACATTTTCTTACACGCAAATCTTATTTGAATATTCTTTTATGATTAGTTAAACTGCTAAAACTTTTCATTAAATAAATAAAAGCTTTATAAATGACACACACACATCTACCTAAAAACAGTCAAAGCTCAGAAATCCACTTAAATTGAGAAATGTCATATTTCGTGTAATCACATTAGGAGAGTTACGTTCGACGAAACTTACATGCAATCAACGTAATTTTGAGTCAAATTGACATTCTAGTCATTAAATACAACCAGAAATCCTAATTTTCCGAACCACCTGGCATTGGCGTTGAATTATCATGATATATTTATGTTTAGATCAGAGTGCATATATACACATATATTTCCTACTACCTCCGTTCCTAAATATAAGAATTAGTTGACTTTTTTTTGGAGAGATTAAGGTTACAAAATAGGTTCTTAAATTACGACATACTTGATATATTTTTAGATTATCCATTAGTTTATATATAAAATAAACTATTCTAAGTGAAACAATTAGTTAAATCAATTTATAATTAACTTATTTTTCTTTTTTAGGATTTTCCAAAAAAAATCAATTATGTCTTATATTTATGGCCGGAGGAGTATTTTATCTATTTAGAATATTCAAATTATGACTAATCCAGTTGAACTACATATACTTTTCAACAACTTAATGTCACTCGCGATGATTATATTTATATATATATTCCTAAATAAAAATTCAAAACTGAGGAACTAAATGTTCGTAAATATAGAAATATGTACGTGACAAGGCGTCTTTCTGAGTACTTGAAAGATAATGAAGCTTTATCTGTTAAACCATCGGAGGGTCCAAACTCAGGCATTCTGGTGATCTCCGATGAAGAAGCAGAGAATGGCTTTGGTTTACGAAGAGACGACAGAATAAGGAACCTTCCTTTGCCTCAGAATAAGGACTTGACTGTTTTCGCTTCTGATGAATCCACCAACCGAGTCATGTTCATCCCTGTTCTCAACCAACCATTGAGTGCCAATCGCTACTATGTCATCTTCACACAAGGATGGGAAGAAGGGTACGAATGAACCAACCATTTCTCTCCCTCGCTCTCTATATATTGAATTGTGGTGGTGAAATTGATTTTGGATGTTTCGGTAGCTAGAATATATATTAAGTCATTCTTCGTGTGTCCTAAATATATGATGATGGCATATAATTAACTTTAATATATATCAAAATAATTTAAGTTAATTATTATATAAGAAGGTGTAATTGGTTTATTTAAAGTATTTTTTCTAATTATTTGCATTAAAAACTATTCCTTTTTCAGAAAAAAAAAATCCTCAATTTGCATAATCAATAGGAATAGTAGTTTATGGGAAAAATAAATATTTGAATTGAGAGTGAATTGAGATATTATTATATTTAGTGTCAAAATATAAAGCCTTTAGTTTGTCTAACTTTTATATTTTGGGCTAGAGACGATATGATAGATAAAGCCTTTAAAGCGGACCAAACTTGTTGAGCCCACCATTTAGGTCTAAAACAGAAGCCCGTGAATGGCCAAGGACGAAAAGGACTAGCCTTGTAGGGGCGAGGCGAGGGTGAGCCGGATATAGCTTTATATTAGCCATTTTTCCACATTAATAGTTAATGATATGTTGCAAATCTTTAAGTACTTTTAACTTTTAAATATTCTATTTCATAAGATGATTTGATTTATTTCCTTGTAAACAATAGTTTATTCATTATTTACATTTTAAACAGTGATTTGATTTAGTTATGTGTTAAAATTTTTAAACTATGTATATATTTGATAAGACACTATTCTTATTATTAATTGTGCATTTAGTGCTTTATGTGATTACATCAACAACAAAATATATGCATAAACACAGAATATATTTAGTGCTAAAGAGTCATGTATGCCTAATGACTTCAATTGATTTTGGGGCATACATAGAATTTCATTGCCTAATCAAATTGCTCATATAAACTAGCTTTAGCAGTGGTCTTGAATCCGATCACAATTAACTAGCCTGTGAATTTTATTGCTTAACTTAATATTCATATATTTTATGTATATTATGAAATTACCAAAATACCCTTGAGCTGGATCTATCATATAATCTACACACACATTTACGTGCTGGAATTAAAAAGTATCAAGGATATATAGTACGAAGTTATGATTAATTAAGATGTTGATAATAATTTGTAGGAAAGCAGCGACGAGCTCGAAGGAAAATGATAAGATAACATGTTGTTGGAGAAGTTTTATTCAAGATGCAATACCATGTGCTTTAGATCCTTTCAATGTTTATCAGCAATTTGAGATGATAAAGAAGCCTCGTGATAGGTTTGAAGCCCAGTCTGTTGCTGCAGATGGATTCCCTCCCATATTCCTTAGAGGTGAATGGAGGCTATGCAACAATATTCCTCATCACCATTTGAGTGAAGAAGCTGTTGGCATTGATTCTTCCTTACGATCTCAGTTACCAGACTTTGATTTTTCCTCACATCTTGATCGTTCTCAGCAACTAATTGTTGGAAAATGGTATGCTGTTAAACATCATATATTTCTAGAATTAATTATGTTTTGAAAATTATACAGTGATACAATATAGGTGACTTTTAATATGTTGTTGCATGTGGCTTGTAAATAGTTATTTTTGCAATGAGACCGAACCCATATTTTGAGAGTTCCATGACTGTAACGTGTCCTATTTATCAGTCCAATTTTATTTATAAGTCTGCTTTGGGCAAAACTTTTGTTCCATATTTTATCAGTATATTTTGGGAGAAATTAATGTTACTTTTCCAATTCACCGCGATGTGTTGGGAATAGAAAAGATGAAAGAGAAGAATAATGGTGATTATTGTGTAAAGAGAGTTTATAAAATAGTACTATTTTAACATTCAATTTTACTAAAGGGTAAATAGGAAAGATTCATCAAATTTGTACTTATTTAATGGGATAACTATCACTCATTGATATGTGATAAAGTAGTTAAAAAGGACCTATGAATATGAATAGAGTGGTGTATTCTTATATATATATATATATATATATATATATATATATATATATATATATATATATATATATCTCGGCTTTCACCAAAATAGGTTTAATGCCGGTGTTCTAAATTCATCATTTGATACATCAATTTATTTAGTTCCTTTTGAATTACAGGTACTGTCCTGCCATGTTGGTGGAAGAATACGGAATAAAGAAATCGTCAAAAAACATGAGCAATAAATCAATGTTCTACGAGATGACACTTGAGCAAAGATGGGAGAAGGTATTTACCAAGGAAAACGTTGAAAACACTTCCAAAAAGAAAATAACTATGGAAGTTGAGATCGTTAAAACAGAATCTCCAAAGATCATAGGAACAAAGGATGCTTCATGTAGCGACAAAGATGTAAGTGAAACTGGTATAATGTGGTTTACGAGTCACGATGAAGCTAGTGATAGTAATAAGAAGAAGAAGAAGAATAAACAAGAGAAAGTAGGATTGAACATGGCCATTATTGAGAGAATGAAATGGGAACAAGAAAGAGTTGGATGGGTTGGTGGGAATCAAAAGATACAACGAGTAGTGGAAGATCTTGAAGATGATCATAATAGTTGTGTCATGATGTGGAGAAGATTTGAGTGTTATATGCTTGTGGAGAGTTTCGTGTTGAAGACTATGGAGGCAAGCTTGGTGATAACTTTTGATTACAAGCACGCTCACCAAATTAGGTACAAGTGGGACTGAAAAATTACATTATTCTTCAGCTTCTATTCCCAGATAGCTTGCCTATTTCTCCCTGATTTCTTTTAATAATTTTAGTTCTGATATTGTTATATAAGTTCTAAAATTCAGATTTCAAACCCATATTCCTGTGAAGTACGTTTTGTTGTAAGGATCAATGTATAATGTTTAATAACTTTTTAAAAGAGACGTACGGTTCCAACAGTATTATAGTGCGGTCAATTAAACCAGAATTGGCTATCGTGACACTTTGAATAATAAACTTGTTATGTTATTGTCGTTGAGATTTTAGAAAGCTTGTTCCTTTCATTTAATTAATCAAGTAATTTTATCTAGATCAAAATAATTTTAAACTTTTGAGGGAGTAGATGTATTTGTTGTAAATATTCCCTTTTATTATTAGATGTTTATTAACGGGTAAGTGTGCAAAAACGGGTTCAAACTATTACGCCAGGAGCACGTAGAGGTAACAAGTATTAACAAGTATTTTCGGCTCAATTCTGGGACTGAAGAATAAATATTGGTGCAATATAGGGAACGTCGTTTAGTTTGACCGACGTTGACCGTTAAAAGCTGATGTGGCGAGGGAAATAAATTTTTTTGGTGACGTGGCGTGCTTATGTGACAATTATTTTTCTGAGTGTATGGGGCCCACACCGGTGCTAATGTGTATCGACATAGTAACTCGCTAATGCATATTGACATTGTAGCTTGCGTTATAATTCGCTTGATTGACATCCTAATAACTTGTACCAATGTCATTTTTGTTGTGTTTGCTCCCCACGCTTTGTGCGGGGGGAATCTCGCTAGTTTTTATATAAGACAAAGGCTCCATGCGAGAAACCAAGAAAGAAAAATGAATAAAATATGTGAATGTGTGTACCCTACAGATCAAAGTACTTCTCGAGCCAGATAGATAAAAGATTGAGCATGTAGACCGTATAGAACAAAGTTTCTCATATGAACACATACATATATTCGAACGAAAAGTTGAGACACTAGACAAACCAAACCCTTGCTCTACAAAATGCAAATAGCTTCTTGGAACTCAAGAGGTCTTGCTCAAAATACACAGTTCTTGCCATTCCGTTTGTCAGAAAGTGATTTGGGCGAATTGCTCGGCTGTGTGTTTTGAGCTGAGAGGAGATGAAGAACAAAGTGATTTGGGTTTCCTCTCCTTTGATATGTCAAATCGATTTGGGCTAATCAATCTGTCGGGCTGTGTATGATTATTTGATTTCGGTTTTTAGGTTTTGGGGAGATGAAGAAGAAAACGATCGAATAGAAAATGGGAGGGGAAGAGGTGAGTATGTCAGTGTGTGAGTATGCCTTAGTATGCCTTAGTCTTTGTGGTTGTGCGTGTGACCGATTTTTTTATAATAAAATATGTAAAAATCAAATAGTGAATTTCAGTCGATTTTTTTATGTAAACACGAAGCATTAACCGATTACTGAATAAAGTGAAATAAAGTGAAATTTAAAGGGTGAAGGGGCAAAACTAGCCACCTTAATTTTCCAAATGGACAATTTTGGCACCTGTAAATTGGATGGTGCAAAACTGGACATTTTAAAGCAAAATGAGGCAAATTTAGCCACGCCGTTAAGTTGAAGCTAGAGGTTAATGAAGGTGGGCCCCACGCCAACACTCACGTCTGTTAGCTTCAACTCAATGGTGTGGCTAAATTTGTCCCATTTTGCTTTAGAATGTCTAGTTTTGCACCATCCAATTTACGGGTGCCAAAATTGTCCATTTGGAAAATTACGGTGGTTAGTTTTGCCCCTTCGCCCAAATTTAAAACCTAATTGGGAATGAAAAACGAAAAACCTTGCTTAGGTTCAGTTTGATTTTTCGTGTTTCAGTTTGATTTGCTCACCCCTAGATAGAATTGGTTAGGAGGATTAGATTAATTTAAGTTTAGAACAAGTGTGCAAGCTAAGAGATAGGGTTGATTTGTTCAAATTCAAGTAAAAACATTAAAAATGAAGGTTTTAGCTTTTACCAAAGTCATTACTAACTCACAGAGAACTTGAAATTGGGTTCACTTTTTGTGTGTTTGACGACAAATGAGGGGCTTTTCTGCAATATTTGGAGAGATATGGGTCCTTCTTGTAATTTTCACAATTTATCTTAAGACTTTTAGTTTGACTTTTTATTGAACTTTCATATTCTTGCCCAAATTTCACCCGTTTTCAACTTCCCACAATATTACCTCAAATAATATGAACAGCTCAGTATAATCAATTAAATCAGGAGTAATCATAACAACATTCCAAAATATGCTTTTTAGTTTTTAACACTAAGTGCATATAACTAATCTAGAACCTAAATTCTTTAGTAGATATCCAAAAATTCCAAAATAACATGATTTAAAACCTATGAAATATGTGCAAATTCTGGGATTTTTGAGGAACCTACAATAAAAACTAAATATAGTGTATCAATTGTCCTAAAAATTCATTTCAATATTTCAGGCTAAATTTGATAATTTTACCCTCTTTATAGGGATGTCCATGTCTTCCTCATCTCGGCCTTCCTATCCCCATCCTGAAAAGTTTAAGATGAGAATTTCTTAAACTTTAGGAAAGTTTAAGTTATCATGTGTAGTTCCACCTTTACGCAGGCCATTTGAATATTATTATATTCTATCATAAAATAATTGAATATTTTCTATTATTCTTGGAATATGCTTACCGCGGGTTGTCTTCACAGATATATGCCAATTGTTAGCATTGTAATCATCTTTGCCCACACAAGTACTCCCTACGTTATCTACTATAAAAAAAGCCAAGGATTTACAGACTGATCGGCTAATCAATTGATACCATGTATGTAACAAGGCCTCTTT
Source organism: Mimosa pudica (assembly GCA_029929735.1). NCBI lineage: Eukaryota > Viridiplantae > Streptophyta > Magnoliopsida > Fabales > Fabaceae > Mimosa > Mimosa pudica. The sequence continues at coordinate 7,137,791 of JAKELP010000035.1, forward strand.
CTCTATACTTACAGGATGAGCTTGCCTTGACTCTTCCACCTCCAGAGCGTAACTCTGGTTATCTTGTAATCTACGATGAAGAAGCTGAGTCTCTCTTGCGTTTGGGTAGAGATAGATACAGAATGAGGCGTCTACCTTTCTTTCAAAACAAGGACTTCACTGTTGATGCCTATTCCGATGATGAACACCAAAAAGTCCTCTTCATTCCAGTTTTGAATCAGCCATTGTCTAACAATAGCTACTATGTGATGTTGAGAGACTGGTTGAAGAGAGGGTAATGTTAATGAAATCTCCTCAATTATTTGATTTATTTTCTGTGTTTGATATAATTGATGAAACCGGGTTCATTAATTCCCTTATTCAGTGTCGCTTAACTTTGAATTTATTTTAGAAACTTCTAATTGAGTGATATGGTCTCCAAATATGATGATCATGGTAATCAAGTCTCTAATACTCTTTGTAATACCTTAATTTTCTATTTTTTATTTGTATATAGATGAGAGATATTTTGACAGTTTGCTATAGTTATGACTTATGATGCTTAAGTTTTGTAATTTCCATGACTTTTAAAAAGAAAAAAAATATAAACTGTACAATTTCACGGTGTTTTGTTCAAAATAATATATATATATATATATATATATATATATAATTATAGAAACACTGTTTTGCAATGCTTTTTACTGAAAATATTTTATGAAATACTATCATAGGCTAAATTTAATAAAAAATATATAAATTTTATGGGTGTTTTGTTTTGAAATGTTTTTTTTATCAAAATGTTTTGAAATGCTTGAGGGATATGAAATACTAAAATGTTTCTCATTTATATATATAATAAGCTAATTGGAAAGAGCGTTACATCCTGTAACTTCCATATATATGGGGTATTTATTAATTTAAGAGTTGGAGCAATACATGCCTCAAACCATTGAAATGTATGACAAATTCCAAAATGTTTTTTTTTTGGGTATAAAAGATGTTTTCTATATATAATCATTCCGCCGTTTCAAAATATAAGGGGTCTTGTAATATAAAGTAGGATTATTATTATTCTTAACCTCTTGAAAAATGCTAAAAATGATTATTATAGTTTGGAAATGAGCCTTTAATTACAATTTTAGTAAATGGTGGGTAAAATTGGAGCATACAAATACTATTAAACTAATGTACCTAATATTTAATATAAGAATTAGATGAGGGGATTGGATTTGATGATCCAAAATATAAGAGCAAAAATGATAGTATCTCTAATATTTTTTTTCTTTTCCCAAATATAATTATTAACTCATGAGCTAATATGTAATCAAGTTTATTTATGATTTATGAATATATTAGGGAGAGTTAAAAAACTCATTTATTATTAAATAATTTATTCTATTTTCTTAATCTTCCATAAATTAGTTTGTAATTCTCGTTTTCGGAGACACACCTCGATTTTTAATCGCATAATAACTACCAGTACACTGGTATGAATAACACAAATGAAAAAAAAATCATTGTATCGTATATAGGGGTGCTTGTGCACGTAGGGGTGTCCATCATATCCTGTTTCCGGGGGTCCCGTCCCATTCTCGGGCAAACGGGACCGGGAATTTCCCTTCCCGAACAAAGGCGGGAAATTTCCCGTTGGTCAGGAATAGGAAATCTCCGGGAATGGGACGGGATCCGGGATAGACCCCGGGAATCCCGTTCCCGTCCCGGATTTTAATATTGTCACTCTTTTTTAATTTTTTAATAAAAAATAAGGGTGTTTACTGTTTAGGCCCAATTGTAAATATTGCATGTTGGATTCTAATTGCTTCTGAAATTTTTTTTGTTGTGTTCTTTTCTAAAATTTATTTTCATTTAACCAATTTAAAAGAACTAATTGCTTGTTGGGTTTTCTGAAATCTGTTTCGTTCTCATCTGCATGGTGGAAAAGATTTGTAATCTTGTTTTGTAATCCTTGTGGGTTAGTTTTGCTTTAATGGAAATAAAAGGTGTGTGTGTGTATGTCAGTAAGTGTATAAGGGAAAATATGATGATGTTGGAAAATATTAGTAGAGCAAGGGGAAGAAAAGTTAAAGGATATAAGGGAAGTGAAAGGGACAAATGCGGGAATGATTTGTAATCTTGTAAATGTATGACAATACTATAGTATATGAAAGAGTTGTCAATGTATGACAAATCTTTACCACATTTTAATCCTATTAAATATGGGAATGATTTGTAATCTTGTAATCTTAGTAATCTTATTTTGTAATTTTTGTGGGTTAGTTTTGTTTTAATGGTAATAAAATATTTGTGTATGTTAGTATGTGTATATTTTATTTTTATGTCTCATTTGTTTCTTCCCAACTTCATAATATGCGGGAACGAGAAATCCCGTTTTTATTCCCGTTCCCGCATATTTCCCGCACATACGGGAAATATGCGGGAACGAGAAAGGGAACGGGAAAGCCGATTCCCGTTCCCGCACCCGGGTTTGGACACCCCTATGTGCACGTGTCTCTATTTTTTGAACTGAGTGCATGTGTCTCTGATTGATCAATATATGATGCTTTGTGCAGGCTCTCAGTCACAAGCTCAAAAGAAGATGATGTAGTCCCTTGTTGCGGTGGACGTTGCATTCAAGATGCTCACCCTCAACCTTTGAATCCTTACAACATTTATCAACAATTTGAGATAATTCAGAAGCCTCGTGATCGCTTCCAAGCAAAGTCCATAGCCCCGGATGGAATCCCTCCCAAATTCTTGAGAGAACAATGGAAGCCTTTCATCGCAATGAATACTGATCGCCACCCTTTACATGAAGCTTTTTGGGCTTAATTCTTCCTTACGTGCTCAATTACCACATTTCAACTTTGAATCCTCTCATGATCATTCTGAACCAATCGTTGTTGGAAAATGGTAAGTTTAGAACATGATGCATCAAGGAAAGGCGATGAAATATTGGATAGTAGTAAATTAAAGGTTTTAGATACATTTATTTTTATTAGAGAAGATTTAGAACTATTTTTTAATTTTTTTTAAAATTTTAATCTTTCTTGTATAGAAAAAGTGTGAAGTGTTTAGTTTTAAAGCAAATGATAGGAAATGAGTTTGACGATGCTCTGGTAACTCAAATGTCATTGATGATTGGTTAATCGAAAATTCATGCAATTTGTGCCCAAATTGCCCTTAAGTAGTATGAATCCCAACAAAGTATGCAAGAGTTAGAATTTAGTGCTAATTAGGTACAATTATCCTAAGAACGTGCAATAATCCAATCAGTTTTGATCATGAAAAATATGCAAAAGTTCGATAATTAGGTATATATATATAAAGAAATTAGGGCAAAGGGGCAAAAATAGCCACCGTAATTGCCAAAATGGACAACTTTGACACCCGTAATTTCGAGGGTGCAAAACCGTACACCATAAACCAAAATGGGGCAAATTTAGTCATCTTAAAAATAGGAGTTAAGTTTGACCGTTAAGTGAATTGGAATGCTGATATGGCAAATGACGTGACACTGTGAGACATGACGTGGCACCCTAATGCTGATTTGTCTATGACATGGAAAAATGCCCACTCCCCCCCTCGGACCCCACCCCCACCCCCAGCCTCCTCCCCTGCCCCCCACCCTCAGCCTCCCTCCTCGGCCCCCACCCTCCCCCCTCCACCATCGGCCCCCCCACCCCCTCCCCCCTCCCCCCTCGGCCCCCCCCCCCACCCCCACCCCTCCTCCCCTCCTCGGCCCCCACCCCCACCCCCAGCCTCCTCCCCTGCCCCCCCCACCCTCAGCCTCCCTCCTCGGCCCCCACCCGCGGTGAGGGAGGAGGGGAGGGGGTGGGGGCCGAGGAGGGAGGGAGGAGGAGGCTGGGGTTGGGAATTTGGTGATGATGGGTGATGTGGCAGGGGTTCCGACGTGTAATCACTTCAGGTGCTGACTGTCCTGCCAAGTCGTTTAATGAATGTGGGCCCCACACCAAAATACACGTCTGTTAACAAGAACTTAACGGCGTGGCTAGATTTGCCCCATTTTGGTTTATGGTGTACGGTTTTGCACCCTCGAAATTACGGGTGCCAAAGTTGTCCATTTTGGCAATTACGGTGGCTATTTTTGCCCCTTTACCCAAGAAATTAAATACGGTAAATGACAAAAACCATTAATTTGAATGGCATTTTTAATGGTAGGGGGATTAAGCGCTAAAACATAAAATGTTAGGGGTACGGACGTATGGTGTTCAGTTTAAACTTTCAAATGTGGGGGGTTTATCTGCAACTGATCATAAATTCATGGTTTTCACTATAATTTAGCCTTGATTTTATGATTATATAACGTTCTACAATTTGATTCATATATAAGATTATGTTAACCCTATAGCGTCTAATATTGAAATAATCCGATCAACTCATCTTACAGGTATTGTCCTTTCATGTTCGTGAAGGATGAAGGGAAGAAGACAACATTCTATGAGATGACACTGGAGCAAAAATGGGTTAGGGTTTATTCAAAGCAAAATGATAACAATACTAAGGAAAAAATTTTGAGGTTGATGTTGAAACAGAAATGGTGAAAATTGCAATGGGAAAGGTTGCTTTTAGGGATGAAAGTGATGTTGTGGCCTCTGGATTTGTCTGGTATTTTAGTCCTGATCAAAGGAAAGAAAAGGTTGTAGGGTTAAGCAAGGTGATTACTGAGAGAATGAAATGGGAACAAGAAAGCGTTGGATGGGTTAGTGGAACTAATGGAATTAAGAAGCTAGTAAAAGTGGAGGAGTTTAAGGGTAGGGGCACTTGGAAGAACTTTTCATGTTATTTGCTTGTCGAGAGTTTTGTTTTGAAGAGAAAGGATAATAGCTTGGTCATTACTTGTGATTTCAATCACACACACCAAGTTAGATGCAAATGGGAGTGACTCTTGTTGCATTGTTATTGTATGCTATACTATTATTTAGGGGTTTTTCCTTCTAATATGCATGATCTCAAATATTACATAGACTTTCAAGTACAAATGATTGGCATCATCATTTGGAAAAAAATATGCCACTAAAATCAATTGCAGTTAAGGTGGCGATCATCAAGTGGCGCAAATTATTTTTTGAATCAGCATTTTAATATGAATGATTACTTATATTAGTGGTTACATAATTGCTACGGATATTAAAAAATTCACAATTTCACTTCCCAGACATTATTTACTTGTTTAAAACAATGAGTTTTGATGATAATTGAGCATAACTTAGGCGTGAACAATGATTTAACTTAGAATAGAAATGCATATGGGATAATATGTTAAAATAACTAAGTCATTCAAAAAATATTGTTCATCAGTAGTACTATTGCTCGATCGGGAGATCTCAACGAATTTGTTAGGGTTAGATGAATTAGTATCCCTAACCAAGTTAGATACTATCTCTTCTAACTCCTAATTAATAAGCACTAACATATTCTAATTCAAATTAATTTAAAAGAGTAATATAATTGAGACCTCAATTACAATATAAATATGTCTCATAACATAAATTGAAATAACTGTCGATCAATTTATCTATACAAATTAAAGTCATGTATGACAAATGGGAATCAAATGAATAAATCAAATTAGAAAATATCTCATGTCTCCATAGATCAAAGAGATCTCTAAGGACTAGTCTAAGTATTTAATAATATAGGCCAAGTCCTAGAATCTACAATGAACAATTCAAAGAATCAAGAGATTAGATAAAATAACTCCACTTTCAACTCGTAGCTCAAGCTTCTTCTACCACTTTAGGGAAACACTATCAGGAGACAGCAGAATGAGGAAAGTCGATGAGAAATTAGGCTTTGTGGCTGCCAAAATTTGAATATTTTCATCCTAGACACGTATTTATAAGATTTGGAAGAGGCCACTTGAACTAAGATATCTAGAAGTAAAGTCTATATAAGATATTTGAAATTAAAATATCAATGCCATATATCAAGGTTCAAATTGCTACCTTTCTTGTCTTCTAAATATTCAGCAATAAAAATATAATAACTAAACATGAATCAAATGTCTTGTCAAACTAACTGTTCCAGTTAATCACTAATTTTGACAAGTTTACCTTTATTTTATGTTACATCTATTTAATGATTTGTGACATTATATAAGCTTATATTAGATCGAAAATGCATTTCAATTAAACAGATTAAAACTTTCATATGAGTACATAAAAGTTAAACTCATACAAATATAGAGTTTTCTCGCAAGGAGAGGGCAGGAGGGAAGGGGATGATTGAACCTTATCTTATTATTATGGCAAAATAAAATATTAAAGCTTTTTGGTCTTCTTGCCAAAACTAAATATCAATTTGGGCAATAGGTTGAAATAAAGTTTCATAATTGTTTTTACAAGAATAAACATCTTTATGTGGGTTAAAGGTAGATAGCTATGATGTCTAGATAATATAATGTCATTTTAACTAATTTAACCAACATCCTTAATTCAATAAATTAAGTAAAAATATACTCCCTCTGGTCCTAAATATAAGACCTAATTGACTTTTTCTAGAAAATTCTTAAAAAAGCAAAATAAGTTAATTATAAATTGATTTACCTAATTTTTTCCCTTAAACTAGTTTATTTTACCTATAAACTAATGGATAATTTAAAAATATATCAAATATGTCATCATAATCTCTCAAAAAAAAGTCAATTAAGTCCTATATTTAAGACTGGAGATAGTAATACATTTAGGCTCTATTCGGTTCGACGAGTGGGGAGGGTAAAGGAGGGGAGAAGTGGGGTTATTTTATAAAAGTAAGGGTGAGACCCTCTAAATTGTCTCTTCACTTTCTATCATAATTTCAATTCATTCCCACCAAAATCATTTTTCCTCTTAAATATGGAGAAAACTATAATGTCCTTTTTACCCAGGAAAAATATAAATTAATTGGGAAAATTAATTAGAGGTCAATAGAAGAAAGAAAATTAAAAATGTTATCAAAAAAAAAAAAGAAAGAAAATTAAATTAAGTTCCCACAAGTTGTAAATCACAACATTTAAGTTTTATAATCTACAATAACTTTTGACCTGTTGATTACAACTCGTGCTATCTAGTCTTAATTATGTTTCTTCAATAGGACCTCTAATTAATTCTCCCAATGAATTATATAACTTTTTTTTACGTGAATTAAATGACCTTTACCTAATGTTTTCTTTTACCGGAATGACCCTCCCAATATAGGATATACTCCCTCCAGTCCTAAATATAAGACTTATTTAAGAGGATGAGTTTGGTCCTAAATATAAGACGTATTTTTAACTTTTACCAACTTTCCCAAAATATCCTTATCAAAGCCTTTTAATAATAGACAAGAGGAGAGGGAGAGTGGAGTCAATGCCCCTAATGGTATACAAGAGAAGACTGAGTGTGGTGTGGAAGGTAGATACTCAAGATATATTAGTAATATCATGTCATTTTATCTAACTTAACTGACATTCTTAATCCAATCAAATTAGATAAATATGTCTTATATTTAGGATCAGAAAGAAGGAGTATTTGCCACTAACCAATAATGGAAGTCCCTCACTCTCTCTTAACCCCTCACCCATATATAAAAACCCTCACCAACTTGAATCCCCGTTGCGTTGCAGTGAGCGACACTTCTTAGAGCAAAGCGGGAAAAAAAAGCATCAAACCAAAACAAAAAAAAAAACTTTACAAATTGAGGAATCCAACCTTTAAATTCTAGGGTTTCCTTTCATTTCATTTCATTTTCTCTGTTTCCATTAATGGCCAACGTCGTTGATCAAGATCAGCATTGGTTGCTCAATTGTTTGTCCGCCACACTAGATCCCAACCACGATGTTCGATGTTTCGCCGAAGCTTCGTTGAATCAAGCTTCTCTTCAACCAGGTTCAAAGCTTTTTTAATTTATAGCTCTTTTTAGTTTATTGTTTGTAGTTTTTGGTATTGGTTATCAATTGAAGTGATTTTGTCCATTTTGGAGGAACATTTGAAAAACAATGTGGAAATTGAAGTGATTATCAAAGCTCTTTTGAATTTCTAGTTCTGTTTAGTTTATTGTTTGTGTTTAGGTTGTTTGAGAAATATTGCTGCGAATATGAATACGAAGATGCTTGAAATTGAGTTTGTTTTTGGTGCAGTGTTTGTTTTTTTTTTTTTGGTATTGATTTTCAAGTGAAGTGATTTTGTCCATTTTGGAGGAACACTTGACAAAAATGTGGAACATGTGGTTTTAGCTTATTGTTTTGATGGATGATGATGACTGGCTTTACGGTGGTTTAGAAAGCTTCATTGGAATAGTTCTGCAAAATTTTGTCTTTTGAGCAGTCTTATACTCTTCACCAATGGCTTGAACGATGCGCAATTCATTAGGATGAGGAGAGATGATATAAATATACTCGCTCTGTTCTAAATATAAGAGCTAGTTGACTTTTTTTTGGAGAAATTAATGAAGCGAAATGAACCCTTAATCATAACATATTTTGTATGTTATTAGATCATATGTTAGATTATAAGTCAAATAAACGAGTTTAGAAAAAAAAATTATTAAACTCAATTTTCAAATAACTTGTTTTTTCTTTCTTAGGATTCTCCAAAAAGGTCAACTAGCTCTTATATTTATATTTGATAATAGAGGGAATGTGTGTGTGTGTGTGTATTAGTTTGAGATGGTTTGAACATGTACAAAGAAGACCATTAGATGGGATAAACCGGGAAGAGGGAGATCAAAGCGAACAACACTTAGTGAAGGTGTAAAGCGATATCTTTTTGTGAATAATATGTCGAAATTTTTGGTTACTATAGAACACAATGGTGTCGTACGATCAATGTAGTCGACCCCACCTAGTGGAATGAGGATAGGCAAAGGAAACAGTCAGACCTGAAAAAACTGATGATCTATAAGGAACAGTTGCATAGGAATGTACATATTGGATTTGACTTGGGAGGGGAATACAAAGGTGTGTGGATGGAGAAAAAATTCTAGCCATGATGGATAATTAATTTGGGTGATATGGTCCTTGTAGTTGTTGAGTGAGTGGATTCTGGACTGTATATGTTGATTCTGTATGAATATGGAAACAAAGTCCTGGTTGCTTTGTTGACTGGAAAGAGTAGGAGAAAGAGAAAATTTTTGATCTGGTACTAAGTTTGAGCAATTATGGTTCAAGTTGAGAGTCTGGTAAATAAATAGTTCTCGTTTTATTTGTATAGTGGATTGTTATCTGTAGATGTTGTTGATACTTGCTATTGATATGCAGAAATGTGCTGATATATGGTATGTGCATGAAGGGTAAAGGTGCAAAAACATCAATGGTAATATATCAAAATTGTAGCTGGCACCATATTAAAATATCAATGCTAAATATCGGTGCAATTTTAACGGGTGCCGTTAAAATGAGTTAACTTCTGTTAACTTGAGATGTGGGCCCCACACCATTTGTAGGCTTTGTAGCTAACAGGGTTTAACTCATTTTAACCGCACCCGTTAAAATTATACCCTTTTTATTTTCCATTGGTATTTTTGCACCCAAGATTTGAATATGGTGCCAGCTACAATTTTGACATATTACCATTGGTATTTTTGCACCTTTATCCATGCATGTGATCATGAATTTCTTGTATTGCTTCACTGATCTTAAACTTGTATTATATATGACCCTGAAGGTTTTGGCTCTGCGATATCAAAAGTTGCTGCAAATAAGGAGCTTGCAGTGGGTGTGCGCCAAATATCCTAGTCATATTTGATCACTTCAATATTGTTCTCATTTTTTCCCATCCTTGATAAGAATACTGCCTGTGACACTATTTTTAATTGATTTTCTGTGCCTGTGGCTATTGACAAGAAAGACAGCTAATACTGGCAAATGAAAAAGATTAAACAAGGAATATATGTTTTTTGATAATTAAGTAATTGTTTATTGATGTCGGAAATGACATGAAAAACTTGAATTTTTCTTAATCTTAAATTTATTAAGGTTAACTATAAATTGGGGTTTGTCTTATATCTCGCTAGATGTGCTGTTCTTTTTGTGGTATGACAAGATTACGTGCTTGGCTATTGTTTACATTTGTGCCAGAATGTATCCACTTTCCATGAGGTTAATAAGAATTGGATGACTTAACCTATCTCTACCTAGCTGCAGTCCTTTTAAAGCAATTTGTTAAAAAGCATTGGCAGGAGGGAGAAGACACTTTTGAACCTCCTGTTGTTTCAAGTCATGAAAAGGTAATAAACATTTATGCTATGGACGTGCATTTACAGTTAAGGAGGGGTTTTTGCGTCTTAGCTTTTTATCTATCTTTTCTAAAATCTCAAGTTACTTCATACTTATCCATTACTGTAATCAGATTGAAGTTAAAACTTTGGTAGTTTTTGTCAATACTTGGCATTTTGTGACTATTCACGCCTGATCAAGAGGAATAAACAAATAATTCACTTTACCAATTCAAACGACATAACAGAAACATTCCGTTGTTATTGTGCTTAATAAAATTGTTGCTTTGTTAATGGAAAATATTGGCCACATTAGATATACTCTTCACTTTGTTTTTTTTTTTTGGTTAGCTAAATTGTTACTTGCTTCTGGAAAATATTGGCCTCACTGGAAAAACTTTTCATTAGGGTTTAAATAAACAATATACGCAAGAAGCCTGCCTAATCAGGCCAAAAATAAAAAAGCATCACACACACACACACACACACAAGAGATTATGATTGGGTCTTAACAATAAAAATACAAATTCACTCTGTCTTTATTGATGTAATATAACACTATTTGAGAAAGGGAATAAAGCTCTTAATGTGTGACGACTTCTAAAAAAAATTGCCAGTGTTATTTACACCAGGGTATTTGAATTATATTCATTTGAAGTTCATAGTGCTTGTTTTTGGTGCTATAAATTTTTTCAATTTGCTTGTTATCTAAATAAAATGAGTTAATCAGCATATGATTTACACTGCTTTAATTTTCAGTTTTTGGAATATATTTTGATCAATCGCGTTGAAAATACATTTAAACAGAAATTAACCATAAGGTCCCAAGTAAGAAAATAAAATATAGACAGGTTTCGAAAATTTCATATTTTCTAATGAAACTTGAAAAAGTTGAATTACATGGATCCTGTTAGTATTCAGTTTTCTTACCTAGGACTTATGAAATTTTCCCAAGTTATAATACTTAGATTGTTTGATTTGCTTTCAGAATTGATTTAATAACTTTGGAATAACATGTATTGCAGACATTTTTTTTTTGATAAAAGTATTGCAGACATTTTTAATGCTTGATTATTGGAGCAAATAGGTTGTTGCAGTAAAAATTTCCCCACTGCTCTACAACTCCATGCTGTTGTATTACACTAAATGAAAGTGGAAAAAATGAACTCAGTAAATTTTAAAATTCCTCAACCTGTCTTTCTTTATGAACTTATTATACCTAGCAGGTTTTCACAATGATTTGATTATGTTTTATTTGAGGTCTGCAATATCAATGTATTTTTCATTTTTTAAAGCAAGAATATTTTATTGTATGACTTGCATTGTTTCTATAAATACAACAACAAACTTTTGTTCTCTAGGTGGGGTTGGTAACATGAATTGCTTGACGCCATTGTGCTCTAACAAAAACATTTGATACTTTAGTTTCTTCATCACTCAATGTTGATTAGATTTGATAGTGTTTTTCAACCCTCTTCCATCATCCGTATTTGGAATGGCTACAAACATATGCAGAGTTACTGCATCCTTCCTACACGTGAAGAAAAAGTTCTCTGTTGATGCTAGATAGATTCAAGAGGGTTTTTTTTTCTTGGCTTTTCTCATGAGTTCACAATTTATTCATCACTATAAACTTATAGAAGTTATTCTTCATTGTGTATTTATTTGGCCAACTTAATTAGGAACTCCTCCATTTTACTTCAAAAAGTTGATCATATAATTATTTGTGATGCTATTTTTTTCTTGATGTTTTGATAAATTGTTCCCACCTAGCTAGGATAAGACTTTGTTGTTGTTGTTTTGATAAATTGTTAAATAGAACAAGATCTATTAGTGAATAATATATCTTAAGAGTTGGTTACTGATAAAGCTCAATAGCTCCATATGATCCATGTGGCCGTCTCCACATAGTGGGATAAAACTTTGTTGTTGTTGTTTTGATATATTGTTAATTGTTGGCCAGTGGAGAGAAGATAGATTTTTTATTGGCCCTTTATTTCCCCCCCGACACATGTAATTACATTATGTTTGATCTGCAGGCACTGATCCGTGAAATTCTTTTATTGGCATTGGATGACTCTCACAAGAAAATCTGCACAGCTATCAGTATGGCTGTGGCATCAATTGCAGAGTATGACTGGCCTGACTTTTGGCCAGACTTGTTACCATTCCTCCTGAGGTTAATTAGCAATCAGGCCAACTTGAATGGAGGTAAGCATTTGTTATAATCATTCTTATTTGAATCTAATGTCAATACTCAACAGTGTCAATGAATCCAAACTGCATATAGTTTTTCTCTTATCAGTCTAATAGATAGGTTGGTGCTTTAATTTTTTTTTTTGAAACTTTAGCATTCAGGTGATATGATAATTAATGAAATAATGTAGTCTCCGAATATAAAATCATGATCTCTTTGTCAGAGGTTCCTTATTTTTCATTTCTCCCCTGTTTCTGCTTGTTAGATATTTCTAAAAAATTTAAAGAAAATAAAACCGGTACCACACTGACAAAATCTGCCACAACACAGAAGATTTGCTGTTTACATTTTAAAGACAATAAGAGGCATGAGAATGAATGTGTGATATGATATGCCCTGGTCCAAATCGCTAACCAAATGATAAGAAATTCTGAGGAGATAGGTGATTTGAGGTTTTTTTTATTTGTATGTTTATATAAAGGCCTGAGGTGCGTGAAAATTGTGCTTCATTTGCTCATATAATCCGAAGCATTGTATAGTAGGTGGATCTTCTCTTTGACTTAGCAAACCGCTTGGATTTATACTGTTCTTTTGTTGAGGATCTACAATTTTCTTAGCATTTCTTAGCAAACCGCTTTGATCATATTCCTGATGATCGTTTAATTAAAATCAAATTGGATGTTGATGACTGCCTAAAGTTTAATTATTCATAAAACTAAGCAGAAACTGTTCCTTTTATTGATTGTGTCATGCTTTCTTCTGCTGTTTTTGTTGTTATTGTGTTTTTTGTTTTCTTTGTGTTAATTTGCTTTATCGTTTTTAATATTTTAGTGTATGGAGCCATGAGGTGCTTGGCGCTTCTCTCAGCAGACTTGGATGATAAAATAGTTCCCACACTAATACCTGCTTTATTTCCATGTTTGCTTACAATTGTATCTTCTCCCCAGGTAATTTTTCATATAATTCCCTGTCATCTCAAGTCGATCTATAGTTTTACTTCCTTTAATGATAACTTAGTTTTGTTTCATTTAATTCTTTTTTTTAAAAAAAAAATTAAGATGAAGATTAATGATTACTGGGAGGAACTTTGTTATACAAGTGCATGTGCGCACATATGCTCACACTCACCAGTCTGTCTCTCTGATTGTGTTCATGGATTCCTAAAGTAATGTATTAAAAATAAAAATGGGACAAAGAAATAGATATGAATGTTCCATTTATATGGTGAACTTAGCATGATCTGTTGCTTTTGATGATTTTTTCATTGGGGAACAGATATACGATGAATATATACGAAGTAAGGCCCTTTCAATAGTATATTCTTGCACATCCATGTTGGGGACAATGAGTGGTGTCTATAAGGTAATTTCTTTCGTTTTAGTGATAGTGTACTGTTCTGGTTGCTGTTGTATTATCTTCCCCCCAATTATTAACAGATGAAGATATTCTGTCCAGACAGAAACAAGCACCATGATATTGCCTATGCTTAAACCATGGATGGCCCAATTCTCTTCTATTCTAGGAGATCCAGTTCAATCTGAAAATCCTGATGATTGGGGTATTAGAATGGAGGTTGATCTTATACTTTCTAAAGTCTTAATGTGTGTTCTGTTTTTTTCAAGAAATCTCATGACTGTTTTTCTTTTCATGAAGGTTTTGAAGTGCTTGAACAAAATTGTCCAGAATTTCTCAATACTCATTGGGAGTGAATTTGACGGTAAATTTGTTGCTTTTTTTTCGGTCTAGTTGATTTACTTGTACAAATTAAATTTCCCTTTGTTATTTGTTCTTATTTGTTGTTTTTCATCATGTTTTCCACTGTAGAAGTATTGCGATCACTGTGGAGTACATTTATCTCATCCTTGAGAGTGTATGAACGATCATCTATTGATGGTACAGAAGATTCATATGATGGAAGATATGATTCCGATGGTGCAGAGAAAAGCCTTGATTCCTTTGTTATTCAGGTATTATGGCTTAACCTTTTTAATTGTATCACATTAATTAAGGAGGAAAAAGGCACTCTACTGCTGATGATGTTAAGTTGGTGCAGTTAAATAGCTGATTTTAGCTATTACATGAGACATCTTTATTATTCATGAAACATTTCATATCTGTTTGATTTATTAGGTGGAGGGCCTACCTGATGATGTTTGTCAGGCATGTGAATGTATCTGAATATGGCTTGTTATCATGTTTTATGCTCATCAAAAGATGTAGCCTTCTCTCTTTATCCCTTTATTTGTATAGGGCATAGGCAATGGCTTTAGATTTGTGAATTCGTCAATTGTACTTCGGAGTAACCTTGTAGATCATTCTACATACATAAAATATTTCAATTTCTGATGTTTTAAGTAATGTAGTGGGTCTAAACTAGTGTCCATCAGCTCCAAATGGTTTTATGTTTGTCTTTTCTTAACTTTGATTTAACTTGTTTTCTAACATCAATGTTTTTATAAACAGATGTTTGAACTCCTACTGACTATTGTGGGTAATACAAGATTGGGAAAGGTTTGAGTCTGAACTTCTTAAAACACTTGTTTCATTTCTTTTTCTCATTTGAAGCTACTTTGATTTATGGCTTGCGATTGTGTTTCTTAGGTGGTTGTGGCTAATGTTAAAGAATTAGTATACTACACTATTTCTTTTCTGCAAATGACAGAACAACAGGTATGACTTCCATTTGAACCTTCACTTTGATCATCAGTATATGATTGGCTTTGGTGCTACCTTGAGTAGTCAGATAACATTCAGCGATATAACTGGTTTTGTTTGATGATGATGTTAGATAAAAAGAGAGAGAAGCTAGAAAGCATGAGAGAGATCTGAACTTGTGTGTAAATTTCTGAACAATGTGATTACATTTTATAGACAAGATTACTTGGTCAATACCCCACAAGGTAACTCACAATATCCCAAAAAAACCAGGGATATTTATCGTAGCAATATCTACATAATATTATCCTACTAATATCTTAACAGCCCCTCAAGTTGGAGCATAGATGTTTATCATGCCTGACTTGTTACAAAGATAATCAACTTGATTCCCATTTAGAGTTTTGGTGAGTACACCAAGTTGACCACTTCATCTGATGTGTCCTGTAGAATTAAAATTTGCTATTGGCTTGTCTCGGACAAAGTGAGAATCATCCTGTTATAGAATTGATATTCTATAATTAAGAAATTTAGATTATAGGGGAAGAAGAAAGAAACATAGAGGATTCAAGACAAGAAATAGAGAATAGAGGGGTCAAAGAGAGAAGAGGCCGTCGGCCATAAGAGATAAAGAGAGACACCGGCCATCGGCCGTCAAATACAAATCAACTCATATTCAAAAGACAAGACTACTAGACTCTTACAATAAACCCTAGTTATATAATCTTGACCTATTTAGAATTGAGCCTCACTAAACCCTAAGCCCAACATATACTAGCAATAATAATTAAATTAACAAAACATAATAATAATAATCTCAAACCCTAATTACCCAATCAATCTAATTAATTGACTCAATCAATTAATTAATAATTGTCCAAATCAATCAACTAAATTAACTATTTTATTCTAAATATTAATGACATAACAATACTTCCCCCCTAAAAGATCCTTGCCCTCAAGGATCACATAAAACAAAAACTAAAAAAATTAAACGTTCTTTCTGTTGATTGCTTCTTCTTCTGCTGGTTGCTTCTTCTCTTTTCTGCTTGGAGAGCAGAATCCTCCAAGAAGCATAAAAACTAACTCTCCCTTGAACCATATTTGTTGCAGATTTCTTGTAGGAGAGAAATCAATAATTAAAACCCAATTAGAAAATCCTCTTGCCCCCTTGAAGGTGAACCATGTCAGCCAAAAATTTGGGCCTATTTCTTCTTGAAAGATAAAGTTCAGATACTCATTATTACTAGTCAGATGTAAAGGAAATTTTGACTTTTCAAACTCCACAAGATTCATCCGTGTTTGAACAATCTCCTTAACTGGCCACACCGTTCCTTCCTCTTTTGTCTCAAAAACAGTTTCAACCATCTCAATTTGTGATAATTCAAGAGGGGAAGAAAGATTTGGATATCCACTCTCCATTGGCACTTCTTTGGAGCTTGACTGGTTCTTGGTGCTGCTAGAGAAATTCTTGGAATGCCCCAACATGAATTTCTCCCCACTCATTGTTGTGGCTGTCATTGAAGCTTCCATAGACAAATTCAGAGTTGAGGAATTGGCAGAATTGGAATTTGGTGGCTGATCACATGAAATAATGGTGTTTTTGTAATTGGCCAAAGGCTTTGATTTAGTGAATAGAGAAGACAAAAGAGAAGAACATGTTTTTAAATGGCCCCTTTGTTTTTCTAAAACATTCTCTTGCATGTGTGCTAATCTCCTCGCCTCTGTTAGCGTCATTGGATTGAATATACGGACGACCCTTTCAATCTCACTCTTTAGGGCAGAGAGATACACATCCACCATATAATCCTCAGATAAATCTACTTGTGCAGTAAGTAAATCCCATGTAAAGTGAAAATCTTCTAGCGAGCCTGTTTGGCGGATATAGGTAAAATCATACCCATGCCTTTTTTTTCTTTTCTCAAGCCGATCAAAGAAGGCGTCAAGTTTCCCATATGACATTTTTTCCCTAAACATGCAGCGGGGGACCAAGGAAAGAAAGGCTCTGGTACCACTGTTATAGAATTGATATTCTATAATTAAGAAATTTAGATTATAGGGGAAGAAGAAAGAAACATAGAGGATTCAAGACAAGAAATAGAGAATAGAGGGGTCAAAGAGAGAAGAGGCCGTCGGGCATAAGAGACAAAGAGAGACACCGGCCATCGGCCGTCAAACACAAATCAACTCATATTCAAAAGACAAGACTACTAGACTCTTACAATAAACCCTAGTTATATAATCTTGACCTATTTAGAATTGAGCCTCACTAAACCCTAAGCCCAACATATACTAGCAATAATAATTAAATTAACAAAACATAATAATAATAATCTCAAACCCTAATTACCCAAGCAATCTAATTAATTGACTCAATCAATTAATTAATAATTGACCAAATCAATCAACTAAATTAACTATTTTATTCTAAATATTAATGACATAACACATCCTCAATGTGTTTTGTATGTTCATGAAATACCGAGTTGGAAGGAATATGCAAAGCTACTTGATTATCAAGTAGCGAATTCTGAAGGACAACTTTTAACAACTGATATATCCACAGAATCTCACACAGACTATGCCATAGCTCTGTACTCTGCCTCTAGACTAGATTGAGATACCACTTTTGTTTCTCTCTCTCTTCCAATATACCAAATTTCCCCTTACAAAGACACAATATCCTGTAATGGACCTTTTGGTTACTTTAGATCCTACATGATTAGCATAATAAAGGCATTCAGTATCTGTTTGGCCATAATTCTTATACAAAATACCACAACCTATCCCTTGCGATAATGTAGGACATGCTTTAAGGCTTCCCTCTAGCTCACAGTGGGTGTTTCCATGAATTGAATATGCACACTTACTGGAAATGTCACATTAAGACGAGTCACCGTGATGTAATTTAATTTTTGGATCAGTTTACGATATCTCAAGGAACTCAATAGTCTATTCTAACAAAGATGGGATCAAGTAAATGGGTTGATCTTCTCTGGGTCAATCTTTGCATCTTCAGTTAGCTCCATGGTATTTTGTCATCAATTTTCGGAAAAGGATTAGGAACCATGTGAAGACTACTTGGTGTAGCTCTTAACTTTCCTGTTTCCTTTAACAAATCTAGGACATGTTTTCGGAGTCAGAATGATACCCTTCTGACTTCTTTTAAATTTGATTCCCGAAAAATACTTTAGTGAACCTAAATCCTTTCTCCAAAAATGGGAATTAAGAAAGTCCTTAAGACATAAAATCACAACAGTATTGTTGCCTCTAACCAAACAGAGGAAAATTTGTAATGAAACCCGGCCCCAAAATTTTGGTCCACAGAAGGCTGATCAACGATTCCCCTTCACACCAGCACATGTAATGGAACTCAGTCCAGACTTGGAACCTTTAAACTTAGACCCTCTCTTTCTCTATATATACATCGTCAGAAAATAGAAAAGGATCTGAACTCTAAGGCTCCGATACCATGTTAGATAACAAGAGAGAAAAGCTGGAAAGCAAGTTAGAGATCTGAAATTGTGTGTATATTTCTGAACAATGAGATTACACTTTATATAGACAAGTTCCTTGGTTAGTACCCACAAGGTAACTCACAATATTCCTAAAAATCAAGGATCTCTATCCTAACAATATCTACATAATATGATCCTACAAAAATCATAAATGAAATAGCAGAATATTGTTAAATATCAGTGTCTAACTGTTATTTAGTGTAATGCAGGCTAACATCTTTCATTGTCTTGACTCTTGAGTTTAAAGTATACATTCAGTCCTTTTACTCTACACAATATCTCATTTTGGTCCCGTAACTTTGAAAAATGTCTTTAGTCCTTCTAACCCTATGCCGAATTCAAAAAATGTCCTTAACATAATTTATACTATAGCCTTATCTTGATTTGATGTATGCAAATGCAATAAGTTATTTACATTGCACATTGCAGCCTTTTGTTTTCTTCCGAACCTGAATTAATTCAGAGTTAATATTTTGGGGACCCATGGTTTTATTATGTAAACATTTGCATATGTGGACACTCTCAAATCTTGACATATCAGAAGAATTGTTACTTCAAGTATTCTATATAGTTTTATAATTCTGATTTAGTGTATTTCACAATATCAACGAGGATTTATATTTTATTCCTTTAACCTTGTCTTTGCAACACATTTCTTGTCAAATACACTATAATGTGCTTGTTTCTTTAGCAAAGTCAATTGTTAGTCATCCCAGATTATCATAAATATTGTATTCATCAGTTTAAATTATTCAAAATTGATTAGTTCTTTTTCCTTCATTCATTATTTGCATAATCATATCTGGCCTCTTTCTCTGCAATAATAGAGCTTACTGTCACTGATTGTAAATAAGAGAGATTTATTGCTGTAGTGTTAAGTTTCATTCTAATCCACTGCACATATCATGTGGCGTAAAATTCAGAATTTTATGAAACCTTTTAAGTAACCAAAACAGTGAACTTTGTACCCTGACCATTCTGTTGGGTCCTAAGTTGTAAATATTTTGGGCTAAAGTGCAAAAATATTCATGTAATTGTCACGAAGGCGCAAAGATACCTATGTAAAATATTTTGAAGCAAAACTACCCATCAAATTTCAAAACCGGGGCAAAAGTGCCTATCACCATTAATTTCTTTCTTTCACCCATCATCCTATGCCGCTTCATCAACATATAAGGGCAAATAAATACATAAGCTTGTCACGTGTTTTGGTGAGTGATGATGTGACAAAAGATGATGAGTGAAAAAGTAAAAATATTAATGCTTATGGGCACTTTTGCCCAAGTTTTGAAATTTGATGGGTAGTTTTGCTCCAAAAAGTTTTACATTGGTATTTTTGCATGTTTGTGACAATTACATGGACATTTTTGCACTTTAGCCCAATTTTTTTCTTTGTTGAAAATTGGCTGTGTTTTTCAGCTATGCATTTTGTGTAAACAAAGATGACTGAATAGTCCGATGAATATTTCATTGATATGATATCATATTTATAATACAAAAGTTTCCTAAAAGATAATAAACTTCTCCTACATATAAATGTTCGCATCTGATCTGAAGTTAAAGGAAAGATTATAAATCATTGCTGTGATTTTTTTATACCATACGTTTGATTTTGAATATATATTTAGTTAAATATTCAATAAATATAATTTATGGAAGCATGTACTGATAGCATTTTTGCGGTTTATGTGCAAGGCTCAGTCTGCGTTCAATATCTGCAATTCATACCCTGGATAGTTTTAATATTCATATTTGGGAATTTTGTACTCTTTAGATTCATATGTGGTCATTTGATGCCAATCAATTTATTGCTGATGAAGATGATGCCAATTACAGCTGCCGTATTTCTGGTAAAGAATCCCCCTTGAAAAATTTGACGTAGAAGTTTCTATTTCTATATTTTGGGAGTTCATTTCAAATTAGTCTGAAAATAGTTTATCATTTTGTGAGAAAAATCTTTACCACTCAAATTTTGAAAAAATTTAAAACTTTTATTTCTATATTTTGACGTAGAAGTTTCTATTTCTATATTTTGGGAGTTCATTTTAAAACTTTTAAATAACACTAATGTTATGTGTAAATTACACAAACCTCCTTTGAGATTTCAAATGAATATATTCTTTTCTATTTTCAAAATATACACAACCTCCTATTGAGACAAAAACTTATACTACATTTTAGTCTAAAATCTTGTCATTGAAATGTCCTCTTTTATTATAAAACGTTCTCTTAACAAACTTCAATTAAACAAAATATATTTATTTTATTTTAGTTTGTGCACATTTTATTTTTTTTTTAATTTTATTTTACAATATTTAGATATATGAAAGATATGTATAATTAAGTTAATATAGGGTAGCTAAGTTAAAATTAAACTTCAATATGTATTTTTAAAGTAATAGATGCTTTTATGTTTCCCAAAAAAATGTCAATTCAAGGAAGGCTTATTGAATTTACTATGATTGTATTTGGGTTGAACCCTTTATCTAAAGATTTGGTCGTTGATTGTGGAAAATGGTGTTGTGCAATTTATGCAATTAACCTCACCTAGTGTAATAAGGGTTGTTGTTGGTGACTGTTGCGGTATTTGTCAAATAAATTGAGAAAGTTGTTTCTTGTAGGTGCACTTTTGCTGGAAGAAGTAATTAATTCTTATGGCAGTGAGGGAATTCTGGCCATCATAGAATCTGCAAAACAACAGTATTCTGAATCTCAAAGCAGAAGAGCAGTTGGCAATGCAAGCTGGTGGAAAGTAAATGGGGAATTCTTATTTGTTTAATTTTTTTTCTTTTGTCTAATATGTCGAGGGCATGATGTAACTTTCCTTCAATTTTCTACCATGTCTCAATCTTCATCATTCTTTTTTGCTGGCTTTCTTTCTCTGTTCATGTTGCTCCATCTTTCTCTCATATAAGATGCAGATCATGCATATGCATCAAACACTTGACGATTTTTTATATTTTTGCATTTTTTTAATTCGTTTAAACTTTCTAAGCCGTGACAACATGTAATTTATTGCAGATTAGGGAGGCTACTCTTTTTGCCTTATCATTTATCTCTGAGCAACTGTCAGAAGCAGAGGTTTTGACATTTTCATATTTGAGTACCGGATTATGACGAATATTATAACTTCAATAATTTCTCTTCTATTTTAAATAACTGCAAATCCATTTTGTGATGGTGTATAATTTTCATATTTTCTATGATATTTATACAGGATTCAGGTATAGTAGCAAGTGGCTTTCAGCAATTGGTTGAGCAGATAATCACTGAGGACTCTCCAATAGGTTCCTCCTTAATTCTTTCCTCACCTGCCATGAGCTTCCATTTTTTAGTATATGCAATTGCTTTATATTTCTTTTATTGATGTATTTCTTCTTTTGTTTTCATACTTTTCACAGATTCTCATGAATACCCTTTTCTTTATGCTCGTATTTTTACTTCAGTGGCTAAATTCTCCTCCATGGTAACTATTAACTGTCTTTTTGTGGTCCAATTTCTTTCTTATGCTCTTCTTATTTATTTTATTTTACAGCTAAGCAGTGGTGTTCTAGAACATTTTCTTCATGCTGCAGTGAAGGCCATTACAATGGATGTGTGAGCACATTTATCCTTTGTTAGCTTATACTTTTGTTAATATTTTCCTTGACTTTAACTTTATAATTTTAATAGGTCTCCTCCTATAAAAGTCGGTGCTTGCCGTGCCCTTTGCCAGCTGCTTCCTGAAACGAAGAATGAAATTACCCAACCACAAATGTTGGGTTTATTTTCATCTCTCTCAGAGCTTCTTTCTCAAGTATGTAAAATATTATATCTTTTAACTAATATTCAGCTTTTTTTTTTGGGAGAACATGGTAATCTCAATGCTAGTTTCAGGCATCAGAAGAAACCCTGCACATGGTACTTGAAACTTTGCAAGCAACAATTAAGGCGGGTAAGTTTAGATATTTCTTGGCAGTAAATGCTAAATATTTCTAGTTTCTTATGGTTTATGCATATTTCATTTATCAGCTACTATTTTTGCATTTATGCCTATATTTTTCTCATTATAGGTCATGAATCATCAGCGCTTTTGGAGCCCATTATTTCTCCTGTTATCCTCAATGTATGGGCATTGCACATTTCAGATCCTTTTATCAGTAGTGATGCACTTGAGGTTCTTGAGGTAATTGTTTTGGGTTCAAAGGTGCAGATTTAGTATCTCACAAGTGTGCAAATCACATCAATATAGATAGTAATTTCGAGATGCAGATTCAGTATTAATAGAAAAAGGTGAAAATATAGGAATTCCGTCAACTAGCCGTTAGAACCATATAAAAATTGCGGCAAAATGGAGCCCACAAAAGGGCATGTGCTTTTTAATGTCTCTAACACTAGTTGACAGTATCCCTATATGTGCACCTTTTTTATTTGATTAATACAAAATCTGCAAAACTTGTAACTGTTATTTATGTTTGGTATGATTTGCACAATTGTTGGATAGTAAATTTGCACTATTACCCTTATTTTGCACATATCTTTAGATGCTCTCATCTGCTGTGTTTGCTTATTGATTTTGGCATGCTATATTAGTTATTTTCTATGACTCAATTAATTGAACTGCCCCATGCATGCTGTATCTTTGAGGTTGACATTTACAGACCTCAACAACATTCTTTATTGTGATTCTAGATGGTTTTGATATTCAACTAATCATTTTATTATTTTGCCCAGGCCATCAAAAATATACCTGGTTGTTTGCATCCACTGGTTTCCAGAATTTTGCCATTTGTTGGACCAATTTTAAGTAATGTATGGCTGACTTAAGTTGTTTCAATTTTAGCGTAAAATAAGATATCTAAGTTTGCTTTCTGAAGTATATATTTTCCTCTTAGCTTCAAGAGCAGGCTGATGGATTGGTAGCTGGGTCATTGGATCTGGTAACCATGCTACTTAAGGCAAGTTTACTTGCTTGAAAGCATAATTTTTTTTATCTCTTGTCAATTTATCAGCTTTGATCTGAGAGGTGTGCTATAATCTATGATTTGCTGATTTGTGGTTCCTCATGGCATTTTACAGAATGCCCCTGGTGATGTAGTGAAAGCAATATATGATGTTTGTTTTGATTCTACAATCAGAGTTGTTCTTCAAAGTGATGATCATAGTGAAATTCAGGTAATTCTGTTTTCTACAGATTCACGAAAATCTGAAGACTTGAGTTGTAATATTTTGGAGGCCATGTTTTGTTGAAATTAATATATTTTCTCGTGGTGGACCCTGCTATATAGAATTAATTTTCATTTATTAACTCAACTCAACATTTAACAGAATGCCACAGAATGTTTAGCTGCATTTGTATCTGAGGGAAGACAACACGTTCTTGCTTGGGGATCTAATTCTGAATCAACTATGAGAAGTTTACTTGAAATTGCTTCAAGGTAATTAGCAACTATTGTACATTGCTTGGTAAATGTCATCACATTGCAAGTGTATGATATCAGTCTAGTCATGATTAATAAATAATATCTTACGAGGGCAATCAGATTTCTACTGTACTTTTTCGTTCAACCTTCCATCTCATGGCATCTACATTTATGCATCCTAGTAGAAATTAAATAAACATAGTCCCCCATTATTAAAAGGAAGGTTTCCCCTGATGTAAGGAATGAAATTAATAAGGCATTGTCTTCCTGGTGGTTTTCACTTAGATTCTCATAGTTTTTTCGAGTGGGCTATTTTACTTATATCTTTTCTTTCATTGTCCATTAAACTATACTCTCGATTCTCTCTATGTAGGATCCTGACGATCTCAAATACTGTTTCTTGATGCAGGCTTCTTAATCCAAATTTGGAAAGCTCTGGATCTCTTTTTGCTGGGAGTTACATTCTTCAACTTATATTACATTTACCGTCTCAAATGGCAGTACACATGCGTGATCTTGTTGCTGCTGTTGTCAGACGTATGCAATCTGCTCAAATTGCTGCTTTGAAAAGTTCATTGCTGGTTGTTTTTGCCAGACTGGTAATGTAACCCAAATTTCAAATTATTATGGACTGGTGACAAAAATTATGTATACGTCCTGTCTGCCATTAATGGAAAAATATCTTCATACGATTACTCCTACCCAGCAGGTAGCTCTTAGGATAAATCATACTGATTATCTTCCTGAATAATCTCCACCCAATTTTGTGAAAATTCATATTTATGCTTCAGCATTTTCCCTCAGCTGTCAGCATTAAATTTTGTTGCACATTACTCTGCAAAAGAAAACTTTTAACATTAAATGCCCTGTCTTTACATTATCAAAACGAGTTTATCTCTGAAATTCTTTGTGATCAATTAGTGGCCAAGATATGGTAAAAGAACTTAGACTATCACTCTAATGGGACTAGAAAAATCTTCCAAGCTAAACATGTTCAGTCTTTTCTATCTTGGGAGGTTCTCGATTTATGTATCATATTATTCTCTCTTCCTAAAAATATTTGTTTTTATGAAAAATAGAAAGAGTCAAGAGTCCAAATAGACTGATATGTGAATGAAATAAGGGGATTTATTGTTTTGTATCATCCTATTCTCCCTTTCAGTCTTATTATGATTAGTTGCTCTTTGTAATAGTACTGTTATAACCTATGTCTAATTTGAAGAGTTAAAATTAATTTGTAGGATTCAATGTGTTGCTACCCGTATTAACTACTGTGTTGGTCACTTTATTTGTGATTTTTTTAATGCTCAATTTGTACCACAGTTGTCCTGTTTTGTAATATTGTTAAGACCACTTTTGAAATGTTAGACAATACATGATAAGTGAAAGGCACCTCTTATTGGTCAGCATTGTGATTGACTAGTTTGGTCGAAGGAATAGAGAAATAGGGTTCTTAAGAGTTGCTGATGTAGGGATAGGGGTAAGTTGGGGATTGTTAGTAGTCTGTTGACTCTTTTTAAGTTGTTGCTGTGGCTGAAGGGGAAGAGAAGAATTTGAATTAAAGTTGGCTGTTTAGGGAGTGGAGAGTGTTCCATTCTCTTGAAATTTGGCAAACCTGTTATGTGTGTTGTTTTTGAAGTTTTCTGTCCAGCTTTGAGTAGAGTCTGTATGTGTTTTGTAGCTTTTGTTGGTATTGTGTTTGTAATCGTATCCCCCCTTTATCAGTGTAACAGTGTAGTGTGTTTTCTATGAATGTTATGGGATGTAATTGTTAATCTTGATTTTCTGTGTAATTTCCATCTTTAATTTGTTTGGGTCTTAACAAACATCAAGAACTATTCTGGAACTTCATGTAAAGCAAGGGATCACATTGAAACGTTAGACAATTTTGTAGCACTGAACAATGTCATGACTATGATACAAATTGAAGATGAAGGGACCAACTTAAACAAAATAGGTTTAGAGATCTAACACGATTGTTGTGCATTTTCCCACATATCTAGTTGTTTCGGAAAAAATCTGTTGACACTAACTCTTGGCATAGACTTTTTAAATATTCCTCATTAACTGCAGGTTCATATGAGTGCACCTAATGTTGGACAATTTATTGATTTGCTGATCTCAATTCCTGCTGAAGGTCACGATAATGCCTTTGCTTATGTAATGTCAGAATGGACTAAGCAACAAGGTGAGCACCTTTTAGATGTATTTTTGCAATGTTATGGGTCTGCTGCAAATCACAAACTTGTTCTTTAATAGCATTGATTTTAATGTTTCTATGATTCTTGGAAATAGCTTAGTCGTTCCCCTGTTTGGATAGCTGAAATAGTAATCAGAATTTACCAAACTATACAGGATAATTTCGTCGCTTATAACTCTAATTTCTGATTAATTGATTGACATAATTTAGTTTTTCACTTGACTGAACTCGATCTTCCCATGAAAACAGCAAAAAAACTGAGATTATAATCTTGGGATTTTTGTGGGCTTATAGGTTTCTTGTTTCTGATGTTTATTTATGATATTATTGGCCAATCACTTTCTTCTTTGACGTATGACTTATGGCAGGTAGGAAAGATCTATTATGTAGGAAAGATCTACTGATGAGAGAAATATTGTTCAAATTACAACTTAGGTCTCATGTCTAAAGACACTTTTTAGATTTGAGAGAGAAAGAGGGCCAAAATAACAAAAGGGTTCATCTATTCATGTGTTGGAAGATTACATTTATACAAGGGGAGGGAAATCGGGGTATTAATTACATATAAACAGTATCCCTTAATCACAGGGATTGACATATAATTCAAATGATATATTCCCCATTTTTCTTATTCTCTAACAAGGCTATTCAGACCTCTCTGTAGATAGCAGGCTCATGTTAAAATTAATTCAGAACATTGCTGGTATACGTGTTTATATAGCTTTTGGCCTTCTTGTATGTTTTGGTTAGAAACTCTTGTTTATTTAAGAACTATAAAACTCTAATCATTGGCCATATGTAACTGAGACCACTCCAAATGCTAACTGAGTGCAGGTGAGATACAGGGTGCTTATCAAATAAAAGTTACTACATGTGCTCTAGCATTATTGCTAAGCTGCTCGCACGCAGAACTGGCAAAATTAAGTGTTCCAGGCTATCTGATTAAGGTTGTTTTTTGGTGTTATGCAATTATATATTCATTTATGCTTTTAACTCTTCTTGCTCATTCTGGAATTTGTATTATGAAGTCCGGTGTGGGAATAACCACAAGGTCAAAAGCAAAATCAGCTCCAGATCAATGGATAATGTTGCCGCTTCCTACAAAGGTATTATGCATCATCATTAGTACTTAATATGGTATAGATAACTATTTATTGACAGAATCATGTGAACGATTTAATGTCTCCTCTTGGACATTGGTAAATGATGCACATTAAAGTGTGGTGGAGAGTTCCCTTCCAAAAATAGTTATTGAGTGGGGAACCAACCCATTTCAATGCCCAATAGTGCAGCGGGAAAATTGCTTTTAGGTCCTAAGGAAGACAAATTACTACTTCTGAAAATATCAAAATTACTAGCAGATCGCTTTGGGATTTAGAGTAAGATAGTGTAACTGGAAATTATCAAGTTACCCTCACTGGTTAGTTGTTAATACATGTGATTGCTGTTAATGTTGTTTAGTTATCAATAACAGGTGCATTGAACATGTTGATATTACTTCTTAATGAGACCTATTACTCGTTAATTTTATAATTGCATTGTATTATTCTCTGGTCGCATGAGACCTATTAGTCAGACTTTGATGGTTTCTTCTTATTGAAATATTGTACAGTATATTTCAAAGTTATATAGGCATCAGCATATAATATTTAATTGAATGTATAACTTTTTTTCTGGAAGCTGTAGTATACTTTTGAGACGTACATGTGTCAGAATCAGGAAATTTTCTCTAAGATGTACTTTGTGTGTGCTGCCTTTAGCCTTTACAACCTTCATGATCAAAGATTCTGGTCATCTTTAAAACAAAAAACATCATCAAAATTGAATTTATTTAGGTTATAAGCTAGCAAAATCTTTCCCTGATTTTGCCCAATATTTTGCAGATAGTGGCTCTGCTGGCTGAAACATTAATCGAAATACAAGAGCAAGTGTTTGCTGGTGATGATGAGGTAGTTAACTTGTTGGTGAGGGCTAATTCCTTGCTGGTTTTTGAATCTCACAATTGGAAAAACTGGTTGCTTTTTCAGGATGATGATTGGGAAGAAGTTCAAAGGGATGACATTGAAAATGATCAAGAATTTATATCTTCCTTGTCTGCTGCTGCTTCTGGTAAACCCACATATGAACATCTTGAGGCAATAGCAAAAGCATTTAATGAGGTTTGTCTGGCCTATGAAATTACTACATCATTTCATCATTTTTCCTTTTTCATCGACTATATTCATATTTCTCATCACTAATTAATCTTGCTTGAAAATCACAAGGATCAAGAGGATCAATATGAAGACAACCTTTTAAGCATTGCTGATCCCCTTAATCAGGTCTCTGCTCTAGAATATTTTTTTTATTATTTCACATGTTGCATGGTTGCATGAATTTTGATTATTTCCCCCCAACAAAATCGATTTTTTCTGACAGATAAATCTGGCGAACTACCTCACGGATTTCTTTGGTAACTTGTACCAAAATGACAGACAGTTGTTTGATAACGTTTGCCAGGTTTTCTTAATCAATCACCCGGAATTATTTATAGTAAGTTAGATATTATGTTCTTAGTAAACGTTATTGAGTATGGACATGTGATCTTACGTTGCAGAGCTTGACTCAGGCTCAACGAAATGCTATACAAACGGTACTGCAGAGATGAGTTTTATCATATAACAAATTCCTACGGGTGAGCTAATGAGACGGGTTATTTAAAGATGAGCTTTTGAAGGTGTTCATTATTAGAATTTCAGCTCTTTTCTTGTTTTATTGCTGTTTTGTTTGTTTGCCTGCTTACTGCTGCTTTGTTTTTTTTCCTTGAAAGAAGCTTATCTCCATAGTTAGTTTGGAACCCTCATGAAGTGTGATGTTATGGACTGAAAACCTGTATGTTTTTTCAGGGTATGAAGCAAGAGGTGTGTTATCTCTTTAGCAATCAACAAACAGATTGTGGAAAAGGCGTAATTTGACAAGCTGTGTCCAGGTTCTGATTTTTTCCTTTCCTTTTGCAATTTTTTGGAATTCTTTTGTTATTTTTTAAACGTATTTTCCATCAGTTGTATGTATTCATTACATTCTCATTTATTCTTCTACCTGGGCCCTTTGGATGTGTTTTTCAAGGCGTCGATTTTGCTTGAAGTTAGGACTATTCAAATGTTTGAGCCTTTGAGATGGGTAATATATTTTGGCCATATCCCTTCTTTCATTTGGCAGTTTTACATTGACATTGGTTATATGCTCATTGCCAAGGTATAGTTTCCCTTCTTGTCTGTATATGATAGGATCAAAGTTCTTTATTATTTTGCGCATTATAAGATCAATGTTAGTGCTCAGAAACATTTAATTTGTAATTTAAACAGTCAATTTTGTACGATAATTTATGTGATCTTTTGAAATGTTTTGTTTTATTCAAATATTTTAAATTCCAATTGGATGTGCATGATGATGCGTATATTTTTTTATCAAAATGATGATGCGTATATATGGAGGTGACGAACTTAACATGTTTTATTTCTACTTTCGTAAATATGTTTCTTACATCTTATTTTTATTATTAAAATATGTTTGAGTGGCGTTTCTTTGTTTTTAGGACCTTACTTAGGTCAAGTTCCTCCATCCAGGTTCTCCATTTCTCCAATTAAAAATGGATAGTTGGTCATTAGATTGAATGGATGGTCGTTATAAAAGGACACATGTCACTCCTATATTAAAAGAACTTGAGAACCTGGAGAAAGGAACTTGATGTAAGTTTTTCCCTATTTTTAACTTTAACCGGAAAATACTCAAATCAATATCATTTTGGCGCTGAAAATTTAATTCATGTGGGCTCTCAATTTTCCAACTATTGTAACTCATGAAGTTTCTTGTCGTGGGCCACGATTGGTAACAGGTCAGGCCTTTAAAATGCTATTGATGTTGCATGAATATTAAGGATGGGAATATTCAATGAATGTGAAGCTCATAATCAGACCTTGTTAGGCTTGTTTTGATAAATAGGTTAAGACTTTTTTATGGTTTTGTCTACAAGTCTATAGGCCTGTCTATGGGCCTGGAATATTTAATTATTTTGTTATTTATATTATGATATACTCCTATAATATAAAATAAATTATTGAAATTAATTATAATACTTCCTCCCGTCTTAAATATAAGACCTAGTTGACTTTTTTGGAAAATCTTAAAAAAGCAAAATAAGTAAATTATAAATTGATTTACTTAATTTTTCCCTTAGACTAGTTTATTTTACTTATAAACTAATGGATAATCTAAAAATATATCAAATATGTCAATTTAATAACCTATTTCGCAACTTTAATCTCTTCAAAAAAGTCAACTAGGTTTTATATTTAGGACCGGGGGTAGTATTATCAACTTCTCCAGTTTTATGTCAATAAAATCTGAGGCATGCACTTTAATGCGCTTAACTGGTAATATATGGAATTATAAGTTTTAAGCCTATTTAAGAGTCTACAATTAAGCCTATCTAAGAAAACATTCTTAATTATTATGACTACGGTCTCACTTGTGTGTTCTAACATTTCATCCACTCTACGTTTCACTTTCTCTTGTAGCTCCTTTTGGCTGAAGATGCAAAACATTCTATTAATGTTGAATGATTATGAAATTGATATCTTTATTGATTTATTCTTGTTGGTTGTATCAGAATATTAGCTTTATTGTTATGTATTTGTTGTCTATTATTTTTGTTACTTTGTATTGGATTAGTGTTCTTTTGATGTTGCAATATACCATACCAATGTTTATAATAACAGTCTTTTCCAAAGGCTTCAACCTAGGCTTTCATTTGTGAATCAACAGGGCAAGTTGAAGCCTAAAAAATGGTTAGGCTTGACCTTTTTTCACACCTAACTGTGGCAAATAATTTCTATATTAAGAGCATGTAATCAACACTTTAATATATTATTAAAGCTGCAACTTCATGACCTAAATTTGGATATTTATAGGTGCAATGAGAACCCCCTAATGTAATTAAAATGGTTCAATGAGTGGCACTACCATGAGCCTTCGTTAACACGCAAGCACGCGTGGTTCTCTCTCTTCATCTTTCTCCATACCTTCTCATAGAAAAAATATCTCTCCCCATCAAACTGAAGTTTAACTTCAGCCTCTCTTTTTGTATGTTGCTACGTTGATATTTTATATATCTGTTCAGCTCCCCAGCAGCTTACCATCAAACACGTTCATAAAATCCATCACAACAAACACAGGGTTCCAAACACATGATCGTCAATTCGTTCATTTAATTATTTGTAAAAAAGTGTTAACTTTTCTATAGTTACCCTATAATTATGTATTGGAAACTATCTCTAAAGATATATTTAATGAGAGTTTGGGTGAAAAATACGAATTTTGGAGAAAAGTGTATTGGGATTTTACATTTAAAGCCAACGGAAATTACTATACTATTTTTTTTACATTTAATTTGATATTAGACTTTTTATCTCCACATAGCTCAAGATCTAGTTGTATGATATCAATATAATGAATGATTCACTTTAGGTATGCATATTCAAAGAATAGTTTTCCTAAAAAAGATGAAGGATAATTTTTTTATGGGCACAAGGTGGTATCATCAAAATGGAGACAATCTATTTGAAACACAGTCGGATATGAAATATGAGCACATATCGTGGTGAGATTTATACCTTAATCAAAATGGCATTAGTGAGTTTTGGAATTTGGGTTTTCTCCTTTGTTTTTTATTTTCTAATTTTCTTATCAAAATCTTAGTCGTGCTTTAAATTAAAAAAATCAGTTGTTTAAATCCAATGTTTTATAAATATATGATTATAAATACATATAAATAAAGTTCAAATTTCAAAACGCGCACTATCCATAATTTAATTATAGACAACATAAAAGATTTTGAATTTATAAAATATTAAATATGAACTATCTAGTGTTCTATCTATCGGTAGAGATAAGATAATGAAAACGTAATTAAGGAGATAAGAAAGAAAAAAGGGGAGGATATTCGTTCGACAGGGCTTAGAACTTAGACATGGGTTTCTTTCTAATGAGGTCCATATATGACCTCAGGATTTTCCTTCACTAGAAAAATGGATAAAAAATTCTAAAGTATTATGAGCAAGAGATTCGAGCTCAAATAATGAGGTTTTCCTTCCACAAAGTCAAATAACTTAATTCTTTTGTGTGCAAGTTTCTTCATGTTCCTGTTTTCTTACAAATGTCGTTTATATTATTAGTTTTTCCTAATCTTTTTCGTGCATGAGGATTCAAGTTACATGTTTTTGTTTTTTGATATATCATATGTTAGTAATATTATAATTATTTATATCAAAATATAAATTTTATAATTATAATGAAAACTTTTTCAATTTTTAATCTTTTAATTTTCATTTAAAATCAAAACTTAAATGTATTTCTCAACTTGATATTAGTTGAAAATAATGTATAATTATTTAAATCATTACTTAGTTTATAAAAAAAAATATTTTTTGGATGAAGGCCAACTATATTTTTCATTAAGGGAATAAATAAATTTCTTGACTTTTAATTCATTTCTGATTGTTCACATCACTTAAATCCAACATGAGCTCACTAATAAGTCATGCTGAATTCAACCTGTGAATATTTCTAGCCTTTTATAATTGGAGACTTTGTATTTGGTAGGAAATGTTTTTGCTTGAACATAAGTAATATGCCATTCATAATTTGTTCAATTTAAAATATCAAATCATATTATTTAATCCAGCATGCAAACTTACATGCATTCAACAAATTGGTCCCACAATTTTCTCATCATGAAATTATTTTATTCTCTTCTTTCTCCTATTAATTGTTTTCGTTTATGTTAAATATATGAGTTGGTGTACTCAGATTGAGCAAACAATAAATAACATGGCGCTTTACGTCGATTCAACAATATGCCATTTTGTCGAGAATCCCCATTAATAATGATGTTAAATTTTTATTCATAAAAAATAATGTTAAATGTTTGGAGTACAAGTAGAGAAGAAAAGAAAAAGAGATCAGACTTCATTCATGTCAATATTGCCTACGACTAGGTGGCATGTGGGTGTGGGATAATATAAATCTCGTTTATCTGTCTCTCCATTTCCAGTACTTTCAAAGTGGCATGTGCAGTTATATATATCTCATTTTTTCCAGGCCAAACATAAATAAATATAATTATTTATGTCAATTTTGCCTAGGACTTCTTCGTCAATGGCCACTACTGGAAATAAGGTCTTTCACGACCACAATATTGGGCTTTTCACGACCAGAAATAGATGGTCGTGGAATCCCGCGTCGTAAAAAAGTGTGTTTTTCACGACCACATTTTTGTGGTCGTGATAGGTAGCACCTATCACGACCACACTCTCAAGAGTATGGTCGTGATAGGTGTTTTGGAGGCACTTAAAAAGGTGCCTCCCAAACCCCTATCACGACCACACTCTGGGAGAGTGTGGTCGTGATAGGTGTCTGGGACACCTCTTTCCCAAAGACCTATCACGACCACACTCTGGGAGAGTGTGGTCGTGATAGGCGTCTGGGACACCTATCACGACCACACTCTCCCAGAGTGTGGTCGTGATAGGTCTTTCCCAAAGACCTATCACGACCACACTCTGGGAGAGTGTGGTCGTGATAGGTCTTTCGGAGGCACCTTATTAGGTGCCTCCCAAATACATATCACGACCACATTGACGCAAATGTGGACGTGAAAGGTTTTTTTTTATTATTATTTTGTGAATGCATTTTATAGCCATCTGCATTCTTGCAGATCATTTACAAACCACTTTCAATACCATACTACTGCACAATACAGAATACCAGAGCAATTGCAAAAACGTATCCCATAAATATTACCTTACTTAGACAACAAAATACAAAAGGCATAATCTAAGTTTTATATCTTTACCTTACTAGTAATAAGTTCAAAATTCAGCTATAACAATCTAAGCCTATACAATTTCTGCCTCACATAGTGATTAAAAGTTCTGCAAGTGCGTTTCGTACAAAGTCAATATCCTCATCTTGTTTAAACGAGTCATTACTAAGTCCATAAAGTCCCTCCAAAAGCTGCAACATAATTAAACAATATTAAAAAAGACAAGGAAAGTACCACTTACAATTAGAAATCACTATTTTCTTGGAGATATATGTTAGAAGCGTGCATACCTTTTGGAATTTCCTCCCTTGCTTAATTTGATCTTGATATACAATATCCAGCATGTATTTGCAGACATAATATCCGCACTCTGTAGAGCCCCGCTGGCTTGGACACTGATAAATCACAGATAATATCAGCAATATCATGGTAGTTCGGGTATGGCTAAAAGCAATATAAATGAAAATGAATATAAAAATTGCTTTTACCTTTACGTTTATAACATGAATCGAAGTCTGAGTAGCTGTGTAATAATCAGTGTCTTGCGCATCATGCCATTTTAACATTCCTCTTAAAAAGAGATAAAATCATAACAATAATGTTATATATAGTATAAAGATATATTATTATCAACTATAAAAGTAAAAAAAAACAGAGAAACTTACTTGTGGAATACTTTTCTGTGATCGTCGCTAATAAATTGCTGTAAAGAGTCAAACCAAAAAATCTTGAACTCTTTCGGGCAAAGTATAGCCAGAGCCCAATGTCCACTGAAAGAAATAAGTGAAAATAAGTGTTAATTAAACTAAGACATAACATTTAATATTGTGTAAAAGATAACTCATTACCAATTCAAAACGGGGGCGAAATAAAGAGTGCCGCAATCAAGGCCCATATGCAGCTCGACGTAAGATTGCATCTCCCAAAAATGAGTTTTCTTACTCGTTTTAAGTAGTTTCAAGACGTTTTCATCATAAGCCAGTCTAGAAGGGCATAGAAACCGGCAAAATTTTTCCTTTGGGGTTCTTTGGCATAAATTGTGACAGTACCTATTAGACATGGCGAAATGGATTAGAACTTAAAGACTCATTACAATATTCAACTATATTGATAAAAATATGACACACTTACCAGACAGCCAAATCAAGCCAGCTTTGCTCAAGCTCTTCCATCATCAAGAACTCCTTAACGTCTCGAGAACCTTGCAACCAAATCTTCTCCTCTACTAGTGGATTGACGACTCCAGCAGGTATTAAAAGATTACGCTCAAATCCTAGTTGCATCGTCCACAGCAGATTCAGATATGGGTACTTCTCACCATTAAAATTCTGAAAATAAGAAACACATCAACTTTACACACATATATCAATAACATTGTTAATAAAGGTCAATTCATAGACAACTTGAGTACCTGTGGGAGAAGAATTGGTGGTTGAGCTTCTTGAGCAGCTTCTTGAGCAGTATCGAACACAAGCCTTTTAGGCCAAACAATAAAGCCCTTCATTGCTTGCCCTAAAGTTGTGACCTCTTTAGTACGAAATGGAACACATGTCATTTCTTGGCCCTTTATCACGGAAATGACTGTCACTTTTACTTGATCATCCCGGATACACCTGTTATGAATGGTGGTGTGATTTGGGTACTTGAGAGCCTTAGCAACAGAGTGTAGGGAAGGCTCGTCAAGATGTAAGTAGCACTCCTCATGGTAGTCATCAAGAGGATCAGGTGCACTTGGCTCACTCATTGTTGAAGTTGTTCTTTGGGAAGCTTGAAGAGCCTCTAACTGTGATGTAAGATATTCAAACCTCATTTGCCATTGGCTCTCCCGTTCGTCCATCCGTTCGTCCACCCGTGCATTCACCATTGCATCAAGCTCCTCAGTGGACATTTTAGGTCGAGACACCACTCGTTTTTTGGGCCCAAAAAATTCCTTTGCCCCAACTCTCCCAGAAACTCCTACAACTCGGCTAGGGTTGTCTAATCTCCCTAGCGAAGTTGCTAGGATGTCCATTCTGGGGTCCTGCGGTGTCCAAGACCCCTGAGAAGATTGCTCCTCCAGTTCATTCTGTTACAAAAGTGAACAAACATTGATTAATATACAATAATATCCTACGTAAGTGTTTAAATACAATTTATATAGCACTCACAATTCGGTTTGCCACCGCTTCAGCCTTGTTACTGGTATATTTTCCAGTTGGTCTCTTCCTCCGGGCCGCTGCCCATGTTACATGGCGTTGGAGGTCATGTAAAGGTTCTAAGACAGTGGAAGATGACTCAGCTTCCATAGATTTCCGCTGCTCCTCCCACTTTTGTTGCCGCTCGGCTTCCACATAATCAGTCATCCAATCATACCCCCCACGGGACATGGTATGATTATACTCATTTTTAGCCCGAATCTCTTGTTGTTTTTTGCTTATCTCCTATATACCACAATAATAAAATATTAATAATGCAGGTACACAGATTAAAACCAAGTTATGAACTATACATGTATAGTAGATATACCTTAAATGCTTCAGACGTCCGATATTTAACAAACTCCTTCCATTTCTCTGGTTCAATATTGGGATATGCTATACATGGATCCTCACCCATTTTAGACCCCCCAAATATGTAGTCCTTGGCCATGTTATATTTGAATTCACTAAACCTTTTTGCAATTTTTTGCCAAACGAACTCTTTAAAATCTTTGGTATCCGGCACATCCCAATATTGCTGCAATGAACAAACAAATATGATTAGTCACCACAATATCTCACAAATATGGAGTTAAAATACGAATGTACATACATATACATCCAACCAACATTGTTGCTTAACATCGTCATTAATGTGTTTCCACTCATTTATTGTGATGTCAAGTCTGTTTCTCGCAACTGTTCCAAGATAACTTGCAAATGGCTTTGCAGTTGGCCCTTTAGGCCTATTCTTTTCATCTAGTTCCAAATGGTTTTTCTTCTTATGCTCAACTGTCAGAGCAATCACTTTCGAAAGTTTGGTAGGCCCTCTTTTCTTCTTCTTCACAGGGGGTGGTGGAGCCTCCACATAATACTCTTGCTCGCGATCGGAGTCATTTTCTGTCATTATAACCTGTGAAAGAGGAACAATTACATACATTAGCACCGAACAATTAATAATATTAGATAGATTATTAAATGAAAAACAATAACAATAATCAATACATTTTCTAACATTATGTGTTGTCGTCCCATATGTCCCATATACCCTCAGTATGATCATTCCTGACCGCACAGAAGTTATCATCATCATCATCATCTAACAAATTTCTTGTTGTTTTGCCTAATAATTATATCTCATCATCATCACCATCATTTACTGTGAGAGCACAATCCATTTGATTTCTATTTTGCAAGGCAATGGAAAGCTTAACATTTGTAGGGTCTGATACATAAAACACTTGTTTCGCATGACTTGCTAGAATAAATGGTTCATCCTTGTAGCCGACCCTATTAAGATCAACAGATATCATGCCGCTTTGGCGCTCAATCACAACCGCATTACTATGTACCCACTTACATTTAAATATGGGAACCTTGAAATGCGGTGCGTAGATGATTTCCCAAATTTCTTCAATAACCCCATAATATGTAGTTGTAGCCAATTTTGGGTTTTTGTCTCTAGAGCTAGAAAAATGGGTTGCCTCAGCTTCAACCATCACCCCGCTGTTTTGTGTGGTGCGCTTGCAATCAATGACCTTAGTAGAGAAAGAATACTCATTTATTTCATAAACACCCCATGAAAAAACAATAAACTGAGGCTTCACAGCTAGCAACCTTACTGTGTCAGACACATCCTTTTGTTTTCGCGCATACTCCTCGAACCAACCAATAAATGACTTGTTATGTTCATTTGAAATCTGCATATCACTCTTCTTCGGGTTATTCTCTTTCAAAAGCCTTTTATGCTCAGCCAAATAAGGTTGCACTTCTTTCATGTTATTCAAGATATATAGATGTGCCTGTAACAACTCCACTCTCTCTACACCCTTTACTTTCATGCCCCGCACCCCTTTACCAGAAAGTTCATCTTCATCCAGGTTGATTTCCTCGTCGTCAGGTTTTCTTAGGTATGGTTTGCAAAAGTCCATTGCCTCTTCAACAAGATATCTTTTAACAATCGAGGCTTCCGGGCGATATGGGTTCTTTGAATAACCCTTCAAAACTTTCATGAATTGCTCAAAAGGGTACATCCACCTTAGAGAAACCGGACCACAAAGTCTTATCTCTCGAACCAAGTGAACAATCAAATGAACTGATATATCAAAAAACGCTGGAGGAAAATGCATCTCCAATTGCGACAAAATAACATAACCTTCCTTTTCCAACTCATCGAGTATTTCATTGTCAATTACCTTACTGCAAATGGCATTAAGAAACTTACATAACCTTATTAAAGTCTTCCGCGCATCATCTTCCAAAATTCCTCTTATAGCTACCGGCAAAAGTTGTTGCATTAACACATGGTAATCATGAGACTTCATTCCCGTCAACTTCAAATCATCCATTGACACAAGTTTGCTAATATTAGAGGAATATCCATGTGGCACTTTCATCCCACGTAAACACTCACACAATCGTGTTTTCTCAAGTTTGGAAAGTGTATGAGCAGCAGGTTCCATATATGCTTTCTTTCCATCTTCACTAATTGTCGGATGTAACCGCTGTCTTATACCCATCTCAACTAAATCTCTTCTAGCGTTGAGCCCATCTTTGGTTTTTCCTTGAATGTGTAACAACGTTCCGACAATACTTTCTGCAAGATTTTTCTCCACATGCATCACATCAATACTGTGCCTCACATCAAGACAACGCCAATAAGGGAGATCAAAGAAGATTGACCTCTTCTTCCAAATGTTAGTCCATTTCTTCTTCTTCTTTCCTTTACCAAATTCCACAGTAACACTAGCAACACGACGATAAACTTCTTCACCTGTTAACGGAATTGGAGCAGATGCATGCTCAGGAAAGCCATTAAATCGCTTCCTCAGTTGACGGTATGGGTGGTGGCGATCAAGAAACCTCCTATGACTGAGGTAAACAGTCTTCCTTCCATACTTGAGCTGGACGAAATTAGTGTCATCCTCACAAATTGGACATGCCTTATGTCCCTTGACACTATATCCTGAGAGATTGCCATATGCAGGTAAGTCATTGATTGTGGTAAACAACAAAGCTCGCAACTTGAATGTCTCCTTTTTGTATGCATCAAACACATCAACACCTTCATTCCACAACATCTTCAAGTCCTCGATCAACGGAGCAAGATAAACATCGATATCGTTCCCAGGCTGTTTCGGTCCCGAAATCATCATACACATCATAAGATATTTCCGTTTCGTGCACAACCAAGGTGGAAGGTTGTAAATGACAAGCAAAACTGGCCAAGCACTATGTTTGCTAGAGACACTCCCAAATGGGTTAAATCCATCTGTGCAAAGGCCGAGACGGAGGTTTCTAGGATCACTAGCAAACTCTGGAAAAATTGAATCAACCTTTTTCCATTGAGGAGAGTCAGCAGGATGTCGAAGATATCTAGAATCAAAATTTCTCTGATCACAATACCACCTCAGATTCTCTGCTTCTGTTGCATTCGCGAACAATCGTCTAAACCTTGGAACTATTGGAAGGTACCACATTACTTTCGAAGGTTCACCTTTTTTTGGTTTGCTTGTCTCTTCGTCGTCGTCGTCATCATCAGCACCCTTCCTCTGTTTATACCTTGGCTCCTGACATCTTGGACACACATGTAACCCTTCATATTCATTTCTATATAAAATACAATCATTGGGACAAGCATGTATCTTCTGATACTCCATACCCATCTTACTTAGCATTTTCTTGGCCTCATACATTGTCTTCGGAACCGCATTGTTATCCGGGAACATATCGCTCAAAGCTGCGAGCATTTTCGAGAAACCCGCGTCTGCCCACCCATTTTCCGTCTTTATTTCTAGTATTGTTAGAATGAAGGTCAGACGGCTATACTTCTTACACCCTGGAAACAAAGGTGTCTCAGCATCACCACGCACTTTGTCGTACTCGTCTGACACAACAAACGACTCCGCTGCGATATCATTTATCATGTTGTCCATGCCAACATCGCAAACATATTCATCATCATCATTATCATCCACCTCCGCTGCTTTTACATGTTCCACGGTAGTTCCCAATTCCCCATGCCAAATCCACTTCCTATATCGGCGATTGATCCCCTCACAAATAAGGTCATTCCTTATAGAGTCAAGGCTCTTGCGATCAACATTCACACACTTCACACAAGGGCACGGGTACTTTCCATTCTTACTCGCCACATTTCTTTTGGCAAATTCAATAAACTCTTCCACCCCTTTTTGATATTTTTCACTAGTTCGCAAAGCATCCATCCAAGCACGATCCATGGCTATAAGCTTTGGTTACTTAACTTTTGAATATTACAAGAACAATCCACAATTCATACACTAGCTAGCAATTTGTAACTCTCTAATCAAGTCCAAATCAGCCAGCATAACATTACTAATCAAA
Organism: Mimosa pudica; assembly: GCA_029929735.1. Lineage (NCBI taxonomy): Eukaryota > Viridiplantae > Streptophyta > Magnoliopsida > Fabales > Fabaceae > Mimosa > Mimosa pudica. The sequence continues at coordinate 7,178,342 of JAKELP010000035.1, forward strand.
TCAGTTTATGCCTAATTTTTCCTCCAAATCAGATTTTAACATACACCAAACACCACTTAGTCCCTATTTCATTCAGTAATGGAAGTAATAAGTAACTATAATTTCCAATATACATTATCAATGTACACTATCAATATATACATCACTATCTATACACAAATCAGATTTTAATATAATCATTTATTTCAATCCTTTCTAATTCTAATCGGCCATAACAGCTCACAACATGCTGAAAAACCAAAGTTGCAATTTAGAGACTAATAAGCATTTGTTTTGAGTTTTATCAATCAATGGCATTCATAAAGATTTTAAAGCAAATAAATAAAAAGCACACACAACAATGACTATTACTATTACTTTATCAATCAATAGCAAATAAAAAAAATAAAAAAAATCATACCTAGCAATTAGCGGCGGAGGAGTGTAACAGGTGGAGATGCGGCGGCGGAGTGTGGTTGAGCGGCGGAGAGGCGGCGGCGGAATGTGATGAGCGAAGAAGAAGAAGTGAGAGAGCGATGCGAGGGCGAGAGGCGGCGAAGGCGGGGGCGAGGGCGAAGGCGAGGGCGAGAGGCGGCGGAAGGCGAGAGGCGAAGTGAGAGAGCGACGGCGAGGGTGAGAGAAGTGAAGAAGATGACAAGGCGAAGTTGAGAGAGGCGGAGAAGAGAGTTTTAGGTCGAAGTTTTAGGCAAAAATGAGTGAAGTGAGTGAGGTTGGAGGGAAATAAAAAGTTGTATGGCGCCAAATGTTTCACACCTTCCACGACCACACATATGTGGGAACCCTTCCACGACCACAGGAAGGGAGTTGTGGTCGTGGAAGGGTAGCCTTCCACGACCACAGTTATATAACTGTGGTCGTGGAAGGTTACCCTTCCACGACCACAACTCCCTTCCTGTGGTCGTGGAAGGGTACCCACACCTTCCACGACCACACATATGAATGTGTGGTCGTGGAAGGTGTTCTTTCCACGACCACATGTGAAAGTGTGGTCGTGAAAAGGCTCCGCCTGGACAGTTATTTACATGTTATGCCACCGCGTTTTTTATCAACGACCAGCATTGGCTTTTTACGTGTTACTTGTGGTCGTGAAAAGTCTATTTTCTAGTAGTGGGCAAACATCTAAAAACACGTGGGTGTCCCCAGGACCCCCAGCTGTGTGCTCGGACAATTATATATAGCCATATAATTCACATCTTGTGAAGTACTCTATTAAATGTAAGTTTAACATGAGATATTTAGTTATCATTTTATGTGGTTAATATTATTTCTTAGAGTCTCTCGAATCTTAATGTATAACATACATACATACATAGTTTGGTTAACCTAAAAATCTTAGTTAAGTGAGTTAATATATCACGTTTTCCTAAAACACTATAAATTCAAAAAGGAAGTTCAACATGTACAATTTTGAAAGGAAAGTTTTTCCTAAAAGACTAGCAGGTTGTGACACAGCCACCTCAAAACTTATATAAATGTTCCCCGTGTAATAGTCCATATCCCGATGTTTTCACTCTTTGACAATTTACTTTGTCTTCTTCTTGCTGGTACCCTTTGTCGCTAGTTAACTTTTATGACATATAGGAGCAACGGTATTATAACTTATAAGCATAAGCTAAAAAAAGAGAGCGCGTTCTAAAAGATTAGTTTCATATTACCTAGAAAGAAAATATCAATTTCTTACTTCACGATAGATCTAACAACTACCATTGGACACCCATGGGTTTTGTAAGATTCCATCTACAAAAAATGATGTTACTCCCTCCGCTCAAATAATGTAGAATCAGTTTTGGGGTAGATTTGTTTTTTTATACAATATGTGGGGTAGATTTTTTTGCCAACACATGGTATAGATTTTGGTCTTATATATCTATGACCTTTTCCCATTATACTCCATATACCCTTTTTAAAATTAATTCATCTAGATGACTTATATGATAGAATATAATGTTACGTTTATAAAAAAAAAAAGAATATAATGTTACATAGAAGTACTATTTTAGAATATAATGGTATACAATAGATTTTTTTTGGCTAGTGTATAGAATATAATGTTACATAGAAGTACTATTTAGAGAGATCTTGTCACATATGTTATAATTAATATATTTACATGTGTATCACTTAGAGGTTGCAAGGTTCCTGCATTATGACTCTATGTTTTGCGAACAAGTAGACAAGTTGATTTCTAATAACATCTGTAGATGAATCCATTGAAATATGTGCAGTGCACACTCTCCATCCTCTCTTTATATATGGCCTATGTGACTTTTTTTAGAGAGATTATAGTAACTAAGAAAGTCAATTAATCATAACATATATTGTGTTTTTTTTGCCAAAATATGTTGTGTGTTATTAGATGTTAGCTTGTAAAAGTCAAACAAGCTAGTAGTTTGGTGGAAAATTCAGCTAAATTAGTTTATAAATTTTATTTGGCTTTCTTACTCTTTTTTAAAAAAATTTAACTAGCTCTTATATTATAGGGTAATGGACCTAATCTACCCTCCAAGTAACCACCCAGGAGCACTGAGCACCCTGAACTAATAACAAGGGTATTTTTTAAAAACATTGGTTACTTGAGTACAGAGATATGTGTCTGTTGTTAATTCAGGGTGCTCAGTGCTCCTGGGTGGTTAGTTGGAGGGCAGATCAGGTCAATTACCCTATATATTATATTAACAGACGAAGAAAAAAAAAAGACGAAGATGAAGTATATTCTTTCAGCCATGAATAGCATATCAATAATGTACATAAGTTCTCATGGCTTTGGAGTACGTTCTTTGTTGACGTTCTTACGGTGTTTCGGGTTCGAGGCATAGTAACATTAACAATGTACACATGTTAATTATAACGCAAATACATGCATGTGATACATGTGTTAACGCAAATAAATACATGTGATACATGTGTTCATGTTGCAGATGCTTACTTTGTCATATACCTCACCGCACCCACCAGTTATCACGCTCGGTATCATCAGAGAAAGAACAAAACTTAAAGAAAAGCACATGAAGTGCTTCTCCTGCCACATCACCATCAATAACACTATAACAGACCTATTATGAGAACCCATAAAGTCCCTACAAAGAGGACAAGTAAAGTTCCTCCGAGCAATCCATTGATCCAAGCAATATCTATGAAAGATATGCTTACATCTCAATACTCTAACTTCTTCTCCTTCACCAAACTTGTTCAAACACACTGCACAATTCACTTCTTCTCCTTCTCCTTCATCATGAGGACTCCATGTTTTGACTCCTTCTGTAAGGATCGGGTGAAACTCTTGAAGAGGTTGAAGATGATGATGCTGATGAAGACGAAGGCTGTAAAATGGGTGGTAGAGAAGGAAGTCTAAAAACCATTTGAAATGGGAGAAAAATAGATAAATGTAGTTGAATAGCATGCTGAATAATAGGATAGACGATCTGAAAATAATGTCAAGAGTGGTGATGATGGCCATCAAATTGTTTTTATTATTGTGTTTTGGCTTTGTGTGAATAATTTCTGTTAGAGACCAGTGCATTTATAGATGAGTTTTCTCTATTTCTGGGCATATGCAAAACATGTAACAAACTAATAGCATTGTGTTGGTCGCTTTATGGAATATGACCTGTAATATAATATAATTTTAATATTTGTGTGCTAGAGATAGGGATGGGATTTGTGTGGTTCATATATATTTAAACAATATCTCATATAATCTGGGGGTGTGAGTGAATCAGAGCAGTTAGCCTTTTCTTGATTCTCTCTATTATTAGTATGGTTTTTATTTGAAGGAGGATGTGGTTTTTCGAAATTCTATATATTCAATAATAATTAATAATTTTCACTACTTGTGATTATTAAGCCTTGTGGTATGATATCTCTTTGAGAGGCTGCAAGTTTGGTTTCATTTGTAACATAATGTTGTTAGATCAGAGTTCACCCATTTAAATTGAAAAAGGAAAACAAAAGCTACTACGTGTGTTAAAAGATGAGGCAACATAATAATATTGGTATAAAGAAGCCTTGCAAAAATATAAACTAGTCATTATTTAAGGAATTAAACCTAGTATGCCCAGATAGAAAAACACAGAAGAATGTGTCTAAGTGATTATTCTAACTGCTATTGATCTATCTAAACAATCAATTTAATTCACTTTACAAAATAATTCACCTGCATAATTAAAGTTTTTTTAAAGCCGGTCAAAACGGATTATAATCAACCGCAACGTCCTTTGATTTTTGGATTAAAAAAGGAGGTTATTGATGATCAAAGGCAAGAACCAGTTATTATATTTCTTGTAAATATTTACAAAAGATCAACAAAACAATTTACAGGTCTCAATCTATTACAGAATGCGAGGTCGGAACAAATATATAACTAGATATGTTCGTTGAGGTCGATTCAATGTTTTTTGTCGTTTTCCCTCCTCTTACAGTATTTAAATTTGTATAACTTGAACACATTTATGGTGTGCCTTCAACTAAAGTAAAAAGTGATTCGAAAGATATAGCATGATGGATAAAACAGATATGTTATAATACCAGTGTTATAACATTTTGACTTTACCATTTTACGTCTCTATTCAACCAAAATGTTACGTATATAGGTCTTGATTAATCAAACGGTTAAAGTGAAAAAATGTCCATGTAATTGTCGCGAAGGTGCAACAATATACCCATGTAAAAATTTTTTGAGCAAAACTACCTATCAAATTTTTTGAATTTTCACTCATCATTCCTCTGTCATTTCATCATCACAAAAGGGCAAATAATACATAAGCTTGCATATGTTTGGTGAGAGATGAATTGGTAGAGGATGATGTATCAAAAAGTAAAAAACTTAACTGTGATGGACATTTTTGCCCCAGATTTAAAATTTGATGAGTACTTTTGCTCAAAAAAAATTTGCATGGGTATTTTTGCACTTTTGTGATGATTACATGGGCATTTTTGCATTTTAGCCCTTAATCAAAAAATCTGATGTTGGAAAGGCGCCATTCAACTTAGAATGCTTGTCTCAAGTTCGCTCAAAGAATTGAATCAGAGTATGATGTTGGACTTTTTGAAGTACTAGTTAAAAGTTGAGGCTTGAGGACGATGGTGTTTGTGGCGTAGTGGCCACACATCCGACGGATATAAATGATGTTAACGTTTACCTTGTTTTGTTTGGCTTCAATTTTCTATGTTTTGCATGGTAACGTTTACCTAAATAATCATCAATAATTTAGATACATAAAATACAACGAAATAATAGTCGAAATTATTGAGGTGCTCAGCTCATTCTAGAATATTTCTAATGCTTTTAACACCATTAGAAATATTCTAGAAAGATTTTAAGAATATAATTTTTAACTTTTATTTACTAGTTTAACTTTCATTATAATAAATCCCCAAATAATAGGAGCATTAGATTTTCTTTTTTTGGTTTTAACTGTTTCATTATAGGTTAAAATATGAAATAAAAATTCAAATGTAATTAAACATTTTAAAATTTTCCTTTTAATAAATGTTTTCTTAGTTAAAATTTAATTTTAAAAAATATATTTTAAGTTCAGAAAAAATATCTATTATATCATTTGAATTATTTACCTAAAAATGAATTATAAAATCTCAAATTTTTTTTTAAATTTTACTTCACTATGAATTAAAACATGAATAACATTTTTTCATAAATTTAAAATAAATAAAACTAAATTTTTTATGGATATATTTAAAAATTTAAAATATTAAATATGATTATTTAAATAAAAAGTAATAATTAAATTCATCAGAGAGGATTTAAGTGAACTTTCTAAATTTTAAAATGTAAGAATGCAGATTCTGAATATCTTATTTGACTTAAGTTTCAATAAGTTATTTTATATTAGGTCAGCTGTCCCGCCCTTTGAGGTGTCTACAAATCAGCGGAGGATTAGTCTCTCAGTTGTCGAGTGAGAGGATACCTTGATCATGTATAAAAAAAAATATATATATCTTGCCAGTACATATGCCAATTTAATTTAATTTATTGATGGAACACAAATTCACTTTGGGAAATGCGTGCAAAATAAGAGTATCAATTATCAAGACTTAAAAAAAGAAGGGAAATTTAATTAGAGGTCCCTCACAAGGGAGTTAATACTGGAAAAATCCCAAAAGTTGAAAATATTAATGTAGGGTCCCAAGAGACCTCACATTAATATATTTGAAAAGTGAAAAGACAGTTTTGCCCCTAGCCTTAAAAAAAATTTACCCCTCCCTCCTCCTCCCTCACCCACCTCCCACCCTCCCCCCTCCTCCTCCCTCTCCCACCCCCCTCCCCCTCCAGCAGCCACCCCCCTCCCACCCCCAGCCCCCTCCCCCGCCCCCTCCCCCCACCCCCAACCTTCCCACCCCAGCCCCCTCCCCCCACCCCCAACCTTCCCACCCCAGCCTCCTCACCCGCCCCCCCTCCCACCCCCTCCCTCCATCGCCCCCTCCCTCCCCACCCCCCTCCCTCCATCGCCCCCCCACCCCTCTCCCTCCAGCGTGCCTCCTCCCCACCCCCCTCCCTCCATCGGCCCCCCCACCCCACCCCCCTCCCTCCATCGCCCCCCACCGGTGGGGTGGGGGGGCCGATGGAGGGAGGGGGGTGGGGAGGAGGCACGTTGGAGGGAGGGGGTGGGGGGGGCGATGGAGGGAGGGGGGTGGGAGGGGGGGCGGGTGAGGAGGCTGGGGTGGGAAGGTTGGGGGTGGGGGGAGGGGGCGGGGGAGGGGGCTGGGGGTGGGAGGGGGGTGGCTGCTGGAGGGGGAGGGGGGTGGGAGAGGGAGGAGGAGGGGGGAGGGTGGGGGGTGGGTGAGGGAGGAGGAGGGAGAGGTAAATTTTTTTTAAGGCTAGGGGTAAAACTGTCTTTTCACTTTTCAAATATATTAATGTGAGGTCCCTTGGGACCCTACATTAATATTTTCAACTTTTGGGATTTTTCCAGTATTAACTCCCTTATGAGGGACCTCTAATTAATTATCCCTTAAAAGAAACATGACGACACATTGCGTAAGTAAAACGTGTGTTCATCAACGTGTGTTCATCAATGTGTGATGATGTTTGACAACAAAAAATCAATGTGTGATGCCAGTCCAAAAAACTCAATGTGTGTGATGTCAATAGCTATTCTTTTTTATTTAATTTAGGGACAAATATAATTCTCACAGATAAACTATTTTAAAAGTATAAAAAAATATAAGATCTCATTCTGACCATGAAAAAAAAAATGACTTATTTATTGAAAAATATTAAATTACTCTTAACTTCATTTCTCCTCCTCATAAGTCTCTCCACCTCCACCATCCAGCCCAACGTTGGCCACTCCATCCTTACCGGCAGTGGCTTCCTCCTCTGCCCAGTCACCCACACCTCCCTCCCTTGTCCCTCTCGTGGCGACAATACTTTCTTGGGATCCTTGTTGTAAGTTCTTGACTGGACTCATTATCTTAACAATATAATATTTTTCACCCTCTCTTTTCTAAAAATAATTAATATTACATATATTCTATGAATAGGTGGGTTGACTATGCTCAATGGGTCGGAATCCAGAAAATATGAGATTGAACATACTAGTTTTGTAACCATGAAATACAGTATGCGACACTAGTATGAGAGATGGATTCAGCTAAATCTCTGCATGTAATTGCTTCATTGATAGAATTTCCTATTTGATTTGTTTCCAGAAAATTTGTCGAATTGATTTTTCCTTTGGTGAAACGGCCGCACCAAAATGATGAGGATTGGCGAGTGCGTGAGACTCTAGATATATCACCATCACTGGTGGTCAGTAACAACATTTGATCCTACATAAACTAGCAGAAGTTGTTAGATGAAGTTGAGTCTCATTTGTCTTTCTGGGTTTAGCTAGTCTGTGGGAATGTCCGTCATTCCCAAATTTATGATGATGGATTGTGTTAGTGCGTAGTCTCTTGTATAGTGAATGAATGGAAACAATTTTTGTGCATTTGATCTCTCGCTTGTTCCCCCTCATCTATCCCTCTTCCAAATATTCATTCGTTAAGGAACACTTTAACTCTCAAAGATCATAGATCCAGGGGGAGAGAGGATTGGGTGAGGGGACGGAGGAGGAAACTGCCGTCGGTGAGGATGGGGTGGCCGGCATTAGGTTAGATGGTGGAGGTGGAGAGACTTGTGAGAAGAAGGAAGAAAGTTAAGGGTATGAGTTAAATATCATTTTATCCAATGAACTATTTTTGAAATATAAATTTAGCTAATAAATAATAAAATGTTTTATTCTAGCCAATGAATAGAATGATCCATCTTGAAAAATAGACTATTATAAAATACTAAAATATCTTTTAAAAAAAACATTCCTTCCTCCTAGCTCTCCTCTCTCTATCCCGGAATGATTCACTGTAATGGATATGGTAATTTGCTCTTTATTAATGGCTTTGAAGGTTGTTCTAAATTTCTCAGTGGCATAAAAATCATGGATCTCTACGACAGAATATGTACAATTCTTCGAACAAGGTATTGATTGAAAAGATCATGCAAACCATGGATAATTCTTAAACATTTTGAGTGACTAAACTTTTGGGGTTTGTTTAAATGGCAGGAAAATTGCTGTTGAAGATCCTTCAAAGAAGCGTTTAATGGATCTTCGTCTACTTCATGGAGTAGCTATGACCATTCTTGGTTTGGTAGGTGGGATTACAGATTTTTCCATGGAAGCTTTGATGTACACAGCTAACAATTATACTGCAGCAATCCATATATAGTCTTAGTTCGTTAGAGCGTAATGAGGTGGTTCAATGTTTTGGTGATACAATGTGCTATATAGAAATCAAATATATAATTTGCCATTATATGAGACATGAGTGAAACTCTGTTGGTTACAATCAAGGATCTTCTCAAGTTTATGCTGACTATCAAGTCTCAAACTCTTGCTTCTCCTTCAAACTTTTGTTCAAAAGATATCCGGAAAGAGAGAGGAGAGGTAGGAGGAAGATGATGGAGAAATGAACGTTTTTTATTTTAAAAGGAACATTTTAACATTTTCCAATAGTCAATAGATTAAATGGACCATCTTTTTTTCTCATTGACTAGAATGAGATCTTTGTTCGTTAGTCAAACTGATACTTTGAAAATAGTTCAATAATCAATCATATTTAATTTATATTTAATCCTAAGGGTATTTTAGTATTTTCCATTAGTTCATTGGTCAATATAGGTCATTTTTTTCATTGACAAGAATAAGTCCTTTTATTGTTCATTGGCCAAATTAATACTTTTGAAATAGTTTATTGGTTAGAATGATATTTAACCCATTAATTTATTATGAATATATATGAGCAAAAGGAAGGCGTAAAAGGTGCATAATGAATATTAGCCTATACTTGATAAAAAAAATATTAGCCTATTAAAATATTATTACTCAAAGGAGGTTGATTTAAACTCTCAATTTTTTTATCGTTGTAGACTTATAGGAAGGTAAGATATTGTGATACTTCAATTATTAAAATCGGTACCCGGCTCATTGAAATTGAGTCTCGCCCACACATCACTATTTTCTCAAACCAATTCATTGATCCCATCAAGATTGAATCCATTATCAAGAATTGTGCTACAAAGTTTGAACCTTTGCGTCTTTCTTTCTCTTCCATTGGGAGCCTGCCAAATGACAACAGTGTCCTTTTTCTTTCACCCATTCTTTCAGTTTCTTTACTGGTTTAAACTTCAGCATCATCGCAGGTGGAGGAGGAAGTGATGCTCGTCTCTGTGATGTCGAATGGGAAGAGAGGAGAGTGTGACATGTAGGCTGACACATGAATTCACGTAGCAAACCAAAAGCAAAATGGCACCTTCACATACGGTGTTAATAAAGAAAAGGCCCTGGTTAATAAGATATTTTTTTTTGTTCATTCGTCAAATTAAATTGAAACCATATATTGTTGTTCATGGTGTAAATTCATACTTGAATAAATTGTTTGCCAGCCAAAAGTAAATACTCCTTTATTTTATTATTTGAAAAATCATTCATCAACATACTACTTATTATCCTAAATATATATATATATATATATATATATATATATATATATATATATATATATATATATATATATATATATATATATATATATATATATATATATAAATATTCTTCATTGAATCTCATGATTCAAAAACATCAAATATAGTAAAACTAGTAAATAATTTTGTGAATGAAAAGTAAAAGAGTATATTGTTAAAATAAAAGATACAAGTAGAAACGACTATCTTCTCTTAGCGAAAATGCTTTCGTGCCATTTGACAACAGAGGCATTTCACACTTAACATATTTTGATCTTTTAGAATGTCACTTTCTTTTTCCAAACCTTTTTTTAAAATTTTATTGGAAGGAAGTGAGAGATATTATAGACTATTTTTCTCACCCACTTTGACATTAATTGAATATTTTTTTTTGACATTAATTGAATATGGATGCACTTTCCAGTACAAAAAGGGGCCAAGGGTCAAATTAAATATACTACATTTATAAAAAGTTAACATGACATCATATTAAAAGTGTTTCAAATATACATTATACATTACAAAATGATTCACATATATACATTACGAAATATCTCTTAAATTCTAAGAACGTTAAATCCTTTAAATTCCTTAATTAATTCTATGTGATAATAAAAAATGCATGAAATGATGGACAAATCTACACTTTATATTAGTGAAAAATCCTTAAATTGTAATGATTTCATATACTAATTTGCGATAATTAACATGATAAAGATGAAAAATTGGTCCCATTACACTCAATTAAACATTAAGATCTTTCATTGTAAATTATCTTAGATTTGGAATAATTAGAGAACGAAGAATAGCCCCCTTGCAGTGGCAAAGCACGACAAACCACCGCCAAGAACTACAAGCAAAACCAATCATTCGCGGCAAAAGGCTCGATATTAGCATTGTGTAGCTGTGAAATTCGGGCTGAACCTGAGCTCAAAACCAGTTTTACCACTTGACCCAACTTTGCAGAGGATTATAGGTAAAAAATGAAGCTCATTTAATAATATTTTGGATCCCATTGCACACCCAAATTCCTAACATCATTTAATTTCTCTCAAATTCTCTCATCTACTCTATTTCCATTTCTTCACCTCATTCCACCAAAGACTCCATAATTCCTTCAGTTTCCACCGTTCTTGGTGCTCCTTCCATGGGTTGCAACAACTAATTCTCCACATTCTTGTGGTAGGAGCAATTGGCTTAGCGTAGAGCTTCATTGAGAGATTTTTAGGTTTAACTCTTCCTCTTTTTGTTACATTTGTGCTTTTCTAGGGGTTCTAGAAGTATATTTGAAATATATGGTTGAGTGCTTCATATTTTATATGTTGTATTAGGTTTAGAAAAAATATTTAATTTGTGTATGTCGTTTTTCTTGTTGAATAGTTGACATGATGCTATATTAGCTTTGACATTAATGAAGTTTATTATGGGTTTGTAGTTTTGTTCTTCTATGTGTGAATTTTTGGTGCTAACTCAAGGTAGCTGAGCTAGTGGATTTTGTGTGTCAATGTATTTGCTTGGATGAAATAGCAAAAGAACTAAGTGAATGTGTTGTGACATTGGGCATTTGCCTTGGTCAGCCTCGTTTTATTATTTGGTTGATCATTAATAAAATAGCTTACAATGAAAATTAAAAGCAAATATGTGATGACTCAAAATTAAATATAGGAAGTAATGCATGATGTTGTTCATTTGAGCATATTTAATCATTATTGGTTATAATTGTTTTGCAAGGTAAATTTTGACAAGGAAATTAAAGTCAAGATATTTGAGAAATCAAACAAGATAGGGATGGTATGTATTAAAGCATGTTTAGAGCACTCTATTTGTTCAGACTGCTACAATAAATGTAACTTTATATTCAGACTGTTACAATAAGTGACAAGCCTCCTTGCGAAACAATTTAAACAAGCCACCATTTCAATATATAGAGAAACTAAGAATAGAAAAAAGGAGGGTTAAAATAGAGCGAAATTGATGACTTAAATCCATCATATATATTGTATATAGCACATTTGAAGTAGATAATGAGTAGTGGCTAGTTGGCTACTCAGTGCCCAATCGTAGGCTAAGATTATGAAATATTTGTATGATCAAATTTTCTTTTAACATGAACGGATAAATATAATATATCTGTTTTACATGTATTAGTTGCATTTAATTGTCAGCTATTCCCTCATGAGTCTCACCATCCTTGATGATGCAGCTCGTACGTATGATTAGATTGACAATGAATAATTACATTGCACACTAAATTAAAGTTGACATAAATCATGAGCGGCTGTACTTTTAGACTTTGAATATATTCAATTTGCCTGAAATATGAATGTATATAGACATTGTAATTGTTGCAGTTTTTTTAGAAAAGGATCGAAAATGTAAATCCCATAGCCTTTAGGGGAAGGCCCAATCCTAAAATATTTTAAGGGCTACATAGCCCAACTCTAGTCTTGACAGACTTTTTTATACCTTTAGGAGTAGATATGTATAAAAACAACGAAAAAAACTAAAAAGGGTAAGGAAATACAACAAGATTACCAAATTTAAGGAAAAGAAACATATAAATCTATCCTGATAAACTATAGAGAAGAATCTGTGGCATTAATGAGATCACAAATTTAGTTTTCATATCTTTCTGAAATAGGTAAAATTAAAATATATGCATTTTGAGGTCTCAATCTGTAACTAGATTCAGGTCCCCCTAAAAGATCTTTAATTAGATGTAGTTAATCTAAACTAGATCCGTCAATGAAAGATTAGGCAGGATATTGGAGGAAGATCATCAAAGGAAGAAGATCGAAATAAGGAAAAATATAAATGATACATATTTTTTGTTTGGTGACAAAGATACATATTCTTTTACGTGCATGAATCTGAGTCAAGTGGAATTGTTAGGCCTGATTTATTTGTGAGTGTATATGTGTGGTCAGAAAAAAATTTATATATATAATGTAAATTTATATCGGTATATATATTAAAACACATATCATGATTTATCTTATCTTTTTATCAATTAATTATCTATTAGTATCATCATTATAATTTTTAAAATCTCCTTGCTTTTATAACTAATAAGGTGTCTTTCTTCCTTTCCTTTGGCAACTTTTCAACACTACTTCTACTCTCTTAGTTTAACTATTATTTTAATTCATCTTTTAATTTATTAATTTATTTATTCATATTATTGTTTATACTTATTATTTCATTCATTAACCAACTACTATTTTATTTTGAACGAGTTCTAGAGTTGTTAGTTTCTCTAGATTTTATTGTGCTTCTCTTGTTTATCAATTGGTTTGCATTTAAGTTTTTTGATTCCAACCTATTATTATTTTACTAAGCATATCTAGAATAATTCTTACTTTAATTTTGTCTAAAAAAATTTTATTCTTATATTGATATATTCATTGTTTTGTCACCCCTATACATCATTATCATATTTGTGTGATTATAATATTTTGTGCTAAAAATTTGAAACTTATTTTTATATGATATTTTTTGAGCAATACTCCACCTAAATTTATAGTCTACCCCAAGCCCAGATAAAATAGAGTTGTGTTAGATCTCGACAACCAACGAAAAATTTTATCAAATCTTTTGAACATGAATCAACGGATTTCGGCTAACATTATGTCATAACTTGATAACAACACACTGTATTGCTCAAGTACAATGAGAAGTGAATAAGAGTTGTTACATCATTGCTCGAGACACTAGTGATGATAATTGATCAATTGGTGTGAAGTGCTCCCAAAAGAGAGAGTGCCCGAAGAAAGCTTTTAGTGAAATTATTTAACGAGACATTTTAGTCAATCATTTATTGCCAAACAAAACTACTAATGTAGCATAATGGTGTCGATCCATGTGGTCAATCCCACCTAAATGGGATAAGACTTTGTTGTTGTTGTTGTGTGTTTGTGTATAATAATAATAATAATAATAATAATATTAATAATAATAATAATAATAAATTGACAGATACCACAATGATCATACAAATCATAAACCATGAAGTTGATAAGGGGGTTTAATTTACTAGAGTGGAATATAATGACAACAAATATTAAAAACAATGAGGTCAGGCGAACAAACAAGGGCTAAATTAATCATTTGTCATTGGATTTTAACTCCATGCAACTCATTCATATAATTTTGAAACTAAATCTCAAACTTTAACTTGTTCAAATAAATTCATTTAATTTAAACCATCCAAAGTTTTCGATCTGATAAACTTTAATGCACAAAAAAATACAGGTACTTTACGAATTTCATATACACAAAGCATACCTTTATTCTTTTTCATTTTATAACAAACGTTTGCACCGATATTCTGATTTTTGTTTTTGACCATAACCGATATTCTGAGTCAAATAACTCTCGAAAAGATTTTCCATGGGGTAACTTTTACCTAACTTTGCCATAAATTAATTGAATAAATTTGATTTATGATATATATCTCACAAGGAAAATCAAATATATTATTCACTTGGAGTTGTACAGTGTATGTGTACTCTTGAATCTAACATATTTCAGAGCCATGAGATGAGCATCCTGATTAGATTTTACAACAAACCCATCATACATGGTATATATACATACACATATCGAAGGTGATGCTCTTATTGCTCTTATCTATCCTATAAACTTAGCGAAGCCACCAGTTGTCAGGATCACCATAATCAGAACCAGGAAACCTAAATAAAATCACATCTCTTGTTCCTCCCACATCATTAAAAATAGAGCTAATCCCAGAACCCATAAAATCCCTGCAAAGAGGACAAGTGAAATTCCTATGGCTAACCCATTGATTTAAACAATCTCTATGAAAAACATGCTCACATCTCAACACTCTAATTTCTTCTCCCTCACTAATGTTGTTCAAACACACCGCACAATCCACTTCTTCTCTTTCTTCTCCTTCATGATGAGAACGCCATGTTTCGACTCGTTCTTCTTCTTCTGACACCATATGAAATTCTTGCTCAAGAAGAAGTTGATCGTGATGGTGGTGATGATGAACACGAAGGTTGTAAAATGGGTGGTAGGTGAGGAATTCTAAGACCCATATGAAATTGTGAAAAGCTAGCTTGAAAAAGTTGAAGACAAGGCTGATTAGTCGAATAGAAAATCTCATGATGACTTCAACTCTAGTATTCATATTAGTTGTTTTCAAGCTACTTACTTTGCAGCTTTTGTGTATTCAAGAGTGTTTGGAATTCATGGTAGGGCTTGTTTATATAGACACATTGATGTCGCCTTTTGGAAGTGACTTTGTTATGGGATAGGATAGTGGGAATCAGTTTTAATAAGGAATTAAAGGATATTCATTTCCACGTCAGAGATATGATGAACTTGATGAAAGAATTCTAAAGCATACAAAATTTATATGTTTTCTAATCTTTTTGAAATAGATGAAAATGTAAAATAAGAAAGCATTAAAGGATAGGTCTGAATTATCACTAACATTCAGACACCCTAAATGATTCATAATTACAAGCAATGAATCTATAATTTATATTAAGTTCAATTAAAATATTGTGGGAAGGAATTGGTGGATGAAATTTGATGAAAGAAATGAGGTTGATAAAGGACGAATACAATATAAAATGACAGTTTATATTTATTTTTTTGGCCAGTCAAAATAACAGTTTATTTAACATAGAATTTTGATATAATTTTATTTAATGTTCACGGGACTTGTGATGGATTCATAACGTAACAAGATTTTAGAAGTACTTTTTATCTCAAATACTGCCTCAAATTTTGAGACCAAACTTCTGTCTCAAATTTCATCGTAAAGTTTATCATTTTCGCGATAAACAAAAAAAGCCGCATCACTATCGGAGGCACATCCTGGGACTAACTGAAGATTCAAAGTGTTGACCTTAACCGTATGAGCCTATTTCCGGTTGAGTTATAATAATCCTTAAATTCTTTATTAACGCAGATCGACTTAAATGTTTGTGTGGATATATATATATATATATATATATATATATATATATATATATATATATATATATATATATTAACATTTCAAATAAAAGTTATAGATATAATTGTACTTTTATACTTTTCAAATATGAAAATGATAATTATATGTATGCATAAGTTAATGAAACATTATAAGTTCTTGGATTTGTATTATTTTTATATACTAAATTGATGCTACTAACATATTATATGCAATTCCCTGTTATATTAAATGGATATCGAGACCATTCATTTGAAATTAACTTAGAAATTTATACAAAATCCAAAATTTATTAGTTTTAACCTGTTTTTTGAAATAGATGAAAAAGTTAAACAAGGAAGCATATTAATTTATCACTAACATTCAGACACCCAGAATAATTTCTTTTTTCAAGCTATGAATCTATGATATATAGGTATAATTAATATTGTGGGATGGAATCTGGGAATGGAAAGTTGATGAAAGAAATTGAACAAGAGTAGTAAATGTAGAAGACATTACAATGTATTTTTCACCGAAAATGGAGTTAAAATGGAACAGAATTTCAGAAGGAACTTTCGTGTCAAATACAATTCCTCAAATTTTGAGACCGAATTTCTGTCTTCATCATGAAGTTTATATAAGAGAGTTAGGGGTAAATTAGAAAAAAATGCATTAAATGAGGAGAGAATATGGGGTGAGCTCTTACATTAGGGACCAAAACCATTCAAATTTTGGGCTCTTACATTAGGGAGCGGAGGGAGTATTTAACAAACAATTCCACATCACTGCCCGATGATTGCCTAGTTATCATCCAATTGTCCGTGCCACGTCACTATGTGGCGACATATCCACATCACAAATTTGATTAATTTTGGGACCCAGTGTAAAGTCTGTGCATGCTAGCGCCTTATACCGGTTGACCTAAAAGAATCCTCATACTTTAATGCATAGGGTTAAAGATCATGTTTGCCCTCTAAGTTTCAGGTAAGGACCAATTTAGCCCTGAAAGTTTTTCTGTGATCAAATTTGCTCCACACGTATATTAAATTATCAATTTTACCCCTACATCCTACATGTAATACCACATCATCCTCTATGTCAAACATCATGTCAGTTCATCATCTTCTCTATCTCTCCCTCTCCCTCCACCACCCCCTCTCTCCCTCTTCACCCCCGCCCCCTCCTCCTCTTCTTAGTAGTACAATCGCCTCCGCATCTGGATCTAAATCATCTCAAAAAAATAAAAATCTAATGTTTCAGCTAAAGTAAAGGTGCTAGATAAATTATTTAAATCAAAGAGATTATTTATTTCTGCTGTTTCTGGGGCTTCTCTGTGAGTAATTTGTAATTGTAATTATCATTTGATGAAACCTTCCAAGAGTGATCTTTCTTCTGGCCATGAACAGCTTCTCCAAGAAACCCATGCATCCAAAGAAGACATTACCATTGTGGGGATGAAAATATTCATGAATCCTGGAAATATTCAAATCCAATAATCCCCATCACTATAACAGGATTCCAAATATTATTTATTTATCTTTACATGAATTCATTCCTCGGAATGGCTTTCACGTTGAGATGTGTATGAGAGCTGAGCAGCAAGTTTGCGAGGAAATTCTTCCTTCATTAGAGTGATCCTTTTACTGTGTTCTCATTTTTATTTAGTATGGAATTGGGGGGGGGGGTTTGAGGAGGGAAAGAGGTGGTGGTGGTGGGAGAGGGAGGGATGAAGAAGATGATGAAGAGGTATGATAGTTGGACGTGGAGGATGAGGTGTTATTATTTGTGGGATGTGGATGTGAAATTGATACATTTTATATACTTTAGGGGCAAATTTGATCCAAAAACTTACAAGGCAAAATTGATCATTGTCTAAAACTTTCAGGGCAAATATGATTTTTAACCCTTAACGCATATGTGTGTTTATATATACCTTCGGTCCTAAATATAAGACCTAATTGACTTTTTTTGAGAGGTTAAGGTTGCGAAATAGACTATTAAATAATGACATATTTGATATATTTTTAGATTATACATTAGTTTATAGGTAAAATAAACTAATCTAAGGGAAAAAATTAGGTAAATCAATTTATAATCAACTTATTTTGCTTTTTTATAGGATTTTCTAAAAAAGTCAATTAGGTCTTATATTTAGGAACGGGGAAGTATAACATTTCAAAGAAAAAAATATAGAATAAATTTTTTGAAGTTTCAAATACAAAATATTTGTATATTTATGCATGAATTAATTTAATATTAATTATTTTACATCTTTATTATTTATGTACATTTTTATTAATTAATATATTTCTTCTTAAAAAATTTAAAATTGGTGTTTTTATTTTATATTTTAGTTGAACACTGTGTTACTAATTTTTTATCATATATTATTGAAATTCTTAAACACATATGAATTTATATATATAATATAAATTTATTTTCATTGAAAAAGACTATTTATATTAATAATTCATCATATTAAACATTTGTTGCTCTGATCCTAAATGTAAGACCTAGTTAACTTCTTTGAAAAATATTAAGGAAGCAAAAAAGGTTATTCAATTATCACATATTTGATATATTTTTAGATTACCTATTAGTTTATAGGTGAACTAAACTAGTTTAAGGGAAAAAATTAAATAAAACAATTTATAAGTGACTTGTTTTGCTTTCTTAGGATTTTTCAAAAATATTCAAATATATCGATGTTATATTTAGAATCGAAGGGAGTATCATATAACAATTATCATATAATTATAGAACTTCATTTTTAAAACTTATATTAATGAAAATCTTAAACACATATAAATTCATATATATTACAAATTTAAATTTATTTTCATTCAAAAAGACTATTTATATTAATAATTTATCATATTATACTTATATATAACTAATTAATAATTATCATTATAATTATAGAACTACATTTTTAAAACGATATTGTATAATAAATTATTATTTAGCATATAAATTATCAATTAATTATAGAAACACTTATTATGTTAAACAATTTGTGGCAGAATTTGACCATCTCATATTCTATCAATAGTGGCCGTCTCAAAGTTTGGCAGACAAGTAAAATTTGAGACAGAATTTATGATGGAAAAAATCCGCGGGTAATTCTTGTTAAATTCCGTTTGATATTTTTTATGGTAAAATTCCATCTCAGGCCTCCTAAATACTCCCTCCGGTTCCTAATGTAAGAGCCCAAAATTTGAATGGTTTTGGTCCCTAATGTAAGAGCTCACTCCATATTCTCTCCTCATTTAATGCATTTTTTCCTACTTTACCCCTAACTCTCTTTCATATTTATTAATGCTTATATATTTCTCTCTCTTAAAAGTAGCATAATAAATATGGGCAATTTTGGAAAAGAAGCATTAACTCCAGACACCCAACTAACATTCACATGTTTTCTTAAGAAACGTTTTTTTGACGGCTAGCTCTTACATTAGGGACCGGAGGGAGTAATACACATAAATCAAATAAGAGTTGCATGCACCCTCTCAAATTTAGTTTAGTTTGGCATTTATGACTTTTCAACAACAATAAATTACTCCCTCCGGTCCTAAATATAGGACCTAGATAAAGACTTCATTTTGGTCCTAAATATAAGACCTAGATACATTTTTAGTCACATTTTTCCTAAATTACCCTTCTTTTTCATAACAATTCCTTAATAATAGGGGGGAAAGGCTACTAAGTAATCAAACTAATTAAGGAGAGGTATTATTGGAAAGACATCTAAAATTAAGTCTTCCTTAATCTCCCCAAAAAAAGTTATGTAGGTCCTATATTTAGGATCGGAGGGAGTATATTATAAGGCGGCTATTGCTCCCAAGTTCCAGTCATCTTGCAGCAGCATTTATTTATGTGTCACTATGTTCTTATCCTTTATTACCAATTCAACATTGTTCTTGAACTTGTTGATGGCGGCTAACTCAAAAATTTAAGTTGTTGGCGCAAGAAATCTAGATTCAAGATTTTTTTAGCAACAAATCTGTATTTAAGTTAGACAAACTATCAGTGATGGGTGCTTTTGTCCCGTTTTAAAATGTTATGGTTACTTTTGCTCTTAAACAATCATGACAATTTTTACGCTTTAGACATAATCATATGGGTATTTTTGCACATTAGCCATATTTTATCTGCAGTTTCTTGTTTGCAAAAATATTCATACATCAATAATTTATTGCATCAAAATTTAAAGTAATATTTTTTATTTATCCATCAATATTCGGCGCTACTAGCAACCAACTAATCCGATTTGTGGGAATGTATAGGCTCACAATGGGGAAAGCTCGCTAATTCTCACACTGTAAACCTAATGTTTGAACAGTTACTCTTTATAATTTTAAAAGACAAGCATTTAGAAACATTTAATCAATTACCAAGTTATCAAACATCCGTTTGTTTTCTTTTTTATCAATAATATAGTAGTTCCGTAAAAAATACAAAAATCAGAACAACTTTGATAATGTTTTTCACTTTTTAGACCTTTTTTCTTTTTTCTCTAATTATTGAGTTTGATAATTATTTTAAATAAGTTTTGATATTTTCTAAAATATAAATTTTAGAAACCAATCATCCAATCAACTATTTTTACTTTTTTCTACATAGAACCTGTTTTCAAAAACAATTTTATATAACCATTATAAGAACATAAAAAGTAGGGAAAATTGTACTAACAAAACCCATAATTTCACAAGTGCATTATATTACTCAAATGTCCCTCGAGACTTGTACATAATTTTGATATTTTAATGTATCTTGCAGTATTGATTTGTCTTTCTTAGGATCTGAAAGTATTATTCTCAACGAATGAAGAATAATAATAAAGGTTTTTCATTTGGATGAGTAATAATGAGTTGGAGGAAGAAAGTGAGAGAAATGGAGTGTGGGACTCATCCCATCTTATCCGTCAGAAAAATTTTGTTACCTCTGTCTCCTCTCGTCTGAAAGTGTGTGGTGGAATAGAAACAATGCAGATGAGCTTTCTCCTTGTTCATACGGCTTAATTGCCGCATATTTTTATTTCCTATGTTTTGGTGGTAGAAGTAAGATGCTTACCGTTTCTCACTCCGGTCCCTAATATAAGAGTTAGCCGCCAAAAATACACTTTTTAAGAAAACATGTGAATGTTAGTTGGGTATCTGGAGTTAATGCTTCTTTTCCAATATTGCTCATATTTATTATGATACTTTTAAGAGAGAGAAATACATAAGCATTAATAAATATGAAAGAGAGTTGTGGGCAAAATAGGAAAAAACACATTAAATGAGGAGATAATATGAGATGAGTTCTTATATTAGGACCGAAATCATTCAAATTATGGGCTATTATATTAGGGACCGGAGACAGTATTTTATTCCAGCCAAACTATAGAATAGGAGCTTCTTTCCTTTCTTTATTTTTGATTAAGATAAATGTAGATTCATAATTATGCCTAGTTTTTTTAAGACTATTTTATTAAACTAGAAAAAAATGGAATACAAAATAAGTCAAAAAAAATATTGAAATGATAATACATAGAAACTCTAAAAAGGTAAATATGGGTAGGAGTCAGCCGCCACTGTCGCAAAAGCCCTATACCATCTCCTTCATTCACGAGAATTTGTGGGGTAGAAAAGAACCGTCACTGGCAGAAAAGTCATTGAGTAATGGTTGTTAGTAGAGTCATTCTAAAGGATCCACACCTCTTTAACGACAATGAACCAATCAATTTGGTTTTTGAAAAATTTTCATGAGTACATCTCACAGAAACAAACGTACCCACAAAACTAATACTCCCTCCGGTCCTAAATATAAGACCTAATTGACTTTTTTGAAAAATCCTAAAAATAGGCAAAATAAGTTAATTATAAATTGATTTACCTAATTTTTTCCCTTAAACTAGTTTATTTTACTTATAAACTAATGGATAATCTAAAAATATATTGAATATGTCATGATTTAATATACTATTTTGCAATCTTAACCTCTCCAAAAAAAAGTCATCTAGGTCCTATATTTAGGACCGGAGGTAGTACATAAGATGAAGATTGGGTAGAAAAAATTCGTATTGTCTTTGAAACTCGCGGACCAATTTATTTCACTATAGACATGTCACCAAATCATTTGAAACCGAAGGAAATGTAAAAGCAGACCAATGACAGTTACGGACATCTCCTTCCCGGCATGAACTCGGGAAGGAGATGCGGATGAAAAAACTAGTACAACGACAAGAGAAAAGATCCCACCATCACCCAAAAAGTTAAAGAGGAGGGAAGAGAGGATAGCTAATTACGCCTAGTTGGGTCGAAAGGCATGATGTAGGCCCAACCCTCAGCCCAAAGAAAAGGCTTATTTAAATTTAGGGTAATGGACCTAATCTGCCCCCCAAGTAACCACCAAGGAGCGCTGAGCACCCTGAACTAACAACAGGCCCGTATCTGGACTCCAAGTAACCAAGGTGTTTAAAAACTACCCCGGTTGGACGGTCAACAACGTTTGACCGTTACTGTGCCTATGTGGCTGCCACGCGAGCACTTTCTTTGCCACCTCTGCTTGCCACGTGTGTATTTTAAAAGGACCTAATTTGCCCTCCAAGTAACCACCCAGGAGCATTGAGCACCCTGAACTAACAACAGGCCCGTATCTGGACTCAAAGTAACCAATATGTTTAAAAACTACCCCGGGTGGACGGTCAATGACGTTTGACCGTTACTATGCCTATGTGGCCGCCACGTGAAGGCCTTGTTTGTCACCCGACGCCTTGTCATCGCAACGTAAGATATGTTCATGTGGGTCCCACCTATAATAATAAACAATTTCTCTCTCCCTCTTCATCACCATCACCACAGCCCCCCCAACACCCACCACCTCTACCCACGCCACCCCCTCACCTCCCCAGCCCCCCACTGCCTCACCTCCATAGCCCCCCACCCACGCCACCTCTGTTTGCCACGTTTGAGGGGGTGGTGTGGGTGGGGGTGGTGGGTGTTGGGGGGCTGTGGTGATGGTGATGAAGAGGGAGAGAGAAATTGTTTATTATTATAGGTGGGACCCACATGAACATATCTTACGTGGCGATGACAAGGCGTCGGGTGACAAACAAGGCCTTCACGTGGCGGCCACATAGGCATAGTAACGGTCAAACGCCATTGACCGTCCACCCGGGGTAGTTTTTAAACATATTGGTTACTTTGAGTCCAGATACGGGCCTGTTGTTAGTTCAGGGTGCTCAATGCTCCTGGGTGGTTACTTGGAGGGCAGATTAGGTCCTTTTAAAATACACACGTGGCAAGCAGAGGTGGCAAAGCAGGTGCTCGCGTGGCAGCCACATAGGTATAGTCACGGTCAAACGTTGTTGACCGTTCAACCGGGGTAGTTTTTAAACACCTTGGTTACCTGGAGTCCAGATACGGGCCTGTTGTTAGTTCAGGGTGCTCAGCGCTCCTTGGTGGTTACTTGGGGGGCAGATTAGGTCCATTACCCTTAAATTTAAATTTATATTTAGACATTAGACACCCACCACAAATCACGCTCAACATCAATCTCCTTAGTGATCAACCGATATAAATTGACCCTATCACCCATCAGTATTGCACATGATCAATAATTATAATTACGTAATTAATAATTTTGACTATAAAGGGCTAAGCAATTTTGGAAAACGGGCACAATGCGCATAGCATTCCATATTCGTTCATCGTTACTCCCATATCACACTGAAAACAGAGGATTTTTTTTTTTGTTTTCTGTAATTATGTCTTGACGAAATCAGTTCTCTTGTAATCATCATTGTTAGTATCTGCATTATTTCGTGAATAAAATACTGCATAATTTTCAATTACATTTTGCTTTCTCAAATGTTTGCATCAACCATAATATTATTTTTTTACCAGAACAATAATATTATTCAAACTTAAGGAAAATTATACATGAAAAACACAAAGCTTTGTACCGGACCATGAACCGTTACAATGATACTCCCTCCGGTCCCTAATATAAGAGCCGGAATTTGAATGGTTTTGGTCTCTCCTCATTTAATGCATTTTTCCTACTTTACCTCTAACTTTTTTTTCATATTTACTAATACTTATTTATTTTTCTCTCTTAAAAGTATCATAATAAATATAGACAATATTAGGAAAAAAAATATTAACATATACCAGATACCCAATTAACATTCATATGTTTTCTTAAGTAACGTTTTTTATACTCTTATATTAGGAACCAAATGGACTATATAAAAAGTGCAAGTTCCCTAAACATTAAACAATGTAAAACTATAAGTACTTCTACTAAATAAACCCGCTAAGGTGGTGCAAATTGCTCCTAGGATTGAGACGTATCAGTGTCTCACATTAAATGTTCATTATTAGTGCTACGAATATCAGTACCTTCAATTAGAAACAAACTAATTTATGGAACAAACCCAAACTAAAATATGGAATCCAAATCAAATTAGAG
Organism: Mimosa pudica; assembly: GCA_029929735.1. NCBI lineage: Eukaryota > Viridiplantae > Streptophyta > Magnoliopsida > Fabales > Fabaceae > Mimosa > Mimosa pudica. Next base: position 7,202,770 of record JAKELP010000035.1, read on the forward strand.
TATGATATTTTGGTATTTTACACTGGTCATGACACCTTCGTCAGACATGCTGAATAAGAAAAATAAGATTTTATTAATATTGTTTTCGGAAAACACCATATGTATACCATGCCTATACTTTTTTAGCTTCTACCTTTAATTTTTGGCCTGTGTATATTTTTCTAATTAAACTCTCTATGTTAACTTTTATAAAGGGATTAATATTACCAAAAAAATAAAGTTGCAGAGGTCAACTATGATATTAGGGAAATTTTAATTAATTGGTTCGGAGAAAAAAAACAACATACATATGCCAAAGTAAAAAATTAAATAAAAATAAACTACCCAGCAAATAGATTTTCTCTAATTTGTTTCCTAATTTATACGTTTGACTCTTTAAATTTACATCCTATGTTTTAGTTTTTTTAATCACGTCAAGTTTTTATTTGAATCCATAAATTTATAAATTTATTTTTAGTCCTCAATATCAACACTGGCTTCACGAATTTAAGCATCACCTTTGCAATTAAATGCTAATATTGTAAACTGAAATTAAACAATATTGACGAAAAGCTTAACTTTTAATTCGGAAATTCCAATCTTAAGAGTATCTATCTAGTATTTTAAAATAGGCAGTTTGATCAATCGAGAGGCTGCAATCCATATCCTCGTCGCAATCCTCTTTTTCTTCTTGGACTTTTCCTTCCACATGATGGGCCACATTGGAAATAAAACATAAACATGTTTTTGATGCAAACTTTCAACATCAACAATAAAATTTGATGCAAACTTTCAACATCAATAAAATATATATAAAAATTCTACATTAAATGGTTTGACAACCATAATTTTATAGTCAATATTTATATTCAAAATTCATCGAGTTGACTTTATTTATTAACTAGACAAATGGTGCTAATATTAAGAGATAAAAAAAATGCACTCTATAAATTTGGATCAAATCATAACTTGATCGATTTAAATTTAGAGGATCATCATTTAATGCTTTATCTCATAACGAACCATTATTTGATTATAAAATAGAGATCATTGGAGAAAAGGTTCCTATCAAAGTTTGTTGAAGAGAATGATTGAAAAACTTTTTCTACAACGTAGTAGTATATTCTTTAGATTTTGTATGCAAAGAATAATAAATATTTTGATTCAAATTCTTCTTATATGAGGGACGTTTCTTCCATATTCCCAAAAATAAATATCGAGTGGTTAAAATGGTTCATCTTAAGTGTGAATTCTATATCTTCTTGTACCTTCCTCTCGATTGGTTACGGAAATCATTCATCCTCATACTATATCTTTGCTTGTACTAGCATTTAGTGGGCTCATGGATGTTGAATGTTGCTACGGACTGTGGGCACGCATTGTATTATGACCTAATATTATTTCTGATTTTTCGAAACAAACATGAAGAATAATTTTTTAAATGGTTACAAATGTAAATGTATGGAACCTCTCACTCAAATATCAATTTATCAACCACATTTTTGTTTTCTTCTTGACAAAAGAATAGAGTAGCAACCAACTCAATCTACTTAAACATTATAAAAAGCGAAGTAAGATATAGTATGTTATTGAGAAATTCCATTATGGCTGCTGTTCCGTCCATTCATTCTTCAACAACATTTTCGTATGATCATTATTGATGGACACTCTGTTCCTGTCCTTTTGTTATCAAGTAAATGTTGTGCAAGAATTAAGGTCCCATTAGATGTGAGGTTTTGAATTCATGTCTTAGAGGAGATATTTGTGTGAGAAGGGGAATTCATGAACCTCAAAACTAGAGCAAACTTCAAAATCCAAATTTAAACATGATTGACATTTAACCCTAAAACTAAGTTTTTGGTACAAGAAAATCTAAATTTTTTGGTAAACAGATTATCTGAATTTAAATTTGAAGCAATATTCTTTCTATTTAATTTTTTGTTTGAAAAATATTCATACTTGTATCGTTGAAATAAAACCATAAGGAGAATTGATTTCTATATTCTGAAAAATGAAACTACATAAATACTATCTTTTTATGTAGTTTATTGTTATTGTGCTAAACAGGGTTTTCTTTTTATATTTTGATTGAACTTTTTATTAAAACTGGGTTTTATTTCAATAGTGATTTTGTGTTTAATAAAACCGAATAAATGAAGTTCTTGATTAATTTAGTTTCATCTATGTACACAATTAAACTTAAGGGCCATTTTGGTTTAATGGAATTAAGAATGGGAAATGGATGTGGTAATTTTCCATAAATGCTGGGGCCCACAAGTTTTATTTCTTCATCTCACACTTTTCCTGGCTCCACAAACTTTACTTTTTTAATCATTACCTAATTTACCTCTACTTTCCATCTTTAACCTCTTACATTCATTTCTATTTCCATTTCCATCATCCACTTTCCGTCCAACCAAACAAGTCGTAAGAGATTTTAGTTAGGCTTACATAATATAGCTTACCTAAAATCTCTCATGTAAATTTTACATAATATTAGCGATATTTTGATATCTGATAAATAAAAAATGGTTCTATTTTCAATTTTATATGATTTTTCAAAGATTCGATAATTTAACTTCAAAATAACTACAAAATATTAAGTAATGAATCTTTGAAAAACTATATAAAATTGAAAACAAAACCATTTTTTGTCAAAAATATATCATAATGTCAGTAATATTATTTAGAATAATCTAAAGGTAAAATCAAACAAATAATTAAACTCAAAAATAATTTCTTTTGGGTGGTGGAAGGAAGAAGAGTAGGTGAATTGGAGAGGTCCCTTTCTCCATGTATTGTGAATCTAGTTTTCAACTATAGCCAACCAATATCACAAGCCCTAAAATATGTGTAGCAAAACACTATTTGAAAGTTTAAGATATATAGGAGCGTTACAATAAATTTAAAAGATAGCATAATCAGTGCTAAATACAAGACCCAATATAATTAACTAACTTAAAGAGATAAATATAGCTAAATAAATTATTTAAGTAAACTAAATTTTGTATAATTTCTTTGAAATATTTCTGTGTATAATCATATTATATATTTGTTTACAAATGAGGCAAATGAATTTCATAAAAAAGATGAAAAGATATTTTAAAGTAGTTTATTTAGCTTCCTTTTAGCCCATCCAATTTCGTCAACTTAATAATGAGATCAGCTTTCATTTACTACGACCTTAACTAAGCAAAACCTCATAAGGTTTTAAAAGCTTTCATTTACTAATGAAACCATTGGACTGTAATTATACTTAAAAGGGGTCTCTTTACGGAAACTTGCATAGTCATCACAAGGTAGATATTTTACTACTTTTTTTTTTTTGGCCTCTAGAAAGTCCCTATAAATCTCGTCAAATTATCACCAAATCTCCCAAGGGATTTAGGAGCAATAAAATGCATTTGTGAAAAGATTCCCATACCCCTGATTGAAAAGGACAATAAAAAGCACATGGTAGCCCACCATTTTTCAGAAACTACTCCCTCTCTCATCCACACGAGGCCCATGATTCCCTCGCTTCTTCCTTCCTTGCCTCCTTCTCTTCCATCCCACTCTCTCGCTCCCCTTTGTCATTAAACACTAACACAGAAATATCAAAGAGCACAAATCCCTGTACCCTCTGTCTTATTAGCACTATCATCTCAAGAAAACGGAATGAGCGGGTGAGCTGGAAGTCGAAATTACTGATGGAAGCCATAGTTATAATCAAGGTTGTCAAACTCGTGAGTTTAAGTAAACTCGTGGAGATAAGGTAAACTCGGATCGGTAGACTCGTATCGTAAACTCGTAAGAGTTTACATTTATAAAAAAACATGTATTTCTTTTATATAATTAAATAATTAATACAAATAATAATAATAAATTGACTTAAAATTATTTTAAATACAAATAGTAGATTTAAATATATCAATATTCGTATTATATCAATCTCAATAGATAAATTTCTATGAAATTCATATTTAAATTCATTGAATTTTGACAATTAAAAATAAGGGCAATGACCCTATTTTATACCCAAAGTAACCACCCTGGACCACCCACCACCATAAACTAACAGGTGGTACAATATTACACCCAAAGTAACCAAAGTGGTCCAAAAATACCCTCAACCGACGGTCTTCAACGTTTGACCGTTAGTTTGATGATTTGGCGCCCACGTGTTATATTTTTTCCACGTGGCACCTGTGCAAATGCCACCTGGGCAATGACCCTATTTTATACCCAAAGTAACCACCCTGGACCACCCACCACCATAAACTAACAGGTGGTACAATATTACACCCAAAGTAACCAAAGTGGTCCAAATAACCCTCAACCGACGGTCTTCAACATTTGACCGTTAGTTGGATGATTTGGCGCCCACATGTTATATTTTTTCCACGCGACACCTGTGCAAATGCCACCTGGATGCCCACATGCTATATTTCAAGCCTAGGGCAGAGACGCATATATGACAAGCTTTTTGTTTAATTTTTTAAGCCTAGGGCATCAACAGTGATTAGGGCAGCGATTTAGAGAGGAGGGAGTGTGAAATCCTGTGTTCATTTTGCGAAATCCAAGTGCGAATTCGAAGTGGGATGCATGTGTATTGTAAGAAGTGAAGAGAAATGTCACGTGGGCATCTAGGTGGCATTTGCACAGGTGCCGCGTGGAAAAAATATAACACGTGGGCGCCAAATCATCCAACTAACGGTCAAACGTTGAAGACCGTCAGTTGAAGGTATTTTTGGACCACTTTGGTTACTTTGGGTGTAATATTATACCACCTGTTAGTTTATGGTGGTGGGTGGTCCAGGGTGGTTACTTTGGGTATAAAATAGGGTCATTGCCCATCCAGGTGGCATTTGCACAGGTGCCACGTGGTAAAAATATGACACGTGGACGCCAAATCATCCAACTAACGGTCAAACGTTGAAGACCGTCGGTTAAGGGTATTTTTGGACCACTTTGGTTACTTTGGGCGTAATATTGTACCACCTGTTAGTTTATGGTGGTGGGTGGTCCAGGGTGGTTAGTTTGGGTATAAAATAGGGTCATTGCCCTAAAAATAATTAAAATGAGTTTAATAGCAAGTTAACACAATTTCTGTAAGGTAGAAACGTATAAACGGTGAATTCACAATGTAAACACGTAAGTTTCTATCGAATTTTTAAAGATTGAAAATTTATATGACTCGTGACACGTTTTGTTTAGGTAGTATCATAAAAACGGAGAGTCAACTCGCGAGTTTGACAACAATGGTTATAATGCATAACACAACCTTGATTTCTCTGCGATTTTTGAATCTCTTGAACTAATTAATTAACATGAGCTTCATTGTGCCTTTCTAGAACGATCATTATATAATTCCACGCTACGTTAAACCAATATTGCATTCTTAATAATAACTTCAATTTATTGTGTTAAAAATCTACAAATCCAAGGATTTGTCATGTGTGTAGTAATACATATACTATTAACAAAAATAACTGAATAAATGAAGCGCTTAATTAATTTAATTCGTCTATAAACCAGTACTTAAGATGGTACTTAATCGAGTCATATATATACACTATTAACAAAAATTGCGTCCACTACTTCCCTTCCACTTGTGCCGCTAACATATATTTTGACAGAGAATTCCCATTAGTAATAAATAGATTTTCCAAAACAAAATTGGGCAGACAGCTTAATTCCTTCCTTGGTTATTTTCCATCGTTTACATGATATTAGCGTAACTTAGAATGACACGCATATATGAAAATTTTATGTTGAGCTATACCACAAAAATGCCATAATATTTAGGTATAATTTATTGAGAATGATAATTCTTGACTAAACGCGCTCACTATTTAAAAAAATGAGTAACAAAAGAGTGGATAAATAATTAGTGTAGGAAAGAAAGAAGAAAGAGATATGTAAATAATTGGACGTAAAATCAAAATGAAGTGTATTACATATTGTGGACAAGCACAAATATTCATTCATATATTTAACATAAATCCTATGTAGGATCAGGTAACATATAAATACAGCTACAGGTATTCCGTCGGGAGTATATATAATTATTATTGACTCACCGTAGCCACCAGTTATCACGCTCGCCGGAATCATCAGAGAAAGAACAAAACTTAAAGAAAAGCACATGTAGGTTATCTCCTCTCTCATCACAATTGATATGCCTAACCACTGAACCCAGAAAATCTCTACAAAGAGGACAAGTAAAGTTCCTGAGACCAACCCATTGATTCAAACAATCTCTATGAAACACATGTTCACATCTCAACACTCTAACTTCATCCCCTTCATCAATATTGTTTAGACACACTGCACAATCCACTTCTCCTTCACAAGGATTCCATGTTTTGACTCCTTCATTTGTGAGGATCTGATGAAACTCTTGAAGAGGTTGATGATGATGGAGACGAAGGCTTTGAAATGGGTGGTAAAGAAGAAACTCTAGAACACATTTGATATGGTAGAAAACCATCTTGAGGAAGTTGAAGAGCATGGTGATGAAAAAGTTTCTGGGGTTGAACTTTCAGATTTTGTGGCCTTTTGAATTTGATGTTTACGGTTGACTGGGAGAAGTAATGTTAGGCTTGTATATATATATAGAGTTATATTGACGAGCATGAAAAACAATTAAAGTAATTAACATATCAGCACGTTGCTTTTTCCCATGATAATGAATTGAAGGACTACGCGCTTTAGACGAGGTTAGAGACTTTTTATAAACACGTGAATATGTACGTATTTGGATAGTGGTCAGTGGATATATTTTTAAATGTTACACATAAGCCACAGAAATCCTTCAACAATAAAAGAAATAAAGCGACAATTACATCTACGTCTAAATAATAGATTTAATATCAGTTAGGTTAATTGACTACTCATTCACTTGTTAATGAAGCTATTTTAGTTGTTAATAGTGTTCATGAATAACATCTTTGTACCTCTTTAAAATTAAATCTTTTACTTAGTCAGTGACAACAACTGCGGCAGCGAAGCCCACTAAGGCTGCTGGGCAAGAGGGTTGGTTGGGTTGAGATTGTGCGAGTGACAAGGTTGAGGCATGGTGGGGAGGTGTGGGCACATGAGAGAGAGTGAGTAATATGATAGAGCTCTACGCCGCCGCCGCTATTGTCACTGTCGCCGGCAGAGGGTTGGGTTGAGATTGTGGGAGGTTGAGCATGGTGGGATGGAGAGGTTTGAAGTGAGGTTTGGATTTGTTTGATTTAATGGCCATATTTGTTTCCATCTATGACTCAGATTTTGTTTTAGTGATGAGAAACAATTTCTCATCTTATTAATGAGCTTGGAATGTGATCCCCATGCATTCGAGACTGTGGGTCAAGGGTTAGAGGATTAGATTATAATCAACCAACACTACAAGAAAAAATAGCCTAGTGGCGTATGAAATCAGGGGTTAGTGGCGTTGAAATTCAAGACAATATAGGTATGTCACGTGTGAAGCAAAAGCCACAAAACATGACGTGACAAGCTGAAAAAAACGCCACAAATAGCGCCATACGCGACACAAAAAAAGTAGGTGCTTATGTCGCGTATGGACCTGGTCCAAACGCGACATACACCATACGCGACATAATTTCTTTTAAAGTTGGTGCCCATGCGTGACATACACCATACACCATACGCGACACAATATGTTAAATTTTTTTATGCACTCGTGGGAAATTTAAATTTTTACCCAAATCAAATTTTAATTTTATTTTTCTGGTTCTAAAATGTTTTTATTGTAATATGTATAATTTTTAGGGGTCCTTTTTTGGAATTTGGCCCTTTATTGTATTACTAAATAGTCAATGAGTCTTTTGTCCCAAATTTAGCTAGCCAAACGTTGAAAGCAACCTACAAAATGAAATAACAAGATTAGCATAATTCATTTAATAATAGACTAAGAACATTAGTTAGTAGAGTAAAGAAAGTGAAAGAATAGTAGATGAAATTAATTGTAGAAAATGTGTAAATGCAAGTTGGCCATTACCTTAAGTGAAGAAATAATGATAGTGGGTAGGAAGAAAGATGGAGATGGTAAAGGAAATAAATGAAATGAGGTGAATATGGAGATTTTAGAAGTGAGTTTATATAGGGGAATTGTTGGCAGGAAAATTTCACTCTATGCACTTGTCACGTATGAACTTATGTCACGCATGAAGACATGTGGCGTATGAATACATTTGGCCATTGAACACTGTGGCGCATGAACTACTTGTCACGTATGATATATGTCACGCATGAAGACATGTGGCGTATGACCATATTAAACATGCATCACAATGTCACGCATGAACCTTTTGTGGCATATGGTATATGTGGCGCATGGCCATAGTCATATGCTACATAACCCACCTCTCGAGGTGGGTTATGTAACGTATGACCAGCGCCATACGTGACATAACCCACCTCGAGGTGGGTCATGTGACGTATGGTCTTGCCATACGTTACATAACCCACAGGTGTTTATATGCATGTGTCACGCATGAATTTACTTTGCTGCGTTTTTAGTACGTGACAAACCATGAATGAAATGAATAATGAATAAATATATTCCTTTGTCGCGCGCAAACATCTCCATACGCAACAAAGATAAGCAAATGCAGTGTATGTCACGTGTGGGAGATTTCATGCGTGACAAACATAGATTGTTTTGTCACTCTTGCCCCATGCGCCACATACCCCACGTGACTAGCTTACTCTTTTCTTGTAGTGCAAATAGTAAATCTTATACTCCCCTTGATCCTAAATACAAGACCACTTTAACTATCTTTATTCATATAGATGAAGCCAAATAGACTACATATTCATATGTATCTCATATATAATTATATCAGATTGATGAAGCATTTCATTTCATCGATTCATTAATCCCTTATCAAAGAAATGAACAACTATGCGCTATATATCAGCGTATGGTTATGGATATAAAAATAACAAACAGCCTCCCCCCACGTGTGCAGCTTTTCCCTTCTTCCTCGCATTTCTCCAGCACATGTATTTCATCCCCACGGAGGAAGATTGTTATGGAGGAGTATAGGGAGCATCATGGGTCTATAGGGAGTAATGGAGGGGGCTTGTCGACTTGTTCATCTCTCTTTTCTTCATTGTTTAATTTCCTTTTTATTATACCAACATTTTCTTCATCGTTTCTAAACTCTAGTCTTCTGGATAATGAGATGATTTGGAAAAAACAGGTGGGGTTAATATTATTCCTCGCAAACTTACGAAGTCTTATTTTAACCATATATAAAAAGAAGTCTCATTTTAGCTAATAGATTATTTAAAAATATTCAAAACATTTTTCTAAATTAAAAAATCATTTCAGCTTCCTTCTGCCTTCATCACCACCATACCTCTGACAGATCAGATTTCCGTATGTATGGTTCTCGAGATTCGTTGACCGGTCCAAAAATCTCAGCCATTGGGAGACTACGCATCCTCAGATTATTATTATTAATATTAATATTATCAATTATCAATATCAATATCTATCAATATCAATATCCTGCAAGCCATCATCATCAATAAGGAGAAAAAACAATACAAAAAGGGGCCCTTCTTCATGACTCATACCAGTGGACTTGCAAGGCTCGTAATTAATTTTTTTTATACATAAGGAAATAAGACTCGTAAATAATTCTTAATCTGGTCTTATTATTATTTTTTTTTGGAAAAAATAATCACATTTTACTTTTAGATATGGGGTTTGGTTATATTATAATATAATATGGTCCTTGTCCTTTGCTATAACGATATCATAAAAAAATGATAAAGTAGCCTTGTGAATGCTTCCAGCACAAACTTGAATAGTCGACATAGCAAATAGATATTAAATTAATATTATACTACTAACTTAGTATATTCTATTTTCACAAACAAACAGTAGCCCATTTAGGAATTATGTTATCCATATCTTCAAAGTTCAACCTAAACCTAATCTACAAAATATTGCCCCTTTTCTTTTCCCAATCAATAAATGTATAGGGCAATTAAGATATAGGGCAATTAAGACACTAGCGATAGCTAAATAATTAAGAGGGTTGCAAAATAGCATTAATACGTGTTTAATGTTGATTGATTTGATTAGGAAATCAAATTAGTCATTATTGTTGATTGATACATTAATGAGGGTCAATTATGACGGTGACATTCTACCTTTTATAGCGACGCTCTTATCACTATAATAGGGGTCTCCCTGTTATAGCGACGCTGCTGAGAGGTTGATTCGCTGTGTGAATTTATTCTGGGTTATAGTAACCTTAAGAGGTTGTTAAAAATTGTTATCATTAACATTCTAATAACAATAACAGTTATAGTGAATAATATATATGAACCTGGATTGTGTGGTTGAGTGGCAAAGACTCATTCACCCTTAACTAATTGTCTGAGGTTCGATCCTTGGCGTTGGGTATGGAGAAACATTAAATCCCACAGGCCAGCTATCCTACCCATTGAGGTGCCTACAAATCAGCGGGGGATTAGTCTCTCACTTGTCGAGTGAGGGATACCTTGATCATGAATCAAAAAAATAATAAATATGTGTTTGTGTGTGTGTGTATTTATATACATAAAAACTATTTATAGTTGGAAAGGAAGTTGAATAAATGAGGTGTAAAAAGTAATTTAGACATTATTATTGTAGAACGAAAAAAAGATAGGAGTAACTAGTAGAAAAGCGAGGAGAGATCATTGATAAAAGGAAAATTCTGGAAATGGAAAGAAGAGATTAACTGAAAAGAGAGAGAGATGAGATGTATAGAAAATAGAAAATAGAAAATTCTAAAATAGCAAGGGGATTTAACTAGTATGGTTAAGAAATTAGAAAATAGAAAGGGGCATTAATTAATTAGTGTGGATGATAAATGAGGAAAGAAAGGGGACTAACTAATGAGTTTAGTTATACTCCCTCCGGTTCTAAATATAAGACTTATTTACCTAATTTGATTAGTTAAGTTAGTTAAAATGACATTATATTACCAATATACCCTAACTATCCACTCTCACCTCCACCCTCTCTCTCTTCTTGTCTATGATTAGGGAGCATTGACTTCACTCTCCCTCTCTTCTTGTCTATTATTAGGGAGCATTGACTTCACCCTCTGTAACATCCCAGCGCTTCGCTCTCGAAATTGCCCGCTTTGAGGAATCCTCACCCCTCACGGTTTTAAAACGCGTCAAGAGGGGGAGGTATCCAGGCCTATATATAGCACCTTTCGTTCTCCTCCCCAGCCGATGTGGGACTTTACAATCCACCCCCCTTGGGGCCCAGCGCCCTTGCTGGCACACCGACCCGAGCCTGGCTCTGATACCAAATTGTAACATCCCAGCGCTTCGCTCTCGAAATTGTCCGCTTTGGGGAATCCTCACCCCTCACGGTTTTAAAACGCGTCGAGAGGGAGAGGTATCCAGGCCTATATATAGCACCTTTCGTTCTCCTCCCCAGCCGATGTGAGACTTTACACCCTCCCTCTCTTCTTGTCTATTATTAGGGAGCATTGATCAGAATATTTTGGGAAAAAGTTGATAAAAGTTAGAAATAGGTCTTATATTTAGGACCGGAAGGAGTACTAGAATATAGAAAGGGGGAGTAACTTGACTAACTCGTAGAAGAAGATAGAAAATGGTACATTGGTCTGAATTGGAAAAAGCCTCTCACATATAAACAAGTAATAAATGATCCAGCCTACAAAACTACTATAAATAGGACAATCTGAGGAATCCAACAAGAGTTTGTTGGATAATGTCACATATTTCTTTATGTTCAATAATGTTTATTGATGTTTGTGTGTATGTGATCATGCTCAAGTATTGCTTTGATAATTAACCTGCGAAAATATGATTCTTTATGTTTACGATTTCATTGATGTATTTGTTGATTGCTTTGGTACCCTGGAACTGTGGCTCAACAACCTTCATGTGTTGAGGTTCACCAATGGCCATTTAGGGAACCTTTTGGGCTATATCTAGACCGGTGTTGTATGGTTCTGTCGTTAGATTGGCTCTCTTACCATCTGGGATGTCTGGATCCCATGTGATCTGTTTCTTGGTAAATGATTGTATCAAATTGTAATGATATGCTTTTGTGGAGGCATTTGGACCTAGTGATATGTCCAATCCCCTTGGACATTTGGATCACACGTGATCTACCTCTTTGGAGATGTTTTGATCAAATTGTAAACAATCTGTCTCTTTGGAGGCGTCTGGACTGCATGTCCGATATAAACTAATATAAAATCAAATACGTTAGTATCCATGTCTTGTGATAGGAATGAATATGCGATGACATTATTATTCTTATTAATTTTCAACTATTTGTTAATTATTATTATGATAGGATTACATAACTAAACTTTTACACATGTGTGCTTGAGTTTTACATTATAATAAGTATAAGTGTTATTGAGACAATTTGTCTCACCCTATTACTGGTTGCATTTTTGCAGGTGACTATGCATCGCAGAAAGCATTTGATGAGAATGGATAGTTGAATCGCACCGCTTGTTAGTTAGCGGCGTTGACTGTAATTGGAAATTGTATATTGCAAAATTTAGATTACATTATACTTCATTTCCGCAATTCTATGCATCTTGATTTGGGATAACTGTATCTTAAATGTTAAACCATAATTGCTAGGGTTAATTCTGGAAATCAGTCAATATGCAAAATTAGGGTCGTGTTCACAAAGATAGTAGCATTGATGACTGTTATGTCTGTATTTGTTGTTTGGATAGGTTTTGCTCAAATAACCATGTTAGATTAGTTCCCTTCTAACAAGGTTATATGTAATTTGGTGGATAGCTGAATTGATAGATTAGTAAGATTATGTTAAATAACTGTGTTAGATAAGTTCATTTTAACATGGCTATGGTGAATGTGTTATTGATGTGACGATTATAGTTACTTGTCATTTTAGACAATTCCCTTTCTAGTATGGCTATCTTTGTGGAATGCCACGTTGTTTTTGATTAACCATGTTAGGAAAATCATTTTCTAACATGTTCAGTTATTTAAATATCCATAATAGTCCTAAAACATGATAAAATTTGTTTTTTCTATCATGGATAATACTGAAGATATCAGTAATTTCTTTTTCTAACTATTATAGCAATGTTGTGATTATATGATAATCATTTTTCCATCATAGTTAGTAGTAATGATAATAATATGGATTGATTATTAAGTGTCTGTTTGGATACATTTCCAAAAGCTATTCTATATCTCAAACGTAGGTTTCAAACAAAGACATCCAAACACTCAATTTTTTGATAAGATATTTTGAGAAGAAAAACTAGTTTGGAGTTCCAAAAGCTATTTTGATAAAAACTACATTTTTCTCCTTTTCCAGCTGAAAAGTTTCGATCTCTCATTTAGGAAAAACACTTATTTCAAATAAAAGAAACATAAAAAGCTTTTCATCCTAACTATTTTTCAGAAAATTTATATTCTACTCAAAAGTTATTCTTAAAAGCTATTCTCAAAAAGCTTAATCCAAACACTCTCATTTCATCAAAAACTATTTTTCATAAAAGCTATTCTACTTAAAAGCTATTCTCCAAAAGCTATTTTCCCAGAAGTTATTCTTCAGAAGATGAATCCAAACAGACCCCAAGAGTTAAATTGGAATTAATTATTAGATTTTATAGGGATCACATGAGAGTTGCCATTACTCACAATAATGGCATTAAGGCTTTAGTCAGCATAGCTCGCCAAATCCAATTTGAGGATGACCAAATAATGGAACCAAAAGGTCACACACTTTTAACAAAAAGAAATGACTCATTGTTGAAGAGTAAGTCCAAGAAAGATAAGGATCCCAAAAAGATGAAAGGGGATTCCACAAGCTCAAAAGGAAAGAAATCCTTTCAAACAAGGGAAGAAACAAACTAACAAGCATGATCTTTTATTGATCAAGTGCTATGCTTGTAGAAATCCCGACCATTATGTCAAAAACTGCCTTGAGAAAAAGGGCTCCAGACCACGTGGGTAGAGATTGTCGGAACTTCACGGACGCCAGTTACCGGCAAAGAATATGTAGCTTTACGTTGGAAATAATGTGAGAGTTGAGGTCAAAGAAATTGGTACCAGCGAATTGAATTTGCAAGGAGGCCAAACTTTAACGTTTATGTGAAATTCTCGACGTGCCAGATAACTGGTAAAATCTAGGTCTATTATTTCTTTAGTTAAATTTGGTTTTAATGTCAATGTTGACATTAATAATGAGACCAATTTTTTTTTTTTAATTTGGTTATATTTTGAATAGTTTCCTTATTTTAATGGATGATCGGGATTTCAGTTCTTGTTATTCAACATCTTTGAATGTTGATGACGATACATGACATGTTAGATTGGGACATTCTTACTGGTGCGTTACTTATATGGAGCTCCTTGCAGATTATGAATCTGCATTAACTCATTCATTAGGCGGTCACTTCTTTAAGCTAATCTATTATCTAATGTAGATAGCTCAACCTCAACTGGAGTTGGTTAGAAATAGTTGTTTTGGATCCAATCTTATTATGTTTTTCTGTTTTCTAACTTTCTTTCATCTGTTATCTAACTCACTCTTTATAGTTGCATGCATTTTTATGTAAAGGAAATGGTGTTATTGCATTCGGTAAAACATTTTCATGTCTAGATTTCTCCAATTCCCCCTATATATCATGCTTACATATCTTTTATTTCTCTGCCCCGTTTATTGGTTTATACTTTTTCTTGTGCTTGTGTGTCTCTATGAATCTCTGTTGATCTTCCTTTTTATTTCAGAGATATTGATGGTGATAATCTTTCCTAACATACACAAAGAGACAAAATAATGTACCAAGAGATGGCATCTTAGTTTTCTGCAGCAACAGAATAGTTTTGTCAGAAAAATGCTTTTCCCAACTGGCTTCTTTTTCTGTGGCCTCACTCTCATAACACTAACTTCTCAGAGAATGTGATCTTTCCATAGAAACTTTAGCTTTCAAAAAAAAAAAAAAACCATGATTCCAAACATAGTAGATGTTTCTCCTTTAATTGAACCAAACCCTTACAGTAATACTGTCAGTTCCAATTTGATGGAAGAAGTAAATCTTCATAACTCAAATCAGCATGTAGTTCCCTTTGATAATTCCAAATGGGACACTTATTCAATGAAATTCCATCATCACTACAATTTTCCATATAGCTTGCCTTGTAATTCTTCCACTTCTTCATTTGTGAACTCAACTTTAGGGGTCACAAATATCTATAAGAATTTTGAACCTCAAAACATAAATCCTTCTGGAAATCCAACAACATTGGGGCTACTGGAAAGCACAAATGTGTCCTCTCTTTTGTTGCAGGACCCATTTTATTCAGCAAACAAAGAGTGGTTTCAATCTCTGCCTGTGAGAAATGATCTTATGTTGATGTTAGGTGGGGATGAGGACAAAGAAGGAGGGAGTGGGGTTGTTTCATATTTAGATTCTGGTCATGGAAGAGAATTTGAGGATAGTAATAATGATTTCCTCAAGTTTTCTCATGATTTGGCTTCTAATGGTAGATCAAGGGGAGGAGTTGGAGGGAGAGGTGTCAAAAGAGTCAGACAGGTCACAATTGAGAAGAAAAGAAGAGTGGATTTTAGTAGCAAGTTTGATGCCTTAAGAGAACTCATCCCAAATTCCACGAAGGTAATGCATTAATTTTCCATCCCCTGCTATATATTTTAGATTAATCCAATGAGATCATTACTTACTCTTTTTTTGTTAACATCATTACTTACTTCTTAGTAGAAGAGTTGTTAGATAAGAAATTTAGTCATAAATTAAGAGTTCAGTGTACTTATGTCACTTAAATTTATCAATTTTTGTTCTTTAACAATCCCTATATTGATTTCATATGTTGAAAGTCTGCATCATGGGAAGTACTATTTGTGTAGAGCTAGGCCTGTACAAGGGTGATTTCAAATTCAAAAAATAGGAACTCTAAATTCTATATCTATAAAATATAATAGTAATTAAATTGCATAACTAATTAATAAGTAATCAAATTTTATTGTATATGAAATTTTATATTTATTATATTATAGAATCATATTTTGATTCCATTTATATTCTACTCCTATCTCTATAATGTATGCAAATGATTTAACATGGTATTATAGAGAAACTAACACACATTAATAACAAATAACTAATTTAACTAATCTCTTTAACCAGCACACATTAGTCCAGTAGATCAAAGAAATTATATGCTTCTACAATGTAGTGAAATACAAATTCATTATACAAACGGCTGATTCTTGTTGGCAATATTGTTTCCTTCTTTTTCCCTGCATGAACTGAAAACAAAGAATGATAGAGCATCTGTGATTTGTGGTGCTATTGAGTACATCCAAGAGCTTCACAGATCAGTGCACAATCTCACATTATTAGTGAATAAAAAGAGATCATGTGGGAAAGAAAGGAACAAGAGGGACAAGGCTGAGGAGGAAGAAGAGGGAGAAGGAGGAGAGGCTTTAGGGGACTTGGAGAGTTGCAACTTGAAGCCACTAAACAGTGAAGAATCAAATCATCACCAACTTCCTCTTCCAATCAATAGATGCATGAGTAGGAACACTTGTCTTCAGAAGAAATCTGAAGACACAGAGGTTGACGTTCGGATTGTTGAAGATAATGTCACAATCAAGCTTGTGCAGAGAAAGAACACTGACTGTTTGTTGTATGCTTCCAAGGCCCTGGATGAACTTGAACTTGATCTTCAACATGTTGCTGGTGGCCACATTGGTGAATTCTGCTGTTTTTTGTTCGACAGCAAGGTCAGTGATGTGTGTGTGCGCGCGCGCGTGTGGGGTGATACCAACAATTATAATAGTTTAATCGAATTTTGGTTTTGTTCATCTAATTTCAAATTGTTGGTTTTATTGTTCTGCTAGACCTGCAAATTCATAAAGATTTAGCGAAGTTGAATGACTGGTCATAGATATTGTTTAACAAAATTTGATTCTTGTCCCTATACTTGGGCTCTTACCAAATCGTTTTCAAACTTCAAAAATCAAAACTAAAATTTGATCAACATATAAGGACCAATAATATTAACCATGCATGCATACATACATATGTACATACGTACATATATACATACCAATGTTAATTTTCCTATATATTATTAAGTTGATCCCTTATACAAGAGTGCTTGAAAGTATGGATGATTAATTTGTTCCTACTATGACAGATACATGAAGGTTCTTCTGTGTGTGCGAGTGCCATAGCCAACAAGCTTATAGAAGTAATCGAAGCAAGCTTGAAAGAGTGCCATTAGCAGATATGGCTTCATGTACAAATATATGCTACTCTCTTTTGTTTTCGTTGTTTCTTCCTTTCTATCTAGCAAGCTATCTTTCTTGAATGAAACTACTTATAAAATTATTGGGCAAGTTTAATTAGTTTCATGGGGCCGTCATACTATATTGGGCTGACCCGTGAGGAACAAACGGTATAACTTTGACAAACAAGGATCATAAGTATCTTATAAAATTATTGGACAGGCCCATACAAATGTATATTGGTTTAGGAAAAACCAAATTGTAGGTAGCTAAATTTTAATTTTTTTATAAGATCCCTCAATTTTAATTTGGTACTTACAAACTTTTCTCTTTTTATTGAATTAATTTTTTGCTCCAATAGTATGGTTGGACTAAATGTATTTTTTTTAAACTACTCAAATCCTAACAATTTTTTAACGATTTTCTTTGATTATGGGAAGGTATATAACACATGAAGAAAATACAAGCTTTTATCCTCCAAGTTAAAAATATTGTAAGTTACCCTAGTTTTTGCGCGATCGAAAAAGGCAAAATGACAACTAAGAATCTTTTAATTTCAAAAAATTTCAATAAAAATTTTAGGATATATATTAACAACATCAGGATAGGCATAATAACTATTAACAACTCAAATTAATCAATTTGAGATTTTGAAATTGGAAGGGATTTGTTTGTTGTTTTTCCTATAAAAAAGGGGCAATATTTGTCAATTGGTAGGGATATATTTGACTATTTTTATCTGGTTTTACAACAAAATTGGGTCTTATGAATTACTCCTATGTTGCGTTTTATGAATGAGTTCGTTCATAAACACCATGGCTTCTTATAAAATCATATAAATTAAATGTGTGTGCGGGAAAATATGTTAATTAGTATTTCTTTTGTTCTAACCAAATAAGTATGATGGATGACTTTCAAAAATTCAGAAAGAACAAAAATAGAAAGCCGATACTAATGAGTAGTTGGATTAGCAAATAAATGGATTTACTCTCTGTAGGAATGAAAACATGTGTTTGAATCTCGAGAAAGGCCGTAGAGAGGTTAACTTTGTAGCACTCTTACTCCCCTGATTTTGGGTTAATCAATTGCCAATAAACACCAAATAAATGAGTGATGTTTAATGAAATACCAAAAATATGAAGTTAGTGAAAGAGGAAATTTATTATTCTATTTATATTTATTCATTTGCTGAAAATATTATTTTTATTTAAAGTATTCAATAAAATATGGTGTGCTTTAAAATGAGGTAGTATAAGTTAGTTGATTATACATTTTTAATGAACGTTGGAGCTCATAATTCTAAATATAGGAGTAAATATTAAATAACAAAGTAAAACAATCTTCTTAAATCCTATGATTTATATCAAACCCCACCCATCCAAGAAAAGACGTAAAAGTTGATAAAAATACAAAAAAATTATAAAAATACAAAAAATTTAGATAATGTATGATAAATAACTTATAGCTAATATGCCTACACGAACAATATATTCTTTATGCACACTCACACTCACACTCAAGATGTCATTCCACCTTGATAAGAAACTTAGCCTTATTTAGGAGATCCCCAATCGAACTCTTCTTATACCATAATCTGCCGTAGCTAAATTAATCAATTTAAAAAACAAGACAAGACCCCTAAAACCTTCTTGCCACGTAATCTTGAATTGTAAGTTCCCTAATTAAAGTTCATATACTTCCTCCATTCCTAAACATAATACTATGTGGCAAGACAAATAGTGTTTATCTATAATAAACAAACAAAATAGAAAAATATTTATCTATAAACATTTTTATAATAAGAGATCACTTACAGATTTCAATTTGTTCCTAAAAATAAGAGAACTTTCTAATTGTTCTCAATTTTTATAATAATGTTTATTTATAATAAACAAACAAAAGTGATAGAGTGGAGATAAATACACATGATTATGACAAATCGTTAATATAATGTACTCCCTCCGTTCCTAAATATAAGATCACTTTGGGGAAGTGGATACGTTCCTAAATATAAGATCACTTCCTATTTTATCTCAAGTTTTGCCCAAACTACCCTTATACTCCCTCTTTTCATTGAAAACCCCTCCTCCTTTTAAAGTTAAGTAATTGAGGGGATTTTGGGAAGATCATGTAATTTTATTGTCTTCCTTAATTTCCCCAAATTAACCAAAGTGATCTTATATTTAGGAACGGAGAGAGTATTAATAACTAACTTAATCATTATCCGTTATATAATTAAATTAAAAAAAATGATCTTATATTTAGTAAACCTAACTAGCAAAGAGTGAAAAGTACTGCATTGAGTAAAAGAAATGGACATTGTAGTCAATAATAGTCAACAGGGGTAAAAACGAGATTTGGTATTTGTGGCTTCTGGCATGATGAACACACCAAATACTTAAATTGTAGTAATAAATGATGAACATGACATGCCTAATTCCCAATGTCCACCAAACCATATAATATGCATAGTTCATAGTTCATACTACTAGAGCTATCAAGATTTGTTTGTAAGCCTTAAATCTTGGAAGCATGATAAGCAATCCCTCATTTCGTTGTACATCGCCGTCTTTTTCTTTGCAATCTCGATTAGGCGTCGCCTTCTTGAATCCATCGTTATCGGCCAACTCTGTTTTCTCCGCCCGAACTCCGAACCTAAGGCTCGTCTCGCTTCGCTGTCACGCGCCCTCAGGTTCGGATCACGGCTCGGTGCCACGTGGATCTGCTAACAGCTCATCCTCCTCTGTCATTGATTTTCTCACATTGTGCAGACGCCTTAAGGTTTGTCAAGGAATCACCTTTTTGTTTAAATAGTTAAGAATTTGGTGTTTTACTTGTTAGCTATGTATGTTTAGCTTTAGTTATGGAGTACTAATATTGAGTGTACAAGCTACTCTGGAAGAATAATAATTTAGCTTTTGATCACTTGACAGTAATTAATGGGTAATGAGTTTGTTAATTTTTTTTTACTTAGTTGTCAATTAGTTTCCACCATTAGTAGCCACTGACTAGTTTGGTTTGCTGGAATGTACTTACAGTTAAATGGAATTAAGCATGATTGTGTGCTTTGACATATGTGGACTGTTAACCTGACGGGTTGACGTGAGTGGTAGTTAGTCTCATCCTTTAAGCAAGTGGTTGGGGGTTCGATCCCTAGCTCTTGCGAATGGAGCAAATTCACAGGCCAGCTGTCTACCCCTATATGGGACTTAAGAACAGTGAGTGATTAGTCTCACTTGACAGGCGGGTGGGGATACCCTTGAGTAATAAAAAAAAAATATGTGGACTGTTGGTTCCAGTGTCTGGGTCTAAGTGATGCCAAAAGATCTTTGAGAGTATTGTGTTTGTGTACCATATACTCCCTCCGTTTCTAATTATAAGTCAACTTTGACTTTTTTGGAAAAGTTAAAGTTACAAACTTTATCATTTTAAATTGTTTAAAATTATCTTTTTTCATCAAAACTAGTTTATTCTAGTTATGAACCAACATATACTGTAATTACATTGGTTATATGTTATAATTTAGTGGTCTAATTTGTTTACTTAACTTTCACAAAAAAAGTCAAAGTAGACTTGTAATTAGGAACGGAGGGAGTATCATATTATTAGAGGGAATGTGTTCTTTGGGGTTTTTTTTGGGCGTGGGGGAATCAATATCAGTATAAAATATAAAATGTATTGCTAGCTGCATTTTTCATGAGCTATGGACAGTGGGGCTCAGTGTGGGCATTAGGCAGCCAAAAGCCCATGATCTATTCTAGTTAAGGAAATTTTGAATTTTTAAATTATGGAGGTAAACCTGCAGTTACCAAGACTCTTTTTACTATAAACATCAGCCTCTTTATTTCAAGGTAGTGAGGAGGAAAACAGTTTGAACTTAAGCAAATTATAGACATGGTTTTGAGCCTCCTTAGTGTTCCTAGCTTCGTATTTGACTTAAGATCGAGTAGTTATTGGCACATTTTCTTAATTTATCATCAGAGTTTTCGTTTTTCTCCTATTAATGTGTGTAGAGGGAAACTAGGTTTTTTTGTAACTATTAGTTGCTAGTTTTACCCAAATATAGAAGAGTGTAATGAGGATGCATTTGAGTCCTTTTTAATATCAGATGCTTTTTAGACAATTGCCGTAGATGCCCAAAATACTCATACCCATTACAACTTTGATAAGTAAAACATAATGAGTAACACAATCTCTCTTTGCCATATATGTATCTTGTAGACTACAAAGAGGAAAGGTTGGGTCAATCATGGCATAAGGGGTGCTGAATCAATTGCTGACCACATGTATCGTATGGCTATAATGGCTTTGGTTGCTGCTGACCTACCTGAATTGAACAGAGAAAGGTATGACTTTCTGTTAGATTTATTTGGGTAGTTGTGGACATCAGTGTTATAGAAAATTTTCTGCCCCTGAAAGCCCTTATCTCTAACCAGTTTAGATGATGTAAGCTGTGTAGCCTAGTTTCTTGCCTAAATAACAGAAACCTTAAAGGCAAGCAGTTATATATCTTCTTTTCTTTTCTTAGTTTATGTGTCCTGAAAATCTAACAATTATACATCCAATATCTTAGGTTTTCATTTTGATTATCTGTTGTCAAAGAGTCTTCTCTACTGAAATATTTGTCTTCTGTTTTCACATACTTCTCTTTCGGCCATTCATATTTCCCGATTTTTGTTTCAGATGAATTTCCCATGGTTTTCTGATGTTATCCTTTGTTTCTGTTGTTCAGATGTATTAAAATAGCACTAGTGCATGATATTGCGGAAGGTAATTTTTAATTGCATATTAACTCAAGTTACTTGGTTTTTAATTTTCAAGTTTTATGAGATTATTTCCTTACTTTGGCACACATGACGTTTATGTTTATATCTCCTCAAACAACATTTAGTTGTGAAGGATGTGTTGATATTTTTCCAATTGACTATCCAATTCTCCAACTGCCTGAAACTTCCCACTGGAATACTAAGATAAGCATGACTGAATTGATTTTCACTGGATGACTTATTCATGCATTTGACAGAATCCGACAAACAAGTGTTGGATTATATGACTTTTGCTATACGTTTTATGACTCACACATCCCCCTGGGGTTTTGAACTCTTGAACAGAAATTGGTATATGCATCTTGCGTACATGAACAGAAATGGTATTATATACTGAGTTTTGGTTTACGTTTAATAGCTATTGTTGGAGATATTACACCATCAGATGGTGTACCCAAGGAAGAAAAGAGCAGAATGGAGCAGGCAGCTTTGAACGAAATGTGTGATATACTTGGTGGAGGGATGAGAGGTATTTTCATATAATTTTTCTAAAACATTATCATTTTGAGTTAACAATTTCAGGATCTATTTCATCCAAGGATAAAACTTGTAACTTGCAGCTGAAGAGATCAAAGAACTTTGGGCAGAGTATGAAAACAATTCCTCTTTAGAAGCCAATCTTGTTAAAGATTTTGACAAGGTACATATGGGACCTTTTTGTATGACTGTCTAGCTTGGAGCAGCAGTAAAAATTGTAGTGATGTAAATGAACAATAAGGCAACGAAAAGATTGATAAAGTCATGTAAACTATAAAGATACCACAAATTTTAGAATATAAGGGTTAAGGTTGGCAGCTCAAAGAATGATATTGCATCCTTCCTTTTATGATCTAAATTGATTAAATGTATTAGTCAATAATCCTATACAGCACAATAGCTCTCAGACCATACCAGAGGGACTTGACTTAATGTGCTATTTTTTAATACTATACTTTTTAATCCTCTTTTGCTTATAATGAATGTGATTTGAATAAAAATAAACACAGGTTTTAAACCTAATGTTCTTCCTGATTGAAAAATGTTCATATAAAATAGAAAATATTTATGTTACTTTTACCAATTTATGCAAATATAGCTGTATCTTTGTTAGATTACTTTTGTGTTATATCTAGTGTTTGTGAATAAAACAAGGTCTAGACTTTTCATTTGTATGTATTCTTCTTATCTCATCTGGTTGTTCACTGAGTCTCAAGGCTCAAAATGTTGGAAAAGTATTTGTTTCAGATATATGCTGGAGCTGAAATCTCAAAACTTAACTTCTCTAAGTTGAGTTAAATTTATCTTATGGCCCTTATTAAAGTCTAAACCTGAATTTAAAATTTGACTAATTTAAGAAGTTTCTACCTTATAACATCTAGAAAGATGACAATAGCAAATTACAATTTTTCTCTGGCACATATAGATTTGTTTTTTAACATTCAACTTGTTGCTGTGTGACCTTATGGAGATAGGTCAAGTTGTTAAGCAGCCTCTTGCAAAATGCACATGAGGCTGCTTACCCCTAACCCAAGAGGGATCTGGCCTTCATCTGCAGAGTTTTTGTGCTTATCTTCTAATTGAACTTCACTTTCCTCTGAACTTTGATCAGGTTGAAATGATTCTACAAGCTTTGGAATACGAAATTGGTGAGTTGTATATAAATAATCTTAGGAAAAGTACTTAGTCACTGGGAGTCGTAAACAATTCTGCCTTCTTCTAATAAATCATGACCTTTAGTTTTATTTATGCGTGTGTGTGTGTGTATCCTAAAACACAAAGTCAATGTTACCCTTATAATATATGATCTGTCTGATATGTTTCATAATGACATGTTTCTCGGTTTTGTTGTATCATGTGGCAGAACATGGGAAGGTGCTGGATGAATTTTTCATTTCGACAGCAGGTATTCTGTCTTATAAATTAAGTGCATATTTCGTTCATGGCTTAATTACACATATCAGTCTTTCAGTTGTACTCTAAATTAATTGAGTCATTTCAGTTTCAAGTAGGATGGTTTAGCTTCTGTTTGATTTTCATTTTTAAAATTGTGAGTTTTTTTTAGCAAGCCTTCTTTGAGCTTCTATCAAACACTCTGATTTGTTGGTATAGAAAGATAACATTGCATTTATTGAGCTGATGCCAAACAAGCATGGCCTCTTTTTTAAATGGCTTTCAGGGAAATTCCAGACACAAATAGGAAAAAGTTGGGCAGCTGAGATCATTTTGAGAAGAAAATCTGTATCCGCAGAGAGGTTGAGGTGATACTTTTGTTGAAAAGGCAAAGCCATTGCTTCTTTAGGGTTAGTTTTGGAGTTTTGACTATAGGATATCCTTCCTTTATGATTTCGATATCTTGAATGACCCCCTTTAGTTTCATTTTTCCGCCTCTTTTTTGTATTTACTACTTAATGTAGTGTAAATTTTTGACGGTCTCACAATATTAGTATTAATTGCCTATGTACTTTGTCTTGTAAGAATGAAATGATGGATATTGCAATTATATGCTTTCAGTTGATACATAAAGAAAGGATATAGTAATGAGATATAAAGGAAATCCTTCAAGGTCAGAATGATCGTGAGAGATTGTTGGATAGATATTGTTATTGACTTATTTCTATTAATATTTTCATTTTCTATTTTATTTGAAGAACTCCATTGTTGTAGGGCAATGACGGTAAACATGTCAAGGTTTTAACTGTGAATTTGGGTTCAATCATTTATGAGCAAGTTTCATTTGACTTACCATAAACTAGTTGTGGATATAAGTATATGCCACCAAGCACTTGGATAAATTAGTTGTAGGCTATATTAGTTTGACCAACAGTCTCAAACTGAAACTCTAAATATGCAGTTGTGATAATTAATTACTTGGTCGAAGTGAGGGTTTCTCCATTGTCACATTACATTCACGTAACTTGGATTACTTCATTGTTAGCAACATAAATATGGAAAAAACTGAATTTAATTAATATATGTATGCTTTTCTCAAGGAAAATAGGGGATAACATATACTTAATTAGACTTATAGTGCTGGAAGCAAAAATGCAATTATGTACAAATCAAAGTATGTATTAGTGTTAATAAAAACAAATTCATGTATCAATGTCACATATAGTACGTATGTGGGAAAAAGATGAATTAAGTATGAATAAATGGGGTTTAAAGAGGAAATATAATGAAAAATTGCATAGAATATGAAATTTGGAGCAGTGTTAATGTCGAGTTTGGTATTTCGATTTGATGGGATTCTTACACAATGAAGTATGATGCAAAGGTTTTAAAGACAAATCGGCTCGCTCTCAATAATTTTATTTTATTTCTACCAATTGTTTTTTTAAACTCTAAGGATACAAATACATAACTTGTTTTTATTCCTTCAATTCTACTTAATTATAACTTAATTTCAGAGAAGCAACTAAACAGTTTTGGAGTTGGTTTCCCTCATTTCCCCTTCCTATTGTTCTCATTATCTGCCTCAAACCTATGTCATTTACGGTTCAAAATCCTTGTTTTTTTGAATAGTAGATTTTTCATAAAATTTGTGTCATTATATATATTATAAAAAAAATTATGGTTAAGTAGTATTCAATTATATATGATTTTTCAAATACTTTATGTTTTACTTAAAGAAAAGCACATGGTTAAATATTTGAAAAGACCCCTAAAATTGACAGGTGAAACCATTTATTGATAAATTATCAATCACAGGTTATTAATTTTATATAGAATTTAATAATAAAACAAATATATTGAGGCAAACGATAAGAATGGATGAAAAGTGTGTATAAAAAAAAGAATGGATGAAAAGTGAAAAAAGAGAGAATTCAAATCCAAAGTTTAAACTGTTGATAAAAAGAATCGAAAGTTTTTACATTCAAAGGCACTGATCTTTTACAACCTGGGTAAGATCTTAGCTGATAGTATAAGTTCCTATTACGTAACAAGTCATCTCTACCATTTTTTTTCTTAGAAAAGACCTCATTAAAAATATGCAAGCATTGGATGAGTCAATTGTGTTGCAGTAGACGGCGTTGAATGGGTCAATTGTAATTAATGTTAAGATTTAACATTGAGGTCGCATGTACACCTCTTGTTTTAAATGCAATTTGAAGTGAGTTACACGCTTTATGGTTTATGCCTCTAAATGAACATGAGTGTTTTTACCTTTTTTCCCATATGAACAACAAAGTAGACAATTAAATTGATGAACAACATCTAAACTGTATTATTCTATAACTATTAAGTACTCCCTCTTTTCCTAAATATAAGATCACTTTTGAAATTCAACTTGTTCCTAATTATAAGATCACTTTCTAACTTTTCCCAAATTAACCCTACAATGCATGCTTATCTATAATAACAAGCAAAAGAGGGAGAGTGAGGATAAAGACATATAGTTGGGATAAATTGATAATATCATGTATAAATAACTAACTTAATTAACTTCCGTAATCTACTCAAACTAGAGAAAATGATCTTATATTTTGAAAGAGAGGGAGTATTTAGTTTAACCTAGCCAAAGTTAAACCAACTAAAACAAGTCTGATTGACAATGATCCGTTCAATTAGACAATCACATCCGTTCAATCAATCTCAATGGTCATAAAAAGACACCTCCATATTTCTTTGAAAATGCATATCCGATCCACGAAAACTATTGAGAAAATCCACTTTTGTAAACTGTAGAAGTTTTCTTTTTAATTTATCACAATTAGAAGTTCACATTTGCATATGAGAAATACTGGAAAAATTAGAAGATACTGAAAAATCCTCTTCCTGATGAAATCAAATAGACGATTTAACTTTTTTAAGTCCAAGTTAGTCAGTTGCAAATACGTGTTGGATTAATGGGTAATGTTTAACAAAAAATTAGATTATTTAACTTCAAGTCATATGAGTGTATACACTCCAAGTAGTTACATTTAATATAATTTAATGGTAGAATTTTGTTAATTATAATGACTTAAGCCGTGTTAAATTCTCTAAAATTAGCATTGAATGCATTGAAAATTAGTTTGATATGCGAAGTTTCCAAACCTTTCTTCCAAAGAGCATCATGCAAACATGATGATGATGAAATCTGAGATTGCGAAATAATAAACATTTTCATCTTCCACCGTGTGAACATTCTTTATATCATTTCTGTTTTCAACAGAGAGAAAGGTGGGTAAAGGATTGAATTGACCATCTAAGTAGGATTAGGATTATAAGATTCCTAGCACTACAGGTCTCTATTTCAATCATACCTAAACAATATCGGCTTGCAAATTTAATTATGTTTATAACATACGATATGGACTAATATAAACCTTGAATGTAGTCAACTGGAACATTTAATTAAAACTCTTTTTATGTAGAATTTCTCCAATCTTAGATAATCACTTTCAATAATAAATTGAGGATCATATATGTTAGTCACTTTGCATACAAAATGAGACAAATAAGTTTTCTTTTCTAAAATAACACTTTTTTACAACTTCTTAATTTTTTTTCAAAATATATTATTCTTTTGATTAAAATTAAAATTGAAAGTTACATGTCATATTCATGAGAACATTTTGGTGATTTAACAACCTCATCTTGTTTCCAACATAGGTTGTTCGATACAATATGATTAATATGTCGGGAGGCGAGTACACCCCACGTTGGAGGTGTGGTGCATGGGTTCGTTCTTAGTTTTTTTTAGTTATATTATTGTTTCTACACTACAGTATAAATATCACTTCACCAAATTTGCTTAAGTCAATATAAAATATAGTAAAATCATTAAATATTTCTTTAAATTAAAAATTTTGGTTAACCATTCTCATACGAAAGCAAGATTTTAAATAAAAGTGTTAAAATAGGTACATTCAAGGATTAATTATCGGTTCAAGATGCATTAAATAACTATTAATTACAACCAAAATAAACTATACTGTAGACCAAATTAAATATTTTAAAAATAGATGTGGGAGTACATCTTTAGACTTCAGACACTGACACCATGATTAATATATATGGAGCGCTTGTAATAGAAATTAAAATGACAATATTCATGATTTACCAATAGCAGTATTTATTTGGTAGTTATATAATACTTATATGAGGAGTTTATATCAATTCGAGTATTAGACATGTTTCTGAATTTGGTATATGGTTTATCAAATTACTCTCTATACACTTTATCAATAATAATCAAACAAGTTAGATTGAGAAATTAAAGCATTCATTTCTAAATTGCACATTTGCACATTTAGAAATGAATGATTCTTAAATATATGCGTAAGGCATTTTTCTATTTATCTTTTATATTTATCTCTATACCCTAAATCTGAATTTTACCTGTTAATAACATAAACTATATATCTTTCTAAAAATGGAAAATCGACTTGCCACCAGTTCAATTCAGTTTTGTTCCACTTAATATGTAATGCATTAAGAAACACGACAAAATCTTTTGAATTTAATCTAATTAAGTTGGGAAGCAAGTTGTTGAAAAATGAAAAACAATTTGTCAGCAAATTCTAATTGTCAATTTGCATTCAATCAAACAATAAATTAAAATAAGTAATGTGCAAATGATTAATATCAACAGTAGTTTTGAATTAAGCAATAAGCTCTAAGGTAAAATTATAAAAAAATTAAACATCATAACAAACCCTAATACATGATAAAATAAAGTCAATAAAATAGAAGAAGTGAAACATAAAATTAAAATGACTTTTCAACTGTCAATTTAAAAATGATGATCACCAGAGATGACTTATAAATTATGATCATTTAATAAAAGTTTCAAATTATATCTTCAATAAATCTCTTCCCCCACTTTGCTCAAAACGCAATTGCTTTCGGTCGTTTTATTTGTATATTTACTGTAGCGAATGTGAAATCACTGTAGCGAAAACTGGACCCACTTGGAACATGTTTCAGGTTTGTGGTTTCATTGGACCCAACGATGGGGAATAACTAATACTATTATTATATATATATTTTTCTCTTTAACTACGTGCCATTTACATTTATTCTGGAAGATTTTCTTTTGGTGTACATTTTATGTTTTATTCTGTTTTAAAATGTGTGTCTATGGAAAAATAAAATAATATATATATATATATATATAAAAAATATAATAATATAAAATTGAGCATAACAATTCGTTGTTTTTTGGGTTATTTGTTAAAAATTGTTCTGAGCTATTTCAATTTAATTTTAGTAACTTAACAACAAAGGATATGCGTATTGATTAATATTGTTCGTGTTAGTTATTGTGATACTGAATTTTATATTGTTTGATGATTTATATTATTTTTAATGATTTATAATTTCAGTGGAAATTATGATTATGAAAAGCCTAAATTAATTTCAAAAAAAATGAAAATCTGAAATTAAAATAGGTACACACGTTGCGTGCTGTATACATTATCGAATTGTTGCTTATGAAGTCCGCTTTGTCAGTTATCGCAGTTTGTCCGGTGGATAATTTCAAAAACTATTGGTTCAGTCACACCCAAAAAGTTTGTGTCCCTGTATTTAAAAATCATTTGCTTTGGCTGCATAGTGCATCTTCTTCCCTTCTTTCTTTTTTGACTTCTATTCTTCCTAAAAGCGGTATACTATGGAAGGGGCAGGATATGCAATCAGCGTCCTCCTTAGATCATATTTCAATACCTGATCTAGTGGAAGGTGTGTGTGTTGCCTACTTATATCTGAAGATTGAGAAGGTTATTGTCAAGCAAGTTTTGTGTTATCCGCTTGAAAAGCTTGGTCATGTCCAGGTCACCGAACAATTGCAGCTGATGGTTTTTTATAAAATTGTATGTTTTTGAGTTCACGTGTCTTCGTTCAATTTTTATGTTAATGTGCTTTAGTTGTTTAGTTGTCATTCGCCTCTTTCCACATGCCTGTGTAAATGTAACTATGGTTCTCCTCTCTTCAATTTCGGCAACGTCTGTTGGTGGTTGATGATGATCGGTCTCTTGCAAGGTTTTGTTCCTACTTTGGTGAGGAACGAACACAACACTATTTATCAACCATTTCTTGGTTTGTTGGACACCAGAATCTGCTGGGTCAAATGTTTTCCTCAAGCTCCAGTTGAATAGCATCGTTGAGAGGCCGGTCCTTCCGCTTCCACGTCATTGCTTCAATATTTTAACCATTCCTCAGGTGGCAGCTGGCTACACCGACGATTGTGGGGGTTACACCATATATTCTTTTTTTGCATGAGGCCATATTTCAATAGTTGTTTCCTCTATTGAAATATTGATTTTATTTTGAATTGGGTAACCATTGATTTAATGTTGGATGGTTGTTTTGTTCCCCTTCCCCTCCCCAATTTGTTGTCCATTCTAGATTTAGAATCTTCAATTACTACTTTTTTAGTAAGCAACAAGCAATAATGCTTATTACTCTCTCCGTTCCTAAATATAGGACCTAGATGACTTTTTTGAAAAATCCTAAAAAAACAAAAAATAAGTTAATTATAAATTGATTTACCTAATTTTTTCTCTTAAACTAGGTTATTTTACCTATAAGCTAATGGATAATCTAAAAAGATATCAAATATCTCATCATTTAATAACCTATTTCGCAACCTTAATCTTTCCAAAAAAAAGTTATCTAGGTCTTATATTTAGGAACTGAGGGAGTATTGTTTATTGCCTACCACTTCAAGGTATTTTTATGATTTTTCTTTTTTTTTGTTTGCAGGTGGAATGATATAAATTATTTGATTCGATGGTATATTATAAAAGTAATTTAACAAGTATTGTACTACAAGAACCAAGGTATGTGAGGTGTGAATTTGTGGATGATCTGCCATATAATAAAATTTGTGATAATTATGTATTAAATATTGATCTAATGGATCATTGTTATGGTTTGAATCTCATGATGCTATTAGGAGAATAGGAGAGAATATTCAGTTCAAATTTCAAATATGGTTGATCAAGTATTGAGAAGATTGTTAGGGGATTTATGTATTTTATTTTAGGCAATCTTTTATCACACTGTGGACAATGAATGTTGCAGGGTGATTTTTTCAATAGGGGGAAGGTGCGAAAATGATACTAAACTTTACCCAAAATTGCGTTTTTCATACTTAAGTTTCGCGAGGAGCAAAAATAGCACTCAACTTAGGGTCCAGGTGCAAATAGAATATTTTCACTTGAGGGAAATAAAATTTAGATATGAAAATACTATTATACCCCCTCCCTCATTAAATTTAATGAGGGGTATAAGAGTCTTTTCATATCTAAATTTTATTTCCCTCAAGTGAAAATATTATATTTGCACCTGTACCCCAAGTTAGATAATCCTTTTGCACCTCGCGAAACTTTAGTATTAGAAACGTAACTTTGAGTAAAGTTTAATATCATTTTTGCACCTTTGCCCTTTTCAATAGAATGCTTTATTTCAGGGAAAAGCTATTAAGTTGTTGGTTTTGCAGGTTTTAGCCAATGTGTTTTCCAGCTTTTATGTCATTTTGCATATCTATTTATAAAATGACTTTTGAGTATATGAATGATTGGTTCCCTATTTATAAAAACACCAATTGTTTGCAATCCAAATTTTTGATTTGGTCCAAAAAATAATAATGTATACTCCCTCTGATCCTTATTATAAGTCACCAACGTACTTTCTCATATACCAATAAAATTGGTTGACTGCGTTTAGGTTGTGGTAAAATTCAGGTAGTTTTCAATACTACCCTCAATAATTAAACTTATTTCCAAAAATATTAACTATTACCTTCTTCTATACCCCTATTAAATGTGAGTATATATGATAAAAAATTATTAATGCACTTTAGAAATCATGAAGTGACTTTTATATAAAGGTTTAAGAAAAATTGGAAGTTAGTGACTTATATCAAGGACCAGAGGGAGTACATTACAACACGAGATGTTGGGTAATATTAGAAAGATGTTGCCATTCAAAATTTTGTCCATGTTATTAGGCTTCACTAATAAATTAAGGTGTTCTTGATAAAATAAGCATAAAATGATATAATTAATGATAACTAGATTGACCCCGCACATTGCGCGGGATACCAGGCTATAAAACAATGTGTCAGTTAAATGTTGAAGAGATAAAATAGAATTAAGGTATATCTTTTTTAGAAGAGGTTGAATCGATCTCTAGTAGAAGAATTATACCCAAAATTAGGATACATTCTAGAAAAATAAAACTTCCATCAAAGAGAAGCAAATGAAAGACATTCAAAAAAAATGTTCGTTGAGAATGAAGTTTTCAAATTCTCTCTTTTTGGAATGGAATATTCCCCGTGAATAGGACCAAACCATTTTTTATATGAAAAGTAAAGGTAATTATGGGAAAGTAAAGTTTGTGAGTCCCACGAAAAGTGTGATATGGAGAGAGAAAATTTGTGCGTCAGTGAATATTTAAATTACTTAAAAACCTCACACTTTCACTTTCCTTACTTTCTTTCCTTGCATCAAACGTACCTGAAATCTCACTCCAAATGAGAAAGTAATTGCGGAGTACTACCCATTTAAAAAGGTGTTAAGAGATTTTTATTTCAATTCCCACCTGGCTATAATAACCCATTCATTAAGAATCAGTTTACTTCCAAACATGGGAATTAGAATCTTTAGATCAGAAATGCATGTGAATGTTTAGAGCTGACACCTAAGTATAATAACTCAAATTAATGATATCATGAGACAAACTTCTTGTCATGATCAATAAAATGATTTGATAAAAAAATTGCTATTCTCACTATAAAGGATCTCTCATAAAAGAGAGAGCATCTAGCAATGTAAACAAATGAAAGGGCACAATGCGCAGTGATAGGTTTTGAGAACATAATCTGTTAAATTTATGAACATCCAAAAACATAAATGAACACAAACTAAAAAAGCACTTGTCCCACATAACATAACAATTAGTACAACATGAAAGACAATATTTTACACAAGACATTTCACATCATGTGTATACTACATTAATCTAATTGATAGCACCACTTTCAGAAACAATCCAAGTCCGTTGTGCACTTCTTGATCAATGTATCATAGTAACATGATTGGAACAACATAGACCACCAGCTTGTGAGATGCAAGACCTGAAAAAATAAAATTGTCTTGAGGAACACTATCAGCCCCTTGCAACATACTTAATCTTTTAACAAAATAATGATGTTCTAATATTGTTGAGTATTGATTAAAGATGATGAATTGTTGAATGGGATTATTGAGAATAAACTATATGTGTGCCTATAGCAGAATGTAAAAAATCCTCAGAAAAAAACCCTTGGAAATGAATGAAAGCATATAAAATCTTAAGGAAGAAAGTGAGACGCAACGCAAAAGAAACTATAAGACATCTACTTACCAAGTCCTAAAAAAAAGGACCAGATACAGAATCGTGAACACCAAATGGAACATGGTCATATTACACAGAGATCTCTGGTCCGTTGAAGAGTGAAGAGTTTGATCTAGGGAGTGGAATTGAAATGTGAAGGGTTTGATGTGTTGTTGGAAACCTGGAATAATAAATGGTTCTAGCCTTCTAGGAAACTGAAAGGTTTGATATTGGAAGAATAAATAAATGGTTCTAGATGCAATGTTTAGTAAAGTGTTTGTCTAGTGGGAAATTATTGGAACTGAAAGAAGTGGAAGAAGTGTGAATGCACACTTAAGGAGTTTGGATTTATTAAGCATTTTACCTAAGTTTTTAGCATGCAAACTTAGAGTAAACCCACATAAAAAACCTGATCTAATGTGAAAGCAAAGAGAATCAATGGAATATTCCACACAAGCAATTACTATATATATTTGATGAGTGAAATTTACATGCATGAACAATCCTTAAACATTTCAGTTCAAAAAAATCCTTAAACATGGTTTGTATTGACAAACAAAGCTAATTAAAATAATCAAACATTGAACTATTTTTGAGAATGGCTACGTAGTGCATCTTCTTCCCTACTTTCTTTTTTTGACTTCCATTCTCCCTGAAAGTAGTTTGCTATGGAAGGAGGTCCAGATGTGCACTCAGCGTTGTCCTTAGATCATGTTTCTAGTGACTATAAGTTTTGCAATTACTATAAATAAAAGTCAAAAGGGCAGTTCTTGAAAAAGGTTGGCGTGTATCTTCAACAACTATCTTCACCCATGGGCAATTATACGTTGCATTTTCACATGTGAGAAGTATGGATGGTTTAAAGATTTATGTTGCATTTTCACATGTGAGAAGTATGGATGGTTTAAAGATTTATGTTCCATGAAGATAGTTCAAAAGGAACCACAAAGAAAGTTGTTTGCAAAGAAATTTTTGTTATCATTCCTACTTGATGTAGTGCAATGTCAACAACAATGTTTCTTAACTATACTAATCAATTATATTTTGTTTGTAACGGATCTGATCAAATGCGTAGTATTGGAATTCATATTTATTATTTTTGACATATTTAATCTTCATTGTATATTTACATTGTCTGTATTTTTTTTGTATGACTTTGATCGACAGTTTTTTTAACATTATGCCATTGTTGTTATTTCATGACTATGTATGTTACGCATCTTATATTCTCTTTTTGCATCTTATATTCTCTTTTTGCATGAGGTCATATTTCCTTTGATTTTGCTACCCGCGCTGGCCGGGGGGTTACTGCTAGTTTTCAAAAAAAAAAGAAGAAAAAATCATCTGCTGGACTAGAGTTATGCTCTGAATCTAATTATTATAATATTTATATTATCAGATAAAACAGGAGTATACATACAAAACATAACAATTCAATTTAGCCACTTTGAAATTAATTTAAATAGTGTTAAATGTAACATCCCGGTTTTCAAAAACATATTTTCCTCTCAAAAACAAGAAAAATAAGACGCTGCCCAGGGCACAAACACACAATAGGACAAATCCCAACCCATAGGCCCGTCACAGGTTTCATAAATGGCGACGAAATTCAATTTTAAAAAAATATTTTAAACAAATGAAATAAATTTCATAGTCTCAATAACAATATCAAAATAAATCAATTCCCAAACGGAAAATAATCAATCCAAAAACTTGACGAAAACATCATTTAAAAATCCTCATAACAAAAATAAAATCAAAATAATAAATTAGTAATCAAACTAGGAATGAACAAAAAAAAAATGAAATGCAACTAATGTGGCAACATAATTAATCCTGTAACATAACACCGTTTGGAGAACTATAGCTCTAGCTCATTCCCTCCGCGATCACCTCTACAGTAATACTCACCTAAAACAAATAGTAATACAACAAAGAAAAAGTATATTTGGGGTCACTAACCCCATGTAACCAATATCACTTTACAAAATATACAGGTATGAAATATAAGCCAATGAAACAGTGCTTTATAAATTTAATAGAGAAATTTTCAAATCAAAACAATTCAAAACAATTTCTTTCCAAACAAAAACAATTCCAAACAATTTCATAACCCCCATCCGATCCCCTCCGTATAACTCCCAGACGTGGATCCGAACCATTCATGCTGTATAACCCCACTTAGGTTATACCACTCACTTCAGGTGTCGGTCCCCTCTCTTACCTCCCACCTGGGTCTAGGTTCAAGAGGTGTCTTACCCAAGCGCCTATTTCCAAACCTTGATCAGGGGTAAGGAATAGAGAATGGGCCTGACAAGGTGCCAACTACTAGGATCAGTAGTAGAGGCTTGCCGCGCGGGCTTCCAAACAAAATTCTCCACAACCCACCCCAAATCTCCATCACAACAATAGTCATAACAAATCATCGTATACAATAGTCATAACAAATCATCATATTTATAATCGAAACAAATACACATGTACATGCGAGTTTTATAATAAAGAAAATAGATTAACATACTTCCCACTTCATCGGAATTTTATACAATCAAAATAACATTTCATAAATCGAATTTATACAATAAAAATACAATTTAAAGCACTTATGTTCCATAACAGGCATATGAAGTAAATTAACATTGGTTACCTCAATTCCACGCGTCTACTCCGAAGAAGCTACGAAAAATAGATAACCCTAATCCTCTCTAATTCTATTTTGCTTTTCTGTTAGGCACACCCTCTGATATATTTAT
This sequence comes from Mimosa pudica, assembly GCA_029929735.1. Classification (NCBI taxonomy): domain Eukaryota; kingdom Viridiplantae; phylum Streptophyta; class Magnoliopsida; order Fabales; family Fabaceae; genus Mimosa; species Mimosa pudica. The sequence goes on from JAKELP010000035.1 coordinate 7,238,898, forward strand.
ATATAGATGAGTCCAAACTCTAAAAAAATGTATCTTTTGACTAATTCAATTTTATATTATTCAAATGTTTTTCTTATAATATTTGTAAAAATACCTATTTTATAATTAATCCTACAATCATGCATTTAGTTAATCTAACCCCCCCTTTTTTGTTGACCGAATCTAACTCTACATATCTATTTAAATATTAACAATAACAATATTCCTACAAAATCTCAACTATTCAAAAATACTATAATTTTCTATATTTTATATTCTATACCATAAATATTATATATTAATTATTTAATTATTAGAAATTTAAGGATGTTACATTAAACAGCGACTAAACTCTAAACTCTAAACCTTAAATAGCGACTACATGTTCAAAAATAATTCTGCGGAAATAAATAAGTTAATAAATAAACAATTGATTCGTAATAAGGATTAAATATTCTTATTGCCTCCCTTTCCTACAATTTTATCATATTATTTGTTGTCGTTATTTTTTTTTACCATAATTTGTTGTCGTTATCAAAACTAAAAATAGTGTGAATTTGATTAATTCCGCCGTATGTATTCTGGGTTTGTCTTTTGTTCCCTAGCTAATGTGTCTATTTTAAAATGTTTATTCTCTCAACTTGTTCGCATAAAACATTATCAACAACTTTAGTCTTGACCAAATAAAACCAATAAGTTCAGACTATTGATATTATATTATATCTCTTAAATTTTTAATATTTTATTTTGGTCTTCTCAAAACTCCTTCATAGTAAGCATTTGAAAAATATAATATTATGTTTGGATTTTTTGATATAAAAAATTTTTTAGATTTTGATTAGCCTTTGTCATAATTCATGAATTATTGTTTTGACATATATCCATTAAGAACTTGTGCTCAGTTTTCTTATTTAAACATGACATCATTAAAGAAATGTCAATCTAAAAGAGCATACAAAAACCTATAAAGAAATGTATATGAGAAACTGTTGACTGATTCATCATCATCAACGTAAACCTTATCCCATTCAAATGGGGTCGGCTACATGGATCACACGACGTCATTTAGCTCTGTCCCTAGTCATTCCTACAGATAAATTTTTCACAACCATATCTCTTTGAATAACTTCATCAAGAGTTCTTTTTGGTCTTCCTTTATTTCTTATATACGGCTCCCTTTCCATCTGTTCCACTATTCTTACTGTCTCATCCAATTCTCTTCTTTGAACATGCCCATACCACCTTAAATGATATTCTCTCATTTTCTCTGAAATTGGTGCCACCCCAACTCTTTCACGAATGTGATCATTACGAATCCTATCTTTTAGTGTATACCCACTAGACCATCTCAACATTTTCATCTCTGACACATCCATCTTATGTTCTTGCTGTTTTTTAATAGCTGTTCGATAGAATTCTCCCTTTACTTTAGTTTGAACCATTCGATCACAAATAATCTCAGAAGCTTTTCTCCATTTGCACCAACCAGCTTGAATTCTATTATTGATATCTCCATCTAGCTCACAATCCTCTTGTATAACTGATCCCAAATATTTAAACTTATCCACTTGACGTATAACATCCTCTCCTAATACAGTTTCTATGTCCTCATGAGTTTGCCTATTGCCAAAACTACAACACATATATTCCGTTTTACTCCTACTTATTCTAAAGTCTTTCGACTCTAAAGTCGTCCTCCATAACTCTAATAATTTCCAATTAATTTCATCTATCGAATCCCCTAAAATTACTATATCATCCGCAAAAAGCATGCACTTAGGAATTTCTTCTCGTATACTTTCAGTCACAACATCCATAACAAGATTAAACAAATACGGACTCAACGCCGAACCTTGATGTAAACCAATTTTTATTGGGAAATCAATTGTATCACCTACCGGTGTTCTAACTCTAGTCATTACACCTTCATACATATCTTGAATAGCTCTAATATACTCAACTTGTACCTCTTTCTTTTCTAAAATTTTCCAAAGTAAATCTCTTGGCACCCTATCATATGCTTTTTCCAAATCAATAAAAATTATATGTAAGTCTTTTCTAATACTTCTATATCTTTCCATTAAGTCTCTAATTAAATATATTGCTTCTGTGGTTGACCTTCCTGGCATAAAACCAAATTGATTTTTCGATATTCTAGTCTCATTACGTAATCTACGCTCAATTATTTTTTCCCACAACTTCATTGTATGACTCATAAGTTTTATTCCTCTATAATTTACACAATTTTGAATATCTCCTTTATTTTTATAAATAGGTACTAATGTACTCTTTCTCCAATCATCTGACATTTTCTTAGACCTTAAAATTTCATTAAATAATTTAGTAAGCCACCACACACCATCTTCTCCTAAACATTTCCATACTTCAATAGGAATACCATCTGGACCAACAGCTTTTCCCTTAGCCATTCTCTTAAGAGCATCCTCAACTTCACTAATACTAATCTTAATATTATCTGTAAAACTGCTATTAATATCAATATTCCCTAAATCATCTATAGTATAATTCAAAGTTTCCACTCTATCATTAAACAAATTATAAAAATAGTTCTTCCATCTATCCCTAATACTCTCATCTTTAACTAATACATTACCTTCTTCATCCTTAACACACATTACTTGATCTAAATCTCTTGATTTCTGCTCTTTTATCTTTGCTATTCTATATATTTTTTGTATCCCCTCTTTTGTCCCTAATTCTTTATAAAACTGCTCAAAGAAATTAGCTCGAGTTATACTAACTACTCTTTTCGCCTCTTTTTTTGCTAATCTACATTTTACCCAATTTTCCTCACTATCACATATTTGCAAATCCTTAAAACATTGTTTTTTAAATTTAATTTTCTCTTGAACATTATTATTCCACCACCAGGTCTCCTTTTGACGCCTAATATAGCCCTTTGATTCACCTAAAACTTCTTTTGCTATTTTTCTCATCATCATACTTAAATCTATCCATAAATCATTAGCACATCCTTGTTTGTCCCAAATACATTCATTCATTAACCTATTCTTAAAAATTTTGATTTTTTCCCCTCTCAATTGCCACCATCTAATTGTTGGTTGAAACATTTCTCTCTTCTTCTTTCTATTAAATTTCACACGAACATCTAAAACTAAAGGCCTATGTTGTATAGTCACTCCATCACCTGGAATCACCTTACAGTTTATACACATTCTTCTATCCGCATTTCTTACTAAAAAGAAATCAATCTGTGATCTATTACCTCCACTCTTATATGTAATTAAATGTTCTTCCTGTTTCTCAAAACAAGTGTTAACAATTTTAAGATTATTAGCCATACAAAATTCAATAATAGAATGTCCTTTATTATTCATTGTGCCAAAACCAAAACCACCATGAACTTGTGTGTACTGTCCTGCATCTTTACCAACATGTCCATTAAGATCGCCACCAATAAAAATCTTTTCAGTGTTAGGAATTCTTTTAATCATCTTCTCCAATTCATCCCAAAATTGTTCCTTTATGACCAATTCTTCCCCTATCTGAGGGGCATATGCACTGATTATATTAATTGTATCATCCTCAACTACCATTTTTATCAATAATATTCTATCTCCACTTCTATAAACTTCAACCACCTTCTTCTTCCACACTTCATCCGCAATTATACCTACACCATTCCTATGATTCACTTTACCAGTATACCAAAGTTTATAACCGTCAATATCCTTAGACTTTTCACCTACCCATTTAGTCTCTTGTAGACATAGAATATTTATCTTTCTATCCCTCATGACTCCTATTACCTCCCAAGCTTTGCCTATCAAGATTCCAATATTCCACGTACTAAATCTCATCCTACACTCATTCACTTTCTTCTTTATATATTCCTTCTTCTGTCCACTGTCCTTCAATGACATATTGCTAAAATGGTTGTGTGTGTCCATGCTTTAAGATTAGACAAATTTTTACGTTGACTGCCGAAGCCTAACACAACCTACTCTTTTTATCCGGGCTTAGGACCGGCTAAATAAATAGGCAGAAGATTGCTCATAACAATTATAATAACACATAAAATAGCATAAATATTAAAACTAATACAAATAAATCTAACACTAATAAGAATGAATCTAGAACAAATAATAACAATAAATAAAGAGATAAAACAAATCACAATATAATAAAATAGTAAAACAATATAATATAAATAACAATATAATAAAACCACATATGAAATAAATAAATAATATATAAATAAATAAATAAATAAAATAACAATATATAATAAAACCACAATACTGAACAATAAAATAAAACAATAAATTAATAAATATTCTCTAAAAAACCAAATAACAACTAATGCTCAACAACAAACAATATTCAAAGATTAAGATATATATAATAAAACAAAAGATTATAATTAAACTTCAAGAAGACTATGTAAAACAAAAGATTTTAGAAGAATATAAAATTTCAATGAAATAATATAAAGAAAATCAAACTTCAAACCAGGAATTTCTGAAATGTAAACTGTTACAATAGTAAAACTGCTATGATACTTAACGTAATGGATTTCACCAAAAGATGATGAGGAAAGTTGTAAGAATGAGAGATTGAAGATGAATATATATATTTCAGCAATGAAATTAAACAATAAATTAATAATAAATACTATAACAAACACAACAACAATAATATTCAATATCAATAATAATTAATCAAACCAGAGATTGTTGTTGATGGTGTAAACCGTGCTTGCATAAAAATGATTGTGATGAACTTAATGAAAATTCCACAAAAAATTTTGAGAATGAGAGAGATTATAAGAATTATAAGATTGAGGAGGGAAAGATTATAAGAATGAGAATATTGAGAAGAATATGAGATGAAGAATGGAAAAGATTAAATTGTATAAAAGAAAATAGAATATGTATAAGCATAAAACAGTAACAGTAATTGCTATTTTTGGTGTCACACTCATGATTTTCACAATTTTTTTTTAAAAAAACAAAAAAAATCAGAAATTCTTGGGCATAACCGCAAATTTTTTGGGGCGTGCTCGTGATTTTCACCATTTTCTTGTTGTATACTAAAAAAAAAACAGAAATTTGTGGGCACCAACCGCAAATTTTCTGGGTCATTATCGTGGTTTTCGCCATTCTCTGGCCAAAAAAAAAAGTTCATGATTGAGTTGATCATAACTTGGAGATTTTAACGCGAATCTGACCACGTTAAGATCGAAAATATTCAATTGCTTTCATCAAGCTTCACAATAAACTCATATTTGTTGATTTACTTAATGAATCAATATGAAAAATCTAACCTTTACATCCATTCCATAATAAATGAAAATTTGCAAACCAACATCATACTTAATGAATTGAAGAAATAGATATTACCTGAAAAAGTAAATTCTGATACAAGTAGACATACTTGGGCCTTTATTTAACGTACCTGGATGTGCATAATTTAACGTACCTGGATGTGCAGATTTGTTAAACTGAAATTCGAACCTGATTCTGTGCGCCGCCCATAATCCCTCTTCTACAGCAGCTTGCAAGTGCAAAATCAATGGCGACTCCAACCACAGAGAATGAAACTGTTGACTGATTAATGATTAATATTGGTTAAAAATTAAATAAATATAATATTTTTATTTCAATAAATTTGGAATTGAAGGCTAATATTATGATATTATTCGTATATCGTAGTTCATTTTCAACCTTGTTTTAAAATATTTTTAAATGGATTAATTTTTATCAATTTTACTTTTTTGAAATACAAACTTATCGAACTCTAATCAATTATAGACTAGGCATACTTTAAAGTTTCGATTATATGCAATCTTTTTCGAATTATATGCAAGTTTTGGTGAGTTCAATAATCCGAAAATGTCATAATGAGTACCAAAGAAAATCTCGGAGATCTAAAGCTCAACAATTTTATATAGTGATAAATATTGTATTAGTAATATATTTATATTTTTGTGAAATATAAAAATTATATTTGTGTAACAAATTGATGGACTTATATAGATTGATTACATCTAATTTTATTAACATAATGAAATATAGTACACATGTGGCTGCAACTAAAAGTCATAAATAGTGACAAATTGTATAACTATCTCCAATTGCTTTTTTTTTTACTACAACTATCTCCAATTGCTTATACAATGACCTTAACAATAATTGTCATATAATTCTATACTATTTTATAACATCAAAATTTAATGGACTAAAATATTGAACCTATCTTTGATCAAATTAATATTGAAAAAAGCACGGCATCGGCTTTGAATATAAAGTCAACATTTTATCATAAATGGGTTGGTGTCTTTTTATTTCTTTTCTTTAGATCCAATGCTTTTTATTACTTTTGATTTAAGGATAAAATTTTCCGAGTAGACATGGAAGTATGCTTGGGTTTTGTAGGTTTCAACTAAATAGGCTTAGATCTGTCTAAAAATATGAAATTTAATTGAAACGAGCTTATTTAAATGCTTACATTGAATGTAGAATGTTAAGTAGACTTAAAATTCTATACTTCTAACATTATATATAATTATTTAAACCTATAAACCACCTATAAATGTCTCAAAAAGATTATAAATCTATAAAATTAGATTTTTTCTATTACTTTTTCCAAAGAAAATTTGATAACTTATTCTTTTGAGATTATAATATTCTATATTAGCACAATTGAAATAGATATACTTATTGTAATAAGGGTTAAGACAACTTTTGGTCCCTGAACTTTCATTCAATTTTGGTTTTAGTCTTTGAACTTTAAAAGCGGTGGTTTTGGTCATCGAACTTTTGGCCGATTCTGGTTTTGGTCCCTGAACTTTTCAGTCAATGAGTTTGGTTCCAAAACTTTCAGTCAATTTGTATTGGTTCCTGAGCTTTATAAAAAACTTTAAAACTTAGGGACCAAACCAAGATTGACCAAAAATTCAGGGGCCAAGACTAAAATTGATCAAAATTTTAAGGATCAAAACCACCAATTTTAAAGTTTGGGAACTAAAACCAAAATTGACTAAGAGATCGAGGACCAAAACCACCGATTTTTAAAATTTGTGGGCTAAAACCAAAATTAAGTGAAAGTACATGGACCAAAAGTTGTATTAACACTTTGTAATAAATATTTTTCTCGTGAAAATCATACAAATTAGTGAAGAGTAGTAGTGAATTAGCAATATATCTTAGGTATTTGAAATATAGAAACCAAAAAGAGGTGAACAATAAATGTTGAAATAATTGAAATTTGTAAGCGGATTATTATGAAATGCGAAAGTTATATGTAAAGAGAAGTTTATAATAAATTTATATATAATTTTATTTTATATTTTTTCCATAATAGAAATTATAAAATAATTAAATAGGTAAGGGGCTATAGGTTAGGCCTTGCAAAAAAAAAATAACATTGTATCATGTGTCAATTTTTTTAAATTAACGAAAATATTGCAAAATTTGATTTCCAACATAAAACTTAGCAAATTTCATTTGTTTCATGTGTCATTTTAAAACAATATTTTAGAACATTGTATGATTGAGCGTTTTAAGAAATGATACATAAATATTTGACATTAACCATTTATCTCTTTTATATTATTATTTTTAAAAATAAAAATATCAAGTTTACATAACCCTATATTTGATTCTCTTAAAGAACAATTGATTGTTTAAATTAAACTACTTGGGTGATTAGATGCATGATGGGATTGGATTGAAAGTGTGGGTGCAATATAAAGTGTCATATGTCATCTAACAGTTAAACGTAACATGAATATATAATGGTCTGGACAAATTTTCTGTGATTTGGATACCTATCTTATTGGGCAAAAAACTCCTTAAAGGTTACTTTTAAGAAAAAAATGGACTTTGAAACGATGTCATATATGGTGTAAGACCACGGAAACACCTATATATTTTTGTGGAAGATACTCAATAAAGCTTCCTACAACTGATGTTCTCTAGCAACCATCACCTCCTAGTGCAAGGTCAATGTTATCTTTCCTCATCAGAGGAGAAAAATCTTCTTCATCTCTTTTGTGAGTGCTCCTTTGCCAGAACACTGTACTATAAGTTTAGCTGCATCAATATCAGATTAGCTTGCAATTCTTTCTAGGAATTTGTACATTGGCTTAAATCAATTCTCAAGGGGCCTAAATGTAATATGGATGACTAGAAATAGAAGACTATATGAAGGCCACCTATTCAATCCTCTGAATACGGTAAGGAGAATCAATTCAGAAACTGCTCTTTACTTTATGGCCTTCAACACTGGAGCTAACCCCCCAGCTGCTTCAACAACATCAAAGAGAGAAGAAGATATAGATCAAACCGCAACTCCGGCTTTACAAAAAGACTAGGTTGTTATCATCCAGAGAATAAGAATCAGCAACAAGAAGGCAACACAAATATGGATATGTCCTGACTGCAATTTAGCAATCAAGCTCATCATTTTCATAATAAGGAATCTTGAGATAGATAATTTATTCATATACAAATGCATCAGATATGCTCTATCCTGGATTTTTGCCACACCTTATTTTCAGCTCAACTAGAAGCAACTTTCAGTGGTGTTTGTAAAAAAACAGATGATTTTCTCAAGACCTTCCTCCAGGAATCCAGTGACATTATTCGTAGAAATATTTCCTTAAAGTACGTTGTCTTATTTCTCTGATTTTAATGTTCTTTATTTACAAAACTTGTTAGCTAGTGTCACAGTCTTAATTTATGTACGCATTTGCAGACTGATTTGTAATCTTTTTTCAATATTAATATCATTTTGCTTAGGATTAGAAAAACCTGTATTTAAAGGTATGGTTTAACAGTTAAAGACTTAAAGCTAAGTTAACCTCTTAAATGGTTGAGGTGGATTTGCTATGATTTAGACACTTCTTGGGGCATAAATGCAGCTCAAGCTACTTCCACAAATTTAGTGTTCTTTTGTGATTACATTTGTTAACTATTAAGCATTGAAAGTAGTATGTAATGACTCTTGATGGATTTGTTTATTTGTTGCCATTTTGAAGACCTTGTTAGTGGGGTATGCAAACATCCAAATGTTCCCTTTTTATATCATTACATATAAAATTATTCTTAAAATTTCAAATCAACAAACTAAAATGTCTAACTACTTTGGATGTAACAATGTTAAATCTTTCCTATGCTTTTTTCTTTATGTTCTTTATCGCCTTTGACATTTATGATGTCCTTTAACTTATATTTATCTCATTATGGCCTTTTCTTAAAAAAAATAATAATAACTAAAGCAAATCAAACTATAATATTAAATACTAATAAATAAACGGACCACACTGATATTTTTGAATCATGTTTGATCATGTATATGTTAAGAGACTAAAACAAGTTTAATTAAAGAAAAAAAAGAACAAATCTGATTACCACAGTTACTGAAACACAAAACATACATCAAATGGAATAAAAGACAGTATCACAAAGGTTTAAATGTGTTTGTCTTCAACCTTGATGGGCTAATCTTTAATACACTCGGGTTTAAATCATGTTTTTCAAGCTATTCCCATGGTTCAAATTAGTTTAGACGGACTTTCTGAGCTTCCAATATCACTTCATCACAAAAGGTCACTATTATTTTTCATATCTTTATGAAGCAGCTAATAACATAAAATACATAATTCTTACTATGGGATATAATAAAACGTTAATATACAAATTTGTTCCATTTTATTATTTATAGGACATTACCATTACTAAGTGAAGATTTTCGCGGAATATTTACACCTAAAACCAGCTTTGATATAAACTACTCTATAAAGTTAAAAAAGAAACATATGATCAATTTTTAATATACACGAGTAATTATATAGTTATTAGAAGTTAAAAAAGCGTTGAAATGTCACGAGCGCCGTTACATGGCGTAATACAGCTTTTTTATGAAAAGATTAATCATAATTAAAGTAATTTTGAAAGTTGGAATCGAATCCAAACTGACGTTGTTGTAATAATAAGACAGAATAGAGAAAATAACCCATAAATAAACAAATATATACAAAAAATTATTTTTTGAAAAGTAATTTTAACAACTTCGGCGCATTCCACCGAATGAGTTAATGAATAGGGAATATAGTTAAACATCATATTTACATACCCTTAAAAAGAATTGGCCAGTGAGTTATAGACTAAGTAGTAAGAAAGGGGAGGTAAGGCACCGCGTACCCACCAGGTCATGGGTTCGAACCCTTGGGAAGTCGTCACCCCAAATGGGGAATCCTGGCGGCGACTTTGGATTAGTCGGTTCCCGAAAGGGGCCCGACACCGAAGGCTCTAAGCAAAAAAAATGTAGAAGAATTATATTTGTCTCTAAAATATTTTTTGTCATATTTATTCCCAAAATGTGCATAGATAGATGATCATATTCGTCATTTACAATTAAAAATCAGTATTGTAAGAATTAAACTGGACTAGACCAGACTGTAGAAACCAATCCAACCTTAGTGTAACATCCTGAAAATTTAATACAGGATCAAAGAGTGTTTGGGAAATAATAAATGGAGAAATTGGGAATTTTGGAATTTTTAGGAATTTTTGGTGATTTTTGAGGACATTTTGAAAATTTTGAGTAATAAATGTGCATATAATAAATTAAGAAATTGAAGAGTTTGAAATATGAGGGAATGGTAAAACCCAAAATATTTTGAAGGTTAAGGAGATTGGAGGCTGGTTTAAGTGGTTTTAAAATTAAAAGAGTACACTATGGCAAGTTTGGACTACAAATTATCATATACCACCCTTATTTCACCTAGCCAAACACGCCTCCCCCTTCATTTCCTTACAAAAACCGTCGCCCCCCCTATTTTCTTCTTCACCTTCGTCATCTTCTTCTTCCGTCAATTCCCTCACTGATTTCCCTCCCTCTCAACCTCACTTGCTTTTCCTTCCTCTCTCCCTCCCAAATCTGCAAAATCACGTTGGCTACTCGCGGCTTCACTGTTTTTCTTCATCATCGGCGAGTTTCATCTTCTCACCGTCGTCTTCTTCATTTTCCGGCGAGCGATCGACAGTCCGGCGGCGAGGTAAGGGTAGGCTTCAACTTTGGCTTGTCTTTCGTGAGTCATGCTTCTTTCCCATGTCGATTTCTCATATTTCTTTCTCCTTTTGCTGGTCTGTACGGTCCGCCACTTCAGTGGCCATTTTTCCGGCGATTCACGGCGTAGCAGAACGGCAGCCGGCCAAGCAATTTTCGAATTCAAGCTTAGGTGAGTTTCCCCTCTCTTTTGTCACTGATTCGCAGCGTTTGAGAGGTATTTGAGAGGGGTGGATTCAAGCTGATTTTCGTTTTAGGTGTTTCATAAACACTTTAGCCACGAAAATGAATTAAAGCTAAGCCAAAGCTTCATCTTTTAGTGTCATAACTGTCGAATTGAATGTTGATTGAAGTTTTATGAGGTTGTGGAAAACCCTAACTTTTGGGGATTTTTAGGTCCAACAGGTTTCAAAGATTTTTGTGAAAAGTCTTCTAATTAAATCATGTAGGAATATTATGATGTTGATTTGGTGTAGTGTGTGGTTGATTTAATCGAATTTTTGAACATATCCTTAATTTACAACTTAAACTTTATGTGTGGGAGATGTTTTAAACTTGTGGGTATTTGTTAGAAAGCTTTGTACATCCCTGTTTTGATTGTTGTTGGTACATGAAGAAATAAAAGTAATGGTAATGCTTGTGTATAAAGATGGACATAGCTCAATGAGGATGTGGCATGTGATTATTAAAGTTTTTCATTTCTTTTACTGTTATGGCTGAGAGGATTTAGGAAGTAAACATTGTTCTTGTCAAGGTTTGGTATGATTCTGTTTGGTTTATAATTGTGTAAAGATATGGAGTATATTTAATGCTGCTTTGTTAGATATTGAATGAAGAAGTAACCAAATTTATATGTATGTATGAAAACTTGATTGGCCATATATTTTGCTGCTGAACTGCTAATGTTATATTGAGTTTTTGCAGCCTTAGTGACTGCACAGTTGCTGCCCATTATGTGTTTTTCTGCTTGGACCGGTTGCTTTTGTTTTCAGATTTGATTAGTTTCTGAAGTTGCTGTTATGTTTGGTTGTGAACTAAGTGTGTTGTCAAATGTTGATATAATTGGTTTGACTTCTTGTGATCTGAATACATGGCCTATTAACTGTTAAATTATTGTTACTGTCTGGCTGTTGTAAAGTATGAGTTAATTATTAATTGAAAGGAGATTGATGAGTAGAAGTTTGTTTGTGAATAGAGAAAATAAAGAAAATTAAGTGGAACTTATTGTTTTGTGTTTGTATCGTTAAAATTCTGAAGTGGGCTGCAAGTGTTATTGTGTATTGCTCTCTTGTTTTTATTTGAAACTGTTTTGATTTCCTTTTCAGCAATTCTTCATTTGAAATGAAGGTAATAAATGAACTATTGATGATGCTTTTATACTTGTATGTTAATCTGATCAAGCGTGATGATTATAATTGGTTAATCGAATAAAGTTAAGAGTATGAGATTGCCAATGTTTGGGTGCTCCCCTTTGTGAAACCTTGCATTGAACATGGTATTGATCGTCTTGTTGATACGGTGACTATTGTGAATGTTGTTTGTTGCGGATTAGTTATATTTTCTTGAGTTGAAATGATTTATTTGAAAACTGAATGTAAGGGAAATGGGTAGTAATATGTGATACGAGAGAGACGTCAAAGTGTTATAAAGTGAAATGATATTAATTTATCATTTTGTATCCTATCATTATAGGAGGAACTAAGAGGAAAATAATTGGAGGAAATCTAAAGAAATGGTAAGGAAGAACGTCAGAGTGCTAAAGGGCGACAGGTAATCACACTTAACCTTACTATAACATTGAGGGTGATGTTAGCTAGGATTTGCAAAATCCTTTCTCACCCTCTATAAATATTATCTTTGAAAAGCTATTTTTATACAAAATAGGCTATCGGGTGCCTTTCAAACGCGAATATTTTCGTATAAAGAAATTTGACTCATTATATATATATATTATGCTGATTATGCTGATTGGTGGTGGTTACTGACCTTGAATAGTGTGAATGAGTATAGGTATAGTGTTCAGATACTGGTGAGAGAGATTTGTATAGTACACTGTCAGGGATAGTGATAGTTAGGTTGACGGAAGGAGTTGAATTGTTGTGATGGAGATATTGAATGAAATTGAGAAATTGATGGAAATTGTGATTGAGATATTGAATATTGTGGAAGTGATATTGATAGGGATATTGTGAGCATTGCATGACACTGATATATATATATGTACCATCGCGCGATGATAACTGTCGATTGACCGATCGACAGTTATTTGTACTGATGATCCTTTTCGGATTGATTGGATCGGGGATCATAGGTCAACTTATTGAGAGAAGTGACCTACGGTTGTTAAGGCATTTTAGAGCCCAACCGCCCCTACGGTTGTTAAGGCATTTGAGAGCCCAACCGTTCCCATTCTGCAATGGAAAACAGAATTGGGGTTCCCTCTCTGGGGATTGCTAGAGAGGGAAATTTGCCTCCTCCTTGTAGAGAGAGGCACAGTGTCAAATCATATAGTGAAGATTAGATGCATGAATGCACCGTGATAGCACAATGCATCTATAGGCGAGTGTGAGAGCTGTTGTGGTAGTATTATTTGATTGGTGTATGGGAAGATGAAATTTAGTTAATGTGGAATTGACTGAGGGATGTTGAGTGATACATGAGGAGTAGAGATGATGAATTTGAGTTGATTGAAACGTGACAAAAAGGATTGAAGTGATGGATGAAAGAAAATGTGATATATATGTATATATTGTTGTTTTTAAAAGGTGGTACCCTTTAGACGCCCTCGCTACTGCACATCTCACTGTTATAGTGAGTTAAGCGGTGATTACTGGGACAATTTGTCTCATTCCACGATTACTCACAGTTTTGCAGGTATTCATGCACAGACGCAAGCATCAGGAAAGGAAATTAGGTTTCCAAGGTTATTTAGATTAATTAGTTATGTATATTGCCAATTTGTATAGGTCTGCATCTGCTTCCGCATGTATATATATATTTATTATTTGTTTAATATCAATTAGTTTTGTTTAATAACCATGTTAGGCAAATCTTTTCTAACATGGTTAGTTATTAATTATCCATGATAGTGTTCAGGTTGTATCAGGAAATTCTTTTCTATCATGGATAATATTTAATCATTAGGAAATTCCTTTCCTAACTATGATAGGACATTGATATTATGGAAATCCTTTTTCTATCATAGTTAATAAAGAGGTTATTAGATCTAAAATGGATATCATTGGTTAATTAAGTAATTAGTACCAGAATGTCACACTTAGACTACTTCATATTTCAGATCAATAGTTATTAGTTTGCCTATCAGTCTAAGCGATTTGACTGTGTTGAACCATGACCAAAAGACCTATCCGGCTCGCCTTCAATTCTAACTCTACAACATTGATTAAAATATTGCCGGTCAAATCTGATATTTGTGCATACTTTGGAGAGGTAAAATATGATTCTTCATGAATATATATTTTAGGGGTAAAGTTACATATATAACCCTTACGCCACAATGAATGAATATGATGCAAAAGCTGTTTTGATTCATCCATTCAGAATTGACAAGGGTTAATTGGTTATTAAGGCACAAATCAGTAAAATATGTTGTGAGAGAGAGCTTACACACACGCATTGAAGAAAGTCGTTTTCACATGGCTTGCACAGGTGGGTCCCACAATCCGTGTTCTCCTTCTTCAAGCTCAGCAGTAGTCTTCCTTCACCACAACACAGACATCACAGAGGTATATGGAGGGAGAGATTTTGATTAGACAAAAAAAAAAGTGAATAGTTCCATGAATTGAGATCACATCGCTTCAGTTTCTTGAGTGAATTGGTTATTATTTTCACACACTTTATCAATATCAATTATGATGATTCAGCTTCATTCCTAGTCATTCTTCTTCTTCATCGTCCACTTTTGAAAATCTTCAAGTGACGTCACTCTTTCTAGAAACAACGTCATTCTTATTGTTCACTACTATTCTTCTTCTTGCCTGCCATGTCGGTGGCTTCACCGTCTCCGGCGGTAACCGCCACACCGCCAGCTCCAACAACCTCCACTAATACTACTTCTCCGCCGCCGTCTCCGCCGCCGAATTCCACTTCGCCGCCGCCTTCGGTATCTCCGCCGCCGCCGGAGTTCTCTCCGCCTCCGGTGACTCCGCCGGCGCCTCCTCCCGCCGTAATATCCCCTCCGCCGCCTCCTCCGTTAGTCACTCCAAGTCCACCGCCATTGCCACAACCGGTCGCACCGGCGTCACAACCGCCGCCACCTCCGCCGACGCTGCAACCGCCGGTGGATTCTCCTCCGCCGCCGGGAAATTCATCACCGCCTCCACCACTGGCAACTCCGCCAACAATCTCACCGCCTCCACCACCTCACTCACAATATTCAAACCCTCCCAAAACCTCCCCTTCTCCGCCGCCACCGCCATCGGCAGACCCTCCGAAGTCCTCGCCTCCGCCGGCGCCACCAAATTCTTCGCCACCGCGCCCTGAGAATTCACCGCCGCCTCAAATAACTGCACCGAGCTCTCAGCCGAGTCCGCCGTCTTCGAATTCATCACAAAATTCAACTCCTCCGCCACCACCGCCGTCTGTGATCCGGATGTCGCCGCCGCCGTCGCTTGTATCGCCGGGGTTTTCCGAGGATTCACCGCCACCATCGGCAAGTGGAACGGATAGTTCAAAGGGCAGTACAAGTAGTGGGATTGGTAATGGTGTTGTTGTGGCTATTAGTGTGGGAGGGGTTGTTATAGGGATTGTGTTGATTGGAATTCTGACTTGGTGTTTTATAAGGAGGAAGAAGAGAAGGGGACCAGAGAGTGGTAGTTATGTCATGCCATCCACTTCTGGTTCACTTCCTGAGTCAGGTAAACCTGTGAGCTTTAAACATATCATTCATTCATTTATTTATTTAGTTGGTACCTTTTGATTTGGTGGTTTATTGCTTTGTAGATATGGTATCAACATGGGTGTGTTGTTTGTTGGGGAAATATATAAAATGAAGTCTTTGCTTTGCAGGCTTTGAACTTGTAGCTTTATGAATTATGATGATCATTTGTTTAATTATGCTGTCTTAGTGGATCCTACAATTGGCTTCTTTATCTGGTCATTTTTTGTTTGGTAGTTTGGTGCTTTGGTGTTGAACCTCATATCTATCTTATGTTTTAGACGATCTCAAGCCTGGTTAAAGGAGGAGGGCTGTGTTAGGTCTTGATAGCCAACGTAAAAATTTGTCAAATCTCATAATCATGTACATACAAAGATATTGTGTTAATGCTAGGTCATTGCCTGTATATAATGCGCTGTATTGCTCAAGTACAGTGAGAAGAGATATAAATTTAGCCAGCCCCATGTGTTGTTGTTGTTTGGTGCTTTGGAAAGATAATGTGATAAAGCATCCAATAGTTGTTCTGGTTTATCAACATGGATGAATTGTTAGGCAAATATATAAAATAAAGTCTTTGCAGGCTTTGAACCATTAAACTGATTCAATTGATCAATTCTGTGGGTTATCCAGATTCATCCCTTTTCAAGTCACATTCTTCAGCTCCTCTTATACAAAGTGGTTCTGGTAGTGACACTGTGTACACGCCATCCTCGGGTGGATTAGGCAACTCAAGGGCATGGTTCGCATATGAAGAATTAGTTAAGGTGACGAATAATTTTGCACCTCAAAATCTTCTGGGTGAGGGTGGATTTGGTTCTGTATATAAAGGATGCTTACCAGATGGGAGGGAAATAGCTGTCAAACAGCTGAACATTGGTGGAGGCCAGGGTGAAAGGGAATTCAAAGCTGAAGTGGAGATTATTAGTCGCATTCATCATCGTCATTTGGTCTCTTTGGTGGGATACTGTATTTTAGACGATAGAAGGCTGCTCGTCTATGATTATGTCCCCAACAAAACCCTCTATCACCATCTTCATGGTAACATTACTGATTAGTGGTAAATTCTGGCTGGTGATGTTGTGGTTAGTATTGACATGCGTTAGTTGAATTTTGCAGAAGGAATGCCTGTGTTGAGCTGGGAAAAACGTGTGAAGATCGCTGCTGGTGCAGCTCGAGGAATTGCCTATCTCCATGAAGATTGTAAATTACCATTTCCTAAGTTAATGTTATTTTAGATTGGCCTTCCTGCATGTACTCTTTCTGAACAAACATGCAAACGCCATCTAAGTGTTGGAAATGTCCGAATGCATCTATTAAATTAGATACTTTCCTGTTAAAAATTTTGATGAATTATCAAGTAAGCATTTGATTTTATACATGTAGTGGTTAAGTTATAGATATTAGAAAGTATAATTGGGAATTTCTCTGTAATGGAAGTATGAAATTCTTTTCCTATAATGAATATATGGGCAAAGATGGTAATAATGTATCTTGATCTTACTCTCATTACCAGAAAATTGAAACTTCTATTTTAAATAATTCTTCAATCTTCTGTGTTCATCTAATATGCTCATTGAAGCACACTATTAAGTTTATTCGGCCTTCTTTCTACTACGAAGAGGAAGAGGGGCAGGCAACAGAATTATGTGAAACTCTTCCAAACCATTCAAATCTACATTTATGTCCTGCATCTTTGAAAATATATTCTGTTATTAAGCAGAGGTAGTTACTTATGCTGCTAATTGTTATTCACGTTTCAGGCAATCCTCGGATTATTCACAGGGATATCAAGTCCTCAAACATACTTTTAGATTACAACTTTGATGCCCAAGTTTGTTCGGCTCTTACCCCCTCTGAGTTTGATATTGATTGTTTGAGTTTCTATTTCGATCTTACTCTTCTGGCCTTTTCGCATTCCAGGTCTCAGATTTTGGGCTAGCCAAATTAACCCTTGATGCAGTTTCACACATAAGCACTCGTGTCATGGGAACATTTGGGTGGGTAATCTCTGATTGGTCTAACATGTCTTTTTGGGAGTGCTTTTCATTTCGGGGGAGGGAATGGGTCAGTCATTTTTAAGTATTGCACTGATACTAGGTTTCCTTTTGTTAAAGCTTTTATTAACTATGTCCATGTTTTCCTTTTATAGATATGTTGCACCTGAATACGCATCAAGTGGCAGATTGACTGATAAATCTGATGTATTCTCATTCGGGGTTGTACTTCTGGAGCTCATTACTGGACGGAAGCCTGTAGATGCGTCTCAACCCATGGGCGATGAGAGCCTAGTTGAATGGGTAAATATAGATGCCAGGCTTCGTTATGATCTCTCTTTTGCTTTCGTTGCTATCTTTTGAAACTTAGTTTTGAGAAGCAGTGAATGTATACTTTTTGTGTTTTTGCACTCTTTCCTGAATCTCTCCTTTTATTTAGTTGTCAGTTTTGCATAAAAGCATTTAAAAATGTTTATCACACAGTTCTGCCTCTGCTGTATTGCTCTGACTGATGGATTTGATTCCTGCATGACACAATATATATCCAAAAGTTCAGGAATAGAAACACCTACATCTACCTCTGATTACTGTGAGCATCCCATGAAGAAAAAAAATTATTGTTTAAATTTTTTTTACTGCCCCATTTAACTTTTTTTTTTATCTGTCTTAAGAGCATGCCTTTGATTTACTTTGAACATCGTAGAACTTCATATTTTTTGGCATTGTAAAACTTTTTATGTAGTACACCTTAATACTCGCTCCGTTCCTAAATATAAGATTATTTTCCCTAATTTGAGTAGATTAAGAAAGTTAGATAAGTTAGTTATTTACACGTAATATTACCAATTTATCCCAACTATATACCTTTATCCTCCCTCTCCCTCTCTCCCTCTCTTGTTATTATAAATAAGCATGATAGGGTTAATTTGGGGGAAAGATGAGAAAAGTTAGAAAGTGATCTTATAATTAGGAATAAATTGAATTTTAAAAGTGATCTTATATTTAGGAATGGAGGGAGTAGTATATTGAATCCATATAAAAGAAAGGAGGATCTAGCTATTTAAGAGGCAAAGTTCCCCATGCGATCCCACGTTACACTGCTGTGGGGACCATGATCTTAGAAATATTATGCATACCATTTTCCCTTGCTTCACATTGTTTAATAATTCTCTTGTTTATATGTCATTATCAGGGTACTCTTAGTCCTTATGTACGATAATCTTTTACTTGGTTCTTCAAAGGGTACAATGGTGTAGTGTAATCCATTTAACAGATTCCACTCAGTCGAATGCAACTTTTGTTTCATTGATGTTGACTTGTGTTCATCTTTATTTTAATTCGTAGAAAAAATATCCAAATTTTCAGTTTTTGTGATGTTCACATACTGATTGTTTGAGACAAATTTGTCTGCATATTTATCTCTTTTTCTCACCTAGAGTTTAATGTTTTCGTCTTAGGCTATTAAGGCTAGCATGCATAATTGGATTCATGTGCGACAATATGTAAAGAATGAATGGTGATTTGATAGTTTATCTTGTTTTCTCATCAAGAATTTAATGTTTTGGTCTTGGCCTCTTAGAGCTAGCATACCCAGTTGGATTCATATGCGACAATATCTAAATCACTAATGATGCTTGATAATTTAACAGGATATTAGTTTATTGTTCTTTAACTTCAAACCTGACAGGGAAAGAACAGTAGGGAAGACTGCTGCTAAAAACGCTGTTGTCATATTTTACTATTTTTTTGGAGGGGGGTGTTGGAAAGCTGTACTAGCAAATAAATTTTTCATGCATAAAAGTTGAAGAGCTGGATATATGATTATTGCAACTGGAAAAAACTTGGCTTTGTCAACATTTTTACTTCACAGTGTTATCCCTCAGCTTTTCCTGATTAAGGATGTCACCATATTTTTCAGGCTCGACCTCTGCTTAGTCATGCAATTGATAATGCAGAATTTGAAGGATTAACAGATCCTAAGCTTGAAAGGAACTATGTTGAAAGTGAGATGTTTCGCATGATTGAAATTGCTGCAACTTGTGTTCGACATTCTGCTGCCAAGAGACCTCGAATGGGACAGGTAATGAATTTCATTGGTAGAAAATCTTTGAAACGTGTCATTGACTATCAGTATAAATTCACCGTGACTTTTATTAAAATGACAACAAAAAGAAACAAATAATCATGATCATAAGATAACTGGATCATCTTTTTCCTCCCCACTTTGGTTTGAAATGAATAACTTCTTAAAATCTGTGTTTTGCAGGTTGTTAGAGCATTTGATAGCATAATAAATTCAGATTTAAACAACGGGATGAGGCCAGGGGAAAGCGAGGCATTTAATTCTGCAGAAATGAGAATGTTTAGGAGGATGGCATTTGGTAGCCAAGATTACAGCACAGACTTTTTTAGCCAGAATAGTTTCAATTCAACATAGACGGCTTATGTACATACCACAGAGTTTTCCCCATTTTGGATTAGTCTATCTTGTAAAGAAAAAGCTAAGGGTAGATCCTTCCAGCTGAGTTATGTTAGTTTCAGTGGCTCAGGCTGACATGCTTCCCTGGAACTGACTGCTTCAGATCAGGTTCAAAACCTTCATTCTTGTAATATTCCATCACCCCCTCCCTCCCA
The DNA here is from genome assembly GCA_029929735.1 of Mimosa pudica. Taxonomy (NCBI): domain Eukaryota; kingdom Viridiplantae; phylum Streptophyta; class Magnoliopsida; order Fabales; family Fabaceae; genus Mimosa; species Mimosa pudica. Next base: position 7,259,460 of record JAKELP010000035.1, read on the forward strand.
ATAGAATTTGCAGTTCTTTTTGTGGCATTCTTTTCTACCTTCTGTAATTAAAAAAAATGTCCACGGTGTTTCCTGGCGTTTATGATTAGCTAATGCAAATATATATACATATAGATCAATTGATTTTTTTCCTCGTATAAAATGTGTTACTCTTGCATACCTTCTACATGCTAAGATAGGTTTTATATGAGAAGTGTGAAGCCAAGATACATTATTTCTTTCTGGTGATTTATGTTACTACATTTTGGAAGAGAAGGGAGATGGGCTATGCCATAAAAAACCTAACCACTCATTTATATATATGCCTTAATTAGACCTTCTCTTCTGGAAAAGGATATGAAGAAACTGCCATAGATAAAGTAAACAATGCTATTGCTGGACGACCTGGACGAACAAAAGGATAGATACAGGCTGCATGTTGAAGGAAATGAGATGTGGGTTGACTTTTATGATATACTACCTCCGGTCCTAAATATAAGACCTAATTGACTTTTTTTTGGAGATGTTAAGGTTGCGAAATAGGCTATTAAATTATGATATATTTGATATATTTTTAAATTATACATTAGTTTATAGGTAAAATAAACTAATTTAAGGGAAAAAATTTGGTAAATCAATTTATAATTAACTTATTTTGGCTTTTTAATAGGATTTTCTAAAAAAGTTAATTAGGTCTTATATTTAGGACCGGAGGGAGCACATGCGTGTGCACGGACGTAAATGTTGGTGCAAATCAGAGCTTTGCAATGATGATGCCATTGTCTTTTTAAGTAGTTTTCAGGAAGTTCGTGAAGCTTATATAGGCCTTTGATCATGGATAGGCATATGGTGTTATGAACATGAAGTTGTCTTCACTAAAAAGTGTATTGATATGTTCGAGCCTTTTCTGCTGATAACAGGTTTGGCTAGTGGATTTGAGATTAGCCAATGACCTAAGTAACCCCCTTTTCTACCCTGTTATTCCCTAATCTGTAATTAGATTCTCATTATTTGCCATATGATCTCTTATTCTTATTATTGATTCGAATCATTACATTACTTAGTGGAATTACAAGACCCTTTCACTTGTCCCAACCGTTGGTTGTTCATTCTTTTCTTTTTTGATACTGTCCCTCCGGTTCTTTTTCTTTTTTCTTTTGCCAAAGAAAGAACTTCATTGATAAAAGCAAGAACAAACGGTAAATCATAGGCAATCTACGGTCCTTCATTATCATAAGCGATAAGCAGTCTGAGCTAGTGAGGTGGTCTAACAATCAAATCAAACAGGCAAGACCTATCCAATGTGGCTTGAGCAACCCAGGCTACTCCATTTGATTCCCTTGAAATCCATATACAATTTTGGATTCTGCATAAATTCCTTAAGTAGAGGATGTTTTCAACTATGAAAAGATAAACACCCTTTGCCTTTTTTGGAAAGATTAAAGATGTAAACCTATTCGCTTTTTTGAACTCACAAAATTAATCACTTTAAATTGTCTATAGTCATATTTTTTCCTCAAAATTATTTTAATATATTTATGAACTAACATAAATTCTAATTATATGTGCAAAATATTTGATCTAATATGTTTCCTTAACTTTCAAAAAGAAAAGTCAAAAGAGTTTTATATTTAAGACCACAGGGAGTGTTTAACTTAAATGTTATGATACTTTTAGTTCTATGCATTAAATATCTGATTGACAATGTCTTGCTTAGTGTGGAACATGCATTTTGATGCAGATGATTCGTTTAAAGTTGCCCTGGCTTGTCTTTACTCGAAAAAGAAAAGTTGCCCTGGCTTGATTTCTTCATTATTGGTTGTTATTTTGAAATCAGGATTTGTCAATGAGTACGTTTATTTTCCATGGCTTGGAGATATCTAGATGAATCTAGATTACCTCGTTGTCCATATCTCATGTCTTTTAAGGGAAAGCAATTGAGCCCGCTTAGATGTAGTCTCGCATAAGCATAGGATTTCAGGGAAAAAAACAATTTCGGCCCGTGAAGTATGTGCAGTTTGATTTTTTTTTTGGACAAAGTGTACTATATCATTTTATGGATAATCACAATGAGGTTCTTTATAAGGCAATCAGTCATTACTTATATCCTAAAATCATCAAATTACATTGAAGTCCCAATAGATGATATTAAATGACTTGTTATTAAATTCTCATTGAGTTGTTATTTGTTAATATCAATTTCTTGAGTTGTCAATGCAGTTCATGTATTGAAAACTCAAGGGGTTAGTATTGACAAGTGACAACTTAGAGTTGCGTGACAACTCATGTGGCTAGTATTGACAACTTAATGACAAATTTAATATCATCTAAGTTCCTTGGAAACTCAACTTAATTTCATCATTCTTAGAAACCTATATGTAATTAATTGTTTTATCTATCACCTTTTCGTTATTTTCACCTTGATTTTTTATATGGAGGAAACATCTTACGATTCATACCCCTATATCTTGTTCGTTAAAATACCTCAAAATTGGGCCCCAAAACCATGAAAATAAAAACAAAACATCCCTGTAATTTTTCTGACCATGGACCAAAGACATATGAATTTTCTTATCAAAGGTTATTTTGAGATGATTAATCGGACAACATAAACATGCCTGATGCAACGATTTAAGTATAAAAAAGTTCAAGGTGCTGCATGCACAACATATTGTGATGGGTTCGGATTCTCTCATAATCCTAACCCTCCTATTCCCTTAGAATCCCCTATTTGGGATATTATTTTACCCATTGAGATTCATCTAAGAGCTCATAATTTGCCACTTGTACCATTAAAAATAAAACTAAAATGTATTATAATATAAAAAAATTAGCATAAAAAATTTCAACTATCTAGATCTATTTCATTTCAATAGGTCTAGATAGTTGAAATTTTTTATCACAAAAAGTGTTCAAAAATAAAATAATTTAAAAGTTCTTCATTTATTTTATATTATAATACATTTCTTTAATTTTTAATGGTACAAGTAGCAAATTATGAGTCTTAGATGAATCTCAATGGGCAAATTAATACCCAAAGAGGAGATTCTGAGAAGAAAAGGGGAAAAAGGATACTGAGAGTATCTGAATCCATATTGAGAGTATCTGAATCCATATTGTGATACACTAAAGCAAATAAGTCCTTTATCTTTCATGATAACCCAATTAAGTAACAATGGAGACCTGAATTTTCTTAATCATTTTAAGCTATATATTCCATACAATGTAAATATTGGATTTTGTATAAAAAATATTGGATTTTGAGCGAGTCACTATATAAAATTTTTATGGTTTTATTTACAAGTAAAGAAATAAGCAGCTCCTTTGTATTTACTACTGCTCCTCTTCGCTAAATAGATAGTCTATTTATAATATTTTATAGTAGTAAATTTCACGGTGCAAATTTTAACAATTTATTATTGGAATATGGAATTAAGAAATACTAAAAGGATTTTATATTTTTCATTTTATCATAAGAAGCTAAATAAGATGATTAAGGAACCCTAGTATGAATTAATATATTTCACATCATTTAATAAAAATATGAAGTGTCATTACAATTGATGTAGATATTAATACTCCCTTCCACCTTAAATATATAGAAAATAGAAAAGTAAATAGGTCATATGAAAAAAAAATGTGCGATTTTCCTTAAAATATCCATCTTACTTAATGGAAATCCCCTTATTTTATTTAAGCTAAAAATGCAAAACCCTTGTTATGCGCAATTATTGAAGGTTTAAGGGGTGGTCATAGATTTCGGAGATGCACTGTAATGGGGTATAACATTAGAAAGTATTCCATCTGGGACATAATATAAGTCACTTCTACAAATCAACAAACCCAAAAAAGAAAACTATTCACGTGTTAAAAATTTGTTAAATAAACCAAAATCAATTTTCTGAAAATATAATGAGTCGTATCCAAGCACAAGCATGAGTTAATTAATATGAAAAAAATTAAGAAACAAGTGATGGTTATACTCAAAATAACTTGTACCTTTGCCCAACTTATAAGGCAGAAAGAGAACGTCTTACTTAGCACTATATAAGTTAGAAATATAATGAGTCAAATTTAAGTCATGTAAGTAAATTTTAAATGTAAATAATGGTAAATTAAAGTTATAGAGTTGTTAACTTGTTATATGCAAGGTTAATGAGATTGAATGTTTTATTTAATCCACTAGAATATGTTAAAAAGTAGGGAAAATGCCATTTAAATCCCTCCGAATATACAAAAGGACAATTCAGGAACTCAAATTTCCAAAAGGACCATGAAGGAACTAGGACCTAGTTGACATTTTAAAATTGTGTGAAAAGACAAAATTGCCCTAATCATAAAACAGAATTATTTTTCTACGTATAATAATATAATGATTGTGAAATTACTAAACTACGCTCACTAATTTGTTGTTAATACATATTGCAATGGTTGTCAATGTAGTTTAGTCTAGCTTTCAATAACACTTGTGTTGAGTATGTTGATATTACTTGCTAACAAAGTTATTTCACTTGTCAATTAATGCACCTAACTTGTTAATCAAGACACATCTATTTTTCAATATTTTTTATTTAGGGCTAAAGTGCAAAAATGCTCATGTAATTGTTATAAAAGTGCAAAAATACCCATGTAAAATTTTTTGGAGCAAAACCATTCATTAAATTTCAAAACCGGGGCAAAAATGTCCATCACAGTTAAATTTTTAACTTTTGGACGCATTATCCTCTGTCGCATCATCATCATATAAGAGCAAATAAATACATAAGTCTGTCATATATGTTTTAGTGAGAGATAAACCGACAGAAAATGATGAGTCAAAAAGTCAAAAAATCAACTGTGATTGGCGTTTTTGCCCCAATTTTGAAATTCGATGGACATTTTTGCTTCAAAAAATATTACATGGGTATTTTTACACATTCGTGACAATTACATGGACATTTTTACACTTTAACCCTTTTCTTTATCTTTCAGTAACGATAAGGAGATAACTCCACAATATTGTAAATTTGGAATTATTTCGGTTGTCGATTAATGCACCCAACTTGTTAATCAAGACACATCTAATTGTCAATATAACTTTGAGGTCCCTTAGATAACAGTATTAATTTTTGAAATTTCAGGGGATCTTATTGTATTAGTTTGTCTTCCTTAGGACATGAGAGCATATAAAAAAAAGAAAAAAAATAATTGTCCAATCCCTTCACCAAGGAGAGATATCTCTAGCTCACCAAGGAGAGATATCTCTACTCTGTCAATGAGACATGACTTTCCTCTTCCGTTCCTACCATCAACTTTCTTTCTTCTAAATTCTAACCCACCATCACCCTTCTATTGAAATTTGAGTGATCTAATTTAATGTTTGCTGAAAGTACTAAAAAAATGCTACTCATTAATAAAAGATAAATTCAAATGTTTTTGATAATCAAATGGATGAATTTTAAATATGATAGTTTAAAAGTTAAAATAATATAAAAATACTGAAAATCTATAATTTTTACAACACTTTGAATGTAGGCCATTCAAATTTCAATCAAATGTTGTGGATAGGGGTAGAGGAGGGGATGTGGATCGTAACTCTGTAAGATAATAGGAGCAGGAAAGGTATATCCCTATTAATTTCCCTACCCAACTAGTCAACTCAACTCAAACAACTTCAAAATAAATTTGACTCAGTCAACCAATTCTTAACAAGGCCAACTCATTAGTTCCGCGTCAATAGTTTGACTTCCCTATAATGTAGTGGAAATGACTAGCCCTTTAAAGATTTAACTATATAAATAACCCGAGGGCCACAATCCCATTAGCCATTTCTTAACTATAAACATATTATATATAAAAAGAATTTGACACACAGATATATCGAAATTGGTTTTCCTATTCATAAAAATATGAGTACTCTCTAGATCTCATTCGTACCGTGAAAACTTGATTTTTTTCAAAAATAAGTAATATAAGTATTATTTAATTGATATGTAATTTGAAATCAAATCTAAATCGTCTATATGATATTGATAGTATTAATATGTTTAGCTGTTTATCCGATAATTTCTTTCATGGTTCCTTAATTTATAACCATTCATCAACATGGAATATATTTTTCTCATCAAGTGGAGAGGGGACACCAAATTTGACGTAAAAAAAGAGAAAATCTAAGCAACTTGTAGCCTCACAATACAATTCACACAAGAAATCCCAACATACATTGAAAGAGAGAAAACAAACAAGAGAGAAAGATAGATAGATTGAAAAACAAAGTTACGTTCATTCTCTTCTTTCCTCTGATATTAATATTACACAATAACAACCATGACAAAGCCACAAACCAATGATGATGACCAATTGGAACAACTTAGAGACATATTCAATCGCTTTGACATGGATGCCGACGGCAGCATCACCGTCCTTGAGCTAGCCGCCCTCCTCCGGTCCCTTGGTATCAAGCCGGAAGGAGATCAACTCCAAGCACTTCTCACCAATATGGACAAAAATGGCAATGGATACATAGAATTTGAAGAGCTAGCTAAGGCCATAATGCCTGAAATGAAGGGTGAGGACATCATCATGAACCAAGAACAACTTCGTGAGCTTTTTCGGTCATTTGATCGCGATGGTAACGGCTACATTACTGCCTCCGAGCTAGCTGGAACCATGGCCAAAATGGGACACCCCATGACTTACAAAGAGCTTGCACATATCATGAATGAGGCTGATGTTAATGGTGATGGTGTCATTAGCTTTAGTGAGTTTGCTAATATCATGGCTAGATCTGCCTCTGATTTTCTTGACATCAAGTCTTCCTAGGAGAACATTGTTAATTAACCATCATTATCATATTTGATTGATCATTGGTTGATTTTAACTTTGTGTATATTCCTTTCTTTTTTTTATGTGTTTAGGATAAATGATGCAAAAGGAAAGAACCTTTGTGATCAATTAATTGATGTATTAATGGTGGATTAAGATTATGATAATAATTGCTCAGTTTCTGTGTGTGTTCATGTTTGTGTAGACAAGAATTGATTTACCTGAATTGATGATTTCTTGAATTAAAATGAAGATTATGTATATGACCGTGAAATTCATGGTGCTGATGAATTATGCATAAAAAATCATTTTTAATTTTGTCAGTGTTTATCAGGCTTTGAAGGATGAAATGAATCTCATAATTTTTGCGTGAAACATTATTGATATTTCCCCAGAATAGCAAGAACATTTTTATTTAATGGTAATGTGCCATTATTTAATTAGTTTGTAAATGAGCTTCATGGAAGCAGATTACGGTTTAATTTGTTTCCTACTCCATCCTCTTTCAATACATACATAATCAACATGATGGTGGGAGATCATTTATCCATTCAGATTAATGCAAATTTTAGATTGTAGTTACAACTCGATTTGGGATTTGATTTTGACCGAAGAAATTAATCTGACTTCTTTGTATTCAGCATGCACATTTAATTATATCGCTTACACGGTAATATTGAACTTTTGTAATTATCACGTCATGCATCAATAAAATGCTTCTATCATTGTTTATAGGGAAAATCACTGAGGCCTCAAGAAAGAAATTAAAAATTGAACAAATGAGTAGCAACGTGCAATGATAAGTTTCTACACAGAAATGAAATCTAGCTCTTATTGCTCACTTCACATTGATATCTCTTCGTAATTACATTCAAGAAAACTTGCTAGTGATTCTCCCTTGTTTATGTTTTATCAACACATCTAAACCATTTCCTACCAAAGAAAAGCCATTGGCTATATTTGATCTCATACGTTTCTTTTGTTGTTTGTCGTTCAATTTTTGTGGCATGTCTGCTGTGTGTTTAAGAATTAAAATGTAGATAAACAAAATATGGGAATGAATGATGGAGCTTTTTCAATTTTTTGAATATAATAATGACTTAAATTGCCTTATAAACAGTGAAACTCTGTTCTATTTTCTATAAACAAAATACAGCAACTCTACACAATCTACAAAAGAAAAAAAATACACTAGTGCTTTTTCTATACACTAATCCCTTCTATGATACAAAAGGTATTACTAATAGTAAACAAACCACTATGCAGCCTCAAATGGCCAAACGGTACAAAGAACAAATTTACAGAAATTTATTCCTCTTCCAAACTTCACATCTAAATATTGTGGTTCCAAGCACCATCTTCATGGGAAGCAGACATGTTCCAGCCAAGAGGAGCCAATACACATCTCCATGACGAAGGGCAAACAAGATATAGATATTCCAGGCTGATATGCACAAGCTAGCTACAACATTACAAGAATTAAACAAGAAACCACAAAAATAAATCACTTATGGTTAGAAGTTCTGTTTTTATGCTGGTTAGCCTTCTTAGCTTCTAAGCGTGCTGTTGAACCAACACTCACTTGCCCCAACGATTTCTGTCGCACCAAGGCACAATATTCTGCATCGTTTGCCTTCCCCTCGTGCCGTAACCATTGTATCTTTTCATGGTACATGGGGAAGAATCTCATCTGAAGCGCTGAGTAACAGAAGTAGGGTATTAAGGTTGAGATCACCACGAAGAAAGTCACAAGCCAGTACATGGGAGATGAGGCCAACGTTTCAATAAGGACATAGTAGGCATTCTTTGAAAATCCCGGAGGCATTGCACCGTATATCAAGAGGAAGAGATACCAGAAAGCAATGGTGCCCCAGATGAAAATATGTTGAATCATGGTGAAGTAACTTATGGCAACTGCCATCTGCAAGTTTACAACCCATACTAGGCAGGTATACATGGTCACTCCGAGTATATCCCTCCCAGCTGTTCTTCCCTTGCTATCAAAGGCCTGAATTTCCATGGCCTTTGTGCAGAAGAAGAAAATTATGATTGCACTTATGAATCCATTCAGCATCCACGTGAGTATACGGCGCCAGCTAAAGAGGACATTCTGCACCCCTTCTTGATATAACTGGGGAAACTGCACATTGAATAGAACTAATATGAATGAGTTCAGCATCATAGAAGCAATAACCAGCAATCACATATGAAGTAAATCAACCCTTTTAATATCTAACTTCAGATACCAAGATAGTAAAAGGCGTGCGCCTCAGCACCTAAGGCATTTAGGCGATACAACAATGTTAGCTCTCACAGAAGATGACATGTGGTGGCTTTTGTGTTTAAGCAAATATGCTACCCATTTCAAAATTGACACATGTCAACAAACTTTGAAATAAATATTGAACAATTACGCCGTGTTTGATTAGTGTTAGCTCTGCCTTTTTTTATTGGTCCTCTTTTCTGTTTTGAGGACATCTCATCCTCCAATGAATTGTGCTTTTTCTGAATCACAAAATTCCTTTCATGCAAAGCAGAAGTATATATAGTTAGGTATGATAAAGGTGAGATGTGGGGCAGGTACTATGCCATCATAAGAACTGATGTGATATCTCCTTATTTTGATGTTTGTGTGGGCTTCCTATGATCTATACTCACTCCTGAGGTTCTTCATTACAAACATAAACACTGTATTAGAAGTAGGTTTACCTTAATACAGTACCGGGCAGAAACATCCTGGTCAAACACTCCAAGAGCAATAACAGGAAGTGCTGAGAAGAAGACATTGTAGAGAGATAAAAACCAGTCATTGTATGCAGGTGTTCCAGAGAATGATGCATACACTTCATACAGGAAGAGAGTGAATCCAAACGTGACATTCTTGTAGAAAAAATAGCATATCTGCCAGCAGAAGAATGACTTGGTCAGTATAATCAACAAAGACAAATCTGTTATTTTCTATAAATAAAAAGTTAGGATGCAGGCATAAGAACAGCAATACCATTGATGAGATCCTCCGGTAACACCAGTGTCCATGCACGAGGAGTAACCGTTCCAAGTACCTGAACTGAGCAATTGCAATATCGCTGGACATTACAGCCTGTGCATAGATTAAAAGAGGGGAAAAGAAAAAATAAGAGCTATAAGACAACAGAATATACAAGAAAAAAGTCAATTAGATGAAAAAAGTAAAACTTTGTAGGTACCTTACAAATTGAACAGCATAAAATAAATGGAATATAATGAAACACATCACCAATTATGATTACCTGCATTCCTTCAACACCGCTAATTCCAATCCCTATATCTGCTTCTTGAAGCATTCCCACGTCATTGGCTCCATCACCTATGGCTAGTGTTGTTTTGCCAGTTCCAGATTTAACAAGTCTGGTAACCTTTAAGAGAGGAACCAATCAAAATTTTTTCATATGGCTACAAAGAATTATCCAAGAAAATGAAAAAGAAAGGCCATTATCAAAAGAGAGCAACAATTAAATAACTAATAATATTAATACATACTAGTGCTTTCTGCTTTGGTGACGACCTACAGCAGATAACTGATGCACACTTCAGGGCAAGCTCCAGAAATAAGCTCTTCAAGCCATCCTCAAGAGCATATGTAAGTGATTTTCCATCAATGATCAGAGCAAATGCTTGCGGAGAAGTCCCTCTGGCAGCAGCAAGTTGTGAAAGAGTTTCAGATATCTGACGTCGGATATTTTCCCTTGATGCCTGACCAGTAAATCATCATTAAGACATCAGGACTCCAATTTTATTCTCAGCAATTTCTCTTTGAAACCAATCAACTCTTTTCCAAGCAATAAAAACAGAGACATTTGAAGAGGGAAAAAAAACAAGAGAACGGCATAATATTGCGGCCAATCTGAGGTACATAGCAACTTCCTCGCATGTTTTGAAACAATATTTATCAAGGAAAGCAAAGCAAAGCAAATGGAATTATTGAAATTCTAATATCTGTACCAAGTTCTTTTTATTGATAAAACAAGGAAAGATACCCCGAAATGCAAGTTCATTTTCTAACAATTTAACACATGTTTAGCTCAAGAGAACCACTTTGTTTAGAATGCTTGATGAAATGCAAACTACATTACTGTAGACGTAATCAGAAGGAAGGCTAAAATATACATTACCTTGGCAATAGCAATCTTGTCTCCAGTCTTTTCTAATGCTTGAATATCTAGAGAATCCAGATTAATTATAATCTGCCTCATTCCTTGTCTAAGCAAACTACAAGCAAAACTGAAATTGCATGCTTCTGTCAGATATGTTTAAAGTATGTAGCTCAAAAAATAACTCCCACAGTGAAGCAAACATGAAAAGTTAGAATTTCAGGTTAATACCCAATATTGATGGCAGTCTCCATTTTATCCCCAGTCAGAACCCAAATCTTGATTCCTGCTTGAGCAAGTTTGTCGATGCAATCGGGAACCTAACAAAATATGAGAAACATCATTAAGCCTTGTTTCAATCATTGATCTCCATCAATTTAAAAAAGAGGGCATTATTTGAACGCACCCCATTTTGGAGTTTGTCCTCTACAGCAGTAGCACCAAGAAGGATTAGATTCCTCTCAATCTTATCTGATACCTCATCAATCAGTGTTTCGCGATCTGCGCGAACTGAATTCTTGGCCAGAGAAAATTTTTCGTCGAATTCCCTGTATGTTTCTTCATCAAGTTCACGATATGCCAATATCAAGGTCCTTAAACCTGCATCAGCATACTCTTGCACGTGTTCAAAGGTTTTCTCTTCAAACTCGCGCCCATTCTTGGCAAGCCTTTCAAACATGACACTAAATGGACATATATAGCAGGTCAACATGGCGAAATGTAAAGGTAAGGACTAAAACTAAAATCATCAAAGCATAGAGGCCATTCGTCACAAACCTGTCAGCACCTTTACAAAATAGCAAAATTTTTCCTTCTTCATCTTTCACTATCACTGACATCCGCTTCCTTGAGCTGTTGAATTCTAGAACATTGAGAAGCTGATACATCCTGCAAAATCAAAACTTCCTCACTAAGCATAGTTTGACATGAAAACACTTAAACCCTCACAGAGTACCTATAATCAATAATCCAATCAAGCAAATATCATTTCTGAAGTCACTAGAGAAGCATTAGTAGCCATGAAGGAAGCATGTCGTCAATCAAAAACAACAGCAGCAGCAAAGAAAACTTGACTTCATAACACCCAAAAATTACAAAATGACATCAAAACATCAAGTAAACTTCAACATTAGGATCCACTGGTGTTAGCCAAGGAATATCTCACCCATTCTATGAACATAAGCTGCCAAAAATCTACATAATCATATAAGCAGAGCAGAAAAGGAAAAAAAGGCCCATATTAAACTCAACATGCCCATAAAGCTAGTGATTAGAAGAGTAGCAGAACGGGTGTGGCTAATCCATTCTGTTCTTGTTGCAAACTTGTGAGTATACAAATATTATTATATTACATGAGTCCTTAGAAATACAATTAAAAATCACGTCTTCATTGGCTAATACCTCATTCATGAAGAAACAAGCAAATCAAAGAACTGACCTTTCAACTTTTTTGCCAGAAACAGGATCCAACTCATAAAACGATAAATTTGTCTGAGTTCTTTTGTAGAACTCAAAGCCAAGTTCTCTTGCCGCAATCACAAAAGCTGCTTCATCTGGGGACTCAGCTTCATATGAGATATTTCTAGTGTCTTCGTCCACTTCAGGGATGGCTGTATGACAGGTTGCCAATAAGTGAAAAAACTTACGGATGACATCTGCATGAGGCTCATTAACCCAGTTTCCATTCATTATCCTTTCATCTGTAAAATTAAAACCTTTTACGGGGGCCTTTGTAGCAGTAGAATCCCCGACATCATCTGATCCACTATCTTGCTCATACATCATGGAACCACTTTTTCTACTCATAGCTTTCTCCACCTCTGTAACACCACGGCCATAAGCTACCCCAGCAATGGAACATTTTATGAACTCCATTGAGTTGCATGTCAAAGTACCAGTTTTATCAGAAAGTATTGTATCAACTTGGCCAAGTTCTTCATTCAGATTTGAAGTGCGAGCATGGGCCGGTTTGTCTGCTTCCTCATAGTACATATGGATATCTCGATTGATGAAGATGCTCTGAAGGACTTTAACTATTTCTATTGACACATACAAGGAAATTGGAATGAAGAAGCCATATAACATTAAGGCTGTCAAGCAATGAAAAATTGCTGCAGATGGTGACCTTTTTGGATCAAAGAAAATTGTAGAATCATCAGGTCTGAGATACCATCTTTTCATTGACCCATTTTCCAAGTCATCTTTAGTTAAAATTCCAAAGAAAATAGATCCAACAGACGCCATAAGAAAAAGAAGACAGAACAAGAAATAGATTATTTTGTCCATCTTCTTCTCAACCTTGCTTCTCTTAGAAGGGGGGTCAGTAGAGTTTTGAATAACCTTGGTTTCATGACCAGTGAAAATGACAGCTCCAAATATGAAGTCTGTGTTACGGAGTTTAGAATCTCTCAGGAGAAGTTGCTGATGAGAAAGGGGATATTGTTTCCCTTCAAATTCAATGCTCCCAACAAAAGAGTATAAGTTGGCATTTGGGTCTTCACATTTAACTGTAGCTTTAAAATCATGGAAGTGGAGATCATCATGCATGGAAGAAGTTACCTCCAACCCTTGTTTCAACTTTAAATTTGTCTCCCCATCCAAATTCATTGTTTCAACATAGCAGATTGCATCCTCATAACTGGATGAAAGCAGTAGGAGATCTGCTGGAAAGAATTCATCCTTATGTACCTTTGCTATATCTCCAACCCTGAGATTCTTCCATGCAGTATATCCAAATACACCACCACCTTTATGCACTTTAACCAGTCTATTGTTCACCTCAATATCCTGTAAAAAGAAGTCCAATAGCAAAACTTTGTAATCACTTGACATCTTGCAGTAAAGGCCAACGAATTTTTCTTTGCACACATTTTGCCACGAAAAGACCATGCTATATATTATGAGTGCTTTAGTATGTTTTTTCACACATACTAATTTCATACAGATATTTATAAAATAAGAGAACATGATTATCATGGCACAATTTTCACTACCTAAACTTAAGGAAACAGTGTAGCAAATAATGCAAATGGAGTCATTTTAGAGATTCCTGTTTCTGACTATATTAACCTCGAAACCCTTTAACAAAATAATTATCGTGACCTGGGAAATAACATTAGCGAATACTGAAACTGCATGAACAATGAACATGGTAATTGGACTTCATCCTGTTCGCAGTTCATCCTGTTAACACATACCAGGAATCTAGATAAAACGTCAGATTCTTACAACACTTGTCTTCCATCAAGAATGAATCATGACTATTTCCTTTTCTTTCTACAATCTTGATACTACTATCTATAATTGAACTCCTCCATAATGAAAATTCATTTAGAAATATAAAGACAATTAAAAACACACAGCAAATCAAATGAGGCAAGGATGACTAATGAGATCCGTTTAGGTTCCACTAAAATGAATGCCATGGAGTACAAAATAAAGGGGTAAGAAAATCACAGCACCTGCTTCTTCCGCCGCCAATCTTCAATACCTTCCTTAATCATTGTTGCCCCAATAACAATAATCAGAGGAACAATAGCACTAACAGCTAAGTAGGGAGCAAGTGGGGTGAAGGCCAAGGTTCCAGTAACTAAGAAATAGAAATTAGCCACCCTCCTAAACTGCTCAAACAAAGACTTAGGCAAGAAAGTAGCAAGAGTGTACTTGGTAGACCTCACATAATTATGAGCATAATCCCTGAATTCAGCCTCATGTATGTCAGGTTCATTGCAAAATACCACCCTTGAATAACCTCTCCCCCCAATCTGTGAATGATCCTCCTCAAATGATTGCCTCCCACATGCAAATGAATAGATCTTGCTCAAATGCAACAACCTTCTTTTTCCACCCCTCATTTTTCCCCTCCCTTTATTAAATCAATCCAATTTCAACAAGCCACAATAACCATAACCACTAAGATAACAAGTATAAGTTTATAACCCCCAACAACAACTTCAACAGCACAAAATTCAGAACAACCCACCAACCAGAAAACTTGAATTATACCAACTTTTATTTTCTCAGCTCAAAATCCTCATTTTACAGCTTCCTAAAAACCACCTAGAATCACACACACAGACAAGCACACAAAACTTCAGAACAGAAATCACAAGAAACAAAACAAAAGGATAATAATAATAATAATAATAATAATAAAATCAGCATTCACTAAGCTAAAAAATCAAAACTTTATGTAATTTATTAAAACAAAATTAAAAGAATAAACTCAATCAACAAAAAAAGAATCGATACGTACAAGAACAAAAAATTAATAAACAGTGAGGCCTGCAAAAAAAGACTCTTTTTTGTTGATGACAATGTGGAATGTGAACAAAAAAGGAAACTTTGTTCAACAACACAAGGCTCTGTGAATTGCAGCGTATAACCCAAAAGAAGAACCGACAAAATCGAAGATATGACAAAATCTGGAACGATATCGTTTGGAGAGATGAGAACAACTTATGGAAGGAGCTTTGAATTGGATGTCGCATGATAATAATGAGCTCACACAAAACGCGCATTCCATTTTTTTTTGAGCTGAAATTTTTGAAGGTGGTGAGAAAGAAGAGAAATTGAAGGGGAGAGGATAAGGATAAATGGGTAAATGAGGAAGGAGGGTAAGGTATTACTATAAGCTATGGAGGTGACTCTGTCTTTTTCTCTCTCTCTAAGAAACTTCATACGCTAGAAGACATCTCAAGAAAAGTGGAAGAAGAAAGGAGAAGAATGGTAATGGTATCGTCTGTTTCTAACTTAATCAAATTAATTAACAAAATGAAACAAAAATAAAAACGTATCTTACTGTGTATTTCTCATTTTGTCTTTTTTATTATTAGCTTATTATTATTAGGTGTCCTCACTATGTATGGTGGACCCATTTCTAAGTTTGTTATTTGGTGGGGACTTGTAGTGTTGTAAAAGTCGGACGGGAAGGTGGGTTGGACAGGACTTTGGGTTATGGTTCAATATGGTCGGATTGCTTTGATCGATGGTTGAACTGACGGTCAAATTGATAACTATTGAGGCGAAATAGGAAGGGGGCAACGGTTGGACCGACCCGATAGTCCTAAGTGGAGTGGGAATCGAATTTTATCTCTTACTATAGTCTAAGTAATTGTCAAAACAATTTTAGAGTTTTTAATTCCTCTCAAAACAATTTTAGAGTTTGTAATTCCTCTCAACACGAGGTCTCCTATGAGATTTGAGTATGAAATAATATGAAGAAATTTGGTCGAAATTTGTCTTGCTTGTTTTCAAGAGTGACTAGTAGACTAGTTTTTAGGTTTGAGTTTATGACTTCACCTCTCAAGATTTATCTTCTTGAGACTCAAACTATATAGTTTATACTATGTAAGAAACAGACTAGGTCAGACAGTTTCACATTCCAACTCAGCACTTATCACTTTGACTGTAGATTCAACCACATCGGTCTAAGCGATTTGACCGTGTTGAATCATGATTGAAAGTCCTTTTTAACTCGACTTTCAGTCTGACTTTTACAACACACTCTATACAATTAAGCTGGCTTGACAACACTAGAAAAGGTGAAACCTATGCGTTGGTTTTGATTTTGTCTTCTTTTGTGACAAACATTACCTTGATCAAAAACAATAATGGAGGGCTTAAACCTACAGAACGCAGAAAACGACAAGCTAGCAAGAGTAACAAATGAATGGAGACGAAAAATAATAGTGGAAATTACATAAAAATACTTGATGATTGAGGGGAAAAGATAGAATTAATACAGATGGACGATAGATGCGCCGTCATGGAGTGGAAACATTGTGCTGATTTATTAATCGGAACCTAATTTTGGACCATTACAGTAGATTTTAACTAAGCTTGATTGTTTGCCTAACTAGCACGAAGCGATAATTATGCATGTAATTAACGTTGTCGTTAAAAAAAAAAATTGACCAGGTCGTGAAAAAGTTTACAGAAAAGAAATTTTGGAGTCAAATATACAAAGGTGTATACATTGAATCATAGTATAAAAGGTTCGTTATATAAGTTAACTGTAATAAAAACGAAATGCTTTTTAAAGAAAATACCTTATTTTTATGTATAGTAAATACGCTATTAGTATTATCCTTTTCATAATAAACATGACGTGGTTTTTCACAAATCTTAGGTATTTTGATCTGATCATTTTAATTTATGAGGTTTATGAAAACACACATGTATGGGAGTTAAAACTTGAAATAGTGCTAAATGAAATAAAAAATCATAAAATCAATGAAGTGAAATTTTTATTTTTATTTATTATTACAAAATTAACTATTTTTATACTCGAGATAATATGCAAGTAATTTCTGGCAAAAAAAAAAAGAGATAATATGCAAGTAATGGATCAAACCTTAAGAATCTAATTTAATTCAATCAAAGACAAATTATAAGGTATGATAAAAAAAAAAGACAAATTATAATTAAGGATAATCTTATCCTAAATTGAAAACAAAAATTAAAAGGACTAAATACCCCAAAGAAGGTAGAAGATCCAAATTTTGGGATCTCATATCTTCTCTAGGATTATCAAAATTCAAGGATCCTTATTGGCATTTGACAATTTTTAAGTTTTGCATGTCTTTTTTCCTAAATGATCCATCAATATAAGAAATAAGAAGATTTTTAATTTTATTTTATACTCAAAATTAAACAAAAACTCCCAAAATGAAGTTGATGAAATCTATATATTTATTGAAATCTATAAACAATTTCATTCCTCCACATGGTAAATGATGTAATATGCAATTAACTTTATGATTAGTCCAAGTGTTTCAAGTTATTATGTCATCATATACATCACTGGTTATTGCATTAATTATAACCATTAAGATTATAAAAATTAGTCTATATGCATTTGAAATTTACATTCAAAGAATCTGAATATTTTCAGTATTTAAGTTAAACATTTCTTTATTTGATTGGTAATTATATAATCTACAATATTTGGTTTTTGAAATTTATAAATTAACTATTGTGTTCAAATAGGTCGCTATTTTAGGCAACACTCAAAACATATATATTTGATTGATATTTTTTTATAAATATATTCAGTTTATAATCTAAATTTTATTTTGATAACTCACAAATATGAAATCAAGCCTTATAAAATTCTTTAACTAATTCAGTTGACAAATGAAAATTAGCTTGATTCATTTAATATCTAATATGCCTTAAATTGAAATATTTTTAGCCTTTCCTTAGAAAATGTTGATTATTAAAACATAGATAGAATATAATGAATGAATAAATGGGTAATTTGTCAAAAAAAAAAAGGATAAATGGGAAATGAGTTTTATGTCTTGGAAAAAAAAGAAAGTGAACAATAATTATTTTACAAAATAACGTGTATATTTTAGATGAAACTTTCTTCAAGAAGCTTCCTATATTATGAATATGCTGGAGTGTAATATATGATATCTAAGCATTTTTTAAGGGTAAACAGAGAATAAATATAATACTTTTCTTTGCCAACAAAAATATGGTATCGATTGACGATTTCATAAGGGAGGCTTAAAGTTTGATTAGAATAGATCGACCTTCTTCATGGAGGCAACTCGAAAGGACGTGCCCTGATATAATGGCTTGTCATCCATAATTATTAATTCATCAAAACATAAACCTCTACATTTTCCAAGTAAAAAAAAACTCTTCTCTTATAAAAAAAACTCTTCGTTGGCTAAAAAAGAGTAAAAAAAAAATTCTTCATTTATTATGTAATAAAAAGCATTTTCATCGTCCATTTACCCCATCATTCTTTAATTTTGTTACTCAATTTAATTCTTGTGTATTAATAAATGGAATGTGTTGAACCAAAAAAACAAAAAACAAAACGACAAATGCAGTGAAAATCTTAACCAAATACTACCTCTGGTCCTAAATATAAGACCCACTTGACTTTTTTTTAGAGATGTTAAGGTTGCGAAATAGGCTATTAAATTATGACACATTTAATATATTTTTAGATAATCCATTAGTTTATGGGTAAAATAAACTAATCTAAGGGAAAAAATTAGGTAAATCAATTTATAATTAACTTATTTTGTTTTTTTAGTATTTTCCAAAAAAGTCAACTAGGTCTTATATTTAGGACCGGAGAAAATATCATTTTTTATACAGATCAAGAGTATCTCAACCAAAATAGAAAAATGCGCATTCTTCTGTTGTTGGGTAGAATAACTCCAAATACATATGAATTATTGTTAAAATGGAATAAACTTTGGTTTTTTCCAACTAAAGCAAAAACTTGATATAGATCATTAATTATTTTCATTTTCATATCTATTTTTATACAGTTATTTGATATTTTAATTTCAAATTCATTTTATAAATTGTTGAACCCAACAACTAAAAATTAGTCTGGCCATCATAATTTATTTATCTCCAAGGTTTGAATTGTCAAATATGCTTGGAAAACGACTATATATAGTATTCATTTTCATTTAACGAATGCGTATTTGGATTTTTTTTTTTTGCCACAATAATGCTTATTTGGAAATTGGAGCGGGGGGAATGAGATTTTGAATAAAAGATAACTTCTTATACACATTTTACAGTGGTTTTGATCTCAAGTGACTATGATTAACAACAATATTAGTTTGCAAAACATTTTTCTGAAATTTTGAAAGAGTTTGAATCTATTTGGCTCTCATTTATTAAAATCACTTTTGCTAATAAATACTTTGTCATTAGTTAAAAAAAATTCTTACTGTCATTCATAATATAGAAGTTAGAAAACTAATAGATCGATTTAGTTATAGCCTTATAGAGTTATAGGTAGTAAATATAGGTTGATTCACCTAAAATACTCTCTTTATCTTTATTTCATCATAATTATCGTGGTATGGTGGATACATATTGAACTATTTTTTTTGTTTGGCATATCGAACCATTTTAATACACAGTATTTATGTATGAAATTTAAATATAGATATGATTTTTTTGAGGCGACAATATGTGTGTGTGTGTGTGTGTTGCAATGGTAGTAAGAACAACCTTGAGTAGCTCGTATAAATATGGTTACTTTAGATTACACACATGCAGGTGCTAACGAACTCATGGTTTGATGATGATCGAGTAAATTGTTACCCTTTCATGTCTTGGATCCGTGAGCTCGAGCGTGCAACGCAATGACTACATTACACATACAGGTGCTCCTCCTTATATTATGCTTAACTTCTCAAGGCTGTTTAATTTTTGGTGTATGTATTTGCAGTATTTTAGCTCTTAAATAAGCTTATATAAGAAGAAAAGGTAAAATACCAACAAAAAGGATATTTTCATACATTCTTGAAGTCGATTTGAGGTGTTTGGTTAAGAGAAGAAACGCATGTAAATGCAATAAAATTGCAATAAAAGTATATGGTCAAAACTTAGAAGTACCCTTTCTGACCAAAAAACAAACTTAAAAGTACCCACGTGGATTCAGCGGATTGTTGTCCATCACAAATTAGGGCCATATCTTTCTATTCGAAATGTCGAATCTAATAAATATAGCATTAGTTGTTAGCCAACAAACATAACGTCAATGCGAACCTAATGTCTATACTTCACCTAATTATATTGTATATCATTTTGAATTGATTTTATCTTCAGTTAAGGGATTATTACTTCTACTTAGTATCTCATGTCTCAAATGCTTTATTAATTATTATAGAGAAAATTTCACACAAGTCCCAAGTGAGGCAAGTTATTACTCCCTCTCATTGCTATCAAATCGGGATACGAATCGTGAATCGAAAACCTCATTTTTTTAAATCGTGAATCGTAGGATTCACAATCAAATATAGAAGGTAAAACAAATCGTGAATTGTAGGATTCACATTTTACCTTACATTAAATGATGTGTTTCATATTTTCAATTTTGAATTTTCATTAATGACAGGGGTAAAGTGGGAAAAAGACATTTAATGTGGCAGTTAGTGACTTATATTAAAGACAAAAAATTAGAGGTAGTTGGTGACTTATAATAAGGATCGGAGGGAGTAATTTTATAATTGCACTACATGATACACATATCCATTGAAAGTCTTTAATAATTTTGAGATTTTAAAGGACTTGTAGTAATAAACTGTCCTTGACCTTGATGCAGTTTTCCCCATTTTGTATATACGCTCGCATTTATTCGATAGGAAACTTCCACGGGGACAGGTAACAGATGTTTGAAAGGGAGATAGATAGCTTGAGAATTTTTCAATAACGGCCATATAAAGCAGGAGAATAACTTCAACTTATAAACCAAGTATCGATCCCTCCTCAATTTAATCTATGAATCCATGGTGAATTTTCACTCTAGAATACTCCCTCCAGTCCCTAATGTAAGAGCCCAAAATTTGAATGTTTTGGTCTCTAATGTAAGAGCTCACCCCACTTTCTCTCTTCATTTAATGCATTTTTTCCTATTTTACCCCTGACTCTCTTTCATATTTATTAGTGCTTATGTATTTCTCTCTCTTAAAAGTACCATAATAAATATGGACAATTTTAGAAAAGAAGCATTAACTCCAGACATCCAACTAACATTCACATGTTTTCTTAAGAAGCGTTTTTTTGGCTGCTAGCTCTTATATTAGGGACCGGAGGGAGTAATTGATTAATATGACATGTGACAGGGATATATGTATGTAGATTTGAAATGGTCTGGCCAAGGAAAAATATATGGGTAAAAGTCGATCAGCAAGGAGTAATTCTATTGGACTGGGTTTGACAATCATTGTAGGTGCATTAAATGGCGTGACTTGTGAGACTCTTGCAATATTTGAAGGACATAGACATACTATACCAACATGCATGTGCCATCATCATATAGGATGGTTGAGTGGAATGGAAGACCCGTCACCAATGTTACACTTCAGTCTACATATTACATTTATGAACATACTCTAATATGCCTTTCAAATTTCAATGATGTGTATATTTACTTGTGACTAAATAAGACACTTTTTCTAATCCTAAGTATAAAATTAAAATGACCTTTTTCATTAGATAATACTAGAAAACTAAATAAGATACATATGAATTGTTTTCTTCCTATTTTTTTTTTTTCAAAATCAATTTATTTGACTGATAAGTAACATCTATAATAGTGCGCATAATATATTGTGATTAACTGAAATATTTTGATTCCTTAATATTTCAAAAAAAAAATCATTTAAGTCTTAAATTTTTTTGAATATTCGCTTAAATCTCATATTTATTAAGAATAAAGTATTTTAATCAAATTTTGAGCACACTCATCGATATAATTGACCTTGAGCGTTGAGCATAACAAGGATACGTTGTGCTTTACATGATTTTGTAAGTCTAATAATATTGAAATTGTTTGCCTTCACTTAAGAATTTATGCTATCCCAAACCTCTAGCTAGCGTTGATTCTCTTTTCACTTATTTGTCATTCACTTTAAATTACACATTGATGCTAAAATTATTTATAAAAAAATAAGAATAACTAACCTTTAAAAACGTTCACATCGAAACCAAACTCCAAAATCTTAATAGCTTTTCAGTTGCCCCCACTAATTAACTAATTAATACCATACTTACAAGTTCTAACATGAATAAAATAAGATGGCCAAGGACAACAACCTTTTAACAACGAAAATGTTGCCTCAACAATTCACAAATACATGTTGAATTAGATCACCAAAAGTTATACACACCCCCCCCCAATTGTTTTGAGATATGTGAAGAATTAGGTAAGCTAACACTTCAATCAACGCGTGATGAGTAATAGCCACACTATTGCAAAGCTTAGCTTGAGTGATTGGCACTCTATGAAGAAAACATAACACAGAAATATTGAATTTTTTCTTAAAAGTAATCATAGATGTTTGTTTAAATTTTATTTTTGTTTTTTACTTGCACCCATGGTTAGGGACTTAGGGATGTGTTCATGATGCTCAGCGACCCAGGGTGGATGCCCTTGCCCACTGATAAATGGCCCTAGCTGGCCCGATGAAAAATGGGCATTTTTGAGCTAGACATGTTTGCGGGTAGGGTGGGTATCGGGCAAAGTATGTTGCCCTGCCAATTTGGCATTGTCTACCCCAAATATAAAATGATATTGCACCTATTTTATATTTTAGCATAATATTTTAATATATGTGTGCTCGTGTAAGATTACAATATTTCAAATTGAGAGGGAGGGAGAGGGAGGGAGGGAGAGGGGGAGAGAGAGAGTATTGATTATTATTATATAACAATATCTAAACGTTAGCACAATCAATCAGTACAGACATGCTGAGCATTTGAACTCAAGGCTTAAGGGTAGTCAAAAACTAAGATCCCAAAATAAAGGGTATCCTGGAAAGCCATTTAATTACTTTTTATTTATTTGTATTTTTCACAAAATGTATAAGTAAAAATGTGTCGATTCCTTATAATATCACGCTCGCAGGGGGAAATTACCAGATTTCCACTACATTTGCCTCACAGTGGCCCAACTTGTCCGAACGCGACCCATATTCTTTGGCCTTTTAACTTGAGTTAGGACATAAGTGTATAAAAGACAATACAACCAATTTTTTGTCTAAAATATGTGAACATATAAAAAGTCACATTAATAAAGACATCTTTTCCCTTTATATTTATAAGGAGAGAGATAAAATGTGTAGTATAATAAATTACATAAGGGTAGAAATAAAAAAAATCAAATATTTTCATAATAAATGATTTGTGATATATAAACATGTTGCCTACCTCTTATATTTTGAGCAAGATAAATCAAAATACTCTCGTCCGTCCTAAATATTTCAATTTGTTCCTAAATACAAGACCAATTTCAATTTTTCTCTTTTTTTTAATTAACCCTAATAATTCTTATATATAATATACAAACGAGAGAGAGAGAGTGGATGTAAAAGTATATGATTAGAGTTAATATGTAATATCATGAGTTAATTTTGACTTAATTAATACCCTTAATCTAATTAAATTAGGGAAAATTGTGTTATAATATAGGTGGGGTATTAATGAAGCAAGCAAGGTCAAATAGGTGGATCGAACAGAAAAATAGGACATGAGAAACAAACTACGGAGGTTTTCTAGAGAGAGGTTCTCTAGAGAGAGGTTTTCTCGGCGACTTCGTCTCCTCCGTCTCTTCTCCTAAATTTCCATCATCGTTTGCATGAGCTGGGCCCATTGAATTTTCAATCGGATCCTCAACTTCTCCTGCTCCTTCCAACTGGCAGAATTTCTCTTTTCCATGATCGTGGGGCTACTCCAGCATGATCGCCTCATTGATTCCCCTCCTCTGCTGATGTCAGCGGATCTTCCCCGCGTGCTCCTCCCTTGCCCCTTCCACTTCTCTGGTAACGTTATCCTATCCCTAACCCTCACCTCTAGTTGCTCGATCGCCAATTGGTATGTTGCTTTCCCTCTAGGTCTTATTTCCTGCATGCACATCATTTCTGTTAATTCCCCTATGTTTAGCTGTCTGGTTATCCCTACTTCCTTAGCATCAACTTCCCACTTCATGTTAATCATTCTCTAGTATTAGGTTTTTACATTGATTCACGCTAAACCTCGAGGCTTGCTCTCTGTCATCAATTACCCGCCTCTTTCCTCTACACTTTACAATTTTTACCCAATCGTTGCTCATCTCCCCTTCCCCCATGTCCTCTCCCCAATGCTTTTATCTGTTTTCTATGCCACATGTATTTCCCTTTCCCTATTCTGCTTTCTGATCATCTTTTTTCACAATCATTACCACTAAGATATTACTTCAGCCTACCCCTCTTCCCGCCTCTTTCTCTTTACCTTTGCCTCTGACTCTTCCACTTCTCTTATTTTCTAATAATCTATAAATACCGCTCACTTCATGGCCTTTCTACTCCCACACTCCTTTCCACTATCAACCTGGCTCCCTTTGCTTTTCTCTCCTTAACCGTCTTCCTCAACCATTTGTGCTGGTTTTTCACCTCCATCCACTTCCCCTTACTTCTCTCACCTATGGCCTTCCCGCCTGGCTTCCCTCCGCTTGGCTTCACCGCCCCTTCTGTTAGTTTTTCCCCTGCTATCCACGCTCCTCAGCGTGCTGAGCTTGATGCTTACGGCATTGTCTCCATCGTGGACTCCCTGGACTTCTCCAGAGAACGCCTCTGTGATCGCCTACGCAACCTTTGGCACCTGGCCTCTCCTTTCTCTATTCGCGGGAAAATCGGAAATTACTTTCTCCTCAAGTTTCCTTCTCATACTGATCTCGACTTTGTGGTTGATAAAGGCCCATGGTCCATTGACAACTCCCTCCTTGTTGTGGACCGATTGCAACCAAACATGGCCCTACAAGCCATGAGAATTGTGGCACTTCCTATATGGGTCCAGTTTTGGGGCCTACCATTGGAATATCAAATTCCTGAGGTAGCCAAAGATCTTGGCAATGTGGTGGGGCACACCATTACCTCGCCTGCTGGCCATATCCCTTTTTCCGCCCACCTCAATTTCGTTCGAGTACAAGTTCAAGTAGACCCTCGCCTTCCCCTAGTGCAAAACATCAAAATCCGCTTGGACAATGGGGTTGCTCGTACGGTGGAATGCCACTATGAGAGGGTTTTTCGCTCATGCTCCAACTGCCACTTTATAGGCCATCTTGCCCATGCCTGCCCTCACTCTGTGGCCCAAATTGCTGAGCACTATAATACAATTGTCACTAGGACTTTTCAGCGCTTTGGCACCCGATTTGTTTGCAGCTTTATTCCCCGCGTTGCTGAGCTGACTTGGCAAGAGTGGATCTGTGACCACCGCACACGAGGCTCCACTAGAATTCGATTCAGGAGCAATCTCATGCGATATAGGGTCTTTGAAACTTTACCTCAGGATGTTATCCTCAACACTGATCGATTTGAGGGCATCATAACTCTCTCTGATGATGAACTCCCTTCGGATGAACCTGACATCACTGGCTCTGCTTCTTCTGGTAGCCCAATGGATGCTTCTGTCCATACTGATTCTCCCCACCCTGATGTTGTCATGGCTGATGGCCATGCTACAACCACCATCCCCCAGCCCTCGACTGATGGCCTTGAAGATCCTGACTACATGGAGTTTCTCCGGACCCTTACTCAGGAGGACCTACCGCGAACTACACCTCCAACTACACTTGGCTTGGATCCCCTGCTTCCTTTAAGTGCCACAGACCCCCTCCCCTTTGTTCCGGAACCAGTGGCCCAGCCTGAAGCAACCCCTCCCTAGACAATCCCCCACTACACTCCATTGACATCAATGTTCCCGCCGTGGTGGATCCGCCCAGCTTCCAACCACCCTCAGACTCCGACACATCCTCAGACCCACTCCTGGTCTCCCCCGTGTCCAGCTACCCCCCACCTCCCTCCTTCATATCTCCTGCACCAGAAGACCCAGAGGTTCTCACTCCTGGAGAAGCAGCTTACTCAGCCTTGGCATTGGCTATTGATCATCTTATTGAGGACTGCATTCGCATTCATAGCCAATCTTCGGAAGACACAAGAGAACCTGATCTCCTGGTACCCTGCCACCAACTACCCCAAGACAGGGCTACTCATTGGTTTTTAGCTAAGGCCTTTCCCCGGATTCCTGAACCCATCATCGATTGGTGGATAAATTACAAAGAAAATGTTAATTCCAATGTCGTGGCTTGTGGTCTATACTATTACACATCAGCTGAAGGGGGATACTCTTGGAAACTCATCTCCTCCCTAGATGACCACTTTGCAGAACTCTTTCATCAGCACCCCCCTTTCTACTACTCCACAACTTTGCAAGGAAGCTTGGCTTTTACTGGGGACACCGTCGAACCGCATAAATCTGGATTTATTTATCTAGCTTTTGACAATCTCATCTCCGTTTCTCCTACTGATCACACCAACACCACCCCTGAGCAGTCCCACCTTCCACACTTTGGCCAAGATGAATCTAGCTCCATTGCAAGTCCTAGGAAGCGTTCAGCTGACTCTCCTCCTGATGATTGTCCCCAAGCCAAGCGCAGCAACACATCACTGTCCTCTATCCCTGCTATCAAGGCGAAGGAAGCAGCCTCAGAACTGCTTCCACAGGAGCCATGATGCTCTTGAGTTGGAACTGCCGTGGATTGAGGAAAACCACGGCAGTTCAAAGGTGCAAGCGGCTAATCAAACAATACCAACCGGACTTCATCTTCCTATCAGAGACAAAAATTTCCCTAGAAGCCACTTCCTCAGTATTAAATAATCTAGGGTACAATAATCATGTTGGTACGGATGCTATCAGGAAGGGTGGTGGAACTATTGTAGCTTGGAAAAATACTTTTTCAGTGGATGTACTTGAGCTTAATGACAATATATGTCACTGCCTTATTAATAGTAATGAAAAATCCCTTTCCTGTTATCTCTCCTTTATCTATGGTCCCCCTTCCTCAAGTCAGCATCATATCTTATGGGACTGGCTTGATTACCTTGCCACTATTGTCCACCTTCCATGGTTACTTATTGGTGATTTTAATCAACTTTCAAACCCTTTGGACAAATCTGGATTTAAAGGTCACTCCTCTAATATGCACCAATTCAGTCACTGTCTTGACAAAAATGGTCTCATTAAAATACCACTAAAGGGACCAAAATTCACATGGACAAACAACAGAAAAGGAAATAATTTGCTTTTGGAAAAACTGGACATGGCGCTTGGCAACCAGGGATGGTTTGACCTTTTCCCTTTTTCAAATATTTCAAATCTCACCATATCTGCCTCTGATCATTGTCCCATAATCCTTCACACTGCCCTTAAGACAATACCAAAAAGTAAACCAAAATTTGAACCATTCTGGTACCAAATCCCTGGCTGTCTTTCCCTCATCCAATCAGCCTGGCAGAGTCAATTCCGTGGTTCAGCAAGCTTCATCCTGCATTCCAAGCTACAATCCACCCTTTCTGCTCTTACCCAGTGGGGTCGGTCCAAAATTGGGAACTTTAACCACAGAATAAAATTTTTAGAGGATCAACTTACAAAGATCTCTGAGGGTCTAGACTGGCATCACACCATCCCTCCTGCTTCTCAAGAAGCCATGAGCAATCTCAAGCATGAAATTGAATTCCTCCATGATTGTGAGTACAGCTATTGGAAACAGCGATCTAGAATCTCCTGGCATTTGGAAGGGGAGCGAAATACCAAATATTTTCATCAAGTAGCCACCAATAAGAAAACCAAAAATATGATCACTGGATTGAAGAATGATTCTGGCATTTGGACCTCCAACATGTCGGAAATATCTTCAATGGCTTACCAGTACTTTTCAAATATTTACCAGGCCCCGACCAGTGTACCTTTTGATCAATTGGTTCAGCATCTTGATAGCATTTTCCTCCCTGGCCTAACTCAGGAGCAATCCACCTCCCTTCTCACGGACATCTCCTTGGAAGAGGTCAAGTCTGCAGTTTTTTCTCTTCCCAAGGACAGTGCCCCAGGTCCTGATGGCTATCATGCCAATTTCTTCCAGAAAAACTGGGATCTTGTTTCTACTGATATCTTCAACATGGTCTGCTCAGTTTGGCATGGCGAGCACATCCTCAAGGTCATGAATAAAACAAATGTCATCCTCCTTCCTAAAACCCCTCAACCTCAATCCTTCAGAGATCTTCGCCCCATTAGTCTCAGTAATGTGTCGTATAAAATTTTCTCTAAGGTCCTTTGCAACAGACTCAAGAACTTCCTACCCACATTGATCCATCCTTGCCATAGTGCATTCCTACAAGGCCGACTGATTTCGGATAATGTCATGCTTGCTGCTGATTTAATGAACACCATTCACACTTCAAGGGGTAAGAGAAAGAAATTGGCAGCTTTGAAATTAGACTTTTCAAAGGCTTTTGACCGCCTGTCCTGGGACTTCATCTTAGCAACACTGCATAAAATGAACTTCCCTGACAAACTGATTAGACTTATATACCAATGCATATCAACGGTGGAATACCATTTCTTTTTGAATGGCCAATAAGTTTTTCCCCTTGAACCAAACAGAGGAATCAGGCAGGGTGATCCACTTTCTCCATACCTTTACCTTCTGGCCGCAAATGTCCTCTCTGGGCTTATCAATGAATCTGAGAATTCAAACCAATGGAAAGGCATTAAGATCAGCCAGCAGAGTATCCCCATCTCTCATTTACTCTATGCTGATGACTCCCTTCTTTTCATGGAGGCTAGTGCTGCTCAATTTAATCATGTGCTGAATATTCTTGACACCTTCAGTTTGTGGTCTGGTCAAACCATCAATAAATCCAAGTCATCCCTCATTTTCAGCCCGAACACCTCTCATGAGCTCAGGACAACTCTGTCATCGCTCATGGGTATTCCCTTTGAGAGACGACTAGGAAAATATTTGGGCACTTTTATTGATCCGGGCAAGAATAAACAGCCCATCTATGATCAGCTACTGACCTCTATCACTGCCAGAACTGCCTCTTGGAAAGTAAAGCTCATCTCCCAAGCCTCTCGTCTAACTCTTATAAAGTCTGTTCTCTCGCCTGCCAACATCTACCTCCTAACCTGTCTCAGAATCCCCCAGACGATCTGCCAACAAATTGATGCTAGGCTTATTGATTTTTTTGGGGGGGAATCAGATGATCACAAACGAATGCACCTCTTGCACAAAGACATTCTTTTCTCCCCAGTTCAGCAAGGGGGTCTTGGCATGAGGAACACAGCGCAAGTTAACCTTTCTCTTCTTTCTAAACAACTTTGGCGAATTTTGTGTGCTCCTCCTAGCACCTTGCTGGGGGAGACTTTGAAAGCTAAATACATTGATTTAACCTCTGCCGCCCTCCTCAGAGAACCATACAACTCCTCATGGATCTGGAAAGGCATCACTCACGATTCCACTCTAATCACATCCAATCTCCGATGGAAGATAGGATCTGGCAATCAAATCCCCCTCAACCACCCTCTGTGGTGGCCCATGCAATCAAGATCAATACCCGATGACTCCTTGTCAACGGTAAATGATCTAATTCTGCATACAAATAAGGCTTGGAAGCCAAAGGAATGGAATGTTGCCCTTATCCATGATCTTTATTCCCCTTCACATGCAACTGAAATCCTCGCCACCCCCATCTCCTTCACTTTATCTGAGGACAAAATTACCTGGTCTGGTAATTCAAGTGGTACCTATACGGCCAGAGATGGTTTTTCACTCCTCCCACACAACCTGCCTCAACTCCCAGATCCCTTTTGGAAGTTTTTATGGACCATCAAATTGCCTCCGAAATTTCAACTCTTTACGTGGAAGCTCCTTCAGCGGGCTCTTCCGACAGGGGACATCCTAAATTACCACCATCTCCGTTGCTCATTATCATGCATGGCGGGATGTGACTCTCCGGACTCCCTCCAGCATGTTTTCTTCCAATGTCCTCGAGCCCGAGCCCTTTGGTGGTGTACCCTCAACATCAAAGCTGATTGGCTAGATTATGAGGCTTTCACCTCATGGTTAAGGATCTCCTTACAAGCCCTGGCAAATGATGGTTTCTTCCGGATTGTCCACCAGATCCTTTTCCTGCTCCACAGGCTCTGGACGAGCAGGAATCATGCCCTCCATAGCGGGCCTCCACCATCGGTACTTCATGATATGCAACACATCCATTTTTCCACTAACTTTCATGGCTTAATTGCAGGTCCTTTGCAAACCGGCCAGGAGTCCGCCGCACACTTTCAACCTGGACCCACCATCCACCGCCTCACAACCCGTTCACAAAACAACATGGCTGACTGGGTTATCATCATACACCGCCGCAATGCCCTTCCGGGCAAACCATGTTTCACTATCATCTCTTTCAGGGGTGAAGTACTCATCAAGCTACTGCTTCGTAAGGAGCAGCGGAGCACCTCAGCTTTTGCCCACAGATGTGTCCGATCTATCCTATCCTGGGTTCTGCAATGCCCGGTTGACTGCACCTCCACAAGCGTGCAGTTCCTGGTTGACAAAAAAGGGACCTTCTCCCAACTATGGACACCGACATCTGAGACCATCCT
Organism: Mimosa pudica; assembly: GCA_029929735.1. Taxonomy (NCBI): domain Eukaryota; kingdom Viridiplantae; phylum Streptophyta; class Magnoliopsida; order Fabales; family Fabaceae; genus Mimosa; species Mimosa pudica. Next base: position 7,290,341 of record JAKELP010000035.1, read on the forward strand.
ACAAGACATTCGCCACATGCTGGAAGTCTTCACCACCACACAATTCTGCGAGCTTAGGGATCATGCGTGGGCACAAAATAGCCTAGAAACATTTGTCACTCAAGAAGACCCGGATGTTACTTTCCTAGTTTAATTGTTTTTTTTTTTTATTTTTTAGTTTCTTTTTACATTTATTGCTTGCTGACTTTGTTGGTTTGACTTTATTAATGATACTTGCTTTACCTCAAAAAAAAAAACTACGGAGGTGAACAATATAAAGGCACGTAGCAACACCGTGTATTAATTAAGAGGACTATAATTAATTAATATGGGGTTGGTCACTGGTGCCTCCTAATACGTGATAACAGTTTCATTAACCAATCAACGCCGTGCATTATAAATTATAAATTTATAATGCTCTAGCTAATAAATGTCACCCACGCCTTTAATAATCTTCTCCTAGACCGATTGATGTATGAGTATCATTATTAAGTCATAACCATATTACTGCCGCCATTTTTTTTACCAGACATATATATTACTCCCTCCGGTCCCTAATGTAAGAGTCAGCCGCCAAAAAAAACGCTTCTTAAGAAAACAAGTGAATGTTAGTTGGGTGTCTGGAGTTAATGCTTCTTTTCCAAAATTGTCCATATTTATTATGGTACTTTTAAGAGAGAGAAATACATAAGCATTAATAAATATGAAAGAGAGTTAGGGGTAAAATAGGAAAAAATGCATTAAATGAGGAGAGAATGTGGGGTGAGCTCTTACATTAGGGACCAAAACCATTCAAATTTTGGGCTCTTACATTAGGGACCGGAGGGAGTATATAGCATTACCATTCAACCAATTGCTATTCATGTGTGCACATGTAATAAACCACCCTTCCTAAGCTTTGCATTTATATATATAAATACTCCCTCCGGTCCCTAATATAAGAGCCCAAAATTTGAATGGTTTTGGTCCCTAATGTACGAGCTCACCCCATATTCTCTCCTCATTTAATGCATTTTTTCCTACTTTACCCCTAACTCTCTTGCATATTTATTAATGTTTATGTATTTCTCTCTCTTAAAAGTACCATAATAAATATGGGCAATTTTGGAAAAGAAGCATTAACTCCAGACACCCAACTAACATTCACATGTTTTCTTAAGAAACGTTTTTTTGACGGCTAGCTCTTACATTAGGGACCGGATAGGGAGTACTCTCATTGTTAGAATTTTTTAATTATTAACACATGATATTACCAATTTATCCTAACCATAAATCTTTGTCCTCACTTTCCCTTTCTCTTACTTGTTACTATTTTTTTGAACTCATTTTCGGACCAAACACAATAGCAAAACCAACTAACGCGGTTGGCAAGCTGAAGTGCGAATGTCCTACTTATATACTCACACACACACACACATTTCTGGTCGATGTGGGACTAATCTTACTTGTTACTATAGATAAACATTAATAGTGTTGTTAATTTGAGAAAAACTTGGAAAAATTAGAAAGTGATATTATATTTAGGAACAAGTTGAAATGTGAAAGTAGTCAAATACTCTTATATTTTCAGTTAAAAAAAGTACTCTTATATTTAGGAATGGAGGGAGTATTATATAAAGAAAACACTAAACTTCATTTACTTTACGTCAAAATCTAACAATGTTGTTGTTCTACCCATTTTTTATAAAGGTACACTAGCACATACTACTCTATCCCAGACCTACAAAGTCCACATGCAAGCTTTGAACTTCCTTCATTTAAAAAAGTTAACGTACAATAAATATAATGATGAGTAAATTTGTTCATTCACATATTTAAATTACAAAACTCCCCCTAGTTAAAAAGATATAACCTTTCATCAATAACAAATCAAGGTATGAATTCCTCATATAGAGAGGTATTCACATTTAGAACTTGATAATTCCCAAATATGATTATATTGTGTCAAATAAAAAGATATGTAATCTTAACAAAAATGACTTTTCCAATCTAATATTAGGGGCCATTATTTAGACATTTTATCCTTAGTTAGAACATTAACCACACCTTAAAATCTTTCAAGCACTCACATTTTAGTATATGACTTCGACTTGATGAACATAATTTATTTTAATAAAAAAAATACTTATCTAATCCTTCATGTATGATTTAATTGAAGATTTGATATTGGTTTTGAATATGGGACATATGTGTAAGTTTTGTCAATTGTTGGCAAATTAACCTGATTGGCGCTTATTCAACAATAATATAATGAAGACTAGCTAAAAACGATGATAATAAGGATGTTTTAGAAAAAGATTATGTTAACTGATTTCACGTAATATTTTAAATATTATTCTATCTATTTCTTCTAACCCAATTTTCAACTTTTATATTGGTATATGTGGATTCTTTTGTTTTCATGAGATTCGTGTCATGAAGATTCTTCAAAACTCAATTTGGTTTGTTTATTGTCGATAAAATATATGGATTCTTTGGGATAATTTTTCGAAAACCACAGCTCACAATGGTTTTGTTGTGCATAAAGACATTTTTCTACCTACAAAGGATGGTGTGGTTATTGGCGGCAAAGTCAGCGACAACTTCATTTTACTTATATTAGGATTATGGTACTTTTAGGGTTTTATCCACTTAGTCTCCCCAGAAAGCACACTCAGATAACCCCTTTCCTATTTTGCCATCAACGTCAGCTGCCCTACTCCGCCTTCATATATAATTTCTCAATCTTAATTCTCATGTGCCAAAATAAAATAAATCCAAATTAATTTTTGTTCAACTATATGCATGTTAATTACCTTACCTCAATTTATGCTTTTCCTTTATTTAGATTAACAAATAATTGATTTAGGGATTGAACAAGAGATAATCTCGACCAGCGAATATGTGTGGTAGCCGTGAATTCTTCCATATCCATGTATGTTATTAGAGCCCATAAATTTAATTAATTTGTTACTCTTTTCGTCTTTTCTATTCACTTGAAAGTGGAATTATTAGATTTGCTCGGTTTGGTTGGGAAAATATATGGCGGTGGCTGCCGGTGGTTTCTGGGAAAATGGAGGTAGGTTGGTTGGGGAGAGAAGATGAGAAGGGAGAGAAAGGGAAGGTGTTGGGATAAAGGGGTGAAATAATAATTTGATTTTAAACATAATTATTAATTATAGTCTCTTGTTACTATATTTGAATTTGGTGATATTATGAGACTTTTTTTATTATGTCCTTATCATCATACTATATATGAGGCCTGTAATCAATTACCCCAAATATAATTATGAATTTATGATGCCTTATAGGTAGAACCGTAGAAGTATTTGTGATCCATCGTTAACTATCAACAACTAACTCCCTATTGCCAAGTCGTTGATTTGGACAAATACTCCTTCTGGTCCATAATATAAGAGCTTAAATTTTGAATGATTTTGGTCTATAATATAAGAGTTCATCTCATATTCTCTCTTCATATAATGTGTTTTTTCTTACTTTGCCGTTAATTCTCTTTCATATTTATTAATGCATATGTATTTCTCTCTCTTAAAAATATCATAATAAATATGAACAATATTGGAAATAAAGCATTAACTCCAGACACACAACTAACATTCACATGTTTTCTTAAAAAGTGTTTTTTTGGCGGCTAGCTCTTATACTCTGATCCCTCCGGTCCCTAATATAAGAGCTAGCCGCCAAAAAAACGCTTCTTAAGAAAACATGTGAATGTTAGTTGGGTGTCTGGAGTTAATGCTTCTTTTCTAATATTGCCCATATTTATTATGATACTTTTAAGAGAGAGAAATATATATATATATATATATATATATATATATATATATATATATATATATATATATATATAAGCATTAATAATATGAAATAGAGTTAAGGGCAAAGTAGGAAAAATCGCATTAAATGAGGAGAGAATGTGAGATGAACTCTTATATTAGGACCAAAACCATTCAAATTTTGGGCTTATATTAGGGACTAGGGGAGTATTATTAGGGAACAAAACCATTTAAATTTTGAGCTCTTATATAAAGGACCGGATCACCGGAGAGGGAAGTAGTTGTTAGTACGACTCTACTTCTCCCTTTGTCCTCTCCCCCACTAAAATTATTTTAATGGCTTGAAGGGATCGGAGACGTTGCCCTTGATTGCTGCCATCCATTTGGGCATGTCCGGCACGTACCACCTAATGTCCTTGACACTTATTAAATTTTTAATAATCAACTAATCAGCTAGTCAAGAAGTGATTAAGACTTTGATAATTTAATTGATAATTATTTAAACTTAGGATTTCACAACACATATATGACACCTCATTATGACGGTGCTCTTGTTTACCCGATCATCTCACATGATCATGTTTGAGTGTGATAGCATACTTCCGTAAAATGTATGATAGCATACAATTAAATACATCAAATATATATAGTAATTTCTTGTGTGGAATATTCCTTTTATTCTCTTTGCTTTCACACTTGGATCAAGTTTAATATGTGGTTTATATGTGGTTTGACTAAAGTTTGGGTGCTCCCAACTTAGGAAAGGAAATATGTTTAATAATACGAACTCATTATGCGTCAATTCACATCTTCTTCCCATTTCCCAATTCACCTCTTGGTATTTCGCAACTCCACCTGTTGATGTTACAAAAAAGTATTTGGCCCTTCTTCTCTGTTATTACATTAAAGGCATTAAATTGTGTGGGCCAAGTTTTAGTTTTAGTATTCCAACAAGAAAGCCCGTGATGTTTCCAGAACCCCGAAGGACGAAAGCCTTCTCTATCATTTTTCACTTTTTCACTGTTTCGTGCTCTTCTCCCTCACCATGGCCGCTTCAAAATCTTCTTCCTCTTCCCTCTATGTCACTCCTTCCTTCTCAATCACCATCAAATTCCCTCCATCTCTCTCAAACCTCCCAACCTCAGTCTCAAATCCCGCTTCCTCCATTTCTCTCTCCTCTCTCCACAATCTTCGTCTCTCAAATCTCCATCTTTGTCGGCGGTCCACCATGAGGCTTTGAACACACTGATTTCTCATTTTTCCTCATTTTTCCATCGCTCCCATTGGTAGTCCTCTTTTTCTAATATTTTGTTGTCACCATTCTAATATAGTCTTACTTTTTTTGTTTTTTTTTTTTTTTATTTTTACTTGCCTGATTACAGGTTAAATATCTAATGCACTATTTGTCATCCGAGCACATCATTTCTAGCATGGAGCAAAAGATTGGGTGCTCCATTGAAAGGTATTGTTCATCTTTTTGCCCTTTTTCTAAAGTGTACAATATCTTTCCTTTTATGTGATATTTCTTATATTTAGGTTTTTACAAGTCAGAAATGCTTTATAAATCAAATGAATAATTTATGGTGGACAAAAGGGAAAGATGCCAGCTTTTGTTAATTGTCTCATGAATGCCATGCATGAATCTTATCACAAATGCTTATTATTCCCTTCCTCATGTTTTTAATTAGTCTTTCTTTTCTTGATTATAGGTATGCCTTTAGCTCCACCAAATCCCAAATTCGAGTCTTGGGCGATCAAGCTTTCATGTGTATGTGGACTCAGTTATTTAATTTTTGTGGTTTTTTTTTCATTTTAGAGTTTGATATCTGCATATTCAACAAATTTTTCTAACAAGTGTTTTTGTAAAAGCAAAAACACTATAGCAATTGATGCTGAGAATGGGTTTTTGTAAAAGCAAAAACACTATAGTATTATACCTTGATATTCAACTTCTTGCCCAGTGGAATGGGTTGATGCTGAGAATCCACTTTTTCTTCTTCATAGAAGTGAAAGTACAAGAAAACCAAAGGTACATGTTTGCAGTACTTTATTTTGACTTATTTCCCTTCTTTTTTTTAATGTGAGGTTATTGCATTCTAAGATATGTTCTCCAATGGGTGTCCTCCATACAACAGGTGGCTACATGGTTTACACTGCAACCACATTCAAGTATGCATTTGACTACAACCCAGCTAATGTCTACGGATATACTTGAAAGCTTGCTATCTATTTTATTTTCTGGGCATTCTGTATCAAAAACCAGAATAGTGCCATTAATTTAACACTTTTGTATTTTGACTATAGGTGTACTGGTGACTGTGGTTGGATTACTAGACACATCTATGTTATAAAATACAAATAAACTCACATCTCCCTTTATTTCTTTCTTTGGTTAGCCAACTAACATGTTTAGCCATTTGATACTCTCAATTAATGTGTGTATTGGTGTGAGTGCATGGTTATTAAACATGACTATGAAACACAAACTGTATCATTATGTGGCCTAAGCTCTTAGATTACAAAAGGTTTTATTGAATCTGTGAAATATTGTCTATGTTATGAAATAAGATTTTTTAAAATCCATATTTAGTTTGTCTATGAAACATGATCACATAAATTGATTGTAGGTGCCAACTTTATCTAATCCATTTGAAATTTACAATTCTAACATGTGAGAGGTGTATTGAATGTCTAATTACATGGCTATGTTGTTTTAGGCGCAGGTTCTTGGCCAACATCATTGAATAATCCATGCAGACTTGAATTATTATGAAATGACAAGTATAAGTTGTTTCAGGTATAAAATTAAACCATGCTATGACTTTATATATGTTGGTCAGAATTAAACGTGGATGTGACTTTATAGAAAGATCATTTTTTTGCAAAGTTTCATTAATTTATTTTGTTCTGATGATGGTTTGATTTACTGGGGATTTGTGATAATATATGTTGATGTTGATTTATTATATTTTAAGTGGATTAGTGGATTGTACTGGATCAAGTTCAACAAAAAACACACAAGTGAAAAGGATTTATTTTTTGGAAGAATAATCATGCTTGTGGGGTCTTAATTGTTGTGAATTCTAAGGTTGATCCATGCTTTTGTCATTTATTGCATTTTGGTCTCCTTATTTGTACTGAACTAAACTCCAAATACTTTTTGAGAACTAACGTTGTTATTCAGTGGGATCAATCTGATGGTTATGTACTGGTGCAAAATATTTTATCACGGGTTCACATGTTTTTGACATGTTTTCAGTGGGATTAATCTGGTTTTATGATCTGTAACTTTTAGTGTCCAACATGTTTTAAGTTGTTAGCACCTATTTTAATTGTGACCCAAAATGTTTGGGAATAAATTGTTTCAGTTCGGAATGGTTACTTGAACAGAGCATATAGTATTGCTTCTGCTGCTGTTCAAGCACACATTAAGCCTTCAATTCAATTAGAACATATTCAGCTCTTAATCAAAGGGAAATTCATAGATTCTTCTTCTGGTGAGTTCTCTCTATTTTTTAAGCCTATTTTTTTGTAATCAAACTTTACTTGGAAAGATTGAAAAATAATTGAAGGAAAAGAAAAAAAAAAGATTTTTTTTAAAAAAAAAAAATTTAGTGATCTTACTATTAATGTGATATTATTCCTGGGTTTAGGCAAAACTTTTCCAACTTTGGACCCAAGGACAGGGGAAGTAATTGCACATGTTTCTGAGGGTGTTTCTGAAGATGGAGAATTGAATCTATCAACATGATGGGGTGAGTTTTCCTTATTTATATTTTATAGTCCACTTTAGCGTAATTCGATGATATGTAGTGTTTGATTTTTAAACTTTGTTCCATACCTTATTGTCCTATATCAGATTTCATATGGTGAGTCAAGTGTCTAGCGTGCTACAACACAAGTTTAAGAAGGTGCATTACAGAACAGTGAATATGATGTTCCAGCCTCTAAGTCCAGGGCTCCAATAGAATAAAGTTGAAGAGGAAGAGAAGTGGCACATTTGTGGAGAATGACTCTGATCATATTAGACTAATAGATATTTGTACACTCAAGTTCCAGCAAGGAATGTCATTGGTTGAAGAAATACAAGATGAATTAGAATTGGATGTTTAGGCATCTACTAAATATCCTTGGGATTTTTTTGCTTTTTCATTTTTATTTTTTTCGATCTAGACTATATCAATATGTCATTATTTTTTTATCTCAGCAATTTTCACTATATTTTCTTTCAAAATCTACATATGAATAATACAAATTATCTTAAATTAATTTGAAATCAACTAATTTTATTCAAACAAAAACATCCCCGTGCATCGCACGGGGTCTGCCACTAGTTTCCTTCAATTAAAATACGTTTTTTTCATCCAGCTTAACTATATTTGAATTCTATATTTCATGATTAAGTGGTACTCTAAGTATTCATGGAGGAAAAGAGATCTCTTCAATTAAAATAGATTGTTCGTTCGGTTTGAATGCTATAAGAAGAATAATAGCCAGATGGCAGAATTGGAAGAAAGTTCATGGGTATAACTCATAATTCACTATTTATTAGTGTATGTCCTTCCTTGAGGGTTTTAGAGTATGTATGACAAACAAATCTATTTTTATATATCTTTTTTTATAACAAATCTATTTTTTATATATCAATAATGATAGGTTTCATCCACCTTTACCTAGTTTTAGATATATATGACAAACAATCTAGCTTTGATAGGTTTCATCCACATTTCAATATATGATTCAATTGACTTTTCTGAAAAATATTAAGAGAACTAAATACTTTACTTAAAAATTAATTTGTGAGAATATTTTTTTAATATTAGTATATACATGACATGAAAGTTAACATATTTTATATAAAAAACACAAAATATACCATAATAACGTATTTAATTTCACTTCCTTAATTATCCAACAAAAATCAACTAGGACTTTTATTGAAGAAATGAGGAATAATAATAATTATAAATCTACCATATTTTCTTTACTTTCTATTAGAAATCATCTTGCATGAAAGTACACCACATTATTTTTTCTCTTTTCAACATTTAAATAGTTATTGAAAATAAAATATTTTGGGCTCTAATAATCTTCTGAAGAAATAATAATTGACAACAGAGATCAGACATTTGTTCAAAGAAATATTTAGTACATTAGTTTAAATATTCCGATTTACATTTCAACGAGTTACTTTAAACTAAAACTTATTGCGTTTAGTATGTCTTATACTCATTTATTTTTCAAAATATCTCAAGATTCAGACACACAAATGTGTTCGCAAGTACAATGACATATTTGTATTTCCTTTAATTATAAGTGTAATTTTAAGACATTATTTAGATTCCATAATATCCATTATTTATCTGAATAAAGTAAATCCAAAAGCTATTGAATATATTATTAATTTTATAACTAAAGTTGTTACTTTAATTTCTGAAAAAAAATAATTTAATTAACTAGTGTACGCTGTATGGAGTTATGTCGATTCTTTTTCAAAAGTTTTATTTAATTTCAAGCCATTTCAAGATATTTAATTGTTTCAATCCTCATCAACTTGCTATGGAATTTAGTTAGCATTTCATTGTCCGAATTCAAGTGGCTAATAATGCCATCATTGTTTTAATCGTAAATTATATTTTGACTTTTAAGAATATCTTATCCATATTCTCATTTTCAAATTTAATAGCTTCCAGCATAATACTTTTAACAAAAATGAAAATAAGTTCCAATTACCTTTCATTCAATTCTTGCTAGTTGCCCATTTGATTTTCCAAAATTTTAATTTATCACTTTCAGTTGACTCCATGCAAAATTGGATAGAGAATGTTGAACAATATGAAACTATTCCCCATATTATGATATTATACCTTAGTAGGTGTATATGTCAAAAGTTAATAATTTTTCAAAGTAAATTGTAAGAGGCTATAGTTATTCTTAATGAATAGTTATTAAAACAAACTACACACACTAATACAACATTAATTTAACAATAACTACATGTAAGATAATATTATGTATCTATGTTAAGTATTATTTTCATTATAAAATTTCATTCAACTTATAGTTTCCGAATACAGTTTATTATTAATATTTTCTTTCAATTTTTGAAGATAAGAAGTCTATATCATTTACTGATGAAATTACTTCCAAAATATCTGTCAGCAAAACTCCTCTAGTCTTGCCAAATCGTTTCTTAATATATGATGATCTAATAAAATCACCCTAAGATTTGGAGAAAATATGTTATTTGATATACTCCATCCGTCCTTAAATATAAAATTTCACTTTGTCTTTTTAGAAAAAAGTTAAAGTTGTAAAATTGGTCACTTTAAATTGTTTAAGTTTATCTTTTTTATTCAAAATTATATTATTCTAGTTATGAAGTAACATATATTTTAATTACATATATGATATATTATAATGTATTTGTATATTTCTCTTCCTTAACTTTCAAAAAAAAAAAATAAAGTGATTTTATATTTACAGATGGAGGAGTATTAAAACTATGCTAGGAGGATAAATATAACAAATGAATTTGCAAATCAAAACTCATATAAAATCAATATGAGTCTATTTTATGATCTGAAATCACAATTCATGTTTTCATCACATTTTAATATCAAAAGAACTTCAATTTTAAAATTATTCTCTATAAGCCTCAAACATTGAACATTAACCTTGAAACCTTGGGGTTTGCCTAATTACACTGATTTAATTTTTGTACAAAAATTCAGTTTGATTTTTAGTTTCATAAAATATCATTTTACATCTATGACCCTAATGAATTCTCAAATGATGATGTTTTAGAATAATAATTGTTACTCCCTCCGTTCCTAAATATAAGATCACTTTGGGGAAGTTGATAAGTTCCTAAATATAAGATCACTTCCTATTTTATCTCAAGTTTTGCCCAAACTACCCTTATGCTCCCTCTTTTCATTGAAAACCCCTCCTTCTTTTAAAGTTAAGTAATTGAGAGGATTTTGGGAAGATCATGTAATTTTTTTGTCTTCCTTAATCTCCCCAAATTAACTAAAGTGATCTTATATTAAGGAACGGAGGAAGTATTTGGAAAGTTAAATAAACATGTCAGTGTTATTTAGAATATTGTTTTAACATTTAAAAGGAACAAAATTAAACATTTTGTGAAATTAAAGGACTAGCTAGACGTGGTCTACAATGAACAAAAAACACAATTCAAAGCTGTGACTATTTTTTTCTTGAAGGCCATTTTAAATTTTCCAGCCTGAAATTTGTTAGATCATGTGAGTTTTATAAAATTTATCTAAAACATTTTAATATAAATATATAATTTGCGATTTTAAATTTTAACTTTGTTATTGTGAACGCCCTAAAGCACCGTATGAAGATGGGGGACCAAACATTGCCGAACATTAGTTGTGTAGTGTTTTATTCTGAGGAAAAAACATCTTTGCTTAATGTTCAAGCTGTTAATGATGGCTAATGTAACTTTATTTGTTTCTTGCAAGAATAATCACTTTTGACTAAATTTAATCTTTATTTGCCGTCGTTCATATTACTTTTCGTTAATAATTCAGTGCTATCAATTTGGTGTGCTTTCCGACCATTTAAAATTACATTAGAAAAATCATTTTTAAAAATAAATAACATAAATTAATTACTATGTCTAGAAAAAGTTCTTTTCTTTTTAGATAATTTCTACTTTAGTGTCATTTATTTTAATTAAAATAATAAGCAATAATCAAAATGATTGTCATTTATGTGTGTGTGTGTTTGTGTGTGTGTGTGGTTAATATTAAGGTATTCTAATGTTTGAAGTGAATAGGAGTGTCATATTTGATGGGTAAATTAGTTTACTTAGGACAACATACGCAAGAGAACAGATTTAAGCACCTGTAAAACGTGGTAAGAAAATAAATTGCATAATAATCACTTAAGAAGTCACTCAGTCTCTTTTTTCATGCCATTTACTCTCCTTTCTTGAAAAATGTTTCTACAATCCCGTTTACTCTCTCCCTTGTAATAATATATATATTTTTTTTTCAAATCCTATTCATGGTCTCACTTGACATGCCATCTTTCACTTCACAGATTTTACTTCTCACACACTAATGCATATGGCGACAGACCATTACCAAAACTTTACTCCAAGATTAAAGAAATAAGCTTTTGATTCACATTTTTATCCCATTAAATTGGAATTCTTGGCAATAGTAAAAGCTCAACACATAAATTGTATACAAAGTCTTGTATACACAAACGTGTACAATTGACAAATGACAATGCAACAGAATCCATTCATGATTTAGAAGACACAACACAATAAGCAAGTAAGAAGATGCAGGCCAATGATTCAATCAACTCTTGAATAATCTTAATTCACAAGCACAATAATCTACCCCTGGAGTGATGTTGCAAAAGAACTTGGTATGTTTGGGTCTCAGAAGCCTGTTGTAATGTGAGATCTTCCAATGAACTAAAGTTATAAATGCATGTAACTATGTAGGGCATCTGTAGCTTGAATCAATGACACCAGTTCCGGTACATAAACAGACAAAAAAACACTCTTGCATTGTGCATGCAATCAAAAAAAGCATCTAAATTGTTGGCTCCCATTGCCCATTTGGTAATAAGCAAAAGGCACATTTAATAAACAATCAAGCCAAGGAGGCAAGGACATTACCTTGCTAAGGTCAATTTCTTTGCATTGAAATAGAAGGCTTAAGAAAAAAGTTCACAGACAAAGCATAGATGTATATCATATAAATAATGGGGTACCAACGTTGTAATTGGACATATGTACGAATACCATTTGTCAATTTGAGATCCTACCATTTTCACAATCGCCAATATATTTGACCAAATAGATACCAGAGCAGCAGTGGTTGATCATTGCTGCAAAATTATATGCAGAAGAAACTCCATGACATGCATTGGTAAATGGTGGAGAAGCAATACTACAAAGATCAGCACTTCTAATAGAATTGGCAAGCTAAACAATAAGAGACTTGTAGTGGAAGTATTATGATTCATGTAACCCCAAGACTTTTTGCAAGTGTATTACTAACAGACTCTTGCAAGGAGTTGTTAAACATCAACCTTCCATCTATCAAAAACTACAATACATGTTAAAAATCCCTGCATAAATTGCTGATATGGAGATAAGAATGGAAGTGTAAATACATGGGAGGGCAGTCAGCATAACTCAAGCCTAGTAATTTTTATCACATTATGCATCACAAACACCTAGTAAACATTATTTGGTGTAGAATACATAAACAACAAATTGATCCTCATTAACGACAATATTGATAATGGGCAAATTTCATCCCCAAATGGAAGCAAAATTTAAAAGAAAAAACGTTCCATACCTGCAAGGCACAGTAATATCATTTGGTAAAGCCAAATTTTCCTTTATCCTTAAAATGGAACTTTACCTTAATAATTATACAATTATATCATCTCACGTTGAACTATGCAAATGATCAGATCCAAAGAGATAAAACCTGCTCATCAGTAGTTTCACATTAGGGAAAATGCCACATTGATAGAACTACTACGCACCAAAAGTACTTGCATTTTCAAGTCTAGATGAGGGATATTTTCAATGGAAGTTAGCTGCTTCTCTGAGGATCCTGCCAACAATATTTATCAGCAGACAAAATGCAGTAGCAAGTCTCATATTAATGAAAATAGAATTCATGGCGCTTAGTCAATAAATGTTTTTATAATCATCATTCCAAAATGGTCACTTCTAAGCTCTCTCGTGACATACAAAAATGGTTTATTAATGTTCAGTTAATATAGGATGACATTATATCAGTGAATATACACAGTTACAGATACAAACAGGTCATAAATTATTTAACTAACCATAAGGCAAGAGAATTGAAGTTAAAAATTAAACCAAGTCCAAATGGAAATAACAGAAGGCTTTAGGGGTAAGACAATCAGACGAAGTTACAATAAATGTACTTCCCATAAATTCATCAATATATAAAATTCCAAACACATCTTATCAAAATGGTTGGAGAAAGAAAAGGGTGTTATCATGATAAATCCAAAGAGGCATATACTACACGAATGGGTATAAATGAACATGATTTTGTGATTGCAGCAATATTAATACAATAACTTCATCAATAAGGTTGAATCATTATAGATCCACTATATGTAGTCAAAACCTATTTCAAGAAAATGAATAAGGTGAAAAATGAGTAACATAATTAAAAAATGCTGCTTAGAGAAAGGAAGTAATAACAGCCTCGACAGATCAGACTTGTTCAAATATCTAAAAGAATATTCATCTAAAGGGGAAAATGAAAAAAAAAACAAAGAAAGCAAGAACAACAAGAATCTATCAAAAAAGTCTTATTTTTTGATAGAAAGGCCAATTCTTCCACCACCTAAACAACCAATGTGACCAATTCAAGTATATAGAGAATGAGTCAAGAAAAGGATTGGGTAAACAATTGTTAAAACCCTAAATCCCTGAATCGCACTTCAAGTGGCATTATGGAAGAAATAAAATAAAGGGTGAGAATGAGAGATGAAGATTTGGAAGCGTCGTGTCGTGGAAAATCATCAGCGCCGCCATGGAAAGCCCTTGTCCTGAGGGGAGGGGAGGGGAGGGGAGGGGAGGAGACGCAGAATGGGAAAGACATATTGGCAAAAAAAAAAGAAGAAGGGGAAAGACATAGACAATAGTTTTCTTAAAATAATTACTGTATTTTTTATATAAAATAATTACTGTATTTTTACTTGTCACCCATTTTAGTTAAATGACCCTGCTGCCCTTCATTAAAATAATAGTTCAAATTTTTTTTTGTCGAGAAATAATAGTTCAAATTCAAATGTTTACTTTCATTTTTTAACCACGTGTACATTATATATATAAGGGAAGGGTGAAAAGATTTAACCATCTAAGCATTCTGAAATTCTCACTTTCAAGTTCAACTCCTTATCCGTCAAAGAAACATCAACACAGTTCATTATGGCTAAACCAGTCAAACAACTCGTGGGTGTAAAAAAGAAAAAAGAAGACCGCAAAGTAGAGGAAACGAGAACTCGTAATGTCATGGAAGAAGAAATGGATGAAGATGAACGAGTAAAGATTACTTTGTCGAATTGGAGAGCCATCAAAAAAGAAAAAGAAACACAAGCGTTAAAATTAGCACGAGAACAGGCACGCCAAATGCTGGATCAACTCAAAGATACTTGTGGATTCAACGATAATATGAAGGCAATGAAGGACTTTAATGATCTTATTTACTCCAACTAGGGGAAATGATTAGATCATTTCATTTTAATTTATGTAGCTTTTTCCTATGAGCTTTTTCGTTGAGCATTGTAACTTTTCTTTATTCATTAGTTTTGTTTATCACCATTGAACCTTTTCTTTTGTTCATTAATAAATCTTATTTTTATTATGCTTCTGTGTTTGTAAGCAATACTTCGCCTATATTCAATGGTATAATTGGTCCTGAACTCTAATAAATGAGAAGGGTTGTGTTAGAGTTGTGTTAGGCTTCAGTTTTCAACGTAAAAATATGTCAACTTATGAATATGTGCACATACACTTCAAGCATTACTATTGATCGAGCATAAGGTGTCGTGTAATTCTTGTAACCAACCCCACGATAGTTAGCTTTGTGTGCGAGGAGGGAGTTGACGACTCAGAGGTGGTGGCGAAGGAGGGGGCCGGCGGCAGTAGCAGAGGAGGGGGCTGGTAGCACGGTAGCAGAGGGAAGAGTGATTGATGTGGTGGTAGAGTGAGAGATAAGCGGCTACGCGGCGGCGACTGTAGCGAAAGGGTTGTGGCCATGGACGAAGGGTGGGATCAAAAGACTCATGGTGAAATGAAGGATCTCACCCTTATAATGAGGAGGGATCTCACCCTTGTGGTGAGGAGGGATCTCGCCCTTGTACGAAGAAGAAAGAAATCCCGCCTAAAACCTAGCAAAGCTCTCAATCATGGAATTCCTGAATTGGATGACATTTGTGTAATTATTGCATTGTTGTGCTTAATTGGGAATGACATGTTTTTGGTTTCAACATGGCTATCCTGCAATTGTATGATGATGTTTTAGATTTGCTGAGAAATCAGATAGTCTAAGGATGAATTTGGCAGTGAATTGGGTGTTTAGTGATTTAAGACTTGATTTTATATTTATGTTAAAATATTAGATGGATTTGTTAATGTTATGATTTCTTGCTCTAAGTTCAATGACTTCACTTGCGTCAAAATTCCAGAAAATGTTTAAGAGATGCTTTTGGTTACTTTCACATAATCATGCAGCTTGGTGATCTGTTTTCCTATTGGGGTGTAAATAAGATGGAGCTGTTTTCATGACTTTCACGTAAGCCGTTCGAAGATATTTAATTGTTTTAATCCTCATCAACTTGCTATGGAATTTATTTAGCATTTCATAGTCCGAATTTTAGTGGCTAATATTGCCATCATCGTTTTAATCGTAAATTATATTTTGACTTTTAAGAATATCTTATCCATTTTCTCATTTTCAAATTTAATCGCTTGCAGCATAATACTTTTAACAAAAATGGAAGTAGATTCCAATTACCTTTCATTCAATTCTTTCTAGTTGCCCATTTAATTTTCCAAAATTTTAATTCATCACTTCCAGTTGACTCCATGCAAAAACTATTCCCCATATTACGATATTATACCTTAGTAGGTGTATTATGTCGAAAGTTAATTAATCAAAATAAATTGTAAGAGGCTATAGTTATGCTTAATAATGAACAGTTATTAAAACAAACTACACACATTAATACAAATTAATTTAACAACAACTACATGTAAGATTTATGTTAAGCATATTATTTTCATTATAAAATTTCATTCAACTTATAATTTCCGGATACAGTTTATTATTAGTATTTTCTTTCATTTTTAAAGACAAGAAGTCTAAATCAATCACTAATGAAATTACTTCCAAATATCTGTCAGCAAAACACCTTGAGTCTTGCCAAATAGGTTCGTTTTTTAATGTATGATGATCAAATAATCACCCTAAGATTTTGGGAAAATATATGAAAATATATGTTAGATGTGCGTTTTGATATACTCCATCCACCCCTAAATATAAAATCTCACTTTGTAATTGGTCACTATAATATTGTTCAAATTTATCTTTTTTATTCAAAATTATTTTATTCTAATTATGAAGTAACATATATTGTAATTATATTTATCATATATTATATTGTATTTGTTTGATTTTCTTCCTTAAATTTCACGAAAAAAATAATAAAGTGACTTTGTATTTAGAGATGGAGACGTATTAAAACTAAGCTAGAAGGGTAAATATAACAAATGAATTTGCAAATCAGAGCCTTTATAAAATCAATATGAGTCTATTTTATTAGGGTCACTTATCTCTGATCCACAATCAGTTCACCACTAATTAAATGATACGTGTCTACACCCACCACATCATATCTTTCTCCGTTATCTCTTTCCTCCTACTTCTTCTCCATTCACGTTTTTCTTTCTCTCTCTTCCAACTTCCCCTCCATTCACGCCTTATATCTCTCTCTCCTCTTTGACTCTTTCTTCTCTTCCACTCACGTTCTGAAAATCTCGGCGCCGAAAAATCATAGGCATAGATCATCTGAAAAATCTAAAGGTTTCTCATAGGCTCAAATATGAAAAATCGAAATCCTTCACATGGCCCTCGATCTTAAGAAAAACGAAACCTTTCAAATCACCTTCAATAATTTGAAAGAGAAGGAGGACGAGATAGGGATGAGAGAACAAGTTTTCAAATTCCAGATCCAAGCAAACTTCAATAATTTGTGAAACTCTAAATTGCAACAACACAGTTCAAAACACCCCATCTCCATTATTATTTTCGTTTTGACAAACGCAATTGATGATAAAAAAAATAAAAAATCAAATTAAAAGGGAAAGAGATACTGGTCATGTGTGATTAAATCAGAAGAAATGGTGTGGATGCAAAGGAAATCTACTCAAAAGTGAAAGCTTGCACGATGGATATGATTTGTTTGTTACGTTTTTGCGGTTACAGTTTTGGGGAGAGAGAGATGTGCGTGAATGGAGGAGAACGAAGAGGAAAGAGAAAGAGAAGTTAGGGAAATTGATATGGTGTGGTGAGTGTAAGAAAGATTGCATATGTGTCATTTAATTAGTGGTTAATTGGTATACTGGATATACTGCACTGGAGGTAAGTTTTATCCATTTTTTTATTATTTGAAATCATAATTCATGTTTTCATCACATTTTATTTTATGTTATAAAAAAAAGAAATTTAATTTTAAAATTACTCTCTATAAGCCTCAAACATTGAAAATACCTTGAAACCTTGGATTTTGCCTAATCACACTGATTTTTATATAAAATTTCAGTTTGATTTTTAGTTTCATAAAATATCATTTTACATCTATGACTCTAATTTCATTTTGACTTTCAATTTGTGTCTTCTTCCGCGAAAATGAAGACACAATCGTGTTGCCCTCTTCATGAGTAGTATATTCAAGTATATTCAGAGGAAGAATTCTCGAGAGAATTACAAGGAAAAAAGTCTGTGATGTCTGGAATACTCCACCTATATTTGTAGCAGGTTCCAAACCCAGATAAAGGAGTAGGGTTGTCAACACCTAAAAAAAAGGAGTAGACAGCCAGCGTAAAAATATGTCGAATCTATTGAGCATGGACACACATTTTTTATATGGCGTCGTGTGATCCATCTAGCTGACCCACTTGGGATAAGACTTTGATGATGATAATGATGACCCTAATGAACTATATTATTCTCAAATGACAATGTTTTAGAATTATAGTTGTTATTTGGAAAGTTAAATAAACATGTCAGGGTTATTTAGAATATTTTTTTAACATTTAAAAGGAACAAAATTAAACGTTTTGTGAAATTAAAGGATTAATTAGACGTGGTGTGTAATGAATAAAAAAACAATTCAAAGCTGTGAATATTTTTTTCTTTAAGGTCATTTTAAATTTTCCAGCCTAAAATTTGTTAGATCATGCATGTGAGTTTTATAAAATTTATGTAATACATTTTAATATAAATATAATTTGCGATCTTAAATTTTAACTTTGTCATTGTATGTGAACGCCCTAAAGCACCGTATGAAGATAGGGGGTGGTGCTGCTTTATTTGGTAGGTAGGAAAAAAACATCTTTGCTTAATGTTTAAGCTGTCAATGATGGCTAATGTAACTTTATTTGTTTCTTGCAAGAATAATCACTTTTAACTAAATTTAATCTTTTTTTAGGTGTACTTAACTAAATTTAATCTTTATGTCGTTGTTCATATTCTTTCCGTTAATAATTCAGTGCTATCAATTTAGTGTACTTTCCCGCCATTTGAAATTACCTTAGAAAAATCATTTTTAAAAAAACTAAATAAGTAATATAAATTAATTACTATGTCTAGAAAAAAAATTCTTTTCTTTTTTATATAATTACTACTTTATCTTATATGCTTGTGAGGAACAACAATTACGATGGTTGATGGTTGATTTGAAGAGATTGAAGTTGATAAATAATTATTTTAAAATATTCATACCAATACTATTTTTGAAAATAATTTCTCTAGCTCATAAGTTCCCTATAATTCAAACCATTCCCCATGTTCTTAATTAATCATAGAGCTCATAGGAGAGTCGTGTTGGTTCCCAAATACTACCTCCGGTCCTAAATATAAGACCTAATTGACCGTTTTTTGGAGAGGTTAAGGTTGCAAAATAGGTTATTAAATGATGACATATTTGATATTTTTTAGATTATCCATTAGCTTATAGGTAAAATAAACTAGTGTAAGAGAAAAAATTAGGTAAATCAATTTATAATTAACTTATTTTGCTTTTTTTTAGGGTTTTTCAAAAAAGTAAACTAGGTCTTATATTTAGGACCGGAGGGAGTATAAAATTTCATTTTATTTTTTCTTGCATTCTCCTTAAATTATATCTATCAATAGTAATTAATAATAAATTAATAAGAGATGGGGTAGGAATAAATAAATGTAATTAAAATATTTTGGTGTGTCATGTATCAGTGAATGCACAGTTACATATACAAACATGTCATAAACCAAGTCCAAATGGAAATAACAGAAGGCTTTAAGGGTAAGGCAAACAGACCAAGTTACAATGAATGTACTTCCCATAAATTCATCAATATATGAAATTGCAAACACATCTTATCAAAATGGTTTGAGAAAGAAAAGGGTGTTATCATGATAAATCCAAGGAGGCATATATAAATGAACATGATTTTGATTTTGTGAGTGCAGCAATACAGTAGCATCATCAACAACTAAAGGAGCATTCTCTTTGTAAGGCTGAATCACTATATGTAGTTAAAACCTATTTCAAGAAAATGAATAAGGTGAAAAATGAGTAACATAATTAAAAAATGTTGGTTAGAGAAAGGAAGTAATAACAGGAGGTTAGTACAAACAACATATCTGGACAGATCATACATACTTCTTCAAATATCTAAAAGAATATTCATGCTAAAGGGGAAAATGAAAAAAACAAAGAAAGTAACAATCTATCAAAAAAGAAGAGTACGGACAGATGTACATGAAAAGCATTATTGAATGAATAGAAAGGCCCAATTCCTTCCACCACAAAAAAACCAATGTAACCAATCTATCTAATCTAATATATCCCTTGAAAGTTCATAAATCTAATATATCCCTTGAAAGTTCATAAATGTCCAGTTTCCTTTCCACACTCAAAACTAGATAAAAAAAGGGTTTAATATGACTTGGACAATCATCTAACCGTTAAAATAAGTACTGCACTGCCTTTACGTTCAGACGAAGATTTTAACATGGTAAAGTCTGTAACCAGTTTCATGGGCTTTTGAAAAATATACTCACAGTCACAAGTACCCTTACCCGTAAGTTTGTTGATGATTAATTAAATTTTTTGTTACAATAACAACAATTTTCAAGACAGAGTTGTGCAACCGAAAAAATTAAATGAACATATTCTGATTTATTCAATGCGTGAACTACCATCATATTTCCTTTCATTAGCCATGTGTCCTTCTCCTATATATAGTATAGTAGGTAATACCAAAAGTATTGTTGCGAATTCCTCAGCCCACACATCAGAAGATATGCCTACCCCTGAGAATGAGTCCACTGAAATGAGTAACTTGCAAGAAGCTTCCCCAACCAAACGAAGGAAAGATTAAAAGGACAAGGGAAAATGTTACTCCGTGCCATGTATTCAGTAAGAAGCAAAACCATTTC
The DNA here is from genome assembly GCA_029929735.1 of Mimosa pudica. Lineage (NCBI taxonomy): Eukaryota > Viridiplantae > Streptophyta > Magnoliopsida > Fabales > Fabaceae > Mimosa > Mimosa pudica. The sequence continues at coordinate 7,311,345 of JAKELP010000035.1, forward strand.
AGGTGGACAAGGTAAGTGCATGGATCGGATGTGTTCTACTCATCCGCCAATATTGAGGGGTCACACATCTCTTCTACTCATCCGCCACCAAATCAGAGGGCACATGGATGCACAAGGTGCCGACTGGATTTTGAGTTGAGGTGATTTGTTGAGGAGCTAGGCGGGGAGTATAATCTCTCTCAGTAAATGTGGGTGGATATGGCTTGGCTTGAGTTCTTGATTGCTTTTTCGGGTTTTCATAGTATTCACCTCCCATCCATTTCATCTGTTTTGTTTGCTTAACTTTCGGCTTCATTTTTGTTTTTTTTTTTGCTCCTTACGTCACTCTGTTCGGATTTTTAAGTTTATATGAACATTCATGTGTCATATGTCTTTTGTGAAAGATCCATATTATAAAACATTACTATCACTATGAAATCCATCCAGGCAGAATCATATCATAATCAAATGACTTATATTATGCTTATATATTAATGGAATAAAAAAGAGAAATGACTTCATAGCACATTAAGGGAAAATTGTCAAATTCCTGATGCTTAGAGTTGAAGAAACAACACATAACATGTATTTGTTAAATTTGTTACCTTTCAATAAACATGCATCTGCATTTGTTATATTGACATTAGTTAAAACCAAATGAGCATAATCAAATCATAGTCGGAAAAAAATTGCAATTATAGCTAGAAAATGTGCGGCTGCATGTGTTATGTTAGTATTGATTAATTCATGGACTAATATATAAGTGATTACATAGGCATTTGTTACTGATTCATGGTTACATAGGCGTTTGTTAATGACTATTGTTCATTATTCAAGGAATTAAATGGAATTAGTTTCTTCATTTCGACAATGTGGTGTTATATGGCATTTCCTGCCTAAACAAGTGTCCATTTCAGTTTTCCAGACCTGTGCTCATTTCTAAATATCAATTTACCAAAGAATTACTATGGAGAAACACCAAGATTTCAATTTATTCCTTATACTTATTTGATATTAATTAAATATACAGTAGTTTCCTACACAAATTCAGTACTTCAGTTTGTTGCCTGTATTTGAATATGGCTTTAAATACGTTTTAATGATCTTATTATAATCCAGATTAGAAGAATCAAGTTATAATCAGATAAATTTTGTGCTAATACAAACAATAAATGTTACTACATGTGTATTGCTGATATTACCAATAAACTAATTAATTAAAGTGATTTTCTTAAACAATCAAGAAAATCACATTAAGAAAATCACTAATACTGATTTAATTAAAGTAACAACATGCTCACTAATTAAGGTGACTACATGTGTTATACTAATATTACTACCAATAAAGATTAAAGTGACTACATGAGCACTACATGTGACTACATGAGCACTAATTAAGATTTTCTTAAACACTAATCACTGATATTATGATATTATCAATACTGATTTTCTTAAACTTTTATTGAGAAAAACACTAAGGTTTCATTTTATTCATATTCTATAGATGAAAGTTGTAACACCCCAAATTTTATTTCATAATATATAGAATTAAAAAGAGAACAAAAAATATAAATAATAAGTTAAAGTTTTATGAAATGGAATAAAAGAGAAAATTTTGGACAAACAGTTAGAAATTAGAAAAAAAAATGTTAACATTTCCTATTTTGTATTATTCGACTATTTGTGTATTTTAGTCATAAATGAGGACTATAATATTAGGAAATAATGAGACTAGAAAGATGTTTGTTATCATTAAGGAATTATTATTAGGTAAACTTGTAGGGAAAGTTTATTATCTTTTAGGACATTTTTTTTTTATAAATTATATCAATGAAATAATTCTTAGACTATTCACTCATATTTATATTTGTTTCCACACAAACTAAGTTTTATTTTTATTAAATAAATAGGAAGAAGAAAGTTAAATGGAAAGAAATGGGCATAAGTGCTATATATAAGATTTGGGGACAAAGGTGTAATTAAAATTAAACAATGAGGTGGTTGATTGGAATTTTCTCTTATCCTTACATATAAATACAAAACCAATAGAAACCCTAATCTCTCAAAAACAAAACTGCCGTTTTTTTTTTCCTTCACTGTCTTCATCGTTCTCATTCTTCTTCCTCTAAACTCAACTCTTCAATTCCTTCATTCTCTTCTCCTTTTCTCTACCAAACACGTCACTTCTCCCTCTCCCAAAACCATCATTCGATCTTGATGCTCACTTCCCTCTACAAATATTATCTCTATTCCATCATAACCCCTTGATTCCATGCTCGTCCAGCTTTGTTTTGCATTGAACCCCATGAGGATTCGGCCATTGTTTTGAACGAGATTGAGGAGCCAAACTCATCCTGGTTAGTTAAAGATGCTAGGCGAAAATCATTGCAGAAGGGACGTGCAAATTGTTATATAAACCTTGGTGAGGATTCTTATTTTTCTATACATCTTTACTACAAATCGGGTGAGGAATTATTTAAGAGGACCGAATGGGGTTTTGGGAACCTAAGAGTTCTAACTATAAGTTAGGGAATTTCTAGACTTAATACATATAATCTTACTGTGTATGTGTATTTGAAAGATTTTATTAATTGTTAAGAAATTTCTTGGTGTTTCTTTGTTCAATTAGTGTTGAATTAGTGTGTGTGTGTGTGTGCGCGCTAAAGAGGGAAGGTTGTCTAAAAGTGATTTTTGTGCTTGTGTGTGATAAATTATGTTTTTCTAGGTCGGCCAAACTTATTTAATTAGGATGCAATGTTTCTTTGCTTTAGTTATTAATTGGTATGAGAATAGCAATGGATTTATTTGTTAAGTTAGATTTATACTTTAATTGATATGTGAGTTTCAATTTGTTTCTTGGTATGATTTTAATCTTGCATTGATTTGATCAATATGTTTGAGTTGAGATTTAAAGTGTTTTGGGTTCAATTGATTTGATTGTGATTTAGGGTCATTGAGTTATTCTTGAAAAAGTGATTTGGTGTTTATAAACATGTCAATTGCAATGTTTGATCATATGAAATTGTTGGTGGTTGATTTTAATTGATGATGTGGCATGAATTGTTTTGAAATTGAAGCTTTTCTATTTAGAGAGTAGATAACAATTGATGTTTGACTGATTGTGCTATTATACTTAATGTTATCACAAAGTGATTATTGGTTTGATTAAATTGGTTGTGACTTGTATGTGTTAAACTAAAAGAGAAAGAAAAACATGAATGATATATCATGAAGGGGTGAGTAGTATTATATCTATTAGGATCGAGAGCGACGTTAGATAACATATACAAGGATAGTTGTTCACATTCTTTAATTATTATATGAAATGAAAATAGGTGAATCTAGTGAAGAGGGTGCTTGGAGACAAATTTCAAGTAAGGATAAGGAGAAACTGTGAATTGCTCGCAAACAGGTAGCGGTTTATTTCATGCACATTAGGTTTACTTATTTATTTTCTGTCATCACTAATATTACTGCTTCAGATATTGATAGGGTTTATTTTCAGCATTTAAATTTTATGTGGAGTACTCCAGGTATAAGGAGGGTCGCTCCCCCTATACCATATTGTTTTGTTGAATTTATTTTTCCTAGAAAATCCTGTCAGGTATGCCTACTACGAAAGGTGAATATATTACTATAAGTAGTGAGGTGGTGCAATAGGCACATGTATTTAATATTCTACCTATAACAAATATATTGTTAAGGTAGGGGCCCTGTATGAGTGTTTTACTAATAGGTAGTAATCACCAACAGGTAGCGTCACTATCCTTATCTGAAGTAGGATTAAATGAATCAGCTTCTAGGTGAAGTATTAGAGTGTATGAAATAAACTGCGGTAAATTTGGTTTAGTTTCAGGTACACAATAAATAGGGGATTTTGGAGGGATGAAGGAGAAGGAGGAATGTAAAAATGTTTGCTCCTATTTGTATTTTTAATTTAATATATATTTTGAAATGAATTTGTATATTTTTTTAGTGAATTTGTATAACTCTATTTTGGCATGTAATATTTATAAATTTTGTAGGTAATAAACCTTGTGAACTTTATGTACTTAATAAATATATTTGGAAGCCATATCTACAATTATATGTACTTATATGTAAAAGTAAGTATTTTAGAAATAATATTTTCTAGGGTAAACATTAGAACTTTAAAGGAAAAGATAAATGTTTTAATTTTGGAAATAATAGCTGAAAATATGTTTTCCTTGAAACCTTATTATTTTGTAAAACTAATATAGATTATCTTACGTATTTTAAGAAACTTCATTTTGTTTTAGAAAGTTCATTCTCAACTTGTTTTAGAAAGAATTATTTCAAAAAAAAAAAAATCCATTTTATGGAAAAGTTTTAATTTGACAGTTTGTCAGTTACTTATTAGAAATTTCAAAGTTCTTAATATTTATTTTATAACAAAAATAATTATTTTCAATTAAATTATATTTAGTGTTTTAAAAAAATTGGTAAAAATAAACTAGGTGTGACAAAAGTCTTATATGACACTACAAAAAAAGGGCAGATCTGCGGCGGGTATTTTCCCAGCGTAGGGGCGGTTCTAACCGCCCCCATGGCGCTCCGGCGGTCAAATTTACCGCCGGCGATTTTAACGTGGCAACGCTGCGTGGGGGCGGAAAGATTTACGTTGTAGCTCCCTTGACCAACCGCCGCTACGCGTTGGGGCGGACGTAGGGGCGGACCAACCCGCCACCAAAATATTTTATTTTTTTAAAAAAAAGGCATGGGGGCGGTTACGACCGCCGCCATGTGATTTTTTTTTTTAAAAAAAATCAAATAGTGCCGGCGTATCGAACCGCCGGCATGCTGTTATATTTACTAAAAAAAATTGCTTCATGCGAACAATTTAATGATAATGACTTAAATTGAAGACCGAAAAAGGAATAAAAACAAGAAAAAAAAAACAAAACAAATGCAGCAAAAATTAATTTTATTGTAATATATATGAAATAAATATATACTAAACCATCAAGCACAAAAAGATCATGTCCAAAATCCATAAGATATATTACGAAAACAAAATAATAAGAAATAAAAACAATCAGATATAATAAAATAAAAAAGAAAAAATAAACAATACCTATACCAAAAGCAAGACAAACTTTTAGACATCATGTGTGCACCAACAATGAAAACAACAAGAAACACAAAAGGGAGAAAGTGAGAAAGAAGAGATTGCGCGCGGTAGAAATGGGGGGGAGGTTATTTATAGGGAGAGATAGCAACGTGGGGGCGGGCGACCGCCCCCACGCGACAGTAAATGCACACAAAACTCTGTGCGCCTTGGGGGCGGTTGCCCGCCCCAACGTGATTTTATTTTATTTTTTAAATTTTGTTATTCGCGTTGGGGCGGTCGACCGCCCCCACGCGACATGAAATGCGCTCAAATCTCTGTGCGAAGTGGGGGCGGGTGACTGCCCCAACGGGATTTTATTTTTTTTTTAAATTTTGTTATTCGCGTAGGGGCGGTCGACCGCCCCCACGCGACATGAAATGCGCACAAATCTCTGCGAAGTGGGGCGGGTGACAGCCCCAACGTGATTTTATTTTTTTTTAATTTTTTTATTCGCGTTGGGGCGGTCGACCACCCCCACGCGACATTGCCGTGGGGGCGGGGGACCGCCCCAAAGGGATTTTATTTTTTTTTAAAAGTTTTTTATTCGCGTTGGGGCGGTTGCGACCGCCGCAACGAATGCACCACAAAAAAAAAAAAAATTTCCCTCGCAACTCACCCTCGGATGGCTTAGACCGCCGGAACGCGTTTTTGTGGGGGCGGTTTTTGGCGAACCGCCGGGACGCGTGCGCGGCTAATCGCCGCTTCTTTTGTAGTGTGAGCTGACACCTAATTAGTGTCCCGCTAATATTTGACTGACTCTCAAATTAAAACTCTTTTTGAGGATATTTTAATGTCATTGCTAGGTGTTTGAAATATTTGATGTTAATTATCCTAACTGAGCTCTCCATTACATATTGACGTTCAAGTTTCAACTATGCAAGGTTGTGCAACAACTACGCTATTAATGATGGTGTTTTATGTGCTGCAATATACAACTATTTAAAGAAGACCACCAATACCATAGGCACACTACAATTTAATGAAGATGTGCTCTATACCAATGTCATGGCTAAAGTGAGTCCAGAATGTCATATTAATTGCCCTAATAGTGTGAGTTTAATTCGTTCAAATTTTCCAATACGTCTTTTCCCTTCTAAGTGACAGATTTCAAGGTAAATTAACATTAATTGTTCGTGTAATCTGTGAGCTTTGATGAGAAGGAATATTGACAGATTTCAAAAACACTTATATTATTAGGCATTACTATTCAAGGGGAAAAAAAGAGATGTTGTGTTCATTCCAAAGTCTTCTTTGTCCTACATTATGCAGCTATTTAATTACTCACATACACATACTATAGGGAATTAGGGACAATGCAATTTTAATTTGTTTGTGCTTTACCAATGCCATTCAGCGTGTCTCCAGCATATAATATTAATAGCCTTAATAGAATGAGTTTATTTCGTACCGGATTTCCAATACATCTTATCCCTTATATGTGACACATTCCAATGCAGTGTGCGGTGTGCCTATACTGTGTGTGCCTTGGGTAGGAGATTGATTACATAACTAACCGTGCCCACCTATATATTTTTACTTTTAGTGTCTTAATTGTGCCACAATTCAGGCTATTTTGTTACTCCCAGACACATAGAAGAGGCATAATGCAAATAATTCGTTTTGTGTGCTATAGTAATGGCATGGGCACGGTTATTCAGCATATTATATTAATAGTCATAATAGAGCGTGTTTATTTCGTTCAAGTTTTCCAACACATCTTTTCCCGTATAAGTCACAGATTACAATGCAAATCATGCGTTTACTATATGTGCCTTGATCATGATATTGAATAAAAATATCTTGACAAAAAAGAGAATAAAAATAAGTACCCACCTATTTCTAAGCATAATAACCACCTATTATTGAGCATAATTATTGAGCATAATAATAGGGTCAGAAATGGAGAGGTTGCGTTCATTCCAATTAAATACTAACAAACACACAAGTTTCATATTTCAATGTGATGTGTATCCAAATGACATATTCCTATTTCAACTAAATCATTCTGACTTGAAAATGTAATTATGTTCGTTTCAATCTCACTTCATTCCAGAGCCATCCTTACGAGTATTAAAGTTTGTCTTATGACATGAATTAGATAAGCCAATAGATACACACTTTATATGATTTATCAATCTTATTACCATTATTTTAAGAGATTGACATGGGCCATCGTCAATTATGGCAGAGGTTGTGTATATTGCAACTAAATAATATCAATCAATCGGCCCAAGGGGACGTAGACCAGCTGGTAAGAAAGGGAAAGGTAAGACACCGCGTACCCACCAGGTCATGGGTTCGAACCTTTGGGAAGTCGTCACCCCCAATTGGGGAATCCCAGCGGCGACTTCGGATTAGTCGGTTCCCCGAAGGAGGCCGGACACCGAAGGCTCTAAGCAAAAAAAAAAATAATATCAATCAATCGAAGTTTCAATATGGTGTATGTCTATGTCGGACATTCCATAGTCATCGTTACAAGTAGTTATGTTTGCCATATCACAAATTTTAATTAAGCCAACATATACACACTTGATAAGTTTTTACACTCTTGCATAATTTTATTACATTCACATGGGCCAAACAAGTACTCGATAAATCAAATAGGGTTAACACAGTAATATGGTCATTAATTCTCAATCTATCCAACTGATCCAATCAATGTGTTTCATTAAAACTACACTCCAGTGACTATTTAAGTGGAAGACTCAAAACATGTGCCATGTTATCTCACATTCACTGGATTGTGAGATTATTACATACTCCATGTTATCTTTAAAGTCAAGAGATATAGTCAACATTACCAAATTCCAATGATCTTCATTTAACCAGCAGTACTGTTTCATTCTGAAGTTAATTCCCTAGGGCATTATAACCATGTGTATATAAATAATGGCCCATGCCATATGATCTTCATTTAACCAGCAGTATTGTTAAATTATTACTTAAAACCAAATAAATCAAACCATTTCAGGACATAAAAATTTATAAACAACTATAAGTAAATGAAGATTTGTGACAACATTAATCATTGATATAAATTAATGATTGACATAAAAATATAAATATTATATGAATATTTTTAATTTAGAAAATAAAAATATGTTTGCTGGATTGGGTTGGCTTTCATTTATAGTTAACTTTTTTCATGCCTATTTTTGACTCTATTTTCGTTTGGAACCCCAAAATAGGTTAATATTCACTACTAATAAGGTTTCAAAAAAAATTTAATTTTTGGTACCTAGGGAATTCAATACATTTTTTGTTGTGGGGATGAGGGTTGAATTAAAGGGGGATTGAAGATAGTATGAATTATTTTCTATTTTGATTTACAGGGAGTTTGATCCTAGGCCAAGTTAAGTATTATATATGATATAGGAATCATTCGGGTGCATCGCATGGGGTGCCCATTTGTATCCCTTTAAACATCATAAAAAACAATATTATGTATTCACACTAGCTCTATCATGATTTGAACCCAGTTGAAATATGAATACTACTATGAATGAATAAATACTACTATGAATGAATAAATTCTAAATCAAACAAGCAATAAATGAGTTATTGTTAATTAAAAGATAGCCCAAAAATTATATAAGAAATTATTTCTAAATATTAATTTTTAATAGAACACATTGTAATTAACATGTGTTTACTGCATTTATTTTTATATGCCTAAAAAGTCATGAAAATTTATTTGCTATCCAATAACATTAATTATGAGTAATAGAAGTTGCTTATAAATTAAAGAGACCTGACAATTATTTTGAAGTATTTATAGTTATTTTATCTTATTAATTGATGCAGTGAAATTTTATTTTTTTTGGGGGGGGGGGTTTGGATGGCAGAAGTTAAGATTGGAGTTTGCCGCATCATTTATTTTTAAATGAAGGGTGTGAGTTTCATTTTTACCCAAATTAAAAATATTATATGTAATCTAAATTGAAACTATTTGAAAAGTTAAACTACAACAAAAATTTAGTCCGGGCAAACTTTCATGCGGGCAAGGTCCCGAAGGGAACTTTGTTTTTTGTTTGTTTTTTGTTTTTTTGGGGGGGGGGTTTAGATACGGATGTTGGAAATGGAGTTTGATATTACATGTAATCTCAATTTATATTTTTCAAAACAATTTATTGGTAGTAATAATAGTGCTTTAAATATTACATATAGTTTAGATTCTCTTTTATCTTCTAAACCATCCCTTACTCAAATAATGTCATCAAAATACCTTCATACTAATGGTAGGGGGATTTGTTTTTTTTTTTTGTTATGGGGAGGGACGCGGGATTGAAAATGGGGTTGAAAATAATTTAATTCTTATATTTTTATTTTCTCTTTAAATTATTAAAAATATGTACTATCTCTTTTAATTTATCAAAAACAATTACTTAATATCTAACGTTTCTTATGAAATACCTTGAAAGATAATTGTTAATTATTTCATTAAATATGTCTCAATTTATCCTCATATATGACTATATTTTTCACTTTTTACGCAAATTATCCCCCTTATCAATGCACCCAATAAAAGCAAATATGGGAGGTAGAGGGGTAGTAAAAGAAGATAATTAGGATTTTAACTAATTTATCCTTGATAATATCATCATGTTATTTTAACTAATTTCCTTAATATAATCTAAATAGGTAATATGTCTTATATTTAAGATTGAAGGGAGTGTATGTAATCGAAATTTATATTTTTTTAAAAAAACAAATCATTCATACTAATCATAAATATCACATGGGAATAGGGATTACAAAACCATCATCTAATAATACGTCAAATGTTACTTAATACACTTATTAATTTTGAACATGAAAAAACCTTCATATTACCATAGATATTTCATTAAAAGATGCACGGGGTAAATACTTGTTCAAGTATATAGAGAATGAGCGAAGAAAAGGATTGGCTAAACAATTGTTAAAACCCTAAATCCCTAAATCACACTTCAACTGCCATTATGGAACAAATAAAAAAAGGCACCCAAAATTAAATGAAGATTAACTTCAACATCCATTACAACAAGTGAAGATCATTCTCTAAAGGGCAATGGGTTGAGAAAGTCTCTGGATTTTCTCAAGTTTGCGCAGACTGATGATACTCCATCCGGTCTTAAATATAAGACCTAGTTGACTTTTTTAGAAAATCTTATAAAAAAGCAAAATAAGTTAATTATAAATTGATTTACCTAATTTTTTCCCTTAGACTAGTTTATTTTACCTATAAACTAATGTATAATATAAAAATATATCAAATATATCATGATTTAATAGCCTATTTCGCAACCTTAACCTCTCCAAAAAAAGTTAATTAGGTCTTATATTTAGGACCGGAGATAGTAGTATCTTAAACAAACTCTAAGTTCGATCAATTCAAACATTCCAATTCAGGCCAAATAAAGAATAAGGGAAAACCCATTTGTTGGTACCTATACTCCTTATTCAATTTTGATTTTGGCACCTTTGTTTTTAATCTTTCGATTAAACCGTTAATTTTGCTCAAGTACCACTATTGGCAGTTTGGCACAACTATCTTTGTCAATTAGCATGGATAGCAATGGTATTCTAGTTAAAATTAAGGGAAATTTGCACAGTAGTCCCTAGCAAGGGAAATTACTACTGCAAGATCCCAAAGGATTCCAAAATTATCATAAAGTCCCAAGGGACTTTGATGCAAGGCTTTCCATTTATTCAAAGACTCATTTGCCCCTCACTAAAAGCATCATTTGCTCTAATTTCATTTCAGCACAAGTTCTGATCAAAGAAATAACTTCACCTTCAACATTGATCATCTTCATTGATCGAGTACTTTGTCTTCCCCAACAGCATCGCCACTCACCATCTTCATTAACCATCCCCATTGCCGCCTCCATCATCATAACTGTGATTTTCTTCCCCGAAACCTGAATCTCAACATCTTCTCTTCTTCCAACCCAACTCCCCCATTACTTCTTTCGTTGTCGTGCAAATATCAGGTAAGGTTGGACCTCTATTAACATATTCTCTCTCTATCTAGCTTCAATTTGATTATTATATATTGGGCGATTTGGAGGTGAATGTGTTGAGTAAAAGTTAGGTTTTTTCTTTTAATTGCTTCTGTTCATAGAATTGTATTGTGATTTTCTGCAATTCTAAATTTTGAATGATGTTTACAGGTGTGATTAGAGAATGACCTTTCTTTTGGCTGAGTTGGTTTTAAAGTGGGTATTTCAAATTGTGGAATTGGATTCCACATAGGCTTCTCAAAGTTTGGAAATGGTCTTGAAATATGACCTTAAATATTTGAATACATATGAATATATTTGAGTTCATCAAAATGAAATTGACTTTGAAGTAAGCTTCTTTAGTTCTGGGCTGAATTAATACTTGTTTTGGCTACTTTGTGTTAAAGAAATGGATTTGCTGAAATTTGCCTCTTAACCATATGAATTGGCTTCTCTTCAAAACTAGGAATTGATGACTCCAATGAAAGTCTTTGAATATCTGGAGTGCTAGGTGGTGCTTGAATGAAATGTTTTTTGAATGTTACAGACATTGGTTGAGGGCACTTCTTGAGAAAGGGCTTTTTTATTAATTTGACATTGTCTTATCAATGCGATTTAATGAGACTGCATTTTTTAAGTTCCCTTTTCTTGCTTGCCTTCATTATCTGCAAGAAGAAGAAATTGATGAGAGCTATAATATTATGTGCTCCTTTCATGAATATTTGAATTTGGCATAAAGTTAACAAAGCTTATAATAGAACTTATATTAATGATTATCATACATTTACTTGATTTCAAATTTGGTTTTGATAACCTGAAAGTGATAATTAAGTTCATGTCTATGATTGTAAGATAGTAGAGTTTATGTTTCCCATATTTCTAATCTGAAAATTGAAATGATAACAATGGTAAAAGAATGTATTTTTCATATATCTATAATTGTTGGAACACATGGGAAATTGATTATTTTTTGTATCATTTTTGTTGGTGTACAACCTAGTGTATGTTGCAGAGCTGCATGCTATCTGCTCCACATAAAGCTCATGGAAGCTGGTTATGTGGAGAGGTCTATTCCATATTCCGATAAAGCAACTGCTAAAAAGTATTGTCTTAATCAAAGGTTACCTGATACACTCCTGTCTGACCAGCTCATCATCCACTCTCAAGAAATAAACCTTGTATTTCAGGGAATCACATAATAGATCACCTAAGTGTCAGCCCAATTTTCTCCTGGAAGATCAGTCATTACAAAAATATTTATGGGTAGAGGACCTTTCTGCAGTAAATTTTTTAATTTCTGTTTCAACTCTTGGAATGCAGCCTTACATTGATTCTTGAACTGACCATCCCACAATCACAATTGCACACAAAGAAATGGAGCTTTTGTGGTCGCATTTGACTGCTGCAAATTGAAAATCAAGATGTGGAGTGCATGAATTGTCTTGGCTGCAAATGTGGGATGGAAAGAAGCTAGATCATGAGAGTTATACCATGCCCAAGTACCTTTGGGAGGATCTTCAAGAATTGAAGAAGGGGTGTTTGTGATTGTCTGTTTTCATCTCAACAATGTATATTGTCATTAGGTCCTATCATTTTTGCAAGGGAATTACCACCAGAAGAGGAAGAAAACATAGACATGAATGTTTATATGTTTGGAGTAAAGAATCGCCAATGGGGAAGGGGTCATAATTTTGTATGAGTACTTTTCAAAGGGAAAGACCGGTTTTTTTCTGAACTAGTTTCTTGTAGTGATTGAAGTACCTGATGAAATCAATGTAATTTTGTTAATATTCCAATTGTTTATGAAACTTTTATTAATGAAATTAGTCAATCAAGGCAAGTGACAAGTGGACATGTAGGTAGTAACAAGTCACAAGACTTGCAGTAACAAGTGCCCCATTTGTTATTACTAATTGCACTTCACAAATGATGCATCTGATTTTTGGGCAATAAAAACTACAAAATATATGCATTAACAGGTCTTGCAAGTGTTAATCTAAACTAGGCATGATATATTGCTCACTTAATTTTTCGCCAGTGACAAGTAGATATGTAAGAAGTAACAAGTCTTCATACCTGCAGCTTGTTACTGACAAAAGATTAACTGAGTAATATATCATGCCCAATTTTGATTAGCATTTGAGGACCTGTTAGTGCATCTATTTTGTTTTTGTTATTAGTTTTATGACCACTTGTCATCGCCCAAAAATCAACTCTAAGGGAAATTGTCATTAACAAGTGCAACACTTGTTACTACAAGTACGATGACTTGTTTTTCCCTACATGCCCACTTGTCACTAGCCAAATATCATGCCCAATTTTGATTAACATTTGAGGGACCTATTAATGTCCAGTTAGCAATATAGATGAATTAACAAGTAGGGGACCTATTGTCCTGTTAATTCATATATATTGGTAACGGGCAATAACAAGTGGGGCACTTGTTACTGCAGGTGTGGTCACTTGTTAATTCAGATATGAGCACTTGTCACTAATGAAAATTAAGTGACCAAATATACTATACCCAGTTTAGATTAACATTTGGGGGCCTTCTAATTTCCTTAATGGCCACTTTTCACTGCCCAGAATTCAACTCATTGATTTGTAGAGGCAATTGGCAGTAACAAGTAAGGGACTTGTTACTATAGGTCTGGTGACTTGTTAATGCTTACATGTCCACTTGTAATTGACAAAAAATTAACATTTGAGGACCTATTAATGCATTTATTTTTAGTTATTACTGCCCAATAATCACCTCCATTACTTGTAATTTGTAAAAGGAAATTGGCAGTAACAAGTTTATTCAAAAGTAGATTATAGTGAAAGAAACCACTCCATATTTTGGAACATATCTGATGATATACATCACATACTCATTTCATTGACTAATTAATAATGACAACAAAACGTATACTCACAATCAACACAACAAAAAGTAACAAAAGGTTTCTTCTCAACGTGGCTTAATAGAAACCATTTACAAACATAATAGCCCTAAATGCCTATATCCTAATTCCTACTTCCTCTTTTGATGCTTACATCACAACAAAACCTTATTACAATGTACATTTTGAGGATGGTTAACAAGCCACCACAAACACCCTTCTTCAATTCCTGAAGATCTTCCAATGAGTACTTAGACATGGTATAACCTTCATTATCTTGCTCGTTTCCATCCCATATTTGGAGTCAAGACAGTACATGAACGCCCCATGAGTCCTTGCAAACAAAGTTACATCATGTCAACAAATCACTTGCACACACAATTAACAAAGCATTAAATATTTTCTTGGCTCCTTCTTACTTTTGCTACTCTTCACAAGAGTTTGTTATATTATTAATATTTTTTCAACTTAATTAAAACTACCTCATATCAACTTCACAGGAGTTTGCTACATTATTGATATCTTTTCATAACCAAGTCACAATAGAACTTAATACACAAGAAGACAAGGAGGAATCATCAGCAGGACATTCAAAATGAATTGTAAGATCAATCAAGGCTTCACTGAGAAAGCATCCACGAAGTGAATCCATGAGGTCCCCTGATGGACCAAGAAACTACTTAGATAGAATTGATGGCAAAAAGATATCCCCTGTGACATCAAATTGTAGCAGCAAGAGGATATCTGAACCCTCAACAACAGGCAAAAAGCAATGGAAAAAGATTGATTCATGTAAGGAAGAAGAGGTCATCAAAATTGAAGAAAGTTAAGTGTTGACTCTAACTTTTTTCTCTTGGTATTATTCATTTGTCAGCATGTTTTCCTTGTTTTCAACAATATTGATTGGTAGTTTTAACTTCAATCCACAGGCTTGCTTCAGGAGCTCAGGTTATAATCCAATCTAAACCATCTAACAACACAGCTTCAAGCAGCTCTTGAATTGAAGTGTCACGGTTAATAATCCAATCTAAATCATCTTAAAACACAGGCAAACTGCTTGTTTTCAGCTTTATTATGATTTTAATTATTAATTCACAAAATTTCATCATACAAATCAGCCTTTCAACTTAAAATTACTCCTAATAACGTTAATTATGCTTGTAGGTCGAAAATCACTCTTAGAACCTTGATGAGCAGTAACCCAAAATTAATTCTAGGAGAAGCCTAATCAAAAGAATTTCCATTCACAAAATCTCTTCAAGAAAGCTATAAATCAAAGTCCAAACTTGTGTTAACCAGATTAGAATCTTTTTAAATCCCCCACACCCAAATCAGACCCCACTCAGAATAACTCGAGTCATGGAAAATTGAGGTTAGAAACGATGAGAGAGAAGTCACCTGAGCTTGAATCTAGCTTTGTGTGCACCGTCGGAGCGCCGCTCTGCTGTGGGTTGACGTCTTCAAGAAAGCTCAAAGGGAAGTGATGAAGGAAGGGAAATCGAGAGAAAGGGAAGAAAGAAGAATAGTGATGGCGATGGACTTGATGATCGTGCTGGTGAATGAAGATGATGTGAGCGACTTTGGTGAAGACATATGACGATGAATGAGGAAGATGTAGATGGATTGTGGGCAGTGGCGGTGAAGATGGATTGGAGAGTTAGTGGTGAGTAGTGGTGAAGGAGTAATGTCTTTTAAGAGAGGGACAAAATGGTCAATAAACAAATGAAAAGTTTTGCAGTAAAGTCCCTTGGGACTTGATGATAATTTTGGAATGTTTTGGGACTTTGTAGTAGTAATTTCCCTTGCTAGGGACTACTATGCAAATTTCCCTATTCTAAAATATAAAAATTTTGATGTCATTAGAAAGTTCTAAAAAGATGAGATGTTACAATATAAACCTCGAAAGTACTGTAAATTATATTTGTTTGGGGAATGTGTAAGCTATATTATATTTGACTTTTACTGTCTAAAAAACTTATGTTGATTATTATATAGATGACACTTGCCATTGATAGTTAGTATTTTAATGGTAAATGACGAATATGATATACTTGTAGACTAGACATGATAATCTGTACACACTTCTATTAACCCTTTGACACAATTAAACTATAGTTGCACTGCTATATTTGTTGCACTCATGAATTAGTTTCTTACATATCCAAAAATAATATTATATCTATTTTTTAGTATCCATATTAAGTGTAACATAATTATCAATGACTATAATTGATTGCAGAAAAATGATGAATAACCATTATTTTTTGCAGAGAAGTTTCTTTTTTCTATTTTGAACTTTTTAATGAAATGGTCGATTTCATTAATTAGAAAAGATAAAAACATTATCATAGTGGCATTACCAAATAACAACTTACGATAGAATAGCCATTTGTACAAATCTTAGAGGCACCTATGAAGACTCACCAATCAAAAAGACAATTTGTAACCTCTATCAGATTGAGAGAAAAAGGATACAACAATTGACCCCCAGCGCTATGAGTGTAACCATGACAAGTACACAAGTTGAAGAAGTATGACGTTACGTTACCACCAGCTCCAAAGAGGACAAAAACTAGCATCACCCGAATAAGTACTGCTAGAATGTAATAGAACATGCCCCAAAACAACTATAACCCAAGTATTCTAAAATTGACACATGCAAATCTAAAAGGCATACAAAACTAAAAGACGCCGGCTATATCTTTTAGTAATTCCTATTCTCTCTAGACTCTAGCCCATATTATAAGACACCAAATATCTATTTGTTTTGGATTTGTTTACAAGGTACTTGGTAGTTTATAATGAGCATTAATTACAATTTTCCATGTATGCCCATATTTAAGGAGCGATGGGAGAGGTGATCATTAATATATATAATACTGGCATTTTTTTTCATAAATAATACCGGCATTCAATATAATTGATCTGGATAATATTGTAAATTACTTGATTTTTTAAGACATTTAATAATTTTAAGTTTGTGAGATTTTATAGTTAGTGCCTTAAAATAAGAACCCGAGAGAGTATTCTATGTCATTAATTCCACATCTCATAATAACTAATCTCACCATTATGCACCTACAACTAGTCAAAAGACAAAGGTAAGAGGATATCATTTCAATCCATTACCTGTCTTCCTCCTCATCTTTGTCTCCATGATGCCAAACCGGCATTGTCTTTTGACTATATATATATATATATATATATATATATATATATATATATATATATATATATATATATATATGACTTACATGATACAGACTCTCATAGGGAATAATTTAAAATATTTTGAGGTGTGCAAGTAATTATGCTAAATCGTATATTGTTTGAAACTTTTTGGAAGAGAAGATTGAATAGAATATTTTTTTTTGTAATGAAATATAGTCAAATTGGCTAGATTATATGATGATTTTATGGAATAGAGAATTGACGTTGATTTCAGAAGATATGAAATAATTAATAGTAGTCTTGGTAATTGCATTTTTAGATCTGTAAATTTAGTTATCTTATAGATTAAGAATTTTAGGATATGACCACTGGTTCAAGAGTTTATATGAAGGTAGAGATGATGATTGTAGATGATCAAGGTTATTTAGGTTCAAAATTATAGTTATTCAAAAATAGTATGACTATCAATATGGTAAGATGTTAGGATCAATGGAAGGATATGAATTGCTATCAAGAGTTAAAAAAAAACAGAGAGAGAGAGTTTCTCATAATTTCGAGGACGAAATTATTTAAGGGGGAGAGAATTGTAACACCCCGAATTTTATTTCATAATATTTCGAGGACGAAATATGTCTGATCTTATGTATATAGGACACACACTACAAGCATTACTATTGGTCGAACATAATTATGTCGTGTAATCTTTGTAACCAACCCCATGATAGTTAGCTTTGTCTGCGAGGAGGGAGCTGACGACTCAGAGGTGGTGGAGGAGGAGGGGGTCGTCGGCTCAGTGGCGGTAGCAGAGGAGGGAGCTGGTAGCATGGTAGTAGAGGGAGGAGTGATTGACGTGGACGTGGTGGCAGAGTGAGAGATAAGCAGCGACTGTAGCAGAAGGGTTGTGGCCATGGACGAAATGTGGAATCAAAAGACTCATAGTAAAATGAAGGATCTCACCCTTATAATGAAGAGGGATCTCACCCTTGTGGTGAGGAGGGGTCTCGCCCTTGTATGAAAAAGAAAGAAATCCCGCCTAAAACCTAGCAAAACTCTCAATCATGAAATTACTGAATTGAATGACATTTGTGTGATTTGGTTGAAACTATCACTACTAGAAAATAGGCTTTTCACGACCATATTAAACGACTAAAAAGCCAATGTTGGTCGTTAAAAAAAAACGCGGTGGCATAGCATGTAAATAACTGTCCAGGCGGAGACTTTTCACGACCATATTTAATAATGTGGTAATAATGTGGTCGTGGAAAGGCACCTTCCACGACCACACTTGTATAAGTGTGGTCGTGAAAGGTGCCTAGCCTTCCCTTACTCATTTGATTTTTTCTGGTGATTGTTCGTTGCTTAAGGAGAGGTGTGAAAAGGAGAAAGGACCTGATTGGCCCCTCATTTCTCATATCCCTAATATCTCCATGCGGGAGCCATTACAAGGTTAAGATGAACACACACAACTCTCTGAAAGGTACTTCCTTGATTAATAATTTCCCTCCTATATGTTCATAAAACATGTCGACTTTAAAGAGGTTATATATATTAAATCTACCATGATTTCGTAGTTATAAATCACAAACCTTATATTTTGTCACTCTATTAGACTTGATTTTTATTGCCGTCAATTTTAAATTAATGAGATCTTTTTTTGGCCAAAGAAATCAAATCTTTTACTTCTTCACATTGTTGATAAAATGATTATATTTTTATATTTACTTAGTTTCGTGTATTTTTTAGTTGTATTGTGTATTTTTCTCTCTCGTTGACAAGTAATTTTACATGCATTCTGCAAAGTTCATTTTTTATATCTGAAGAAAGGGACAAAATGTCTATTTGTATCTTATTTGCTCTCTTTAAGCTACATGTCAACTCATATCATTCCTCTCTTTGCAAGCTGTAGCATTTGAAAGAAAGGGGAATTTCTGGATTCTACTTCAAGGCAAACGATGAAGCTTCTCGATTGAAGGATTCAATACCAACGACAAGAATGGTTCATGCACTTAATCTGAGTTGATTTTAAGTGCTTGCATTTCTCTTTATTGATCTACTATTTAGGAGGAGTCTGTGGTTAGCAGAAAGACTTTGTTTTTCAATGTTGTCTCTGTCTTGTGAAGTGTCATGTTAAAAAATTTGTTAATAGCATTATGGATGAGAACCATGCTATCATCACCTTCTTTCTTTATCTTTTGCTAATCACTGGATTTTTTTTTCATGCTATATATGTTGTCAACAATAGGTTGTAAAAGAGAAAAAGCTAAACCCAAAATCATCTCTAAAAACGAAACCTTTTCAACAACTTCACAACTAAAACTAAAACTCAAACTTCATTTAAATGGGTGTGAGATTCCTTATATAATTTCAGTTTATTAAAACCCTTCCCAAACCTCACTTGAATCGGCCAAAGAGAGAAGAAGAGAGGAAAAGAAACTCACCTAAGACTAACCTAACCTCTGTGTGTGTGTCCTTGTCGTCCCTAGTGACTGTAAGATGCCATAGATAGCTAGGAGAGAAAGAAAGGAGATGGTGAGGATGAAGTATGGGTTTGGGGAAAGCTAATAATCTGAATTGATTCCTTCCCCCAACTCACTCAATCGGCCAAGAGGAGAAGAAAATGAAGAAGCTCGCCTTGAACTTCTCCGTCGCTAGTGATGGGCCACCGAGGAAGGATTTGAAGAAGAAAGAAGGGAGGGTAATGGAGAGATTAATAAAACTATTTAGTGTGTAGGAGTGGAAGAGAAAGAGATAGTGGTGAGAGAAAGAGTGATGGTGAGCTTGTCAAGAGTGAAAGAATGAATGTGGAAGAAGAGGGAGGGTGTCGCTGATGAGAAATGAAAGGGTGGTGAGGATATAGGGTTCATTTTAGATGATATAGGGTTCCACTGGATACATTTCAGCTCCCACGGTGAATTTTGGAATTGACGTGTCATTTACTGATGGTGGGGCCCACGTCTGAAAGGTTACATTTACCCCCCATTTTAGTTTACAGTGTATGGTTTTGCCCCTTAAATTTACTAGAGTCTCAAGTGCTTTCTTTTTAATTTACAATGACTAATTTTACACCTTTGCCCTTCTCCAAAATTACCCCCACCCTACTTTTAATTATTTACTAGTAATTCCCTATACGATACACACATGAAAAGTAATTATTAAAAAGATATTATTTGAAATTATTCGTTGTTTGTTTGTTCATTGAATGTTTACTAACTTAATAGACAATTATAACAAATTATTGTATTAATAATAATCAGAATCTATTTATTTTATTTTAGAGAGAATTAAAATCTATTAATATAAGAATTTTGAATTTTTTTTTATAACAGAGTTTTGAATTGTTTTTTTAATTTTAAATAATTAAGTAATCATATGTTATTCATGCCGTAACAAGTGGTAGAAGAAACGTTGCTAACACACGCACATTATGCTCACCATCACTCTCATTTGAGACACCAAATTGTGGAAGAAGAGGGAGGGTGTCGCTTATAAAAGTGTGGACGTGATAGCCTCTTAGGAGGCACCAAATTTGGTGCCTCCTAAGAGGCTATCACGTCCATACTTATCAAAGTGTGGTCGTGATAGGTTCTATCTATCACGACCACACAAATGTGGTCGTGAAAAACACACTTTTTTACGACGCGGGATTCCACGACCACCTGTTTCTGGTCGTGAAAAGCCCAATATTGTGGTCGTGAAAAACCTTATTTCCAGTAGTGTATACTTTTTGGGATGAGAAAGTTTGAGACTGAGTCGTAAATACAATCCCCTTATATTAATATCTCAAACCTCAATATAAATACTTTAAAGTTGATCATAGCATTTTTCAAGTTCACGTAGTCAACAACTTACAATTATAACAATGTTCATTAAGATTTCATATTTCTCTATCCATTCAATTAATTTTGTTGCGCTCTTGTTCATTCCGTAACACTAATGTTTACAAGTTCAACTCAAATTTTTGCTTGTGGGGTGGTGGGAAAATTAAGGTGCACTGAAATATTTGCTCATGTTTGAGTTTGCTCATTAAGTTCTTTTTTTTATTTGTTCTCTTTATTTCTGTTACTTGCTGGGTGGTTTATTGTACTGAATGTGAAGCAGGGTTATTGTTGGTTTGATTGAAAAGAATGAATTCAAGTGAAAAGGAGTCGTTTTATATCGATGATGGTATGTTTTGTGACATTGAATTTCGGGATTTTTGTAAACAATGATGTACTGGTATGTTGGTGTATTAATAAGTTGGAACTGATGTTTTGTTTGATAATAATTATTGCATTGTTGGGCTTAGTTGGAAATGACATGTTTTTGGTTTCAACATGGCTATCCTGCAATTGTATGATGATGTTTTAGATTTGCTGAGAAATCAGATAGTCTAAGGATGAATTTGGCAGTGAATTGGGTGTTTAGTAGTGGTTTAAGACTTGATTTTATATTTATGTTAAAATATTAGATGGATTTGTTAATGTTATGATTTCCTGCTCTACGTTCAATGACTTCACTTGCGTCAAAATTCCTGAAAATGTTTAAGAGATGCTTTTGCTTACTTTCACATAATCATGCAGCTTATTGATCTGTTTTCCTATTGGGGTGTAAATTTAAATAAGATGGAGTTGTTTTCATGACTTTCACATAAGCCGTTTGAAGATAGTACTATTTAATTGTTTCAACCCTCATCAACTTTCTATGGAATTTAGTTAGCATTTCATTGTCCGAATTTTAGTGGCTAATATTGTCATCATTGTTTTAATCGTAAATTATATTTTGACTTTTAAGAATATCTTATCCATTTTCTCATTTTCAAATTTGTTCGTCCAGCATAATACTTTTAACAAAAATGGAAATAGGTTCCAATTACCTTACATTCAATTCTTTCTAGTTGCCCATTTAATTTTTCGAAAATTTTAATTCATCACTTTCAGTTGACTCCATGCAAAAACTATTCCCCATATTACGATATTATACCTCAGTAGGTGTATTATGTCCAAAGTTAATTAATCAAAATAAAATGTAAGAGGCTATAGTTATTCCTAATGAACAGTTACTAAAACAAACTACACACTAATACAAAATTAATTTAACAACAACTACATGTAAGATAATATTATGTTAAGCATATTATTTTCATTATAAAATTTCATTCAACTTATAATTTCCGGATACAGTTTATTATTAATATTTTCTTTCATTTTTAAAGACAAGAAGTCTATATCAATCACTAATGAAATTACTTCCAATTATCTATCAGCAAAACTCCTGGAGTCTTACCAAATAGGTTCGTTTTTTAATGTCTGATGATCTAATAATCACCCTAAGATTTTGGGAAAATATATGTTAGATGTATGTTTTGATATACTTCATCCACCCTAAATATAAAATCTCACTTTGTCTTTTTAGAAAAAAGTTAAAGCTGTAAAATTGGTCACTATAATATTGTTGCCCACATAGATAAGGTTGTCCCCTCTCCCAATAAGAGCACTTCCTAGGATTTGAACACGCGTTCTCATCCTTACGGAGGTTGTAGCCCACTTACCAGCTCAACCAACTACCCATTGGTGGGACGGTGCTGCTTTAATTGGTAGGTTGTGTAGTGTTTTATTCTGAGGAAAAAAATGGAAAAAACTTAATTTGATTTTGAGTTAAAGCAAAATGGATCTCAATCAATGGATATATTCTCCCCAGTCACCATAACCGAAGAAGAAAGAGATGGCCGTTGAGTGTGGTGGGATTTTATTGAGTGTGGTGGGATTTTATTGAGGGTGGTGGTGTGTATTTTTGTTTGGCGTGGCGTTGCTGAATGGAGGAGAGAGAGAGAAAAAAGGGAATGAGGACGGGAGGAGAGAGCATGTGCTCGCGCGAATGAAGGAGAATGAGGAGAAAAGAGAGGAAAGAGGGAAGGAAGATGTGAAACAAACTGACTAACAGTGTTAAATATTAAGATCCACGTGGCATGAAATAATTGGTGTACTGGATGTACTGAGTTAATGTAACTTTACTTGTTTCTTGCAAGAATAATCACTTTTAACTAAATTTAATCTTTATCTGCCAGTGTTCATATTCTTTCCGGTCAATAATTCAGTGCTATCAATTTAGTGTGCTTTCCTGCCATTTGAAATTACCTTAGAAAAATCATTTTTAAAAAACTAAATAAGTAATATAAATTAATTACTATGTCTAGCAAAAAAAAATCTTTTGTTTTTTAGATAATTATTACTACTTTATCTTATATGCTTGTGAGGAATAACAATTAAGATGGTTGATTTGGGGAGATTGAAGTAGATAAATAATTATTTTAAAATATTCATACCAATACTATTTTTGAAAATAATTTCTCTAGCTCATAATAAATTCCCTATGATTCAAACCATTCCCCCTGTTCTTAATCATAGAGCTCATACGGCCCGGGGAGATTTGTTGGTTCCCAAATATAAAATTTCATTTTGTTTTTTCTTGCATTCTCCTTAAATTGTCTCTATCAATACTAATTAATAATAATAAGAGATGGGGTAGGAATAAAGAAATTTAATTAAAATATGGACCTTACTTAGGTCAAGTTACTTTCTCCAGGTTCTCAAGTTCTTTTAATATTTGAGTGACATGTGTCCTTTTATAACAATTATCCATTCAATCTAATGACACATATTGAAAGAATTTGAGAACTTGAAGAAATGAACTTGATGTAAGTTTTTCCCTTAAAATATTTTGGTATGTCATATAATTTTAATTAACTTGACCAAGATTATAAATATAATCAAATTATGCAAATATATCACATATTTATTAGTGGATGGACCAATTGTTACTTGACTCCTGGTCATTAGGTAACTTATGCAATAATCAAATTGATTGTCATTTGTGTGTGTGTGTGATTAATTAATAACTTATTTTATTTCTTAATTTTTCTAAATCAAGTCAACTAATGAATTAAAGACCATAAATAATAGATTGAACTAAAACTAAGTAGTACTCCCTCAAGTCTAAAATATAGGACCTATTTAGTAGATAGTTTTGGTACTAAGGGCCCGTTTGGTTCAAAAACATTGCACACATGCAATGCAATGGTTCAAAAACATTACAAGTAGATAAGACATGTGGTTTTCACAAAAAACAAAAGATAATACATATGGTAACAAACCATTACCAAAACTTCACAAATTTTACTTCTCACACACTAATGCATATGTTAACAAACCATTACCAAAACTTTACTCCAAGATTAAAGAAACTAGTACAGAACCCGGGATTAATGAATGTATCAAACTATCAATGATAACATATGAACATGACAACTCTTTTATGATCCTTTTGACATGAACTTGAACTTGAAAAATGACACCTATAAAATAAGAGTTTTGATTGTGGATGGTCCTTTTGACATGAACTTGAAAAATGTTATGATCAATTTGGAAATTTTATGATAGACAGCTCTGTCAGGGTTTTAGGAGAGACTCCATTTCTTCCTCACCATCCACAAGGGTGATATCCCTCCTTACCACAAGGGTGAGATCCCTCCTTGATATAAGGGTGAGATTCTTCATTTCACCATGAGCCTTTTGGTCCCACCCTTTGTCCATGGCCACAACGCCTTCTGATATCGCCATCGTCGTGGAGCTGCTTATCTCTCACTCTATCACCACATCAATCACCATGTACATTTTAATCCCACCCTTCGTCTATGGCCACAACGCTTTCAACCCCTTCTACTACCGTCATCGCCACGGAGCTGCTTATCTCTCACTCTATCACCATGTCAATCACTCTATCACCATGTCAATCACCATGAGCCTTTTAATCCCACCATTCGTCCATGGCCACAACACATTCAACCCCTTCTGCTATCGCCATAGCCGCGGAGCTGCTTATCTCTCACTCTATCACCATGTCAATCACTCCTCCCTCTACGACCGTGCTACCAACTCCCTCCTCTGCCGCCGTCGCTGAGCCTCCAACCCTCTCCTCCGCCACCACCTCTAAGTCATTAGCTCCCTCCTCGCACACAAACTAATAATAAGACTACTTCCATAAGTGTATAGATATATCTTTTCATGAACCACACAAACTAATTTGTTTATAACCTGAAATGTAAAACAACTAAATGTTGAATGTCTGCGCAACGTGCAGGGTCTATACTTTTCATTTGGTATAGAAAATGAAGTGTTCACTCCATAGTTTTGTTAATGAACACAAGAAACATAATAAAAATATGATTTATTAATGAACACAAGAAAAGGTACAATGTCGATAAACAAAACTAATGAACAAAGAAAAGTTACAATGCTCAACAAAAAAGCTCATAGAAAAAGAAAAGCTACATAAATTAAAATTAAATTATCAATCATTTGCAGTAGTTGGAGTTAATAAGCTTATTAAAGTCCTTCATTGCCTCCATATTATCGTTGAAACCGCAAGTATCTTTAAGTTGATCTAACATTTGGCGAGCCAGCTCCCGTGCTAATTTTATCATTTCCCTTTCTTTTTCTTTTTCTTTTTCTCTTTTGATTTCTCTCCAATTTGACAAAATAATCTTTATTCGTTCATGTTCATCCATTTCTTCTTCTACGAACTGATATTTGTATTTCTTTCACAGATAAGGAGTCAAACTCTAAAGTGAGAATTTAAGAGTGCTTAAATGATTAAAGCTATACACACACATATATACAGGGGAAATGTGAAAAAAAATGAAAGTATACATTTGAATTTGAATTATTTTAATGAAGGGCAGGGGAGTCATTTAAATGAGTGATTTTTTTTTGATCAAGAACTTAAATGAGTGATAAATAAAAATAATTATTTTGTTTTTGATCGGAATAAAAATAATTATTTTTTATGACAAAAAAAAGTAAATAATTATTTTTAAGTAAACTATTCTCTCTACATTACATTAATTTAATTCTTTAACAATAGAAACATTATAACAAAAAAGAATAAAAAAAATATAGATCGAATTTAAGAATCATTGTCTTGCACAGTTCATTGAATCAATTCACTGTTTCCGATTCTCCATTCAGCTACTACACATGCGACTTCTACAATCAACCCACAAAAAATCCAATCTCAATCTCAAAGATCCCATTTTAATAATTGAAAGCCTTCTCTTTTAGCAGCCTCTTCATCCTCTTAAATCTTCAAAAGTGTCGCCTTTTCATATGGTACACTCACTCACTCCTACTAATTTTTCTCACTCTTCTTCTTATTCAAATGGGCATTTCTCAAAATTTTTGCTTGTGGGGTGGTGGGAAAATTAAGCTACACTGAAATATTTGCTCATGTTTGAGTTTGCTCATAAAGTTCTTTTTTTTTTATTTGTTCTCTTTTTTTCTGTTACCTTCTGGGAGGTTATTGTTGGTTTGATTGAAAATGTTGAATTGAAGTGAAAAGGGGTCGTTTTATATCGATGATGGTTTGTTTTGTGACATTGAATTTTGGGATTTTTGTAGACAATGCGTATGTTGGTGTATCAATAAGATGGAACTGATGTTTTGTTTGATAATGATTATTGCATTGTTGTGCTTAGTAGGAATTGACATATTTTCTGTTTCAACATGACTATCCTGCAATGGTATGGTGATGTTTTAAGTTGGGATTTGCTGAGAAATCAAATTGGTTAAGGATGAATTTGGTAGTGAATTGGGTGTTAAGTGGTTTAAGACTTGATTTTGTATTTCTGTTTACATATTAGATGGATTTATTAATGTTATTATTTCTTGCTCTATGTTCAATGACTTCATTTGTGTCAAAATTCCTGAAAATGTTTAAGGGATATGCTTTTGGTTTCTTTAACGTAATCATGCAGCATGGTGATCTGTTTTCATATTGGGGTATAAATAAGATGGAGCTGTTTTCATGACTTGGGATTCTTTTGTTGTTGCTTTTGTATTGATATAGGTAAAAAACTTGGATGAAAGCATTTGTTTTGCTGCCTCCTGCAGTTATGCTGTTTGCTATTAGCTGATTTGAAGTTTAGTTTTTCTTTTATGGTGATGCCGATGTTAATTAATTGGTTGATGAGCTATACCAGTCAATTTAAAATTTTTTATAGCTATCTATTGATAAATGGTACTTTGGTACATCATTGGATACTGCACAATTAGAAGATTGAATGGCGTAACACTGATCCTTTCAAATTCTGCTTGAGTTCTCTTTTCTCATATAAGCATTTCTTGCTGATGCAGATAGACATGATTTCACCATAGCTCTGAGGAACCTTGATTTAGCAAAGTAAGCTCTCCTTCTTTTGGAGGGGAAGACAAAAACAAGCATGCACAACGCATATTTTAGCTCCACAGTATATGCTATTAGGAGTAACCGCTCCTTCTCTTTATCCTTCAATGATCACTCAAATTCAATATATGAAAGGTTTGACAGAGTCCCATCATGCCACAGATCATGTAGTGGTTGTTGTGATTGCTGTGCACTGTCAACCTATAGATTGCCCTTGAACCCTAGTCTTTTATTTGGGTTGAGACAATCCACTTTACTTCAAGTGTCAGGAGGACATAGAAGGTTGATTTTGGGTGGTAGAGACCCATACCTCTCCCAGCTAGCAGCATACGGTCTCAATAGAAATTGCTATGAGCTTGGTTGCTCATTCAGTGAGAGAAGTGTTCCTAAAAGAAGTAAGAGGAGAATAAATCAAAGGTGTTTTTGCATAGTTTCAGAGGAAGAGAGTGAAACTAGCCATTCTTTTACTTCTGATGATGCTGAATCAGTTATCAGCTTATTGAGTGAGGAGGCGAATGAAAATGTTACTCATGTTAGAGCAAAGAATGTTTCTTCATTTAAGAACTTGGATCTGGAGAAGAGGGAAAATGGGAGCAGACGTAGAAATCTGAATTTAGGTAAGAAAGAATTAAAGAATGAAAATCTGAAGCACCTGGAGACCTTTACAGGAGACTTGAGGGGTGAGGTCAAAAAACTCAATGAAGAAAAAAATCCTGTTGCAAAAGGTGAACCCCATGGAAAAAGAAGGGACGTTTCTAGTTGCTCATCTTATCACTCCCTTTCATCTTTAGGAGACATTGGTAGTGACCTGGATGTTGAAGATAGGCATGGGAGATTTGTAGAAGAATTATCAGAAGAGGAGGACAAAGCTAGTCATATTGAGGAACAGAAGAAGGAAGAATTCAACAGGCTAAGAAATGACTCAGAGAAGCTGGAGGAAATTTCAAAACAGAAAAGAACTGCATTTCATGCTGATATTGATTGCGGCTTAAGAAAGAAGTCTGAGAAGAAGCTGACTGAGGTATATACAGAAGAAAAGTTTGGGAAAGAACCCCCAGATATGAATCCTACATTGTCTAGGAGGCATGAATCTGGTCATGGAAAGTCCTCCATATCCCACAAGCAATTTGAATGTGAGGATGACACTTCATCTGTGATTAGACATTCGCATCAGAAAGCTGAAAATCCTTCAAAATTGCAAAACACATTTGGTGGCAGGGAAGGGAACCTAGAGAGATCAGGAAGACTGTTACAGGAGAAAAATGATGAACAAAGCATTTATGTTGGCTCTAGCACGAGAAGGGATGTGTTGAGTAAGAATTACCAGAAAAACATTGAAAAGTCAAAAATTGAAAATTCAGAAAGTATGTCTAATACTAGGATGAAGAGACTTGAAGGGGACAAAACTTCAGTTCGAGGTTCAGTTGGAAATATGGAGGAGCATCACTACCAAAGAGGAGACAAGGTAACTACACAAATTGAAGGGAGAAGAAAATTTCAACTATCTGAATTATCACAAGTCCAGGAGACTAATGTTGAAACTGCATCCACAGTGAAATCTAGTAATATAATAAAGAACCAGGGAGACCATTTAAACTTGCATTCAGATGTAAAAGGCCTACGATCGGGAACAGATATTAGGACACCTCAAAGTAGGAAGCAATCTGAACTTGGCTCTGATGTAAAAGGTCATGCTAGCGATGAAAAGGTAGTTTCAAGAACTCAAAGAGTTTCTGGTAAGGTAAGATTGATCAAAGATAGTAACTTGACATCAGTTGACACAAGAGAAGGTTATTGCCAAACTGATGAAAGAATTACACAGTTCTCATCAAGCAGTGAGGCCCAGCTACCTATAAACCAATCAATCTCAGGTGAAATCATCACAAAAGAGGGTCAGAGCTCTCGAGAATCATTGCATTTTGTCTCTGAGGGCAAAAAGCAATATGTTATATTGTATGAAGGTGATAAAAGTAGATCAGACACTATGTTCATTCCTTCTTCATCTAAATTGATGAGAAGAGGCTCTGCCAGTGATGAACCAACCTCCGGAACTTTAATCCCAGAGGTCCGCTCCAATACTTCAGAAGGTGGCTCATCTTCTTTGTATACCAATTCAGAAGGAAGAAGTTCAGCTTTGCAATATGAACTTTCTACAGATGGAAGTAATCAGGTCTACAGTGACCCTTTGAATATTTTAGCCCCTGAGGATGCTCTGGCTTCAGCTGGCCGCTTAGAGATATCATCCAAACAGTTTGTGGATGAGTTTGTTCAGAAGGCCAGGCATGAAGTCACAGCTGAAACTCAAGAAACAGAAATCACTGGAGCCAAATTGTCCGCTGAGAATGAGAAGAATCGGATTCATAGTGCAAGTCAACAGACTACCCAAAAAGTCTCTATGTCAAGGGGGCGTGAGTCAAGTCGTTCATCTGGTTTCTCTGGGGCAAAAGGACCTTCTGACGAGATGTGGGATGAATCAGAATCATCTATAAAGCAAAGTCCACCAGCGGAAGAAGCAGAGGCTAGTCTTGTAACAGAGAACTCAATCGTCAAGAGAACAGGCAGGACCCTATGGGGGATCATTGCTGATGTTGTTAGACTACGATGGCGTTCACATGCCGATGCCTCCACTTCAGGTGCAAGATCAGGTGAAAGGAACTCACCGAACAAGTCAGACAGTGACACATGGTTTTCTGGCCAGGAGCGTGAAGAAACCAGTAAAAGTAAAGTAATAGAGGGAAGAACTGGCATGCTATCAGAAGCTACAACTTCTGACCAACTGCAACCTCAAAAATCTTATACACAAAGTGAGGGAGATGTGTCTGACACTATGAAATTGGCGGACAAAGGAGAACATCTTGAGGTTGGTACATCATCTCCTAATGAATTGGGAAGTTCAACATCGATAGGCATCTCCTTTTCTTCTGGAGAGGAAACCTCTAGTTGGGCTGAATATGGTAAAGATTTGCAAGTCGGTAGGTCTGGTATGGGAACCACAGAATCACCAATTTCTTTACCTGCTAGGCCTCCTATTGCAGAAGAAATTGTTAATACTGCTAGAGCTGAGTCACTGGAACCTATGGAGGATCCAAATGCTCCAAAGAATACTGAAATATCTGTCACCGGGAAAAATGGTGCAGAGCTAAAGCAAAGGAAGCTTCAACGGAACAAGCAAGTCATTAGGGACAGGTTTGATGAGTGGGAAGAAGCATATAAACTTGAATTTGAGCAACGTAAGATGGATGAAATATTTATGAGGGAAGCACTCCTGGAAGCCAAGAAAGCTGCTGATACATGGGAGGTGCCTGTTGGTGCTGTACTTGTGCAGGATGGAAAGATCATTGCCCGGGGATGCAACTTGTATGTATTATGAACTTTACTTATTGTTTGTAATTGCCTTATCATTGTTACTTAAACCAATATATTTGTTTTAGGGTGGAAGAGTTGCGAGACTCTACAGCCCATGCTGAGATGATTTGTATACGAGAAGCTTCAAATTTTCTGCGGACATGGAGACTTGCAGTAAGTTTTCGTTGCCAAAACAAAATAGATGTCTCATAAAAAAATTGATGATATCATATTTTTCTGATCTATTATTTTAAATCTTAGATGCTAGCTTAAGCTGTGATGATATCCGTGCACAAAAATCTTAAATGCCCCAAAATGGATTAATTCTACCATCCCTTTATGAGTAATATAAGTAAAGTTATCATAATTTAGACTGCGGATGCCTATTTTCTGCTAGTAACCAAAATGTTACTTAACACATTATTACTGTGCCGAATAGGTTTGCTGTAGGAACACAACTGATTGTAACAATAGAAAAGTAATGATGTATTTTACTGATTTTGTAGATTTTATTGAAGTCTATTTATATATCTACAGTGGAGGATTATCGAAGGAATATAGCCTGGGAACATTTAATAATTAGCAAAATTATTTATGTCTAAATCATAATTCTTGAATTTAGCATTAAGATTTGATTAGCATATTTTAATAGGCTAAATTCTATTTCACCCCCAGAGCTCAATATTTATTACAGAAATAATTCATGAACTTAGGGCTATGAGATCCCAGTTAAAATTAATGATAAGGCATATTATGTTGAATGTGAAGGCAGTGTCTCGCTTTGACCGATGTTTGTACTTGCAAAAGCTTCCTTTCTTGTTAGTAAATATTAACCTAGATTAAAGTTTATATTTTAGTATAAAGTTTAAGTGAGGCGTAAGGTTACATTGTGTGGTTTATGTACTAATTTTGTAATTAGGCTATTCAGAGGGTTAACTTTTTCATGCTGAATGCAACGGCAAAATTGAAGTTTCCCAAAGGACAAGATAGCCTTCTGGTTCATCTGAAGGAATTGATGATGTGAACTATTTCCTGTACTGTATGCATTCTGCACAGTAATACATGTTTAACTTCTTTAAGGACACAATTCATCCTCTTGCAGGGAACCACACTTTATGTCACACTTGAGCCTTGTCCAATGTGTGCTGGTGCCATTCTTCAGGCAAGAATAAATACTCTGGTATGGGGAGCTCCAAATAAGCTTCTTGGCGCTGATGGTAGCTGGGTTAGGTATGCTAAGCACGGACTTCTATTTTTTATTCTTCATGTGGTCGCACAAGAGTTTATGGTTCGTCTGTACTTACACCACGCTTCACTATTACAACATCACAAATACAATTCAGTCCCTTTTACGCTTGTCTGATTTCTTATTATGCATTGTTATAATGATTATACCTATAAAGATTGCTATGGTTTCAAGTAAACTACATACATTCACCTTTTTTGGGTTGAAGAACCCCTCATATATACGTGATTGATGATAAAACTGTATCAAACACAACAGTTTCATCTAAAAAATATGCTCATGGGTGTGCATTCTGAGTATACACCAAATGTCTTTATACTCTTGAACCTGCCTGCTTATGTTTACTCTATTGACACAACCAGAGAACCCAGCTTGGCCATTTTTTTGTCTTGCTCTCTCATCATCCTTGGCTAAATTGATTATGCACTGAATAGATTGTTTTAGCTTTCAATTACATTGTATCCACTATCTTATTTTCGGTGTTCGGATGTTGATTCCCTTACTCATTAAAAAGTTTCTTGAAGAGGCCAATTGAACATGATAGTTTTAGCTAAAAGGACATGTTGTATAGATGATTTTTCTAGATACAAACCCGTTGTAAAAAATACTTCGTCCTTGTAGCGTTCCTGTCAAGTTTCTCTTTTATCAGATTTATTTCATGTTGTATAACATAAGATATACTTTAAATGAAATTGAAGTATGGTTTAAGCATCAAAAGTACCATATTTTCACTGGTGGGTCATGCCATTGATGTGGAACTCTTTACTTCTTTGCAGACTTTTTCCTGATGGAGGAGAAGGATCAGAAACAAAAGAAAAACCAGCTGCCCCAGTTCATCCTTTCCATCCAAAAATGAATATAAGAAGGGGAGTGTTGGCCTCAGAATGTGCAGAAGTTATGCAGCAATTCTTTCAGTTGAGAAGGAAAACTAAGAAAGAACCATCACAACCTCAACCCACCCAAACTTCTCACCACCACCATCCATCCAAACTTCTCCACAAAATGCATGATATTTTCCACTTGATGTTTTGTTTGTAAGATCAGACATGCATTAATATATACACACTCCTTCCTATTCCATTTTGGAATCTCAATAAACTGGTCAAGAAAAAATTAGGGGGGTCTGATAAATTTTGATGGGTGTAGGTGTAATTTTAACAAAGATTTCGTCGAAAGCTCATACTACCATAATTAAGTTTTGATGAGAGTACATGTCGCAATAATCTCTTAAAACATACTCCCTCCGGTCCTAAATATAGAACCTAGATGGCTTTTTTGAAAAATCCTAAAAAAAGCAAAAAATAAGTTAATTATAAATTGATTTACCTAATTTTTCTCTTAAACTAGTTTATTTTACCTATAAGCTAATGGATAATCTAAAAAGATATCAAATATGCCATTATTTAATAACCTATTTCGCAACCTTAATCTTTCCAAAAAAAGGTTATCTAGGTCTTATATTTAGGACCGGAGGTAGTAGTAATGTTAGCAATTTCATTAAATGTCTATTTATTTAATGTGGGGTGCTACTTTTTCTCTCTCTAAAGTACTTCATTTTAAATGATTATTGCTTAGTTTGCACTTTGCACTTATCAAAGCCTAATTATGCTAGTCTCATGAGGAAAGTTCATTACCAAAATTGTGCATTAACCCAATTCTTATTGATGAGGAAGACCTCATAAATGGTTCACAGGAAAATTTTAGGAAGTGAGTCTTTTCAGCATTCTTTTTCCTAGTATCCCCCTCAAGCCAATCTGAACCATTAATTGCATTAAAAAAACTTTTTATCTTTTATTAAAGTGGATATCCTCAGCGAGATGCAATTTTTTTAAGTTATGTGAGGTGTCTTTTTTTTACCATTTGAATTGATTGAATAGACGAAATGAATGCTTATAAAGGATTGAGGGATATCAGATATGCTTTTAAGATTAACTGAACCCAAAATTTCATCGATGAAAAAGACCTGATAAGTTTTTATGCAAAGAAACTTCATCTAAATTTTGGCCACAATGAATATCTTTACTTTTATTTAATTCATTATCATCAATAAAATTTAAAAGAAAAATTAATGGGGCCTTTTCCTTTATTTTCCTGTTGTTGAAACATGAAAGATGATTGCAGTCACATTAGTGTGTTGTAACTTCAAAGATTTTGTTTGAAGATGATTCTGGAACTGTGTAGAAATGTTTTAGGAGTTGATGGTACTTTGCAGTCACAATAGTGTCTTAAAACTTCAGAAATTAACGGAATGATGAAGACAGTGTACTGACAGATAGGTCAAATGTAGAAAATGGTTGGTAAGATGGTGTTTTCAATAAATATAGCCTTCTTAGGTTCCAATTTTCTTTTGTCATCCTGCCTTCACTTTTTTCTTCTCTCTTCAATTAAACTCAACATTTAACCTTCTTCACAACAACATAATCAAAATTATGGTTGCGTAAAACACAAAGGAGCATGAAAAACATTTAACCACAGGTCACCAGAAACATGAGCGGTTAGGTGTGTCTACCAATTGTGGCACTTAATGGTTTAATATCATTTCACACACACAACAAGGATAATAATTTTTTGTACAATACTTTGATCAGTTTGATGCATTTTATTCTTTTTGCATATAACTGAAGTATTAAAAATACTGATGTTGCATGCTTTAAAAAAGTGAAGTAAATAAATAAAATTGTTCAAACTACAAACTCATTTATATTCAATCCTTGAAGTTTACCAACAAGGTGCACAGGAAGAATGTCAATGTCCTAAAAGCTTGGAATAATTATAGTTAGCTTAGCTTCCTGATAATTTTTTCTGAAATATAAGTTGAAAATATTGATTCATAAATTTAAAATCCTATATGAGGTATTTAAGTTTTAAAAATTGAAGTAATTCGTTCTTTTATAACTTAATCTTTTAATACAACAAGGGAAAATGACAAATAAAAACCTCCGATTATTCAAAAGGACAAATAAGGAAATCAAATTTTCAAAAGGACAATTAAAGGAACCAGACAATTGTTAATTGGTATGTTCCAGTTGTTAATAGTCACGTTCCAATTGTTAATTTTTCGATTTGCGAATTTGAGTTCCTTACTTGTCCTTTTATAAATTTGGGTTCTTTATTTGTTCTTTTGAACATTCAAAGGTCTTTATTTGTCATTTTCCGATACAACAATAACAAATTGAACCAATTATATTGAATGCATAATAGTATTGTAGATTATCAACAATCAAATTTTTGAATAGATTACTGTTATTCAAAATATTTTGTTCACAATTTCATTGAGTGTTCTCTCTAGTCTTTTACTAACAATTTTCTTATAGGATTTCATATCTTTTCTCATATATATCCAATCTTTCTTCAACACATTGATTAATTTAGAAAAACACCATAGTTGGAACAATATTTGTGTTCATTTAAGAATGAAAAAGTTGAGAGCACCAGAAAGTCCATATCCAAACTTTATTAGCTGATCATAAGTAGAAATTATGTCAAATGTCACAATTACCATGAAGGCTACATCTCTCCTTCTGCCAGCAAATAACTCTCACATTAAGTCACAACCTCCCTAAGCTATTCCTCCTTCCAACTCCATAAATAACTACCAAACCTCCCTCCTTTCCCCACCATCATATCATATCCTCCTCCGACAACAATGGCTCATTCTTCAATATTATTATTCTCATTTCTATTAGCCCTAACCCTCACATCACATTCTCTCAATGCCCAATCCCCAGCTTCCTCACCATTGCCTACTACTACTCCCACCACTCCACCACCTGTGGTGGCCCCCACCACCCCTCCTCCGGTGACAACTCCGGCTCCTAAGGCGGCTGCACCGGCCCTACCACCTCAAACACCTCCACCAACCACCCCACCTCCTCAAACACCACCACCTCAAACTCCTCCACCATCAACACCACCTCCTACAGTGCCTCCACCGGCACCAACTTCACCACCGCCCACGGTGGCTCCTACACCGGTGCAAACACCTCCTCCGGCTGCGCCTGCTCCGGTGAAGCCAGCACCTGTGCCTGCACCATCATTGCCACCACCTATTCCAGCGCCTACACCTGTTATAGAGACTCCTGCACCTGCTCCTTCTAAGCATAAGAGAAGAAGACATAGGCATAAGCATAGACATGAAGCTCCAGCTCCTGCTCCTGTTGTTGCTCAAAGCCCTCCTGCACCACCTTCCAAGGCAACTAAAGATGACACACTAATCACACCAGCTCCATCACCAAGTCTAAATTTGGTAATGTCCTTGATCACATAGAAAATATTTTTTTAAAATCAAACTAGTCTCTAATAAAAAAATAGAGAAAGGAATTGAAAGTATATAATGTTAATGACAGTATTATGAGATTAAATTCAATTATTTTGATAGAAAAACAAACTTAATATTACATTCGTTTTTAAACATAAGAGTTAGTTGAGATTGACTTTTGATCATGAATTGAAAATGATTTTAATTTTACTCTTGTATTTATTATTTTTTCTCTAAACTAATTTACTTGACTTATAAATTGATATAGTATATAACTAGAATTTTACCCCGTGCTATGCACGGGGCGTTTTTATTTTTTAAAAAATATCATACACTACACTGTGGAAGTATGAAGAATAATTTGCGTAAAATGTGAAAAATATAGTCATACATGAGGGTAAATTGAGACATAATTATATAATTGACAAACTCCATCCCAAACTATTAGAATTAAACTCACCCATGTATAAAAACAAAATATTAGTAAAACTCCATCCCAAACTCCCAATCCAACCCCCCCCCCCCAAAAAAAATTTTAAAATTGTTGATATGTTCAATCTAAATTTTTAAATAGTTGATCTTTTCAAATAATTTCTAACTACATTCCATAGGTTAATTTCAACTTTGTACAGAATCATATTCACATGTTAATAAAAAAAAGAGTAAAACTCAATTTCTAACATCCCCCATCTACCCCCCCTCCCCCCAAAAAAAAACAATAATTCCCTGGGCACCTTCACATGTGTCGTCCACATTTTAACATTATTGGTCAAAATTACATTGGTCAGGGGGTAAAATCGGACCACTTTAGTTACTTCAAGGGTAAAATTGCACCTGATGTTAGTTTAGGGTGTCCAGTGGTACATGGTGGTTACTTGAAGGGTAAAATAGGGTCATTGCCCAAAAAATTATAGAAAAATCTGGTTGATTTTGACACTGTGATACTAAGCATTTAGAAGATGATTCAACTATCATCTATAACATCTGTATAAGTCATAAGCATATTTTCAAGGGGAACAAAAACTTAGAATTACATAAACAATAAGATAATCAATCTCAAGCCCAGCATTTTGTTATCTCTAATAGTCATATTCAAATAAATGAATTTTAATTAATGAATGATTGACTTTAGTAATTTGGATTATGAGTGCTAGAGGGAGAATTAAATGGTTAGGTTGATTCCAATTATTCCATCCATGATTGAAATATTTCTTTATTCTCTATAAAAATATTACCTTAATAATGTGAATGAATTTCTTGGAGTTACTATGCAGATAAGGTGTAGTTCATGAAAAGTATGGACACATGCATTTTTTACTTGGAGTTACTATGCAGATACATTGGGCAAATACAAAAAAACCTTATGTCAAACCACATTTTAATTTTGCATAAGTGTGTCAAAGGAAAAGAGGATATTTATTATCTTTCAAGGGAT
This sequence comes from Mimosa pudica, assembly GCA_029929735.1. Classification (NCBI taxonomy): domain Eukaryota; kingdom Viridiplantae; phylum Streptophyta; class Magnoliopsida; order Fabales; family Fabaceae; genus Mimosa; species Mimosa pudica. The sequence goes on from JAKELP010000035.1 coordinate 7,348,994, forward strand.
ATATTGGATGGATGAAGTGGATGGATGAATATAAAAAAACCACATTCTAATCAAGTTTACAGTGTGAAAAGAAAGTGGTTCTGATCAGGTTTATAGTGTGAAAAGAAAGTGGTTCTGATGAGGTTTACAATGTGAAAAGAAAGTAGTTTCTAGTGTGAAAGGAAAGTGGTTCATTGGAGATTTAAAGATATATATTAGATAGATGATAAGCATGAATTAGCATGAATTTTTTTTAATATTATCTCATAACATGTGCTATAATTTAGTAGTTTATTTAACTTTTTGTAGTACTCTAATAAACAAGACAACTAAACCTTATATTAAGTACATGAGGTGGTATATACCTACATCTTGAAAATCTAATGTCTATTATTTGTTTTCTTCATTGTTTCTTAAAAATTGACTTCATTGTCTATGTTTTTGTTTCACAGAATGGTGCATCATCGTACCTAGATCAGGGAAGAAAGTGGGGCGTATTGTCTGGATTTGCTATTGCCATTTTGCTAGGCATTCTAATATAAATGGATTCACTTAGAGAAAGTTTGTTTAATTTGGTTTGCAAAGTGATGAATCAATTTCGTTATGTATAGGGATGAATAATGAGCTATTAGACTTAATTTGGCATATATTCTTTATTTCTATATCATTGTATCCATTTTGTAATTTGGGTTGCATATTTTCATGAATACTACAATTTTTTGAATCTGCTGATCGATATAACAAATTTATGCAGAAGTATAACAGTGTTCATAATGAACAAATCAAACTTGATCTCAATTATTCTGTGAGCCAACATATTAGATTCCCATTTAGGAGTTAGGACGACTCACAAGGGGAGCTAAATTTGTTTTAATTATAAAACATTTTTCTAATAGTTATTTTTTTCTTAAAATTATCCATATGAATGCTCTCATATAGTAATCAAGCAAGAGATAGAAGGTGGCGTAAAGATATATGGTAAAAGTGCATTATAATATTATGCGATTTTAACCAACTTAATTAATATAATTAGTCTAGGTAAATATATTATGTTTAGCATGTGACAGGATATCTCTTTATATTACAAACTACAAGAGTATCTATTTGAAGAATATATACATTTTATGTTGAAAAAAACATAGAGACTGATTCTTCTTTCTAGATGAACTGTAATTCACATTTAATATTGAAGAAAGTTCACACGGTCAAATTTAAACTATGAACAATTGACCAAATTAAAAGAAAAAAAAGAGACTTGTTGACAATAAACGCAGTGATAATATAAATCTATGTATACAGAAGTTATTAATTATTTGAATGATTTTATGCCCTTTAAGTATCATTATTCAAATTTAAGTTTGGCGAAACAAATTTTTAAATGGGGACTTTTCACTATTTTTTCTAATGATAATTATTCCTAAAGAAGTAAAATAGGAGGAATTGTTGATAACCAAGCTGAATATGAACTAGGGGAAATTAATTTAGAGTTACATAGAAGACACATAATTAAAGAGATGTCCCAAAGAATAACTAAATTAAAGTTAGGTCCCTAAGGAGTAAGGACTTGATTTGTATCAATTCCCAAGACTAAATCCCTTTTGACCCTCTTTTGAATGACAAAGCTTGATCTATTTATTTGTAACAATGTCATGACTTTGCATAACAACGTGTGGTTGGTGCTTATTAACTTAACACAACACACAAGACCACAATGTTAGGATTGAAGTTGTTCTTATACCCCAAAAATCTGTACACCTTATTACGCAAAGTCAAATGTTGTTATTTAGATGTATGGGAAAAAGGGTAATTTAGTTTTGGGACTAATAAAAATTAAGTCATTAGGGACGTAATTTTCATTTAAACATTTTGTGAGACCACTCCTTAATTATATATCTTTCAAGGGACTCCAAATTAATTTTCCGAAACTACTCCCTCTCTTGCTTAAAACATGATATATTTGAAAAGTTAATTTTAATCATAAATATATGACCTTTTTAAATTTTTTGTCAATTTTCTTACAGTATCTCTATTAATAATTCTTAAAAAATAATCAAGTACATTAGTAAGTAAGGGGATTAGAGGTGATGATTACTGTTTTTAAGATAATGCATGTCATATTGATTTACTTCATTAATGTCCTTAAAATAATCAAATTTTATTAATACCCATGTCTTATACTTAGTATCAGAAGAGAAAGTATTTCTTTAATTTGGTTTAGTTGACTTTTGAAAATGAGATGGTCAATTGATGGTTGATTAAATTAAAAAGGGTTAATATCGGAATAGTGAATGAATGGTTACAAATAGTTATTTATTTAATTTGAAGACACGTCTTCACTTATTTTTCTCCTAAACAGTAATAGACAAGGACACAAGTTCTGTTTTTGTCTTTTATCACACCATGGACATGGATTGTAAGCAAAGACATGCACTTCATTGTTTAGTAGTTAAGCTTTTCCTTTCTCATTATTTTTTACTCTTTCCGTATATCCCTTTTCCATGGAATAAGCGTCTGATCGATCTCAACTGAAAGTAAAAAAAATATGTGGATTATCTCAATAATAATGAGTTATAATTTAAAATATTTAATTAAAGAGTCTCAAAAGATCGATAGTATGATTAAAATGAGGGGAAATTAATTTAGGATCTTATTGAGGACACATAATATTAGAAAAGTCCTACTAGATGCCCATATTAAAGTAGGGTTTTAAAGGAAATTTCTCCAGTTATCTTCCGAACCTAAACGACATTTTTACCGTTTTACATTTTAGGCCTTCATCACAACCTAAACGACATTTTTACCGTTTAGGCCTTCATCACAAACTCCATACAAATATATGTACCTACTCAAATTTAAGTAAAATGTGACTAAATTGAATAAACAAGAGAAGAACATGTGTAATTCAGTTAATGTTATAAACTTCCAACAGTTAAATTATAAAAAATCTACTTTCTAATAACATTCAAGCGACTATTAAGAAAAAGAAATTAATCTTTTTATACTTATAATTTTAGCTCGATTGTATACTAATTAAAGTTTACTAGGGTATACTCACTTCCTATAGTTTTGATTCGAGTGTAATTTTGTTATAAAATTTGACTTGATGCAACTCAATCCGTATAGTATAACCAATTAAGATATTAATCCTTAATTTTTATCTCATAAGTAAGATTATATATGGGTCAAAATGTAGATTTAGTATCTAACAATTATGAAAAGGGTTAAAGGTCATTTTGGACACTAAACTATTATGGAAGTGTTAATTTGGCCTCCGAACAATAAACGATCTCAATTTGGTCACTGAACAATAAAAAAGGTTCAATTTGGCCACTAAACTACTGGAAAATACTAAAATACCCTTGGATATTTAATTAATATAATTTTTGTGGATGTGGGTCCCACTTTTAAAAATAAAAAATTACTTATCACACTCCACCTCTTCCTTCTCTCTCCTCCCTCCATCTCCTCACCAAACCCGCCGTCTCCCCTCCCTCACTCTTCCTCCTCCGATTTTCCTCCAACACCACCACTCATCATTCTTCCCTACAGATTATCGATCCTTAACTTTCCTTCTCAATCCTCAAACAAAACAAAAAATGAATACCCATGATGATGATTCTTCTTCTGAGACTCTTTCACGTCGTATGTGTACGTTATCTCTTCATCTAAACCCAATTCAACAACAACCCCACATGATAAAGATGCTAACTTGTGCATCAAAGGCAAAACTTGAGGTGGACCCATCTGTGCTTTCCCAGTTTGTGAGGGGAAACCATAGAGATATTCAAGAAAAGGTGTTGGATTCCTTTAATTCTAGGCATGATCTTCAGACCCCTTTGGAGATTTCCAAAGATGATCATCATGAACTTTGTATGAGGCAGCTTGTTGGTTTGGTTAGAGAGGCTGAGATTAGACCGTTTCGTTATGTGGTTGATGATCCCTCTAAGTATTTTGCTATTCTTGAAGCTGTTGGTTGTGTTGATATGTCTCTTGGGATTAAGATGGGTGTTCAGTTTAGGTGATTAAGTTTTTATCTTTTTTATGTTTCTCACCTCTTTTTCTTTGTTTAATAAAAATGGAGGAGGAGGAGGAAGGGGAAGAAGAGGGATCTCGGTGGGTTTGGGTGAGGGGATGGAGGGAGGATAGAGGGGGAGAGAGGTGGAATATGATAAATAATTTTTTATTTTTATAAGTGGGACCCACATTCACAAAAATTATATTAATTAAATATCTAAGGGTATTTTAGTATTTTCCAATAGTTTAGTGGCCAAATTGAACCTTTTTTATTGTTCAGTGGCCAGATTGAGACCGTTTATTGTTTGGAGGCCAAATTGATACTTCCATAATAGTTCAGTGTCCAAAATGACCTTTAACCCTTATGAAAATCTACCAAACATAAATAACAATTTTTTGGTGCAAACATGATATTCCCTCCGGTCATAAATATAAGACCTATTTGAGGGGATGGGTTTTTTCCTAAATATAAGACATATTTCTATCTTTACCAACTTTTTTCCAAAATATCCTTACTAATGTCACCTAACTAATGTGATGCTACCACAAATTTTGATTAAAATATCCGCAAGTGTACGGCTCGTAAAATAGTAAAATCAAGGTCGATCCCACAGAGACTCAGACAATTAGTACTTAGGCATTAGAATTCCTACTTTCATTTAAGTTGAGTAAAGACAATGAAGTTGATTTTATAACTAATGAAAAAGATTAATCTAGATCTAAAAGAAACTACGATAATAGAGGTGAAATTCACGAGTAAAAGGAACAACCTAGGGTCACTAATCCCTTATTTGCTTCTCAGATTTTATTCCCACTAATTAATTATGAATTAATTCAACTAGCTAATCTAGAGTACTAGTGTCTATAAATGCCTTTCGGTTTCCATCTATATCCTTGCCTAGCTTAATTACACAATGTCTTGCACTAATTTACTAAGCTAATTTATATCGGTACCGCTCTAATGTGACTATGTAGGGCTTCTAGGTATATGTCTATCCTAGTCGCAAATCAGATTAAAAATCCAATCCTACACTATTTAATCTCATGGTCTATTTAAAATTCCCTCTTTCGAGTCCAATCCTAAATTCCCTAAACATGTTCAATGGTGGCCAATAACTAAACAAGTTAATCAATAATAACAAGATTAAATAAACTAATTAAAATTAACCATAACTAAACAGTGGGAAATAAAGTATCTAAGTCACAAATAAGTTCATAGTGCCCTAGGTTGTAAGAGAAAATTAGCCACACATGGGTTCCAAGTTAATCCCAATAATAATTGAAACTAGATCTGAAAACATAGTACTAAAATGAAGTTCTAATGAAGCAAATACCAAATGTTCCCAACTCTGATTCAAAACTCCCCACAGTGCTTCACTTGTGTTTCGTCCTCTTCTCTTTGTTCAGCTTTCGTCCGTACTTCAGCTCCTTGCTTCTCTTCAACGTCAATGTGTATGTGTGTGTTCGCCACCTCGTGCTCAGCTTCCTCTCAGCTTCGTAAATCCCCCCGTGTGCGTGAATGTGTGTGTGTATATATCTCAATCAGCTTCCTTCGTTTCCCTTTTTCCTTTCTTTCTTTCCTAATTCTTTTTCTTCCCTCTGTTTTAGGAATGCAATCAGCTATGCACCCTCCAGCCGCCACCTCTCTTTCCTTTTTAATTGTGCATCTTCCTTTTTTTCTTTCTTTTCTCTAGTGTATGCTCTTAGGAAATTCCAATCAGCTCCTCACCTCCAGCTTGCTCTTGCCCTCACGTGACTTTCTATTTTTTTCAGCTTTTGATTTCTTTTGTTTCATTTTTTTCTTTTCCTGCATAAGTTTAATTGAGAAACAATCAATCAAATCAAATCATATTTATTTCCTTTCCTATTTTCTATTTCATTTCCTATTTTCTGGAGCTAGTTTCCTTTTCAAAATCTCTTAGCCAAAAATATTAGTACATTTATATTTCACATGAAATCTCTTAATTATTTAGATAATGACTCCCCATATACAATAAAATACTTATAAAAACTCACTAAATATGGGGAGTCATCATAATGTCACCTAATAATAGACAATAAAAGAGGGAGGGTGGAGTCAATGCTTCCTAATAGTAGACAAGAAGAGAGGGAGGGTGAAGTCAATGTTTCCTTATAGTAGACAAGAAGAAAGGGGTATGGGTGTGAAGGTGGCTAGTTAGGATATATCGGTAATATCATGTCATTTTAACTAACTTAACTAACATTTTTAATCTAATCAAATTAGATAGATTTTATATTTAGGACCGGGGGAGTATTGATCTAAGAAAAATGGTGTAAATATATTTAGTTCATTCACCACCCGTTAGAATAGCCAAGAAATTGTGAAGTCGAGCCCATAAACATGACATGTAGTATGTGGAGCGCAAAATTTATGGATCAAATTTAAATTTGTCGCAATTTTCGAGTAAAGGAATTATATTATAACCAACAGCTTTGTACAACTGAGGGGGCAATACTGTCTACAACAAGTCAAAAATTCTACCTATCTCTAAGGCTAAACTTTAAGTGCCCCTGTAAAACTCTCAAAAATATAAGTGGGGGCTATGAAAAGACTAACTTCTAAGGCTAAACTTTACAAGAAAGTATTCAAAAGGAAGAAGGCCCTATTTGTGTGCTTGACAGTAGCTCTAATCTGATGAAATAGACAGTCCTCAGTACTGAAAGTGGCATTGAAAATACGGTTGTTCCGCGCAGCCCACAACTTCCAGCAAGTGACTAGGAAGCCAACCTTCCATGAGCTAGGCAGTGCAGTCAATAAACTTTGCTGGAGCCAAGAGATGATATCTGAAGATAGAAAGACATTCTTCATATTAGCAGGCAGAATTTTCTCCCATGTGGACACAGCCAGGGGGCAAAGCTTTAAAACATGATCAATGTCTTCAATATTACCACTGCATAATTGACATGTAGGATCAGCAGTCATCTTCCTACGGTGCCGTTCAGAGTTGGTAAGAAGTCGCCCTTTAAGAAGTAACCACCCAAAGGTTTTAACTCTCTGAGCCATAGGCAGTCGCCAAAGCTCATGCCAATAATTCTTGGGTTCATGCCAATCAAGAGAGTTCCATGAATGATAAACAGATTGAACAGTGAAGCCACCATGGCTAGTGAGGTTCCAAGAACAACTTCGAGTTACCTGATTTGGGTTGATGCTAGACTTGAGGATTGCGTTTGTCACCTCGTGGGGAAGTTTATCCTTGAAGAGATCACGGCGCCAAACCCCGTCCGCCGAGAGATAATGCGAGATTGGCTTGTGTAGGTCATCGGGAGGGATATCTACACAAGACAAGAGCCTCAGGGGGCCACTATCCCCGACCCAAAAGTCAGACCAGAACTTGGTCTTGGAACCATCACCGATGTCCCATTTAATATGATAATCCACCTCATTCCATATTTTGCCTAAGTTTCTCCAGAAGGAAGAAGATATTCTGGGGAAACTTACCTCCTCCCCAATATTATACTTGCCTTTCAAGACCTGAACCCACGGGCTATCCGGTTGGGAGTGAAACCGATAAACAAGTTTACCCATGAAGGCTCTATTCTGTTGTTCAAGCCTAAGGAGGCCGCAGCCACCGTTCTTAAGGGGTTGGCAAAGATCCTTCCATTTGATTAGGCTGATCCCCTTGGTTCCTTGGGGTTTTCCCCATATAAAATTCCTAATAATCTTCTCAATATCACGACAATAGGAAGCAGAGAACATAGTACTTTGCATAGTATAAAGGGGAATAGAAGTGAGCACTGATCTAGCTAGGGTAATGCGGCCGGCAAGAGAAAGAGAGGCACGTTTCCAGCCAGCAAGTTTTGATTGGATCCGCTCCAAGATATACTTATAGGTCATTGAGTTAGGCCGACCTGAGAGTAGAGGGACCCCTAAATATCTTCCTAAGCCATCCGCCTGTTGGAAGGCAAGATGATGAGAGAGGGTGCGGCGGAGGTTAGGTTCAGTGTTCTTAGAAAAGAAGACCTTGGTCTTGGCAGCACTCACTTTTAAACCTGAAGCGGAGCAGTAAGCTTTGAGGATAGAATCAATCATGTGAGCTTGTGAGACTGCTGCCCTGCTAAACAAAATCAAATCATCCGCAAAAAAGAGATGAGAAAGTGGAACGCCCTGACGGCCCATCTTAAGTGGTTTCCAATCCCCCCCATTAACAACTACTTGAATCATCTGAGAAAGTCTTTCCATACAAAGAATGAAGATATAAGGGGACAGGGGGTCGCCCTGTCTTATGCCCCGTTGAGGGGAGAAGGGAGCAGAGGGCTTCCCATTCCAGAGCACTTGCATTGAGGCGGAGGTAACACAAGCCATAATCAACTGCCTCATTTGTTGGGGGAGGCCGATATCATGCAAAGTGTCTTCGATGAATTCCCTAATTCGCACCTTTACCATCTATAACATAAGCAATTATATTGTAGGCCCTACTTTGCAAATTTTTAACAGTTCAAGTTCAAACAGTTGGTTAACGGACTTCCAATATTTGCTTTATTTTTATTTGATAAATACCACATTTGTACCAAAAAGTTGTTATTAATGTTTGGTGGGATTTATGCAATTGCATGATACTAAATCTGCTTACCCATTATATATTTCATGAATGTTAGGGCCTAAAATTTCAAAGGGTTATAGTTAAATCTACAGGGAGTGCTTTGTATTGAGTTAAAAGTTCAGGGCCCAACTGACAACTGCCCAAGTTTCGAGCAGGTAAAAAATATTGGGACGGAATCACATTAATACACGGTTTAAGTAATGAGTTACAACCAAATTAAAGCTATACTTTAAAAAAACAAAGGGATAAAAGCCAAAAATACCCCGGAAGTTTCCACCCAGAAGCACTGAGTATATGGAAGTTTTCCAAGGGGCAAATATACCCTGGAAGCAATAAAAATGGGCCAAATTTGCCCTTCCGTCAAAGACACTAACAGTCAACCGTTTAGTTGACCAAAAATTTCCCTTAACATTTTTGGTCAACTAACCGGTTGACTGTTAGTGTCTTTGATGAAAGGGCAAATTTGCCCCATTTTTATTGCTTCCAGGGTATATTTGCCCCTTGGAAAACTTCCATATACTCAGTGCTCCTGGGTGGAAACTTCCGGGGTATTTTTGGCCTTTATCCCAAAAACAAATTTGACGAGCATATCTTGTGTAGTTGCATGCACTACTCTGTTGAAATCTTATCTTGGAGACTCTGCCACTAACTTTAATTTGTGAATACTACATATGGTCCTGATGTTGATGTCATGTGTTTGTTTGATCAAACTACATAATACATATGTCTGCTTAGCATTTAACTCTGTCATTCTTAGCAGTTTAAAAGATATCATCATCATATTCAAACTCATGATTTTAAAATTATTTACTAAAAAAATATTGCCAGTTTAGGAAAGCAAAAGAGTGGAAGAAAGCATTTAGAGAAAAAAAAAGGAAAAGAGGAACTGAGTTTTTTCAGGAACTTTCTATTCAATGTCCCTAGAAAAATTTTGTGTACAAGTTGGAGAATTTGAGGTACTACTAATGCTACTTACTTAGATGTACAAACAGTTAATAAAAGCTCATCAAAAGTGGGTGCTTCAGATGGTGAGATGTTTTAACTGATACACCTGCTTTAGTGAATTTTTATTAGCTCCTTGCACCACCAGATTGATGATCATGTGCCTTGTGAACCCTATGAATGATAGATGATATCAACAAATCTTCCGGGGGCCGGGGAACAAAATAATCCACCAAGTTGATTGATCTGTAACACTCATCAACTTGAAGAATGAGAACAACTAATCTCTTGTTGATAGAAGAAGCAATCTTTGATCTGTACGGAATGAATGGAATCAGATTCCTCAACAACACACATACATATATGCCAATTCTCTTTGTTTTTATTGTCGTTATTATCATTATTACTATGAGTCTTCATCATCCACTTCATGAAATGGAAGTGGCACTGTCTTCACTGCTCTAAACTTTCCAGCATTGTTTAGATGCTCATTCTCCAACCTGCACCATATTGAAAGTTTTTAGTTTTTTCCACTGATAAGACCAAGATTGACATTTTATTGAATGTCACAGATAAGTTTCAATATAAGGACAAATTAGTTAGTATTTTGTAGACAAAAAAAAGTGAAGTTACCTGAAGAAATTCCATAGCCCTCGTCTAGTGACCTCAAGAGATGCTAAAAAGAAGCTTGTCACTCGATAATCAACATTCTCAAAACTTGAATGGACGACAGTTTGTAGCCAAGCAAGCCTCAGAATAAGGTTTAATCCCTGCATAAATTTCCCATGGTTATGATGAGAATTAGGACATCACATGGTTGTAGATGGAAAAAAAATGATAAGCTGTTGTCTTCCATAATCTCTAAGACAGCATCAAATTCTCTGCTGACATCTTATCTCTTTCCTTACTCTAGTTTAGGAATCTTACTTTTAACTTGTTTAATGGCTTCATCATCAGCATTTATTATTTTCATTAGAATATCTTTATTCTCCACTAAGTGGCACGTTTATCTCTAAATTATATTGTCTTGGACTAAGGATCAAGAGTCTACTAGTCCATAGTTTCTAATTTGGATTGAGCCAAATGGAGACAAAAGGAAGGAACATTTCAATCCCCTTTCTTTCCCTTCTGCTTTCTTCTCAGTCCAAATCAAACTCATGTTCTTGTTTGATAATTTTATTAGTCAGAAGGACCTGATTCTAGAAACAGCATTTTTTTGTGTTAAATTTGACTCTTAAACTTGGATCCTTCATGCCCCTGGCTCATTTTACAAGAGTGAGAGAGGGGTCTAATATGTACCATGGCCATGTAGTAAACGCATTTTCGGCGAAGCATTAATTCGTTCCTTAGCCAAGGATTCTTGGAGTTCAATTGGAGTAATCCCCAGTCCTTTACAAAGTCCCAATACAATTGGTACAAAGTGGCTGCACTTGATATGATCACAACAAGACATAGCCATCCAACATTTCTATCCTTCTCATAAGCCACTTTAGCACCAGCTGCCAACATTGCTGATACATATTTCCCTAAATTCACTAGGTGGCTTGTCTGTCCTTCATCAAACCATCTCCTAGCACACTACAAACAACAAAACCAAAATATCAGTTTTCTTCGTTTCTAAACTATTGGATTTGGATTCAAATGAACAAGTTAACAAAGTAAGTACATCTCTCATATGTTTACGTAGATTTTTGAGATAAATAAGTGTATATTAAGATTGTGTTTAGATAGGACTTTCCCTCTCAATATGCACCTTCTATCATTTATCTAAGTAGTCAATGTGGGATCATATCAAGTATAAAAAGAAGGAAGATAAAAGCTTTACCTGCATGGCTCTCCAGTAATAGGGTAGGAATGAGACTGCATAAGCAAGATCTCTGTAGTGCTTAGCCCTCATGCAGTAGCCATAGTCCTGAGTTTTGTAGCTCCCAGTCATATAGTAGCATGCTACATACTCGAGGTTCCTGAGCATTGGAACCTGTACCGAACAAGGCAAAATTATCAGCAAAGCCTTAGTTGATTTCTTCCTCTACAAGAAAGTTAAATAGATTTCTTCTGTTGTATTCTCCCAAAAAAATAAAACACTACCTGACTACAGAGTTGATCAGCCATGAAAAAATCCAGCATCACAACCTAAGAGACAGTATAGAAGGACATAAGGAATAGTATTATTGAGTTTCATGCAATATAATGTAGTCTAAAACCTAACAAATACAGATAAAAGATGAAGTGTTATATACTCTAACTAATGCCACTTGATGAGTCTTATATCAAATCATTATTATATAGTCAACTGAGAGTTAAAACACTATACCTTGTAAAGTGGTGACAAAACTATGTTCCTTATTACACAAAGGAACCGATAACGGCTTGATCTGTAAATAATGTTGAAGGGGCAAACAAGTACTAGTAAGAAGACCTGCAGAGTAATTCAACATTTTATTAAAATCATAAACCATTAAAGAAAAAATGAAAAAGTAAAAGATTTGGCAAAGATAATTACCAGTAAAAGTAGGCCAGGTATGGCTTGAACTTGGGCATATGAATAGCCTTTTGTGAGCAGAGCCAAATGAAGAAACATGACTCCAACCACAGCAGTCATAGCCATAGTACATATTAAAAACACATCTCTATACTTGAGTTCCTTTGTAGGAGACAGTTCAAAAATGAAGCCATAGTTTATACGAGTCTTTCTCCAGGCAAAAATGTTGCAGCCATAAAGGAAAAAGTGGAGAAACATGAGGCTGAACATACTGCAAAAAAAAAGGAAAATAGAAATACCAATGTAAGTTTCCTATAGATTATACATATACTGTCAAATAAAACGTTATGATACGTTTTTATCTATAGAAAGCACATCAATGCCATTTTGATCAATACATTTTTTTAACAAGGGATTTTCACTGATCATCCCTAATATAAATGAACTTCAAAGCTAAGAAAAATATATTTTTATTACCTAAGTACAGGGTAGACAGTTTCCATGTAGACTGAAGTTTGTTGTTGTCTTCGGTACAGTCCAGTTATATGAGCCATTACCACATATCCAACAAAAAGTGCCAACAGGCATCCAGCAAATAACCCTGATTCCATTAGAAAAATTAAGTAAATTACATGTAAAAAAAATATAAATAAAAATGTAATATACTCTATTTTTTAGTTCATTTCAGTCTTCTAAACAATATATTGATAAGGTAATTAGTCAATAAAGATAAGTTGTATGATTTAAATTTGAATTAATAGTTAATACTAGTAGTTTGACAAATTTTGTTTTTGATCCTTACAATTTCAAACCGTGGTTTTATCCTTTATTGTTGGATTAAATATCATTTTGGCTTATAAATGATTTTCAATAGCTCAATTTGGCCTACAAACAATGAAATGATTCATTCTGGCCTACAATCAAAATAAAATGGTCAATATGGCCAGAATGAGCCATTTTATTTTGACCATTTTACTGGCTAAATTGACCCTTTATTTTCTTTGTAGACTAGATTGACCATTTTATTTTGTTTATTGGCCAGAATGAGCCATTTTATTTTTTGTGGGCAAAATTGAGCATTTGGAAATAATTTATAGGCCAAAATTATATTTGACCCTTTATAGTTTTATAGGACTTTCTTTGAGTTCAATGACATTAATCTTAGTATTTGCTGATAAGTAAGATGACAAACAAAACTCATAGGAACCAAAAGAGTTGAACAAAAATTCGATCAAACTATAGATACCCATAAATTTTAAATTGAAGGTGATAAGATTGCCAAATATTTTACTTGACCCTAAAAAAGTAGCACTTATTGGTTTTCACATTTTCACAAGATTTGATTTGATGATATTGGATTGGCTATGATTAATCACTATAGTGGAAGGCATTTAGTTCATTCTTTGTACTGTCATACAGTGTCTCAAACACTTAGAATGGGAAAAATGACGGGACCAGTATTTATTTTTCATTCACTTATAAACTAGACGAGGCTTTTGGTGAACCTAGTGCATAAATGGGTCCATTTTTATGTCTCCTTTAAACACTAATGCTAACAAAGCAAACAGAAACAACCCTTAAAAAGCTCTCTCCACCAAAATGATTGATCACCAAAAGACAAAAAATATAAAAGTGAGAGAGAGAGAAACAAACAAACAAACAAACAAACAAACACCATATTAATTTATTTCAGTGATATCTTTTTTTAGTATGAGATATAGTTTAGCACGTCAAGAAAATTAATGATTTCCAAATAAGCTAGACACCTAAATGTTTTTTCAAAAAAGTATATGGCTTACCAATGAAGAAAGTTACAGCATGAGATTCTTTTCTCTGAATTGGCCTAAGGTATTTCATGGCCTTCCTTCTATCATTCTGGGCAAAGTTTATCATGAACAAATCCTCAACTTCTTCGGCCAACTTCATTACCTGTCATTTCTAATACTAATTAGAAAATATAATTGGCTCAAAACTTAAACATAAGATAGACAACCAAATCATGGGAACTTTGGCCACTTGAGGTTGTCGGTGTGAACTTTCAGGACAACTAGTGGCCAACAACTTCCTGATTCTCATACTCAATTTTACACCAAAGAAGTTAGTCCATGATTAGTAAGGGACTAAATTGAAAAATCTTGACTCTTGAGGACCCTATAAGAGATGAAAATGAAAAAATAAACTTTGATTTTCACCTTGTCTGAGCTGTTGAAATATGAACTCTCAACCACCTTGAGGTAAATGGGAAGAATTTCTTTTTCAGTGACCTAAAAGATTTCATGATAAAAATTAAAAATTGTGATTATGAAGTTCACTAATCAATCTTATTAACTAAATAAAAACAAATTTAACATGAACTTTGAGGCCTGCGAATACACATACCTTGTCAAACTTCTTCAGAATCTTTATAAATGCTAGCATGTTCAGGTTCCTAAAAACATAAACAATTTATCATGTTAATAGATATTTTCATTGAACAAAACATGTCTCTATCATAGGTGATGAATGAAGTTGGGCACTATACCTATACACTTTGAGGTATCCTAGGCCTTTGTAGAGTTCCATAAGACCTCTTTTGATCATTTTTTCTGCATGATGCAACTTTGTTTTGTTGAGATGAAGCTTATTATTACCATCTGGACCACATTTCCTTGATGATTGGTTCATAAAATCTTCTAGTACGAGGTAACTAATAGCAGACAAGGTGCGAGAAGGCGTGGTCAAAGGAATGTTTATCCTCACATTTTTACCTTGCATACTACTAACCATACCACCAGACAGTGTCCTCATCTTCCCTTCCTCTTTCTTCATCTGAACCGGTTTTCTCTCGTCGTCCACGGACCGCGGGGAATCCGAAAATAGTGTATCATTTTTCTCTGAATCATCTGCAGAATTGTCCTGCATTTCATCTTGATCTGTTCTGCTCCTAACAGAGTCATCCTCTGTTCCCAAGAAACAGAGCATATGATTATATACTATTTTGCATTTAACTAAAAAATATTTTTAGAATGATGTGCATGGAAAGGTTGTTTACATATTTTTCCTTGGTTAAAATCAATATCAACCAATAAAATTGAACCCCATGTGATAATAAATGAGAAACAAAAGCATATAGGTCCACAAATGAAAACAAAGAATGTGACATCTCATTTGATAGCTGAGAAAAGAAGTTTTATTATGTTAGTTACCTGAAGAGAATGTGCATGATATGGACTGGTCTTCCTTGGAGTCTTGTGAAGAGCCTGATTTCTTGTTGAATTCAGATTTGAGCTCAAGGAGAATGTCCATTTGCTTCTTCAACGACTCTCCTCTATCCATGAACTCTTCTTCTTTTGTTCTATAGAACTTGTTCACCTTGTTTAGCTGTTGGTCTAGACATGCAAAGAATTCTTTAGTAGCATCAGTATCAGCAAATTGCTCAAGCAGTTCTGTCTCATACATGTCTCCCTTAAGAGCTGAGCCAGCAGGTTTCATATGAACCTGCCAAAGAAAGATCACATAGTAAGTTTCATCATGTCTCAATCTACAAAACTTTTAGTTGAATAGAATCAATCATATTCTGTGAAAATGAGAGTAGTACATGAATTGGTCCATGGTTTTTATTATGTAGATGATGATGGCCAAATAAAGAGAAGTTTTTTAGCGATGGAAAGAAGGAAGTTTGGTTTTTGTTGTGAGTATTATTGGTATTTCCATTAAGGAGGTGAATTTTCTTGAGGTCCTTCTTGAGTTGCAAGTAATCAACAAAAGCATCTTTCCATTCTGGAATGAGCTGACCCTCAAACTGTCTTGAAAATTTCACCATCCTTTCAGTTTTTTCTTCAGAAAGAGATGGTGTTAATGGTTGTAGCTGTTGTAGTATCTCTAAAACAAGTGTGTTTCCTTGTGGTGATTGTTCAATGGAAGGCCAAGCTGACACTATTTATGGAGCAAAGAAAAAGGCATTTGGTACTGATTCTTTGCAGCACATTCTAAAATATCCTTAGGAGCACTTAGCTTTGTTGTACCATCAACATTATCATCCTATGCTTCTTTCCACTAGGGAATTTTTGGAAAGATAAATGGCTGTGGTGGTGGCTGGCTAGATAGGTTCGCCGGAAAAGTAACCAATGATCCGCTGCCGGATTATGATTACTTCTCAGGCCAACATTGGTGCATGAAGATTTTGAAATGGTGGTGAATTTAAAGTGGATTGCTTGGGGGACTAATGATACTATGCAAAATGCATGTAGAGGAATAAAGGGACTTTAGTAGCAGTAAGATCATGGCTTTGTGAATTTACAAGAAAGACCCTTTTAGGACAAGTGGGATTAATGGAAAATGAAGGGCAATTTTGTGATAAGATGATTTCTTAATGATGTAAGTGACCTGCTAATAAATTCTAATGAGTTTTGATCACTTGTGTAAAGTGAAGTTCATTGGCTAATGAATCATCTGCTACCACACAAAAGCTTGCTCTAATTAGACCAGCCTGATTTCCACTAATTCTGGATAACTAAAAAGGTTTCAATTATTTTCATATTCTTCACTCTCTCTTATCAATAATAATCCCCCTCCTCTGTATACATCATATAATAGAGTCCATTCCAACCATCTCCCATGTACATGAATATCCAACCATCTCCACATACATGCATATTCATGTACATGTATAAGGATTATATCTTGAATACTGCTTAAAATTGGAAATAAAGTTAAGCTAAAATCGTTAATATGTTGTCATTCATTTGGGCTTGACCTGAGATGAATATGATTAAGTTGATAATGCTAGATACGTTATTTTTATAAATATTCACCAATGCTAAAAATTACTTCATCCTGTACTAGATATAAAGCTACTTAGGGAGTTTGATTTGGCCTTAAATTAATAACTTAATTCACTTTTTCTTCTAAATTTATATCTAATTGTCCAAAAATCTTGATTGATTGCTTATATAGTAAAGGGTTTTCAATCAAAGGGTATTTCCAAATTCAAATGATGATTAGAGAGGATGTTAATAACACACAATTTTTAAACATAACTTACCTAATTTATTTGATCTATGTAAATTAGTTTTCTATCTCTTGTATAAAGGTGGGGGGAATTGTGTGAGTTTTACGTCTTTGTACGCATTTGAACCCTCTTCTGCAATTCTAGGTAAACCAAGATATGTTTTTGATAATTTAGATGCAAAACCTTTTTTGAGCGTACTCTTTACATGTCTAGAAGTACGCGTAGATATTGATAAAATGTTACTATTTTCTGTATTTGGTGTGGATAGTTATTGTATGCTTGAGAAGATGAGAATATCATAGTTACATATACATAGATTAAGAAAACAACCTTATATTATTAAAGGAGATGTTTGGTATAGAATCATTGTACATGGGAGTAGATTAGGCAGACAAGCAATAGGGCTGTGCCATCACCGACTAACTTTAGTAGGCGGATTTAGTGTGAGAATAATATAAATGGTCTACATAAAAAAAAAAAAAATAGTTAGGACTTAGAATAAGAAGTACAAAATGGTATAAGAAGATGGAATTTATAGTTGTTAGGCTCATGCATCTTATCTTAACTAGTACTAGCAGTGAACAAGGTTCCAAGTATGCTTTTTTCCGTTAATAATTTTTTAGGAAGGGTAATTAATTTGAATGTGCCTTGTTTTATTCTTCTCTCTGCCTCTCGTGAATTTGGTAATTGGATCGCTGGTGGGGAAGAGAGGGAGGGAGGAGAGAGGGAGGGGTGGGATGGGGTGGGGTAGAGGTGAGTGAGTAATTTTCAATTTTTAAAGGTGGGATCACAAATCCAGAATTTTTATTAATTAGGTCCTAAAGGGTATTTTAGTGTTTTCCATTAGTCTATTGGCCAAAATGACCCTTTTATTTTGTTTGTAGGTCAGAATGAGTCATTTTATTGTTTGTAGGCCAAATTGAACCATTGGAAATAGTTTATGTGCCAAAATGATATTTAATCTTATATTCTTTTGTCCATTGCTTCAAATCTTTTGCCGCTCGTATGCTTTTCTCAGTGTTTCCAAGTATTCCTAAGCTCCTTGCATTTGTTGACCTCTTTCTACAAAAGAGAGAGAAAGAGAGTTGATGAGTTTCTCTCTTTTTTTTTATAACTTGGTTGATGAGTTTCTCAATTACCTCACATATAAAATTAAGCAATTTAATCTCATAATTTCACAAACATATGTATTTCTATTTGTGTTCATTCTTCCATGATTATTACTGTAATTCTATCTATTTCTTTACCAAAATAAAGTGAAATACAAGGAAAATGAGATTAAATGTGTGAAATTGTGGAGTTTATCACTCCCTCAAACTTGAGTCCTTACTTATCCTCAAATAATTATAGAAATTCTTTATAATTTGACCACTTGATATCCCTATTTTGATTAATTACTTTTCCTCATATGTTTCTCTTCCTATTTAATTCATAGAATATATGGAATATATGCAAAGATGAAAGCCCCACAGGCCTCAAATTGAAAAAAGCTTTCCAAAAGTCTTTGAGTTAGTGTGTCTGTGTTGGAGCCAAAGAAAGTTTCAAGATTTTGTTCCAGTCACTTGTAATACTCAGATTTAATCCATGTATGAGCTCTCATTTTTCAAATTTCGCCATTTTTCTCTATTTTCAACACGTAGCACATAAATTTAAAATCAAGAGGTCTTTTAAAGGTAATTTGGCCAATATTAAGGTTATTTGAAATGAAGGGAGTAGGAATTTGCAAAAAAAACCTTGAGATAATGGACTTTTGAATCTTTGAAACTCACATTTCATTTCTTTCTTCATTTGCTCCACCTTCACATTATCTCACCAAATCTTATTTGACATCCTTTCGTTTTTTTTGAGAACTTCGAGTTTTTTTTTTTCCTTTTTTTATTATTAACTTGGTTTAGACAAAGTTCTTGATCACCTTCTACTTTCCACCTTTTATACTCAACCAATCCTACTATACAAAGTAAGGTTATGTTCATGGTTTTCCAGGCTACAAGAGTTATTAGGGTGTTAAGTGAGTCTGACAAAAGGCAATTGGTTTTTCTTTTAGGCTCAAAATTGGATAAAAAATGTCAAGGTTAGCTTGAAAAGTTCAATTTCATTTATGAACGACCTCAATCATTTTTCAAAATTATGTACAACTTGTTGAAAATGTTGAAGTTTTCCAAAAAAAATTCTGAAATTATCCAATGATCAGACCAAACAAATAAATCATTTTATCAAAACTTTCCTTCACAAAACCTCTCAAACAACTTTAGCTCCATTTGTGCTCAATTTTCTCAATAGAAATAAGGAAAGATTTGCTTTAACATCACAATTCATTCATACAAAGCATATAAATCCACCTTTCACATATCATTTAATCAAGCAACTTAATTATTTCTATCATTGGACTTTCATACATCTTTTCAAGAAAGCTAATGGTCAAATTGATTAAAAAATGCAACAACTTTAGTTTGGGACAAAAGCTCACACATTCATCACTTCAAAAACAAAATAAAAAAAAATCATGTGCAATTATTATTCACAGACAATTTATTCACATGTTAAAAATGTTTCAAAATATTTAACCTTTCCCTCAAACTTAAATCAAATAGTGTCCTCACTGTTGAATAAAATTAATTAGGAGAGGAACAAGCATAGAAAAAGCACGGAATACACATGGAATGAAGTATGGACCAATGAGCACTGATAGCACTGATGGAACAAGCAAGCATATGTAAAAAATGGACCAAAAGATTTCACAATCCACATATACCAAAAAAAAAAAAAGTTAAGACACACACAACAATATCTGATATATAGAATGATATCCATAGTGTTTCAAGATATTAGTTCTTATGTACTGGCCATATATACTTTTGTTGTTGTTACATTCATATGCAAATATATGTACAGGAATCCCCTATTCAAAAAAAAAAGTTTACAATACTTCATAATTATTCCTCACAAACGTGAAATATGAAACTGCATATTTCAATGTCTTGGAATTTATGCCTTTTTAACATATTTCTCCTGCCTTTTTAACATATTTCTCCTGCTTTATATATATTGGAGCATTTGTACATATTTTAGATGCTTATCAAAATAGAGGAAGTATGCATGATTTTTGGTTGCACATTTGTTGCTCATTTGTGCATATTTTGGAGAATTTCATCATCGATTATATTTGTATCGCAAGGTAAGCTTTAACAATGAAATTAACGTCAAGCTAGCTATTTGAGAAGGCAAAGGTGATTAATGAAAATGTAAAGTATGAGTGAAGCACTCCATTTGAATTAGAAGAACTCAAATTTTCTTGAAGAAAATT
Organism: Mimosa pudica; assembly: GCA_029929735.1. Classification (NCBI taxonomy): domain Eukaryota; kingdom Viridiplantae; phylum Streptophyta; class Magnoliopsida; order Fabales; family Fabaceae; genus Mimosa; species Mimosa pudica. The sequence continues at coordinate 7,369,267 of JAKELP010000035.1, forward strand.
GGGTTGCAACTCAAATGCGTCAGTAAAATGACAGGTCACTCTATTGGACTCAAAAATTAGATTTTTAAAAGGGAAAAACACAAGAAGCGTGACTTTTTGACCCTCTAAACATACTTGGAGCTATTTGGTGTGATAGGGCCGGTTGGATTCTGAAGAGATTGAAGTAAGTAATGAACTTTGGAACAGTTTTGGAGTTTCGTTTCACGGCCCTTAGGGCCCGTTTGGTTCAATTACATTGCATGTCTGCAATGGTAATCAAGATTACATTACCATAAATGTAGTGTTTGGTTGTTCTTTAATGTGGTAATGTGGATTACAATTGCAATGATTATTACCAAAAAATTGGTAATCAACATTCATAGCTCCCCATATGAATGTGCATTACCATCCATTGTAATTCTTCAAAAGTCTATTTTGCCCTCATTAACTAAAATGAAAAGACATTAAATACCCTCAATTTAAATGAATATCATCTCTCTTCTTTCCATGTACCTCCTCCCTCTCTCCCTCCCTCCATCTCTCTCTCCTTACTTTGACCTACTTCAACTTCTCTCCCTCCTCTTTGTATCTCTATCCCACGCAACTTCTCTCACCATTCTTCAATTCCATCCAAAGCTGTCTCTTCTCAACTTCAAATCTGATTGAAACCCCCACATGACTGACAGTGTATTAGTCTCGTCTCCCCAATGCTTCCCAACTTCTCCTCATTTTAATCAAAATTGTGAAATTATAATTTCATGCATCAATAACGGCCCAAAATTGTGAAAATTGAAGGATTGTATCTTATTATATTTTTGTACGAGAAGTATTTGGTGAATCTGGTAAAAAGAGGATAGGAACTTCAAATGAATTATTTCATTTGGCACTTGATGCTAAGGAGGAAAAGGGGAGAAGAGGCAAATAGTTTGAAAGAATATACATCAAGCCAAAACAAAGTAGAAGAGAACACATGAATTTTTTAGGAAAGGGGCAAAATAGCAATTCCATAATTTTTTATATTTAAAATAATGATTGCAATCTCATCACTTTTCAAACTTATCAAACATGCACATGGTAATAAATATTGCATTATCATCCATCGCATTACATTGCATTGCACTTCAAAACTCTCATGCAATTGAACCAAAAGGGCCCTTAGTTTCTTCTTCATCTTCCTTTCCTTTCACATGTTCATTTATGGCTATATTTTCTCTACGGATTGGTGGCTCTCTATCTAGTGATTATGAGTAACTAAACATCTTAATTAGGATTATTTTAAACTCTTGTATGGATTAACTCTGGAATACTCCTATCCTTTTACAATTAATGTTAGATAACTGTTTATCTCACTATTTTCCTAATGCCTCTAAATGCTCGATCACCATTTAGATGACTTGTTCATTTAATTGAAACATGAGAGTTTTAGGTTTAGTGTAGAACTTGGGTGAAATAGTGTAAGAACTAGAAGTTTTCTTGATAAATGAATGATTTTGTTTATAAGAAATATACTTATCGACCTTGCATAGCGACATTATGCTTGAATTTTGAAAATTGAGTTTTATTAATTGTAATACGAAATTAAGTAATTACATAATTAAACTTTTGTTTTTTACCTTGAGAGAACTTTTACAAGTACATTTAAATCCTAGGCTAATACTCATTGAAAGCAACTGTGATGGTAGGATAGATAGATGTTATGAAATATAATGGGGATAAATAATCCTAGACTCCATGACATCCTTAAGGTCAAAGAATTAATTTTGGCTATAAATTTCTATCTTCAAAGGTAGTTTCTAGTCAGTTAATCATAAAGTCAACGTTTGTTTTAGTTCAACTTAAATTTAATCACTAAACCTTTTTCTTGCTTGATCACATTTGTAATCAAATTCTTATGAAAACGATATTTTTTTATCACTTTATTACTTAGTATGGCTCATGCACTTGTGATCGAACAATATTCCACAGTTTTGTAACCTTGAAATATCAGTATATGACGCCAACATGTTTTAGTGAGAAAAAACGTAAAATATTTGCAAAAAAAATTGTGAAACAATGTATAATTCTTGTAGTAGTGATTTGTTCAAGGAATTAAATCTTTGTCTTTCATATCGGGGGACCTCATGCTTTAGACTCGCTCCCACCATGGTTGGTATGTGAATATATATATATATATATATATATATATATATATATATATATATATAGCCTTACCCCTATAAGTGGATTGGTTGCTTCCTTAATTTAATTTGAATTTGGACCTATTACCTTCAATTCATATCAAAACATTCACACCATTAATCCAATGGTCACAAGTATCGACCCACTGAGGTAAACTAGATGGCAATACCCGTAGCATTAACTTTTGAGGGAGAAACTATATTTAATCTAGAAGAGGGAGATAGTAGCTAGAGTTAATTTATGCATGGTAAGAAAGAGTAGTAATAAAGCTGCGAATTTCGAAGGTGAGAGAATGTACATGTAATTGGAAGGCAGATGGTTAAGAAAACGGAAGGAAAACACATATACATTGATATGCTAAAGGAAAAACAAAGTACAATGGAAAATAGTATATTAAATGCTAACATTCAAAAAAATTTCTATGAAAGCGAGTTGGAGGCAAAGTAAAAAAATGCATCAAATGATGAAAGAATGTAAGATTGAATTCTTATATTTGGAAAAATTTATTTGAATTTTGGACTCTTATATTATGGATCATATGGAGTACTATTCTTTGATGATAACAATAATAATAATACTGTCTTTGTCCTTAAATATAATGTGAAAACAACCACTTTATTTTATTTGAAAAAACTATTAAAAGTAGATAAAATATTTATTTATTTCAAATATATTTAATTTTCCAACTTTATCTCTAATGATAAGATAAGATGTATAGGCAAAATAAGGATAGAGTGTGTAGCAAAGAAGAGAAAGAGTAAAAACCTAATTACAATATGTAAAGTCAACAAATTAAAGGGCAAAATTGTAATGTAAAATATATAAAGGGAGCAATATAAACACAAAAACTAAAAGAAAAATTAAAACAAAGAAAAAAAGACACATCAAAACACAGTATATTTTGTATTATTATTATATACTACTACCTCCGGTCCTAAATATAGGACCTAGATAACTTTTGTTTGGAGAGGTTAAGGTTGCAAAATAGTCTATTAAATCATGGCATATTTAATATATTTTTAGATTATCCATTAGTTTATAAGTAGAATAAACTAGTTTAAGGGAAAAAAATTAGGTAAATCAATTTATAATTAACTTATTTTGCTTTTTTTATGATTTTTCAAAAAAGTCAATTAGGTCTTATATTTAGGACCGGAGGGAGTATTATATTATATTACATTATATTATATTATATTATATATCACAAAGAAAAATCAAAAGGGAAAAACATAAAAAGGCAAACCGAAAGCAAAAGGAAAAGCAGAAGGAGAGTGAATAAAAAAAAGGAAAGCAGAAGAAAACAAAATAAATCACTGTTAAATGAACAATTAATTTTTGGGCAATGACTCTATTTTGCCCTTCAAGTAACCACCCTGGATCACTGGGCACCTTAAGCTAACATCGGGTACAATTTTACCCTTAAAGTAACCATAGTAGTCCAATTTTACCCTCTGACCAATGTAATGTTGACATGTGGGACGTAATGTTAACACATGGATGACACTTGTCAACATTACATTGACCAGAGGTTAAAATTGGACTACTTTGGTTACTTCAAGGGTAAAATTGTACCCGGAGTTAGTTTATGGTGCTCAGTGGGCTAGGGTGGTTACTTGAAAGGCAAAATAAGACCATTGCCCTTAATTTTTCATTGCCTTTTTATATATAGGATATAAATGTATTTTCCTAAGAAGCGATACCTACCATGCAGAATTTTGGATAATAAATTTCCGGGGATTTGAACTAATAACCTCTTTTATAAAGGGAAGATTTCCCGTTTACTTAGCTTCTTGATCATTTGAGCCAGTTATATTGACATTTGTTTTCTTAAGAAAACTTTTATATTCCCCTCTCTACACACACGCCCACGCACACTGCTGAGAGACAGATAAAAGGGGTAGAGGCCGCAGATGGGTCATCTTTTAGATTTTGTAGCAAGTCATGGGTTGCATCATATCACCATTAACAATTGTGGAGAACTGACAGCGCCATTGGTTGTCTGTCTCAAAGATACGCTGTTTCATATACTTTCCCTCCTCTCTCTCTCTCTCTCCCCCTCACACACACACAGACAAAACACACCTGAATATATTCACATTCTCTTCGTACATCCCTAACAAATTAATTTTTTGATTAGATGGCTAGCTAACTACTATAGAAAAATTTTCGATAAAAAATAACTACTATAGACAAATTTTATATGTGGCACGCATAATTATACATACAAAGGAAAATATTTAAAAGGAACTCGGGGCATATATAATCCACTCACTTGAAGATCATTATATTCTTTCCAATCTATGACGCATGAAAACACATTTGTCCTCCCTACCTCTACAGTACTCCCTCCGTTCCTAAATATAAGATCACTTTGATTAATTTGGGGAGATTAAGGAAGACAATAAAATTATATGATCTTCCCAAAATCCACTCAATTACTTAACTTTATAAGGAGGAGGGGTTTTCAATGAAAAGAGGGAGTATAAGGGTAGTTTGGGCAAAACTTGAGATAAAATAGGAAGTGATCTTATATTTAAGAACTTATCCATTTCCCCAAAGTGATCTTATATTTAGGAACGGAGGGAGTATATAATTTCTATTCTTAATTATCCGCTTATTATGGGGTCTAGTCATTGCTTATTTATTTTCCATTTAAAATCGAGAACTAATAGCTTCAATAACTAATCTTTTTGAAAAATATGCTGGTGAAGGAATCAACGATTCTGATAATGTGAGGCACTCTGCTTACATTTTCAACGGCGTTGCGTTTGAGAATTTTTTTTATTACATGCGTTTGAGAATTTTGCTTGATGCAATTCATTAGGGCGAACATAGAATGAAATTCTTGAATAATGTTCAATATATGTTTTTTCCGATTGTAATATAATATAATGTAAAAGCAAGCTAGAGCATGAATATCTATTATCTAAATATTTGAAGAACCAATACTTGGTTTTCTTAATTAACTAATATCTTAAATTCAAGGTCGAGAATGAAAAATTCAGTGAAAGACTAAAAGTCTTGCGAATGAAAAATCTGTTTTCATGTTCAATTATAAAAAATTGTCCTTTTACAATTTACTACTGTAGTTAAAATGTAATGTAAATTTTTTTAAAACAAAAAATTGTTTCAAGTTTCAAATAAAGATATAAGAAACCATATATTCATTTTATATATTTTCATAAGGCATATATTTAAGAGAATCAACATATTTAAGTGGGTTTATTACTTAGTGTGACACACCATGTTTCCAGCAAAAAACATCAAATTGGAAATGTGTGATTGGAATATATTACTTACGTAAGAACTTTATCCATGTGTTTAGTTTGACGTATACTCAGACATAGATATGGTGCTTCAATTATTGCGGTTAGTCCAAAATAATTAACTTTTTTTTGCAATATTAACGTTTTTACTTTGATCATTTTTAGTAAGAATACTTATTCAAGAGAATTTAGTTATTTGACTACATTCTAAATCCAAGAGATTTTTACACCTCGATAATGTAGTTATTTGACTAGATTTAGTTTGACTTGGATTAGTCATCAAATGTCTTTTTCTAAAAAAGAAAAACAATTTTTAAAAAGTATTCACCACGATCTCTAATGTAGGCCATTTTATAGTTTTTTTTTTTTGGAAAAAAAACTATAAAATGGCCTACATTAGAGATCGTGAATTGATTATGAGTGTTAATTTATACTACCTCCGGTCCTAAATATAGGATCTAATTGACTTTTTTATGGAGAGATTAAGGTTGCGAAATAGGTTATTAAATGATGACATATTTGATATATTTTTAGATTATCCATTAGTTTATAGGTAAAATAAACTAGTTTAAGGGAAAAAATTAGGTAAATCAATTTATAATTAACTTATTTTGCTTTTTTAAGGATTTTTCAGAAAAGTCAATTAGGTCTTATATTTAGGACCGGAGGGAGTAATAAATATGTGTGTTAATTTTTAAATCACTTTTAATCATTTGTATTATATGATAAATGACTCTCTTTATGGAAAACCCCCTCAGTAAATGTAATTAATATCTAAGAAAAAGTTATAATTAAATTTTGAAGATGATCGAAATGAATTGAGGTATTAAATTAATTAGGACTAAAGTTACATAGCCACATCAAAATTATCCCATATACCAAATTTTACATTGAAGAGTAGATATGATTATATAGATTTGAATGGCAGGGAACACTTATGTCCTCTTCAAATCCTCTTCTCTAATCATAACCATCCATAAAATCTGACGGTTGAAAAACATATAAAATATAAGAGCACATATATCTCCTACTCTCTCCCGCGTTTGGGATTGTCACATACATTATATTTCTATTTCTCAAATTTTTATTTTTCCTTTTATTTTTTTAGCAATAGGATTTTTTGGACAGTTATGATATTAGTGGAAAGGAAAGGGAATAGAAATTTTTGTGTGAACCCGGTGCACCACGTCATTTGTGGGCTGACTATTAATAACTAAACATGTATACTCTTATTTAAAATATCCAATTTTACTTGGTATCCTAATCTAACTAACACATTAAAAAATTTTAAAATGACGTGTTTTCAATGTTTTCTATTTTACAGATTGAAAAAAAAAATATTGTTATTAATTAATTAATATTTTTATGAAGTCACTTCAAAGTTACGCAAGAGTTTACATGTTTAGTTGTTATTGGTAGGACCATATATGATGTGGTGCACCTAGTTCACGTAGGATTTTTTTAGAAGAAAGAAGTGGAAGCGTTCCTTGCTGAGAATTAAGAGAAATAACGCAAGAGAAAAGGGACGATGGAGTGTGGTCACGAAATGTAAGGCTTTTAGGATGTAGAGCCAATGAGAGAGAAAGAAAATGGTCTGATTAGGAAAGCATATCACAACATAATGTGGTGCGCCCTTGCAGAAGCGACCCAACCCACCAATGTGTGTGTTTCTCTTTGATTCTCACAGTTCACAATATCCTTATCTCTCTTGATCAACTTCGTTTCTTTACAAATACTATCTAGGGCTTCTAGCTAGGTTTCAAATCTCTCTTTAGATAATTTTGTTTCAACTTTTGACAACTGTCTCATCTATTTATTTCTCACTATTTCCTCTTCATCAGACATAATTATTGTTCTATGTTTTATGTTTCGAGGGTTTTATATTATTTCCAATTTGTCTCTTGATATTTTTTACATTTTTTAAATCTTTCAAACAAGGTTCACCATGGTTTGAAACTTATTTATGAATATAATAACACTAATAAATACCACATCATTTACTTAATTCTTCAAGACTTTTAAGTTATTATTACTCCCCCAATCCTAAATATAATACTCATTATTTGACTTTTTCTTATAAAAGTTAAGGAAACAAAATATTTCATTAAATCATAACATTTATCTAATTATATTAGAATGCTCATGTTAGCCTATAAGTATAATAGATTAGTTTTAAAGAAAATGTATAATCATAGACAATTTAAAATAAGGACTGGAGTGATTATTACACTACCACAGAATACCCCCTTTACATGCGTTCATTTTAGGCCTCTGCATGCGCTTTAAAAACGCATGTAAAGGGGGGCGCTGGTAAAGGCTTTACATGCGCTTTTAAAAAGCGCATGTAAAGTGGTCCCTTTACATGCGTTTTTTAAAAGCGCATGTATAGAAGTCCTATACATGCGTTTCTTCTAAGCGCATACATGCGTTTCTTCTAAGCGCATACATGCGTTTCTTCAAGCGCATGTAAAGGTGCGCTGGTATAGCAACAATCTGTAGTAGTGTTATGTCAAATAAAATCATTAAGTATTTGAATAAAATGATTGTGAGTTGTTATAACTTAACGACGGCTAATCTTGTGTTTAAGTATCTATCTTCTAATATAAATCTCTTCCCCCACGATCGCATTGTTCATTGCTCTATTCTATACAATTTTTTGAAATAGTGTTAATTCATCGCATTGTTCATTTGCCTTGTTCCGTACAAGTTTTTTTGAACAAATGGAGAGAGGGGGAGGGAGGGAGGGAGGTTTTATTTAATGGGGTAATTAATTAGAGGTCCCCCACAAGGGAGTTAATACTGGAAAAGTCCCAAAAGTTGAAAATATTAATGTAGGGTCCCAAGGGACCTCACATTAATATATTTGAAAAGTGAAAAGACAGTTTTGCCCCTAGCCTTAATAAAAAATTACCCCCCCACCCTCCCCCCTCCTCTTGAGGGGGGGCGGGCTTGAGGAGGGGGAAGGGTGGGGGGCGGCTGGAGGGGGGAGGGGGGTGGGTGAGGGAGGAGGAGGGGGTGGGGGGGGGGGCGGAGGGTGGGGGAGAGGAGGGAGGTGGGTGGGGGGGAGAGGAGGGAGGAGGGTGGGGTGGGGGGGTAATTTTTTATTAAGGCTAGGGGCAAAACTGTCTTTTCACTTTTCAAATATATTAATGTGAGGTCTCTTGGGACCCTACATTAATATTTTCAACTTTTGAGACTTTTCCAGTATTAACTCCCTTGTGAGAGACCTCTAATTAATTTTCTCTTATTTAATAATAAAGGGGTTGTGTAAAATTACATTTTTGTCCTTCCAAATATTTTTCTTTTCACCTTAGTCCAAATTCTCAAGCTTTCCATCATTTCCAGTTTGATCCCTATTGTAAAAGATAAGTTTATATAAAATTATCCTTTCATCAAAATTTATACTAGAGGAAATAAATACTTATAGGGAAATTTGCAGTTTAGTCCCTGGTAAGGGAAATTAATACTGGAAGGTCCCAATACATTCCAAAATAATTATAAAGTCCCAGGGGCCCTTTCCTGCAATTGTTTGTTTATCTTCAATGACCATTTTGCCCTCATAAGATGAAAGCATAGTCCCCCTGTAGGGACCAGTGAGATGGCAACCATCTTTAATGATGGTAAAATGGTCATTGAAGTTAAGCAAACAATTGCAGGAAAGGGCCCCTGGGACTTTATAATTATTTTGGAATGTATTGGGACCTTCCAGTATTAATTTCCCTTACCAGGGACTAAACTGCAAATCCCTCATACTTATAAGAGGCAAAAGTGTACTTTTTGTTCTTGAAGGTGCTGTTTTGCATGAGGAGACGGCAAGGAACATTGTTTTTACTTGAATTTACGAAAAATTAGAGAAGAGGGGTTAAAAATTTTTATTGATATTTCTTATTCTCTTATTTTAATTACATCTTATATTCATTAAAATATCATAGATCTATTAATTCAATTTTTAATTATTTACCTCACAAAAATTTTGCATCCCCATCCAAATCTATCATACCAAACAAACCCTAACAATGTTTTATTTGCTCTCTTAATTAGTGAAGTGTTTGTTGAGTTCACTAACCAGCTTATCAACACAAAAAAAATCATTATTTAAAAAATCATAAAATCCTTATTGAGAGATCAATCTAAAATTTTGTATAAAATAAAATTACTACAGATATAAATTTTCTTCTATAATAGTAAGCTAAAAGAACATATCGATAGGATAAATGAAACTTAGTTTTAACATGCCTTTTCATTGTCCTTTAAACATAATTTTGACATATCCTTGCCGTCCTAGAATTCAGATTTCCTTCTTAACCATAAAAAAATGATACAAAAATAGAAAGTATTTGTATGTACGTTTGGAGATATTGGGGACATTACTTGGACAGAATATAATAATTAAGTTCCATGAACTCAATTAACTTCTACAGAATATTCCGTCCTTGCATGAGCCAGAACGCATCATCTCAACAGTCGGTAAATCTCCTCAGAAAATTTTCTTTTCTATTCATTCTGTTTTTTATCTGCAACGCTGGCTTAGTTAAAAGAAATTAAAGCATCGAGAAAAATAATTCTGAGAATATGATTCTCTATCGATCATGTATGGTTCAATAAATCCGAAAAAATTAGTTTTTGATGTGAAATACGAATATCCCATTTTAGTACTAAAAACAATTCCTCGTGCTGCTGTCTCCTTTTGACATGGCTATATATTTATATATACTTATACACGAATTTAATCAAGTAATGGTCATTTCATTATCCTCCTCACAGACATGCAGGCAGGTGATTCAGTACTTAGGGCATATACTATACTGTAAAAAGATTCTAAAGTGTGTCTCAAAATTCGTAAAAACCATACAAAAATATATGGCCACATTCAAGTACTAATATTATATAGCAAAAGTATATGCTCTGTTCTTTGCATATCTGTACACTGTGTTATAATACTCTTCTAGAGTTTGAAATTAGGTGTGGCTAAGAGAGGGAGAGATTCTGATTCTTCTACAGAAAATTAGCAGCCATTGAATTCTAAAGGGAATACATATAATAATGGACACTTTGATTGTGACTCATAATAATGTGAAGTGTAACTGAGAGTTTTGAATTAGTTCTCCTAGTAGCTTCCGCATATCCACTAATATAGTCCACATCGAACTTTCAATTAATTGCGCTCTAATTTTAACAAATCATACTTCTAATACCCGTGAACAATATATGCTCATCCCCACGAGGAATATAGATCATGCAGCATAAAGTTATGTCAAAACAGTAAAAGACAAAATACTGAATAGAACACTAAAAAATTTTGTTGAGTACGACCTCTTAGCCAATTTATCTAAAGATTTAACTATTGTCATAGTACAAAGGTATCGTGCATTTATGTAACCAATTTCATATGGTATAAGTATGATTATGATTCTGGTAGATAGTCTCATGCTCCATTTATTATGCACTAAAAATATACTATATGTTTAATAATGATAAACGATGGAAGATATAGTTGACCGCGCACGTGTTTATGTGAAGAAATTTGTATGTGTATATATATGACATATATTTCAAGAATATATAAGAGCATAAATCAGGGGTATTATAATCAATAAGTTAAAGAAGATTAAACTTACATTAAAGAAGATTCGAGTTCATTGTGTCAGTTCATAATTCATGTAAGCTTGGGCAATGATTCGGATTCCCATGACGTGGAGTAATGAGAGGATCAAAATCTCACTGAAAGGAACGACATAAACTTTAGTTAAACCAACACACACACACACACGGACACTCGTATATAAAAACCAAAATGGTTTTCTTTGTAGGATTCGTTTGATTTAAACCAATTCCCGTAGTACCACTTGGCCTTTATTACCTTGGAAAGTAACATAACGGAGCAATAGGAAGTTTAGGACTTTATTAGGTAAGGATATCCCGTTCACGGTTGACTTAACTTTTCCTTCTTTTTGGAATGACTGAAGTATTTTTAGTTCTTTAAATTTGTTTAAATTTTCCTTTTAATTTGGTATTAATTAAGTTTATGGAGTTTATTTTTAATCCCTTAATCTTGGGGTCAATGTCCATTTTTCCTCGGAACCTGAAGTAATCAGAAGAATGCACTAATGGCTTGTTTGGTTGGTAGGGAAAATGTTAAAGGATTAGAAAGTTTAGAAAGTTTAGGTTTTTGTGTAATTTACATATATCTCGGGACCTACAAGTTTTCTCTCTCCATCTCACACTTTTTCTGGGCCCCACACACTTTATTTTTCATCATTACTTAATTTACTCATACTTTCCATCTTTACCTCTTTCACTTTTCAATTCTTCACTTTCCTTCCAACACCAAACTGGCCCTAAGTATATGGAAGGGGAGCATTTTCATATCCAAATCATAACAAATTTACCTCCAACTTTATTAATATTAAGTTCAACTGTTTAATTCTTCTTTGTAACCTACAAATGTTGATGTGACTCTGACACCTTATGCAAGTACCATATAAAGGGCCATTGTTGCCCTAGAGTAACCATTAAGGAGAGTTTTTACCTGACATTGAAATATACAAGTTGTAGCAAATTTATCCAGACCATTATTCTTTATCTATTTTTCTATGTGTCATCCATCTCATTTCCCGCTTAATGACCTTTTGAATTGACTCAAGCAATTCCTTATTACAAGCAAATATAATGAAGTTCACCTTAATAGCATCTTTTCGTTCTTGAACGATGTCTGGAGGAAGCATAATCAAGCTGCTTATAGAAATTGTACTCTTCAACCACAAGATATTATTAGGAGTCTTAGTCAATAGTAGCTTTCTCTACTCTAGATTTTCAAGAGAAAATTAATGTGATGGTTCATCATCAAACCTCAGCCACCTCTAATGTTTTGGTCAAGAAGTGGAAATTCCAATAATTATCTAAATATCACATCCTAGTCTATTTTGAATGGTCTCCTCTCCAAATTTTCACATGGAAGTGCACTACCAATCCAAGTGTTTTTTGCCTTGGATTGCTTTTGTATTGCTCTGAACTACTGGATACATAAATCTTGCTTACTGATAAAGCGTCTGACCGTCTAGAATATTTGTATAACATATACTTTAATAGTTGGGATCTTTGAGTCTCACATGTCATTGGTAGAAATGTTGCTTTTCTGATCCACCCAGCATTTAAGTTGGTTCCTACTTGTTTACTCACGGATGATCAGTTTAATACTTTTCCTTTTCTTTTTCATGATGTTGTTAGAATTGTGTAATTTTTCTTAATTAATATCATTTTGTCTTTTTATAAAAACAAATCCACACCATTATTCAAACTTATGTATGTTTAATCGTTATTGCACCTAATAATTCATTTTTATCACATAGTTCAACACTATTCGTATATATAACATGATAGATAGGACTAAGATATTGAAAATGCCTTGTATAAAATTAAGATGCTAACAAGAAACATAATTCAGATATAAATGATCCAACATGTACTTTAGCTAGAATAATGAACTAGACGTTTTATTGAGTGAAAAAAAAAACTCTAAATAAATTGATTTTAAATTTTAGATATACCAACTTGTTTTTATTGAAAATGCCTTGTATAAAATTAAGATGCTAACAAGAAACATAATTCAGATATAAATGATCCAACATGTACTTTAGCTAGAATAATGAACTAGACGTTTTATTGAGTGAAAAAAAAACTCTAAATAAATTGATTTTAAATTTTAGATATACCAACTTGTTTCTGGAAGGTAAAACCAATTTGGAACGAGTAATATATATTATAGGAAAATGGCTCTATTTTGCACTTCAAGTAACCACCATGGACCAATGAGCACCCTAAACTAACACCGGGTACAATTTTACCATTGAAGTAACCAAAGTGGTCCAATTTCACCCTCTGGCGAATGTAATGTTAACACGTGAAATGTGATGTTGACACGTGGACGACACATGTCAACATTTCATTCGCCAGAGGGTAAAATTGTACCCGGTGTTAGTTTAAGGTGTCTGGTGATCCAGGGTAGTTACTTGAAGGGCGAAATAGGGTCATTGCCCTATATTATACATCATAGATGTAAATATCTTCCAATGATAATTTTATCATATAGCCTTATTTGTAATTGTAAGGACAACAAATAGGAGAAACAATTACTTTTCCCAAATAATGAAATCAAATATAAATATATTTTCTAAATTTCATTTAATATTAATAGATCTAGACGAGTTTAATACTTAGGGCTATATAAATGAATCATTCATATATAACACATAAAATTATTTCATTATAAATAAGTGGTTATTATTTATGTTTATACCACTGCGTATTGTTGTCTAATCCACAAATTGACTATTAAATTTTATAGATGTTATATTTTTACGTAATCAGAATATTTTAGAGTCACTTTAATTTGTACTTGCTATCATTTTAGTTCAATTCATTGGTTAAGAAACTGAGTTTAATCTTTTTACAATTTTACCACAGAAGAATCTTGTCAACTTGCTCTAAATCTCATTTTTATTATAATATATCCAATAAATATATACTCATATATAAGTTTTAACAAATTTTCTTTATTGAAATTTTTTAAGTTTGAATGCCAATATATTTAATATAAATTATTTATAGTTAAATATATTTAAATTAAATTAATATTCTTTCTTATATTTATGATTTTCTTAGATACTTTAAACATATATTTATTAATAAAAGTAACTATTACAAGTTAACTATTCAAGTATTGTTTTATATTTTGATGAGTTTATATAAACTTTGAGAACAACCTTGTAGCAGTGAGTATAATATATACACACTCTAGCCCACTTTTGAGGTAGGTTGGGTTGGGTTGACTTGAAATCTCAACTTTACATATTAAGTTTGTATTTAGATCAGGTTGAGCCCAGGAAAACATAGAAAAAAGTAGATTATGGGTTGAAAAAAAATTAAGCCTGAATTAAAACAGGTTAAAATCAGGTTAGCCCGAATTAAAAGTGGGAGGAGCCGGCTGACCAATTTGAATTGCCCTAGCCGAAAATCCAACTCTACTTCTTTAGTCCATTATATTTGGGGAAAGCATTTATGGTTAAATAGTGGGAGACAGACAACCATGACAGGTAAATATCTGTCACGTGTACTAGGATTAAGAATAAATATATTGTTCTTAGAAGAATCACAATCACCTTTTGAAGATTTGGATGACCATTGTTAGGGCATCTTGCATTGTGGCATAAAATTATAGTTTAAAGTTAATTATCTCAAGTTCGCTCTGTTCATCAGTGTTTATAACTTTTTTTATCAGAAATCCGTAGTAATAACTTCACATATATTTAGTATGGAATTTTATAATACAATTATCCTAATATATATATATATATATATATATATATATATATATATATATATATATATATATATATTCCAATTGCATACTTATGTTATATTATGCCTGGTATATGTTTTGGTATATAATCAAGATTTACTCTCCCCGTATGTATAGTGCTCAATATGAAAGAATCTTTAATTCAAAAATTATATAAATAATAAGATTAGGAATAGAAACTTTGTTCTGGATAAGAATATTATCGTACGTTTATGCCACCGAAAAGATTTCTCTTTTATTTCCTTCTAGGGTTTAGATAATAAATGGCATATTATATCATTCCCCTCCTTATAACTAGTACGTCGTGCATGTCATCTGGTACTTTAGAAATTAGAACTTAGAAGACAAGCAAATCCTTAAAAAGTAGACAACTTAATTTGGTAAAAAACAATTGACAATTTGTCACCCCTAACTAAATGGAGTGGGAAAAGCTCTTTTAGTTTTTTATTTCAATTAAGCCCCGTGGGGATCGGAGAAGTAATCACACGGAAAACCATAAATAAGTTCCTTGTAAATAGTATGTGGGTAAAATCAAGACTCTATTGTACAAAATAAAAATTAAAACTTTATCATCAATGAGAGGAAATTAAAGCTGTATGTATATCGTCTCTCCTCTCTTCATATGGATAAAAAAAATCACGCTACGAATATTTTCCCTCTCCTTCTACAGACAAGTGATTTTTTAGCAACATAGCTAGATGGTTAGCGCTCACCATGAATATATTTATGCATCCTTGAAGCTGTCTAATCTTCTCCTCTCTGGTCATAATATTTATGCAGTAAAAAAATATGATATGTCATATATTTAACTTCTTTGCTATGTCTTTTCTAATCTCATTGCATTTTAAGTAAGAGATGCTTGATTTGTGCTCAAAATTCAATGCCTCTAAACAATTCCCGAATGGTATCTCCTTAAAGTAGAAAATGCACTCTGTTTTTTAGGCTATGAATAAAGCTGATGTGTGTATGATAAAACTTGTCCACATCAAGGAAACAATATTGTGGGTTTAACAATGAAGGACACCATGGCTTGGAGTCAAGTCAAAGTCTGGAAGTTAGGGATAGTGGAAGCTACCATAGTTGTCATTCTTTTTGGAGGAGCCTAAATCAAAATGGGTTTTAGAAACTATATGCAACTTCAAAGCTAAGCCTCCATAGATTCAACTTCCTCCTTTCTTCTTCCTTCCATGATTGAATAAAGGCCTCCATAGCTCTTGGAGATTATTGGAAGTAGCTTGAGCTTCAGTTCTTCAAAGGGGACACTGCACTCATTTCTTTCTGTTTTCTCTTTGTATTTATAAATTTTTTTGACCTTTCTGTTTTTATAAATTCATAGATTCAGTTTTTCATTATTTATTTTGATTTAAGCTTGTTGTTGTTTTGGTTTGTAATGAGAAATTAGAATTCATATTATATATGTGTTCTTTATAATTTCATCAATTTATCTTTATTTATGTATGTTTATGATAGATAGATCTATGGAAATAGATTTAATTGAATTCAATGCATTATTAACCATTAATCACACTCTAAGACACTTAATTATACTTAATTCAATGTGTTTACGAGATTGATTATTAGACGTGCCGATTGGTGAGGTTTGATATTTTAGAAAACTTAATAAAACTCAAAAGTGGACTAATTGATTCTTGAGTAACATTGGACTTCAACTCATTAGATCCAAGTTATTGATAGGGTTCCTTCGAGGAATTGAACTTATTTAGTTAATCTTGTTGCAATTCCGGCTTCTAGTTGTAAAATTAATAGAGTAGCTCCTCACAATTAATTTTTATTGACACATTGAATTCGTCAAATTGCATGAGTGGCAATGATTGAGCTTCAATCCTTTGGTATTGGTTCATTATGTGAGATTCCAATAATAATAAGTAAAATCATGATTAATTAAGTGGAAAATCGGGATTTCAATTGTTGGATTAGAGGCCCCTTACAAGATGTAGAACTACACATAATCTAACAAAGTAAGGTTAATAAGGTACAAATATGGCTTATTTTTAAAGGAAAAAATGACATAGCTTTATATGAGTAAGGAAAAATCTTTAACATCTACTAATATGCTCATAATTCATCCAAAACTTTTAACTGAATTTATCATCAGGAAACAGATTTATTGGTTTACTATACCATGAGTACGTTCTAACTTGTTTTTTAGTTTCTTTTTCTTTTTCATGTAAAGCATCTAGCATGTGAAAATAGTGTGGAAATATTATATGAAAGGGCGAAGACTCAAAAATGATAAATAACTATTGGACAAGGAACAAAAATAATACATAATTATTTCAAGGTACACCAATGATACACAACTTTATCATGAGATCAAAAATGATATTTTCACTAATATGACAATAAGATTATATATGAAAAGTCCAAAATGCCCTCATAAATAAAATAAAAAACACATTTATCTTTCTCTCATCTCTTCTTCTTCCTCTTCTTCCTCCTCCCCTCATGGCCTCCACTCAGTATGGAGAGGAACGAGCTTACCGTCAGAGAAAAGCTCGTCGGCAGGGAGCATGGTGACCGAATCTTCGAGGCGAAACTCGAAATCGCCGGAAAAAAGTTCAGGATCTGGCTTCTCCGGCGGAGGATCTAGAGGCTTCTCTGTGGAATGATCTGTTAGAGACTTCGAGGAGGAGGAGTCAGCGTTATTGGGAGCTTCACGGCTGAATGAAACCCTGGGACTCAGCCATCCGTGCCGGAAACTTCGCCGGCGGACAGTCGAGGAAGTTTCCCAGCGAGACTCTGATGTTGTCTCCATATGGTGTTATTGGGATGCTGAGTGGAGGCCATGAGGGGAGGAGGAAGAAGAGAAAGAGAAAGAGATGAGTTTCTATACATTCAACCATTAACATCTCAAAATTAATTAACCCATCCATCCTCAGTAATTTTTTGGGTCAGATTCATTTGAAAGAAATTTTGGGTCAGCGGAAGAGGAAGAGAGATGTGTTTTCTTATTTTATTTATGAGGGTATTTTGGACTTTTCATATCTAATCTTATTGTCATATTAGTGAAAATATCATTTTTGATCTCATGGTAAAGTTGTGTATCATTGGTGTGCCTTGAAATAGTTTTGTATTATTTTTGTTCCTTGACCAATAGTTATGTATCATTTTTGGGCCTTTCCCCTATATGAAATAATCATGAAGTAGTGGAAATTGTGATGAGGAAAAGTTTGGAAAGGAATTTTAAAAGAGAAATTCAAGAAAAGTTTCAACTTTATTTCTTGGCCATTGTTTTATGTCTGGAGATTTATTCATCACCATTAGTTTAGGTGAATGAATTCAGAAAGTAGTTAAGCCGGCAATAATCTTTTTTTTTCCCAAGAAGCCAGCATAATTAATTGACATTTGTATACACAATATTTGAACATACCAGAATAACGAGACCATATTATTCCAAGTCAATACCCAAAAGTAATTTGGACGATGGAGCATGATCTCTATTTCGTGCTCACACACCCTTAAAATATTTTGCATACAAGATAGTACATACACACACGTTTGGGTGGAATTAAACAATTACTCTTTTAAATTATGAAATAATCGTGTCAGTAGAATTTTGTGCTAATAATTTAATCTTTTAAATTTAAGTGTAACTAACAGTGTTAACAAAAAAGGACCAAAAGTGTACTTTCCAAATATAAATGAGTGAATTGAAACTTGATGCAAATGTAAGGGACCAAAAGTATACTTTAGTATATTTTTTATTTATTTTATTGCTGCTACATATTTTGGATCCACTCTAGGTCCTGATCACTCTAGGTGACGGAGATAAAGCATATTGGAACCAAACAAATCTCTTGAATCGTGTCAGGAGAATTTTGTGCTAATAATTTAATATGTCAGTGTTTTAGAATTTTTTATGGAACAAAATAAGATGGACAAAATCTTTTTAATTAGACTGAAATTAAAAATTGAAGTACCTTTTATTTTAGTAAACAAATTAAAATTTTATAAACTTAATTTTTTAAATATATATACTTATAATTTAGAAAAATCAGACCACTTATATTTACAACTTTCACAAGTCAAATAAAATAATTTTTTAATGTACAAGTTGATCAAAGGTAAACCATAAATTTGTATTACCAATATGTGTATATTGCCAAAGAAATGAGATAGTCATTTTTTACCAGTTTCTCTCTGTCTCAAATTATCAAGTTTCTCAAATCAAATTTTAATATTATTTGATAAAATATTTGTTAGAGATATTAAGGTGATCATTCATTAGTTGGTCGATGATCCTAATCTATTTAAAGGGACATAAAGTATTGATTTAGGTGTAAGAAGATCTTGAGTTTCCATAGGGATCTCTTGGAAGGGTAACTTGATCTTCCTCAAATTATAATGTTAGAGTTAATTAGGGTCATTGGTTAATCACCCAAACACTGAAAGATGATTTGTTTTAACCCAAGTGTAATCTATATGAATATTGTTCTACTATAATAAGTAATATGAATATTTCTTAATCTATATTGCTATTGTTAACAATATTAAAAATAAATTATTTAGGTCAAAGAATGAACAAAATTTTACAACTTTTCCTTTAAATGCTTATTTTTTGGAAATTTCATTAATCATAAGTACATAAAATTGATTAGTGATACTTGATTAGTGATACTTTTTGTGTATCAATCATTTAGAGTACCAGTTTCTTTACATACAACAACATATTGAGCAAAAAAAATTGGTATTTTTGGGAAATTTTCAGATCCCTTACTTTAAATAAGCTACCTTGATTTGTTTCTTTTGGCATTTTTAATAATTTTTTAACACGCACGAAAGTTAGAACATATATCATGTTTCCTCTGAGATACATTCACTTATGTGCTTCTTGTAATCAGGACGAAACTACGCACTAAATTGCACGAACAAGATACTACAATTCATTGACAAATCATCAGCTTCTACAATATCACACATAGATCACAATTTAATCTTCAACCTCTCCTAAGTGGCAATAATCTTTTTCGAACTTTTTTCACTTTGACTCTTTATTTTACTCATAATAATTAATGACAGAGCCATATTTGAAGTGACAGTGATCATGTTTGTGCGTGTTTATATACATATATGATTGTGAGTTGTAATATAAAACGCATCTTATCTAAGAAAAAAATTACAGCCTATATATATGCAATCTTAAGCAAGCATGCATGCTATTTTTTTCCGTGATTGTGTAGTATACGTTACATATGGAGAGTGAGAAGATATCCATATATTCAAAAATGAATAAAACACATCACCGAAACATGCTTAATTCTTACGTAGTTGTTTGTATTTGAAAGCACTTCTTATAGTAGTGACCTTTTTTTATCTGAAATAAAATCCTGGGCAGATTCCAACTCAAATAATTAAGTAACTCTATATTACAGAAAGTTGATCTATATATTTAAAGCAGTAAAGTGCATATATGAACTTATTATGTATAATGCATATTTTGGCTTTTAAGGTTTGCAGGCTGTATGTGTATAAATATATATATCTAGAGTTGTGCTGAATCGTATTTTTACATGCTTCAGTAGTGCTTTGATCATTGATTCTTTCTTTGATTTATAATAATATGAGTGTTTGTGTGTGCGTCTATTCAATATGTCTTGTTGAAAAACTTTAAAACATGGGATTGTATCTGGATTTGTTTTTTATTTATTTTCATTTGTGATAACAAGATTTCGCACTTTAGTGCATGACATATTTATTTTACACGTTTTAATTATGTCTCACACAATGAAGCGCAACATATATTGCCTATATAAATTCCACACTCCTTCCTATAATTTTTCTTCCTTCTCCACTTAAATTTCTTTTATTCCCTCCCCCTCCATATAACTAATTGTCTTTTTTTCTGGTTATTTGTTTAAACACCAAAATTCCTATCTTCCACCATTTATTTTCCTGCCAAGTATACACTTTATCACATCTATAATTTGTTTAAATATTATAATTTCAAGTATATTATTTCTTGAGCTAATATTTGTTTTTTCATTATTGTATCTCTCTACTCTTTCTCATTCAAAAACTCTACTCTTTTTCCATTATAACTAACAAAAATATTTTTAAAAAATCCAACAACTTATGTCGCACAAGGTGGTAAGAAATAAGCTACTGCATTTTTAAAAAAAAAACCAGAATGAAAATGTTGTGCCACAGTGGTGCGACATCTTCTATTTTTGAATTTTAAAAAATGATGTTGCACCTTGTGACACGACATTACGTGTTTTCCCATAACCACGACATTGCGTGTTTTTTCTGGCACATTTATATTGCGCAATAGAAAACCACGATATATGCCTCTTATCGCGCTATAATGCTCGACATTCTTCATATTTTTCAACTTTTTTGCGCGACTACTGGCTTATTTTTTATGGTGCAATTGCAAACTTTTCAATCATGCTCCTTCAAAAGCTATTTGATCATATCTTCAATTGGCTTAATTGTATTATCATCAAAAATCCTGCAAAATTGTACTCCTTGATATATTTCTCAATCACATGCATGTTTATTCAAATTTATTAGCAATTCGAGAACCTACAAAACAATTTTGCACACAATACGAACATAAATATAATCAAATTAATATTTATATACATTATATTGGTGCCATTTTGATTAAATTCACATTATGGATCTTGAAAATATGATTGATTATTTAAAGAGTTTTTAGAGATACAAATTCTCTCAAATATGTAAATCTCAATTTCGACCCCAAAATGGCCGATTTACAGTGAAGTCTCAAGGATAATTGGTTTGAAAATAAATTTTGTTCCAAAATACTATAATATCCTTAATTTCAAAATGAAATGACAATTTAACTTATCGAAAGTCAACAACAACTATACGTACAACTAATTTTGGTTTAATGCTAAATAACAACCATTTAAAAAGGAGAAATATTAAACTTATCAAATGATGAAAACAACTAAAGAATTAACGGATGTCACTGAGAATAATTGGGTCATTTAAAAATAATTAAATCAGAACAATCCTAATTCATAAAAATTAGGGGAAATGACAAAAAAACTTTTAAATTTCAAAATCCTATAAAAGTGATTTACAGTTGTTAATGCATATACTCAATTAATTAATACCAACACATTCGAATTTATTGTTTGAGTTATAAATCATTGACAAACGAAAATGGTACGTGCCCGTTTATACTTCTTGTCCAATTATTGTTCCTATCTTGTCAAAGTTCTTCTTATTAATAATATTTTATCGCATGATTTTACTTGTCGGTTTCTTTGCTTTTCTTTTTTCTTCCATAGCTATATAGTTGTCTCATTGTATATAATTGTCTCAATATATGCCATAATTCTAAATGAATTGAAGTCTCATATAATGACTTGTCTCACACGAGAGAATAACATTTAAGCCAACCACTTCCACTCAATTCATTTGTACCAAAATTCCAAATTAATTTTTTATGTTGATCTTCCTAAGAAATTTTTCCCCCATGAAAATTACAAAAATGATTCGATATCATCATCCCCTTAACTAATTAGCTTAGTTAACTAATTAGCTTAGTTAGCTTCTTTATTATTTATGAAAGAATTAGGAAAATGACATTTAGATGCCAATTGCAAAGTATGCATATAACTACAAAATTAAAAGGACATACCTTATTTTCTATACTTAGATCCACTAACTAGTTTAAGTATTTACTTACATAAACTTCTCTTAATAAATTAAAACGAAAGAAAGTAAATTTCAATAAAACATAAAGATAAAAAATGGTATAGATTTTTTTTTCGAAAGTTTAATTTTACAATTATTTGATAATGAATAGTAACGAAAAGATATAATTGAAAAATAAAATATTTCAAAAATGTAAAAAATTACAATTTACTTTTAAGAACTCAATTTTCTTTTGAAAAAAATTACTGAAGCATCATGAGAGAAAACAAAGAAAGGCAAACTAATATTTCTTTAAATGTTTCATTTAAATCATAATGCCTGTGTAAAATTTAAATTGTGCAGAATTATCCAAAATTTGCAAAGTAGTTAAAATGTCCTAATAGTGAAGAAGTTCTGAAAAAAGCAAAATTATGTATGTATTTTTTTTATATAAATTAAATTTTCCAATTAAACATTATATCGTTGTTGACAATATTATATATACATATTCTTACCTTTTTATTATGTACAGAGAAAAGCTTTACACTTTTGCATGATAATAAATAGTTAAGAGATAAATTGAAGATGAATTACATAATGAATATCTTTTAAATTTCAAATCTATCTTAGATAGGTGATTTACAGTTGTTGATATCTTTACTAAACTAATAAATATAGTTACTAAACTAGGTAAAGTTTTCTATATAAGGTTTTTGAAATTCAGAAGACATTTATACATCGTTTTCCCTATATTAAAACTGCATGAATTTAACCTGGAGTGTGTGGTTGAGTGGTAAGGACTCATTCACCCTTAACCAATTGTCTGGGGTTCGATCCCTGGCGTTGGGTATGGAGAAGCATTAAATCTCTCAGGCCAGCTGTCCCACCCTTTGAGGTGCCTACAAATCAGCGGGGGATTAGTCTCTCACTTGTCGAGTGAGGGGATACCTTGATCATGGATAAAAAAAAAACTGCATGAATTTGAGTGAAATTATAAAGTAAAATGGAATAGATTGGATGGCGAAGGGGCAAAAATAGCCACCGTAATTTTCAAAATGGACAACTTTGGCACCCATAATTTTGATGGTGCAAAACGGGACATTATAAACCAAAATTGTACAAATCTAGCACTCTTAAACATAGTTGTTAAGTTTGACCGTTAGTTGGTTGGGGATGATGATATGGCATAATGACGTGCACAATGAGGCACTATGTGTCACCCCCATGCTGATATGTATATGACATGACAAAAATGAAAAAAATTAAGGGAAAATTAAATACAGATCCCTTGTAAGGGACTTAATATTAGAAAAGTCCCCCTAATTTGGGAAATTAAAGTAGAGTTTCTAGGGACTACAATTTAATTATTTCTGAAACGTGGGCCCCACCATTTATATTAAAATATTCTTACCCACCCCACCCCTTCTCTCTTCTCTCTCCTCCCCTCCCCATCTTCTTCTTCATCTTCGCAGGTAGCAGCCCCCACCCTCCGCCACCGGAAAAAACTCACCGCCCTCCAGCCCCACCGTCCTTTTGTTCATTCCCTCCACCATCTCTCCTCTGCACATGACAAACCCTCCTTCGATCCTTCTCCTTTTCCTTTTCCTCTTGGACCATCTCAAACCAAACCCAGCAAACTCTTCTCCTCTCACTCCCTTAGGCTTCCTTGAAAGAGCAGCCACAGTGTATAGTGAGTGCACCTCTATCATATACAACAACACCTCCTTCACTTGGTCCCACACCCACCGTCGCTGCCTCCAACTAGCCTCCTCTCCCTCCTCCCTCAGTGTCCTACGTGGCCATGTTGTCTCCGTCGTCGCACCCAACATCCCCGCCATGTACGAGCTCCACTTTGTTGTCCCCTTCGCCGGCGCCGTCCTCAACAACATCAACCTCTGCCTCGACGCCCGCACCATCTCCATCATCCTCTGACATGCCGAGTCCACTCTCGTCTTCGTCGACAACACCATCTCAATTCATTTGTCATGTGCAGAGGAGAGATGGTGGAGGGAATGAACAAAAGGACGGTGGGGCTGGAGGGCGGTGAGTTTTTTCCGGTGGCGGGGGGTGGGGGCTGCTACCTGCGAAGATGAAGAAGAAGATGGGGAGGGGAGGAGAGAGAAGAGAGAAGGGGGTGGGGTGGGTAAGAATATTTTAATATAAATGGTGGGGCCCACGTTTCATAAATAATTAAAGTGTAGTCCCTAGGGACTCTACTTTAATTTCCCAAATTAGGGGGACTTTTCTAATATTAAGTCCCTTACAAGGGATCTGTATTTAATTTTCCCTTAATTTTTTTCATTTTTGTCATGTCATATACATATCAGCATGGGGGTGACACATAATGCCTCATTGTGCCACGTCATTATGTCATATCATCATTTCCAGTCAACTAACGGTCAAACTTAACACCTATGTTTAAGAGTGCTAGATTTGTCCCATTTTGGTTTATAATGTCCGGTTTTGCACCATCGAAATTAAGGGTGCCAAAGTTGTCCATTTTGAAAATTACGGTGGCTATTTTTGCCCCTTCGCCCATTATAAAATTAGTGTAGTAGCATTGGAAAGCATGGTTATCAAATCGGGATACAAATCGTGAATCGAAAACCTCATTTTTTGAATCGTGAATTGAATCGAATCGTGAATCGTAGGATTCACAATAAAATATAGAAGATAAAATATTTACAATTTTTACCTTAAAAATTAAAGGTATAAAATATCAAAAGGCATATAACAACACTTCATAGAAATAACATGTAAAGAGTACACATGAAAATAAACCATAAGGGAGTTTAAACAAGTCCCAAATTTAAATCAACGAAGCTATTGTCACCGTCATTGTCACACTTCAAAAATCATAACTCAATAAAACTTATTAAACAAATCAATTTTTTTATATTTAACTTAATGAATAAAAATAAGAGTCTTTTATTTTTTTTAACAAAATATAACAAAATGGGGGGGGGAGCAAGTCACGTGGTCAGCCTAAGAAAAAAAAATGATGAGTTGTCTCATGTGTTTTTCCTCTTTATTCTTTATCCTATTGATATAATATAAAGAAAAACAATGCACTTTAATAACCATTGGTCAAAGAAAGATATTGTATATCTTCATCTTCCTTCTTCGTGTCTTCTTGTTCTAAAGCATCACCTTCTCAACTCAGTTCAGCATCTCTAATTTGACCAGCACACACTTTTTTTCTCAATATATCAAAGCAAAAAAATAACATAAGTTGTGAGCAATTAACATTTAGCTAATCCTTCATCTATCTTCTCTTTCCCTTGGAGTGTGTTCATTTTTTCTTGGTGTGCTTTAACTGTCCGACTATATCCATCGGAACTGGCCTCCTGAATTCCCGGTCGACAGTCCAACCGGTTGAACCGTCCGGATTGGTCCGGTTTAAACATCACTGCTCTGCGCACAAAACCACAGATCGACGCCATCGAAGAAACTCCCAGAATCGAAGGAATCGTCCTTGTATCGAGATTCATAGGATTCTAAACGTATCTCAGGATTCAATATGAGATTCTAGGTACTTTTAGATACACAGTATGATTCGAATATTTTTCCTTCAATTTTGTATCGCATCGTAGGATACGTATCTCGAATCGTAAGATTCTAACTACCATGTTGGAAAGGAATTAAGGATAGTAGATTTGCACATAAACATGGTGAGTTCAAGTGCAGGATCTAGTCATATCCCAATAATTCTTTCCAAACGTTAAACAACATCCTTTCAAGTTCCCTTAGTCTAATGTTAGTTCAGGATAACAAATGTCAACATCTTGTGGCACAATCTCAAGTTAAGAGAAATTCTTGTATGAACTTGGCTCCCATGTCAAGTGTGGTTTGATTAATCACTAACAAACACTTTAATGTTTCAGTCAGATCTAACAAATTGTAGTATTACATGTATATGAAACCTTGATTTCCGCCATTTTAGAATAGTATCCAAAATGTATTTACTTATGATTAATTTGACCACAAATAACGTGATAAACCAAATTTATAAAATAACTTAATTAATGTCAGAATCATCACAATACTTAAATTAATCTAAATTGATTAAGCTAAAAATCTAAGACCTAATCATTATGAAGGATTCTTAATCCAAATTTTGGGACACTCCACAATTGCTTTTGATTTATCTGGAAGCTTTAATTCATTAATGACCATTGAAATAATGAAATAAAGCTAACAAGAGCGAATGAACAATTTCACAACACAATTACTTAGTTTATGCTATTTCATTCAAGCAAACAATTCAATGCCTTAAATACACTAATCAAGCCACATTGAATCAGAACATAATATTCACAAAGAGAGTAACAAAATCATAAACCCATAAATTTGATTCAACTCAAATTTAATGTAAAATAATGTCAAGCACTTAACAAGAAAGAAACAACACAAAAAATCATAAATAATTTCTAACCCAATTATAACATATGTAAATGAAGTATAAAACCAAATGTCACTAATATACTCGCTCCTACAACCCTTTAAAAGCATAAATATAACATAAGGAAGAAGGACCCCTAATCCACTTTCCTTCATGGCATGGTCTCAGTCCACCACAAGCGGCTATACCTTCCATGTTGACCGCTAGGATTATGAATAAAGCTTTTCTAAAGAAGGTTCATTCTCATCCGGTCCCTTGGCTCCCATCATCAAGAATTGTGGTTTTTAGTTGCTTCTCTTCATGAAGGAAGAATACACATAGATGGAGGATAGGGAATTCATGGAGATTTGGGTGAGAAAAGGTGAAATATGGAAGATAGAGATGAGAGGATTTGAGAGAATTAGGTTTGTGATCTGTGCTGGCACTACAAAAGAAGCGGCGATTAGCCGCGCATGCGTCCCGGCGGAACGTTAAAAACTGCCCCGAGAAAATGCATTCCGGCGGTTACAATCATCTGAGGTCGAGTTGCGAGGCAAAAAAATTGTTTTTGTTTGTTTTAAAAGCATAAATATAACATAAGGAAGAAGGACCCCTAATCCACTTTCCTTCATGGTATGGTCTCAGTCCACCACAAGCGGCTATACCTTCCATGTTGACCGCTAGGATTATGAATAAAGCTTTTCTAAAGAAGGTTCATTCTCATCCGGTCCCTTGGCTCCCATCATCAAGAATTGTGGTTTTTAGTTGCTTCTCTTCATGAAGGAAGAATACACATAGATGGAGGATAGGGAGGGAATTCATGGAGATTTGGGTGAGAAAAGGTGAAATATGGAAGATAGAGATGAGAGGATTTGAGAGAATTAGGTTTGTGATCTGTGCTGGCACTACAAAAGAAGCGGCGATTAGCCGCGCACGCGTCCCGGCGGAACGTTAAAAACTGCCCCGAGAAAATGCGTTCCGGCGGTTACAATCATCTGAGGTCGAGTTGCGAGGCAAAAATTTTTTTTGTTTGTTTTGCTTGCTTGGCGGCGGTTTAACCGCCCCCCCGCAATTAAAAAAATTTAAAAAGAATAATTTCGCGTTGCCGCCCCCATGCTGCAGTTGATAACTGTGCGCATTTAATGCCCGTTGGGGCGGTCACCCGCCCCCATGCAAGTAAAAAACTTTTAGAAAAATTAAATAGGCGTAGGGGCGGGCAACCGCCTCCACGCAAGTAAAAAATATATATAAAAATAAAAGCGCGTTGGGGCGGGGGAACCGCCCCCACGCTGCACGGAAGTCTGTGCGCATTTAAACATTTTTTTTGAATGTAAAGGTATATTCATTGATCAAAAAATATTTACAATCATGCCATGACAACATGTGATACAGTAGTTCCATTCAAAACATAAAAGGTACCAGCTAGCAGCTATGCCACACGCAATTACTTAACAGATTGGTGGGCCTTAAGTACATAATTAAAAAAAGCAATAGCTTCCTGGATGAGACTATGGGGGTGGACTTGAACATCTTCAAATATGCGTCGGTTGCGAGCTGTCCAGAACTTCCAGCATAGGATGCCAAACATGGTGCTCCATTCCGATCGCGCCTGCTGCTGTCTAAGGTTGCTCAAAAACCAAAAATGCACCGTCTGGTTATAGAAAGCATGAAGGGAATCAGCTGGTATGATAAGTTCCCAGCAAGCACGAGCCGCAGGGCAAGTTCTAAGGACATGATCAATGTCTTCAAGGCTGGAACCACAGTGGCTACAACCAGCGTCTTGCGTCATATGGCGCCGATAATGTTCAGAATTGGTAAGGAGCTTGTTACTCAAGGCTAGCCACAAGAAGGTCCGGATCCTCTGAGGCCCCTTCCATTTCCAAGCAAGGTTCCAGTGTTGACCACTATCATTCCATTGATCTGCTTGGATAAGCTCATATGCGGACTTGACGGAAAAGCCTCGCTTGTCCAAATGCCAGCTACAAGTGGCAGGAGGATTAAGAGAAGAAGGGGCCGCCACACGCACAATATCATCCACAATGTCCTTTGGGAGGTTGCTCGCAAATTTGTCAATTTGCCATAAGCCGGCGGAGTTGATGAAATGAGACAGGGGTAGTTGCAACTCATTCTCCGTAAGTGGACGGTCGGACAAAAGATAAAGCGGACCCCAATCACCAAGCCAGTGGTCTGACTAAAACCAAGTGGTAGAGCCATCTCCAACACTCCACCTAATACCAAGTTCCAGCTCCTCACGCAGGGCAGAGAGATTCCTCCAAAGGTGTGACATTCTAGAGGAACCGGTAGGCAAGGGCCCCTTATTAGTCCACTTGTACTTACAGAGCAGAACTTGAACCCATAACAGATCGGGTTCAGATTGGACTTTGAAAGCAAGCTTCATCAGAAACGCGGTGTTCTGGGCTACAAAATTCTTAATACCACATTGAAGGACACCGAATTGAGGGTCGGTGTAGTGTGCCTTAGGCCTAGTCCTTCAAGAAATTTTAAGATCTCAAGGTAAGCGAAAGTTACCCCGGGTATCATTCTTAAGGAGTCTTGTTTAATCTAACTAACCTAGTAAATTATATGTAATGCAAGATGGATTTGGGTGAAGAAAATATATTTTATTGATTTTTTAAAGAGAGAATAAAGGATGCAAAACAAATAAATAGTTTTTTGGTATTTTTAATAAAAGGGTGTAGTAGAAGTGAAATGCTCTTGGAAATGATTTTCAATTACTATCATAGCTTTCTAAAGATTTTTGGGGAGTTTAATGCATTAATTTCCTAATTTACCAAACCTCATGAACCTATGAGTCCAATTACCTAATTAGTGGATCCCCAACTAACTAGAAAATGCTAAGCCCCTTCGCACATTTGAGTTTTCTCTAGGTTTCATAAGGTATCAAACCTCACCAACGGTAAGTCTAATTCCTAGTCTCATGAACACATTCAAATAGACATTATTAATTACCCTAGAGTGCGATTAGTGTTTTGTAATGCATTAGGTTCAATTATAATTCAATTCAATCAAACTATCTATCAATACCATGAATAAATAGAATGATATCAAATAAACCATAAAGAACATATACATAACCATGTATATTGATGAGTACAAATCTCTCATTACAAACCAAAATCACAAATACCCACAATAACAACCAAATTCAGTCCAATCTCAAAACATAAATGGTAACCTAAACCTAGGCAATCAAAAATATAAAGAGAAAGGAACGGAATTGGGACTCCCCTTTGAAGAACCAAAGCTCAAGCCACTTCCCATGAACTCCAAGAGTAAGGAGGAACTTTATTGAGGCATGGAAGGAGGAAGGAAGGTGAAAAGAAAATGTGAGGAAAATGAGAGTGGGATGGAGGAAGAGATGGAGAAGATGAGAGAACTAGGGTTTTGGTGGAGCACCCAACCCCCAAAAACTTCCTTTTTAACCTAATTTTTCATTTAATATGCATAGACACTTGGGCTTAATGATTGGGTTTGAGTTTGGGTCCAAATTGGAGGTGAAATGAGTCAAAAATCAGCAAAAATCGAATCTGGAAGTAGCAGTTCGCATGTGGGACCTCTGTGTAATTTCTGAAATTCGAGGACTAAACTGTATATGTTTCTGGGACTAAACTGAAATTTCTGAAATTCGAGGTCCTTTTCTGTAGTTTTCCAAATTCGTGCATCAGCTTGATTTTCCAGATTTTTCCCCATTTTTCCTTGCTTTTTCCCATCTAGCCTCCTCCATGTTTGGTCCTTGAACGATCCTAAAAGTGAAATAAGGGAAATAAATAGATCAATTGGCTCTCAAAATTAATTAACAAATTAAATTCATAAGCTAGGTCAAGTAATTCACTTCCTAAACTAATTTTTACTTAAAGGTCTATATATTCAATTAGGCATAAATGAACCAATATTGCATCTTTGAAATGTTAATAACCGCAAGTTAACACAATAAAAACATACAAATCCAAGGATTTGTCACACATCCACCATGAAGCTTTGGTTGGGCGAGGTCATCCCACTTCATGAGAGAGATGCATGTCTCGGTACCAGTGCTACCCCAAATAAAATTCTTGACATGTTTTTGGATCTCGCCTAATGTAGAGGCCGGGATTCTAGTGACTTGCATGGCATAGTATGGGATGGCCGAGAGGACCGATTAGGCAAGAGTGATTCTTCCTGCCAAAGACAAAGACTTGGCTACCCAACCCGAGAGTTTTGCTTGAACCTTACTAAGAATATATCTATATGTGTCCTTAGTAACACGCTTGTGTAGAAGAGGGACACCTAGGTATTTCCCAAGGTCATCAGTCTTATGAAATCCCAAACGCTCACAAAGACCATTGGCTTCTTGCATGGAGACATTTCTGGAGAAGTACGCCTTGGTCTTGGCCAAACTGACCTTTTGGCCACTTGCTTCACAGAAATTGGAGAGCAGCTGATACTGCAATCCAATCTGGTGGGAAGTCGTGGAACCAAAAAGGAGAGGGGGGCCCACCACCTCTCATCCTGATAAGGCTCCAATTACTAGCAGCAACCTCCTTACTTATAGCATGAGAAAGTCGTTCCATACACAGGACAAATATGTAGGGAGAGAGTGGGTCACCCTGCCTAATGCCTCTCTGGGGAGTGAAATGGGCAGTAGGCACACCATTCCAGAGGACC
This sequence comes from Mimosa pudica, assembly GCA_029929735.1. Classification (NCBI taxonomy): domain Eukaryota; kingdom Viridiplantae; phylum Streptophyta; class Magnoliopsida; order Fabales; family Fabaceae; genus Mimosa; species Mimosa pudica. The sequence goes on from JAKELP010000035.1 coordinate 7,400,726, forward strand.
TGTAAAGTAGCCGTGGTAATGCACTGCATGATCAGGTGGACAATGTGGCCAGGTATGTGCGCCGCCAGGAGAGTGTCCTTAATGAAGTCCCATTTGAGGCGGTCGAAGGCTTTCTCAAGGTCTACCTTCACCGCCATCCAACCACTCCTTCCTTACTTTCTGTGCATAGAATGGATTACCTCCTGAGCAATGATAATGTTGTCCGTGATGCATCGCCCTTAAATGAAACTAGATTGTTGGGGTTGGACAAGGGTGGGCATAGCAGGCTTCAATCTGTTAGCAATAAGCTTTGTGATGATCTTATAGACAGTTGTGCAAAGGCTGATTGGCCGGAACTCCTTAATGGACTGAGGATGATCAACCTTCGGGATTAAAGCTATGAGGGTCCGATTGAGCTGCTGATTCATCACACCACTTTGAAAGAAGTTCAGAACCTCTTTATAGAGTGAGTCACCCACCTTATTCCACTGTGATTGGAAAAAGAGAGCATGAAGACCGTTAGGCCCAGGAGATTTATGGGGATTCATATCAAAGAGAGCTTGTTCCACCTCCGCCTTTGTGACCGGAGCACCTATAGCTCAAGTTAGTGAAAGAGGGAGTGGGGGGAAAGACGGCGAGCAATTATACCTGCAAGCGGGGTCCCCTTCTAGCTGGTATAGCTTTTGGAAATAATGAGAAACCATGGACTGCAAAGTGGATTGATCAGCCTCCCAAGATCCTTCATCATTTTTAAGCATAGCGATTCGGCCGCGTCTCCTTCGAAGCAAGGCTTCGGTGTGGTAATATTTCGTATTGCGATCCCCATCATTAATCCACTCACTTCTGGATTTTTGCATCCACAAAACCTCTTCTTTAAGGCACATGTTTTCATGTTCCGCTTGCAGCTCCTTCTCAAGCTCAAAGAAGGAGGCTGACGGGTTTGGGCGTTCGAGGGCTCTCTGTATGTTCAATAGACGTCTATGAAGCTTACATTTCTGCTGCCCAATATGGCCAAAGACAGTCATGTTCCAAGCCTGAGCCTGGTGAGTGAAGGTCTCAATATTAGTCACTAGATCCTTACTTGTATCCCAGGAATTACTAACCAGATCATCAAACCCAGGATGCAATAGCCAAGAAGCCAAGAACTTAAAGCTACTCTGCGGTTGCAAATCATCACGGGTGCTCCAGATCAGAATAGTCCGATGGTCACTCTTGATTCTGGGGAGGTGGCAAACAAGGGCATCTGGATTCTGAGAGACCCAAGATGAGTTTGCGATGGCCCTATCAAACCGCACCATTAGGTTTCCTATTTGCCAAGTGAACTTGGGCCCAGAGTAGCCTAAGTCAATAAGGCCGGTGCGTAGGAGGAAGTGCTTAAGACTCTTATTACCACTGTTGGTTTTGTGCATGCCACCACAACGCTCCTCAGGGGCAACCGTTGCATTGAAGTCGCCAGATAGCACCCAGGGCTGCGTTGGGTCACGATGAACTTGGCTCAGGCAATGCCACAAATCCTCCCTCACCATGGGATTGGGACTACCATAAACCGCCGTGTAAAAGCAAGATTTATTGGTAGCAACAGAGGTGATTTTCACATGGATAAATTGGCGGTGGTTAAGGAGCTCCTCAACAGTTACACTTGGTTTCCAAAGGATCTAGATGCCCCCTGAGAAGCCTTGAGATTCAACTCTATGACTATTAGCATAACCAATTTTCCTGATGGCTTGATCGGCTTGTGACCCCGAGATCCGGGGCTCCACAAGGACAATGATCTCCGGCTTGCAGCCCTGAATAAAGGAAGCTAACGTCCGGCGGAAGCGCGACGAGGCTGCTCCTTGGCAGTTCCAGGAAAAAATGGTGAAATCCATAACAACAAGCAGGTTATTGCCCCAAATTGGAGCGAGGGGCAGCTGCCTCATCATCAAAATCAGATTCATTAGCCTCAACAAAGTTGACCTCATCATCGGACAATGGAGGGGCACCTAAGGCCTCAGAGATCATCTTAGTTAGCTCCTCTGATGGACCCCCCAACGCATCTTTAAACTTGGGCTTGACGTTGTGGATTTTTAAAATAGTAAAAAATATTTAAATAAGCATGGGGCGGTTAGTTTCCGCTCCCATGCATTAAAATAATTAAAACGCATGGGGGCAGAAGCCACCCGCCCCCATGCATTTCAAATAAGTAAAAACATGGGGGCGAAAGCCACCCGCCCCCATGCATTTAACATAATAAAATCATGGGCGGAACCCGACCACCCCCATGTATTTTGTTACTTACAAAATCATGGGGACGGTCGGCTTCCGCCCCCACGTTGTTATCTCTCCCTATAAATACCATCCCCCCTCATTTTCTATCGCGCGCAATCTCTTCTTTCTCCCTTCCTCCTTTTTGTGTTTCGCTGTTTTCATTGTTGATACACACATGATGGAGCCTATAAGTTTGATTTGTTTTTGGTATGAGTATTGTTTATTTTTTTTGTTTTTATTTTATTATATCTGATGTGTTTTTATTTCTTTTTATTTTGTTTTCGTAATATATCTTATTTTTTTATCACAGATTTTCTCTTATGGATTCTTTTTTTTGTCAGAATTTCTCTTATGGATTTTGATCATCATCTTTTTTCTGTTTGATGTTGCTATTATTGTATATTTCATATATATTACAATAAATACTTTTTTGCTGCTTTTGTATATTTTCTTTTATTATTATTATTTTTATCCCATTTTTGGTCTTCAATTCAAGTCATTATTTGTTAAATTGACCGAATGAAGTACATTTTTTTAACATATGTATCAGCATGCCGGCGGTTGGTTACGCCGACACGAGTTGTTTTTTTTTTAAAAAAAGTTCACATGGCGGCTTATGGGTCCACCCCTACGTCCGCCCCTACGCATACCGGCAGTGTCGGGGGAGCTACAACGTAAATCCTTCCGCCCCCACGCTGTGTTTCCTCGGTAAAATCGGGGGCGGAAATATTTTCCACTGGAGCGTCTTGGGGGCGGTTCGAACCGCCGGTACGGGGGGAAAATGCCCGCCTCAGATCTGCCCGTTTTTTGTAGTGTGGCTCCCAATATCTCAAAATAAGCTTCCAATTTCACGCTTAATGTGATGAATTGAATGTAATGATGGGTATGCATTTGAATTGGATTGGGTTAGATCAGAAAATTGGGTCTGGATTGCTGATTTTCCTGTGAGCCATAGAGGCCTACGGCTAACAGGAACTAAAATGAAAAGTTTAGAAAGTTCTAGGGTCCTGTTTCTACAATTTTCACAATTTATCTAAAAATTTTATTTTAACTCTTTTCAAACTTCCAACTTGTTGCCCTATTTTTCTTGCTTCTTCCCCTTCAGAATCCTCCACTTTTGGTTGCCAAGCGACACTACAAGTGAAAATAGGCAACGAAAAAGCAGTACCAAAGAGCCAGAAAAATCAATTAATGCTAATTAATCTTCAATTATGGCCAATTTACTCTCATTTACATGTTAATCCGAACTAAGAGTCTATATAGTGTAAATTAATACACAAAGGACCAATGTTGCCCCATTTAAGTTGCCTCAATTATGCACATAAAAACTATATATACTCATCTAAAGATTTGTCACTGGTCCAATCTAGCTTTTTAAATTAAACTCTAGTGAGATAGACTGTTATTGGCAATATCCCATATTATGTCTTGCATTTGTTAATGGAATATCTCATAAAATACCTGCGGTTGAAGCCGCGGCGGCGGCGGTGTATTGCAGTGGGCGGTAGACCAGCTGAGGGGTAAGGTTGTAGCAGTTGTGTCAGTCATGGTGTTGGGAGTAAAAATCATTTGCTTTTGTTTATATGTTTATTTTTTGTTTTGAAATTTCAGGTTTTGTTGAGAAGGGTTACATTTTAATCATTTTTTTTAAATTGATGGTTCTTGATTTTTGGAGATCTAGTTCATGGGAGCTTTTGTTTTTGTCAAAGTAAAACAATTTTGTAAAGCTGAAGCCAATTAGTTTGTTGGAAAAGTAGACTGGCCTTTTGTCTGGTTTTGTTGATTCATGTTGTGAGTTTATGCTTATTTTCTCTTTAACCCGTTTTTTATTTTTCAAATCCGTGGTTTGTTATACTTACTATAAGCCCATTTTGTTCCTTATGAACTAGTACTATATAAATGTCAATAGCATGCTGAAATGGAATTTGAGGCAGGGAAGGGGATGAAAGGGGAGGGAGAGAGACGAGTTAAAAGGCAGAGGAGGGAGAGAGGGGTGGTGGAGGGAGAGGGAGGGGATGAGAGGAGGTGGTGGAGGGAGACGATGGTGATGTGGCATGACCTTTGACATGTAAGGTGATGTGGTATTACATGTACGATTTGGGGGTAAAATTAAGGGCGAAGGCCCAAATATGATACACAACTATTGCCTAAGGTACAGATCTGATACATAACTAATCCGAGGGACACCAATGATGTTCAACTTTGCCATTAGACCAAAAATGATACATCTGTTAAATTTAACGGGATTAACCGTTTGTTTTGCACATGTGGGACAGAGTTTGACAGTTTTTGCCACATGGGAAGCTGATTGTGTAATACACCTGGCTCCAATTAAAAATATTCTCAATTTTAAAAGCTAATAAATTAAAAACCACAGAAAGAATACAAGAAATTAAAAAATAAAATAAAAAACTAATGACTCAAAACACACACTTATATATGATAAAAAATGGTTAAATATCATTCTGGCCAATAAACTATTTTGTAAGGGTCAATCTGGCCAATGAACAATAAAAATGGCTCATTTTAGCCAATGAGCTAATGGAAAGTACTAAAATACCATTTGAACCTAGATAATATAATTTCTGAAGATGTGGGTCCCACCTCAAAAAATAAAAAATTCCCACCCCCACCCCACCTCTCTCGCCCCCCCCCCTCCCCCCCCCCCTCTCCCTCCTTCCGCCTTCACCGCTGGTAACTTCACCCCAACTCACCCACCTAAATTGATATATCATACATTACTGGATTCATTAGACACTGTTCCTCCCACGCTCGCAAACTTATCCCCTGATTAACCATCGAATTACTCTATCTTCTTCCATATAGGCAAATCCTATGAAAAATCAAAACCTTTCCTCTCCATTGTCCCTTTTAGAAACCAGGGCCCTGTCTCTTTTTTCCATAAAGATAGATGAATCTACGATTTACAGCATATTAATTAAAAAGTGAATGGTTTAGTTAGTAGTATGAGGGGCTTTATGGTTTCGTGCTTGTTTGTCAGTGAGGGGCAGCCAATGAATGGTGGTGGGAATTCTGTTGTGGTGGTGGTGAAGTTACTGGCGGTGAAGGGAATAATGCTTGTGGTGGCTGAGGGGGGAGGTGGGTGTGTTGGGGTGGGGGAGAGAGAGAGGTGGGGTGGGGGTGGGAATTTTTTATTTTTGAGGTGGGACCCACATTTGCAGAAATTATATTATTTAGGTTCAAAGGGTATAGTAGTACTTTCCAGTAGCTTATTGGCTAAAATGAGTCATTCTTATTGTTCATTGGCCAGAGTGAGCCATTTTATTGTTCTTTGGCCAGATTGACCCTTACAAAATAGTTTATTGGCCAGAATGATATTTAACCCTTTTTTATCATATATAAGTGTGTGTTTTGAGTCATTAGCTTTTTTTTTTATTTTTTAATTTTTTTTATTCTTTCTGGGGTTTTTAATTTATTAGCTTTTAAAATTGGGACTATTTTTAATTGGGGCCAGGTGTATTACACAATCAGCTTCCCATGTGGCAAAAATGGTCAAACTCCGTCCCACATGTGCAAAACAAACGGTCAATCCCGTTAAATTTAACGGATGTATCATTTTTGGTCTAATGGCAAAGTTGAACATCATTGGTGTCCCTCGGATTAGTTATGTATCAGATCCGTACTTTAGGCAATAGTTGTGTATCATATTTGGGCCTTCGCCCTAAAATTAATCCACTTTATATACTTCAAGGGCAAAATTGGTCACAAAAAAACTTCCATGCATGGCAAATTTGATCCTTGCCTAAAACTTCCAGGACAAATATAATCTTTAACCCTATTTTATTTAATAATTGGTCAAATTTCTTTTTTTTTTGTCAAATTTCTTACTATCGATCTCCACTCCAAATTCTTTCCCCACTACATATTATCTCTTTTCGAAATAAATGAGGGTAGTTTCGGAAAATCATCTTTTTACATGCTTATTGCACTTAGCTTAGTATAACTTTTTTTTTGAATAATCCAAATCAGTTATTTCTATCTTAAAAAAAGAGTAATTTTCAAAGATTTATTGTACCTTATTCCTTATTAAACTTTACAAGAATGAAACTAAAACATGTACACTGCATAGTGTTAGGGATGATGTGTTCTTTGACTAACCTATATTTTTCTATTTTATATAAAACATCTTACAAATCTGACTAATCTTAATTATAGTCAAGGTTGAACAGCCAAAACAGAATGAGTAACTTTTCAAAAATAATGCGTGTTAACCATAATCAGCATTTTTGGTTCTTAATTAACCTAAAATATTGTGAAGGAAAATGAATTTCTCTTTCTGCTTAACTCAAATGCCATCGTTAATATCATCTTATTAACATTCATACAGTACAAAATTCAAATAAATCACACAATGCTTCAATGCAATATGCATAATTGATGGATAATAAAGTGTGATATTTAATTAATAATTATGGGACTATTTTTATCTTCGATCTGCCTCGGCAAATATGAGCCACCTACATTGTTCCAATTTAAAGTCAAAATCCGCATTATGGCTCATGCTTACTTACATTTGACTGAATCAATCAGAGAGAACAAATACAAAAAATGTAGAAGACATTGAAGATTTGAAGTGTTGGGAAAATATTGGGAAAATGCCCATTCTAAAGCATAATACATGCATCAATGTATGGTCACGATTGAATGTTAATTTTCAGGAATATTAATTAGTGCGTCCCCCACATTTGAGGGGGCGAAACAAAAAAATTCTGCAATATCTGCCAAAAGGCATGCATAATCAATCAAATAAGTTTGTAGGAAAAAAAATCTATATGGACAATCAATCATGTAGTTGTTTCTCACTAGCAAAGCTAAAGAAGCTAAGAAAAGAAAATGAGATAAACTTTTCAGGAAAAATAAATTATATCCAATACATGTATAAAATATATTATCAACTGGTTAATTAAATCATCGAGTGGGATTGCTTTATCGTCATAGCTATGCATTAGATTCATTCATTTTTCCCAGCAAGCAAACAAACAAATCAATTTATCATTACGTCTCAATCAATTAATCAAATCATTCTTGAATTCCCATTGCTTCTTCATTCTCATAAAGTAGAAGCAAATTAAAAAAAGCAAAACTGTCTCTCTCACTACTACAAAAATCCATTACGAAATGTTTGTTTGTGATCATCTCCATCAACTTTATACGCAGAGAAACACCAGTTTTTTTCTCATATGACGAAAAATAATATGTAAGAAACTTAAAAAAATGATAAAAGGAAACATTTCTAAAAAAATATCCCTGTTGCAAAATTCATTGCTCAAAGGTACTTGCAATTTATTTAAAGATTCGAGTGCCAAATTTAACGGATGCAATTCTATTTCAAACAATGTATAGCTCATTTAGGGCCTCAACGTGTCAACTCTTTGTGATACTTCACTGTCACCTACCTCCTAACTTAGCTTATAAATAAAATACTCCCTCCTATATTTACCTAACTAAATTAGATTATATGCATGTTAGTTAAATTAGTTAAAATCGCATTGTATTATTAAAACACTATAACCTCATTTTCCATTATTCACACCCTCTCTTTCTCTTGTTTAGTTGTGTTCGTTTAAGGACCGTTAATAGGAATATTTTAGGAAAAAATTTGGAACAATTAGAAAGAAGTTTTATATTTAGGACCAATTTCATCTCTCTAAATAGATCTTGTATTTAGGGTCTAAGGGAGTATATATAAGACATTGCATATGAACCTGAAAAAAGTTACACATGTCTAAGATTATGAGTTGCACTTGCTCAAGAGCTTATGCCCTTAAGTATTCTTACACAATAATGTTTTTAAGAAAAGCTTTTCAGCAGTTTTCCCAATATGAGCTGCACGTGCACGTTAGTATTGAATCATCATCACTACCTTCTTTGCATAGTTTTTTTTTCTCTAGTGTAGAACGGCTGAAATAATGTATGAAAAAAAAGAACGGCTACGCTGAAATTTCATGTTTTGCACGTTTTTTTAGATTTGGTTCTTTGAATCCTTTGTATGATATAGGGAACAAACTTAAAAAAATAGGGTGCACTAGTTTTTAGCCTTTGGGTCATCTTCATCTTTTGAAACACTCCAATTATATTGAAGTCGTATTTATTAAATTTTAACTATTGAAACTTGCTATCATAAAAGTAACACATACCAAAAGTCTTCTTCTCAATCCATTCGCGATTGGTATTGTTGGTTGTTTTTTATTAAACATCGTCCGGTAATCTGATGCTTATTGACAACCGACTAATTCGGACTCAATAGGAGTGCCTCCTAAATAGGTAGAATTGTCTCTTCTCTCAATAAGAGCATTTCTCGATATTCGAACACATGTTCTCATCCTTAATTACGGGGTGAGCCCACTTACTAGCTCAACCAACTACTCATTGGGTGATATTGTTGGCTTTGCAACAACAAATATACCAAACTCCTTTATAACAGGACAAATCATTTGCAGGTAATTATATTTTTCCCTTTTTGTTAATTTTGTAACTATGTAGTTTTTCCTCTTATTAGTTTCGTTAAATTTTTCAACTTTGTTTTGTTAGAATCTTAATCCCTTTAACTTTACTCTATCAACATATTAGCGACTGTACAAAGGCTAATTGTACTAATTAAGGTAAAGGTTTTACTTAAGAGAAAAAACTAAATAAATATCAAACTAAAAATTGAGAAATAAACATAAGTACTTATGGTACTTACAAAATGGTTTTTCTCATAGCTGTTGCTGTTTGAATCTTTTTGTTAGATAGCGACTATCCTTCTTGTATGTATTTTTCCCTAAAATTAGCATATATTTTTCCATGCATTATACAAAATTCAAGGAATAAGTCATACTATTAATGAGTTGTGAATGATACCAGCATACATCATTTTCATTATTTTCAGAGAGAAGGGGCAACGAAAGAAATTTAGTGATTTTATGTTAGTTCAATAAACTAAATAAACATTAATATAATCCAACCAAAATCTCAAGATAAGTATGATTGGGAGGTATGTATTTATTAAAAATAAAATCCGGTATGTTTTTAATGCATCATACAAAACATTGAATGGGTATTGCCATGATATATAATTTTTTTTTGAACTGAAATGCCATGATATATAATAACTTGTCATAATTTTAATGATATATATTGATATATTCATGCACCGTTGGCCGATCAATTTAGTGATTTAATTTTGGTTAAGTACAGAAACATTTTCTTCGAATAAATATTTTGTACAACAGTTTTTCGTTAGTGAAATTACTTATTGCTCCCTTAAAATTTTTAGAAGAAAACGCTAATATCTGAAATTCGATTGGTTAGTTTTTCTGGTTGCTTTGTACATATATTAAAGCTTTTTAACAGCCATGCATATCTTTTTGACTGGAACTTATAAAGATATCTCAACCTATTTCGCCGTCGATCAATTTCGAACGTTATTTATAAAATAGAATTAAGTGACTTTATTTTCATTAATTAAAAAAGAGATAAAGTTGATCTGTTTGATACAAAGGGAAGGGGCTAGGCTTAATTTACACTTTCACGTACTCGAACTTTTGCATTTCCATGTCCTTTCGTGAGAAAGTGTCATGTTGCTTTTTGATAGCAATAATAACTTTGACCCGTTGGCATTTGTGTCTGATTTGCGAAGCAGATTCAATTATGAAACATATTATAAGTAAAAATGATTATATAATTTATAATTACGACTTGTCATCTATAGGTGCGTAGTAGGTAATATGTTTATGCAGAAAATTAATTAATACTACTTCCGGTCCTAAATATAGGACCTAATTGACTTTTTTTTGGAGAGATTAAGGTTGCGAAATAGGTTATTAAATGATGACATATTTGATATATTTTTAGATCATCAATTAGTTTATAGGTAAAATAAACTAGTTTAAGGGAAAAAATTAGGTAAATCAATTTATAATTAACTTATTTCGCTTTTTTAAGAAATTTTGTAGAAAAAGTCAATTAGGTCTTATATTTAGGACCGGAGGGAGTATAATATATTTCCATGAATTATCATCATCAGTTGATGAAGAAATGCGAGAAGAGATTAAATTTTATAGGGAGTAAATACGTACAATTTGCTGTTCTTTAATTTATTTAAACTCTAAATATAATTTTTGAATTGATGATGATATATCAAGTTTTGCTATCTAGCCTTGTGTGTGTGTGTGTAATATTTTGCCACTTTATTAAGCTTGTTAAGCACAGCTTTTCTTTTTTGGTATGATAAAATCTGCTAAATGAATTTATTTTTCTCATGGAATTTTCAGAATTAAATTTTTTTACGAATTTCATCCATGAGGAGTCTCTAGATCAAAAGGTATCGATTTCATCCACGAATTTTTTTACGAATTTAGTTATTAATTCCATCCACGAATTTCATCCATTATGTATGATTATGTGTACTTGTGCTTTGAAATATAAAGCATTTAGGTCAAAAGGTAATCGATCTCGCTTTGAGTCTATTAATTAAGCATTAACACAAGTATTTTATTTGTTGATAACTTTACTTAAGACCCATGTTACTTTTCTCACTTAATGTCTTTCCTCAACAACCGATCCATTCATAAAATGTTTCCAATCAATAAGGATGTAACTCATCATAGTATTTCATGAAAATAATATGAGCACTAGATGATCAATTCGATTATTACCCTTAATACGTGGACTTCATTAATTAATAATCGATAAATGTTGTCGTAAATACTATTTAAATCTTAAAATATGTCTTAACATATTAAGCTTCCATAATTCGGTTATATATAAACATTTTTGATAGCATACTACACGTCTACAACACACAATGTGCAGTATTCCTTATTTCTTCATGTCTTTTTTGTACCTTTCAATGGTTTTACTTCTTCAATTCCAATTATTTATTTCAACAACCAAATACTTTCTCCGTCCAAATTATAAGATCGTTTTTTTTTTGAGAAATTAAGGATGTAAAACCTTAATTATTGTAAATTGCCTATAGATATCTTCTTCCTCAAAACTAATTTATTTTACATATAAACTAATTAACCGATAATTGATTGCATGTATGATTTATTATACTTCAAAAAGAAGTCCAGTGATCTTATATTTAGAACTGAAAGAAGTAATATTGATGTTTTTTTGTCTCTATCTCCAATTCATGATCAATTGCTTCCTACACCACATGAAGTAATCATGCAGTTAATATTTCTTTAATGTAAATATTTTTCTTCATAAATATTTCTTTTATATCAATACATATTTCCAATCATGGCTACTTTATCGTATCAGTAGAAATGTCAATATATGAAAAAGATTGATCTTAATAAGCTGTCAGCATCTTCCAAAAAGTTTAATTATAATATAATCATAGCAATATGTGTTGGTGACGTTTGTTCAATTTGACCAACACACACATATATCTACACCTAGCAAGTTAATTTTAAAGACAATGATATATATGTTTCAAAGTTTGACCCTTTATCATCTTCCAAATTGACCCCTTCGTTAACATCCTTTTCATTACACAATTTTGTGCACAAAGCAATTCCATATCGCCTACAATTTGTATTTTAAATGAAAATGTTTTTTTTTTTCAAAAAGAAAAGGAGGGAAAAAAGGCACCAACTTTTTTAGGGACAAAGATACAGAGGCCTGCTTTGGGCAAGACAACATCTTAATGGCCTTTCATTTACTTGTGGGTTGCTTCATTTTTTTCAGCAAAGCAATTTATTTTGGAGAATTAAAACAAACCTATATTCCATGTTTATACACACAATCATATCGTACTATACAAGGAACGATTGGACATTTTTAATAAAAAAGGTGAATATATATTTAAAAAGAGGGAAGAGGTTTTGGCCTCATAAGTATGAAAGTCTCGGATTTGAGTTTTCGTAAATGAAGAAAATACGTTTGGTAGAGTTACACCGAATAAGGCTTGGAAATGCTCAAATTTGACTAACAGATTGCTATGTAAATGTTTTTGTAGCTTGGCCAAATGAAGTGCATCGTTTATTATTAATATTATTCTCTCTCTCTCTTTTTTTTTTGTAGCATGAAGTTGCTAATGAAGTGCATCGTTTATTATTAATATTATTCTCTTTTTTTTTTTTGCCAGAAGCTAATGAAGTGAATGAAATCCTATCGAAAGTGGCTCATAGAAAGCCCACAGAAAGTAAAATGGGCCTGATTAAGCCCATTCAAAAGCTGGAAGGCCGATATTTTTTTATCAGAAGGAAGGCTGATATGAATAGCAGTATAGAGTCTGTTTGGATTTAGCTTCTGGAGAATAACTTCTGTGAAAATAGCTTCTTGAGAATAACTTTTGAGTATAATAGATTTTCTGGAAAACAGATTTTGATAAAATGAGAGTGTTTGGATAAATTGTCAGTAGAATAGCTTTTGACTGTCAAATTACCAAAAAGGACAATTTTGCCCAAAAATTCATTCCAACGATTTAAATGATTAAGGGTACTTTTGGGATGAGAAGATGTGACTCCCTTGCCTACCTATTGAAAAGTAAGAAATGATAGATTTTCCCCAAAATGAGGTCTTAGATCCAAAATGAGGTTTTGGAGATAAAATAGTTTTTCCAAATTTTTTTAGTGTTTGACAAAAACTTTGTGAAACCTAGGTTTAGTTTCTAAAAACTATTTTCTAAGGTTATCCAAACAGGCTCATAGTTTAATTCATTTACAAAAGACAATAAAGGTTGAAAGGTTGAAGGCCTGCTTGTTCTCCATCTGCCCCAATTCACATGCTTGGGAAATACGATCGGCTTTTTATTTGTGGACATGTTATGAAACATAATGGCTATTTTTTGTTGTATTTTTATTGCTACCCAAAGTGATAGGTTCATTTAGACATAAAAAACTCCCCGTTTGCAGGCCTTAAATGTTAAGTTGGACCCAATTATTAGCCTTGTTGTACATGATGAAAAACATAGAAAGATATAACGAACTAAATTAGTTTTTACACAACATGGTGAATTAAGTTCAAATAACTGCTAAAAAATGTGACCTCATTTATCATCCAAAAGTTCTTCAACATATAGCGACTTTTTATTGAAGAGAATTTGTTAAGAAATAATTAATTAATGTGAAATAATTAATTAATGTGAAATAATTAATTAGTGTTATTATGTATATCATGAGAGAGTAGCCATTTTATTTGATTCAAGCAAAATAGACTTAAAGCTTGATGAGACTTGAATATAAAATGATACATGCGAATCACATGACATACATGTCATGGTTTCAGCCTTTTTTTTCCAGCGACAATTTCAACTAACAATCTTATTCCGTCCAACCATCAAAACCATCAAAGGGGCCTCCAATTGCCATCCAGAGCAATTGCCAGTGATGACTGAACCTTTTTCTCAACAAAATAAATAAAGTGAGGATGCCATTATCTTTTCACCCAAAAAAGTTAATTTTGGTCCTGAGAATTGAGATGCAATAAAGTTTTAGAGTTTTCTTAATTGACTAAAATAAAATGGCTGCAATAGAGTTTATTGATATTTCTCCAATAAAAAAAATCAGAATATCTTATTAAGAATTATCCTAATAAGTTAATTGAAAGGGTAAGATTGCCAAAAGTAAAGTTCAATCATAGGTTCACTTGACCTGGATGGTTGGAAGTGATGACACTGATATGAGTAAGCACAAATCAACGTTCAATGAATCCTTATCTTCTAATGTATGATATGTTGAGTGCTGATTGTGCTGAAGCCACATACATTATACAAGGTGTTCTCAAAACTAATTTTCGCTCGCAATCTTAAATTAATTTGATGATGCAATTTTTCTTCTTAAAGATCTAATTCATAGTTTTAAGCAAGAGTAGACAGAGTAAGAAGTAAGAACACAAGTATTGGCACAAAAAAGAGTAAAGGTAAATTTAGAGGTTCTTTTCATTTTTCAACAAATTTATATGCTTATTTAAATATATATAAGTATGTAAATCTGTTCTGATGAAGTTATTGGATGCTGATATAGTAACACTTTTTTTATAAAAAAAAATATAGTGACTCTTTAGATACGACAGGTCATTTTCCAAATCTGATTCAAACATTTAATTATCACGCTTCATTTTATAAGAAGGACGAAGATTATAGCATGACTTAAGCTACCAAATTCGCAGCTCACTTGTTAATGTTCTCTTTGACAAATTTTACCGAATTCTTATTTATAGCTAAACTCTCTAAATAAGTTTATTGAATTTTTATTTGCATTTACCACTTCTACATAGCCATTTATCAGCTCTTTATTTAATGATGAAGGTACTTTATCATTACCTTGTACGTAATTCCTTGTGAAAAGAATACTCATGTGCCATGACATCTATATGTCACTTCGTTTCTATATTTTGATTTTTCCTATATTGAAATTTGTCTTTGTTGTTAACTCCCTATGTTTAATTTACACACCTTTTGTCAAAGCACGAAACGCATAAAAATATATTATATTTTGCTCATTGATACTACCATTGTCCTATAGTATAATCTAATTTGTTTTTTGTTTGATCATTTATTGTATTTTTTCTAGTTTTACCCTTTGTTGACTACACTCTCTCTCATCTTCCTCATACATATTCTGTCTCATTTTCCACTTTTATTCTCTTCCTCATAAGGGCAAAATTGGTAAAAAAAAAAGTTCCTGACATATTGACGACTTTCAAAGATTTTTAATAGCTAGTTTTCTCGAAGAGAGGGATAGAGGATATTAAAATTTGGTTTTTTCGTTTCGATTAATTCGGTTTGGTTATTCCTTAAAATTTTGATTTTTGATTTTCGGTTTGGTTATTGAAAATATATTCCGGTTAAAACTGAATGAACTTTGTATATTAAATTATTATACAATGTTCATGATTAATAATATGTTTAATACATGATATTAAACTTAAAATGTATTTAATGTTTTATTTAAAATTGAAAAAACATATTTGAAAAATAATTAAATTTAAATTCGGTTATTAACCAAACCAAACTTAAATATCGAACTCTATATGGTTTCGGTTTGGTTAAATAATAAAGGAAAAAACTTTGGTCCACTTTCTTATATCCATTTCCTCTGGTTCCCAATTTAAATTTGATACATGTCCAGTCTTTCCTACACCCACCACACCATATCTCTCTCCCTATCTTCTCTCCTCTCCACCACACCTCCTCTTCGCTCCACTCCCCGAACTTTCTCTCACTCCCGAAATAATCTGAACCACCTCCCCATTACCGATCTCTCTCCAAAAAAATACTCTCCCTCCTCCGTCGAACAAGCAACCCAGTCCCGCCGTCCCTCGTCCAAACATCGGCCACATCAATCATGTCACATAATTTACACATCCCTAATTGACGACTTCGAAGAATCTGTGATATGGGTAATTGGCATGACACAGCCGCCAGAGACACCGTACATGGCGGCCCTGCCAATGGTACCCCGTCTTCAAAGCACCTCGGCCGCACTTCTTCCCCTCTTCGCTCCCTTTCCTCCGCCGCACCCTTCGCCTTTCGATTCAGATCTAAAACCATGAAAAAGTTGTTGATTTTTCAGATATGGGGCCATGGGAAACTTTCGGTAACATGGGTGGAAGAGAAGTGAGAGAGATATGACGGTGGGTGTAGGAAAGAACGAACATGTGTCAAATTTTAATTGGGAATTAGAGGAAATGTAAGCTTTTACTATGGAACAGAAGGAGGAGTACTATTCTTTTTTATACATAAATTTTAGGGAGGGGTTTGAGCTCAACCCAATCCAAGGGCATGACACCTAACTCATGATCCACTGGGGCCTGATCCTGTGGGCTCTGGAGCATGACCAGCAAACCCTTTATGTCTGTCCACACAGATAGATTACTACAGAGATGACTCCCCAAGCGCCGCGATGAAGACACAACAAAGTGTCACTCCCCAGGATCAAATTCGCGACATGGTGGTCAACCCGACGCTCATTGTTCAATCGTCACTGAACCCACAGACAATGGGTGGAGGAGTACTATTCTATTTGTTTCGTACAATGTTAATGAAAAAACTACTTGCTGCTAAATCAATAATAAGAAAATCAATATCAATAATGAATAATAATAAATAAATAAATAAATAAATAAATGGAAGGGAAAAAGACAAGAAAGGCCTACCATAGCAGGAAAGACCAGTTCCCACAAATCCGAGGAAACCCCAACTGGTACATCCCACGTGGCACATTCCCAATCGTCATTCTCATTACTCATTCCCACCAAACCTTCTCTCTTCATCTTTCTTCATCTCACAAAACAAAACACATTGGTAAAAAAAAAAAAAAAAAAAAAAAACAAAACACCATTTCTCTTCTTCCTCCTTCCTTCCACATTTCTCCATTTTCCAATTCCCATCTTTTTCTTCACCCATTCATTCATTCACCTTCACATCTTTACTTCCCAAAACACTCTTTTTCTTTCACCTCCCATAACTCCAATCACACCCAATAAAAAAAAACATTTTTTTCTTCCATTACCAAAAACCCATCTCACAAAAACAATCTTTTCAACAGATAAACCAAACAAAATGCCATCTCACATCCTACCCATTACAAATCGACCTTCCTTTGCTACAATGTTAGTTAAGCCAATCGATGAGGACCCATCTGCAAGTCTCTTCGTATCTTCAAAATATGATGCTTATGATGATGATAGTGTTGCTGCTACATCAATAAAGCCTCTGCTTTCTCGATCTTCCAGCTTCTCTTCTTCTTCTTCCACTAATTCCATGCTTGTTAATAATAGTAATGGCATGTTTCAGCAGCAGAAACGACGTCGTCGTACAGGGAGTGATAACTCCTTGTCATCGTCTTGTTCATATGGTGTTGGTGGCCGAAGATCTTCGCTTGGTGAGGATGTTAGCCATGTTGCTTCTGAGACCTTTTTGATCACTCGCTTGGGTTTGAAGTTGTTACGATATCTTGGGTACAATTTTTTACTTTTACTTTACTACTCTCTCAGTTCCTAAATACTATATAAGATTACTTAAACAAATCTAGAGAGATTAAGGAAGACATACCAATAAGTTACATAAAATTTCCAAAATACCCCTCACTTAAGTATTAAAAATATCATCTCACCTTCAAACCACTATTTTTTGGGTGAAGGGAGTATAGGGGTAATTTGGGGCTTGTATTTTTTTGGGTGAAGGGAGTATAGGGCTAATTTGGGGAAAACTTGAGTCAAATTAGAAAGTAATCTTATATTTAGGAACGAAGGGAGTATTTCATTTAATGATTGCCATTGTTTCCAATTCATTGTAGTATTACTCTGTTTCTAATAAGATCCTGATGACATTTTTTTGGATGAATAATGAGCCTTAAAAATGTATTTTTTTGTATACTGGATTGGATTAGATTATTTGTTAGTTTATAAGTCAAATAAAGTAGTAGTTTAGAGAAAAATTTCAGGAAGTGATACAAATAAACTACTCTTATTTCAGTGAATGATTGACATTGTTTCCAATTCATATGTAGTTTCAGTGTTCTACATGTTATTACTGTGTTTCTAATTAAAAGATCCTATTGACATTTTTTTTTGGATAAATTAATGAACTTTGAATGGGCCGTCTTGGATCAATGGTAATGGTAAGCTCGCTTGCCATCAGATCTGAGGTCGTGTGTTTGAATCAGTTTCTCTGCATAAAGTAGGGGTAAGACTGCCTAGTAGGACTAGAACTGGGTTGACCTTTTTAAATTAATGAACCTTTGATGAACTACTTAATCATAATGTATTTTTTGTATCACTAGGTTAGATATTTGTTAGCTTAGTCAAATAAACTAGTAGTTTCCTGAGAAATTTGAGGGAAATCAATTTAGAAGTAACTTATTTAGTTTTCTTAAGAATATCCAAAAAAGTCAACTGGTCTTATATTTAGGAGCTGACTGTAGCAGTGATATGAAACATGTTGACCTTTTTGAGCTAAACATGTTCATTTGTTTATTATTGTGAGCTTATCTACTCAGAAATCCATAGTATTTACTGCTAGTCCATGTGGAGATCTTTTATGTGTCATCTATAGGTCGAATTTTGGTTTCTATAGTCTGTGTTTGCTATATCTGAGAAAACAATGGACTGTTTGGGTGCTAAATGCAGGATCAGAATGTCAGTTAGTGTCTGAAGCATTTATAGGATTTTTGTTACTAGCTCGTTTCATAAGTTTAAATTCTGCTGATATTGGTTTACCTATGCATCTCAACTGACCAAAGTTGGGCATGAACTGTTGACAAGTAGAATTTAGGATTTTGTTGTTTATAATATGAACCATTTGTAATTGAGCAAATGTACAACTTGTAACTTATGGATTTTTTGCTGGTGATTAAAAGTGGAACTCTATCTACTAATGTTTGTTCTGCAGGAATATCTTCTTATACTTGAGGTTACATATTTTCTGATCATTTATTTCTTTTCAGTGTAGGTTATAGATGGATTACAAGATTTCTTGCCCTTGGTTGTTATTCAATAATGCTTTTCCCAGGCTTTGTTCAAGGTCTGATTTGAGTGATCAGTGGCATCTTTCTCATGCATATATTCCACTTTCTGACTTGAATGCATCAAAATCATTCATCAATGCACTTTGTGATAGTGTTATTTTGTTTTCTGTTTTGCAGTTGGATATTACTATTTCTTCTCCAGTCATGTACGCAGAAGCATAGTCTATGGAGATAAACCGCGGAATCGGTAGGATTTATTTATGTTTTGTCTCTGCATCTTTTGAATTCCTGGACATGGTGCAATTTCATTGGTTTTGTATTGATAATTTATTTTTATTTGCAGACTTGACTTGTATATACCCAAAAATAATGATGGTCCAAAGCCAGTTGTTGCCTTTGTTACTGGTGGAGCCTGGATTATTGGGTATGATATGTTATTGTGTAACTGTTGAGATACTTTTGCAATTCAATGAAAATTTGTGTTAGTAGATGATGATGCCATTTTCTGACAGAGAAAGTATTTCCTTTACCCAGTGTCAGATGCTTGCATGGGATTGTATCATATTTTTGTCTTGTTATGATAACATCCCTCATTTCAAAGGTTTGCCTTGGGGTTGTGGATGGAATTTTTCCATCAAAGTTTTGAATATGACTTCTATATGATGTCCCCCTGCATCTTGATGGTAATGAGAACACTTTCAATCATTGTGTGGTGAGTAGCAGTGGAAGTTGGTCCAGACACTGGTACATTTAACACGACAATGTAAAACCTGTACAAATTCGTAGTACTGTAAACATTCCAATCTGATTCCACTTATTCAAAGAAACTTTTGTTGTAAGTAGATAAATGCATTGCTTGCTCAGTTTTTATGAGTTTTGAAGAACTTATGTTTGTGCAGTTACAAAGCATGGGGGTCTCTTTTAGGCCAACAGTTGTCAGAAAGAGATATCATGGTGGCATGCATAGATTACAGGTGATGTTGCTTATCCTTGACAAATGCAACTGTATTCTTGTTTATCAATGCATTCTGGCTAAATAAAAATTAATCACTAAAGTTGCTGAGCCTGAGATCCCATATAGAATTGGTTGAGAGGTTAAATAAAGATCATATCATACTATTGAGAATTATAATATCCTATCTCCGGTGACAATATTTAATGGTAAGGATTAAACTAGAAAAAAGTCAGCATACATTCACATAAGGTCATATAGGTTGCAAAAATCACCAGTCCTCGTGAATATCAGAATGCATTTTTATCTTGCTACTGTTTTCTCATTGATTTATTTTTGCAGAAATTTTCCTCAGGGAACCATGAGTGATATGATAGAAGATGCTTCTCAAGGTATCTCATTTGTATGCAACAATATTGCAGAATATGGAGGTGACCCGAACAGGTTAAGATTCAATCTGAACTCCAGATTTATATCATAATGGGTTCCTTCTAACTCTTTCTCTGATATTTGATGCGTTCATTTTTTCTGATCACTGATGGTTCCATTTTTGTTTTACTTAGGATTTTCGTAATGGGGCAGTCAGCAGGTGCACATATTGCTGCCTGCGCTCTTGTGGAGCAGGCAATCAAAGAGGCTGGTGAAGGAGAGGGTGTCACTTGGAGCCTCTCCCAGATCAAGGCTTATTTTGGTTTATCTGGAGGGTAAAAAATTGCATCAAGTTCCTTCCAGCCTCTAATTTGACTTTTCTTATGCTTACCAATACTATACCTTTTGAGAGAACTGCATATGGATAGTTTTGCAATTGCCATTGCATTTATAATTTTAGGTTATAACATGAGAGTCGGAACTTGAAAGCCATCATGTTCCAAAAGATGCATTGAACTGTTTTTTTTCAAAGACCATGGAAAAATGAAAAGCAAAGTTTGAGTTCCAGCCTTCCAGGGCCATGATGCTATGATGCATGCTACTGATAAAATATACTTTTTAGTAAGCCATCAGCGCAGAATGATTGGCCAAAAAACATGAGAGAGAAAGAATATATTGTGATGTAAAAATATAATGGATTTCTTCCATAACTGCTTGTTATCCCTTCCACTCTCTCAGTTAGGCTGTTACAAATGTTCCTAAATGTTGCTGCAGTTTTGTCAGCTAGTTGATGAAATAATTGTATTCTGCAATTTCATAGATGCCTATTATTTTATTGCTTGTCTTGTTCACTTAATTTTTTTTTGTTATCAAAAACAGGTACAATTTGGTTAACTTAGTAGATTACTTCCACAGTAGAGGTCTTTATCGTTCTATCTTTCTGAGGTACTCGGTGAATAAGTTTCAAATTAGTTAATATTAAATAAGTGCACTATTATGTTGTTTTTATTGTGCTATACTTTGAACCTTGCATTTATTCTACAGCATAATGGAAGGGGAGGAATCCCTGAGGCAATTTTCTCCGGAATTAAGGATTCAAGATCCAAACGTTGCAAATGCTGCTTCTCTCCTACCCCCAATAGTTCTTTTTCATGGTACTGGGGATTATTCCATACCATCAGATGCCAGGTTTGGACCTCTTCTTGAACAAGGTTATTATTATATGATAACAAAGATGACTAAGAATTTGCAGCCTTGGCCTTTGAGTCTGGAGGGTGTTTAAAGAATTAGCCCTTGTTAAATCCAAAGTTCATAGAGTGAATGACTGAGTTTTATCCTTCAAATTCAAGGGTTACTAGAGGGGTTTCCTGGTTTTTTATCTGTTTTTCTTTATTCCTGTTGTAAAATTTAGGTTCCCATCGAAGTGTACCTTTTGCTTTGTTTTTCTGATGGTGGACTATTGACATATTCCTTTGTACAGTGCATCCTTTGCTGAAACTCTTCAAAGACTTGGAGTTAAAGCTAATGCAGTTTTATATGAAGGAAAGACGCATACGGACTTGTTTCTTCAGGTAAGGAACTACACACTACTTAGCTTTCTTTCTAACATGCCACCTTACCAATTCAGTGCCTTTTACTGACAACCAAGTCATTTATGTTTCAAACTTTGGTTTCAAAATCTTGATGATGTTTATATTGTACCTTAAACCTTCTGAAATTATGATATAGTGAGTGATATCTTCATTTTCCTAGATGCATCTTCATACTATCTTGAACTTGGACCACATAATTAACTTAAAGATGTGCTTGATTAGCAGTTAGCGCTATAGTATTTGATTTCATTAATGATAAAGCACTTGATCTTGTTATTTATCTCTATTTCTTATTTTAAAGCTTTTACCAAAATTATTTCGGCATATTAGTTGTTGGTGAAATTTTGTCAAGTGCCAAGGATCATTCTGGAACAGTGTCTTGTGGGATTTTACGTTCCTAATTGGAACACTCTATAATACTCCCTCCGGTCCTAAATATAGGAGCTAATTGACTATTTTGAAAAATTCTAAAAAAAAGCAAAATAAGTTAATTATAAATTGATTTACCTAATTTTTTCTCTTACACTAGTTTATTTTACCTATAAATTAATGGATAATCTAAAAAGATATCAAATATGTCATGATTTAATAACCTATTTTGTAACCTTACTCTCTCCAAAAAAAAGTCAAATAGGTCTTATATTTAGGAGCGGAGGTAGTATTTGAGATGCGAGAGAAGAATGGGAATCTCACAAAACACTGTTCTGAAATCTGGTGTTCATAGTGGCGGGAAAACTTTTTTGGAGCCACATAATTTAAAGCCAATTCGATACAAGAAGACAATAAAAACGTTCATTGCTAAAGTGACTTTGTCAGTGAGCACCACCACTTGAGAAACTTATTTGTGAGCTTTTATTGGTTTACCATAACTAATAATGGGTAAATATAACTTTGGTACTTGAACTATTATTCCTCAATTATGAATTCAGTCTCTAAACTTTGATTCAAATCACCTCAGTATCTATAGTTTCTATATTCAAAACAACCCTGTCTTAAGAGTTTTTTTTTTTTTTTTTTTTTTTTACGTGAAACAGCTTAAAAGTTCAGGGGTTGAATAGATAACTGAAATTTCTAGAATTAGAAGTTATATTTCTTAGTTATTATAATTTCTCAAGGGACTTCTCCAGTTGAGGCAATTGAAGTAGACTGGAATATCTTGGGTAGGATGATTTGATGTTTAATAATTGTTTGACTAGCAGCCACTTATGTGTAGTACATATACATGGCTTACAGGATCCAATGAGAGGGGGTGAAGATGATATGTTTAGGGATTTAGTGGCATATATCCATGCTGATGATGCAGAGGCACTTGCTAGAGATGAAGTAGCTCCTCCAAGGAAACGCCTTGTGCCAGAATTCATGATCCAATTGGCTCGTAGAGTTAGTCCTTTCTAAAATCACCATCCTATAATTTGTATGTAAAATTTGTTTTGTACATATAACATCATTTATTGAGGCCTCTCTCTCTCTCTCTCTCTCTCTCTATCTCTCTCTCTCTCTCTATATATATATATATATATATATAGGTTTTAGCACACTCTTCTCATGTCATAGTAAATAGCTCCTTTCTTATTGTATCTGAGTCTGAGGCCACGGCATTTTGTACCCTGTAAAATTCAAAAGGGAAAAATTCCCGAGCAAAAGGTACCACTGATATTTTTGCTTATTAAATATTGACAACATGATGTATTGTTCTATTGGTCAGCTACATGAATCTCACAATTATGTTACCTATTAAATATCAGTTAATTATAGATTTTTTATCGAAGATGTGTGGTTTACTAGAGGCATACAATGCTGCGAGAATTTGGAATATCAGGTTAGAGTTCATGACTTGATGATTTTTATGTTTGGACAATTCAGTAGGAAGGTGATGAGAAAGAAATGACCGACTTGGAGAGCAAGCTTTAAGCATAATATACCTCGTTAAATTTTAATTTTTATGACTTTATCTTAGTCAACCATTATTAGGATAGATGCGTTAGATATCTTTGATATCTGTTGAAAAGAACCATGATCCCAAGTCCTAACAAATTTTATTCTAATTAAATAATTGATATATGAAGATAATATCAATATTAACCTTGTTTATTCATTGCTCTTATCATCCTGTGATTCTGACATTCTGTGAAAGATTTGCTCTCCACAGAAACTTGCAAGCAAGCAGCGTCCTCATAAACATAATAGGGTATTAAACACAGTCAATATCTTATCAAATGAAATGAGGGTCCCTTCTACTTGTTTATCATAATCAGTATTCTTCAAAGGATCAAAATGAATAAACTTGTCATAATGGAGTAAATCAATTTAAGAGGAGTTAACCGAGATTTTTTTTGTCAATAGTTTACTGAGAATTGGCAATAGAAGAGCAATCGGTGAAATTTAGAAACAATCTACTACAGTAAAATAAATGGTATATTCTTTTATTAATTTGCAGATCAAATGCATATTTTCGTTTCCTAGAAAAGACAACAACCACGATGTATTTCAATACAAACAACTACTATAACTCAACACAAAAGCAACAAAACTCAAGGCAAATGATGTCCAACGATCTTGAAGTTTATTTTAGGACACTTTTGTGATTATTTTGCCTAACATAATGTTAGTGGAGCTATGTATTTAACATGTTGATTGATGTTTGAGTTGTTTATAGTGCTAATTATAATATAGCATCTTGCCATAGTATTTTCCATGTTGAATGATGTATTAGTTGTTTTATACATGTTACTCGTGTATTGATAAAAGAAAAATCGAATCCTTTAATTAATGAAATCTCAACTCAATTGCAAAAGAGAAATATTAGATTTTTATATGTGATCAAAAAATAAAAAAGTACCCCTAATTATAATATTAATATCAATATTGATAAGTTTTTAAAATATGGATTTCTAATTTTATCATAACGTTTTTTAATTTTAGGGCAACAATTTGCAACTCATGTCATTCTTTTTCAAAAAGCAATTGACAGAAACAATTTTGTAAATCATTGATGGTACTACTACCTCAAGTCCTAAATATAGGACCTAATTGACTTTTTCTGAAAAATCCTTAAAAAGCAAAATAAGTTAATTATAAATTATATCATTAATTAATATTGTCAACTTTAAATTAATAATTCACCACTCACTTCCATTTTTTCTATGACATGGACATTATTGTTAATCGTTACCATATAATAAAAATTTGTTATGACAAATTTTGAACTACCTATTTTTTAACCTCTAAATATTATGGGCGTGCGAGTCAATTATTAAGAGTATTTATGTCATTTGCTAAAATATGAAAATTCCGTCTAGCTTGTTCAAGGTTGTCAAACTCGTGAATTTAAGGAAACTTGTGAAAAAAAATTAAAATCTGATTATAAATTCGAATGGTACACTTGTAAGAGTCTACATTTATTAATAAAATGTGTTTCTCGTAAAAATTAGCAATAATTGACTCAATATATTTTAAATATAAATAGTTGATATTATATATCAGCACTCCTATGATAGGAACTTCAATTATTTAATTTATATAAAAATTCATTGAGTTGTGTCAAATAAAAAATAATTAAAATAAATTTATTAGCAAGTTGACACAATTTTCAGTGATTTGAGTTATTTTCATGAGATTTTCCTTTCTGAAATTATAAAATAATGTTACTCCTATTTTGTTTTTGTTATGAAAATAAATTTATATGCATATGTGTGCATGTTCATAACTCTAACCTCTCCTAGAATTCTTGTTCTTATAATCTCCTAATGAAGATGACCGGTGGGAGTTTCTTTTCTTTATTATCACAATTCTCAAAAAAAAATTTGATACAAAAAATTTTAGGTGAGTTGGGTCCTTGGGGGCCACTAGGGCTAGGGCAGGTCTCTGAGCTAGAAGAACGCTTACAGAAGTACTTACAGATCGCCTTCAAGGTCCTCACATCGGCGGGATTCGAGCCTACAACCATATAGTTATGAGTTACTAGTTGAACCAACCTTTGTTTGTTTATTATTTTCATATTTACTATTTTGTAACCATGTGAAAATAATTCAATATATTGAGACCTATAAATACAAGTCATCCATGAGCCATGAGAAAATTACATATGAAAAAGTAGACTCTTCTTGCTACTCTTCTTGCTTCATCTTTATTTTCTGGTCCTACTACTCCGTTTTCTTGTCTTCTTCCCTTTATATGTCTTCTTTCCTTTTATCTTAATTAATACTCCCTCTGATCCTAAATATAAGATCTAGTTGACTTTATTTTTGGAGATGTTAAATTTACAAAATATGTTATTAAATTATGGCATATTTGATTTATTTTTAGATTAATCATTAATTTATAGGTTAAATAAACTAGTTTAAGAGAAAAAATTCGGTAAATCAATTTAAAATTGACTTATTTTATTTTTTAGAATTTTCCAAAAGGACCTTACTTAGATCAAGTTCCTCCATCCAGGTTCTCCATTTCTCCAATTACTGGCTGTTAGATTGAATAGATGATTGTTATGAAAGAACACGTGTCACTCCTATATTAAAAGAACTTGAGAACCTGGAAAAATGAACTTGACGTAAATTTTTCTCTTTCCAAAAAAGTCAACTAATTGTATTTAGGAGTAATAGTTTTCACTTCTTAGCGTGAAATATATAACTTGTTTGATTGTAGGAAAGTTTGACAAAGAATTAGAAATGGAAAGGGTAAGATGGAAAGTAGGGGTAATGATGAGAGAGTAGAGTTTGTGGAACCCACAATAAGTGTGAGATGGAGAGAGAAAACTTGTGGGCTCGAGATATATGTAAATAACCATATTACCCCTTAACTTTTCAATTATTTTCAATTATTTACATTATAACTTTTCAATTATAATGTTAACGTTAATATAGGTAGGAAGTAGAAACCTTTGAGCATTGGGTCACCCACCGTCTCCGTCTTTCTATTTCTCCACGAAACGACGTAACCATTGTCTCTAACTCAAATCATAGGTTCAGGTAAATCTTATTCAAATACCCAATAAGCATCTTTGAATCTTGATTTTTAATTAACTAGCTCCATCTTGTTTTCTTTTTTTTGAATTTTAGTCAACAGGGAAGTCTTATTGGTCACATAAAAGACATGATTTTTCAATTTTCAGGTTCACTTCTGTTCAATTTGGATACTCAACTGAACTGGGTGGCTGATTTAATCTAATCTGCCTTCAAAGATTCTTTCTTTTTTATCCAAATTTGAAGTTAGGTGAGTATAATCATATAACTATGGCTGGCTTGGAGGAATTAAGGAAAAAATTAGCACCCTTGTTTGATGCTGAGAAGGGCTTTCCCTCAGGTTCAACCTTGGATCCTAGTGATTCCTACACAGTAAGTCTTTTTCTTTGTCTATGTTACACACACACACAATAACATAACATTGTAATCCCTGTAGTCCTAATTATAATATCAAGTTGACATGTTTTTTTTTTTTTGGAGATTAAGAAAGGGATATTGACTACAAATGTTAACATATACTACTTGTGATTAGATCATGTTAGTTTATGGGGTTAATGGTCAACTCATATTTGCCCTGGAGTATGCGTAGATGATCATATATGCCACTGAAGTATTTTATTTGCTCAAATTTGCCCTTAAAGAAGGGTCATATTTGCCCTGGTAGTATATAAGAAGTGTCATATTTGTCCTTGAAGTATGTACCAAAGATCATATTTGACAATTAATATTTTAAATGTAAAGGGCAAATATGATCCTCATACATACTTTAGGGGCAAACATGGGCCCAAAAATACTTCAAGGACATATATGATCCTTCATGCATATTTGAGGGGTAAAATGAACTAAATTTGAGAATAAAGATAAAAAGTGTCGGCCCAGTTTTAGTCACAATTCAAACAGATTTATTTTCTATCCTTAATTTCTCAATAGAAAAGTTAACTTGATTTTATAATTAGGAAACCGGGGATATAAAACTTGTATGCTGGATTAGTTATGATATTGTACTGAGTATTTTCACTGGTTAATTGGTGGATTAGTTATCAGATGGTGGAACTGTTAACTTGTTGAGCAGATCATATGGGGTGTACAATATCAATGAGCTTGGACTGCAAAAGTGTACAACATCTCAGTCTATGGATGAAACTGATCACAGTGAAAAAACGTATAGATGTGCTTCCCATGAGATGAGAATATTTGGAGCAATTGGTAGTGGTGCCAGTAGTATTGTGCAGAGAGCAATACATATACCAACACATAGAATTATAGCGTTGAAGAAAATAAATATCTTTGAGAAGGTATGTGCATTGCTTCTAGCTATACTTCCCTGGGTTGATTTTACAATATTGAAGTCATTTTTATGCATAGAATCTATCCAGAAAATTTGCATTTACGACCATCATCTGTCCATCAAAACATAGGATTGAAGGATTTACTTAATTATATTCTGAATATATTATATGTGTTTCAAAACCTATTATTTTATTATTGCATGGAAGAAAGAATAATTAGTGATATAATCATTGTCAATTAGTATTCTGAAGTTGCACATAAAATAGGCATTTCAGTATGACTATTGCTCACCGCCCTCCAAACAAAAAAAATGTAAGTACATGTTGGTTACAGTGATAAGCGCTCCCTAGTTGTCTGATGATTGTGTTTCTTCATGTCAATTAGGAGAAAAGACAACAACTTCTTACTGAAATAAGGACATTATGCGAAGCACCTTGTTACCAAGGTCTTGTCGAATTCCATGGAGCATTCTACACACCAGACTCTGGGCAGATAAGCATCGCCTTGGAGTATATGGATGGAGGATCACTGGCAGATATCTTAGCAAAGCATGGAAAATTACCTGAACCTATTCTTTCAGCCATGTTTCAGAAGCTCCTACATGTAAGGAAAATTTGCATATGGTTTCATTTCAAAGTTATTCATTATAGAATATAAAATACTGACTGATATGATACTCTTTCTTTTATCTTATGGAAGGGTTTGAGCTATCTGCATGGAGCCAGACATATAGTTCACAGAGACATAAAGCCGGCTAATTTACTTGTAAATCTCAAGGGTGAACCAAAAATCACTGATTTTGGTATCAGTGCTGGCTTAGAGAATTCAGTGGCAATGGTTAGTATAATGTCATGTCATTCTTATATTTTGAAGGTTTTTTTTCTTTAGATTTACAAGCCAAAAGTTATCTTTAAAGATTATCTGTGACTATTACTATGTCATGGAGTTATCATTCGTTTGTTTATGGTTGTGGAATTGCAGTGTGCAACTTTTGTTGGAACTGTCACATATATGTCACCTGAGCGTATTCGAAATGATAGCTATTCTTTTCCTGCTGATATATGGAGCATTGGTCTTGCTCTCCTTGAGTGTGGAACTGGAGAATTTCCATACACAGCTAATGAAGGTCCTGTAAATCTTATGTTGCAGGTATTCTCAATATTTATTGTTCTGAATTTTTCCCCTTTTTTGTTTAAATCATGGTGCATGTTGTTTCTCAGGGTTTTCCTTACAATAAAAAAAAACTTTTGGCTTAAGTTTTACCTGTGACTTGCATAAGGACTTTTCTTATCTGAAACTATGGAGTGTCAATTTCAGAGAAGAGAGGAGGATATTTAATTTGGTACAGCAACAAAGCCATAAACTTCTAACAAATGAAAATTAGCTCACATGATGAATTTGATCTAGCGCTATTTGACTATGCCTTTTTCATCACTCTGCAATATCTCAATCAACATGAATTTGATCTCTGCACTGGTGATACTCTCATCCCAAGCATCAAATGAGTATCTATTGTTAACTTATGTGACTATTATAATATAGTCTTAACCTTGTTAATCGTGTGTTATTTAGTTTTGAAGATGTGAGCCTTGTTTGATAGTGTGACCATTTTTTCATGGTGAAGAAGCATTGATTATGCAAACCAGAAGTTTATTTTTGAACTACTGATGAAAAGAATATATTAATATGTGAACAAGAAGTTTCCAGTTAACTACTGATGATTATTCATTAAGAAATATTAGTTCTTTTATCAAAAATTCATTGTTAATGGCACTATAACGAGTTTTGTCACTTATTAAAAGTCAAACCTCTTTACCTGTTAAAATACATAATTTAATGTGCTTCCCGTGTTTTGCTAGTAATCATATTTTGCTTTGTGGCAGATTCTAGAAGATCCATCGCCATCGCCATCAAAACATAAGTTTTCACCTGAATTTAATTCCTTTGTGGGTGCATGCTTACAGAAGGATCCTGATGCCAGGCCAACAGCAGATCAGGTGAGAAAAATTCAGATGCTTTATTCTGTTGTAATCAGTGTCTGGTGTCTCTGGCTTGGAGTTCCTAGTCGTTAGTGATTTCTTTCTCTACTGTTTTTTTTTCTTCTAATGGTCATTCATATTCTTGCCTAGTAGAAAGTTTAACACATCTTATAGTGCATATTTAAGTCTGTCCTTATTGTTATGTAACTTACCATATTAATCCTGTGATAAATTGCTCCATTAAATACAGTCATGATAGTCAGAACTTGATGAATTATTACTTCTTTGCAGTTGCTTCAGCATCCCTTTATCACTAAGTATGAAAATGCCAACAAAGATTTAGCTGGATTTGTACGAAGTGTCTTTGATCCAACGCAACGAATGAAGGACTTGGTTGACGTAAGTAGCTGCCATTTTCTACTTGCGATATTAAACCTTATATTTGCCTAGTCTCTTCAGTTATTTGCAAGATCAATCAAATACAAGTAACTATAGGGCCTTGGGGCTTTAGATGTGAATCAATTATTGGTTTCTTATGCTTTTTGACTATGGAGTCGGAATTTCTCGCTTTAAAGCTTTAATGGAGAAAACTTTGACTAACTTGTTTGAGAACACATAAAATTAAGATCTTTTGTAGTAGACAAAAATTCTCTCACATATTTGTTTGTGTATGGCGCATAATTGCCTAAAAAAATGAGCTGATCCAAAATAGCAAAATTTGAGAAGCTCTTTATCACCTTTGCAGATTCTTATGTATGGATGTAAAAAAACTAATTCGCATCAGATATATTGAGTTTTTTGCTTTATATTTGTTACTTAATATCTTACCCTCCCCTCTTGCCAGATGTTCACGATTCATTATTTCTTATTATTTGATGGACCCGATGATCTCTGGCATCATGCTAGGGGCTTATACAATGAAGGTTCAACTTTCAGGTATGGCTACATCTAATATCATGATTAGTTTTCTGGTCCTATTCATTAGGAAGAGATAGAAGATATTTTTAAAACTATTTATAGATTACATCATTAAAATTTTCATGTGAATGTATAATTTTACCATTTATTTATTGTTGTATAGATTTTGAACTTTTTGGGTAGAATGTATATTAAACGGGATAAAGTTATTAAAATTAAGACAAATCTAAGGATTTTTTATTGCAGTAAAACAGGTTCAAAACGTCTTTTAAACAGAACCATAGAGTATGTTTAAGGGGCAAAAAAACACAATCTTCTGTAACAAGCACTTATTTATAAAGAATAATAATTGAAGTTAATTTTCCCCAAAAAATTGACTTGAAATGAAATGACAGAAAGAATGATTAGTTTCTAATGCAGCCAATGTGCTTGAAACTGATTTTCATATAGGTCTATATAAATTCTGCATTATTTATGAGCCATGGACTGTGTACCTATCCTTAAAATCTAGTCAACACTAATGACTAAAATCATCATTGAGAATTTCCGTGATAAGAGCATTGCATTTCGATAATGCCGTAGAATGATGACATTCTTTATCTTTCTTAGTTAGGATCAGGTTAAAGATCCAATGATTAATCATTAGCTAATATGACGGTGTGGATGCAAAATTACCCTTAAACATTTACTAAAAAATCACCAAACACCACCCATCATTCGATGGTTTAGCTGGCAAGCGGGTTGGACATTTGACCATTTTAACAAGTGTTTGATGCCTGAGCACCACTTAGTTGTGGTTCTAGTCACGGCACTTGGGGAGACATTTCCACATTTAAGTGAACTAAGCGAAATCTGCATATGTGAATAGGAAGGAACAGTTTACTTGTCATGCTCTAGAGCCCACAGGATAGGACCCGGTGGATCATAAGTTAAGAGTTGTACCCTTGAATTGTAGGTGAGTCAATCACCTTTCCTAAAAATTGTGTATAAAAAAGGCACTAAACACGTTTTTTTTAGATGCAAAATTATTCATGAACTTTGTAAATTAGAGCACAAATGTCACAACCATTGAAATAACTTAACGCTGTAATGACCATTTATTTTTAGGTTTATGACAGTTTTACTCTCATTTTCTAAGTTTATGGGTAGTTTTACTTTACCCCTCTAAAAGCACATCGTATTTGGCATATTTTGTAGAAGATTATAGGTATTTATGCATTTTTACCCTTTATAAAATGTTGAAAGTTTATAAGAAGCTATACTTTTTGTAAGAGTAATGAACAACACAACACCTTACCTCAAACTTCATGAAGTGCAAGGAAAACATGTCTAGTTAGCTACATATATTTTGAAGCTTTTGATGTCATCGATGTATTGCAGTTTCTCTGGGAAGCAACACGTAGGTCCAAACAGTATTTTTGCAAAACTGTCGAATATCCGATGCACGTTAGCCGGTGACTGGCCTGCTGAAAAGTTGGTGCATGTTGTTGAAAAGGTTCAATGCCGTGCCAACGGTGAGGATGGAGTTGCAATTAGGGTATCAGGGTCTTTTATTATTGGTAATCAGTTCCTGATATGTGGAGATGGAATTCAAGTAGAGGGTTTGCCAAGCATTAAGGATCTTGGAATTGATATTGCTAGCAGGCGAATGGGTACATTTCATGAACAGTTTATCATAGAACCCACTAATCTCATTGGATGTTACTCCATAGCTAACCAAGAGTTGTACATAAACAAATAGTGGTCTAATTTGAATCTAACACAGGGAATACTGCGCTAATCCAAAGTTCACGCATAATATTTAAGAGCACAGCTTCCCAGGCTTGGAGAACGTTTCAAATTTCATGTATTAATTTGTATTTATTTTTTCTAATAATACTTTGTATTCATTAATGTGCCTTCATTATCTATTGCACCACACTTAGCGGCTTTGTAGTGTAGTTGTGATGTGAAAAAAGGTGTTGAAGAAGTGTGTATCCTCACTTAAATTTTGTATATAATTGTCTGCATTATTTATAGAATCCTTCTGTTTGTTAAAGTTTTAGAAAAATTTAAAAGCGTGCATAAGTCTAGCTTCAACTAGAATCTATATCGATAAAAAGGATACAATTAAGACAGATATATCATAAACAATTGAATCAAACTAACACTTGAACTTGACATCTAATTGGAATGACAAAAAGATTAAAAGAAAAAATACTAAAGACCATACTCTACTCTAAAATGGAGCCTATTTTCATCAATGTAGTCAGATAGGCTGCCTCATTCTCAAGGCTAAATAAGCCACAATCCTATATCCAACAAACATAACAACCATAGCCACCACATCACCCCACAAATTCCCAATATCCAAACACTTAATGGCAGGAAAATCCACCACCCTACAATGCATTCCTTGTCCACAATCATAAACTTGATCTTCTGAATACTGAACTCCCACCAAAAGCTCATAACAATAGTGACTAAAAGAGAAGTACTTAAGCCAAGCTATGAAAGAAGGCATCTTCTGAATGTAATAGCCACCAGCTAACAAAAACACAAGCATGGTCACAGATGCTAAAGTTGTGGCTTGCTTCACATCCATTAGGATTGCCCCCAGGGCAAGGCCAATGCCTTGTGAAACAAGGACATTGAAGAGGATGATCAAAAGGGTTAACACAAATGTGAGAATTGAAGGCTTGAGGCCTCCCATCCAATATGTGATGGTTAGGAAAATAGTGGGGAGAACTAGCTCCATTGGTAAATCTCCAATCATTCTGGCTATGTAGTAAGAGGAGAGATGGTACATTCCTGATGATCTCTCTTTTGATAACATTGGTCTCTCTAAAGGGAATGCTAATATTGCATTGAACAATGGAAAGAATCCCCAGAATATAGAGAAGAAGAAGAGCAGGCCCACCTATTACACAAGGTTAAACAATTGTTACAAATTGTTATAGACAAAAAGATTGGTTACGTGCCTTTAAGTATTTTAACAATAGCATTTAGTCCTAAATTTGGCGTTCTCATTGCTACTGATTAACTTGTTGACAAAATAACACCAAAAGTTAGTTTAGGATGTGAGTGCTATGAAAATATACTTAAGGGTGCTAAATGAAGAAGAAATTTTCATTACTTAAGGGGAAAAAATACACTTTAGGATTTCAAATGCAATTGTTATAAGTTGTTGATTTAATACCTGATCTTGTATATTTGAGGGATCAGAATGCCACCAAAGAAGTCCAGAGAGAAAAGAGACTGAAATGACTTGGAATATTCTTAAGCCTGAATAAGATTCATGTCTCCTCTCTTTTAAACCTCTCCTTAGAAGCACCACGAACTGCTCCCACCAGCTTGTGTTCCATTGATTCTCTGAACCTGCAAAATCACATACAATTCAGTATCATATAAATATGTTACTATATAAGCTATCCTCAGGACTGCCATAAAAACGTGTAATTTAGTTGATGAGTTAAATTGCATTTTTTGCTAAATACATGACCAAGTAAGAATTTTACTTACTTCTTGGTGTTGCTGATGTGAGAGCTGCTAGGTCTCTATTACTTTGTTGAATTTCTTGTTTGAGAGAGGGATATAAAATCTTCTTGTAGGATGAAACAAGGGACTGTTTGACTGAAGCTTGATCCTCATGTTGGTCTAATAATGCTCCATGTGAGTCAGTTTGATCATCCTGTTTAACATCAGCTACTATGCCTGCATTTTCAGGCAATGCAATATTAGACTTCTTCATGCTCTAATTTTATTCTAACGACATTTTGATCCACACTTAGTTCCCTTTCATTTAATTTAGGACTTGCTTTTTAAACTTCTACACCTTTGTTTATGAATAAAAGTCTTCTAACCAATTGATACATATCAATAAAAATAGTTAAAATTGTTAAATTTCTCATAAAACTAAAGTATTTTTCGTATTACCCTTATTTAATTATATTTAAATCTACTGAGAAAATATTCAATATTCCTTAATCTATCGTATTCCTTAAAAGTATCCTTTAGAAGGCACCCTATAATAGGTCCAGAGTACATGAGGTAGTATACAATAAACATATCCTGAAGAAAGTTGCAATTTAAAAGGAATATATAGTGAGTAATGCATCAAAAGCCCATTTAAACTTTGTTAGGATTTGAGGGAGAAATGGAAGCAATACAAGACTATAGAAACTCCTAACTGATTCCAAACTTTATGTGGTGATCATGTGAATAAGACCTTTTCAGAAAAAGTTTGACACTTATTACATATTTTCCCCCCACATATACATGATAATTAAAGGTATTCACATGTCAAAGAAAATGGACTAAAGAGGGGATTTTGTTTGTCTTATCAATTTACTGCTTGTATAGGCCCATTAGCTGTTGCCACCTTGAAAACAAGTTCATGTATAGAGAAAAATCCAAGCTCCTTTTGGCACCTCCATTATTAATTTTGAAAATGATTCCTCGCCCAATATTCACCAAGTGTACCACAATCCTAATTTCATGGTTACTGTTTGTGGCTATATTTTTATATTTCTGAAGTTGATATCAAAAAAACTTCAAATATCCATTCATCATCGAGTTTAAATCTCCTTTTTTAAGAAATATTATTATATTAAAATAATGATTTCCAGCAAAAATAACAAAACAATTTCATTCTTCAATATACTTCTTTAAAGTTGTACCGTTTCTTATTATAATTTCCATGCAAATAAACTAGCAACCTAAAGAATTATTAACTAAACTATTATGTTTCTCTTAAAAACTATGGTAATTATATTAAAATAATTATGTTTCTCTTAAAAAATAACCTATACAACAAATATAGTATTTAAAGAAGTTTTCTTTTAGATTTATCAATATCTTTATACCACAAACTTTCATTTCAACAAGTTATTTAATTTACACAAATAAATATAACCTAAAATCATTATTTTCTAATCAATTAGATTATGACCTAAAGTCACACAAGTCAAAATATAAAAGTTGCGACAAACTTCAAGTCAAAATCACTTACCATTAGCCAAGTCAAGAAGAAAATCTGCCGGGTTAACAAAGTTGAAAGCGGGTACAAACCCAACGGATCCAAGATACTCCATGACCCGACCCGCTTCCCCACTGTAAATTGGACACCCCTCCGATAACACAACCACCTTATCAAACATCCTATACAACCGGCTAGACGGCTGATGGACCGTCGTCACCACGGTCCGACCCGCCCGAGCCAGGCCCCGTAACATCATGACAATCCGTTGGGCCGTGGTTGAGTCCAGCCCAGACGTTGGCTCATCCAATAACATCAAACATGGGTTCACCAACATCTCTTGACCAATACTCACTCTCCTCCTTTCTCCACCGGATATCCCCCGGACCAAACTCGACCCGCCTCCGACCGGGCTGTTCCGGCACCGTGTCAGCCCTAGCTCCGCCATGACCGCCTCTGCCTGCTCTATTTTCTCCCTTGTGGTTAAACTTTTAGGAAGTCTTAACAAGGCAGTAAATGTTAGGGTCTCAAGGACTGTGAGGTGAGGATAGAGAACATCATCTTGTGTGACAAAACCGGTTTTTCTTTTCATTGAACTTGAGAAGGGCTTGCCATTGTATGTTATCGAGCCGGAGGTTTTCCCGGTTAGCCGGCCGGCTAGGGCGGTTAGAAGAGTGGTCTTACCGCTGCCTGATGGGCCCAGCATTGCCATGAGTTCACCGGGCCGGACAATCCCGGTTACACCATTTAGTATCGTCCGGTTCATCTTCGGCTTTTGAGAAGAAACACATGCACAAGTGTTCTTCTTGGCTTCAATTGTTACACTATAAGAGAAATCTTCAAACTGCACATGATGACACACACACATATGTGACATGCCAAAAAAACATACTCCCTCCGTTCCTTAATATAAGACCTAGATAACTTTTTTTTTTGGAAAGATTAAGGTTGCGAAATAGGTTATTAAATGATGACATATTTGATATCTTTTTAGATTATCCATTAGCTTATAGGTAAAATAAACTAGTTTAAGAGAAAAAATTAGGTAAATCAATTTATAATTAACTTATTTTTTGCTTTTTTTAGGATTTTTCAAAAAAGTCATCTAGGTCCTATATTTAGGAACGGAGGGAGTAATATATATCTATATCAAATGATGTTCTTCTTAGCTTCAACTTTTTTTTATACAAATAAGGAGGCCAAAACTAACTAACTAGTCTAGATCCAAAGACTCCGAGGTAACTCGGTCATCTTGTACGAACATGACCAATTTTTCAACTGGCCTGATTTCTTAGCTTCAACTTTTACTATATGAGAAATTGTCAAACTGCACATAATGTACATACACACATATATATGTAATATGCCAAAAAAAATTCTTACAAAAAAAAATATGCCAATTAAAAACATTATGATATTAGGAAAATGATTAATTAATGAGTGCTTAGCATGATTAATATGTATTTACTGATTAAGTATATATTTATGGATTCTTACTTTGAGGGTAACGGGACGCAAGGATTGGTGGAGAGATGGGAATTTTGGTGTGGTTGGGTGGTGATCAGGGACGGAAATGGAGGTGGCTTGGCCGGATTCTCCAGCATGGCGGGCCGGGCCTTGGGGCTCGGCATGGACCGAACCGTTCTCCGGCCGGTTCACGACGGTTTGAATCTGCATGCTGGGCATCATCATCACAGAAGCAACTGTGGTAGTTTCTTGCTCATGAGGGGGCATCATCTCAAAGAAATACAAAGATTCCGATCGATTATTTGTATATATAGGGTGATCACTGTTTGACTCTCAATTAAGAAGAGGAAGGTTGAAGAGATGATTACATGAGAGAGGGATGAAGAGACATGTATAAAGTGAGAAGGAAAGCACGAGAAGCAGACTATGGTGAGAGTGATAAGAACATCATAAATGTGTAAATATATATATATATATAGCTTTTAACCCCTCCAACCACAACCACTTCCAACCATGATTTTTTGTTTAATTTGGATATCTAGGGGCTAATTGGGAGTAGCTCTCCTAAAAGGATATTCTTATTTATTTATTTTTTTTGGCACATACATCATCGGAGGCAATCATAATTATGAGAACTGAACGTCAAACATAAAATGTGGGTGCATGTATTAATTTGAACATTATGGTTAATCATTTTGTAAAAGTCAAATTGTATCTCAGACATTAAATATAGGAACCTTAACAGTATACTATTAATTTGAATTAATTCATTTGACACGTTGTAAATAAAGACTAGCCATTTCTACTAGACTTAAACTTTGTTTCTAGATCAACCTTTTTTTATAACAAGAAATCAAACTTAAAACCTTATGCTTTAAGCAGTTATATATTTGGATAACCAACAAAAGCACATAAAATGTGTTTTTCAGTAAGAAAAATTTCACTCATATAGCTATCTTGTACCGCATACAATCACTTTTTTAAAAAATAATTAAAGTATGCATTTTATTTTCTTTATATTATTATTTGTGATTGCTATATTTGTAAGCAACACACACTCTCTAAATTTCCAATCTAAATTGATTTTTCTTAGTATATATAATTCAGTTATATATAAAAAAATACATAATTTTTTGATAAAAAAATACATAATGCAGTAGTTATACAAACTGTACTAAATTATATTGTGACTAAATACAGATTTATCTGATCTGTATATATTAACATTGTTATTTGGATGTTTAATTAATTAGTTAATTAACATGATCACATGCATCATGAATCATATATCAATATATAGTTGTTGCGTTACTGTGTTTAATGGCATCTGATCATATATCTACATACATATGAACAACACATAGGGGTGTTCAAGGGGTGATGTATGAGAATTGCATTTAACTTAGCCACATGTAAATGGGAGATCTGAGAGATTCCTTGTCGTTTGCTGTACACATGAAAAGGATCAGCGATTTTCAAAAAGCTTCATATAAATGAATGAATAAATAATAGCAATAATAATCAAAGCAACTTGGGGACCCTATATATCAGATCTCATGTTTATCTCCACTTGTCCTCAATGCGTGTACCAAATATTTTAAAATTTAGATTCCTCACTTTGTGGTCTATATATAGTACTATTGTTGAAGTAGTATTTTTTTTATTATACCATCAAGCATATTAATTCATGGCATATGCTTCATCCATCTTCAGATTTTTTTTTTCTAGTGTCAAATTCTTCACGATAATAAATTGTTGGAAAACTTGCCTTAATTAGTTGTTTGAATTAAGGAACTCAAAAATCAGAATAAAATGATGAAATAAAATCCTTAAAATTCATAAAGGCATTCCTTCAAGAAAATCATTTCGATGTGAAATTTTCCGGGTGCCTAACGCCTTTCTATGAAAATTTTCGAGGAAGTTTTGCCCTTTAACCCTTCATTCAATAATATTTATTTCTTTTGTATACTTCAAAGATAATTATTCAATTAAGAATGCACATGTTTATTAGTTTGTTTCTTAATATAAGTTTGCAATCCATTTTTTTATCAAATTTATACTATTTTACAAATGATCCAAAGAGGCCTCCATCAAGAAAGAATTACAATACAAATGATTATTAACATGGGCATTTGAAAAAATAATGCACATTTTTAATAAATAACCAACTTAGCACATTTTCTTAATCATGCATATAAATTGATGTTTAAGTTTTTATACCAATCATTTGAGTATTGTGAGTGTATAAAAGTGACATGTGTGTGTGTATTATTCATTATCATTATTATAATATTATTTATTTAAAGATATATTTACTATTCAACTTCATATACAAGGTTTTGCTTTGAATCTTTCGCTTTATAAAATGTCCTTTTAGCAATTTAACTCTAAAGCGCCGTTAAAAATACTGATGTTCAATTTTTTTCATACATTAAGATATATCAGATTCAATTTATAAAATAACAATAAATTTTTTTAAAAGTAAATCGTCATTTATGAATAATAATGTTCGGGTTAATGGTCTGAAAACATAATTTTTAAAGTCAAGAGACTACAATTAAACCTTATATAAAGTTAAAGGACAAAATAGATATATGTTTATATGCTTTTTTTATAGATTATATATCCCTCCCGTCATATAAATGAGTATACGTATTGCTGCTCAGAATTATCTTCAGATTTCGAATGTGAATCAGATTAATCTTTAAATGTGACATGAAAGTTCTTTTTTTTTAGTGGTTAACAATAAAGAAGTGAATGTGCTGCTTTGAGAAGAGAATTCAAACTCTACAAACACGATTGTCGCCCTTTTTTCCTTACATATCCTTATTTGTAACTTTCTCTTTACATATCGGAATGAAAGTGAGATGAAAGCTCATTGATTAGTAATTGCACGCGCCCAAGGGGGCGTAGACCAGCTGGTAGGAAAGGGGAAGGTAAGGCACCGCGTACCCACCAGGTCATGGGTTCGAACCCTTGGGAAGTCGCCACCCCCAAAATGGGGAATCCCGGCGGCGACTTCGAATTAGTCAGTCCCCGAAGGAGGCCGGACACCGAAGGCTCTAAGCAAAAAAAAAAAAAAATAGTAATTGCACGCTAGTCAGAGATGAACCTTGCGTGAGTTGCATAAAAGAGGAAATTTGAAGAAGGAATTTTTGAACATGGCCACCGTATTATGGTTACTTTTTTCTTACTAAACAAAAAATATAGACCATTATTGGTTGAAGTATAAAAGTAGGATTAATTCAATGTTGTGGAGCTAAAATCTGATAAAAAAATGTTATAGAGCTAGAAGAATAGGTATTTGAGGGAGGAGGATGGGAGTGGCAGTGGAAAGAAGTCGTTCCCATGAAAACTAATCATGATATTCATTACTATTACTAGGATGTTTAAAACAAAAAAAATCATATAAACATTAAATAAAAAGGAAAGAGTTAAATTCTAGAAAGGGCATTCTTTAGACCTTAGTCTAAGAGATAATAGTTTCATATCTATATCATGTAATTTGTAGTTTTCTGACACTTAAAAAGACATAATTTGCTTTAACTAAAAGGAAGGAATCAGATATGGTTAATAAATAGTGAAAATTCCCAATTATGTAAGTTTGGAGGAAGAGATTACCCCTCATGGAACGAACTAAAATGTAACTAACTAAAACTTAATTACATTTTATAATGTAGCATAATTTGCACTATCTATATGAAAAAAAATAGGGGAAAAGTACAACTTAGAAGAAAAATTGAGAGAAAAATTCAAAATAGTTTTCAAGATCTGAAAAATAAATTGTGCGCGTAAGGCAAAATGAGGAGTGTCATTCATTTATGTTCTGACAACATTTCTTCCTTTTCCATACATACATACATACATACATACATACATACATACATACATACATACATACATACATACATACATACATACATACACACACACATATTATTAAACACAAGTTGTAAACGAACGGAAGAGAAAGTGGATCAGAGGGAGTATTTATATTTAGATAGGAAGCTCAACTAGTTTTGATAATACTCACTTGTTTTTTTTATAAAAGATAATACTCACTTTTTTTTTGATAGCACGATAATACTCACTTTTAAAATGTCTATTTCAAGAAAACAATTATCATTAAGATAATATGTTTTTGGATTCATAAAAATGCTTTTATGGAAAGAAATTGAGTACTTTGATGAACATCAAATATAAATTGACTAAATAAGATGTATAGCCCTATATACTAATTTTTATTTTTATAATAAATAGATGAACTAATTTCCTTTGAAATGACCCATTTTTCCACAAATTACACTAAAAAATAGGCTTATATTAAAAAAAGATTATATATGGTCTCACCCAAATATAATAATTATGTAATACTTTATTATAATTATTTCATATTGTATTATAATTAGAAAATAATTTATTTCTATCATACTAGAAGATAAAGTATCATATAAGATTTTATAAGTTTATATTATTTGTAATTTTTAAAAAAATTAGCCTTTACCATTATTTAAAAATATTATTGTAAATTAAATTGGAAACTAAGTTATAAAAACTATTTGTATGAAGACTGAGGTTATAAATTTCAGTTTTTATCATTATTTAATAATATTGGAAACTAAATAAAAAATAGTGGAAATGAAATTGGAAAATAAATAAAACATATTTGCATGTAGATCAATGTTATAAACAATACTATCATTTTGAAGGTAAAAAAATGATGCTATCATTTTTGGAATAGATTTTATATGTGAGATATAAATAGATTTAATGTCCACATTTTGCATTCCTTATTTTTTTCATATTATTATTTCATGCGAGGCGAACTCAAATAGGGAATATACAAAAATGAAATTGAATGTAATTAAGTAGTTCACATTTGGTCAAAAATTTGGGAGAAAGTTTAAGATATATACTCTCATTATTTTTGAAAAAAACAAAACATGGATAAATATCTAAAGTTACATATATTATGAGAATGAGGGATGACTTGGCTCAACGGTAAGCTCAGTTACCATGTAGTATGAGTTTGTTAGTTTGAATCAGCCCCGTTGCATAAAGTATGGAAGGCTGTATAGCATATTCTCTTCTCCAACATCCATACCAAGTGGCGAATAGAACTAAATTAGCCCTTTTAATATATATTGAGAGAAAATTTTATCCACATGACATACCATCTAAAAATTAACTCTGATTCATGTTTTTGAAAATGTCAATATTGGTGTGATAAAAAAAAAGAAAATGTG
Organism: Mimosa pudica; assembly: GCA_029929735.1. Classification (NCBI taxonomy): domain Eukaryota; kingdom Viridiplantae; phylum Streptophyta; class Magnoliopsida; order Fabales; family Fabaceae; genus Mimosa; species Mimosa pudica. The sequence continues at coordinate 7,443,110 of JAKELP010000035.1, forward strand.
AATATTGGGACACCGAATGGCATAAGAGTTCATTTAAATATACATGTGTGAGAATCAACAAACAATCCCCAAAAAGAAAAACCCCCCATAAGATAAGTCATCCATCAAATTCTCTCACTGTTTGGTGCCAATATTTTTTTCTAAAAAGGGAGAAAATATTTTGGGAAAATCCCAAATAAAACCCTTCGAATACCCAAAAGGACAAGTGAAGAACTTAAACTTCCAAAAGGACTATGAAGGAACCAACACCTATCTGTCATTTTAAAATTTTGCAAAAAGACAAAATTGCCCTCATCCTAAAACACAAATTCCTACCCCACCCTAAACCCACCATAATACTCACCCTCTTCTCGCAATTTGTGTTTTAAGATCTCGCAATTTGTGTTTTAGGATGGTGGCAATTTTGTCTTTTCGCAAAATTTTAAAATGACAGATAGATGCTGGTTCCTTCATGGTCCTTTTGGAAGTTTAGGTTCCTCACTTGTTCTTTTGGGTATTCGGGGGGACTTATTTGGGATTTTCATAAATATTTTTTAAGAAAAAGTTACGAGAATATCTGACCTATTAATTTTCCAGGCTAGGTTTAAGCGGAAAAATAAAAAAAGTGGAGTAAAATAAAGTAGGGTTTGCTATAAGCCTATAAGGCTTTATAGGTGTCAAGTATTGATTCATCCTAGAGATAGTGATAGAGATAGTGGTTCAGATTTTGTGTCCTCTTTCTTTAAAAAAAAAACTTCGGGGTTTTGCACCAGGCAGTCGCTATCATTTAAAGTTGTATTCTTTAAAGAGAAAATTAATTTGTAGTCCCTCATAAGGAACTTAATAGTAGAAAAGTCCTATAAATTTCACATATTAAAGTAAGGTTCCTAATATACTTCAAATACAAAAATACCAGATTTAAAATTTATCTGCTGCATCAACTTTGTTGTTAGCTACTCTCCCTAAAACTATTACATTATTATTAATTAATTTCATATTTCTAGCCTCTTTTATCCAAACTTTAGTTAGATATTTTTTCATTTTATATAATTAATATTTTATAAGGAAAAAGGAGGATGCATAAATGAATGAGTAAAATCATATACTCCCTCCGGTCCTAAATATAAGACCTAGTTGATTTTCTTTGGAAAATTCTAAAAAAACAAAATAAGTTAATTATAAATTAATTTATCTAATGTTTTCCCTTAAACTAGTTTATTTTACTTATAAACTAATGGATAATCTAAAAATATATTAAATGTGTCATGATTTAATAGTCTATTTCGCAACCTTAACCTCTCCAAAAAAGTCAACTAGGTCTTATATTTAGGACCAGAGGTAGTAGTTGTTTTCTTGTTCTATTTTTATAATTACAGTACTTTATAATGTTCTATTTCTATTCACTTGGTGAAATTAATATTTAGTTAATATAAATACTTTTCAGTTTTGAAAACTCAAGAAACCCCTACCATACAAATTTTTAAAGTATTACTAAAAATAAAATTCTCCTCCTATGAGCAAGAAGACTTAAAAAATATCTAATCCTTGCCAATATGATATTTTATCTATGTGTTACTCCCTTCGTTTTTAAATATAAGTCTCCTTTAATTTTTTGGTGAAACTTATGGAAGTAAGTTAAACCAATAAGTTATAATAAATGTCTCATGTAATTAGATTATAGGTTATTTATAACTAGAATTAATTATTTTTGAGGAAAAAGGTAATTATAAAAATTTTAAATTGATTAAATTTAAATCATAAATTCTCAAAAAAAAAAGTAAAAAGGATCTCATAAAGATGGCAGAGAGTAATAAGCTAATATATAAGCTATTGTTTTATTATGATATTTATATTTTTTATAAAAGATAAAATGATATTTATATCATCAATCAATTATAGGGATAAAAATTAAACTGAGGTGTCAATATGTCAGTGAAGACATGATAATGAATGTGTGCCAATATTAATTGATAAAAAGGGGAAGCTAGGTAGCCGTATATTATATAGCCTAGAATCATGGAATTTCAGGCTAATTGGAAATAAACTTGGAAGGACGAATTACAGAATATATATGTTGATGATGAACACGTGTCTATATATTCTTACTATTCCTAATATTCACCATCTCATAATGATATATAGTTGGTCACGATTTGAAGTGGACAAGCTTTTCAAGTTGATTTGAAATTATAAATAATGTTCTATACTTTCAACCGTACATTATATTATAGGGTTAAAGGTCATTTTGACCAACAAATAATTAAGGAAGTATCAATTTGGCCAACAAACAATAAATGGTCTCAAATTGGCCAAAGAACAATTAAAAAGTTTCACATTGGCCAACAAAACTTAAGAACAATATAATTCAGTTGTGAAAAGTCACTCCTACCCCTCATTGAAACAAAAAAACATAAAAGTGTGTGGGTCCCACGTATGTTCATAAAACAATTTTTTTTTCTCTTCTTTACATCATCTTCTTCCTCATGCATCATTCCCAGAAATGCTTTAGCACCCAAAACTAAAAAAACAAAAATCAAATCAACAATAAAGCAGATAATATATCGGTGAAGGCTTCTTTGCTCTGTCCTTGCCATTGTTCAGAACAACTCAACTTTTGAAATAATGAATGTGAAAGGTTTTGAAAGTGAAAGCGTCAAATTTCCCATGTGTCAAGTGTCCATTATATCATTCATCATATTATATGAGTTTACAAATATCATAGTCCATGTGTCAAGTGTCCATTATATGAGGTATATACTCTTGGTTTTATGATCAAAATGTATAAAATTATACATTTAAAAATTAACTTTTACTTTATTAAAAATGGAGGGAGAGAGAGAGTAAATATTTATATTGATGGCTGTTGATAGAAAATAAATCATCCATAATAAATAAAAAATTGAATCTGTGTTGTTAGAATTATTAAACAATTAAATTATTTGAATCTTGTTGGATAATTGAACTATACAAGAAAAATTCTTGGTATATATCTTCGTTTAGAACGGAATATATGTCACTAGAGTCGTTATATTTTTCTGTTAAAAATATTAGATTAGTTAAGCAACAAAGACGAATAAACAAGATCAACTACAAGCTCCATTCGAAGATAGAATTCGAGAATCCTCTTAAGTACAAAAGTTTTCCGTATATTGATTTGAGTGGTGGTATAATTTATTAAGTAATATGGGTGAATGTGCAAAAATACATATGGTAAATTTGTGAAAGGTATATCTAGTACAATAATAAAATCTTTGGGGTATAATTACCTATAATAAATTTAAAACAATGAAAAATGGTTTTTGCTGTAAAATGGATTAACGACAGTTAGGTTGAACTATGATCCCACAAAAAATTTCCTCTAAATGAGTCAGTTCATTTTGATTGAAAAAATGTTTGTCCTTTTAAATTATGATGAGTATATATGCATCTGGGATTCTATAATGGCTTTGGATGCATTTTTGGTAATTTACAATAGATATTTTTTCACTTTCACCCAAAAGTATTGATCCAATATTTTTGTTATTTAAAAAATAATTAATTATGAGTGTTATCATCAAGAAATTACACATAATCATTAACATAATGTGTGTGTGTGTTAATCTTTTATGTGCGTGTCTTGTACTTGAAAGTTGAAACTAAAATTTTGGTGGAATATATTTAAATTATTATTGTGTGGCTGTCGATAAAATTAATCACGACCATAAGAATTTATTCATTTTGGGTCGAATATAAAATATTGATTTAGATTTGAATACATAAAATTTAAGCTAAAATATATCTTCATCATCAAATTTCAATAATGAAGTTAAAATTTAAAAAAGTAATAATGGTTGATTTAAAAATTTTAACTTAAAACATGTTCTAAAATAAAAAACTTAAAAAAATTAAAAATAAATATAATGAAAATGATCTCTCATATATTCATATAGACTTTTAACATCAGCAACTCAACATGATTGAAGTAGACATAATATTTACTGATTAAATCACAGATGTATTTTTTAAATTCATTGAGTTGAAATTTTTCGTATGATTGTATCAATAACAATAATGCTTTTAATTTTAAAAAAACTAACCATATTAACATTGTAAAAATACAAAATACATTTTTTGTATTTTATATTGTATTTGAATTATACAAAAAATACATTCAGGTAAAAACAAACTATAAAAAATACATTTTATAATATGAAGGATTTAACTGAAACTTATTTAATATATATACACACACGTATATAGACACACGTACACGTTTAAAGAAACAAATATGTATTGTGATTTATAATAAAATTGATGTAATTGGACTACAAAGATCGATGGTTGTAGTTAATAAATTCTAAATTGAATCTCTATAAACTATTATCGCAACAACCATTCAATAAAAAAACAATTGCATTGCATAGTTACTATCAACAAACTAATCATATAAAAGTCGAAAGACGTTCAACGCATGAAAGGCCCACACCTTAGGATTCTGTAATAATAATAACATTTTAAAGTCTAACTAATAACTTAGTAGGTCATGAGACAGATATAAACATACCTCAACTTTTTTTTTTTGAGTGAAAAGGGAATATATTTCTATCACAAAATAAAACATACCTCAACTTTAACTTCTAAAGTTTCAGATATATTAAGATACATTTTTTCAGAAATGAAATATACTCCCTCCGGTCCTAAATATAAGACCTAATTCACTTTCTCTGGAAAATCCTTAAAAAAGTAAAATAAGTTAATTATAAATTGATTTACCTAATTTTTTCCCTTAAACTATTTTATTTTATCTATAAACAAATGGATAGTCTAAAAATATATCAAATATGTCATTATTTAATAACCTATTTCGCAACCTTAATCTCTAAAAAAAAAGTCAATTAGGTCCTATATTTAGGACCAGAGGTAGTATTAATTAGCTAATGCAAGAGAAGCAAATTTCATACACATTATATTTTATACCAATATCATACGGCCTTTTCATAATTTAGAAAAATATTAACTTACATAAATATAAAAATTTCAAAACATAACTTTTATGGCATTATTATTCTTTTGTGTGAGAATTAAGCACAAGTGAGTTGGCGACAAGTGTTGGAGCATTTGTGAATTGTCGGACACTTTCTAAAACTTACACAATGAAAAAGAATATAAATTAAACAACTTTAACACGTTGGCTCATAATGTGACAACGTTTCATTTCAAATCTTTCTTCTCCTACTTTTTTTTTAAAAATACTTTTTCCTTAAAAAGTATATTCGCTAGCTCCATTCATATTCCCAGTGACTTCTATTAATTAATTAATTAATCACAAAACATCAAATTAAGTACCAATGCAATAAGTTACTTGGATTTTATAAAAAATTATGACAAACAAACAAATAAAAAGATAGGAAAATATAAATATGGGCTGACTTTCCTCATCTTCTCTATTCATTCTCCTCCCTCCATTTCTTTGTTCTTTTGCACTGAAATTTAAATAGTCTAGATATAATGTTGTATAAAATTACTAATAAAATTATAAATTATTTACTTAACAAATAAAAAAAATTTAAAAATAGCAAGATTTCAATAATGACAGTTTAAAACATAAAAAACACTTAAAATATAATGTTTAGAAATTTTAAATCTAGACCGTTGAAGTTTCAATTTGAGGATGAGAATAGAGAAGAGGATGAAGAAAAGACAAATATATATATATATAAATATATATATATATATATATATATATATATATATATATATATATATATATATATGGAGGAAATGGACCTATAGAAATGGACCTAAGTTTTTTCCAACAGAAAAAACGTGACTAATTAATATTTTGAGATTCTAAATGGATTTAGGATATGAAACAATCAACAGACTACATATCAGCATGGGGGTGACACATATTGCCTCATGGTGCCACGTCATTATGTCATATCATCATTCCCAGTCAACTAACGGTCAAACTTAACACCTATGTTTAAGAGTGCTAGATTTGTCCCATTTTGGTTTATAATGTCCGGTTTTGCACCATCGAAATTACGGGTGCCAAAGTTGTCCATTTTGAAAATTACGGTGGCTATTTTTGCCCCTTCGCCCTTTAAATAACTATCTTATTTCCTCAAAAATAATTTATTCTACTTATAAAATAACCTATAATCTAGTTACATGTGACGTATGTTATAATTTAGTGATCTAATTTACTTCCTTAACTTTTATCGAATAAGTCAAATGATCTTATGTTTAACGTTGGAGAGAGTACATGACTCTTTCTATTAACAAATCAATCACTTGGGGTCCATAATAATATTCCTTTCATATGTTAGCTTTAAATTTGTGAGGGAGTTTTATTTTTCTTATGATTCACAATTTGTCTTTCTCATATCATCTAATGCATTTATTTGAATTTATCTCAATTAGGTACACACACACAGCCACACAGGTATCCTCTCCTCTCTTTTTTTACTTATTATGTAGTTATGTTCACGCCCACTCATACTCTCCATAGATAAGGGTGTTTTAGGAAAGTAGGTTATACTTTTTACATTTTTATTATTGACCAATCTTTGGATTTGTATTGGTTTTTGTATGATAAAATGAAGCAACTAACATATCTATGATGCAATTATAATTCAAAATATTCTCATTTATATATCTAAGAACCTTATATTAGGTGAAACTAGCATAAATATATGATTAATTTATAGCCATAAATTAAAATTAATTAGAAATAATTAATTTATAGAGAATGTTATACTTTTCCTATGGTATATTTTCGTGTAGGGAAACAATTATACTGAAGAACCATGGAAGAAAAACGGAAGAAAATATCCAGCAACAAAAAGCGCTCATGTAATGGGTGGTTATATGTAGCTATATATGTGGGTTGAGAAAGTTTTAGCTAAGATTTGGTGCTAATAATATTTAAGGATTCTCACCTAGTGGATCATAGTATCAAGTATAATTGAATTTGGAAAATGAATCTTGAACTTGTTAATTGTTTGAGTGACATTAGGCTTATATTTTTTAGTCTTGGTCATTATGTTGGATTCTAATGATTAATCAAAACCCTAAGATTATTTAAGTGGCAATTAAGGATTTCAATTGTTGGATTAAAAACCCTTTGCAATGAGTAAATTCAACTTGATTATTTGGCTTATCCAACTTAGTATTGGATTGACTAATTAGTAAGCAGAATTCCAGTACTAATCCACCAAAGCCAAGCCTAGATGGATTCTTTTAGTCCCATTTAATTAACTCAATCCTTACTTTGCTTTCAAATATACACCAAAGTCCCCTTGATCTCTAAATCAGTTCAAAATAATAAAATGTACAAGAAATAGATTTGTTTTGTTTTTAAAAAAAAACTTTATTAAAAAAATAAGAGAGAGGAATGATTACAAAATTGAAACAGGATGTATAAGAGAAATTGATTGATCCGTATGATTGCTAAAATAAATTATTTACTTAAACGAAGGAAAATAAGACTTATAAAAAGGGACAAACCAATTAAAAAAAAGATAACATTATAATTAGGAGTTAAGGGTCATATTTGCCCTTGAAGTATGCGTTGAGGATCATATATGCCTCTATAGTGTTTTTTGCCTAAATGTGACCTAGAAGTGTGCACCAATGATCATATTTGCCCCTAGAGTATACATAAAGAATCATATCTGGCCCGAAAGTAATATACGAAGGGTCATGTTTGCCCTTGAAATAAGTACAAATGATCATATCTAACCATTAATATTTTTACTATAAAGGGCAAATGTGATATTCATGCATACTTTAATTAGGGGAAAATATGGGATCAAGTAGGGGTAAATATAATCCTCCATCTATACTTGAGGGTAAATACATCTTTAACCCTTATAACTAGGGATGCATGGAGTACTATTTTAGGCTCAGTCATTCATAATATACAGAGACCTATGAATGGGAATAATTAATTAATTAATTGATTATATGATATTATAAATCGACTGAATTAAAAATGAACTATATTTATGTTAGCCGGCAAAGAAAAGTTCTATGATGTTTGGTATGTCAAAAATAGATTGTTTTTCTATAAAAAGACAATCTCATTAAAAATAAAATGATTACAAGCTAAGACTTACTTATATAGCTATATAAGAGATTGTTAAAAAGAAGAATGTTAAGATAAAAATATCAAAAGGATAAACTATGCCACATATTAAAAAAAATCGTCAGACTCATTAAAACCTTAAGATACATACATTCATCATCTCTACTTTCATAACTTACTAATATTTTTTGTGGGCATAACTATGGTACTCCAGCCTTTTAAATTTCTTTTGTTATATCTACTATTTCCTTTTCTTTTCTTTGCTGCCTTCTTTTTTCTTTCACTTTTTCCTTTTCCCTTCTGCCAAAAGGGGCAAAAACATTGACATAATTTAAATCACCAAGAAGTACATATAACAAGAAAGTAAAAATCGTAATAAACCTATATATACATGTACCTGAAATATATTTCGTCCAAAAACATTTTAAATTTGTTGAATTTCGAATACCACATATGTGTGTGTAATATTAATGTAACACATGAAAAAGCATTATTATGTAAGTGTCTGATTGTATTGGATATGTAGAAAATGAGAGAAGAAAGAAAGATAGAGATAAAAATGAGAGAGGGAAAATATTACCCCTGGGTTGGATGAATGAAAAATGACGAAGGAAAATGATGAAGTAAGCTTCATAATCTATTTTTTTCCCCAATTTTCTTTCCACCGGTGGAGAGATTTGGGGTAGAGATTTGATTGCCCATTTTTATCCCCAATGTCACAAACTAAAGGTAGGTTTGATGGACTGGAATTGCAAAATGAAAATGGATGAAGGAAATGAAAATAGTAATTTAAATATACATACATTGGGTCTCACAAGCTTTCTATCTCTATCTCACATTTTTTTTGGGCTCCACAAACTTTTACATCTCATCATTACCTAATTTAGCTCTATTTTTTATCTTACTCCTTTAAACTCAATTTCATTTGCATTTCTATTATACACTTTCAATCCAACCATTTTTTTATGGCTATAGGGCATTTGTTTTTTTGGACTGAAAGGACTATAGGCCATGAGTTTCATTATAATGTTCTTTGGGATGTTTTAATCTGGCAAATCCATTGCATCGAGGAAAGGGCATACCATCATTCTCTCATTTCATTTTCATTATATACATATATCTATCTCTCACCACACAATTGCTATATCTAGCATCTTCCTTATTTCTTGCTTCCTGTCTCCACGAGGTCTGTATTCTGCCTTGGCTTTTTTGTTTCACAACCACATTTCTAGTTTTTCACTCATATGCTCTGTCCCGTACGCCTTATTTTCATAAGACCCTGTTAATTACTTTTCTATTTATCAAGAAAATTTAGTAAATATCTAATATTTCTTTTGGCTTTTCAAAATTACGTTTAATCAACAAACAAGGGCATGCATTTGAAATAAAATGTATAACTAATGTTCTATTATACACTTTGTAAGGGTTTATTATAAAAGTATTAATAGATAGACGCTACTACAAAAATTGGGAAAAGTATCACAGTTTATCTCGTTTTCCATTTAAAAACACAATAGTTTATGATTTTTTTAAAATGAAATGTGTTTTTGTTGCGTCAAAAGGAAAACACTCGAATGCGTTTAAAGTAGAAAACACTACATCAGTAGGCCTGGGCTAATACTACCTATAGGCATTACATAATGTTGCGTTTCTTTCTACACTAGTCCTTACCTAATTTAGCGTTTAATAAATGCTACATAATATAAAACACACTACTTTTTTTTTACTTTTTCAATTCCTTTTTTTTTTGCCAACACTTTTTCAATTCTTTTAATAGTAAGGTTCTTATAGAAAGTATATACTCCTTCCGTTCCTAAATATAGGACCTAGATGACTTTTTTGAAAAATCCTAAAAAAAGCAAAAAATAAGTTAATTATAAATTGATTTACCTAATTTTTTCTCTTAAACTAGTTTATTTTACCTATAAACTAATGGATAATCTAAAAAGATATCAAATATGTCATCATTTAATAACCTATTTCGCAACATTAATCTTTCAAAAAAAAAGTTATCTAGGTCTTATATTTAGGAACGGAGGGAGTATTAACTTTAAAAATTTTGAATTAGAGTACAAGCCAACCCCATAAATAATACTCCCTCTGGTCCTAAATATAAGACCTAGTTGACTTTTTTTGAAAATCTTAAATAAGAAAAATAAATTAATTATATAAATTGATAAACCTAATTTTTTCTCTTAGACTAGTTTATTTTACCTATAAACTAATGGATAATCTAAAAAGATATCAAATATGTCATGATTTAATAACATACTCCCTCCGGTCCTAAATATAAGACCTAATTCTCTAGAAAATCCTTAAAAAAGCAAAATAAGTTAATTATAAATTGATTTACCTAATTTCTTCCCTTAGTTTATTTTACTTATAAACTAATGGATAATCTAAAAATATATCAAATATGTCAATATGTCATCATTTAATAACCTAATTCGCAACCTTAATCTCTAAAAAAAAAAGTCAATTAGGTCTTATATTTAGGACCGGAGGTAGTATTTCGCAACCTTAATCTCTCCAAAAAAAAGTCAACTAGGTCTTATATTTAGGACCAGAGGTAGTTATATATTTAAATTTAATTATCTCTTGCTATAAATACATATTTTTTTATGGAAAAAAGACAAATAAAGTCTTCCCAATTGATAAAAGGACAGGTTGCTAAATTGTAAAAAGGACAAGTTGGGTCATAAGCACCTAATACACATTAACAAATTTGAGCAAATGACTCAAATACCCTTAAAAACACACACTCACCTCACCCTTCAAAGCACACCATTCGATTCTTACTCCACCCTCTCCAATCTCAAATTGTTAAGAGCATTTGAGTCTTTTCTCGATCACAAATTTGTTAATGTGTATTAGGTGATTATGACTCAACTTGTCCTTTTTACAATTTAGCAATTTCAATTGTCCTTTTACCAATTGAGAAGACTTTATTTATCTTTTTCCCTTTTATTATCAAAAGGACCCCATTCCTCTCAATTTGATAGAGTACTAATAATATATAGCATGTTGGCTAGACTAATGGATCGGAGCTGAGGTTCACTAACTAGAGAATAGCGGGCACAAACTCAAAACACAAACAATTCTACGTGCTACACAAATAATAACTTCTAATGAGAGCCAAAAATATCTTCATGAGAAGGAAGTCAACCCGCATTGGCTCTTTAAATACTTGAAAAAACACATATACACACAAACCAACATACAAATATCTGATATATAATATTATTTTATTTGGTTAAAGCACTGTCGGCTCTTGAAATATTTGAAAAAAACACACACACACATAACTATTTGATATACAATATTATGTTATTTCAATTCAAGTATTATTAAGCATGATATGTTGGAGAAATCAACAAAGTTCATGTGGGTGTGTCAAATAGAGAAGTCTCACATTGCTTGGAGGTGAGAACATACAAGGGTATATAATAAACTTGTATTCTAGCTCAAATTAAAGGGCCAAAAGAGGAGTGGGCCTCTCGCGCACAAGTTGGGCCACCAAGAGGCAAACACAGTGGAAATCCGGCGATTCCCCCCTGCGCGCACCATAAATATGGACTGAGCACTTTTTAATTACCAGTTTTATGAAAATAATAAATGATTATTTTTATATATGTCTTACCAAAGCAGGAGTTCAAATGAATTCCAACGTATGCATGCCCGTTTGAATTCATTTGTGCTTATCCTAACCGCTGATTTAATTCATTTTATTGTCATAATGCTGGCAACGTTAATAACCGATAATTGATGGTGATTACGTGTGTGTCCAACGTCTCTGAAGTCTTTGCCTATAAAAGGCAGTGCTTGGCAAGAGGTCCAATAGACAAAGCTTCAGAGCTTCCATCTATCTCTCCTTTTTGTATTCTGCTGTGTTCTATTTCCTTTCGTTGTTCTGTTTCCTTGCTTCTGCAGGAGGGATCTGTTTAATCCTGGGGAGTTCCGCTTCCTTCTTAGCCGGTGGTCGCGGAATAACTCTATAGGAAAGTGTCCTTGAGGACACGACTCAGATTTGTCGCCTATCACATTGTCGCCTATCACATTGTCAGCTACAAGTTTGTCGCCTATCACACTGTCGTCTATTAGATTGTCACCTACAAGTTTGTCGCCTATCACACTGTCGCCTATCAGATAGTCACCTACCAGTTTGTCGCCTATCACACTGTAAACTATCAGATTGTCGACTATCTTCATTTTGTATTGTTTGCCAACAATCTATAGAGTTATTTGTTCTTGCTGAGATGGAGATGAATTCCGATACTGTCAACCCTGAACAACCTGCTATTACACTTGCTGTTCCGATTCAGAGGCCATTCCCAGATGTTTCCAGAATTGAGCTGTTTGATGGAAAGAACTTTAGGAGATGGCAGGAATGTGTCTCCACCATTCTGGACATACATGGAGTGGCTGATGCACTTATTGAATCTGTTCCTCCTCCAGATACAGAACAAACCAAGATTAATTCTTGGACTTATGCCAATAAGGTTTGCAGACATACCCTTATTAGTACTTTATCTAATGATTTGTTCGATGTATACCATGTATACAAGGAGGCTAGCAAAATATGGGTGTCGCTTATCCTCAAATACACTACCGAGGATGCTGGAAAATAGAAATTTGTGGTTGGAAATTTCTACAAGTGGGAAATGACAGATGAGAAAGACATCAAGTTGCAGATTAACGAATATCATAAGCTGCTAGAGGAGTTGAGAGCCGAAAACATCAATCTGCCTGTTGAGTTCGTGGCTGGAGTCTTGATCGAGAAGTTGCCAGGATCATGGAATGACTACAAGCAACAACTGAAACACAAGCAGAAGCAGATGTCTCTCACCGACCTGATTACTCATATCATCATAGAGGATACTAATAGGAAGACAATTCAAGCTGCTAAAGCAAAAGAAGCAGCTGTTAAAGCAAATCTGGTGGAAGACAAGTCTCACTCCAAGAGGTATGATTCCAAATATAAAAAGAAGCAAAAGCAAAAACAAAATTCTGATTACAAGCCTAAGGATACTAACTCCAAATTTAAAAAGAAAGGAAATTGCTATGTTTGTGGAAAGCCTGGTCACTATGCAGGGCAATGCAAGGAAAAGAGCTACGGGAGACAATCCTAAGAAAGACAATAATCCACCAAAACCAAATGTTAATTTGGTCCATGGTGATGGAAGCAATTCTGACGATGAGGTCATTGCTGCAGTGGTCTCCCAAGTCCTACTAGTTTTTGATGTGAACAAATGGGTGGTAGATTCTGGAGCTACCAAACATATTTGTGCAAACAAAGATGTGTTTACCTTCTTTGAAGAAGGGGAAGACCGCATTTACCTTGCTGCTCATTCTCAAACCGCTAAGGTTTTGGGAAAAGGAAAAGTGGTTCTTAAGCTCACATCAGGAAAGACTTTGGCGCTGAATGATGTACTATATGTACCTGAAATAAGAGCCAATTTAATTTCTGTGTCACTGCTAGGAAAGGCTGGAGTTAAAGTTTCTTTTGAGTCTGACAAGATTGTCATGACTAAGAATAATGTACTGATTGGGAAGGGCTATTGTAATCAGGGTCTGTTTTTGCTTAGTGTTTCTGAAATGAATAATAATGCATCTTCTTCTACTTACATGATTGATTCGTTTAATATATGGCATGGTAGACTAGGACATGTTAGTAAAGGTTACATTACTAGACTACAAAATGCTAAAATAATTCCTAATATTAAAGAGAATATGGGAAATAAATGTGAAATTTGTGCAGAAACTAAGTTGACTAAAAGACCTCATAGTTCTACACAAAGAGAATCTGAATTATTATCCTTAGTTCATACTGATCTAGGTGATCTGAAACAAACTGAGACTAGGGGTGGCAAAAGATACTACATAACTTTCATTGATGATTTTTCAAGATATACAAAAGTATATTTATTGAGAAATAAGGATGAAGCGTTTAATAAGTTTCTTTCGTATAAAGCAGAAGTAGAAAATCAACTTGATAGGAAAATCAAGAGAGTTAGGTCGGATAGAGGAGGAGAATATTTAATGTTGAATGATTTTTGTGAAAAAGAAGGGATAATACATGAAGTAACACATCCTTATTCACCTGAAACTAATGGTGTTGCAGAAAGGAAAAATAGAACATTAAAAGAAATGATGAATGCTATGCTTGTAAGTTCTGCTGCACCTAATAACTTATGGGGAGAAGCTTTGTTGTCTGCATGTTTTATACAAAATAGAATACCTCATAAGAATACTGATAAGACACCTTATGAATTATGGAAAGGTTTTGTGCCTAATCTTCAATATTTGAAAGTGTGGGGGTGTCTTGCAAAAGTTTTATTACCCGATTTTAAAAAGAGAGAAATTGGTTCTAAAACTTCTGATTGTATGTTTATTGGATATGCTCAACAAAGTAGTGCTTATCGTTTTCTAGTTTTGAAAAGCGATATTCTTGATCGTAATACAATTGTTGAAACAAAAGATGCAAAATTTTTTGAAAATATATTTCCTTTAAAGGATAGGCATATACAAAAAAGAGTTGGAAATTCTTCTTTTCAAAATGAAGATGATTCTTTTGAGAATATTCGGAGAAGTAAAAGACAAAGAAAAGAAACCTCCTTTGGAGATGACTTTTACACTTATTTGATACAAGATGAACCCAAAAATTTTTATGAAGCTGTCTCTTCTCCGGAAGCAAAATTTTGGAAAGATGCTATTAAAATTGAACTTGATTCTTTGAATAAAAATCAAACATGGATTTTAGTAGACTTACCTCCAGGAGCAAAACCTATTGATTGCAAGTGGGTATTTAAGAAGAAATATTTTCCCGATGGGTCTATTGATAAATATAAGGCCAGACTAGTAGCCAAAGGTTTTACACAAAAAGAAAATATTGACTATTTTGATACCTTTTCTCCTGTAACTAGGATTGCTTCTATTAGAGTCCTAATGGCTTTAGCTTCAATTCATAAGCTTTATATTCACCAAATGGATGTTAAAACTGCATTTTTGAATGGTGATTTAGATGAGGAGATATATATGGTACAACCTGATGGGTGTGTAATTCTTGGACAAGAGAACAAAGTTTGTAAACTTGTTAAATCACTTTATGGTCTTAAACAAGCACCCAAACAATGACATGAAAAATTAGATCAAGTTTTGTTAAGTGGTGGTTTTTCTACTGTAGAAGTAGAAAGATGTGTTTATACAAAACTTATGAATGATAATTGTGTGATTATTTGTTTGTATGTGGATGGCATGCTAATTTTTGGAACCAATATGGATGTTGTGCTTGAGACAAAAAAGTTTTCTTGCTTCTAACTTTGATATGAAAGATCTTGGTGAAGCAAAAGTAATTTTGGGTGTTAAAATCATAAGGAATGATAGTGGTATCATACTTTCTCAAGAACATTATGTTGAGAAAATTCTGAGAAAATTTGAACAATATGATGTAACTCCTGTGAGTACTCCTTATGATCCAAGTGTTGTTTTAACAAAACATCAAGGAGATCCTGTGGCTCAATCTGAATATGCACAGATTATTGGGAGTCTTTTGCATTTGATGAATTTTACAAGGCCAGATATAGCTAATGTTGTGTGTAGATTGAGCAAGTATACTCATCGTCCGAGTAATGGATATTGGACGGCTTTATTGCGGGTATTGAGATACCTAAGAGGTACCATGAATTATGGTATTCATTATAGTGGATTTCCCGCTGTATTAGAAGGATACAGTGATGCTAATTGGATCTCTGATTCAGAGGAGTCCAAATCCATTAGTGGCTATCTTTTTATTTTTGGTGGTGGAGCTGCAACGTGGAAGTCAGCCAAACAAACAGTGTTAACTAAATCCTCAATGGATTCTGAGTTTATAGCACTAGAATTGGCTAGTTCTGAGGCTGAGTGGTTGAAAAACTTCTTAGCAGATATCCCACTAGGCAGTAAACCAATATCTTCAGTGTCAATACACTGTGATAATAAATCCGCGATAGCCAATGCGAAAAATAAAACCTTTAATGGTAAGAATAGACATATTCGATTGAGACACAATATATTAAAGCAGCTGCTAAAAACTGGTGTAATCTCAATCGATTTTGTGAGGTCTTCGGTTAACCTCGCGAATCCGTTAACAAAACCCCTTGGGAGGAAACAAATTGTTTATTTATCGAGGGGAATGAGACTAAAGCCAATTCGAAATTGATAGCGATGGCAACCCAACCTCTGTGATTGGTGATCCCATGAAGGAGGTTCAATGGGTAAGAACAAGTCGTGATTCAGTTCTGCTAGCACTGAATTTATTTGCTAGTCCATTCCTATGATGTCGGAAAGTGCTAGATTGCATTTTTGGTGAGGCTGAGTATAGACTCTTAATGATTTCATAATCCTACGGGATGGTGTGCTCATTGCAGGCACATTTAATGAAATCACCTCTACGAATGTCGGAGTGGGGCCGCTCCTATGAGATCGTGGCGAAATCTCTAGAGCATTCGTTATACACCGGGCACGCTCATGGTCGTCTTAACAGGCAAAACCGTCGTTAATAACGAAAATGTGGGGGTATAATCTGACTCATAATGCCTCTGGTATACGCCAAGAGCTGTCAATTCAATTCCATAGGAACATTGGCTTTTCTGTATACCAAGTATTACCCGTCTAGGTCTAGTTCAAAGTCCAGAGGACCACTAGATACAATGGTTATATCCATGTGTGTAACACAGCTAAGAGTCTCTTATTTGACACATGTGGGGGATTGTTGGAGAAATCAACAAAGTTCATGTGGGTGTGTCAAATAGAGAAATCTCACATTGCTTGGGAGTGAGAACATACAAGAGTATATAATAAACTTGTATTCTAGCTCAAGTTAAAGGGCCAAAAGAGGAGTGGGCCTCGCGCGCACAAGTTGGCCCACCAAGAGGCAAACGCAGTGGAAATCCGGCGATTTCCCCCCCACCCTGCGCTCACGATAAATATGGATTGAGCACTTTTTAATTACCAGTTTTATGAAAATAATAAATGATTATTTTTATATATGTCTTACCAGAAAACCATGTTATTTGAGGATTATATTTTTGATTACCCATGAATTCGGTTAGCAGGAGTTCAAATGAATTCAAACGTATGCATGCCCGTTTGAATTCATTTGTGCTTATCCTAACCGCTGATTTAATTCATTTTATTGTCATAATGCTGGTAACGTTAATAACCGATAATTGATGGTCATTAACATGGTGATTAAGTGTGTGTCCAAAGTCTCTGAAGTCTTTGCCTATAAAAGGCAGTGCTTGGCAAGAGGTCCAATACACAAAGCTTCAGAGCTTCCATCTATCTCTCCTCTTTGTATTCTGCTATGTTCTATTTCCTTTCGTTGTTCTGTTTCCTTGCTTCTGCAGGAGGGATCTGTTTAATCCTGGGGAGTGTCGCTTCCTTCTTAGCCAGTGGTCGCGGAATAACTCTATAGGAAAGTGTCCCTGAGGACACGACTCAGATTTGTCGCCTATCACACTGTCGCCTATCAGATTGTCAGCTACAAGTTTGTCGCCTATCACACTATCGTCTATCAGATTGTCACCTACAAGTTTGTTGCCTATCACACTGTCGCCTATCAGATAGTCACCTACCAGTTTGTCGCCTATCACACTGTAAACTATCAGATTGTCGACTATCGTCATTTTGTATTGTTTGCCAACATGATATTGGGTAAATATCTCAAATACTTTTTTCTTTATGATGGAATTGAATTCGAGATCTTGTATGTTACGTTTAAGGAACAATATAGCCCCATTTTCTACATTAATTCTTAGTTTTTCCGCGATACATATAAATATATAATAGTTTAATATGATTAGTGTTAGAGTATAGTAACATGATTTTAACTCCCTTGCTTACAAATATTACTTAAATACATCCAATCTTAGTTGTAAAATATAACATCTTGAAAATTTAACTTTGGTATTAGGAAAAAAAATGTTTTAGTAAATGACCATGAGAAACTTTAGAATATTTAAAATTTAGGGGAATTTTTTTTTGGATATTTTGGAAGTTTGAGGAATAAGTGTCTAAAATAATCAAGTAAAGAGTTGGAGAAATATGGATTATAAGGGTATTATGGTATTTAAAACATCTTGAAGGTTAAAAGAGTTGGATACTTGACTTGATGAATTGGAATTAAAAGAGGGTATTATGGTAATTCTCCTATATATTACTTTAACCTTTCTAATTAAAAGAAACCAAACACTCCCTTCCTCCTCCCTTACAAGTTTCCCGTCACAAACCCCACCCCCTTCCTTCCATTTTTTCAATTTTCTCCTCAATCCACACCCATTTCATGTTCTTCAACCCAAATCTCCACCCATTTCGGTTTCCCACTTCCTTCTCTCCAAATCCTTGCTAAAACTATGTCTGATCTGAGCCTCTCTTCTCCTCTCCATCTTCACGCGATTTTCCGACGATTTCCTCTCTTTCCGGCGAGCTTCATCGTCTTCTCCGGCGGAAATCACGGCGGACGGCGAAGGGGAGGTAAGCTTGCCATATTATTTCGATTCTACAAGTTATCTTCCCTTTTCAACTTCGTTTCCCTCACTTTCCTCTCCCTTTTATTTTTCTGTTCGGCCACATGTTTTAGTGGTCGTTTTCTGGCGAGATAGGCGGCGGCCAGCGGTGGGTTTGCTCCTTTTTCTCATTTTGGAACTTGGTGAGCATTTCCCACACCTTTTCTACCTTTGATTTTTCGTTTTGAGCCATTTGAGAGTGAGGGTTTGAATTGGGGGTTTAAGTTTCAGTTATGATATGAATTAAAACTATGCCAAGGCTTCATATTTTAGTATCCTAACTATGAAATTGAATATTGATTTAAGTTTGGAGTGCTTCATGTAAAACCCTAATTTTTGGGGCTGTTAGAAAAGATTTTGTTCTAATTGTTTATGCTGCTATATTTGCTATTCTGGAATGTATGGTTAATGGTGAATGATTGGGGAGGCATGTAGCTAATCTTGCGAGTTGGAGTTGTGTTCAATATGCTTGATTTGGAAACTGATTTAGGAAGAGTTTAATTTCTCTGTTTTGTTGCGTGGCTGGAAGTGGTGTGGGATATTGCTTGTAATTTGAATTAGGAGTTAATGCTTTTGATGTGAAATTTGGGTCGAAGTGGATGAGGGTTTGAATGGGTTTTAGGATTTTAAGTTTAAAAATTAACTGAAACAGTGATTGAGTTTTGGTTTTGGTGTTTTGATGTTAATGAACTGATCAAACTGAATTGTCTATTTTGATTTTGCCTAAAATTTATTTCTTACTTACTATGTATGACAAATCCTTGGATTTGCATGGTTTTATATGCTTAATTTGAGACAATTAACATGATTGAGATGCAATGTTTATCCAATTGTGCTTGATTAATATATAAAGCTCGTATGTGTGATGACTCTCAATTTTTATTATATTTGGAAAATATTTTGGTTATATTTGGGAAGTCATTGATAGAGAATTAAATGGGTTTGACATTGAAAATAATATCTTGACTTTGGTTGAATAGGATAAGAAATTTATGAATTAACGTAGGAAGAAAAAAAAAATGTCAAACTTGAGTTTCATGTGCCACACTTTTAATTGTGTAAGGAAGGAACCTTATCATTATCAATTAAAGAGAGTATGGGCTTACTTGTGCATTTTTGGGCTGAAGGAAAAGAGAGACACATGGGCTGAAGATGCTGAAAAATAAAGAGCAATGGATTAAAATTGATGAAAAAAAAGAAAGGAGGGGGACACGTGTGGAGAGCTGAGCAAGGCACGCAAAGAAAGAAGGGGAGGCGCACACACATACAGAGAGAGAGCTGCACAGAGAGGCGTGTTTGGGAGTGAGGAGCTGCGCGAAGACCAGATCTGGAGAGGAAAACTGAGGCACGTTTGGGAGCTGCTGAAAGTGAAGGGAGGTGCTGAAAATCAACTTCCATCCTCCTCTTTCATTTCTTTAACTCCCCACATTTTTCCATTTCTTTCATGGCTATCACACACCCATCTCTTTTTGGTGTTCTCCTCTTCCTCATGAGCAACTAAACCTCTTTGTTCTTGGTGATGGGAATGACAAGATGAGCTAGTGAGCATGCCGCCACGGAGAGGTCGTAGACGGTTGGGTCCCCTACCACATATTAGCCCCCAAGTTCAAAGGAACCTTACCGATCAACAATTCTTAGAAGCCGGAGGTGCCATAGTAGACGACTACGACTCATCTAGTGAATCCTTCCAACAACACCAAGAGGACACCCAAACCTTAGTAGACTTTGAGATACCCATAGTAGTCCCACCAATGGAGCAAAGACAACCACCCAATAACCAAGACCAAGCCAATGTCATAAACCCACCTCCTCCCAATATACCCTTTCTCAATATCCCTAATCACAACCCACCCAATCAACATGGCCAAAACATAGGAAATCCAAACCATGGTCAAATTCCACAAGGGGTAGGGCGTAGGAGGACCATTAGAGAGGTTGTGTCTCGTGGGGTTGCCCATGATCCATTTGTGCATGCATATCCTAACCTTATTGCAGATTTTGAGATCAAAGGCCCGTTGATTGCTGCTCTTTCTCATTTTGCTGGATTGGATAGTGAGGATGCTTATGGTCACCTCCATAGCGTCTTCCTTGCTTGCACAAGCACAAAGCCACAAGGGGTTGATATTGATGATGTGCAGTTAAAGGTTTTTCATTTGACCTTGGATGGGAAAGCTAAGGAATGGTTCAGGTTACTACCTCAGCATGATCCTGATGCCCTTACTTCTTGGGCAAATCTCAGAAAAGCCTTCTTGGAGCATTATTTCACTGATGATAGGACTGCAGAGCTCAAGAAAGATATATATGCAATCAGGCAAGACCCATCTGAGAGCTTCTATGAATATTGGTGCAGATTTCAGCAGTTATTGGCCAAAATACCTCATCATCAAATATGTGATGAAGAGTTGATCTCCTATTTTCACAAGGGTCTCATGTCCAATGAGAGAGGTATTATAGATGCTACTGCAGGTGGTTCTTTGGAAGATGTTCCAGCGGATGCGGCATGGGCCATAATCAAAACAAGGGCTAAAAATACAAAGAATTATGGTCGAAGGGGTTCTAAAGGTGTTTTTGAGATTCAATCCACTCCTCAACAATCCCAGAGGATGGATTCTTTGGAAGCTAAGGTGGATGGCCTAAGTTCTCAATTGAATAGTCAACTTCAGTTCATCACTTCTGAGTTGAGAAATCTAAGTTTGCAACAGTTGGGTCATTCTCCCGCCTCTCCTACTTCACCTTCAAGGTCTTTGGCTTTGGTTGCCCCAAGTTGTGAGCACTGTGGCTCAACTATGCATATCTCTAGTGTGTGTCCCGGTTATCCGGAAGAGGTTGGTGCCGTCTTTCAAGGGAGATCTCCCTCCTCAAGTCAAAGGTGGGATTCCCAAGGTACTACCTACAATGAGGGTTTGAGGTCACATCCCAACTTCCGATGGAAGGATAATCCCAATGTTTTGACTTACAAAGGGCAATCCTCTAATACCTCTCCAAGAGCTATGGTTCCTCTAGATTCACCAAGGGCGGATGATGTTAGTCTCCAAATCCTTAAAGCCGTCCAAAAGATACAAGAGGACAATGTTCGTTATGATGCTAGATTTGCCTCATTGGAGTCCAGGATTGAACAGTGGGAGACTAGATCAAATAATATTCAATCTCATGTTACACAGCTCTCAGATAGCATTAATGATAAGCAAGCTCGCTCAAGTGGGGCTTCTCCATCCAATACGGTGATTAATCCTAAGTCTTTGAATGCTATCACCTTGAGAAGTGGAAAAAAGGTGAGATTCCAAGGTGTTGATGATGAGGATATAGATGGTGTAGTTGATGAAGAAATTATTTGTGAGCCACCACCATTGAATCATGGAGACTACTCTCATTCTAAGTCTTCCGAGGAGTGTTCTCTTCCTCCTTCATCTACTTCGGTGCATAGTGAAAGCCAACAAGAGAAGAAGCTACTTGCTACTCCCTCTACTCCAAAGTTCAAGAGAGGTGTGAAGTTTGATCCACCGCTTTCATCCAACCAAGAGCCTCAAGAAAATGGTAAGGAGGTAAACATTTCTAACCTTCCTTTTCCTAATTCCTACTTAGCTAGTAAAAAGGTTGATGATGATAGGTGTGATAAAGAATTGTATGAGATGTTTTCTAAAGTTGAAGTCAATTTGCCTTTACTTGATTTGATAAAGAAAATGCCGAAATCGGCAAAATTTTTGAAAGACTTGTGCACCAACAAGAGGAAGTACAAGCATAGTGAAAGAATCCAACTTGGGTCTAATGTTAGTGCCCTTTTTAAACCTCAATTGCCTTTAAAATGCAAAGACCAGGGTTCTTACACTATTACATGTACTATAGGCAAGACAACTATTTCACATGCATTACTTGATCTTGGTGCTGCCATTAATGTCATGCCTACCTCTATCTTTGAGTCATTGGGTACCAAATCGATTCGGGACACAAGTGTGGTTCTCCAACTTGCGGACCGAACCATTCGGTATCCCAAGGGCATCATTGAGGATGTCTTGGTGCAAGTAAAGGATCTTGTATTTCCAGCTGTCTTCTATGTCCTAGACATGTCTAGTGACAACCGTAGTGAGAGCACCTTGATTCTTGGTCGCCCTTTTCTAATGACGGCTCAAACTGTTATTAATATGAAGCAAGGTGAAATCACTATGGGTGTCGGTGACCAAGAGGTCAAGTTCCTACTTTCTGAAGCTATGCGCGGTGTTAGGGATGATTGCTCTTACTTAGGCATTAATGCTATTTCTGTTATTGATGATGAGATTGATTCATTGTGTGATGCCATATTTTCTGATTCATTTGATCATGTTGAGCCTCCCTCTACACTTTCCTCTTTGCATGCTTCATCTTGTTGTCAGTGTGTTGATGATATGCCATGTGTTGCTTGTGTTGAAATTAATGATTGGCTTGTCACCTCACATGCTTCTGATGTTTCTCATTGTTCTGTTGATACTGCTTGTACTCACCCCTTGCCAAGTGGTTTTGGGATAGTTTCTTCTGCTTGTGTTGCAGGTACCTCTGATCACATAGACACTGATACTCAAGCTACACCGGTGGCTTTGTCTATGGTTGATGTTTGCTCTTCTTTGGGAAGTGGAGAAGTTACTGCATGCTTGGATGCACCCATATCTCCTTCCCCGCTGGTTGAGGACACCACTCTTGCCCTTGGAGCGATTGAGCTGCAGGAGTTGGTTCCTTCTGTGGTAAAACCACCTATGGTGGAACTTAAACCTTTACCCTCTAATCTTAAGTATGTTTTTCTGGCTGATGGTGATAAACTGCCTGTTATCATTTCTAGTGCATTGTCTGATGTTGAGGAGGGTAGACTTGTTTCTCTGCTTAAGTCTTATAGGGGTGCTATAGGTTGGTCTCTTACTGATATACCAGGGATTAATCCCTCGGTGTGCACTCATAAGATCCTCTTAGAGGAAAGTGCTAAGCCTATACGGCAACCTCAGAGGAGATTGAATCCTCTCATTTTAGATGTTGTGAAAAAAGAGGTAGCCAAATTGTTGAGTGCTGGGATTATTTATCCCATTTCTGATAGTGAGTGGGTGTCACCGGTGCAAGTAGTGCCGAAAAAGAGTGGTATAACAGTTGTTCGGAGTGATAAGGATGAGTTGATCCCCACAAGAGTACAAAACTCTTGGAGAGTGTGTATTGACTACAGGAAGCTTAACGCTTCTACTAGGAAAGATCACTTTCCCCTGCCTTTCATTGATCAGTTACTTGAGAGGATTTCAGGGAAGACTCACTATTGTTTCTTAGATGGTTTCTCTGGGTACTTTCAAGTGCCAATAGCACCAGAGGATCAGGAGAAAACCACATTCACCTGTCCCTTCGGTACCTTTGCTTACCGTAGGATGCCCTTTGGTTTATGCAATGCCCCTGGCACCTTTCAAAGGTGTATGATGTCGATCTTCAGTGATTTGCTAGAGTCTAATATGGAGGTATTTATGGATGATTTTACTGTTTATGGGTCTAACTTTGAGGAATGTCTTTGTAGTTTAGAACTTGTGCTGAAACGTTGCATAGAAAAAAATCTTGTTCTGAATTATGAGAAGTGTCACTTTATGGTAGATAGCGGTATTGTGCTAGGCCACCTTATCTCCCAAAAGGGGATTGAAGTAGATAAGGCCAAGATTGAAGTCATCTCTTCTTTACCCTATCCTACCAACCTTAAAGAAGTTAGGTCTTTTCTAGGTCATGCGGGCTTTTATCGGCGTTTCATTGCCAACTTTTCAAAGATTGTTTTGCCCATCACTTCTTTGCTTAAGAAAGAAACTGATTTTAAATTTGATGAGAAGTGTAAGCATGCTTTTGACACATTGAAATCATCTCTTGTTTCACCACCCATAATTAGTGCACCGGATTGGAGTGTCCCTTTTGAGATTTCTTGTGATGCATCTAATTTTGCGGTAGGTGCTATGCTTGGTCAAAGAGTGGATAAGGTTCCAAGAGTGATAGCCTATGCCTCTAGGACCTTAGATAGTGCCCAAGTGAACTATACCACAACTGAGAAAGAGTTGTTTGCTGTGATATTTGCACTTGATAAGTTTAGGCAATACTTGATTAATTCTTCTGTTGTGGTGTATACTGACCATGCTGCTGTGAGATACTTGTTTCAAAAGCCCCAGTCTAAGGCTAGACTACTGAGGTGGGCTTTGCTTATGCAAGAGTTTGATATACAGATCAAGGATCGTGCCGGAGCTGAAAATCATGTGGCCGATCACTTGAGTCGTTTGCCTCCCAACACAAAGGGAGTTGACTGTTCTGATATTTGTGTTGATTCATTCCCTGATTCTGTTTTGTATGCATTGACATCTGTTGAGCCTTGGTATGCTAATATTGTGAATTATCTTACTGCTGGTGTTGTGCCCTCTTCCTTGTCTTCTTTTCAAGTTAACAAGTTGAAGAGAGAGGCCAAGTACTATATTTGGGATGCGCCGATCTTATGGCGTGTGTGTAGTGATCAGATTATCCGTCGTTGTGTTCCTAACGATGAGATCCACTCTATCTTAGATCATTCTCATTCTTTATCATGTGGTGGACATTTTAGTGCTAGGAAAACTGCTAGGAAAGTGTTAGAGTGTGGATTTTTCTGGCCTACATTGTTTAAAGAGGCATTTGCCTATTGTAAGTCCTGTATGAAGTGTCAACAATTTGGGAGTTTGGGTAAGAGGCATGAAATGCCTATGCAGCCCATTCATTTCTGTGAAGTTTTTGATGTGTGGGGCATAGATTTTGTTGGACCCCTTCCCCCATCTTGTGGTTTCTCTTACATATTGCTTGCAGTGGACTATGTATCTAGGTGGGTTGAAGCAATCCCCACAAGGAAAGATGATGCTGCTACTGTTTCGAAGTTTCTGCGTTCTCATATTTTTTGCAGGTATGGCATCCCTAGGGCAATTATCAGTGATCAAGGCACCCATTTTTGCAACCGGACTATCCAATCTCTTCTTGCCAAGTATGGAGTCACACACAAAGTTGCAACACCATACCACCCTCAAACCAATGGACTTGCTGAGGTTTCAAACAGAGAGGTGAAGCACATTCTTGAAAAGATAGTGAAGCCATCGCGCAAGGATTGGAGTGATCGATTGGAGGAAGCTCTATGGGCTTATCGGACTGCCTTTAAGACACCTATTGGGACCACACCCTTTAGAATTGTCTATGGCAAGTCTTGTCATTTGCCCATGGAGTTGGAGCATAAGTCATATTGGGCTATCAAAGCATGTAATGCCGACTTGGAGGCCTCTTTGGCAAATCGGATGATGCAGCTCCAAGAACTTGAAGAATTGAGGTTGCAAGCTTATGATGAGGGGATTGTTTACAAGGAAAAGTTGAAAAGGCTCCATGACAAAAAGATTCTCAAGAAAGATTTTAAGGAGGGGGAAAAAGTCATGTTATTCAAGGCCCGCCTTAAAATTTTACCTGGGAAGTTCAAGTCTAGATGGGAGGGGCCTTATGAAGTTGTGAAGACTTATCCCTTTGGAGCATTTGAGCTACTTGATGGTGCTTCTGGAGCAAAATTCAAAGTTAATGGTCATCTCCTCAAGCATTTTCATGAGTCACCAAAGCCACCTTGATTGTCAGGTCGTTTCTTTCCTTATACTTGCTCTTTCTTTTTAATTGATATATATTTTTGAGCTAAGTGTGGGGGAAGGAACAAACCTAGTAGTAAAAGTAGATTAGTTTAGTTGTTTTTGAATTCTTAGGTGTAGGAATAAATGCTCCTTGCTCACTATCACCACCACACTTGATTTTTGCATGATTTGAACTTGTTGGAATAGCATCTTGACTTGTTTTTGCATGAATCCGCTTGCTATTTCCATTATTTGGCTACATTGAGGACAATGTAGAATTTAAGTGTGGGGGAGGGGATTACTTTTGGTTGCTCCTTGGATTGGCTAGCTCAATTTTTGGGTTATTGCATCTTGGATATGTTTTTAGCTTCAAATTGGCAAAATTTTGAAAAATTTTGAACTTTCCCTCACTTTTACATTTGTTAACCTTGGACATAACCTATTTTCAAAAAAAAATAAATAGATAAATAAAATGTTTTCTCAATGTTTATTTAGTTGGATATTGATGTTGGAACTAGTCTTAATGAAGTGAGTTTGCCATATATTTTAAGCCCTAAAGGTGATGTATTGTTTAATTATCATGAATTTGGTTGGAAACAAAAAGCCTAGTCGTGAGGTATTTTGAGCCTAATTATTCTTTCTATTGTGTGATATTCCACTAAAGCTATTGCTCTCTAGAACTTGTTTTATTTCTTGCTTGAGGCTACATTTTGCAATGTCATGAGTAGAGATGACATAGGCATTCATTTCATTACCTTATCCCAACCACATGCTAATTTTCATTAATTCATCCTTCCTTTTGAGCCTTAAATTTCCTTCACCCATCATTTTAACAAGCACCAATACTTATGCACATCATTACTTCATTAAGATTTCTAGAGTGTCCCAATAATTTTTATGCCTTATGATATCATTGAATCTTGCTACGATCATAAATATGTTAGAATGCCAAGGAAATGAAAAAAAAAAAGAAAAAAAAAGAAAATAATGAAAAAAAAGAAAGTGAAAAAAAAATGAAAGAAAAAGAAAAAGAAAAAAAATAGAGAAAGAAGACATTCATTTTTGTTGTAGCAAACATAGAAGGCTTGCACTTAATGTGTGAAAATGGGATGTACTTTGGTTTGATTATTTGTATTGTGTGCATGTTCCTTGACATATATTTTTCACCCATTTCATTTAGCCTTTTCCATCTCTAAAGCCAAACACAAAAAAAAAGTCTTTTTGGATCTACTCATGTCATTGTTATAAGTAGTGGAGAGCTTAGAAAGATTACAAGCCTATGGTAGAGCATGGTTTAATGGATTTGAGTGAAAATACCCTACATGAGAGTTGAGAGCAAACACTTATCCTTGTGAGGTTTCCAAATTGAATACATTTTAATTAAACCTTACATCATTTATTAGTTCTTTCAATATATGGCATACTCATGGACTTAAAACAAGAAGATACATCAATATTCGCTAAATTGATTTCTTTGGTACTTGATTCTACTAAATCATCTTTAGCCTCTTGTGTTTTTGATTTGATTTTGTCCGGGAGTACAAATGTTCAAGTGTGGGGGAGTTGACAAATCCTTGGATTTGCATGGTTTTATATGCTTAATTTGAGGCAATTAACATGATTGAGATGCAATGTTTATCCAATTGTGCTTGATTAATATATAAAGCTCTTATGTGTGATGACTCTCAATTTTTATTATATTTGGAAAATATTTTGGTTATATTTGGGAAGTCATTGATAGAGAATTAAATGGGTTTGACATTGAAAATAATATCTTGACTTTGGTTGAATAGGATAAGAAATTTATGAATTAACGTAGGAAGAAAAAAAAATGTCAAACTTGAGTTTCATGTGCCACACTTTTAATTGTGTAAGGAAGGAACCTTATCATTATCAATTAAAGAGAGTATGGGCTTACTTGTGCATTTTTGGGCTGAAGGAAAAGAGAGACACATGGGCTGAAGATGCTGAAAAATAAAGAGCAATGGATTAAAATTGATGAAAAAAAAGAAAGGAGGGGGACACGTGTGGAGAGCTGAGCAAGGCACGCAAAGAAAGAAGGGGAGGCGCACACACATACAGAGAGAGAGCTGCACAGAGAGGCGTGTTTGGGAGTGAGGAGCTGCGCGAAGACCAGATCTGGAGAGGAAAACTGAGGCACGTTTGGGAGCTGCTGAAAGTGAAGGGAGGTGCTGAAAATCAACTTCCATCCTCCTCTTTCATTTCTTTAACTCCCCACATTTTTCCATTTCTTTCATGGCTATCACACACCCATCTCTTTTTGGTGTTCTCCTCTTCCTCATGAGCAACTAAACCTCTTTGTTCTTGGTGATGGGAATGACAAGATGAGCTAGTGAGCTTCAAATTGGGGGT
Organism: Mimosa pudica; assembly: GCA_029929735.1. Taxonomy (NCBI): domain Eukaryota; kingdom Viridiplantae; phylum Streptophyta; class Magnoliopsida; order Fabales; family Fabaceae; genus Mimosa; species Mimosa pudica. Next base: position 7,471,672 of record JAKELP010000035.1, read on the forward strand.
AATTTGTCCTATACATTCTCCTCCTTTTATGTAGTCTAAATTTCTAGGGTTCTAGGAATTAGTTCTATATGATTGGTTGTTTGATCTATCCTTATCTTTTAGAGATGTATAGGAACAATTTGTCTTGTTAATTTCTTTTTGTGTGAATTATCAACATTGATGCTTATTGACTTGAAGATATGTTAATTTCATGGTCTTTGATTTTAACACATGCTTATAGTTAAAATTTTGTGCTAATCAAGGGTTCTTGTTAGTGGATAATGGTGTTGGTTGTTCATGCTTAGGAGTTGGCAAATAAATTTAGTAAATTTAACTTGGGTCATGTGCTTAATCAACTTAGATTAAGATAATTAATGTTAGGGGTTCCGGCATTAATTATATTGATCTAAGCCTAGCCTAGAGGGGTTCCTCTAGGGATTTTATTAATTTGACCACTTTACCCCCAAATATTTTATATAAGCTATGATTTTTGAATTTCCCAATCACTAAGAACATCTTATTATCTATTTATCCAAAAAATCCTCCTTTTATTCCATTTTTTTTATCCTACAAAATATTTTCTAGATTTAATACTAAAAAGAAAGAAGTTAATTAAAATGATTTTTCTCGGTTTCAAACAAGTTTTACACTAGTACTAGGTAATTAATTACATTTATAGGCTCCTTTGAGATCGACACCCGGGGTAACTTTCGCTTACCCCGAGGTCCAAATTATCTTGAAGGATGGGTCTCGAGACACTACATCGACCCGCTAATCCGGCATCCTTCAATGTATGTGAAGATCTTGGAATTGGTTCTTTATGCCTCTGCTTGGTTATTGTCGGTGTGTTTGGTGTTCTTGGCTGTGTTTGTTCAATGCTTGTGAATAAGCATAAGGAAGAATTGATGAAGAAAAAGATGTCATTTTTTTATTGGGTTGAGATTTGATTTTAGTCCATCAAATTAGAAAAATATGTGCCTACTTTGTCATGGAACTAAATTGTGAAGTGATAGTATTGGTGTTAATAAAATGATAAGCATGAAATATGATTTCTTTTATTAATGTAGTTAATGGAAGATGAAGTTAGTAAGCGACTTTTGGTTATGAAGAAAGGATGGAATGATTGTTGATTTTGGTGTTGGTTGACAAGGAGAGGGATTGCTTTATGTTGACTTTGATAAGGTTAAGGAATGAGAGAAATTAAGTTAGGAAGCCATGGATAAAATTTTTACCATTAATGTTTGTTCAGTCGTTCCTTGAATAGGATCTTTGGGGTTTATGAATGTTATGGATAAATTGATAGCTCTAATTTGTTGATTGAAGTTATAAATTGATTATGGAATAAGGAAGTTAGGAAGGATTGAACTAAATTGAAGTTCTTGACGTTTTAGGTGAGTTGTGGTCTAATAAGGCTTCCGGTGATTTAAATCTACATTATTTGGTAATTTATGGGCCATTGTTAAGTAGATTAAACTTAATGAAAGTTGTTCATTATAAAATGTTTAGATTGAAGAAAGTTTGGGGTAAAATAGAAGTATGTCTTATTAGGCTTTATCCTGGTGATTATGGATGTTAATTGTTAGTTTTAGTTGATGCTAGGATGAAATTGAGCTTGAAGGAAGACATTGAATTATTCTTTTTGGATCTTAAATTTGTAGTAAGATTGAATGATGAGGGTGCTCGCTTCATTTGAGCATTTTTCGGCTTGGTTTATCTTTGATGGGTGTGCATGATCGTAGTAATATTAAGTATTCATATTCTTGGTCTGTTATTCATGTGTTTGGTTAATGTGTATGTGGCTGATTTTAAATTGGAGTGTTTAACTGCTTAACTTGGCCTCTTGTGATTAAATAGGATGAATGATATTTAAGAGGAAGTGGTTGGTTAATCTTACTTACTTTTGTGATCACATGCAAAATGTTTAATTGTGATGGTTTGTTTATATGTTTGATGTGTTTCATTAAGATAGAATACATAAATGGGGAAATTGGGTAGTAACTTCAAAGGCGGAGAGCGACGTACGTAAATTATTATAAGGTGGAGATGGTATTAATATAACCTTTTGTGTTATATTATTATAGGAGTAAATATTTGTGATGGCGCTTGAGGGAAATCTATAAGAAATGGTATGGGTGAACATCAGAGTGCTAAGGGCGACAGGTAATCACACTTAACCTTGCTATAATAATGAGGGTGACGTTAGCTGGGATTTTCTTAAAATCCTTTCTCACCCTATATATATATATATATATATATATATTATCTTTGAAAAGTTATTTTCATACAAAACAGGCTATCGGGTGCCTTTCATACACGATTATTTTGGTATAAAGAAAATTGTTACTTGATATATATATATATATTATCTTTGAAAAGTTATTTTCATACAAAACAGGCTATCGGGTGCCTTTCATACACGATTATTTTGGTATAAAGAAAATTGTTACTTGCTTTATATTTGCTTTATATTTAAATTGATTCTGGTTGGTGGTGGATTGTTGCAGGATAAGTGTGAGAGATTTATATAGTACATGTTAGGGATAGTGATAGTTAGAAAAAGGGAAGGACTTGAATAGTGAGATTGAGATATGAAAGGGGATGCTAAAGTGTATGATATTGATATTGAAATTGAGATACTGAATGAGATTGAAATGGATGGATGAGGATGGATATTGTGAGCGTTGCATGACACTGAGATATTTATGTACCATCGTGCGATGATAACTGTCGATTGACCGATCAACAGTTATTTGTACTAATGATCATTTTCGGATTGATTAGACCAGGGATCATAGGTCGACTTATTGAGAGAAAGTGACCTACGGTTGTTTGGCATTGAAGAGCCCAACCGTTTCCATTCTGCAATGGAAACAGAATTGGGGTTCCCTCTCTGGAGGTTGCCAGAGAGGGAAATTTGCCTCCTTGTAGAGAGAGACACAGTGTGAAATCATATAGTGAAGATTAGATGCTTGAATGCCCCGTGATGGCACAATGTATCTATAGGTGAGTGTGAGAGTTATGGTGGTATTATCATTAGATTGAAGACTGAAGAGGTGATATTTAGTTAATGTGGAATTGATTGAGGGATTTGAGTGATATGTGGAAAGTAGAGGTGGTGAAATTGAGTTGATTTGGATGTGACGGAGGGACTTGAGTAATGAATGAAAGAAGACTTGACACGCATATACATATTACTGGTTTTTAAAATGTGATACCCTTTAGATGCCCTCGCAACCGCACATCTCACTGTTATAGTGAGTTAAGCGGTGATTACTGGGACAAATTGTCTCATCCCACGATTACTCACATTTTTGCAGGTATTCACGCACAGACGCGAGCATCAGGAAAGGGAATTAGGTAGTAGAAGTTATATAGTTTATTTGGAATTGTATATTGCCAATTTGTATAGGCCTGCATTCGTTTCCGCATGTATATATCTATTTATTGTTTAATATCATTTAGTTTTGTTTATTATCCATGTTAGACAAATCCTTTCTAACATGGTTAGCAATGAATTATCCATGATAGCAGCTGTGTTGTATTAGTTTATTCTTTTCTATCATGGATAATATTTTAATCATTAGGATATTCTTTTTCTAACTATGATAGAGATATTGATATTATTGAAATTCCTTTTTCTATCATAGTTAGCAAAGAGATTATTGAATTAAAAGAGATGTCACAATTTAATTAGGGAATTAGTAACAATATGTTACATAAAACACTTATCTCAAAACTTGGTGAAGTTAAGGCTTAAGAAGGGCAAGCATATTCATAAGATTTAACGAACATGAGAGCCCAATCAACTTAAAAAAATCAAACTTATATATAGAAGTTTTCTGATGTACAACTCAACAAGAGACAATTTGTGGCTAAAATTTGATCAAGAAATTGATTAGATAGAGCATTCATTGCAATTTGGGAAGATTAACGTGGGTTTACTTATATCTAGGGGATTTATAACTTGCATAAACTTGAACTACCACAAACATTTCTATATGCTTCCCAATCACCACTGAGGCGCCCAAAAAATCTTCTTGAGGAGGGAGATTATATTGCCAACCCACATTGGATCTTTAGATACTGCATCCACATCTTTTCAAATGCTACTTTTCCCTTAAACGCGACACCAGCTATAAGCCACCACTTAAAATGATCACGATAAGTTTCTCACTTGTCATACTATACAGTGAATAAAGTAGGACTGGATTTGCACAGGGATTACCAAACTTTAACGTTGCTTATCAAATACTACTACAACAAGAACAAATACTATAAAAATTATTCTACTACCTAGTTGAGGTCAACTATATACCTTAATATTGTAGGTATGGATCACCAAACTTTTATACATGTTTCTTCTATTTCTTGTATTCCGGTAGGTATGAATCGCCTTTTAAATTCTTGTCTAAGACGTCAAATTGTACTGTAACTTTTCATTTTTAATGTCATTTTAATTCACTTTAAAAACAAAAACTACATTCGTTAATAAGACACCACAATACAGCTGTAATTTATCTATAACAATTTTTTCTTAAAAATTTGTTCATTAGGAAGCCTACTCAGCAGCTTCATTGAATGTTATCTTTTATATTCCTTTATACCATTTTTCAAAAATTTCATATTATTTAATTTACCTTACTCATCAACATACTAAATGGCATATTCTTAATTGCTGTACAAACCGCACACATTAAATGAATTTGTACCATTTAACCTTCGTGAGATGTCACTTCAATCTTTCTCGTAAATAACACAAAGGTTTAGTATATGGCATGTATATATACCTTCCAGAGTGTACAGGTGCTTTATCTTTCCCCTTGGCTCAGACAAAAGGAGGTGTGACTGAAAGTGGTGATAAGAGCACAAATAACCTGGATAAGTTTTTTCCAACATGTGTCCTTAAGCCCCCACTAACCTTGGGACACAGAAAAGGAAGAAGACCATTTATATCATATTTGTATGACCTTGTCCACTTGCTCCTTTTTTTTATTCCACTCACATGTCATCATAAGTAAACGATAGAGCAAAACCCTAGAATGCTTCAACAACTTTGTGATGACTTATTAGTCTGTGTTAAGATAAAGTGAAGCATCCACTAGTTATTGTGTCAAGTTCAGTAGGTGTCTTTGGTATTGTGTTCCAGTGAAACTATCCCCTTTAAATGTCACTTTCTCTCCATAGCTACTAGCCAAACTAGCTGCTGATCTATTAATCCCTTTAATTTTCTTTTTGATCACCTTGTTTCATTGGCAAGTTTGTATACTACACGTAGCTACTTCCTCTCCATTATGGTTGCTTTTTTAGTTTGTAATTTGTCGGCAAGTTTTCACTTTCTTTAATATTAATCGATCTATCGAGCTAGCATCGAGTCATCTGAATTATCATCTGCATCATCAAATATATATATCCTATATGTGGATAGATAATAAGCTGGGAAATATTTTCACCGCAGGCATATTGTTAGGATTCTTGTTGATCTCCCTTTGAAAATTGGTAAATTTGGATCGATATTGATCTATCAAGTGAGTTATAATAATTCAGTATGTTAAAGATAATACGTATCGATCGAGCTTCAATGATGTTATTATTTCTATATGTATATTATAAACATAGTAGAGTTTTTTTAATAAATGAATTTAGTAAGAATTTCAATGTAAATGATAATTAAGCACTATCTATTGTCAATGAACAACCAAAAGTTGAAATCTTTTAGGCATCATTTCGGACAGCGGAGCTTGAACGTCGAAATGAATTGATAGAAGGATCGGATATGCTGAAATGAAAATCTAATCTAGATCTAGACTATCAAGTAATAGTAAAGAAAACTTAAATTTAAGTTTATAATTTCGGATCCCATTCTTCAAAATATAATTTTAATTCAAGGGACTATCGTTCACTCAAGAAACAAGTTTGCAATTATTTTCCTACTTAACTATGTGCACGAGAATTTAATTAGGATGTAACTTATTATTCTATTCTGATGAGAATGCTTGAAAGAGTAACAGCAAAAAGAAAATGAAATTAAAGAGTAATTCGTTTTTAATTAAAACAAAATGGAATTACTATCATTGATTTCATAATGGAGAGTTGCTACAGTTCATGAAGCTCTCTAGAGACCTCTCGAGCTTGCTAAATTAGTATTGCTGATCAGTCAGTTTTTGGTTCCTTAAATTTCAGACCCGATAAAACGCTAGCCTGTACTAATTTGAATTGATTCAAAAGAAGCAAGTAACCGAAGCTTAGTTACACAAAACTAAAGATATTTGACAACATAATTAAAATAACCATCCATCGGTTCAATTATTGTTTGTAAAATTGCCTACCACAAGTGCATAGGTCAAGTTAAATAATATAGTAGTAAGAAAAATGTTGTTACAACAGGGACTATATTTTAAGTGAGTTCATCGAATTCTTTATGGTCTATATTAACAATGGGAAAAAAGTAAGTGGTTTGGTGAAATTTTAAGTGATTATACATTACGATGACAATTTGTAAAATAAAGCAATTTAGATTAAATTCAACACATTGGGAAATTCATATGTTCATTTATCCACTTTTACTTCTGGAAAGATTGTCACTAACGCTGAAAAATTGAGTCTTTAATGACAAAAAAAACTTCAGTTGTTAATACAATTATCTTTGAAAGTAGAGTTTTTTAACGCAGTTAAAAGGTCACTTTCAACTACTAAAATTATGGGAAATTTTAGTCCTTGAAAGTTTGAATTTAGGAAATTTTTGTCGTTAATTTCATTTTAAGCCCCTCCAAGTTAACAACACTTCTGGGTAACTTTCACTAATCCATTTGATCTAAATTTCTTGAAGGATAAATATGAAGGGCACTATACCAACATTGACTTCAAAACCCCAAATCACAGTGTCCTTCATAAATCAATTGTCACCAATTATTTGAAAATCATGACATTTTTACTATTATTTTGAACTGCTTTAATTATAAGGAATTAATGACATATTGTAAGCACATTTTGACTGGAATAATTTGGGAGTAATTAATAAAGTTAAAACCGTCAAATTAACATATAAAACTCGTGCAAATCCAAGAATTTGTCAATTCTTATTAACCATGAAGATTTAGGCATCATTTATTTGAATCTGAAGGTTTCCATTCGTCAAACAAATAAAATTATTTGAAAATTAATAAAACAAAAAATTGTCAAATAATAATATCGACTTTTATTTGGGATTTGATTGCCGCGAGTGGCTTACTAGACTATTTATTTATAACTTTTCATAGAGAACACGACTTAAGATGATAACCAGAAACCATTGTAAATATTTAAATAGGCTCTTTAATTATGTGCATAAATATTTATCTGAAGACTATAACCCGTGTTTAATGTTTTTAGTGTGAGTAACTGCGTTTATGATACCATTGCTAATTTAAATAAGGCTAAAGTATACTTTTGGTCCCTTATGTTTGCATCAAGTTTCAATTTAGTCCTTTATGTTTGAAAAGTACATTTTTAGTCCTTTTTTGTTAACACCGTTAGTTTAACTTAACGGAAAATGCTAATTTAACAATTTTAAATGATTATTTTATAATGAAATTGGATCAAAAATGATAAATTTTGAAAATATAAGAATATTTACACTCAAATATTTTAATTTGAACATTATTTTCAGTATTTAATAACCATTTAAAATTGTTAAGTTAACATTTTCCGTTAATTTAAACTAACGGTGTTAACAAAAAAGGACTAAAAGTGTACTTTCCAAACATAAAGGACTAAATTGAAACTTGATGCAAACATAAGGGACCAGAAGTATACTTTAGCCTTTAAATAAAATATTTGCCAATAGCTACAGTTTATAATCGTTACTAAAATATAATTTCTATAACTTTCAGGTATAACGTTGCATCGTTTACGAAACTACTGCTCTTTTTAATAAAATAATAGCTCTTAGCAATGGTTTATGATCGTTGCTATAATATATTGTTATTGGTTTCTGGTCTAACGTAGCAGAGGTTTGAAACAGTTGCTAATGCCAAAAATTTGAATATCTCACCTCTTACTCATGAGATATAATAGCGTCGGCTTCAAACTGCCTCTAATTTACCAGCGTATTTGACCATATATCCGACAGCTATGAAAACCGTTGCGAAATTGTTACCCACATTTATATTAGCAATGGTAGTGAGAACCGTTGCAGAGTCTCAGAGGTGGCTATTACCACTCTTAAGCACGGAAAAAATCGATGTTAAGTAGCAAGTTTTTTTATATAGTGACCAAATTAAAGTAACTAGATGGTTGCTTGAGAAAGTCATCACAAAATATGAATTTAACGTGTGTTCATAAGTTTTGTTTAATATTTGATAAAAAAAATAAGTTTTGTTTAATCAAACTTTTTTATTACTTTAATGTTGTTTGGTGTTGACACGTGGAGGGCTTAGGTAATTTCATCGTTGGTGATATGTGACAAAGACCATCCAACGTCTCCTTACTGCTGATGACAATGCATATATATGCGCGCACACAAATATAGAGAATACACACATGTTTTCAACTATGGAATAGATATATTTAATTAATATACCACTATCAATAGTGTGGTTTGACCTATGTTCTAAGTAAGCTTCATGATGCTAAATCAGTAGGGTTGGCCACAATTCACCCATATATTGAGTCATAAAGGTATATTATCACTACATTTCTCTTCATTATTCGTATCTAAAATCGCCACACAAACTCCTAACTATATTATGCACAACCACTTTGACTTGTTTAAGCTATAATATATGATTATCAGCCAAACAAAAAAATAGGAGAAAAGACATTGATTGGCTGGCTGGCTGCTACGAGTTGATTTCAAAAATTTATTATTTAATTTATAAAGTATATTAACTTTTCCAATTGTTGACTTTTGTTTTTCTGAATAATTTAAGTTTGGGCTGGCGAACTAATCATGATCTTTGTTTCCAAAGTAAAATTGAGATAGAAATCAATAAATGGAAATTGCATCATCAATCTTACTGTAGGATAATGATATGCCTTAATGGGGTCTAGCTTAGGTTTTCACACGACAGTGCTCCTTTATTTAAGGTCATTTGTTTGCTTTGAGATGCTTTCATTTAGCTTTGAACTGGATTCATCAATCAAACTATCCGAAGCAAAGTCTCACCATATGGAATGTGGGAAAATGAACAATTGACTTCTCGAGATGTGCACCCTCAATTAAGCATGCAATCGTTGTACTGATACAACATTATTGCTTCAACCTTTCTCGTATATTTCCATTCATTTACTTCCTTTTAATCTGTATTATGTAGTGTATACCACTTTTAACTTTCCTTTTAAAGACATTATTATAATAACTATGTAATATTTTTTGCTAATTGATATCATTTTGTCCTTCTATAAAGAAAGATTGAAACCAACAAAGGTTGGTCCAGTTGGTAAATGAGTTTGACGCATAACTATGTGGTTGTGGGTTCGATTCTCGCTAATGTGAGGACTTTGTTGGTGGGAGATCTGTAAGTATCTCTGTAAATGCTCTTTAAGCCCGAGGTCGATTAATTGTGAAAGTGGGATATGAAAGAAAGCAGTTTGATCAGTTTCTTAAGTGGAAATTCCGGCCAAAAAAAGTTTCTTAAGTGGAAAAATAATAATTTTGAAGGTTGGAATGCATCTTTTTTTTACTTAATTATTCATCAGGTTTTTTTGGTCCCCTATTTGACTCGTAATTTTATCAGGTTCCGATACTAATTATGATTATTATTGGTGAAGATTATTCTAATAATGCCACCCGCAGTAGCTCGTTTTATCATATTCTGACGCTAATTATGGTTATCATAAAATTTTAATCTTAACACAATGCACAAAATGAATTATACGTTATTTTGTACTCCTTTGGAATAATGTAACTCTATTTTCTATATCTTCAAATTTTTCATATAATACTGCTTTATCTATCCTGTCAAGCTTAATGGCATCAATCCATGAGAATAATTGACATACACATTTAGAACACTCTCCTTTTTATAAATCCTAAATCAGTAATTTATATATAAATCCTGAATCAGTATTAGTCGATCTATCGGGTCTTTAATTATTTGCAACCCAACTAATAACATGTGCCTCCCATAAGTTTTCTTAAACGTGACGACGTTGTAAATTCAAATCCCTTGTGAAATTGGTAGGTAGTATATATGTGAGTTATGACAAAAAAGAAAACAACACAACAATTGCCTCAACACACACACACACACACACACACACACATATTTAGTTCATGTACATATAATATCTCTAGCGTCATAAGACTTATTTAACCATTTTATAAATTAAAGAAGCTAGTTAATTATAATAAATAAAATATTTTTTCTAAAATACCCTTATTTAGAATGGTCTTAGGCTTCAAATATTCTTGCAAAAGAACCCACACTCTGAAGAAGAATTAATAGGACTTAATTTTGGGGAAAATGACTAATATAAAAGACGAGTCTTAACATTTGTGACTTAGATGAACCAAATAATTAGATTCTATATTAAGCAGGGATATCCTTTGGTGCAATTAAAAGACAAAGTGACTTAGATAATTGATATTTTCACGACACACACACACACACAACTAGCACCATTAATGTTCTTTTTATTCATATCTTTATATTATAACATGTTAGATATATGCCTGAGGTATATATACTGAATAGAATCAGAAATTTTTTTTTATCAATTAATGAGATATATGCATGAGGTATATATACTGAATAGTATATAGCATATATAGATCATAATTATATTCCATTCAGATTATGTGAATAATAAATTAATAAAGCTAGCTAGGGATGAATGAACATAAAAAAGGAAGTGGGCACAAGACATCCAGATATTACATTGTAACAGAAAGTTATTTGTCGCGTTAGAGCTAATGGTAAAAGGAAAAAAATTTCAGACGTAGAAAGTGGTCACAGACAAGAGCCTGGTGCATACACGACTCGATAATTGTCATTTTGCTTTAACTTGTGTTACGGTAGTACTTTGGATTGAAAGCATGTGTGGCTGCTTGAAGGACAGGGATATATATGACAAGATTCTTATCAGATTTAATCTTCTTCTTCTTCCTCATATCGTAATATATCCCCTTCTACATAGTTTCCCAAACCAAGCAGAAACATATAGATCCATCGTTTTTCTCTCTTCAATGCAGGTAGCTACTAGCTACAATAATATGTCATTTCTTGTGTGTTTTGCAAGGAAAGTACAGCATAAGTGAAGACAATAAAATCATGGAAAAATAGCACTCCCTCCGGTCCTAAATATAAGACCTAATTGACTTTTTTAGAAAATCCTATAAAAAGCAAAATAAGTTAATTATAAATTGATTTACCTAATTTTTTTCCCCTTAGATTAGTTTATTTTACCTATAAACTAATGTATAATCTAAAAATATATCAAATATGTCATGATTTATTAGCCTATTTCGCAACCTTAACCTCTTCATTAGTAGCACTTAATAAGAACTAGTTTAGGTGCTTATCGCGAATATGAGTAGGGCACTCCTCTACTATGAATCGTCCATATCTAATCTCCTACTTAATAGTGATTGAATACTCCTCCGATACTTAAAAGTAGAAGGTAGTTGATGGATTTGTCTGAGTTTAAAATGTGATTGAGGCCAAAATACATTTAATTAGCTTATTCTCTTAAATTAATATTACCTGGTGATCTTTAATATAACAACTAAATTAACTAATATGGATTTTTAAAAAGTAATTATGTTAGTAATTTAGAGTAAAAAGCTGTTAATAATAAGTTACATTATAAGTCATTCTTTAATCAAATTCATAGACATGAGATCTTAAATTGAAGTTCAAAACAAACCGTTAACAACCTATAGGAATCCATGTATTTTGGTGCATAATTTCTAATCCGGCTGGGCTAGGCTTAGTCTGACCATTTAAAGGTCAGGCTTTGACAAACAAGGACATATTAAAGCTATATAGTTTTAGGTGGCGGGCCCATTTAGGCACTGGCTTGTAAAGGGTCAGTCCTGATTATTACCCCATCTCCACAAATGAATATCACATAAATATTTTAGGAAATCAATCACATGGATTTATTATAAATAACTAAGGGAAAATCCCAAATAAGTCCCTCTGAATATCCAAAATGACAAGTGAGGAACCTAAACTTCTAAAAGGACAATGAAAGAACCAGCACCTATCTGTTATTTTAAAATTTTGCGAAAAGACAAAATTGCTCCCATCCTAAAACACAAATTGCTAGAAGAGGGTGGGTTTTAGGGTGAGTTTAGGGTGGGGTAGGAATTTGTGTTTTAAGATGAGGGCAATTTTGTCTTTTCGCAAAATTTTAAAATGACAGATAGGTGCTAGTTCCTTCATGGTCTTTTTGGAAGTTTAAGTTCCTCACTTGTCCTTTTGGATATTCGGAGGGATTTATTTGGGATTTTCCCAGTAACTAATTTAATTTTTTAAAAAAATTATTTATGAAGTAGTTATCTAGCTCATAAATATAGAATAATATCAAGTTTTCAAAAAATTGCGACTAAATAGGAGAGTTTCAGTTATTTACTCACACACAGACAAATACCCTACTTTCATACTTTGCATCTAGTTATTGATACGCTTTGGTCGCTAGGTGTTTTGTCCAAAAATGGACGTGCAGTATTATAAAACACAAATATATTTCCACATCCCCACTTTGGTCTAGTTCGAATACGCAGATCTTATAAAATCAATTGTTTTTTCTAGCCCATATTATTTTCTTTCAACACCTAAATAATTATTTTATGGAATAAGTTGATGATGTGTACAAATTGAACACTGGGATAAGCCATCCCCATCATCATTATATCTTCAGCTTTGTCTGGACTCATTTGGTGCACCAAGTTCAAGGTGGTAGCTTCATTCTCTCAAGACAAATATCCAGAACTCCGCTTTCTTATTTTTATACTCACTCTGTGTTTTTTTCCATTCTCTCATTTTTAATTTGAACAACTTTCTTGGGTCCCTTGTGTATGAGCAAATTATTCGTAAATATGTATTATTTTCTAGAAATATCATCTTAAATAGTCATCTATATGTACATTTTTGAAGTGCCTATTATAGAAAATATACTTAACATATACGTGCAACCAATAGGTTTATTAATTTTTTTTAAAAAAATGAACGAATTGAAATATGAGAAAATGACAAATAAAGACTACTAAATGTCTATAAGGACAAATAAAAAACTCAAACTTCTAAAAGGACAAGAAATGAACTCACATTTCCAAATAGAAAAATTAACAACTGAAACGTACCTATTAACAACTGGAACATACCAATTAACAATTGTCTGATTCCTTAATTGCCCTTTTGAAATTCTGAGTTCCTTACTTATACATTTGGAAGTTTGAGTTCCTTACTTGTTCTTTTCAATATTCGGAGGTATTTATTTGTCATTTTCCCTTGAAATATACTTACATTAAAAACCAAAATAATTCTCTTCATAACTAACTCTTACGTTTAGTCGCTAAAGTGAGTACTTTTCACTTACCTTAAAACTACTACAACAACAACAAAGTCTTATCCCACTAGGTGTAGTCGGTTACATGGATCACACGACGCAGAAATGTGTGGAACCATTTTCATAAGATTCGACATACTTTTATGTTGGCTACTGAGGTTTAACACAACCCTACTCCTTTATCCGGACTTGGAACCTGCTAAAAATATAGGCGGAGAATTCATTACAGAAACTAAAAATAATAGAAATAATTTTAAAGCTTTTACATAGAGAACAATTGACACAGGAAAGATGGAAAAATTTCACTGGATAATGACGACAATGAAAAGTTTTGAGCAATGGTCGCTAGACGTGCCTCAAATTTTGAAAAATTGCGAAGGATGTCGCGCGACCATGGAGCAACAAAAATTTTTATGGATGTCGCGCTACATTTGCTTGATATCCTTTTTTTTAATGAAAAAATATGTCACGCCACTGTGACGCGACAACCTTCTATTATTTTAAAAAAATGTTGTAGCTTATATCGCGCCACCTTGTGAGACATAAGCTACTACTTGTTTTATAAAAAATGTTATTGTTGAGAAAGTGTTGGAAAAATAATGGAGAAAGAGTTGAGAGTTTTTTAATTAAGAAGAGTAAAGGGAAAATAATGAAAAACTAGTATTAGATGATGAAATAAAAGAGTTGAAATAATGATAGATGATGAAAAAACAAGAATTAGGTGATAATAAAGTGAATATCTAGAAGGAAAATTAAATTGTGGAGGATTTTAAACAATTAAATGCAAAAACAATTAAAGAAAACTAGTTAAACGAGAAATATGAAAATTTTAAGTGGGGAGGAAGAAAATAAGAGAGTAAAGATGGGAGGAGAATAAAAAGTGGGGAGGAAGGATGAAATATTAAAGTGATAGAGGAAGGAATTAAGAGTGAAGTTTATATAGATTCTTCTGATGTCTGTTAAAACCGTGTGCGTTACAATTTTTTTCTAATCTGTGTATGTATGTTGCGCCTTGTGGCATACATACACTGAATACAAAAAAATGATAATATTATTTTTTAAAAGTGCATCTTATCGCCCCACCAGGCTCGTAATGCTACATTTTAGGTGTGAAAAGACGCATAATTTTTCAAAAAGAAAAAAACCCTTGTCACATTTCGCTTTGGTGTGACATGTAGGGCGTGACTAACGAACTTTTGTCTTGTAGTACTGATATAACTAGTGGTGGAAGGCTAATGCTAAAATTATAAAATTATAAAACAATAAAAAGTAGAGCTTTCACAGACTTTATATAAGCAATTGATTGTTAAGATTGCCCATTATAAGATCTCATTATAATTGAAATAATTATGAAGGGATTGAAAGAGATGTGCATGCTAGAGAATAGAGATGGCACTGCAGTATTGCACCAAATTGTGGGCATGCATAAACCAAATGAACACATTTTCAGTCACATCAATTGTCCTCTTGACCTAAAATTATTGAGTAAATATAAATATAGTACTTATAATAATAGTAGTAATACTGATGCATGATGATTTAATTGTCATCTCATTTTTAGACTTACGAATCGTTAATAGGATGTGTTTGCTCTGGAATTATTTCTCCAATCAAATCTGAACTAAATAACTTATTTAAGATAATCCTAGAATATGGGTTGATGATGAGGAAGGATGAAATTTGGCTAAAAGGAGTTGTCATCTCACATTTAGCTAGTCCGCATTAGCTGCCAAGAGGAGCTATTATCTTCACTGTCTATTCCCTGAAACGCCAGCGTTTGGGGTTTTGGGGATCGGAGAATTTGGGTTGATGAGGAAGGATGAAATTTGGCTAAAATTACTGAAACAAACTAGAAAGTTTTGAAATTTGTAAAATTAACCCATCTTATTAAATAATCCCTCTCATTCTAAAATATAAGATATATTAATTAAATTTAGACCATCATACTGTTTGAAATGTATGTTACACACCAGGTTAATTCAAATGGACACTCATGTCTGATGCACAGTAATTAGTTTGACTTGTACTTGTCTAAAATTTTAGGCTCCCTATCTTCAATTTTTAGGGCCACTTTTTTTGCATTGAGTTGGGAATTGTTTGTCTAAACTAGGTACATAATAGGGTTGTTGGGCACTATGTCTAAAATTAAATCTAATATTTAGATCTAGATGAGTTATTTGTAGCATAAAACTTTTTTTTTGAATAAGAAGCCTGAAACTATTTTAAAATGCTATTCTGCTTTTTGATATAATACATTTATAACTTAATTTTAGCAATTTATTTTTCTAAATTTAGTACATATATCTTATGTTTTAGAATGAGAGAGATTATTTTATAAGATGGGTTCAATTTGCAAATATCAAAACTTTCTAATTTATTTCAATAATTTTAGTCAAATTTCATCCTTCCTCAACCCAAATTCTTCCCCCAATTAAAGGTTGACGTCTCAAGGTATAGCGTGTGAAGATGCCTTGAAAACTCGTGGTTTCTGGTTTGGGTGCTCCACTCCTAACTCGAAAGTCACGAGTTCGAATAGGCATATGAAAGTATAGCGTGTGAAGATAATAGATCCGCTTAGCAGCTTATGCGGGCTCCTCATTCGGCTGCAAGTTGAGGGAAGATTTTCGAATTCTTTGTCGGAGATCAGACAATTGTTGGAAAATGGGTCATTATTGGTTTGATATATAAGCAACTTGTGTGAGATTCTTATCACGTCTCATAATGTTTTCCTATCTTGTCTTGTCTTTCTTATAATGGTTTTCTAAACAAGTTTGCTTAGTACCAACTGGCCTATGGGCCGGGCTATGAAAATAGTCATTCATATTTCTTTCTTGACCTAATTATAATAATTCTAAGGGCGTTGTTGTTGGTGTTGAAAAAGGAAACTGAAGAAATGAGAAGGGAAATAGTGAAAATGGAAAGTAGAGGAAATTATGGGAATTTGAGATTCAATAAAAGTGTGAGATAGAGATAAAAAACTTGTGTGCAAGAGATATGTGTAAATTACCATGTACCATTTACATTTTTATTTCTTTCACTCATTTCTTGAAAGCAAGTGGGCCCTAATTATTCTCTCAATTCAGACCACATTTTAGGGGTTATTTCACATCGGTGTCTTCTCTACAAATGGACTCATACGTCAAGTCTTATGTCACTAGGGTCAATCGATAACAAGACAATATTTTATTTTATGAGTGATAAACTCTTTGGATGAATTATTAATCATAATGTCATATTCAATAACTTTATCAAGTGTGCTGGAAAAATATTCCTCCACCCATTTTCAAATGACTCCATATATTATTTGATCTATCATTCTCGATTACATGTATATCAAATATAATTCTTTGTATATGTTCAAACTTTATCAAATGATTTTCTAATCATCATTAAAATATGTCACTCCCAATTTGTTTCATGTTTATTATAAATCTTAATTCTTAATTATATGATACACATCTATTTAAATATCCTCATCAAAGATTTGCAGCTACCGAATTTTATATGCACGTATATCCTTTGAGTCCCAATATTCATTATCATGTATATAACATTGATGGTTTTAGGGATGTGAAATTTATACCTCTTAGATCTCATCAGGTAATTTAATTTTTTTTTAACAAAAATAACTCTCATGGCCTTTCTTTTAACAATGTTTTATTTATCATGTCTGTTCTCATACTTTTTTTTAAATAAATAACAAGTTTAATTATAAATTACCAACTGGCCAATGTATTATTTATATTCATTAATCTCTAATGCCTCTCTAAACTTAGAAAACATGCCTCAGATCCCTCATTTTCTTCATTGGTATATGGAACTACTATGTAATGAGTCCCACGTCGAAAATAATTGTTTTAAAGGAAAGTTCTTATAAGGGCATTGGGGTGTCTGATTCCACCGATTGGTTTTTGATTCCACCGATTGGTTTTTGACATGTTCTCCAAAATTTCTTTCTCATTACATACATTTTGAATTTGAATTCAATATGTTAAAAAAACAAGTGTGAATTTCACTTTAAAAATTAACAAAACTAGCAATATATTTTGAGTTTCAAAACTAGCAATATATAGAAAACGGACATTCTGGAATTTTGGAAACTAGCAATAGAAAACGGAGGTTTGATGACAGTTATCTTGTCTGGAAAAATGTTGAGAGGTTGAAAATCAAATATGGTTTTAGTATCAACTTGGTTGATGGTTTAATTATATGCATTAGGGACTCAGAATAGAAATTTGAAGTGACATTCTTCTGATATTTGATAAGACTCGTCAGAGCTCTAATATCTTAAGACAAGTTAAATGCCTTCAGCACAAGCTGAATTTTCTTCTGAAAAAATAACAAACTTTAGAACTTGAAAAGAATAGTAGAAACGAACCGTGGACGTACGTAAATGATTAGGATTAGGAGGAGGCAACATCTATTAACAAGACTACTTTTGTCAATTGATTAGTCTGCAGTTTTCAATGTAAGAGAAAAGCACTGACAATTTAATACAATATAATATTCTTGATTACGTAAATGAAATTTGTAAGAGATAGAAGTATAGTAGTACTTTTTATTATTATAGTCTTGCTGTTAATTATTATGTGCCCAATAATTTACATTATATATGTAATGTCCCACTGCCTCCCTAATGTGTCTCCCTTTATAATGTCTCAACTTTTCAAACTTCTTTTTTCTGCTGATCATGAAATTCTAAATAAAATAAGTGAAATTTTAATATATTACATATATTAAATGGTACATTTGTTAATCCTTTACTAGTTTCTTTTAAAAAGTATGAATCAAATTTTCAGATTTAGATCATAGTGTTCCTAATTATAAGAAACCATTTACATGATCTTAGGGTTAATCATAGCGAGGAAGAGGTTAATCTATCATAATATGACGAATTAAGATTTGAATTGCCAATAAAAGAGGTGCCACATTTAGTGTTCGACCAATGCCTTGAATAAAATTGCCTCCAAAAGAGACTACTTATGCTTATATTTGAAATAATTTTTACAAGTTTTTATTTACACCGTTATTTAAAATGAAAAATAATTCTCTTATTACTAAATGAACTACATTAGTCAATTTCTTTAAGATATTATGTGTAATTCTCATATTGAACTTCTAACTAAATTAACCTACTTTTTTTATATTGAATGTGCTCCATAAACATAATGGAAGGAGTATTACTTAATAATATGGATTTTAGCTCTAATTACTGACAAATCACAAGATTTATATATTTTTATAATGCTCAAAAGATGATTCAAACATATCAAAGATGCAATATTGGTCCTATTTATGCTAACTAATCATTTAGATCTTTGAGAAAAATTAGCTTGGGAAGTGAATTAATTAGAAAAATTATGTACTTAATATTGGGGCTAAAATGTAAAATGCCCATGTAATTGTCACAAAGGTGTAAAAATACCCATGTATAATATTTTGGTGCAAAACTACCCATCAAATTTCAAAATTGGGGCAAAAATAATGCCCATCATAGTTAATTTTTTGACTTTTGACACAACTTTCTGTCGATTCATCTCTCACTAAAATATGTGGCAAACTTGTATATTTATTTGCCCTTATATGATGATTATGATGCGACAGAGGATGATGAGCGAAAAAGTAAAAAACATTAACTGTGATGGACACTTTTGCCCCAATATTACAATTTAGTCCAATTTCAAAATTACAGTTTAGTCCCAATATCATAATTACAGTTTCATCCTAAGATTTCTGAAATTCCAATTTGGTATCACCTGCGAAACTATCAGAAACGGACTCATTTCACTGATTTTTTGATGTTTTAAGCTTCAACTTAGACCCAAACTCAAACCCAATCATATAACTCAACTTCTATATTAGAGGAGAAATCAATATATAATATAAATCTCAATCCCATAAATCTTGATCTTTGTTAGCCACTCACTGTTGTGTAGGTTAATAAATGCTTGATGGATGTTCTCTTGGGAGACATTTTTTATTTTATTTTTGTAGGTATTTTCCCTGTTCGGTAGCTCTTAGCTTATAGCTGGTGTAGTCATGCGTGGTGTGGTAGCTAAATAGCTAAATTTGTTTTCTCATTTATATTTTCTTTTTTTTGTTTTATTTATATTTATATTATATTATTAGTCTTAGTTTTAGTTACACATATGTGGTTCCTTTATTTATGACATGCACCCCTATTTAAAGGGAGGGAAGTGATTGAGAAGTTGCCAAACCACGTAATATCCCTGCCTTTTATTTTCCTACCTTTTAACTTTTCCTTGTGTTTTCCTTTGCTCTTCTCCATGGCTGACGAAATTCCGGTTGTTCCTCTTTCTCGTCTGTCTAAGGGACTCTGCCAATACTACATTGTGGTGAAGATTGATCGCATTATCTTTAAGGAAGTGCTTCGCTATACATGTGGTCCTGACCATCCTGTGAAGGAGCAGATGTCTGTTCAGCTCGTGATATTTGATGAATCGGTGAGTGTTATTTTTTAGACTTTTCATGTTCGGTTGTTGATTGTTACTATCGTTGCTTACAGGTCGTGCATGTTTGTTGTATTTTTTTCAGGGTCATAGGAGTCTTTTAGTTATGGATGATCGTTCAGTCATTCGTCGTTTTGGTCGCCTTTTTTTCCACGACAAAGTTTACCGTATCAGTGGGTTTTTGGTGAGGGTAAACCATGACCCGGTTCATACAAAGTATCATTTGTCCTTGGAGCATACGAGTTGTGTTGAACTTTGGGATGCTAACTTGCCTGAACATTGTTGGGACCTGGTCACTGTTCCTCATGTCCTTAGTGGATTGGTTACCGGGGAAGCTTTAGTTGGTCTGTGTTTTGTTTTTCTTTTTGTGAATTATTTTATATAAAATGTATTTGTTGGTTTGAACTCTTGTGCTTCACAGATGTATGCGGCTACCTTGTGTCTGTTTATGAATCTGATATGGACGTTGAGTCTGGTTGGTTTGGACGCGTAGTTAATGTTCTGCTGGAGGACAATGGTGTCCTTGCTGTTGGGTGGGTATTATTTTTGTTTTTATATGTTTATGATGATTGACTAATTTAGTCATTAAGTTTCTGAGTTTATTTTTTTTTTGTAAGTAGGGACAACAAGGTCATTAAATGTGTAATGAGTGGGGGATGTGCTGATAGGGCCATGGAGTCCTATAAGAATTCTTCTGGAGATGGTCAGATGTTGGTTGTTGTTCAGTATGCCAGGGTCATTGTTAACTTATCAGGTTTAGTTTAGTGTTTAGTATTGTTCTCAGTAGTTGTGGTTGTTAAAACTGCGAAATGTTTACTACCTTTTTTTTTTGGTTTACTAGGTGAACTGTCAGTTACTTCCTATCAAAACGCGACCACAGTTTTTTTCAATCCACAATTTCCAGATCTTGAGCAAAAGAGGAAGTTGATACTGGCTCGTGTTACCAATGACGATGTTGCGTCTTCTGTGCCCATCCTTTAGTCCTTGGTGGTGTTTGTATCAAAGTTGTATGACAAAGGGGTGGGATGGGAGTTATGGTTGTACTTGTATGATGTGCTATGTAGTATAGTTTAGTCAAAGTCGGTGTGAAATTTTCTCTTTCTCGTCTGTATGTTTGTCTTTTAGTTCGACAGTTGTGTTTTGTATTTTCGCAGTTGTTGTTGTCGTTTTATGTATGTATAACTAAATGTAAAATGTATAATATAAAATATGAAATGTTTATGTTATTTATGTTTTCATTTGACAATCCTTTTTTTTTCATAATCCAGCAAATATATTTATGTATTTTGCTTTGACCTTATCTTAATAAGATGCTGTGCTTTGAGCGGCGCCTAAAGTTATGTGGTTGATTTGCCTATATAGTAAAACTGATATTTTTATTTGCAAATAAAGGCGTACATGCTAAACTGATCTTGCTATAGGTGATACATGTCTTCACTATATGAAAAGTACACAATATGCTTAAATAGGAATTGAAAACACTTACCTTAGAAAGACTACTATAATTTTATTTTGTTAATTATCGTTTTCTTCATGGAAAGAAACATATCCAAGGCTTAACCCGAGTTCTTCAGCAGTTGGAAGTGAATCTTGGTCAGATGCCTGTTGAGTTACTTCTTGTGTGGTAGTGAAGTTAACTTCATCCGTCTCGATTGCAGGCATGTCCACAATTTCCCTGAATCCACCGTCTTGATTTCCCATTGTGCTAACTAACCGTAGGGCATTTTGGTTCAAATTTTGTTCTGCCCTATTCCTATATTTTGGTGTGATGATCATGTAGACATGATCCCAAAAATTCCAAATGAATATTGTATCATGGCGGTGGATTGTATTGCTTATAACTATATATGGCAGTATATCTTCAAATTGGTCCACCGCGTCTCTTCCTATTGGCTCTTCAATTTCGCAAGGTTCCCACCAATGGTTCGTTAACCCTGCGTTTCGGAAAATGGTATAGACCCATCTGAAGAACATGAAGTCTGTGGCGTAAAATCGGCGTGTGTTTGTCCAGACATTGGTCACTTCCTCCAGTTCGTAGGTGAACCCAGGCATTCTCCTGAAAAATATGGGTCTTTGCGCAAATTCTCCAATTTTGATCTTAATTGACCTCGCTCCATTTGCTTGCCATGTCCTTATGAATCTACAAATCTGATGGTAGCGGAAAGGTCGGAATGATGCTTCCGTGTGGTTCATTGTGTTTCTTTACTTTGTTGTAGTTTGATTTGCGTTGTTTGTGTGCTCAGTTCATGGTGTGCTTCTGAGTAAGCGTTTAAATAGAGGGGGGGCAAACATGAGTTTATCAACCTTATCTTTAAATCTAGGTTTATGTGCCCTTAAATATATTCATTGAGAACTTAATGGTGAGTTAATTAGTAAGATAATGCTGTTTTTTTGGAGTTTCTACTTCCAAATTTTGAAGTGACAATGTTAATTGCCTTAAGGATTTAGATGTTTTTGTCATTCTCAACTCGACCATGTTGTTAGGTGAACAACTTTGTACTTTGCTGATATTATTTGAAGTATATCTTTGATTGATATCTTTGATATGGTAGTGGGATTCAGCTGGGCCCCTTATTTCACTGCTGTGATAAGTATTTGTTGAAATATTACTATTGGTGATGGAACTTGGTAAGTGTATAAGTTGGTTTGTGGGTTGAACTTTTGCGCAAGAAATTGAGAATGAAATTTAGTTGATGTTTTCTTTTGATGTGATTGCACTGTGTAGCCTGTTTGATGGTCTTAATCAAGACATGGTTTTGTTGAACCAACGTTGCTGCAATATTTAACTGATGTGATCCAACTGTTTTCTTTGGTTCTATCAACAATCCAAATGTGATAAGAGTAGGTAAGTGTTGGTACAGATTTGATGTTATATTTTTTTGTTTTGTATACTAAATGTGGCTATGAATTTTTGTGTGATTTCCCTTCCTGTTATGTTTCATGTAAGATGAGTGTAAATCATTTTGTTTTACATATCATATTTTGTTGAGTGAAGTGGACATTATAAGGCACATCTTATCTTATGGTCTGTAATATCGTTGCCTATAACTCCATGTTTATTAATTCATTAATACATATAACATATTGTTTTGTTTAACCAACATTGGTGCAATATTTTACTGATGTGATCCAACTGTTTGCTTTAGTTCTATCAACAATCCAAATGTGATAAGAGTAGGTAAGTGTTGGTACAGATTTGATGTTCTATTATTTCGTTTATGTACTTAATGTGGCTATGAATTTTTGTGTTTTTGTTTTGTCCTTTTTTCAAGACATTCAATGTCTGTCTGTTGGTGCTGATTGGTTTTGCAGATTTTCAGGTTGTTATTTTGTTAAAGGCCTACATTGAGTCTTGAGATATGTTGAGTTTGGAGAATTGGAGAACTATTAATTTTGTTGCTGTTTTATTTGTATTTCAAGATTTCAAGATTTAATATTCTAGATTAAAGATTTAAAGATTTCATTATTTCATGATATCAAGGTACTTCCTCTTATATGTATTCAACAAAGTTTTTGCTAATTTATTTGATTGCCTGCCTTGATTGTCCTCACCATCGTCCAATGAGGTGACTTGTCAATGTTGCAGTTTATCTTCTGTACTATAATGTAAGGTAGGTGTTAAATGAGTATGGCAGTCTCTATGGTTTAACTGATTGATGTGGTTCAATCCTTTACAGTCATGCTGTTTTTGTCTGCTCTATTTATGTTTTTGCCATATCTGAACAATAGTAAACCTGAGTATTATATATGATTATATCTGAATATTTAAATTTAAATTTAAATGTATTTTTCGAAGGTTATCTGAATTTCACATTTTATATTCTAGGTGGACCATGAAAATTTTAAAATGTCTCCCGCCTTCCTTGGTTTAAATTCAAATCTCCCGCTAAATGCTTACATTTTTGTGAAGTTGAACTCTGTATATATACGCGCCAAAAGTGTATTGCAATTGCAAGGCACTGATATAACAATCCTTTCTATAGTGGCTGTTTTAATATTGTAGTTCTGCATCACTCTTTTATCTCTCTCAATGGTGAAATTTACACTTCTCAAGGGTCTTACTAATGAATCTGACCGTTGGTCCATTAAAGTTGGTGTATTTAGGAGATGGAATGTTTATCAAAAAAGCGCTTCAGGTCTCTTATCCTGTACAACAATGATTTTAGAGGACACAGAGGTTGGTAAAAGAGTTTTGAATTTCTGTAATCATAAAGGATACTGTCATAAGCATAATTAGTGTTATGTAGTTATTCAGTTGCAGTATTTGCCAATCTTAATTGTATGTTGTAGTTTTATTGATGAAGAAGTAGATACTCCATGTTTCCTGTGTTTTGAATCTGTTTTGTAGGGAGGTAAGATTCAGGCTAGCATTATGGCACGTGACATTCAAGGAGGTTTGGCAAATACCTTGATTGAAGGAAAACAATACTTCATTGCCAACTTTCAAGTATTTGAAAATGGTGGACAATATAAAGCATGTGATCACCTGTTTAGATTATTGCTCAGTCCTACTACTCATGTTCATGAGGAAAATTATGACATACCGCCACACCCTTATTCCTTTATGCCTATTGTGGAAGTGCTGAAGTCCAGGGAGATTGGTTTTGCCGAACATCTTATTGGTATATATCCATTTTTTTTAAATTCACTTATCATTTCCAGTTGCATTAGTATTAGCAACTTATATAGTAACTTATATAGGGTTTATGAATCTGTTATAAATATTCAGATGTGATTGCTTTGGTGAAAACTATTGGACATCTTGAAGAATACCGTCGTGATGAACAGACAAAAAAGAAGCTTAAGCTTATTCTGTGTGACACCGAGTATGTATTATTCTGTTTATGAGTTGTTTGGTAAAATTAGCAGCTAATTGTAATGATGCTAAATAACAATGTTTCTTAACCTGAGTGCAGCGGCAATGAAATTGAATTAATTCTGTTTGATGAATGTTCTGGTGCTGTATATTATGATCAACTTAAGGAAATGGAAGCTCCTGTTGTGGCACTTGTCAATCTGGCTAGGATTGCATTTGATGATGATGGTACTTTATCTTTTATGATACTTTATGTGAAGTAATATTTCTGTTTTAATTTGTATCTGACTTACATTATTTTTAGGCAAGGCTCAGATTTGCAGTTCCTTTTGTGCTACTCGTGTTCTTTTTAATCCAGACATTCCTGCTTGTCACTCTCTACTTTTGAGGTATTGTCAAAATTTGATATAGATTGAAGTTAGTTTCTTTAATATATGAATGCTTCAACCTCACTTTTTATTTTGATGAAATTTGACACTTTATTCTTTTCCAAATGTTATAGCGCCAAAGCAATGGCTACACCTTTGTCCGGTAGATTAGGGGATTATTTGCCTCCTCCATCAACGCGTGAATCTGTCTCCAACATCTTGGGAGCTACTGATAGGATTCCTATTTCTGCTGTGGCTGACCAGGAGATTGTTAGTTATCTATTTAGTTTTAGATGTTTAACTGTTTAGGCTACAAATTTGTGTCTTGATTATTTTATGTTGTTGTGATTGTTATAGGGATCTTCATTCGTTGTCAGTGTTATGGTTGTGAAGCTGGAGACAAAGCATGGGTGGACATATGATGGGTGTGGAAAATGCTCTTCAAAGACTAGGGACGATGGTAACAAACCATTTTGCCCTGGTTGCAAGAAGAAGCCTTCATTAATTGAACCCAAGTATAACTTTGAATTTGATTTTAAATTGAATGTTGGCAATGAGTTTTTCAGCTTAGTAATATGAACATGTAACAAAACAGGTTGAAGGTTCATTACACTGTTGAAGATGATACTGGAAGTGCCTCTGTTGTTTTTTGGGATAAACTTGCAACCCAAGTACTTGGCAAGACTGCAGCTGAAATGAAACAAATTCTCATAAGTGTATTAATAAACCAACTATTGTTTAGTTTATTTTGTTTATTTTTATGCATTTCAGCTTATTGGTGTTGATTTTGTTGTCAATAGGAGAAGCGCGAATATGATTTCCCAGATGAGTGTGATGCAATTGTAGGGAAACGCATGTTATTAAAATTGAAAAGGAACTCCTTCAACTCAACTCATTCTGCTTCAAGTATTAGCATTCAACAATATACCTTCTGTGATGACTTGGCTGATAAATTCGAAGAAGCTGCTGATGGACACGTATGTGGTATTGTTAATTTGTTGCAAAAGTTAAATTGTAGTAAGACGTGTTGCTTAATGGCTTGACTTATTTATTGTAGGGTGATTCCCAAGGTGTTGATGATATTATTGATCTTGGTGGGAATACAATGATGACTCCTTTAAAGGCAACTACTGAGAAGGTCCCTGAAATTGTTGATCTGTCTGAGAATATAATTGGAAGTGGTATTATTTGTTCAAACATGTTGAGTCTGAGTTCAGATAATGTTCCACTAGCTCAAATTCCTAAACGTCCTGTCACAGAGGCTGCTAGAGGAAAAAGAAAGTGTTCAGCTAAGCGTATGTCTTCAAGTAATGAAATTCATTCTGCTGCGGAGGCTGTTTGCTCCACTGTGGCCAATCATAAGCTGCTCAAATCTGTTAAGCTAGAAAAGGAGTAGTATGTTATGGCAATATCAGAGTTTATTGTATTTACAGCTGTGTGTTATATATGGTTGGCAAATATATGGTTGTTTGCCAACCACTATGTAGTTTGTTTCCTTGCTTTGTGTGTGTTTGTTTATCTTTGTATTCCTGGTAGTAGCCTCTACTTGAGGTGTTATATTTCAAGTAGAGGCTACTACCAGCTTCGTGTGTGTTGTATTTCTTTCAGCGTTTGTTTTTTCCATGTTGTATGTATCACTTGTACCTTTAAGTTATGATATAATATAAAGTAAGCAGGTGTGTTTTATTTACCGGAAATTTACAACGAATGTTTACCAATAGATGTGCAATGTTTTTAATGTTGTAAGAAATGTATGTGTGTTAAAGCCCACTTATATAACATAACAAGTTTGTTTTTATTGGTCAGATATATGTATTTCATTCAACTTTAATCATAAATTAAGTTGAAAAGATAAGCACGTTGAATCATATATTTTGTTGAAAAGATAAGCACGTGGAGTCTTTAGTAAAGATAACTCACTATGTAAAAAATGAGAAAAAATGGTGAAGTGTAGTAATGGATAGGTGTAGAAATACCCTTTTGTAAAGGGTGAGTAGTGATTACAATCAATTACAATCAAGAATAGTAAATTATAAAGCTATGAGTGTAGTACATAGTGAGTTGTGTTTAAATAATGTTAAAAGAAATGTTGATAATTAAATTGAAGATGCAAAGTAGTAAGTTTTGTAATTTTGTTATTTAGTTCAGTTGTTAAAAAACTTTATTAAACTTTATTAAATGGGCTTAGGTTGATTTTTTTTAGAAAGTTGTCAATCGTTTTTGGTTGGTTTCATTTTAATTGGGGCCCATCTGTAAAATGAGCCTATGAAAAACAGCCCAATTCGAATTGCGCTAAAAGAGTGATGTTCATTTAGTTCCCTCCTAAAATTTCCTCTAAGTTAACAATTGGATCTCTCTGTCTTGCGTTTCTGAGTTTCGCTGCACATGTAAAGCGTAAAAGCTCTTTTTTTAGTTTTGTTTTCATGCATGGCTTTGGAATCTTGAATACATCCTAAAAAATTACCGCCAATGGATCAACACGTCTCATATGGACTACACTCTCCGCAGCCAACTAATTCATCTTGTGATAAACCTGAGTCTCCAAATAGAGAGACTCATAGCTTGAGAAAAGATAATTTAGACAGAAGTTCGTTGCAGCCGCCTACACAAACCCCCTCGAAGTTTTTTTCTTCTTCTTCCCAGGTTGATTTTTCTAATTTCTCCCAACCATCATCTTCTGGCATTTTGAAAAGGCCATATGTGCAAGGCATTTCAGCGCTCTCGTCTTCTCTGCTGTCTAAATTTGAAGACACCTTGTCTCCAGGTTATTTTATGTTGTATATGTAGATCGCGATTGCTGAATTTTAGTCGTATATAGCTTTTTTGCTTAGTCTATATAGTTGTGTTATTCTGCTGACACGAGGTTTGTTTTAATATATACTGATACAAATGAAGCAAATGATGAAGGGGAGAAAGGAGTATATCAGTGAAAAAGCAGAAGATTGCAAGGATTGAATTCCTTATCTGGTACAAAAAAGTGTTTTAATGTTACGAATTATCCTATTGTTTCTTTTTCGGTACAATCAGGAAATTGTGAGGAGTATTGAGATTCGTTTGTTTATTTTTGGTTCATCTTTTTGTATAATGCAATAAATATATTGTTCATGTAATTTTTTTGAAACCTGATGGGCAAATTTCATGTTTTATGTAATTATGAATTCAGGCAATTTCAACGTTTCGCGTTCTAAAGTCTGTGGTGTCAATCCGTCTCCTAAATTGTCCGCGTCTTGCTTGACTGGCGACTTTTCTGATTTTAAATTTCATATGACTCATGTTGATCGCTGCAAACCTTTGGGTGATATCACAAATCAACAGCATACGCAATTGCCTGGTATTATTTCTATATTTAATTGGTTATGTATTTCATGACTCTATAGGTTTGGAAGGTTTTACCATTTAAAGGACAATAATTCATGTTATGCAGAAAATCCTAAAATAGAGCGATCTACTCTCCATGACCCTTTTAAAAGGAAAAGTGCTAGGTTGAGATCCATTATTGGAATGGGAGTTGGCTCAAATATTTGTACGAAGAAGACTTTTTCTGATGTAGTCACACCGGTCAGTGGCCAACCATCTACACCGTCAGGTAATCTGTTCTCTTATTGTAATGTTTTATTCCATTTTTCAAGTATCATTGGCAATGTTTGTTTTCAAGTACTTTCTTGTCTTCTTTAATTCTTCAATTCTATTTCTCATGTCAACTTTGTAGGTCAATATGAGTTTGCAACACAACAAAGGTGTAGGTTGAATAAGAATTTGGCAAGACAATCTAAAAGTGGTTCCAAAAATATTCCCAAGTCATCTGCAAATCCTGTAACCCTAAGCCCACCTTCTATTGGTCGGTATATTTTTTTTTGTATAAATTAGTTGTTATTGTTTTTTCTTCTCATACCCATGTTATTATAAACCATGGTAATGGTGCTGCAGCTGAGGACATTAACTACAGGGACATTCAATTTAATTTGGATTTCAATGAGGCACTTTACAATGAGAATGCCATTATTGAAAGTGATGAGGACATTGGTATCAATTCACATTCAGCTAACATGAGTTGTTTTTTTTACATATAGTGTGTTTTATATGTTAATTTTCCAAATTTTTGTATCGCCTGTTACAGGGAATGATGACTCAGAGGTTATTGAAAGTACTCTACATTCTAATGATCCACCAGAAGCCTTAGTAAATCAAAGTAGTTTACATGTTCTCTGCATTTTAGTAATCTGTGATGTGATTTGCTTAGCCGAGTATATGTCCACTAAAGATGTGTTGTGGTTATTGTAGGCTATATAGATGAAGGGGATTGCACATTTGCCTGTAAACACTGTGGAGCGTTATTTTGGTATAATGAGAGGATTAACAAAAATAAAGAAAACAGGGGGAAACCTACATTTTCAATGTGTTGCCTTCAAGGCAAGATTCAACTTCCGAGGATGAGACCTCCTCCGCCTGTGCTCCACCATCTTTTCCTTGATAAAAAGTCATCTTGGTCGAGAAACTTTGTCAAAAATATACGGCAGTACAACATGTTTTCTTTTACATCGATGGGTGGTAAGATAGATCACCAGAAAAATGCTGGTGGAGGTCCATATTGTTTTTCCTTGTCTGGGATGTCATATCACAATATTGGCAGTTTATTACCCCCTGATGGTGCACGGCCGGTTTATTCACAGCTGTATGTGTATGATACAGACAATGAAGTCCAGAATAGAATCGAGGCAGTGAGGTTTGTTTATGTTATGTTAATTGTTTTTGTTGCCTTTGTGTTTAAATGTAAACATTTTTGCTAATGAAATATATTTATATTATCAACAGCAAGCATAAAGGGAAAAGTAGTATTGATGCAACTATTGTTCAACAAATAAAAGCTGCACTTAATGAGGTTAATCCGTATGTTCAGCATTATCGTTGTGCTGCAACTCACGTTGGAAATGACAGATCTACACCAATTAAGCTCTGTTTAATAAGTGCTAGAAACCATGATGGTCGTACATATAACACTCCAACAAGTTCAGAAGTTGCTGCTTTAATTGTAGGTGATATTGATATGGATTTTCATGTGAGGGATATTATCGTTCAAGCAAAACATGGTCGTCCTCAACGAATAAGTGAGTTACATGCTGCTTACTTACCGTTGCAATACCCCCTTATATTTCCATATGGTGAGGATGGCTATAGAGATGATATTGAACACAGTGAAGCCAGTCTACTTAAAACAAAGAAAAAAAAAGGCTCAGTATTAGGGAATTTTTTGCATTTAGGTTGATGTCAAGAATTGATGAAATATCTGTGCTTCTTCATGCTGATAGATTGTTACAGCAATTTATCGTTGATGGTTATGCAATGCTTGAGTCGCAGAGACTTCATTGGTATAGAAGTCATCAGAAAGAACTTAGAGCTGATTTATATCAAGGTTTGGCCGATGCTGTGTTTAAAGGTGAACATTCTGCTTCTGCAACTGGGAAGCGCATCATTCTACCAGCATCTTTTACTGGGGGTGCTCGATATATGATTCAAAATTATCAGGATGCAATGGCTATTTGTAGATGGGCTGGTTATCCTGATCTTTTCTTGACTTTCACTTGTAATTCTGCTTGGCCTGAAATTGCCCGGTTTTGTTCTGCTGCACATGTTAAATCATCTAATCGTCCAGAGTTGTTGGCAAGAGTTTTTCGAATGAAATTGCTGACTCTTATGAGGATTTTGAAAGAAGGTAGATTGTTTGGTGGAATACGTGCAGGTACTGTTTGGTGATCTGTGCATATATTACAACTTTAATTTTTGTTCCATGACTAGAGTTTATTAACTAAGTTTCTAACCCGATTTGTTTTTCTTTACAGAAGTATATACTATAGAGTTTCAAAAACGTGGTCTTCCTCATGCACACATCCTTATATTTCTTCAAGATTGCGATAAAATTAGAACTGCTGAGCAAATAGACAAGTTTATATGTGCTGAAATTCCAGATGACGCAATGGATCCACAGCTATATAAGATTGTTAAGAATTTTATGGTTCACGGACCTTGTGGGAAAGCGTTTCCAAATGCTCCTTGTATGAAGAAGAAAAAAGAGTGTAGTAAGAAATATCCAAAGAAATTCACGGAGGTAACTGTGATAGATGAAGAAGGTTATCCTACGTATAGGAGAAGAAATGATGGAAGGACTATTGAGATTAAAGATGATGTATTTGTTGATAATCGCAGCATTGTTCCTTATAATCCTGTTCTTCTACGGTTGTTTGAGGCACATATCAACATTGAAAAGTGTAATCAATCCATTGCCATAAAGTATCTGTTTAAATATATTAGTAAGGGTAATGATAGAGTAGTTGCAGGAATTTTTGATGGCGCAGCTACTACAAATGGTGATGTCGTGTTAGATGAAATACAACAGTATTATAATTGCAGATACATATCTTCTTGTGAGGGTGCTTGGTGTCTGTTGGGTTTCGACATTCACCATCGCATTCCTTCCGTTGAGCGTTTGAGTTTCCATTTGCCAGATCGTCAATATGTTATATATAGTAATAAAGATGATGTATCTGATTTGGTTGAGAAGCCAAGTGTAAAAGAATCTCAGTTTTTGGCATGGTTTAAGTGCAATGCAACTGGTGATGAGGACGCAGTGACAAGAACATATGCTGAGTTTCCCAACAAATTTGTATATAACAGGAATAGTCGTAGTTGGAGTGTGGACAAAAAGGGTTTTTCTGTTGGACGCCTTGCAAATGCGTCACCAAGTTCTGGAGAATTGTATTATCTACGCATTTTATTAACCAAGGTATGTTTTCTTATATATTTGGGAAGTAATTGAATTGATGATTTTCTAACTTTATTACATATGTGTTGTAAAACATCTATTTTCGTAATCACAATCAAAATGTAGTGTTATTTATTAAAAGCTCTTTCTTTAAAGGTGCGTGGGCCGACATGTTTTGATGACATAAAGATGGTAAACGGTGTAGTTCATGATTCTTTTAAGGGTGCATGTGAAGCTTTAGGATTGTTGGATGATGACAGCGAGTTTGTTAATGCTATCATTGAGGCTGCTGTTTGGTCAACTGGTCATTGTCTGCGGAAACTCTTTGTTACTATGTTGTTATCCAATTGCCTGCAGAAACCTGAAGTAGTTTGGATGAAATGTTCTAAATTATTATCTGAAGATATGTTTTATGTTCCTAATCAGCGTGGAGTTTACTCAGGTTAATGGCTAATCTTCAATCTTGCAAGTTTACTGTCAAAGTTGCATGTTTTGTATGTTTAAGAAATGTTGCATTGTTTTTTGTGCAGATATTGTATCTGATGAAATCAAAGCAGATGCAGCTCTAATTGAGATTGATAAACTCTTGAATTTGAATGGGAAGCACCTACAAGATTTCCCTGAAATGCCTTGCCCTGAAACGGCGCTGAACATAAATTATTGCAACAATTTAATACTACAGGAGCTTAACTATGATCGTGTTATGTTGAAAACTATAGCAGCTTCAATTGTGGAATCACTAACCTCTGAACAACGTGTTATATATGACACCATAATGTTTGCAGTCAGCAATTCGCAATCTGGTTTTTTGTTTGTTCATGGTTTTGGAGGTACTGGGAAGACATATTTATGGAATGCATTAGCATCTTCGTTGCGAGCTGATGGACAAATTGTTCTAACAGTTGCTTCTAGTGGAATTGCTGCTACTTTGCTACCATCAGGTAGGACAGCCCACTCTCGATTTGCTATTCCTATTCAAGTTGCAGAGCATTCTTTTTGTTCAATAACACAGAAATCCCCTCTGGCAGAGTTGCTTATCGCAACTAAGTTGATAATATGGGATGAAGCCCCAATGATTCAACGTCATTGCGTTGAGGCTTTTGATCGAACGCTTAGGGACATTATGCAGTGCAACAAGATTTTTGGTGGGAAAATAATTTTAATGGGAGGTGATTTTCGGCAAATACTACCAGTTATACCTAGGGGTTCACGTGCAGCTATTGTTCATGCTTCAATCAGCTCATCTATGTTATGGGAAAAATGCAGAATTTTTCACCTAACCAAAAACTTGAGGTTAACCGCGGGAAGTACTGTTGAAGAGGCAAATAGAATTCAATGGTTTACTAAGTGGTTACTTGATGTTGGTGATGGTAAGTTGGGAGAACCGGTAGATGGTATTGCTGATATTGAAATACCTGAGGAACTGCTTGTGCCGGTCTGTGAAGATCCATTTGCTGCTATAGTTGATGCTACATATACTGACCTACTTGACAATTTGTCTAGTAATAGTTACTTTAATGATAGAGCTATTCTTGCACCAACAATCCAAACGGTTAGTGAAATCAATAATTATATGTGCTCTTTATTACCTGGTGAAGAACATATATTTTTGAGTTGTGATTCAGTTTGCAAGGCTAGTGAAGATGCTGATAATGTTGAGGATCTATACACACCTGAGTTTCTCAATACTATACATAGTTCTGGTTTACCACCGCACAAGCTTTGTTTGAAAGTTGGAGTTCCTGTCATATTGCTGAGGAATATTGATCAAGGGTCAGGTCTTTGCAATGGTACTAGGTTGAGGATTTCTAGAATAGGGAAGAATGTGTTGGAGGCTGTTACATTGAATGGTTCTCATCCGAATGAGACTGTTTTGATTCATCGTATGAATTTGAATCCCTCTGAAACTAGGTTGCCTTTTAATATGCGTAGGAGACAGTTCCCAATAAATTTGTGCTTTGCAATGACAATTAATAAGAGTCAAGGTCAATCTCTGAAGCATGTTGGTGTGTTCTTATCAAAACCTGTATTCACACATGGGCAACTATATGTAGCATTTTCGCGTGTACGGAGTGTTGACGGTTTGAAAATTTACATTCCTAGTGTTGATGGTAGTGCGGTCAGAACAACCAAGAATGTAGTTTATTCCGAAGTTTTTAGAAAGTTGAATTGTTAGTGGTTTTATTTGGATTTGAATGTCTAAGCATTTGGTAGAGGCTCTATGAAGTATATGTAGTAGGTATGTAACATGTTGTAGATGGTGTGTATTTGGAGTTGTAGAGCAACTTGTAGTAATATTATGTTGGAAATTTATATGGTTGAGTAGTTGTGTGCTGGTGTTTTCTTGCAGTTGAAAGTGGCTTTATGTATTAAGTTTATAAATGATGATGTTAAGTAAAACGTGCTCCCCGCGCAACGCGCGGGCTATCTAATGCTAGTTAGGTTTAAAAACTTAATTTTTGGGTGTTGGTTCTATCTCAAACCCCAACTCTCTCACATTTTTCATATCCCTCTTGTTCTCTCTTTTCAATTTCTTCTACATTCCTTCCTCGTTTCATAACACGATAAAGTCCTCCATTACTATTTGGGGATGGTTTTCATTTGCTTGAGCTTAGGTTCTTCAAAGGGGAGTTCCTTCTACCTCCTTTCTCTGTGTTTGTGTTTTCCTATATTTAAGGTTTCATTTATGCTTTAAAACATGGATTTGGTTGTTTATTTGAGTTCTTGTGATTATTTGGGTTTGTAACGAGGAATGTGCCCTTTTCAATATATATGGTTATCTATATGTTTATTTGCAATTCCATTTATTTATCTCTATGCATTGTTATAATAAATAGGTTGATCAAAATGGATTGTAATTGAACTTAAACCATTACTAACCATTAATCACACTCTAAGATACTTAATAACAGTTAATTAAATGGTTAGACTTGCCGCTTGGTGAGTTTTGGTATTTTAGGAAATCTAAAGAAAGTTAATGTGAACTTATTAATTACTTGAGTAACATTATTGGACTTTAATCCTTTAGTCTTATTTCATTTTGTGGGATTCCAATATTGATTTAAAATCATATGATTAATTAAGTGGCGATTAAGGGTTACGGTCGTAGGATTAGTATATAGTTCCTTACAAAAAAGAGGTTCATTAACACTAAATCATAACATATTTTGTGTATTAGTATTAGATTATAGTCGTATGATGGGGTTGGTTCCAACTTCCAACAATTAGACATTAGACTCATGAGTTCATGAGGTTTTAAAATTAGCATTTAACAACCCAACATCTTTAGAAAGCTTTGATAACCCTTAAAAGTTACTCCCTCTGTTCCTAAATATAAGACCTATATAACTTTTTTTTTGGAAAGATTAAAGTTGCGAAATAGAAGGTTATTAAATCATGATATATTTGATATCTTTTTAGATTATCCATTAGCTTATAGGTAAAATAAACTAGTTTAAGAGAAAAAATTAGGTAAATCAATTTATAATTAACTTATTTTTTGCTTTTTTTGGGATTTTTCAAAAAAGTTATCTAGGTCCTATATTTAGGAACGGAGGGAGTATTTCTAAGAGCATTTCACTTTCACTCCACCGTACCCCTTTTATTAAAAACACCCAAAATATTTACTTGTTTTGCATCCTTAATTCCCACTATTAAAAACCCAACAAATATTATTTTACCCATATCATTCTTGCATTGCACTTAGCATATTAGGATAGTTAAGTTAAACAAAACTCCTTATGAACGACTTGGATTGTAGTCAACGACGAAATGCTTTCCTCGATAAGACATGCATTATAATTATTCCAAAGTATGAAGGGAACTAATTCTACAAAACCTATTCCAATATATATTTAAATAATAAATAACTACTCAAATCTCTCTGTCTCTGTATATTATATATTCGTTGCTCTCGATACATAATCCAAAAACTGCCAATACAATATCTTGCATGCCAATCTATTAGTTATAATATTCGAGTTAGATCTCTGTATTCACACCAGAAAAATGAAGAATACACAACAATTTCTATTATTGTAATCAAGAAGATGTAACTCACGAAAATGCAAGAGGAAATAAATTACTATGTAAACTCCAAGATGGGCATATATAAAAAATATGTTCAATACTCCTTGAAACTAGGAAGTGGTTTATTCAGAAGATTAAGATTACATTTTAGAATGTGCCCTATAACAAGGAACAAAGAATGTACGTCACACACACACACACACACACATATATGGCCATATTTTCAGAAAATGCATTGTTTTGAGAGCTATGTAGTTGTAAGAAGACTCTGTAGGAAGCCTTCTTTCATTCTTTTAATAATACTCCCTCCGTTCCTAAATATAAGATCACTTTGGGGAAGTGGATAAGTTCCTAAATATAAGATCACTTTCTATTTTGTCTCAATTTTGGTCTAAATTACCCCTATATTTCTTAGCTCTCTCACTTCTCTCAATTCCCTACTTGTCTTTTAAATTTAAGTGAGGGGTATTTTTGGGAAGATCATGAAATCCTAATTCCTTGGAAAACCTTTCTTAATCTCTCCAAATTAGCCAAAGTGATCTTATATTTAGGAATCGGAGGGAGTATTATCAATATTATAGGCCTAATTAAGTCTAAAGAGGAGAGATAATTCATACCTAAAGACTACCTATCAGATGAGAAAATTAAAAAATTCTTAAGGTGGAACTCATAACACGCAAGCTTAATATTCTTATCACATCGGCGCGGACTTTGTTGTCGGTTATACACTAAATTAAATTACAGGAATAATTTTTGTTAATAGAGAGATGTGTAAAAACATAACCTGAAAAGGAGTGGGATCAGGAGAAAGCAGAGAGATGAGTCAGTGCTACGTTGGCAAGAATAGAAAGAGGTATAGGTAAATTAGTTCAGATTGAAGAATAGGCTGGACAGCACTATATCTGTGTATGACAGACGACAAAGACAAAGAAATTAAAGATTCAGATTCCAGGTTTGTAGTTGCTAGCTAGAAACAATGAGTTTACATGTACATCAATAATGGCCTCGTGTCCTTCCTTGATTGAACCTCACTATCATAGTCCCTTGCATTGCCTCCACGCAGCCATATAGACATATTGGTATATCTATTTATGCACATACATATATATCTTCAATAAGCAACACTTGGTGGGTGATACATAAACTTGTGGGAGTCAATCAAACTTATATAACATTGATGATTTAGATTCCACTATGCTTATGCTTTTCTCTAATCTTGCACAATGAATTCGGCCGTATGCTACTTAATGGAAGTGATAGACCTTGACATGGATGTGCTTTAAGGGTGGGAACAGTTCTTGCTGCCTGTCAAGGTGTTCACGTAGCAAGTGCACAAGTTATACCGTGATATGTAAAGTATCATTCTCACACGTATTTAGTTCCAAAACCCGGTCAAATAGAGATTATCACACTTTCACTAAATTTGAGTGATCTCATTACCAAGAGTGGAGAGTACGTAACCATGAAATAACCCATGCTAAATGAAAATAATATTAAAAACAATTAATTCTTCAACTTCAAAGATAAAATGAGACAAAAAATTATTTATTTTCCTTGTATTTTGTAATTAAAAATCCAATTCACTTCCTCCCAATGATGTTCTCAATGAAATTATGGGCCAACTGGAACCAAACTCTTCCAAGTTGAAATCCAATACAATCACTCAAGAAGAAATCAAACACATCTAGGCCATATACACAGATCTAAAAGTTTGACTGGTGTATATAAATATATGAGCCCAACTCTTCTTATATGTATATGTATGTGTGTGTAACCACAAACTCTTTTTCAGATTTTTTTTTTTGGCCAACTAGAACTATAAACTTGTGCAAGTTGAAATCCAACACCAACACTCTGATACCCAATAAGAAATTAAATACATCTAGCCCAAACAAATAGATCTTAAAATTTGATTGGGGTGTGTGTGCGTGCGTGTGTATGGGCCCAACTCTTCTTATATGTGAGTGTGTTCGTGTGTGTTGAACTTAAATAAAAAATAGATAACAATTATTTGATAAAAAGATTCTCTTACAGGCCTGATAAATGTATTTGTATGTTAACAAGTGAAAATTTTAACTGGTCTTCAATGTTTCACGATATAATATGTTCTTTAGTTTCATACTTAGTGACCTAACTAATTGTAAATTTTTTATATATTAACTAAACTATAACAAATCACTCATATTGAAGATAATTTTAAAATTGTCCATGATCTTAGACTTACGTTAGGCGACATAAGAGTCATGTAGAGATAATGTCATCATTACATTGGTTAACATTATTGAATATGATTTTTCATTGGGGTTTGTTTTTTACAAATTGGGATTGGCAGAAGATAATAAGCTGGATTGAATCTTCCTAAAGAGCCTAGGGATCATAAATTTAATGGAAACTAAAAAGTAAAAACTAGTAAGAATTAATTAATTAACTATATATAATAATAATATAAATAGTGAAATAAAAAAGGACAAGCCACCCTAGGAGTGAGATGCTAGGAGTTGTAGTTTATTGGCTCAATGCTCTAAAAAGGTATGGACTTCGGCGACACTTTGCTTTTATTCAGACTGAGTTGTTCACCACAACCAGCCAAAAGATTTTTTTTGGTAGGAAAATAAAAAAAAAATAGAGTGGGTTTGAGTTTAATTTGGTTTAGTCGTTTGGCAGGTTTGTTAAAGTTTAGACTGTTTTCCTTAAACAATAGTATTGTTAGCTGCATCCCATTTCTCCTACACTCCATGATTTGTTCACTGTCTTCAAGCACTCCTACCTTTCTACTTCAACATTAACTGCTCATTACTTTTATATATATAGTGGTAGTTCATTATGGAGTATATCTCAAAAAAACTAATTTTTTTTTGCTTAAATGGCTAATTTACACTGATTTAAAAATAGTTAAGTATTTATAAAAACTTTGGTGGTTTTTATATAAAGTACTATTTTAGTACTAAATATTTTCATGGAAAAATTACTACTTATAAAAATTATTATATAATAGATATTTTAAGAAATTCTTTTAAAATATGGTATATAAAAAAATTTGGAACAAATTTTTTTTCAAAAAATATTTTAGTTTAGATTATTGAAGGGAGGTAGCATAAAAATAAACAAAACATCATCTGTAATAAAAAAAAAACAAAGCAACATCAACTACAAAAAAGTGAGTGGTAGTTATGATTTGGTGTATCCTTCACATTTGCTCACTCACTATTCCCGATGCTAATATCTCCCACTTTTCTCATCACCTTTCACATTTATTTCAGTCTTTGCAGGATCGTCCATCTTAGCTAAAAAAAAAGATGACATTGCTTGTTTCGCATAACTCATCGTAGTATCTAATTCGTGAATAATTATAATTTTGAGCTGACACTTCGGTAAGCAACCTGTTCCAACACTCATGCAGGGGGGTGCTCATTACAGTGATTGTACTTTTGAGTTGATAAGGAACGAGTAAATTGCCAACCATAACTTCATCAATAGTTAAAGCTTCAATCTTTAACTGATAAGGGTCTTTTTTCAAAAACTGATAAATAAATTATTATATATTTTTTATTCAGTACATATTCAAGGTTTATATTCAAATTTGTCTTCGTTCAAATAAGGATAATATTGGTTTAAGGTCTTTTATTTATTTTTTACCAAAAGGTCTTTTATTTATGCGCGCACACAATGTCAATCTTCTCAAATATCAATTAAAGTCGTCACCCCCAAAATGGGGAATCCCGGCGGCGACTTCGGATTAGCCGGTTCCCCGAAGGGGGCCGGACACCGAAGACTTTAAGCAAAAAAAAAAATTTAACCAAAAAAAAGGTAGGATTGTTGTGTTTTAAAATTTTTAATTCTAAAAAACTTGGGGACGAATCGGATTATTTGGCTAGCATGAGCTTTTCATTTAAAAATGTTTATCTATTGCTCAAGGCTTGACGTGCTGGTTGAAAGGTGAAATTAAAGCAAGGCGCTGCGTACCTGCTAGGTCTTGCGTTTGAACCCTATGAAGTCTCAAATCAAGTGGCGACTCCAGATTAGTCTACACCCAAAAAGTGTGAGACACTGGTACTCTAAGAAAAATAAGTTTGTCTATTTGAAAAATAAAATTAGGAAAAAACACTAAATCCAAATCTAAGATTAGTCATATGCTAAGAGTCCATTTGGTGTGCTAGAATTGAGAAAGGGAATTGGATTAGGGAAATGCAAATGGTAATTTCTATATATCTCAGGCCGACAAGTTTTCTCTCTTCATCTCACATTTTTTCTTGGCCCCACAAACTTTACTTTCGCATAATTACCTAATTTACCTATATTTTCCATCTTTACCCCCTTACACTCATTTCCATTTCACTTCCCATCATTCACTCCATCCATCCAAACTGGCCCTAAATAAATTCAATTACAGAGAACTTTTAGCATTGGGGGTTTACCTAGAGCCCTCCAAAATCTGCAAATGTGCAAGTCCTTGTAGCCCAATAGTGTAGTCGTTGAGTCTCCTCATCTCCCATCTGTCTGTCCTTCCTCCTCCCATCTCCTGACACCTTCTCTTCCATCACCTTCACATATCTATATATCCACACACACACACACACAATTATATATATTCACATAACCATACACACAAAGTAGTTACACGTTAATTACAACTCTCACCAACAATCTTCTTTTTTCTTCTCTTCTCTTCTCTTGTCTCCCACATGAATGTGATCACCTCCAAAACCCACCATGATTCTTCCTTCTCCTTCTCCCGCAGATACTTCCATTGGAAGAACAACACTGACGATGATGACGATGACGAAATCTCAACTACTATCACTACAACACGTTCCTCCTTTAAGCCCTACCACCATCGTCAAACCTCTAAGAAATCACATCATTACTATAACTCCATTTCCAAGCTAAAGTCAGCTCTCTCTTTCACTTTCTTCTCCAACCCATCCAGATTCCTCCACCGCCAAACACGACCCCTCATCGGAACCATCTTCGGCCGCCGCCGTGGCCATGTACGTCTTGCTTTTCAGGCTAAACCTAACTCCAAACCTTGCTTCCTCATCGAACTGGCCACGCCCACATGTCTTTTGATCAGAGAAATGGCTTCTGGGTTGGTCAGAATCACATTAGAATGTGAGAAGAAGGAGAACACGGCGGCGTTGACGGCGGAGCTGCTGGCGGAGCCACAGTGGAGGGCATATTGTAATGGAAGGAAATGTGGGTATGCGAGTAATAAGAGGGAATGTGTTATTATTGCGGATGATGGTGATGAGGAATGGAAGGTTTTGAAGGCGGTGGAGGCGATTACTATGGGCGCCGGAGTGTTGCCGGCGGCGGCGGAGGGGAATGAGGCAGGTGGGTCCGATGGGGAGGTGATGTACATGAGAGCAAAGTTTGAGAGGGTGGTGGGGTCCACTGACTCTGAAGCTTTCTATATGATGAATCCTGATCAACTTGGTGGCCGGAATAATAATAGTAATAGTTCTGGCCCTGAGCTCAGTATTTATCTTCTTAGAGTTTAACTAAATTCGAATGGATTCATGTGTGTGTGTGTGTGTTTAGACAATGTTGTCTTATCTTGGTCCTTCTAAAGCTTGGAATTGATCTTAGTTACTATACGATGTTGTCACCAATATTAGGGATCACCGTGTGTGTGTGTGTGTGTGTTAGACATTATATATTGTTGTTTTATCTTCTTGGTCCTTCTTAAGCTTAGAATTGATCTTAGTTAATACAATTTTGCTACCAGTATTAGGGATTATTATTGATTAATAGGAATGAAATCGTATTGTCAAGTTCCTATGTTTTGAGAACGAGATGTATGATGATGATGGTTAATTTGTGCGTTGAAATATGGAGATGATGATGATGATTGAATAGTTTATCACTGTTTATGTTTATTTGTCGTCTTAGAGGTTAGGTTGTGATATTAAATTAAATCAAAGACTTTTGTTACTCTGGTTTTGACTATATTAGGGGGTACGATTATTTATTATCCGACCTTAATCAAACTGACATCTTAATTTAAGGCTCCCATTTTCTCTCATCAATGATTATACACATGGCCGCGTTTAAATCAAACATTGGTCAAACAATATATGGGAGCTATGGCACAATAATATAAGCTTGAAGATGCAAGTAGTACATAGCTCAATGATTATACACATGGCGCGTTTAAATCAAAATATTGATCAAGTAATATTCTAAGAATGATAAAATTTAAAATAAAAAAATTAGTTTAAAATTTCGTACCTATTTCTCAATTTCTTCTAAACTCTTCACAAATTTACTCTCCTCACAAACTAAATAGGCTCTAAGTCTCCGGGTTTTTTTTTTTGGCCAACACTCTAAGTCTCCGGTTACAATGAACCGGAAACTAGTATTTGCATACTATTAATATGTTTTTAAAATGGTAGTGGCAACCTCCTTGAGGCAGGGAAAATTGGAAATTATGTTTAGACCGATTTATTAAATAACTATCTGATCTTTTCAAATTTACCTTCAATTAAATACATATATTTATTAAAATATCATTTTTTTGCCAACATTGAAATATCATTTCTTGATTCTTAAAGATCAAGAGTACTAAATATTTTTTTTTAAATTAGTATTTCTCACCAATTATAAATTTTATGACTAATAACCAAACTCTTCGAAGTAATTGTTGATTTCATTAAATATAAATTTTGATATTTTATTGGGAGAGCACAGATTTAGTTAAAAAAAATCCCGATAAAGCTGGGAGTTGCCATCCTCCGTACATATTTAGTTGCTCATTCACCATTGTCAGCCGAACAAAATCTATTATACCCACCCACTTTTTCTGGCTTTTTTCATTCTTTTCACATCAACATCACTATATTTAAATTTAAATGTCCGAAACAAAAATTTCCTGTTTTCAAGAGGCCTCTTTAAAATTCAAAACTACACATTAGTGTTGTTATATCATCAAAAATTAGTCCAGCTGTATGAAAATATTGCTATTGTTAGGAGAAGCTAGCATCATGCATCCTCAATAACCTCTATTCCCTCACTGATCAATCTAACAGATTCATTGTTGGGAAAAAAATATGAATTAGCTCATTATATATTCAGAGAGATATTTTTAGCAATGTCATCTGAACTATCTCATGATCTAGTAATAAGATTTTTATCTATTTCTTTTCCAAGGAAAATAATTTGAATTTTTTATGGAGCTTTTACATATGTAATAAACCCATCATCAATAATATCAATATTCATATTAATATCTCAGGCAATTGTTTGTTTGGATACTGCTAAATCGGATGCTTTTGGATCATATGTTTAGTCTTGTCTCGAATTTTTAAATTTCCAACTTTGGCTCAAAGGATATTTCATTATGTTTGCAGCGTGATGGTAATTGCAACTTCTTCTTTGGCCAAAAAAAAATTGCAACTTCTTCATTCCATATAATCATAAATAGTCTCTAGAGGAAAAGGAATATATCTCTTCAAAGTGGTTCCATCACCCCCTAGACAGCAAGTTATCAAGGAAATAAAAATAGGCATTATATCCTTTGCCTCTTTAACATTTCCTTTTGGCTCTTCACCACCTCAAAATGGGAATTCATCAGTTTGTGCATTGAAAAATATATTCCCTCCATCCCATATTATTATAAGTTTGAGTTTTTTTAAAGATCTTGCCTCATAATATAAAGTGCTGTTTGAGTTAGTTAGGATAATAGATGTTATTGTTCCTGCATAATTAATGTTTTTAACAGATTTTTGGAAAATCGTGATTTGATTAAAACCTATGGGACAGAGTGAGTATATTTTAGTCTTCATCAACAAGGATAGACGATGATCCATCTTTTTGCACGATGATACAAATAATGAAGGAGGCAACATTGTAAATCATAGATTTGTTTTAATGATATCAGGCTAAACAACATTTTTTAGGCGGGTTTCAAATCATGACCTTCATTATGGTTTGAAATGTTTTAGAGCTAGCTTATATGTTGAATTAAACGTTCAATATTCTCTTCAAGTTCTTGGAAGGATCGCTTCTATTTTTTCTGTCTCTAAAAATAACAATTGCTTGCACCAAAACGAGTAAAGAAACATTCATTAGTAACTGCCCACTATGAAGATATATCTTATTTGATTTTTCTTTTTTTGAACTTTGTCCTATTTGATTTTTCTCCCCAAGATATACCCTATTTGTTACAGCAAGTATTTCATTTTCTAGAGAGTATTTTCAATGGTGCCTTCTATACATCTCAGGTTTTTTCATGTTCCGAATCCGTGTACTTCCTCTTTTATTTTGTAAAGTCTTGTATTACACTGATACTTTTATTGATACATTATATTTTAGTCATTTATTAAAAATGGTTAGACCAACAAGACCTTGCTTGGGCGGTTTTACTTTTACATCGGTTGATGAAAAAAAGGAGACAACAAACTATTGTGGTGATTGTTACCCACTTATAAGGAATTTCTAGTCCCACATTGGATGCTATTCAGTATGCGTTGTAGTATCGATGGGTGTTTTCAAATTGACGTAAATGTTATGTTTGGAAGGGGAGAAAGCTTTAGGAGGA
Source organism: Mimosa pudica (assembly GCA_029929735.1). Taxonomy (NCBI): domain Eukaryota; kingdom Viridiplantae; phylum Streptophyta; class Magnoliopsida; order Fabales; family Fabaceae; genus Mimosa; species Mimosa pudica. The sequence continues at coordinate 7,516,118 of JAKELP010000035.1, forward strand.
TAAATGCAAGGGGAAAATGAGAGTAAAAAATGAATGTTTATCTATTTTCTTATTATGATAATATGGGCTAATTAGAAAAACGGACCATAAACAATCATACAAGTTTATTTTCTTATAAAGCATCAGATATAAAATGAATACTCCCACCTTGTTTTCTCTTCCTCCCATTTTCTCCTCCCCCATTTTCTCACGAAGCAAACACAAGTGCAAAATAATGAGATCTTTTCTCAACATAAAAATATGATTATTTTAAATAATTAACATTTTTATAGTACTCTTTCTACCTGAAGTTTCTTTTACATGCATGGTAATTCTTTCGGGGCCACTGAAAATCAAGAGTTTTTGATAAATTGAAATTGCAAAAAGCCCAGGGCAAATTAATGATAACTTAATAAAAACAGTTAAAATAGCAAATAGCCCAGCCGAGCCCAAATCTAAAGAAAACCTTTATTCATGCATCAAAGCCCACGGACGTACTCCTATGGTCTTTAGTATATCCTCTATTTGGAGAGTTTATATTAATACCAAATATATGATTTCTTTCTTGCTTTTCAATTTTTCATCGAAAAAAAAGATATATTTATAATTTTTGTCAACTTTTATCCTACATGCCCTTAATGACGTTTTATCAACAACAATAAGGTAAGAGATGGAGCGAATTAAAGAATATTGCGAAGATGTTTTAGTGTAAATATGACACATTGACTGACTTAACTAGCATTCTTAATTATATCAAAATATGTTAATAAATCTTATATTTAAAATCGAAGAATAATGAAGCATATAAAAAAATATGCAAAATGAATCCTAAGATATGTAGCGGCCATATCCATTGAATTTTGTGCCAATAAAATTTCCAAACTTTGTGAATAACTTTTATATTTTGAAACGTTTTACTAATAAAGGGTTAACATCTCTTTTTACCGTAGCAGTAACTGCATATGAGCATTGAGTATATAGAAGTAACTTGAGGAGCATTTTTGCCTCGTAAGTTTTATCAAATTATAGCAAATTTACTTTCACATTTTAGAACGATAAGTTTGACCATTACATTCATTTTTTGACGAGTTGTTATTGACGTGTTTTTTTCACCATACCATGACATAGTTGAAAGGTTTATTTTCACGCTGAAAGTAACTAGCAAAGAAAACATTTGCCCATGTCATACTCATATCATAATAAATTAATCCGAATTACTGTTACAAGTTAAGTTTTAACTATTTAATGACATTTGACACTTCATATTACACACAATAATCAATCTCCTTACACACACATCACATCAAGAAGTTTAAATTACATCTAGAAAAATTACACACAATATTTCTATTGGCTGTGTGGGTGTTCACAGAGATCTGAGTGATTGAACAAATGATTTAAATATATTATATTAGTACATGATCAAAATTATTATCATTTATTATTTGTTAGTTAATGTTGTGAAGTTTCGGTATTGATTTTTTTTTTAATAACTGAATAAGTTTCGGTATTGATCATGAAAGAAGGTTTATTTTTTGATAGAAATTATCGAAAGGAGTTTAATTTTGAATATTAATTAGCACGCAGTAGTGATTCGAATCTGCATGAATGCAAAAAAATCTTATTATAATATGTATAAAAAATGTTATTACATTTTTATAAAAAAAACTACCCAAATTAGGGGAAAATCGTCATATAAAAAATTGTGTGTATAAATTACGAAAAATGAATAACAAGTTGACGCTACAATAACTCATCAGAAAAATAAATAAAGACAAACCTAAAATCATAAAATCTTTTACCGTAAGAGAGATGGCAAAATGAATGTTAGAATGTGGCTTGAATAATAAATCAACCAGTTATTAACATAAAAAATATCCATCAATTTTAATTAAAAAAATATGTTAAGCTATTTTTGAATAAAACAAAATATTTTTTAAAGGAGAAAATTCAGCAATAATTGAATGAGGAGATATACGTAAGTTGTTGAAAACGTGAGATCAAAATTAGATTATCGAGCATTGACAGGTGAAGCCTATGTGCATGGGCATGGTGCATATGCAATTAAAAGTCAGCATTACCTTTTCTCAAAAATAAAAAAATATCTTCAACTTGTTGTAACTTGTAACCAAACAAAAAATATATTCAGAACAATGTTGCTCCATGCATGGCCTTCCATTTACATTCTCGGCAATTCTAAATTATGTTTCTCATTTTTCTTTTCAGTCACAAATTAAAATTTCTCGAACTCATAATAAGCTCTTACTAATCCTGGTAAAATAAACAAAACCAAACATATATGTATCTCCGTAAATGTTATTTTTATTTTCATATAATATAATCTGAGATAATGCTTTGTTACAATGTGAACAATTTCCTTCTTTTGATTTCCATTATGTACCTCAAGTAGATTACAAAATTTCGTTTGTAGTTAATATGAAGTCTAGCTACTCAATTATTAATGTGGGTAAATCACTGGAACAAAAAGAACAGTTAACTAAAACTAACGTGATGTGATCTCCGATCCCTAGACATTTTTTTTTTTTGATAAGAGCCGATCCCTAGACATTACATGTATATTAAATTATATAAAACTTCATAAATAAAATAATTAATTTTAAAAAATAACAAAATTTTAAGAGATTAAACAAATAAAGTTCTTATATATAGAACCAAGACCGAAACATGCATGTCCTCCCAAGACAAGTTTCATATCTTAAGATTGAATGAGTTTTAAGAAAAATAATAAAAGAAAATCACAAATATAAGTCCCTAGTGAATTAATCACAAGTTGAATTCACAAGGAACTTAAGATATATTATATATTAGATGACTTTTCATTCACAAATTCTACATTTTAAAGAATTGTATTGACAATTAAAGGAACTGGTGTTAATAACTATTGAGTTGTCAACAATAAGTTATTTATTAATATAACCTAAATCTTTTGAAACTTCAACGTATGATGTTGATTGTTTGGTGTAGATAGTGCTCTGGCTAATCAATAACTTCATTGAATGATTTATATTTTTAGATAAGTCTTTTCTATTGTATTTGAATAATTAAGTTTATAATTCACTGAAGACGTTTATTTTATCATCTTTTTATATTTTTTAAAAACCATTGAAAAAATATTGAAAGTTGAATAATCTAAACAAGTATAAATCACGTAAAGTCAAAATGAATAATCATGTAAATCAAAAGATTTCAAACTTGTGCTTCTAGCTGGATGGGATTATCTTAATTATTTTGTTTTCTTTTGGGGATTAATTTATCCTGGAACTGCGAAGGACATTATTCTAGTAAGTCCCTTGCTTGAGGGGCATTTAGGTTCATTGACAATTACATACAATTCCAACCCAATTTGTCCCACGTCAAATTAAACTTATGCTCCAATTCTTGTGGACCCAATATCAATATCCCAACCATCCACATAGCCTCATTTCATTGGACCAAATAATTTTTTTTCCAAAAACAGAAATATTACTCGTGATTTCTGAATCAAACATAACACCCAGAATAAAAGAAGCTCAGAGTAATCAATAATATACAAATCAATTGTTATTGATCATTAATAATATGAAAGTGAGGTTTCATCGTCTTCAATTCGGATTATTGTTTGATACTGAAGAAACTAAAGGAATGCACTTAATATTGTTTTAGTTTCCGAGCAACGCAGAGATTAAAGGAAAGCATTTAACTAATGGTCTTGTAGTATGGTGATATGAACGCCCTCTTATAAGTTAACTATCACAAGTTCGATCTCATTTATAAATTTACATGGATAGTCTCTGCGCCTCTAAGTAAAAAGAAAAAAAAAAGCAGAAATAAAGAAGAAGAGAAACTATTTTGGTTTAATTATAACCATCACAGTATCCAAAAGGAGGAAAAATCAAAACATAAACAAATGAAGATTGGAGAGAAAGAAACCATTCATATTGATTGATTATTATTACTTGCTCAACCATGTTTTCAATATACTTATTATTATTCAGAATAACAGAAAAAAAAAATCTCACTTAGTCCAATTCAAGAATCTTAACTTGATGTTTCTGCGCTTCATAATTCTACAAAAACCTTTCATCCATTCCTTGCATCAAAAATAAAACAGAGAGAAACAGATCAAGCAACAAGAAATTGAATCAATTCTGAGGTCCCGAATCAACCTTAGAATTGTGCCTCTTTGATGGACCAGATGGTGGAATTGGAGACCCTTTTGGGAAGAAACTGAATGCCAAATCTCGATATACAAATCCATGCATTTTGCTTCCCTTGATCTTTCTCTTGAGAATATCTTTCCTTTCCCTTAGCCTCATAGTTGCCGAGCAAGAATCAGACAACACCAACAGAAGCAGGAGAATCAGAGACAATAATGCTCTATTAGAATGGGAAATGGCCATATTTATTATTGAAGATAGTGAACACAGATTTCTTGTCAAGTGTTTGTGACAAAAAGACTGTGTGTATGCAAGTTTCACTGTAAAACAAGTGGACTGTTTTATATGTGGTTGCAGGAGAAAACTGTGTGTGTGTGTGTGTGTGAGAGAGAGAGAGAGAGAGAGAGAGAGAGAGAGAGAGAGAGAGAGTTGGGGTAGGGAGAAGTGAAGCACGCAAGTATGGGATTTTGAATGTCAACGGCTGAGAAAGTTTAATACTTGGACCAATATTTGGTACGAAACAAATATTTTTCACTTGGGTGTATATGATTTTAATGAGAGGGAAAAATGGGAGAGATTTTGGTGGAATAATGAGGGGTAAAGATGAAAATGAAAGCAGAAGAATGAGATGAACATGGTTGAATGCTTGAAGAAGAAGAAGAATGCGTGGAAAACAACGAGGATTCAACAAGGATAGTCACTGTCGTTATATGTGGAATGTGCTTCCTCGATATTAATGTTATGTCGAGTTTTATTATGTCTATAAGTGGAATGTTTATTCTCACTTCCACCAGCATTTATGTCATCATTTCTCTCTGTTTTCTTTTTTAATTTTTGAAATGTTCGTTGTACCTATTAGGGTTAGACGATGATAATTAACTTTTTTACAAGATCAATTTTAACATAGTATACTCTTCTAATAATCATATTTATATAAATCTTATTATCCTCCATTTATAAAATTATGTTTAGATTATAATTAACTAATACCACATTTGGTAAATTTTACAAGATATTAACATAGTATACTCTTCTAATCATATTTATATGAGTCATATTATCCTTCATTTATCAAATTATGTGTATGTGCAATTTTATTTTACCCTCCATTTAGTCATTTACTATGTTGTTGACTTTATTCTTATGTGGTGTTATCATATTAAATATGAGTAAAAAGTTGAAAAGTTGTTAAATTTTAATAAATCTAAAGAGGTTTCATGTTTTCGTTAGTCTGCTTAAAATTAGTCTCTCACTTGTTAAGTGAAGGGATACCTTGAACATTAATCATAAAAAAAATATGTTGAAATTAAACATGCAATTTTGTTAACAAAATTTAAAGGGCAATGACCCTATTTTGCCTTTCAAGTAACTACTCTGGACCTCTGGACCCCCTAAATCAATACTAGGTACAATTGCACTCTTGAAGTAATCAAATTGGTCCAATTTTACCCTCTGACGGATGTAATGTTGACACATATGGACGAAGCCTATTGGTGGGTCTGTCCAATCAGGGGAAAATTGGACCACTTTTATTACTTCAAGGGTGAAATTGTAACCGGTGTTAATTTAGAGTGTCCAGTGGTCTAGGATGGTTACTTGAAGGGCAAAATAGGATCATTACCCAAATTTAAACCATGCAATTTGATTATTTAGATCTTATAAAATTAACGGGTCTTGATAAAAAAAAATCTCTCAACTCACACTCCTAACATAATGTAGTACTTACTTCAATTAACAAAGGTTTAATCTAGAGGGGTTTCTAAGGTTTAATTTGAAATCAATAACGTAAAAACTCCCTGAAAAATGTTTTTGAAGCAATAATTCCTTAAACTCCCACTAATCAAGAATGAACCATCACATTTAGTCCAAGTCTCCTAATTGTCCAATCCTTTTAATTACTCTTTGAACATATCATACAATACACTCTTATACCAATTTCCCTACAAAACCAACCAAAATTTACTTTAATTTCTTGCATTACACAAACTTTTCATCCAGTTATTATGACATTAACCTAAGGTCTTATGTTTCTTAAAGGACGATGGGCTCAAGACACACTACATGGGTTGAATTTTTACCCCAAGTCATCAAAGTGTCGTTCAGAACACATAAATTTACAAATGAATAATATATTAGTAGTACATAATATTTCAATTTTATGACATTATAGTGTATTTATAATTGATATTTTTTCTAGTCCTAAATATAATACTTATTAATATAATTGGCTTAGTTAAAAATGTTTTTTGAGTTATTTAAACTATATTGTCAATGCACGTTGATCATCTACCTCTATCCTTACTATTGCTTGTTGATTATTAAGGGGCATCGATATATATCGATAATTTAGGAAAAGACGGTCAAAAATTGAAAAAATGTTTTCTGTTTAAGACTAAATGTATTTCTTTAAGTATGCTTTATATTTAAGACTTGAGAGAGTATTAAATTTTGCAATTCTTTACTATAATTTCTTTTTTTTTTCAAATCGTATATCATGGTTTGCCCTTTTTTGTTGTCACAATATGCAAAGCGTGGCTGACTATTCAAAAGGGATTAATTATTATTAAAGGCAATTCTACGAAAATATATAAAGACGAAGCGATAGAACATTGTTACAATATAGTAAAAGCATATAGTGTGTACACTAAAAATATATTATTGAGTTAGTTAGAGAGAGATCAAATAGGACAATTAGTATTTATCAAAAAAAAATAGGACACTTAGTACATTCTCTAGCCCCCAATCACTTGAGTTAACGTTCAATTTTCAAACTCATCAATTGAGATTTTTACTATACTTGCTAGATGTGAAATCCGTTTTTTTTTTTGGCAAAATTCACAATAAAACCATATATAGATATTTATGGAATTAAGGGCAAAGAGGTTAGAAGTAGCTTTCAATGTTTTTTTTTCACTTATTGAGCAAAAATATGTCTTATTCTCATTACCTCTATCGGAGAATTTCATAACTTTCTAATTATACCTTGCTATTTGATTTACACTCTACCTCGAAAGTAAAAATTTTACATAATAATAAATGAATAATAAATTATAAATTCACATAAAAATTATGAATAAAAAAATTGTATACCTGTATGTGTGTCTTGCCAATGGGATCATATGAGTAATTTTAGAAGGAACCTTACATTCAAGAGAAGAGAAAAAAGGGAACAACTATTACCGTAAAGCTACTAAACTGAGTCATATGAACTTTAATTTAGTCCAAAAAATACCGAGTCATATGAACCTATTTTAGTTTGGGTTCTAAAAATAAAGTAATTAATTTCAATTTAGCCAACAAGAAGCTATAATGACCATAGAAAAGTGAATGAACACATCAAGAACAAATGATATGGTGCTTATGTAGTAAAATCAATAATTAATTTAGTGTGACTCTTTGGGTGTGAGTGTGATGCTCACTAATAGAACACGACAAAAGCATTTAAGGATATATACACATATATTTAATTTTCTGTACTTTGAACTTATTGAAATCGATACACATAAGAAATTATTGGTAAGTAATAAGTGATGGATGTTAGTATCTCATGGTAGAACCCTCTACATATATATATTCCTTTGGTCCTATTTATAATTCACTTGTATCACGTTCCACACAGAATTTATAAAGAAAACCTTAAATCTCATTAAATTTCCCCTAAAATTCAACAAATTTTCTGTTCCACCCTTAATTAATATACATCACATTACATGAAAACAAAGTTAAGAACTCAACATACAATAAAGAAAGAATAAACTTGTATATTTAAATGGATGTGACTTATATAAGACCAAGAAAAACCTTCTCTCTCTGCATTATAAATACTCCCTCTAGTCCGTAATATAAGAGCTCAGTCGCCAAAACACGTAAGAAAACATGTAAAAGTTAGTTGAGTGTCTAGAGTTAATGCTTATTTTTCAACAATGCTCATAATATAATTAATATGATACTTTTAAGAGAGAGAAATACATAAACATTAATAAATATGAAAGAAAGATAGAGGTAAAGTAGGAAAAAATGCATTATATGAGAAGAAAATGTGAGATGAACTCTTATATTTTAGACAAAAGACATTCAAATTTTGGAATCTTATACTATGGATATGACTCATAGGAGGGAGTAGGATAAAAGGAAGTAGGCACTAATATTAATATCATTTATGATAGATGGATAAAGTTAAGGCCTCATCAGTTGGATTTGCAAAATACTTTTTGATGGTATTATTACTCCCTAAAATTTCAAATTAATATTTATAAATTATTTTTTCCTTCAATACCTATGTTTCAATATTCCAAATATATAGTTACACGCATCTGGAAAAGTACAGCCACACACATAAAACTAGTAAATTAAAAAGGCAATGACCCTATTTTACCCTTAAAGTAAGCACCCTGGACCACTGGGCACCCTAAACTAACACTGGGTACAATTTTACCTTTGAAGTAACCAAAGTGGTCCAATTTTACCCTATGGCGAATGTAATGTTGACACGTGGACGACATGGTACAATTTTAACTTCCACGTGTCAACATTCCATTGGCTAGAGGGTAAAATTGGACCACTTTGGTTACTTCAAGGGTAAAATTGTACCCGGTGTTAGTTTAGGGTGCCCAATGGTCCAGTGTGGTTACTTTAAGGGTAAAATAGGGTCATTGTCCAATTAAAAATTGCTTAATTGTATGGCTGTGGTTTGTGACTGTGACTTCAAGGGCTGTCTTATTGAAAGTTGATTATAAAATGGTTCCCCGATTAGGGTGTGTATGTGTTTCTTTTATGAAATGTAAAAGTTTAGAAAGGTTAAGATGTGCTTAGAGAAGTATTTATAGATTATCAAGTATTTATAGATTATCGATCTCAATAAGATTTTTTACTATGGTGATTTAGATCTGTACATACTTGACAAATCCTTAGATTTGTATGTTTTTATTGTGTTAACTTGATGTTATTAACATTTCAAAGATGCAATATTGGTTCATTTACGCCTAATTGAATATCTAGACCGTTAAGTAGAAATTAGTTTAGGAAGTGAATTAATTGGCCTAACTTATGAATTTAATTTGTTAATTAATTTTGAGAGCCAATTGATCTATTTCCTTCCCTTATTTCACTTTTAGGGTCGTTCAAGGACCAAATATGAAGGAGTTCGGATGGGAAAAAACAAGAAAAAATGGGGAAAATGCTGAAAAATGAAGCTGCTGGACGAATTTGGAATATTACAGAAAAGGACTTTGAATTTCCGAAATTTCAGTTTAGTCCCAGTAACATAATTACAGTTCAATCCTTGAATTTCAGATACTTCACTCGGGTCCTTCCTGCGAACTGATACATATCAGCTTCGTTTTTCACTGGTTTTTTTGACTATTTTGACCCAATTTGGACCCAAACTCAAACCCAAACATTAAGCCCAACTTACCATTGATATTAGATGTAAAAATTAGGTTAGAAACTCAAGTTTTGAGGATTTGGTGCTCCCCAAAACCCTAGCCCTCTCCATCTCTTCCCCCATCCCACTCTCATTTTTCTCACATTTTCCTTTCACCTTCCACCTTCCACCTTCCTTCCTCCTTCCATGCTTCAATAAAGTTCCTCCTTGCTCTTGAAGTTAATGAGAAGTGGCTTGAGCTTTGGTTCTACAAAGGGGAGTCTCAATTTCTTTCCTTTCTCTTTATATTTTTTATTGTCTAGGTTTAGTTTTACCATTTATGTTTTGAGATTGGACTGAATTTGGTTGTTATTGTGGGTATTTGTGATTTTGGTTTGTAATGAGGGATTTGGACTCATCAATATACATGGTCATGTATATGTTTTTTATGGTTTTTTTATATCTTTCTATTTATTCATGGTATTGATAAATAGTTTGATTGAATTGAACTATAAATGAACTTAATGCATTACAAATCACTAATCACACTATAGGGTAATTAATAATGCCTATTAAAATGGGTTTATGAGACTAGGCATTAGACTTACCAGTTGGTGAGGTTTGGTACTTTAGGAAACATAGAGAAACTTAAAGGTGCTAAAGAGCTTAACAATTTCTAGTTAGTTGGGGTTGCACTAATTAGGTAATTGGACTCATGGGTTCACGAGGTTTGGTAAATTAGGAAATTAGTGCATTAAACTCCCCAAAAATCCTTAGAAAGCTATGATGGCCATTGAAATTCATTTACAAGAGCACTTCACTTACACTTAATCCCTTTTACTAAAAAATACAAAAAAATAGTTTTGCACCCTTCATTCTCATATTTAAAAATCAACAAAAATATATTTTCTTTATCCAAATTTAATCTTGCATTGCATTTAATTTACTAGGATAGTTGAATTAAACAAGGCCTTGATAACGATACCCGAGGTAACTTTCGCTTACCTTGAGGTCCTAAAATTTCTTGAAAGACTAGGTCCAAGGCACACTACACCGACCGCTAAATCGGTGTCCTTCAATACTATTATGAAATTATGTGAGTTATAAATGTTATACTCTATATTTATTCCCACAATAAGTTACGAAAAGGTTAAGAAAAATAAGAAATGGTTCTATTCTTTATTTTGAAACAAATGAAATTCACCCATCCAAAGAGTTATAATGTATGGCTACATGGCCCAAAAAACTGATATGATTTTTGATTTTTTGTAACAAGTGATGATTTGGAGGAGGGCATATAAATGTGAAAGAAAAATGATGAAACGAGGAAGTCAGTCTCAAAATTATTGATAGACGTTTGATTCATTTATTCCAACGGGAATACTAATGGCACGTGCCGATGTTTTTCTTTATAGAAACTTCGTGTATTGAAGTTGATATGCAGTTTAAGATGGAATAATTAAAATGTAGATATTTATTCAATCCGTCACATTTCAACGTGATATGTGCATGATATTGACTCCCGGATTAATTTCAACTCAAGGCATAAAACATTTTTCCGGGCTAAATAGAAAATTAATAACTCAACAAAAATGGGAGGATATTGGCACTATAAAACAAGCTAACACATTGGTACACATCTATAATTGACATACAAATTTTAATTGTTAATATTCAAATTAGAATAGTTCCAAATGTATTAGTTTAATAGTATTATCAATCTGAAATATTTTGACCGCAAAAGCAAATATGCTATGAGTCTATTGGTTTCTCCGGTTAAAATTTTGGCCGCATACACATTTTCCCGTCATGTACGGTTAAAGTTTTTGCCGCAAAACCAAATTAAACATGCTATCAAGTCTCTATATATTTCCATCTTTTCATTTCCAGTGATGGAATGCATAAAGCCAAACAACTTTAAACTCATGACTAACATTATCAAATGACAATTAGTCAATAAGGACCAGCTTTAATTAGGTTTCAGTACGAGAGAGTTGGAGGGAAGGAGAAAAGAGGGGAAAATTTTGTGAGTTAAACTTTTAAAAATTGAAAAGGTAAAGTTATGATATTATAAAAATAGGGTTAAAGGTCATTTTGGCCACTGAACTATTTTCAAAGTATCAATTTGGCCTACAAACAATAAACGGTCTCATTTTGGCCACTGAACAAATAAAATGGTCCATTTTGACCATTAAGTCATTGGAAAATACCAAAATGCCCTTTCTTATTAAAAAAAAAAACTTATTCCACCTTCCTCCTAACTCCACCACCGTCTCCCCTCTCCTCCGGCATTACCTTCGCCCCTGCTCCATACTTTTTAGATTCTGTTCCATACTTGAGGCTAGGAATAGAATAGGAGGGCGTGTATTTAGTTATTTACTGACCGCTCATCTCTTTCTGTTCCTGTGGATCTTGGTGCTACCATTATCACTGGAGTTGAAGCTGATGTGGACACCGAGAGAAGATCAGACCCTCCATCTTTAATTTGTGCTCAGTTGGGTGTAACACCCCAAATTTTTAATGTCCAATATAAGTAGGTAAATAAGAATAAGGAATTTAGTATAAGATAAAAACTCTTATAAAAGAAATTATGGGGAATGGGTAGAAATAAATTAATCTGGTTGAGTGAAGTTAGGAAAATAAATAGGACTTTGCAAAAGGTTAAATGAACATTCTATATATTTATTTAGGGGTAGAAAATGTTATGTAATTAAAAGAAAAAGGGAGAGTAGAAGACAAAAATACCCCTCTTCTATTTTAAATAAAACCCACACATACATACACACATACCTCACTTAAACTCATCTTATTTCACTTCTCCATCTCTCTCTCGGTTCCTTTTTTTTTCTGCCCCTTCTCAGCATCATTTCCAAGCAAAACCTCCTTAGATCAAGGTCCAATCTTACATGCAAGAATTGATTTAGCTTCAGGTGCGAATTTCCTTACTTCCCTATATAATTTTTCTGTGATTTGGTGAGGATTTGGGGGAGATGAACAGTGGAGAATAGGGATTTAAATTGGTGGTTTTGTTAGTAAACTAATGATTTCTTTGGGTTTCAATTTGTAGTGTGAGTTTCCTTAATTTGTAAAGATTGAAAATTTTCATTTTCTCTTCATTTTCAGTGACCGAATGAATATTTTTGGTTTGGGGAGTTGAGGTGAACGAAAATTTAAGAATTAATAGGACTATTTGAGTTAGTTTTTGTACATGCATGTTGTAATCAATTGATATGTCAACCATATATAGAGGATTTATTCGATTTTGGGGTTGTTTGGGTAAATAAGTATTGTGGCTTCTTTGATTTGATTTCTTATTACTTTCTTTGATATGGAATGAAGTTAAATTGTCATGCATGTGTGATTTTATCTTTGGTGCATTTGAAATGGTGTATGGGTTATAGTTTTGACGATGGGAAATTTTATAACTAAGGTGTATATATCATGTAGGCCAAGTGTTTGTTAAAATGCTTAGTAGAGATAAAATGGATGGGAAATGTATGAATGCATGTTTACATTTTTCTATTTATTTCTAAATGCTATGGCTGATTGGACTTGAGAAAAAATGGAATAGGTGCAATTTATACATAAGTTTAATGGTTTTTACATTTGGTTTATGTTGTGATATATATTTGATGTTGCCATGTTGAATTGGGGATTCTTGTTTCTATTTCTAGCACTGCTGAACTTAAATTGGAAATTTCTGTTTTCCTTGATCAAAAATATGATATGTTTGAAAGCATTAAGTTAATTTCATAAGGAATTGGAGTTCTTTCATGTATATCATTATTTGGGCTGTTAAGTCTTCTTGAATTGATGGTTTTGTAGGAATGTTTAAATGATGTTATGGCTGAAATTAATTGTTACATTGTAGCTAAGATTTTTCTACATTACTTCACTATCAAAGCTGGATTTATTTAAGTGTTTGTATCAAAATGTTGTTAGGACTTATATTGCTGATTTTAAATTCTTCTTTATTGTCTTGTGCTATTTCTGGTCAGATTTGGCACATGATTAAAATAACTAAATGAATTGATCAAGTTTCTTTAGGCACATGTATGTAAGATTTGGTTACAAGTTAAATTTTTGGTTGATTTTTGATTTCTTAAATGGGCTGGACAGAAATGAATTGAAGAAATGTTACAAATCTAATTTTAAAGGCCCAGCTTTTGAATCTAAGGTCTCACTATATTTTTGGTGATTTGTATGAGTGATTAATAGTATTATGATTGTGATTATGGTATGCAAGTTGTATATTAGAATTTAAATAATTTATGTCTTCTTTTCTTCATAGATCAAAATTATAACTTAAGGGGATGTTCATCTATTGTTTTGTATTATTATTTAATCATGTGAATACTTGTGATTGATACTAGGCTAGTGAAACAATAGAATTCTTATTTAACATTATAATTATGAAGAGTCATAGGGTAGTATTATTAGGACTAAGAGGGAAGCAATAGGTTACCACATAATGTAATTACTCAATCTCACTCTTACATGATGTACTCATAGGAGGATCCAGTGGCGCTCGTACTGGGAAGCAAAGTCTTGAGCAAGAGAGGAGGGATAAGTAGTGATCGAAGTACAGGTAGCAGTTTACTTCATATTATAAATAAAAGTTGTTATATCCGCATGTATATTGTAGTATTTATTTTTTTAAAACATGATAATGTTTATCCAAGAGGAGGAAGGATATTTATCTCAGATAGATAAATAAGAAAGTAGAGTACTCTAGGCATTAGGAGGGTCGCACCCCCTATGCCAAATTTTTACAGAAACCCTGCAGGTAAAGAATACCTCCATTAATTAACGAACATATCGTTAAAAATGGTTGATATAGTGAGGCAGGTTCCAATAAGAGATTGGAAAGAGGCAGGTTCCAATAAGAGATTGGAAAGAGGAAGATATTATCATGATTATACTTTTATATTAAAAATTATTACTGCCTGTATAGAAGTAAACTGCAATGTACTCTTTGGTTTCAGGTAGTTGGACGAACATATTTTGGAAAGGTATTGGTGGAGAAATGACGGGAACGCTTGTCTGACTGTTATGCTTGAAGTTGTATTTTGGAAGCTTATATTTTTGAAAGTTTCCCTAATTTTTGAGTAGGGTAGAATTAGGGTAACTTAGTAGTATATTTTGAAGATACATTGATAGTATTTTGTAATAGGTAAAGAAACATCATATCTTTACCTTAAGTAGTAAACATAGCTATTTTCTTTTGTTATCCTATTAAACCTATGTTATAACTCAACCTAGTCTTAGATATATTATGAAGCTATTATAGTGATAGGTAACCTTAGCAAATGGTATATGTTTCCTTTTAATTGCTTTATAACCACTTGTTATATATCCATTTAACATATTTAAAGTTCCTTTTTGATAAATGCTTGGTTAAATACCATTTTTGAAGAAAAGTTTTAATCCATTCAGATTTTTGAGCACATGTTTTCTGAAAAGGGTTACTCAAGTGGTTATATTTCAATTAAATATTTTAATATAGTGTTAGAAAGTCTAGGTGTTTACATTGGGCCTTGAATTGACTGTGCTATAAAGTGACTGTCCTCTTTATGATATAATAACAGGACACAAGGTTCCTGGTGACCTGGATGAAGCAGTGGAAGCTGAATATAATAGTCTTCTGGATGACATGAAAGAGATGAGCGGTCAGTAAATACTCTCCTCCGACATTCAATGTTTCATCTTCATCCTCACTTTTTAGGTTTAATCTTAGAATTCTTCAACTCTTCTTCGGCGTGTCTGAGAGGAAATATTAAGTTGTTTGATAGAGTTGATGAGGCAGGTGGGGGGGGGGGGGGCGGAGGTGATGTCGGTGGAGAGGGGAGACGGTGGTGAAGTTTAGGAGGAAGGTGGAATAAGTTTTTTTTTTTAAGAAAGGGCTTTTTAGTAGTATTTTCCAATGGTCTAGTGGCTAAAATGGACCATTTTATTTGTTCAGTGGCTAAAATGAGACCATTTATTGTTTATAGGCCAAATTGATACTTTGAAAATAGTTCAGTGGCTAAAATGACCTTTAACCCATAAAAATATAATAAAGAACTTTGAACAAAAGTTTTCTAATTTTTGTGAATATACGTCAAAAAATAAATTTCATCTGCGCGTCTTTCGCTCCTCTACCATCAAACCAAATAGGCCCTAATAATAAACACAATCCTAAGTGAATATGTGGAAGCTCTACAATTAATTCTCAATAAACATTGAAAATAGATGAAGATTGAGGTCAATCAAATTAAAGGCGTAATACAATGCCCATGGCAAGTGGAAATAATCCAACAGAAAGTAGAGATGCCAATAATAATATCATGGAAGAGATAAATTTTTGTGTGCACTTATCAGTTTACCATACCATCTATGTACTGACAAGTGAAATTGGGACTGCTCAAGAAATTTTGTCCTATGAGCGAGGATACATGTCACTCTTCCTTTATTTTTTTGCCAATCCATGTCACTCTTTCTTATATAATGCTTCACTTGTTTAATTGTATTTTCCTCTCCTTAATTGTCTTATATACATAATTCGTTCAGAGCTTCACTTGTTTGAGCAATATAGTTTAATGGTGAAAGATTTGGAAAAGGGATTTGAAAATGACAATAATGTTTTTAGGTTGCTGGTGGTGGTATTTGTGGTTTAAAACATCTCGTCATCTTTAAACTCACAAATTCCACCACCAAACAACCAACAAATCATGATGGTAATCAACCCATCTTGGCCAAGCCAACTCAACTTGGAACCTGCGGACTTGACATTACACTAGGCTGGGTTGGAAACCAACTCAGGGGAAAGTGACCCAAGAATTAACCCAGACAATATGTCATCGCCCGGAAGAAACTCGGGAAACTCGTTGAGCTAGCCTGTTCCAACCCAATAATTAATATATTTTATTATTTTTCATTAATTTTCTTTTTTATTGTCTTTCTTTTATCAAGGTAAGTCACGGGTTAATTATGTACTAACTCTTTGGCCCTTTGACTTTTTGCCTCAATCGGGATGTGGTTGCCCGTCCGTGTTTAATTACCTTGCTACAAACATGAATGTCATCTTCAAAATAATGCCCCAAATCATTTTCCATTGAACATTCCTGTTCAACAAGTGGAGAGATGAACAAACTGGGATAATTCGCAATTCCAATAACACTCAAATAAAGTATATTGGGGGGGGGGGGGGGTAAAGGGGAATATACATGAGATAGAAGAGTGACCATACATAACATTTTCAAAATAAAAATTTATTACACACACAATATTAATACATATTTACATAATAATTTGATTAGATTAATAAGATGTTAAATAAGTTAATTAGTATTATATGATATTATCAAAACACCCTAATCACATATATTTATTCTGATATTTCCTTGTTTGTTTATTATTATGCGACATTTTAATTTCAAAATAAACATTATATATATGTAGAGCAGATCGATGATAGAATAGGAGAAGAAAAAGAACTAGAGACCTAACATCTTGTAAAACTATACTCCATCGAGTATTAAATATATATATATAGGACCTATTTAATTCATTTGATTAAATTAAGAATGTTGGTTATGCTAATTAGAATGTTGTATTTTTTTCTAAAACACTTCAATAATCAATATCTCTTACTCAATCCCTTATCTCTTACTTGATTATTGCTAGAGGAACACTAATTAAGATAATTTAAGAAAAAATTGACTAAAATTAGAATTGTATCTTAATTATATTTAGGACCAAGACTTAGGGTCACATATATGATGGATAAAATTTCTTGAATTATCACAATATTATTGACCATTGCATGGATGGGTTAAAATACTTAGTGCCAACAAATAGAGCTACTGTATGTTTTTTGAACGCCAGTTTCATTAATAAAGCTAAAAAAAGTCATCTTTTATTTTCGGCCTCAAATAAACCGGGATTCTAATAGTAATTTTTATTCATGGACACTATAATATACTATTATATCATTTTTTGGATTGAAAAACTTCTATTATATCTAAAACAAGCTAAGTGAGAATAAATTCATGGTTATAGTTATTTGCAAGTATTAATTGAAAGCAATAATTCAAAATCCTAAAAAAGCATATAATAAACACAGCCCATACTTTCACAAAATCGAGAAAAAAGAGTTAAAATCTAAATGTGATCAAAGGATGACAAAAACACACCACCGATAAGGTTAAAAGATGAATACTTGCTTTATTGTTGGCATGTGAATATTGATGTCTCTTATTCAACTTAACTATCTATAATGACCCAATAGCATCAAAACAAATAAATAATGACCCAATCCATATTTCAATTAAATAAATGTGAAGCGCAAAATAATAAATGTGGCCTGATAAATAAATTTGAAAATTTACTAATGTTGATCTACATGTAATAACAATCTTTTGGACAATACCAAGTTCAATTCTCTAAACATTATCACACAAAGATATCAATAACTAAATATAAAATATTAAATATAAAGAGAGTATTTTACGAGCAATGACATTTAAATAATGTTATCTCTTGTTCCAGCTTCATGGATATCTTTCTAATTTCTCATTTTACGTGATTGATCTTTTGATATCAAAAGAAAAATATAGTAATCTTTCAAACTTCATCCAATATATAATAAAAAACACATAAATATTTCTGGTAGATGTAATTATGTAAATATTGATCATTAATACAACTTAATCAAATAGTCAAACTTATTTTTTCTTCAATCCAGAAATATTTCTCAGAATTACAAGACATGTTCTTCAAGCTAAGACACATATATGTATATATAATATACTTCATTTACCTTATTGATTGCTTCGATATTTCACTACATATATAGAATAGAAATAAGTTATTTATGAGGAGGCCGTGGGCCAGAAGGAGGAATTGGAGAGCCTTTTGGGAAGAAATTGAAATCAAAGGCCCGATGATGATGATTTGCAAAACCCTCCATTTTCCACTCATTCAGCCTTCCCTCAACACCATTCTTTGTAGCGCTTTTGATTAGCCTAATGGATGAAGCAAACGGAACAATCATAAGCACCACAATCAAAGACATTAACAAGAGCTTTGAGGAATGAGAAATAAATGCCATTGTCTCTCGCAATGAAAGTAAGTTAAGTACGAATTTTGATTTATTTTATCTCTAGCTAAGAAGGACGTAGAATATATATAAGTTTCAAAATTATCCCTTTTTTGGTGTGCCACCGATATCCTGTACCTGCCCTTTTTAGGTTAAGGATTTCGTAAGGACAAACTAATACAGATCAAGTTGAGTGGGACTAGGCCTATTATTTAATGTAGTCGTATTTTTAGGTTTATTTAAACCCGAGACGCCTCTGATTCAGTAGGAAATCGGAATAAAATTCCCTTAACAGTAAATGATACAAGTACATGTTTTGGCGATTAAATATCAACAAAAAATTTTCTAAATTATTTTGATTTATAAATCTATACTCATAACATTATCATATCAATACTACTTTTTGAATCCACACATTTTTAATATGAGCTAAGATTGATTATTTTAAATAAGACGAAACTTTTACAGGACAATTGCACTCAGGTCCTAAGGAATTGTTACCACTTATCACTTGTTAATGAAAACTATTACAGTTGTTAATAGTAATCATTAACAACTCTTTGCAATCTATTTGAAATTAAGTCTCTTATTTGAAATCTAGGTGCAATTGTCTGAACTTTTATTTGCATTACCGCTTCGATATGCTAATGAAGAGAAAAATAATTGGAAAATGCAGGGTAATTAAAAGTAAGGTCAATGAGTCACTATTGCTTCTCAATTACCACGTAATGATAATTATAACATTATATATATATATATATATATATATATATATATATATATAACATTATATATATATATATATATATATATATATATATATATATATTTTGTTATACTTTATTCTTGAAACACAAAAATTATAAATATGTTATATATTTTTAAGAACATTTTTTGTTATATGTTAGGAACTTTAATTTGAGCACAACCTCGTTATAAACAAAATTGTTACGAAACGGAGTTTGCTAATTGTCAGTATCCAGTGGAGGTGGGTATTCATGGTTAAGATTTAAGAATCAAACCCTAAATCTAATTAAAGAAGATTCAAAGTTTACAACTCACACAATGTAGATTTATGATTTATCTGTCGAACCACGCACTATTTATAATTCACATAATGCAAATTTACTAGCACGAAAAAGATTAGTTACCATTATTTATTACTCAAGAACAAAAATTTACAACGGGATTCATGCGTATTAAGTATCAGTGGTCATAAAAATAAAAAATTGTGATGATTCTCATGCATAATTCTCTCTCGAAAGTATGAATGGAAATACTCCCTCGGGTCCCTAATGTAAAAGCTAGCCGTCAAAAAAACGCTTCTTAAGAAAACATGTGAATGTTAGTTGAGTGTCTGGAGTTAATGCTTCTTTTCCAAAATTGCTCATATTTATTATTATGACACTTTTAAGAGAGAGAAATACATAAGCATTAATAAATATGAAAGAGAGTTAGGGGTAAAGTAGGAAAAAATGCATTAAATGAGGAGAGAATATGGGGTGAGCTCTTACATTAGGGACCAAAACCATTTAAATTTTGGGCTCTTACATTAGGGACCGGAGGGAGTAATAAATAATTATTTAATCAATTAACCGGCATGTCGAAAATTGAACTAGAGCATCGGATCGGAACAAATTTTGTAATGACCTTAAACCTCATCCAAGCCAAAATAATACATATGATGAAACTCTTTGATTTATTTTCATAAAAGTTAAAGAAACAAATTAAATTATAACATATATCACATGTAATTAAAATATAAGTTAGTTTATAAGTTGAAAAAATAGTTTTGATTAAAAAAAATTATAATTGTGCACATTTTAATGTAATTAATTTTGCTTCTTTAATTTCCACAAAAAGTTAAATAGCTCTTATAATTAAGATAAGAGGGAGTAATTAATTACATACTCCCAGAAAATATTCCTTTCAAGTTTTGAACTTAAAACGATATATTCGAGGAGTGCACGGAATCAATTGTTGCTAATTTTAGTTCTGTGAAGGAAATAATTTTTCTGTTATGAGCATATTGATGCAAATTTCTCGCATCTTTAAATGAAAGTTTATGCAGATATAATCACACATGGGGGTGTTCAACGGGCGGGTTCGAGCCGCCCGTGGTTATGCCCATACCCGTGCCCGTGTAACATAAACAGACGGGCTAAATATTGATAAATGGGCGGTCCATAAACAGGCGGGCTATAAATGGGCGCAGAATAAATGGGCGGGCAACAAAGTTAAATGGGCGGCCCATGTAAGATAAACTCGGAAAAAATTTAAGAAAGATCCAACAAAAATCCTCACAAATTAAAGAGTAGAGCATGCTTCACCTTTTAATAGACTTTGAATTTAATTTTTTTCTAACTAAGAAATACCAATAAAATAAAATTAGTTACGAGGAGGGAGTAATGTAAAATAAGACTAATACATCAAAAAATATTTTAAAAAATAATAAATGGGCATTTAAACGGGTATGGGCATGCCCATAGGTATGCACATACTCGTACCCGTGTAAGATAAACAGGTATGGGCATGCCCATACCAGTGTAAAAATGTGACGGGCCCTAAATGGGAGGGCCTAAACGAGGAAAATGCGGGCGGGTACGGGCGGGCTCAACGGGTATGGGCATACTTGAACACCCCTAATCACACATATCACACAAAGTCTAAAAAGCTTTTTTGTAAGAAAAAAATTAAGTAATTGATCAATTACAAGTTATTAAACTCCGATTACGAAACAAAAAAACTGATATTCTAAAAGGCGGTTATTTGAATAATCTTGAAATTTTAAAGAGGGCTGTTTATGAAATTTTGTAGATAAAAAGAAAGTTGTTTTACATAGAGAACGCACGTCACTATTTGTCATCCGCTCAACTCATGTGTTGATGTGAGATTTAGATATGAATGAGAGTGATCGAAAATGAAATGGTGAAATTGAGAATACGTGTGGCTCACGTGCCCCCATTCCTCTCCAATGATGCTTCATCAATCATCATGTGTCACGCTTCAATACAAAGCAACAAGACATAGCATCCCATGTATTAGAAAATCAAAAGATGAACCAATGGGTAGTTGGTTGAGCTGTTAAGTGGGCTACAACCCCCGTAAGGATGAGAACGCGTGTTCGAATCCCGGGAAGCGCTCTCATTGGGAGAGGGGACAACCTTGTCTATGTGGGCAACACTCCTACCCCTCGAGTCCGGATTAAACCGGGCGGTGATTAAGCAAGAAAATCAAAAGATGAACACATAAAATTAAAGCTGCTTGTAGTCTCAAGATCTTGATTAAGTAGATTACCTATTAAAAATTTTCTTGTTGTTCTCCTATTTTTCTATTACTAATAAATTATTTCGTCCTTTAACTTTTTTTAAGGGTTAGAGTGCAAATTTAATATCCATTGAGTGAATCACATCAAATATAAATAATATTTTTTTGTTGCAAACATAGTATATTGATCAAATATAAATAGTGTAAACATATAAGTTTGTTAACAAACTTTCATAACAGTAAAAAAAAAATTATGAATTGGGGCCCAAAAACATGATATATATGTGTGTGTAATGTCATTTGTATAATTGTTGGATACTAAATCTGCACATTTATAAATTTATCGGCTACTAAATTTGTACCTTTATGCAACTGTTGGATACTCAATCTACAACTTTATGCAATTATTGAATATTAAATATGGAAATTTACCTTGTATAACATAACAACTGTGAGCTACACTATGCAATTTTTAACGCTTTTAACTAGGGGTGCACGCGATGGATGGGATCGAGACACTGTGTCAAAAAGTCTCGAGACGGGGTCTCAGCCTCCATCCTGTGTTCCATCAGGTCCTAAACATTATCACGCCCTAATTGCGATCGGGATGCGATTGGCACAAGAAATTTTTTATTTGAGAGAGACTAAGGGGAGGGAAATAACAAGCTAAGATAAAGAAATAGGGAAGTAGAATTTCCAGTTTTGTGAGAAGTTCATAATTTGAGAGAGAATATATCAGTGGGTACATATTTGAATAACACAAATATAGTATAAAGTAGAAGCTGGAGACTTGAAGTTAAGTATATGTTTAGAATCATAAAAGCTGATGAAATCCTTCAGCAAAACCTTTAATTCCACTTAAGGTTGCATGTTTGAAGAGGAATAATATGAAGAAAAAGCAACATAAAAATAGGGATTAAATAGAGAACATGCAAACAAGGGAAAATAGAAGTTGTTGGAGAAAGATATTAGAGAATCCTCACTTAACAGTGACATTAGACGAATCCTTCAAAAATCAAGCTCATTCGAGAACGCCAAGCCTTTTACGGTCGATGGCAACCATAAAGGCAAGAAGTATGTGAATAAACAGAAGAGGGAGGTGATCGGGACAAATCGGAATGGAAAAATTTATACACTCTTGCTTTAAACCAATGTTGTAAAAGCCGGACCGGAAGGCGAGCCGGAAAAGGCTTCGGGTCATGGTTCAACACAGTCAAACCGCTAAAACCGATGGTTGGACGGGATAACCGTTGAGACAAAATGTGCAGCGGTCGACGGTTGGACCGGTTCAACCGTCCGGTTCGATCCGATTCTTACAACACTGCTTTAAACATTTAGTTAACAAACTTCCTATATTTACACCATTTTATTTAATGAATAGCACATTTGCACCAAAAAATTGTTATTTGTATTTGACGCAATTAACACAATTGTTAGATGCTAAATCAATATCTTTACCCCTTTTTTGTAAACATCATTCCTCATGTCTTAATAAAAAATTGGATGATTTTATCCTGTTGTAATTTAAGCTAGGACACCTTGAATTGAAGGCTCGAAAGTAAACTATATTTTTTTGGACGGAATGAAAGTATACTAAAGGAACTAATAAATATTGTTAACCTCGTCTTCTCTTCATGAGATATTTTCATTGATTTTACAAGGTCTTATTTTAGTAGTCCCATAAACAAATTAGAGTGAAAAATTCTCATTCATTTGTAAATATATAAGTGGACAAACTATTTTCAGTGATATGGACTAATGGTAATATGTGTGGATTAATTTCCACACAAAAAAAACACTTAAGAGTGAATAAACCAATTCAATAAATATATATAATCAGTGGCAGATGGGTGAGCCCCAATCGATCCAGAAATAGAAACCTATGAGCCTTAAGAATCTTTTGATTCTTGGCTTTGATAATATTATCATGTTTGTTCGTTGTGTAATAGGCTTCAGAATTCAGATCAAGATCATGAACCCAATTCGAGGAGTTCGCGCATTTGTGTGTTCGCGCACCTGAGCATTCCAACAAACCTAAAAATTACGGGATTGGACAATAAAGAGAAAAAAACTCCAAGTTGTATTTTGCAACTCAATCATTCTATTTTAGTAAGAAAATCCCTAATTTGACCTTGAACACTGCTAATTATTTGACTATGAAATTTATTATTCAATGGGTCCTCTAAAGAAATACTCCTTTTCTTAATTAGTAAATTTAATCGACACTCTAGATTTTGTATGAGAAAAGGATAGAGATGATGGAAGAGATTAATGATAACGACTGAAACATGTTGCTAAAGCCAACTTGATGAAATTGACAAGAAGCCTTGCTTCTTAACTAGTGAAATTTGTATCTTATCTGTACAATCAAACCAACCTGTCTTTGTCTTAACGCTGAAAAAATAACAACCCGGCTTTTATTTTCACATTGAATTCTCATCAAACTGATACAAGATTTTTATTATGATAGACGCACAGATTCATCGTGAAAACGACCAAGAGGGCTAGGCCTTACTTGAATGGGCCTATATCATACCATAATATCTTAATGACAAAAACTCAATTTTGTTTGCATCGTATTGGACCTATTTGAGTTTGCTCAAGTCCAGCATCCTGATGATATTTTAAGGGAAAATTAACATTTTGTATTTTAGTTTTGATTCTATTACAATTTGATTCTAAAACTTTAACTTGATGTAACTCAATCCTTTCAGTTTAGAATCGATTAAAACTATAAACCTAAATTTTGATTTAGTACAACTTAATTCCCTAACTAAATCGTTTGAATGTGAGTCCTTATAATTTAGAAAATAAAGTAATAGAGACTAACATTATTTTTCTAAACTTAGATAATAATGCATTAAATGGTTAAGCTAAAGTAAATGATTTGATTTGCAGTGATCCAAAGTTCAAGGTAGTTTCAACAAGTAAAAAATAAATGATTAATTTGTAGTAACGACTTCAAATTTAAAGAGAGGATATATGAAAACAAATGACGAATTTGTTTTATTTGGACATAAATCAAAATTAATCAAATGAGAGGTAGTTTCACCAAAATGCTACTCCATATTTGAAAAAAATAAATGAGAGGTAGTTTCAACAAGTAAAAAATAAATGATTAATTTGTAGTAACGACTTCAAATTTAAAGAGAGGATATATGAAAACAAATGACGAATTTGTTTTATTTGGATATAAATCAAAATTGTGAACTTTGGATTGTCACACAATATAAAGTAATGTTTACCAAAATGCTACTCCATATTTGAAAAAACTGTTCAAAGTTGTTGAAAGCAATAAATTATGTCTGGAATATATTTTTTCCAACTTTGCCCCTATTTGTGGAGAGGATAAGTAGGATGGTGAATGGATGATAAAAAATGAGAGTGTGTGTATGGCAATATGCATAAGAGAGAGTGTGTTGTTAACAAAGGATAAAATTGGAAAAATTATTAAATGATCATACATAAGACAACATTAGCTTATATTATAGGACAACCCTCTCAAAAAGACATTAATTTATATTGTGTCACGGATGTATAAAAAAACAGTAAACAAGTTATTTACCAATTAAATACAAAATTTTACTAGGAGATCTCAAAGTTATGAAGTTCTTATTTACTTCCAATATTCTTTTAAAAAAAAGTCATCAGTGAACTAGTTGGATCAGTCGAGTAATTTGGTAGACCAAGTCCAACCCAGTCTTTGTGAGAACAAACAATATCGGGCCAATCCTCTGGCTAAAAGATCTAGCTGCTCGATCATTTTTCAAATTGAACTTCCAATATATGCTTAGCCTAGTCCGATCTATATATAACTCCATGAAATAGGTTCCACAAGATAGTAATAAGAAAAACCTTTTATCTCTATTATTATAACTTATAACACACCAATAGTTAAATATATCTCGCCAATCATATGCTTATCTCAATAGAATGTTAGATCATAAGATGTGGTTCAGCCAAATACAAATAAAGCTTATAACTAAGGGTGTGTTTGGTTTGACTTGTGGAAAAGTGACTTATTTTTAAGCTGACTTATTTTTAAGCCAGTTAGAAAATAAGTTCTATGTTGATTTTTGTTTATGTTTGGATGAACTTTGAAAAAATTGGTTTATTTTTACATTTGACTTATAAACATGTTTGAATGACTTTTTGTTTAAAATGTGTTTATTTTTAAGTTGACTTATTTTTAAGTCATGTAGAAAAATATGCTGGTTTTTTTCATGAAATAAGCTACCCAAAGTGGCTCATGAATAAACTGACTTATTTAAAATAAGCTGGGTGAAAAATAAGTTAGCTAAACATAGAAAAAAGTCACACACACAAAATAAGTTGACTTATTCAAAATAAGCTTAACTTATTTTTCAAAAAAAATTCAACCCAAACACACTAAATCATGACCTTTCTCATTGCTCATGATGAGAGGGTAACATGAACCACAGATGGATCTCAATCCTGATTCAGGAGGATGAAATCCTATGGACATGACACTAATGGGGCTAACCACAGAGATCCTCATGATAACATATCAATCAATAAGACAATAACAATACTTAAAACAATGCAAGACACAGTAGTTGACATGAAAGATAAAACACTGGCTTCTATGTAATTGGAATAGAGATTAGTACAAAAGTGTGGTTCCTCCAGTAACAACCAAAGAGAACAAAGCTAAATAATAGAGAGGCCTCATACTATTATTATGGCTGCTTGCTGTCAAAGAACCTTTAAAAGAACTGTACCTACTGTTTTAGGCCCTGCATGTATAGCCTGCATCTCTATCCTCTCCCCCTCTATACCCTCACATTTCACTTTCTCTCTCTATATTAAAAGCCATTGATTAATGCCTTGGAATTCTCACTCACAAAAACTCTCACCAATGGTTTCTTCCCTAGCTTTCTGTTTTCTTACAATTTGTTTAACTTTTTTTGAACCGTCCACAAAACCAGTCTCTATATTATCACGCCAATACCCCAACAAGGAAAAAAACAAACCTGACTGTGTTTATTTGCATGGCACCAACGATCTTGTTACAGAGCAGCCAAAAGGCTAAGCTATTGTTTCTTTACACCATAGTGCATATTACTCACAATTAAAATACGGATTAAAGCATTATTAATCCTTATAGTTATACCAACTTTTAGTTTTGTTCTATATAGTTTTAAATTTATTACGGAATATACAATATAATCATACAAAATGTTGGACTGAATTTACTGGTTTTTGTGAGACTAAGCCATCATCTCATTTCAGGTTTGCAATAAATGTTTCATTTACAATATTGTTTTATTTTTTAAGATAAACACTTTAAGGATCGGATCTGAATCATTGTATTCAACTTTGTCATGACGTAACATTGTACAGCTTCAAAAATCCGGAGTATATCATGCTGTCCTTAGTACTATGTAATGACAACCATCAAATGTTCAGAAGCCACATTCATTTCGCACCTCCCATATCACTTATTTCTGTTTACCTATTCCATTATTGGCGTTTTGTATCATGACTTTTCAAAAAATATACTACAAAATCTCATTTTATACGAATGCATCTTTTGTGTGTTACCTTGGTAAACTGGCAATTGCTTTCAAACTTGTATAGAATGGACTAAATGAGTTAATGAGGTTATTACTAAATAAGCTAATGTTTGGTTTCTGTTGCCAAAAGACTCGTCCACCTTTGGTTAGAAAGTGCAAATAAAATATAAATGGGAAGATATTAATTATTAAAGGTTAGTTACCAAGTAGAAGAACTGTTCTATGGGCTTTGGTTAAAGAGCTACTTACAGAATCCATGAATAGACCCATCATACATCACTAATATAAAAACTGTACGATCTATAGCTTTAAAATCCCAATAAAGCAATGAAATTAATGGAAGCCTGGTTCCTTCCTTTCATATAGCCTCCAAATCCCTTCTCTTTCTCAGTCACTCTCTTATATTAAAGTGTTTAAGTACAATTTTTCTCTGTCATTTTTTTATTTTTTTAAACTGATATTTTGTTTATTATTTGTAGGGTTCAAGTGGTTGGAAATTTTCGTGCAGGAAATGTAGCTATCGAATGTTTTTACTTTTCATTGAACTAACGGGCAGGAATTGTAGCTGTCCAAAACTTTTGTTCACCTAATTTCATTTCCATGATGTTAAATGTTAAAACGAAGCATTATTTCCATTGAATGCTAATGAGCAA
This sequence comes from Mimosa pudica, assembly GCA_029929735.1. Classification (NCBI taxonomy): domain Eukaryota; kingdom Viridiplantae; phylum Streptophyta; class Magnoliopsida; order Fabales; family Fabaceae; genus Mimosa; species Mimosa pudica. The sequence goes on from JAKELP010000035.1 coordinate 7,544,152, forward strand.
GAATTGATAAGCATGAATAATAGTGAGTATCCGAAAGCTTTTATTGAATTATTAATATTACTCTCACTATGTTAACAAAGAAGCATTATTACATTTAGTTGTTACCAATATTTGTAAAGGTCAATGTTAGTTTTTTTTAATCATTTTATATTAGTTAAATGATAATTTCATAATTAATTCAACAAAAATTCAGATATCCAATTATTAATTGTCTAAACAGAAACTTTCAAAATAAAATTGGATTTTATCCGTTATTTCAACACATAAATAACTACTAATAATAGAACATTAAATTCAACAGTAGAAAAAGTAGGATGACTATTACTAGATATGAAAAGTTGACCATCTTATGTATTCACACCAAGTAAAAAATAACAAGTTACATTTTCTTTCAGCAGGATCCAACAGGAACTAAAAACAGTTCAGTGTTTTCTTCTTTTTCATATTTGGTTCAAACAATTTGGCCTAGTTGTTGGTCCTGGCATGGCTTTACTCCAAAAGGAACATGACTTGGTGACATTACTCCAACTAGGTAGCAAAGTTTAGGATTGTTCCATGCCCCAAAACGCCTTCCCATTTTTCCATAAAACTCTCTAGAGAATTTAAGCTCCCCTGTCAGATTATTACCATTCAGGTATAGTGCATTGAGACAAGGAAGTGTTGCTAGCTCTGGAGAGATATTTCCTATGAGGTTGTTGTTACTGAGGCCTAAATGCCTCAATCTCTTCATTTTTGATACTGAATCAGGAATTTCCCCTATTAATCCCACATTTGAGAGCTCTAGAACTTCTAAGTTCTTAAGTTTTTCCCAACTAAGGATCCTCATGGTTCCACCAATTGGATTATTTGACAAGACTAGTTCTTCTAATGAGTCCATCTCTTGGAAAGATTGAGACAAGCCACCTGAGAATTTGTTGTTCGTGAGGTCCATGAGGGTCAAATTCTTGAGATGATGACCACCAATCTGGTTTATCAGATTGCCTTCTAAATAATTGTTGCTCACATCAAGCTTCAACAATGAAGTTAAGCTTCCAAATGAAACAGGCAAAGGCCCAGATAATGAGTTTCCACTAAGATCAAGGATTAACAACTCATTATAGCTATAAAAAAATCTGGAATGTTCCCAGATAGTGAATTTCCTGAAAGCACTAGTCTTTTCAACTTGATGAGGTTGCCTATTTGTGGTGGTATTTCACCTGCTAGGCCAATATTTTCTTGCAGTATTAGTGATTGAAGGTTCTTGAGGGCACCAAGGGAGGAAGGAATGTTTCCAACAAGACCAGGGTTTGATTTGAACTCTAGTAATTCTAAGCTGCAACTCAGTTTCTCCCAGTTTCCTTTCGGGATGGAAAATGGTGATTGAAAACAATTGAAGAAGGACAAGGCTTTCAGGTTACTGAGCTCAAATAAGTGTGGCCCGAATTCTAAGTTTGGGGCACAAGCAAGAGAATTGTCATGTACAGGTCCAATGTTCAAGGTGGTGACATACCAAAACCCATTTATCAGATCACAGGAGACACCCTGCAGTATATACAGCACAGAAATTAAAACTTTTAACTCTTAAAAACCCAAACATGAAAGCTATGAACATGATCACTGAACATTGTTGTAACTTATACAAACTACAAAGAACAAAATAGACTTATGACATACAAAAGTTTCAGTATTTCTCCAAAATTCACACCATCAAGCCAAGTCACTTCTCTAAAATTAATTATTTCTTTTGCTTGTAGCAGAATCCAAATACAAATTATTAATCAAGGACACTGGAGTACTGGACTATATATACTTGAAAGAGATAGAAATTCAAAATGTCTAAGGTCCTACCTTAAGCACAATATGAGTGTGTGTGTGTGTGTGTGTGTGTGTGTGTGAAAAGGTATGTATATTTATATACCTGAATAGGAGTCCAGCCACAAGGATCAGGATAGAGATCTGAGCCATTCCATCCATTACCAACAAAGCCTTGAATGGTAGAGTAAAGTGCTTCAAGCTCTTTCTTCTCCATTGGAGCCAATGACATGTCAGCTTCTTCTTCTTGTCCAAAACACCTTGAACCCAGAAGAACAATAAACACAACCAAAATGGTGTAACTAATATCAAACTTCACTATGCTCATGTTGTTGTTGTTGTTGATGATGATATGCAGATCACGTATGAGAAGAAGAATAAAAAAAAGGAGGGAGGAGGAATCAAGTGAAATGCAAAAAGGGGTTTCTTGTTTCCACAGGAAGAGGAAGAAGATGCTAAATATATGCACATAACAAAGTGAGGAAAAAGCAACAAAAAAAGGCAGAGTAAGAAATCTGTCCTCTTTATCTGCCTAGTGTTTAATAGAAAAGATAAGGAAGTAGTAATATAGGCAGAGATATAGAGAGAGGGAGCACACACAAACACAAATAATACACAAGAAGCAGCAAGAAACTTAGCACAGTTATCAAGGTACAAAAGGCAATATGAAATTATTGTTAGGAGTAATGACTCTATTTTAGATGATCAGAGAAGTAGCAAATGGAGGGGAACTGTTATATAGAAAGTAAAAGCTAGGCTGCTTGCTTTTTTATGTACATATATGTTGTTGTGTATGTGTCTACGGTCCTGCTATGCATTGTGATTCTATAATACAATAAAATTGGGAAACTAGTTGAGGGCTACAGATAGAGAATTTGAAGGCTATGAAGTGATAATTCAGGATTGAGTGTGAAGAAACGGAGTTTTGGTAGTTGAAGGGAATTATGGATGCAGAGGATTGGTTAAAGTTGAAAGGGATTAGTTGGGAAGATGTGAGGTTTAGCAGAAAGGTGACCAATTGAGAAGAGAGACAGAGAACCTTTGTCCTTGTTTGTCCATGCATTAGTGATTAAAGATGCATGGGATTGCATGGAGGACAAAAATAAAAGTTTTTCCAACATAATAGGGGCACTAAACGGGGTGGGATTGAGACATCACAATCACGTGTCCTGTTTCGGAAAAGGCTCGCAACTGGATGTTCATCTTGTGTCCCATCCTGATCCCTCCCAATCAGAATCAGGATGGCACAGGAAAATCCTAAATTTTTTTGAAATCGTTTTATTAAAAAATATCTACTTGTATGAAAATATAAAACTTTGGATTTGTAGCAAACAAAAAAATTAGTTCAATATTGTTTCAATATGACACATGTCTTTATTAAAAAAATATACAAAAACACACTCATTTATATTCATGATGGAACGTGATCGATACAACTCATTCCTGTGTCCCGTCTTGGCCCGAAGATGAATTTTCTCTCATCTCGAAAAAATTTAGGGATGGAAATTTCTCATCCCAAAATGTCACGGGACGTGATGGGATGGTTGAGATAGATAAGGAGGGGGAAAATTTACACACCCCTACAAAATATAAGTTCCTTGCAGAGAAATTAGTTCTACTTATAATTTCGGTCCATATAATTATTAGATATGAATATTTTTTTGGTTCAAAGATATGACTCTATATGTGTGTGAGTATGGCTTTTAATTTTCTTTCTCTATAAAAACTTTGGAAAAGTTAGAATAGTTTTCCATTTAATATGGCTTTATTGAGTTAACTATCATTTTATATTGCAATGATTTAGTTAATGCTTATTGTAAATCAGAGGAAGTATGTCATGTCTCTCTTCGTGGGGTAAAGTTAAAAACAATAGCTAGGTATCTTGCTAACTTTTATTTGTAGGACCGTAATTTTTTTTAGAAGACTTTTTATAATTTGAACTAGATGGTGTTATATTTAGAGCCAAAATCAACCCATTTATAGCTCTTATATTTTGTAGGCCATGCGGTAACTATTAATGTATTATAATTTACTCTAGGGTTAGGGTGCAAATCCAATCCGAAAGAGTTAAAAATAGTTCAACTTCGCCCTTAAAGTATTTTATGTCGCAATGTAGTTTTGGAAGTACTTAATGTAACCCTGAAAATACTCAAATGAAACTCATTATAGCCATGATACTCAATTAGTGGAGAAGTGTATTATATTGTTAGGCTTGGGTACTTTTAGTGCTATATTGAACTACAAAATACTTCTAAGGTGAATACAAGATTTTCTTGACACTTTTAGGGTTGACCTGTATCTTAACTCTTTTTTGTTACTGTAGAATTATGATGCATTATTGAAATAATAAACCATAAGTAAATGGCTATGAAATAATGGAGATATAAAGTGGAGGTGAATTAATTTTGTTTGTCGAAAAAAATTGCAAAGACCTGTAAAATAATAGTGTACTATTGGAACTATAGGGTTTGGAAGAGCAGCTCTGCGAAGAGCAGATGGAAAAAGAAAGGACAGAAAGAGCACAGTGGCATTGAAAAAGGAAAGCTAACTATAATTCTATATTGGCTTCCTCACTCTTTGGATTTTGATCCAAAGTCCAAACCCTTCCAAGTTTTTGTACTTTCAACGTTTCTTCCACTTTTATTTTTTTATTTACGTATTTTGATCCCATCTCATATCGTTTTCTTAACGCAGGTCCCACAACAAGAAATTGTACATAAAATAACAAAATTAATTAATTCATTCGATGGATCTAAGAAATAAGCCAGTCATTATAACTATTTGTTTTAAAAAAATAACAAAAAACTACTAATTAATAATCACATCTGATCAATGTCCTACAACCTAATCTAAATCCACCAGTAACAATAAATTAATCACCCGATTCATCCAATTAAAATTTTTGGAGGATTGGAGTTGATCAAATTTAAATTTGTTATTTTATCTCCCCTAGTTGAGCTTATAACAATATGGTCTTAGGTTTAAGAAAATAACGGAGAACTTTGTACTTTACTAATTTTATTTTATCTCCTCTAGTGTTTTTACCTGTCTCCCCCAGTTGAGTATATCTGTTTATGTGTACTGTCTTTTTATTCGAGTATATATGTTTATTTGAAAACAACGGTGAACTTTTACTAATTTCATTTTATCTTCCCTAAATGTTTTACCTCCTGTATCCTCTAGTTGAGTATATATGTTTATGTGAACTGTCTTTTTATTTGAATATTATTCTTTTAGGTTTATATATGAATAATTTTGTGTACCTTAATTATAGTTTGTTGATTTGGTTCACCTATAAATTCTCAAACTACCTGTTCGCCAAATAAACTAAAATAAAATCTTAAACTACCATCTCAACTAAACTAATAACTAGTTGGTTTTGTATCTTGCATATAATAGATATCTAATATCCTTAAAAGTAAATTTATAAAAAAACTGTAAATTAATTTCACTTAAGAGTAAGATGCAAGTATGTTAGAAGAATTTTGTCTATATTTATGTAAATGAAATTATTATATATTAATTCAAACAGACTCTACCGATGAGGATGAAATGGAAATTAGAATGTAATTAAAGATAGATTTTAACTTAAAAAATAAGGGATCTCAAATAATTATTTGTTTTTGTTTTAAAACAAAAAATAAGTGAATAAAACAAAACATGTGAGCTAAATTAAAAGACACAAGAGGACCACCCCCACAAGGTGAATTGAAGAGTAGAGGAATAGGATGGGAAAAAAGTCACAAGTAATAAAGAAGTGAGGTTAAGGGGCTAGAAGACACTTAGCCTTAGGCTTATAGCCCATGCCCTATCCACTTCTCATTCAGGACCTACTTCTCTTATAAAATTGGTGTAAAACTGTAAATAACCAAATAAATTAGAAGAGTTTATTGACGTGATTCTTTCCTTGTCTCTTTATTTTTACTTCCTTTCTTTCCTTGTCTCTTGCATACACCATTGGTACAAGTTTTATTCCATTTGTGAACTATATATATGAATAATCGTGTGCAAAAAGCATTAGCCATGTGCAATATACTACTAATATTGCACATAACTTTATAAGTTTAATATAACATCAGGTACAAGGATTGCTTAATGCCACTTAATGCGTACAACAAAAATGAGTTAGTTAGAGACTACACATTCTTGAGGGAATTTGAATGGGAGACGCTGACTACACATTCTTGAGGGAATTAGAATGGGTGACGGAGCGTCTCCCATTCAAATTCCCTCAAGAATGTGTAGTCTCTAACTAACTCATTTTTGTTGTACGCATTATGTGGCATTAAGCAATCCCTGTACCTGATGTTATATTAAACTTATAAAGTGTGGGCGGTGGTGGTGGTGGTGAAGGAGAGAAGGAGGGAGGAGGGGGAGAGAGAGGGGTGGGTTGGGAATTTTTTATTTCTAAATGTGGGACCCACATTTTCAAAATTTATATTAATTAGGTTCCAAGGGGTATTTTAGTATTTTTCAATAGCTAATTGGCCAAAATGAGCATTTTTTATTGTTCATTGGCCAAAATGAGTCATTTTCTTGTTTTTTGACCAATTTAACCCTTTCAAAATAGTTTATTGGTCAGACTAATATTTAACCCTATTTTTAACTCCATTACAATTATTTTTTTTCTTGCTTTCCTAATATAACAAATATCCATATATTAAAAAATATTTTTCTTTTAAAACAAATTTATTATTTCTTTTAGATTCATAATTTACCTTATTCTAAAGGGAAATTTGCACAGTAGTCCCTAGCAAGGGAAATTACTACTGCAAGATCCCAAAGGATTCCAAAATTATCATAAAGTCCCAAGGGACTTTGATGCAAGGCTTTCCATTTATTCAAAGACTCATTTGCCCCTCACTAAAAGCATCATTTGCTCTAATTTCATTTCAGCACAAGTTCTGATCAAAGAAATAACTTCACCTTCAACATTGATCATCTTCATTGATCGAGTACTTTGTCTTCCCCAACAGCATCGCCACTCACCATCTTCATTAACCATCCCCATTGCCGCCTCCATCATCATAACTGTGATTTTCTTCCCCGAAACCTGAATCTCAACATCTTCTCTTCTTCCAACCCAACTCCCCCATTACTTCTTTCGTTGTCGTGCAAATATCAGGTAAGGTTGGACCTCTATTAACATATTCTCTCTCTATCTAGCTTCAATTTGATTATTATATATTGGGCGATTTGGAGGTGAATGTGTTGAGTAAAAGTTAGGTTTTTTCTTTTAATTGCTTCTGTTCATAGAATTGTATTGTGATTTTCTGCAATTCTAAATTTTGAATGATGTTTACAGGTGTGATTAGAGAATGACCTTTCTTTTGGCTGAGTTGGTTTTAAAGTGGGTATTTCAAATTGTGGAATTGGATTCCACATAGGCTTCTCAAAGTTTGGAAATGGTCTTGAAATATGACCTTAAATATTTGAATACATATGAATATATTTGAGTTCATCAAAATGAAATTGACTTTGAAGTAAGCTTCTTTAGTTCTGGGCTGAATTAATACTTGTTTTGGCTACTTTGTGTTAAAGAAATGGATTTGCTGAAATTTGCCTCTTAACCATATGAATTGGCTTCTCTTCAAAACTAGGAATTGATGACTCCAATGAAAGTCTTTGAATATCTGGAGTGCTAGGTGGTGCTTGAATGAAATGTTTTTTGAATGTTACAGACATTGGTTGAGGGCACTTCTTGAGAAAGGGCTTTTTTATTAATTTGACATTGTCTTATCAATGCGATTTAATGAGACTGCATTTTTTAAGTTCCCTTTTCTTGCTTGCCTTCATTATCTGCAAGAAGAAGAAATTGATGAGAGCTATAATATTATGTGCTCCTTTCATGAATATTTGAATTTGGCATAAAGCTAACAAAGCTTATAATAGAACTTATATTAATGATTATCATACATTTACTTGATTTCAAATTTGGTTTTGATAACCTGAAAGTGATAATTAAGTTCATGTCTATGATTGTAAGATAGTAGAGTTTATGTTTCCCATATTTCTAATCTGAAAATTGAAATGATAACAATGGTAAAAGAATGTATTTTTCATATATCTATAATTGTTGGAACACATGGGAAATTGATTATTTTTTGTATCATTTTTGTTGGTGTACAACCTAGTGTATGTTGCAGAGCTGCATGCTATCTGCTCCACATAAAGCTCATGGAAGCTGGTTATGTGGAGAGGTCTATTCCATATTCCGATAAAGCAACTGCTAAAAAGTATTGTCTTAATCAAAGGTTACCTGATACACTCCTGTCTGACCAGCTCATCATCCACTCTCAAGAAATAAACCTTGTATTTCAGGGAATCACATAATAGATCACCTAAGTGTCAGCCCAATTTTCTCCTGGAAGATCAGTCATTACAAAAATATTTATGGGTAGAGGACCTTTCTGCAGTAAATTTTTTAATTTCTGTTTCAACTCTTGGAATGCAGCCTTACATTGATTCTTGAACTGACCATCCCACAATCACAATTGCACACAAAGAAATGGAGCTTTTGTGGTCGCATTTGACTGCTGCAAATTGAAAATCAAGATGTGGAGTGCATGAATTGTCTTGGCTGCAAATGTGGGATGGAAAGAAGCTAGATCATGAGAGTTATACCATGCCCAAGTACCTTTGGGAGGATCTTCAAGAATTGAAGAAGGGGTGTTTGTGATTGTCTGTTTTCATCTCAACAATGTATATTGTCATTAGGTCCTATCATTTTTGCAAGGGAATTACCACCAGAAGAGGAAGAAAACATAGACATGAATGTTTATATGTTTGGAGTAAAGAATCGCCAATGGGGAAGGGGTCATAATTTTGTATGAGTACTTTTCAAAGGGAAAGACCGGTTTTTTTCTGAACTAGTTTCTTGTAGTGATTGAAGTACCTGATGAAATCAATGTAATTTTGTTAATATTCCAATTGTTTATGAAACTTTTATTAATGAAATTAGTCAATCAAGGCAAGTGACAAGTGGACATGTAGGTAGTAACAAGTCACAAGACTTGCAGTAACAAGTGCCCCATTTGTTATTACTAATTGCACTTCACAAATGATGCATCTGATTTTTGGGCAATAAAAACTACAAAATATATGCATTAACAGGTCTTGCAAGTGTTAATCTAAACTAGGCATGATATATTGCTCACTAAATTTTTCGCCAGTGACAAGTAGATATGTAAGAAGTAACAAGTCTTCATACCTGCAGCTTGTTACTGACAAAAGATTAACTGAGTAATATATCATGCCCAATTTTGATTAGCATTTGAGGACCTGTTAGTGCATCTATTTTGTTTTTGTTATTAGTTTTATGACCACTTGTCATCGCCCAAAAATCAACTCTAAGGGAAATTGTCATTAACAAGTGCAACACTTGTTACTACAAGTACGATGACTTGTTTTTCCCTACATGCCCACTTGTCACTAGCCAAATATCATGCCCAATTTTGATTAACATTTGAGGGACCTATTAATGTCCAGTTAGCAATATAGATGAATTAACAAGTAGGGGACCTATTGTCCTGTTAATTCATATATATTGGTAATGGGCAATAACAAGTGGGGCACTTGTTACTGCAGGTGTGGTCACTTGTTAATTCAGATATGAGCACTTGTCACTAATGAAAATTAAGTGACCAAATATACTATACCCAGTTTAGATTAACATTTGGGGGCCTTCTAATTTCCTTAATGGCCACTTTTCACTGCCCAGAATTCAACTCATTGATTTGTAGAGGCAATTGGCAGTAACAAGTAAGGGACTTGTTACTATAGGTCTGGTGACTTGTTAATGCTTACATGTCCACTTGTAATTGACAAAAAATTAACATTTGAGGACCTATTAATGCATTTATTTTTAGTTATTACTGCCCAATAATCACCTCCATTACTTGTAATTTGTAAAAGGAAATTGGCAGTAACAAGTTTATTCAAAAGTAGATTATAGTGAAAGAAACCACTCCATATTTTGCAACATATCTGATGATATACATCACATACTCATTTCATTGACTAATTAATAATGACAACAAAACGTATACTCACAATCAACACAACAAAAAGTAACAAAAGGTTTCTTCTCAACGTGGCTTAATAGAAACCATTTACAAACATAATAGCCCTAAATGCCTATATCCTAATTCCTACTTCCTCTTTTGATGCTTACATCACAACAAAACCTTATTACAATGTACATTTTGAGGATGGTTAACAAGCCACCACAAACACCCTTCTTCAATTCCTGAAGATCTTCCAATGAGTACTTAGACATGGTATAACCTTCATTATCTTGCTCGTTTCCATCCCATATTTGGAGTCAAGACAGTACATGAACGCCCCATGAGTCCTTGCAAACAAAGTTACATCATGTCAACAAATCACTTGCACACACAATTAACAAAGCATTAAATATTTTCTTGGCTCCTTCTTACTTTTGCTACTCTTCACAAGAGTTTGTTATATTATTAATATTTTTTCAACTTAATTAAAACTACCTCATATCAACTTCACAGGAGTTTGCTACATTATTGATATCTTTTCATAACCAAGTCACAATAGAACTTAATACACAAGAAGACAAGGAGGAATCATCAGCAGGACATTCAAAATGAATTGTAAGATCAATCAAGGCTTCACTGAGAAAGCATCCACGAAGTGAATCCATGAGGTCCCCTGATGGACCAAGAAACTACTTAGATAGAATTGATGGCAAAAAGATATCCCCTGTGACATCAAATTGTAGCAGCAAGAGGATATCTGAACCCTCAACAACAGGCAAAAAGCAATGGAAAAAGATTGATTCATGTAAGGAAGAAGAGGTCATCAAAATTGAAGAAAGTTAAGTGTTGACTCTAACTTTTTTCTCTTGGTATTATTCATTTGTCAGCATGTTTTCCTTGTTTTCAACAATATTGATTGGTAGTTTTAACTTCAATCCACAGGCTTGCTTCAGGAGCTCAGGTTATAATCCAATCTAAACCATCTAACAACACAGCTTCAAGCAGCTCTTGAATTGAAGTGTCACGGTTAATAATCCAATCTAAATCATCTTAAAACACAGGCAAACTGCTTGTTTTCAGCTTTATTATGATTTTAATTATTAATTCACAAAATTTCATCATACAAATCAGCCTTTCAACTTAAAATTACTCCTAATAACGTTAATTATGCTTGTAGGTCGAAAATCACTCTTAGAACCTTGATGAGCAGTAACCCAAAATTAATTCTAGGAGAAGCCTAATCAAAAGAATTTCCATTCACAAAATCTCTTCAAGAAAGCTATAAATCAAAGTCCAAACTTGTGTTAACCAGATTAGAATCTTTTTAAATCCCCCACACCCAAATCAGACCCCACTCAGAATAACTCGAGTCATGGAAAATTGAGGTTAGAAACGATGAGAGAGAAGTCACCTGAGCTTGAATCTAGCTTTGTGTGCACCGTCGGAGCGCCGCTCTGCTGTGGGTTGACGTCTTCAAGAAAGCTCAAAGGGAAGTGATGAAGGAAGGGAAATCGAGAGAAAGGGAAGAAAGAAGAATAGTGATGGCGATGGACTTGATGATCGTGCTGGTGAATGAAGATGATGTGAGCGACTTTGGTGAAGACATATGACGATGAATGAGGAAGATGTAGATGGATTGTGGGCAGTGGCGGTGAAGATGGATTGGAGAGTTAGTGGTGAGTAGTGGTGAAGGAGTAATGTCTTTTAAGAGAGGGACAAAATGGTCAATAAACAAATGAAAAGTTTTGCAGTAAAGTCCCTTGGGACTTGATGATAATTTTGGAATGTTTTGGGACTTTGTAGTAGTAATTTCCCTTGCTAGGGACTACTATGCAAATTTCCCTATTCTAAAATATAAAAATTTTGATGTCATTAGAAAGTTCTAAAAAGATGAGATGTTACAATATAAACCTCGAAAGTACTGTAAATTATATTTGTTTGGGGAATGTGTAAGCTATATTATATTTGACTTTTACTGTCTAAAAAACTTATGTTGATTATTATATAGATGACACTTGCCATTGATAGTTAGTATTTTAATGGTAAATGACGAATATGATATACTTGTAGACTAGACATGATAATCTGTACACACTTCTATTAACCCTTTGACACAATTAAACTATAGTTGCACTGCTATATTTGTTGCACTCATGAATTAGTTTCTTACATATCCAAAAATAATATTATATCTATTTTTTAGTATCCATATTAAGTGTAACATAATTATCAATGACTATAATTGATTGCAGAAAAATGATGAATAACCATTATTTTTTGCAGAGAAGTTTCTTTTTTCTATTTTGAACTTTTTAATGAAATGGTCGATTTCATTAATTAGAAAAGATAAAAACATTATCATAGTGGCATTACCAAATAACAACTTACGATAGAATAGCCATTTGTACAAATCTTAGAGGCACCTATGAAGACTCACCAATCAAAAAGACAATTTGTAACCTCTATCAGATTGAGAGAAAAAGGATACAACCAAGCTTTTAAAAGCCGGACCGAGCCGGACGGTCCGACCGGTCGGACCGTCGGCCGGTGGCTAAAACGGCCCGATCCCCTCGATCGGGCCGTTTTACTGTGCGACCCGGTTCGACCCGGAGTTGACCCGGGTCGACCGCTGTTGACCCGGGGTTGACCCGGGTTGAACCGCTTTTGACCCGCTTTTGACCCGGCCAGAAATTGACAACTGCAAAAAAAAATATATCAACAGAAAAAAAATGAACTTGATTAAAAAAATATCTTCATCCTAATTATATTAAGTTATTAAGTATTAACAATATTTATATATTTAATTTTCATTAAATTATTACGTCACCGGTTCGACCGAACGGTCCAACCGTTTCAACCGTTTCAACCATGACCCGCTCAGTTTTCCGGCTCGACGTCCGGCTCGGGTTTTAAAACCTTGGATACAACAATTGACCCCCAGCGCTATGAGTGTAACCATGACAAGTACACAAGTTGAAGAAGTATGACGTTACGTTACCACCAGCTCCAAAGAGGACAAAAACTAGCATCACCCGAATAAGTACTGCTAGAATGTAATAGAACATGCCCCAAAACAACTATAACCCAAGTATTCTAAAATTGACACATGCAAATCTAAAAGGCATACAAAACTAAAAGACGCCGGCTATATCTTTTAGTAATTCCTATTCTCTCTAGACTCTAGCCCATATTATAAGACACCAAATATCTATTTGTTTTGGATTTGTTTACAAGGTACTTGGTAGTTTATAATGAGCATTAATTACAATTTTCCATGTATGCCCATATTTAAGGAGCGATGGGAGAGGTGATCATTAATATATATAATACTGGCATTTTTTTTCATAAATAATACCGGCATTCAATATAATTGATCTGGATAATATTGTAAATTACTTGATTTTTTAAGACATTTAATAATTTTAAGTTTGTGAGATTTTATAGTTAGTGCCTTAAAATAAGAACCCGAGAGAGTATTCTATGTCATTAATTCCACATCTCATAATAACTAATCTCACCATTATGCACCTACAACTAGTCAAAAGACAAAGGTAAGAGGATATCATTTCAATCCATTACCTGTCTTCCTCCTCATCTTTGTCTCCATGATGCCAAACCGGCATTGTCTTTTGACTATATATATATATATATATATATATATATATATATATATATATATATATATATGACTTACATGATACAGACTCTCATAGGGAATAATTTAAAATATTTTGAGGTGTGCAAGTAATTATGCTAAATCGTATATTGTTTGAAACTTTTTGGAAGAGAAGATTGAATAGAATATTTTTTTTTGTAATGAAATATAGTCAAATTGGCTAGATTATATGATGATTTTATGGAATAGAGAATTGACGTTGATTTCAGAAGATATGAAATAATTAATAGTAGTCTTGGTAATTGCATTTTTAGATCTGTAAATTTAGTTATCTTATAGATTAAGAATTTTAGGATATGACCACTGGTTCAAGAGTTTATATGAAGGTAGAGATGATGATTGTAGATGATCAAGGTTATTTAGGTTCAAAATTATAGTTATTCAAAAATAGTATGACTATCAATATGGTAAGATGTTAGGATCAATGGAAGGATATGAATTGCTATCAAGAGTTAAAAAAAAAACAGAGAGAGAGAGAGTTTCTCATAATTTCGAGGACGAAATTATTTAAGGGGGAGAGAATTGTAACACCCCGAATTTTATTTCATAATATAATAAAATTAAAAAGGGAATAAAGAATATAAGTTATAAGTTAAACTTTTATGAAATGGAATAAAATAGAAAATTTAGGACAAACTATTAGAAATTATGAAAAGAATGTTAATATTTCCTATTTTTTTTATTGGTAGACTATTTGTATATTTTAGTCATAATTGTGAACTATAGTATTAGGAAATAATTAGAGTAGAAAGATGTTTGTTATTATTAGGGATTATTATTAGGTAAACTTGTAAGAGACATTTATTATCTTTTAGGAAACTTTTGTATTATAAATACGTTATTATATAAATCAAATAATCATTAGACTACTCACTCATATTTGTTTCCACACAAACTAAGTATTATTAAATAAATATGTAGAAGAGAGTTAAATGGAAGGAAATGTGGTGAAGTGTTATATATAAGATTTTGCGGACAAAAATATAATAATTAAAAATAAACAAATGGGGTAGTTGTTTGGAATTTTCTCTAAATTATATATATAAATACTCATACAACAAAAACCCTAGCTCCTCCAAAACTAAAAGAGCAGTTCTCCCCTTTCTCTCTAATGAACGTATTCCTCTTCTCCGTTCCCTTCTCTTTTTTTTTCTCTGCCAAAGAAAATCGCCTCCACCTTCATCCTTAAACAAAATAAGAACATAGCCCTCTTGCTCTCAAAATATTAGCTTCACTCCATCATCCTTCATTGTTAACCTCCATCTAATCCATCAAGTCTTTCTTCATTCGTCCAGCTTTCTTTTGCATGGGATGGAAAGGAATTCGGCCTTACTCCATTCAGCTCATGTAGTTTTGTTTTCTAGTGGTTCTAGGCTATAATCTCTACAATCAAACTCACCAATTTCAGCTATAAGACTTGGTAAGGATTTTCGACTTTTTCCTACTCTATTTTTTTTTTGCGTAAAAGGGTGAGGAGTTTTGGAGAGACCGAATTATGGGGTGGTGGTAATTAATGTTTATTTGGATTAAAGAGTTTCATCTTCAAATTTGAGATTTATCATGTGTTGTTTATGATGTTATTAATTTTGCACCTGTAGGTATTTGAATTTTTTTGGTTTGTCATGTTATTTTTTTATATCGTTGAGTTTAAATTCTTGAGGGTGATCAGCAGTGCATTCAAGCTATTTGGAATTGGGTTAACTTTCTGCATTTATTAAATTATCGCTGAATGCATTTTTGGGCAGAGAATAAAGTCTTTTCTAATTTGGGGATTTGATTCTAATTGGTTTATGATATGCAAAATAAGGTTATTTCATGCTTGTTGATGATGTGTTAATATCTGGACTCTTATTATTATTATTTTTATTTGGCTGAATTTATTTAATGAGGATGCAAAGTTTATTTGTTTTGGTTATTGATTGTTACGAGATTAGAGATGGACATTGTTAAGTAGGTGTGTTTAAAACATGGGTATGACTCAAATGATGTATGACATATATGTTTATAATTTCTACATTTTGATACTTTCATGAGAATTGTAAGATATAGAGATTTTATTTCTATCATCTTTTAATTTTCCATTCTTTTTCTTTGACTTTCTTGACTATGGTTAATATTCTGCATAGTATTATCTTGGACTTCAATTTAAATAAATGATTAAGTGTTTGTGAAGGTTATTTGAATGACTTTAGGTTGTTACTTTAGTTCTCAATATTCGTTTGGGTTGGTTCATATTCTGTTTTGTTTGTATGGGTCATTAAAGGACAATAATTTTATTATAATACTTCTTTTCATGTTTATGTGGAATTATGCCCTTTTGGAATAGAAAGAGACGGTCTTAACTTTATTTATTTTTCTGTTATGGGTAATAATTAGTGGCAGCTAATTCCTAATACTTAGATTGGGATTTTAAGTTAAGAATGTGGTACAAATGATTAAATTGGATGTTGTGATATTATCGAGGAAGTTAGATGTGTATTTTATTCTATATGTGTATTTCAAGTTGTTTCTTGGTATGATTTTATGATTGCATTGATAATAATGTTTGAGTTGAGATTTAAAGTGTTTTCTTGGAGTTCAATTGATTTGAATGTGATTTGTGGCTATTGGGTTATTCATGAAAAGTGATTTGGAGTTTATAAACATGTAAATTGCAATGTTTGATTGTATAAATATGTTATTGGCTGATATTAATTGATGATGTGGCGTGAATTGTTTGAAATTGAAGCTTGTCCATTCATGAAGTAGATAGCAATTGAGGTTTGACTGATTGTGCTAATATACTTAAGGTTCTTACAAAGTGGTTATTGGTTCGATTAAATTTGTTGTGACTTGTATGTGTTAAAATAGAAAAGAAAGAAAAATAGGAATGATATATTATGAAGGGGCGGGTAACATTATTAGGATCGAGAGTGACGCTAATTAACATACGCTAGGATGATTATTCATATTCTTTATTACTTGGTATAATAATAGGAGGAAGTAGTAAAGGGAATACTTGGAGACAAAGATCCAACAAAGAGAAAGAGCATAAATGATTTGTGAAGTTCAGGTAGCGGTTTATTTCATGCACATTAGGACTACATATTTATTTTCTGTCATCACTAATATTACTGCTTCAGATATTGATAGGGTTTATTTTCAGCATTTAAAATTTATGTGGAGTACTCCAGGTATAAGGAGGGTCGCTCCCCCTATACCATATTGTTTTGTTGAATTTATTTTTCCTAGAAAATCCTGTCAGGTATGCCTACTACGAAAGGTGAATATATTACTATAAGTAGTGAGGTGGTGCAATAGGCACATGTATTTAATATTCTACCTGTAACAAATATATTGTTAAGGTAGGGGCCCTGTAGGAGTGTTTTACTAACAGGTAGTAATCACCAACAGGAGCGCACTATCATTATCTGAAGTAGGATTAAATGAATCAGCTTCTAGGTGAAGTAAATGCATGAATTAGAGTGTATGAAATAAACTGCGGTAAATTTGGTTTAGTTTCAGGTACACAATAGATAGGGAATTTTGGAGTGATGAAGGGAAAGGACGAATGCAGAAATGTCTTCTCCTAAGTGTATTTTTATTAATATATATTTTTAAAGGAAATTGTATAATTATATTTTGGCATGTCATGTATATAAATTTTGTAGAAGATAAACCTTGGATACTTTATGTACTTGATAATTATTTTGAATTCATATATAGACTTTTATATGTACTCATATGTAAAACTAACTATTTTAGAACTAATATTATATAGGGTAAACGTTAGAATTTCAAAGTAAAAGATAAATGTTTTAGTGTAGGAAATAATAGTTAGAAATATGTTTTCAATAGCATTTATTTTATAAAATTAAGAAATACATTTTTAAAACTTGTATTACTTTATAAAATTAATATAAATCACCATACATACCTTAAGTAACTTCATTTTGTTTTAAAAAGTTATTTTCAACTTGTTTTAGAAAGAATTATTTCAAAAAGTCAATTTCATTAAAAAGTTTTAATTTGGACAGATTTTTGATTACCTCTTACAAACTTTTAAAGTTATTAATATTTATTTTATAGCAAAAATCACTATTTTCAATTAAATATATTTAATATTTGAAGAAATTATTTAAAAATAAACTATGTATATATATATATATATATATATATATATATTTAAAAAAAAATATGAAATTATTGTGAACATATGGTGGTTGATTAAGAAAATACTATCCTTATATCCTTACATATTAATGCCACATTGTGTAAAGTGCAACTGGGATGTAACATATACCCGAATTATGTTATTTGTATTAGGGATAACAAATGGGAACTCGTAATCAACAAAGGAACTAAGAACTATCTCATCTGTCCGCAAGACAAGTCTTTTGACAAATCTAGAGATTTTTTATACCCCATGAAGAATACAAAAAAAGCTTAGATGACTAAACTCACTATTCTCAAAGGAACGAAGATGTTATTTCAATTATTGAATGGAAGGGGTTGGGGAAAAAAGCTCCTTCCATTATCAAGTAGTAAAAAACTTGAATATCTTCTTTCCAATTGATAATTCACCCGGATGATTCTCCTCCTCCTCATCTGCTACACCATCTCCACCCTCTTCTGATTCAACTTCTTCATCTTCATATTCAGTTTCAGCTTCTTGGATTGTGCTTCCATCCTCTTCTCCATATTCTTGTGTGCCATACACTTCTTCACTCAACTCAACTTTAGCAGGTTTGGTTTCGGGTTCGGGTTCGTCGCCGTTGTCACCGACAATATCTCTTGGTTCTTCAAACTGAACAGAGAGATACAAGTACATAAGGTGAATAAAACAGAACATGAAACTCACAATATCAATGCCACCAAATCAATAGAGTCAAACAGGCTGACATTTACCCTTACAACTCTTTCATTAGAGAACTCCACATGGTCTACAGTCAAACTGTGCACTCTCTGTTGCCTTTGAGCTTTGCCGTCAGCAACAGCTGATGAAGGACCAGGAACAACTTTTGGATTTTGTCCATCATCCTTAGATTCAACACCACTGGTTTCTTGCTCAACAGGTTTTGTTCCCTTAGATTTCTGAGTCACAGGGACTGGGGTCGAACTGCTAATAGGGAAAAAGTGATAATTAGAAAATCCATTTTTTCCCATTACACTCAACAATCAATAGACACAATATGCAGTGCTTGGTGAGAAGTACTGACTCCACAATCATTGAATCCAAAGAACATTGGAGAATTCATCAAAAATAAATAATGCCCTTTCTGAACCAACAAATGATTGTTTGAATATTACCTAAGATTGCTGACGCTCAAATTAAAGATCATTTTAAAAGACAGTGTCCTAAACGAAGCCAATGACCATTACCGAAATAAATATAAATATACTTCCCAAAAGGGGGTGTCTCAGGAGATTAACACGAACCTTTTGCTGGTCAATGGATACTAATTGATTTTCAACATGACACCTCCATAGACGCAAAAAATGCTCGTTTTTAAAAACTAAAATCATATTTCAAGACTTCACAAAGCTTTAAGACTACAAACAAGCACATATATAGACCAGGAAAAAGACCAGTCCCACTTACCCACAAGAATCTTAACCAAAAAATGTCAAGCTCAACCACACTGAAACCAAAACAATATATTTCACATCCAACAGACTATTCACCGAAAAGAGAACATCCAGACAATAATTTAACAAACAATTTCTATCCTGACAGAAGCTGCCAGAATTAAAATTAATTAGCTAGCTTACGTTTTGTGGCGCCTGAGATTATATCGCCTCTCTCCAGTAACTTCTTCTGGGGGAGGAACTGTTTGTCTTTTCTTCCTTCGTCCACCAGCTGTGATGCTATCAGAGAGTCCTTCAGAATAAGCATCCTGCTCACTCAGCGTAGTCCTAGAAGTTTGCACGGGCTGCCGCTTCCGTTTAGTTCTACCATCAGCTTTCTCAGTCTGAGTGGACTCTTCTAGACTGTCGTCACCTTTAGCAGTATTAAGAGACTCCAGATTTGCATTATCTAGTTCCTCTGAAGATTTTCCTAAGAACTCCTTTGCTTCTTCAACAACTGCCTTCACTGAGCGTGTTCTGTTGATTCCAGCTTTGCTTTTCCTGCCAGGTCTGCCTCTCTGCCTCTTTGGAACTGACTGCTGAGAATCCTCAGGACCTGCTTCAGCCAGACTATCTGCGCAACTATAGTGATCTAAATATGGATCATGTCTGTCATCCACATCTCTATTAACGTTAGCAGATTGGAGCTGCTGAGTATCCGAAGAGTGATGAGCTCCAAGGGTATCTCTAGCACCTTCAACATTCAAAAAAGATGAAGAGCCCCCTGCTTTTTCTGCATTAACTTTCAGATCTGACAATGGAAAAGAATCATCCATGCCAGGAGCTCTAATGCCGTCCCCTTTACTACTTGGAGACAAACTCAGAATCTTTGAAGCACATTGGCGAAGCCAAGAAACAGGCTTTGCAGATCCAGGATTTTTCATGTCAGAAGAAGCATCATTACACATAGAATCTTTCTGAGGATTACTATTGAGCGCTGGTGAAATGGGTGAATGAATGACGACCCTCTGCTTATACTCAGGTAGCTGAAGGTCAGATACAACAAAATCCTTAACAATTTCTCCACAGCTCTTGCAGCCCTTCAGCTTCTCAACAAAATCAAGAAAGAGATTCTTTTTGGACATAAGGTGCTCACGCTCCTTCTTAACCTTCTTGCTCAGATTTATAAGCATTTCAGAATCTTCACGCAATTCGCGACGGGCAGACTCTAGCTGCTCTTTATTTAATTCAACCTCATTCCTTACATTCTCTAATCTTTGCCGTTCAGACCGCACTTCTTCCCATTCTTTCTCAGTCAGATCCTTCAAGACATTAATATTTTTACGTTCCCTTTCCCTTTCTTCCTGAAAAGAACTCTCTCTCTTCTGCATATCTAACTCCATTTCCTCTTGCTTTTTCTGAATTTCATTCTCAAGATTCCTTCTCTGGGATTCAAAATCTTGAAGCATCTGCTCACGGTCATTTTTAGTCTTTTCAGACAAAATTAGTTTATCATGCCTCATAGTATCTTCAAACAATTCCTTCTCCAGTTCCAGTTTCTCCAACTCTCTCTTTATATAATCTTGCATAGCCTGTTTGTCTCTTTTCAACCTTTCTTCTTCAGTATGTTGCAGTTTTCTTAATTTTTCTTTCTCTGCATCAATTGAGCTCTGCTGTCTGCTAACTTCAGCCCTTCTTTCGTCCAATACTTCCCATTCTTTCTCAAACCTCTCTCTCTCTTGCTTTAAGCTTTCAGTTTCCTTCATTATATATTCCCTCTGCAACCTGGTATTTTCAATCTCATGTTTCAGTTGTGACTGCAACCGAGAATGCTCTTCCCTTTCACTCTGAGTTATTTGTAAATCCTCTCGTTCTTTGGCCATTTGCTGCTGCTGCTGAGAAATTTCAGCTCTTATCTCTTCAACCTCAACTTTCAGATTCTCCATAGTCTTGATGTCAGCAAGCAATTGTTTCTTTTCCTTCTCTAGTTCTTTTGCTGTAGTTTTCAAACTTTTTTCTCTTTCTTTTAAAGATTTTGACTTGGCCTCAAATTCCTTTTCATGCTCCTTTATTCTCTCAGCCCTCTTGCCCAATGCTAACTCTTCCTTCTGAACCTTGCTTTCCCTATGTTTGACTTCAGATTCCCTCTGTTCCAAGGATTCTAACTTGTCGTTGAATTCCTTGTCAAGGGACTTCCTCTTGTCCTCCATCTCCAGTTCAAATTCCCGCAACTTCAAATCCAATGCATCCTTTTGCTCAACAAGGAGCTTTTGGATTCCTTCCTACAAGACGCACAACTACATGAGTAAGCAAGCAGCTAAAATAATAAAATATGCAAATTCGTTGCAACAGACAAATGCACATTCAAAGAGAAAGTTGATGAGCCAGAGTCATGTGAGAGTGCAAGCTTTGCTTGCTTCTTCGATTGAATACAGAACCATATGCAATCTTCAGATACAAAAGATATGGGGGACAAACATGTCCACCCATCTCTTCTGGAACATATACAGCACTACACAAATTATAGGCTATTCTAACTATCAGTAATGACACACACTCACACACACACACAAATATAATATAAATCGGCACAAAACATTACACAAAAAGGATATACGCAGGCTCAAATTATAAGGATTTCCACAAACACAGGACACACAATATTCCACAGTACTTAGTAAATCATTATAAACAATTTTTGTAT
Organism: Mimosa pudica; assembly: GCA_029929735.1. Lineage (NCBI taxonomy): Eukaryota > Viridiplantae > Streptophyta > Magnoliopsida > Fabales > Fabaceae > Mimosa > Mimosa pudica. Next base: position 7,565,876 of record JAKELP010000035.1, read on the forward strand.
TTCACAACTAGGTCCACATGACCTCAACTTAGCGGAGGAAATGAAATGTTTTGATCGAAAAAAATATAACTCCCAAAGCAAACCACAAAGATTGTTAACCATTGTGATGACCTCAATGGCTTTCAGCTAAGCAAGAATGGAAAATCATTGTTCCAAATTTTAATTCTAATCCAGAGTATTAGTTACACCATTGTTACATGATGGCAACATTAAAAGAAGCCATGATCTTGAGCACATTGTCTTGTACTCTTCAGAAAAGTTTTAACATATGAATTAAGGTGCAGGAATTGAAGGATCTTGTTCAAGGTCTGTCATCCCTTGTAAACCACCCACTGTGCAAAACCACTTGTACAGCCCAGCAAGACTATCTTTGAAATTAAAAACAAAATCTCTAGCCATGTACTAGAATTTAAGAGACAATCGAGGTATCTATATCTTTTTCCATTTCATACCCTTGTAAAAAATGGCTCAAGCAAAAACAAAAAACCAGGTCACACCACTTCTATGTGCAGCAACTTCGTACAACACTCTATTGTATGTAGACAATAAAAGTAGTAGATGCCTGAACTCACTTGTTCTCTAGCAATCAGCTGATGTTCAATATCAAGCAATTTCTTTTCTTTTGTCTCCAGCATGCTCCTTAAAGAATCAGCTTCCTGAAACAATATAAGCAACCATTAAGTTAAGGAAAGAACAAATGAGAAAATAACTAGTTACGTTTTAAAATGAGAAGTCTGGAAGGAAGAAACAAACTTTCTCTTTTGCTTCTAAATCTTGAACTGCTTTACTGATCTCAGTTTCCTTCTCTTTCAATGACAAGTTAGAGGAATCAATCTTCTTTTCCAACAATTCTAGTTCTCTCATTTTCTGTTTCAAATTCTTATCAATTTCATTTTCCTTCTCCTCTCTCTCGCTGAGGTGTTGTCTTCCCTTGCACAGCATCTCTTCTCGTTGCTTTAAGCTCCTCTCCCACTCCTTCAAATCCTCCCTTTGCGTATAGAAAGTTGCCTCAAATGATTCTCGACTATAATGAATGGTAAAATCTTAGTATGCGAATTTCTTTCCGATGTATCAAAAAAAAAAATCTTAGTATGCGAATTGTTACAAATACATCAAAAAGAAACTATACTATGGTGTATAGCAATAGTAGAAATGTAATACATCGGACATACTCAGTAACTACTGCTAAACGCTCCTTCAAAACTAGATTTTCACGAGTCTCAACTTCTCGCAATTTCATCTCCAGCTCAGCACTTTTTCTGTTGACCTCAGCTAGCTTAGCTTCTGCATCATGCAACTTCTTTTCAACAACTGAAGACTTCCCTTCAATTCCATCAACCAATGCACTTGCTTCAGCCAACTTTGAATGGGAAGAACACTGGACCTGGTCATGCTCTTCTCGGATTGCCCGTAAAGCTCTTTCAAGCTGCAATTAATCCATTGCCACAGATCATCATAAAAATTAATGAGAACAAACTTTTATAGATTCCTTTAATTTTTACTACAACCTCTATAGAATCTATACAATTTAGAGATGGAAAACCATAGCAGCTCATAAAAGCGACATGTATAGATATCCTATGACTCAGTCATTAAATTGAATAAGAAACAAACTATTTGAACATGAGAACAATATTTCTGTAAGAAATGAACAACCTTAACCTAAAAAGTTTGAACTCATACTTCTACTTTGCAAGCAATAAAATGTAAAAGCACAGTCAATGTTAATATTAGGAAAGCTTGGATTAAATAAGAATACACCAGGTGTGATTCCACTGATCAATAACCACTCAAATTTTTCAAAAGAGTTATGGCAATTCTATCCTTGCAAGGATCATATCTTCCTACTTACTAAAATAAAACACAACTCTAAATGGACTGACATGATATATGTGTGTGGGTGAAAACCAAATAAACCACAAATGTCTTGAATACAAGCTCACTGGTAGTCAACATAAGTGAAAGAAGTTCCAAAACGAATTGGAAAACTGGGTAAATGGATATTGTTTCCAAACATCCAACCTTATTTCTTGTGTGCTGGAGCTGGCATGTTAAAAAAGTGTTTGCTACCCACTTATGGGAGGCAAACTGGCAATAATACAGAATGGCATTCCTTTTATTATTGAACAAAGTTAAAAATAACGGACGATAATCCACCGTTGAAAAATTATTTTCACAGGTCTTCCAATTATAAAAGTAAAGCTTCCATACATCCAACCGGGAATGGAACGCCAACCTCGTACATTTCTAGAAACCTCCTTTACAGTAAATAACCTTACAAAGTATACCAAATTTTAAAAGCCAATTTACATATATTGCATAAGATGACATTAGGGACAGCAGAATATAAATATAGCAACATAAAATTTAAGATAGTGAAATATAATTGAAGAAAGTTACAGACATCAGTCACACACTGCTTCTCTGTGTTCAATGTTTTCCTTAACATTTCCTCTCGCTTTCCAGCTTCTGATAATGCAATAAAGTGTGATGACTGCTCTCGTTTAAAAATCTCCTGAGTTTCAACTAATTCCTTCCTCAGTTCATCAAGCTTAGAACCCCATTCTGTCTTCTCTAACAGCAGGAGGCCCATGCTGTACTGGTAGTCATAAAGCTGCATGAAGGGCGGGTGGGAGAGAGAATTCATCAGCTTTCAAACAAACATAACAAATGGTTTCCACACAAACTTAAATTATTTATATACTGTATTCTTCAAACACAGAAAATGACTTCATATCACTTATTTTAAAGGAAACAGAGGGATCCAAAACTATAAGTACTGCCACAATTTATAACTCCCTTATATTCATTGGAAAGAAAAGCAAAAAAAGACAGAGAAAATCAGCAACTAAAAAACCATTGAACAAGAAAGAAGCAACCAAAGATTTTTCTTAATTGGTAACTAAAATAATTACAATTTTGCTTCTTTTAAGTCCAAGTAATTTTTACTACACTTGATCATGGCAGCATGAGCATTCCGGCCAACTTTAACGATTCTAACTATCCAGGTACTTGTGAAGTAAAAAATTACTAAAGATGAAATTGTAAGCCAGCAAAAATTTAGCATCCACAGTTAAAAACTCGAGAACAAACTGCACTCACCTAACTCTAAAACCATCCTGCTGAGGACAGCAAATAAACTCTGATTTTCTATGCTTCAAGCTATCAAAGATAGCCATATCATAATATTTGCACTCATCAATTCTTGTAGAAATAAAACCATCTAAACTAATCCTACAATTAAAAGGGCCAAACTCAGTTCTAGTCCCCAATTGGGTGCTGGGGAAAGAAATATACTGGGTAGCATTACCTATCCTTTATTATAGATAAAGGTTGATTCGAACCCCACGACTTCAGACACCACGGCAAGTGAGCTTACTGTTAAGCCAAATCATAGCTTACACTTGAGCCAAGTCAGCACCTCCTAAACTAATGCAACAATTACCCTCAAAATTTCCCAACCCAATCATGTAAAACACGGGCAACATCTTTTGATTCATTCTATAGAGTATCTATTCAAATACAAATATTACCTATTATTGAAGATGGTAAGCTAGCAATAACTACTAACACTAAGCATGAAGAAATATCTACCACAAACAGCCCAAAAAATCCAAAAATTCCAAACCCACCTCCTGTTCAAGACAAGTCATAATTCCATTACTAATGAAAATAATTAGCAAGCAGTAACTACTAAGAGTAATCATGAAGAAATATCTACCACAAACAACCCAAAAAAATCCAAAATTTCCAAAACCCACCTCTTTTTCAAGACAAGTCATGATCCCATTACTATTGAACATAGTAAGCTAGTAGTAACTACTCCCTCCGGTCCTAAATATAAGACCTAATTGACTTTTTTAGAAAATCCTATAAAAAAGCAAAATAAGTTAATTACAAATTGATTTACCTAATTTTTTCCCTTAGATTAGTTTACTTTACCTATAAACTAATGTATAATCTAAAAATATATCAAATATGTCATGATTTAATAGCCTATTTCGCAACCTTAACTTCTCCAAAAAAAAAGTCAATTAGGTCTTATATTTAGGACTAGAGGTAGTACAAAGATTACCTATTACCGAAGATAGTAAGCTAGTAGTAACTACTCCCTCCGTTCCTAAATATAGGACTAGATGACTTTTTTGAAAAATCGTAAAAAAAGCAAAAAATAAGTTAATTATATCTCTTAAACTAGTTTATTTTACCTATAAGCTAATGGATGGATAATCTAAAAAGATATCAAAAATATCATGATTTAATAACCTATTTCGCAACTTTAATCTTTCCAAAAAAAAGTTATCTAGGTCTTATATTTAGGAAGTGGAGGGAGTACTAAAAAACAATAAGCATGAAGAAATAATTACCATAAACAACCCAAAAAAATCCAAAATTTCCAAAACCCACCTCTTTTTCAAGCCTAGAGAGCTTCTCCACAAGAGCCTCATGATCCTTCCTCTGCATGAGAGCCTCATCCAGCAACCCCACTTCCCTAAACCTCTTCCAATCCTCAATATTCCCGAAGGAGTCGAACCCCACCACCGTCTTCGCCTCATTCTCACTCAGCGACCCCAGCGGCGGCGGAGGGTCGTCGGAAAAAGCAAGGGCCTTTCCCTTTCTCTGGGGCGTAAACATAGGACAGTGGAAATCACCAAACGTATAGGAGATGCCCTAAAGTTGGGATCTTTGTTATTGTTGGGGGTTTTGGGTTATGGGAAATGGGTGTTCGGTGATGCTTTTTGATTCAGTGATAGAGGGGAGGGATTCGGTGAATTTGGGTCAGAGGGTTTTGCTGTTAACAAGTCCTTTTGAAGTTCCCAAGCTGGAAAAGAATGAGAAAGTGAAAATGAGAGGACGTACGTGTATGTCTTCATCACTTCAAAACTGAATGATTATTGGATATTTTATTTTTTTTATTATGAAAATAGGAAACTATTGGGCTGGTTTGGTTGGACGGAAAGTGTGTAATAGAAATGGAAATGAGTACAAGGGGTAAAGATGGAAAGTAAAGGTAAATTTTTTTTTTTAACCGAAAAAAGTAAAGGTAAATTAAGTAATGATGAAATGTAAAAGTTTGTGGGACCAGGAAAAGTGTGAGAAGGAGAGAGAAAGTTTGTGGGGCCCAGGAGATATTTAAATTACCAAAAAAACCTTGAATTTCCGACACTTTCACTTTCTTTCTTTCACTTTCTTCCATCCAAACCTACCCAGGAGTCCGTTTGGATGGCAAGGAAAGTTGGGAGGGGAAAGTGAAAACGATGGAAAGTGAAGATATTTTGGTAATTTACATATATCCCTGGGCCCACAAGTTTTTTCTCTTCATCTCACACTTTTCCTGGGGCCCACAAACTTTACTTCTCATCATTACCTCTACTTTCCATACTTTACCCCCACACTCATTTCCAATTCCATCATTTCAATTCTATCCATCCTAACGGAAGTTTGAGTAGAAGAATGACCATTGAATAGAAACTGGACGATGGAAATGGAAATAGAAATGAGTGTAAAGGGGTAAAGATGGAAAGTAAAGGTAAATTAGGTAATGATAAGAAAGTGAAGTTTGTGGGACACATAAAAGTGTGAAATAGAGAGAGAAATCTTGTGGGGCATGGGATATATAGAAGTTACCTTATCCAATTCCATCACCCAATTCCATTTCTCAATTCTAGTGGACCAAAAATGGGTCTAGTAAATAATAGTGACTAAAAAGAGAGAAAATTTGAGAGAAATGAGGACATATCTTTATTCATCTTTGGGTGAATGTGCAAAAATGATACTAAATTTTAACCAAAATTGTGTTTCTAATACTTCAGTTTTGCGAAGAGCAAAAAGAGTACCCAACTTGGGGTTCAGGTGCAAATATAGTATTTTCACTTGAGTGAAATAAAATTTAGACATGAAAAGACTTTTATGCCTCCATTCCTCCCTCATTAATTAAAATTTAATGAGGGACATAAGAGTCTTTTTATATCTAAATTTTATTTCCCTAAAGTGAAAATACTATATTTGCACCTGGACCCCAAGTTGGGTACTATTTTTGCACCTCATGAAATTTTCGTATTAGAAACGCAATTTTGAGTAAAGTTTAGTATCATTTTTTCACCTTCGCCCTTCATCTTTTGATGTACAATATGTAGTACAATGTGTCTTAATTATATAAAGTATTTACATTTGGAATCGATTGATTTATTATACTTCAGGCATGTCATATTTATAGGAGCATTTTCAACTGGAATATGATATTGGATAATTTCATTTAGGTTAGTAATTATATCTGACATACACTTTGTAATATTTCATGAATGCAAAAATTGATGAAATTTTGGTTCATACTACTACATTTAAGGATCTACATTTTATAATCACAATACATTGAATGAGTTTTCTTTCTAACTACTCGATTTCTTCCCTTCATATTTGCATAACTTTCGTTGAATAACAAATAATCAAGTATTTGCACAACTTTTTGTTGAATGTTGAATGACAAATAATCATGTGGTATAAATATTTCCTAAATCCACTTATTCCTTTAGAAGCATCATTTCGTTCAGTTCAAAAACTAGGAGTTATTACTTACCTAACAATTTTATCAACTTTATATAATCATTCATCCATACACATTATTGTGGCATTGTATTATACATATGTAATACACATTCAAACTTTTGAGATGGAAATTATTTGACTTGTGACCAAAAGTTAATTTATCTGGAGAATTTTGTTGGCCTCATGTTAATAAGTGCTACAATATATAAACAATGAAATAAAAACAATGTTCTCATAAACATTGATGTAGCTATTTATGGAGAGTTTAATTAATGATTTTTTGATCATATAATCTGAAAATTGTACACTCAACGTAATGTTTTATTTAGATAATATTGCAAACTTCAAATTGCAAACTAATATAATGTCACATGTAATTATCTTATAGATGTGTATATCAAATATTATGTATACTTGTATTGTTCACATGATATTTGGATGAGCCCATGGAACAAGTATGCTTCAGCGGATAAGTTTTCCAAGTACAATAGTTATTATTGATATAAAAAGAAGGGCAAAAGAACTTCTAAAGTCTTGTACTTTCTGATTACTCCAAAACTCAAGCACATGTGTATAGTACTCTGGTTGTTGTAAATCTTTGGACATGCCACACAGATGAAAGAATTAAAGGCATTAAACATACACACCATGCAGATACTACCCTCAGTAGAAAAAAATGATTATGAGTACCGAGAATTAGGTGAAGAACCAATAAACCTAGGCTTGCATTGGCAAGTGATAAAAGTCTTTTGCAATATGTTCACTATTTTTTGTTAGAGTGCCTCTTCCAACCAAATAATAAATATTGCGGGTACTATGTAATACAATTTATGAAAGATGTTGTGACACATGATCAAATATACTCCTTGCAGACTAACTATTTATCACAATCATTGGTTTATAAATATTTTACATTTAACCCCAAGCGTGGGCGTAGGGCAAATTTTAAATCAACTGAGTCATACTTATGCTTTTTCTATTCTATTGAAAAGTGTAATCAAAACATAACTTGTTTAAAGTAATAGTAAATGAATGTAATTAGTGAATTTATTTAAAGTTAAATAGCTAATGGCAGAAATATGGAATGATAAATATCTATATAGAAGTTGTCATTATTCACTTTAAAAGTATTGTTATTGATTAAAATATTAAATTTTTGTGGTCACATTTTAACGCTCACACACAATTACTTGAATTTTCTAAATGTGAAATTTGTTAAAACTATTGATAAATAACATTATTTATATGATATATACAGCTACATATATTGTCATTTACGTTATAAGTATAGTAAATGAGAATAACATTACTTTCTTACTTATATTGGAATTGGATGTGACTCAACGTTATACACACACACACACACATACTCAACGCTATATTAACAAACGGGCCATCAAACCTTTTGGGGATCAAGGTACGGTAAGATTAAATCTCACATTCTTTGTTTTTTTGCCAATAATTAAATCCCTCCTCGTTCACCACCTAGGCCTTAAATTAACAAAATTATTGGGCCCCCATAGTCGACAATGATAGATGTTGAAGTTTAGGTTGTCTGGTGCTTTGCCGGCGGGCTTGCAATAATGCACTTTGTGAGGATGTGTCTGTCTTTATATTTTTTAAAAACTTAAGTATTAAAACTCAATTTTACCTTAGAGTTTTAACTCGAGATCAATTTTGTTCTTAAAGTCGCTTTAGACCAGTTTTCCTTTGAAGTGTTAAAATTGAGTAATTTTACTTTTACTGTTTATTAATTTAACGCCAAAGTTTTAACAATTAACGTGAGATTTTGAAGAAAAATATAGGGTGATATGTCTACATTTCGAACAATCTAAAATAATTTTAATCCAAGAAAAACTTTCAAGAGAAAATTGGTCGTATACAAAAACTTCCCGAACAAATAGACCTTGCACCAAAATTTAAAGAGTGATTGTGTAAAAACATTAACACTTTAACATCCCTTGTCCCTAGGGGTGAGCAAATTAAACCGAAAACCGAAAACCGAACCGAACCAAATGAGTTTCACTTTTTCGGTTTTCGGTTTCGGTTTCCATTCCCCCACACTTTTCTGTTTTCGGTTTCCTTTGTAAAATGGTTGTATTAGCACAAAAAGAATGTGAAAAAACTAATTAGTTTCAGTTTTTATTTTAGTGTTTTTGTTTTTCGGTTTCAGTTGTTCAATTTTTTGGTTTCCATTTTTATTTAGGTAGTTTTTCGGTTATTTCGGTTCGTTTTTAGGGTGACCATTTTAGAATTTTGGAATTGATGAAGCCTTTTTATGGGAATCTCCAAATTTCACTTAAAATTAAAAAGGAAAAAGTTTATCTCATTCAAATACAACTTATTAATTAATGATTAATCATTGTATTACACATTAATGTTTTGTTTACATAGACAATCTCCTTAATCATTTTACCTTTTTTATAACAAAAAGTTTAAGTGAGTTGGGTCTCAGGCGCACTAGTACTAGAGTAGACCTCCGGACTCAAAGAACGCTTACAGAGATACTCACAGGTCGCCCACTAACAAGGTCCCCTCAATATAGCGGGATTCGAACATACAATCACATAGTTATGATTTATGAGTCAAACCTCTTTACCAATAACACCATTGTCCCCATCTCTTTTTGATTGTTTCTCTCTGTTTTAATTGTAATATAACAAACCTCGTTCACCCCAAAATAAAAATAAATTTACAATTTTCATTTTTTTGGTTGAGATAATACTACTCCCTCCGTTCCTAAATATAAGATCACTTCCTATTTTTTCTCGAGTTTTTCCCAAACTACCCTTATACTCCCTCCTTTCATTGAAAACCCCTCCTCCTTTTAAAGTAAGTAATTGAGGGGATTTTGGGAAGATCATGTAATTTTATTGTCTTCCTTAATCTCCCCAAATTAACCAAAGTGATCTTATATTTAGGAACGGAGGGAGTATTTGAGGTTAAAAATTCCGTACATATCCAAAATAGTACTCCCTCCGGTCCTAAATATAGGACCTAGATAGAGTCTTCATTTTGGTCCTAAATATAAGACCTAATTACATTTTTGGTCACCTTTTTCCTAAATTACCCTTCTTCTTCTTCTTCAACTCCTTAATACTGTATGTTACATTAATACGAAAAAGGAAATCAGCCTCATTAGTTGATGGATTCATGCGAAACCACATGCATCCGGGTTCGAAACCCCTTGCGGCCATAATTACCACTAGTGTTTAGTTTCCCTTTTTATATTAGAGTAACCCAGAAACAAACTGTGATGAAGACTGCTGCTGGAGTGGTCGAAGGTTTATACTGGAATGCACATGATGCGTGTTTGAACTACCCCAGGGTCAGTTTGTATCCTTAGTCTTTCATTTTAATTGATAAATTAAAAAAAACACGCATTTGACCCTGACTAGAATCGAACACCTAACACATGCGAAAATCTAAGCGTGCACCCACGACCACTCCGACAGACGTTACTAATGAAATTGTCTTACTCTGATGATTAATGAGGGGTATTATTGGAAAGACATCTAAAATTAAAGCTTCCTTAATCTCCCCAAAAAAAGTCATCTAGGTCCTATATTTTAGGACCGGAGTGAGTATTACATACCTCAATTTTGCAGTGAAGGGAAAAATCAAAAAAGAAAGGAGATTAGAGTGACCTGTTTTTGCACCTCAAACCCTAATAATATCCAAATGCTTCTTCGTCTTCGTCTTCTTCTTCTGTGTTAGTCTCTCTCAGTGATTCATTGATTATTATGGCTTCAGAAAGCGCTTCTCGATCTTCCTCACCCGCCGATTCCTACATCGGCAGCTTAATTAGCTTAACCTCCAAGAGTGAAATCAGATACGAAGGCATTCTCTACAATATCAACACCGATGAATCCAGTATTGGCCTCAGAAATGGTATTGCTTTCTTCTCTCACGTCTGATTTCATCTGCTTTTGTTTGTTTTCCAATGATATTTCGATCTTCTAAGCCTTGTCCTTCATTATGACTCAAGATTTGTATGTGGCTTCTGAATTGAATTACAGTGTTATGAATTTATTCTTATTGTTTTTGTGTGTATACTTTGGAGAAAGAACGAAGGCTGAAGGGCTTAGGGTCTGTTTGGATGTAGTAGTTTTTGGAGAATAACTTTTCTGGGAAATAAAACTGAAAAAAACTCTTCTGAAAAATAGATTATGGAGAGTAGCTTCTGAAAAATCTAAAAATTATAAGCTTTTATTAGGTGGACTGGCACTCCTGATATGTTCATCTTGTTATCTCTCAAGCTGTGATATGTGCATGATTCTCTGTTGTCAGTTTAGGCTTTGTGATCTTGTAACTTGTTTCAATAATTATTTGCTGTTAGAGGTCCTTAACGTGCTTTTGTTTAATGTGGCTAGCATGGTTTATGTACTGATGCTTTTATTTTTGTGGGGCAGTGCGGTCTTTCGGAACTGAAGGAAGAAAAAAGGATGGGCCTCAAATTCCTCCCGGTGACAAGGTCTATGAGTATATACTATTCCGCGGGAGTGACATCAAGGTATAATTTGTGGAGTTGTTGAGCATAGCCAAACACCATTTTCCATAGTTGTGATTTTAAGCTACCTAGGAGACTAGGACAACTAATTTGATAGCTTGTTCTGATCTTGTTTAATGGTTAAATATAATTTGAGATCCTAGCTTTGGAAATATGATTTGTTTTCTTTGAATAACTTGGTCCCAGTTTTGTTCATATTATAGCATACTGGGTCTTTTCGTGTGGTATTATCCAGTATTCACCGTTGCCATCATTGTCTTGTGTTAAAGGTTTCATTGATTAAGGCCTAATAATCACAAGAAAACATTCAGTATCTCGTATATGTTGGTAGTGGAGCAAGAAACATTTGGAAGCTGATTGAGTGATCCTAATATTGTTTTGCCATTTAATTTTCCACATGATGCAGACAATTTAGATTTACTGCACGTAAACTTTTAATATTTCACCATTCTTTATTTGAGTTAGATCAGTCAAAATATCTGCTGTGCTTTCTTTTTGTGCAGGATTTACAGGTTAAATCCTCTCCTCCTGTCCAGCCTACTCCACCAATAAACAGTGATCCGGCTATTATTCAGGTTGATTAGAGATATTTATGTGCATGATGTGCCGAATTAAGTTGACTGCCTTCAATTAATTTTATCACCTTCTAAATGTATGGAATTGCTTTGGCAGTCTCAATTTCCCCGTCCTGCTACTACATCTACAAGCTTTCCTTCTGCTGCAAGTGGGTCTTTGACTGATCTCAGTTCCCATACCACACAACTTGGATTGCCTGGGTCAAATTTCCCAGGTCCCCTGCCTTTGTATCAACCTGATGGAAACATAGGGCCTTGGGGGCCATCGCCACCGGCCCCAAGTGCAAATAACGGTGGGCTTGCAATGCCAATGTATTGGCAAGGATATTATGGTGCCCCAAATGGGCTCCCTAACTTACACCAGCAATCTTTACTTCGACCACCACCTGGCTTATCATTGCCTTCGCCTATGCAGCAACCAATGCAGTATCCTAACTTTAATCCCTCTTTACCCTCTGGTACTTCAACTATGCCAGAACTCCAACCATCCTTACTACCTGTCAGTTCTAGTTCTCCTAGCGTAACATCTACTTCCTTGCCACCATTAAATCTTCCATCAACTTTGCCACCTGCACCTTCTGCTTCTTTGGCTTCAGAAACATTGCCAGCATCCGTACTAAACAAAGCACCAACTGTACTGCTTCCAGCATCCACATTCGCTGCTAACTTACCATCACTGGCCCCTATTACCACATCTAGTGCAGATATAAATGCGATGGTTCCACCAATCTCCAACAAAGCTAATGCAATTTCGTCAAGTTTGCCTTATCAAACTGCATCTCAGTTTGCACCTGCAGTTGTTGGGTTATCAAATACCACCCTTACAGAAACACATGTCCCTTTAGTAACTCCAGGTCAATTGTTGCAGAGTGGGCCATCATCAGTTTCTTCTCAACCTGTGCAAGCACCCCATAAGGATGTTGAAGTGGTTCAGGTGTCATCTACATCATCTCAAGAGCTGTCTGTGCCAGTTTCTGCTGAAACAAAACCCCCAATACTGCCACTGCCAACAACTTCACATGCTAGTCACAGGGTATTTTCTTCCCTTTGTGCATGGACTTCACATATAGACATATAGATTGATTTTGCATGTCCTTGTATATTTGTGTATTATGATAGGAATTCTTGTTACTTGGATGTATTTTTATAATTTGTGGCTGCTTAAGTTCTGAGCAAGTCATTGTTCAGATCACGAATGTAAGTCCTGCATTGTATTTTGAAATGATTTGAAATCAAGTCTGCTTAGATGTGGTGGCAGTAAAGGCACTTTGTGCCATACTTAATAATTGAGGAGCCTCTCTTTTTTTGGTTTTACATGCTTCAAATGAACTTTACCCCTATCTTATACATGCATGTATTTTTTTATACATGCCTGTATTTCAAGATTCTCTTATATTAGATTTTTTATTATATTTGATTTTCTTTTCTTTCTGTCATTTCATCAATGTCCTTTCTAATATTTTTAATATCTGGATGCATTCTAGCCAAGTGGAGCTCCCATTCAGACACATCATAGTTATGGTTACAGAGGAGGACGTGGAAGAGGAAGAGCCATGGGGGTACTACTCTTTACTATTGCCTTTGAGATTAAGTAGGGGCTTCTCACTTGATTATTTGTTGCAAACGTAAAAACTAGTTGGAATAATTGGAATTTAAGTTGGTTGCCATAGTAGAGCTTAAACAATTCTCTTGTTGACTAATATGTTTGATTGTTTCGCTGAAGAATCTATAATCCATTTAAATTCTGGATAATTCTGCTCTGACTTTCAAGTCTTTGTTGCTTTGAGGTTTGAATGCCTGAGATATATGATTTTCAGCTTGTTGATACTGAGCATAACAGTTTAGACAGGGCATAAGAATTATTTGATAGATAATTTTTTTTTCTGGAGATGCGTTTGATAGGTAAAACCTATGACATTCCTGTTAATGCTAAAAGTTTGAATTTTTGCAGGGTTCACGCTCAGTCACAGAATTTACTGAAGATTTTGATTTCATGGCTATGAATGAGAAATTTAATAAGGATGAAGTATGGGGTCATCTTGGTAAAAGCAATAAGTCTCACTCAAACGACAGTGAGGCAAATGTCAGCGATGAAGATGGTATTCATGATGAAGATTATGGTGAAGTACCAAAAATTGAGGTCAAGGTACAAATTCTACAACTGGTGTGCTAGTTGAGGTTTTCCCGCTAAGAAGTATTCATAATCACACACTTGTTGCAAAGCTTAATTTTGTGTTTTCTGCAGCCTGTTTATCAGAAGGATGATTTCTTTGACTCACTCTCAAGCAGTGTTATCGATCGTGGTGATTATCAAAATGGAAGAAGGACAAGATATCCTGAACAATTTAAGCTCGATACTGAGGTAATTTTTGTATTGGTTTTGCTCTATTTCTATTTATGGGGTTTTGATGTTCAAATGCATTTTTACACATTTGTGGGGCAGACATTTGGTGATTCTGCGAGGTATCGTGGTGGTCGAGGTGGACGTGGTCCTTGGCGTGGAGGTGGTGGTGGTCGTTATAGGGGTGGTTACTATGGAAGGGGTTATAATTATATGGGAAGGGGAAGGGGACGTGGCATGTGAGTCACCCTTAGCTGGCAGTTAATATTTAAGTTTGGACCATCATCAGGAATTTGAGCCAAGCCACTGGCCGAAGTAGCCTATGTCATCTGGAGTCACAATATTTGTATTCTCTGTTGTAGCTTGTTTTTGCTATAAAGGTGATATTTTCTCAATCTGTCATGATAGCGTCTTTTGCTGTCCATACCTGAAGGCACCTGTTTTTTTCCTTTTTTTTTTTTGGGTTGGGGGGTTAATCTTATCAAAGTTTGAGAGTCTAGTGCGCTGCTGATTTTTCATATTTAAGGAGTCTTGTCTATTTCTGCTTATTTCCATACCGTGTGCATTGTAAATGCCAGTGGCAAGTTGATTTTTAGTGTCACGTTTGTAGATTGGGGCATATTATTGTTGTGTAATTCTATGGAGTTATGTCATTTTAGTTGTACTAGTTTTTTGAAAGTCACTTTTAATTGTTAGTTTGTGACATAAGCATAGGAGGAATTTTTATCTTTGATTGCAAAATAATGATATGATTTTTCAAATTTATATTTATTTAAAGGTATATTGTATTGAAAAAATTAATTACATAAGAACTTGGTCATAAGTTCTACAAAATCATGTAATTAATTTGAAGTCTTTGCCATAAAGTTTTCATTAGACCAAAAGTTATTACTTGGTCATAAGTTATAAATTCTTTGTTAACGATAAGAACTTTTGAGCATGTGAGAACAATTCCATAGAGTTTGAGATTAATTATGTGGTTTTTTGGATATCATTTCAATTAAGTTTCTTATGTGAAACTTGTAATTAATTTTTTTCACCATATCTTATTCTAATTTCATTTCATCAAAAAGGTTGGTTTAATCTTATTTGCCATGTTAATGAACATTCCACCATTTAAAGTTAAATCAAACTCTATTTTGTCCAAAAAAATATTTCTATTGAATTTTAATAGGGGATTTGACTCACTTATGGCTTCAATGCATTGCCCTTGAAGAGATTACGTCACCTAATTTTGGGATGCCTCCTCTAATACTACGACTGGCTCAGGTATCAAACCATCTCTCTTTGGTGAGAGTGTCCAATACTCTTGCTAGTTCAACCTACGAGTTTATTAGACCTTATATATGCAATACCGTTATCTCCAAAAATACCTTAAAATAAGCTATGACAAAGAATAAAGTTTTGTTATAGAAACATGGAAATTTTTTTCTGTATGATAGCCGTTCAACTTTTGTTTTTGGTAAATTTAATTTTTCACATGATTTTCTAATTTAATTCATCATTTGTTTGAATTCAAAAAATTACAATACCGCCCATCCATCATGTTTTCGTCTACACTAAAATTTAGTACACTATTAAACACATTGTTTCGGCAAGAACTGCCACTCACTCACATGCAAATATAAAGACCTCGTTAAACCCTTTAAATGTTTGACAACTTAACCATTTGTTTTAATATTGTGGACAATAGATGCAGCAGGTGAGAGCACTACTTGCAGGTGGCAACTAGGATTCTTCTGGGAGGAAGGGAAGGTCGTCTTCCATGGAGGAGAGCCAAGTTATCAAAGAAGAGAACATCCCCTTTTTGCCATTTGAACTGAATGCTTTCTTCTTCAATGATCTCCTCACATCTCTTCACCACTTTCTCTCCAATCTCACTCCCATCTGCCATGGCTGCCGAGCTATGTTCCTTGCCATACATCCCAACCACTGTGTTGAACCACATCCTCCTCCCTTTCCTCCCTTCAAACACCTTCGTTAATGACCTTGGTCCAATTATCGTCTTCAATCCTCCATTTGATAGCCACTCTAACTCCATCCCTAATGCTCTTGCTCTGCACAATGTTCACAAAGTCGCATGTTCAAACCTCCTTCCTTATGTGTATATTTTCCACATACCTTCATTTAATGTAAAGGCCTTATAATATATAGAGTCATATACTTCATTAACTTGTGTTCTTTTCCTCATGTGTCCCGAGAGATTCAGGGATGAATAGTGCTGGTCATTATTTTTAGTTTGTTATTTCTTACTCATTCACTGAATGTAAGGCTTTTTTTTTTTTCTTAGAGTCTTCGGTGTCCGGCCTCCCTTCGGAGAACCGACTAATCCGATGTCGCTGCTGGGATTCCCCATTTTGGGGGTGACGACTTCCCAAGGGTTCGAACCCATGACCTGGTGGGTACGCGGTGTCTTACATTCCCCTTTCTTACCAGCTGGTCTACGCCCCTTTGGGCACTGAATGTAAGGCTTTAGTATGTATGAAGAGTCATATACTTCATCTATTGTCAAAAGAGAGAGTTATTAAATAGTGTTATTTCCTCATATATCCCAAGAGATTTGGGGAATAGCGGTTCCATCTTATAAGGGTTGCCATATCTAGCTTGCCAAAACTAAAATTAGAAGACTTTTCCTAATTATTAACTACTGAAAATAAAAAGGAAATATTAAGGGGAAATGACAAAAAAATGACACTTGAATTTGAGTTGGACAAAATGGGGTCTCCAATTCCAACTTGGACAAATGAGAGATAGTCCCCAATTTGTCCTGAAGTTTGTGACTTTGTGTCAAACGAGTAGTTAATAGCGATACAAGGGTAGTTAATTGCGATACATGAGTAGTTACTTAACTACTATTTTGGTAAAGTCAAAAACTTCATTTAGGACAAATTAGGGATTATCTCTTAATTATTTATACAAGTTGGAATTGAAGACCCCATTTTGTCCAATTTAAATTCAAGTATAATTTTTTTTGTCATTTTCCCAAATATCAACCTATGGTATTGTTGTCATATCTTTTGATCCTTAATATAAATAAATTAAAGCTTATCGGGAACTATTCTTAGTCATAAATATATATAACCTTACGTCGTCTAGTTTTTGTCAAAATATCCTAATTTATATTCTCTAAACTATAATTAATAAGTATGGAGAGTTAAGGAACATGATTAGGATGTTTTATGAAACACGCAATATATGAAATAACTTAACCAATAATATCCTTAATTTAATTAAATTATTAGATAAACATATCATATACTTTAGACAAGAGGGAATATTAATATGGAAATACTAAAATATAAATATATAATAATGAAGTGTTTGTATATGTTGGGTTGTAAAGGAAGTTAATTACCTGATTTCAGCCAATTTGGGATCAGAAGTTGCAAAAGCATCCTCCCAGCCACGTCCTCTCATGGAAGAAGTGTCATTCTTACTAAGAGCAGTGAAAGTGTAAGTGAGAGCCTTCTTCTCCATCTCCTCTACTTCTTCTGGGAATTCCTCCATCATTCTCTCTGTCACTCTGAAGCTTGAAACAAATGGTGTCTCTCCTCCTTCTGGTGGTTCCACCTCACAGAACAATATCACTTTCTTTGGATATTCCTTCATCTGCAACCTCTCACACAATCACCTACCCCATTAATAATGTCCAAACTTTGAGAGAAAAAATTATGAGCACAAATCAAATCAAAGGGAGAACACAATATAAACCTTGGCTCACAATTAACTACTCCCCAGTCCTTAATATAAGAGCTTATCTCACATTTTCTCATAATTTAATAGGTTTTTCCTATTTTTCCTGTAACTCTCTTTCACATTTATTTCTGTTTATGTATTTCTTTCTCTCTAAGAAGTATCATATAAATATAGGCAATATTGGAAAAAAGACATTAACTCTGTACCCAACTAATTTTCACATATTTTCTTAAGATCAGAAGCGTGTTTTGGCGACTAAGCTCTTATATTACACATGAGAGGGAGTACTAAAAATATCACTCATGTAGCAACATAGTAGTGACAAGATTCAAAAAGGAGAGACATGTAATATACATTACCAGGACCATTTCATGGTGAAAGTAGATGAACTGAGAGAGGGGACCTTCATTGGCAGTCCAAACTCTTTTGAAAACATGGGTACGAGGAGCGGGTCCCACATAGCGAATGTCTTCCCAACCAAAGGTTTCAATGATTTGGTTGAAGTCCTCAGCGTTGTTAACATGGAAGCCTCTTACCAGAACAGCACTCTTCTTCTCTATCATCTCTTCCAACCATTTCTTATTCTTCTTGACTGCCAACACCAACGTTTTCATGTCTCTATTATTCTCACTCGTAGGTTCTAACACCATTGGCATGCTTTCTCCATCCACCACCTTCTCTCCTTCACATTTCCCCACCTTGAAATATTCCCTCCAACAACTACTCTCCATCTCTCTCTGGATCTCTTCTGGTTGATTTAATATGTGTGTGTGTATGTGTGTGTATTTGTTCTGGCAATATATATGTGTGTGTGTGTGTACGTACGTATGCATTAGTGTTTTTTGTATTTAGTCAAAGTAAAACATTACATACAAAAAGCTAATGGAATTATTAGATGGAAGAGGATAGATCTAGATATAATCATAAATAATCAACTAAACTTGTCACTCCTATGTTCCTATTTTTGAGGTAGAAAAAGATTTATTTTGGCCCTATTTATAAGATAGAGAGATAAATGTTGCTTATAAGTGAGAATTGCATTTTTCATTTATTATTATATTATATTGACTTTATTTTCATAGGATATATTGTATATTAAACGGGGTAACTTTAGAAAGTTGTTGAATTTTTTTTTTATTAACAGAAAGTTGCTGAATTTTAATGCAAAATTGATGATGGTTCAAGGTGTTTTTAGTGCGCGTATGAAGCATATTGGAAGTATGGAATTGACTTGTAAATAGTTTTTTTGCTCAGAAATAGGACAAGCTTCAATCAACTTAGATAAACATCTATTGTCATCATGTAGGGTTATCATGTAGGGTCGTTAATATTTACACACACCCACACAAACGTTATATTGGGTTCACAAGATCGATTGTGTCTTCGAAAAGGAAAATTGAATGAAAAAAGAGAAGTGTTAAAAATCGTGTAAAATTTGTTCCAAATAAACCCATTCATTTGGAAATAGACATATGCTATAGTAAACGCAGAATCATATATTGAATTATTCATCTTGAGAGGCACTGGACAAGTATCTTAATATATCACTCAACATAGTTTTCTTTGAAGTGGTTTATTTGATTAATAAGGCAGTTAATTAATTAATTTAACGTTTCTAATGTGATTGTATGTTTTTTTAACAATTTTTTCTCTCTGCTTTTATTATACCATTCAACTCTTATGCTTGTAAGGATTATTCTTGTTCATTTGCGTCATTACGAGTGTCATCTTTTATTTTATATAATATTTTAGTTATGGCAGATTGTGAAAGTATCTGTAGTTCAAATGGACTTTGGATGCCTTATGAACTGCTAAATGTCACAATATACCATTATAGGTTAGGCATTGACAAAAACTGAGGGACAAGCCCAAAATATCATGGTGTATATAATTAATTATTAAATAACCTCCCAATTTTCCTTGTAAATTCCGTCCTCAAACCTCATGACTGATAGGTATTAAAAGATTGAACTTTAATTAGGCGCAGTCCTTAAATATTTTTTTTAATTGAGCTCATCGGTGGACATGTGTGTGTCTATACTCACCAATTACTTGAAATGTTATTTTAAAATAAAGTTAAAACATGGCATCTATTTGCTTATAAAGTTCCCTAATATTATAACTTTGGGTAAATGCTCACCCTTGTCTCAGAAACATACACTAAGGATCATGTACCTTGAAAGTTTTTTTAGGATTAATTTCACTCTGGGAGTCCTAAAATAGGTTCAATTTTGCCCTTAAACGTTCAGGATAAATATCATCTTCCCCACATATTTCTAAGAAAAATGTGACTATTAACACTTATTTAAAGAAAGGGTCACGTATACACCATATTGCCAATTAAGTTGTCACCTCATCCTTTAACGGTGAACGTTAACGGTCCTCTAAAGGGCGAAATTAAGCCTAAAAATACTTCCAGAGCATACACGATCATCAGTGTATACTTCCAAGGCAAGGTTGACCTCTAATCCTCATAACATTTAAAATAGACAATAATATGACAACCAAATTTGTTGATTTCAGACTGCAAACAATATTTTATAAAGAAAATAATATCATCATGAAAATAAATATAAGTTTATAATATATCTATCTTGACCGGGCCCATTAAAAATATGCAATATGACCTAGCCTCATTAGTTCATTTTTGTTTTATTAGTCATTGTCACCACCTTTATGTCTTTATTTAGTTACATTAATTATTGACACTTGGCATGCAAAGTGACTGATCATCTACATGATGATCATGTACATGTTATTTGATTGTACACTACTCTCAGTTGCTCAAAGACATAGGCATGGGACATATATGAAAGTTAATTAAAGGGAAAAAACATCAAATTATTTTATTTTTAAATAATCAACTAAACAAAAGTGGGAAAATGAATGAATAGTCCTTATTTGAAAATTGTATTGAGCATGAGCAGAAGGTCCTAAATTTGAGAACTGCCATTTTCTGTGTATAAAATCCTCACAAAGAACAATTACTTTATGGGTATAAAAATGTTAAGGTTCTTCTGAACAATAGAATTCAAACGGTTTCATCACCCATTTTCTCATCAAAAATTTGAATTGACAATCAAAAGTCAAACCCTATCATTTACTCCAGTCAAGGAAAACATTCACATTTTATTAAATCAGTATGAAGTAGGAGTATCAGTTGGTTCTTATTCATTGGCATGATCACTTAATAACCACCAAACATGAAGCATTTTCTACAGCATTATGGGTGAGAGGGAGAAAAAAGAAGAATCACTTCAGGGGTTACTTCAATGTAACTATAAGATTTCTGTCAATAAATTTGGCTCCACCAACCTTTCCTTGAATTTCTGGTGGCAGAGGAATAGCACGTCTTTGGTCACCTGCCTCTACCAATAGTTCAGACCCTCCTCTATACTGCATGCATAAAACATATGGAATTAGCAAGTTATTGGCATGACTATCTACACACATCAACAATGTAGTAAAGAAGTTTATATTTGAAAGAGACTCACATATAACTAAGACAAGAGACTCACATATAACTAAGACAACTTTGAAACTTAAAATTTCCCATGCATTTAAATTCAATCATGAAAAAGCCTTATGGGCATAACAGGAAGAGGTAATTTAGGGATTAGATGTGTATATCTATTATTATACATGGGGCGATTTGGCACATGAAATGTTTGGAAGGGAATTAATATTTTGGCCTAGTTTTGATGTTTCTATCATGTCACTGGGAACACTAAAAACTGCTTGAGGTTTTACTATAAAGTCATTCTTTATCATCTGTGACGTATGCGAATTAAGGCTAATTTGGGCATTAGCTATAGGAGTAATAGGAAATCTATGAAGGGACATTTCAGGAATTAGATTTGAACCCCTATCATTATAGATTGGGGATGATGCATATGAAATGCCTGCAATGGAGGAATATTTGATGCTTCTACCAACATGTAATAACTTAAATATATCACAAAAAACTGATTTGAGGTTTTACTCTCCTACAATTCTTTAACAAATTTGTTAAAATCTGGCATGAAGAGAGTGTTAATCATGATCACAAGAGGATTATTAAGATATAACATACTTGGTATAGCTTGATCTCTGATTTATCAAAACCTGGCATGAAAAGAGTTACTACTTTTTGCTTAGAATCAAATCTAACTGAGGACGTAATATTGCTACTTTGGCTTGCAAATGATGTTAGAAGATGCCTTGCATCTTCATTGACAGGGTCCAGTAGAATTCTGTTCCATACTATTGGGCTATTATTCATTGATATGCTTGAAATGGAAGCAGAAGGCAATGGTGAAAAATTTTTCTTCACTCTATCCAGTGATTCTACATTCAGCTGCTGTGGGGTGACACCAAAAGCACCAGAAACCTGTCCACCAGCTTGGATCGTACAGCCCCAATATCGTAACGCAGAACTATCAGAGGTCGGATTGTTTGGATTCATCACTAGGAAGCAACCAAATCTCTGTGGGTTTAAGAAGGCAAAGGATCCTCTCTGGACATGGCATAATCAATAAAAGTGTTTACATTAAGTTGAAAATGAATTCAGTAACATTTAATTTTATGACTTACCCCCAGCAATTCATCCAGAGAGTCCCATATTTCTGAACTCATTTTCCCATCAAAATACGGTCTGTTGCCACTAATGCTTATAGCCTCATCCACAAGTCTAAGAAGTGAAGGAGCAGCCAATCTCCCAAGGTCAGTTTTCTCGGCTAAGTTGCGCAAGTATTTCAAGTATAATCTGCAACCTCACAAAGTCAAAACGTTGGGTAATGAGTAGGAGAGGCTGTGAGTATTTTGTGCACACATGAAGAGGGGGAGGGAGATTTCAAACCTAGCTTTACTGGTTGCACCTATCATACGTAGAGTTTCCTCAGTGCTGATACCATCATATATTACAATATCAAATTTTTTTGGCTTGTTCTTTGGTGCTGTAATCCCCAAAAATCCAACAAGCCTCTCGAGTGATAATGCTAAAAATATTGAGTCCATCCCAGGAAGGACTCCAAGCTCTTCACCAACAATCTGGTATAAAGTATGAAAGGATAAGATGGTTCCACAAAAAAAATAATTAATAAATCGACATTATGTTCATCAAATATAAAGGCATAACTTAAGTGCCAAACAAATTACATACCCACCCCTCCGAGAGAACCTTGTGACAGATTAAGCTTGGCATCAGCTTGCTTCAAATGGTTTAGAGGTTCAAGAAGCATCTGCGCTAACAAAGCAACACCAGAGACTAAAGTAATCAACACAAGCAAAAATATAAAGAGGCGGCATATTTAAAGAAATAAGAGGAACAAAAGACTCACTTTAGTTGTTTCCAACCTAACAGCTGAAAGGTTCTTATCGCATTCAACTTGCGAATTTCCAATCTTACAATTGAGGAGATAGTCAGCAGTAGTGTCTTGGCTATGTATAACTAAGCATGTATTAAGTCCTGCCATGGCATAATGCTGAAAACACATGAAAACAGGATGAGTAAGAGAAATATTCACTACATTTCCATTGCTAACACAGAAGAGTTTGAATTTCATTACAACAGCATTTTAATTTCCAAGGTCCCCAACGGTTACAGAAAGAGGTGAGTAAAAGGAAGATAATCATGGAAAACTATCTAAAAAATATTGTGTTTTCCATATTTTGGATCCACTGACAAATATCCCAATTCATAGGTCCAAATTCAAAATAAAGCATACAAAGGTTACTTGGCAATGAACAGGCAGTGGGGCAACTAATACAAACAACCAGTAGATTGTCACAGAGTGTGAAATCCTTGATCAAACAAGCCTCAATTCGAAACTTAAAAAGCAAAATTCCGGCTTCAAAGAAATTCATACATGGTTCCAAAAGTACTCTTCCTTTTATCATATAAATCACAAAAGCATTGACATTACAACATTGCAAGGATTCCACCTCAATACTTTCTTTTACAACATTGCTAACACCTGACATTTTTTATGACTTCCCTTAAACCCCCTGACATCTATTTGCCCATTCCCAGCATTCTCAATAGAGCCACTACATCCTAATTTTGCATCAAATAGAGCATGGCATGATCAAGAAAAAATACTTCACCTGGTCCTAAATATAAGACCTAGTTGACTTTTCTGGAAAATCATAAAAAAGCAAAATAAGTCAATTATAAATTTTGAACAAGCCGTCTGTTGGAAATTTCTTAATGACCTATTTTGCAACTTTAATCTCCCCAAAAAAGTCAATTAGATCTTGTGTTCAAAACCGGAGGGAATCCAACATTAGTTAAGAAATTTCCAACAAACCAATTATTAAACTAAAATCTGACACAGGAACTACTTAACTCTATTCTGGGTTCAGAAACCTTCCTAAACTTAACTACATTCTCTAGGAATATACCAACTATCCCAGTAAACAAATCGTTACAGTAAAATTGCACTAATGTTAACAACAAGTCAGAATAATATTTCAGTTCAAAAAAAAAAGTCAGAATAATATAATAATAATAATAATAAGATAGACAGGAAAGGCAAGTTTGTGAATAAAGTAATGGTTAAAAGAAAAGGCAAAATGTGAAATGGAACCTGAGCGGCAAAAACTGAGGCGGTGGTTTTGCCGGAGCCACCTTTGCCAAGAAAAGTGATCAATTTTGTGGAATGTGCAGGAGATGACGTGGCCACAACCAGAGAGGGAAGTCTTAGCTTAGATGAAGGCCTGTTAGGATGTGAAATAATAATGGGTATTCCAAGTAGTGGCGGATTAGAGAGTGAAGAAGCCATGAAGTGTGCCAACATTCGATAAAGTTAAGGTTTCTGCAATGGAAAAAAGAAAGAAAGTGATGTACTTATCATCATCGTACTACTTTCCATGTACTCCCTCCGATCCTAATTATAAGTCACCTTTGACTTTTTTCGGAGATGTTAAGGTTACAAAATATGTTATTAAATTATGATATATTTGATAAATTTTTATATTAGTCATTAGTTTATAGGTTAAACAAACTAGTTTAAGAGAAAAAATTAGTTAAATCAATTTATAATTGACTTATTTTTGCTTATTTAGGATTCTCCAAAAAAATCAAAAGCGACTTAAAATTAGGACCGGAGGGAGTACGTGTTAAAATGGGGCAAAAATATTCATGTCTTTAGTTGTTACTTTTTCAAAGTTAAGGAAAATAAAAGGTGCAAAAATACTCATTAAGTTTGGTCAAGTTTATCCGTTACCGTGAAATTTTTTTCCATGGCTATTTTAATCTGCACTCCAGACCAAACATCGTGAGTATTTTTGCGCCTATTGTTTTTTATGACTTGCTTTGAAAAACTTAACCTCATTCCTCTATAATAACTGTATAGACACTTTGACTTATTTTGGAAATTACATGGACATTTTTTACAAAAAAAAAAACTTTTCGGTGCTAGGTGCACATCTGACCAAACTTAATAGGCATTTTTACGCTTTCATCCTAATAAAACACATTCTACTCACATATTTTATTTTCACAATATCTCTTTACTTGTTTACCTACATTGATGGAGAAGTATCAAAAGGGGCAATTGAGGAAAGGGGAAATTGAGATCAAATAAAAAAAATTTCTTATATTTAAAAGCAAGTTCCCTTACCCAAATAAATTTTACTCTCACGGTTCCTAAATATAGAACAACTGACTTTTATAGAAAATCCATAGAAAGTAAAATAAGTTACTTATAAATTGATTTACTTAAATTTTTCTTTAAACTATTTTATTTGACTCATAAGTCATAACATAAAATACATTATGAATATGATTGAATGACTTGTTTTTATTACTATCTCAACAAATCAATTGGGTATTATATTTGAAATCAACAAAAGCATATTCATGAACGAGTAGGGTAAAGTCATAAAAAACACTTGGTTGAGTGGTAAGGGAGTCATCCAATCTTAATTAATGTCACGAGTTTGATCCCTATTTGGACATGAAACACGTTAAATCTCCTGACTAACTATCACACATTCACACCTATTGAAGTGTCCACAATTAAATCATCTGACATGAATCAGTCACGGGCGGTTGATGTGCCCAAACATGGAGAAATAAAAAAATAATATCGAGAAATATTAATGAAATAAGTGTATACTCCCTTACATAGTGAAACTCTGGATTTGTTTAACACAACAACTCGCATTATTTTAAATTTAGTTGGCTTCTAATTCAATTAGACAATTTGCAAATTATTTTTTAAAATATTAGTGTTATAATTTTTAATAAGGCTATTTTTTAAAATGTGAATTGTTTAAAATGAATCATCAACCAACTAGAGATAAAATCAATTAAACCTTTTTTCCTGATTGGTTCAAAGTTTAATTTAGATAATGATGACGACTATTTCTCATCACATTCTATGAGTTGATTAGATAATAAAATAAAATTGGCTAATCTTAATACTTCAACAAATTGGCTAATCTTAATACTTCAACACATTAGTTAATGGTAAAAAGAAAGTATCAACACTTTGCATAATCATCGAATTTCATCTAATTCAGTCCCTTGTGCTTCTAGTTTTTTAATGAAAACCTGGATATCATATCATTAGAACAAAAATATTACATCAATCTGTTATAGCGAGGATTCATCATCAACTTCCACCGCCAAGAGAAAGGTTTGGTTATATTTTGCTCTTAGCACCGCTTTTAAATATAACTAAGTTTCTGCAACGCTTTTCAAAAACATTGCTAAATGACTGTGTATGCCATTGCCATGCTTTGCAAAACTGATGTAGATGTGGTCAGATACATAATAAATTAGCTTTAGTTAGCTGACTCTATTATCCGTCGTGAGCACGTGATGGTGTTTCAATTTTTCGGAAAAACGTAGCTAAGGTGAAGAAAAAAAATAAAAATTATTGCAAATCAAAGGAGATAAAAAAATAAAAAATTTATTTTTTATAACCGCTGCTAACACAGATGAATTATTTTAAAAAACTTGTTCTGCATGTGCCTCTCAATAAAAATGAAGAACAAAACATTTTTTTAATGATTGAAAAATTTCGAAAAGAAGCAAATATATATGTTTCAATGGATAATAGTGAATTTCAAAAAATTAAAAAAACTGCAGCGTTAATATATTTGCTGTTGACTGAAGAAGAAGTGTGAAGAGGAAATCAAAAGAAACAAAAAGAGAGAGTAGAGAGAAATATAGAGCGTAGAGAAACTGAGGGAGTTGAGATGAGAGGAGAGGGTCTTTACATGGAGTTAACTTTTTGTAAAGGCAAGCTCAAATCAGATCAATATAATGCTTATTAATTAAACATTGCTATGTCTCAAATTTTCTTAAAAAATAAAAGGAAGATTTTATTTTTAAATAGAAAAACGCTATAAAGCAACGGTTTAACCTTCCTACTTTTTAATTTTTTTTTTAAATAAAAAAAGGTAGCTCAACACCGGTTTATTTGTTTAGTACTTTAAAAAAAAACGTTACGCAGAAACAGTTTTTTTATGTTTGGTAAGTTGGATCGCACATGGCAGTCCCTTTTATAGATCCCTTATTAAATGGTGATAACCAAAGAAACCCATGATAGCACTCTCTAGTCTCTAATGTTGATGTAGCATCACCTCTCTATATATAACATGATTCGACAGATTCGTTATTAGTCAAAAAATGGCATGAACAATATATAATAATAATAATAATATATGTAAATAATGCATGGTGAACAATAGAAATGACCTCTCAACTGAAGAGAATACTGAGGAAATTTTGTTCTTTTATGCTCAATCCAATTTCAATTATTACATGCATATGTAACATTTTATATTAATCACTTAACTACTAATTAAAATCCATTCTCAAGATTCCCATAATGATGCATAATCATGGTTTCATTGATTACGCACACCATACACAACAACTTGTTTAATTTTTTCCTCACACTCACCATATATCCTTTTCTTTTTGTAGCTTTGGTCATCAAATTTTAGTCACAAAAAGTAACGGATATTATTTTGGGTATAGATATTATACATCACCGACTCTTTTAAACATGAAAATAGATAAGCAGCAGGTTCAAAAGAATGAATTAACGGCAATCATTTTTTTCATATTTTTTTCACGACAAGCATTTACTCATAGACTCATAGTCATTATATGTATACGACTAACCCTATGCCCGGTATATGCATTGGCAGAAATGATTCGTTGACTTATGGAAAAAAGCCTATCTTTTGGTAATTGTTTTACCAATAATGCACTAGTTAAGCATGCTATATATATTTCATTCTACATATAGCTTTCATGATATTGTTGCACATTTTTTCAACTTCTGTCACATATTACAAATTTATGACAAATTAACTGATCATACTTATGCAAATTACAACTTAACTGAGCAACCCCCATTTGCCACACAACTAATTAAAAAAAGAGATCTGGATATGTAATGGGTTCTACTTAGTTAAAAAAAAGAAACACATTGAATAAATACAATAAGGCATATAATGTTCTTTATTTTATTATTTTTCTATAGAATATATGAAGAAGAGTTTAAATCATTGACTTCTACTTACACATATCTCATTTCATCTTACCACGTTAAACAAGTCCTAAGTATATAGGAATTCAATTTAACTTAAAATAATTTTTGTAACTTTCTCAATACAAATCCCTTCCACCTCTAGTTCTCAATGTAAGAGTTAATTGATTAAATTATGGCAATTTAAAAACTAAATATATCAACTAATTATAGTATATTTTACATGATTTCTCTGACATACGTATATATGTAATTATTTTACATATCATTTTATAAGTAAAAAATTATAATTTAATGAAAAATGATAAATGTGAGAGATAAAACAAGAGAATATTTTCTATGTAAAATTACTAAAATTACTTATGAACTAAATATTATTTTGAGATGGGAGCTAGATGTAACTTACTTTTTTCATTACTTAAGAAATCAATTAATTAAATAAGGCACTAGAACGTGGCTTAGAAAAAGCGATGGTTTTAACTTTTTATATATTTTTTTCCACAACGAATGAAAGCAGGAATACTGTAATATCGTGGAGACCCATTGGTTTCTTTGTATTTTTTTTTCCATTTTTTCCGTTTCGGTGAGTGAACGGGAATCCATTGCTTTCTTTGTATTCATAGTACACCCCCCCCCCCGGGCGGGACTTTATTAACATAATATGAATAAATAGCAGCCATAAAATTTTTTCCTGCAATTATGTGCCGTGCCGTCTCAGTTACTCTTGTGCGTTTATATAACATCACTCACCAAAAGTCACATATATACATCCTATCCAACAAAAAAAACGTCAAACTCGTATTTCTTTCTCATGAATCCCATCAATATCGTTATATTTCCATGGTAATCATCAAAACCAAATGCACTGAAACCCTATACACACAACGTACCGTTTGCTTAACTGTTACATATACCCTTTTGGGTCTTAAATATAGGTTACTTTTTAATCATCGACTCATCATCGAAAATGAGAGTTAATGGTACGGTAAGTAAGCTCTTCAAATTGGTCTCACATCTTTTATCTTTGTCAGTAAATAACATTTACTCCCAATAAATAGCGGTAAAATTTTCTAGCCTTCTCAATGACTTATATTATGGACCAATGATTCCTTTTAGAATGTGTCCTATATTTTGGAGTATATATACTTGAATTAGAGATTACAAATAATTTTACTACTATTTTCAAAATACATATATTGATTTCAGGTAAAACATGTTGTGTGTGTATGAAATTCAAAAGCAAAAACCATTCATATAATTATGAACAAATTAAAGCATTATTTTTGTGCATTTATTAGTTCGTTTATTCACAGAATGTAATATATTATAAAAGAGTTGGCATGATATTGAAGTCCGAAAGTCGAGAATTAACGTACGGTACGGTAGTTAATTTATAAAACAAAATTGTTGTCTGTGTAACCTTACTTATTCAAAGGATCACTTTTAGTATGTTAAACTATCTCAGGCAAACGGAAAACTATATACCATCATTATCCAAAAAAAGAATCACCATCAAAATTTAAATATAAAATCGATTTTATGCATATATTTGTGTATGTGTGTAAATCTAAGGAATTTAACTTGTTCTATTTCAATTGTTATAGAAATTTTTTTCTTCCATTTGAAACTTTGATTATTAGCCTTATTAAGGTTGCTGAAAAAGATATTCTACAATGAATACTATTTATTTTGATAATTCTGATCTTCATATATTTTTTACGATAAAAAATAAAACCAAACAAAATATGCCATTCATGAACAACCATATCTATGAAGTAATCTTTTTTTTTAAAAAAATTCCATGGAATAACGAAAGAGATTATCAACATTAGTTACTTGATAATCAAGTGGCGGAAAATTAAAAAATACACACATACACAGCATCAATTATCAATTATATTTTATCAAAATACAAAATGAAAAGAACAAAAATCAAGCTTGGAAATATCATCATATACATAGTGACTAGCTAGCTAGCTAGCTATAGGTGGATAAAATATATTATTTCTATGTTCTTATTTAATTTAGGAATAAGCAAAAACCATAAAAATAAGAAAAAAAAGAGATTTAATTAAAGCGCATTAATTCACTAACCATTATCTCCTTTAGTTTCTTCACTGCTCATCATCTCTCAAGCATCCATCAATGGTGTAATGGGTTTGGACCACTTGGGACCTTGCGTTTTTCAACACCGTAACGTGGATCAATCTTAGTTGTCGCTGAATCGGTCTTCAACCGGTGGTGGTGGTTCTTGAGAATTTGAGAGAAGTCAAATTTGATGGCCAGAGTCTTTCTGCCTCTCCACCTAAATATCAAAGAGTGATGATAGTGACAGGGCAAAGTGGTCGTTTCTGTGATGGTGGTGTTGATGAAGAAGTGACGATGGAAGAGTAACAAGAATAAGATAAGAGCTAGACATAAAAGTATGTGACGAATATTTAAGTGAGAGAATTTGAATGCCATATATATGGTTAAGAGAAGAAACAAGGCAAAAGGTTGTGGAAAATAGTGAGAAAGAAAAAGCTTGCATTAGATATCTTAGATATATATAGTTTTAGCAGAGATATAGTTGGCGAGGATTCAGAAAACAAAGGGGTTTATAAGGGAGGGTGAAGAGACTAGAGAACGAGATATGAGAGGGTTGAAAAGTGTGGAATTTTGACTATTTTCATGTGATGAGACCTTAGAGTTTGGACTGTTTGATGAGTGCTGGTGTTTGTGTGTACTATTTTACTATTTTCAGCGAGAGAAGTGGGGAATGATTGGGTTGAAGACCATTTTCGAACTACAGTTCATTATTAATATAAATAAAGAAAAAAAAACTATAATCTCATAGAAGTGGATCCTAACTCAGGGCTCATCTTCAATATTCTCATCCCACTTCT
This sequence comes from Mimosa pudica, assembly GCA_029929735.1. NCBI lineage: Eukaryota > Viridiplantae > Streptophyta > Magnoliopsida > Fabales > Fabaceae > Mimosa > Mimosa pudica. Next base: position 7,596,919 of record JAKELP010000035.1, read on the forward strand.
CATCCCCAAAACTATGCGTTTCATTTAGAAATGCATGTTTTATATAAAAAAAAAAATTGAAAACCCCACACTGGGCCCACCTCACTCTCTCTCCCCACAACTCTTCCACCTTCCCACCTCCATCTCCTCCCTCCCCACCCACCTCCTCTCCGACCTCAGGCCAACTACACGGCCACCGCCGCCGCAGAGATCACCGGATTATACGTCTTCACCGCCATTGTGTGGCGGAGCAAGGCGTTATCCGCCGGCGACGATCCGAATTGGCCGTCGATGATCCTCTGCTGCCGAGATGCTTCGCCGGAAACTCTGTGCTGGCGGCGTACATGACACGATGATAAATAAACTGGAGAGGGCCGGGCACCGTTTAAGAGGTTGGTGGAGATGGTGAGTGAATGAGCGGTAAGCATTTGGATGAAGGTGGTGAGCCGTGTGGGATAAGGTTGAAGGTGGTGGTGACCATGTGATTGTAGCTGATGTATATGGTGATCTCTGCGGCAGCGGTGGCCGTGTAGTTGGCCTGAGGTCGGAGAGGAGGTTGGTGGGGAGGGAGGAGATGGAGGTGGGAAGGTGGAAGAGTTGTGGGGGAGAGAGAGTGAGGTGGGCCCAGTGTGGGGTTTTCAATTTTTTTTTATATAAAACATGCATTTCTAAATGAAACGCATAGTTTTGGGGATGAGAAGTGGGATGAGCATAGTGAAGATGAGCCCTGAATTAGGATCCCATAGAAGCACATCCATATAAAATATCAACTTCTAGAGGTCCATATATTTTTTATTTCCCGATGAATTATATGTTTTTTAATTTATTTTGAAAATGTAAATTTCTGATAGATTGGTACCTAAAACTTAACTGAATTTTTGTAGGATTACGTCGTTGTTTGGAACACCCTCAAATCTAAGTTTAAAATCAAAGTTTGAGTTCAAACCTATGTTTTAAAATCATATGATTTACAAACACGAACTACTTTATACTAGTTTTTTCTTTCAAAACCTAGGTTTCAGTCAGACAAACACCCCCACTGCAACCCACACCTCCCCACCACCCCCAGACCCCCACTTCACCATCATTTTCCCATAGTTGGGGAGGTGGGGGGTTGCAGAGTGGGGGTAGTAGGGAGATGGAAATGAGAGGTATTTTTAGGAGAAGGACATTTCAATAATTTTAAAAGTCAAAGTGACATTTCAATAATTAAAACAAACAGTGTTAACCTTCTTCACTAACAGAAGGGTAAAATTGTACAAGAATTTTACTTTCAGGTTAAAATTGCATCTAAAAATAGGTCAGGGCAAATCTGCACCTTTTGATATACTTTATTGTGGATTTACGTATTAACCCTTTTAAAAAAATAGAATATTTGCGACGTGTAATATAAATTTAATCTGATTATCCAAATATAAATTTTTTAAAAAAGGTAATAGTATTAAATATAGGAACGCGTAGAAGAAAATACCATAAGCAAACCAAAGCATAGAAATCGCGGTGGCTTCGTTGTTCGTACGACGGTGATTTCATTCATTCCGATCGACCTTTCTGAATCTCTTCCCTTTTCCGAATCACACAATCTCTCACCAAATTCATCCAATTCCACCACCAATAACTAAAACATGGTACCAAACAAATCCTCCGCTTCTTTCCTTTTAAAAATTAGGGTTTTCTTTTAATCTGCCTCCCTTTTTTCTGATTAAATTCATCCTAAATTTTAGCTTCTTTGATTTATTTCGATTTGGCCAATATAGCAGCTTCAGGAAATTCAAATCGTAGTATTTAAGAACTCGTTTTGATGTTAAGTTTAGTAGAATAGTATATTCGAAGGGAACATGTGGAAATTCATGTTTAGGGTTTTAAGTTTTTGGGGTTCTGTAATTCATTATCTTAATTGTCATGTGAATTTTGTATATCTTTGATGGAGATTATGTGTTAACTTGTGATTGGAAAGACCACAAATTATGTCATTTGATGGAGATTGTTGAAGGGAAGCTTTGAAATTTTACTTTGTTTTTGATATGCAAGTGCATGTGTTTACCTATGGATAACTTGCCATGAAGATTTCAGTTTGTGTTATTAATCCCTGTTTAATTTAAACTAAAGAATAGGGACTACCAAGACTTGGTGGTTGCATGCTTTCTTTTTCTTTTTTCTATTTTGTATTGTTAGATGATAGTTGAAGGGCCGACTTGACTCAATGGTAAGCTCGCTTGCCTCGGGGTCTGAGGTCGCGGGTTAGAATTAGTCTCTGCAAAAAAAGCATGGGTAAGACTGCTTAGTATATTCCTTTCCCCAGCACAATCACCAAGTGGGGACTAGAACTAGGTTGGGCCTTTTATTGTTAGATGATAGTTCCCACCTAGTTAGGATGAGGGTTTGTTGTTGTATGTTAGATGATAGTTGATTTGTCAATAGTGTGTTCACTAAACTCACATTGTTTTGATTACAGTCTTCACTTGCGGCTGCTAGAGCAGACAACTTTTACTACCCTCCAGAATGGGATCCAAGTCAGGTATGTTTGCTTAGAGGCTTTGTTTTGCTTTTGTCCAGAATGGTATATTATCAGGAGGCTTACATCTGTTTTTGCTTTTCAGGGTTCTCTGAACAAGTTTCATGGTCAACATGCCTTGAGGGAGAGAGCGAGAAAATTAGATCAGGGCATCTTGATTATCAGGTAATGAACTGCAGTAACTATAGCTTGCAGCTATGATAATGCCGTTCTTGCTGTCTATTATCCTTCTTGAGAGCGTGGTTTTTATTGAAAAGTTGTTAATTATATTGCAATAAGTGCTCCAGTCTGGAACACAAAACTTTGTAAAGGATGAATATCTTTGTCATTGATGTCTGTCCTGGATTATGGATTCCAGAATGCCATATGGTTTCTGCTTGATAATTGAATTTCGTAGTTGCATAGTTTTAGAAGGAAATTGTTAGAGAATCTCTTTGATATTGTTTGAAGAATCTGTTTGATATGCATAATCTCTTTGATATGCATTTATGTTTGATTGATTGTATTTTCCATTTTTATATTCTCTCCTCTCCTATATAATGTCTCACCACCATTGTACAACCTATCAATAAGAGAAATCATTTCTTCTTCCAAATCTCTTCTCTCCTTTTAACATGGTACCAGAGCCTTGTTCGAATCTGAGGAGAATGGTTCGTTCCCGCTGAGATCGCAGAGAGAGAGAGAGAGAGAGAGAAAATATTCGGCCGGTGTAGATCTGGAGCAATCCATGGCGCGTCGCACGACACCGCCATCACCGCTGAGTTCGCGAGGCCGAGTTCGGCCAAAACCTCTGTCCTGCCGTCATTCTAAGCGGCGCGTGGCCTTCACGCGCCGCCATAGCAGCGGCGCGTGGCTCCCACGCGCCACCACACCTCCGGCGCGTGAAATTCACGCGCCGCCGTACACGGCCGCCGGAGCTCCGAAAATTCCAGAAACGTGTTTTCGGCCTGTTTTTCCACCACTGTCAGCCGCATTAGCTCCTTCAAAATTTGACAAATCAGATTCTCATCCTATAGCTCTAATGGGTAGCTCCTCAAAAGGTTCAGTGAAGCCTGAAGAAGCACCAGAACTTATGTCAGAGCCTCAGGTGATGATTATCGATTACAAATCAAATGTAAACCTTGTTCAGTCAGGTAATTCCATAATAGCCCTTAATACTACTATGACTGCTGATGATACATGGATCGTTGACTCAGGAGCTACAGATCATATGAGTGGAAACAGAGGTTTATTCAAAACTCTTAGATTATGTCCGGAAAATCTTAGAGTTAAAGTTGCAAATGGAGTTGTTACAAAAGTTGCAGGAATTGGTTCTGTTTTGTTGACAGAACACTTAGAAGTTCACAATGTTCTCTTTGTTCCTGCGCTTACTTGTAATCTGATATCTGTGAGTAAATTAATTAAAGGCAAGAGATGTAGAGTGATCTTTGATGAAAGTGGGTGTACTTTTCAGGATTTAAACTCGAGGAGGACGATTGGCAATTCTAAGGAATGAGATGGACTCTATTATCTTGAAGGCTCTAACCGAAGGAAACAAGAAGCAAATAAGGCACTTGTTAGCTCGCATTCCAATAATGAAGATATTCTGTTGTGGCACCAAAGGTTAGGCCATCCAAGTTTTGATTATATGAAGCATTTGTTTCCAAGTCTATTCAATAAAAATTCAGTACCATTTTCTTGTGAAACTTGCCAACTCGCAAAGCAAAAACGATCCACCTATCCTCAACTATCCTATAAGCCGACAACACCCTTCACAATAATCCATAGTGACATTTGGGGGCCTGCTAAAACCAAAACCCAAGCCAATGCCAGATGGTTCGTAACCTTTATTGATGATCACACTAGAACTACATGGGTTTACCTAATGAAAGAAAAATCTGAAGTGAACCAAATATTCCAAAGTTTCTACTCTTATGTAAAAAACCAATTCCACACCTCTATCCAAATTTTAAGGAGTGATAATGCTAAGGAATACTTAAGTAGTTCTATGAAAGAGTTTCTAACCAAGCAAGGTATTCACCACCAAACCTCTTGTGTGTACACCCCTCAGCAGAATGGAGTGGCTGAAAGGAAGAATAGACACCTCCTAGAAGTAACTAGAGCCATTATGATAGAAAGAAATGTCCCTAAAATATTCTGGGGAGATGCCATCCTTACCGCTGCCTACCTTATCAATCGTATGCCATCCAAAGTTCTCAACTTCTCCACTCCTATACAGAAACTCCTTGAAACCTACCCCAACTCTCCACTCATTCATACCTTACCTCCAAAAACTTTTGGGTGTGTCGTGTTTGTTCACAAACAGGCTGAGGGCAAACTTGATCCTAGAGCAGAAAAATGTATATTTGTTGGGTATTCTCCAAGTCAAAAAGGTTATAAATGCTACAGTCCAATCACCCGAAAAACCATTGTCTCAAAGGATGTAGTGTTTTACGAGAGTGAGGCATACTATCCCAAATTACCCATTCAGGGGGAGAGTGATGGTACAGAATGGCTAATTGTGAATCCCACACCTAAGTCAAGCCTTGAACAAGAGATCTTAGTTTACCCTGAAATGTCATCCAACCCAGTAGACTCTGAAAGAGCCATAACCATCCCAGAAATAGAAATCACCCAGGACAACCTTAGTGAACACAATTCTCAACCCAGAGTGGAAAACAATGCTGAAATCAATACTGAGATGGTCTCTGAAGATCAACATGATGAGGAATTACAATCAGGCAATGAAGCAACTGATAGTAGAGTTCCTTCCGCTCCGAGGAATGACCATGAATCTGACTCGAGAATAGATCCTGAAGAGATGGGCTGGCCTATTGCTCTGCGAAAGGGGGTAAGATCTTGTACTCAACATCCTATTCAGAAATTTGTTTCTTATGGTAATCTGTCTGCAAAGATGCATAGCTTTGTAATTAACACTGCTCAGGTGAAAATCCCACACACTTTCCAGCAAGCTATGACTGATCCTAATTGGAAATTAGCTACAGAAGAGGAGTTGAGGGCTCTCAAAGAGAATAAAACATGGGAGATTACAAATCTTCCGAGAGGGAAGAAGGCAGTTGGATGCAGGTGGATATTTACTCCAAAATTTAATCCTGATGGGAGCATCGACAAGTATAAAGCCAGATTAGTTGCAAAGGGGTACACTCAGACATATGGCATTGATTACGAGGAGACGTTTGCTCCAGTTGCCAAGTTTAGTACCATCAACATACTTCTTTCTATTGCAGCCAACCTGGATTGGTCATTACATCAATTAGACATTAAAAATGCCTTTTTAAATGGTGACTTAGAGGAAGAAGTGTACATGGAAGTTCCAGAGGGTGTCAAAGCTCCTAATAACACTGTGTGCAGGTTGAAGAAGTCTTTGTATGGATTGAAACAGTCTCCAAGAGCCTGGTTTGACAGATTCTCTAGAGTGCTGAAGAAGATGACCTTTGTTCAGGGGCAAGCAGATCACACCTTGTTCACTAAACATAATGGTGAAAAAGTGACAATTTTAATTGTTTATGTTGATGACATTGTTATTACAGGAAACGATGAAAGCTCCATAGTTCAGCTGAAACAAGCTCTAGCAAGTGAATTTCAAGTGAAGGATCTTGGTCAGATGAGATACTTCCTTGGCATGGAGATAACCAGAAGCAGGAAAGGCATTAATGTGTCCCAGCGCAAGTACACACTAGACTTGCTACATGAGACCGGGATGCTAGGCGCAAAACCGGAGGAGACACCTATGGATGACCAATGCAAACTAGAAATAAAGGAAAAGGGAGTTCCTGCCAACACTGAGAGATATCGGAGACTTGTTGGGAAATTGATATACTTGACTCATACACGTCCGGATATCAGTTTTGCTGTGGGAATGGTAAGTCAATTCATGCACCAACCACAAAAGGAGCATATGGATGCGGTTGTGAGAATACTTGGGTACTTGAAGGGAAATCCAGGTAGAGGAATATTCTTTAAGAAAGGAACAGCTAGGAACTTGGAGATTTATATTGATGCAAGTCTTGCAAGAGACCTAGAAACTGGAAGATCTATCACAGGTTATTGCTCATATCTCTGGGGAAACTTAGTTACTTGGAGAAGCAAGAAGCAGACCATTGTATCACGAAGTAGTTGTGAAGCTGAGTTAAGAGCTGCATGTCTTGGTGTATGCGAAGGAATCTGGATCATCAGATTACTACATGAATTGAGAATTCCTTTTGATGGCCCACTGCAAATATGGTGTGATAACAAGTCCAGCATTGAAATGACCAGGAATCCTGTTTATCATGATCGAACTAAACATGTCGAAATTGATAGACATTACATTAAGGAGAAAGTAGAGGCGGGGATCATGACATTGACGTATGTCCGTTCTTCTGAGCAGATTGGTGATATGATGACTAAACCACTTGACCGACCTACATTTGAGAGATTCCGAAGCAAGCTGGGAATGCTTGACATATACTCTCCAGCTTGAGGGGGAGTGTTAGAGAATCTCTTTGATATTGTTTGAAGAATCTGTTTGATATGCATAATCTCTTTGATATGCATTTATGTTTGATTGATTGTATTTTCCATTTTTATATTCTCTCCTCTCCTATATAATGTCTCACCACCATTGTACAACCTATCAATAAGAGAAATCATTTCTTCTTCCAAATCTCTTCTCTCCTTTTAACAGAAATGATTATAAAAAATATAGAGAACTCATGAGTATATTCTAGTGACAAGTTGATGATGAATTGCCATTGAATATGGATCATTTTCCTAAGTTTTATCACATGTTCAAACCTGTTTATCCACATTAATAAACTTCTTTGGTAATCTATGTGATCCATGAACCGTATTTTTCTCCCATCAAAGCTTAAATTGGTTTTCCTGAATACTATGTTGACACATTTTTTCATCACTTTTGAATTATGCTTCCAGGTTTGAAATGCCTTTTAATATATGGTGTGGAGGGTGCAATTCTATGATTGGAAAAGGAGTCCGGTTTAATGCAGAGAAAAAGCAAGTTGGAAATTACTATTCTACAAAGGTATTTTGGATAAGATTGCAAAAGCATCTGACAATACTTTATTGCTTTTGTGGCATAGTAGGGTTGTTGCATTTTGCTTGAATGATTTTTATAGATTGAGGAGGAAATATAGGATCCTGCATATGCATATGAAGTTTCTCACACACAGACACACACTCAGCATGCATCATGTTCTTTTGAAGCTTCTACGAGTATTTTTTTCAACCGTTTTCTGATAACCATTTTTTGAAGCTAATATTTCTTGGTTTCTTCAGATATGGAACTTTACCATGAAGTCTGCATGCTGTAAGCATGAGATTGTCATCCAAACTGATCCAAAGAACTGTGAGTATGTCATTATCAGTGGGGCCCAGAAGAAAACAGAGGTTTTTGATGTTGAGGATGCTGAAACACTCGAACTACCTGCTGATGAAGGTTTGTAATATGGAAGAAATTATGCTTACAGAGATTTTAATCTTTATTTGTTACGTATGCCTTGCTCTAGCTTGCTTGGAATTTGTAATCATACTATCTATCTCTGTTATTGAAAAAGGGAATGAGTGCAATTAGACTCAGGATTCTAATGGCTTTTCTCCATGACTGAGATCTCAGTTCTTATAATATGTTCAGTGTTTCATCTTTCTCAGCCTATCTGGCTGTGGGCAATTAAAGCTATTCACATCATTTTGAATTGCTCGGCAGCCAATAGTTATGATGTTTTTATATGGTGATTCTTTAACAGTATTTTGTAAAGAGCATCTGCCAATATGAATGCTAGTTAACTATTTAAAATTGTCTTTCACAGAGCGAGGTAAGCTTGCGGATCCATTTTATCGTCTTGAACACCAAGAAAAAGATCTGAAGAAAAAGAAGGAAGCTGAACCAGTACTCGTGCGTCTGCAGCGACTATCTGATTCCAGGCATTCAGATGATTACGCTCTCAACAAGAGTCTCCGGGCCCAACTTAGAGTATGTTTTCTGAGCTCATGTTCTGTTTATTATAATTTCCTTTTCGTTCTCTGACCATTCTGGATTTTATTTCTTATTATTCCACTGTTCAGTACTGACCAGTCACACTTTTCTGTTTTCTCAGGGTCAAAAGAAAAGAGTAGCAGAAGAGGAGGCTGCCTGTCGGAAAAGAGGCCTTGGAATGAGACTGCTTCCGTCTACAGAACAAGATGCAGCTGCCGCAGCAAAAGTGAAGTTTTCTAGCAAATTTGACAGAAACAGAAAGGACAAGCGAGCTCTGATCAATGCTGGATCCATTTTTTCTGGAGGATCTGGCTCCTCCTCCATGCCTGATAAGAGAAGACTGGAGCTAGAATCTAAAAGAAGGAAAATTTCTGCAGCCTCGGCATCTAATCTACTTGGTGGGGGATTCAAGCGATCATCCTGGTCACAGAACACCACCTCAACGAGCAGGCTAAAGGGAGCTTCAATCAGTGTAAGACGTTAGGAAGGTGAAGTTTGTGCACCAGTACTGAGTGACTGAGCCTGTGAATAGATGCTAGTCATGCGTGAGTATGACATGTCTGTAATTTGAGCTGTTAGTGTTTGTTGCTTCAATTGCAAAAAAAAAAAAAATATATGTAGAGACGCCACTTGAATAATATGTTTTTGAGATATGCAATTGCTGGTCATAGGAGCCAAAGCTGAAAGCATTGATAGCATCTTATTGTGATATTCAAGTTTACAGTGTAAGCATATTTGAATAGATGTAGATAGCAAGTTTTTCTCTATCCCTAAGCAGAAAGCATAGTATCTTATTTTGATTTCTAGTTCTTTTGGGCAAAGGGGCAAAATTCCCCATGTAATTGTCACTAAGGTACATTGAGAAGGCGGGAACCATGTAAAATTTTTTGAAACAAAACTATCCATAAAATTTCAAAAGTGTAAAAGTGCCCATGGTGCCATGTGGTTGTCCATGTGCTATGGTGTGCCTCTGTCAATGACACATGGGCAGCCACATGACACCATGAACACTTTTGCTCCACTTTTGAAATTTTATAAGTAGTTTTGCTCTAAAAAATCATTTTGCATAGTGTTGGATGCACCTTGGTGATAATTACATAAGCATTTTTGCCCTTTTGCCCTAATTTTTTGGTTGTGTTGCAAGAATTTTAAGTGTTTTAACGTGAATGAAGCATATCATATGGTTCAAAAAATGTTGTATGGAGATGGCCAATAATACGGTTTAGATCTGTTTTTTCACACTCAACTTCCATTGCTCTCTTATGAAGTGTTCCTTTGTTCTTATATTTAATTACAACTCAAGCGATAAGATGTTAAATTTGCTCGTAAAAGAGAACAACTACAAAGTTACATCAACTCAGACATTAATCGGATTGGTTTCAAATTAGTGGGATGACTGTTTAGTCCAATAAAAGCCCATCAACAAGAGAGCCATATTGTCATGCATCGTTCAGTTCAAAATATCTTGTCATACACCGTTTTTTTGTTTAGACAATTTAAAACCCAACTTCTTCTTTTGGGGAGAAGACCCTTGATTTGTCACTTCGAGTATAGAATAACCGTGTGAGCTAGAAAATGAGAATAGTAGATAGATCTCAATTTCAATTTAATGATAGTAAAGTTCTCAAAAGATTCTACTATAAAGATTTGGGCTGTAAATAGCATTGCCAACAACTGTAGGGATAGAATACTTAGGCAAATTAAAATACTCCCTCTATTCTTAAATATAAGACCTAATTGACTTTTTTGAAAAATCGTTAAAAAAAGCAAAATAAGTTAATTATAAATTGATTTACCTAATTTTTTCCCTTAAACTAGTTTATTTTATTTATAAACTAATGGATAATCTAAAAATATATCAAATATGTCATGATTTAATAGACTATTTTGCAACCTTAACCTCTCCAAAAAAAGTCATCTAGGTCCTATATTTAAGACCGGAGGTAGTATATCATATTTCGTTACTTCTTGATTTGCAACTTAGATTTGGTTTCTTTAACAGAATAACTATTTGAATCGATATTCACAACATTAGTTTCAGTAAATTAAATTTTTTCAAGGACATACCTACCTATCATTAAATTAAAGTTTTAGAACGTAATTGTCATTTTTCCTCATCAATAACGGCAATTCCATTTCTCCCTCCCTCCTTTTTGATAAAATCATCTTTAAAAGGCTTATTGTATTACTCACTCCAATCCTAAATATCAGACATATTTGGTGAAATGTATTTGACATTCAATATAATACTTCTTTTTAATTGTTACCAATTTTTTTCTAAATGATCCTTATTAATATTCCAGTAATAAGAAAACAAGAGAGAGTGTGTAAGGATAAAAGTAGATGACTAAAGTGCATTGGTAAATATCATATCATTTTAACTAACTTTATTATCATCATTAATCTAATTAAATTAAATAATACGTCATATATTTAGGACCATCATTTTTAGTACACAATACATTTTATTGGAAACAGGGAAATTGATAAACCTTTTTAAAGCTGTTTTTGATAAATTCATTCGGTAAATATACCCCTCTCTTATGTCTTGTATAACAAATTAACAATAACCTCTCTGTCTCTCTCTTAAATATGCCTCTCTCTCTCTTTCTAATGTTGTGATGTGATTACCGCAAGAGACTAAAGTGGATATAATACCAGCAAAAAGTGATAATTACGAGTAATCCTTGAATGTTATAGTGGTTTTTCGGGAAAAAAATCTCTACTCTTAACTAATTTAGTTATCTCCATTTACTTACTTGATTATGTGATTTCATTAAAAGGTCTTTAGAGAATTAAAAAGGAAAAATTAGGAGGGAGCTAGTAACTTATCGACGGGTTCAAAGTCAATCGTCACTCGTCAGTGGGCTTCCATGCAAGGCTACTTTTTTTTTGGACCTTTATGCAAGGCTACTTAAGATTAACAAATAGATGACGAAAGGCACATTTTTTTATTTAACCATACACAAGTTTTAATTATTTTTCATTTTGTAAAATGTCTTTCCAATCTTCTAAACCAAACATTGTTAGTCATATTAAAAATTGTTGATATTAAATTTTAAAATGTATAAAAAGCATTTTTTTAACAATCATCAAGGTATCCCTCTAGTCAGAGAGGTAGGAGACAAATCCTCTGCAGATTTGTAAGCACTTCAATGGGTGGTACAACTGTTGCTGGACATTTAATCGGTCTTCATTCCCAATGTCAATGATCAAACCCTTAACTATTGGTTAATGGTGAATGAATCATTGTCACTCAACCACACACTCCGGGTTGTAAACAAAGCATTCTAAATATACATTTAATATTTTAAAAATAATAACAATTAAAAAAAATATCATCATTTCTAAATTCTTATTAAAAATGTCAATTGTCCTTCTGGTTGGAAGATTAAAATATACTCCCTCCGGTCCCTAATGTAATAGCCCAAAATTTGAATGGTTTTGGTCCCTAATGTAAGAGCTCACCTCATATTCTCTCCTCATTTAATGCATTTTTTTCTACTTTACCCTTAACTCTCTTTCATATTCATTAATGCTTATGTATTTCTCTCTTTTAAAAGTACCATAATAAATATGGGCAATTTTGGAAAAGAAGCATTAACTCCAGACACCCAACTAACATTCACATGTTTTCTTAAGAAGCGTTTTTTTATGGCTAGCTCTTACAGGGACCAGAGAGAGTATTTAAAAGAAAACGACCTGCTGGTAACCCTCATTTAGTAGCTTTGTCATAACCCTCATTTATTACTTATGTTATTATTAAAGCGGAGTGAGCATATAGATACGCCGACATGTTTTTGGTTCAAGAATTAAATTAATTAAGTATAAGACATTGACAAAAAGATCAAGGACAAAACTAACTCAGCCCCAAAAAGACAAAGGCCTTTGAATGATTTAGATATATTAATTAATAGAATCTCAAGTTCTCAACCTTTATCCCTCTCACATGTGAACCATAGCATCCAGGCTCTAGCAATCTGATGACAAAGATCTTAAAACCATAATTTCTTTCAATCTTTTATTTATTTTAATTGATAGTTTAGGATTTTGGATTACACACAACATATAAGATGCTTGCTTGCATACAAATTCAAACTGGAGTTGCATGGAAGCAGAGTCCACGTGAATTAATAAGATGAAATGCTTGTTTCAATTTTTTTAAGAAACATGACTATCAGACCCGTCATAAATAACTTTCAATATTTTACAAGATGTACGCAACATTAAAAATCAAGTACTCTATTTAAGTTGCAATACATTAATTGTATATTCAGATAAATATGAACAGTAAGTAATAATACATTGTATTAGTGTACTTTCCCAAAGTAATGTTACATGCACCACAGTACACTATTTATAAACGATAAATGACGAGATTATATATGATTTTTACATTTAATCCTATACATAGTAAATTATGCAAATCAAAATATGTCTTTTTTATATTTAAATGATGAGTTAAAAAGAGATGAAAGGTAATGAAGGGATGGAATAGACACATGCAAAAGAAAAAACCAACACATATTATTGATAATAGACGATTCAATCTTCTATATAATATCAAGTTGTATTGTTTTGTGGAAATTAAAAAAATCAAATAGATTGTTAAATTTTAATGTATATTACATGTAATTAAATGATATGTTAGTATACTTTAGTAAGGTAAATTAGTTTTAAAAAACTTTACTCCATCTTTATATAAAACTTTGAAATTATATATTCTATATTCTTCGTCTCAAAAAAAAATTTAACTCAATATTATAATTAAAACTGGACGAGTATTCGACTATGTTATATAGGTGAAAATGGAGGAAATAAAACAAATCATGACATGGGATTTCAACATGTGGAATTGATCCACTCTATCAGGTACTACCTCCGGTTCTAAATATAGGACCTAGATGACTTTTTTTTGGAGAGGTTAAGGTTGCAAAATAGTTTATTAAACAATGACATATTTGATATATTTTTAGATTATCCATTAGTTTATAAGTAAAATAAACTAGTTTAAGGGAAAAAATTAGGTAAATCAATTTATAATTAACTTATTTTGCTTTTTTTAGGATTTTTCAAAAAAGTCAATTAGGTCTTATATTTAGGACCGGAGGGAGTATAATTTTTGTTTGCTCCACCCACATGTTACCCTCGCTTGCCCATATTAAAATAACAATTTTAACAGAATATTTAGATCTCACTCTCTTCTATTATTTAATTTGTTATAACTTATAAGAATATGTACTTTACATAAAAAAATATCAATTTCATTCTAAGAGATCTGCATTACATACAAATACATTGAATGAAATAAATAGATAAATTTCTAGAAAGGGCTTTATATATATTTTAAAATATCAATAATGACAAAATATATAGCAGTACATCATTTACAAACAAATCAAGAAAAGAGATCTAACGAATTAAAATATACTACCACATCTCCTTAATAAAAGAAAGCTTAGACAAATAATGTACTGATGATATCAAATATGTTAGTTGAGTTAATTTTGATAAATGTGTGTTAATATTTCTAAAACTCTACTCTTTCAATTTGTACATAACAATGGGTGTCTTTTACTTAATAAGAACGTAACATATGAATCACCTACATTTTATCCGCTATCTTTTGAACCTTACATTATCATTTGAACTTTCTTGTCTTTTTTATAATTAATAGAAATTTTCCTTTTATAAAAAAAAAATATATGAATCTCCTACATAATTAAGAGTATCATTGATACACTTATCCCAGCTATAAAATATAATACGTCTTCAAAAGAGAAAGACAGCAAAGAGCACAAACCATCATTTAAGTTGCAATCAATGATAATTGTGAAAATAGCTCCACATAAAAGATTTTATTGAAGAAAAAATTGAATTCAACTGTCTACCAAACTACTTCTGTAAACATCAATAACTGTACATGGTAATATTTGTTTTGTAATGTCTATTTGATTCCTCTAGTTTTGAACAAGAGGTTTTGGTCTTTTTAAAAGCAAAAATGTCTAGGTTTTCATTAACATATAAGGAGTAATATTTTAAACAAAATAAACTTGAGGGTTCTAGCACAAAATAGGAGAAAGCTTTATAGACGAAAGATTGTATTTACCCTTAAATAAAAAGTATTCTTTTCAATCATAAATATAATATTAAAGGATTAAGGGTAAAAAATACATGTATTTTCCCCAAAAGATCACCCATCATTATTTGTTTTTTTTATCAGGAATTCATATAAGTTTTCATATTAAGCTTAAAAGTCACATAAACGTTTAACGGATAAGTGACTTTTGAAGTTAACATGAGAACTTATATTTCTTGTCCAAACAAATATTCACTAGTGCTCGGTGATCTCTTGGTAAAAACATGTTTATTTTTGACAATTAACTCAATATCATATTGACTATATTGAAATATTAAATACAAAAGTAAATCATTTTAAAATAGTTATGTTTATCAATTTCTTGTTAAAGCTAAGGTGTCTTAGCTTACAGATAGAGTAACATATATAGTCATTTACCATATAACACATAACATTATATCTCTCTATATGTTATATTAGAGTATTAAATTTAAGTGATATATTGAACTTTTATTAATATTACATCTACTTAAGATGTGATTCGGGATGCTGGTTATCTCCATGATGATATTCACCATGTTGACCTTTTCTCAGAGTCGAATCCTAAAACATACATGTTTATACTACTTCATCATTATGTTTAATTTATAGACATCCGTTTGGAAATCATCATTGATATTCTCTTATTTTCCAATGATGTTTGTGGTCTAATCTGATTGTTATTATTTATCTTAGTTATTGTAGTGGTAAAATGTTTGTTTGTTTTTCATTTAGGTTGGTGGTGTGTTGATGTCTATAACTTTTATTTAAGTGGCTTAATGTAACTTTCTTTTAGTTAATATAATTGATACTCCTATTAAGTGAAAATTAAAAAGGCCAGTCTCATGTAAAAAAAGGTCAGTTTTCAATGATACTCCCTCTAGTCCGTAATATAAGAGCCCAAAATTTGAATGGTTTTGGTCACTAATATAAGAGCTCATCTCACATTCTCTCATCATTTAATGCGTTTTTCCTACTTTGCCCCCAACTCTTTTATATTTATTAATGCTTATGTATTTCTCTCTCTTAAAAGTATCATAATAAATATAGGCAATATTAGAAAAGATACATTAACTCCAGACAACCAAGAACATTCACATGTTTTCTTAAAAAAAACGTTTTTTTAGTGGTTGACTCTTATATTAGAGAATGGAGGGAGTAAAACTTAACGGTAATAAAATATTGTTCGAATATAAATGTATTTACAGATAACAGCTGGACATGTGATCTGGCAGGCAATGAATGGTTGAATTATAACCTATAAAGCCAAACAATTTGCATAGGGCAAGGCCCACGACAGGCAACAAGCCAACAATCCTCATGTCCCTCAGAAACAAACAAAACATGCCCCTAAAAAGTAAAAAACACTCCCATTACTACAGTCAAACACCACTTTCTACAATTCTACCCCTTAGCGCTAATCGTATACTGTATTCATTTCTAATCCCAAAATAATTAATACTCCCTCCTGTCTATATACATACACAGTATACTGTATATACTACTGCAAAATTTGAATCGCCTTCATTCCTTTTATTAGGGCTCCAAATGTCCCCACACTTAATGCATTTTCACCCTTTTTAAAATTAATTTTACCACCCTTTATCTTTTCTTAATACTGTATTTTTAAGGAAAATTAATTAGAAGTTCTATAAAAAGAAACATAAGTTAAAATAAAGTCCCACAAAATCATAAATAATTTAACTAACAAAAATAACTTTTGGGCTTCTGATTACAACTCAAGTGAACCCATATCTTACATAATTTTTCATTAGATCTCTAATTATGATTCTCCTGATTTTATTTTATAATTCCTCTTATTTTTACTCAATTTTTATTTCATACATACCCCTTTTTATTAAAATTTATGGTCACAAAGAAGAATATTCCCATCATCCAACTTAAATGGTGTTTTAACATACTTACCAGTTACCACTTAACAATTTTAAACTCATTAATAAGAAGATCAAACTTATTCATTTTCACATAGATTTAATAACATAACATGTAAATATCATCAAATAAAAGAGATCTTGGCCCATACACACATGTTGAGATGAGAAGAATATTTCTTACTACTACTTATTGTTTATTTTACTTTTTAGTCAATTTTAATTTTAACTGTGTTTTGACGCGTGAACATAATTTAGTCATTCAACACTTACTTATTGTGATTAAGATAGTACTATTACTTATTAGTTTCTATTAGTATTTTTTTTAACATCTCTTAGTAATCTGGTGTTTATTGAAAATGATTAACCGAACTCGGGTATGATTGCTACCTGCATAGACAAGTTCTCATTTCTTCCAATAAGAGTATTTAGTGGGATTCAAACACACATTCTCATCTTAGCAGATTGAAGTCGAAACATCCATTTAAGTTCTTCAGTTTCTCACTCTTCACTCTCATTCCTCCTCCTCCTCCTCAACAATGGCTTCTCCTCCCTCCCTCACTCTCCCCACCATTTTCTCTATCTTCTTCTTCTTCCTCCATTTGTGTACATGCCAAGACTACCTCAGGCTCCCTCTCCTCCACAACCCCTCCCCCTCCCACCTCCTCTCCTCCTCCTCCACCCACCGCCTCTCCTCCAAAACCCCCCTCTCCTCCGGCGCCCCCTCCGGCTCCGGCCAATACTTCGCCACCCTCCTCCTCGGCTCCCCTCCCCAGCCCCTCCTCCTCATCGCCGACACCGGCAGCGACCTCATCTGGGCCAAATGCTCCCCCTCCTCCTGCAAACATCACAACACCACCACATGCTCCCCCAAAGCCATCATCATCATCATCATCATCATCATGCCTTCCTCCCCCGCCTCTCCTCCTCCTTCTCCCCCCTCCACTGCTACCACCCCTCCTGCCACGTCATCCCCCACCCCTCCCCCTCCCCCTCCTGCACCCCCTCCCCCCTCCACACCCCCTGCCGCTTCCACTACTCCTACTCCGACGGCTCCTCCTCCTCCGGCCTCTTCTCCACCGAAACCGCCACCCTCCCCACCACCTCCGCCCACCACACACATCTCCCACGTCTCAACTTCGGCTGCGCCTTCAACATCTCCGGCCCCAGCGTCACTGGCAGCTCCTTCAACGGTGCACAAGGCGTCCTAGGTTTAGGTCAAGGCTCCATCTCTTTCTCCTCTCAGCTAGGTCGTAGGTTTGGCAATAGATTCTCTTACTGCCTACTAGATTTCACTCTCTCTCCCCCTCCCACTAGCTTCTTAACTATCGGATACTACAACGTCACCACAAGGACGACATCATCTAAAATGAGGTTTACTCCGTTAGTCACCAACCCTCTCTCTCCTACCTTCTACTATGTTATGATAAGGAGTGTAAGTGTTAATGGTGTGAAATTACGGATCAGTCCTTCCGTGTGGGAGATTGATGAGGATGGTAACGGGGGTACGGTTATTGACTCTGGTACGACGTTGAGTTTTCTAGCTGAGCCGGCTTATAGGGAGGTGTTGACGGCGTTAAGGAAGGAGGTGAAGGTTCCGGTGGTGGAAATGGATAGAGAGAAGGAGAGGTTTGACTTGTGTGTGAATGTGAGTGGTGTGAGGGCTTCGAGGGTGTTGCCGAGGCTGAGTTTTGGGCTTGAGGGGGTGCGGAGGAAGAGGAAGAGAAGGGTGGTGGTGATGTCGCCGCCGGTGGGGAATTATTTTTTGGAGGTGGCGGAGGGAGTGATGTGTTTGGCTATTCAGCCAGTGAAAGTGGGGTTTTCTGTGATTGGGAACTTGATGCAACAAGGGTTCTTGTTTGAATTTGATAGGGATAGATCGGTGCTGGGGTTTTCCCGACATGGCTGCGCCGTCTCGCCGCCGTCGCCGTCGCCGTGAATGTTTTGCTTCAATTGGGTTGAATGGATGGTGGAAGACCCATGGGTTGATCCATCGTTGACCCGGTTTATTTTATTTTTTGGGAGTGAAATAATTTTGCTTTTGTAATTCTTAGTTTTGGAGGCACTTTGTGTATCTTGCATTATTGTCTGAGTGTGGAGATCCTCGGTTGTTAAGAAAAGAAGGCATGAGTTTCCCTTTCTTCTCTCTCTCTCTCCCTATTTGGGTAAATAATTGACAAGGATAAATTTCATTCTTTTTTTTTGTGATACAGAAAAGTTTAGGTGAGTTGGGTCCCGGGGGCTCACCAGGGTCAGGTCAGGCCTCCGGGCTCTTTGAGCGCTTACAGAGGTACTTACAGATCGCCCGCCAACAAGGTCTTCACATCGGCGGGATTCGAACTCACAACCACATAGTTATGAGTCGAACCCCATTACCAACTGGACCAACCTTTGTTGGTGGATAACTTTCATTCTTAACTAGTGAGAAACTTTGCGGGGAGAATTAATTAGAAGTCTCGTAGAAGAAATATAATTCAAATGAGGTTCCATCAGTTGTTATTATGTGAGGTCAATATGTTGTTATTGTAAACCCTAGAAGTTGTAACTTACCACTCTTGAGACATCATCTTAATTTTCTTTCTTTCATAAGACCTCTAATTAATTCTCCTAACATTATTTGTCTGCTTTTTATACCAAAATTATTGACAGTCAATATAAGCTTATCTAATATATTAAGTAGAAACAAAAACTATTGACAGTCTATTAAGACTTGTCTAATACTCCCTCCGTTCCTAAATATAGGACCTAGATGACTTTTTTGAAAAATCCTAAAAAAACCAAAAAATAAGTTAATTATAAATTGATTTACCTAATTTTTTTCTCTTAAACTAATTTATTTTACCTATAAGCTAATGGATAATCTAAAAAGATATCAAATATATCATGATTTAATAACCTATTTCGCAACTTTAATCTTTCCAAAAAAAAAAGTTATGTAGGTCTTATATTTAGGAATGGAGGGAGTATTATTAAGCAGTACTCCTCTTTTCTTAAATATTATTAAGTAGTATAACATTTTTCTATTTATTTCTCACTATTTCCTTTAATCATTGGTATTAAAGTTCATCAATGATAATAAATAAACAAGTTAAAGAGAAAATGTGGGAATAAAGGTGCTTGGTTAAGATGTTTTAATAATATATTGTGATTTTAACTGATTTAACTAATATCATTAACATAATCAAATTTTACATTTACAGATATTGGAAAAATATTGTTTTGGACTTAGTTGTCCTAATTTTGTTTGGTAAGTTTAATTTACAAATAGAAATAAAGAACGAGAAGGAAAACGGGTTGGGGAAGTGGTAATGTGAATGCAGGTCATGTTTCAAGGTTCTTTGAACTGACATGTTTTAAGTTTCATGGGTGGGGATAATCAATGACTGCAAAGACAATTGATTGTATCGCGGCTTTTAAGTACAGTGGAGTACCATCGAACAAATTATCAAAAACGTGTGTGTACTTTTGTCCATAACGGCTCTCTGCTAATTTGTTTTTAAATGAAATCAAGGAAGCTAAGCATTCATGTAACTTCAATTTTTCATTTCGTTACCAATATAGTCTTACAAATTAAGAGTCTGTCTAATGTGACACATTTCTGAGTTCAGCTTAAAATCGATTTTAAGTCAGCAAAATCGATTTTGGATAAGGGTTGTGGTGTATAATTGTCCCCTATCAGAAATGTCTCACATCAAACAACTTTTTACAGAATGAGTTCCACTCACTTTCGATTTCTAATTCTTTGCCAAACTTTCCAACAACCAAACGATCCTGCCTGTTTGGATGAAAAGAAAGTGGAAGAGGAATTGAGAAAAGGAAATGAGAGAGTCCCTCCGGGGACATCCGTTAAAATTGGAACGATACAGAGAAGATTAGCATGGCCCCTGCGCAAGGATGACACGCACAAATCGAGAAAAGGAAATGAGAGAGATAATTTCCAAGGGCCCACAAGTTTCCCCTCTCTATCTCACATTTTTTCTGACCTCACATACTTTTACATATCATCATTACCTAATATACCTCAACTTTCCATTTTTACCCCCTTACACTCAATTTTATTTTCATTTCTATTTTCATTACACACTTTCAGTCCAACCAAACAGGATTGTGAAGATCCTCTGTGATTAAAAGAAGGAAACAAGAGTCGAGCTCTCCCTCCCTCCGCAAGCTTTTTTTTTAATAAATGTTAAAATGTCTATTACCCTTTATTGACTCACAGGTCTATGACTTATTGAAATATACCTATAGGAAACTAAAAAAAGGTTATTTTAAATAATTAAAATGCATGTTTCTTTCACGATTAAAGCTTTTTTTATATGAATGGCCTGATTTAATCTCGATTGAGAGTAATGTGATAGCTTTATTGGAGAGGTTTTGAACCCATTTTTGTCTAATTATTCTGAGTAATATTTATTTTGAAGTGAAAAGGGGAAAGGAGTTGGGGCAGTGGAAATGTAAATGCTGGTCATGTTTCAAGAATGGGAGAAGATCAATGACTGCAGAAAAAAAAATAAAAAATTGAGTGTGTCGCTGCCTTTAAGTACAAAGTGTATAAAACGTGGATATCATATTTATGTTGCCCATAACGGCTCTTTTACAATTTTTTGTTAGCGACAGATTGTAAGCATTCATGTAAATTGATGAATATTTCTTTTTTACATTACCTATATTTTCTCACAATTAAATATAAAACACTAGAAAATGCAACTTCTCAATTTGAGTTCCATAATAATTCGACTTTTGAATTTTCAGAAGCCATATTTTGAATTCTAATAAAAAAAGAAGCCATATTTTGAAAAATCATAATGAAAAAAAATCATAAATAAGGTCAGAAATATTTTGTCATTTTTCATTGCATGTGCTAACTTGTTATAAGATTTTTGAGTTTTTACAATTTTCGACTCTGATTTTTCATATTTTCCTTGAATGAAATCAAGCAAGCATTCGTGTAACTTCAATGTGAGATTTGCGTATTACTTGTTTAATATTCCATTTTCAAATTGTGAATTTATCAATTTTACCGTTGTTGAGAAAACATATAATTGTTTTAGGTATATTTTGTTTTAGGTATATACAGCATGATTTCCTTGTCTTTTTATTAAAGGCGACTCTGAAAAAAAAACTTATTCACACTCATTATTTCTTATTTAAAAACCTTCACCTTGTTTTCTACGGCGCGCTTCCATAACAAGTGTCAATGACCATTGAAATGACACTAATAACAAGTGAAAGAACTTCAATAACAAGACAAGTTGTAACATCCTAACTTTTTCCTACTATATTTATAGCAATTTAATCAATTTATAACCACTTTATAATGTTAGAAGCCCAAAAATACGAATAAATTAAAACTTTTCTCTTTGAAACCTGGATAAAATATATCCTGCGTAAACTTGGGCTTCTAAACAATTTGTAAAATCATAACTCTTCCCTGAAATACGCAGCGGTTTATAAATTCATTAAATAGCTAACTCTACATCTGAACAATCTAATGTAACTACAAACCTGTCATATTTAAATCTAACTATTACAATTCTGTCTAAATATAATTAGCCTATCACACGGGATAGACTTTACCTAATAAATCACAAGCTATGAGCTTGTTTAGTACAAATCATTCAACTTCTTCGGGCCTATCGAGTATCCTTCCTATCCTGAACTGCTTATCTGTAAAAATTTTGTTTGAAAAACAGTGAGATTCAAAGAATCCCAATAGCAGTTATCATTTATTATCATGCATAACAATTGAACTCATTTATTACCTTAATCCTGTTGCTCACACAACAATTTGATTTATTTTCCTGATTGTGTGGCATATGTCATGAATATAACTTTTCAGTTATATCAAATACACCATTTAATTTATTCGTATTTTTGAATGACATTTTAAAATCATTTTTAATATAGTAGCTTTTTACTACTATATTTATAACAATTTAATCAATTTAAATGGTGTATTTGACTTATTCTTTCTTATCA
This sequence comes from Mimosa pudica, assembly GCA_029929735.1. NCBI lineage: Eukaryota > Viridiplantae > Streptophyta > Magnoliopsida > Fabales > Fabaceae > Mimosa > Mimosa pudica. The sequence continues at coordinate 7,619,376 of JAKELP010000035.1, forward strand.
TTACTGTTCAACTAATAAATATTTAAGGTCCTTTAATACTTCACTAATTCACAACAAGATCATTCACCAAGCACTAACACATAGCAAGTAGAGATGAAACAAGTTGACACTGTCATTCTTAATCAAACAAAGAATTACTTCAATAAATTTCAAGCAACAATTCTAAACTATGGTATATACTCAATTTACTTCTTCATTATGATCTCATCACTAAAACTGATTTAATAAAATAAAGATCACAATACAGCCCAAAACAGAACATATAATTGCATATAGTAAAGCTCCAACAAACACCAAAAAGTTATAGTTCTAAAATATGAAATTTAACATACAAGTTCAAATATAAATAAACCTTGTATGTCCTTCTACATTATTTAGGATTTGAAACACTTGTACCTACAAATCAAGGAGGGCCAATTGCAGAAGAAAACAGAAATGTTTAACTTAAACATGTATTAGCAAAAAGAATAAGCTTTATACATTCATGTAACACCTCTCAATCACACTTTAAAAGTTGCATTCCAAACAGATTTAGAACATGAGGAAATTAGAAATAAGAGGACTAATATACAATATGTTTTTGTGTGTGTGTTCCAAGTTTCAGCTTTACATGTTATATTTGTATATCAAACATTTTGATTAATACTAACAGCCCCCAAACTACTAATTCATATCTATATCTAAACCAACAATAGTAAAATTATCAAACCCAATTTTTCAACTTAAGGCTTTCATTTAGTCACTAAACATTCAAGATATAATTCCAATTAGCAATATCACATGTATGAGAAAGAAATTTCAGATTTCAAATCATTCTTTTCTTTCCAATAATCAGAACAACCATTCCCTATCATGATTAAATCATTGGTACTAACAGAGCAGAGAGGAAAACAATTAATCCAGCAATGTTCCAATCAAATTTTATTCTAAAAAGACCAAATTCAAACAAGAAATCAGATTCCTCTTTCATAACATTCATACTTTAATTTTAGGAAAGAAACTTCATCAAATCCCATAATGAATTCATCCAGAAGCAGAACATACAATCCCAAAGGAACAAAGAAAGACATTTCCCATTACTACAAGCATAGTTTTATATGCCTAATCAAACCAAAGCAGAATAATAATCTTAAGATATGAAAACCACAATCAAAGCTTTTGTATTAACTCACAAAACTCAATCAAATACTGAAATATTCTCCTAGAAGTTGAAATTAAAGCCTAACTTTCTCTTGTTCAGTTCTTGCACCTCAAACACAAAATCCCAATTAAAACCCCATCTCATAATCGCCCAAATTGAAAGAATCAGAGAGTAGGAATGAGTTAAGAGGATTAAGCTAATGTCAAATCAAGGATTTCATGTACTTGAGGAGCTCGAGTTCACTAGGAATGCTTCCTTCGCCGGTGACGGTGAGGTTTGAGCAGTGAGAGAGAGATGGGGGAGTGAAGAAGATGAAGGATATAGTTAGTGAAGATGATGATTATGTGTGGTGAGAAGAGAGAAGTACAGTGATGATGATGAGAAGGGAGGAGAAGATGATGAGAAGGGAGGAGAAAGTAAGGTTGTGATGGTGATGAGAGAAATCAAAAAGAGAAAAGAGAGAAGTTTTGGAATATTTTGAGTCCCAATATGATTTCTCTAGATATATTTTAGTTCTCAAATTTATTTCTAAAATTTTCTAAATACTAAATAATACTTCCTGATTCTAAATATTGTCTTATTTATTCTATTAAAAATTTTGGGGTGTTACACAAGTTATGAGAGTTGTTTGATGTTACTTCATATATTTCTTAGTATAAAATATAATTTACTTTTTATATTAAGGAAAGATTAAGAAAACTAAGTTAATTGTAAATGGATTTGTTTAAATTTTCTCTCCAAATTAAGTCTGAAGTTAACATATGATTTAATAATACATATATTATATATTATGACTAGGTAGTTTATTTAATTTCTTTAATATTTTAAAAAAGCTAACAATATCAAGAAACAAATAAAGTTCAGTACGTAAAAAAGAAAAAAGAAAGAAAGATATAGAAGGAGTAAGATCTATTTGTAATTTCCATTTGTTTTATTTTTGTCATCTTTCATCCAGCAATCGAAAGTAACGTACTCACCACCATATGCACAAGTAGTATCATATGCACAAGTAGTATGGAGGTCAAACTCAACTTCTTGTTTAAATGCAAACAACTCCGACTATTCTTAGTTTATACTATTTGCTGAAAATTGCATAAATTGACAAAGAATGAAAGTATTGCATGCATAAATAATTGATAAGGAATATATTAGGTGATAAGGATAGCCTGATTCTCCTGTCCCATCATCAACGCTCTCATGTCCCTTATTTAGTTATTTGCCTCTAAATTCAATACCTAGGAAACTAAAGTTTTGGTTTTTTATTGGAGAAAATAAAAAGATTACATTCCACTACATGAGGTCTAATTTCAACTTAAAATAATAATAACGATTGAATTTGTAATTTCAACTTGATTGAACCTAGTCAATAAACCTTAACTTACCATAATTCAAAGTTTATAGATTTAAACATTAAAGGATAGGTTCCTATATTTTATATTAGTAAATAAATTTCTGTTGATACTCCTTAATAATTTCCCATAAACTTGGAGGGTGAAATAGTAATATATACATTGATGATTTTTTTGACCAAAGCAGAGTTAGGTTCATTTAGAGTTATACTCCCTCCGGTCCCTAATGTAAGAGCTCAAAATTTGAATGATTTTGGTCCTTAATGTAAGAGCTCACCTCACATTCTCTCCTCATTTAATGCATTTTTTCCTACTTTATTTACCCCTAACTCTCTTTCATATTTATTAATACTTATGTATTTCTCTCTCTTAAAAGTATCATAATAAATATGGGCAATATTGGAAAAGAAGCATTAACTCCAGACACTCAACTAATATTCACATGTTTTCTTAAGAAGCGTTTTTTTGGCGGCTAGCTCTTACATTAGGGACCGGAGGGAGTAGTTCATAATCTTTTAGTTAGTTGCATTTGTACCTTTAATTGTGCGTATTAGGCAACTAACCAATGTTTTTAATAATATTGAACTTTTTGTATCTCATTTTAAATTTAGTTCCTTGTTGTAGGGGTAAAGGAAGAGAATTGGATTAAAGGAAGTGGAAGAAAAGCTGAAGAAATGAAGCTGTTAAAAACAATTAGTGTTACTATAAAAAAAAAACAATTAGTGTACGTTTGCCAGCCCTAAGAGCACGGAACTTTGACAGCTCTTCACCCAAGCAGTGAATTTAATGATTCCAAATTACTAGTTAAGAAAAGAATCAAACAAAAAGAAATTTCTTGTAATAGTGATGGTCTATTAAGTTGTGAACATTGGCATGCAGACGAAAAGGGAAGATGTCATTATATAATGTAATTTGATTCACGAGATTGAAGTGACATATTAGAAAATGACTGCATCCAACACACGTATAAATAATGCAAACAAATTAATTGAAGCTGCTTTCTTACTCTTCTGTTTTCACATGCACACTCAAATTCTAAAGTCTGTGATTCTACAATCGTGCGTCCACATTAATTAATTCCAATCTGAATTAGAAATACATCCACGTTTGCCAACTTGACAATATTAATGACACTGTCATGAAAAACTTGCTAATAATAATTTTTGCCAACATTTTTTGTCAAGCAATGACAACCTTTTTGCCATAAATGGACACCTTAGTTTAATTTAATTTGGTGATTTTATGAACCCTCTCTTGACTAAGTTCTTTTGTATGAGACCTCCCTAAAATTTACAACAACTTGTGCACATTCATGAAATGCTACTTCCTCCGCCCCATAATATATACTCCTCCTGTCCTTATTATAAGTCATTAACCGCCTCAAAATTTTTGTCCTTAATATAAGTCATTAACCATTATTTTTTTTTTTGGATCAAAAGTCATTAACCATTATTAACTAACTCATTTATCAAATTTTTCCCAATATACCCTCATTATTGGAAAATAGATTTCTTTAATTGAATTGACATTTCCTCCATTTCACTTTTGTTTCCCTCATCAAGATAGAGGACTAATGAAGAGAGAGAAAAGGTAGTGGGTCATAGTGATAAAGGTGGGAGGGGCAAAAATGGAAAGCACAAATAAAATAAGATCAATTTAACGATGCAACTTCCATTCCTTGGTTTGTACAATTTGGGTGGTTGGTGACTTATAATAAGGACCGGAGGGAGTATATGACCTTTTTTGGAAAGGGAGCTGATTTTTAAATGTAGACCTTCTTTGAAATTTTGTCGACACTTCCCTAAATTATTTCTGTTGATACTCCTTAATAATAGACAAGTACGAGACATGATAGATATAAAGGTATATGGTTATGATGTGTTGATACTCTCATGTAATTTCAAACAACTAAACTATAATCTTTAATATAATCAAATTACCTAAATAAGTTTTATATTTAGGAACAAATGGAGTATTAAATAAAATAAAGTCATTTTCTATTTTTATGTATAAGATAAACAAAATGTTAGCCGGTTTGACCCAATCGGCTCATGGGGTTGACAGGATTTAATTTGCACTGCAAACTAATTCTTATATTAAAAACATGAGATTAATGTAAGCCTAAGATTTCAATCATCAATGTATGATATGGTCAAAAAAATCATCAATGTATAAAAAAAGGATTTCAATCATCAATGATTTTACGTTTAATAATTTGGACTCATGATCAAATTTGGGCTTACTTTTATTTAACCCATCAAGAGGTTTTGTCTCGTTGTAGTGATTGGATTTCTTTCACAGTACAAACTACAAGAGTGATCAACTGAACTGCTCCAATTTCAGTAAAGCCCATCTATCACAATGAAGGCCCAGATAAAAATAATATCTCAACTTCACTCTAACAATTTTTTCAGTGAATTTCTCTTTAATTTAGATTCCCACCAGCTTTTATTTCTTAATAAAAAAATCTTAATTATCTTGTAAATTATTTTCACTAATCATTAAATTACAACTAAAGTAAAATTGATTTAGTCCATGTTATTTACGCTGTTTTGCAAACAAAATTCAACACATGGGTACAGAATGACTATAACTTTCATTTGTTTTTTGTTTGAAATCTTATCTCGCTCACTTTAATTTAATTTTCTTATTAAAGTTTAAGTTTTAACTTTAACGCAAGCCAAGGATCCATTACAGAAATCCAGGACAACTTGTTAACAAGATATAATAATAAAACATCTTGTTAAAGCCATTGAGAAAAAAATTTCATATATATAGATATTAATTTCGTATTTCTGTTTCATTAGCATACATGTGACGTGAATTTAAAACATCTCAAACCGCAATTTTAAACCATTAGATTCATAAATCCTTTCGATTATATTCATTGTTTTTAATATAATTGTGTTTATTCTATAATTATAGTTTCCACTCTTTAGTCATGTATGCTAAACTTTGTCACGCTTAAACTTGTATAATAACAAACTAGAGATGGATTCTTTTGATGCAATGATAAGTTACTATATATGGTAGAAAACAATTTTAACCGTTAAACCACTGTTGACTACTTTTACCCCAACAATATAATTTACTTGCTTTAAGAATAGAAACTTGTGGAGATAAGATAAGTAGCATATGTATGCTAGTACTTGCCGTATTGAAAGAGACAAGTTGAGTGGGATAGAAAAGCTAGATATAGTGGCCAAATTGTATTGCCCACTTTAATTATTAATACCCATTAATATTCATTCCATTTGAGGTGAATTGAAACTTGAAAGTGGATAGATTATGATCTCCTTACATTTAGGCTTTTTATTACTCTCAATTTTAACATGTTATTTCCATCCATTTGGATTAGTTTTTTTTTATTCTCTTCCCACTAAAGAAAAGCATATATCAACTAAATCTTAAGAACACTTCCAAACCCATCAATTAGAACTAAACAAATGCATATTTAGTTAGCCTTGTTATCCTTCATATTTCTAGATTTGATCCTTTATAAGAGTTAAGATGGAAAAATATTCATGTGATTGACACTAAGGTTCACCTAACACCATGTACATGTACTTTTATGTACTTTTTTTTAGAGTAAAATTAACCATTATGACCTTTTAAAACTGGGGCACTAAGGATGGGGTAAGATGAGGATAAAGTTTATATAATTAAAGTGAGCATATGATAAAGGATTTGAGGATAGATAAAATGGGGCTTAGGTTGAACAATGACCATTTCACCGATTAAAATACAATTCGATGATTATTTAGTTTCGGAAAGTTTTAATCAGAACGCCTTACAACACACATTCATTTTGTTCTGTGAATTTCATTTGATCATGGCCTGGTCAACCTTTAATTAAAGCTTTGTCTTTTTCTTTTAAAACCATAGTTAACCCTAAATAATGGGATCCCTTTTATGTTTATGTTATGTATTCGTCACAAGTTTTCAAGATCTCACTTTCTTCACTTCATTTTTGAACCGCCAGATATCTATCCCTACGAGCAATGCATATAACCGATAGTAAAAGGGAAACAGATCGATATAGTGTTACATGATCAGCTTCCAAGTTTTATAAAAACCATACACATCTTTAACACTTAAACTTTGTTAAAAGATGAAGATTGGGAAGTTATGCATTTTCCAAGGAATTCATCCCCATTTCAATCCAACTCTCCTGTCGTTCCAATTTATTATTTATTGAACATATACACTTTTGATCACACCAGTTTCCTATAGCAATATACCAATAATATGATTTTACTCATTTTCATCCAAATTTGCATTATAATGGACATATTGAATTCAGGTTCCTTAAGAGAATGACAGCCAAGAGTAGCTCACACTGATCATTGCAAAACATATTGGGTATTTTGGGTCCAAAGTAAAAAAAAATGTATTAACATCACATAAAAAGGAAAAGCGATGTAAAAAGTATTATTGAGGTCACTAATTTTTAATAAAGCGACACGTTTAAACGTCATTTTTTTAAAAAAAATAAAAGTGACGTGGGAAGTCTATTAAAAAAAAGTGGCCTGGGAAGTCTATTTGTTACGTCGCTTTTTTAAATAAGCGACATAAAAAGTCAAATTTTCTCATCACCTGTACAGCCGTTGCTTAAAATAAGATGTGAAAGACTATAAAAAAACGACATGAAAAGTATTTTGTAGTAGTGTCGGTCCTATATTTTCTTGAAGAATGGGCATGAGACGCACTATATCAACAGATAATTATCCATACTATTCAAATAAAATTAAACTAGACTACTTCAGCCAATGTTCTACAAGTCATTCTTATATGAAATCATCAGTGTATTATCTCACTGTTTGTGGTTTGACCAATAATAAATAAATACCTTAGACATATTTTAATCTCTTGTGTCATTTAAACAAAGGGAAAGTAAATTTAAAAATTTGATGTAACACTCTGTTATGGGAAAAAAATTTAAAGTTCCATTTATATATTTTGTTTTCTTAGAAACGTCTAACACTTTTAAGTTTCATGTCAGATTAAATTATGTTTAAGATGATTGATTATAATTAATCAGATCACAAATGATGTAGTACATTGAGTTTCCCTGAAATTCTTCAAATTCTACGACATCAACTTTAGATTTGCCCCAAAAACTTCAACTTGCACCAAAATTTCATTCTTATCTCGTTAACTATTATAATGAATATATGGCTAAATTATACTTAGAGTATTATAATGAGTATATGGCTAGCTAAATACTTAACAAAGCATAATTATCTCAATATATGTCCTTGGTTATATAAATTTTAACGCATCAATATATGTACCCTGGCCATGAAATGGAGATTTGTTTTTCCGTTTTTTTACTTTTGGCATGAAATGGAGACTGGTTGGTTTTCTGTGATCCGGGGGAATAATGCATGTATTTCAAAGAAGAGAAGTGGAAAATTACAATTTTGCATATTAATATAAGGTTCATTGAACCTTTTTTTTGTGTTTGATTAATTGATTCAAAATATTGATTGCATCAGACTGATATCATTCTTATGTGGAAGCAACCTCACCAAAAACACGGTAGTGATGGGGAAAGAATATAGTATAAAATAACTAAGACTTGTGTTTATTTTTCTTTACCAGGCCAACAACAGGAAACTTATGGTTCTAGCATGGCACTAGTAAATAATACTCAGATGATTATGGTCCTTGAGTCTGTTATTCCTTTTGTTTTAAGACCTAAGAGAAATATAATTTTTTTTTATCAAATAAGAGAAATATATATTTTTTTCCATAAATAAGAGAAATATATTCAGAGAATAGTGTTTTGAATAATTTTATTTTGTCATCATCATGCTCTGTACTAAATATAACATAGGGATTGGCGCACAATGCAAGCTTTTTATTCCAAATCATAAACTATCTCTAGTCATTAGAGATAATTTAGACGTAATATTGGTTATTAAATATACAATATTTTTACATCTTATCTCTAATATTCGTCTTTTTTATTTAAATTAATTAATTATCTTGTCTCCTAAACTGATATATAATCAATTGATACAACATATATAAGTATTACTTGAGAGAGATAATACAATATATGTTATAATTCAGTAATTGTTTTATTTATTTTATAATCACCCTATATCATTCCAGTAGCTCTATAATACACACAAAATGAAGTAAATAAAATTGATATATACAATTATTAGACATGTAATATTCAGTTTCTTTTACCTTATACATGCTACTATGCTAGGAGATCAAAGTATTTCTAATTGATCAATGATACAGACATGTGTCAACAATATTTGGTGTTCAAACCCATATCCCGTATCTATTGGGCCCCCTCCTCTCTCAAACACACACACACACACACACAAAACAAAATTTCAATCCCTCCTTAGCACCATTTCTATCTTTGTGCTTTTAATATGAAACACAAAAAGAAAACGCAGAGAATAATGTCTGACTATTTGTATTTTGTTTTCATTATTGATTCCATAGACTCAGTATATTGATCAGAATATAGTGCAACTTAGGTTTGTAATGTCTAGGAAATCATGTTTAATTATTTCAAATTTATATACCATCTCTAATCTGGTCATAAATTAGGAATTAGTTAAATAATTCACAAATTATAAAAAAGGATTAGTCAAATTATAGTTATTTTATAAAAAATATGTGTGTGGTTTTGTTTTTTGAAATATGCTTCATTCTAATAATTCACTTTGAAGTATAAAAAACAAAACTCATGCATACATCTTACAAATGATCTAACTATAAGGGAAGTTAATTAAAAAAAAAGAAAGAAAATACGTTTTAAACATTAAAACACAGATAAAAATTGCTAAATGATGATATTAAGAAACAAAAAAACTTTTAAAGCAATTTTTATGTAAATAAAACATATTTTCTTAATTCATACTAAAGGGTAGTTGTTAGATAATATAAAACTTAGTTGTTAAAATTGAACATCAATGCATAATATTTTTTTATTTAGTAGAGAATGAAGTTTGTGATGAGGGAGATAATTTTTTTTTAATGAGGAGGTTTCGTGATGAGAGAATAATAATAAATCGGTTAGGGAAGAAGAATGAAGAAGTATGTGGAGTTGTGGGCAGAGGAAGGCATGAAATGACATGTATTCAAAGGGCACTTGTTAATTAAGAAAAACAAAAAGGCAAAGGTTAATTTCCATAAGTATGTTGTGAATAATGTAAGGAGCAAAATGATAAAGTCTAAACTGTAGAGATGAAAGTCATAACACTTCATATTTGACAGGGAGTTTTGAAAGGGAGAGCTCACACGTCATGATAGGGTGGGATTGAAGTCATCATTCATTATATTGCCACTCCACAAGAAGTATCATATCAGGTAGTTTTGGATAGTTATGATCTAATGAAAAATTTCAATAAACTGTGAGTAATTTTTTATTTCAAATAACTCTTTTAAGTATATAAATCCATCTATTTGATCATCTAAGATACTGCTATAATTAATGTTTTGTTATTTCTTAAGGTCATTGCTATGGCATTTTGTGACCTCATCATCATCATCATCACTATGGTCTTATAATATTCTTTGTGTTCACATTTTGGAATTGCAACAATACAGTAATAAATTTACACAGAATGACAATTCTAAGAGACCAAATACATCTTCAAAAATCCAGCAGTTTATTTAGCAAAAAATGGATTTTATGTTTAAGTTTTGAAAAATATCTTGTTTTTTTATTTAGTTAGAATAAGTAAAATTAAATATTATTTAATAAATTTTACCTTTTCATTAGTTATTTTAATCAATGTATAAAAAATAAATTATTATCTAAAATTTTAAATGACATCTCCGAATTTTTATGGCATTTTCTTTCATTCATTACATCTTATTATTTTAGAAGCTATTCAAACGAGAATCTTGTATTTTTTTCATATTGGATACTTTTTTAAAACCCCAAACCAGTTTATAAAATTTTACAGAATATAGGTTTTTTATTTTTCATTGAAAAATGAAACAAACAGGGTCAAAATAATATGAAAAATATGATTTTTCAAGTGAAAATTTAATTAACTAGTATTCTTAAATAAAAAATAGTGGACTATCTAATTAAAAAAATTCATAGTATTATATATCTCATTTTTTATGCGAGAAGAAGAAAAAAGAGTCATCCCTTAAAGCAAAACTCCTTTTCATTAAACATCCAAAAAAATCTATAATAAAAACAATATCACTAGTTGAAAGACCTAGTCTTAAAATTTATTTAATAAAAGATAAGGATGAAAAGCTGAAAAGGGAATGAATGGAGGACCAAAGCAGACATGCGTGTGACCACAAAGTTCCCATGAAAACAACCCTTTTAGCTCTTCTCTCCAACCCTTCACGTTCTTCCTTCACAACAAAACAACACAACATAATTAACACACACAACAAATGTTTGGTTCCATGTGCATAACATTATACATATTAGTAGTAACAAGTGTGTCTGAACTTATTATTACTATTGTGAATAACATATTACCCTCCGTACTCTGTAAAGTCATAAGCAAAGGGAAGCCTTAAAGAGACATGTAATGAACTTCAATCTGTACTTTCAATTACTTTTAATTTTAATTCTGTTCAGCTTTACCCTAGTAGGATTAAAGCTTATACTAAGAGGAAGAAGTGTATAAATACAGTACTCTTTTAATAGTTTATGAAATTGCTCGTTCTTTAATACATACGTGCAATGAATATATTAATTAAAGACTCCTGGAAGATGAAGTAAAATAAGAACAAAATTAGAGTGAGAAGATGAAGTAAAATAAGAAATTTATCTCAGTTAAATTAGAGTGTGAATTTTGATAAAAAAAATTAGAGTGTGAATTTTGATAAAAAAAAATAGAGTGTGAAGGAGATGAAGATCCGACTTCACTGTGTTTTGTTAAGTGGAGAAGAAGACGAAGACGGAGAAGCTGACATCGCCTTTTCTTTCTTCTTTTTTTATATTTTTATTTTTAATTTTGATTGTGAAATTATATTGGATATATGATTTGGTAATGGTTTAGAGAGATTTCCCTGACATTTTTGTCCTTGATTGTTGAAAATGTTTGTAAAAAATGGCTGTGTAGTATATAGAGATTTTCCAGAAATTTCAACACAATTAATTTTGAATTTGAATATTCAAAATCGATTTTGAAAGAAGGCTTTGTTGAAAAACAGACCTCAAAATCAAGTTTGAGAGAAGTTTTTGTTGTAAAATATAGTTCAAAATCGATGTTGAGAGACCCAAACCCGAATTTGGCTGCATGGATACGATATTAATTTATGCAAATAATTTTCATGAAAATTTAATATTTATTGAAATTATAATTGTTAAAAAGATTATTTATTTATTGTTGCCTTGTTGGGATACAATCAGTTAATTGAAGCCACAAAATTCTACTCATTTAGTTAATAATATATTCATTGTTTGATTTTTGAATTTTAATATAAATTTATAATCACCAAGTATGACTATTGATCGAGCACAATGACGACGTGTGATCCATGTAGCTGACCCCATCTAGTTGGGATAAGACTTTGTTATTGTTTGTTTGTAATATAAATTTATAAGATTCAAAATAATTTTATTTTATTAATTTAGAATTTTTTTAAATTTTCCTTTCCATTCCATTCCATCAAAAAATTTTCTTCCAAGCAAATGGATAGAGCCGGAAGAAATATCATGTATAAAAGTAGGAAGGGTTTCACATTGTATGAATTAAAAAGACAGGTTGTGTGAGAGTGATCCATGAACTTGCACGATATGTTAATTTTTAAATACATTCTTCTGTATAATTAGTTTTATTATTAGCTAAAACAATTCCTTTTAGATAAGGATATACATATAGGATATAACATTTTAATAAGATGGCAAAAACAACAGAGGGGTGAATTACAAACCGATGATCTTTTTTATATTGTTGTATAAAAAGGTGAACTTCTTTGATGATTTCCAGACATGCATGCAATCACAGCAAATATAATAATAATAATAATAATAATAATAATAATAATAATAATAATAATATGTTACAGTATAGAGATATTACAAAATATACTACAAATTGTTTAGTTGATGAGAGGAGAATAATGCTTTTAGAAATTTAGAATATACTTAAAAAGTTTTGGTTTCTCTTAACAAACACATTTGTTGAGATTTAAACTCGCCTCCTACTCTTAATTTGAGTGAGACCGCTCATTACATGAATTTACAACTTATTGATAATGCTATACATCCACTCAATAAATTTTAGATGTCACTTTGAATTCAAAAATTGTCTGTATGGATGAAATTGTGTAATTTATTATGTTCTTCATACTTTACCGGTGAAGAGCTTAATAAACTCCAAACATACTTGCCTTTTAAGTGTTGGCTGTCTCTTGCTTCTTCTTTTTTTCTAATGCATCACCCCTGAATCATTACACACACATAACCGTGTAATCATTATTCAATATACCCACACACATACTAAGAACTTCAATATTTTAATATCATTTAAGTTATACTAAAAGGTAATGGTTTTCTTTTTTTAATTGAGAGTAAATGCATTCTTAAAACACATTTAATACAAAGCTTCTATTCTATTGTTTTATGAAAATTCTATGAATTGTTTTATGAAAATAACACACTAGGGCGATATTTTCCTTTTGTCCCGTGAAATATCTCCCCAAAATAAATTCTATTGCTATTCAATGTTTTTCATAAAAAATGCCACCTTCATTTGTTAATTAATTATCGTAAAATAAGGAAGTGGGATAACTTTACTGTGGTTATATGTAACAAATATTAAATTATCTCCTAAAAGGAACTTGTGTAACATTAGATTATGTATACGTTTTTAAATAATTTAAATTCATTTGAGAAGGAGTATATGAGAATTGAAGAAGAGATTGAGATATAATATTCGGAACATATAACAGAATATTTTGCAAAATGGATTTCCACTTTCTCCTCATCAATGTAAAACAATGTATACAATTATTTACATATATAAATAACTATTTTAACAATATGCAGAAGCTAGATTGGATCAAGTTTAGGTGATTAATCAATGGCTGAATTTTTGTGAGGCATCTGGGTAGAAGGTTAATGTATAAAAAACGACGGAATGTCAATCATAATGTGCGTACCTATTTGAATGAAAATTTTGGGTTTGAAATGACGGCTAATTTGGGGAAGTACTCGGGGGTTCCTCTTCACCATGACAGAGTTCTTAGTGATACTTATCAATTTATTGTGGGTAGAGTTAAACAAAAGTTGTCAAGCTGGAAGAGTACATCGTTATCCTTAGCATGTCATAATACTTTAATAAAAGCAGTGACTCAAATTATTCCTAATCATGTCATACAGACATCCCTTATATACATGTGGGTTGTACTGAGGAGATAGATAGAAGGGTTAGGAATTTTTTTATGGGGTTCAGCATTTGAAAAGCGTAGAGCTCATCTTGTTGCATGAGATCAAGTTTGTAAACCTAAGGAGAAAGGATGGTTGGGCTTACATCATTCAACCTTATGAAATAGGTATTTTATGATGAAGGCGGTTGGGTTTAATAGCCAATAAAGATTCTCTCTAGGCTCGAGTTATTAGAAGTAAATATAAATGTGATAGTGACTTGATTCCCCATATTGAGACTAAGCGGCAAGGGTCCCAGGTGTGGAGTGGGATCAAGAAGACGTGGGATAGGATGCTTCCGTTGGGGACTCTGTTATGAATCATGGTGAATTGAGAGCTCATTGGAGACTACAAGGAGTGGTGAGTTTTCTGTAAAGTTTGCATACAAAGATCTTACCAAGGACTCTAAGCGGGATTTGAGTTGTTGGAGTAAGTTGTGGAAGATTAAAGTTCCTCAAAGGTGCAAAGTTCATGCATGGCTAATGTTGCATGATAGTCTCTTAACTCATGAGGAGCTTTTTAGGCGCACTGTTAATCCGAAACTCATCTTCCATATAGTTTTGATTATTAGTTGCAATTTTTGGAAGCTTTTACATCAAGCTTTACCTAGTGGAGATATTTTTAACAAACGTGATTTGCACGTACATGTGCTTTGTCCCTTTGGATGTGATTGTATAGAAACAACAACATTATCAACAAAGCCTAGCTTTCTCACTTGGTGGGGTCAGCTACATGAATTATACGACACCAATGTGGTCTAACAAAATCCATGTTTAGTGTTAAATTATTGATCATAAGATCTCGTTTAATAACTTGGTTAAGAGTTCTCTTCGATTTTTCTCTCTCTCTCTCGGGCGGACTCCATATTATTTGATAAATTCTTCTTATCGGCGCATCCAATTGTCCTCTTTGAACATGCCCAAACTACTTCAAGCAATTTTCTACCATTTTCTCCATAATCGGTGTGAGCCTGACTTTTCCTTGAATATGGTCATTGGTCATTGTGAGTTCTATATTTTATTGTATGACTACATGTACATATCAACATCCTCATCTCTGTCACCCTCATATTATGCTCTTTTTATTCCATCAATGCTCCACTTTACATATCATCATCCTTTAGGAGCACTCACAACCCGCATTTTCTGGCTTATTCTTCTCCTATTCTCCTATTCTCCACTTGATTCGCAAAGCGAATCAAACCCAGATTTTTGTAACCTGGTATTGCATGAGTTGTTCCAGCTCTGAGATTTAGGAAGTTTGAGCAAGGTTATTCTTTTTTTTTTTCATATACAGAAAAACACAGGATATGCTAAATCATGACATACACAAGTTATTATTGTTTTTCAACAGCTTCTATTGAGAATTCTTGATCAGGCTTTCATGGGGCAAATGAAGTTCAATCATCCTATGAATTTTTTAGTGCTACTTACACTGTAATTTAATTTCATTTATTACTGTATTTTAATGTTACTTTTTAATTATAATTGTCTTTTATAGAAAAAACTATTCCTTCTACACAACAATGTAAGCTATTTATTTTTGTGGTGCTGTTGAGCTGTCCTTTCGTGTGTTTTCAAATTAATTATAAGTAGACAAGTTTATCCAAAAAAAAAATAATTCTAAGTGGACAATATCTTACCAACCATCTCCAAAAGTAAAGTTACAATTCTTTTTTTGGTTCTCTTGTTATGTTTCCTCTCCCAATTATTCTTTGTGAACTGTTTATGTTGTTTATCTTTGGCTTATTCAAAAGATAACGGAATTAAGTCAAAGAAAATTTTACAATTCTTGAGTCACTCAAAGCAATTTAGGGGAGAAAAGACAATTTTTTTGGTGATGACAAGACAAATTTATATACTTCAAGAAGTGGCCAATTGTATTATTCACATACATATCATTCTTACAGAATATGCATCTCATTTGGAGTATTATCACAAACTGCTTTTTTTTATTACAATTATCACAAACTGCTTTTACAACAATCAGTCCAAATATTTCTGATCAAAAATACAATCAGTCCAAATATGAAAGGCTCCACCAAGATTTTTTCCGTGCGATTAGTGGAGTTTACTTTTAAAACTTAAAGGTCCAAATTTAAGTCCAACTCGCAAGTTTGGGTTAAATTATTTTATTAACTCATCGCCCGACTATCATTACTAATATCAGTCAATAATATATTAATATAAATATGATATGATATCTTCAAAATAATATTTTATACAAGAATTAAATGGTACACTATAATTTTATTTTTGAGACCCGAAATTGTAGAAATATAGAAGTATATATGTGACTTAGTATTAAGGAGTTTACAATATATATAACCTTTTCTTTATCATTTTTTGATAGCATTGTAGACATCCACACTTAATATTGTACTCCATCTTTTTTCTTTACCAAAATATTACACTCCATATGATCCTTAGTACATGACATATGGACATTTTTGGCGAGATTATTGAATAAAAATCTATGAATATAAAATATTTATGTTTTATCTTTTTTTTTTAATTACAAAGGCAAGTCGCAGTAGTTGTCTAGGGATCAGACTAAACTTTCTTTAACCTAGCTCTGTATTTTATCATTTTTTTCAAAACTAATCTTATAATAAGACACGAGAGATTACTTTAAAATGGAGAGAGTACTTATGCATATGACCTCATACATTTATATAGCTAGATAAACTATAAAGACATCTTTATCTCAGAAGTGTACGTGGTCCAAAGTGTTAATTTATTGATCAAGGACTAATGGGAAGGGAAAAAAAATAGAATTTCAACATTCTTAAGTGGAACATTTGCAACAGCAACAGCACCAGCGATGAGTATGACTAAGAAATACATATTGTGTTAGTGGTCTGTTCCTTTTTAAAATAAAGATATTTGGAAACAAATGATATCATATAGTATTTACAGTGAAAGTATATATAATATAGTTTTTTTATTTAAAAAATAAATAAGTCATGCATATAATATTAATTAGAAATAAAATTATAACATGATTAAAACTATAAAGAGAGGCTAGCTAGTTGTAATTAATAAGTTTCTTGAGATATGATCTTCCAACAAAGTCAAAGTTTAAAGACTATATATGTTATAGTAGAGTTAAAACTCATTGAGTTGTATCAATTAGTAGTTGGTTGAGCTGGTAAGTGGGGTATAACTCCGTAAGGATGAGATCGCGTGTTCGAATCCTAAAAAGCGCTCTCATTGGGAGAGGGGACAACCTTGCCTATATGAGCAACACTCCTATCCCTTGAGTCAAAATTAAACTGGGCAATGATTAACAAAAAAAACTGATTGAGTTGTACCAAGTCAAAGAGTGAGGATTGATTTCAAAATTATAGATACCAAACAAAAATGATTCGTTTTCCCTAAATTATAAGTAATTTAAAAACATCGTGTTTGAAATAAAATATTTATTTCTCAAAAATACACCCTTGTCAATTTAACTTGAATAAAAAAAAATAAAGAACTTGGAAAAAATAAATAAGAAATAAAGAGAGGTATGTAGGGATTTGTCATCGATCAAGAGTACTGCTGTAATATAATATTACATGTTTTTTTTAGAAATTCAACATATCAAACATCTCTCATGGGTCATTTTGAACAACATATTTGTGAAATAAAAGATACATAATTTGATACTTAATTTCATGCATTCATAAAAGAGGCATAATCAAAAATTGAAATCTATATTTAGAACGCTATGAGTATGTATGATTATAAATAATTTGATGGTTTAAAAGATGAGATCTAACCTATTTGAGGATACTAATGATGATCTGTAAAAACTTTTTTGAACTTGAAAGTATGTCCTGACTTGTGATAAGATAAACCTTAATAACATTAGCTTGAACTTTTTATTACGAAGAAAAATGGTGAAATATTTAGATTTTAAGTTAAAAATATTGTTGCTGATTTTAAGGAATTATCTATCTTGTGGCGAGCCTTAGTTTATAACAAGTAACAACTATATGTTGCGTATAATAATGCAAATCTAACATTTGATTATATTATATTCATGTACAAATTTAATTAATTATTAATTCCTTCTATAATCTCTTTTACGAGGCGCGATTTTTAAAATGAATATTGAAACACTTTTAATTATTATTATTATTATTATTATTATTATTATTATAAATACATGTGAATTAATTGATAATGATTATGTTTGAGAGTATAGAAAGCATTACTGAAACTACCTTATTATACTTGAAAAACAGATATCGGGTTTGGGAAGAGGAGAAAATCTTAACAATATTAGAGAAATTAAATTTGATATATAGTCCACGAATTACTCCCTCTTGTCCCTAATATAAGAGTTAGTCGCCAAGAAAATGTTTATTAAGAAAACATGTGAATGTTAGTTGAGTGTCTGGAGTTAATGTTTGTTTTCCAATATTGCTCATATTTATTATGATACTTTTAAGAGAGAGAAATACATAAACATTAATAAATACTCCCTCCGGTCCCTAATGTAAGAGCCCAAAATTTGAATGGTTTTGGTCCCTAATGTAAGAGCTCACCCCATATTCTCTCCTCATTTAATGCATTTTTTCCTACTTTACCCCTAACTCTCTTTCATATTTATTAATGCTTATGTATTTCTCTCTCTTAAAAGTACCATAATAAATATGGGCAATTTTGGAAAAGAAGCATTAACTCCAGACACCCAACTAACATTCACATGTTTAATTTTCTTAAGAAGCGTTTTTTGACGGCTAGCTCTTACATTAGGGACCGGAGGGAGTATGAAAGAAAGTCAAAGGTATAGTAGGAAAAACACATTAAATGAGGAGAGAATGTTAGATGAGCTCTTATATTAGAGACTAAAATCATTTAAATTTTGGGCTCTTATATTAAGGACGTAAAGCACTACTAAATTAAGAGATATTATACCTCGGAACAACCCGATGATGATTTGATTATCTAGTGTCGACGAAAAAGTGAAACCAATAGACTGATATGAGAGGGAGAGAGGGGGAGAGGGGGAGGGGGAGAGGGAGAGAGGAGTGTGTTCCAAGACACAATGATGAGATGGTCTTGGAGAAGTAGAAAGGTGGCGTGGACATAAGTTTCCTTACCTTCTTACCCAATGACTCTCTCTCTCTCTCTCAACGTGCCCTCTATGCCTCTCTCTTTCTAAAATAAACTCAACTAAATTACCCCACTCCTTAAAAGGGCATTTCCTTTTACAATTATTAATAAAGTTCTCCCAAACATTTACCCTAAATGTATACAGTAGTAAAGGTCTCTCCTAATCACCTCTGACACTAATACTACTATTAAGAAAACGATATAGATGGAAAGAAAGAAAAGGCCTAGGTACGCCTTTTATCATGATGGTACTCTCTTCACAGTCTCAGGCTTTCTTGCTGCTTTGGTCTCTCGACAACCTCTATGTGTCTTTTGTTGTTTTGTCCTCCTCCTTTCTCTCTCTCTCCACACCCCCTTCCTTCCCTTCTAATCACTTGCTACCTGTATGCCTTCTCTTCTAGTTACTGTATAATCTATTCGATGCATGCCTCTACAAGCAACAAAAATATCAACATAATTTATAGTTCATACAATACGTACATTCCACTACTCATCCTTTAAAAGTATATATATGCTGGCAAAAAACGTATACTCAGTTACTCACACAATATGATACAAACTTTGCGGTATTATATTCAAAAAAGATGTGCGCTGTTAGTTTGATTTGTTGGTGTATGTACTATAATACACTAGGGTCTGAAACTTAATGATGAATAGTGTTCAAATCCAAAATTGAATTGTACATAAAGAGAATGCCGTGAGAAGAAAGGAAAGGGACAACATGCCATGAGCACTCAAAACTCTTAAGCACTCTCTCTCTCAATATAATAAGAAATAGAAGAAACAAATAACAATTCCAAAAAGATACCAACAAAAAGAAAAAACTATTTTTTTATTATAATTAAATGAAAAAGAGAGAGATAAAAGGGTCATTATCTCGCCCTCTAGCCCTCCACAAAGGTTGAGGCAGCACGACATCATCAACAACAAGAACATACCACCTTCTTCCCAAGCTAAGTGATGATGATACAGTTTTCAGCCTAAGACACATATCTCAGAGACCTCTCCCTCATCCCTTTCCATATTCCAACCAAATACGTACACAGAAAACAAATAAAGAAAAGGAAAGAAACCTATATTATATATATATATATATATATATATACACCCCAGAATGAGAGAACAAGAACAAGAACGCAACACTTATTAACATCTATCTATCAAAAGAACAAGGTTTGCGTCATACTTTTTACTTATTTCCTCTTTATTTTCAATCCCTTAAATACACACACACACACACACCACTACATATCTACTCATCACACGCAAGATTTAGTTTTCTGATTATAGTTTGTGTTATCATAGGATGAAAATAGAGGAAGATCATCAAGGACAGTGTTCATCTTCTTCTTCACATCAAGCCATCAATAATAACAACATCCACACCTTTCAAGAACAACTTCTCCTTCACCAAATGACGCAACAGAACAACGTCGACCTTTTCGGAGTCAACAATTCTTCCAATACTAACAACAACAACAACAACAACAACAACCAAAGTAGAGAATTTATGCTCCCTGAGATATCTCCAATCTTTCATCCTCCACCTCTGCCACAACAACCATGGCCTCTCCCTCCGGTTCCAGTCCCACACAACGACCAGTTTATGGGACTCTTTAATGACCGGAGGGTTGTAAATCCTTCTCTACAATTCGGTAATTGTAGTAATTATGATGGTCTCTCCAATAACAATTCCGATCATCTTCGAATATTATCTGACACGCTCCGGGTGGGACCGGTAGTGATGGGTCAACCTGGCTCATCATCATCAGCTCCCTTTGGCCTCCAAGCTGAGCTTGTGGGAAAAATGACGGCTCAGGAAATCATGGATGCTAAAGCCCTCGCTGCTTCAAAAAGCCATAGTGAAGCTGAAAGAAGACGGCGAGAGAGAATCAATAATCACCTTGCCAAGCTTCGAAGCTTATTGCCCAATACAACTAAAGTAAGCATTATCAAACCTTAAAATAATCAAATTAATATTTTGTTTTAGTTTTTAGAATTCAACGGTCAACATTAGTGATGTGAGATTATTTTGTAAACGGGATCAAATTCACTTATTAGGAAGATGTCATATGGGTTAGGAATTCTTTACTGATTCAATTACAATTATAATAGTCAAGTTTGAGTTTAAAAAATGAAACTTTTTCACTTGTTGAACTTGAAAAGTGGTTTGTCTTTAATTTCCATGTTTTTTATTTTCAGTCGAAAGGATTAGACATTAGAAGTATATAAGATTATATTTGAGATCAAACCAAATAACTTCTCACTTATTGGGAAGATATTATAACATTATATTAAATATTATTTGGTCATTCAATTACAACTTCAAAAAAAATATCGATCTCTCTCTCTTTCTCTCTCTCTGTTTGAATCTATTTACTTTAAGAAAATGAGGGGCAAATGAAAATGGCGTGTATTTGTATTGTAGCATCCCTTTCGTTTACTATTTTTGGCTTTTTCTAGCTCTTGCTTGTTGTTTCTCCTTCATTTTACCACCCATTATATGCGTGTATGCGAAGTTGTGGTTAGGTTTCGTCTCTTTTCTTTTTGTGAGTCGTTGTTGTGTGGTAGTTCCGAGGAGATAAAAGGGAGAAGGAACAAGGGGAAAAGAGGAATAGCCTTAATGTCGGCTGGTTGGTGTGAGGTAAACACTAAAGAGAGGAAGCAAGGAGAAAGAGGGATGTTGAAAAGCCATAGCATGCAATTTGTTGCCGGGAATAATACTAATAATGTGTATGTATTGATCAGTCATACTCAGTTGGAGAATGAAAAGAAATAAAGGCAGAGAGACAAACTAGCATCCTTGTCAGTCCTCACCCTACTATAATTCCACATTCTACATACGGATACCTATACATCTATATAGGCACACATATATGCCTCTTCAAATTCCTTTTCTAGTTGTATTTTTGTGTAAGTAAGTCAATGGCTAAAAAGGCTTTTGAATTGTTAATATAAAATTATATGTTACTCTCTTTAGCATTATTAAATATAAGACAAAATCTCTTTAGTTCACATTATAGATTAGTTAACCACTCTACACAAACTAAGGAAGCATTGTAAAATTATATATTATAAGGGTAACATTACTATAGTTTTTCAATTTTACCCTTGTATTATTTATTATACAAATTCTCTCTAACAATGTGGGCCAAACAATTTGTCATGTTACTCTTATATTATGGATCAAAGGGATCAAGTTTTTACTTAATTTGATGAGATTTAATATAAGTTAAGTTATTTACTATGACATGTTTTCCTTACAACACTATAATCACCTTCTTCAATTTTCTTCATCTTTCTCTTATTTGATTACTGTTATGAAAATATATCGATAAAGATTATTTAAGAAATAATTCACAAAAAGTACAATTATACATTACAGTTAAGATCAAGCTAAGATTGAATCCCAAAATATGTCTTACCTCAGAGGAAGGGAGTATCATTTTTCTTTTATCTAATCTTGATATTGTATAATGCTCACTTATTGTAAACATTTTCAGTCATTAAATTGCTTACATGTAGGACTGCATAGTAATTCTTCATTTCTTTGATAATTATCATTGCCAATTATATATGTAGAGGCTATATATAATACCTCAAAACATCTCAACAGCAAATGATTCAACTGGTATATCATATTTCACCCACAATATTGTTTTCAAATTACGAATAAATGAAACCCCAAAAAAATAGTGGGGCATGCATATTTATCATTATTAGTGTTTGATCCTTGTAAAACACTCTTATCCGATGGGATACGAAGAAATAAAAAAATATGTCTCATGCACATCTTACAAATCTATAAATAATGAACTGCAGTGTCCATATGAATAGCTCAGCTTAATCGCTGTCATCCACTTTGATTGACGTGTGTGTGTGTGTGTATTTGTTACGAAATTTGTGTATGCTTTTTTCACGGTTGGTAGTACATTACTACTTTATTGTTGGCTGGTCTAAGAACAGTTAATTTATACTCCTCCCTAATGTAAGAGCTAGCCGTTAAAAAAACGCTTCTTAAGAAAACATGTGAATGTTAGTTGGATGTCTGGAGTTAATGCTTCTTTTCTAAAATTGTCCATATTTATTATAGTACTTTTAAGAGAGAGAAATACATAAGCATTAATAAATATGAAAGAGAGTTAGGGGTAAAGTAGGAAAAAATGCATTAAATGAGAAGAGAATATGGGGTGAGCTCTTACATTAGGGACCAAAACCATTCAAATTTTGGGCTCTTACATTAGGGACCGGAGGGAGTATGTGACAATACTTCTGATCCATAATCTCCTACATGATATATATATATTTTTTTTTTGGACATAATCCTACATGATATATATAGTTGTGTACATTTGTAATATTCTATATAGACCAATACAAAGTCATAAGAATTTCTCCTATAAAGTGTACGTGCTGAATTTTCTCCTGTTTTGTTTCACTGGTGCGTCTACAGACAGACAAAGCTTCGTTATTAGCAGAGGTAATCCAGCATGTGAAGGAGCTGAAGCGTCAAACTTCAATAATAGAAGAAAAAAGCGCCGTGCCGACAGAAACAGACGAGCTCACGGTGGATGACGCCACCAATGAAGACGGCAAGTTCGTGATCAAAGCTTCACTTTGCTGTGAAGATAGGTCTGATCTCTTGCCGGACCTCATCAACACATTGAAAGCCCTAAGGCTGAAAACCGTCAAAGCGGAGATCACCACTGTTGGTGGTCGTGTTAAGAACGTCTTGTTTGTCACCGGCGAAGAAGTCGAGTCCGGTGGCGGTGGCGGTGGTCGTGGTGAGGAGAATCATCAGCATTGTATAAGTTCCATACAGGAGGCATTGAGGGCCGTGATGGAGAAAAACGGAAGTGGTGGTGATGAGAATAATAATGGGAATGTTAAGAGGCAAAGAACTAATAATAATATCAATATCCTTGAACAAAACAGGTCTTCATGATTTTACGTGCCATGCATATTATTTATTTGATTTTCCTTTTATATATTATGGCTGGAATAATTAGGTAAAAATATAAGATAAGATGACAGATAACTTCTTTTTGAATTTTCAAATCTAATATGAGTGATTTTATAGCTGTGGATATTGTTATTCTAACTAGTAAAAATCATCTACATGTGATTTTGGAATTCATAAAGTATTTATCTCATTTTCCCCTTGATATAATTTGTTTTGGTGTGTGTGTATTTCTGCTTTTATATAGTATGGTGGAAAAATGGTTATATATATATATATATATATATATATATATATATATATATAACACATACATAAAATTATATGTATCTTCTTCTAGACAGTTTAATGTGTTCTTTTTTTGTTGTCTTCACATCGACATGCAGTGAGGTCATTGGTATAACTTGTACTAATGTTGTTTCCGTCATATGATCAGTGTTATTTGCTTGAGTTCATAGATAAAAGAGGGGGTCCATAAATATCTCATAACTCTTCATATATGTATGCGCGCGCTGTAATTTTTTAAGGGGCACAATATATCCTTTGACAAATACTAGTGACTTAATCAATAATTATGCTCAGCGTTATTTTGGGGGGGACCTTGTTGACTCTGACACCACTTATAATTTTCCTTCTTTTGCAATGAGCCTAACAAATAAATGTGTGTGTGTGTGTTTATATATATACACGTAAGTGTGCAGGCAATAATGTCACTGACACCATGAGTATATTGTTGAAGTAAACTCTGAATCATTCAAAAGTTGGGGGAACTACTTATGAATTATGATGTCGTAAAGAAGGAACTTCATTAACTATATAAGTCCCAATAACTTTAATTGCCATTGAAACTTTTTTTTTGGCCATAAGCCATTGGAACATAGTATTATATTTTGGTAAACTAAATGTTTTAATTCTTCTTAATCTTAAAATTTTTCAGATTGAATACTGTATAACGGTTCGTTCTGGCAAAAAAATCTAATGGTTCATTGACCGAATTGTTTGAGGCAGTCTAGCTAAACAACTTTTGAATATTGGCCAAAGAACAAGAACTTTTGAACATCATGTGATATTTTATGAAGAATAAGGAGACCAACACACGCACAAACACAACTAACAAGATCCTATATTAAATATCATTACCGAAATCTTATGAGACAAAAAATATTGTTCAGATATATTGCTGTCATGTTTTTCAGAGGGAGGGGGAAGGGATCTTTTTCGTGAGAAGAGAAACCTTAGATAAAGTCCCAACATAGATAATAAAGTATTGATGGCTCTGTCATAAAACCGAACCCATATGTTTTCAAAACACTTATCAGCTGGGCCTATTGCTACAAATACGCACCTCCTCCCCTCTCTCTCTCTCTCTCTCTCTCTCTCTCTCTCTCTCTCTATATATATATATATATATATATATATATATATATATATATATATATATATCCATTTTATTTCTGTAATGAAAAATGAACACTCCCCTTTCTTTCCCTCCTCTCACTTTCATGAGTATATCACTATATAGTCCGAAATTAATTTTTTTTGGGTTCACTTTGAGAGTAATTAATGATAATCACCCCAAGCAATAGCATGATTTCTGATCCAAAAAAGTAATTACTGACGGAATTTTCTGTCGGAAATCCTTCTAAGAAAATTTCGATTGAATTCGTCAATAAGTAGCTATTTTTTGTTGTGAGTGTTACAATTTTACCCTAAGTAATTATGGGGGTAGAGAAGAAAGAGGTAACACAGTGTAGTGTATCAAATATTTCTTTAAATACTCATTCATGTATGAGGATAAAATTGGAAATATATATCGATTGGGGACATGTTCAATGAGTTAACTAACTCTCTTAAATTATAAGATAATTAAAGAAATTGGATTTTTAAGAAAGGGTATATGACCAAAAAACCTGTTATAGAAGTAGAACCATTTAATTATTTTTTTTATTTTATACTATATATATAACCATTAGATCTTTTTTTATCAGAACCATTTGATCTTTTTTTTACCATTTAATTTGCAAGTCATTTATGCGTTGAAGGTGACGATTGAGTTATCGTCATGGATGATCTGAGTACGTTCTCTGAGCAGAGAGGTAGATGGTCCCACTGTAAATATATATATTATGGGAAATTGAATCTCCAACTTCCATTATCATCGTCACCAAAACACTTTCGCACTTCGCACTTCACAGTTCACAGTTGGATCGTACGAATGGTAATCCAAATTGTTGGGCATATTGTGCATGCATGATGAAGCATCTAGCTACCTTCCTTGTTCTTTCTACACACTCATAAATATGCTTCAACTAACTGCAGCATAGACAAAATGATGATTTTCTCTGCTTCTTCCTCAAGTTCACGAGATCAAAGTGACGACGAAATTCATATATGTGTTTTTGTGTAAAATATGAAGACACACACGTGCATACGCTGTTTTTTTTGGGAAAATCTTAAATAAGTCCCTCCGAATACCCAAAAGGATAAGTGAGGAACCTAAACTTCTAAAATGACCATGAAGAAACCAGCACCTATCTGTCATTTTAAAATTTTGCGAAAAGACAAAATTGCCCCCATCCTAAAACACAAATTCCTACCCCACCCTCTTCTCGCAATTTGTGTTTTAGGATGGGGCAATTTTGTCTTTTCGTAAAATTTTAAAATGACAGATAGATACTGGTTCCTTCATGGTCCTTTTGAAAGTTTAGGTTTCTTACTTGTCCTTTTGGATATTCGGAGGGATTTATTTGACATTTTCCCTTTTTTTATATTTTCATTTGTTGCTTCCTCCTTTCTACCTTTATGTAAACGTAATTGTGTGTGTGTGTGGGAGCGCGTGAGAGCGTGCACAATCAATTTGATTATGGATTATAGGTCCATTTTTTATAAGCACAATTAAGGGTGTCTTTGGAATTTGATTGATTGGAAAAGTGACTTACTTTATGATAGCATACAGGGAGCGCGAGCCATTCTATATCAAATAATTGAAGCCAAAGAACTCATCCATTTGGAGCTTCAATAAATCCTCCGATCCAATGTGTTTTAGAAATGTTAGCTCATGTCATCCATTTGGAGGATGACATGGGTCTTTCCTTGTGTGATGACATGAATGATTACATGTGTAGAGTTTGATATGACAGATGGCAGGGCACCCCTAAAATTCACTATGGCATGAAGGATTCTAATGGCTCATATGATTATTTTAAATTGGAGACCAAATGCAATATTTAAAATGAACTATGGGGTTTAAGATCAGACCAAGATTCAACCACATTAAAGCCTGAATGGGTGTCTTATAGGCCCATAAATTCTCATGCATGAAAAAATTAAAAGGAAGACTCTTTGGGACAATTCATGAAGTAGACGGCCTCCTATTACATCAAATCTTATTGCATTTATGTCTATTATTTATTTCTTTTAAATAAGGCTCTAGAAGCATTGTGATATTTTAATTTGAATAGCTAGCTATTTTACTAGCACCGAAATTTAGGGTTAGTTAGAAATTGGTATTGTGTGTCTTGGGTCTACCCTTCAAGAAAATATAGACTACTAAAGGGAAAGTGGAAACTACCCCGGGTGTCATTCTCTTTGAGCAGCCTAAAATGTAATATAGTTAACCTAGTAACTAAATACAAACTTGATTTGATCTAGAGAAAAAGCAATTTAATTGCGTTTGATATGGAAAAATTGGCGAAAGTATGATATGCTCAAATAAACATATTGAGATTAGTTACAAATGTTATTTTGATTTAAACGATATGATGTGGCCATCCTTGTAAATAAAGACTTAACAATTATTACTTCGAAACATTGTGATGAAGTTCTTAGGTTAATTTAGAAATTTCTAAAGGAATCTCTCTAGGCTAGGCTTAGGTTAGGTGAATTAGAATTGGGATCCTGCATATCAATTCCTCTAACTCTAAGTTGATTAATAAGTGCAAAAGCCCAAGTAAAATTATCAATTGTAAGAGCTCCTAATAATCCAACAATTAGAATCTTGATTGAACTGCTACTTAATTAATTCTATGCTTTAATTAATTAATAGAATTCTCATACAATTTGACAACTTCAAGCATAAATACCTTGTTGCAATTATTTGACAAAATTGATCCACTAAGAATCCTCAATTAGATCATAATATTAACTCAAACATTAATTTAAAATCATGAATTCATAAATGCAGTCAATGATTCAAGCGTCTGAAGCACTATTGTCAAGAATTAAAAAATGAATTAAAGGTTAATTATACTATTTCTACCACACTTTGAAAAAAGCAGTAAGAATAAGAATATAACCACGTATGAAATAAGCTTAGAATTGTAGAAACAACTTCAATAATAAGGATGAGATGGTGGGAGAACAAAGAACTCTCCTATTGAATTTCAAAGCTCATGCTTTGGTGTCCATCACCACCACGGATTAGGGATTGTTGGATGAAGATGGAGGTGGAATCGAGAGAGATGGGAGAATTAGAGTTTGTGGGTGTTTTGGAGTGTCTAATCTTGTTTCTCATCCAACGTTTGACCTAAGTTAGGTGCCGCCGACTCGCTGATGGCGAATGGAACAAAAAAAATCACATGTGTATTTTTACACCTTAACAAAAATTACATAAATATTTTCGCACCTTAACCCAAAAATAAGATTGGTGAAAACAATGCTCCATATCAAGTTGTTCGATGGAGTATAAATTAGAGTAAGATGTTTGATGCTGCTAGGAAGTAGGAAATCCAGAACTTTACTTAAATATACATACTATAATACTTTTGTTGCCATTTGGACTAGTTTAGCCTATGTAAGTTGTTAATATATATAAATCACTTAAAAGACCAAGAATATGATGGATAAAAGTAGCTATGCGGGAAAAAATTGAATCCATACCTCGGAAAAAAAATACTACTCATGATCATTTCTCAACAATCAATCGTATAATAGCTGCATGTGATTTTTTATAATAAAATTATAATACTCGTGATGATATTTAAAACGTTTAACGGATAAGTGACTTTTGAAGTTAACATGAGAACTTATATTTCTTGTCCAAACAAATATTCACTAGTGCTCGGTGATCTCTTGGTAAAAACATGTTTATTTTTGACAATTAACTCAATATCATATTGACTATATTGAAATATTAAATACAAAAGTAAATCATTTTAAAATAGTTATGTTTATCAATTTCTTGTTAAAGCTAAGGTGTCTTAGCTTACAGATAGAGTAACATATATAGTCATTTACCATATAACACATAACATTATATCTCTCTATATGTTATATTAGAGTATTAAATTTAAGTGATATATTGAACTTTTATTAATATTACATCTACTTAAGATGTGATTCGGGATGCTGGTTATCTCCATGATGATATTCACCATGTTGACCTTTTCTCAGAGTCGAATCCTAAAACATACATGTTTATACTACTTCATCATTATGTTTAATTTATAGACATCCGTTTGGAAATCATCATTGATATTCTCTTATTTTCCAATGATGTTTGTGGTCTAATCTGATTGTTATTATTTATCTTAGTTATTGTAGTGGTAAAATGTTTGTTTGTTTTTCATTTAGGTTGGTGGTGTGTTGATGTCTATAACTTTTATTTAAGTGGCTTAATGTAACTTTCTTTTAGTTAATATAATTGATACTCCTATTAAGTGAAAATTAAAAAGGCCAGTCTCATGTAAAAAAAGGTCAGTTTTCAATGATACTCCCTCTAGTCCGTAATATAAGAGCCCAAAATTTGAATGGTTTTGGTCACTAATATAAGAGCTCATCTCACATTCTCTCATCATTTAATGCGTTTTTCCTACTTTGCCCCCAACTCTTTTATATTTATTAATGCTTATGTATTTCTCTCTCTTAAAAGTATCATAATAAATATAGGCAATATTAGAAAAGATACATTAACTCCAGACAACCAAGAACATTCACATGTTTTCTTAAAAAAAAACGTTTTTTTAGTGGCTGACTCTTATATTAGAGAATGGAGGGAGTAAAACTTAACGGTAATAAAATATTGTTCGAATATAAATGTATTTACAGATAACAGCTGGACATGTGATCTGGCAGGCAATGAATGGTTGAATTATAACCTATAAAGCCAAACAATTTGCATAGGGCAAGGCCCACGACAGGCAACAAGCCAACAATCCTCATGTCCCTCAGAAACAAACAAAACATGCCCCTAAAAAGTAAAAAACACTCCCATTACTACAGTCAAACACCACTTTCTACAATTCTACCCCTTAGCGCTAATCGTATACTGTATTCATTTCTAATCCCAAAATAATTAATACTCCCTCCTGTCTATATACATACACAGTATACTGTATATACTACTGCAAAATTTGAATCGCCTTCATTCCTTTTATTAGGGCTCCAAATGTCCCCACACTTAATGCATTTTCACCCTTTTTAAAATTAATTTTACCACCCTTTATCTTTTCTTAATACTGTATTTTTAAGGAAAATTAATTAGAAGTTCTATAAAAAGAAACATAAGTTAAAATAAAGTCCCACAAAATCATAAATAATTTAACTAACAAAAATAACTTTTGGGCTTCTGATTACAACTCAAGTGAACCCATATCTTACATAATTTTTCATTAGATCTCTAATTATGATTCTCCTGATTTTATTTTATAATTCCTCTTATTTTTACTCAATTTTTATTTCATACATACCCCTTTTTATTAAAATTTATGGTCACAAAGAAGAATATTCCCATCATCCAACTTAAATGGTGTTTTAACATACTTACCAGTTACCACTTAACAATTTTAAACTCATTAATAAGAAGATCAAACTTATTCATTTTCACATAGATTTAATAACATAACATGTAAATATCATCAAATAAAAGAGATCTTGGCCCATACACACATGTTGAGATGAGAAGAATATTTCTTACTACTACTTATTGTTTATTTTACTTTTTAGTCAATTTTAATTTTAACTGTGTTTTGACGCGTGAACATAATTTAGTCATTCAACACTTACTTATTGTGATTAAGATAGTACTATTACTTATTAGTTTCTATTAGTATTTTTTTTAACATCTCTTAGTAATCTGGTGTTTATTGAAAATGATTAACCGAACTCGGGTATGATTGCTACCTGCATAGACAAGTTCTCATTTCTTCCAATAAGAGTATTTAGTGGGATTCAAACACACATTCTCATCTTAGCAGATTGAAGTCGAAACATCCATTTAAGTTCTTCAGTTTCTCACTCTTCACTCTCATTCCTCCTCCTCCTCCTCAACAATGGCTTCTCCTCCCTCCCTCACTCTCCCCACCATTTTCTCTATCTTCTTCTTCTTCCTCCATTTGTGTACATGCCAAGACTACCTCAGGCTCCCTCTCCTCCACAACCCCTCCCCCTCCCACCTCCTCTCCTCCTCCTCCACCCACCGCCTCTCCTCCAAAACCCCCCTCTCCTCCGGCGCCCCCTCCGGCTCCGGCCAATACTTCGCCACCCTCCTCCTCGGCTCCCCTCCCCAGCCCCTCCTCCTCATCGCCGACACCGGCAGCGACCTCATCTGGGCCAAATGCTCCCCCTCCTCCTGCAAACATCACAACACCACCACATGCTCCCCCCAAAGCCATCATCATCATCATCATCATCATCATGCCTTCCTCCCCCGCCTCTCCTCCTCCTTCTCCCCCCTCCACTGCTACCACCCCTCCTGCCACGTCATCCCCCACCCCTCCCCCTCCCCCTCCTGCACCCCCTCCCCCCTCCACACCCCCTGCCGCTTCCACTACTCCTACTCCGACGGCTCCTCCTCCTCCGGCCTCTTCTCCACCGAAACCGCCACCCTCCCCACCACCTCCGCCCACCACACACATCTCCCACGTCTCAACTTCGGCTGCGCCTTCAACATCTCCGGCCCCAGCGTCACTGGCAGCTCCTTCAACGGTGCACAAGGCGTCCTAGGTTTAGGTCAAGGCTCCATCTCTTTCTCCTCTCAGCTAGGTCGTAGGTTTGGCAATAGATTCTCTTACTGCCTACTAGATTTCACTCTCTCTCCCCCTCCCACTAGCTTCTTAACTATCGGATACTACAACGTCACCACAAGGACGACATCATCTAAAATGAGGTTTACTCCGTTAGTCACCAACCCTCTCTCTCCTACCTTCTACTATGTTATGATAAGGAGTGTAAGTGTTAATGGTGTGAAATTACGGATCAGTCCTTCCGTGTGGGAGATTGATGAGGATGGTAACGGGGGTACGGTTATTGACTCTGGTACGACGTTGAGTTTTCTAGCTGAGCCGGCTTATAGGGAGGTGTTGACGGCGTTAAGGAAGGAGGTGAAGGTTCCGGTGGTGGAAATGGATAGAGAGAAGGAGAGGTTTGACTTGTGTGTGAATGTGAGTGGTGTGAGGGCTTCGAGGGTGTTGCCGAGGCTGAGTTTTGGGCTTGAGGGGGTGCGGAGGAAGAGGAAGAGAAGGGTGGTGGTGATGTCGCCGCCGGTGGGGAATTATTTTTTGGAGGTGGCGGAGGGAGTGATGTGTTTGGCTATTCAGCCAGTGAAAGTGGGGTTTTCTGTGATTGGGAACTTGATGCAACAAGGGTTCTTGTTTGAATTTGATAGGGATAGATCGGTGCTGGGGTTTTCCCGACATGGCTGCGCCGTCTCGCCGCCGTCGCCGTCGCCGTGAATGTTTTGCTTCAATTGGGTTGAATGGATGGTGGAAGACCCATGGGTTGATCCATCGTTGACCCGGTTTATTTTATTTTTTGGGAGTGAAATAATTTTGCTTTTGTAATTCTTAGTTTTGGAGGCACTTTGTGTATCTTGCATTATTGTCTGAGTGTGGAGATCCTCGGTTGTTAAGAAAAGAAGGCATGAGTTTCCCTTTCTTCTCTCTCTCTCTCCCTATTTGGGTAAATAATTGACAAGGATAAATTTCATTCTTTTTTTTTGTGATACAGAAAAGTTTAGGTGAGTTGGGTCCCGGGGGCTCACCAGGGTCAGGTCAGGCCTCCGGGCTCTTTGAGCGCTTACAGAGGTACTTACAGATCGCCCGCCAACAAGGTCTTCACATCGGCGGGATTCGAACTCACAACCACATAGTTATGAGTCGAACCCCATTACCAACTGGACCAACCTTTGTTGGTGGATAACTTTCATTCTTAACTAGTGAGAAACTTTGCGGGGAGAATTAATTAGAAGTCTCGTAGAAGAAATATAATTCAAATGAGGTTCCATCAGTTGTTATTATGTGAGGTCAATATGTTGTTATTGTAAACCCTAGAAGTTGTAACTTACCACTCTTGAGACATCATCTTAATTTTCTTTCTTTCATAAGACCTCTAATTAATTCTCCTAACATTATTTGTCTGCTTTTTATACCAAAATTATTGACAGTCAATATAAGCTTATCTAATATATTAAGTAGAAACAAAAACTATTGACAGTCTATTAAGACTTGTCTAATACTCCCTCCGTTCCTAAATATAGGACCTAGATGACTTTTTTGAAAAATCCTAAAAAAACCAAAAAATAAGTTAATTATAAATTGATTTACCTAATTTTTTTCTCTTAAACTAATTTATTTTACCTATAAGCTAATGGATAATCTAAAAAGATATCAAATATATCATGATTTAATAACCTATTTCGCAACTTTAATCTTTCCAAAAAAAAAAGTTATGTAGGTCTTATATTTAGGAATGGAGGGAGTATTATTAAGCAGTACTCCTCTTTTCTTAAATATTATTAAGTAGTATAACATTTTTCTATTTATTTCTCACTATTTCCTTTAATCATTGGTATTAAAGTTCATCAATGATAATAAATAAACAAGTTAAAGAGAAAATGTGGGAATAAAGGTGCTTGGTTAAGATGTTTTAATAATATATTGTGATTTTAACTGATTTAACTAATATCATTAACATAATCAAATTTTACATTTACAGATATTGGAAAAATATTGTTTTGGACTTAGTTGTCCTAATTTTGTTTGGTAAGTTTAATTTACAAATAGAAATAAAGAACGAGAAGGAAAACGGGTTGGGGAAGTGGTAATGTGAATGCAGGTCATGTTTCAAGGTTCTTTGAACTGACATGTTTTAAGTTTCATGGGTGGGGATAATCAATGACTGCAAAGACAATTGATTGTATCGCGGCTTTTAAGTACAGTGGAGTACCATCGAACAAATTATCAAAAACGTGTGTGTACTTTTGTCCATAACGGCTCTCTGCTAATTTGTTTTTAAATGAAATCAAGGAAGCTAAGCATTCATGTAACTTCAATTTTTCATTTCGTTACCAATATAGTCTTACAAATTAAGAGTCTGTCTAATGTGACACATTTCTGAGTTCAGCTTAAAATCGATTTTAAGTCAGCAAAATCGATTTTGGATAAGGGTTGTGGTGTATAATTGTCCCCTATCAGAAATGTCTCACATCAAACAACTTTTTACAGAATGAGTTCCACTCACTTTCGATTTCTAATTCTTTGCCAAACTTTCCAACAACCAAACGATCCTGCCTGTTTGGATGAAAAGAAAGTGGAAGAGGAATTGAGAAAAGGAAATGAGAGAGTCCCTCCGGGGACATCCGTTAAAATTGGAACGATACAGAGAAGATTAGCATGGCCCCTGCGCAAGGATGACACGCACAAATCGAGAAAAGGAAATGAGAGAGATAATTTCCAAGGGCCCACAAGTTTCCCCTCTCTATCTCACATTTTTTCTGACCTCACATACTTTTACATATCATCATTACCTAATATACCTCAACTTTCCATTTTTACCCCCTTACACTCAATTTTATTTTCATTTCTATTTTCATTACACACTTTCAGTCCAACCAAACAGGATTGTGAAGATCCTCTGTGATTAAAAGAAGGAAACAAGAGTCGAGCTCTCCCTCCCTCCGCAAGCTTTTTTTTTAATAAATGTTAAAATGTCTATTACCCTTTATTGACTCACAGGTCTATGACTTATTGAAATATACCTATAGGAAACTAAAAAAAGGTTATTTTAAATAATTAAAATGCATGTTTCTTTCACGATTAAAGCTTTTTTTATATGAATGGCCTGATTTAATCTCGATTGAGAGTAATGTGATAGCTTTATTGGAGAGGTTTTGAACCCATTTTTGTCTAATTATTCTGAGTAATATTTATTTTGAAGTGAAAAGGGGAAAGGAGTTGGGGCAGTGGAAATGTAAATGCTGGTCATGTTTCAAGAATGGGAGAAGATCAATGACTGCAGAAAAAAAAATAAAAAATTGAGTGTGTCGCTGCCTTTAAGTACAAAGTGTATAAAACGTGGATATCATATTTATGTTGCCCATAACGGCTCTTTTACAATTTTTTGTTAGCGACAGATTGTAAGCATTCATGTAAATTGATGAATATTTCTTTTTTACATTACCTATATTTTCTCACAATTAAATATAAAACACTAGAAAATGCAACTTCTCAATTTGAGTTCCATAATAATTCGACTTTTGAATTTTCAGAAGCCATATTTTGAATTCTAATAAAAAAAGAAGCCATATTTTGAAAAATCATAATGAAAAAAAATCATAAATAAGGTCAGAAATATTTTGTCATTTTTCATTGCATGTGCTAACTTGTTATAAGATTTTTGAGTTTTTACAATTTTCGACTCTGATTTTTCATATTTTCCTTGAATGAAATCAAGCAAGCATTCGTGTAACTTCAATGTGAGATTTGCGTATTACTTGTTTAATATTCCATTTTCAAATTGTGAATTTATCAATTTTACCGTTGTTGAGAAAACATATAATTGTTTTAGGTATATTTTGTTTTAGGTATATACAGCATGATTTCCTTGTCTTTTTATTAAAGGCGACTCTGAAAAAAAAACTTATTCACACTCATTATTTCTTATTTAAAAACCTTCACCTTGTTTTCTACGGCGCGCTTCCATAACAAGTGTCAATGACCATTGAAATGACACTAATAACAAGTGAAAGAACTTCAATAACAAGACAAGTTGTAACATCCTAACTTTTTCCTACTATATTTATAGCAATTTAATCAATTTATAACCACTTTATAATGTTAGAAGCCCAAAAATACGAATAAATTAAAACTTTTCTCTTTGAAACCTGGATAAAATATATCCTGCGTAAACTTGGGCTTCTAAACAATTTGTAAAATCATAACTCTTCCCTGAAATACGCAGCGGTTTATAAATTCATTAAATAGCTAACTCTACATCTGAACAATCTAATGTAACTACAAACCTGTCATATTTAAATCTAACTATTACAATTCTGTCTAAATATAATTAGCCTATCACACGGGATAGACTTTACCTAATAAATCACAAGCTATGAGCTTGTTTAGTACAAATCATTCAACTTCTTCGGGCCTATCGAGTATCCTTCCTATCCTGAACTGCTTATCTGTAAAAATTTTGTTTGAAAAACAGTGAGATTCAAAGAATCCCAATAGCAGTTATCATTTATTATCATGCATAACAATTGAACTCATTTATTACCTTAATCCTGTTGCTCACACAACAATTTGATTTATTTTCCTGATTGTGTGGCATATGTCATGAATATAACTTTTCAGTTATATCAAATACACCATTTAATTTATTCGTATTTTTGAATGACATTTTAAAATCATTTTTAATATAGTAGCTTTTTACTACTATATTTATAACAATTTAATCAATTTAAATGGTGTATTTGACTTATTCTTTCTTATCATTACTGTTCAACTAATAAATATTTAAGGTCCTTTAATACTTCACTAATTCACAACAAGATCATTCACCAAGCACTAACACATAGCAAGTAGAGATGAAACAAGTTGACACTGTCATTCTTAATCAAACAAAGAATTACTTCAATAAATTTCAAGCAACAATTCTAAACTATGGTATATACTCAATTTACTTCTTCATTATGATCTCATCACTAAAACTGATTTAATAAAATAAAGATCACAATACAGCCCAAAACAGAACATATAATTGCATATAGTAAAGCTCCAACAAACACCAAAAAGTTATAGTTCTAAAATATGAAATTTAACATACAAGTTCAAATATAAATAAACCTTGTATGTCCTTCTACATTATTTAGGATTTGAAACACTTGTACCTACAAATCAAGGAGGGCCAATTGCAGAAGAAAACAGAAATGTTTAACTTAAACATGTATTAGCAAAAAGAATAAGCTTTATACATTCATGTAACACCTCTCAATCACACTTTAAAAGTTGCATTCCAAACAGATTTAGAACATGAGGAAATTAGAAATAAGAGGACTAATATACAATATGTTTTTGTGTGTGTGTTCCAAGTTTCAGCTTTACATGTTATATTTGTATATCAAACATTTTGATTAATACTAACAGCCCCCAAACTACTAATTCATATCTATATCTAAACCAACAATAGTAAAATTATCAAACCCAATTTTTCAACTTAAGGCTTTCATTTAGTCACTAAACATTCAAGATATAATTCCAATTAGCAATATCACATGTATGAGAAAGAAATTTCAGATTTCAAATCATTCTTTTCTTTCCAATAATCAGAACAACCATTCCCTATCATGATTAAATCATTGGTACTAACAGAGCAGAGAGGAAAACAATTAATCCAGCAATGTTCCAATCAAATTTTATTCTAAAAAGACCAAATTCAAACAAGAAATCAGATTCCTCTTTCATAACATTCATACTTTAATTTTAGGAAAGAAACTTCATCAAATCCCATAATGAATTCATCCAGAAGCAGAACATACAATCCCAAAGGAACAAAGAAAGACATTTCCCATTACTACAAGCATAGTTTTATATGCCTAATCAAACCAAAGCAGAATAATAATCTTAAGATATGAAAACCACAATCAAAGCTTTTGTATTAACTCACAAAACTCAATCAAATACTGAAATATTCTCCTAGAAGTTGAAATTAAAGCCTAACTTTCTCTTGTTCAGTTCTTGCACCTCAAACACAAAATCCCAATTAAAACCCCATCTCATAATCGCCCAAATTGAAAGAATCAGAGAGTAGGAATGAGTTAAGAGGATTAAGCTAATGTCAAATCAAGGATTTCATGTACTTGAGGAGCTCGAGTTCACTAGGAATGCTTCCTTCGCCGGTGACGGTGAGGTTTGAGCAGTGAGAGAGAGATGGGGGAGTGAAGAAGATGAAGGATATAGTTAGTGAAGATGATGATTATGTGTGGTGAGAAGAGAGAAGTACAGTGATGATGATGAGAAGGGAGGAGAAGATGATGAGAAGGGAGGAGAAAGTAAGGTTGTGATGGTGATGAGAGAAATCAAAAAGAGAAAAGAGAGAAGTTTTGGAATATTTTGAGTCCCAATATGATTTCTCTAGATATATTTTAGTTCTCAAATTTATTTCTAAAATTTTCTAAATACTAAATAATACTTCCTGATTCTAAATATTGTCTTATTTATTCTATTAAAAATTTTGGGGTGTTACACAAGTTATGAGAGTTGTTTGATGTTACTTCATATATTTCTTAGTATAAAATATAATTTACTTTTTATATTAAGGAAAGATTAAGAAAACTAAGTTAATTGTAAATGGATTTGTTTAAATTTTCTCTCCAAATTAAGTCTGAAGTTAACATATGATTTAATAATACATATATTATATATTATGACTAGGTAGTTTATTTAATTTCTTTAATATTTTAAAAAAGCTAACAATATCAAGAAACAAATAAAGTTCAGTACGTAAAAAAGAAAAAAAGAAAGAAAGATATAGAAGGAGTAAGATCTATTTGTAATTTCCATTTGTTTTATTTTTGTCATCTTTCATCCAGCAATCGAAAGTAACGTACTCACCACCATATGCACAAGTAGTATCATATGCACAAGTAGTATGGAGGTCAAACTCAACTTCTTGTTTAAATGCAAACAACTCCGACTATTCTTAGTTTATACTATTTGCTGAAAATTGCATAAATTGACAAAGAATGAAAGTATTGCATGCATAAATAATTGATAAGGAATATATTAGGTGATAAGGATAGCCTGATTCTCCTGTCCCATCATCAACGCTCTCATGTCCCTTATTTAGTTATTTGCCTCTAAATTCAATACCTAGGAAACTAAAGTTTTGGTTTTTTATTGGAGAAAATAAAAAGATTACATTCCACTACATGAGGTCTAATTTCAACTTAAAATAATAATAACGATTGAATTTGTAATTTCAACTTGATTGAACCTAGTCAATAAACCTTAACTTACCATAATTCAAAGTTTATAGATTTAAACATTAAAGGATAGGTTCCTATATTTTATATTAGTAAATAAATTTCTGTTGATACTCCTTAATAATTTCCCATAAACTTGGAGGGTGAAATAGTAATATATACATTGATGATTTTTTTGACCAAAGCAGAGTTAGGTTCATTTAGAGTTATACTCCCTCCGGTCCCTAATGTAAGAGCTCAAAATTTGAATGATTTTGGTCCTTAATGTAAGAGCTCACCTCACATTCTCTCCTCATTTAATGCATTTTTTCCTACTTTATTTACCCCTAACTCTCTTTCATATTTATTAATACTTATGTATTTCTCTCTCTTAAAAGTATCATAATAAATATGGGCAATATTGGAAAAGAAGCATTAACTCCAGACACTCAACTAATATTCACATGTTTTCTTAAGAAGCGTTTTTTTGGCGGCTAGCTCTTACATTAGGGACCGGAGGGAGTAGTTCATAATCTTTTAGTTAGTTGCATTTGTACCTTTAATTGTGCGTATTAGGCAACTAACCAATGTTTTTAATAATATTGAACTTTTTGTATCTCATTTTAAATTTAGTTCCTTGTTGTAGGGGTAAAGGAAGAGAATTGGATTAAAGGAAGTGGAAGAAAAGCTGAAGAAATGAAGCTGTTAAAAACAATTAGTGTTACTATAAAAAAAAAACAATTAGTGTACGTTTGCCAGCCCTAAGAGCACGGAACTTTGACAGCTCTTCACCCAAGCAGTGAATTTAATGATTCCAAATTACTAGTTAAGAAAAGAATCAAACAAAAAGAAATTTCTTGTAATAGTGATGGTCTATTAAGTTGTGAACATTGGCATGCAGACGAAAAGGGAAGATGTCATTATATAATGTAATTTGATTCACGAGATTGAAGTGACATATTAGAAAATGACTGCATCCAACACACGTATAAATAATGCAAACAAATTAATTGAAGCTGCTTTCTTACTCTTCTGTTTTCACATGCACACTCAAATTCTAAAGTCTGTGATTCTACAATCGTGCGTCCACATTAATTAATTCCAATCTGAATTAGAAATACATCCACGTTTGCCAACTTGACAATATTAATGACACTGTCATGAAAAACTTGCTAATAATAATTTTTGCCAACATTTTTTGTCAAGCAATGACAACCTTTTTGCCATAAATGGACACCTTAGTTTAATTTAATTTGGTGATTTTATGAACCCTCTCTTGACTAAGTTCTTTTGTATGAGACCTCCCTAAAATTTACAACAACTTGTGCACATTCATGAAATGCTACTTCCTCCGCCCCATAATATATACTCCTCCTGTCCTTATTATAAGTCATTAACCGCCTCAAAATTTTTGTCCTTAATATAAGTCATTAACCATTATTTTTTTTTTTGGATCAAAAGTCATTAACCATTATTAACTAACTCATTTATCAAATTTTTCCCAATATACCCTCATTATTGGAAAATAGATTTCTTTAATTGAATTGACATTTCCTCCATTTCACTTTTGTTTCCCTCATCAAGATAGAGGACTAATGAAGAGAGAGAAAAGGTAGTGGGTCATAGTGATAAAGGTGGGAGGGGCAAAAATGGAAAGCACAAATAAAATAAGATCAATTTAACGATGCAACTTCCATTCCTTGGTTTGTACAATTTGGGTGGTTGGTGACTTATAATAAGGACCGGAGGGAGTATATGACCTTTTTTGGAAAGGGAGCTGATTTTTAAATGTAGACCTTCTTTGAAATTTTGTCGACACTTCCCTAAATTATTTCTGTTGATACTCCTTAATAATAGACAAGTACGAGACATGATAGATATAAAGGTATATGGTTATGATGTGTTGATACTCTCATGTAATTTCAAACAACTAAACTATAATCTTTAATATAATCAAATTACCTAAATAAGTTTTATATTTAGGAACAAATGGAGTATTAAATAAAATAAAGTCATTTTCTATTTTTATGTATAAGATAAACAAAATGTTAGCCGGTTTGACCCAATCGGCTCATGGGGTTGACAGGATTTAATTTGCACTGCAAACTAATTCTTATATTAAAAACATGAGATTAATGTAAGCCTAAGATTTCAATCATCAATGTATGATATGGTCAAAAAAATCATCAATGTATAAAAAAAGGATTTCAATCATCAATGATTTTACGTTTAATAATTTGGACTCATGATCAAATTTGGGCTTACTTTTATTTAACCCATCAAGAGGTTTTGTCTCGTTGTAGTGATTGGATTTCTTTCACAGTACAAACTACAAGAGTGATCAACTGAACTGCTCCAAT
Organism: Mimosa pudica; assembly: GCA_029929735.1. Classification (NCBI taxonomy): domain Eukaryota; kingdom Viridiplantae; phylum Streptophyta; class Magnoliopsida; order Fabales; family Fabaceae; genus Mimosa; species Mimosa pudica. Next base: position 7,660,849 of record JAKELP010000035.1, read on the forward strand.
TTCAGTAAAGCCCATCTATCACAATGAAGGCCCAGATAAAAATAATATCTCAACTTCACTCTAACAATTTTTTCAGTGAATTTCTCTTTAATTTAGATTCCCACCAGCTTTTATTTCTTAATAAAAAAATCTTAATTATCTTGTAAATTATTTTCACTAATCATTAAATTACAACTAAAGTAAAATTGATTTAGTCCATGTTATTTACGCTGTTTTGCAAACAAAATTCAACACATGGGTACAGAATGACTATAACTTTCATTTGTTTTTTGTTTGAAATCTTATCTCGCTCACTTTAATTTAATTTTCTTATTAAAGTTTAAGTTTTAACTTTAACGCAAGCCAAGGATCCATTACAGAAATCCAGGACAACTTGTTAACAAGATATAATAATAAAACATCTTGTTAAAGCCATTGAGAAAAAAATTTCATATATATAGATATTAATTTCGTATTTCTGTTTCATTAGCATACATGTGACGTGAATTTAAAACATCTCAAACCGCAATTTTAAACCATTAGATTCATAAATCCTTTCGATTATATTCATTGTTTTTAATATAATTGTGTTTATTCTATAATTATAGTTTCCACTCTTTAGTCATGTATGCTAAACTTTGTCACGCTTAAACTTGTATAATAACAAACTAGAGATGGATTCTTTTGATGCAATGATAAGTTACTATATATGGTAGAAAACAATTTTAACCGTTAAACCACTGTTGACTACTTTTACCCCAACAATATAATTTACTTGCTTTAAGAATAGAAACTTGTGGAGATAAGATAAGTAGCATATGTATGCTAGTACTTGCCGTATTGAAAGAGACAAGTTGAGTGGGATAGAAAAGCTAGATATAGTGGCCAAATTGTATTGCCCACTTTAATTATTAATACCCATTAATATTCATTCCATTTGAGGTGAATTGAAACTTGAAAGTGGATAGATTATGATCTCCTTACATTTAGGCTTTTTATTACTCTCAATTTTAACATGTTATTTCCATCCATTTGGATTAGTTTTTTTTTATTCTCTTCCCACTAAAGAAAAGCATATATCAACTAAATCTTAAGAACACTTCCAAACCCATCAATTAGAACTAAACAAATGCATATTTAGTTAGCCTTGTTATCCTTCATATTTCTAGATTTGATCCTTTATAAGAGTTAAGATGGAAAAATATTCATGTGATTGACACTAAGGTTCACCTAACACCATGTACATGTACTTTTATGTACTTTTTTTTAGAGTAAAATTAACCATTATGACCTTTTAAAACTGGGGCACTAAGGATGGGGTAAGATGAGGATAAAGTTTATATAATTAAAGTGAGCATATGATAAAGGATTTGAGGATAGATAAAATGGGGCTTAGGTTGAACAATGACCATTTCACCGATTAAAATACAATTCGATGATTATTTAGTTTCGGAAAGTTTTAATCAGAACGCCTTACAACACACATTCATTTTGTTCTGTGAATTTCATTTGATCATGGCCTGGTCAACCTTTAATTAAAGCTTTGTCTTTTTCTTTTAAAACCATAGTTAACCCTAAATAATGGGATCCCTTTTATGTTTATGTTATGTATTCGTCACAAGTTTTCAAGATCTCACTTTCTTCACTTCATTTTTGAACCGCCAGATATCTATCCCTACGAGCAATGCATATAACCGATAGTAAAAGGGAAACAGATCGATATAGTGTTACATGATCAGCTTCCAAGTTTTATAAAAACCATACACATCTTTAACACTTAAACTTTGTTAAAAGATGAAGATTGGGAAGTTATGCATTTTCCAAGGAATTCATCCCCATTTCAATCCAACTCTCCTGTCGTTCCAATTTATTATTTATTGAACATATACACTTTTGATCACACCAGTTTCCTATAGCAATATACCAATAATATGATTTTACTCATTTTCATCCAAATTTGCATTATAATGGACATATTGAATTCAGGTTCCTTAAGAGAATGACAGCCAAGAGTAGCTCACACTGATCATTGCAAAACATATTGGGTATTTTGGGTCCAAAGTAAAAAAAAATGTATTAACATCACATAAAAAGGAAAAGCGATGTAAAAAGTATTATTGAGGTCACTAATTTTTAATAAAGCGACACGTTTAAACGTCATTTTTTTAAAAAAAATAAAAGTGACGTGGGAAGTCTATTAAAAAAAAGTGGCCTGGGAAGTCTATTTGTTACGTCGCTTTTTTAAATAAGCGACATAAAAAGTCAAATTTTCTCATCACCTGTACAGCCGTTGCTTAAAATAAGATGTGAAAGACTATAAAAAAACGACATGAAAAGTATTTTGTAGTAGTGTCGGTCCTATATTTTCTTGAAGAATGGGCATGAGACGCACTATATCAACAGATAATTATCCATACTATTCAAATAAAATTAAACTAGACTACTTCAGCCAATGTTCTACAAGTCATTCTTATATGAAATCATCAGTGTATTATCTCACTGTTTGTGGTTTGACCAATAATAAATAAATACCTTAGACATATTTTAATCTCTTGTGTCATTTAAACAAAGGGAAAGTAAATTTAAAAATTTGATGTAACACTCTGTTATGGGAAAAAAATTTAAAGTTCCATTTATATATTTTGTTTTCTTAGAAACGTCTAACACTTTTAAGTTTCATGTCAGATTAAATTATGTTTAAGATGATTGATTATAATTAATCAGATCACAAATGATGTAGTACATTGAGTTTCCCTGAAATTCTTCAAATTCTACGACATCAACTTTAGATTTGCCCCAAAAACTTCAACTTGCACCAAAATTTCATTCTTATCTCGTTAACTATTATAATGAATATATGGCTAAATTATACTTAGAGTATTATAATGAGTATATGGCTAGCTAAATACTTAACAAAGCATAATTATCTCAATATATGTCCTTGGTTATATAAATTTTAACGCATCAATATATGTACCCTGGCCATGAAATGGAGATTTGTTTTTCCGTTTTTTTACTTTTGGCATGAAATGGAGACTGGTTGGTTTTCTGTGATCCGGGGGAATAATGCATGTATTTCAAAGAAGAGAAGTGGAAAATTACAATTTTGCATATTAATATAAGGTTCATTGAACCTTTTTTTTGTGTTTGATTAATTGATTCAAAATATTGATTGCATCAGACTGATATCATTCTTATGTGGAAGCAACCTCACCAAAAACACGGTAGTGATGGGGAAAGAATATAGTATAAAATAACTAAGACTTGTGTTTATTTTTCTTTACCAGGCCAACAACAGGAAACTTATGGTTCTAGCATGGCACTAGTAAATAATACTCAGATGATTATGGTCCTTGAGTCTGTTATTCCTTTTGTTTTAAGACCTAAGAGAAATATAATTTTTTTTTATCAAATAAGAGAAATATATATTTTTTTCCATAAATAAGAGAAATATATTCAGAGAATAGTGTTTTGAATAATTTTATTTTGTCATCATCATGCTCTGTACTAAATATAACATAGGGATTGGCGCACAATGCAAGCTTTTTATTCCAAATCATAAACTATCTCTAGTCATTAGAGATAATTTAGACGTAATATTGGTTATTAAATATACAATATTTTTACATCTTATCTCTAATATTCGTCTTTTTTATTTAAATTAATTAATTATCTTGTCTCCTAAACTGATATATAATCAATTGATACAACATATATAAGTATTACTTGAGAGAGATAATACAATATATGTTATAATTCAGTAATTGTTTTATTTATTTTATAATCACCCTATATCATTCCAGTAGCTCTATAATACACACAAAATGAAGTAAATAAAATTGATATATACAATTATTAGACATGTAATATTCAGTTTCTTTTACCTTATACATGCTACTATGCTAGGAGATCAAAGTATTTCTAATTGATCAATGATACAGACATGTGTCAACAATATTTGGTGTTCAAACCCATATCCCGTATCTATTGGGCCCCCTCCTCTCTCAAACACACACACACACACACAAAACAAAATTTCAATCCCTCCTTAGCACCATTTCTATCTTTGTGCTTTTAATATGAAACACAAAAAGAAAACGCAGAGAATAATGTCTGACTATTTGTATTTTGTTTTCATTATTGATTCCATAGACTCAGTATATTGATCAGAATATAGTGCAACTTAGGTTTGTAATGTCTAGGAAATCATGTTTAATTATTTCAAATTTATATACCATCTCTAATCTGGTCATAAATTAGGAATTAGTTAAATAATTCACAAATTATAAAAAAGGATTAGTCAAATTATAGTTATTTTATAAAAAATATGTGTGTGGTTTTGTTTTTTGAAATATGCTTCATTCTAATAATTCACTTTGAAGTATAAAAAACAAAACTCATGCATACATCTTACAAATGATCTAACTATAAGGGAAGTTAATTAAAAAAAAAGAAAGAAAATACGTTTTAAACATTAAAACACAGATAAAAATTGCTAAATGATGATATTAAGAAACAAAAAAACTTTTAAAGCAATTTTTATGTAAATAAAACATATTTTCTTAATTCATACTAAAGGGTAGTTGTTAGATAATATAAAACTTAGTTGTTAAAATTGAACATCAATGCATAATATTTTTTTATTTAGTAGAGAATGAAGTTTGTGATGAGGGAGATAATTTTTTTTTAATGAGGAGGTTTCGTGATGAGAGAATAATAATAAATCGGTTAGGGAAGAAGAATGAAGAAGTATGTGGAGTTGTGGGCAGAGGAAGGCATGAAATGACATGTATTCAAAGGGCACTTGTTAATTAAGAAAAACAAAAAGGCAAAGGTTAATTTCCATAAGTATGTTGTGAATAATGTAAGGAGCAAAATGATAAAGTCTAAACTGTAGAGATGAAAGTCATAACACTTCATATTTGACAGGGAGTTTTGAAAGGGAGAGCTCACACGTCATGATAGGGTGGGATTGAAGTCATCATTCATTATATTGCCACTCCACAAGAAGTATCATATCAGGTAGTTTTGGATAGTTATGATCTAATGAAAAATTTCAATAAACTGTGAGTAATTTTTTATTTCAAATAACTCTTTTAAGTATATAAATCCATCTATTTGATCATCTAAGATACTGCTATAATTAATGTTTTGTTATTTCTTAAGGTCATTGCTATGGCATTTTGTGACCTCATCATCATCATCATCACTATGGTCTTATAATATTCTTTGTGTTCACATTTTGGAATTGCAACAATACAGTAATAAATTTACACAGAATGACAATTCTAAGAGACCAAATACATCTTCAAAAATCCAGCAGTTTATTTAGCAAAAAATGGATTTTATGTTTAAGTTTTGAAAAATATCTTGTTTTTTTATTTAGTTAGAATAAGTAAAATTAAATATTATTTAATAAATTTTACCTTTTCATTAGTTATTTTAATCAATGTATAAAAAATAAATTATTATCTAAAATTTTAAATGACATCTCCGAATTTTTATGGCATTTTCTTTCATTCATTACATCTTATTATTTTAGAAGCTATTCAAACGAGAATCTTGTATTTTTTTCATATTGGATACTTTTTTAAAACCCCAAACCAGTTTATAAAATTTTACAGAATATAGGTTTTTTATTTTTCATTGAAAAATGAAACAAACAGGGTCAAAATAATATGAAAAATATGATTTTTCAAGTGAAAATTTAATTAACTAGTATTCTTAAATAAAAAATAGTGGACTATCTAATTAAAAAAATTCATAGTATTATATATCTCATTTTTTATGCGAGAAGAAGAAAAAAGAGTCATCCCTTAAAGCAAAACTCCTTTTCATTAAACATCCAAAAAAATCTATAATAAAAACAATATCACTAGTTGAAAGACCTAGTCTTAAAATTTATTTAATAAAAGATAAGGATGAAAAGCTGAAAAGGGAATGAATGGAGGACCAAAGCAGACATGCGTGTGACCACAAAGTTCCCATGAAAACAACCCTTTTAGCTCTTCTCTCCAACCCTTCACGTTCTTCCTTCACAACAAAACAACACAACATAATTAACACACACAACAAATGTTTGGTTCCATGTGCATAACATTATACATATTAGTAGTAACAAGTGTGTCTGAACTTATTATTACTATTGTGAATAACATATTACCCTCCGTACTCTGTAAAGTCATAAGCAAAGGGAAGCCTTAAAGAGACATGTAATGAACTTCAATCTGTACTTTCAATTACTTTTAATTTTAATTCTGTTCAGCTTTACCCTAGTAGGATTAAAGCTTATACTAAGAGGAAGAAGTGTATAAATACATTACTCTTTTAATAGTTTATGAAATTGCTCGTTCTTTAATACATACGTGCAATGAATATATTAATTAAAGACTCCTGGAAGATGAAGTAAAATAAGAACAAAATTAGAGTGAGAAGATGAAGTAAAATAAGAAATTTATCTCAGTTAAATTAGAGTGTGAATTTTGATAAAAAAAATTAGAGTGTGAATTTTGATAAAAAAAAATAGAGTGTGAAGGAGATGAAGATCCGACTTCACTGTGTTTTGTTAAGTGGAGAAGAAGACGAAGACGGAGAAGCTGACATCGCCTTTTCTTTCTTCTTTTTTTATATTTTTATTTTTAATTTTGATTGTGAAATTATATTGGATATATGATTTGGTAATGGTTTAGAGAGATTTCCCTGACATTTTTGTCCTTGATTGTTGAAAATGTTTGTAAAAAATGGCTGTGTAGTATATAGAGATTTTCCAGAAATTTCAACACAATTAATTTTGAATTTGAATATTCAAAATCGATTTTGAAAGAAGGCTTTGTTGAAAAACAGACCTCAAAATCAAGTTTGAGAGAAGTTTTTGTTGTAAAATATAGTTCAAAATCGATGTTGAGAGACCCAAACCCGAATTTGGCTGCATGGATACGATATTAATTTATGCAAATAATTTTCATGAAAATTTAATATTTATTGAAATTATAATTGTTAAAAAGATTATTTATTTATTGTTGCCTTGTTGGGATACAATCAGTTAATTGAAGCCACAAAATTCTACTCATTTAGTTAATAATATATTCATTGTTTGATTTTTGAATTTTAATATAAATTTATAATCACCAAGTATGACTATTGATCGAGCACAATGACGACGTGTGATCCATGTAGCTGACCCCATCTAGTTGGGATAAGACTTTGTTATTGTTTGTTTGTAATATAAATTTATAAGATTCAAAATAATTTTATTTTATTAATTTAGAATTTTTTTAAATTTTCCTTTCCATTCCATTCCATCAAAAAATTTTCTTCCAAGCAAATGGATAGAGCCGGAAGAAATATCATGTATAAAAGTAGGAAGGGTTTCACATTGTATGAATTAAAAAGACAGGTTGTGTGAGAGTGATCCATGAACTTGCACGATATGTTAATTTTTAAATACATTCTTCTGTATAATTAGTTTTATTATTAGCTAAAACAATTCCTTTTAGATAAGGATATACATATAGGATATAACATTTTAATAAGATGGCAAAAACAACAGAGGGGTGAATTACAAACCGATGATCTTTTTTATATTGTTGTATAAAAAGGTGAACTTCTTTGATGATTTCCAGACATGCATGCAATCACAGCAAATATAATAATAATAATAATAATAATAATAATAATAATAATAATAATAATAATATGTTACAGTATAGAGATATTACAAAATATACTACAAATTGTTTAGTTGATGAGAGGAGAATAATGCTTTTAGAAATTTAGAATATACTTAAAAAGTTTTGGTTTCTCTTAACAAACACATTTGTTGAGATTTAAACTCGCCTCCTACTCTTAATTTGAGTGAGACCGCTCATTACATGAATTTACAACTTATTGATAATGCTATACATCCACTCAATAAATTTTAGATGTCACTTTGAATTCAAAAATTGTCTGTATGGATGAAATTGTGTAATTTATTATGTTCTTCATACTTTACCGGTGAAGAGCTTAATAAACTCCAAACATACTTGCCTTTTAAGTGTTGGCTGTCTCTTGCTTCTTCTTTTTTTCTAATGCATCACCCCTGAATCATTACACACACATAACCGTGTAATCATTATTCAATATACCCACACACATACTAAGAACTTCAATATTTTAATATCATTTAAGTTATACTAAAAGGTAATGGTTTTCTTTTTTTAATTGAGAGTAAATGCATTCTTAAAACACATTTAATACAAAGCTTCTATTCTATTGTTTTATGAAAATTCTATGAATTGTTTTATGAAAATAACACACTAGGGCGATATTTTCCTTTTGTCCCGTGAAATATCTCCCCAAAATAAATTCTATTGCTATTCAATGTTTTTCATAAAAAATGCCACCTTCATTTGTTAATTAATTATCGTAAAATAAGGAAGTGGGATAACTTTACTGTGGTTATATGTAACAAATATTAAATTATCTCCTAAAAGGAACTTGTGTAACATTAGATTATGTATACGTTTTTAAATAATTTAAATTCATTTGAGAAGGAGTATATGAGAATTGAAGAAGAGATTGAGATATAATATTCGGAACATATAACAGAATATTTTGCAAAATGGATTTCCACTTTCTCCTCATCAATGTAAAACAATGTATACAATTATTTACATATATAAATAACTATTTTAACGATATGCAGAAGCTAGATTGGATCAAGTTTAGGTGATTAATCAATGGCTGAATTTTTGTGAGGCATCTGGGTAGAAGGTTAATGTATAAAAAACGACGGAATGTCAATCATAATGTGCGTACCTATTTGAATGAAAATTTTGGGTTTGAAATGACGGCTAATTTGGGGAAGTACTCGGGGGTTCCTCTTCACCATGACAGAGTTCTTAGTGATACTTATCAATTTATTGTGGGTAGAGTTAAACAAAAGTTGTCAAGCTGGAAGAGTACATCGTTATCCTTAGCATGTCATAATACTTTAATAAAAGCAGTGACTCAAATTATTCCTAATCATGTCATACAGACATCCCTTATATACATGTGGGTTGTACTGAGGAGATAGATAGAAGGGTTAGGAATTTTTTTATGGGGTTCAGCATTTGAAAAGCGTAGAGCTCATCTTGTTGCATGAGATCAAGTTTGTAAACCTAAGGAGAAAGGATGGTTGGGCTTACATCATTCAACCTTATGAAATAGGTATTTTATGATGAAGGCGGTTGGGTTTAATAGCCAATAAAGATTCTCTCTAGGCTCGAGTTATTAGAAGTAAATATAAATGTGATAGTGACTTGATTCCCCATATTGAGACTAAGCGGCAAGGGTCCCAGGTGTGGAGTGGGATCAAGAAGACGTGGGATAGGATGCTTCCGTTGGGGACTCTGTTATGAATCATGGTGAATTGAGAGCTCATTGGAGACTACAAGGAGTGGTGAGTTTTCTGTAAAGTTTGCATACAAAGATCTTACCAAGGACTCTAAGCGGGATTTGAGTTGTTGGAGTAAGTTGTGGAAGATTAAAGTTCCTCAAAGGTGCAAAGTTCATGCATGGCTAATGTTGCATGATAGTCTCTTAACTCATGAGGAGCTTTTTAGGCGCACTGTTAATCCGAAACTCATCTTCCATATAGTTTTGATTATTAGTTGCAATTTTTGGAAGCTTTTACATCAAGCTTTACCTAGTGGAGATATTTTTAACAAACGTGATTTGCACGTACATGTGCTTTGTCCCTTTGGATGTGATTGTATAGAAACAACAACATTATCAACAAAGCCTAGCTTTCTCACTTGGTGGGGTCAGCTACATGAATTATACGACACCAATGTGGTCTAACAAAATCCATGTTTAGTGTTAAATTATTGATCATAAGATCTCGTTTAATAACTTGGTTAAGAGTTCTCTTCGATTTTTCTCTCTCTCTCTCGGGCGGACTCCATATTATTTGATAAATTCTTCTTATCGGCGCATCCAATTGTCCTCTTTGAACATGCCCAAACTACTTCAAGCAATTTTCTACCATTTTCTCCATAATCGGTGTGAGCCTGACTTTTCCTTGAATATGGTCATTGGTCATTGTGAGTTCTATATTTTATTGTATGACTACATGTACATATCAACATCCTCATCTCTGTCACCCTCATATTATGCTCTTTTTATTCCATCAATGCTCCACTTTACATATCATCATCCTTTAGGAGCACTCACAACCCGCATTTTCTGGCTTATTCTTCTCCTATTCTCCTATTCTCCACTTGATTCGCAAAGCGAATCAAACCCAGATTTTTGTAACCTGGTATTGCATGAGTTGTTCCAGCTCTGAGATTTAGGAAGTTTGAGCAAGGTTATTCTTTTTTTTTTTCATATACAGAAAAACACAGGATATGCTAAATCATGACATACACAAGTTATTATTGTTTTTCAACAGCTTCTATTGAGAATTCTTGATCAGGCTTTCATGGGGCAAATGAAGTTCAATCATCCTATGAATTTTTTAGTGCTACTTACACTGTAATTTAATTTCATTTATTACTGTATTTTAATGTTACTTTTTAATTATAATTGTCTTTTATAGAAAAAACTATTCCTTCTACACAACAATGTAAGCTATTTATTTTTGTGGTGCTGTTGAGCTGTCCTTTCGTGTGTTTTCAAATTAATTATAAGTAGACAAGTTTATCCAAAAAAAAAATAATTCTAAGTGGACAATATCTTACCAACCATCTCCAAAAGTAAAGTTACAATTCTTTTTTTGGTTCTCTTGTTATGTTTCCTCTCCCAATTATTCTTTGTGAACTGTTTATGTTGTTTATCTTTGGCTTATTCAAAAGATAACGGAATTAAGTCAAAGAAAATTTTACAATTCTTGAGTCACTCAAAGCAATTTAGGGGAGAAAAGACAATTTTTTTGGTGATGACAAGACAAATTTATATACTTCAAGAAGTGGCCAATTGTATTATTCACATACATATCATTCTTACAGAATATGCATCTCATTTGGAGTATTATCACAAACTGCTTTTTTTTATTACAATTATCACAAACTGCTTTTACAACAATCAGTCCAAATATTTCTGATCAAAAATACAATCAGTCCAAATATGAAAGGCTCCACCAAGATTTTTTCCGTGCGATTAGTGGAGTTTACTTTTAAAACTTAAAGGTCCAAATTTAAGTCCAACTCGCAAGTTTGGGTTAAATTATTTTATTAACTCATCGCCCGACTATCATTACTAATATCAGTCAATAATATATTAATATAAATATGATATGATATCTTCAAAATAATATTTTATACAAGAATTAAATGGTACACTATAATTTTATTTTTGAGACCCGAAATTGTAGAAATATAGAAGTATATATGTGACTTAGTATTAAGGAGTTTACAATATATATAACCTTTTCTTTATCATTTTTTGATAGCATTGTAGACATCCACACTTAATATTGTACTCCATCTTTTTTCTTTACCAAAATATTACACTCCATATGATCCTTAGTACATGACATATGGACATTTTTGGCGAGATTATTGAATAAAAATCTATGAATATAAAATATTTATGTTTTATCTTTTTTTTTTAATTACAAAGGCAAGTCGCAGTAGTTGTCTAGGGATCAGACTAAACTTTCTTTAACCTAGCTCTGTATTTTATCATTTTTTTCAAAACTAATCTTATAATAAGACACGAGAGATTACTTTAAAATGGAGAGAGTACTTATGCATATGACCTCATACATTTATATAGCTAGATAAACTATAAAGACATCTTTATCTCAGAAGTGTACGTGGTCCAAAGTGTTAATTTATTGATCAAGGACTAATGGGAAGGGAAAAAAAATAGAATTTCAACATTCTTAAGTGGAACATTTGCAACAGCAACAGCACCAGCGATGAGTATGACTAAGAAATACATATTGTGTTAGTGGTCTGTTCCTTTTTAAAATAAAGATATTTGGAAACAAATGATATCATATAGTATTTACAGTGAAAGTATATATAATATAGTTTTTTTATTTAAAAAATAAATAAGTCATGCATATAATATTAATTAGAAATAAAATTATAACATGATTAAAACTATAAAGAGAGGCTAGCTAGTTGTAATTAATAAGTTTCTTGAGATATGATCTTCCAACAAAGTCAAAGTTTAAAGACTATATATGTTATAGTAGAGTTAAAACTCATTGAGTTGTATCAATTAGTAGTTGGTTGAGCTGGTAAGTGGGGTATAACTCCGTAAGGATGAGATCGCGTGTTCGAATCCTAAAAAGCGCTCTCATTGGGAGAGGGGACAACCTTGCCTATATGAGCAACACTCCTATCCCTTGAGTCAAAATTAAACTGGGCAATGATTAACAAAAAAAACTGATTGAGTTGTACCAAGTCAAAGAGTGAGGATTGATTTCAAAATTATAGATACCAAACAAAAATGATTCGTTTTCCCTAAATTATAAGTAATTTAAAAACATCGTGTTTGAAATAAAATATTTATTTCTCAAAAATACACCCTTGTCAATTTAACTTGAATAAAAAAAAATAAAGAACTTGGAAAAAATAAATAAGAAATAAAGAGAGGTATGTAGGGATTTGTCATCGATCAAGAGTACTGCTGTAATATAATATTACATGTTTTTTTTAGAAATTCAACATATCAAACATCTCTCATGGGTCATTTTGAACAACATATTTGTGAAATAAAAGATACATAATTTGATACTTAATTTCATGCATTCATAAAAGAGGCATAATCAAAAATTGAAATCTATATTTAGAACGCTATGAGTATGTATGATTATAAATAATTTGATGGTTTAAAAGATGAGATCTAACCTATTTGAGGATACTAATGATGATCTGTAAAAACTTTTTTGAACTTGAAAGTATGTCCTGACTTGTGATAAGATAAACCTTAATAACATTAGCTTGAACTTTTTATTACGAAGAAAAATGGTGAAATATTTAGATTTTAAGTTAAAAATATTGTTGCTGATTTTAAGGAATTATCTATCTTGTGGCGAGCCTTAGTTTATAACAAGTAACAACTATATGTTGCGTATAATAATGCAAATCTAACATTTGATTATATTATATTCATGTACAAATTTAATTAATTATTAATTCCTTCTATAATCTCTTTTACGAGGCGCGATTTTTAAAATGAATATTGAAACACTTTTAATTATTATTATTATTATTATTATTATTATTATTATTATTATAAATACATGTGAATTAATTGATAATGATTATGTTTGAGAGTATAGAAAGCATTACTGAAACTACCTTATTATACTTGAAAAACAGATATCGGGTTTGGGAAGAGGAGAAAATCTTAACAATATTAGAGAAATTAAATTTGATATATAGTCCACGAATTACTCCCTCTTGTCCCTAATATAAGAGTTAGTCGCCAAGAAAATGTTTATTAAGAAAACATGTGAATGTTAGTTGAGTGTCTGGAGTTAATGTTTGTTTTCCAATATTGCTCATATTTATTATGATACTTTTAAGAGAGAGAAATACATAAACATTAATAAATACTCCCTCCGGTCCCTAATGTAAGAGCCCAAAATTTGAATGGTTTTGGTCCCTAATGTAAGAGCTCACCCCATATTCTCTCCTCATTTAATGCATTTTTTCCTACTTTACCCCTAACTCTCTTTCATATTTATTAATGCTTATGTATTTCTCTCTCTTAAAAGTACCATAATAAATATGGGCAATTTTGGAAAAGAAGCATTAACTCCAGACACCCAACTAACATTCACATGTTTAATTTTCTTAAGAAGCGTTTTTTGACGGCTAGCTCTTACATTAGGGACCGGAGGGAGTATGAAAGAAAGTCAAAGGTATAGTAGGAAAAACACATTAAATGAGGAGAGAATGTTAGATGAGCTCTTATATTAGAGACTAAAATCATTTAAATTTTGGGCTCTTATATTAAGGACGTAAAGCACTACTAAATTAAGAGATATTATACCTCGGAACAACCCGATGATGATTTGATTATCTAGTGTCGACGAAAAAGTGAAACCAATAGACTGATATGAGAGGGAGAGAGGGGGAGAGGGGGAGGGGGAGAGGGAGAGAGGAGTGTGTTCCAAGACACAATGATGAGATGGTCTTGGAGAAGTAGAAAGGTGGCGTGGACATAAGTTTCCTTACCTTCTTACCCAATGACTCTCTCTCTCTCTCTCAACGTGCCCTCTATGCCTCTCTCTTTCTAAAATAAACTCAACTAAATTACCCCACTCCTTAAAAGGGCATTTCCTTTTACAATTATTAATAAAGTTCTCCCAAACATTTACCCTAAATGTATACAGTAGTAAAGGTCTCTCCTAATCACCTCTGACACTAATACTACTATTAAGAAAACGATATAGATGGAAAGAAAGAAAAGGCCTAGGTACGCCTTTTATCATGATGGTACTCTCTTCACAGTCTCAGGCTTTCTTGCTGCTTTGGTCTCTCGACAACCTCTATGTGTCTTTTGTTGTTTTGTCCTCCTCCTTTCTCTCTCTCTCCACACCCCCTTCCTTCCCTTCTAATCACTTGCTACCTGTATGCCTTCTCTTCTAGTTACTGTATAATCTATTCGATGCATGCCTCTACAAGCAACAAAAATATCAACATAATTTATAGTTCATACAATACGTACATTCCACTACTCATCCTTTAAAAGTATATATATGCTGGCAAAAAACGTATACTCAGTTACTCACACAATATGATACAAACTTTGCGGTATTATATTCAAAAAAGATGTGCGCTGTTAGTTTGATTTGTTGGTGTATGTACTATAATACACTAGGGTCTGAAACTTAATGATGAATAGTGTTCAAATCCAAAATTGAATTGTACATAAAGAGAATGCCGTGAGAAGAAAGGAAAGGGACAACATGCCATGAGCACTCAAAACTCTTAAGCACTCTCTCTCTCAATATAATAAGAAATAGAAGAAACAAATAACAATTCCAAAAAGATACCAACAAAAAGAAAAAACTATTTTTTTATTATAATTAAATGAAAAAGAGAGAGATAAAAGGGTCATTATCTCGCCCTCTAGCCCTCCACAAAGGTTGAGGCAGCACGACATCATCAACAACAAGAACATACCACCTTCTTCCCAAGCTAAGTGATGATGATACAGTTTTCAGCCTAAGACACATATCTCAGAGACCTCTCCCTCATCCCTTTCCATATTCCAACCAAATACGTACACAGAAAACAAATAAAGAAAAGGAAAGAAACCTATATTATATATATATATATATATATATATACACCCCAGAATGAGAGAACAAGAACAAGAACGCAACACTTATTAACATCTATCTATCAAAAGAACAAGGTTTGCGTCATACTTTTTACTTATTTCCTCTTTATTTTCAATCCCTTAAATACACACACACACACACACCACTACATATCTACTCATCACACGCAAGATTTAGTTTTCTGATTATAGTTTGTGTTATCATAGGATGAAAATAGAGGAAGATCATCAAGGACAGTGTTCATCTTCTTCTTCACATCAAGCCATCAATAATAACAACATCCACACCTTTCAAGAACAACTTCTCCTTCACCAAATGACGCAACAGAACAACGTCGACCTTTTCGGAGTCAACAATTCTTCCAATACTAACAACAACAACAACAACAACAACAACCAAAGTAGAGAATTTATGCTCCCTGAGATATCTCCAATCTTTCATCCTCCACCTCTGCCACAACAACCATGGCCTCTCCCTCCGGTTCCAGTCCCACACAACGACCAGTTTATGGGACTCTTTAATGACCGGAGGGTTGTAAATCCTTCTCTACAATTCGGTAATTGTAGTAATTATGATGGTCTCTCCAATAACAATTCCGATCATCTTCGAATATTATCTGACACGCTCCGGGTGGGACCGGTAGTGATGGGTCAACCTGGCTCATCATCATCAGCTCCCTTTGGCCTCCAAGCTGAGCTTGTGGGAAAAATGACGGCTCAGGAAATCATGGATGCTAAAGCCCTCGCTGCTTCAAAAAGCCATAGTGAAGCTGAAAGAAGACGGCGAGAGAGAATCAATAATCACCTTGCCAAGCTTCGAAGCTTATTGCCCAATACAACTAAAGTAAGCATTATCAAACCTTAAAATAATCAAATTAATATTTTGTTTTAGTTTTTAGAATTCAACGGTCAACATTAGTGATGTGAGATTATTTTGTAAACGGGATCAAATTCACTTATTAGGAAGATGTCATATGGGTTAGGAATTCTTTACTGATTCAATTACAATTATAATAGTCAAGTTTGAGTTTAAAAAATGAAACTTTTTCACTTGTTGAACTTGAAAAGTGGTTTGTCTTTAATTTCCATGTTTTTTATTTTCAGTCGAAAGGATTAGACATTAGAAGTATATAAGATTATATTTGAGATCAAACCAAATAACTTCTCACTTATTGGGAAGATATTATAACATTATATTAAATATTATTTGGTCATTCAATTACAACTTCAAAAAAAATATCGATCTCTCTCTCTTTCTCTCTCTCTGTTTGAATCTATTTACTTTAAGAAAATGAGGGGCAAATGAAAATGGCGTGTATTTGTATTGTAGCATCCCTTTCGTTTACTATTTTTGGCTTTTTCTAGCTCTTGCTTGTTGTTTCTCCTTCATTTTACCACCCATTATATGCGTGTATGCGAAGTTGTGGTTAGGTTTCGTCTCTTTTCTTTTTGTGAGTCGTTGTTGTGTGGTAGTTCCGAGGAGATAAAAGGGAGAAGGAACAAGGGGAAAAGAGGAATAGCCTTAATGTCGGCTGGTTGGTGTGAGGTAAACACTAAAGAGAGGAAGCAAGGAGAAAGAGGGATGTTGAAAAGCCATAGCATGCAATTTGTTGCCGGGAATAATACTAATAATGTGTATGTATTGATCAGTCATACTCAGTTGGAGAATGAAAAGAAATAAAGGCAGAGAGACAAACTAGCATCCTTGTCAGTCCTCACCCTACTATAATTCCACATTCTACATACGGATACCTATACATCTATATAGGCACACATATATGCCTCTTCAAATTCCTTTTCTAGTTGTATTTTTGTGTAAGTAAGTCAATGGCTAAAAAGGCTTTTGAATTGTTAATATAAAATTATATGTTACTCTCTTTAGCATTATTAAATATAAGACAAAATCTCTTTAGTTCACATTATAGATTAGTTAACCACTCTACACAAACTAAGGAAGCATTGTAAAATTATATATTATAAGGGTAACATTACTATAGTTTTTCAATTTTACCCTTGTATTATTTATTATACAAATTCTCTCTAACAATGTGGGCCAAACAATTTGTCATGTTACTCTTATATTATGGATCAAAGGGATCAAGTTTTTACTTAATTTGATGAGATTTAATATAAGTTAAGTTATTTACTATGACATGTTTTCCTTACAACACTATAATCACCTTCTTCAATTTTCTTCATCTTTCTCTTATTTGATTACTGTTATGAAAATATATCGATAAAGATTATTTAAGAAATAATTCACAAAAAGTACAATTATACATTACAGTTAAGATCAAGCTAAGATTGAATCCCAAAATATGTCTTACCTCAGAGGAAGGGAGTATCATTTTTCTTTTATCTAATCTTGATATTGTATAATGCTCACTTATTGTAAACATTTTCAGTCATTAAATTGCTTACATGTAGGACTGCATAGTAATTCTTCATTTCTTTGATAATTATCATTGCCAATTATATATGTAGAGGCTATATATAATACCTCAAAACATCTCAACAGCAAATGATTCAACTGGTATATCATATTTCACCCACAATATTGTTTTCAAATTACGAATAAATGAAACCCCAAAAAAATAGTGGGGCATGCATATTTATCATTATTAGTGTTTGATCCTTGTAAAACACTCTTATCCGATGGGATACGAAGAAATAAAAAAATATGTCTCATGCACATCTTACAAATCTATAAATAATGAACTGCAGTGTCCATATGAATAGCTCAGCTTAATCGCTGTCATCCACTTTGATTGACGTGTGTGTGTGTGTGTATTTGTTACGAAATTTGTGTATGCTTTTTTCACGGTTGGTAGTACATTACTACTTTATTGTTGGCTGGTCTAAGAACAGTTAATTTATACTCCTCCCTAATGTAAGAGCTAGCCGTTAAAAAAACGCTTCTTAAGAAAACATGTGAATGTTAGTTGGATGTCTGGAGTTAATGCTTCTTTTCTAAAATTGTCCATATTTATTATAGTACTTTTAAGAGAGAGAAATACATAAGCATTAATAAATATGAAAGAGAGTTAGGGGTAAAGTAGGAAAAAATGCATTAAATGAGAAGAGAATATGGGGTGAGCTCTTACATTAGGGACCAAAACCATTCAAATTTTGGGCTCTTACATTAGGGACCGGAGGGAGTATGTGACAATACTTCTGATCCATAATCTCCTACATGATATATATATATTTTTTTTTTGGACATAATCCTACATGATATATATAGTTGTGTACATTTGTAATATTCTATATAGACCAATACAAAGTCATAAGAATTTCTCCTATAAAGTGTACGTGCTGAATTTTCTCCTGTTTTGTTTCACTGGTGCGTCTACAGACAGACAAAGCTTCGTTATTAGCAGAGGTAATCCAGCATGTGAAGGAGCTGAAGCGTCAAACTTCAATAATAGAAGAAAAAAGCGCCGTGCCGACAGAAACAGACGAGCTCACGGTGGATGACGCCACCAATGAAGACGGCAAGTTCGTGATCAAAGCTTCACTTTGCTGTGAAGATAGGTCTGATCTCTTGCCGGACCTCATCAACACATTGAAAGCCCTAAGGCTGAAAACCGTCAAAGCGGAGATCACCACTGTTGGTGGTCGTGTTAAGAACGTCTTGTTTGTCACCGGCGAAGAAGTCGAGTCCGGTGGCGGTGGCGGTGGTCGTGGTGAGGAGAATCATCAGCATTGTATAAGTTCCATACAGGAGGCATTGAGGGCCGTGATGGAGAAAAACGGAAGTGGTGGTGATGAGAATAATAATGGGAATGTTAAGAGGCAAAGAACTAATAATAATATCAATATCCTTGAACAAAACAGGTCTTCATGATTTTACGTGCCATGCATATTATTTATTTGATTTTCCTTTTATATATTATGGCTGGAATAATTAGGTAAAAATATAAGATAAGATGACAGATAACTTCTTTTTGAATTTTCAAATCTAATATGAGTGATTTTATAGCTGTGGATATTGTTATTCTAACTAGTAAAAATCATCTACATGTGATTTTGGAATTCATAAAGTATTTATCTCATTTTCCCCTTGATATAATTTGTTTTGGTGTGTGTGTATTTCTGCTTTTATATAGTATGGTGGAAAAATGGTTATATATATATATATATATATATATATATATATATATATATATAACACATACATAAAATTATATGTATCTTCTTCTAGACAGTTTAATGTGTTCTTTTTTTGTTGTCTTCACATCGACATGCAGTGAGGTCATTGGTATAACTTGTACTAATGTTGTTTCCGTCATATGATCAGTGTTATTTGCTTGAGTTCATAGATAAAAGAGGGGGTCCATAAATATCTCATAACTCTTCATATATGTATGCGCGCGCTGTAATTTTTTAAGGGGCACAATATATCCTTTGACAAATACTAGTGACTTAATCAATAATTATGCTCAGCGTTATTTTGGGGGGGACCTTGTTGACTCTGACACCACTTATAATTTTCCTTCTTTTGCAATGAGCCTAACAAATAAATGTGTGTGTGTGTGTTTATATATATACACGTAAGTGTGCAGGCAATAATGTCACTGACACCATGAGTATATTGTTGAAGTAAACTCTGAATCATTCAAAAGTTGGGGGAACTACTTATGAATTATGATGTCGTAAAGAAGGAACTTCATTAACTATATAAGTCCCAATAACTTTAATTGCCATTGAAACTTTTTTTTTGGCCATAAGCCATTGGAACATAGTATTATATTTTGGTAAACTAAATGTTTTAATTCTTCTTAATCTTAAAATTTTTCAGATTGAATACTGTATAACGGTTCGTTCTGGCAAAAAAATCTAATGGTTCATTGACCGAATTGTTTGAGGCAGTCTAGCTAAACAACTTTTGAATATTGGCCAAAGAACAAGAACTTTTGAACATCATGTGATATTTTATGAAGAATAAGGAGACCAACACACGCACAAACACAACTAACAAGATCCTATATTAAATATCATTACCGAAATCTTATGAGACAAAAAATATTGTTCAGATATATTGCTGTCATGTTTTTCAGAGGGAGGGGGAAGGGATCTTTTTCGTGAGAAGAGAAACCTTAGATAAAGTCCCAACATAGATAATAAAGTATTGATGGCTCTGTCATAAAACCGAACCCATATGTTTTCAAAACACTTATCAGCTGGGCCTATTGCTACAAATACGCACCTCCTCCCCCCTCTCTCTCTCTCTCTCTCTCTCTCTCTCTCTCTCTCTATATATATATATATATATATATATATATATATATATATATATATATATATATATATCCATTTTATTTCTGTAATGAAAAATGAACACTCCCCTTTCTTTCCCTCCTCTCACTTTCATGAGTATATCACTATATAGTCCGAAATTAATTTTTTTTGGGTTCACTTTGAGAGTAATTAATGATAATCACCCCAAGCAATAGCATGATTTCTGATCCAAAAAAGTAATTACTGACGGAATTTTCTGTCGGAAATCCTTCTAAGAAAATTTCGATTGAATTCGTCAATAAGTAGCTATTTTTTGTTGTGAGTGTTACAATTTTACCCTAAGTAATTATGGGGGTAGAGAAGAAAGAGGTAACACAGTGTAGTGTATCAAATATTTCTTTAAATACTCATTCATGTATGAGGATAAAATTGGAAATATATATCGATTGGGGACATGTTCAATGAGTTAACTAACTCTCTTAAATTATAAGATAATTAAAGAAATTGGATTTTTAAGAAAGGGTATATGACCAAAAAACCTGTTATAGAAGTAGAACCATTTAATTATTTTTTTTATTTTATACTATATATATAACCATTAGATCTTTTTTTATCAGAACCATTTGATCTTTTTTTTACCATTTAATTTGCAAGTCATTTATGCGTTGAAGGTGACGATTGAGTTATCGTCATGGATGATCTGAGTACGTTCTCTGAGCAGAGAGGTAGATGGTCCCACTGTAAATATATATATTATGGGAAATTGAATCTCCAACTTCCATTATCATCGTCACCAAAACACTTTCGCACTTCGCACTTCACAGTTCACAGTTGGATCGTACGAATGGTAATCCAAATTGTTGGGCATATTGTGCATGCATGATGAAGCATCTAGCTACCTTCCTTGTTCTTTCTACACACTCATAAATATGCTTCAACTAACTGCAGCATAGACAAAATGATGATTTTCTCTGCTTCTTCCTCAAGTTCACGAGATCAAAGTGACGACGAAATTCATATATGTGTTTTTGTGTAAAATATGAAGACACACACGTGCATACGCTGTTTTTTTTGGGAAAATCTTAAATAAGTCCCTCCGAATACCCAAAAGGATAAGTGAGGAACCTAAACTTCTAAAATGACCATGAAGAAACCAGCACCTATCTGTCATTTTAAAATTTTGCGAAAAGACAAAATTGCCCCCATCCTAAAACACAAATTCCTACCCCACCCTCTTCTCGCAATTTGTGTTTTAGGATGGGGCAATTTTGTCTTTTCGTAAAATTTTAAAATGACAGATAGATACTGGTTCCTTCATGGTCCTTTTGAAAGTTTAGGTTTCTTACTTGTCCTTTTGGATATTCGGAGGGATTTATTTGACATTTTCCCTTTTTTTATATTTTCATTTGTTGCTTCCTCCTTTCTACCTTTATGTAAACGTAATTGTGTGTGTGTGTGGGAGCGCGTGAGAGCGTGCACAATCAATTTGATTATGGATTATAGGTCCATTTTTTATAAGCACAATTAAGGGTGTCTTTGGAATTTGATTGATTGGAAAAGTGACTTACTTTATGATAGCATACAGGGAGCGCGAGCCATTCTATATCAAATAATTGAAGCCAAAGAACTCATCCATTTGGAGCTTCAATAAATCCTCCGATCCAATGTGTTTTAGAAATGTTAGCTCATGTCATCCATTTGGAGGATGACATGGGTCTTTCCTTGTGTGATGACATGAATGATTACATGTGTAGAGTTTGATATGACAGATGGCAGGGCACCCCTAAAATTCACTATGGCATGAAGGATTCTAATGGCTCATATGATTATTTTAAATTGGAGACCAAATGCAATATTTAAAATGAACTATGGGGTTTAAGATCAGACCAAGATTCAACCACATTAAAGCCTGAATGGGTGTCTTATAGGCCCATAAATTCTCATGCATGAAAAAATTAAAAGGAAGACTCTTTGGGACAATTCATGAAGTAGACGGCCTCCTATTACATCAAATCTTATTGCATTTATGTCTATTATTTATTTCTTTTAAATAAGGCTCTAGAAGCATTGTGATATTTTAATTTGAATAGCTAGCTATTTTACTAGCACCGAAATTTAGGGTTAGTTAGAAATTGGTATTGTGTGTCTTGGGTCTACCCTTCAAGAAAATATAGACTACTAAAGGGAAAGTGGAAACTACCCCGGGTGTCATTCTCTTTGAGCAGCCTAAAATGTAATATAGTTAACCTAGTAACTAAATACAAACTTGATTTGATCTAGAGAAAAAGCAATTTAATTGCGTTTGATATGGAAAAATTGGCGAAAGTATGATATGCTCAAATAAACATATTGAGATTAGTTACAAATGTTATTTTGATTTAAACGATATGATGTGGCCATCCTTGTAAATAAAGACTTAACAATTATTACTTCGAAACATTGTGATGAAGTTCTTAGGTTAATTTAGAAATTTCTAAAGGAATCTCTCTAGGCTAGGCTTAGGTTAGGTGAATTAGAATTGGGATCCTGCATATCAATTCCTCTAACTCTAAGTTGATTAATAAGTGCAAAAGCCCAAGTAAAATTATCAATTGTAAGAGCTCCTAATAATCCAACAATTAGAATCTTGATTGAACTGCTACTTAATTAATTCTATGCTTTAATTAATTAATAGAATTCTCATACAATTTGACAACTTCAAGCATAAATACCTTGTTGCAATTATTTGACAAAATTGATCCACTAAGAATCCTCAATTAGATCATAATATTAACTCAAACATTAATTTAAAATCATGAATTCATAAATGCAGTCAATGATTCAAGCGTCTGAAGCACTATTGTCAAGAATTAAAAAATGAATTAAAGGTTAATTATACTATTTCTACCACACTTTGAAAAAAGCAGTAAGAATAAGAATATAACCACGTATGAAATAAGCTTAGAATTGTAGAAACAACTTCAATAATAAGGATGAGATGGTGGGAGAACAAAGAACTCTCCTATTGAATTTCAAAGCTCATGCTTTGGTGTCCATCACCACCACGGATTAGGGATTGTTGGATGAAGATGGAGGTGGAATCGAGAGAGATGGGAGAATTAGAGTTTGTGGGTGTTTTGGAGTGTCTAATCTTGTTTCTCATCCAACGTTTGACCTAAGTTAGGTGCCGCCGACTCGCTGATGGCGAATGGAACAAAAAAAATCACATGTGTATTTTTACACCTTAACAAAAATTACATAAATATTTTCGCACCTTAACCCAAAAATAAGATTGGTGAAAACAATGCTCCATATCAAGTTGTTCGATGGAGTATAAATTAGAGTAAGATGTTTGATGCTGCTAGGAAGTAGGAAATCCAGAACTTTACTTAAATATACATACTATAATACTTTTGTTGCCATTTGGACTAGTTTAGCCTATGTAAGTTGTTAATATATATAAATCACTTAAAAGACCAAGAATATGATGGATAAAAGTAGCTATGCGGGAAAAAATTGAATCCATACCTCGGAAAAAAAATACTACTCATGATCATTTCTCAACAATCAATCGTATAATAGCTGCATGTGATTTTTTATAATAAAATTATAATACTCGTGATGATATTTAAAAAGTAAAATGACATTTCAACGTGATTTTTATTATATCTTTTTTATATTAAAAATATAATTTTATAGAAGTGGAAGCAATAATTATCACTTTTTCCGGTGATATGAAATAAATATTTTGAAAATCCCAATTTTTTTGGTGTACATGTATAATATATTATGTGAAATTAACTATGTTTCCCTTTTTGGGCCAAGATATTGGGCTATGTGTTTACGTTGAAGTGATTTTGTATAAAGCGTGATTTAGTTTAAGCCCATTTCAGTGATTTTTATCAAAGAGAAATGGAGAGATTAAATGATACTAAAACATAACAAGAGAAGCCATGCAGGTCTCAAAGCCTTCGTGAGTTCTCGAAAATATTAGGACGTTGGTCTAATCAACTGAGATCAATTCAACACACAGAGTCAGTTCTTTATACCATTACAAGGTATTGGTCGCTGGACAGACATTTGACTTCGTTAAATATAAGTGAAAGTGATATCTTATTACTATATTCTTTTGTTTTATTTCTCTTCATCTTCTTCTCATATTTTGTTGTCATTATTTCCTCTCTTCTTCTCCATCTATATCTTCTTTTCATTAATTTTAATAACACATTAGCAACACAACTTTGATATAAATATTAAAGTATACTCCTTATATATATTTTAGTGTCGTGTTGATATGTGTGTGTATACTCTCACATACATACATACATATATATATATATATATACTCCTTATATATGGGCATTGAAAAAAGGGAGAATTTCATTGTAGGACCAGTTATACCAATTAATTAAAAAGCAGGACTAAAACAATCTGAAACATCAAGTAAGGACCAAGGGGGCAAGCTGAAATTAAATGAGTAAAGCAAAAGACCAAATTATCCATATGTATTTTAAAGCAGTAACTTTTTACCAAAAAGAAACAATAACTGAAATTTTATTTCCAACACTTTGAACGTTGTCCCAGTCTCCCTCGTCCCTTGTTCTGCAATCTCCTTCATCCTCCATGCTTGAAGCTTGAAGCTTGAAGCAGACTATGATCTCCCTCGTCTTCAACGCGCAGAAAATCCATTCGCATTAGATTTTAGAATTGAAGCTTTGTTTGGGCGATTTGTGTAACATCCTGAAAATTTAATACAGGATCAATGAGTGTTTTGGGAAATAATAAATGGAGAAATTGGGAATTTTGGAATTTTTAGGAATTTTTGGTGATTTTGAGGATATTTTGAGAATTTTGAGTAGTAAATGTGCATATAATTAATTAAGAAATTGAAGAGTTTGAAATATGAGGAAATGGAAATACCCAAAATATTTTGAAAGTTAAGGAGATTGGAGGCTGGTTTAAGTGGTTTTAAATTAAAAAGAGTACACTGTGACAAGTTTGGGCTACAAATTATCATATACCACCTTTATTTCACCTAACCAAACACGCCCCTCCCCCTCTACTATAAAAACATCGGACCCTCTCCTTCCCTCTCACCCGATCCCTTCTCCCCTCCCCCGCTTCTTCACGGCTTCCGGCGAGACTCACGGACAAGCCACCGGCGTCGCCGACTACTCACCATCATCATTTAACCATTCTTGTTTTCCTTTACTCCCTTCCTCTTCCAATCACCTTCGAATATTTGTTCTTTTCTTGCCTCAGTACCGGCGACCGGCTCAAATGGCGACGAACGGCGGCTACAGCGGCGGACGATGCTGGGAAGAGGTAAAAGCTTCGACCTTTATTTCGTTTTGCGTGCTATGCTTCCTTCTAAGGTTGACTCATGTTTTTCCCTTTCCTCTCTTGATTTCCATTCGGCCCACCCCTACGATTACGGGTCTGACGAGTTTCCGGCGAAGATGTTCTCCGGCAAGCCATGCCATCGTGGATTAAGCTAAGGTGATTCCTTTTCTTTCTCTGTTTGCTCGAATTCTGGACGTTTCGGGTGAGGTTTGAGAGAGCCTGATTTAGGTTTTGGGGATTTTTGGTTCTATAATCATCAAAGGAAAGCTCTAATTTGATTGTTTGTGATTTGCTTCCTTCTTTCCTTTCGATTTGATTTTTCTAGTCTGGGAGGCTTTATTTTCTGATTAAGGTTACTTAAGGAAAAGAATGTAGATTTTATCATGTTTGTATGTCAAATTTCTGAGGAATTATGATTGTTTGTGGAAATTGTTACTGCTTTATTGCGGCTGGAACTGTGTTCATGATAATAGTGTAATATTGGTTGTGAAGAGAAGAAGAGAATGTTGAGGCCTGTGTGTTTAAATCTGTTTTGCCCTTTAGTTTTTGATAAATAAGTGGTTAGAGAGAGGTAGCTCATTTAAGGATCTTCTGAGAACTTCAAGCTATATGGTTGTAAGTTGGAAATTTGTCGAGTCAAAGAATTCTTGGTTCTATTCTTTGGTTTCTCTGTTTAGTTCGATTAGGTAATAAAGATGAAGATTATCATTTGGGTTTTAGAGGGGCTGCAAAAAAAAAATGCTTAAGTTGTGAATGTTATGAATGAGAGAACATATGCTACTTGGTTAATTATCTTGGTATGTTGTGCTGCTAGATTTAGAAATTGTAATAATAAGAGTATTTGTTTGTTGTTTTGCGGTCATGGTTGAAATTGCATCGGATGAATTGCGCATAAAGGAGAATGTGAGACATGACTAGAGAGCCCCAACTTTATTAATTAGAGGTATAAAATACTACAAGTTTGAGGTTAAATGTTAGGTGGGTATTTATTTGTTGTTGGGTTTAAAGTGGCAAAGATGGTTTGTGAGCAATTAGGAGGTTTTCTTATTCTAAGTGGCCCCTTTTGGGAAATGTTAGGTGTACACTTTATTAAGAATTGAATTTAACGTAGTGATATTTTTAGATGTTGCGGTGATAAACTTAAGAATTTTATTATAATGTTTTGAAGGTGTAAAAAGACTTGTAGTAAGTGGATTGGTACTAGTTGATTTTATTTGGATAATTGGGTGTTGGTAGTGTTGTTTTAAAATGGTAGGATAAAGTGTGAAATATGAATGAATTGCATGGGTTAAATAATTGACAAGAATGACTTGTGATGAAGTGATAAAGTTCAGAACTTGTTATAGTTGTTCCCTTTATTTTTGGAAGGTGTTGGCCTGGTCTTGTTGTTAATAGACTTGTGGGTAAATTGGAGGGACACTTTGGATTGAACATTTCTTTTCTTTGGCAATGTTTTGGCTGAACTTAAGGGGGAAGTTGTTATTTAAATTATTTTGGTTGTTGCTAAATGATATAGGAGTAAGACTGATTAGAATGTGAGGTTTAGATATCTATGAACATGGAATTGAAATATACTTTTTGTTTCATAAATATATTATTTTAAAAGATGTTTAAAAAGGTGTTTGTTATGTTGAGGAATTTGAGAAGGGTTGTGCTTGTGTATTGATCAATTAATTGGTTGCTAATTTGTGAAGGATGAAGCATGTGTATACCTTGTTTATTTGTTATTAAGATTGTTCATGATTTTGTTTGATTTAGAGTTCCTCTCTTGCTGAGTTGATAATGGTAAAAGGGGTATGATTATAAACCCCTTGACTTGAATAATGTGATTTCTTTGGAATGAAGTTGATGATTGTGAAATTCAGGTGATTTGTGATTTAAATTGGTTAATGCATTTGAATTAAGAAGACGGGGAAATGGGTAGTAACATAAGAACGCGAGAGAGACGTTGCTTAATCTATACATGGTCATTGACTTACTATTATTACATTGTGTAATAATAGGAAACATTGTGCTAGACAAATATATACTTCGCAAGGCAAGGGTAAGCAAACGAGAAAAATAGCGGACTGCTAAAGGGCGACAGGTAATCACACTTACCTTGCTATAACATGGAGGGTGACGTTAGTTGGGGATTTTGTAAAATCCTTTCTCACCCTCTATATATATATTTTATCTTTGAAAGGTTATTTTTATACAAAACAGGCTATCGGGTGCCTTTTAAACACGATTATTTCTGTATAAAAGATTTTTACACATTATATATATACTATTATCCTGCCTGGTGGTGGCCATTGATCTGGAATGGCGTGAAATGTATATAGGGATAGTGTTGGGTAGTGGTTTAAGAGGTGATGAGGATAGAAAAGAGAGTTACATGTTGAGTTGAGATTGTTGAGAGTTATGTTGATGGAATATAGAATAGGGATTGTGAGTATTGCATGACACTGATTATTAGTACCGTCGGCCGATGTAACCTATCGATTTGCGCAAATCGATAGGTTAATTGTACAGGTTCCTCGAATTGAAAAAGGAACCAGGGATGTTTTCATTATTTATAGTGCTCCCTTTTTCAGGGATGTTTTCACTATTTAAAATGCTCCCTTTTTCATGCTTTCATATTTGAGACTGGGCACAGTGTCAATCACGTTTATTTTCGTCTGTTGAGTTGACTTGGAATTGACTGAGGGATGTGAGTGATATGTGGGAAGTAGAGATGATGAATTTGAGTTGATTTAGACGGAGGGACTTGAATGATGAATGAAAGACTTGACATTTATATATATATATTATTGGTTTAAATGTGGTACCCTTTAGACGCCCTTGCTACCGCACATCTCACTGTTATAGTGAGTTAAGCGGTGATTACTGGGACAAATTGTCTCATCCCACGATTACTGACATTTTTGCAGGTATTCATGCACAGACGCAGATAACAGGAAAGGGAATTAGGTATTAGAAGCTATATAGACTATTTTGAATTGTATATTGCCAATTTGTATAGGCCTGCATCTGCTTCCGCATGTATACATATTTATTTATTATTTAATATCAATTAGTTCTGTTTAATAACCATGTTAGGCAATATACATCTTTAGTATTCCCTTCCTTATGTGCATGAATATCTAGCCTTCTGAGAGGAATATCACTCATCCCGTGGTGGGGAGAGAGTGATAAAAGCAATTGAATAGGTATTGTGGAGAGATTGAGAAGAATATAGAAAGAATAACGAAATAATATTGACATGTATAAGATTTTAGGAAGAATGACGAAATAAGGATGCTTCTCTGGGGTCTCGAATATAGTTATGTGCCGGCCATAATCATAGTCGAGGCATCAGGAGATCCCTTATTGGGTTAAGGGATTTATGAAATTTGAATATAACAATTAGTGATGAATACAAAATGAGATATGAATTGTTGACCTTATTCTATGGTTGTTTTGTTTGTTAAACCGTTTGACTTATTGATAAATGTGAATTGTGTTTACAAATGTGACTTGATTTTATGTTAGTGTTTGGTTTGGCTTGATGTTTCAATTATTAGGAAGTTTTGATGAGGTTTATGCTTTATATGTTTATTTATAGGAAGTTTGGCTAAAGTGAGTGATGATTCACATGTATTGGTAATTATCAGAGTTGTTTGATTGTGTTTTGGTCACCAATGGAAGGTCGATTATTGAAATTGTGTTGATGCCTTAAGGTTTGATTTAAGTATTAAGGAATGCAAGAGGCTAGTTGGTTATGTATTTGAATGTCAAATTTCAGATTTAAGACCTAAGTTTTGGGGAATTTTATTTTGAGATTAAAAGTTTTATTTGATTGCTTTCATATGATTTGATTTGTATCATGATAGCCCTGGAGATTATGTTTTGGCCAACTGAAATTAGGAAGAATGAAGAATTTTCTTTGCCTTGGAGTTTTAATTGGTTGAAAAACTTGTGGAATGGGTGTTTGCATATTTTCTACAGTTTTCTTTATAAGCTGAATTTATTTTCTAGGATGAAGTGTTGTTGGTAAAGTATTGAAAGAAAATTTATGCACATGCATGTGAACTTGAGAGAAATGTTTAAAATTGTGGTGATTGGTGATTTAAGCTGTATGATTTGTAGAATGTAGTATTGTAATCTTTGATGTTGTTGAAGAATGATTGATAGTCTTTTGTTGGACTTCGTTGGTAAATTAAATTGGTTTGACTGATGGAAGCCTATGAATGGTATTGAATTCTTTAGTAATTACGTTAGTTGATTTTTGAGATGTGATTTTTGAACAAGTGCTTTTATTTTGGAAATGGATTGAAATATCTATTGTTCATTATATATGTTTGAGTTGGTGAAAGCATGAACCTTGCGTGCATTCTAAGTTTGAACTAGTTAGAATGGTTTTTGTCCCCTCTTTCTTCATACATCAATTTATTGATCTAAGGGGTTTTCATTTGCTATTTTGGTTTGTGGTTAAAGATTGAACTGAACTTAGACTTGAGTATGTTAATAATTCTAGTGTGCAATATTGACTAAGATGGTTTAATGGCTTATAAGTACATTGACTTGTCTTGTTTTTGTTAGAATAGGCAATAAATTATATGAGATTTAGTGGCTCAAGTGGTATGATTAATAGAGTTATGACTGGGAGTCATGAAGATTTAGTTGATTTTATGATGGTTATCATGTAAAAGCCCACTTATTTTGTCAATTTTCCATGTTCCATAAGTGATATTTTAGGACATGGTGAAACAAGTAACAAGTGTTGATGCTATTCGATGTGTGCAATGGTTGAATGGGTGTCTTCTCTCTTTGGAAAAGTGTGGTTGATGTGATTTTATATTATATGACTTGAAACCCAGTTTGGATTATGGGAATGAGTTCATTTTCTTTTCAATATCTGGCTGAACGTTTTCTCAAAGAAATGATAATTTTTACCTAGTTTGAGAACGGTTCTATGGGTAGTGAACTGATTCTTGGTTTTAGTAATACTTCAAACGGTTATTAAAAAGCATTTTTGTAATGTGGCACATTGATTTCGTTGAGATGTCATGGATATTAGTGATGGGTATTTAATAATTGAAATGGAGTAATGGTGATAGGTGAATTGAAAATTGATGGTTGAGCGAGAAAATAGTGAGATCTGGGCGAGTTACTATGATTTATCATCTCAAGTTATTAAGTTTAAATTGGTATTGATGCGAGGAAGGATGAAAGGATGTCAAATATGAATGAGCCAATGGAGATCAGTTGAAGTAAGAGGAATTAGGAAGATCTTTAGTTTTAGAAATGTGATTCTTTATGATTTGCCATACAGTCAGTGAATAAAGTTGTCTAATAAATTCAGTGTGAGTATGAGCCTTGGAGATAAATGACATATTTTGGAGTTGTGATCAAGTCAAAACCAATTAAATAAAGAAGTTAGTTGAGATGAAGAATTTAGGGTGAAACTTTAGTGAATGTTTTAAATGGATACATTGGAGATTGAATGCAGTCTAGAATGATTTTGTTAAGGAAATTGACATTGACATGGTTAGTCATATACTAAATTAGAGTTATATGGAGGAAAATCAATGAGTTGATTAATTTGGAGAATGTAAATGATAATATATATGGTGGACATTGGATTGTAAAACAAGTGAATTGAGGTATTATGACTATTGATCTATTGTTTTGTAAGGTTGAGGATTGTATTGAAAGTTGTCGAATTGGAGTTTTGAAAATTGGGAAAATATTTGATGACTTTAGTGAGAAATTAAGTATTGTCACATGGTTTTAGCATAATGGTATGAATAGGTATATATCTTAGGTATGGGGAATTTGATAGAATTGTTAGTACAAAAGCAAAGTTGGAGGTGGATTTCAATATCTTGGTGATTTCTATGGATTAACGACTTTCGTAGTTCCACTAGTTATTAATAATACATTGTGTTGATGATTTAGAGAAGTATAGTGATATGGTGGACTATTATGACTTGTTGATAGATCAACATTAGGCTTTTATGGATGAGTGTATATTAAGTTAGAATCATGAGTTAAAGTTAGAAAGGGAATTTTATGGAATTGTTATCTAACAATTAGAAGCGAGATCTTGGATTATGATTGAAGAAACCACTAGATTCTGAAGAGGATATTGTTGTCAATTATGAAATTGGACTTTAGTATAAGTAATTTGAGGTTGGGGTGACTAGTAAATGAAGGTTAGCTAGGAGTAACGGGATTATTATTGGTGACTACCATAGATTGAATGAGGAAAAACGGGGAAGAATGATGTTGAGTGTATTCAGTTGTAGTGAAATTATTAGAGTAAATATGAAGAATTCAAGGTTGATTTGTGTATTTTCTGTGTGTTAGGTGTACGTCTAGCGAATTTTGGGGACAAAATTCCTAAAAAGGTGGGGTAAATTGTAACATCCTGAAAATTTAATACAGGATCAATGAGTGTTTTGGGAAATAATATATGGAGAAATTGAGAATTTTGGAATTTTTAGGAATTTTTGGTGATTTTGAGGATATTTTGAGAATTTTGAGTAGTAAATGTGCATATAATTAATTAAGAAATTGAAGAGTTTGAAATATGAGGAAATGGAAATACCCAAAATATTTTGAAAGTTAAGGAGATTGGAGGCTGGTTTAAGTGGTTTTAAATTAAAAAGAGTACACTGTGACAAGTTTGGGCTACAAATTATCATATACCACCCTTATTTCACCTAACCAAACACGCCCCTCCCCCTCTACTATAAAAACATCGGACCCTCTCCTTCCCTCTCACCCGATCCCTTCTCCCCTCCCCCGCTTCTTCACAGCTTCCGGTGAGACTCACGGACAAGCCACCGGCGTCGCCGACTACTCACCATCATCATTTAACCATTCTTGTTTTCCTTTACTCCCTTCCTCTTCCAATCACCTTCGAATATTTGTTCTTTTCTTGCCTCAGTACCGGCGACCGGCTCAAATGGCGACGAACGGCGGCTACAGCGGCGGACGATGCTGGGAAGAGGTAAAAGCTTCGACCTTTATTTCGTTTTGCGTGCTATGCTTCCTTCTAAGGTTGACTCATGTTTTTCCCTTTCCTCTCTTGATTTCCATTCGGCCCACCCCTACGATTACGGGTCTGACGAGTTTCCGGCGAAGATGTTCTCCGGCAAGCCATGCCATCGTGGATTAAGCTAAGGTGATTCCTTTTCTTTCTCTGTTTGCTCGATTTCTGGACGTTTCGGGTGAGGTTTGAGAGAGCCTGATTTAGGTTTTGGGGATTTTTGGTTCTATAATCATCAAAGGAAAGCTCTAGTTTGATTGTTTGTGATTTGCTTCTCTTCTTTCCTTTCGATTTGATTTTTCTAGTCTGGGAGGCTTTATTTTCTGATTAAGGTTACTTAAGGAAAAGAATGTAGATTTTATCATGTTTGTATGTCAAATTTCTGAGGAATTATGATTGTTTGTGGAAATTGTTACTGCTTTATTGCGGCTGGAACTGTGTTCATGATAATAGTGTAATATTGGTTGTGAAGAGAAGAAGAGAATGTTGAGGCCTGTGTGTTTAAATCTGTTTTGCCCTTTAGTTTTTGATAAATAAGTGGTTAGAGAGAGGTAGCTCATTTAAGGATCTTCTGAGAACTTCAAGCTATATGGTTGTAAGTTGGAAATTTGTCGAGTCAAAGAATTCTTGGTTCTATTCTTTGGTTTCTCTGTTTAGTTCGATTAGGTAATAAAGATGAAGATTATCATTTGGGTTTTAGAGGGGCTGCAAAAAAAAATGCTTAAGTTGTGAATGTTATGAATGAGAGAACATATGCTACTTGGTTAATTATCTTGGTATGTTGTGCTGCTAGATTTAGAAATTGTAATAATAAGAGTATTTGTTTGTTGTTTTGCGGTCATGGTTGAAATTGCATCGGATGAATTGCGCATAAAGGAGAATGTGAGACATGACTAGAGAGCCCCAACTTTATTAATTAGAGGTATAGAATACTACAAGTTTGAGGTTAAATGTTAGGTGGGTATTTATTTGTTGTTGGGTTTAAAGTGGCAAAGATGGTTTGTGAGCAATTAGGAGGT
Organism: Mimosa pudica; assembly: GCA_029929735.1. Taxonomy (NCBI): domain Eukaryota; kingdom Viridiplantae; phylum Streptophyta; class Magnoliopsida; order Fabales; family Fabaceae; genus Mimosa; species Mimosa pudica. Next base: position 7,694,701 of record JAKELP010000035.1, read on the forward strand.
TTTCTTATTCTAAGTGGCCCCTTTTGGGAAATGTTAGGTGTACACTTTATTAAGAATTGAATTTAACGTAGTGATATTTTTAGATGTTGCGGTGATAAACTTAAGAATTTTATTATAATGTTTTGAAGGTGTAAAAAGACTAGTAGTAAGTGGATTGGTACTAGTTGATTTTATTTGGATAATTGGGTGTTGGTAGTGTTGTTTTAAAATGGTAGGATAAAGTGTGAAATATGAATGAATTGCATGGGTTAAATAATTGACAAGAATGACTTGTGATGAAGTGATAAAGTTCAGAACTTGTTATAGTTGTTCCCTTTATTTTTGGAAGGTGTTGGCCTGGTCTTGTTGTTAATAGACTTGTGGGTAAATTGGAGGGACACTTTGGATTGAACATTTCTTTTCTTTGGCAATGTTTTGGCTGAACTTAAGGGGGAAGTTGTTATTTAAATTATTTTGGTTGTTGCTAAATGATATAGGAGTAAGACTGATTAGAATGTGAGGTTTAGATATCTATGAACATGGAATTGAAATATACTTTTTGTTTCATACATATATTATTTTAAAAGATGTTTAAAAAGGTGTTTGTTATGTTGAGGAATTTGAGAAGGGTTGTGCTTGTGTATTGATCAATTAATTGGTTGCTAATTTGTGAAGGATGAAGCATGTGTATACCTTGTTTATTTGTTATTAAGATTGTTCATGATTTTGTTTGATTTAGAGTTCCTCTCTTGCTGAGTTGATAATGGTAAAAGGGGTATGATTATAAACCCCTTGACTTGAATAATGTGATTTCTTTGGAATGAAGTTGATGATTGTGAAATTCAGGTGATTTGTGATTTAAATTGGTTAATGCATTTGAATTAAGAAGACGGGGAAATGGGTAGTAACATAAGAACGCGAGAGAGACGTTGCTTAATCTATACATGGTCATTGACTTACTATTATTACATTGTGTAATAATAGGAAACATTGTGCTAGACAAATATATACTTCGCAAGGCAAGGGTAAGCAAACGAGAAAAATAGCGGACTGCTAAAGGGCGACAGGTAATCACACTTACCTTGCTATAACATGGAGGGTGACGTTAGTTGGGGATTTTGTAAAATCCTTTCTCACCCTCTATATATATATTTTATCTTTGAAAGGTTATTTTTATACAAAACAGGCTATCGGGTGCCTTTTAAACACGATTATTTCTGTATAAAAGATTTTTACACATTATATATATACTATTATCCTGCCTGGTGGTGGCCATTGATCTGGAATGGCGTGAAATGTATATAGGGATAGTGTTGGGTAGTGGTTTAAGAGGTGATGAGGATAGAAAAGAGAGTTACATGTTGAGTTGAGATTGTTGAGAGTTATGTTGATGGAATATAGAATAGGGATTGTGAGTATTGCATGACACTGATTATTAGTACCGTCGGCCGATGTAACCTATCGATTTGCGCAAATCGATAGGTTAATTGTACAGGTTCCTCGAATTGAAAAAGGAACCAGGGATGTTTTCATTATTTATAGTGCTCCCTTTTTCAGGGATGTTTTCACTATTTAAAATGCTCCCTTTTTCATGCTTTCAGATTTGAGACTTGGCACAGTGTCAATCACGTTTATTTTCGTCTGTTGAGTTGACTTGGAATTGACTGAGGGATGTGAGTGATATGTGGGAAGTAGAGATGATGAATTTGAGTTGATTTAGACGGAGGGACTTGAATGATGAATGAAAGACTTGACATTTATATATATATATTATTGGTTTTAAATGTGGTACCCTTTAGACGCCCTTGCTACCGCACATCTCACTGTTATAGTGAGTTAAGCGGTGATTACTGGGACAAATTGTCTCATCCCACGATTACTGACATTTTTGCAGGTATTCATGCACAGACGCAGATAACAGGAAAGGGAATTAGGTATTAGAAGCTATATAGACTATTTTGAATTGTATATTGCCAATTTGTATAGGCCTGCATCTGCTTCCGCATGTATACATATTTATTTATTATTTAATATCAATTAGTTCTGTTTAATAACCATGTTAGGCAAATCTTTTCTAACATGGTTAGTAATAAATTATCCATGATAGCAGTTGTGCTGTATTAGTTTATTCTTTTCTATCATGGATAATATTTCAATCATTAGGATATTCTCTTTTTCTGACTATGATAGAGATATATTCTATATTGCAATTCCTTTTTCTATCATAGTTAGTAAAGATATTATTGAACTAAAAGAGATGTCACAGGTTAATTAGGGAATTAGTAACACTTTGTTACAATTTGCGTTCGACCTTCTACTGGAAATCAAAGGTTTGATTTTCCTAAGCTCATCTTAGTATCTTTTTAACTATTCTTTCTCACATCTGTTGGTAATTGTTTTTGTCATTTGTCATTTGGTTACTACTTAATTGGCTAAGCCTCCTCTATTCCGGGGTTGGGATAAATTTGTTTGATTTTAATGTTCTCATTGTCGGTTGATGCTTTTTTAAAAGCATATTTCGTTTGTGTTGTCGATTTAGAGAAATAGAGAAGTGAAGGAAGATTCATGAATTGGAAAAAAAATAGAGAAAAAGAAGTTTCACCTCCATTCTCCCTTTTAATTATGTTCTCCCAAATCCCAAAAAGATGCAGTCATTCTCCTTTAGACCCTTTGCTCTCTCAGCTACTTCATGGTGACATAATGTTGAAATGATGTTGTTCTCAGGCCCATTCTTGATTTGAATTTGTCGAGAGATTGGTTGCTTTGAAATTGAGGCTTTGTGTTTCGATGTATTCTATGTATGAATCTGGAATTTTGTTGTACGAGTTAATCTTGAATGCTCACAAGGTGTTTGATAAAATTTCTGAAAGAATGATACTCATGTTATAGGTGAATTTTGGGAAGCCAATGGATGGACAACGAGAACATATCAAATGGAGCACCAGAATCTGAATGATGTGCAGAACAAAGCATGGGAATATGTGAAATTTTGATGATGGCTTTTGAAAAACATGAACTAGTTGTCTTAATTGGGAGCATCAGTTTAACTGACACAAATTTCATGTAACATATCAAGAATACGCGAGAAATGGCCAGAAGTTTTATAAAAAAATACGTTTTTTTATATTATTCGATGTTAGTTTGAAGATAATATATGAGTACTTTTGATGGAATAATCATGTTTGTAAATATATCAATAGGTTATTTTGTTGTTTCTTAGATGTTATAGCAAATACCAATGTTTGTAAATATACTTGTTCAAATGATCTTTTTACCTGTTCAAAAGAGAGTTTTTGTTGTTTAAATCAACATTTTACTTGTTTAAAGTATCATACATTCATACATGTTCGTGTCATTTGTTCAAATGGCTTTTTTACTTGTTCAAATGAGAGTTTTGCTTGATCAAATAACTATTTTACTTGTTTAAGGTATTATATATATTTGTGTTTCACATTAATTGTCATTTGTTCAAATGACTTTTTTACCTGTTCAAAAGAAAGTTTTCCTTATTCAAGTCACCATTTTACTTGTTTAAGGTATCATACATGTTTGTGTTTCACATTAATTGTCATTTGTTCAAATGACTTTTTTACCTGTTTAAAAGAGGGTTTTCCTTGTTCAAATAATCATTTTACTTGTTTAAAGTATCATATATGTTTGTGTTTCACATTAATTGTCATTTGTTTAAATGACTTTTTCACTTGTTCAAAAGAGGGTTTTTCTTGTTCAAATCACCATTTTACTTGTTTAAGGTATCATACATGTTTGTATTTCACATTAATTGTCGCTTGTTCAAATGGTCATTTCAATTGTTCAAACATGAATTTCTGTTGTTGAAAAAGACATAACACTTGTTAGAGGTCTCATGTAAAACATGTCCATAACACTAACCATTTCTTGTTTAAATGGTCATATGACATGTTCAAATGTGAGTTTCTGTTGTTGAAAAAGATATTGCACTTGTTTAAAGTCTGATGCAAAACCTATTCATGACACTAATCATTACTTGTTGAAATGGTCATTTCACCTGTTCAAATATGGATTCCTATTGTTGAAAAAAGACATTGCACTTGTTCAAGATCTAAAGCAAAACATGTCCATGACACTAACCATTTCTTGTTCAAGTCACCATTTCACATGTTCAAACATGAGTTTCTGTTGTTGAAAGAGTATTGCACTTGTTTAAGGTTTGATGCAAAACATGTCCATGTACTAACCATTACTTATTTAAATGGTCATTTCAAATGTTCAAACCTTGAGTTTCCTTTGCACTCCAAAGTTTGTAATGAATCATGAACAATGTTCAAACATACTTTATTAGTTTGTGCCACTTGTTTTGAAGAAAAAAAAAAGACAAAGCCCCCACACTCCTTTGGAGACCTCACGCAGAAAAATAAAAAGAAGGAAAATGAGAGCAAATAAAAAAAAAGCAAGAGATTGAGGATTGAGGAAGGTTCACGCCTTCACGGTTCAAGGGGAGTCACACATATCAAACACAGTTCCTTGGCTCATCCTCATTCTTCCAGAGATAGGAAGAGGCAGTGAAGAGAAAGGGAAAAGAGAAAAAAAAAACAAAAAGGTTCATCTCAACTCTCTAAAAAAGGAGAAAATAAAAGGGGGCAACACACACATGCATATCCCATCTTCATCAAGAATGTTTTCATCATGCTTCAGCCATCAGATCTTAAAGAGTGTGATACGAAGAAACAAGAGTGTGGGCTTTGGAGCAATACCCAGAACATTCTTCTTTCCCATTTCCTTACGCGTGAATGTGATGACGAGATAGCTCTAGAACTTCTCCAACAATTTTTCCCATAATCTTTTGTATGTGGTGAGAGTTTAAATAAGGACTTTCTTGTCTTTTGAGACGGCAATCTCATTCATTTAAGGACCCAAGGTCCTGCAGAGAAATATCAGAAAGTTTTGGTCCCAAACCGAAATTAATTGCATACTATGGTCCCTCATTGAAATTCTCCCTTGAAAAAATTCCCGTCCCGTAGGATCTGACCATTCTTATTCGTTTTGGGACGGGAAAATTTTTAGGACGGAACAGAATTTTTGTTGTAGGATGGATTGTCTCACTTCCATCCAATCCCACATATGTATTATTATTAGACTAAAGTATGTTTTTGGTCCCATAACTTTGGAGAAAGTCATGTTTTGGTCCCTTAACTTTGAAAAGTGTGTTTTTGGTCCCTTAACTTTGGAGAAAGTGTATTTTTTGGTCCCTTAACTTTAAAAAGTGTGTTTTTGGTCCCTTAACTTTAAACAAAATGATGTTTTTGGTCCTTTCAAAACAGGATAAAGTATTTTTTGGTCCCTTAATTTTCAAAGTTAAGGGACTAAAACATGACTTTGTGCAAAGTTAAGGGATTAAAACATACTTTAACTGAATTTAAAATGACTAAAAACACATTTTTTAAAGTTAAAGGACTAAAAGATGATTTTGTCCAAAGTTAAGGGACTACAAACACACTTTCCAAAGTTAAGGGACCAAAACATGATTTTCTTCAAAGTTAAGGGACCAAAAACATACTTTAGCCTTATTATTATTATTATTATTATTATTATTATTATTATTTATTTTAGTTTAAGCTCAAACACAAGATATAGATATAGACATATAGCTTAAAACGGAAGCCCACTAATTTTATACCCAAAGAGAGAAAATAACATGAAAATAGATAAATATGAAACTTTAATGTCTTAGTTATTTAGTATAGCAAAAGTTACCAATACATAATAAAATGTGGATCATGTCTATACAAAACATATGCATTGGTTGTAGTTACACGTCACATGTAAAGAACTATATGATTATGATGAGGTGCTATGAAGTCATCATATAGTTAATTTGAGCTAGTTCTCTGTCAAAAAATTGTGGAAAAGGATCATGCACACTCTACCTCTTCTCTACTTTTGCCCTCACAACAATGGATCATTTATCCAATGTTCTTGATTAATTAAATATCTCTAAAAGAACAAAAATAATTATAATACTACTTAAAAATCACATAATGAATATAAAATGCCAACATTTAATATAAACAATTCCAAAACAATGGACTATTATTATAAAATTAGATTTTATTTTCATTTTTAATATATGTATAAACTATTCAACCAAATTTTGATAGATCAAATTTATTTTGAATACTTTTAAATATTATTACAATTATGTTTAGTTTTACGTATTCATTATGGACATCTAATAATGTGAGAAGGAAAATGGGGTGAAATGATATAAGGATCGGAGTAGAGGAGAGCACTACTAGGAAAAAGAACAGTATTTTATGTTTAATATTTCCTTTTTAAATTCTTTCTATTTTTTTGATTTTCCGTAAAATAATATTTTTTTAATTATGGGGTTGGTGGTTAGGCACTGAACCCAAAAATAAAATTATGGGCGTTATTAAAAAAAAATTATGGGCGTTATGAAACTTCACTCTTTTCCTGTAATAACACACCATGACACTGTTCCAATCAATTCAAAGTCAAACAACCTTTCTAATTTGAGTATAAAAATATTTTTACGCCAAGTTAGGTTATAATAAATATGTTATAACATATAGTAAAGACATTTCATAATAAAAAAAAAATAAAAAAACTTTTAAAGCTACTATAGTTCAAGCAAAACTTTCGGTTATGGTGATCTTTAACCCATGATTAGGACAACCTATTTCTCTTAAGAAGTTATATGAATAATACATATACTAAAGTACACATAGTCTTAATACGCCCCATATATATATATATATATATATATATATATACACACATACATATATATATATATATAATTATTTTATCTCAACGTTGACATAAATTTTTAGAAAAAAAAAAATTAATTGAACCAGATACTTATCCTTTCCCCTTTATCTCAACGATGTAATGTTTCACAAGAAAGATTATATTAAAATACTTATGAAAAATACTCAATTATTTTTTTTATCCTTCGGTCAAAGGATTATAAAAAAAATACTCGATTATTATATTTCCATCCTTCACTCAATGGAAGGAACGCACACCAATCATATCCGTGGTGTCTCCGTATGCTCCAAAAATTGCACATACATTATAAAGAATAAATAATTACTATGAATGATTGTTCTCAATTGATAATTATGTATGCTATGTCTTTCCTTCTTTTTTCATCTTATCTTCTTCTCAGTTTCCTTTTAGGTTGATTTCTTCGTTCTTTAATATTCTTCAAGTGGATTTGCGGGGTGGTTCATTGTGGAGGTGGGGGCTCTCAGGGTGTGTGTATGCGTTTTTTTTGTTTTGTTTTTATATCCCAGCCACGTGGGACTTCGTCCTCTATAATTATGAGGAAGATACTAAAAAATAGGAAAATAAATAAATTATAAACACGAAATATAATTTAATATCAAGGAAGTATCTTTTGAACAACTATCATAAATGTCAGATCTGAAGGTTGTAATTATGAAATAATTGGGATAAGTGTGTTTGACTGTTTGCCAAACAATTTCGTGTTCTTGGCTAGTTATCAAATATTTTTTTTGTTATAAAAAAAATTAATCTTTTTGTTTGCAATTAGTTCGTTGAAGTTTTAGGAGATTTTTGACTTGAAAAAATGACTTAGAGAATAGTCTCATTATTTGACATTTAACATATTATTTATAATTAAAATTAAAAAATTAATAGCTATTTATTTATAAATTATTTTAATACTATTTTATATTTCTGGAAATAACCACTCTGCAAAAAACAGGGTTAAACTGCCTAGTATATTCCCTTCCCCAACACCTTCATCAAGTAGGGGCTAGAAATGGGTGTTGACCCTTTATTTTATATTTCTCGACCTTATATTTTAAGATTTACTATAAAACTATTTATTATCCACTTGTTTTTAATATGCCTACCAATTTGAAGCCAAATTTGGACCATGCGGATAAAGTTCGCCTAACATTTAATATCTATTTATTTGTTATGTACCAAAACAATTCTTTAGTTTTTGATGCAACCATTTGGCCAAAAAAAAAAAAGTTTTTGATGAAACCAACAACCATGAATCATTTATAAATCAATAACATAATTTATATTATTAGTACTGAGATATGATATAAAAGCTATACAAAATGCAATACCACCTAACAATGATCAACCTAACTATAAATAATTGTTTTTTGGGCAAACCAATTGTATTTATGTTTTTTTATCGGAATTGGCAAATCAATGATTATTTTGGCTTTGTCTTTCATTAAAAAAAATTATATTGTAGTTCTTTTTTGGGCGAAGACCCAAAAATGATACACAACTATTGGCCAAGGAACAAAAATAGTACATAACTATTACGAGGTACAAAAATGATACCCAACTTTTATCATGTGATCAAAAATGATATTTTCATTAATATGACAATAATATTAGACATGAAAAGTCCAAAATGCCCTTATAAATTAATCGCAGCCCGATAAAAGTTTATTTAATTATAAGGTCATTTTTGGATATTTCAGGTCTAATATCATTGTCATATTGGTGAAAATATCATTTTTGATCACATGGTAAGAGTTTGGTATCATTTTTGTACCTCGGAATAGTTATGTACTATTTTTGTTCCTTGGCCAATAGTTGTGTATCATTTTTGGGCCTTCGCCCTTCTTTTTTTACCATGAGTACATTATATCATAGTTATAAATATATAACGGGCTAAAGTATACTTTTGGTCCCTTATGTTTGCATCAAGTTTCAATTTAGTCCTTTATGTTTGGAAAGTACACTTTTAGTCCTTTTTTGTTAATACCGTTAGTTTAACTTAACGGAATATGCTAACTTAACAATTTTAAATGATTATTTTATAATGAAATTGGACCAAAAATGATAACTTTTGAATATATAAGAATGTTTACACTCAAATATTTTAATCTAAACATTTTTTCAGTATTTAATAACTATTTAAAATTGTTAACTTAACATTTTCCGTTAACTTAAACTAACGGTGTTAACAAAAAGAACTGAAAGTGTACTTTCCAAATATAAAGGACTAAATTGAAACTTGATGCAAACATAAGGGATCAAAAGTATACTTTAGCATATATAACGTATTTACTAATTAACTTAAAAATACCAATGACCTTAACTAAATTAGTGAACATGAGTAACTATTGTTGATGATTATTGCTAATGCAGTATGAGTAATTTTGGAAAATATAAAAAATTTAGAAATAAATCATATATTCACGATGAAAATTGTTTCCCTAAATTTGTAGTATATATTACATTAATAACAAGAATGAATATATAATATCTTCATGTCATTTTCAAAAAAAAGGAAAAAAACAAATACACGTGTCCACTAGAATATTATCATCAATGCAATCCGTCCAAAACATATGCAGATTTATTTTCTTATTGAGTTCAACGTAGATTTTATTTTTATTCATTAATAAAATTTTAGAGTATAATCATTATTATCATCATTTGGATCTCAGGTTAAAATAAAGAATAGATTCCCCTACAAACTTCACAGTATAGCTGTATCTTCATATTTCATTCTTAATTCTCTTTTATATTCATTAATACTCATGTATTTTTCTCTCTTAATAAACTCATAATTATTTATGATAATATTGGATAGATTTATATTTCATACATATCTAATAATTTTCACGTGTTTTTTAAGAAGTGGGTTTTGGCTATTAAACTCTTATAAATAGGACCGGTAGGTGGTAGCTTAAAAGTAACTAAGAAATGTAATCAAAAGTATTTATCAAGTTTCCACATAAGACTGGAGAAAAATATTATTAATGAATGAATGAAATAAATATGCTAGGGGAATCAAAATCCGTTCAGTTGGTGCCTTGGTGGATTGGAGACGACTTCAATTACCCGTTGGATAGTACAAATTTTCCCTTCTTTTTTGGGAGTGATAAGTTTGCCCTTCTCAGTTTTATAAATAAATAATTTCTTCAGTTCTTCTCTGCGCATAAAAAGATAATTACTACATAAACGTGTATTTAATTCGTAAATCCATACCTTATTATCGCCTTCAACTAGAGTATTTGAATAAAACTAATTTTGTAAGAAATCTAAACATGTAGGTTGGTATATGTTGGCAACAAAATGTAGATTGATAAAAGTAGGTTTAAAAATCACTATTGAATGCTCAAAAGTTTGTAAGAAAGATCTTATTTGCCCTAAAAGGTTTTGGAGGCTCATATTTGCCCCAAAAGTGTGAAAATGAGGTCGCATTTACTCATTTCAAACAGAAAAGTTAACATCATTTGACATGTCACTAAAATATACGCGTGTGGAGTCAGATCTTGTGTTATTTACAAAATTTGATTGTTACCAACTAAATAAATTCAATAACCAAATAAAATTAATTTTAGGTTAGTTGTAAATATGTTAGATAATTAATTTGTATCAATGGGATAATAAAATTTATTTTTTTTGAATAACTTAGTAAATTATGGCTTGACTCTTACAATTATTATAAACTTAATTTTCTTTTTTGTATTTTTTCAATTCAATTTTAGAAGGCAAATAACATATTTTAAGTATTTTTGTTTTGTCGAAACCTGGACAACTTGAGTGACATATTTAATGTGGGTGTTCTGTCGAGCTAGTCTGTTTAAGCTCACCAGCTTTTGGGAGCTCTAAAATGAAAGTTAAACCCTCCACTTTAATGGACTTAAACAAAAGAGCCCCAACTTCCAAGTTCTAAAAGCAATGATGCAATAAAAAGTGACTTTAGAAATGTATAATCTCAATCTTTGATCTCTGGTCAATATTACGAGTTAAGATGCTGATTTTTAGTATACATTATAAGAGATAACATATAAAAGTCAATAATTAACTATTCCATTTTACCCTTGCATATAACTATATCAAGGGAGAAAACTGATGTATAACAAATATGTAAGCAAAATTGGAAATTATATTAAATTTTACCTATAAAAAATGATTTTACTATATTTCCTTTGTTTCTTTATAACGGTTGACTGCAATTTACAATATGAAGTCAAGAACAAAGAGATTCATTATAAGAGGTAGTAAACCATTTTACACAAATCAATAAAACATAGTAAGATAGTACAATTAATTACATCCACTCCTCTCTTCTTTAAATTTAACATGAGGGGCAAAAATGTAAACTAAATACTCCCTCCGTTCATAAATATATGATCACTTTTGAAATTCAACTTGTTCATAATTATAAGATCACTTTCTAACTTTTTCCAACTTTTTCCCAAATTAACCCTACAATGCTTGTGTATAATAACATGCAAAAGAGGAGAGTGAGGATAAAATTAAGGTATATAGTTGGGATATATTAGTAATATCATGTGTATATAATTAACTTAACTAACTTCCTTAATCTACTCAAATTAGAGAAAGTGATCTTATATTTAGGAATGGAGGGATTACTTCATTATCTTCACCTCTATATCATACACCATGTAATAATAAAAAAAAACTCATGCTTTCTTTCCGATGTATAAAAAAAAAAACTCAGGCTTTCTATTACACTTTCTCCTGTTCTTAAAATTAAGACCCATTTAAGTTTCCACAGAAAGTAAGGAAACAAAGCCATTGAATCCATCCTCCTAATGGTTCTTTTTTGTACATTAATATTAATAATATCATAGTACTAGTTTATAGAAATAATCTTAACAAATACTCCCTCCGGTCCTAAATATAAAACCTAGATGACTTTTTTGGAAAATCCTAACAAAGCAAAAAATACATTAAAGATGTCATCATTTAATAACATATTTCGCAACCTTAATCTCTCCAAAAAAAAAAGTCATCTAGATCCTATATTTAGGACCGGACTGTAGTACAAGGAATAATAACTTCTTTTACTAGCATTCTTAAAAAAGGTCAAGGTTTGGATAAAAGAAAAGGTGAAGTGAGGGCAATTCCGTCCAACGGAAATAGAGTGAAACAGTGCGTTGTTCATCACCAAGAAAAAAGCATACATATAGCCTTGGCGTGAATGACAAGTCGCAAACCTCAACTCACAACACAAATCTCTCTCTCTCTCTCTCTCTCTCTGTGAATCTATCGTGGTTTTTGTGTTGATCTTCTCTGTTGAGAATTGGTGGCCAAAAATGGCGGTGAGGAGAAGAATGATGAGTTGGAGAAGAGTGGGGAAGTCTCTTCAAGCCTTTGCAGCTCACGCCTTTCTCTTCTCCTTCACGCTTCTCCTTGTTCTCAAGCTTGACCATCTTCTTAACTATTCCTGGTGGTGGGTTTTCTTTATTTCTTTCAGTTTCTCAACAATATTGAAAAAAGGATGAGACTTTTTTACAATTATGTGGTTTTGATGTGAAAAGGATTAATTTTTGTTCAGTTTTAATCAGTTTTAGTGTTGGGGTTACTTTTGTTTTTGTTTTTGTTTGTGGGTTTTTTTGGGTTTTGACTTTCTGGTTGTTCTTTCTTTTTTTGAGGCTTTAATATAACATGCATGGTGGACTTTTATGTGTTTTAGTCCTCTAGGAATTTTCATTAATTGACAGGAATATGATTAGGCTTAACTGCATTAATTGAAATTTTTATGATTTCCTGAAATTTTTAGTGGATTGGCAAATTGTGTTTGTTTAATTGTTTGGGAGTTCTATGTTTATGATTGATAATTTCGAGGTAAGTGGAAGCAGATTATAGCATTCAACTCAGGAACCAAATCTAACTTATTTATTGATATTTCTGTATATACAGGTTGTAAATTTGTTTTGTATTGTTGTTGATTGGAATTGATTAATTTGTTTCATTTCAGCTTATTCACTGTGTGTTGAATGAGATCATCTGATTGCTTTCCTAACTGTTTAGCGCCGCCAATCGTGGCATTCTCTGTAATGCCTCATGTTTTGCACGAATTCACCTCATTAAGTAATTATGTTGGCTCTTTTTAAGGGTTTGTTCATAAGTATCAAAGATAGTGGAGTATATTTGAGTGTTCATTAATGCAATGGGCTGGGCAAAGTATATATATGGAAGAGGGAGTATTCACTATTGATTGGAAGTTTAGTGAAGATGGATGTGAACCTGTTCTCTACTATTTTGAAGTTACAATATTACTAGTGGAGTTAAGTGGGTCTGACATCTAAGTTTTCAGTATTACCTCAGAAGAAAAGGCAAGTGAAGAAATTGATATGAGAAATGGGGTAAAAGAGCAAATGAAAAGATGAAAGGAGGAAAGCCACCGTAAACTCCCAATTTGGTTCAGGAGTTGAGAAATTGCCAAATTGGGGTGTAGGGGTGGGCAGAGAGTTTGAGAACTCATCCGAATTCATTGCTCAACAATCTAGATAATGATTTGAGTTGTCCCCTATTTAACTCGAACCCATCGCCTTTCAATCCTTACTCCCAAATAAACCCTAATGTTTCTGGCTGACATTTTTCTTTACAAAAATATAGATAAGTCATAATCAAGTTCATATGATTGGTCCTTTTAACTATGAAATGACTGGTCTAGTTAGTGATGCTTTAGCTCATGATGGTGCAGTTTATTTGATTCAAAGGTTTGACTCAGCCAAATGGATGATTGTTTGGTTGCCTTTCATTTGTCTTTTGATCAGTCTTCCAAAGCAGTGGCACCATATCATTTAACAATATTTACAAAGTATAGTCAATTTAGTATTTTCAAGTGTGTTCACTTTATTACGTGTACAATGCATTTTACTTATTTAAATTAACAAGTGAAGATGAAAAAAACATTTGATGCCGTTCTGTCAAAGTGAGGTGCATTTGCTGTTTTCGTCTTGAAATTGTATTGAGAGCTGGGTGCAGTTAAATGATGCAATAACCTTTCCATCTGTAGTAATGTTTTGCTTTTCGTTTCCATTTGCTAGGGCCGTATTTTCACCTCTTTGGCTTTTCCATTCTGTTGTAGCCCGAGGAAGGTTTTCCTTGCCTGCTCCTTCAATGCCTCATGATCGCCATGTAAGCGAGTTTAAAGAAGATAATATCTATGAAATTTCGAGAGAATTGAAAACTTGATTTTTGATTGGTACTTGTTACTGAGGAATGTATTTTGTGTACTGGCAGTGGGCTCCATGTCATGCCATCATAGAAACTCCCTTACTTGTTGCTTTTGAGCTACTTCTATGTATACATCTTGAGATCAGTTCTGGTATGAAAATTTTCTTGTTTCATAACTGTCATTAATGGTATTGAGCTATCAATTCCTGGGATCCCGATATACTTGGATTCCTTGTGATAGTTTTATATAATTTTTGGTATTATTAAATGATGTGCATTTCAATGATGCAGTGGTAAATTTAAAGATTGTCTTCTTACCCCTATTGGCTTTTGAAGCGGCGATTTTGATCGATAACATCAGGTAATCATCTAATTCTGTCATTCAATCAACATGTGTATTGTTTGAATCTTGCACTCTCAGATCATGTGAAACTTGCACATATCATTTGACCAATTCATTTCCCTCCTTGTGAAGTGAAATGGTTGTTGGGACTGCTTTAAAAGAGCTGGCTAGATAATGACACCAGTCATTCATTTTTACCAGATGATTTGTAGATGTAATTTACCAATTACCAACTTGGTGCTTGCTTTTTGGCGCATCGTTTGATAGTTGGGAGGTGTAAAATTATTCATAAATAAAATGAGGTTCAGTGCAACGGTAATTGGTTGTTGAAATTTGCCATTATAGTCATCATACTGGATTTTGTCTTCCTATATTGGTGGCAAATAGATGCCTAATTGTTTTGGCTTGAATATCTTACAAGACCATTTTGGTGATTTCACTTATTTTATGAGATTATTTTAAAATCAATCAATTTTTTTTTGCCAAATTCTAAAATCAATCATTTGATCCCTTGATTTAGTACCATGGTTAAAGTCATTTACTGTCTTTTATTTTCCCATTTCTTAGATTGTACGACTGTATTATGGTCTAGGTTCCTATTCATTCCTTCTGCATGCTTACTCAGAAGTACAAATTAAGGAAAACATGTTGACTGTGTCTCCTGTGTATTTGTAGCCTCAGTTATAGAGAAATAAGAAATCAAAACACCATTTTTCTCTGATTTTCTTCTCTTTTACATAGGATGTGTAGGGCTTTAATGCCTGGAGATGATGAAAATATGAGTGACGAAGCAATATGGGAAACCCTTCCTGTAAGTATATTTTTTCATTATTCGGTTAAACAATTTGCTGGATGTATGTTTCGAAAATATTTGTTTGATGCTAAACTTTGATGCCTCAGTGATTGCAAATAAATTATCACCTATCTATTGTTTCCACTAGTACCTATTATATCACTTAATGGATTGAGATTGGTGGTTATAGTATAATTAACATTTTTTTCAAAATTCCTTCATAAATTTTTGGTATTCTCTAGTTATAGAAAGATGAGTGATGCAGAATAGTGAATAGAGAAAAAAAAATCTTCGTTATTATCTTTGATTAGACAGATGATGCTTGACACTTAATATAATGCATAATTGTTCAGAATTTCGAGTCAGTTTCTTGTTTATGAGTTAGTCAATAAGATCTTGCTAAAATTGTGATATAATGGTAAAATATAAAATAGTTGAAGTGAATTGAGAAAATAAGCCATCAGGTAGCATTTGAATAAAGAGTACTCTTTACTACTAATTCCTTTACCATGAATCATGTGTGTTTGTGTGTGTGTGTGTTTTTGTTAAATTTTCTTTTGAGAATTTGGGTATATTTTATTCAGTTTTGCTGAAGGATCGTTTATGCCCACTGATAAAGATCTTTTATATCCATTCTTTTGGCAGCCAAGAGAACTTAAATGTTTTACTCGTTGTTGTGATATGATTTGTTTTTCCCCTTATTTTCACAAAATCTTGATTCTTAAGTTTGTTTACCACTGTTTTTTTAGCACTTCTGGGTTGCGATATCCATGGTCTTCTTTATTGCTGCTACAGTATTCACACTTCTTAAGATATGCGGTAAGTTATGGTCATCCCCTAAATATATGTTAATTGTCAATTAGGTAATTACCTTCCCTTACTGCAGCATTTTTGTTTATTCTTATGTTGCTTTGGATATGCATGCTGATGGTTGGTGAACAATTTTTTCTTTCCCTGGTAGGATTTTGTTTTGTTTTAGAGGGGGTAACTTTGAATTTTCATTCCAATTATAGTGAAAGTTCCATGTGACTCTTTTTGGGGAATTGGAGTTTACCATGTTCAAGTTTAATCTCAGTATAAATAAAACAACAATGCCAAACCTTAAGCACCCAAACATAGCCCTGTATAAATAATACTGAAGCTATGGAGTTGCAGTGTTTTTTGCCTTTAAAACTGAGAGATGTCTACAAAGGGTAAAGTTCACTGGTCCAAAGAAGCTGCATTCTGCCCTTCACTGACATCATAGTGCCAGTTGCCAGCTAGCCTAGTTCAAAAAGCTTTTATCAGCTCAACTCGAGAAGGGTTGACTGCTACAGGCAGCTTCACTCAGAGAGTCTGTCTTATGCTGTTTTCATTATCACCTACCCTTACTTGACTCAATCATCTCTGTTGATTTGTGTTACTTGTTTGCTCTTCTGAAGTTACTATAATTTACCCTCTGTTAAGTTTGTAAGTTTGCCATTTAGAACTCGTGTAAGGTAGTTCAAACTAATCTTCTCTGGGATAGTGTGATAAGATTTGAAAACATCACTTGAAGGTTCATGCTTCATCTCTCAATTTCTTAGTACAAAAATCTCTCAATTTTTGGTATAGGGATTGGGACATTAAGCTACATGAAAGTTGGTCTTGAAAAGTTGTTGTGCTAAAGTTAACTTTAGTTTGCTGTCCATTAAATCTCTTTATTTTAAGTGTGCTGCTAAATTTTATCTTGTTAGCTGGAATTTTCATGATTTGGAGTTTGATAATTGTTAGAATTATGTTTTTAATATTTTAGTAGAATCTAAGTCATAATTATGGATTATAAGAATAAGGAAATGATATGATTTGATTAGGAAAATAAATTAGGGTAGAATCTTTTTTATTTTATGTATCATGTAAATCCCTATAATCATGGGATTGATTGGGGGTCTTTTGTACTATATAATGGAGCCTAATACTCAAATCAATATATCAGACTTTTACTTTTACCCCTCCTTTGTTCCCACATGGTATCAGAGCTAGGTTAAAGAAGTTTAGGTTTAGTCTGATCCCTAGGCAACTAAGTTGCCTTTGTAATTAAAAACCCTAAAAGGGTTCCTCTCCTCCTTTCCCTGTTTCCTCCCCAGATAGGAGTATGGTCCAGGAAAACCTGAAGGATCGACCCAGTAAGGAGTACGGCTCAGGCAGACCTGAAGGACTAACTCGGAAGAAGGAGTACGACCCAGGCATTGTTGAAGAGCACAGTACGATGGGATTGTCATTCCCCACGTAAATGCGTATGTGAATTGCGATGGGATGATCATTCCCCACGCACAAGTGTTTTGTTAGTGAGATGGTCATTCCTCACATGTTGTTTACGATGGGACGGTCATTCCCCACATAATCGGAAAGAAAAAAAAATCTCTAGTTGAAGAATAAAGTTTTGTAACCAAGTTGGACCATAGTCCAACTTGGGGGGGAGTGTTAGAATTATGTTTTTAATATTTTAGTAGAATCTAAGTCATAATTATGGATTATAAGAATAAGGAAATGATATGATTTGATTAGGAAAATAAATTAGGGTAGAATCTTTTTTATTTTATGTATCATGTAAATCCCTATAATCATGGGATTGATTGGGGGTCTCTTGTACTATATAATGGAGCCTAATACTCAAATCAATATATCAGACTTTTACTTTTACCCCTCCTTTGTTCCCACAATAATGTTATTCAAAACTAAGCAAACAAGTAAAAAAAGATTCTTAGTTCCATTTCCCTTTAAAACCCTCCAACAGAACGGAGGTAAGCCTCTCAGTATAATGCACAGAATATTTGTGGACTGTTAGAAATTAGAACCTAGCCTTCAGCACATTTTTAATGATCACAACCAAGCCACTTGAGTTTACATTCGAGGGAGATATGAGAGACCAATGTTAGTAAGCAATGTTACTCTACTCAACACAATTTCTGAAAAAGACAAACATTCTTAGATCTGACAATGCTGAAGATTCTTTGATCCAAAAGTCATCTCTAAGAGGCATTAGTACACCAAATCAGTCTCTCATGAATGTGCCTTGGATATAGATAAAATGTCCATGAACAGCCTCTTGATAGAAGAATCTCTTTAAATGTGAGTATGTGACTAACTCTATACTTGAACTCTTTTATCTTTAATGGCTCTCCTCCTTACCAATTCTTTTCTAGAACCATATAACATGTGTGACAATTTAAAAGTGAGTATTTGGTTTATTCAAGGAATGACAAGGAAAAAGATATGGCTTAATGCACATTGTGAATCTTTTTTTATTGAGTCCGAGCTTGGAAAGCACGTTAATTAGACTGGGTTATTGTTTAACGAAAAGGGGTTTGATCTTGCACTGAACACACTTTATGTAGTTCTGAATGTGGAAGAGCCATTAAAGGTGAAATCAAAGACTAGGAGACAAATTAATTTAACTGTGCTATCTACATCTGTGTTAATGGTGTTAAGATTACTTGCTTACTGGTGTTACTTAATTACATTCTCTATATTGTCAGTCTATTTGATTAGTAGTTGAATGCTCACCTGTCATTTTCTTGCTATTATCATTTCAATCACTTGCAGGTGATGTTGCTGCACTAGGATGGTGGGACTTGTTTATTAACTTTGGGTATAACCGAATTTAAATTTCTTATATACTGGTTGTATCTGGTTGATCATTCGTGTCTTTGACCTTCATGAAATCTCTGTATCCTTTTTCCAGCATTGCAGAGTGCTTTGCCTTTCTTGTTTGTACAAAGTGGTACAATCCAACAATTCATGGAAAATGTCACATGGATGCAGCAGATCCCAGCTCATCATCACTTACGTCATCATTTACCATAAGATACCTGGACTGGGATAGAGGTTTGGTGGTTTCTGCGGATGAGGAGAGGCAGCAAAGTGGCATATGCAGTCTGCAGGATATTGGAGGGCATATCATGAAAATTCCATTCATAGCTTTCCAAATTCTGCTATTTATGCATTTAGAGGTACAATATATTTTGGTCAATGGCTTATTATTAATATGTTTTCTGAAAGTGTAATTTTTTCCTAATTTCTTTATTCCCTCACGTTTTTCCAGGGAACGCCACCTGGTGCCAGAAATATGTCTTGTGCCGTTGTCTTTTCTCCCCTTTTTCTGTTGCAAGGAGCTGGGGTTTTATTTGCGACTTATAGATTAGTGGAGAAATTAGTTCTCGTATTTTATAGTGGAGATGTTCCCGGAAGATACTCAGATATAGCACTAAAAGCCCGTGATTGTTTTGGATTCTTGCACCATGGCTCAAGGTACTAGTTTCTCCCTGTTTGATATGAAAACAAAATTTATCTTTGGTAACTTATTTGCCGAAGAAAAACTGAAATTGTTCAATTGCGACAGATATATTTCATTGCTTGCATTTTCTGCATAACAGGCTGCTGGGTTGGTGGTCAATTGATGAAGGAAGCCGAGAGGAACAAGCTAGACTGTATTGTGATGGGGGTTCAGGGTTAGTTTTTAATTTAAAGAACGTTACAGAAATTCAATTCTTGGACTATTGTTTTCCCTTTGCTTAAACCTAAATCAGAATTATAATGATCACTTTACTTTTTCTCTGAGAAGTTTTGAAAAAATGCACCATCCCTCCTATCCTAAAATTGAAGTGTTTTTGGTTTTGCCCTTTGAAAATGTAAAATAAATGGGGTGAACATATTCCACTTGGCTTATTTTGATGGGCATGTTAACTAATGCCTGCAGTTGGACTGGAATTGTTTTACGATGTGCATTGCCCTCGATTTGTACTTTTGAGCAACTAATATGAAACAGGCAGTTATATCTGCACTGTTTCTCTCGTTAGATGTATCATGGAACATTGATCAAAATTATTTTCACTGTTATGTTGTGTGCTTTATTATTTAGGTATAACACTTTCTCCCCGGATATGGTGAAGAAAATGCCTAAAGCAGATCTTGTTGAGGAGGTATGTATTATTCTCTGCATAGGTTTTTTCCTCTGATAATGTGTATTACTTAAGCCTCCATGTATAATATGAACCTTAATTATACATATAAGTAATCTCACTTCTTAAAATTCCAGATCTGGAAACTACAAGCTGCACTAGGGGAGCAATCAGAGATTACAAAATATAGCCAGCAGGAGTATGAAAGGCTCCAAAACGTAATGTTCCCAACCTTGATCTATTGTCTTCCACATTTAAATTCTTTAATTAGTCATATAAGTTTGTTATCTTTTTTTTGTCTCAAGAACTATTTTCTTCATTTCCATTTGAGCAGGGACTAGAGAATAGAGGCCTCATTTGCTATTAATCGTACTGTCATTTTTTGGGCCAAAACTTAGGTCCTCAGTTTAAAGAGAAAAAATAAGTTAAAGTTTAGACCAATCAGGATATAGCATTTTAGGACTTTCATATGATAGACCTGAGTCAGTTTTGTTGTCCCTCATGTGGTAATAAGTGATTTTCAATGTTCAACTGAAATTCAGTTTGATTGAATTTGTTATTATTTTCATCTCTCACTCCCTCCCCACCTTTGGTAAAACCATGCGGATGAATACATCCAATCTCATGTGCTGTGAAAAAACATACCCACCTTCCTGAAAAGGGGGTCTAAAATATGGATCTAACTTCTGATGACCTCCCAAATATCATTGTTTTCTGTAACTTCCTTTTTTATTTCACAATTCTCTCTCTATATGTGGTGGTTTCAATCAATTTCAGAATGACATAAAATGTTTAAGAAAATTATGCATTCTGATTCTATCATGGCTAGGGATTTTTTTTTTTTGGGGGACCAAAATGGTTCATGCTTAAGTGGACAGATACCCCACTACCATATTTGCACTCGTGGGGCTAGTACCCCCCAAAGAAGTCCAGATCTCATCATTTTAATTTATATCATGAATGAGCTGGCACGAGTTTGCAATCTCAAGTGATGCATGCATTCATGCACAAGCTGTATTAATATAATTATATTTTTCTTAATTTATAAACTGCCTTATATGTCTTGAAGTTACATAGTTGACTATTAACAATAGGATTTTTTGGATCTTTCAGGAAAGAATCTTATGTAGAGTTTGCTTTGAAGATCAGATAAATGTGGTCCTGCTTCCATGCAGGCACCACATTCTTTGTAGGTAAGAACCCAAAACCTTGCTAATGTTCTGTATTCTGCACTAATAATGTTGGCCAAGAACCCTAAGCGCATCAATCTGGCTGTACATCCAATATAAGCTTATAAAAATAGATCTATCATTGGTTCCCATGCTTGTAATTTCCAATCTGTCAATTTTTTTATGGGTTCTTTGCACAGTCAGCTGATACAGGGCCTTTATCAGTTTATTATAAGAGCTGGTTGGGGTTGGATTTGGTTCTAAATTTTAGACTTCTATCCATTTTGTTTTCCAATTTGATATTTCTTTCTCCCAAAGTATTCTTACTAATTCTGCATATCCAAGGGGTTTCAACCAAACAGTTGTACTATAAATTCATATATGTCCTGAATTGCTAAGTTAACTAATTTCTTTACTATACCCAAATTGGCTAAGTTGCTCTTGTATTACGGATCGGATATAGTATTATATAGCAAAGAATTTATCATATGTTGAACCACTTTCTCATCCAATTTTGACAATTTTAATGTGGTCAACAGCACATGTGGTGAAAAGTGCAAGAGGTGCCCTATCTGCCGTGTCTCCATTGAAGAACGAATGCCTGTATATGATGTATAGATTTAATACACACTAATTGAAGCCCTGTAGCTGTTTCACATACTGACTTGCTTTTGATTTTTGATGGGCAAGCAAAGAGGTATACTTGAGATGCTTAGTTTCTCTGCTCCTAGGTTTGTTCATTATCAACATCTGTGTATAGTTTCCAAGAGTTAGGAGTATTGAGTTTTTTTCTTATCTGTAAAGTATATTTTATTACTTGGAGTCCCTTTCATAATGGTGTGGAAAACTTCACCATTCTCATTGTTAAATGGTACTGCGTCATGTTGGTTTCCCATATAGTTGGAAATTTAATTAATGTTGGCCATTTAGAGCCCATTGTATGTGGCCCATCAATATAAGCTCGTGTGGGTTTTAAGCTAACGTTTATAAAATTTAATTACTTGCAGCCATTCTCAGTCACTATTTAGTTTGGATTGATGCTATCCAAATGATTTTTTGAAAACCGAAGCTGAGGTTTAAGATAATTAATAAGATGTAACTTATGTTTGGATAGATATTTTTATAAAAAAAAATGAAATTTGACATGTCTGAATAATATCAATATCACCTTTGGTAGGGACCAATATGCAGTTCGATTTCAGAAAGTTCAAATATTAGAAATACAAGTGTTACATTCTATACATTATATCCAAAGCGAAGAGTTCACCATCGAATAGGCGTCACAACTCAAGTTCGTAAACACTAATTTATTTTCACTTGATTGTAAGCCTGCAATGATGGAAACAAAACATTAGATGATCCAAAAGCAAAGCACCAAGACAAATGAATCCCCTAAAAAAAATTTAAATCTCTAATCATGGTCGAACAAATTTGGGGTATTTTCAAGGGTTTATATAACCCCTTAATCAGTTTGACCGGTTCTCTTTGGTTGCCATTCCTTGTCACGTCCTGTATATTGAATATTGATTTGGCCAAAGATAAATTATCAGTTAAATATCATTTACCTAACTATCATTTCACATATTAAACAAGATACATTATCAACTTTGGGGGTTTGTCCATTGGTTTGCATTTAGGAAACAACAAAGATGGAGAGAGCAACCAGGAAACAACAAAGATATCCGAGCGACATTAGCTAATTGGTGAAATAGTTGCACTGGATATAATATAGTTTATGTAATTTTTATCCATTTTAGTTAAGGTGCGACCAATTTTGGATTCCCACATGGAAGCTAAGCAAGCTCATTCATGTTAAAGAAGTTGTTTGGTGCCCTAGTAGTTGAAATGGAGGCTCTTGTTTAAGGATAGTGTATCACTTACTGAATTCATTGTTGTGAATTTTCCAATGTCTGCTCCTCCAATAAAGTATGCTCGCTACATGCCAATATATGTTATTGACTACCGGATGGAGTTTTTTAGACCAAATTATTCAAATTTTTTGTTCTTATATTACGGATCGGAGGGAGTATATATATACATCTACCTATGTCGGGTTGAGAAATTTTATCCAATCCAATGCACATGTATTGGTACAATATATGGTTGTTAACTTGTCATGAAACATACCAATCATATTAAGTTAGTTCCCAATCATTTGAACCCCTTAATACTACATGCAATTGATAATATTCCGGTCCCTTTTGAAAGGACAATAATGAAGATTCCATCTTGTGCAGGGTCGTATTCAGATGCCCATAATTTGTTTTTCTTAATAAGGGTCACCCAGGAGACCCGTCTTTGTATCGGATCTGGATGGATTCTCTCAGAATTTCACCCTCTCCTCATCTCTCTGCGGCCTCATTTTGGCCATTGAGATTCATCTAAGAGCCCATAATTTGCCACTTGTATCATTAAAAATAAAAAATTGTATTATAATATAAAATAAATGAAGAACTTTTAATTTTTTTTATTTTTGGAAACTTTTTAGCATAAAAAATTTCAACTATATAGACCTATTTCGTTTCAATAGAAGGATCTATAAGCGATACAGACTTATCCAGTTAACTGTAAAATAATTTACAGTCAACTGGATAATACCGTATCTTTTATAGATCCTTCTATTGAAATGAAATAGGTCCAGATAATTGAAATTAATATATCTAGATAGTTGAAAATTTTTATGCTAAAAAGTTTTCAAAAATAAAAAATTAAAAGTTCTTCATTTACTTTATATTATAATACAATTTTTTTTATTTTTAATAGTACAAGTGACAAATTATCAGCGTTTAGATGAATTTCAATGTCTAAAATGAGGCCGCAGAGAGGGATGAGTAAAGGGTGAGATTATGAGAAAATCCCAAAGCCTCACTCTCAAGTGGTCACGATTTGAGAATAATTAAATACACCGGGGGTGGATGGGTGGGTAGTGAATGCATATTTTGCTACCTAATACTATATAGGACACCTTAGACTCTCTAATATTTGAATTATTATGATAATATATAATTATCAACTTATGTGTATATATGCTCTCTTCTGGGCGATAACCCTAAATTTTAAATGAAAATGATTTTTTTAGATTAAGAAAATCAAATTGACCTCATGGTTATAATATAGCTTACATATATTTATATGATATATAGTTTATAAAAGTAAGATAAATTAGTTTTGAAAAAAATATTAATGTAAATGTTTTCTAGTGTTTTATTTAGTATGTATCATTAATCTCTAAAAAAGTCAAGTTGGGAATATCATATTTTTTGTTTGGAAAAATGCTCGTCTACATTTTGAAAATGACACTCCCTTTGATATTACTAGTATAAGACGTATGTATGTAAGGAGTTGATCTAGGTTTGATAATTAATGTTATGTTTTTTGTTAGAAAATAATTGATGTTATCTTTGACTTTGTGTGAGTGCGCCCGTGTGAATTGATGCTCAGAATTAATTTCCTGCCTAGTTAAAAAAGGAATTCTAACTTTTAATGAAATCTTGCTATCAATACTACCCCATCAAGCCCACTCGAAGTTGGTATTGTCATTAATAGATGGATATATATATTGAATAGAAGCATCTTAATTTTTTAAATTTTATTTTTCGTTAAGTGCACTTTTCAATTTTCAGACATTGAAAATGATTTTTATTCTTTAAATATCAAAGCGGGTGTTATTTATAACGTAAGATGAGGTAGGGAAACTAATCTTTGATTTGACGACATTCAAAAAAATCAAGCATGTTCATCCTTAGAGAAATTAAAAAAGCAATTCATTAAGTTTGTCAAGTATCCTTATTTTAATATTGCGTAGGTTAATTAAATTATAAAATACAAGTGTTATATAAGTTACCCAGAAGAACAAAAAGTTAAAAGAAGACAAGAATGCCCATTAATGTTTTTTTGTTTCTTCCTATCTCGTCATAATAATTTGAAATTCCAAAAGAGATACTGCAAAAACGTCCAAATTAAGACAACAGTGTGAGAACTAATTACCCATATCTTTTTGTTTTTGGACAGATAACTAATTACCCATATCTAACCTTCCAACTCTCTGAAGTTCTTGTGTACTTGGCTGTTTGGTGCCCATGATATGTACTATGCATATACCATGATATCAATTTTAGGTCTCACCAACTATTTAAGGTGGACACATTAGATCTTCTTTCTTTCGATGACACTCTTCTCTTCTTTCTCCTTTATTCCGCCTAGCACTACTTTTTAATGTATTAAGGTCTCTTCCATACCGATAAAATTTCTAAATTAATCCCTAAATATTTTTCTACACATATGGAATTTGATTAATTAGAAACAAATTTTGTGATAAATTACTTGAAGAGTTATCTTTGGCATCGACATATTCCCCAACAACAACGCCATTGACTTATCATCTGTTTCTGGTCTTTTGCCGTAAGCTTACGGGTCGTCCAAATTAGTGGTATAAAAATTATCGTCCCACAGATACTAAGCTAAAAGATGATTAACTAGCTATTACAATTTTGTTAATAGGTTGAGTGAAAATATTTGGGTTTTGGAATTCTTTACTAACCAAATTAAAAATCATTTAATTAAAACTAAACTAACACTTAAATTCAAGAACAAAAAGTTTAGGATTATTTATCACCATTCAATTTCATGAAACATAATTAAAACCCTCTCAATTAGTTTGATAATGAAAGCATGTGTTTGCCTAAGGTTATAGGCATTTAAAAAAATTTTCTCAAGTCAAGTTCAAATTTCTAATTGTATCAATTGTGCAATCTCATGCTACAATTAATACAAGTTCTAATCTAAAACCAACCTTTAGTGACAATGTTAGGTTGATAATTATATCTCTATGTTACCAACAAATCATTCATTTAAAACCATAAACTTCAAGTCCAATATGTTTTTATCCAAGTTCTAAAACAAAATATACTTTCTCAAGTCATATTCCATTTAACTAATTAAGTGGTGATCAAACATTTAAACAAGTAAAAAAGCAAGATAAAAATCACACATGAAATTCATTAAGAACTAAAAGAGGTATTACACAAATTTCAATTCATAGAATGGGTCAAAATAATCCTATAACTAAACTAGCTAATAACTACCATAACTACCACAAAAATCATTCCAGCAGCTACAAGCAAAATCTAAAGAGAAAAGATTAGATACATGTAAGAGAAAATGAAAATAAACAAATAGGTAGATTAATAATATAAAAACAAAACACTACTGACTTTGACCGAATTGAACCTCCTTCATTCTCTTTCCTTTTTTTTTCTTTTTTTAATATTCTGATTTTATTCAATTGCCTAATAAAAATCTAATTCTATTTAGTTGAAAATAATTTATAAAATCCCCTAGATAATGCAACTATTTTTTATCCCATTAAAATCTCAAAAAATTTCTACTATTTTGTAAAGATGACTCCCCATATATACCCAAATACATATCAAATATAATAAAAATGGGGAGTCATCAATAAATTCTGTTAAATGAATTTAGGAGCTTTTTTATCATTTTTTCCTTTTTTATTTTATTTGTAGGGTCACAAGGACTAAATTAGAGAAAACCATGGCAGACTTCAAAGAAGGAAATACACATGATTGCAAAAAGAAGTATTTTGTTTGCTGTTGACACGTCACCGTGAAATAGCATGTTCAAAACTCAAATATGATTCACTTGAGTTTTGTACTTTATCAACTTAAGATTTAAAAGAGTTGGTATTTGAGATTCTAGTACTAATTCACCTAACCTAAGTCAATATTTAGAAAAACAAACCTAGAGGAATTCCTCTATGGTTTTTTTCAACATTAACCTTAAAAGTTTCTTCAATATATTTAGAAGAAATGATTATTAAGCCTTTAAATAACAAGGATTGTCATATCGATCTTCTCGTTTATTCAAAATCTTAATTTATTTCTTAGAGTATATCATACTTTAATCAATTTACACTAAAATCAATTAAAATGTTTGTCTCCCGATCAATTCAAGTTTACATTTAGTTATTAGGTTAATCATATTTCATTTTATACTCCTCCAAGAAAATAATACTTGGGGCAATTAAACTATCTCTTTGGTCCATATTATCTAAAGAAATCTACACCGATCTCTAATTTCTTACCCCAAATTCAGTATCCTTCAAACTCAAATACTTAGGATAAGAGGGAGTGCATTTTTATTAATTTACACACACACACCTCTTTGTCTCTTGCACTTTTTTAAACTTTATTTTCACTATCTCTCTCACTAACCATCTAAATAAATGAGGATATATTTTTTTAAAAAACTATATGTACATTTCGCGCGCGCGCACACATAGTACTTTAAATAAACTTTAAAAGATTTTCAAATCACATAATTTTATTATCTATATCTTATTGAAATAGAGGAGGGAGAGTTCGAATTTTAGTACAAATTTATTGCAACATCAATTGATGAAGAGATACATTGTGGTGGGGAGGGCAGAACAAAATAAACTCAAAATATTAATTACTCATATGGGTTTATTCTTGTTCAAACAATGCTAGTAACATCACTAAACAAGATTCCCATGTCACGAATTAAATTCCCAATCACGGTAAAAATAAAAAATAAATAAAAGAAGAAGTAGCAGCAAGTACTAGTAAATATTATATATGAACTCATAGTGGTGACATATTATTCAACACATGGCTGTGATGGGCGCCACAGCCTTTACCACGGCGGAGTTTGTTGTGGTGTCATTGTTGTTACTGTTAACACCATTATCGGCCGTACCATTATTATTGGCAGTTTCTCTAAGCTCCTTCATCTTCTTGGTCTCCGGCACAGCCACAGCCGGTGGTGGTGGGATCATCAAAACAAAATCCTCATAGCAATCCTCTAAATCCCTTACTTTCTCTTCAGGATATAGTGTTCCAATCTCAACATCATTTGCTCCATCTGGCTTGAATATCTGACACCCTTTGATGAAGATATCATGTGTAAACGATGCCACTATACTCTTTGGCGCAATGTTCTCTGCAATACATATATATATAATCACTTCAGTAGGTGTTTGTATACATCCATGTTAAATAGACATCTACACCTACCCCTAAACTCAATATTACAAAACAATAAGTTATTTTAAAATTTTAAAAATCATTTATAAATGATAGTTAAAAGATTGTTTTTAATTTATACTAGCTACTCATTTAAATAATTTTTCAATAAAATGGAAACAAAAAAATATAGACCTGTAATTGTGTTCATTATTTTGATAAGATCCCAAATTGATTTCAAAATACTTTAGAGTGCTAGATGATAATTACTTAGTCCTGTATGTGTGTGTGTGAGCGTAATTAGATTAAAACAAAGAGAAGAGTGGTGGTAATAAAATCAAATGTCTCCATTAATTAGTTCTGCAATTAATAAAATTTAAATTAAAGGTCGAACCAGCAGCAACAGAAAGGAGGTGATTTTCAGTGATGATGACTCTCGGAATGGTGCGACCAATTTTGGATTCCCACATGGAAGCAAGATCATTCATGTTATAGAAGTTGGTTGGTGGTTGGAAATGAAGGCTCTTGTTTAAGGTTCTCATATCACTCGCTGCCTTCATTGTGAATTTTCCTATGTCTGCTCCTCCAACAAAGTACGCTGCACGTCAATATTCACAATTATTATACATGTACCTATGTCAGTTTGAATATTTTATCTAATCCAATGCTCAAGTACTAGGCACAATATGCAGTTGTTGACTTGTTATGCAAATGATAACATATTCATTTTGATGTCACAAGTATGCATGTACGTATATGGGCCTATGATGTTGAGTTTGTCCAACGTTCATGTATGATTAGATGGATAATTGTTAACTAGCTTTGGGGCAGACAAATCAACTGCACACAAAACAAAATATACTGTGAGATGTCTCGACGAAACAATTATTAACGAATTTTGATTGCAAAAAATATATACTATAGATCTATACTGCAACTTGTTTTAGGATTTTTCTTTTTCTCTGATGACAAGACCTTATCACATTGATGTTTCCAAACATTAAAACACCTAGCTAGTTAACACACGCGGTTGATAATATTCCCTTTTGTAGGGACAATGGATAATCCTCTTGTGTAGGTTAGTATATGGATACCAATAATTTGTTTTTCGTATATTGGTCCACCCCATGGGATCAGCATCTTAGTCAATGTTCGAATGTCATATTAACGAGTAGAGTTCATTGTTGTGAGTCCGTTTGGTTGGATGGAATTGAGAAATGGAATTGGAGGTGAGAATTGAGGGTAAGAGGTTAAAATGGAAAATAGAGGTAAATTAGGTAATGATGAGATGTAAAAGTTTGTGGGGCCCAGATAAAATGTGAGATGGAGTGAGAAAGTTTGTGGGCCCCAGGATATATGGAAATTACATTTTTCATTTCCCTCTTTTAATTCCATTTTCACTTTCATGTCATACAAACAGGCCCTGTATGGTCACGATTCGAATGAAGTTAACCAGGGGGGAGGAGGGACTACTGAAGAGTCTTCATCAATCTCTTGGACTTTTTACTGCCTAATAGTACAATGTACGTAGACAAAAACTACTCATTGCTTTCTAATCTGTTTAAATTATTAGGAAAATCATCATCAATTTATGTCTATATATGGTCTCTTCTGGGTTGCCTTTTTTCAGTGTTGCAACCCTAAGTATAAAATCAAAAGGACTTTTTTCTTAGGAGGCTAATGAAATCAAAGTCAACTTATAAATATTTGTCTTTTTTTTCTCTTTTTGGAAAAATGCTTGTTTACATTTTGAAAAATATACCCCTCCATATCTTAAATATAGGATGTATTTAGGGAGTTGATCTAGATTTTAATTTTTAAATGAAAGATATATTTCTATCTTTTGTTATTCTTTTCCAAAACTATATATCTTTATTAATGTAAAGAGAGGGGATAACAGATTAAAGAAAATTTTTCGGATATTTAAGAGAAACAAATGTCATATGTATTAACTAACTTAATATACACGTGCTCTTAACATAATAAAGTTAGATTTATTATATCATAGATTTATGCACGAAGGAAAAGTATATAGACAGTGAAGATTCAAGAATCAAAGGTACCTTTGACGGTGCCATCACCGTAGATATGCAGTTGATCCAAAGGTGGAGGACACTGGGAAGGATGGCAATTATCATAGTAAGGCCAAGAAGCAATAGAATTGCAGCAAATGTATGTGTATGGGATCCCAGCCTGCTCCACCTCACGTCTCACTCGACGCTTTTGTTCGTACATACCTAAACCCGGTTCAACAGGGTCAGCTCGGTCCACATCATGCCCGAACTCTGATGGCATAAACCTCTGCCACGTGTGCCAAGCTCACATTTATTAATATGTTTGATGAACTATATAAACACTTATTGGATTCACATGCAAAATGCATCGATCCACTTTAGTATATTATAGTCCCACACGAAAAATACAATTGAAGATTCACATCTTTGATTCCATAAAAGCAGCCATTTTTATTTAAATTTTAATTAATCTCACATGCATGTGATTCTTACTATTCTCTCTTCCTACTCTGTGGTTTAATAACAAAAGAAAAAAAAAATTAAAATTTGGATATTTTATGATAACATTGTTGTGTGTGTGTGTGTGTCTATATATACGAATTTCCTTAGTTCCCATCTACGCAAATTATATATATGTGCATGGAAGTTGCCAATTTTTTTTTGCCAGAGGAAGTTGCCAATCACATAGGGCGGCAATATGTATCAACAGCAATGGCAAGAACCACCACTATAGTACTGTTGTTGAGTAGTTTGTCGTCATTTCTTTATGTCATTCAAAGTTCAGTTCCGGACTAGATTCAATTTATCTTTCAAAAATTATTTGAAATTTTTTTTTTGAAAAAAAAAGTTATAAAGCTTCTGTCTTAATATAAGGGCCCACAAAAATGTGGTAGGAGCTTATTTCTTTTGATAATATTGACTCTTTGATTGGCAATAAGCATAGGTTTTTTAATTACATATTGTTAGTATGACGTAGCTAGTCATTATCAATTATTCCCTAAAATAATCATGGAAATAGTTAACATTTTCTATATAAATCAGGACTAACGCACATGTACACAAACTCAAGATCTACTCCATCCAGTATTTCTAGCCAGGTTTGATAATTAATATGTTATCTTTTTAGTTAAAAAAATAATTAATGTTGGTTTGCATGTGTCAACGTTATTGTAATTAATTGATATTCAGAATTGATTTCCTACTTAGTTAAAAATGGAATTCTAACTGTTAATGAAATCTTGCAATTGATATTACCCCATCAAGCCCACACTAGGTAGGTTTTGTGGTTCATAGAAAAATATATTAAATAGCAGCATCTTAATTTTCTAAATTGCTTTATTTTATCGTTAAGTGGACTTTTCAGAGACATAGAAAATGATGTGAATTCTTTAAATAACATAGCATGCGCTATAACGTAAGATGAGGGAAAGTAATCTTTGATTTGACGACATTCACAGATTTCAAGCATGTTCATCCTCCGAGAAATAAAACAGGCAAGACATAAGTAGTTTGTCAAGTATCTTTATTATAATAATCCCTTGGTTCTGTAATATAAGAGTATAACCATCAAAATATGGTTTTTAGAAAAACATGTAAAACTTAGTTGGTTATTATATTAAGGATGGAGATGATTTATTTAAATAATTCAAGTGATATATAAATTAAACAAAAAGAAAAAAAATCTAAAAGAAGACAAAACCCATTAGTTTCTTTCTGTCTTGTCGTAAAAATTTAAAATTCAGAAATACGGGGAAATCGTCCAAATTACGACAACAGATAGCACGAATTAATCACCCATATCTAACCTTCCTGCTCGCTAAAGTTCTTGTTTTCTTGGCTATCTGGTGCCCAAGCTATGTAGTATATATGCATCGTTATATCAAAGTATCAATTTTACGTGCAGCGCGTCTCACCAACTATTTAAAGGGCAAGTCAATCAATGCAAAAGCTTCCTTAAATTAGAAAATTGTACTAATTAACCTAGCTTATATGACTAGAGTTAGTTATGCATTTCTACTAATCTCGGGTAAATTATTCCCTCTTTCTGTCATATTTATAAGATAACTCCCAACGCATTTTGTTAGAACAAAAAAATATTAAATTTGCGCAATCATTTATTTTCCACCTTTACCACTTTTTTTGATATAAAACTAATAATAAATCAGGAGTACGTAAACTTGTACCACCTTGGGTTTTCACCCTTAGAGGTTTGTTAATATTTCAAAAATATCAAGAAATGTGAGACAAATTATTTAATGTGTGTAAAATTTATAGGACCTTCCAAATTTACCCTTATTACATTTCAAATTTTTTCTCTATCCTATCTCTCCTCGCCTTACATTTATTATTACTCAGTTTTTTTGAAATAAAAGATAAAAGTAAAAAACAATTATTACTGACCTGTCAACATGTTGCATTAAGGACAAAGTTATCATACAATTTAAACTAACAGGGCGTACATTTTTCTAAGAAAATTTAATGATGTGATTTATAAAGAACAAATAATGTACACTCTTTCCCTATCCATAGTTAATAAAAAAAGTGGAAAACAATTAAGATATAATTAACTAACCTTGATAGTCTTAACAGACTTAATGGCTTCCACCAAGACAAGCTGGTCCAGCAAGTTTCCGCCTCCCACTGCCGATATCACAATGTCTATTTCATAATCCCTTAGAATCTTCTCCGTCGATTCCTGGTCATTTATCACCCCCTGTATATACATATATTTACACGTAAATCAGACAACAAATATATATCAGCCGTCCAACTTTGAAAACAAAATATTTCAAACACATGATAAAGTACTAAAACAATTAAATATGGTGGTTTGCATCATAATGCACGTACCTCATATTTTGTACACACACACACTCACACTACTCTTTTGCTCAATGTAAAACCTTTAAGCTAAAATATAATGTAATGAGATACAAAATACATGATCAAGGAACTGAAGACATATTATGAGATGTTGATAAGAAAGACAACATTTTTTCTGTACTTACATAAATGATGACGGCACCTTTCTCTTGGAGGCTCTTCACGACGGTAGACTTAGACTGGCTGATGTTTCCCTGGCGGACAAGCAAGTACGTGGCATAACCGGCCGCAAGGCTCGCCTCAGCGACGAACTTTCCAATGAAACCGGTGGCACCGACGATGAGAACCCGGTCCTTCTTAGCAACAACGGGTACAATCACAGGCAACACAGTCATGATGAGGACAACAATATAATAAAGAAGTAGATGGTTATTATTTAGGTATATGGAGAGGAACCTTGTAATGAATGTTTGTTTTGGGAAATAAAAAGAAGAAAAGTCAAAGGATGAGACCTCAACAAGTACACTTGAGTGTATGCAGAAGAGGGTTACAGAGGGTAGTGCATGAGAATGTGAGGCGATAGGTGAAGATTTATATAGTGAATGAAGACACAATAAGAAACAGAGAGGTAAAAAAAAAAGTTAAATTAAAGGTTGTGTTGTGTGTGGTGATGGCGTGGAAACGTCAAAATGTAGCTACCCTTCAACGAGAAGGAATAAGATGTGACGTTAAGATGATAGTAATAATTAACCTAATTAATAATGTAACAAAGTTAATTAATGGACTTAATAGAGTGTGGTTCGTAAAAATGGGTTTCGTGATTTTGAAGTTTAGTTTGGGGAATGTAGTTACACTTGTTTGACCGATAGCTAGAACCTCGTGGGTCTCTGAAAAGGCAGGTAAGTGTTGTCTTTTACTTTTCTTCTTTGAGTGCCACTTCACATCAGAACCGGCTCGTTAGAATCGTCTATGCAACTCCAATTTTATTGCATTTCATGCATAATGAGACATCTGTCTCAATTATTGATCTACTCTTTTTCTTTAATTAAATGAGTTGTTTATCACTACTTTGACGAGTCCTTAATATAAAAACTCAATAATAAAATTACGTAATAAAAAAGTTGGTTAATATTATTTAGAAATAATAAATATGTAAAAAAAAATTTCTAACCATGCCGTTTTTGACAAGGGGACAAATAAGATTAAATAAAGTACGTAGTGGGAGAAAGTATGAAAGGAAATATAGTTTTGGAAAAAGATGAAGAGTGAAAATAGAGTTAATTATGGGATAAAATGAAGAAAATGCATTAAATACTAGCATAACCATGCCATTATTTAGTTGAGTAGTTTTTTTTGCTTGGAAATGTTTTATCAAATTATACTGGGTATTTCTATCATTCATGGTACGTAGACTTTCTTCTGTAAAGTTTTGTCAACTTTTTTTTTTTTATCGTGATTAGTTTTCTAATTGTCATTTAAATTTATTCCACCATGGTATTGTGAAAGGATTCAAAAAAAATTGATTTGTTGTTAATCATGGTAGATCTTTTACATGTGTAATATTGTATTTAGGATGGTAATTAAGTTTATTTTTTTTCTAATTTGGTACTATATATGGTAGAGCTTTCAACCAATTATTTTATTTCTTTTTTAGCCATTGTAGGATCCGTTAATTTGATAAATGTGTTTACAGTTGGATTTTAAACTTTTACAATGGTAATCACATAATTTGGGTTTTAAGAATTTATTACCATGGTATACTAATTTTTTTGGTCAAATATCATGGTATATTAATTAAGCAATGATTTAAATATTATTTAGAATTCTTGTTTTCGGTGAATAGAGGGCAAAAGCTCAGGGATTTAATTGTTACACTGCAAGCCCCGAGAGGTCTTTCTTGAGTTGATTTGGAATTCTGTGAGTTATAAATTATGTCTTCTAAATTTATAATTTTTTAAACTAGATTGCAAATACTCGATGATGGGTATTTAAAAGTTCCTCACTATATCCAAAAAAAAAAGTTCCTCATAAACCAAGCGTGATTGATGTAGTGATTACCCCACTTCACCACTTAACTAGATATCTCGAATTCAAGCTCTAGGAATGCAGCATGGCCCTTGGCCGGCACTTTACCCTCAAATGGAGGCCTCGGTGTGGATTTAGATTAATCTGAGCTTATTGAATAATTCCCCATAACATAGGAGCTGGCTCAGGATAACAAATTAAAAACTCATAAAAGTTCCTCATAGAGGTAGTTGTGGGATCAATTAATTCTCAGATTGAGAATGTGTGGTGTTTGGGTGTGTGAGTAGCCATCTTATATGGAGAGTTAGGATAGGGGTAAAATATTTGGAAAAAAAAGGTTGGCTATTAGACATGTCAATTTTTTTTTAAATGAAAGCCCTGTCAATGCACAATAAGATTTTTATTTTTAAAAATTGGGCGAAAGCCCAAAAATGATACTATTGGCCAAGGAATAAAAATAGTACATAACTATTCTAAGGTACAAAAATGATATTCAACTTTTACCATGTGATCAAAAATGATATTTTCACTAATATGACAATAATATTAGACATGAAATGTCCAAAATGCCCTTATAATTAAATAAACTTTTACCAGGTGGCGATTAATTTATAAGGGCATTTTTGACTTTTCATGTATAACATTATTGTCACATTAGTGAAAATATCATTTTTGATCACATAGTAAAAGATGAGTATCATTTTTATACCTTGGAATAGTTATATACTAGTTTTGTTCCTTAACCAATAGTTATGTATAATTTTTGGACCTTCGCCCTTAAAAATTTGTGTATTACTTATTGTTAAAGCTTTGTGAATTACAACTCGCATTATTTCTCCAATTAAAAAAAGCTTTGCATTAAATGTGGAATTATCTAGTTCATCAATTATAATCATGATTAGTTTTAGAGGATGAATGTAAAATTAAAATCATAAATTTAACTTAGTTTATTATTCTGCTTGCCTATATTTACAAGTCTCTTTAATTAGATTTCCTACAATATTTCAATATTATTTTTGAATTTTTATGTAGTCTCTAAATTTAGCAATATCCATTTATTTAGGGGGCATCACTTATATAGATTATATAAAATCATATCACTCTATATTGATGTTAAGTCAATAAATAGCGCAGGACAAGTGATAATATTATAATTAAATGATTTTCATTTACATGAAACATTAATTATTATAAGTATTAATATAAAATAATAAAATTAAGGAAGGAAGATTAAGAAGATTATTATAAAATATTAATAATACAATAATATAACATCACTTATCTAAATGCGCATAATCATGCGAGGAAATAAAAGAACAATATTGATCATATTTTATTGGGTGTATTTGATTCATTAATTTATTCCCTCTGATCTCTTTTTTATGAATTTATATGTTCGTTATTTGTTTATCATGCTCAAACTCGTTGAAGCACGAAATAATTCTGAATATATTTGCTAATTTCAATATTTTATATTTTATGCATCCAATAACATATTTTAAGGAGTAAAATTTACAGTTATATTTTTTTATTCTTTTTTATCAAAGGCATATTGTTTGCGCATTTTTTTTGCAATTCTTGGGTTAGTCTCATGAAACACAAATAAATCATTAGGTTTTTTACAAAACCCTTTTTATCTTTTTGTTGAATTATCTTTTTTTTTAGCACAAGTTGAATTGTCTTTTTTTAAAAAAAGAGAGAATTTGATGTTTTGATTCACATTAATTATCTTATTTTTTACGTACTTTTCTATCTAAAGGAAAACAAAAGAAAACGAAAGGACCTATAGGAATGAATTGTCCATTTTATGTCCTTCAGTTTGGGATTGTAACATAGCGCAAGGAAGACTTGAAAGTGTTCTGATTCTTAGGAAGCTTCTATGGATGATAAAGTCACAATTAATTTATCTTAACCAGAATTTATTAGGTTATGCAGAATTTAGCAGACAAAATTTATAATGTAAACAACATTTGAGTTCTAGAGTTGTTGAATTTATAATCTAAGGGCATATAGTATGAGTCTTGTCATTCCACCACAAAAGCTTAAGCCAATGTGGTGGAGACTCAACTCGTATATATACCCTTAGTCCACCTTAGATTTAGTCAATGTGGGACTTGTATTGGTTTCTCAATATTCACCCTACTTTCTTTCTCCTTTCTTTCTCGCCTAGGCTGTACTTCTTTTTTGGGTCAGTCCTTCAGGTCTGTCTGGGTCGCCTTTTTCTTTTTTCTTGGATCGGTCCTTCAGGTCTGTCTGGGCCGTACTCCTTTTAGGGTCAGTCCCTAGGTCGATTTCATTTTTTTTGTTGGGCTTTGTGTATTTTTTTCGTGGGTCCCATCGATTGAGTGACTCTAATACCATGTTCATTTTAGAGTCTAAGGGGCATATAGTATGAGTCTTGTCATTTAAGCAGCTTGATGCGAAGCAGGAGTTGGAAATGGAAATAGAAGAGTTGAAAGGGAAGTTACAAGTTTGGAAGCATCTTGGGGATGATGATGCTGTCCAGAAGAAGGTTAAAGAAATAAATGATGAGTTGGAACAAAAAGAAGTTGAATTAGATGATATGGAATCCATGAATCAGACTCTGATTGTCAAGGAACGTCAAAGCAATGTCGAGCTACAGGATGCTCGCAAAGAACTAATTGAAGGGCTAAAGAATATGCTGAATGCCCGAACTAATGTTGGGATCAAGAGAATGAGGGAGCTTGATGAGAAGGTTTTTGTGAATGTTTGCAAGAAAAGGTACTCTCTTGAAGATGCTCAGACAAAGGGTGTTGAATTATGCTCCTTATGGCAAGAGAACTTGAAGAATTCTGCATGGACCGCCTTTTTCTTTTTTTTCTTAGGTCGGTCCTTCAGGTTCGAAAGAAGAATCAGATATCAATGAATCTGAGATTGATGACTATAAGGACAAACCATATGCACAACTTAAGGCTGGAACCTACAAAGTAAAACATGTAAATGGCACTCTCATATGTCCTTTCTGTGCTGGAAAGAAAAAGCAACACTATAAGAATAAAGACTTGCTGCAACATGCGTCCGGAGTGGGTAAGGGCTCGGCTAACAGAAGTGCAAGACAGAAGGCCAACCATCTGTCTCTGGCCAAATATTTGGAAACTAATTTATGTGGTGAGGCTGAGCAAGTCCCTAAGCCAACCTTGCAAAAGCCTGTCAGTCAACCTCAGCAAGATGATCTTTATGTCTGGCCCTGGACTGGAATAATGGTAAACATAAGGGACAAGAGTTCACATGATTCTGAGTTTTGGCTTAAGGAATTAGCCAAGTACAAGCCCTTAGATGTTCATATGTTAACTGAAAATGATGTAACTTCTCAAGCTGTGGTTGTATTTAGTGATGATTGGAATGGTATCCTGAATGCTAGAGATTTTGAGAAGTCATTTGAAACGAAACATTATGGTAAAATGGATTGGAAACTGCAAAGCATTCAGCCGGGCTCAAACATATATGGATGGATTGCTCGGGAGGATGATTATAATTGTGAGGGGCCAATAGGGAAGTTCCTCCGCAAGAAAGGAAGCTTAAAAACTGTCTCAGATATTGTCCATGAAGCATCAAAAAGCCGGAGTTATGTCGTGGAAAACCTAGCAAAGGAAAATGATATGACGAATGAAAACCTCAATAAAATGCAATACAAGTACAATGAGAAGACTTTGTCATTGAGTAGGATGCTTGAGGAGAAAGACTAGCTACATCATGCTTTTCTTGAAGAATCAAAGAAATTACAGTGTAGGGCGAGGGACGAGTTACAAAGAATATTGGATGAACAGGAAAGGTTAAACAATGAGTTAGAGGCAAAAAAGAGGAAGCTTGATTTATAGAGCAGAGATTTAAACAAAAGAGAGGTAGTAACAGAGCAAGAGAAGCAGAAACTTGAAGAAGATAAAAGGATGAAAGATCTAAGGAATGAATCCCTTAATAAGGCTTCTGTGGAGCGCAAGAAAGCAGATGGAAAGCAGACTTATTGAGGAAAATAATTGAGTTGGAAAAGAAGCTTGATGCGAAGCAGAAGTTGGAAATGGAAATAGAAGAGTTGAAAGGGAAGTTACAAGTGTGGAAGCATCTTGGGGATGATCATGCTGTCTAGAAGAAGGTTAAAGAAATGAATGATGAGTTGGAACAAAAAGAAGTTGAATTAGATGATATGGAATCCATGAATCAGACTCTGATTGTCAAGGAACGTCAGAGCAATGACGAGCTACAGGATGCTCGCAAAGAACTAATTGAAGGGCTATAGAATATGCTGAATGCCCGAACTAATGTTGGGATCAAGAGAATGGGGGAGATTGATGAAAAAGTTTTTGTGAATGTTTGCAAGAAAAGGTACTCTCTTGAAGATGCTTAGACAAAGGGTGTTGAATTATGCTCCTTATGGCAAGAGAAATTGAGAAACCAAAGTCCCACATTGAATAAATCAACCCTAGACTAAGGGTATATATATGAGTTGAGTCTCCACCACATTGACTTAAGCTTTTGTGGTGGAATGACAAGACTCATACTATATACCATTAGATCTAAACTTCAACATGGTATCAGAGCCACTCGATCAATGGGACCCACGAAAAAAAAAATACACAAAGCCCAACAAAAAAAATGAAGATTGACCTATGGACTAACCCTAAAAAGGAGTACGACCCAGGCAAACTTGAAGGACCGAGCTAAGGAAAATAAGAAAAAGGCGGCCCAGACAAACCTGAAGGACTGACCCAAAAAAAGGAGTACAGCCCAGACGAAAAAGAAAGGAAAAATAGAAAGTATGGTGAATATTGAGAAACCAAAGTCCCACATTGAATAAATCAACCCTAGACTAAGGGTATATATATGAGTTGAGTCTTCACCACATTCACTTAAGCTTTTCTGGTGGAATGACAAGACTCATACTATATACCATTAGATCTAAACTTCAACAAGAGTCTAGTTATATAGTCGTGATAATTATTTAGAGGTATCAAAATTCTCTCATTTTAGGCATACATTCCCGCGAGCCGGATTATTAGTAACACTGAATAGCAGTGTATAAATTGAAAAGAAAAACACATCCATAAATTCCGTCATATCATTTTTATTTAGTATAGAAAAGATCTATTTAACCCGAATAAGAAAGAAAGAACTAATGCTCTGCTTGGATGGAGGGAAAATGGGAGAGGAAAGAAAATGGGAGGAGAGAAAATAGAGAGGAAAGAAAATGGGAGAGAAAATGTTATCCCTCATCATGCTTGGATGGATGAGAGAAAATAGAAAGGAAGGAAAATGGGTGGGTGAGGTGGGTCATGGTCATTGGACAATGTTGTGCAACTTTTCTCTCTCTTATAATCCCCCCATTTTGGGAGGAAAAACTTGGGAGGAAAATGGGGCATGTGGCCCACCCACTTTTCCTCTCCCCTTTTCTTTCCTCTCCCATTTTCTCCCCATCCAAGCAAGGGAAAATACTTCCCCTCACCCCATTTTCCTCTCCCATTTTCTTTCCTCTCTCATTTTCCCTCCATCCAAGCACACCCTAAGAGGCTTCTCGCCTTCTCAATAGCAGGCTTTGGACAGCCTGAGAAATTATAAAAATATCAGAGATGCTTTATATTGATGAGATTAATTTTCACGACTATTCGTAATTTTCCTGTCTCACTGTATTCAATCATTTTTACTGAAAGATTAGTTTTATTTTTTTTGCATTGTTTCAATTCTCACATGCTAGCTTCTCATTAAATGCTCATTACAACGTTAAGAACTAGTGCTCACTATTGTTAGGGATCTAGATCTATATTATCTAAATTTAATTTATAATTTGAAAACCTTTTTCAAATGTCTTTTGTTGAATAATGAGTCATTTTTAATAAATAAAAATTATAAGACACTCCTTACTTAAAATGTTGGCTGTATTGAACCAACATTTTTAGTTCTTACGATATTTTTCAATTACTTACTACGTATATGGTTTAATTTGTACTCATGCAAGTAATTGAATAATAAGTACTAATTGACCGTAAAATTTCTCTATGAGATATGGTTTAATTCTTACGTTATTTTTCAATTACTTTTCCTATATTTCATTAATTATATGCGCTTCAGGATGGGGTGTGAGTAAAAAATACATTAAATCATTTTGTTTATATAACATGAAATATAGGGAATGTAATAGGGAAAATAACAAATAAATACTTCTGTCCAAAAGGACAAGTAATGAACTCAAACTTCCAAAAGTACAAGTAAGAAACTCTGAATTCCAAAAAGACAATTAAGGAACCAGACAATTGTTAGTCAGTATGTTCCAGTTGTTAATAAGTATGTTCCAATTGTTAATTTTTCTATTTGAAAATTTGAGTTCCTTACTTGTCCTTTTGGACATTCGAAAGTATTTAGTTGTCATTTTCCAAAAGTAATAACTGAAAAATATCGTTAACATTTTTAAAGAATAAATTTGAGGCGGATCAATAAAGGAGAATTTCATGGAAGGGTACTATAATGTATCTAAATAATTTTCATTTACTCCAAATAAATCTGAAATTTCATTGGTACGGTCTTTTGGGGTAATTGAAGTTAAATTGTGAAGAAAAAGACATGATTGTCCCCTCATAATTTAAAAAGGGTAAAGAATTATTTCCACCTTTGAACTATGGGTGAAGTATTACCTAAAACATGAATTAATATATTGTCTCTTACATACCAACAAACTTTTCAAAAGGATTAAACTTGTCTACACCATTAAATCTATACTAAAAGCCATTAAATAAGCGAAAGGTAGCACAAACCATAAGCCACATCATTTAATTTACGCCATGTCATTTAGTTCAAAAAAAGTGAAAAATCATTTCCTGACTATAAAATTATAATTTAAGTATCACCTAGCACATATATTAATATGAGTTCTTAAATACCAACTAATTTTTTAAAAGAGGTCAAACCCTCTAACACCGTTAAATCTCATTCCTTTATGTTGCCCTTCATTACCCTTTTGTGCTCCACCATCTCACTTTTGATGTATTATACAACTATATGTAGAACTCTAAGATTCATGCAACCATTATGGGGAAGAGTCTGTATGCGAAGCACTAGTATTGGTTTGGTTAACTGAGGGTGACATACTTCATAGCCAATGTTTTTGTCTCCAAAAATACCAGCTAGTATAAAGGGACAACTCATCCATTCATGATAAGTTTTACTCACGACACATTCGTTCGTGAACAAGTGGCTGCCATACTGGCTTGTTCCTACTCATTCATGCTATTGATTGACATTATTCTTAAGGCTCATGTTGGGTTTTCCCCGAACATCTTATGCATGTTAAGTTTAGTTTGTGAATTTAAGGAAGTCTCTACAACCCGACCATTAGAACTAATCCACATGGATTTACTTGGATTGTAAATGACTATTCACTACATACAAAGGACAAAAAATAGAGGGAAAAAATAAAACTTAAGGTGGAAAATAGAGGGGAAAAAATAAAAGTTAAACTACACAAATGAGAATATTAACAATAATCGATATCATCAACTAATAATAAAATATATGTAAATAAGCAAACGAAGTAAATGATAACAAAATAATTACGTATAAATTAAACAAAATTGTTATAACATAAACGGATAAACAAAATATGGCCCAAAAAATATATAGAGGTTGATATTGAGAGAAAGTAAGAAGAGAGAAAAGGAAGAAGAGAGATGAAGGAAAAAAGGAGTTCGGGTGGGTTTGGATGGGGGAGGGAAGAGATATTTATAGGAGTAGGTGAAGTTTAACGGCATTTTAGCTAAACGCCGATAATTTTTTTTTAAACAAAAAAATTAAATTCCCCACATAGTGGCGCTCGCCGCTATGTGGTTTTTATTTAAGAAAAATATTCTCAACATTGCGGCGCTTCTAAAAGCGACACAATGTTGACATAGCGGCACTTTTTAAAGCGACGCTATGTGGTTTTTCTTAAAAAAAAATATTCTCAGAAGCGTCGTAATGTTGGGGATTTTAAAAAAATTAAAATTCCCCATTTAGTTTTAAAAAGTAAAATATTAGCAGCATTGCGACGCTTTCAAGCGGTTTGTTACAATAATATGATATGTTTTCTTAAAATACATTGTTCAGAACTTTAATCAAAACTATTTTGGAACTTTAGATTAAGCACTTGACTTACCTCAAGTTCCCTATATCAAGTTCTATCAAGTTTTTGTAGATTAACAATTTAAGTCTATAGATTGCACTTTTATTCGCTGATTTTGATTAACAAAACTTCACTGTACGCACTCTCTTAGTTCCCCCACTCCTATTCAAAGAAATTTATTTTCTTGTTACTTAGTATTTAAAATATATATGAACATGAGAAAAAAAGGGGAAAAACATATATTAAAACATAGATTATATATGTTTTATAGAATATTGTTAATGTTATCAGAGTTTTCTAAAGAGCTTTATTAACATTTATTTTTAAAGATTCAGTCCGAAAATCGTTATTTTTCAAAGAAAACAATACTTCTTTCTTACGATGTATTTCGACCTTTTCTCTCTCCATAGATAGTCGTTGTCCGAGCTTCCTTACGAAAATCTCTAGATCTTGATTTGCTCTTTAAGTGCAATTTGCTTTAGACCAACGTTTCTCTTCAAAGTTCATCTTTCTTCAGCCGTGCTTGCTACCATCTCTTATTTTCCACCTTACCCCTATATCGACTCTGTGCTTGAAGAGTGCAACTCACCAGCTGTCGTGTTTTTTTAGTGACCTCACTTTTATCAGTGAGCTATTTCTGTGAGTACTATTGCATGTTTTGATTTCATATTCGTGATGAGATGTGAAATTAAGAATGCAGGGATATGAAATTTTGTGATCTGGTTAACGTTATGTTTGATACAATTGTAAGATGTTAAATCTATACATTTATCCTTAAAAAACAAGAGTGAGTTTAATTCTCTATATGTGAAACCTTATGAAATAACTACAAATTGTTGTAAAACTCAACTCTCATAAGTGAGTGAAATTCTCAGTAATGTGGTAAAAAATATCTAGGTAAATCGAGGATTGATATGTTTAAAAATAGCAGCACAGTAT
Source organism: Mimosa pudica (assembly GCA_029929735.1). Lineage (NCBI taxonomy): Eukaryota > Viridiplantae > Streptophyta > Magnoliopsida > Fabales > Fabaceae > Mimosa > Mimosa pudica. The sequence continues at coordinate 7,738,758 of JAKELP010000035.1, forward strand.
ATTTTGTTTTAGTATCTCCATCTTGTTGGATTACGTATGAGTTATTCATAATCATAAGTAATTAATGTGATGAATCAATGTTTCAATTTTTTTCACTTATTGGTCAATTCCTTTTTAATGCCATTTTTATTTGAATATAATTTCAATTATGACTGACATCTAGCCATCCCTGATTCGTAACATTGACGACTCTTAAACCATGTCTCAACTAATTGCATTTCTCTATTCCGTGCTAGCGCTGTAATCGAAAAATATAAGAGCTTTCCTTTTTTTTTGGATACATAAATTTTAGGAAGGAGTCTGGGCTCAACCCAATTCAAGGGTAGGGCACCTAACTCATGATCCACTGGAGCATGTCCCTGTAGGCTCTGGAGCATGACCAGCAAGCCATTTATGTCTGTCCACATAGGTAGGTTACTCCCAACTTCACTTAGCTACGGAGATGCCTCCCTAAGCGCCGCGATGGAGACACAACAAAATGTCACTCCCCAGGATCGAACTCGCGACGTGGTGGTCAACCCGACGCTCATTGTTCAATCCCTTCGCCACTGAACCCACGGACAATGGGTAAAAGAGCTTTCCTTTTACACTTCAATTAAATTTAATGAACCAAAAATACTAACAATGGAGGGGGCATTATTTTCTCAAAATTAATTTAAGTAATCAATTATGGGATCTAATTGACCAATAGCATTTCACTTCAATTCCTTGCTGTAATAAAAAAAATATAAGATGTTGTCTTGATAATTCATCTTATAGAGATCCCATTTACATTTAAATTATTAAATTTAATGAACCAATAATACTGACAATGGAAGGGGGCATTATTTTTCTCAACATTAATTTGTAAATTCATCTCAACGTCCAATTGTATATTAACACGTTCATCAATTGTCTATCATTAATTTGTAATTATTTTTTCCTAATGAGGGGACAAACTCAATCATGCATTTGTATCTCTCTACTGGCCAATTTCTTAATCGAATGTAGATCGAGACATTATGACCAGACTGGACTGGACAGGTTGAGGCGTCGGTGATTGATGGGAAAGGTAGATGCCAGCCCATGCATGCGTAAAGAGAAGGATTTGATGGTGAGATATTTGGATGAGAGGGGTTGGTATCAGGTGTGGCATGGGGTTTTGTATTTTTCTTTCTATGCGAGTCATTGTGAAAGAGACGCAGTCACACATACATCTTGAAATTTTAAGTGCGGAGGTTATTTTGAGGAAAACATATAAAATAAACTAACTTAACTATCATTCTTAATCTCCTTAAATTAGTTAATTAGTTCTAATTACCTTATCTTTGGACCTTCCATTTTATTTTTTAGATTTTATACTGCAAAAAATTTTAAAAATAATTTTTTTAAGATATAGACTTTCAAAAAATAAAATTTGAACCATAAATATCAAAGATTTCATGTTTGGTTGTCTCAAGAAGAATTATTATTAGTTTACTTTCTTTTTTATTATTAAAACAGATGTTGCGCTCCCGTGGATTTCATGACTAAAAAAACACGTATTGATTTGTTAAGGTGACGTAAACTATTTGCACAATTAGGGCTGACTTATTTTATTAACCTGCTTAAATAGTCAATTATACAAATTAAGAGGCATATATCTGCCATATTGAAACAGTCCAAAGTGATTCATCGCGAGAGTTAAGAACATGGTACATTTGCTTCTCTACATGAAGCAAGCTTTTCAGTTTCTGCTTTTTTTTGTTAAACAAAAGTCAATTATCGTTGAAATGTTTACACACACACACACATGTCACCCTTGTAATTAATTTGTGTGTTTGTGTGTGTATTTGAGCATGCACTTTTCATATAAGGATAATGTATGATAAAGAGAAAGAACAATATACAGTGAGATGAATAAAATGGGTGTGTATTTAGTTGATAAAGGATTCTTTTCAAAAGATGGGATCATTTTAATAACTTTAACCAATTAATTATATGTTATTAATCAATCATATATGGTCTGTATTACCTTCAAAATTTTAATTCGAGTCTCCTGTACAAAAACTGAATTCATAATATGCATTTAGAAGTAGAAAAGAAAATCAATGTAATGTAATGTCAAGGGCAATAATGAAATAGATGCTTGATAAGTTTCTGTTTCATAGATATATGCTAGCTTTATAAATTTTACTTTATCTATCTTTTAAAAATAATTATCTAATACCCGATGTGACCAAATAATTTAAATTTAACGATTTGTTAGGTTGTTTTTCATTTCTCCAATAACATAGTTTCTCATTATGAGTTTACATTCCCTCGAATTGGAGTAATCAATTGCTAGTTAATAGTATCGGAAACCGGTGGATAAGTAAAAAAAAAATACTCAAATCTAAAAGTCTGATCTCAAATTCTTAAATAATTCATTCTGCACAATTTAATTGTCATTACTTTTTTCGTGACGAGTTCTTTGAACTATTACTTTACAAATATAAGGATTTACTCTGCAAAATGGTGGGACGACCTATATATAAAACATAAAAACCCAGATAATGACTAGTTTTTTTATGAATATGAACAATACATTCATTTCTTAAAGTCTATAGAATTCGCACTGGTTACTCCCTTCTGATATTCATATATTTAATACAGTTTGTAAAACTAGCTAGTTAATCATTTAATTTTTGAATTACTACTGTTTTGAAAAAAAAAAAGCCTACATGTCTAATAATTTGTTTATTTGTGTGTCATATAAAATTCAAAATTGAGAGTTCATATAGTTTTATTTCATAAAATAATAAAATTTTATATTAAGGATAATTTGGGAGAGATCATAGGAATTTTCAAAGAAAATAAAATTCCAACAAAATTTCAAACAACTTTTTTAACGTACACTATCCAATTCAAAGTGATTTTACAAATAGAATTAAATTGGTCAGAGTCAGTCTAAATTAGATCAAGCATCTTTCTTAAGACATCTTAAGTTTGAAATTATTGTGAATTCAAATTTTATATAAATGGGTCAATGGATCTGTTAGTTTGGGGGGAAAAACCAATAGTGAGTATATTATTACAAAACATTCTGACCGGCAATGCATTTGGATCTATATCTCCTTGATGCATGACAAGAAATATTGAAAAGTTTACAGATGTCAAAAAAATGAATGAAAAGTGGAATTATGGCTTTTTATGGAAGGTTCCCACAACTTCTGGGACACATTGCCAAATTCGTCATATGCTTTAGAGTGGTTAGGTAATCAGATGCTTGGCTACCCCAGGATGTGTGTCGTATCGTATGTATCAATTTTTCATTCATTCATTATTTATTCCGCCCTCTTCAAGTTAGCTCAAAGAACCCACCTTGATTATGAGATGAGCCCACAAATAAAACTTGCCATGCCTCTCATGTTTGAAAAATGAAAATTAACCTAATGGAGTTGGCTTCAATAATAATGGTTGGGTGATATATTTAGTGCTTCGTCTGTGTCACTCCCTTCTATCTATTATATCAAAACTTTTGTTGGAGATTGAGAAAAATAAATAGATCACATAATTTTAACATATATGTAATTAGATTATATATTAGTAACTAATATAATTCTTCTGTTTATAAATATAAGACACATATATATATTGACTAATTTGATTAAATTAAAGAAGTTGGGTTAATTAGTCAAAATTACATGATATAACAAAATATCAATATCATTTACATTTATTTCACATTCTTTTTCTTACTTTTTATCATTGCGGAGTATTAATTGGAATAATTTGGAGAAAGTGGAAAATGCTTTGAAAGATGTCATATATTTAGAAATAAGTGCACGTCCACAAAATAAAATGAAACAAGTGCGCATCCACAAGTAAAAATAATATAGAAATAAATGAAAGGAAACAAGTGTGCATCCACAATCTGGAGGGGGAGGGGGTTGACTAACAAGGGAGAGGGAGAGATGGAAAAGATGATGAGGTAACATGAACTTTGACATAGAGGATGAAAGGGCAAACATGTAGGATGTAGGGGTAAAATTGATCCATCTTATATACTTTAGGGGCAAAATTGATCTAAAAAAACTTCTGGGACAAATATGATCTTTAACCCTTTAATACTTTTCTAAAAATGCTTTAGGATAGGCTAATCGCCTAAGCCCAATCGTAACATCCAAACATACGGGCTGGCCCGAATAGCTCATTAAGCTAGAGTAAAGCCAGACTCTTTATGCGGCCCTTGTAATAAACTCTATAATATAAATAGGTTGGGTTGAAGAAAGATGGCACTCATATTGAATAGAGTCTTTTCGGCCCATTATCTCCAAATTCAAACCTGATTGGTCAACCCATGGGCTAGCCCTTTTATATAAAAATAAAAATAAAAATGAGCATGGACATACATATTGATTTGTTTTATATTTGTGGCACATTAACCATTGCAAAAGAAAAATGTTTAGACTCAAGATAACCTTTACTATTGGTAGATTGTTGATTAGGTATGTTAGACTTGAATTTTTGATTTAGTTCATGAATATTGTTGTATTTAATTTGCAATATTAGAATTGGAGACCTTGAATTTGATGTTTCATTTTCACTTTTATGATGTGTTAAATATATAATCATATGTTTTATTACAAAATCACATCGATCTTATTTTCAAAACGGTTGCGGGTTGGCCCACATCCCATTATGAATAATTATTAAAACCCAATTCATATAAACTTTTTTTTGCTTTTCACATTAAAAAATTGTCACAACACAAAAGAAATATACACAAAATTTAGGAAGTATAATTCCATCAGAGTTCTCTCCAATTTCTTTTTTGCCATCATTTTATTTTAAAAGTTAAATCATTTGTAATCAGACTACGCATGATTGCCAATCCGACTAAAAAGTGGGGTGATTTTTTGGCTTTTTTTATTGATGTGAGTTGTTAATAAAAACAATTTCTATCCGGTGAAAAAATAAATGAATTGCCAACTAAATCAAAAGGGAGTAAGAATGAGTTATATTATAAGAGGACACTAAATATATATAGTGAAAGTTTTTCACTTCAAATGATTAATGGGCCTACATATATCTTTTTTTTATCAGAGGGCCTATATCTATCATTATCTAACAAATGCCACTAACTATTTATTCTTATTATATCACTACTCTTTTATCTTGCATTATTTGATTTGACTATATTTCCACATGTTTGGAATCTTGTACAAACGGCTCAAAACATAGCTGTGTAAGAAAACAAAAAACACAAAAAAATTCCTCTAGCAAGTCATAAATATAATACCATATTTAAAAGTGATTTCGGTACTAAAATATATGACTTTTTTTTTTCATTTTAGTTGCTTTAGTTGTGTTCTTCTCCAAACTTATTTGCTTGACTTTAAAATTCATATATAATATAATGATAAACAGAAGTACTCCCTTTGCTCCTAAATATAAGAGATAATTGACTTTTTATGGAGAAATCAATGAAGTGAAATGAACCACTTTATCTTAATGTATTTTATTTATTATTAGATCATATGTTAGATTATAAGTCAAATAAACTAGTTTAAAGAATAATTAGAAAAATTAATTATTAATTTACTTATCTAACTTTTAAAAGATTCTACAAAAAGTCAACTAACTCTTGTATTTAATATTGGATGGAGTATTTCATATAAATCATGTTACATGTGTTATATTAAATTAGAAGAGAGCTAAACTAGTCTTGTGGAGATTGTGTCGAAAACTTTTTATAACTTTCATCAACTGCATCTTTATAAACTGAGGTGGCGTGGAAGATAAAAAGAAGAACTGTCTATTTGTTATGTTTTCTTTAATGAACCTTTTATGTTCGTTATTGCAATGCATTGAGTGGTTAAAAATAGTTATATTTTTCGAACTAAAGTAAATTATAATTAAAATAATGCATTAAAAGACTATATATATAATACTATTTCTCCTTATCTTCCCCGTCTTAATTATCATAATATATAAGACATAGTTAAAGGGTGGGAAAAACTTACATCAAGTTCATTTCTCCAAGTTCTCAAGTTCTTTCAATATAGGAGTGACAGCTGACCATTAAATTGAATTGATGGTTGTTATAAAAGGACATGTAACACTCCTATATTAAAAGAACTTGAGAACCTGGAGAAATGAACTTGACCTAAGTAAGGTCCTTAAAGGGTTGATTTTGATCTTAAATGTAATATATTTAATTCCCTGATTGTCAATAATCTCCCAATTATGTTTATTGATGTTCTGATGAACACAAACTAGAGTTTTATTGAATTCAATCAAAGTTTCACTTCCTGAAGGAAGGTTATAGAGACAGCAAAAGCACAGCTACACAATTGGTGAATTCGAGGTCACCACTCTCCTACAAGTTCCAACTCTCGCATGCCCCTCCCTTTCTCATTCTCTCACTATTTATACTAGTCTAGACTACTAACAGTCTCAGTAAACTACCGCCACGTCATTTACTAATTTTGAACCACCTTAACAGAATTACTAGTATATTTCCTAAACTACCCTTACTAAACTGACTTTACTTGCCCTTTACGCCAATACTCCTTCTCCTAACGTATGTGAATGATGGACCAGCAGTCTCATCATTTCCCCCCTCATCAGATGGCACCTTGTCCTCAAGGTGCAAGGCTGGAAATTGCTCCTTCAATACTTCCAAAGATTCCCAAGTGTCGTCTAAATCTGATAGATTCTGCCATTTGACCAATACTTCTATAGATCCATTTGTCAGTCTTCTTTTCTTTAACAAAGCCTCCGGAACCACCTGCATCTCCAAATCATCAGTCAGCATTGGAAGAAGTGGTTGCACTGCCACATAAGGTGAAACAGACTGCTTCAGCTGAGATACGTGAAACACTGGATGGATTCTAGCAGTGGCTGGCAAACACAGCTTGTAAGCCACTAATCCGACCTTCTCCTCTACTTCATAAGGACCATAAAACCTGGGACTGAGCTTTTCATTCGGTCTAACAGCTAGTGACCTGTGCCGATAAGGTTGTAACTTCAAGTAAACCATATCTCCCTTCTTAAAGTTTACATCCCTTCTCTTAGCATCAGCCTTAACCTTCATATACTCTTGAGAGCGCAACAAATTTATTCTCAACTCATCCAGAATTGAATTTCTTTCCTTCATAAGCTTTTCAACAGCATCAACAGCTAACAAAGGCTCATGGAATTTGTATAAAGCCGGAGGATCTCTTCCATACAAGGCCTTAAATGGTGTCATGCCTGCAGATCTATTGTAGTTGGTATTAAACCAATATTCAGCCCAAGCTATCCATTTACTCCAAGTAGAAGGTTGTGAGCTACAAAAACAGCGCAAATAAGTTTCTATTCCCCTGTTAGTTACCTCCGTCTGCCCATCACTTTGAGGATGATAGCTAGAACTAAGCATAATTGTGACCCGACCAAGCGAAAAATTTCATTCCAAAAAGTGCTCACAAACAATTTATCTCGGTCTGAAACCACAGATTTAGGAAATCCATGAAGTCTTACAATTTCCCTTACAAATAATTCAGCTACGGAATAAGCTGAATAAGGATGTCTTAAGGGCAAAAAATGGCTGTACTTGGTGAAGCGGTAAACCACAACAAAAATAGTATCATATTGATGAGACTTCGGTAACCCCGAAACAAAGTCTATGGATATATCCGACCACACAGCATCTGGAATAGGAAGAGGTTGTAGCAACCCCGCAGGACTTAGAGCCGAATGTTTGTTACGTTGACAAGTGTCACAAGCCCCTACATAATTCTGGATATCCCTCCGCATTCCATCCCAATAAAACAAGCCCGCTACCCGCTTGTAAGTTCTAAGATAACCTGAATGACCTCCAATGGGAGAATCATGAAATTCCCGAAGAATAACAGGAACATAAGATGAGCTCTTAGGTAAAACCAAGCTGCCCTTGAACAACAAGTGACCTCCTTTCACTGTAAAACCCACTGGTACTTGCTGTCCAGTCAACAATTTCTGCAAAATATCAGACAGCTTAGGATCCTTTTGAATCTCAGCATCTAAATTCTCTACATTGGCTACATGTGCAACTGAAATAGCATTTAATTCTAAGCTCTCCTCCCTCCTAGACAATGCATCCGCTGCTGAATTAGCTGCTCCCGGCTTGTACTGTATCTTAAAAGTGTATCCCATCAATTTGGTTACCCAATTCTGTTGGGAACCACTAGCACTCTTTGTTCCAGCAAAAACTTCAAGGCTTTCTGATCCGTTCTGTAACATCCCAAATTTTTAGGCAATTAATTAACTATTAATTAATTATAGTTGTGAGGTTTTTAGATAATTTAAAGGCTCAATTATGGAGTTGTAATTGAATAGTGGTTAATTGGGAGAATTATTAGGAATTCTTACACAAAATTTAACTAATGATTAATGTTATTAGTCTTGAAATTGAGCCAAGAGAATTGGATATTACCAAATAAAATATGGACAAGGCATAAAACTTAGTTAAATATTCAACTATTAAAAAAAAAACCCCCAAAACCCATTTACTATGTGGTGGCACGTGGGCCACCCACAATTGTAAATGGGCCGTGAGTAATATAAGTGGGCAGCAACGTGCTGCCCACTTTTGAAGCAATTAAGGGTTCATCCCCTTAATATATATATGTAAAGGAAGCAGAGGAGGAAGTTGTGTTGTTGTTGCGTGTTGTTGTGTGTGTGCAGCGACAGTAAAGAAAGAACGAGGGAAGAGATAGAAACATAGGAAGAAAATGGGTGTGCTAGGGTTCCTATTTTGAGTTGATTCAAGACACTTCAAGGCTTCATTTTGTTTTGTGGGTAATGTTTTTCTCTTCCTTTCTTGATTTTATCTTCAATCTCTTCAACTTTTTCCTATTTTTGTTAGAAGCTTTCAAAGTTGTTTGGATCTTTCGTATGCTTTTATTTTGTTGTTTCAAAAAAAAAATCAAACTTAGGTGGTTCCCATGAATCATAAATTGATTTTTTTTTATCCTTCACATGTGGTATTAGGGTTCCTTTATTGGAAAACGGTTTATTCATGATTTAGTTATTTTAAAAATGAGTTCTTGAGTATATTAAGTCAAATATGGAATTTTGATAGATTTGAAGGGTTTCATTATTTCTTTAAGCCTAATTTTCCATTGTTGTAAATTCTAATGCTATGGCCTTTAATTTTTACATTTGAGTAAAAATTTCATATTTCAAGTTTGGAAAAAGTAAGGCTTTGACCAAGATTTTAAAATATTCTTTTTACATGAAATTGTTGGATTATTGTGAGAAGCTTAGTGACGATGTTTGAGTGTTCTAAACCTTAAAAGTCTATTGAGTTATGCTTTGACCAAATTTTGACTTGTCAAAGATTCAAAATAAATGAGAAATTTTAATGTATTTTGAAGAGAAGTGAAAATAAATGGCCTTGATAATTTAAAAGAGTTCATTTGAGATGAACAAAGGTTTTTTTGTAATCTTAAATCATAGGTTTATTACCTTAATTGAGTTTTAGTTTCTATGCAACTTTGGGAATTTTCGTTCAAAAGGGATTTGGAATGATATTGTTGTAGGAGGGTGTTTCTACAACTAAAGTGAGTTAGTTTGGGTTAATTGATTATGATTGGGTTGTCACATATTGGAAATGTTGTCTTGAGGCACTATTAGTGTAACCAAGTTAGATGTATATAGTTAAAGAGTTATAAATCTTGTTTAGACTAGTTGATGGTGGTTATAATCAATTATACTGGCTACCAATAAGGGAGCTAATAGTTTAACTAAAAAGAAAGTATGAACTTGAAACTTGTTATGTGAATTTAGATTCTAGGTTATTTAGATAGCCTTGATGTACTTGCTCCGTCTGTTGATTTGGTGCACTTGTACTATTGATTAATGTAGAGCATTGAGTATTGGCACGTGGAGTTCGGGTTACGATTAGTGGCATCTAAGGTAACCACTTCCTTGTCTTACGGGTGTGTGCGTATGATTGGTAGATTTAGGAAGGTTTGTATGCCCTATGGTGTATTGATAACACTTGGGCAAAATGTGATCTGAAATGTTATATATATATATATATATATAAATCTGAACATGTTCTGAGAATTGATGAATTTGCTATGGCAATTGAGCCAACATTGTGATTCTGTATTGAACTCTTAATGAAAATGTCTGATGTTATATTTGGTATATCTGTGACTTGACTCGGCGCCCTTTGAGCTTTGGCTCCCTCCCCTTCACGTGATGAGGTTTCCCGACGGCCATCGGGTTAACCTTTTGGGCTAAATCTGACGTTTGGAACCGGTTCTTGGTGGTTCTGTCAGTTACTTGGTGATCTGTCTCTGTGGAGACGTTTGGATCACATTTGATCTACTCCTTTGGGAGTGTTTGGATCTCTTTGGATCTACTCCTTTGGGAGTGTTTGGATCTTAGTTGATCTACTTCTTTGGAAGTGTTTGGATCAATTGTGTGAAAATGAATGGATTATTTCTTATGTATATTGTTTGGCATATCATGGTTTCATTATTCATATTAGTTATAATTGTTTCTCTGTATAGCTGTCGTGGTTGATGGCCTAAGTTACGTAAGGCAAAATGGGGAGCATAAGTGTTACTGAGACTTTGTCTCACTCGTGCTTTGTTGGTTTTTTTTCAGGTCCTAGCGTCATTACACGGAGAGAGAGTAAGGAGCAAGAAGAGACTCACTGACTGTGAGGTCTCTTAGTTTATTTTGGGATATGTAGATTGCCAAACATTTAGACTAGGCATTATTTCATCGCTTCCGCACATATCTATTTTACGTGTTGGATTACTGTATGAGTAGCGCTTATCTTAAATTTGTTCCTTTTGACAACCTATGGTTGAAATCTGATAGTCATCCTCATGCTTTAGACCTTGATTCAGTAGCAGGACTATGACTTACTGTCATTGCTGGATGATAATATGATATTGCTATGGTTTAGCCTTATGTAGATTTAGCCAACGACTCTTTTCTAGATGTTATGCTAGCGATTCATTGGAATTACTTGACCATGAGAGGCTAATGATATTCTTTGAATATTATGGTATATTCCATTATGGTTGGTGCAATGTATGCTAATTAGTGTATAATGTGGTTTATTGATGACGTGCTGTTGAAATGTAAGCTGGTGGATGATGTTTGTTTCATTAACTCGCTATGCTCTTTTATTTTCCATGATAGTTCTTAGTGACGAAGAGATGCTCATTTCTATCATGGATAAACTAATTGAATTGTTTATCAGGTTCTTCCATTAACTATGATAGATCATTTTCTATCGTAGTTAAGTTTTAATGTAGAGCAATTTTTAATTAACTACGATAGAAAGTCTTAATGTATCGTTATTCTTTTCTATCATAGTTATGACATGATTATGCTTACGAAAAGATCTATAGATGTTAAGTTGTGTTAAAATAGTGATTACTTGGAAGGATTTTACAACTTGGTATCAGTTTCCTTTGGTATTAAGACCTGGAAGATGCATTGTGCATGTTATACATTTGTCATTGCATGACATATGCACTAGTGATAGTCTGGCAATATACATTGTTCCTTGCTCCTCTCCCCTAAGGGAATTGATTGTTTGTTTGTTTTTGTTTTCTTATGGATATCATCACTTCTTAGGTGGGTGGGAAGTGATGGTAGGATCACGAAGATCAGGTACATCAGGCATTCCACCTCTTCCAAATCAGGAGAATAATGAGACATTGATTGCTCAGTTGACTGCAGCTATGGCAGGAGTTATGGAACAAAGGGTTCAAGAGGCACGTGATGAGAATAAGCGACAAATGATTGAGATGTTTGAGCAGTTTAAAGCTGAGATGTTAGGCAATCGTGGTGTAGGGGTCGAGGGTAATGGTAACGGCGAAGGTGGCCCTGATGGTGAAGGATCGATGGGCCAACATCGAGAGGGCCAAGGAAGCCCTTCTCTTAGTCAGGCTCAGGGCGGACTGGGTCGCCCAACGCCTGAGGACTTGTCTCTCATAAGGGTTTGGAAGGACGTTGCTCGCCACAACCCTCCTGTGTTTAGTGGTGTGGATTCTAGTCCGCAGAGAGCGGAGTCATACATTCAGCGCCTTGAGACCATCTTTACTGCGGTGGAGTGCACCACCTATCAAAAGGCTAAGGTGGCCATTTTGCAACTGACAGAGCGAGCCAAGAGGTGGTGGGATAGTTCAGCTGGATCTAAGAGCTCTGTTGTGACTTGGGATGAATTTAAGGAGAAGTTCTTTGAATACTATTTTCCTATGTCTGAGAGGAATCAAATGGAGATGACATTCATGAGTCTTCACCAAGGAGGAATGTCAGCTGATGCATATATCTCTTAGTTTATTGAGTTGTCACGTCATTCGACTTATTTGCAGCATCATAATGATGAGACATGGAAAATTAATCAGTTGATAGAGAGAGCCAGGCCAGAAATCAGAGAAGGTATGCATGATCATGAGTACAAGAGTTTTGAGCATGCATGTGATTCTTTGAGGAGCCTTGCAAGTCTCAAGCGCGATTCGGCGATGGCTGCTAGGACTAGCACTAGTGGTCCAAGCCGTTCTACTCCTTTCTTAGGTCCATCCGGAGGTGTAGGTAAGAAATCTGGTTTTAGTGGTGGCAGCGGATCTAGTGGTTTCAGGAAGCCCAATCAAGGGCATAGTCGTGGCTCTGGTATGAGTTCTCGTTCGGGAACAGGTTATGGTCATGGGAAAAAGGGTGGATCTCATCAAGGCTTCTCCCAGAAGAAGCAGAGTGTTGGGACGCAGCATAGTGGCGGAAACCAATTTACTCAAGCAGCGTCAGTTGGTTCGACCCCTAGCGTTTTGGGGCCTTGTTCTGCATGTGGCCGGGTGCATCCCGGTAAGTGCTGGAGTTGTTCGTATTGTGGACGCTTAGGGCATACTCTTGGTTATTGCCCTGATTGCCCAAGGCAGCAGCCACATCAGCAGACCCAGGATAGTCGTCCTGCGATTCCTGGTAGGGTTTATGCTACTACAGCTGAGGAGGCGGGAGCATCTCCAAGCATGATTAGAGGTACGGTATCCCTTCTTGGTCATGATGTTGAGGCTATGTTTGATTCTGGAGCATCTCATTCATTTATTGCTATTGATTGTGCCCAGAGAATGGGATTTGCTTTATCTGTATTGCCTTATGATTTATGTGTGTCGACTCCTGCTGGTGCTACTTTTGAGACTTCTCTAGCATGTTTGGGTTTGGATTTGTGTTTTGAAAATAGAGTTTCAAAAGTTGATTTGATTTGTTTGCCCCTTCATGGGATTGATGTGATAATTGGTATGGATTGGCTAGATGCAAATGATGTGATTCTGCATTGTAAAAAGAAAGTTGTGTCATATTCTTTAAATCCTTTATCTGTTGAGGGTCCTGGATTGCCGATGTTATTGTCTTGCACTCGTATGGAAAGATGTGTAAGAAAGGGGTGTAACGCTTTTGCGGTTTTCTTCTCTATTGGTGTCGAGAGAAAAATTCCCATTGATGAGATTGAGATTGTTAGAGATTTTCAAGAGATCTTCTCTAATGATGTGAGAGGACTACCTCCGGAAAGGGAGGTTGAGTTCACCATAGAGCTAGAACGAGGTACAGCCCCGATTTCTAAAGCGCCGTACCGGATGGCCCCAGCTGAGTTGGCAGAGTTGAAGAAGCAACTTGAGGAATTGTTAGAGAAAGGATTCATTAGGCCTAGTGTATCGCCTTGGGGTTCCCCGGTGTTGTTGGTGAAGAAGAAAGATGGTAGTATGCGTTTGTGTATCGATTACAGGCAGCTTAATAAGGTCACCATCAAGAATAGGTACCCGTTGCCTAGGATCGATGACTTGCTGGATCAGCTTGTTGGAGCTTCGGTCTTGTCACGCCCTGAAGTTCTATCGCGTGACCGGCACGAAGTATTGACCAAATCTCACTTCGTAAGCCATTTCAATTAACTATAGACATTTTAAGCGTACATTTCTATTTCCAAAAATTTACCATTTCAAACATTTGGCTATAGCATTTACATCTCAATGCATATAAAGGTAATACACAAGGAAAGTGAATGTTAAGGTATCTATTATTTACAGTGAAAATGTGTATAAAATTTTACTTTTACCTTCTATCATCCTAAAGCAAGATGTGTCGATCTACATTCTTCAATCTGAAATACAAAGTATTATATATTATATATTCAACAAAATCAGAACATACCCATCCATAGAGAAATAAAAATACAAGGATAGAGAATTTTGCTTAAGTCCAGACACAATAATATTGCATACATACCCATAAAAGCTACTCCTCTTTTTCCCTTATCTTTTGCCCATCAAAAAATTTCAATCATATTACTAGTTCATGGTCAAACCCTCTGAGAATCATTACTAACAAACATCCAAAAGGTCTCCCGAAACGAATTTAGGTAGTTAACTACCCATCTTCAAGGTATTAAAACTGACGTACAAGAAACATAATGACACTTTCAAGTTTAAAAGTGAAACACTTGCATATGAACCAAACTCTTTTATAGTAAGCCATTTGACAACTCTTTTACCCATATTGAATTGTTTAAATACGAGATGATTCCTCAAACAACCTTCACATTTAAAAACATTAATACAATAGGTATCGTTACCATTCACAAAATATTCATCTTTATCGTTGAAGTTTGGACACATATTGTGTCACTGCCACATTTCTCAAAATTCATAGTCATATTCAAATTAATAAAATACTTGTAATGTCTAAGGATGAAAATAGTTTTATTGATATTAATCTCACATTATATATAAGATACAATTCCACCTTAACCAATAAACATATCTTAAGAAAACAACTTAGTCCAAATAATATAAAATAAATATGAAAACACATTTTTTTTATGAAAAGCTTACTTTTATAGAGGAACTGGCACGCAACGAATAACAAGCGCAGCACAAAGGCCACGAAACAAGCGCAGCTCGAAATCTACAAGTCAAACGTGTTAGAATCTTAAGTTTTGATGAAGACTAAAATATGAAAGAACTTAGAAAGCAATAGGTGAACATAGAATCCTAAGTAAAAGTGCAACCGGATGTGGACTTACTTCCGGATAGATTAGGACTAGCGCTCGCGGATGAAAGTCTCATCCCCCAGCGGCAGCAAGAAATTCACTTAGGAATTAACTTAATCCATGAGCACTAGATATACAAAATCCTAAGACTAAGTTAAGATTCAAGCGGAAGTGAATTTGCTTCCTGTTAGACTTAGACTGGCGCTGGCTGTTGGAATAGATATCCCTAAGCGTCAGTGAAAATGAGCAACGTCCAGTAGAAGTGCTTCCGATAGTTTAGTGACTAGCGCTGGCTGTTGGAATAGATATCCCTAAGCGTCAGTGAAAATGAGCAACGTCCAGTGGAAGTGCTTCCGATAGCTTAGTGACTAGCGCTGGCTGTTGGATTGAATGGACACTGAGCGAGAGTGAGTAATAGTGAATAAATCCTTCATCCAGTGGATTCACTTCCGGATGTAGAAGTGCAACCTGATGCAAGGAAGACCTCTTAGACTAAGAACTCTCCCACTGCATGTAACTATATGATAATACTGTTAGACTAACACTCAGTGCAGCACACTCAGTAGAATTGCTTCCGGATGAGAATCTGCTTCCGCAAGCAATCAGAATGTCAGAAGTTGCAGTGTCAGAATGCTTTTGTCAGAGCAGAGGTGTCAGGACTACTTTTCAGATATAAAGCAAGTCAACCCTGCTATGCATTGATGAAGCATTTATTGGGCAAACGGTAACATGGGTTAAACGGCCATATTCAAACGGCTCTCCCACCTACCAAGAGACAAATTGCTTGAAGACTATATAAAGAGGCTCAAACCTCATTTATGAGGTTAACAATTATCTTTGAATACTCTTGAGAGAAGTTAGAGCGAGAAACTAAGAACATCTTCAAGCATTCAAAGCTGCCCAGAAAAGTAAAGAGCATTTAACACATCGAGTGATCATTCTCATCTACATATTCTGTACTCTTTGTTGTTAAGTCTCTTTCTGTTATAAGAGCATTGATTGTACTTAAGTGTGTAACACTATCTGTTCTTTAAGAGAACTTAGTTAGAAAAATCCTTTAGTTGTAAAGGTTGAACCCTTGCTCGGTGTAAGGGGGAGCTAGTTAGAAAGGTTACAAGTGAGCCTTGTGTAAAACTTGTAGTTGTAAGGTTGCAAGTGATCCCGTCCAAAACTTGCGGTTGTAAGGTTTCAGGTGAACTCGATTTAAAACCTGAGATAGTGGAACTCGGCCTGGGTGGTTGAGAACTGGACGTAGGTCAGGCAGACCGAACCAGTATAAATCTTGTGTTGGTTTTATTTGAGTATTTATTTTTGTAGCACAATTCACCCCCCCTCTTGTGCATCCATTACCTTCATTTGGTATCAGAGCGGGTCTTTCTCACTCGATTCCAACGAATCCAGAAAGCAAAGATCTAGTAATGGATACAGATTACTCCCTGCCAGATGTCTCTATTCAACCCAACAAGCCTCCAGGCTTTGATGGGTATAACTATCCATTCTGGAAGTTTCGAATGGAGACCTATATCAAATCCAGCGACATCAGACTCTGGGACGTAATCGAACATGGGGATCACACACCACTGGATGAGGATGGTTTTGCCAAGCAGCGATCTAGGTACACAAATGAGGACTATGCTCTAGTCCAACTAAACTACCGGGCCATGCACTACATCCAGTGTGCTCTCAGCCCTAAAGAGTTTCACAGAATCAGCCACCACAAAAATGCTAAAGATATGTGGGAGGCTCTTGAGGCTACTCACTCTGGAACCAGGGGAGTGAAAGCAAGGCGAGTTGAGATGCTGGTGGAAGAATTTCACAAGTTCGCCATGCTTAGTCCTACTGAGCCTATCAGGGAGCTGGAGCTCAGGTTCACTCACCTCATCAACAATTTGGCCTCGCTGGGTAAGGACATTCCTGAAAGAGAGCAAGTCAGCAAGATCCTAAAGATCTTGAAAGGTGACTGGATCACCAAAGTAACCATCTTGCAGGAAGTCCAAGGAGAATCAACGAGCTCAATCACTGCACTATTTGGCTCTCTGGCTGAATATGAACCTACCCTGCTGGCTCAGAGAGCTCCTCAAGCCTCATCCAAGGCCAAAAACCTTGCCCTTGTTGCTCCTAGCAAGGAGGTTGATGATGATGATGAGGATGATGAGGAGGAAATGGACGATGAGGAGATGGCTATGATGGTAAGAAAATTAAGAAAGTTCTTCAGAAAGAAAGGAGGCTTTCAAAAGGGTGACTCCAGCCAGAGGAAAGGATACAAGAAGGAAAAGGCCCCTGTATGCTTCGAATGTAAGAAACCTGGCCACTTCAAGGCTGAGTGTCCCAGCCTGCAGAAGTCAAAAGGCAAAGACAAAAGGAAGGCCTTTGTTTCCTCCATCTGGGTGAATAGCTCAGATGACGAAGCAAGTGATGAGGAAGAAGTTGCCAACCTCTGCCTGGTAGCCAGAGAAGATGATGAGGAAGCATCTTCAGAACCTGACCTCACCCACGAAGACAATGAGGTAACTTTCTCTGAACTGCAAGAGGCTTACAATGAGGTTCATGAAGAATTCTCTCGATTGTGTAAAGCCTATAAAGTGTTAAAAACTAAAAAGGAATCACTTGAGTCCAAGGTGGACTCACTAAGTGAAGAACTAGCGGAAGCTAGAAAGCATCCGGTAGTGGATGGCCAGGGTTCTCCACAAACAGAACCCAATGCCCCAACACTTGAGAGCTGCCCTAAGTGCAGCAAAATCTCAGCAGAGAAAGACAAGTTGCAAAATGCCCTGCAGAAGTTTACAAATGGTTCAGAAATGTTAAATATAATTTTAATGAATCAAAGGGCATATAGGGATAGAACTGGATTAGGATATACTCCTAAAGGGAAGAAGTGGGTGGAACCAAAAGTAAAGCCCTACTTAAAGTTCTTCCACAAAGCCACTAGTCATAGCTCCTCACCCTTCAGCTTCTGTAACTATTGCAACAGGAAGGGACACTCCACGTCCACCTGTAATGCTAAGAAGCATGGAACAAGTAGCTCCTACAAATGGGTCCCTAAAGGAACCAAGGCAACAAAGGATCCTCCATCTGCTAAGGAAACTAAGAGAGGACAAGGATCCCGACCTTGGAATCATTCCAAAGGGAAAACCCAAGAGTCCAGAGCCAACTCTAAGCCAGAGGCTCTGAATAATCACAAGCCCAAGGTCAAGGATGACTCTAGACCAAGGGCATTGAAAACTAATGATCGAGGACCCAAGAAAGATTGGGTACCTAAGTTTACTTGATTTTTCCAGGTGTGTCTTAAAGCATCCAAGAACAAGAAATGGTATATTGACAGCGGATGCTCAAGACATATGACTGGAGACAGAGACAAGTTCAAATCTCTGGTGATCAAAGATGGAGCCACAGTAACCTTTGGAGGAAATCAAAGTGGAAAGATCACTGGAGTTGGAAAGGTCAGACCAATGAAAGACGTCTACCTAGTGGACGGTCTCTGTCACAACCTGCTAAGCGTCAGCCAGAGCACAGACAAAGGAAACTGGGTAATTTTTGATTCACATGAGTGCATAATAGTTGATAAGCAGGATCTAAATTTAGATAAGGCCAACTTAAAATGCAAACTTAAGGCAAATAGAAATGGAAACCTATATACTTTAGACTTATGCCAACAACTAGAAGAAAAATGTTTAATATCTAGTGATGAGAATAGTTGGCTTTGGCATAAGAGACTAGCTCATGTTAATTTTACTCAACTCGACATGCTAATTAAAAAGGAGCTAGCTATAGGTATTCCATCATTTAAAGTAAAGCATGATTTTGTCTGTGAATCCTGCCAAAGAGGAAAGCAAACAAAGTCCTCATTCAAAACCAAGAAGAAAGTCTCCACCAGCAGGCCCTTGGAACTAATCCACATGGATTTGATTGGGCCAGCAAGAGTGAAGAGCTTGGGTGGAAACCTATATGCTCTAGTGGTGGTGGATGACTATTCAAGGTTCATCTGGACTATGTTTCTTGCCTCTAAGCAAGATACTTTTGATGCTTTTGTTGTCCTGGCTAAGAAAGTGCAGAATGAGAGAGAGCTCAAAATCACAGCCATAAGGACAGACCATGTAGGAGAATTTGAGAACCATAGCTTCTCAGAGCTATGTGAACAAAATGGCATAGAACACAACTTCTCAGCTCCTAGGACCCCTCAACAGAACGGAGTTGTCGAGAGAAAGAACAGGGTTCTGACAGAGATGGCTAGAAGCATGCTCAATGAGAAAGAGGTTTCTCAAGTGTTCTGGGCGGACGCTATGAGCACTGCTTGCTATATCTCTAACAGAGCCTATGTTCGCAAAGGACTGGATAAGACTCCCTACGAGCTGTACAAAGGGAGGAAGCCCAACATCAGCCACCTCAGAATCTTTGGATCAAAATGCTATGTGCATAACAATGGAAAGGTAAATCTGGGTAAGTTTGATCCAAAGGCTGATGTAGGTATATTCATAGGATATTCCCTTAGGAGTAAAGCATATAGAATATACAACATGAGAACTAGAATTGTAGAAGAATCAATGCATGTTGTATTTGATGAAACTCCTACATGGGGACAATCCACAGAAGATGATGAAATACTTAATCTTCCAAAACCATCATCATCTTCTTTACTACCAAAAGAAACACCAGCAAGCAATCTCAAAGAAGAAGATGAACCCAGTGATGAACCTAGATTGCAGACCGTGCCTGATGAGGCACAGTTGCCAACAGCTAGGAGACATCACAGGGATCATCCTCTTGACCAAGTGCTTGGTGATGTTTCTTCTGGTGTCAGAACCAGAAGGCAAGTTCAAAATGAAGTTGAGTTTGGAGCATTCCTATCTCAAATCGAACCAACTTCAGTTGAACAAGCTCTTGAGGACTGCGACTGGATTATTGCCATGCAGGAAGAGCTAAATCAATTTGAGAGAAGTCAAGTCTGGGAACTAGTCCCTAGGCCGTCTCATCAATCTATAGTAGGGACCAAATGGGTCTTCAAAAACAAACTGGATGAGACAGGTCAAATCACAAGAAACAAAGCCAGATTAGTAGCCAAAGGATATAACCAAGAAGAAGGCATTGACTATGAAGAAACCTTTGCTCCAGTCGCTAGACTTGAAGCAATAAGGATCCTTCTAGCCTTTGCATCCATGAAGGGCTTTAGACTATATCAAATGGATGTAAAGAGTGCATTTCTTAATGGCTATATTAAAGAAGAGGTGTATGTAGAACAACCTCCTGGCTTTGAGGATCACAAATATCCCAAACATGTGTATAGATTAAAGAAAGCTTTATATGGCCTGAAACAAGCTCCTAGAGCTTGGTATGAGAGACTCAGCAGCTTTCTGCTGGGCAAAGGTTTCTCAAGGGGCAAACTTGATAATACACTGTTTATCCTTCACAAAGATAGAGATATGTTGATTGTCCAAATTTACGTTGATGATATTATCTTTGGGGCAACTAATGAAAAACTTTGTGAAGATTTTTCTAAGACTATGCAGGGTGAGTTTGAGATGTCTATGATGGGAGAACTCACATTCTTCCTAGGCCTGCAGATTAAACAGAAGAGGAATGGAATCTTCATATCTCAAACTAAGTACTGCAGAGAACTACTCAAAAAGTTTGGGATGGATGAATGCAAGGAGTATGACACTCCCATGAGCACCTCTGCCGCACTCGATGCTGACGCAAAGGGTAAATCTGTCAGCCTGCCCATGTACAGGGGAATGATAGGTTCCCTCCTATACTTAACGGTAAGCAGGCCTGACATTCAATTTAGTGTAGGCATGTGTGCTAGGTTTCAAGCCAACCCAAAGGAGTCACACTTGACATGTGTTAAACGTATTTTGAGATACCTTGAGGGAACACAAGAGCTTGGTCTTTGGTATCCCAGAGGTAACCAAGAGTTCTTGTGGGCTTACTCTGATTCTGACCATGCAGTTTATAAGACTGATAGAAAGAGCACCAGTGGACAATGCGCCTTCCTTGGTGGTTGTCTGGTGACTTGGGCTAGCAAAAAGCAAACCTGCGTGTCCTTGTCATCCACTGAGGCAGAATATATTGCTGCAGCAAGTTGTTGTGCTCAAGTGCTGTGGCTGAAGAACCAGTTGAGAGATCTTGGCTTGGAGTTCCCTGAGGCACTCATCCTCTATGACAACACAAGCACAATCAGCCTCGCCAAGAATCCAGTTCAGCACACAAGGACAAAGCACATTGATGTCAGACATCACTTCATCAGAGACCATGTTCAAAAGAAGGATGTCAAAGTGCAATTTGTCCCCACTCAACAACAGCTTGCTGACATCTTCACCAAGCCTCTGGGGGTTGACCAATTTACTTTCATAAGAGGTGATTTGGGAATGGTAAACCCAAATGAGGTATAACCTTTCATTTATTATACTTGATTGTTTAAAACAATACTAACTTAGGCATCGGAGTGCCAATACGTGTTTTTGCAGGTCCTCAATGTTAAATCTTAAGATTTTGCAACCGGAAGCAAAACCACTTCCGGATGACCATTCGCTGACACTGGATGATGAAACTAAAGGAGCGCCAGCACCAGTCCAAGAGACACGTCACTTCAGAAACGTTTCAACTCCCTCTATAAGGTGTACCCTATCTGACTAGATGAAGCGACACATGTCATAAGGTGCGACGTTTCAATTAAATTTTTACGTTACCCAATGTGCAAACGTTTGGTTTTCATCTGAAAAAGCATGACCATTTTACCCTTAGTTACTTCGCCTATAAATAGGGTGTCATTTTTCACTTTCACTTTTTACTTTCACCACATTCTCTCTGCATAACATATTTCATCTTCATCTGAGTTCTTCGCATTCTTCATACACTCTTTGCATTTCATCTCTTTTCCCCACCAATCCACACAAAAATGGCCGGATCCAGTGAAACAAACCCAGTTACAAAGAAACATTCCTCATCCAAGAAACACAAGTCAAAATCTGGGAAATCTCGCCATGAACATTCTGGTAAATCTGGGAAAAGCGATGAACACCGTGATGAACACCATAGGACTTCTGGGCAAACCCAGGGACTGGATGAACCCACCCAGAATCAGCCTGAAACATCTGGTCGAGTGGCAGAACAGTCAGTGGTTTCTGGGCATGAGCAAGAGAGGGAAGCCCAGAGAAAAGGGAAGAAGAAGAAGGTTCAGTTCGCTGAAGAACCTTCTTCCAAGAGGCAGAGGGTTGAAGAAGATGATCCCACAGTGTACAGGGATGGGGCATTGGAGCCAGTTGCCGCCAAGTTTGAGACAGTTCAACCCTACTTCAACCATGGCCTATTCATTGACTTAGCCATGATTGATGAACTAGGGTTTCCCCACCTGCGCCCTTTCCTGGAGAAGTATATGGGCTGGCTAGGAATCAACCAGGACTACAATGTCAACGTCCTGCGTGTCTTCTATCAAACTCTCTCTGGCAAAGTGAAGTACAAGAAGGTTGATGGGAAAGAGCAGATACACAGACTCTCCTTCACTGCCACTGTAAGGGGGAGAACCATCAGATTCAACTGGAGGACACTGAATGAGATCATGGGGATCACAGAGGAGAACATGAATGAGTGGATATATCCTGAGGCGCTAAAGTTCGACAAGGAGGATCTCGAGAAGTTGTATGGCACCACAGGGAAAAAGGTGTCCAAGATGTCTGACTCAAACAGACTCTTGTATTATGTCTACTCCCGAATTATGACACACAAGGGGGCCAACTTCAACGAGTTCACCTTGATCGACAATCCGTGGTTCCCCAGAATTCTCTCCCACCAGCCAATTAACCCCGGCCAGTTGATATGTCTTGAGCTTCAGCGCTGGATAGTTAATGACAAGTCTGGCTATCTTCCCTATCCCACCATCATGGCATTCCTCCTTGAGAAGCATCTGATCAAGGCCACATCTGCTGTGGAGGAAGAGAATGTCAAGTGCAGACCTGTGGGAGCAACCAACATCGGGAAGATGGGCATTAAGTATATAAGAGTCCCTAAGCCCACTCGCTCAGGATCACTAGCGGGTAGTGCTTCTGGGACTTCAACCCCCTCGACATCTGGTGCAAGGGATCAGGAAGTGGACTCCCATGCTGGGCCAAGCCGTGCTGCAAGAGTGTCAGCTTCTGTCAAAGCTTTTGCCGAGGAAGTTAAGGAGGAACTTCTCTTTAGACTGCCTGAATCCTTGGTAGGCCCTCTCCGTGCTGAATGTGACAATGGCTTCCAGAAGCAAGGGGAGCGAATTCAGAGGCTCGAATACAGGGTAGGCCAGCTTGAAAACCACATTGCCAGGGTGGACGCAAAACTTGACCTCATTCTTCAGCACCTACAAATTCCCCAACCATCACAAGGTAACCTACCACCACCTCCTCCTCCTCCCCAAAATCCTCCTCCTCCTCCCTCAGGTCACCCTCAACTTCCCCCTCCTCCTCCACCTAACACTCAACCACCACGGCCACCTCCACAAAATGACCATCAATCCCCTCCATCACCAACCAATGATCACCAATCTCAACCTTCACCCAACCATGAACACCAAACCCAAGCCACACCCCAACAATCTCCTAGCCAATCACCCCTTCACTCTAACAACTCCCCATCTCCACAAAACTCCCCATCCACACCTCCCTCATCCACTCGCACACCATCCAACCCCTTAGCCGAACACCTTGGATTTCAAACTGCCATTCACCCCCTCAGCCATATCTATCTACGAGATTACCCACACCTTCAGCAAATCCCTGAGGATCCTCACGTACCCTTTATCCCATTTACCCCACACTCTTCCACCACTACCTTCACTGCATATTCCTCCACCTACCCATTCGAAGGCCTCTTCGTCGATCCTTCCTGGTTCCCCAACCAACCCACATCCCCAGATCATACCTTACCTGCCTCTTCCCCAGAATCCTCACCCCCAACTCCATTTGGCCCTGAACCTCCACCCTCCTCTTCATCTACTCCATCCCTGGCACTCGCCCTTGTTGATGATGACAAAAGGGGGAGAAATGTGATGGCCGCTCTTCGCCTATCCATGAACACAAGGGATGTGCTCAGCCAACCATCCCTCTGGCTTGATGAAGACCATGGCTGCCCTTCGCCGTGCCATGGAATCACAAAGGTTGAGTGGTGCTGAGAGCCTAATAAGAGGAGAAGCCATAAGATTCATGGAGCAGTAGAGGATGGCTGAGCAAGGACCACAATTGGAGATGGTTGTCTTTGAGCCAAATGAACAACCTTCACAGCCTGAGTCATCTTCATCAGAACCTCCTCCAACTAAGATAAGTAGAAAAGTTATTGAGGAGATAATGATGAAGTGGGGACTGAAGAAGATCAATCACCCTCCTATTGTGATAGCCAAGCCTATCCCCTCATCCACTGGGCAAGAGTCTGAGATCCCCTCGTCTGAGCAATCATCTGCCCCTCCTCCCTCATCTGAGCCAGCAGTCACCTTCAGTGAATCTAGAAAGAAGGTCGTTGCCAAGAAGCGGACCAGGAAAATTATTGCCACCACTGAAACTGCTGAGAGTGAGGAAGAGACTCCATCTGACCAACCTGAGCAAGAGACCTCATCTGCCCAAGTTGAGCCTGAAACCCCAGTAGTTCAAGCAGTTCCTATTCTAAAGGAGGTCAAGTTGGAAATTGAAGACATGACTCCTGAGGAATTCGAAAGATACGGGTATACGGACAAACTCTCCTTTGGTCAGATGGCCTGCCTCGATGCTGACAGAGCAAGGGCCATGCCCACTCCTTCGATTAGCAAGAGCAAAGGGAAGAGTAAGGGGAAAGGGAAAAGGAAAGCCCAGGAAGTTGAGGAGGATCCCAACTTCCCTGTATGGAACGTAAAAATTCGGGCTGTTCACTACCCCAATGGAGAGGTCGCCTACTTCGATGATGCTACAGGGTTCCCTGGGTATGAAGAAGTAGAGAACATGAAGAGGGCATTCGAGGAGTCTATTGAATCAGAAAGACTCAGACGAGAGAGGGATGAAGAAGAGCTTCAGCGAATAATTGCCCAGATAGACCAGAATGTACATGAGGCTGAGATCACCAGGCTTCAGAAAGAGAGTGAGGAAAGACAGAAGGAGAGGGAAAAGAAAAAGAGACACAAACACTGAACTCTCATTCCACATTTTTTTTTACTTAGAAAATTTTTTTATTTTCATGCATGTTTTACTCTTGCTTAGTATAGATTACCTGTATATGTTTTGCCTGTATACTCTAACATGTAATCTCTTTCATATCAATAATATTTGTCCAAGTTACTTGTTCTTATCTATTGCCTTTATTTCTATGCTAATTCTTTCATATGAACTTAATCGATAAAACTGAGTTTGTCATCATCAATAAGGGGGAGAATGTTAGAATCTTAAGTTTTGATGAAGACTAAAATATGAAAGAACTTAGAAAGCAATAGGTGAACATAGAATCCTAAGTAAAAGTGCAACCGGATGTGGACTTACTTCCGGATAGATTAGGACTAGCGCTCGCGGATGAAAGTCTCATCCCCCAGCGGCAGCAAGAAATTCACTTAGGAATTAACTTAATCCATGAGCACTAGATATACAAAATCCTAAGACTAAGTTAAGATTCAAGCGGAAGTGAATTTGCTTCCTGTTAGACTTAGACTGGCGCTGGCTGTTGGAATAGATATCCCTAAGCGTCAGTGAAAATGAGCAACGTCCAGTAGAAGTGCTTCCGATAGTTTAGTGACTAGCGCTGGCTGTTGGAATAGATATCCCTAAGCGTCAGTGAAAATGAGCAACGTCCAGTGGAAGTGCTTCCGATAGCTTAGTGACTAGCGCTGGCTGTTGGATTGAATGGACACTGAGCGAGAGTGAGTAATAGTGAATAAATCCTTCATCTAGTGGATTCACTTCCGGATGTAGAAGTGCAACCTGATACAAGGAAGACCTCTTAGACTAAGAACTCTCCCACTGCATGTAACTATATGATAATACTGTTAGACTAACACTCAGTGCAGCACACTCAGTAGAATTGCTTCCGGATGAGAATCTGCTTCCGCAAGCAATCAGAATGTCAGAAGTTGCAGTGTCAGAATGCTTTTGTCAGAGCAGAGGTGTCAGGACTACTTTTCAGAGATAAAGCAAGTCAACCCTGCTATGCATTGATGAAGCATTTATTGGGCAAACGGTAACATGGGTTAAACGGCCATATTCAAACGGCTCTCCCACCTACCAAGAGACAAATTGCTTGAAGACTATATAAAGAGGCTCAAACCTCATTTATGAGGTTAACAATTATCTTTGAATACTCTTGAGAGAAGTTAGAGCGAGAAACTAAGAACATCTTCAAGCATTCAAAGCTGCACAGAAAAGTAAAGAGCATTTAACACATCGAGTGATCATTCTCATCTACATATTTTGTACTCTTTGTTGTTAAGTCTCTTTCTGTTATAAGAGCATTGATTGTACTTAAGTGTGTAACACTATCTGTTCTTTAAGAGAACTTAGTTAGAAAAATCCTTTAGTTGTAAAGGTTGAACCCTTGCTCGGTGTAAGGGGGAGCTAGTTAGAAAGGTTACAAGTGAGCCTTGTGTAAAACTTGTAGTTGTAAGGTTGCAAGTGATCCCGTCCAAAACTTGCGGTTGTAAGGTTTCAGGTGAACCCGATTTAAAACCTGAGATAGTGGAACTCGGCCTGGGTGGTTGAGAACTGGACGTAGGTCAGGCAGACCGAACCAGTATAAATCTTGTGTTGGTTTTATTTGAGTATTTATTTTTGTAGCACAATTCACCCCCCCTCTTGTGCATCCATTACCTTCAAAACGCAGCCCGAAGGCCACGAAAAACCAGCGTAGCTCGAGACTACGAAACAAGCGTGGACACAGAGTCACACGAGGGTAACTAACCAAGCGTGGCAAAACCAACAAGCGTGACACGAAGTCACGAAACAAGCTTGGACACACAGTCACACGAGGGTAACTAACCAAGCGTGGCAAAACCACGAAACAAGCGTGACACGAAGTCACGAAACAAGCGTGGACACACAGTCACACGAGGGTAACTAACCAAGCGTGGCAAAACCACGAAACAAGCGTGACACGAAGTCACGAAACAAGCGTAGCAAAGCTACGAAACAAGCGCTTTATGTCTAGTTCCTCAAAAATATATATATTTGTTCAAGAACATTTCTTCATTTTAAATCATCTCACAACCTCTAATAATACATGTGTAGCAATATCCAAAATACCAGTGAGTAGTCTCAATTTCTCCTTATTAGGCAAAATAACCCAAACTTTCAAGTTTGCAATCCGATCAGTCTCAAATAAAACCTCAACCATTCAAATCCAAAATGAATTCAACAATCACATTATTCCAATTAGTAAAACAAAATCTAGATAAATATCATAAACCATATTAGATGGCTAGAGTAAATTGAAAATAACTTCACACGTGCACATATTTTCAGCTTAATCAAACAGCCCAACAGGCCAAAATTCAAATATCCTTTTCACCAAAAGTCTAAGCTTCAAAGAAACATATAAAATGGTCATCCAAGATACACACCCACATATAAGTCTAAGCACAATAAAAACAATCTAACCCATGCATTTCCGATGACAATACCTTAACTGACATTTACATTCATTCCATGCTATCACTCACACTAGCATCTGAACAAATATAGGGAATAAGAAATATAAAGTTATTGGCAACCCATATCCCACCACCCATGCCAAGAGGAAACAAGCTAGAAGAACAAATAGAAATTAGTAGGCACAGTCAAAGTAAATCAGAATACACCTAAATCAAACGTCAATTATCAAATAAGTTTTTCATCTTTAGAACTCTATCATGCTTGGATACAACTACTTATTCTCTAATCTTAACTCTTATCCCAACATCAACTCAGCTATAGCGTAATAGTGACAGAAAATTTAACACATACACTAGCGCACCCAAATCTTAGAATACTCATATATAAACAGCCTGTTACACCCATGATTTAATCTATGCAAGAAAAGAACACCAAAATCATTTCAACTTCACTATGCAACTTGCATACTATCTCAAAATCCTTATACCAATAATCTCTTCATACAATTCCCAACGGACATATTTTTACCATGTTAATTCCCAAAAGCTAAAACAATAATCATATTTATCAATGGTGTTATCAAACCAGAAATTTCACCACATATCAATAATTCATACATTCCTCAAAATTTGTAGTCTCAAATCTAAAAATTCAACATTTAAATACACAACCAATCAATCCAGCCTACAACGATGACATACAGCTCTAAGAGACTCTTAGTCACGTCCCAAACTTTTAAGATCAAGACTTCTCACGATTGTAATTCCAACCAAGCCAATCCATTTAATGAAATCATGTAACAGAATATTGAACTTAAGGTAAACTACAACTAAACTCGATCCCTCATATGTTTCTTTATATAAATCTTATCCATAATCTTTATTATCCTTAATCAAATCAAACAGCTCCAATTCATGCCCAAAGCTAGGCCATAAAACAAAACAAAATCGCTGAAAGTGTAAATCTAATCGATCAAAACCTATAAACATTATCATTGGACATTATTTACCTCATAGAAACCATCAAACAAGTTAAAAAAAACTCATATTTAAATGATCTAATTTCCCCCAATTGATCGTAAGGCACATTAAGCAAGCAGAATCTCATATAGGATTATCCCTAAACAACTTAATTGAATTATCATCATCATATAACATGATTAAATAAGTCAGAACCGCTAATACCAAGAAACCTTATTGTATTTTCGAAATCCCCTTTAAACCCTAACTTATTAACATTTTAATTTGATCAAACTTCATTTTAACCTCATATCAAACAACCCTAACCCATAGACTAGTTAGTAACTACTTCAATTTGAATTTGGGACAGCGAATTTCAACCTAAACGGCACAGAAATTGATTTACATCAAAATCCCCAAATTTTCCAAATGAAAACCCTAGAAATTAACCATATGATAGAAAAAGATTAAGGGAGCTTACATACTCTATATGATTGTCGGAGACTCGTTAGAAAACACCGCAAATCGCCGGAAAGATTCTCACTTGAGTTCTTTCTTCCTTCTTTTATATCATACACAAACATACAAGAAAAGAGTAAGGAAAAAGACTAGGAACAAGAAGGAGGAGCCAAGGTAGCTCCCCTCACTGCCGTCGTCGAAGTCGCATGGAGAAGGGTGGAAGAGATGAATGGTCCCTTTTGTTTTATGCATGTGTCGTGTTTTTTTTTCTTTTTGGGAGGCAAGGAGATGGTTCTAGAATAATAAGAGAAATGAAGTATTTAAAAATAGTTTGCCTAATGCATCTGACCATTTTGCCCCTCCTTCTACCCTTTTATACACTTTCTTACTTTCTACTTAATTAAAGATGAATAACAAAAATTGAATCTTTTCATTATTTCATATATTTTATTTCACCAAAATAATGTCTAGACCTCAATGTGTCTTTCATAAGATTTTCAATCAATAATCTAATCTCTTACTATTTCCCTTTCATTTCTAAAGAAAATAGACATTAATTTCTTAAAAATATATTTATTCACATTTATTAATTAACAAAGATTTTTAATTTACTAATGACATCATAAAACTATAATTAATTCCTTTTTATTCTCAATCTAGAAATCAGGGTGTTACAGGTCTTCTCCAAGATCGACTTGAGGTCTGGTTATCACCAGTTAAGGGTTCGTGCAGAGGATGTTTCGAAGACTGCTTTTAGGACCCGATATGGGCATTATGAGTTCTTAGTGATGCCTTTTGGGCTCACTAATGCCCCGGCTGTGTTTATGGATTATATGAATCGGATCTTCCGACCTTATTTGGACAAGTTTGTGGTGGTCTTTATCGATGATATTCTTATTTATTCTAAGTCTTATGAGGAGCATAAGGAGCATCTTGAGATTGTTTTGCGTGTTTTGAAAGATCATCGGCTTTATGCCAAGTTGTCCAAATGTGAGTTTTGGCTAAGTGAGGTAAAATTTCTTGGTCATGTGGTTTCGGCTGAGGGTGTTGCGGTTGATCCAAGTAAAGTTGAAGCTGTGTTGTTATGGGAGTCTCCTAAATCTGTGTCTGAGATTAGGAGTTTTGTAGGGTTAGCTGGTTATTACCGGCGATTCATTAAGGGGTTTTCACAGATTTCGAGACCACTGACTAATTTGACCAAGAAAGGTAGGCCTTTTCAGTGGACTGATAAATGCGAGTCAGCATTTCAGGAGTTAAAGACTCGTTTGACTTCTGCTCCAGTGTTGACTTTGCCTGATCCAAGTCAACCGTATGAGCTATATACAGATGCATCTTTGATGGGTTTAGGGTGTGTTTTGATGCAAAATGGTAAGGTAATTGCTTATGCTTCGAGACAATTGAGACCTCATGAGGAAAATTATCCAACTCATGATTTAGAGTTGGGTGCCGTTGTATTTGCTTTGAAAATTTGGCGGCATTATCTATTGGGTGCTCAGTTTGAAGTCTTCAGTGATCATAAAAGCTTGAAATATCTGATGGATCAGAAGGAATTGAATAATCGGCAGCGTCGTTGGATGGAGTTGCTTAGTGATTATAAGTTCAATATTCAATACCACCTAGGCAAGGCAAATGTTGTTGCCGATGCCCTTAGCCGAAAATCAGTGCATGTCTCAGCCTTGAGTATTGAAGATAAGTCCTTCTTTGATGATTGTAGAGTTGTTCACGTAGCGCCTAAGAGGCGAGTGGCTTTCCTTTGTGCAGTTTTGGGGGAGTTTGATTTCTTCAATGACCTAAGGGTAGCTCAGGATAAAGATGCGCGTCTGAAAGAGATTTGCGATGAGTTAGATTCTGGTGATCATCCAGAGTATGATTTGGGAGATTCAGGGATTCTTAGGTTTAAGCAAAGAATTTGTGTCCCTAATGATGAGGATATTAAGAGAATTATCTTGAAGGAGGCTCAT
Organism: Mimosa pudica; assembly: GCA_029929735.1. Taxonomy (NCBI): domain Eukaryota; kingdom Viridiplantae; phylum Streptophyta; class Magnoliopsida; order Fabales; family Fabaceae; genus Mimosa; species Mimosa pudica. Next base: position 7,769,671 of record JAKELP010000035.1, read on the forward strand.
GAGAGCAGATATTCATTGCACCCTGGAATCACCAAGATGTACAATGATTTAAAGAGGCAGTATTGGTGGCCTAAGATGAAGTTCGATGTGACTGAATTTGTATCGAATTGTTTGACTTGCCAGAAAGTCAAGATTGAGCATCAAAGGCCAGGTGGTCTATTGCAGGACATTGAGATTCCCCAATGGAAGTGGGATAGCATTTCTATGGATTTCATTGTGGGCTTGCCTTTGACTCAGTCTAGTCACGATTCTATTTGGGTGATCGTGGACCGCTTGACCAAGTCAGCCCACTTCTTGCTGATTCGGATTGATTATCCGCTTTCTAGGCTTGTTCAGTTGTATGTTGATGAGATTGTTCGGCTTCATGGTATTCCAAAGAGTATCATTTCGGATAGGGATCCTCGTTATACTTCAGATTTTTGGAAATCTGTGCAACATGCTTTGGGTACTAAACTCAAGTTTAGTACCGCTTATCATCCTCAAACGGATGGTCAGACCGAGAGGACGATTCAGACTTTGGAGGATATGCTCCGAGCTTGTGCTATTGAGTTGCCAGGTAGTTGGGATAGGCATCTCCCATTAGCAGAATTTGCCTATAACAATAGTTATCATGCTAGTATTCAGATGGCTCCATATGAGGCCTTATACGGCCGAAAGTGTCGATCTCCTATCTGTTGGACCGAGCTCAATGAGAGGATCGTCATTGGTCCGGATATTGTGGATCAGACAACAAAGAAAATTAAGATGATTAGGCAAAATTTGTTGACTGCCCATAGGCGACAGAAGAGTTATGCAGATAAACGGCGTAGGCCGCTAGAGTTTAGTGAGGGCGATCATGTGTTCCTCCGAGTTTCTCCGATGACTGGGGTTGGTTGATCGATTCGAGCTAAAAAGCTCAGCCCGCGATTTATGGGCCCTTTTGATATTATTGAGAAGGTTGGTCCGGTTGCCTATCGGATCGCATTACCCCCTCAGTTGTCTAATCTTCATGATGTGTTCCATGCGTCCCAACTGAAAAAGTATAATACAGATCCATCGCATGTCATTGAGCCTGAGGAGGTAGAGTTGAGCGAGAACTTGACCTATCGAGCAGCGCCAGAGCGTATTTTGGACGTGAAAGACAAGCAATTGAGGAATAAAACCATTCGTTTGGTTAAGGTTTTGTGGCGGGGTACGACCACTGAAGAGGCTACATGGGAGACTGAGGAGCGCATGAGGGAGGACTTCCCACACCTTTTTCCGGGTGAGCTGTCACTGTTTATTGATTGATTTATGGGATCTTTGGATCTATGTGTTTGGTTGAGCCTTTGGGCATTGTTTTGACATGTGTGTTTATCGTATTCGGTAAGTTATTATAAATTATTTGATTTATGTGGTCTTTGGACTTACATGCATGTCAAGCTTCTTGGAAGCTTTTAGTTTGTTGAGCCTTTTGGACCTATATGCTTGTTGAGTCTTTGGACATATATGTTTGTTGAGTCTTTGGACTTAAAGCTTGTTGAGTTTTTTCAAGCTTTTGACTTGTTGAGTCTTTGGACATATATGTTTGTTGAGTCTTTGGACTTAATGCTTGTTATGCTTCTTGTAGGCTTTTGATTTATTGAGTTTTTGGATATATGTGATTGTTGAGTCCTTGATCATCACTAGATAGTGGGATAAGGACATTGAAAGGTCTTTGGGCATTTTTCCCTAGCCTTTGGGCAATATGAATTATGCTTGTGGTGATGAATTTTAGGGGCAAAATTCCTAAAAGTTGGGGAGAGTTGTAACATCCCAAATTTTTAGGCAATTAATTAACTATTAATTAATTATAGTTGTGAGGTTTTTAGATAATTTAGAGGCTCAATTATGGAGTTGTAATTGAATAATGGTTAATTGGGAGAATTATTAGGAATTCTTACACAAAATTTAACTAATGATTAATGTTATTAGTCTTGAAATTGAGCCAAGAGAATTGGATATTACCAAATAAAATATGGACAAGGCATAAAACTTAGTTAAATATTAAACTATTAAAAAATAAAAAAAACCACAAAACCCATTTACTATGTGGTGGCACGTGGGCCACCCATAATTGTAAATGGGCCGTGAGTAATATATAATGCATACAAGACTATATATAATGCATACAAGACTATATATAATGCATACAAGACTATATATATAATATTATTTCTCCTTATCTTCCCCGTCTTAATTATCATAATATATAAGACATAGTTAAAGGGTGGGAAAAACTTACATCAAGTTCATTTCTCCAAGTTCTCAAGTTCTTTCAATATAGGAGTGACAGCTGACCATTAAATTGAATTGATGGTTGTTATAAAAGGACATGTGTCACTCCTATATTAAAAGAACTTGAGAACTTGGAGAAATGAACTTGACCTAAGTAAGGTCCTTAAAGGGTTGATTTTGATCTTAAATGTAATATATTTAATTCCCTGATTGTCAATAATCTCCCAATTATGTTTATTGATGTTCTGATGAACACAAACTAGAGTTTTATTGAATTCAATCAAAGTTTCACTTCCTGAAGGAAGGTTACAGAGACAGCAAAAGCACAGCTACACAATTGGTGAATTCGAGGTCACCACTCTCCTACAAGTTCCAACTCTCGCATGCCCTTCCCTTTCTCATTCTCTCACTATTTATACTAGTCTAGACTACTAACAGTCTCAGTAAACTACCGCCACGTCATTTACTAATTTTGAACCACCTTAACAGAATTACTAGTATATTTCCTAAACTACCCTTACTAAACTGACTTTACTTGCCCTTTACGCCAATACTCCTTCTCCTAACGTATGTGAATGATGGACCAGCAGTCTCATCATTTCCCCCCTCATCAGATGGCACCTTGTCCTCAAGGTGTAAGGCTGGAAATTGCTCCTTCAATACTTCCAAAGATTCCCAAGTGTCGTCTAAATCTGATAGATTCTGCCATTTGACCAATACTTCTATAGATCCATTTGTCAGTCTTCTTTTCTTTAACAAAGCCTCCGGAACCACCTGCATCTCCAAATCATCAGTCAGCATTGGAAGAAGTGGTTGCACTGCCACATAAGGTGAAACAGACTGCTTCAGCTGAGATACGTGAAACACTGGATGGATTCTAGCAGTGGCTGGCAAACACAGCTTGTAAGCCACTAATCCGACCTTCTCCTCTACTTCATAAGGACCATAAAACCTGGGACTAAGCTTTTCATTCGGTCTAACAGCTAGTGACCTGTGCCGATAAGGTTGTAACTTCAAGTAAACCATATCTCCCTTCTTAAAGTTTACATCCCTTCTCTTAGCATCAGCCTTAACCTTCATATACTCTTGAGAGCGCAACAAATTTATTCTCAACTCATCCAGAATTGAATTTCTTTCCTTCATCAGCTTTTCAACAGCATCAACAGCTAACAAAGGCTCATGGAATTTGTATAAAGCCGGAGGATCTCTTCCATACAAGGCCTTAAATGGTGTCATGCCTGCAGATCTATTGTAGTTGGTATTAAACCAATATTCAGCCCAAGCTATCCATTTACTCCAAGTAGAAGGTTGTGAGCTACAAAAACAGCGCAAATAAGTTTCTATTCCCCTGTTAGTTACCTCCGTCTGTCCATCACTTTGAGGATGATAGCTAGAACTATAGCATAATTGTGACCCGACCAAGCGAAAAATTTCATTCCAAAAAGTGCTCACAAACAATTTATCTCGGTCTGAAACCACAGATCTTGGAAATCCATGAAGTCTTACAATTTCCCTTACAAATAATTCAGCTACGGAATAAGCTGAATAAGGATGTCTTAAGGGCAAAAAATGGCTGTACTTGGTGAAGCGGTAAACCACAACAAAAATAGTATCATATTGATGAGACTTCGGTAACCCCGAGACAAAGTCTATGGATATATCCGACCACACAGCATCTGGAATAGGAAGAGGTTGTAGCAACCCCGCAGGACTTAGAGCCGAATGTTTGTTACGTTGACAAGTGTCACAAGCCCCTACATAATTCTGGATATCCCTCCACATTCCATCCCAATAAAACAAGCCCGCTACCCGCTTGTAAGTTCTAAGATAACCTGAATGACCTCCAATGGGAGAATCATGAAATTCCCGAAGAATAACAGGAACATAAGATGAGCTCTTAGGTAAAACCAAGCTGCCCTTGAACAACAAGTGACCTCCTTTCACTGTAAAACCCACTGGTACTTGCTGTCCAGTCAACAATTTCTGCAAAATATCAGACAGCTTAGGGTCCTTTTGAATCTCAGCATCTAAGTTCTCTACATTGGCTACATGTGCAACTGAAATAGCATTTAATTCTAAGCTCTCCTCCCTCCTAGACAATGCATCCGCTGCTGAATTAGCTGCTCCCGGCTTGTACTGTATCTAAAAAGTGTATCCCATCAATTTGGTTACCCAATTCTGTTGGGAACCACTAGCACTCTTTGTTCCAGCAAAAACTTCAAGGCTTTCTGATCCGTTCTGTAACATCCCAAATTTTTAGGCAATTAATTAACTATTAATTAATTATAGTTGTGAGGTTTTTAGATAATTTAAAGGCTCAATTATGGAGTTGTAATTGAATAGAGGTTAATTGGGAGAATTATTAGGAATTCTTACACAAAATTTAACTAATGATTAATGTTATTAGTCTTGAAATTGAGCCAAGAGAATTGGATATTACCAAATAAAATATGGACAAGGCATAAAACTTAGTTAAATATTCAACTGTTAAAAAAAACCCCCAAAACCCATTTACTATGTGGTGGCACGTGGGCCACCCACAATTGTAAATGGGCCGTGAGTAATATAAGTGGGCAGCAACGTGCTGCCCACTTTTGAAGCAATTAAGGGTCCATCCCCTTAATATATATATGTAAAGGAAGCAGAGGAGGAAGTTGTGTTGTTGTTGCGTGTTGTTGTGTGTGTGCAGCGGCAGTAAAGAAAGAACGAGGGAAGAGATAGAAACATAGGAAGAAAATGGGTGTGCTAGGGTTCCTATTTTGAGTTGATTCAAGACACTTCAAGGCTTCATTTTGTTTTGTGGGTAATGTTTTTCTCTTCCTTTCTTGATTTTATCTTCAATCTCTTCAACTTTTTCCTATTTTTGTTAGAAGCTTTCAAAGTTGTTTGGATCTTTCGTATGCTTTTATTTTGTTGTTTCAAAAAAAAAATCAAACTTAGGTGGTTCCCATGAATCATAAATTGATTTTTTTTTATCCTTCACATGTGGTATTAGGGTTCCTTTATTGGAAAACGGTTTATTCATGATTTAGTTATTTTAAAAATGAGTTCTTGAGTATATTAAGTCAAATATGGAATTTTGATAGATTTGAAGGGTTTCATTATTTCTTTAAGCCTAATTTTCCATTGTTGTAAATTCTAATGCTATGGCCTTTAATTTTTACATTTGAGTAAAAATTTCATATTTCAAGTTTGGAAAAAGTAAGGCTTTGACCAAGATTTTAAAATATTCTTTTTACATGAAATTGTTGGATTATTGTGAGAAGCTTAGTGACGATGTTTGAGTGTTCTAAACCTTAAAAGTCTATTGAGTTATGCTTTGACCAAATTTTGACTTGTCAAAGATTCAAAATAAATGAGAAATTTTAATGTATTTTGAAGAGAAGTGAAAATAAATGGCCTTGATAATTTAAAAGAGTTCATTTGAGATGAACAAAGGTTTTTTTGTAATCTTAAATCATAGGTTTATTACCTTAATTGAGTTTTAGTTTCTATGCAACTTTGGGAATTTTCGTTCAAAAGGGATTTGGAATGATATTGTTGTAGGAGGGTGTTTCTACAACTAAAGTGAGTTAGTTTGGGTTAATTGATTATGATTGGGTTGTCACATATTGGAAATGTTGTCTTGAGGCACTATTAGTGTAACCAAGTTAGATGTATATAGTTAAAGAGTTATAAATCTTGTTTAGACTAGTTGATGGTGGTTATAATCAATTATACTGGCTACCAATAAGGGAGCTAATAGTTTAACTAAAAAGAAAGTATGAACTTGAAACTTGTTATGTGAATTTAGATTCTAGGTTATTTAGATAGCCTTGATGTACTTGCTCCGTCTGTTGATTTGGTGCACTTGTACTATTGATTAATGTAGAGCATTGAGTATTGGCACGTGGAGTTCGGGTTACGATTAGTGGCATCTAAGGTAACCACTTCCTTGTCTTACGGGTGTGTGCGTATGATTGGTAGATTTAGGAAGGTTTGTATGCCCTATGGTGTATTGATAACACTTGGGCAAAATGTGATCTGAAATGTTATATATATATATATATATATAAATCTGAACATGTTCTGAGAATTGATGAATTTGCTATGGCAATTGAGCCAACATTGTGATTCTGTATTGAACTCTTAATGAAAATGTCTGATGTTATATTTGGTATATCTGTGACTTGACTCGGCGCCCTTTGAGCTTTGGCTCCCTCCCCTTCACGTGATGAGGTTTCCCGACGGCCATCGGGTTAACCTTTTGAGCTAAATCTGACGTTTGGAACCGGTTCTTGGTGGTTCTGTCAGTTACTTGGTGATCTGTCTCTGTGGAGACGTTTGGATCACATTTGATCTACTCCTTTGGGAGTGTTTGGATCTCTTTGGATCTACTCCTTTGGGAGTGTTTGGATCTTAGTTGATCTACTTCTTTGGAAGTGTTTGGATCAATTGTGTGAAAATGAATGGATTATTTCTTATGTATATTGTTTGGCATATCATGGTTTCATTATTCATATTAGTTATAATTGTTTCTCTGTATAGCTGTCGTGGTTGATGGCCTAAGTTACGTAAGGCAAAATGGGGAGCATAAGTGTTACTGAGACTTTGTCTCACTCGTGCTTTGTTGGTTTTTTTTCAGGTCCTAGCGTCATTACACGGAGAGAGAGTAAGGAGCAAGAAGAGACTCACTGACTGTGAGGTCTCTTAGTTTATTTTGGGATATGTAGATTGCCAAACATTTAGACTAGGCATTATTTCATCGCTTCCGCACATATCTATTTTACGTGTTGGATTACTGTATGAGTAGCGCTTATCTTAAATTTGTTCCTTTTGACAACCTATGGTTGAAATCTGATAGTCATCCTCATGCTTTAGACCTTGATTCAGTAGCAGGACTATGACTTACTGTCATTGCTGGATGATAATATGATATTGCTATGGTTTAGCCTTATGTAGATTTAACCAACGACTCTTTTCTAGATGTTATGCTAGCGATTCATTGGAATTACTTGACCATGAGAGGCTAATGATATTCTTTGAATATTATGGTATATTCCATTATGGTTGGTGCAATGTATGCTAATTAGTGTATAATGTGGTTTATTGATGACGTGCTGTTGAAATGTAAGCTGGTGGATGATGTTTGTTTCATTAACTCGCTATGCTCTTTTATTTTCCATGATAGTTCTTAGTGACGAAGAGATGCTCATTTCTATCATGGATAAACTAATTGAATTGTTTATCAGGTTCTTCCATTAACTATGATAGATCATTTTCTATCGTAGTTAAGTTTTAATGTTGAGCAATTTTTAATTAACTACGATAGAAAGTCTTAATGTATCGTTATTCTTTTCTATCATAGTTATGACATGATTATGCTTACGAAAAGATCTATAGATGTTAAGTTGTGTTAAAATAGTGATTACTTGGAAGGATTTTACACGTTCTAATTATGAACGGCCTCCCCAACAAGTAAGGTCGCCACTTTTGAACCGCAAACACAATTGCCATAAGTTCCCTTTCATATACTGAGCAAACTCTTTTCCTACTAGACAATGATTGGCTGAAATAGGTCAAGGGTCTTCTCTCTTGCATAGGACAACACCTAATCCACTTCCTGAAGCGTCAGTTTCCACAATAAAGGTTTGATCAAAATTCGGCAGCGCTAAAACAGGGGCAGAAGTCATCGCCAACTTAAGCTTCTCAAAAGCTTCTTGAGCTTCCTTTGACCAGCAAAAAGTGTTCTTCTTTAATAGGGCAGTGAGTGGAGAAGCAATGATCCCATAATGGCGGAAAAATCGTCGGTAATACCCTGTTAATCCCAGAAAACCACGCAGGCCCTTCAAAGTGGAAGGAACCGGCCACTTCAACATACATTCTATCTTCTCCGGATCAGCCAACACTACATCCCTTGAGATAATATTGCCTAAATACTCAAGCTGAGACTTAGCAAAAACACATTTGTTGTGATTAATCACCAAACAATTGTGCTGTAATAGCTAAAAAAACCATCCTTAAATGCTGTAGGTGCAACTCACGAGTGGTGCTATAAACCAAGATATCATAAAAAAACACCAAAATGAACTTACGCAAATATTGGCGGAACACATCATTCATTAAAGATTGGAAGGTAGAAGGAGCATTTTTCAGACCAAACGGCATAACAAGAAACTCATAATGCCCGTCATGAGTTCTAAAGGCTGTTTTTGATTCCTCACCCTGCTTCATTCTAATCTGGTGATACCCAGCCTTCAAATCCAGCTTAGAAAACACGTGTGCAGCCCCAATTCATCCAAAAGCTCTTCAATTACTGGAATAGGGAACTTATCTTGAATGGTCAGATTATTCAAGGCCCTATAATCCACACAAAATCGCCAACTCCCATCTTTCTTCTTAACTAATAATACTGGACTCGAAAAAGGACTTCTACTTGGTCTAATGATCCCAGCTTGTAACATCTCTTGTACCATCCTTTCAATCTCCTCCTTCTGGTGATGTGGATAGCGATAAGGACATATATTAGGGGGTACTACCCCTGGTTTGAGGTATATAACATGATCAACATCCCTCGTAGGTGGTAGCCCAGCAGGCAACTGTTGCACAGCCGGGAATTCTTGTAGGAGAATTTGCACATCCTTTTCTAATTCCACATAAGATAAATCTGTCATCCTTAATTCCGCAAATTTCACTAAGTATGCCTCTTCTCTGCCATGCATCACCCTCCTTAATGCCTTGCAACTCATAGGAGACTTTTGTAAAGTTGGATCCCCTTTGAGGCAAAACCACTCTCCACCCATATCGATCTTCAACGTGGATCTTTTCCAACTTACCAATACCTCATCCAAAACTTCAAGCCAATCAGCCCCTAGAATTATATCAGATCCTCCTAAATGGAATGGGTACAGCGAATGAATAATCTCCAAGCCTTGCACCATGATAGGAACATCCCTGCAGATCCCTTTTCCTTTAACATTCCGTGCGTCACCAACTTGTATAGTGAAAACCACTCGTTCATCTACAACAAGTGCCAAAGAATCCACCAACTCTTGGTGAATGAAACTGTGAGTAGCACCACAATCGATAAGGATCAATACCTGTTTCCCTTTACACATTCCCATAAGCTTTATTGTCTTTCCACCTGTGAAACCAGACAAAGCATTAAGGGACAAAGCCATCAAATCACTGTTTTCTTCTTCCTTGCCTTCAACTTCTTCGTGTTCAACAACTCTTCCACTTCCTTCTTCAACTACTCGACTACTTTCTTCACTTTCCTCAGAGAGAATGAGCACTTGAAGCTGTTTTTTCTTACACCTGTGCCCTGGCCGAAACTTATCATCACACTTAAAGCACAAACCGAGCTCCCTTCTTCTCTCAATCTCTGCATCAGTATACTTCTTAGGCATACTTCGGTTTGATAGAGTGAAAGATCCACTCGAACCCTTACTTTCCTCCCTCGATTTCGCCTCTGACGTCATATTAGGGTTTTGCGAATGATTAGGGTTTGCAGAACCCTGTGTCTCTGCCTGCGAAATAGTTCGGGTCGGGTTGACCCGGTATCCATATCCTGACCCTTCCACCCAGCTTCTCGTAAACCCAGGGTTCCTTGTACTTCGAATTTGGGCCTTCACATTATCTCTTTCTTCAATTCTTACTGCCATGTCCATAAGCTCAGCCAGGCCCGTTATCCTCATAATCCTTAGGTCTGCTTTTATGTCCAATCTCAATCCATTCATGAAGGCGGCCTTTAACATTTCTTCATCGCTTGAGTCCAGTGTTGCAGAAAGCAACTCAAATTGTTCAATATACTCCATCACTCCACTATTTTGCTTAAGTGCCATTAACATTTCATAGGCACTACCGTTTTGCGATGAATGAAACCTTACAAGCAAATCCTGTTTCAATTCTCGCCAAGAACGAATAGGAGATCTTACTTCCCGCCATTGAAACCAGTTAAGTGCTCTATCCTTAAAACACAGAACTACTGCATCAAGCTTCTCCTTCTCCGATAGTCTATTGATCTTAAAATACCTCTCAACTCTAAAAATCCAGCCAAGCGAATCCTCTCCAGAAAATAAAGGCATGTCTAATTTCCTTGGGCTAGGAACGTCATAATTCCCTTCGCTCTGATCTTCAGGTATTCCTTCTTTATCTCTAGCATGTGACAATTCTTCATCATGCTTCGAACCATCCGCCTTTGATTTTCCCTTAATCTCAACCATGAGATCTGTAAGTAGTGTTTTCAGAGTCGCGAAATCACTCCTTATAATACTCATGTCTTCTTCTAATTGTCCGATTTGTTGTTCTGTTGCGATCAACCTGGAATCACAACCTTCAATTCTTGATTCCATCTTCCTTGTACTCATCATGCCCTAGATCTTTGCTCTGATACCTTTGATGAACACAAACTAGAGTTTTATTGAATTCAATCAAAGTTTCACTTCCTGAAGGAAGGTTACAGAGACAGCAAAAGCACAGCTACACAATTGGTGAATTCGAGGTCACCACTCTCCTACAAGTTCCAACTCTTGCATGCCCCTCCCTTTCTCATTCTCTCACTATTTATACTAGTCTAGACTACTAACAGTCTCAGTAAACTACCGCCACGTCATTTACTAATTCTGAACCACCTTAACAGAATTACTAGTATATTTCCTAAACTACCCTTACTAAACTGACTTTACTTGCCCTTTACGCCAATACTCCTTCTCCTAACGTATGTGAATGATGGACCAACAGTCTCATCATGTTCTTTTAATAATGACCAAATCAGAGGGTTGGGATGTACTCTCTGGCACCTAGATAGTTCGTAGATAATGGGTTTGGTATAGTGCCCTTGTTTTGCGAGTTTTTTTTAACTGACTTGTTTTGTTGGTTAACCCAACACCCTTTTTGATATTTATTTGCCAAAAAAGCAAATAAGAGAGATGAAGGAATTATGGATATGTGACAAGATATTTTAGAAAAAAAAACATTTTGTATGGGTTGAAGAGCATTATTGCTTGGTCAAAAAAAAAGAAGAGCATTATTGCCGATAATAGATTGTTGTCCAAGTTTTAGATAGCACAATTCTATTAGCAATGAATTACCTTTTGATCGAGAATAGACTAGCTTAGCTAATGCATTTAAAATTTACCAAATGTTTGTCACAATTTTGAATGGAGTCAACAATTTTTTGTGTCATAAAAGTAACGGTCATTCACTCAAATTAAATGGAGTCTGCCAATCCGCACATAGTTAAAAAGTCTATGGATGATATGAACTCATATTTCCTTCAATTGTGCTATTCGTAGTCTTGACAATAATAATCTATTAGCAATATTGCTCTTTAACCCTTTTTATTATATCTAACTCAACTTTTTCCTTAATAAATTGTGAATATAACTTACATTAAGCTGGAGGGGCTACTGCCTTCTTGTTATAAGAAATTGTATTTGAGGTAGTGTGAAACATGAAATGTGGCTATTTGATCCTTGACGGAAGGACACTTTCGTTCCATGAAATCTCATACTAACACTACAATATATTAATCACTTTAACGTTCGCAGAGTTAGATCATAGATGCAGAAGAAAACAAACATTGACAACATATTAATCATTTCAATTAAATGAAAAGAGCAAAGAAAATGAATAGATAAATGTTTGTTAGAAAAGCTTAGTAGGTATATATATAACTACAATGACATGATATATGACTATTTTGATATACAAAAAGATGAGAAAATACACAAAAAAGAGATGAACTTCACTCTTCCTCTAATATTCTTGTCTAAACTATTTACATTACTTCCCATCATGAGTAACCAGAAAAGAAAATAGATAGATAGAAAGAAACATAGATTCCCATGCAGCTCGTAGTATCTTGTCCAATTTGGCCAACAAAATTTCGTCAGTTTATGATATGCAGCTTACTGCATCATATTGTCCACCGACATAAGTGACTAAAATAGTAAACCATTGTGCTAGTGCTACAAGATAGAGATGAACAAATATGTTCTTTATGCTGTTGAAGATATTGGAGTGGAAATCCTGAAATTGTGTTGAGTGGACACCGTTGGAGGGGTAGATAATTATATTAATCATTGTGTCATATGCAGCTTATTGCATTATGTATACCGACAATAGTGACTTAAATAGTATTACTAAGATACCTTTGTGCTAGCAGAGAAAGATAAACCATTGTGCTAATTCTAGTAGGCAGAGATGAACAAATATGTTCTTTATGCTGTTGAAGATATTGGAGTGAAAACCCTGAAATTATATCAATCATGGTAGCAGAGGAGCATGATGATGCATCTTCTGATAATGTAAAGGCGAGATCTGTGCTCTCTAAGGGCTCCTCCAAGTCCTTTGTGTGTGAGCCTTCTTTTGGAGGAGTGACCTTCCATCTTCATGATGTGTTTTTGTTGGGAAGGGTAATATGAACTATGAAGGGCTTGCTTAGTTTCAGAAAAAGTAAAGGAGGCTTCTTATTTATAGAAAGAGTAAAGAGGAAGGCAGGGGGCATGGAAAGGGTTTAATGGACCCAATTATGACTTCTTAAAATATAACTTTAAGGGGGGGAAAGATTAATTAATGTTATGAATTGGTACTAAACCTGCGACTTCTCACTTATATGAGAATTTTCATTCTATTTAGAATCCCCTAAATTTGATTCCTTAATTTCTTAAAAAAAAGGTCAAAAAATCTGATAAGAAAGAAAGTAGTATTTTCAATGGAACTTCTGTTAATTAAAACTCCAATGTTTCATAATTAGAAAGTAAAAAAAGGTAATAAAAAAGAACAGTACTATCAATATAGATAGCACTTCTATTTCTGCATAATATTACCATATTCAATTTTTCCTTTTTGCTTTTCATTTTTTCTATTCTTATTAGATGGGCATTGTAGAGAAAATGTCACGTTTTTACATAAGAATTGCAAATAATCAACTTAAATTTTCTCAATTTTCTTATAAATTTGTTTATTAGGTCTTAAAATTAGAAAGTATATATATATGGGGTTACTTAAGTTTGAATCATAATGGGAAAATTTCAGATAGAATACTCCAAATATGCAAAAGGATAATGAAAAAACTCAAATTTGTAAAAGAACAAGTCAGGTCCTAGGACCTAAATTAGAATTATGAAATATTGCACAATAATGTCCTCCTCCTTAGAACTCACTTCCAATTAACAACACTTTTATAGATATTAACAAATTCATCATACACATTAACAACTTCATAGTTACTAACAAACTCTTAATAGAGCTATACAATTTTCACGTTTGTGGATTGACATGTTCCTAGCGATTGCAACTCTCTCATTCCGATTAACAATACCTTCATAGGGATTAACAACTTTAGGAAAATCATTAACAATACCTCTGAATAGCGATTTACAAGTTTTAAATATGTGGATTTCAAATATGTTAATGGTTATGATAAAGTTGTTACTGCATATCATGGATATGTTAATCTCTGTGAAAGTATTGTTAATCAAAAATGAGCTCTAAGAGGGAGGACATTTGAGTATTCTGCAACATTTCATAATCTCAATTCAGGCCTAAGACCTAACTTATCTTTACGCAAATTTGAGTTTCTTATTGTCCTTTCACATATTATTTGGAATACTTTATCTGGGATTTTGTCAATCATATAAATCATAATTCATAATAACTCATTATAATTGCTCCTTGACCTTTAACTTACTAATACAACAAAAAAGCACATACGCGGACACCATATATTGGGGCCACAACATTATATAAGGACCAACACCAAGCTTACGATCAGTACTATGTTTATCAAATAGCAACAAAAGTCCGGAAATTATTGCAGTTGTTAGTGATCAATGATGATGACAAAGGAAACAACACAACACAATTTCATGGACCTACCTATACCCCGCTTTATTTATATGAAACATAGTTCTCCCTTTGATGTTTACGCTTAAAACACTTATTTACTTTCATAACAAAAGATTACTCTGTATTTGCAAAAAAAAAATGCAATATGTAGTGATATCTAAACGTGAGAGAGAGTGATGGAGACAAAGTAGTCATAGGGAAAGAAATTTTATTGTACCAAAGAACGGGGAAGAAAGTTTAAGCGCGCACATTATTAATTCAGATTGACTTTAAATCATATTAACTCAAGTGGTATCAAATCTAGCATCTTTTTTTGGTAAACTAGGGTAGTTATGGCCTTGGCGCCCTGCATTACCCCTAGTATATGCGCCTTTTTTGAGACCATAACCTTCTCAATTGGTTAGATAACCCAAGCAACCAAGTTTAGAGTTAAGGTAATACAGAGAGCCCCTAACCTTCTCAACTCGGCCAGAAAACCAAGCAACGTTCTGGAGTCGAGGTGATGTGGAGCCCGTCCTATAGCACTTTGTGCCAAGATTGATACCACCCCCTACCTACAATTGCATTTCCAAGTGCTCTTTCCTCTTAAATAAGTGGTTAGTTAGCCTTGTTTGACTCTCAAACTTGATTAAGACAGTTTACCATTAATCCAAAGTATCTAACAAAACTAGTTTTTGTTTAGGTAAAGTATATTTTGGATTTGTATTAATGTTAGTACATATAACTAGATCACATTTTAGTTTTAATTCTAGTATATATAGTTTTAGAACAAGTTCTGAATGAAGACTTTTCCTCGATGTACCCTATTGGAGAAATTTTTTATATATATTTAATGAGTTTTGGTTTGATCCATATACTTTTCACGATTCTAAGTTTTGATGTTTAAATTAACATAGTAAACTCTGATTCAAGTTTTTATTAAACTGTTGACCGATGTTTTGGACTAGGGAAACTATAATCTACAAGGGAAAAAAGCTACAATTTGAAACAACATGAACCAATATCATAATTTGATTGAAATGCAAGGATTGAAAATAATGTTAATTCTATATTTTTTTTGTTCAAGGTGAGAAAATCATTTTAACTTGAATATCTCACCATCTTTCTACTACAAATACACACATCCCTTTAGCTCTTTTGATTAGGCTCAGCAAGTATCCTCTTATTGGAGGTAAATTAATTTGAGATAGTGTCCCACTCTGAATGTGAGCATTTTTTCTTAAAGGAATTTAAACATTTGTTTATTATAATACGAGGGTCTAGTTCTTTTATATATTAGACTCAAACCCAAATCATCCCTATGTACTCAAAGAAAGACAAGGCTAAGCATGCATAGTCACAGATCCACTTGCTCTCCCTCGTGCGCTTGTTATTGAAGAATGTGCTTTGTCAGTTTTGTGTATTCCTTTCAGTAATTGTCGTTTCATACTGCATTATCTTGTTGTAGAGAACAATCATGATCCATTTTTAATATCTGATATCAAACACCTTAAGAAGTATACTACATTTAACTACGTTACATGGTCAAGGGTGATAAAATTAAGGTCTGAAACGCACTATAATCAAAGTGGTCCAAATCTAACCATTTCAGGAAATCTATACATGTCTCTCTGGTTCTGTCATTCTCTGTTCATAGTTTATAACTTTATGTTAAAAAATGGTTCTGTTGTACTAGACAAGGAGATCAGAGTTACACGTGAAGTTCTCGCAATTCAAAAACAACAATTCTAGTCAAAGTGAATATATCCTTCTTTTTATCAGTAGTATTGGCCTTTTTCTTAAGGCTTGTTTATCTATACATGTTTCTCTATTGGCAAACAAAATGACACGTTTTGAGAGGGCCTGAGTTCGTTTTTTAGAGAAACATAGCAAAAAGTCCATGCGGGAGAATCGATCAGTAAATCAGATTGTACAGTTTTTTTTTTCCTTGACTGGAAACTTGTGCTGTTTTGTGTTGACTAATTTGAACTATTTGTCCTTCCTTTGTCTTTGTACGTGTCAGTTTCACATTGAACTTGACATGGGAACCTGAAACAATATATTTAAAGCTCAATTAAGAGGTGTTTCAATTGAATTGAACATGTTTTTTTTTTTCAATTTTACAGTTTGAACTATATTTTTTTTTTAAATTTGACTATATAAACTTGTTAAGTATTATTGTTGACATATTGATTATATTAGAACTTGAAAGTATGAGATAATTTGTTTGCGAAGCATGAACTTGTATTCTGTGTTAGTTTTTAAGGAGTAACTTTCTCCTTTTCATCATATCAATAACTAACAGCTATACGCGAGAGCCAATTTGTTCATTGAGAAAATGAACAACTTAACTCCTTCTGAACCTTTTCTATGCTATAAGCAAGTCTCACTTTAGAGCTTAATCTTTCAAATTAGATTTTGTTCTTATTAGCTCTATCTTGTATATGTATAGAACCACTGTTGCTTACTTGCCTTACTGTGATAAGAAAGGCTAACAACTTATGCAATAACGACATGCATGTTTGGAACTATATGATATTGAAGGGGTATAATCATTATGAGCTTTAATAAAGATGATTCAAAGAAGGAATGTTATCATCAAAAAGTCTCTCTCGACAGATAAGCAGCATACAGTAACAAATTCTATTTTAATGAATGATAAAATGTCCATACTCCTCATTTGTTATTAAGCGTGCTTAAAGATCGCATTTGAGACATTAGTGATTTTCCCTATCCAAACTCTAAGCCTAGAGGAAGAAGTTCAAACAAGGAAAAGTTATAACAAAAATTGTAACTAGGAAGAAATAAGATGAATCAAGAGCATATAGTTTCACTTTGGAAGCCACTTACCCACTTCCACTTTTGGTAGTTTTCAATGAGAATTCAAACATTGGACAAAAAAATAAAGAAGTCCAACAAACCAATTCTACAGATTAAACAAATCCATCTGCATCTTCCCTTTTTAATCTGCATCTTCCCTTTTTCATCCTACGCTTATGTTCAATGCACTATTGTTAATAGTTGGGTGTTAGATTTGCACCATAACCCGAAGATATATATGTGCTCATTCTGTGATTCTGTCGAGTTTATTCTCTTTCAACACCTTTACAAAATGTACTACTACTGTTTGGACCAAAATGTAAATTTGCAAAACAAGTACTTTGCTATTAATAGAATTTACACGAGCGGTCAAAAGATTCCTGACATGTTTTCAACAGATTCTAGTCAGTTACCTGCCTCCCTCTTTTTCTCCTCCTTTCATACTACGGAACACTAATCTATTTTACACATAGAAATTGAACTTTAATATACAAGATATAGACAAAAAATTTCAACAAATAGCGGATTCTATTATTTACAGTATTCATTCTTCTCTGGGGATCCATCTGCTCCACCAAAGGCTTTTCCTGCGTCGAGTAAGCTCATCCACACTCTCATTCAATGTTTTTATGATTTTCCTCTGAAGTTTGAGAGCTGAGGCTAAAGCATTTCTTTGTGCATTATTCTTCTTCTTTGGTTCAATATTCTATACAAGAGCAAAAAGAGAAATCAGTGAATATAATAATGACTAGAAAAAAGGGTCAACCCAGTTTGATTCTCACTTGGTGAGGGTGGTGGTGGAGAAGGGAATATACTGGGCAGTCTTATCCCAGTTTTATTGTAGAGAGACTGATTCGAACCCATGACCTCAGACCTCACGGCAAGCGAGCTTACCACAGAGCCAAGTCGGCCCTTCGAATATAATAATGACTACATCAGAAAACTTAATCTCTCAATTGGAGGGACATTTCATCAATTTTGCACTTTAACTACAAAAGTTTAATATTGAGAGACATGGCTCTGAGCCCCTGACACTAGTCAGGACCATAATGTATGGGAATTATCATTTGAGGACTAAAATGATAAAACATGAATATCTCAGTGTTCCGGATAATATTTGATCGATCAGTCAAGATACGTACTCTTAGTTCCTGGAGCTGAGCTTCAGTAAATCCTCCTACTTCTGAGGTTCCAGATTTTGCCATGAGCTGAATAATCCACTTGGCTGCTTCTCCATAATCCTGCTGTGTTGCCCGTAGGAGTTGCAGCCTTAGATTTTGCATGAAAGACAATGCCAACAAGCCTTCACTGTCAAAGTAGGGATGTGCTAATGCCGCTTTCGCACTGAGTCGTTGCCTTGCTTTGTAGCGGACCATTGATGTGAGAAGTTCCCATCCTACTCCACCATCTAACTCCAGAAGCTCAAAGCCTCTCCTTAGTTCAGGACCACACCGATTTTCTACAGTTTTTCTCCATGCAACCAAGTCATAGTCACACCTCTTCAACTGACGGTTAAATTGTATGAGGCAATTATCGGAGCGTAATCCAGGGATTGCCTGTAAAAAGAAAATGCATGAATTACAAGTTCTCTGAAATCCCATATTCAATGCATGAATTATATTCTTCTAATTTACATGGTAAATAAGATTAACCTGTTTCATTGTCTCTGTTACCAAAGAACACCATACAATCAATAGTAAAAAGGGTACAAAAACAATTTAACAGGAAAATCCTACTACTTGCAGTCTTCTCACTATTGAGATGCCATATTCTTCTTTTTGCGAAATATCATGAGATATGTTAACAAGGGTCAACCCAGTTCTAGTCCCCACTTGGTGAGGGTGTTGGGGAAGGGAATATACTAGGCAGTCTTACCCCTGCTTTATGCGGGTAGGCTGATCTAAACCCACGACCATAGACCCCACAGTAATCAAGTTTATCGTTGAGTCAAGTCATCCCTTCAATCGGGAGACTCAAAAGTTGAGAATTATAAGCAAACAAAGCCAATCATGAATAAAGATATGAACTTATGAACGAACAAAGAAATATAATAGTGAAGTGTGTCCAACATGTTGAAAAATCATGATTGGTTTGATGCACCTGTATTATGTAACCCAGGTACACCTTATGATTTTTCATAGAAATTGACTTATTAAGTTTTAATAACAATAGAAAAATCTACTCATCAGTTATTTGGCACTCACCATTTGGAGAAATATTAAGCCAGCACTGTAGATATCAAACCTATCTGGTAGATTCAACTGTTAAAGAAAAAAAGGTGGAATATTATAAGCAAGAACAGATTCTAAATAATAGACAAGTATGGATGGTTCATAATGTTTTGACCTGCCATAGGACCGGGGAAAGTGCAGTTGCAACTGGTGCTGAGGGTGCAGAGGGCGTTTGTGTGCTCATGATATACTGCTCTGGAGCAGCGTATCTGAAAGTTAACGACATGGTGTAAGCTGTCTAAAAAATGTGTGGTGTGTTCATTAATTATAGTTTAACTTAATTGAGGAACCAAGCTGGTAGCTTCTAAAAAAGTGATTCAATATTCTCCTACTGAAAACAATAATACTAATACTTATTCTCCACTTAATTCATTAGTAAACCTATGTCCTGGTGAAAATATATCGATTCACCCAGCGTCACTCTTACTATTTCACTGGTACCACTTCAATTAAATGATCAATGAGAAGCATGCAAAACCTTCACCTTAAAAATATCAAAATGCATAGGACCCATTAGCTAGACAGCAATAAATATCAAACTAGTAAAATTTAAACCCTTCTCCACCTGAAGATGATGCTTCAATGAAAACTATAAACGTCATATCCAAATCTAGACAAAACCCATGATGATATCCTAAGATCCACGTCAGGGGACATTTCAAAAATTAAATGAGTAAACCTAAAAGAAGTTACTCCCTCCGGTCCTAAATATAAGACCTAGTTGACTTTTTTGGAAAATCCTAAAAAAGCAAAATAAGTTAATTATAAATTGATTTACCTAACTTTTTCCCTTAGACTAGTTTATTTTACCTATAAACTAGTGGATAATCTAAAAATATATCAAATATATAATAATTTAATAACCTATTTCGCAACCTTAATCTCTTAAAAAAAAGTCAACTAGATCTTATATTTAGACCGGAGGGAGTATGATGAATAGGGCATGCGCATGACCCAGAAAAACCATCAGTGGAATAAGTTTAATATCAGTTGGCTACCAGTACCACTTATGACAAACAAGATACCTTGGATCCAGAAGAAACTCATTAGGAATATAGTTGATGCCAACCCGCAAATCAGCTGCAGCTCCAAGATCAATAATCTTGAATGTGCGAGATTCTGATCCCATGGTTTACAGAAAGTTAGAACTTCGGTAGATTATGGTTATTCTTTTAAATTATACAAAGCTTTGCATGTACTACAAAAATTTTAGCTCAAATTCTTTTAAATGCAGTGCCAAAAAATTTGAACAGAATTTATCATAATATTTTTGCATTTACCTTCAGAGAAAATGATATTCTGGGGTTTAATATCCCTATGCACAATTCCAGTTGTGTGAAGACCGTCCAGTGCAAACAAGATCTGCCTCATGATTGTTTGAATTATTCTATTCTCTCTTTCCAATCCCTTTGGCAAGTCCTGAGCCTTGCCCAGAATCATTGCTTCTACCTGAGATTCATCAGTGGCCATCATTATAGCTGATATTGGAGAATTCAAGACATAAAGGTTTAACATTGATGGAGGACTGAAAATGAATGTATTGCTTCCGTTACAGTTTCTAACAGACATGACATACTTTTATTTATTCCTTGTATGACCAGTTATATAAATATTGGTATATGACTAGTCTTTACTCTGCAATTATTAGACTATTAAGAGAGACTACCAACATTGTATGGGAACTCTTTACTCTGCATTAGGTCTGCTAGTGTAGCATCCCCTTCAAATTTCCATATAAGCCAATATTCACTGCTCTTCTTTCCAGAACTCTGCAAAAAATTGTCACAATTTCTGGTCACAAGAACAAAACCAAAGTGCTAAAGGATGTGAGTGAGAATATCTTTGATCTGTTCATAAACGATACAACAATAATACCCTTAATTCCTATGGTAGAAGTAGTAGTCTTATAAGAGCAACACCTCAAGAAAACCGTAAACATAATCAGCACAGCTGTTTGCACAAGCTCTCCGGACACGCTCATTCATCCAAATTTCTACAGCACCATATTCAGTAGCCTTCTTCAAGACCAAGTCACCTTCCTTCCAGTGATAACTAATATACATCAGTCAACATACTACAACCAGACCAATCTAAGAAATCACAAGTGAAAATATAGGGAAAATTCCTAAGTAATGAACTCATGGTAATATTTTAACTACAAGAGAATCCTTGATCACTTAAACAAGTGAGTGGTTAATATATTGAATATTTAGTATTTGTTTCAAAATTTTCTCCCAGAAAAGTATAATACCTTTGAAGAGGGCTTCTTGGCCAATGAAACTCTATAAACTACACCAAAGGATCCCTCACCCAACTTCTTTCCCAAGACAAAGTCATCCTGTCACAATGAAACAATTTAATTTCAAATAAATGTCAACCTTAATTGTATATTGATCTCTCTAATTTACTCAAGCAAGAAACTTACTCAAACTCAAAATCAGCAAGTCTCCTACTAATTTATATGTCAAAACAATGTCATTAAATTCGTTATGATCAGCTTTACAACTCTAATTATTTGGATGACAATCTAACTGGAGACTTGTACATTTTATATTTAGCAAATGAGAAAGATTATTACTCTTTTGAATCCTAAATATAAGACCCCTTTGACTTTTCCGGAAAATTTTTAATAAAGCTAAATTATTTACTAATAAACTGAATTTTTCCTGAATTTCTTTTATAAACAAATTTATTTAATTTACAAGCTAACATATAATCTAATATTATACAAAATAGATATGTTATATTTAAGAACGGAAGAAGTATTTTGAAAAAGACAATACGGTCTAAATTAAGATTAGCAGAACTCAATTCCTATTACAATAATATAGATTGAATATATTACTCCCTTGAAATGAAAAATTCTAAACCAACCTAAATACTAAAATTAACCCCTAAAAAAACCACATCCAATTGAGCTAAAATTCCTAAAATGTGACTTCACCTTCTTCAATAAAATCATACTCCCCTCAATTACTAAATATAGGACTCTTTTTAAAAATCCTACGAATGCTAATAAGTTACTTATATATTGATTTTCCTGATTTTTTTCCAGTAAACTAGTTTGTTTAACTTATAAGCTAATACATAATATAACACTTCTTCCATTCCTAAATATGTAATCTAGTTGAAATTTTTTGAGGAATGCAAAGTAACTAATAAACTGATTTGTCTTTTTTCATTTAACTAGTTTATTTGACTCATAAGCTAAGCTGACATATAGTATAATAATACACATAATACGTTACAATTAACAAGGTTGCTTTAAAAGTAACTTGGTCTAACATTTAAGAAAGGAGGAATTAATACACAAAATAAAAGAAGCTTAACTCATTTAACTTATACTCCATATAATCTCTAGTAAAACAATGAAAGTGAATGTTGAAATTAACTGACCTTTCTAAAAGAAGGTCTGAACAATCTCTCAACAAAAGCAAGAACAAACATGTCAAAGAAGCCAGGGGCCACACCAGGGGTGGCCCACAAGTAAGAAACAGCAGCAAGAGCCAAGACAACACCAGGGGTAGTAATGGTAAGCCCAGTGGATTTGGGAAGGGTACTTCTGTAAATTATGTCTCCACACTCCATCACCGTGCAGGGAAGCCCCACCCCAACTCCCAGAAATAGGTGCTGAACTGAATCCACCCATTCTCCTCCCAAAGCACATGTTACAGTTGGCTTTGGGTTTGAGAAAGATGTGATTTTTTTGTTGTTTCTAAGGTTTTGGCCTAAAAAGAGAGATTTCTTGTTGGTGGGTTTTGGATGGTGAAGCCTTGTGGCTCCTACTACGCCAATTCCTTGAGCTGTAGTGACAGAAGTAGCCATTGTTTTTGTTTGAGTTTAGAGAAGTGAATGTGAATATTTGGTCTGGTTTTGTGGTGGGAGAGATGGAAGATGTTTTTAGTGAGATTCTGCTTCTAGTTCAATTCAGACCACAAGTTTGAGTTTTTTTAAAAAAAATGAAAACTATCTATTTATTTTTTGGGAGAATTTATATTTATGGCCTTCATTTTAGTTAAATTACACTTGACCTTGTGAACCTCTATCAGTTTGGTTTTGATTATGCCATAAGTTAGTTTTTAAACTACCACCTAATTCTTAAATATGAGATTAAATTGACTGTTTTTAGATATTAAAGAAAGTAAATAAACTATTTAATTTTAATATATGTCACATGTAAGTAGATAATATAATACTTCTTCTTTTCTATTTTTTAAACATGTTTCCGCTCTTCCTTCCTGAATGTAGAGCTTAGTCAACTTGTTTTTTGATGAATTAAGGACATAAAATGAGTTACATAATCATAAAGCATTTGGAGTAATATTAAGTTATACCTTAGTTTACAAGTCAAATACTATTATAGAAGAATTTTGACAAATCAAATTATAAGTAACATATTAAGTTTTTTTAGAATTCTTTTAAAGAAATTGACCCAGTCATATTTCAAAATTTTGTTTTGGTCAGAAATCATATTGCGGAATTAGAAGAATATTTTATGAGTGATGTAAATTATTTTTTAAAAATTGAGGAGAGATAAATATTTTAAAGTGAGTAATTTTACATCTTTAATTTTTCAAAAGAAAAAATCAACTCAATTGTATAGAAACTAGGGCTAGAGGAGATGAACAAGTGTCAAAGGGTAAATTATAAAATGGTGAAATTTATAAGGATTGATTGAGTTGTAAGTGAAAAATTCAGGAACTGGATTACAATTTGTGTTACAACTACAGGGACTAAAACATTAATATTTCCTTTATGTTGTTATTAAAAGAAATATTGTGTTTTTGGCGGTTATTTCAGGTATTCTTGTGGATGGAGAGGATTTGGAACTTTTGGAGTTTGGATTGAGGATTATTATCCACCACGCGTTACATATAGACATGTTGATTTGGGCTGGGCTTCTTATGAATGTATCTTCTTTTTCTAACTTATTTGATGACTCATCATTTCCAGATAAGCATGTGATTTTTGATGCCCATGTCCAAAAGTATTAAGAATTTTTTTAAGAATTCAAGTACATCATATATTTCGTGTGTGCAATTATTCTTCAACTATACACAAAATAATGGACATTCACATAAATAAAAATATGATTCATACGTTGCGCCCACAAAAAATGAGCTGCACTTGATTACCTTTAAGCAATGAGTTAGTCACGTGGTTCTAGCAATTTTTCCAATTTCGATACACATACACCGCACGCCAGTTATAGTAAGGCAATGAAATATGGCGAGTTTTTTTTTGGACAAAAATAAGGCGAGTTGATATTGAGAAAAATGCCATTTTTTGTAGGTCTCAATTTTCTTGCTTTGTTTCTCTTGTGTCTATGTAGCTGCAAAGCTGTAGTGGCAAATTCGAAGGGGGAAGATGTGGTATCAGCCCATCATGGCAGCCACCAACTTGATCAAACTGAAAATCTATTGTGCATTTGTTTTGGACAAATAAATCTATTGCGCATCTTTACCTTCACTTATTGTAAGCGGCCGGTAACAAGTCTCACGTGGCAACAATTTCCCTAAATCCAATTTTTAAGTTTTATGACGCGGCTGATCCAAAGAATTCAAGTAAGGGTAAGTTTTATACTTGTCCCCCCCTCCTCTCTAAGTTTTTGGGCTGTAGAAGTTTTTCTCTTGTCGTTGTACGAGTTTATTAGGGAATGAGACGTCTGTATTTTTTCATTAACTCGTTTTAAGCAACTTTTGCTTTCCTATGGTTTTGCGACTTGTTTGTGCAGAAATAAATCGATTTGAGAGTTTAGACCACAAGAGATTCTTATGAAGGTATGATGAAGACGGTAGGGTTCTTGAAATGACGACGACTCCCTCTTACCTATGTTTATTTTTTTATTTTTTAGGGTTTCTATTTATTGTCATTTGAGTTTTCTTTTTGCAAACCTATTTTATATCATACTTTCTTGATTTAATAATATATTCTATGCTATTTGAAAAATGATTGTTATACTAATGGAATATAAATCTCCTAAGTGAATAAGATGCATCTTAATTGTAAAAACCATGCACATTTTATGTCTCGATTCAATATTCTATTCACCAAAACATGTGTATTTATGCTTAGATATTGAAGGTAAATATACTAAGATAGCGTTATTTGTAGCGGGATCTTTAATTTGCAAAGTATATAAAAATTTGGC
Source organism: Mimosa pudica (assembly GCA_029929735.1). Taxonomy (NCBI): domain Eukaryota; kingdom Viridiplantae; phylum Streptophyta; class Magnoliopsida; order Fabales; family Fabaceae; genus Mimosa; species Mimosa pudica. Next base: position 7,794,919 of record JAKELP010000035.1, read on the forward strand.
TACCAATAATTTGTAATAACATTATAGTATTATACTATCTATATGTATAAATCTCACCTAATAGAGTAAGATCTTGTTATTATTGTATTGCCTTCAATATTAGACATTGCCCATAGTTATGACCTTTTTTAATATAACCTAAAGAGTTACTTCGTTTGATCCTAAATATAAAACGTAATTGACCTTTTTAAAAAATCATAAAAAACACAAAATAAATCAATTATAAGTTGATTTACCTAATTTTTTCCCTTAAACTATTTATTTGATCTTTAAACTAATGGATAATCTAAAAATATGTCATAATTTAATAATCTATTTTGCAACATTAAACTCTCGTAAAAAAAAGTCAACTACATCTTACGTTCAAGATCGGAGGGAGTATGACTTTTTTTTTACCAATGAGTATGACTTAAGAGTATGAAACATAATTACACTTAAATGAGTTCTTAAATTACGGCACGTATGGGAGTTGATGATGAAAAATACAGAAACTAATAAATTGCACCTAAATGCATAAACATTCACAAAGATTGCACAAGACAAGGCTTATAGTATTTTGTGAACATAATATATTCTCTACGACGACTAGACAGAAAAATCTTTGCTTGCGATGTCCACTTTGACATTGTCAAATCATCTCCTAGGATTCAAATCTCTTATCTCCAAGCCAATTTAGTTTTTCTACCCTAGCGTGTAAACTAAATTTACGTAAGACCCAATCACCAAGTCATTATCAAGCTAGTCTGATTTCCTTCCTTGAACTTTCCTGGTATTACTCGCAAACCAAAACTCTTCCATAAAACAATGTATATGAGACAAAAATAATCATTCAATCAACAATCCAATCTACCAAATTACCAAGAACAAATTAATCAATGATATTGCATAATCATTTTGCGCTTATTTTTCTGTCCAACACTACCAAACTGTACAATATAAACAGCACCTACCATTCAATTTGAATTGAATTCTGAACTAACTACCTCCATACGTCGCCGTTGCATTTATGTAATGCAACCCTTTTCAGCCTCTTCATTCCTCACCCTCCCAAGTCCTCTTTTATCCAAGTGAAGACTCGAGTTGACTTGCCACCTTCACCATTTAGCTGTCAGAAAACAACTGGTAATGCCAGAACAGATCATATGGGGCCCACAAGCTATCCAAAGGACAAGGCCTCTTGGAATCAAGTCTCAACCATGGCTTGCCTTTGCCACTCCAATGAAGCAAACTAACAGGACCAGGATGAAGATCTCTACACAGACCTTGAACATTATCACCACCAAGCCCATGTTGGTTCCACCTATGTTCCACTCTCTCTACTTCCCCAGCAAAGACCAACAAAAATGGTGGCAATGAGCCCAACTCATAAATCCTCTCCTTCTTCTGTATCCTCATCCACTTCTCTAACTTCTCCGTGCACTTCCCTTCCCTCCATTTCCCCAAGTCAATCACCATCACACCCGTGTTAAAATAACACGCATTCCTCCCTTTAAACGACGCCGCATACCTGTTGGAGAGCAGAGGAGAGTATGATTAGTTACTTTTTCTTTTGGTCAAATATGACTATAATTAGTTACTTAATCATATAGAGTGTTAGCTAATTTAGGATTGGGAAAATACATTTGTTAGCTGCAATTTTATTTTGTTTTGATTTAGGTATTATGTGTATGTTTTAATTTTAGTTTATAAAGTTAATGTATAAATGCTAACCAGTCTGTTATAAAATAAAGATACATGAACTAATCATGATAATCAAACAAAATTAATTCTTTAATCAGGAAATTAAAAATTAGAGGTGAAAATAATCAAAATTAAATAAAAGTACATTATCAACAAATCGTTTCCGATTCTTTTTTTTTTATCCATGATCAAGGTATCCCCTCACTCGACAAGTGAGAGACTAATCCCACGCGGATTTGTAGGCACCTCAAAGGGTGGGACAGCTGGCCTGGGAGATTTAATGTTTCTCCATACTCAACGCCAGGGATCGAACCCCAGACAATTGGTTAAGGGTGAATGAGTCCTTACCACTCATCCACACAACACAGGTTATCGTTTTCCGATTCTAAATAAAGGGGATCATAATAATATTTTAGAATGTGCCATTAAAAAATCAACGCCAAAAAACAAGGAAGATGATAACTTCGATTTCTCTCACCTCAAGTCCTAGGGTTAGTGGTGTAATCACATCACTACACTAAGAATGATTCGGTTATTGAGTTTAAAAGGGGGGATGGTAATTCTAAAAAGCTAGAGCATCAATGATACAAGATTAATCATTTTCATAATGCCTAAATTTAGTATTTTCGTCTCAAAACTTCCATTAAACTAAAACTAGCATGCATATATTGAAATTGATTCATCTATTTCACTTCCCTAATTTAAAAAAAAAAGTCAACTTCAATTTATAATTCCACATGGATTATTCTTCAACCATCAATACCTCTAATTCCACCAGAACCTCGCCGTGACATATAAACTAACTTCCAAAAATAACTCCCTATCAACCACTCCAAATAATAAACCTATATTAAAATTAAAATTAAGTCATCTATTTCACTCAATCTAAAGAAAATCGCCTTAAACTTATAATTAGAAGCCATGTAGTCAATATTAATACAACTAATAGACATCATTGATAATTTTCTTATTTCTACTATGAAATATTGATAATTAATGTTGTCAAACTCGTGAATTTAAATAAAATAATAAACTCCTGAAAAGAAAGTAAAATTAATAAACTCGTGAATTTAAACTTGAATATATCTTAAAAATAATAATAGGTTTAAATAAATTAATATAAATTTCAATTAAAAAATTAAAATGAGTTTAAAAACAAGAGTATGTTTTTAGCCGCTAAAAAAATTTAAATTTAATTTACTAGTGACACATTTAACTTAGGTAGGGCATAAAAACGATAGAACTAGTCAAAGTGGTATTAATAATTTAATCCTACTAAAACAAGTAAACAACGTTAACAGTAACTAAGTACCTCTGGTTGGACCAAAATCTTGAGGTGAAGTAATTCGTCAAATTGGCATGACAATACTCGGGCGCGCCAAGTACACGCGCCTTCAAATCGATATTCCAAAGCTTGGCCACGTCATCAACCACGATGAGATCGGAGTCCAAGTAGATAATCCTCTCAATCTGCTCGGGCAAAAGATCGGCGAGGTACATTCGCGCGTAATTCAACGGCTCGTCAAGCGCACGTCGAACAGAGTACGAGATTTTGCCGCTCACAATCCTAGGATCGAAGTGGTAGAGAGAGAAAGTAAGGTACGGAAAGGTGGACGCGATGGTACGGCGGAGATCTGATCTTCGGCGCGTGGTTGTGATGAAGTGGAAGGCGATGTTTTCTGGACACGTGGAGTGCTGCAGCACGGAAAGGACGGCTGCGATTGAGCCACGTAGGTAGGTGGAGTCGAGTGTCATGGCTATGTGTATGTGTATGGTATTGGTGGTGTGTTGTGGTGATGATGTCGTTTTGGGACATTCTATGCCGTTTCGAAATGCTGGCGCTTCTCGGAATGTTTGGAGGGTAATAGTGGAATTTGCTGTGGAGGGGAGAGTTGTGGCGGCGATAAGGAAGAAGAGGAGGAAGAGTGTCGGTGGCATGGTGGCTAGTAGATAAGAGAGAGAGAGTGAGTGAGTGTGTGTGTGTGTGTGTGTGTATGGAAGGTGATTACTTTTGGGTGAGATATAAGGATGGAGGGTAGTTTCGGAATTTTGGAACAATAATTCGAATTTGGTGGGGTGATATTGGGCTATGAAAACGAATTTTCTTGCCAGGCTGGAAAGACGCGTGAGTGAGTTAGGGGTATTGGTTATATGAAAGGAATTTTCTAAAATAAGTTATATAAACAAATTGTGAAAAGTTTTTTTTCGTTTAGTTAATTTTTTTTCGTTTAGAACAATTGTGAAAAGTTAAGTTATATAAATAGTACTTTTTTTTTAACTGAAGTTTTTTTTTAATCAAAGAACTGAAGTTATATAAATACTTGATATAAAGCTATAAATCGACAATTAAATAATAAATATATTATCTATATAATATATCTATTATATACTAAAATGATTAATGGTCTGGACAAGTGATCAACTTTCAGAAGTCTAGTATTATTTTCAGCCCAAGTGTATCCCATCGAGATAAACTGCATCTGTCCAATGTAATTGGATTCAAAAGGTTAGTTCCTATTTTTTCTGTTCACCGAGAATTTCTCTTTGAAAAACCTAAATTTATTTTAGTTAAGAAGTTTGATGTTTTTGATCAAAAAAAGAAGGTTGATGTTTATATTTTAATGCTAAAAGTGTGATATTTAAGTTACAAAATCAGTTAAAAAAATTAAAAAATTAATTTCAAAATTTATAAAATTATTACAAATCTTTTTTTCCATCAACAAAATGGAAATAACAACAAAACAAATTATATGCTCTTTTAAAAGATAATAAAAAAAATTCATTGAAAAAAAAAAAGATAATAAAATTATATCTAAATCCTTATCCATCTTAAACTCCCCACTATTTTCTAATATAAACATTGACTTTGTTATCATACTTTAAATTCTCTATTCATTCTTAATTATATGTCTTTGATCTTTCCTTACTTAATGGCTTTAGAGTTTCTACAACTTCCCGAAGTTTCTTTTTTAATGAATCAACCAGGTCAACCTGATACGCAATACACATGTGTTATTAATGGAGTTATCAAGCCTAATTTCGACTCTGTAGACCATAATCTGCCTTGCACAATCACCGCAAATTTAATAGTGCGAATCATAAGTTCAATTCTCCTTTGTAGTTCCGATAATCCTCAACAAATTCGTATCCGAATTATCATAGGGCTCTTAGAATTTGTGAAAAACATTATATCTAACCCAAATTATAGGAACACTACTTTCTCTCGGATGAAGGTTACTCTTATAGTTGAGAACTATGAAGATGTGGAAGCATCCATAGAGGATGAAGATGACAACCACGATGACGATGACAACTATGATGAAGCTGTGGAAGCATCCATTGAGGAATATCAACACGAGGCATTATTGGTTCCTGCAAATGATATGTCGATTGAAAGGTTAGAAAGGGTGAAAATTGGAGAGGAAAAACTGGATTAAGTTGTACAATTTGCTTGGAAGGTTTTGGAGTTGATGAAGAGGTGAAGAAGCTATTCGCATGCCTTGCCAGCATTTGTTTCATTCCAGTTGTATTCTTGTTTGGTTACAACATAGAAATACTTGTCCCTTGTGTCGCTCTCAGTTGCCCCTGCATAATTGATGATTAATAAATTTTTAGAGAAAATTGATCCTATTAGATTTTGAATTGGGAAACCTTAGGTATGTTTTTTTATCAGAAACTTTAGGTATGATTAATAAATTTAATTTACGCTTATCTTTTCAAGTATTTATATTAAAGTTTTTTGCGAGGAGAGGGTAAATGGGGAGATTGAGGTTAAGTTTTACTCATCTTTTGTTTTTATTAATAAGTGAATCTGATTCTATACCAATTTAAAAATAACTCATATAATGTAAATTGTAATTATTTGTAATGGGGGAGGTGCACAGGGAAAATTTGGTTTTTTAATGGGATTTTAGATGAGGGTGTTAGGGATGAAGTTTGACTATCTGTTGTTTTTTTTATCAGACTCTACTATTTCTTTACAAGAGGGTGATTTTGATTCTTTGCCAAGTTATAACAATTAATTGGTAGTATCAATAAATATCGCATTAGTATATAACAATGGTTGGATAACACGTTATATATCATATTTAATACTCTTATTTACTTAGATAATACAAATACCTTTATTTGTAATAAAAAAAGGGAAAAACTTACATCAAGTTCATTTCTCCAGGTTCTCAAGTTCTTTCAATATAGGCCATTAGATTGAATGGATAGTTGTTATAAAAGGATACGTGTCACTCCTATATTAAAAGAACTTGAGAACCTGGAGAAAGGAACTTGACCTAAATAAGGTCTTAAAAAAAATACCTTTATATTAAATCACATATAAGATATGTTATGTGATATTTAATGAAAAATAAAAACACAACATGCATCGCACTAGATAAGTCACTTCTTCGAATATGGTGTGTTGATGTAAGGCCTAAAGAAACGATTTTTCTTTCCAGGCTAGAAAGAGCCAAAGGTATTGGTTTGATTAAAGAAATTGTGAAGGTCATTTAAAAGTAATGGGAGAGTTTTTTATTTAAGGCAATCAATTTGAAGTCTCACCTAATATACATAAGATAAAAAAGATCTACTAAACTAATAAATTAAAAGTAGAGTTGTTATTAAAAAAGTTGAAGTTTGATAAAAAAAAATTAAAAAAGTGGAAGGAAAAAAAAAATGTTTCTCTCACTGGGAAATGGGAATTTGTAGAGTGGCGACACAACAGAAGAGATAGAGAAATCAGAGTTAGGTATAAATGGAACATCCAACATGCCCTGTCGTTTAATCATAGCTGGTGAGTGGTGACTCTTGTGACTTGTGAGTGATCACGTGTGGGATGGATCAACGGCTGTGATCTGATGTGAGATTATTAGCTAAAGTTGCTGGGGAAATATTTCCAATGACCCCATCTTATCCTGTTAAAACTTCTTTTTGACCGATATAGCCTTACAGGTCCGCTTTTCCCCTGGTTAGTGTTTATATAGATATATCATATATCCCCTTTTAACCTGAATGTAAATATATATCTCTGTTACCAAGAATATATTTATATATTCTCTCATTTTCAAATCACTTATAACTTCTAACTAAATGACAAATATCTGCTATGTAATTTACAAGTATCAATGAAAAAAAAAAATTAAAAAAGGATATTATAAAATTTGTGTTCTTCCTTTGGTTTACGGACTGATAACCATAATAGATTGGTTTGCAAAAAATTAAAAAAGGATATTATATCGAATTTTTTTGTGACAATGATGTATAATCTAATACTGCACATAAATGCTATATATATGATACTACCATTAAAATACTATAATTTATTTATTTATTTAGTTTCCGTAATTCAAATAAATTGTTCTGTTTTACAATAAACAGTAAACAACGATATTGGATTAGGTATGCATGCATGATTTGTTGGGTTCCTTGGCATATTGTTAACATGCGTAGAAGATTGGCTTGATATTCCGAGATCTTCTGTGTCATTGTTGAGCAAAAATATTCAACTCAATAACTAAGCAAAAACATTTATTTTTCTATTTGACTTCTTTTTCGTTAGATTCATGATATTCTATGTGTTGAATCGGGATACATATCTTTAATCTCTATACAAACCCGGTAAATTATGAATGTGAATTTCTCGTATTGCATTTATGCATTTCTAGTAAATTATGAATGATAATTACATTTCTGCATAAAGATTATATCAATTAACACTATCATAAATAAGAGAGAATTAGCATGATTTCATGTAGTATTACCTGCGTCTCAAGTTCTGTCTCAGCTTCTTTAACTTGTAATTCTTTTTATACAACTGAGATTTGATCTTTCTTTTTACTGTTAACTACAGAGATTTTGGCAGTCAAGGCTTGAAAGGGTACACAAGTGACCAGATTAGTCTTTTGTCAGACTTGGTAAGCCTGTAATTAAGTATCAGCTGCTAACAGTTCATATAATCTAATGCCAGACATATTTCACTATATTTACTAAAATACAGTTTAGATATGCTGAGGCTAGCCTTTACATAATAACTCCTCAGTGAGACGAAATATGTTAAGTCCAGATATACTCACATCTTCCCCTTATTTTCCTTACCAGTTCCTTGAACCCAAGCCACAACAGTGTTTATTTTCAAATGGATGGGTTTTGATTCTTCCAAGTTTCAATGAACCTTGTTCTCTTATCTAGTCTCTTCATTATTTGACTTTAAAATCTAGAACTTCATCAAATATGCTGATCGAATCATCTGGCGCTATTTAATATGTAATTCCTGATTTTTTGGACTGAAATATGTAATACCTGATTAGCATTATAGCGTGCATGAGAAGCTAAAAGTGTAATTGTTAACCTGGCCTTAATTTGTTGTCCTTCATAATTTTTTCATTCAATTTATGTTCGGAATTTTGGATCCACCTTTAATCTTCTGTGGAAATTCATTGTTCATCATCTGTTTTTATTAGTCATATTTATATTTTTTCTCAATTTTCTATGATCTCTCCTGGCCTAGTTCGAATCAGTCTCTTTGCATAAAACAAGAGTAAAACTATCTAATATATTCCCTTCTCCAGTATACTCATCAAGTGGGAATTAGAACTGAGTTGACCCTTTTATCTATGATGTCTCCTAAAATTTACAGGAACTTAAGTTCTAATTCTTTGTGGGTTTAATACTTTCTGGGTTTGGTAAAAAATCTCTGATACGAGTGTAACTGTGTAAGTGTCACTGATGGCATATTTATTAATTCCCTTGTCTTTCTACCAGGCTTTTTTATCTTTATAATTTTTGCAACATCACAAATTTCAACCTAGTGGAGATCTTTATTGAATGAATGACATTCAATCTTCTACATCTTTATCTACCGAAGTATCATTTACTTAGAAGTTAGAATTATAACTCTTACAAGAAGTTTTCCATTACCCTGGAAATTGTGATCTTTTCAGAGTCCATATTTCTTTCTTGCACAATTGTTGGTCAGCCATTGTTATACTAGAGTTGCTTTCTCCCTTTAATTAATAAAATGATAGCCCCAATCTAATCTTTTATGGAGGCAAAACTAAAAATATAAACCTTGTTATTATGCAATAATTTATTTATATCTTTTCAATGTATGACCAGGGATTTGTCCAATAATGAGTTGACAGGTTCCATACTAGACAGTTTAGCCTCTTCCAGTTTGCAGCTTGTGTAAGTATTCGTTGTGTTATCTATAGTTCTCTTTCTGTTACATAAAATGCATAAACATGATATGAACAGCATCTAGTTCTGAAATTTGCATGGATACACTTTTCTTGAACATTTTGATTGTTTATTTAAATCTCAAAAATGACGTATGTAAAATATTCAAGAATTTAGGACTTGAATTGAAAAACTTTCTTTGACGCTTGTGCCATCCTTCATTCATAATGTTTAATATATCAAAACTTGACAGTGAAACTATCTCCTAGAGATAAAATGTTTAGTGAGATAAATTCGACCTAGTCAGTCACCTCAATGCCAACAAAAGGAAAAATTTCAACTAGGCTGAGCCTTTATTTGATACAAACTAGGCTAAGCCTTAGTTTGAGGCAATTTCAAGCTGGCAAATCCTTGACCACCATTTGTTAAATTCACAATATCATCTGCATAACAGTTAAAATATTTTTCCACTTAGAACTGTAATTGTCAAATACTGTGATCCACCTCACGCCTTTGAAGCTTCAAGGGAGTAACTAGTTCACTAAATCTGCTAAACCATTCCCTAGGCATAATTGAACCATTGCAGTGATATTGCATTTTTGTAACAACAAAATCCATCTGTGGCTTCATGTATAGACCTCTTCTTTAACATCATCATGGAAGAAAGCAGTCTGTTATATTTTACCTTTGCAAAGGCCACTTGAAGGTTAGAACCACAAATTAAAGCTGAGGCTGTTATATTAGGAGTTTCATAATTCAAAGATGAGACTTGTTTATGTATCTCCTTATTATATTGAAGATTAAGTCTATATATATGTTAACTTGCATTACATTATTTCTTTGGACCTTGGTGTTTGTTTTTCTAATTCATATTTAACAGGCTACTGAATGATAACTTTTTGGAAGGACAAGTGCCAGAAGGACTTTATTGAGTTGGTGTGCATGGGGGAGCTTTTAAGTGTGTTACTTACATTACAGTATTGATTTATGTCAGGAGCAGAAGGACAAATATGATTTTGGTCATCCCTGTGAATTAATTTGTAATAAGTATGACCTCTATCTTTTGCATTCTGGTTTTGGCCAAGCCATTTTCATTGGTTCATATATATCTGGTAGGATCATTAGCTATGTGGTTTATTTTTTCCTTATGTTACTATTTACATTGAGCTAAACATGCTTTTTGCATAAGAGAAGAATTATAACTTTAAACCTAGATGTTGGGCTTTTTAATGCAGAATATATATGTATTTTTCAACATGAGGGAATCTGTAATATTTTTATTGGAGGTGGAATCATGCAACTTCAATTTAATTCACTTGAAAATTTTGTATTAGATAATCTCATTATTATAGTCACGACATGATTTCCGACATGAACTATTAGATGAATTGTTTTAGGTAGTATGTACTCCCTCCGATCTTAAATATAGAACCCATTTAGAGAGTTGATTTTTATATTAAGTATATGACATATTTCTAATTTTGTGAGCTTTTTCTCAACATATCCTTAGTGATGATCCTTCAACAGTAATCAAGTAATAGGTGGTATTAGAGATGTTTAGGAGTTAGGAGTGCTTTAGTGAAATAATGACTTCAATTAACTTAACAAATATAAATAATCTTATCAAATTAGGTAATTAGGTCTTATATTTAAGGACTAGAGGGATCAAATAGAAAGCATGCAATCTAAGTGAACACAAGAATGTGTGAATAAAATGTAAACTAAAAGACCATAAGTGTCTTGATATATTCATGTGTATGTGTATTTAGATATGGTTGAAGCATTTCTCTCTCTCAGGGGATGTTTAATCCTTAAGTTCCTTGTTTGTTGTGTCTTCTTGTGCAGCATTAACTGCAAGAAAAGCCGCTATAAGAGGCACGAGTACTTGATGCATCATCTTGAGATGGAGAGCCAACATGCCAGGGGATTATCTTCACCATATACTTTACAATAACCGAATTTCACTTGCAAATTTAAGGGCTAATTTTTCATTAACACATTCACCGACAACACAGTTTTACCTAAAAAGGAAACTAAAAGTTGTAAATGCATCCCTCAATGCTAAAAGATAAGTTTGATGTGACATCACTGCTTTACTTTATTGAGAGAGAGCAAAGAACTGCTTCCTGAATCCTGAGAGGTTTGGCTTTTCTTCTGCAGCTTTTTATGTCGTCATGGATTGTGGAAACCACTTATTGCTATGCTGTGTTGCAACATTGTTTGCCACAACCACCAGAGACACAACCCGTTATATCAGTGAGACAGTGACCAATATACAAAGTTACAACCCTTTTTTTTATCAGAAGTTACAACCTTTTGATGAAATAGTTGATAGGAACGCTTTTTATGCAACTAATTTGAACCACCAGTTATTTAGGTATCTTCTATAGGTTAGCATGTGTCTATTTAACATAGTATTTATATTTATAGGGCAGAGATCAGAGAATGTTTATTATGATTTTTTTTTATATACAAAAGAAATAAAATAAGATTAAATAAAAACTAAGAACCAACTACATCGATATTTAAGAAGATGTTTATTAAGATCCTATTTATAGGGAATGTAAAGAAATTTTCATTTGAATGTACAATAGTACTTTTCATTTAATAGTGGCTTGATTTTCAATGCATATAATTTGTAAAATAGGGGCAAAGTTAAATAGAATGTTAAATTTTAGGACAGATTTGATGAAATAAAATGAACCTCAAGTTAATTATGTGTCTACTTCAGGTTGGCACGTGTCTATTCTGCTCAACAACTCAACACTTTACCTTGATATTTACGTCACTTGATAATTGAGTGTGGGCTTCGATGTGCTTTGAACTTTCTTGATCTTCTCTTGTTGTCCATTGTCTGACTGCGTTGGACGTGCCTTATCCCCCTATTGAGATCATGAAAGTGCAATATTAAGATCATGAAAGTATAACATTTGTTACATGTCTAATTTGATGATGCATTAGTTTATAATGAATTAGTTTTGAAAAAAAATAAGCATACAATTTAAAGTGATTAATTTTACATCATTAATTTCTTTAAAATTAATTTTTCATTTGAATGTACAATTGTACTCTTCATTTAATGTTGCATTAGAAGCTCCTCACAATCATCAAATTCAATTGTATAAAGAACTTAACAATACCTAGCTAATTGGATGACGTTTCAACTATTAGATATTGGACTCATAGGTTCATTAGGTTTGGTAAATTAGTGACTAAGTGTCATAAACTCCTCAAATATCTTTTGTAAGTCATGATAGCTATTGAAAATCATTTTCAAAAGCATTCCACTTCCATTCAACCCCTTTTATATATAATACCAAAAACATGTATTTGCTTTGTATCCTTCATTTCCATATTTGAAAACCAACTTAAAATATCTTTTGTTTACACAAATCTATTTTGCATTGCGTTTAGTTTGCTAGAATAGTTTAAATTAAACGAGATTCCTTGCGAACAACTCGAATTGCACCCTATTGTTATACCCTTGCATCCGATTTATAAATTTTTTTGCAGTTGACCCAAGGGCGGCGATATACCATGACATCCTATTCAACTATATATAGCCAGAATATTGGAAAAATGATATCGTTGTCAAATTAAATTTGGAACAGGATAAGAAGAAAGAGGAATCTAACCTACTATTATTTATCCAGCAGTTCAATAATCTGCATATCAGATCAAAAAAAATCTACATATGGGACTTTTACATTACATGAAATTACATGGATGCAAAAACATTTATGATTAATTAATGGATAAGGTTTAAAAACGAACTCATACTTGATGTGTAAATTTGTTTGCCGGAATACTCAATGTGTAAACTAAAGGTTAAAAATATCCCTAACTTGAATGATAAGAATAAAATGGCAGGAATTTAAAATGTTTAAAATATATAATGTCCATTACTTTTATTTTATGGTAGATTATCCGCGCGCCATCTTCTTCCACAAGCGGTAACATAAATCAAACGATTCTAACGTAATTAAGTGTCTGTTTGAATTCAGTTTGGATTCAGCTTCTGGAGAATAGCTTATGGGAAAATTACTTTTTGAGAATAGCTTTTGAGTATAATAACTTTTCTGAAAAATAGTTTTTGATGAAATGAGAGTGTTTGGATTAAGCTTTTTGAGAATAGTTTTTAAGAATAAATTTGGAGTAGAATACAGTTTTTCTAAAAATTAGTTATGATGAATAGCTTTTCATGTTTCTTTTATTTGAAATAAGTGTCTTTCCTAAATGAGAGATCGAAACTTTAAGGAGAAAAATGTAGTTTTTCTCAAAATAGTTTTTCTTCTCAAAATAGCTTATCCAAAAAAATTGAGTGTTTGGATGCCTTTGTGTGAAACCTAGGTTTGGGAGTCAGAATAGCTTTTGGAAATGTATCCAAACAAGTACTAAGTCATTTTACTCTGAGTTTTAAAGTTCATGAGTACTTTATAAATAGAAAAGATTACAAGTATTGTCTTATATTATATTGGGTGTAAAGTCATGGTTTCATTTACTCTTAAATTCTTACTTAATTGATGAATTTAAATGTTGCACAACTAATTAAGGGTGTGATAGAATATATATTCCTATGTTCCTAATTATAATACATATTTACCTAATGTGATGAATTTAATGATGCCGTTTAAGTTAATTAATTAAAATCACATGATATATATTACGGTAGCATCCTAACCATTTTTTTTATTTCAACAATTTTCCCTTATTCACTTTTTTCATTGAAGAGATTCAAAAAAGGGATAATATTGGGGAAAACTGGGATAAATTAGAAGTGAACAACTTATAATAAAGGAACAAACTTATTTCTAAAAAAGAGTCTTATATTTACTAATGGAGGGAGTAATATTCAAACAAGAACATTCCACAAAGGATAAGGACAATAGTTAGTTATGATTGTTCACGTTAGTTTCCAAATTAGAATGCAACAAAATTATAGTCCAAATCCTTTTGCCGTAGATCGTCATTTCTGACTTGTGACTTCAAGAATTTTTCCTTAGTTTCGTTATACACCACTACTTACTCTCTTGTTGGAATCTTAGACTTTTCAGGCTGTATCAAAATTAAACTTCCCTCCTTGTGTTCGATTCATTTGTATTATTGTATTAGTTCTGTGAATCTAAGATTTTTTTTATCACAAAAACATAACATTAAGCATAGCTCTTCAATTCGATTAGATTTTTTTTTTATCCCTAATTCAGTTAATTACACAGAGAGAGAGAGAGAGAGAGAGAGAGAGAGAGTTGAGGTGAGAAATCTATATGTTAAGTATTGCTGTATTGATGAATTAAAAAATGCTGATAACAAATTCAGTTAGTTCTATATTCATTATGCTTAAGTATGTGATAATTGCAAGAACACATGTGTCGAAGATTATGTAACTTATTGACCTCTGTAGTCTTCTAATTACTACATGTTTACTGTTACTATTGACTAATCGTGCACCTTATTTTTTTTACCAGAGAATAATATCGATGACTAATTGTGCACCTTATTTTTTTTTTACCAGAAGAATAATATGGATGACTAATCGTGCACCTTATTTTTAGCTAATAGACCTTTTTATTATAGCACATAAGAATAGGCTTTACTCTGCTTACATTATATACGTATTATAAATCCATATCGTGTAATTAGTGGATTAATCCCAACTGTGTGTGTGTGTGGGAGGGAGAGGTGACTGCTTCTTAAATGACTTGAGCTTTTTTTATGTGTGTGACTAATCCTTAAATATGATTAATTAATCTGAACTCATTTAAATGAAACTAGTATGAGAAAAGTATATATGGATGACTAATAGTGCATGTAAAATCCTAGCTTTTTATAACTCTATTATAGCCTTCTAATCAATTTATAACCACTTTCTAATGTTAGAAGCCCAAAAATATGAATAAATTAAAACTTTTCTATTTCAAAAACTACATTAAAAGAATTTCCAACATAAACTTGGGCTTCTAAACAATTTATGAAATTATATATGTTTCCTGAAATTCGCAGCGGATTATAAATTCATTAAATAGCTAAATTAGTAATCACTACTTAGTTTTATTTTATACACCTGTACTATCTATTGTTACTAAATACTTAACATATTTGAGTCTAACTATTACAATTTTATATAATATAATTCGGCTATCGCAGGTGATAGCCTATACCTATATACATCACAAGTTATAAACTTGTATAAGAATATATATAACAACTAATATATAATACAAATATATCTAACTATTGAGCTTCGGGCCTAACAAGCATCCTTCCTACCTTCCTAGAGCTTCCCTCGGAATTAACTTCTCCCGGCTTATCTGTAAAAATATTTTAAAACAACAGTGAGATTCAAAGAATCCCAATAACAGTTTATTTCAATAGTTTACCTTTAAATCATGATAATATTCTCCTCTTTCCAATCTCTTATTGGAACCTGCCTCTTTCCAATCTCTTATTGGAACCTGCCTCACTATACCAACCATTTTTAACGATATGTTCGTTAATTAATGGAGGTATTCTTTACCTGCAGGGTTTCTGAAAATGTTTGGCATAGGGGGAGCGACCCACCTGATGCCTAGAGTACTCTACTTTCTTATTTATCTATCTGAGATAAATATACCTCTTTCCTCTTAGGATCAACATTATCATGCTTTAAATAAAATATTCATGCGCGCTTATTGCTATTGAATTAAACTGTTACCTGTCCTTCACTTTACTAATACTCCTCATTTTCTTCTTGCTGCCTCCAAGTACTTGTCTCCTAACTTCTCCTATTATTACATAAAGTAATAATGGCTATAAGTAAGTATTCTACATAACAAGCAAAACGTCTCTCTCGAACCTATACTACTACCCAACCTTTCTTAACTTTAATTGCATTTTAACTTTAACAAACAAGTTGATTATCAATTAGGCAAAGAAAAGAGACAACATCAATTTGCTAGGAAACATACCACATCCAAATCAATAAGGACTAAATGAAACTACCACTTCAATCATTTCATTTAATCAATAATCAGTTTATGTAATAGACCATGCATATACACATTGAAACAAAATTCTTGCTCAAATAAACTATAAACTCAATCATGCATGTAGCCACTCAAAATACATTCATCCACAACTCCTTAAACAATTTAAACAAGGTTAACATGATGACTCCTATACCTAAGAATATCTCAATTGAATTAGATTTCAGAAATTCACACAAACCATATATTAAATGACAATAAAATACCAAGTCAAGTAGCAACTATCCATACACACCTAAAAACTTAAAATCTTTGATTACTCTTCATTGAGTTAATGTAAAGGGAAAGGAATTAAAACTTTAGTTTGTAGTTCAAATTAACTTTTAGAAAAGCATGAGAGCATAAGAGTAGCATGTATTCACAAATTATTTCCTAAGCAAACAGTCATAATATTGTAATATGTAGCAAGTTCTTAAACATTCATTCAACAAGTTCCTTAGCATTTCAAACCTTTTTCTTAACCATCTTTTAAAACAAAAATTCCCAACTACATGCAACTTCCAAGCATACATTATCAAACTTGAAGTTGGGAAACTTAAAGTCCCCAAAATATAACCAATAATTTTCAATCAATGTAGCAAAGGAAAATCATCTTCCAAATTATCATGCAACAACTTAATTCCAGCCACACCTAATTTAAACATTCATGCATTTACCATCCATTTTATCTTTACTAATTCAACTTTGTTGTACAATAATTTAACTAACCACACTCTTCATTATTACTTTATTATTCCATGCTAATTAAAAAAAATAGAGAAGAATAATCTTTGTAACAAATTTGTGAGCTAAAATCAATTTCTTTACTCTACTAGGCATTTTGACAAACACCTTGCCTACATGATATATACACTTTAGTTATTAAATTTCCCATCATCAAAACTATAACCCATACATAATTTCAGCAGCACCCAAGATAAAAACACACATGCATGACAATTTAACTTCATTCCATATCAAAGAAAGTAACAAGAAATCAAATTAAAGAAGCCACAATATTTATTTACCCAAACAACCCCAAAATCAACTAAATCCTCTATACATAGTTGACATATCAAATGATTACTAACATGCATGCACAAAAACTAACTCAAATAGTCCTATTAATTCTTAAATTTTCGTTCACCTCAGCTCCCCAAACCAAAAACCCAATCGGCCAAGCAGAAAAAATGAGAAAGAGAGGAAAATGCCAACCTTTACAAATCAACAAAATCCACACTATAAATGGAAACTTAAAATAGTTGTTAACCTATTCACAAACCCAGAAAAACAAATCTCTTTTCTTCAATGTTCAGTCCCCAACCCCTCACCAAAACGCAGAAAAATTACATGGGAAGATAGGAAATTCTCACCTGAATCTATAGCACTAATTGCATGTAAGCTTTGAGCAAAATCGGATGAAATTTTGGTCCAAAGTTTGAGCTGGAGTGTTGGGAGATTAAGGAACCAAGGGAGAGATGGAAAAGAGTGACATAAAGTGAATTAGAGTGAAGTAGGTGTAAGTGTGTATGTGTGTGCGTGAGTTTATGTGTGTGTGTATACATTTTTTTTTTATTAAAAGAGGGGTATTTGTGTGCATGCAAAATTAATGAAGGGAGGGGCATTTTTGTCTTCTACTCTCTTTTTCTCTTAATCACATAAAATTTTCTATCCTTAAATAAACATATAGAATGCCCATTCATCCATTTATAAAGTCCTATTTATTTTCCTAACCTCTTTCAACAAAGATCAATTTATTTTTCTTTCTTATTCCCCTTAATTAATTTATATACCCAATTTCTAAAATTCATGATTTATAATTATAATCCCCATTTAAATTTTTGGGGTGTTACAATTCTCTCCCCCTTAAATAAATTTCGTCCTCGAAATTGAAAGAAATTAACCTACAACTCAAACCCAAAACAACAAATACTTTCTCACACAACAATTACAATTTCAGAATCATCATGTAATACCTCATGCTAACATTTCACATATACACAAAATCAAACATCCAAATAGAACCAAAAAACATAAATTCCATTATCACAAGAGAACATCACCAAGTCACTAAATTCATCTTTTAGTACTATCTTAACTCATTGATTACTAATCAACAATTTCCCAACAAACTAGCAGAATTTTAGAAGTTTCAACTTACCACTTAAAATATGAACACTTGAATCATTAAGTTTTCTTGTTTTATTCTCACTAGATGTTCAAACCAAGCATCAAGTTAAGAAATATGAGACAATCATACAACAATAGATCAAAAGCATTACAAATAATCTTAATATTCCCTACTTCAATCTATATTAAGTTTCTTTTATTATTTCCAAGTCACTCTAACCCCTTTGACTCATAAGATTTTTCAATGATGTCTTGACTATGATTATGTCCGGATCATAATAATACTCAAGACCCCAAAGAAGAATCCTTATTCCGTCAATCTTCTCCTTAAATTCTTTATCTACCTCTCAACATTTACTTCTAATCTTTAAAGTATTCTACAATGTTATCCACAAATTAAAATTTCACTTTCCTATAACTCTATATGAATACTGCTAGGCCCTTGCAACCTCAATACTATAGTACATTGCTATCAAACCACACTCAACTATGTAATCATAAACCTTAAATTTTGCCTTCCACATTTCCAACATGTGGATTCACATCTCTTTCCCTCAAATAAGCAAATAATTCATGATTCCAACCTCAATTTTTAACAAAACATTTCTTATTCTCAATTTCATTCAAAGGTTTAACTAAATTGTTCTAAAATCACTCAATCACCTATTCTATCTTCAAGGAACAAGAAACTATTGAAATATATTCTATCAACTAAATGATTTTTAAATTTCTCTACATGTTCATCCCATACATTGTAACCTCTAACTTAACTATTTCAAATTCTCAATCATTTTTTTCTTTGGTAAATTGCTCTAATAAAATAATCTCCTTTAACATCAATCACTAATTTGTCTTCAAAGTCCTATAAAGCCTAACTACTATTATAGTCTATCAAATTCCAACTATATAAAATCTAACATCCTATCAACTTGACTAAACACTCATAGTCATTTGGTTCTCCACAAAACACACTTTTACTTCCTCTCCACCTATTACTATCATGGTGTTTCCTAAAGTTTACTAAAGGTGTTTTAATGTCATTCATAATGTCTATACGAGTAAGGTATTCTAGCTATCCTATGCCAGAATCCTTGCTCTGATACCAAATGTAAAATCCTAGCTTTTTATAACTCTATTATAGCCTTCTAATCAATTTATAACCACTTTCTAATGTTAGAAGCCCAAAAATATGAATAAATTAAAACTTTTCTATTTCAAAAACTACATTAAAAGAATTTCCAACATAAACTTGGGCTTCTAAACAATTTATGAAATTATATCTGTTTCCTGAAATTCGCAGCGGATTATAAATTCATTAAATAGCTAAATTAGTAATCACTACTTAGTTTTATTTTATACACCTGTACTATCTATTGTTACTAAATACTTAACATATTTGAGTCTAACTATTACAATTTTATATAATATAATTCGGCTATCGCAGGTGATAGCCTATACCTATATACATCACAAGTTATAAACTTGTATAAGAATATATATAACAACTAATATATAATACAAATATATCTAACTATTGAGCTTCGGGCCTAACAAGCATCCTTCCTACCTTCCTAGAGCTTCCCTCGGAATTAACTTCTCCCGGCTTATCTGTAAAAATATTTTAAAACAACAGTGAGATTCAAAGAATCCCAATAACAGTTTATTTCAATAGTTTACCTTTAAATCATGATAATATTCTCCTCTTTCCAATCTCTTATTGGAACCTGCCTCTTTCCAATCTCTTATTGGAACCTGCCTCACTATACCAACCATTTTTAACGATATGTTCGTTAATTAATGGAGGTATTCTTTACCTGCAGGGTTTCTGAAAATGTTTGGCATAGGGGGAGCGACCCACCTGATGCCTAGAGTACTCTACTTTCTTATTTATCTATCTGAGATAAATATACCTCTTTCCTCTTAGGATCAACATTATCATGCTTTAAATAAAATATTCATGCGCGCTTATTGCTATTGAATTAAACTGTTACCTGTCCTTCACTTTACTAATACTCCTCATTTTCTTCTTGCTGCCTCCAAGTACTTGTCTCCTAACTTCTCCTATTATTACATAAAGTAATAATGGCTATAAGTAAGTATTCTACATAACAAGCAAAACGTCTCTCTCGAACCTATACTACTACCCAACCTTTCTTAACTTTAATTGCATTTTAACTTTAACAAACAAGTTGATTATCAATTAGGCAAAGAAAAGAGACAACATCAATTTGCTAGGAAACATACCACATCCAAATCAATAAGGACTAAATGAAACTACCACTTCAATCATTTCATTTAATCAATAATCAGTTTATGTAATAGACCATGCATATACACATTGAAACAAAATTCTTGCTCAAATAAACTATAAACTCAATCATGCATGTAGCCACTCAAAATACATTCATCCACAACTCCTTAAACAATTTAAACAAGGTTAACATGATGACTCCTATACCTAAGAATATCTCAATTGAATTAGATTTCAGAAATTCACACAAACCATATATTAAATGACAATAAAATACCAAGTCAAGTAGCAACTATCCATACACACCTAAAAACTTAAAATCTTTGATTACTCTTCATTGAGTTAATGTAAAGGGAAAGGAATTAAAACTTTAGTTTGTAGTTCAAATTAACTTTTAGAAAAGCATGAGAGCATAAGAGTAGCATGTATTCACAAATTATTTCCTAAGCAAACAGTCATAATATTGTAATATGTAGCAAGTTCTTAAACATTCATTCAACAAGTTCCTTAGCATTTCAAACCTTTTTCTTAACCATCTTTTAAAACAAAAATTCCCAACTACATGCAACTTCCAAGCATACATTATCAAACTTGAAGTTGGGAAACTTAAAGTCCCCAAAATATAACCAATAATTTTCAATCAATGTAGCAAAGGAAAATCATCTTCCAAATTATCATGCAACAACTTAATTCCAGCCACACCTAATTTAAACATTCATGCATTTACCATCCATTTTATCTTTACTAATTCAACTTTGTTGTACAATAATTTAACTAACCACACTCTTCATTATTACTTTATTATTCCATGCTAATTAAAAAAAATAGAGAAGAATAATCTTTGTAACAAATTTGTGAGCTAAAATCAATTTCTTTACTCTACTAGGCATTTTGACAAACACCTTGCCTACATGATATATACACTTTAGTTATTAAATTTCCCATCATCAAAACTATAACCCATACATAATTTCAGCAGCACCCAAGATAAAAACACACATGCATGACAATTTAACTTCATTCCATATCAAAGAAAGTAACAAGAAATCAAATTAAAGAAGCCACAATATTTATTTACCCAAACAACCCCAAAATCAACTAAATCCTCTATACATAGTTGACATATCAAATGATTACTAACATGCATGCACAAAAACTAACTCAAATAGTCCTATTAATTCTTAAATTTTCGTTCACCTCAGCTCCCCAAACCAAAAACCCAATCGGCCAAGCAGAAAAAATGAGAAAGAGAGGAAAATGCCAACCTTTACAAATCAACAAAATCCACACTATAAATGGAAACTTAAAATAGTTGTTAACCTATTCACAAACCCAGAAAAACAAATCTCTTTTCTTCAATGTTCAGTCCCCAACCCCTCACCAAAACGCAGAAAAATTACATGGGAAGATAGGAAATTCTCACCTGAATCTATAGCACTAATTGCATGTAAGCTTTGAGCAAAATCGGATGAAATTTTGGTCCAAAGTTTGAGCTGGAGTGTTGGGAGATTAAGGAACCAAGGGAGAGATGGAAAAGAGTGACATAAAGTGAATTAGAGTGAAGTAGGTGTAAGTGTGTATGTGTGTGCGTGAGTTTATGTGTGTGTGTATACATTTTTTTTTTATTAAAAGAGGGGTATTTGTGTGCATGCAAAATTAATGAAGGGAGGGGCATTTTTGTCTTCTACTCTCTTTTTCTCTTAATCACATAAAATTTTCTATCCTTAAATAAACATATAGAATGCCCATTCATCCATTTATAAAGTCCTATTTATTTTCCTAACCTCTTTCAACAAAGATCAATTTATTTTTCTTTCTTATTCCCCTTAATTAATTTATATACCCAATTTCTAAAATTCATGATTTATAATTATAATCCCCATTTAAATTTTTGGGGTGTTACAGTGCACCTTATCTCTTAATTTTCTACTGTCTCATATGTGAGCTCTTAAATATGTGTAAATTAGTAATGCAATCAAAATAAATAACACGCACACACACACCACACACTTCCTCTGATACTTTTAATGAGTTAGATAACTTATATATGAGTAAATTAAAAAAAATATTTTAGCTGCGCTATTTGTCACAAATATGTATGTGTTGATTTTTTTTTTTTTGGAACATAATCGTTCATCATAATTCATAACTATTCTTAATAGAAACCTCTTAATATCTGTATTATAAATATAAAACATTTGGGGGTGATAAACTTCATATTTCACCCATTCCATCTCAATTTCCCTTAAATGTACATGAATTTTCGTTGTAAATAATTGAGAATGATACAAATACATATAGGAAAGAATACAAAAGAAAAGATATGCATTTGTGGGAAATTTGGAGTTATATGTGTGTGCAAGTTATTTTTAAAACTCATCAACCCTCTTTATCTTTTATATATATGAAGAGGCGGACAAGTGCAAAAAGTTAAAGAAGACATGGAATTACAAAGGAAGCAAAAAGGAAGCAAAACATTTTACAACTAACAAGGAATTTCAGTGTTGGTCCGTTGGCCGTTTACCAAACACTAAACATGCGGCAAAAACCTATTCATTGGCCAAACAACGAACGCACACTGAACACAAAGTGAAGTTATGCATTTTAGATATGTTGAAATGAAAATTTTGGAAGATAAATGTGAGAGCTCAACGTAAAAACCCCATTCTTCACTTTTTGGCATTTTGGGTGTTAGGGTTTGACTTTTGGAAGAATGGGTGTCAAAGGATTGAAGTCTAGAAGAGATTTTGGTTTCAAATCTTAGTTTTTCATATTCATTTTCCTCTCCCTAGCTCTTGTTCTATGATTGTGCTGGTATATGTATATATTCTTTTAGATTTCATGAACATGTGGAGCTAAATCTTTGATTCTAGGATTATTTCTAACCCTTATATGGATTAACTCTCGATTCCTCCTCTTATTTTGTGATTGATGTTATTGACAAATCCTAAGATTTGTATGTTTTTAGTTTGCTAAATTGAAGTTATTAACATTTCAAAGATGCAACATTGAATTAAAATGCATTGATTATAATTGAATTGATTAAAAATGATTATGTGTGAAAAGGGTCAAATAAGGGCATAATTGTCACATTTTATTGTTTATCTTAAGTGATTAATTTTTGGGATGAAAGGTATTATGTTGTTGTGAATTTTCCCTTGCAGAAAATGAGCTGGAATTGCTATTCTGAGCATTTGGAGAAAATTACAGAATCGGCCCAGAATCCTGAAAATGCTTCAAAACAATCCTGGGAAACTTACAGAAACTGACCCAACATTTCCATAAATTGCAGAACAGCCCCTGCCCGAACTGATGCATTTACAGCTCGGTTTTCACTGATTTTTTGACTATTTTGGCACCAATTTTGACCCAAACTCAAACCCAATGATTAAGTCCATGTTTTCATTCATATTAGGTGGTAAATTAGGTTTAGAAACACAAGTTTTGGGGATTGGGTACTCCCCAAAACCCTAGCTCTCTTCATCTCTTCCACCACCCCACTCTCATTTTCCTCACATTTTCCTTTCACCTTCCACCTTCCTTCCTCCTTCCATGCCTCAATAAAGTTCCTCCTTGCTTTTGGAGTTGATGGGAAGTAGCTTGAGCTTTGGTTCTACAAAGGGGAGTCCAAATTCTTTTCTTTTCTCTTTATATTTTTGATTGCCTAGGTTTAGGTTACCATTTATGTTTTGAGATTAGACTGGATTTGGTTGTTATTGTGGGTATTTGTGATTTTGGTTTGTAATGAGAAATTGGTACTCATCAATATACTTGGTCATGTATATGTTCTTTATGATTCAATTGATATCATTCTATTTATTCATAGTATTGATAGATAATTTGATTGAATTGAATTATAATTGAACCTAATGCATTACAAATCGTTAATCACACTCTAGGGTAATTAATAATGCCTATTTGAATGGGTTCATGAGACTAGGCATTAGACTTAACGGTTGGTGAGGTTTGGTACTTTAGGAAACCTAGAGAAAACTCAAAGGTGCTAAAGGACTCAACAATTTCTAGTTAGTTGGGATTCCACTAATTAGGTAATTGGACTCATGGGTTCATAAGGTTTGATAAATTAGGAAATTTGTGCATTATACTCCCCAAAATATTTAGAAAGCTATGATAGCCATTGAAATTCATTTCCAAGAGCACTTCACTTCCACTTCATCCCTTTTACTAAAAATACAAAAAAATATTTATTTGTTTTGCACCCTTCATTCTCATATTTAAAAATCAACAAAAATATATAATTTACTAGGTTAGTTAGATTAAACAAGGCTCCTTGAGAACGACTCGGATTGCACATTATTACTACACCCTTGCATCCGATTTATAAATTTCTTTTGTAATTGACCCAAGGGCGAAATAAGACGACTGTCGATTCAGTTATATATGTGTTTATTTTACTCTTTACCTAATGCTTTTTATTGCTTGATCACCATATAGATGTACAATTCAATTGATCGATGCTTGAGAGAGTTAAGTTGAGTGTAGAACTTGGGTAAAATAGATGGTTATTTTACTCTTTACCTTGCATAGTGTTAGGGTTGGAGTTTAGAAATTGGGTTTATTAATTGTAATAAGAGATTGAGCAATTAATGGAATTAAACATTTGTTCTGACTCAAGAGAGTGTCTACAAGTACATTTGACCATAGGTTAGCACATATTTGTAAAGCAGTTGGCTCAAAACCATAAAGTTGTGGGTTCAAATCCTGTTGATGTAAGGATTTTGTTGGTGGGCGATATGTGAGTACCCTCTAAGTGCTCTTTGAGCCCAGAGGTCTGCCCTGATCCTACTGAGCCTCTTACACCCAACTCACCTAAACTTTTACTTTTTTTTTCATTAAAAAATAATACAAACCAAATATATTGTACTTGATCGACTTTCCAAGTAAAGGGGAATAAAAAAAGAAATATATAGTTAAACTAAGTGTTGAATACTTGAATTTGACCAAGCCCTGCAAATTTATGATGATGCACAACCACAGACCGCACCTAGTTGACAGTATTGTTTAAAAGCAAGTGTGGAAAAATGACTCTCACCCAAGTATGACTTGTTTGACTTGCCATTCAATTACTCTCTCTCTCTCTCTCCCTCCCTCCCTCCCTAGTCTCTCTCTCTCTCATATGTTCTTATAGTTTGACTGAAAAATATAGTTCAAATTCAAACACCAGAAATCATGTTGCATCAACGTTAACTTGTCGGCCCTCCAACTCATGTACGATGAATTAACTTATAATGTTTCGGCTTCTTCGCATTATGGGTATTTTTTTTATAATTAATGATTATGTTTCTCAATGTAACCAGGCATAATCGTGTGTAGTCTAATTAATAATTTAACTATTACCCTGTGGTTTATCGCTCATCAAAGTGAAATAGTCCACAAATTCCTAATTCAGGTTGGAGCTTGCATTTATAAAGATTGATTAGCTAGATTAATTATGATGATGACGATGATGATATCGCTGGAAAATAAACATATTATTTGATTTGAGGTGGAAGTATATTTTTTCTTAGGCATTATTCAACGGTTCAATATGCTTTTTAGCTAAGCTAAAGATGAACATCAGTATAATAACTAGCAAAACTATGAAGTCCTCTCTGTTGGGGTGTGTGTAAATAATTTTTGGAATCTGTGGCTTTCAATCTGTTTGGTCCGTTTGTACGCATCAGAATTCTCTTGTGGTTTAAAGCCTTATATATATATATATATATATATATATATATATATATATATATATATATATATATATATATATATATATATATTAACTAAGTTAGGCTTTAGTGCACATTGTGCGAGTGAATCAAGAGCCATATGGTTTAAACTTCTATAGCAAGTTGGTCAAACATTAACATATTATAGATACATAAACCTAATCACACATGCACGCGATTCTTTTTGTCTAATTGGGATGTATATGACAAGTTACTTATGAAACAACTCCATGATTTAATTTCACTCAATTAACTAACCAATTATTTTTTTTATAACAACTAACCAATTATATTTGCTAGAATTAGAAATGGCTCAGTTGCCCTATTTAGTTTAGTTATATTATCAGACTATTTATTCTCCTCTATATATTAATCCATACATACTGTCCATTAAGTAGATTATTCTTCAAAATTTTACCTTTAAAGAAAACTATAGCAGGCGTTTAAACATGTTCCAAGTTTTATAGTTAAGTATGTTTTCATAAAAAAAAGCTTTAATTAAGTTCATCTCCCAACAAACCAAATGATGACTGACTTTGGAGAATTAAAAGGTAAACGAACCGTATTCAAGTGAATTCGAAACTAATTGAATAAATTATTTTTTAAAAATAAAACTTCAAAATTTGACCAGATCATCAGGAAATCTTAAGCTTTCAAAGATAAAATTATTGACTTTAAATTAAATATTACTTCATTTGGTCTATATTATAAGAGGTTGTCAACCTTTTTACACATGTTAATAAAAACATATTGGTATCATTTATTATACTAGTATTTTAATAACATTTTTTTATTTTTATCCTTATTCAGGTATTATATACACACTCTCTCCAATCCCCTCATTACATGCGCTAACTTATATTTGAGGACACAAAAGGGAAACAAGCTTCTTCTTTAATTTTTTTTAATTTGATTTTTATATTATATCTTATATATTGGAGCAAAAGCCATGCTATTATACCTCTTATATTTATAAGCAAATGGAGTATTACAAAATAAGTTAAAAATAAAAAATATTCAAAAGTGATAAAAATTGGGACACCAAAACCTAATTATTTCTCACTTTAATTGAAAGCTCAATGGTAGTCAAGAATACAATTCTAAAACACAAAGGTCCATTCATTACACACACACACATAATCTTTTTCTAATTTATTTCTTTTAAGTAATCAGGGTTTCATCTATTCCCTAATATAAGATTAACAAAGTTAAAAATTTATTTGTGCACTGATGTTCTTAAATTTTCTTCAAACTAACTTGTTTGACTAATTAATAAGCTAACGTATAATTTAATTAATAACGCACAGCATATTTTATGATTAAATGGTAACTTGATTAAGTTTCTTAATTTATAAAAAAAAAGTCAGCTAGAGCTTATGATAAGCAATGGATGATCGATGAGGAGGGAGTATAATGTTTGATTATTTCATAGGTGATGTCAACGAGATCTGTTATACTTACAGTCATATAACCAAGTTGCAAGTGACCAACTAATAAAATTGTATTATACAACATATACAGTTTGTGGTTGAGTTATTTTAATTGTATCCATATGTTTCAATTATAAAGCAATTATAATCTTGAAAGACCTTCCAATTTGTGAAAAATATTTTATATATATACGTTGACATCACTATAATGAAGTATTAAAAATTCCATATTGCTAGCTAATTTCTTTATGCGTCTTTGCCAGCATTCGTTAGTTATATTTTATTATTTTAATAAGTGAACATCGTTTCAAATTTCATGCCAACAAGTAAATATATGCATATAAACAAATTATTGCTTCTTATGCAAGTAGAACAACATAAGAAATTAGAAAGCAATTGAAATAAAGCCATTGATGATGGTCAAAGATCCTCATAGATAAATTGAACTTAATTTATTAATAATCAATTAAATAACCAATATATATATCGCCTGTTTTAGGCAGAGATATAACAAAAACTATCAAAATGTATTGACTTTTTTATCCCACTCAATAATTAAAATATTCTACATATAAATATTTATAAACAGTTTTTCATAATTCAAATCAGATCAAGTCTATTCACATGACTATATAAACGCGTACTAATTCCACTTCTAGTATTGCCGCAATAATCTAATTGTTGCATCAAATATCAATTATTGGATTACAGAATAAAGGAGTAAACTAGTAAAGGACAAGCTCGTTGACTTGGTTGACTTAGAAAGTAGCGCCCTCAAAATTTCTTTTTCATGGCTCCACTTATCCTTCAAATTGTAATAATTACTTTTCAACTAACTTTTTATTTACTTTTATTACATGATTTGACAATTTTATTTCTATGCGTGATATAAAATAGGGTTAACATGCAAAAATACTTATATAATTGTAGTTAAGGTGCAAAAATATACATGTGATTTTTTTGAGCAAAGTAACAATAACATTTCAAAATAGGGGCAAAAAGTACTCATTACATTCCAAATATGGGCAGAAATACTCATCATCATTCATTCAAAAAGTGTAGTTTTGAACTTGTTGTGAAATGTTATAGTTACTTTTGCTCCAAAAAATTATATGGTGTTGGGTGTACCTTGGCCACAATCACATGAGAATTTTGCAGTTTAGCCTATAAAATATGAAAAACAACTTCATAGAGTTTATACCCATTAATATATATACAATATTTTGCTATATAAATTTTAAAAATCTAAGATTTAGTTATTGACTTTTCATATGAAAAATAATTACATATTTTTATTACCAAATACCAATAATAAAATGATAATGTGCAAGTTTCTTGATGGATATTAATTATTTTCAATTTTAAAATATATCTTGTGTCATGGATTAGAATTTGAATATGCAGGTTGACCTAGAATATGAATTCGAACTTGAATTCGCTAACCACATGTTCTGGCTTCAAATTAACATGATTTTTAGCCCCAAGTTCACTGATGAATTAGTGGTTTAATATGTATTGTTATTTGTTAATTTTATACTATCAACTAAACTTAATGACTAATGAGTGTTAATTTTTGTTGTTGAAATTGATATATATCTAAATTAACAGATTTTTTAAAAAAAATACTCCACCAAGTCCTAATTATAAAATCACTTTAATTTTTGTTTTGCAGAAATCAAGGATGTAAAATTAATCACTAGTTATATTTTTTTTCTTCTGAAAACTAGTTTCTTCTACTTATAAACCAACCTATAAAATGATAACATGTGGTATATTTTATAATTTAGGTAATAAGTTAGTTTATTCTACCTTATAATAAGTAAATTAGACCACTAAAAATTCAAAGTGATCTTATATTTAAAACATGAGGTGGCCGGGGTTCGATCCCTGACGTTGGGTATGGAGAAGCATTAAATCTCCCAGACCAGCTGTCACACCCTTTGAGGTGCCTACAAATCAGCGGGGGATTAGTCTCTCACTTGTCGAGTGAAGGGATACCTTGATCATGGATAAAAAAAACATGAGGTAGTATATTATTTAAAATTTTTTGGTATATGAATCTTTTAAGGTGGGTAAGCCAAATCTTTTAAGGTAATATTTCAACACGTTAAGGAACTGAGCTACATCCATAAAATAAGTCTATTATTTAAAGGCACACAATGTAATTTTAACCTTTTGTTAATATGCACGCAGCAGAAAATAAATAATAAATAGATAATTGAAGAAGTTGAAATGTAGGTTTGAGTTGCTTAATAGTTTGGCAAGCTGTTGGGAGTTCAGACAAATTACAAGGTTATTAAAAGATAGAAAGTAAAAAAACAGAGAGGTGAATGCTTATATACAAAGAACTGTATGAGTAGTGTATGTCTCAGAATTAAACAAAACAAATTTTATCTTTAAATTCCCAAAATAATACGCCTGCCAACTATTACACGTTTTGTAATATTTCGTTTTTCGCCCTCTCATTTTTGGCACCATTATTCAACGACAAAAAATAATCTTTAAGTAAATTGTATATTTATATTTATATATACATATATATATATATATATATATATATATATATATATATATATGTTTGTGTGTGTGTTGATATATATATATATATATATATATATATATATATATATATATATAATCACGTCTACCAGTTAAAGGAGCAATAAAATTGGCAGCATGTAATTTCATGGAGAAAAATGAGAGGAAACTAATTTACGAATAAATTACATTACTCTTCTGTATAGCAAGTAGTACATGGCCAGTTACATGCAATGCAAACAATTTGACGAAGCGTGCAGTACATCTAGATGTAGTACAAAGGTATATAAAGATAGTTCAAAATTCTGCATATAATAATTTTACTTTTTTAAAAATTATTTTTGGACAGTTGCTCTCGCGAATTTTAATGTGCATCTGTCTCCTGTCCTCAATATTACCCACACACACCGTCAAGAGATTCCTATGAACAGGTCAAATAAAGTGATGCTGAGTTTTGAAATAATCTGTGGGTCCGATTCCAAAACCATGGACGATTCAAAACTTAGTTTTTAGAGGGTATGTCAGGATTCATCTGATAATTGTGATATTTTTTTATAACTAATAAATTTTTGGGTGGAAAATGGAAATGATTTGTTTACAATCCAAGGGTATGGCTCATAGCTAACTGATGTACGACAAGTAAATCATTTCTGTAATTTTTATCCATACAAGCAAGTAGGTTTTATCCAACTTTACTTAACTGTGGAAATATTTCCCTTGAACATTGATACAAATTCAGATTTGTATGATTTTCATGTGTATATTTGATGCTATTAACATTATAAATAACCAAAATTGATACATGTTTTGGGGATTTTAATTTTAAATTTCAAAAGAAAAGAATATGTGTGCGTTCATCTTTTAATTTTTAGTAATATTATTATCAAATATTCTGTACCATTTTATTTTAGTTTTAATTTTTTTTATTATAGTAAAGCAACCATGTGAAGAGGGAACCAAAACTCACAAAAAGCAAGAAATGAGGAGACCAAAAACAAAATGGAAAAAAGACTAGGCATACAACACTAAAAATACCTTCTTATCAAAAAAAAAAAAACACTAAAAATACCCTAACCATCACCAACCCACTCATCTTCTTCGCTCAACTCTATCTCCATCCTCTTCACCTACTTTGATCTCGTCTATTTTCCATCACTCTATTTCTAGTTCTCACCCTATTTCTCCATTTTCTTCCTTCCCCATGAATAAATAAGCATCATCCATTGCTCGTGGGAGTGGAAAAATATTACTTAAGCTTTGGGTTCCTCAAAGGGGATTTCTTTATTCTCCATTCTCTCTTTCTTATATGTACGTATTTCAATTTATCTAAGATTTTAGGGAATGATTTATGTAATTGACTGTGTATTTCATCTATATTTTGTATGAAAATGGTAGAAATAAGGGTTTCTGTTGCTTATGCTATTTTCCCCCTTAGTAAACACTTAACATTGTGCTATTTTAGAGTTGAGTTTAATTAAATGTACGGAATTATAATTTTATTATACTCTTTGTAAATATCTTGTGCTAATTCAAGGATGCTTGATTAGTGGATTGTAAGTGTTAAATGTTTGCATGAATGAAATAACATTGGTATTAATTAGTTGTGTTGGAACATTGGATACATTAGGTTTGATTTATTATTTGTGTAATCATTAATAAATCAAAGCTTTAACTGAAATTAAGATCAATTGTGAGGTGACTCAAATTATTGTGAATTTAAAATCATTCACAATTGATTAGTCATTTGAATTTGTCAAATTACATGACTGACATTGGGCTTCAACCCTTAGGGTCCGTTTGGTTACACAAAGAAAGTTGGAAAGAAAGTGAAAGTAAAGAAAGTTGAGGTTTTTTTTGTAATTTACATATATCCCGGGGGCCACAAGTTTTCTCTCTTCATCTCACACTTTTATGGGCCCCACAAACTTTACTTCCTCATCATTACTTAATTTACCTCTACTTTCCATCTTCACCCTTTCACTTTCTAATTTATTCACTTTCCATTCCTGCAACCAAACGGACCCTTAAGCCTCGGATCATCATGTGGTATTCCAATAATGGATTAAAATGTTAGGATTAATTAAGTGACAATTTAGGATTTCAGTTGTTGGATTAGGAACCCCTTACAATATGCAAAGTCACTTGATTAATTATATTGTAGGATGAATAGTTTTTTGCAATTAATTGGTTACGACAAAGACACTAAAGGCTTATTAACAATGCTTAATTCATTGAGGCTCTATTAATTAGGCACTAGACCTATGGATTCATGGGTTTGATATTTTAGTGAATCAGTGCATTTGACTTCCCAAACATCTTTAGTGAAGCTAGGATAGCCATTAGAAACTATTTCTCAACAGTATTTCACACAATTTCATAAATTTCACTCCCATCCCATTCTTAAATTAAAATACCAAAAATATTTATTTAATTGCATCAGCTATTTGCCACCAAAGCATTTGACCCATTTCATTTTTGCATTTTAGGCATTTCGTTACTAGGTAGTTCAAATTGAACAAGACTTCTTGAAACTACTCGAATTGCACCACCCTATTACTACACTTTTTCATGTGATTCAAAAATTTCTTTTGCAATTGACCCAAGGGCATTATAACGACGTTTGATTCAATTAATTTCCTTAGTTTACATGTCCTTTTTTTGTAACTAATTGTTTTTTTTTGTGTTGATAGCTTATTTGTATTTGAAATGAATCTCATTATGTTTAATTTAATTGAAGGAAATGTCAAATCTCTTCATTATATCTGATATGATATCACATCCTTGATAACATGTTTAGTTAAATATATTTATTTTGAAAAGTTAGGAAAATTGGTTTTAGAAAATAATTAACACAAATGTTTTAGTACAATTAATTTACTTTTTTTAATCTGACGAATTAGTTAACAAAATCTTATATCAGTATTAAATATACTACTCTATCATATTATATATTGACTATTGAATATTTATTTTAATTATTATTGTAAAAAACTATGTTTAATCTCATTGATTTTACTCATAAAGTGAATTTTAATTTTCTCAAATTTTCTAAGTAACTTCGTTTTTTCTTTCTTTAAAAGAACAAGTGGCAGTAAGGCAATCATTCTATTGGTTGCTTTAAGGAAACAACGCATAAAGTGCGCCCTACTGGGTGTTTTATCTCATTACTGTTCTCTACTTCTCTTCCAACTTGGACTAGAATCTTCGCTTCTATACAACTGCAACATTATCCTCAATACCTTTTTCTTGTTTAAGTTTTAAGAGTTTTTCAAAATTTAATTTAAATATTTGAAATATTTAACATCATAATAATTTGAAAAAATTAAGCTTATAAAATATTTTTTTAAAAAATAACTTCAGTAGCAACTACAATAAAATTGATTATGATTTGTTTTGAAACCTAGTAATAAAACTTTTGAAAATTAATTCCTGTAACTTTAGATATTATTACTAATATTTAAAATATTTCAACTTAAAAAATAAATTTTATCCGGTTATATTTTTAAAAATATGTCAGTTATAAATGGTCATATATGACTAAAATTGCCGCAAAATTTCAACTATGAAAAATTGGGATAAATCACTTTTTGAAGAAAAAAACTTATTTGGAGTACTACTTTGTGAAATAAAATTTTATGAAGGTGTGTGGTACTTCTGAACGATTAAACTTGCATGTGAAAAGACCACATGCAAGTGATTTATTGGTGATGCTAAGGCAGTGTTTTTTTATATTATTGTTGTTTTAGTGAATTTTCTTAGCCAATATATATCCATTGTAACACATGTGACGTCTTTGAAATTAAACTTGAAAACCAGAAGGATATCATTAGACCAACTTTATATCTTGCTAAAACATAAATAATTGATTATATCTATCCTTATCCTTTGAGAATTTTTTCCAAGAAAGTTGAATCAATGGAGAGAAGATGTGTGATAAAAAAGAGTAAAGAAGTGATCAATTTAAAACTTTCACCTAATTATGTTTGCTAATTAGATATGATTAACAAAATAATCATAGGCTCCATTATTTGATCACGCGGGTTGACCCGGAAAGGTGGGGCACCATCCGCGTCAGCAGAACGAAAATAGCATCAGCCTTTCTCGCTTGGCTTGATTATAAGATTCTGTAGCCATCCAATTCAGATTTTTCTTTTAGAAAAAATGATTTATGAATAAAAATGAAATGTACTCCTGTTTTATTTTTGTCACTTTCGGTTGGCTCGAGAAGATCGCATGGAACAAATAAAAATATAGAATTGGAGAAAAAACAATTCACAGATGCTTGTCGTTGACGTGGAAGAACTTATCAGTTTAATTTCCACATCAAAACTCTAAATATCCTTTCATTTTAATATTTTATTATTTCAAAACCTTTAAGATATATTATTATTAAGTTGTTTAACAAATTAAGGAATGACTTGGCTTTCTGAAGATGACGCAAGAGTTTAATAAAAACAAGGAAAGAAGGACATCCAAAAGGTGCTACTTTATTCTATCTGTGTGTTATCTACATTTACAATTTTACATTATCTTGAGGATTTAAGATAAGTGAGAATCTGATTAAATATGAATTAAAAATTGGAAAAAACTTACATCAGTACAACAAGTACAACCAGTGCACCTCTCAATAGATGCCACGTGTACACAAAACTAACCACCACTTAACACTGTTAGAAATGTCGTTATCGTCTCACTCTCTCACTCCAATACCCTCCTCGTTCCCTCTCTGTTCTCTTCTAGTGTTCAAATCCTCCAACACCCACCGTATTTCCCTTCTCTTCTCCAACAACCGTCGTCGCCGTAGATCGTCATCCCCGTCGCCGACGCCGATAATAGACTCATCCATTTTCAGATTTTCATATTCCATGCCATTACAATTTCAACTTACAGATTTAAACAATTAATTACATGAATCGAAAACAAGATGAGAAAAACTAGAGCGATCTGACTTTAAAAGTCTGGTTGACAATTTGTGTTTTGATTCTGGTTATTGCATGATTTTGTAATCAGTCATTAACTAGATGTCAGATTTGATTTTTTTTCCTTTTGATTTTGATTGTGTTTTGATTCTACTGGAAAAGGAAGGAGATCGTGATTGGAGAGGAATTCTCGCCACAATAGAAGAAAGAAAGAGAAAAAAAGACGACGTGAATGGAGGACTGAAAGGAATGAGGAGAGAGAGAAAAGAGGGAGGGAGGATGGTGAGGAGAGAGAAAAAAGAGAAAAATATTAACGGCGTCAAATCTTTGTTTACTGTGATTTTACACGTGTCAAAAGGTGAATGGTGCACTGGTTGTACTGGTTCTATTGCACTGGAGGTAAGTATGACCCTCCAAAATTTTCACATTAATTTGTAGTTATATGCTTAATTAATTAAACAATCCATTCACCCTATTAAAGGGTCAATTAAATTATAGTTATTTTTAAAGGGTTAAATAGCAAATTAACCCCGGAAGTTTTCACTGGGGAGCATGCCACCCCTGGAAGTTTTTTGGGTGCAATTTACCCCCTGAAGTTTTTCTTAGGTGCAATTTACCCCCTGAAATTTTTTTAGGTGCAAATTAACCCAATTTTAAATATTTATGTTTACATGGACTATATTACCCATGTCATTTCAACCACTTTCTTTTTTCCTCCTTCCCATCTTCTCTCCTCCACCAACCTCCCTTCCCTCCCCAGTCCCCACAAACCACTGTCAGCCCTCCTCCCAAAGAACTTTGCAGACCTATTGAAACTATAAATAATTTCTTCCATGATTTTTCATTATGTGGTTTGTCCGGCGTACACATGGAGGCGATGGGCTGTCAATTGGGACGAGCATCTCATATAACACATATATGTATGTGTATTTGTGCGGCCTTGTCTAAACTCAATGTCCTCTCCCTGTGCTATCCATGCTCGTCTGATCTTCCTCCTCACTCACACCAATCTCCTCCATAATTAATTCATAATTATAATTAATTAATTTTCCCATACCTTCAAAAACCCATTCGGTGTGAAATCCAACAGAAAGAAACATTTTTGCAGATTCATCCCTATCCCATTCTCTCTTCATCACCTTTATTTATAAAAAAAAAAGTCATCACCTTTCTTCCATATTTCAATAGGTCTGCAAAGTTCTAAGGGAGGAGGGCCGACGGTGGTTTGTGGGGAGGGAAGGGAGGTTGATGGAGGAGAGAAGATGGGAAGGGGGAAAAAGAAAGTGATTGAAATGACAGGGGTAATATAGTCCATGTAAACATAAATATTTAAAATTGGGTTAATTTGCACCTAAAAAGAAACTTCAGGGGTAAATTGCACCTAAACAAAACTTCAGGGGTAAATTGCACCCAAAAAAACTTCCAGGGGTGGCATGCTCCCTTGTGAAAACTTCCAGGGCTAATTTGCTGTTTAACCCATTTTTAAATATGGCTAAATTATATATAGTTTTAATCCTTTATATTTGTATCAAGTTTTATTTTAGTCTTTTGTATTTGAAAAGTACACTTGTAGTCATTTTTTGCTAATACCATTAATTTTACTTAACGGAAAATGTTGACTTATAAAATTTAAAAGGTGATTATATAGATAAAAATACTTAAATTTAGATTTTTTAGTATAATTATTCTTATATTTTAAAAATTGTTTTTACGATGATTTTAATAGAAAATCACCTTTTAGATTTGATAGGCTAACATTTTCCTTTAAGTGAAACTAACAGTGTTAGCAAAAAATGACTAAAAACGTACTTTCTAAACTTAAAAGACTAAAATAAAACTTGATATAAACATAAAAGATTTAAATCATACGTTATCCTTTAAATTTATGTGCTAACATTATCTCCCTTGTCACGCGGAATCTAGTGAACTGAAAATGAAAGAAGAAGCACTACTGATATACTCCATTACGCGGAGTATGTAACATTTCTCGTTAAACCGTAATAATAAGAAATGAAGTCAAAACTCATTACACACCATTTTTCGATATAAAATATTGAATCTATAATTTATAGCTGACTTATATATTTCCTTCAATTAACCCTTTTATTAGTAAAATTAACTCTCTCGAAAATTTTAATAAATATAGCTACGTCTAGAAGTCATTTAATATATATATATATATATATATATATATATATATAGACAGTTGACGCTTTAATGTATATATTTTATAAAAAGAAGAAGTAAGAATGGATAAAAATGAGCAATATAATTGATATTCAAACACTGTTCATCAACTTATAATTTCGTAGGGAGAGGTTACAAATTTGATCCCATTTGATAAATTCAACAATATATTTAGTGCTTTCCCGTCTAAATCAATATGTGTATATTCCACCTCACATCACAAATATATATCCACTTATTGATTTCCTTTGTTTTTTCTTCTACCTGTACTCTCAAATAAAATATGACTAGGTGATGTCACTCACAACGTGTTACATGTACATTCATAGTAATTTCAAGCTATTAGTAGATTAGCTTTGAAATTAGTTATATATAAATTGCAGGACACTATAATTAATAAATTAAAAAAGAGAGAGAAACGAAACCTTATCCTTATTAAACCAATGGAAACATCAAAATGATACACACTCCAACATACAAAAGCAAAACTTAATAAATTAGCTATTTCGATGTGATGCATATCCCACTTAAATACTGAGATAATCAAGTTTACCAAACACTCATGCATTATCGCGCACGTTAATGTCAATATTTTTTTTATCATTTTTTTAAATATCTTAAACGTTTACTGAACTTTCCCTCAGTTCTCACATGACCTTTTGTATTATTTTTGTTTCAAAAGTTTCAAACATTTCTCCCTATGATCCTATATAGAGTACATCACTCGTACTATATATATACATATGCATATACATATAGTGACATATACATATGCGTGCGTGTATTCATGAATATATACGTACATATATTTTTTCGAGTGATTTTAAATTTTATTCAGATGATATATATATATATATATATATATATATATATAGTTTTTAGTATTATAAATATTTTCTATAAAAATTAAAGACCCATTCAAGCCATTCCTAGTTTAAAAACATATATCCCATAGACGTATCCGATCCCTTGTGCTTTATCAAAAATTATCCACGCCTATTCTTCATCTTAAAATCTATATAAATAGTAATGAACCCTAAAATAAATAGTAAATAACATTGAATCCATTAAATTCCATGTACTAAAGTATTCAAGTACATCATCTATTTTGAGGGAAGGTTTTTTTTTTTGGTCCTTCCCTATTTCTTGGCCAAGCCTCTAACTACACTTTAATAGAATCTCACGCATTCTAATTAAAACCCTTTAGAATGAGTGATCCCTATTAGGCTTATATTAAAAAAAAATAGTGGTGTGCATAGTGAAATATGGACTCACAATTGAGCGTAAGAATTGCATTAGACTGTTAAATATGAGCAGACTTATATAACTTGGTGTGAGAAATATAATATATACTACCCAATTTCGATACATAAGTATTGACCAAGAAACAAAAATAATACATAACTATTCCAAGGTACACCAATGATACCCAACTTTTACCATGACATCAACAATGATATTTTCACTAATATGACAATAAGATTACACATGAAAAGTCCAAAATGCCCTTTTCACTCACTATTCCAAGGAAGAAGAAAGAAAGTTTATTTAATTTATAAGGACATTTTGGACTTTTCATGTGTAATCTTATTGTCATATTAGTGAAAATGTCATTGTTGATCTTATAGTAAAAGTTGGGTATCATTAGTGTACCTTGGAATAGTTATGTATTATTTTTGTTCCTTTTACAATAGTTATGTATCAAAATTGGGTCTTCGCCCTATATAATTAGGCTGGATTTTTCAAAGATTAGAGCTACCTCTAATTGAGTCTAACAAAAATATATAATTAAATAGAATGATTCAAAAACTCATATTTTAAAATGGTGGTGGGTAGTTAATATGATCTTATACAATTTTAATGTTAAAAATAATGGCAGGCTAAAATAATAAGGTAATGAGTTCTATATAACATATTGTCAAGCTAAGTTCTCAATGTAGACTTATTTCTTTGGGAATTCAAAAATTCGTTCACCACCTTTGAGAAAGTAGCTTTTTCCACTACTCTTTACTCACTCCTGTCGATGAGTATACTCATATCAAACTTCTCAATGACT
This sequence comes from Mimosa pudica, assembly GCA_029929735.1. Lineage (NCBI taxonomy): Eukaryota > Viridiplantae > Streptophyta > Magnoliopsida > Fabales > Fabaceae > Mimosa > Mimosa pudica. Next base: position 7,834,007 of record JAKELP010000035.1, read on the forward strand.
CAACAAATCAATATAGACGAGTTTCTACCATTTTGGGCTAGTGCTCCCCCAACATTATATAATTCAACAAAATTTAAAAAGTTCATTTTAGTTAATTACTCTCTGTTTTTCTTTTCAAAATGGCATACATGGTGCTTTGCTTTGCTCACATATTACTTAGCTTGCATTCACATTGTGAAGAGAATGATGACGAAATTGAAGGGTTGTTCATTTTGAAAGAGATAAGAATCAATTATAATTTGAGGCAATCCAAAGAGGAATACCACATAATATATATATATATATATATATATATATATATATATATATATATATATATATATATATATATATTGAAAAGTTTTATTGTTATAAAGTTATCACTGATTTTTTATGATCTATTTAGAGATGAAACTTGTTCTCAAATATAAGATCTCTTACTGACTTTTTCTATAATTTATTTAAATGAACTCTATTGATACTTTTCAATAATAATCAAGCAAGTTGGGAAGTGTCAAAATAAATGTAGGTGGTTAGGGTACTATGATACTATCATGTGATTTTTTTTTTATTTCTCAAGGGTATCCCACCCGCGTGTCAAGTGGGACTAATCCTTCGCTGTTCTGAAGTCCCATGTAGGGGGTAGACAGCTGGTCTGTGAATTTTCTCCATTCGCAAGGGCTGGGGACCGAACCCCCAACCACTTGTTTAAGGGATGAAAGTACTTACCACTCACGCCAACCCGTCAGGTTACTATCATGTGATTTTAACCAATTTAACTAGAATATTTGATTAAATTAAATTAAATATATATTATACTAAGCAACAGTGCAAGTAACATAGTGTTACCATAATAAATTAGTACTATTATATAATGATGTTATTATTATCTTGACAGTGTTTGTTGGTGAATTTATTAATTTGAGATTAAATTATACATAATTTTGTATTATCGAGAATGAACTCTCAATAAACTTGAAGTTTGATCTTGTGTGGATAATTCTCACCCCTCGCTTTATTAATTAGTCATTTATCTCACTCATGGTGACATGGATCAATAACCACACACACACACACACGAACACGATACTCTCTTTATTTGATTATATAATTTTTAAATAAAAACTAAATACTCTATCTTTATCATAAAAAATCTCTTGAATTAAAATGAAATTAAGATTAATCACATTTACACTAGTATGTAATTCATACAATCGTCAATAGGGGATGTTTTTCTGATCAAAAAAAAAAATAGGGGATGTTATGATCTAATTGATATGTTTGCAATTAATAACTTGTATATACACCTGATTTTGCCTAAAATTAGGTTTAGAACATAGACTATGATCTGAAGTCAGCATACTGTTGAAGTGGTTATCGAAATGAAACATGAAAAGCTAAAAGCAAGATAATATAGATTAATTCCGCCATTAATTATTAAATATATATTTGTAGGGAAAATGTATGTATGATATCGAAGTGCTTGGTGTGTGTGTGTGTGTGACATAAGAGATTATTTTTATCAGATAGACGTGTGTATAATGTGCTATACATATATATAGCACCGCAGCCCTTAAAGCGGTCTAGTTTAATTTAATTAGCCGACCATTGATCCACATAAAATATATGATAATTTAGGATCGTGTAATTTGGCGTTTGTTCATAGGCATGCACATTTTAGTGAACTAGTTATTATCCGATGGTATGAAATGTCTAATTTTTGTTAAAATTAAGTTATATAGTATAAAACAGAATGCGTACGTATATGTAACCTTTATTTATTTCTAGTTTTTTCTGCCAAAAATGTTTTAGTTACTAATTTTAGAAAATAAATATTTTAAGTTAATTAGTTAATCCTTTGAGAAATATTTTTTAGTTAAATTTCAGTAAGTTTTTTATAGAACTTTTACAAATCAGTTATAAAAAAATTTAATAAAAGTGTTCACTTCTAAAGCATCATAGAAATTCAATCCCAAAAAAATTATATGAATAGAATCAAATTATCTTATTTTATTTCCGGTCAAGATATTTGTTAGAATCAAATAATTGAGAAGAATATTCAACAAATTATTGAATATGCCCTCAAGTTATTGCAACACTTCATGACATTCTAACATTATTTAGAGGAATAAGTGTTCGAGTAAAAATAGCTATTATTGGATGAATATATAAATATATTCATACCAAACATGACTCACCTTTTTTTAAAGTCATATATTTACCAAATTAGGATTGTTTGGTTGAATGGTAAGAGACTCATCAAATCTTAACTAAAGTCATCAAGAGTTTTAAGCATGGAGCACGTTAAATCTCCGAGCCAACTGTTCTACCCATTGAATTGGTTACAATCAGCCATTCAGATTAACATATGGTCATTAATAATGTACCTGAAAAATGGCCCGCCCTAGGACAATGACGGAGAAGAAATAAAAAAAGTCATATATTTAACCAAAAAATTATATTTTAATTTTAATTAATGTAAATTAAATTCATTATAACTAAAACATCGGTCAATTATACTTTCATGGGTAAATTACACAATGAGAACATTATGGAGTTTCTTACGTGTATATGTCACATTTTATTTTATCTCTTTTTCTTTCCTGCTGTAGAATACTGCTGCCTGGAATTCTTCAAATTCTGGAAAGTATTTAATATATTTCTTCCATTTTAAATATAAGCTAGGATACTAGTTTAATTTTTTTTTTTAATTTGTGAACTATCCTTTTGAAATTGTGCATATTACATGGTGTTTTTATAACAAACAAACAACAACAAAGCTTATCCCAATTAGGTGGGGTGTTTTTATAAATAAGGATAATAATCAAAGGAAATATTCTGAGGGAAACTAACAAATTAATGATATTTGTTATGAATATCTAATTTAATTAAATTGATTAGTGTCTATATAGTAGTTATATATAACTCCTATATTTAGAATCAAATAAATTATTTTATTACCAACTAAAGTTAGCATAGCGCTCATCTTTCAAACAAGTTCTTAGCACTTGTATATATGGAGCAAGATTTTAATCTTACATTTGATAACTCAAAGGAAAGTAATTTATTCTATCAAATAAAAGATTCCATACTTAAGTTATTCGACTCAAATAACATCAAGCATCCTCTTAAATCTTGACTAAAGTAAAAGGTTGTGAGTTTGAGTCTAAGTGCGTGTGTGTGATGGATGTATGTATAAACTCTTCCTTATTACGTAAATAATAGCAATAAAAAATAAAGAAGAAAAACAAAAGGTTCATAACAAATTAAAGAAACGGTTTTTGTAGATTCAGTGTATGTGGGGAAAACCAGGGGAGAGAATAAAATACCAGAGAAGAATTGGCCCTGGGTTTTTATCCACTTGTCAATGTGGGACATAATAAGTGTCCTACGTGCACTATCCCGTTGGACATGGCAATCAATGAGTACATATCAATGCCTCTAATTACAAGTTCCATCCTTTGTAATAAAATGAGTCGTCCACTTGTTTCACCTAAAATCAGAAGGTGTCGTACGTGCACTCCAAAACCAGGGAATAGAAAGATCCAAGTCATCATTTAGAACTTTCACTTAAAAACAATTAATTCAATTCAATTCATGCATGTATGCTCCCAAACAAAATCAGCCCACTTGAGAATTTGACACATAGACATGTCATTGTTGTTGTTGTTACCACACGCAATTATGATATTCTTTCTCGCCATTTGTTTTCCATCGTCCAAAATAGCTCCCAATTTCAGACATTTTTCTTTTTAATAAAAGCAATTATAGGGAAAAAAATGTAATGAATATTGTAGTCTCGATCAGTTATCGTTATGACATTATAGTTTATTATTTTATGGAGAGCATGTCAAGTTGCAACCCTTGTGTGCCGATAGTCTTTGTTTGATTAATTACTCGGTTGAGATTATAGTAATAATTGATTTATTTTGTTGATATTTTTAAAGTATGATTCAAGTTTAGAGAGACAGAGTTATGATATGTAGAATTCAATTTTATTAAATTACTTCTCGGAAAGTTCATGAATAAATTCCATGTTATACTTTTCTAAGTTATTGAGGATTTTACTATTCTTAAATCAAATTAATACTAGATTTTTAATGGTAGCTTTCATTGAAATTGACTTTACATTTTTAGTATAATATTGTAAGAATTACAATAAGTATATGGAAAGTGGACCTTAGCTTACATATATAGGTTTTTCTAATTAGCTATACAATTCCGTAGATAAAGACAAAATTTCATAACTAAATGAAAAACTTTACAGCTCATTTTTAACTGCTCATTTAATTTTAAGATAGATTTCTTGACTAAAATTTTGTGGCTAGCTCAATTGTTGTTTTGTATTTATGAGGAAAATATGGGATTTGATTGACTTATTGGTAAGTTAATTCTTTAAGTAAACTAACGATGAGAGTCTTTTGTCTACATTATAACTTAATTCTTTAATTCTTTAAGTTAAGATGAGAATCTTTTGTCTACATTATAAAAATGAATTTTTTTGTCTACATTATAAAAGATGACATGTAAAAATTAAGATAATAAATGTTTGATTCTTATTTTTACCAATGTATATTTAATGTAAGTATGGAGAGAGAGTTATACGTGATAAATAATACTATAAGGATCAAATCAGAAAATTGCATTAACTTTATACACAATAAATGAATTAACTATATTTTCTTGGTTTTGTAAAATAATATAATTGATCACCTAGTCAGAAGAAGTAATTAATTTGGGGAATTATATGCATTCGAAAAAATGATTAATCTTGTGGCATTTATTTAGTTTTATTATTGAGAGCGAGGATGAGAGTGAACTTGGGGAATACGACAAAAATGAGCAAGTTTCGTAGAAAAGCCAACAAGGATTCTCTGTCGTGGTCGTTGGATGAGGTTGTGCCCTAATTAACGTTATATTTATACATATATACATATACATATAAACACAAACACACACATGCATGTTGCCCCACAACCCCTCTTGCTCTACTCCATCTTTTTCCTTTATCTTTAATTATTTTCTCAATTAAATTCTCTTGTAAAAAAAAAGATGGAGTTATAAGGAGATTACACGGGGTACAAATCCAGTGAAGCTGCGCGCTCACACACGGTTTTAGACAATGCTTTTAAGAACTGGAACGGTTACGTTGGCCCGTTGATTTGACTTGCTAACGGCTCAGTTTGGACATGAACATCATTTTGTGGTTAAACTTCTTAGACCAAAGTTGAACCGCCATTAAGCGGGATCCCAGAGTTTTAAGAATCCTAATACGTTTGTTGAAATATGGATAAATGACATATGTGTGTGTGAGAAATTGTCAATTTATCATAAAAGTTTAAGTCAATGTGATATGATTCAACACTATAATAAATTCCCTTAATGGTCATCTAACACTTTTGATATGAGACGTCGATTTTCCTTATGGTGTTATGATAATTGTTGAAAAAATGCTAAAATAATTTCAAACAAAATTTTTTTCGAAAAAAAATCATCATTCCTACTTTAAAATTCAACATATATATTTTCAAGTTATTTGTTGTGTTGGGGAAGTCTAGATAATAGATAATTAAATTTCAAAATCATTTTAACTAGTGGAATGATAGGATTAATTAGTTGAGTAGCAACATTTACTACTCAAAATTCTCTTTCTAAGATTTTGAAATTCAACTACTCCCTCCGGTCCTAAATATAAGACCTAGATAGAAGTTTCATTTTGGTCCTAAATATAGGACCTAGATAGATTTTTGGTCACATTTTTCCTAAATTACCCTTCTTCTTCTTAACAACTCCTTAATAATAAATTCCCTGATGGTGAAGCTGCTTCGGAGCGGTGAAGTCTTATATTTATATGGCATAGTCCTAAATATTACGCTCTTTCACTGCCTAAACCAGTGTCTAATAAATTCCCATAATTAGGCACAAGAGTGTTAATCATCAGACTGTTCTTCAAACTGTTCCTCCTCTCGTACAGCTTAAATCCTTGCTTCTTCGGCGCGGTCTTCACCGGCGGTATACTGAAATTCTTCACGGCGGCGGAGGGTGTTCCTGCGAAGAACCGGTGAGCATCTGAACGACTTGCTTGAAGGAAGAAGTATCGGCTTGAACGAAGGTCGTCGGATAGGGATTTGAGTCAGATCTGGGGAAAGTAGGTGTCGTAGGAGTCAAAGGAGGCGTCGGAATCTGAGGATGAACGCCATTGTTGGCGGCGGTGGTGCTTGCATTGCTTCTCGGAGAGTCCGTACAGGAGTGGTTTTCTCTGGAGATGATTTCCATGGCCGGCGACGGCGGCGGAGGAAGGCAGAGAGAAAATGAGAGGTGATGATTGAGGGGGAGAGATATTTATATAGGGGAGGAGAAAAGGGAGGAAATTTTGAGAAAGGAAGGGCAATGAAGTAATTAAACTAAATAATGAGGGGTATTATTGGAAATAAATCTAAAATTAAGTCTTCCTTAATCTCCCCAAAAAAAGCTATCTAGGTCCTATATTTAGGACCGGAGGGAGTATCATTTATATAAAATTCATCTGTCATTTATGAGATTTCAAAATCATATAATGTTTACAATTATATCTATTATGGATTTATTTATTATTATATACATATAACTATTTTTATTAAACTTTTGTTTCATTGTCATATTATTCGACCATTGCACCATGAAAATAGTACATTGTTATTTTGTTGATCTTGTGAGCTTGATATCCGATTCAACTTTTATAATATTGGTTTTTAAAATATTGAGAAGACTAAACTAACGTGACGCAATAATGATGCAACACACAATAAAAGATGAATGATACACATACATATCTATATATGTCTATATAATACAAATATTGACCGGATATATAGCTCAACATCTTAAGAGGGAAATAACTAAATAAATCTCCTATTTATAACAATATAAGAATGATGTATTATAAATTAAAGAAGTTATCAAACCTGTGAGTTTAAGTAAATATTTATTTATTAATAAATATGAGTTTTTTTTATAAAAATTAATAAATATGAGTTTCTAGTATATAATTGCATAAAAACACAAAACAATTTTGACTTGAATATTTTTTAAATATAAATAGCTGTTATTAAATAAATCTATATTCATTTAGTCGGCCTTAGTAAGAAAACTTTCTATGAAACTTATACATAAATTTACTAAATATGATCAGATAAAAATAATTAAAATGAATTTTAGAATAAGTTAACACAATTTTTCATATAATTAAACTTAAAAATGGTAAATCAATCACCATATAGACTTGTGATTTTTTAAAAATGTAAGTGAGTTGCGACACATTTTGGTTAATTAACCAAAACGATAAAAATTAAAGAGTGAATTTGCAAGGTTAATAATAAAGATTATAATAAATGTGTGATCACTCCTATTTTGCCAAAATATATATATATATATATATATATATATATATATATATATATATATATATATATATATTTCTTATGAAATTTCGATGTTGAATATTTCATTATTACCCCTTAAACAATTAACTATTTAACCTTGTAATAATTAACTCAATTATCTATCTATACCCTTCGGTAAGAATTGGGGAGGATTAAATTAATCTAGCTACAAAACGCCAGTTTGAAATCTGTGGTCGTTTTGTCATATATTGTACTATTTCAATGTATATATTAAAACACGCGCGCATAGTATATAAAATATCATGTACTTAATCATTTCTTATTTTAAAAACACATAATTATTCAATTTTTTGCTAATCAATTTATCCATAATGATAGTTGATGATTAAAGTAAGCATGCAAAATCACCTCAATATGAACAAACCAATGATTTAAAAAGGCATGAAATGATGGAAAAGATTTTGATTATAATTCCCAAAATATCATTTTAAGCGATCCGAGAGAGGAAGCGAAGTGTCGATAATCATCAGAAAAAATGTGTCTTTTAATCCAAAAAATAGAAAATATGCGATTTCTAGGTTGATCTTATAAGGTGTTTTGTCATAGAGTTAAGAAAATCAGAAGACACATGCATCATGAGCCACAATAAACAAAAGAGATTTTACAAAATATGATAATTATCCATATTTGTTCCAACTTCCAACATTAAACTAGTCATGATCGAGAGAAATAACATGTTAAATATGAATAAATAAGAAACATAACAATATAATGTTTCCTATTATTGATATAATTCTCACTAGCTATAATCGTAAATCTCAAAATCATTTTTGCGGTTGCATGTTTGATATAAGGGGACAGGAGGGAAAGGGATGGAGAAAAATTTTCTTGACTTGAATTTACAAAATGTAGAGAAGGAAGTTAAAAGTCTTCATTAATCTTCCTTACTTTTTTATCTTTCATATTATATCTCTCACGATGTTATATTCCGACATCTTCAAATTCTCAAAATTCAACCAACAAAAAATTTCTATCTCCCCCTTGTACCAGTCAAACCTGAACATAGCTAAAAATATTTTAAGTCTCATTGAGCAAAATTTAACATATTTTCAATTTTATCCTACTTAATTTATATGTGTGTATACATATTCTTATAAAAAATAATACTCTCTTTGTTCCTAAATATAAGATCACTTTAGCAAATTTGGAGAGATTAAGGAAGACATACATTCCAATGAGTTAGGATTACATGAAATTTTCAAAATACCCCTCACCTAAGTTTTAAAAATTTCACCTTCTTCAAACCACTATTTTTTTGTGAAGGGAGTATAGGGGTAATTTGGGGAAAACTTGAGTCAAATTGGAAAGTGATCTTATATTTAGGAATAAGCTCTCCTCCCTAAAGTGATCTTATATTTAGGAACGGAGGGAGTAGTACTTATGCACGATAATAGCTTGGATTAATGAAATCCATCTCAAAAGTTTGATGGTATAGCTTATAGAATGATGTGGATATAAACATTTCTAACTTATAAAAGTTTCTTTCCAACATGAAACTAAGAAAAATCTAAAAACTTAATCAAATATGTTTAAGATTTCTTAAATTTTCTATGCTGCTCATGCTTTGTGATTACATAGGAAATGTGTATAAAAATGCTTATATATTTTAACAAGTAACAAACTATATATAGTCTTAATAAAAATAAGGGCAAAGGTGCAAAAATATGACTAAATTTTACCCTAAGTTGCATTTCTATGACTAAAGTTTCGCAAGGAGCAAAAATACCACGAAACTTGGGATCGAGGTGCAAAACTATGATTTCCGTCAAATATGATGGTGTTGACCGTTAGTCTTCGACATGTAGGATGCTGAGTGTGCAATAATGACCATGTGGCATGCTGAATAGATTTATGTGGGGCCCATATATAATAAAAAACAATTTCCTCCCTCCCTCTTCATCCCTTCCAAACACACCCTTACCCCCCATCAGATCAGGAATTGATTTCAATAACAGAAGGAACCCCATTGTGGGCCCCACATAAATCTATTCAGCATGCCACATGGTCATTATTGCACACTCAGCATCCTACATGTCGAAGACTAACGGTTAACACCGTCATATTTGACGGAAATCATAGTTTTGCACCTCAATCCCAAGTTTGGTGGTATTTTTGCTCCTTACAAAACTTTAGTCATAGAAATGCAACTTAGGGTAAAGTTTAATCATATTTTTGCACATTTACCCTAAAAATAAATTATACCCATAAATAGGGTTAATGTTCTTTGATAACCAGAAAGTACGTATTACCCATGAGCTCTTAGCACTGGAAAGTTCTTTTTTTTATGAAATATTAAGTACTTTGGAAATTAAATATTATTTCGTAGCATTAATGCCTAAAACTTGGGTCCTAAATGACTTGAGAGTATTATTGTATAGTATTTAAACCTCAAGTATTGGGTAATGATATGCTCTAAAATCATACTATCAAAACATTGAATTGAAATTCTAAAAGAAATTCTCAAGACTAGATTAATACAATTTATGTAAAACTTGTTGAGTATGTAAAAACATATCCTATAAAATAACATAATAATGAGAGTATTCCTACATCAATTATTGATATAATTAGGCCATTTTATAAACACAAAACTTAATTAAGAATGAATCATATCACATGAGATGGTGTTTAAAAACCAAATAAACATGTTAGAGAGAGAGAGAGGGAAGGCATAGAGAGAGATGGTGAGAACGAGGATACAAGAGGAGCAAGAGCACAAGGGGGGATGAACTTTCACTAAACCAAAGGTCCACCCTGTCATGTGAACCCCATCAACTTGGCATTATGTGGGCCCTACCTTACATACACAACCCACAACCCTCACATACCACATCACCCTTACACACACACACACACTCCCTACATGTTATCCTCTCTCTCTCTCTAAGAATCTTCCTCCCTATTCCCTTACCATCAGTTTGACCCACCACACCCATATCCTCCATAAGACCATAACTCTCCTCTCCAACAAATCATATAACTATTCTATATTAATAATACTACTTCCGGTCCTAAATATAGGACCTAGATGATTTTTTTTGGAGAGGTTAAGGTTGCAAAATAGTCTATTAAATCATAACATTATTGATATATTTTTAGATTATCCATTAGTTTATAGGTAAAATAAACTAGTTTAAGGGAAAAAATTAAGTAAATCGATTTATAATTAACTTATTTTGCTTTTTTTTAATATTTTTTAAAAAAGTTAATTAGGTCTTATATTTAGGACCGGATGGAGTATTAATTTATCTCTTAACTTAATCGCCCATCTTTTTCATATCACTACATATATATTTGGTAAGTAAAATAGTAAATACCAATCCCCTTTATTTCTTCCTATATATACCATGCCTCTATTACCTCACTTCCTATACTCTAAACAAATCAAACCAAAACCTTCCTTCAACAAATCAATCTCTCTCCCTCTCTCTCTCATTCTCTCTCCTCATATTTAATTAGTTTATAACATAATTAACATAAGAAATGGATGCAGGAAGCTCCATGGATGAAAGCATTACAACTGATTCAGTTTCCAAGCCACCGATAATTCAGTTGACCAATAATAATAAGTCTTCACCACCGCCGCCAAGCAGCCTATGCCGCGTTGGCAGCGGCGCCAGCACCGTCGTAGACTCCGACATGGTCAGCGGAGTCGTGGCGGAAGCCGAGTCCCGGAAGCTTCCGTCTTCGAAATACAAAGGCGTCGTGCCTCAGCCCAATGGCCGGTGGGGAGCTCAGATTTATGAGAAGCACCAGAGAGTCTGGTTAGGCACCTTCAATGAAGAAGACGAAGCAGCGAAAGCCTACGACATCGCCGCGCAAAGATTCCGCGGCAAAGACGCCATTACAAATTTCAAAACCCTCGCCGGCGACGGCGATCACGACCTCCAATCGGCCTTCCTCGATGCGCATTCGAAGGCCGAGATCGTCGACATGCTAAGGAAGCACACGTACAACGATGAGCTTGAACAATTCAAGAGGAATTGCGGGTTTACCGTGGACCGGAACGGGAACCGCGTCGTCCGGGAGGGTTCCGGCAAGAATTCCGGCAGGGTCAACGGAGCGCGCGATCAGTTATTCGAGAAGGCGGTCACGCCGAGCGATGTTGGGAAATTGAACAGGCTGGTGATCCCGAAGCAGCACGCCGAGAGGCACTTTCCGTTGCCGGCGCCGCCGTACACGGCGGCGACGGCAACCTCCGTGAAGGGTGTGCTGCTGAACTTCGAGGACCGTGGCGGGAAGGTTTGGCGGTTTAGGTATTCGTATTGGAATAGTAGCCAAAGCTATGTTCTGACCAAAGGTTGGAGCCGGTTCGTAAAGGAGAAGAAGCTTAAGGCCGGAGATACGGTTTTCTTCGCCCGGTCGACCGGTTCAGACCGGCAATTGTACATAGATTGGAAGAAAATGGGGATTAGTACTAAGGAGGTTTATAGTAGTGGCACAAACTCAGGTGGAGATGTAGTTGTTGAACCGGCCGGTTCAGTGGTGGGCCCGGTTCAGATGGTGAGATTGTTTGGAGTTAATATTTTGAAAATGTCCGGTTCAGATGCTTCTGCTGCTAGTGGGTGTTGTAATGGGAAGAGAAGAGAGATGGATCTGTTCTCTTTGGAATGTACCAAAAAGCCAAAGATCATTGGAGCTTTATAACATTTAGCTTTCTTATTTTTATTTGGTGTTTTCTTCTTTTTATTTCCATTAGTGTTCTGTTTTTGGAATTTTGGAAAATTGTCTGACTTGTGAAGTAAGAAAGAGATGGATATAGTAATGGGGGAAGGAGATTAAAGGAAAAGGCTAGTTGATGATGTATGTTATGGTGTAGATGTATGCAGATTGCAAAGGGGAATTTGTATATTATATTATTATTAGACCGAAGGAAAAGGCCAAACGTGAAACTATATACGTGCAACCTAATTATTGTAAAATAATTATATATCTATATAGTGTCAGATTTGAGTATTATCGGGTCTAATTAATTGAGAGTGGCTCTTATGAAAGATGATTCCCGAATTTGCACATTTTCTATCAAACTGACATCTTCTGTTTAAATTTTTTCAACCTCATTATTCTATGTTTTGTGTGTATAATTGGAAAAAGGAAAGGGATAAATGAGTGTTTATTTTATTTTGTTTGTGTTCATTTATGATTGATGTGGTGTATTCCATGAGTGAATTAACTTTTTGCAGTTTTCTTTGTTTTGTGAGGGGCATGGGCAATTTGCAAATTGCTCGTGGCTTTTCCCAAAATATCTGTATGTTGACAAATCCAACATTTATTATTTTTAGTGGTTTTTATATTCATCAGGTCCCCTGTTTGACAAATTTTATGTTTTGTGAAAACTTACCAAATCGAAAATCACAATGAGGTTTGAATCAGACAAATTATTATTTCTATTTTCTTCCGCAATAACAGAGGACGCATTTTATTTCATATATATTATATTAAATAAAATGCTAAATTTGATTGGTTGTATCGCTTAGCTAGTAATTTAGTACATTAATTATTTATATATACATCTCTATGCACATGTTTCTCCTTGTATTTTTACTATTTTTTATATGTATTGTTTAAACATTTAATATCTTCATTGAAACTCGAGCGTGATTCGAAACATGACCAGTTTATATGGCATATGTAATTGAACTTCGACGATAATTTTAAATCTGAAAAATTTACCACATTACACATGCATCTTTTTCATATATGAAATACTCTTATCATATTTTATTTTAAGATACAAGAAATTGTATTTTTTTTCTTTTTATAATCACATTATTAAAATTTCCCTATAAATATATAATTATACAGTCCAAAAAACTATAGATATACAACTCTAGTTTTATTTATAATTACTTTTTTTTTGATAAATTTTAATTTATAATTACTTTAACTGATATTTTTCTTTAAAAATTAAATGTATACATTCACAAGGTAAAGTTAATAAGTTATTGCGCTTGGAACAAAGTGGAGTCTCAAGTTTGAGCCCTAAATATATAACTTTGAGTATATATTTGCAATAGTTACTTGGATGGGAGGTGACCAGATTCCCATTGTGAGAGTCTACATTTTGATAAATGAATCCAAAAATAATAGTATTAGTAAAATTTACGTTATATTTGGATGGAGAATTAAGAGGAAAGTGATGAGGGAATAATACGAAGGAATGCTTTGAAAGGTAAAACAAATTTCTAATTTTTAAGAATTTTCTCACTTTAAGTATTCCCCTACCTTTCTAATCCTCTGTCCATATAAATATAGAATTAATATTTTTCATTAAGCTAAAACATATCCTCCGATCTTTATAAGATATATTTACCTAATTTAATTAGATTAATAATGTTAGTTAAGTAAATTAAAATAACATAATATTACCAATATACCCTAAACATCTACATTCATCATCTCCTTCCATCTCTCTTTTGTCTATTATTGTGAAAAGTTTATAAGAATTATAAATAGGTCTTATATTTAGAACCAAATCTATCTCCCCAAATGAGTTTTATATTTATGATTGGAGGGAGTATTAATTAAAATTTACTTCTAGATAGTATGTGATCTGAGAGTATTTTGGCCCATCCTCTTTAATTATTTAAATAAAAATAAAGAGAGGGAATCTAGAGGTTGAGAAAGAGAACTATAATTGGAAAATTTGGTTTCGAAATCCTATACAAACATTAGCTGTATATTTTTCATCTAACAATCAATCCGATCTTGAGTTTGACTTGTTTGATTTAGAGTTAATCGCGCGAATAAGTTTAACACACCTAACTAGCCATTCAGGTTATGGGTTAACATATTGTAGTATAATAATTATTAGTACATCCATAGTTAAATCGATGAAAGTTGGAACTCAATTAAGTAAATATAAAATATGTTTTGATTTCATAGTGGATGGATACGATAATTTGGAATCAGATTTTTTCCCTTTCTCATGATGGGCAGTTTGAAACAAACTTGGAATAATTTACAAAAATAGAATTCAAATAAACTTATCTCGATTAATTTTTTGCCCAAAAACTTATGGTGATTAGAGTGACACGAATTTGTACATGTTAATTTTTATATGCTCCCTCTGGTCCTAAATATAAGACTTAATTGACTTTTTCTAGAAAATCCTTAAAAAAAAAAATAAGTTAATTATAAATTGATTTACCTAATTTTTTTTCCTTAAACTAGTTTATTTTACCTATAAACTAATGGATAATCTAAAAATATATCAAATATGTAATAATTTAATAACCTATTTCGCAGTCTTAATCTCTCCAAAAAAAGTTAATTATGTCCTATATTTAGGACCGGAGGTAGTATGTGACAACGAAAATTTATGGAAGTCAAGCCTTAATTTGTGTATTTAATATCATGTATATAACCATTTTGGCCGAAGAAAATCAAATAAACTATACACATATGGCACGTAGACATACGCATGCATGCCGAGAAAGACGTACGTATGATGGATCGATTGCACGTAAGCGTGTGTATATGTTTTTAGCTTGATTATTTTTTAATTTATTTAAATATTCAATTATTAATAACCATTAATCTTCTTTGCAACGTTCACAGGCTAGCTACTTCCATAATCTCATATTTGAAACTTTAGAATATGCTTATTATATATTGGAGTTGACATTTTTTTGGCAACAAAGTATACATTAGAGCGGACCCAACCTAACTTGTATAAAATACTACTGTTAGTTAGACTAATAATGGATATCAAGAAGAAAAATATAATATAAGCTAAGAGTTGACAATTAAAATATGTCAAAGCCCGCAATTCATATTTTTTTAATAATAAAAATATTTACAGTATAATGTTTTCTAATTGAAGTTAATTAATCAAATCCTCCATCAAAATTGGCTACTTACACGTATGAATGAGCTTGCATGCATGTAAACATACGGTTATTATATTTACAGGTGTGGTGGTACACTTTAAATTATTCTGCATTTATATTTGAGTTATGTACAATACATACATACATACATACTTCAATTTCTTCTTTGATCTTAACGCTGATATATATATATATATATATATATATATATATATATATATATATATATATATATATATATATATATATATATGAGCTTTATGTTGTCTATTAACGGCTTGAAATACTAATATTTTATGCACAAACCTTCCTAAAATTAGCGGATAAACATAATATAAATTTATCAAGTTTAATTTACACCAATAAAAACAACTAATTTGAAGTAAATAATGCTGACAAATGGTCGTATGCCCACCACCATCTTCATTCGGAAATGTGCTTTACAATTGATAAAAAAAATAATTGTGTTATAATGAATTACATAACAATAATTTAGAATTGTGGTCATACAATTTGACTTGTTGGTACTACGGTTTAATAATTTTCTTTTTTCCAACGCTAGCGTAAATAGTAAAATTTGTATGCCTTTTTTTATTGCTTCTCATCATGGCTTATTAAATCTATCACCGATCACACATATATTTTTTTCCCATAAGCTCCTCAAATAGTTCTTACATTGAGGATGAGAGGAAGTATTTTTTATGGAATAATTATTCATCTTCTAAAATAGTTATTTTCACTATTTAAAGATATAATTTTGTTCTTAAATATAAAATTAATTATTTCCTAGTGTTTCTTAAATTTCACTAAATTATATTTATTGATGCTCCTCAGTACTAATTAAATAAGTAAAAGAGAGAATTACTAAGAAAGAGAGAAACGTAGAGAGAGAAAAAGAGAAAGAGAGAAAGTGCTTGGTTTTTCCATGTCAGAGACTGTTCAGGGGTCACGGAAACAGCCCCCTGACCGGCCATCGGCCGGCAAAGAGGGGCCAGATCTGATTCCGAGTACCAAGGAGGGGCTTGGGGCTTCTTCGTCTCAAAACCTGGGGGGTACGACTGGGGTAGAAGAGACAGCGAACACTGCAGCAAGAAGGAAGATGCCGAGAACTACAGGAGCTTTCACGGGTGAGGTTTCTTTGAAGCCTAGGGTAGAGGAATGGATGAAAGATCATGAAATGGAGCAAGAAAATCAAGGCCCTAAGTCCTACAAAGAAGCGGTGAGACCAAACCCATGTTATGATGAGGAAGGGTATGAATATCCTTATAATGAGGATGACTGGGATGGGAGCCTTTTGACAAGCAATACAGAGGAAATGAAGAAGGGGGTCACCATTTTTGAGACGGAGAACGGGCCACAAATTTCTTTTTCAGAAGAAGAGAGATTGAGGCTAGGTAGGAAATGGCAGTATTCTCTCATTATTAAGCTTCTTGGGAGGAATCTTGGCTATATGCAACTCAATCGAAAGCTTCAAGCCATGTGGGGACAATCTGGACAAGTAGACCTCTCCTTCATAGGAAATGGGTTCATGCTAGCTACGTTCAGGTCTAAGGAGGATTACTTTTATGCACTGGAAGGGGGGCCATGGCTAATCCAAAACCATTACTTGACTGTTCAGACATGGAAGAGCAACTTCAATCCATGGACTGAAAGAATCAAGAAGCTTGCTATATGGGTAAGACTACAAGGTTTGCCAGTTGAGTATTATGATAGAAAATTTTTTTTTAACTTAGGAAATCAGATTGGAACTGCCCTTAAGATTGATGAAATGACGTTGCGCCGTGCTAGAACAATGTTTGCCCGTATGTGCGTTGAAATTGATTTAGAGTCTCCTCTTATCCCCTCATATAATGTTGATGGTAATTCTTTGAGGATTGAGTATGAGGGGCTCCACTTGATTTGTTTTCACTGTGGGAAATTTGGTCATGCCATTGAACAATGCCCTGTTAAAAGAGCTCAAGAAGTAGATAAAGAAAAGGAAAATAGTGGGAATGAAGCTATGCAAGTAGAAATGATAGCCGGTGAGAACGGAGGTCAGGTGCCGCAGAAATATGGGGAATGGATGTTTGTGCAGGATCCAAGAAAGGGGAGAAAAGTATCTCAAAAGGCTACAAAATCAGGGCCAGGACAGGGAAAGATGGGAGAGAACACTGTTAATAAGTCTAGATTTGCTGTATTGGAAGTAGAAGATGACAACCTTGCTGTAGAGGAAGGAAAGAATGAGGTGAGTGATAGGCAAGTCCTAAGAGACTTCTCAAACAAAGGAGAGAGCGATAATGCAAGAAGTTACTGAGGGAAAGGAAAAAATGTAGAAACAAGAGGATTAAATAAAGGGGTAGAGAAAATCTCTAGGGGTCCAAACATAGCAGAAAGTAAAGAAAGGAAGTTTGGTGGTAGAGCAGGAGGAGGTGACAAGGAGGGAGAAGATCTAAAAGGGGAAGGCCAAATTAGAGGAATTGGCCAAGAGTCTGCGCAAGAGGGCGGGAGTAAAAAAAAGAGAGTAGGCTTGGATTTTTCACAGGAAATGAGGATTGAAGATCAACAAAACAGAGTGAGATTAGGCTCTCTTAGTGATAAGAGTCAGGGTAATAGTGAGACCGAAAAAGTGGATCAAGAAGAGACAGTCATGAACCCCTCTATTGTGAATCTGTCGGATCAAGAAATGGAGGTTGAAATAGACAAACCACCGGATCCAGGAAATGGTACAGAGTTAATGGAAATTAATGATGTGGAGAAGATTCTTGATAATCAAGAAGACCAATGGGAAGATGATGAACTTATTCATCAGTGCAATGGAGTTGAAGGTACTAATACCTTCTAAGCTGAGTAATAGGGTGTTGATCCTTCCATCAATAATTTTTTTTAATGATTATTACATGGAATGCGAGAGGGGCAGCTGGAAAAGATTTCTGGACTGCTGTAAAGGAATTGAAGCGAAGATATAACCCGAAAATCTTTGTGTTAGTTGAGACTAGATGTAGTGGTGAAGTGGCCCAACAAGCCATTAAGAAAATGGGATTCAAAAATCAAGCTTTAGTTGATGCACAAGGGATGTCGGGAGGCATTTGGTTGATGTGGAATGATGACTCCATTCAGATCAAGGTTCTGAAAAAGCACAAACAGTTCCTTCATTGTGAGATTATGGGTGTATCAAGGTTCCCGTGGTATTTTACTGCAGTGTATGCTAGTCCCAGAGCTCAAGAAAGGCAAGAATTTTGGGCAGAAATGGAACAACTAGCAGTACAAGTGCGAGGGTCTTGGTTACTTTCAGGAGATTTCAATGATATCAAAAATAGAAATGAACAAAGGGGAGGGGGAGAAATTAATGAGAACAAATGCAAGAAATTCTGTGAAAACATAGAAAAATGCAGGCTTATTGATTTAGGTACAGAAGGTCCCCGATATACTTGGAGAGGGCCGAGAGTAAAGTTAGCAAGCAGATTGTACAAAAAACTGGATCGAGCATTGGCTAATGTAGAGTGGAAGATGAAATTTGGAGAAGCTAAAGTCAAAGTGGGACTGAGATCACAATCTGACCATCACCCACTATTAATCCATTTGAATACTAGTAACAAAGATAGGGGCGAAAGGCCATTCAGATTTGAAGCTGCCTGGCTCACCCATCCGACCTTTAAAGAGTTTGTAGCTAGTAAATGGACAAACACAGAGGAGGTTTGGAAGACCTTGAATAAAATGGAGGAGGAATTAAAACACTGGAATGTTCATACTTTTGGCCATATAAATCAGAGGAAAAAGGAATTGACAAGGAGAATTGATGGTGCTCAAAGGGCTCTGCAAGAGGCATACAACCCCCACCTTGAAGAGCTTGAAGCTTCCCTACAAGAAGAATTACGAGAGGTATTGATGCAGGAGGAGATTTTATGGTATCAAAAAGCTAGAACAAAATGGTTGAATGATGGTGATAGGAACACTTCCTATTATCACATGAAAACCAAGATCAAGAGAAGCCGGTGCAAAGTGACGTCCCTTAGGAATGAAAATAATGAATGGATTGATGGTAGGATTGAAGTAGGACAGCTTGTCAATGACTACTTTCAACGTCTCTTTCACGAGGAAAATGAGGACAGGAGATGGACCCACACTTATCAGAATTGGCCAGAAATTGAAGCTGACTCTTGGAGAATGCTAGATGTCCCACTCACCAATGAGGAAATCAAGATTGCTATGTTCTCTATAGGAGGTTTGAAGGCTCCTGGAGAAGATGGGTTTCAGGCAATTTTCTTTCAAAAGTGCTGGGAGACGGTTGGTGAGTCTGTTTGTCGGTCATTACGACAGGTTTGGGAACAACCAAATCAACTCTCAGAAATCAACAAGACTCTGATCACGCTGATTCCTAAGATTGAGAACCCTGAGAAAGTAAAACAATTTCGGCCCATATCACTTTGTAATGTGGTGTACAAATGTGTCTCAAAGATAATTGTGAGTAGGTTGAAGAATTTAATGACAAAGTTGGTCTCCCCGTACCAAGTTAGTTTTGTCCCGGGAAGGAATATTCAAGAGAATATTATTATAGTGAATGAGATGATTCATTCGATGAGGAGAAAATGTGGTAAAAAGGGTTATATGGCCATAAAGGTTGATCTTGAAAAAGCTTATGACCGCATTAGTTGGAACTATATGAAGAAGGTGTTGGAAGAACTTAGCTGCCCACATGAAATGGCAGAAAGAATTATGAAGTGTATCAACACGACCTCTACTAGCATTTTATGGCATGGAGACAAAATGGACCCCTTTCGACCCTCTAGGGGACTGCGACAAGGAGACCCCCTTTCCCCCTACCTATTCGTACTTGGCATGGAAAAACTAACTCACTTGATCCTTGATAGTGTGAGAGAGAGAAAATGGAGAGGATTGAGAGCAGGTCAAAGAGGACCTTTTATCACTCACATGATGTTTGCTGATGACCTTGTTTTATTTGCAGAAGCTAACCAAACAAATATGAATGCTATTCTTAATTGTTTGCAGGTTTTCGGAGAAATGTCGGGCCACAAAGCAAGTGAGGAAAAAACCGTGATTTATTTCTCACCTAATGTTGCAGGAAGAACGTGTAGAGACCTCTGCCGGATGAGTAACTTCAAACAAGTGGAGGAGCTGGGTCAATACTTAGGAGTCAATATCAGGTTTCCTAAAAAAAGAAGAGACAAGTATAAAAATGTGGTGGAGAGGCTGAGAAAGCGCTTGCAAGGATGGAAAGCTTCGAGTCTGTCCCTTGCAGGTAGGATATCATTGGTCAAATCAGTCACAAGTGCGATGGTGATATACCCAATGCAACATGATAAATTGCCCCAAGGAATTATTGACGAGATTGAGAGGTTACAAAGGAACTTTCTGTGGGGGGAAGAAGAAGGTAAAAGAGTCTGGCACCCAATAGCATGGGAAAAACTTTGTAGCCCAAAAGAGCAAGGGGGGGTCGGTATTAAGTCTCTTAAGATCATGAATGAAGCTTTCTTGCTTAAGTTGCTTTGGAGACTTCATACAAACCCTTCTGATCTATGGGCTAGAGTTCTAGTTGGAAAATATGGTAGAAATTGGGTTGAAGGCAGCCAACTAATTGCGAAAGATTCTGATTCTCGTTTATGGAAAGAACTAGCCAAGCTCTGGAGTAGTTTTATGCAGAAGATACAGCGAGTAGCGGGCCCTAATTCAGGGAGTGAACTCATATGGAAAGCCACAAGTCATGGTGAGTTTACAACAGCTAGTGCATATACAGAACTACAGGGTGTGACTGAATGCCCATACAGAACTACATGGATAAGGATTTGGAAGTTGAAAGTTCCTGAGAGAGTCAGGGTGTTTGCTTGGAGATGTGCACATAGAAAATTGCCCACTAATTCACTAACTCACAAGTGGAGTGGAGGGTCTGGAGTATGTTCTATTTGTAACAGACAGGAGGAGGACATATTACATGCCTTAAGGGATTGTCCAAGCTCAAATTCTTTATGGAGGAAAATGATCATACCAGCTAGAAGGGCAGAGTTCTTTGGCACAAATTGGTGTGAATGGTTCCAACAAAATCT
This sequence comes from Mimosa pudica, assembly GCA_029929735.1. Taxonomy (NCBI): domain Eukaryota; kingdom Viridiplantae; phylum Streptophyta; class Magnoliopsida; order Fabales; family Fabaceae; genus Mimosa; species Mimosa pudica. The sequence continues at coordinate 7,855,298 of JAKELP010000035.1, forward strand.
GTCAAAACACTCTTCAAGTTGTGATGAGGAGATGTGGCCTGAAACTTTTGTAACAGGATGCTATATGATATGGTGGTGGAGAAATTTAAAGAGGAAAAATCCAGATTTTGAACTTCCTTCTCATGGGGATAAAAGTATTAGACAGAGGGTGGCAAATTATTTTCAACGGTGGGACATGGAGGTATGTAATACAATCAGAGGTGTTGTTACAGGAACCTCATGGAAACCTCCACAAATGGGCTGGTGCAAGTTAAATGCAGATGGAATGACATCCAGTCTTGGGTGGGGTGGCTGTGGGGGAGTAATTAGAGGGGATGAAGGAGGATGGATTCAAGGTTTCACCATGAAACTCAACACTAGCAATGCTCATGAAGCTGAAGCTTGGGGAATTCTTAAAGGATTACAACTTTGTTGGAACATGGGGATTAGAAAGTTAGAAGTAGAGTCTGATGCAAAAAATATAGTTCAGCTGTTTGCAGGAAAACAACCAAGAAGAGCACTGCTTGAACCTTGGGCAAGCATATGGTTAATGAGAAATCTGAATTGGCAACTCAAGTTTTGCCATATTTTGAGAGAAGGTAACAAGAGTGCGGATGCAATTACTGCACTATGCTGGAAGCTGCAGCAGGAAGAAGTGATCTGGGACACACCACCTGTGGAGATAGAACAAGTATTACAAGAAGACTCATGTGAACTTGAGGAAGCTCGCATACAGTGGGCTAGTGTGTAATGGGCGTTGCCCCTTTTCTTTACCTAAAAAAAAAAAAATAAATAAGTAAAAGAGAGAGGTTGAGGATAAAGTTAAAGTATATGTTTTGGCAATTTCATTTGATTTTATTAACTTAATTAGCATTATTAATCTAATCTATTTTAATAAATAATTTTTATATATTTATGAACGGAGAGAGTCTTATTTCGGTTTTATCCCTACATTCACTACTTTAATTAAGCATTACTTTCATGTTTATCATTTTTAGTTCACGTTTTTCAATAATTTATTTTTAAAAGTTTGTTAAATTTTAAACATACTCCCTCCGGTCCCTAATGTAAGAGCCCAAAATTTGAATGGTTTTGGTCCCTAATGTAAGAGTTCACCCCACATTCTCTCCTCATTTAATGCATTTTTTCCTACTTTGCCCCTTACTCTCTTTCATATTTATTAATATTTATGTATTTCTCTTTCTTAAAAGTACCATAATAAATATGGGCAATTTTGGAAAAGAAACATTAACTTCAGGCATTCAACTAACATTCACATGTTTTCTTAAGAAGCGTTTTTTTTAGCGGCTAGCTCTTACATTAGGGACCGGAGGGAGTATTTATCATTCTTAATTTCATTTTGGTGGTTGTGTGTGTTGTATTGTAATGAATTGCAATTTGCATATAGACTTTCGTGAAACGTTCCAGCACGCGCTTGTCACGCGATGAAACTGCGTACGTTCATGGTTTATGACCTTCAAACTTAGCTTCACGACGTTTTATGTTTATGTTTCATCTCTCAGTTCACCTACTGCCACTTGTCACCCTTTGACCCTTTACTATTTACTCCCTCCGGTCCCTAATGTAAGAGCTAGCCGTCAAAAAAACGCTTTTTAAGAAAATATGTGAATGTTAGTTGGGTGTCTGGAGTTAATGTTTCTTTTCCAAAATTGCCTATATTTATTATGGTACTTTTAAGAGAGAGAAATACATAAGCATTAATAAATATGAAAGAGAGTTAGGGGTAAAGTAGGAAAAAATGCATTAAATGAGGAGAGAATATGGGGTGAGCTCTTACATTAGGGACCAAAACCATTCAAATTTTGGGCTCTTACATTAGGGACCGGAGGGAGTAGTATATAGTTCCTCCTGTCCTAAATATAATTAAAACTATATTTTATTTTTTCTAATTGTTTTAAACTTTTCCATTATTCCTACTAATGTTCTTTGTAATACTCCATCTGTTCCTAGTACAATATAACTTTCGAATTGCAATTTGTTCTTAATATAAGACAACTTTTTAATTATTTCTAACTTTTCCTAAATTAACCCTACTATTGTTTATCAGTAATAAACAAATAAGAGATGAAGAGTGACCTGGTATAAATGTATATGGTTACGGTGAATTGATAATATCATGTATTAATAACTAATTATTTAACCAAAATCATTAATTAATCTAATCAATAGATAAAATGATTTTATATTTAAGAATGGAGGGAGTAATAAATAAGCAAATGAAGAGGGTGAGGATAAATGTAAATGGTAAGGGTGCATTAGTAATATCATTTGATTTTAACTAATTTAACTAACATCTTTAATCGAATTAAATTAGATAAATAGACCTAATATTTATGACCAAAGAGACTACTACTACGTCATCCTTATCTTTTTTTAGTTAAAAATTTTTGATTGTATTAATCTTTTTCCACAATCTCGTCCAATATCATAGATGTTGAATTCATTATATTATATTCACTCAATTTGATTTTAAATTCATTAATTTGGCATGTCTTTTTTTCTTCTTCTAAAACACCATTTTGATCTTCTTCAATTACTTCTAACTCTTTGTTATTTAATTAGTGTTTAGTAATCATCAATAAGGGGTAATTTGTAGGCCTAGGGTTGCACAGGATCAAGCAGGACTTGGTGGGCCGGGCATATATATGCTTGACATCCGATACAAAACTTTTTAGGTTTGCTTTTAAGGTCAGATCTTATTCCGCCCAAAATGAAATAGAACATGTTCACTGGGTGAAACCAACACAACTAGAAAAAAAAGGAATAGAATAGTGGAGTTTAGAAATTAATAAAGAATTTGATAGGAAAATAAAATAGGATAGGAAAAGATAAATCAATAAAACAAAAAAAAGATTAAAAAGAAAGAATATTTATAATATAAGAAAATGTCATGGTCCAGGTTAATCCTATTGGTTGAATATGCCTATGCCCCAAATCCCATCCCGCCTAGTCGTAAGAGTGATGCAGAATGGGTGTGAGAATAAAGAGGGTGTATGAGAATTAGAGAAATAGGGGGCAGAATAAGAAGAATAAGAAGAGAGAAGAGTGAGAGAAGAGAGAATTTAGGAGGAAGAGAGAACAAGAGAAGAGAAGAGAGAAGAGGAGAAGACAACACAATATTATGCTTATTATTCAAATCATCAAAGTCTACGTAGCAGACTATATATAGGCCTCAACCTAAACCCTAAACCTAATGATAGAATACTCTAGAATATAAATCATACTTAATGCTAATTGATAACAATAAATGCAAAATTAAAATAGAACAATCTAGAAATATTAATTCCTAATATGATAATCTTCAAATCTCTTTGTCATCTTTTTTATTCTTTTGTGATTCCCATCAAATAATAATTTCCTAAATATCATATCCCATCAAAGAGTTATCTTGTTCTGTTTATCATTGTTTAGTGTTACATTTTAGGATCGGGTCCTGGGAAGGCCGTTGAGTTATCGGTTGAATGTTCGCCCATAACAGTGGCAAACATTAAATATATACTATCTCCATTCCGTAATATAAGAGTTCATCGACCAAAACAATTGCTTCTTAAAAAATGTTAGTTGACTGTTTGAAGTTGATTTTTTTTCCAATTTCGCCCTTACTTATTATAATTCTATTAAGGGAGATAAATATGTAAACATTAATTAATATAAAAGGGAAACTGGCTGGTTGACGTGAGTGGTAAGTATTCTCGTCCCTTAAGCAAGTGGTTGGGGGTTCGATCCCTATCTCTTGCGAATGAAGCAAATTCACAGGTCAACTCTTTACCCCATATATGAGATTTCATAACAACGAGAGATTAGTCTCACTTGACACGCAGGCGAGGATACCCTTGGGTAACAAAAAATAATAAATAGAGTTAAATAAAGTGGGAAACAACATTAAACGATGAGAAAATGTAAAGTTAAACTCTTATATATTTTGCATCAAATCTATCCAAATTTTATGCTCTTACATTACATATATGAGGTAGAGTAGCTTACATAACAAAAATAAAAGTCAAAATAGATCATATTAAAGCAAATAAGGATAGAAGTAGTTGTAGACTTTAATATGATAAGGATAACTTTGCTTTAGATAAACAGCTTACTACCCATAGAATTCTTCGTCATCAATCAATCAATTAGTGACAAAATTTGCTCTGGTACTATAATTATTTTGTGAGTATTCAATATATACGCGGAATTCTCACCTCCAATTAGTTGCATAGTAAAATTTTCTCGTAAAATTAGTTAGTAATTAATTATTTTTTACTCATATAGTTTGATCGTAAATTAATCTAAGGGTGGGCATAGCAGGGCTTGGCAAGATGATACCCTTCCTCGATGCTCAGTCTGAAGAATGAATGGGTGTTATTTTGCAACCTCACGCCCAACCCTACCACGTAGGACGGTAGGAGTCCTGACTATTATGAGCTGGACAAGAGTGGGTTGGGTTGAGTAAGAGCTTTTGATCATGATCAAGCTGTGACCTTTTATTAAATTTACATTATATTAAAAGATGTAGATATCATAATTAAATAAGTAAAAAGTCAATGATACATACATTAAATCAAATATATAAATATTTTATGTATATTTCAAATAAAATAATATATAGAGTGATATTTATTTTGTGCAAAAATAATATAATTAATATTATATAGTTTAAGTCATTGTTATATCACTGCCTAGCCATATCCATAATTGTTAGGGCTACTATTTTAGGGTTGGACAAGGCAATTTTTGATTGAAATCGTAGTCACTAATGATACTTAAATTAATTTTTTGAAAATTATATGCTTTAATTAAAGAGTAAAAATGTATGTTATATAAGTTCCTTTGCTTTGTTTTGGTCAATATATAACATATTCTTTCCCGTGTTTGTATGTGTATATGTAAAACACATATACTAATGTGCTATATATAATAAGTTATATATATCTCCATCGTTTGAATAATATTAAGGCTAAAGTATACTTTTGGTCCCTTATGTTTGCATTAAGTTTCAATTTAGTCCTTTATCTTTGGAAAGTACACTTTTAGTCCTTTTTTGTTAACACCGTTAGTTTAACTTAACGGAAAATGCTAACTTAACAATTTTAAATGGTTATTAACTATCGAAAAATGTTCAGATCAAAATATTTGAGTGTGAATATTCTTATATTTTCAAAATTTATCATTTTTGGTCCAATTTCATTATAAAATAATCATTTAAAATTGTTCAGTTAGCATTTTCCGTTAAGTTAAACTAACAGTGTTAACAAAAAAAGACTAAAAGTGTACTTTCCAAACATAAAGGACTAAATTGAAACTTGATGCAAAAATAAGGGACCAAAAGTATACTTTAGCCTAATATTAATGCTCCCATCTTTTTCACAAACAAACTTAGTAATAATGTAATATAATGAACGTTAAACAACTATAAAGTGGTCTTCTTCTTTTGTCTTGTGTCTCTTCAATTCTAATCTTAAAAGAGGATAATTCATCAGAAGCTTCTTCATGATGAAAAGATCAAAATAAAAAAAAGGTCCCACTTCTGTTTCTGGGTTTCTTCTTCTCTTCGATCTTGCTATATTTCTATCACTATCAGAACTTGGAAATTTCTGTACAAAATTTTGGAATAGTGTGCCATTATTGGTTTCAGTCGCTGAATTTTCTTATAATAATATCTGCATCAGTGTGTTGCAAAGTCATGAGAACTGATGATAAACATTACGATGTATGTATTTTAGTATTTCACAATAATATATACAATATCTAGAAATCATATTGGACTTTGACAAACTAATAAATTGTTTTGTAGGAGCACATGCACGACATATTATAATATATTAAGGCTTAATACCAGCACATAGAAAAATTTACAATATCATCGGTGATAAAAAAAATAATAAAACAACTCTAGTCATAATTATATATGATCCATTAAGAAATTATTCTATAAACCCGGTGAACACACATTGTCAATTATGGTATATTCATTTATGTAATACAAAAAATTACATTGAGAGAAAATTATAGACCTTGGCCTTCCTACTCTGTTCTTACTGTCCACTTCCCCTCATCTGCCTAGCAATCAACAATCAAAGTTTTGTAAAAAATTATATTTCTAGTATTTGTTTTATTTGTATGGAAGCACAACGATAACAATTGGAATAATAGCCATCACCATTCGATCATAAGAAACCCTGGAAAAAACTAGCGCCAGAGAAAAAAAGAGGGAAACCCTGGAAAAAGTGGGTGAGAATATTTAACAACAGAATTGCAATAAAATTTTCCAATGTGTCAGTATTTGCAATATCTTTGTAATAAAAAAAGTATTTGCAATATCTTATTTTGCTAGAAATTTGATCTGTTGGTTGTTTTGGTCTGAAAGATCTGTTGGTTTGATACAACACTAAATTAATATATCGAAAGACTTCATCTAATGTCTATTATGTTATTAATAAAAGCACCAAAAATTGTTGAACAGACCCCCTTGGCGAAATTAATTAAGATGAAGAAATATCTAGTACACCTACCTTAACAAAAGCGGTAACCAAGCGTGGTTGGTGTAGTGGTTACCTCACTTCACCGCTTAACCAGAGGTCTCGAGTTCGAGCTCTGGGAATGCAGCCTGCCCCTTGGCCAGCACTTTACCCTTAAGTGGAGGCCCCGGTGCGGATCTGGATTAGTCTGAGCCCGTTGAGTTCCCCGTGACATTGGGGCTGGCTCAGGACACCGGATTAAAAACTCAAAAAAAAAGCGGTGTTCGGCCAGAAAATAATACTAGTACATAAAAACAGTGACTTGTTTTTTCTCCGACAAATTAACTCCTGACGAAAAAAAAAGTAAAAGCTGCACAAAATCCACAGATGCCACTGAAAAAACAGAGGCAAGTCCCAAATGGCTGCGTATTGACGAGTTCAATGCAAGCCAAGCACACCACTGTGGGTCACACATGAAGATGCCCTGTGTTTGTCTCCCAATATTTCTTCATTGTGTTGAAGTCTTCTTCTATATATAGTACGAGTACTACTAAATATATATGGGGACATAGAACACCATACTTGACTTCTTCACTTGTACGAATATATGAGAGAGAACAAGTTTAGTTATGTACCCAATAATTTTCTGTTTTTGTTTTGAAAGGCAGACTATTGTGTTTGTTTTGGTCAAGAGACTATTCTGTTTTCTCTCCAAAGTAATCCACACGTTTCTGTTGGCGAAAACAAAAAACAAAATTACAGCAGCTTTCGTTGAATGTTAATCCTCCCCTCCCTCTCTGATAAAAAAGTCCTCCCCTCCCAATTACTCACACACTTTAAGTATTCATTCCTTTTTTATTATAAAACCTTGATTGAATGAGAGATAAAAAAGAGAAATAAATTACTTACTATATCATATATGTAGGAAAATTCGGTGTTACCCGGCCCACGAGCTTTCCCGGATCCTGGAGCTTCGACCCGAACCCGAACCCGAACAGAGTTCCTGTAACAACAACAAGAACAAACAAAAGCCGGTGATAACAAAATTGAACTCGGAGCCAAGAATCCCGAAGGATTCAGCTCACGCATAACCGGGTTACTAGAACCCGGGTTTGATTCGCACAGCGAATCACCCTCTCAGGAAAACCCGTGAGAAGGAAAACAGAGTGGCTGAGGTGTTCAACCACACACCGGTTACCGACAAATGAACGGGACACCTCTATTTATAGTGACAGGAGTGCCACTAAGAAAGGTAGAAATATCACCGTCATTATTACAGTCATTATGACACCAATCAATAATAATAACTGATTTGATTCTCTAATCAAATCAATCAGCATCAATCACATATTAATGCTTAATTGTCAACAGATTTGACTCTAATTAAATCAATCAGCATCAATCACATATTAATGCTGATTAGTCTGCTTTCCTAAAGGTTGTCGGATTTAGTAATCGGACGATCCGATCCATCAAGGGCGGATCCGATTAAATATTTCCAACAGGAGGATGTGTAATTTAATAAGTTATTTGTTGTTATTATTATTAAGTTGAAAGACATTAAGAGAATAACAACATATGTGATTCAATCAATGTAGTCAACTCCCACTCAATTGGAGCATTAAATTTAAGAATAACAACACATGAAATTCATTAAATTAAACTCCCACTGAATTTGAGTATTAAATTTATTAACAGAAAAACAACACATGTAATTCAATAAATTTAACTCCCACTCAAATTGAGTAGTAAATTTATTAAATAGAAAAACAACACATGTAATTCAATTAATAAATTTAATTTATATCCCGTGGTCGAAGAGCGTCTAAGGAAGATGGGGTTTTCACTTTATTTGGCTTAGATCATGATAATGGAAATAGATCCACACAACATTCTACGTTCCTTGCTTTCATGATTTTGTCCTTATGGGTGTGTTCAGTCTTTTATTTCATCTTTAGAATCCACAGTCACACAGACTTGTTCCCTCATAGAACATTTGATTCATTTTATGAAGTTGGTTGTGACCTTTGTTAGTGCTCATAACATCAAACACATTGATGCAAGGGTATTTTCTAGTTTACGTTGCCACCGAAGTTATTAATCAACACATGATTAAGTTTAAAAACAAATTGGTCAAAAAAAAATTTAAATTAAACACATTTTCCATATATATACTAATCATGAATAATAAAAAGTAAAGGATTCACAAAGAATCTCAATAATTTTAAAGACAACTTATATCACTTATGTAAGTTTAATCATGATTATTCACATATATATGTAAAATAGAAATTACTTAATTTCTATTTAATTGATACACAATCAATTAATTTTCAAAATAAAAATCAATTATTTTTATTTTAATTAATACATAATTGATTTAATTGATGCACAATTAGTTTAAATTGACACACAATCAATTTGGTCAAATAAGGATCACTTATCCTTATTTAATTGGATACACAATAAATGAATGTATAATAGAAATCACTTATTTCTATTTTTATTTATGCATAATTAATTTTAATTGATGAACAACCAATGAGGATCACTTATCCCTATTCAATAGATATATATAACAAATTAATGTCAAATAGAAATCACTTATCCCTATTTTAATTGGTGCATAATTAGTTTAATTGATACACAATCAATTTAGTTAAACAAGGATCACTTATCCTTATTTTAATTGATACATAATCAATTTTAATGTGTTTAAAAAAATTCCAAAAAAATTGGACCACATACCTTTAAAAGGAAAATAGTTTTTTTTTTTTGAAAAATAATTAATTAAATAATTATTAATTAATTAAATAATTGATTTATTAATCTGTAAAAAAAAACTTAAGCCCAGAAAAAAAATTAACTGGGTCAAAAAAAACGTCACGGGGCCGAAACTGAAACGGCCCAAACACTTTTTTAAAATAATTAAATAAAAAATAAATGGGCCACAACCCAATTTTATTTTAGATAATTATTTAATAAACATTTTTTTTAAGCCTGGGCCCTAACACATAGGCCCAACGCAAAAATAAACGGCTGGGCCAACCACAGCGGCCCAGTCTGTCCCACCCCCGTTTTTTGTATTTCGGATTGGGCCACGGCCCAATCCTTAACAGTTTTTTTTAAATAAAAAATGTCTCTGTCGGACCGGTTTGAACCGAACAGGTCCGGTTCGACAACCCAGCAGCGCACAAAACACTGAGTTTCACTTAATGCAGGGAATTTACGAAAATACCCTTAACCCTTCTTCAACCTCTGGTTGCCAGCGGCGAAGCTGCGGTGAGCCCGCCGCCATCGCCGGCGACACCCGAAACTTCGGGGAGCCGTATCTCCCTCATCCGACCTCCGTTTGACGCGATTTTTGCGCCGTTGGATATTCGCGAAAACTCGGAAATCACAGATCCCATGTTCGTCGAAATCGCGTTCGGCTGAGAAAGAAAGATTCGCGTTCGACCTCCTATTTGTGTTTAAATCTTATGATGGTTTCAGATTCGTTATACTTTGATGTTTTATTGACCACGCAGGTTATTAAAATCGAAAGGATAAACTAGATCCGAAACCTATGGGATATTGTGCTAAGAACAATCTATGAGATAACAATCTAATTATATATACACAATATAAAAAATTGTTCATTCTCATACCAGAATCGAAATAGCAGATCTGTACATGCTTTCAAATAAAAATGCATACACACATATATACATGTTAAGAGGCAGAAGCATGTTATTATGAACAAAGCATAAACATTCAAAAACAAACATCCATTCTCATGGTTAGAGAGATAATTTCACGATAATTATTAGAAGTTTGTTTTTCTTTTTAATCTGTGATTTCTAAATTATTATGGAAAATCAAAGAAAAAATAAACATATACGCATATATGTACAACAATATTTTCTTATATTTAATCATGACAACAAACGTATAATTATAAAATAATCACACAGAATATTAAATAAAAACATGTTACTCATGATTAATCACGCAGCGGAAAAAATTGATTTGAGACCGTACCTTAACTCCAGCCTCAGAATCATTATGGTTCTGATGCCAATGTAGGAAAATTCGGTGTTACCCGGCCCACAAGCTTTCCCGGATCCTGGAGCTTCGACCCGAACCCGAACTCGAACAGAGTTCCTGTAACAACAACAAGAACAAACAAAAGCCGGTGATAACAAAATTGAACTCGGAGCCAAGAATCCCGAAGGATTCAGCTTACGCATAACCGGGTTACCAGAACCCGGGTTTGATTCGCACAGCGAATCACCCTCTCAGGATAAACCGTGAGAAGGAAAGCAGAGTGGCTGAGGTGTTCAACCACACACCGTTTACTGACAAATGAACGGGACACCTCTATTTATAGTGACAGGAGTGCCACTAAGAAAGGTAGAAATATCACCGTCATTATTACAGTCATTATGACACCAATGAATAATAATAAATGATTTGATTCTCTAATCAAATCAATCAGCATTAATCACATATTAATGCTTAATTGCCAACAGATTTGACTCTAATCAAATCAATCAACATCAATCACATATTAATGCTGATTAGTCTGCTTTCCTAAAGGTTGTCGGATTTAGTAATCGGACGATCCGATCCATCAAGGGCGGATCCGATTAAATATTTCCAACAATATATATTTTATATTATTAGATTATAGCTCACAACCTACATATAAGTCAAATATTTTTCCCAATATATATTAGTTAAGAATTCAAGAAAATTAATTTACAAGTAACTTATTAGCTTTTTTTAATCTTTTAAAAAATCAACTGAATTATCGAAAAATTTATCCAAGAATTGGTTACATAATTTTGGTTCACTATTGGATTAAAGGACATTATTCAATTATTGGCAGACTTGTCCCTAAATGTTAGGTCTTAAATTTGTTTTCTAGCGGAATTAGCCATAAATTTTACCAAATGAATTCCATGGATAATCTTATTTTTGGTGTTATCTTAAATATATATAAGGCGTATTTATTTAATTTGAAGAGATTAATTAAAGAATCTAAAATATTAACTACTTCTATCATGATCTCTGTTAAGTATGTTTTTATAACGTTAGATTATATGTTATTGACTCACAACTAAAGATAAATTAGTTTGAGATAAAAATTATAAATACAAGAGATAAAATGAAAAAACCTTTTATATACAACATCAAAGTTCACTTTAATCTAAAGTAGATCGATGGTATATTTAGAATATGGGAGGAGTATTATATTATAAATCAGACCATCACCTTCCATGCTAATTGTATATCAAGTCAACGTCCCACGTATATTTATGGCTATCCGTACGTGTCTTGTTTATTTGCTCTTGCCAAATAAATTTGGGCAATAACCCTATTTTATTCTTCAAGTAAACACTGTGGACCACTAAACACCCAAAACTAACATCAGGTACAATTTATGATTGAAGTAATCAAAGTGATCAAATTTTACCCTTTGACAAATGTAATGTTGACATGTGTCTCTTACATTAGGGAAACATATATCTTCTAACACTTTAACCGTCAGTTATTTTTTATGAGTACAATTCAATATAAATCTCAATTTCATCATGCACATTTTATTTTACTAATAAAAAGTGTGTTGACAAGAACATTATGAGTATTTTTTTTCTCATAAATATAAGACCATGTATACTTTTTTTTGGACAACTTAAGGAAACTAAATGACTCACCTAATCATAATGTACTATGTATTTTTAGATTATGTTATCTTATATTCCAAATAAACTAATTTAGATAAAAAAATAAAGATAAATCAATTTATATAAATAACTTATTTAGATTTTTCTAGATTTATCCAAATGCAGTCATCTACACCTTATATTTCAAAGTGGAACGAATACTATTCATAAGATATTGATAATTTCTGGGAAATTATTCAATATCGGTATTCTTATATTCATAAGTTACTTAAGGGGGTTTGGACATGTTCAAAGACAAGAATTAGATGTGTCTGTAAGAATAGTTGATCAAATGATGTGAAGTTCTTACAAAAGAGGGAGATGAAGATCGAAGAGAACTCTTAATGGAATTATTCAACGAGATCTTTTAATTAATAATTTATCACCAAATGTGACTATTGATCAAACACAACGGTTTCGTGCGATCTATGTAGCCGACCCCACTAGTTGGATAAGACTTTGTTGTTTTTTTTTTTATCAGACTTTGTTGTTGACGGTATACTTAAATAAAAAACGAAAGAAACTCAAACATTTGGGCCTTTTGGGTTTATCCACAAACTGTCCAAGACAATAGATTCTTTTTGTTGTTGAAACAAACAATAAATGGTAGGCCCAAAATTTGATGAATGGGCTGTTGATCAGTCCACCTCCAAAATGAAATAATAATAATAATAATAATAATAATAATAATAATAATAATAATAATAATAATAATAAAAATAATAATAATTATTATTATTATTATTTTGGGAAAATTAATTTGAGGTCCCCAACAAGGGACTTAATACTAGAAAAGTCCCAAAAGTTGGGAAAATTAATGTAGGGTCCTAAGGGAACTCACTTTAATATACTTGAAAAGTGAAAAGACAGTTTTGCCCCTAACCTATTAACACTTGTCACATGTGCCAAGTAACTTGTCAAGGTTTGCCCAAAGAGTTGTCAAACGTACCCCCGTAACTTGTCATATTACCCTGCCCATTAACTTAAAGAGTATTGGCCATTAAGTTGTTACACATGTCCAACTAGTTGTCACATGTGCCCAGTAACTTGTCAAGGTTTGCCCAAAGAGTTGTCAAGCGTGCCCAGTAAGTTGTTACACCTTGACAAATTACTGGGCACATGTGACAAGTGTTAATAGGTTAAAGGCAAAACTGTATTTTCACTTTTCAAGTATATTAAAGTGAGGTCCCTTGGGACCCTACATTAATTTTCCAAACTTTTGGGACTTTTCTAGTATTAAGTCCCTTGTGGGGACCTCAAATTAATTTTCCCTATTATTTTTTATTACATTTATTATTATTTGTAATTTTGATTTTCCATTAATATTATCCACTTTCCGACCAAAAAAAAATTAATATTATCCACTTACTCTTTTCTGTCTCTTCCGAAAATGGCGCTCACTTCTTCTTCTTCACTCTCTCACATTTCAATTCTGAAGCTGAAGCTTTCGTCCTCCTCATCCTCACATGGCCAACCCTTCTCTTCGCTTTTCATGGCTTCCCCACTTTCCTTCTCGCGTTCTACCCTTTCTGGTTTGTCTCTTCATCTTTAACCCCTTTTCTCTTCAACTAGAAATCGAATAACATCCTTAAGTTTTGGATTACAAATTTAGTTAAAGAATATTTTTTTTTAATATCAATGGGAGACCACTATGATATTTCATTTCAAGACTTCTGATGCTTCCTAGTTCACAACAGATGCACGGTTGAATTATTCCTTGGTGGAGGATTTTACTGTAGGCAGGTCTTTCAATTCTTTTAGAATTCACATATTAGCCTTTTTTAACCACCAATGAGTAGTTGGTTCACCTAATAACTGGCCTTCCGTGTGTGTTTGAATACGGATTAGTCAGTACTACTAGGTACTGGATTACTAGGCGGTGCTTATAGAGGTACTTACAGTTCGCCCTCCAACAAGGCCCTCACATCGGCGGGATTTGAACTCACAATCACATAGTTATGAGTCAAACCCCTTTACCAACTGGACCAAAAGGTATATGGCAAATTAGTAATATCATGAGATAATAACTGACTTAGCTGACATCTTAATTTAATTAAATCAGGGAAAATGGTCTTATATTTAGGGAGAGAGGTAGTATATAATCATCAACTTTTTTTGAACATTGAATTATCAATCAATAATTATCAAGATATTCTATCAAAAAAATCATTAACTTAAATAAAATTTTAAGTTCCCATTTAAACTGTAATGGCAGGTTTTTTTTTCCTCATCAACCATTAATATATGTATTAGGGGTGGGCGTGGGCAGGGCGATGCACATGCCTGATGCCTAGCCTGAAGAATGAGTGGATGACATTTTATTTTATAGTCTTATGCCTGGCTCTACCCATTTAGAGCTCTTAACTATAGTGAGCTGAGTAAGAGTGTGTTGAGCTTGGTGGACACTTACATGTCCAAGTTATGATTTTTTGTCCATATTATAACAAAGAATGTACACATCATAATTAAAAAGATATAGATTTGGGGATTCATTAGATGAAATATAAAAATATGTTAGATATATTTTAAATAAAATAATACTTATTGAGTAATATGTATTTTATATAAAATAATATACATGGAATAATATATATTTTAAATAAACGTTATAAATTAGAATACAATATATTTTCCTGTATGTGACTGCTTGACAGGAGAAAAATTATAGTTTGTCATACAAATAGGATTTTGGGTACTAGAATAATTAGGGTGCTCGATTACCATACATCACTGGTGTTATTAACACAACATATGAATTTCTCACATTCCAGGAAACCAATCATCTCACAGGAAACAACTTGTAGTTTTGTCTAGAAAGATGTCAGGTCTGGAGGAGGCCATCAAAATCAAAAGGTAACTACATATGTATTGTCAGTTGAGTTGTGCACTGTCATTTATGCCTTTCTATGATCTAAATATAGTTTAGTTAATCAAATGTATGTAGAGAACGTGAGCAGAAAGGTGTGACAGATGTCAAGAAAAGGCCGCCCTTGAGACGTGGTAGAGTATCACCACCTCTCCTTGTGCCTGACAATATTCCAAAGCCTCCTTATTTTGGTTCAAATGCAGTGCCAGAAATTTCAAGTGAGTACCAAATTCATGATTCTGATGGCATTGCTAAAATGAGGGCTGCATGTGAGCTAGCTGCTCGTGTCTTAAAGTATGCTGGAACATTGGTTAAGGTGAGACTTTCTCTTTTCAGTTTATTTTGTAAATAATTGATTTGATGTTAGTCACTTTTGTATGTGGAAGTTAGTTTTGTTTATTAATTTATTACTTCTTCAAAATTTAATCTTTGTATCAATTTCTGTGGCTAGTGAATAGTATTGGTGTGTTGATAATTACTTTGTTTCACACTTGAGTACTTGACAATGTTAACATAGGCTTCCATCATCATGGCCATCGATCTTGTCATAAGTATGGAAATCTGTTACTTGAATTTATGATTTCTGAAACCATATGGTTATAAATGTATAGGCATGGGAATGACATTATCTATTGAGACTATTCTTGCTCCAAAGAACTAGATTAGAAAGGGGCAGAAATATTAAGGGGGAGAAATAGATTAGAAACAGAGAGGGGGTGGGGGACTAAACATAGAGGGCGGATACATAAGGCTTTGTTGTTGTTGTACTATAGGTATCCATATTTCATCAACTCTAGCTTCTATTAGTTAAATACATTCGTGAAATTTGATGTTTTGAATATGTGGCTACGTGCTATTTGCTGTTTGGGGAGGGGGGGTTACAGCTACAATTTGTCATAGTCTAGGCTGTTTTCTTTTCTAGTCTTTCAGAGGTATTGTTTGTACCATTCAAATGAACTGGAGAGCCCTCTTGAATGAAGGTTTCTCTGATTTTATGTTGGATGGATCCCAATCCTTTTGTTCTATATTTTTTTCCTTTCCATTGGATTATTTCATTTTTCGTTGAAAAATGTGAACAATTGAGAAGTTGGAACCAGTAATGATTTGAAGTTGTTGACTATTTTGTTGTGAATGCTTTTGGATTAAGTACAAATGTCACCTTTTACTGTTCTGCAGTGGTTTCTTGTCTTTCTTTCCATATCTACTTCATTGTGCACTACTTTTTTTTGGTTTGACGTAGACTTGGTTTATATGTTCAGCCTTCTACAACGACAAATGAAATTGATAAAGCAGTGCACCAGATGATAATTGATTCTGGTGCTTATCCCTCACCACTTGGATATGGTGGATTTCCAAAAAGTGTGTGCACATCTGTTAATGAGTGCATGTGCCATGGAATACCTGATTCCCGTCAGTTACAGGTTTTACTGTCCTTAATTTCTCTTTGGCTTCATTCTTAGCATGCATGTGACTTATAACTAATGACAGTTGTAATTGTTGCAGAATGGTGACATTATTAACATTGATGTGACTGTCTATCTGAATGTAAGCTCCTCAATTTTTTCGAGAAATTTTTCACCATTACTTGAACGTTCAACTTGATATAAAACAGCTTATTTGTTTATATATCATGAACTTCGTGAGGCTTCTTTTTAGTGTTCAACTCAGTAGTTACGGAACATTTAATAGTTTGTCCCATGTATGTGAAATAGAATTGTCGGGTTTTATTATATAAGGCATTGTATAATAGTTGAGTAAAACTTCAGGTCTGTCTATTGGGTTCCATGCTGATTGTAAAATTGCAAATATTCTCTCCTTTTCTCCATACTCTATTGTAGACTAAATTCATAAAATACTAAAACAGCACCTTCAGTGTATAAGCTGAACGTCTTTAGTTGTTTTATGATAATCATGCTATTTTTTTTAGCAACCAAATTGTCTCATGCCATACCTATTTTGTTAGGGATATCATGGAGACACATCAAAGACATTTTTCTGCGGGGATGTAAGTGAATCTATGAGAAAGCTTGTCAAGGTAGGTATTTGTCAGTTAACTTTTTACTGCATTGCGTGATGTCATATGGAAAGATTTAGGTTATGCATTGAACGCAATATATTTTCCA
The DNA here is from genome assembly GCA_029929735.1 of Mimosa pudica. Taxonomy (NCBI): domain Eukaryota; kingdom Viridiplantae; phylum Streptophyta; class Magnoliopsida; order Fabales; family Fabaceae; genus Mimosa; species Mimosa pudica. The sequence continues at coordinate 7,872,444 of JAKELP010000035.1, forward strand.
ACATTGATAGGTAACAGAAGAGTGCATGGAAAGGGGAATAGCTGTTTGCAAGGATGGTGCTCCTTTTAGAAAAATTGGGAAGAGAATCAGGTACAGTTGTAGGTTATAACAACAAACCTACAGTCTATAGTTGTGAAACTGCCAAGCATTTACATGCATTTCTTGTGAAATCTATCTCCCCTTTATTAATGAAGAACAGTTTAGTTTGCCAAGAGAGATAATCCATTAACATGACTTATATGCCAATGCATTTCTTCTCCAACAATAATTAAGGAGATATTTTAGACACTGATCAAATTTCCTGGAGCCATCTTTAATACACCCAATTCTATTCTGAAATATTTGCCAAATCTATTACTTACAAGAAATGGAACTAGAAAACAATTGAGAGTAAATATTCCTAGCCCTATGACAATGAAGAAGTAAGTTATCAGCCTGTTCAAAATAAAGCTTGTACCACCACCAGCTTCGAATTAGATGTCGTCTTCTTGAACTCTCAAGTTATAAAAAAAGGGTCAACCTAGTTCTAGTCCCCACTTGGTGAGGGTGCTGGGAAGGGAATATACTTGGCAGTCTAACCTATGCTTTTTTCACAGTGGCTGATTTGAACCCAAGACCTCATACCCACATGGCAAGCAAGCTTACCGTTGAGCTAAGCCGGCCCTTCCGAACTGTCAAGTCATAAATGCTTTTTATTTCAAGGAAATTACCTCATTATTCTTTAGTTATATCTTTCTTGTGGTGGCACCTTCTATGAAATGTCCATGTTTTTCTTTTTTAGCGTTGCTTTACCTACGATCATAAAATGAATAATGTTATTTTTTGTCTCTAATCACTATTATAGGCAATCAACACATAGTTGGTTTAACAGTGTAAGACTACTAGATCCCTTGGGATCTTAATATCGTGTCCCAGAAGAGACGCTTGTATCGGGAGTGAAAGCCATGAACCTCAAAGCTAGAGTAATTAGTTGCTCAGATTCATGTTAATAGGATCTAGAGTAGGCACTGGTTGCCAGTTAATATATATATAAAGAGATTAAAGTATAGGTACAAACATAATAACTCGTGGATTATGTTGAACTTTCTCAATTTTTTATGCTTAGTTTAGACTCTATGGCGATTCTTTTATCTAGGTAAATGACACTAGTAAAATTGACTCTATCTCTTACAATGTGTCTTCATAATCACCATGGAAGCGTTTCATAGTAACAAGATTTGACTTGGTAAAAAAGAAGAGATTAGTTAGGTGTAAATGGATATTAATCATAAAGGAAATTTGAGATGTCACTATGAAGAGATGCAAAGCAAGATTAGTTGTCAACTTCTAGACACCAAAAAAATTCTTAAGACATACAAGATGTCGCTCGTCATCAGTGGTTGGAAAAACAGCAGTTTGAAATTAAGAGCATAATTTTACATGGAGATTTCCCTTAGGTTTGGCTTGAATGAAGAAAAGGGAATGGTATATGTAAACTAAAGAAAGTTTTGTGTGCTCTTAAGCAATCTTCAAGAGGTTGATTTGGTAAAGTAGGATGTTTTTTTGCTTAGTCTTGGTAAAAAGCAGGGATATTATATATATAGAGTGAATAGCTATGCTGTAGCCCTGATAGAGGATAAATAAATATGACTTAATAAAATCTATACCTGATGAAACAAAAATATCCAAAGGACTAATCTCAAAAATAAAAATACTATGGCACATGACAACAGAAGCTTTAAGGAAGGCTCTTTGAAGTTACCTTTGCTGGTCCTGCAGCAAACATGTAGCTGCATATGTGCCACTTGCACCTATGTAACTTATCTTTGCAGTATATTGACCTGTGAGATATGTTTCTTTGATTAATGATATATTGATTTGTTTTTTTACCACACCAAGTGCCCAGTGGGATAAGGCTTCTTGTTGTTGTTTTGTTGTATTTTAACCTTTTACCTTATGTTTGAAATATTTTTTTCAGTGAACATGCTGAAAAGCATGGCTACGGTGTAGTGGAGCGTTTTGTTGGTCATGGTGTGGGAATGGTTTTTCATTCTGAGCCAATAATTTATCATCATCGTAAGTAAACAATCACTGGTGTCATATTCTTCTCCCGTTGCTTTTACTGTCTTGCAATGGTAGCCTGCCTAACAAACAAATCCTTTTAACTAGCATATTTGTATCTTGTTTTTCCAACAATTTATGCTAGTGGTGGTTGGTTGAGAGTCCAATGCTCTTAAATTTTTAATGAAGTGTGTTATGAAGGCCTTGGTTACTTTGTTTAAGCTAATTTGCAACCTTTAAGTTTGAAAATAATTTTGTTTTTAATAAGGTTGAAATCATTTCTTTCTGTGGAAAAATTCTGCTGATCATTAAATTGTAAAGGCTGGTAAATCAACATTTTTGTTTTTAGCAACTGACTGTCATTTTCCAATAAATAATAGAATCTGCGGAAGGACCAAATAAAATTAATATGACATCACCCTCTTGTTTTAAAAACTATATGTTTTAGTCATTAATGTTACGGTTTTTCAATGAACTATTTTTATATCATCGATTGACAGGTAATGACAAGCCTGGTTGTATGGTGGAAGGTCAAACATTTACAATAGGTAAGCCTGTGATTATTTTTATCTATAATCTGAAGTAATTATCACTAACTAAAATTGTTCCCTTGGCATTGCACTAACTTATTTCATAAATGTGCTTTCCTTTTAGACCAGCTGTTTTATTGGGTATGGGTGATGAATTTTGTACAAGACTAAATTAGCAGGAAATATTTTTTTTTGTCCCCACACTTACTGTGTCATTCTTTTCATAGTTCATTGGGAGACCACTAGTGGGAGGGTTCATTCCAGAAACAGAAATAACGGCTGTTATGGGACGATGGGTTTTTTTTAGGGCAGTATGACCTGGATGAACATCTCCAGACTGGGGATGCAAATAGTAAAGGATAGGTAACATAAGTTAGTTGAAAGAGAACAAGTTAGGAAGAATTTCAGTATCTCAAGGAGGTATTCATTCTCTGGAGGTTGGAGGTAGTTCTTTCAGGTTTCATTTGATTTACTTGAGTTGCAAACCAATAAATGATGGAGCCATGACCCAAAAAAAATAATACAATCAAATGATGGAATGCTTAGTCATGGTATGGCACGTCAAACATATTAAATGTTACCTTTCCTTACCCTGATACTTAGAAGAATGCTTAGCATTAGCACTACTGTCTCAAAGCATATATGCTGATGAAGATGGGGGGGGACATATGAGAGCTAGTACAACAAAAGGTGGCTCAGTAGGCTCCCACCTTGTAGGGTTTGGGGAGGATAGATGTATGCAACTTTACCCTCACAAGTCGAGATGCTGCTTAGTAATATGAGTGTCACTAATTTATCTCCCAAAGAAGGGTTGACTTAGCTCAACGGTAAGCTCGCTTGCCGTGTGGGTATGAGGTCGCGGGTTCAAATCAGCCACTGTGCAAAAAGCATAGGTTAGGCTACCTAGTATATTCCCTTACCTAGTACCCTCACCAAGTGGGGACTAGAACTGGGTTGACCCTTTTAATTTATCTCCCAAACATGAGATAGAATCTAAGAAATAAGTTGTTTTATTCACCATTTGTGTGTACTTAATAGCATGTCTTGCAGTAGATTATATGTATATATTATTGATTTTAGTATTTGATTCCATGCTGTCTCTCTGCACCTTTCATGTATTTCCATCTACATCTACTAATTCATGTCCTATTGGGTTCTCAAGCACTATACCATAATTTTTGCCATGGTGTTTGGTGATCTTTATCACCTCTTTTGCTCACAGACCTTGTATCAGCTGAAAATCAGAATATCAAGCTAACTGATTTGATATTCCAATCTAAAAACTTTGTTTACATCCTTGCTAAAAGTCAGATATCTTGCTTATAAATTTACTCAATTTTCCTCTCTACCACAGAACCTATCCTTACGATGGGAAGCATAGAGTGCATTACATGGCCAGACAATTGGACAACATTAACTGCAGATGGGCGTCCAGCGGCTCAGTTTGAGCACACCATTTTGATCACTAGGACTGGAGCTGAAATTTTGACTACCTGTTAAATTCTGACAAGACCATGTGATTTTGAATATTACACGGAGCATTAATTAATTGTAAATATCTTTGCCTTCTGTCTTCAGATAATTACTGTGCAGTCCCAAATTAGTAATCTAATCGTAAGAAAATCCTACAAATGAGCAGCATGCAACGACCAATTTTTTTGCAATAAATGACAAAGTTATGGCATGCTGACAGCTCAAGGGGATTTTTAGTGATTGAATTGCTTATGTGAAACTGCACAATAATTCTCCCTTTCTTCCTGTTAAGAACTATACAAGAAAATGCAGAGTAGGTGAAATTCAGAGTGTGAAGGTTCATAGAGATAGAGACGCATTGAGTAGTGAATAGTATACCACCTTCTCTTGTGCATAATTATACATATAGATTTCAGTTTATGAAAACTACTTTGTGTCAAAATACATAGATAACTGAGATTTGACAGTCTAGTTTGTGCATTTATTTTATGAGCAAATGCATGAGTTTGCTGCTACTAAACAGTGGAAACTTGCAAATTGCAATACTGCATTTGGGAGGGCTGCTGATCCTATTCAAGTAGCTCTGCAGGGAAGACATGCGTTGCCAGATTATGCAGTGGTCAACACTTAAATTCTTTTTATGTTTCTACCTTAGGTCTCATGTGCAACACCAGATTTTACGTCCTATGCTGGAGGTGATTATTTAAACATTTTTGTTGTACTTGCATTTTTTGGTGTGCAGATTTTGTTAAGATATGATGCGAGTGATTTTTTTGAGAAAAAGATTATTAGAAAAACTGCATGAAGCATGATTAATTTATATATAAAAAATATTGAAAAATTTGCTCCATTCACAAGAGTTAGAGATCGAACTTCCAAACTTTTGCTTAAGGAACGAGAGTACTCAACACTCACGTCAACCCGCCAGGTTGGCTTATAGTTTTCTTTAATTTCACTCTTAACCCACTATACAATATTTAATAATTGGCTTATTTGTATTTTAATTTTTTTTAACTATTGTTTGAAAGTTTGGGTTGATTGGGGAACAGAATTCTCATCATATGTCTCAAATCCTTAACAAATTTATTTAAAATATCCACTATAATACAATCTCAATTAATACAATTCTCATATGATATCATTCGTCCGATATGACTTGACCAAGTTTCAGATCAAACGCACCTAAATTTTCATATGATGATAATACAAAATAAAATTATATAAATTCAAATAATCCAAATTATTCAATTTAATGTTAGCAACCCACATATTTGATTTTATTTATAATACCAACATGACATACTTATAATTACAATTAGGGGTATTCAACTTTATCCCGTCCTGACCGTCCCGTCCCGGGGTTTTTTGGGATGATCTTGGTCTTGAAAATTTTTGGAAGGAGACAAATCAGGTCAGGACAAAATTCATCTTCGGGACGGGGTCGTCCAGAGCACGACCCATCCCGAATGAATATATGTGTGTATTTATATAATTGTTTTTATTTAAAAAAATACATGTGTTATTTATACCACGTATGAGTATATATGACATTTTTCAAGGAAAAATATAATCATAACAAAATTTTACCTTATTATATTGTATGAGATGTATTATAAAAATACTATCGAACTAATTTATTTGTTTGTTAAAATCACAAAGTGTCATATTCGAGATGAGATTTCCTTTACCGTCCCGATTGGGACAAGACACGGGACGGAAACCCCGTCCCAAGTTTTTTTTGGGACGGGACACGGGACGGGGGTATTCCGATCTCGTCCCGTGAACACCACTACATACAATCTTAGAGCATGTGTTGTTTCAGCTAATGAAAAACAATGTAACACAACTTTTGGGAGCACGCGAGGCAAGCAAAAAGGAAAAGAAGAAAAAGGCATATCCAGCTATAAATAAATCAAATCAAACTTTTTTTCATAACAAAAAGTCTTTTTTGTTGATGAATACAAAAAAGTCTTTTTATATGCAAAATCGTACCTGAATTTCAAAACCCATCCAAGCTCCCAGGAACAAAGTGATAGGACCATAAATCTCTGGAAGAGATATATTTCGAAAGAGGACAGTTATTTAAGTCACAAAACTCTCTCTGAAAGAATGTACATACAGTACGTGTGTGAATATTATTATGCTATTTATTATATATTATAAGTACTCTAAATAATTCTTATAAATTAGTTAAATCATTAAATATTTCTTACATATATAAAATTTTTAAGACCATCCTTATTCAAAATTTTCCTCTATCTACATTTATAAACCATTCTCACAACGCTCTACTTTTCCTCTCTTCTCAAATTAAAAAACAATATTAATATTGATAAAGGGAAATGACAAAAAAATGACATGAATTTCAAAATGACAGAAGAGGATTTTTAGTAGTAAATATCTCAACTAGTTGATCCCTCTACTCAACTAATTATTTTTAAAATTCAAAAGGTATTGAATTGGGATTTCCCCTAATCTTCTTTTGATGGACTTATATTTACAAACAAAATATTTTTGGTAGGTGAACTTATAATAAAAAAATATAGAGGTGTGTGTGTATTCAGAAAATAGTAGAAGTAATAATTATAATATACACACCACTTTATTCAAAAATTGAGCAGTGATCCAATTATCCTCGAAATCAATCCAAAATTTGTCAGCTATATACTCTTTTTTTTTGCCAACCAGTCATATCAACAAACAAAATTGATATCTTCATTGTACAATAAGATGCAGAATTTTTCTTTTTTTAATAATATAAATGAGACTGACAAGTTTTGTAGTTTAATGCATGCCAATTTTTATAGGCATAGCTTTAGCTTTTGAGGACTTTACGTACAGATTTTGCAGTACAACCATATTTTGTGATGATGCATCTCTACTTTCAGAATAGTATATATTACTAGTATATCATATTGTACATTAGTTTTTGACTTTTTATTCTTATTCATACAAGTGTCCATGTCTAACTAGTAATTAATGATGCAACAATATCAACTAATTAACTATTATGACTTTTAGAGTATAAATTTGCTATTGTTGTTTCATGCCCTATTATTGATGTTGGTAGATCTCCAAGATTCTAGTCCATCAACTCTATTCTGAATCTTTTCCAATCCTGATCACAATATATAGGATAATATTAGAATCTAATAAAAAAATTAATATTATTAGAAAATTGTTTTTTATATTTTTCATCTGTATCTTAGATAAGTGATTCATAAAAATTTCAAAAAAAAATGATTAATACAAATTTTAGTCTTTGAATTTTCAATCAACTCTAGTTTTGGTCTATAAAATTTAAATTTTGTGATTTCAGTCCCTGAACTTTCGTTCAATTTAGTTTTGATCCCTAGATTTTTGCTCGAATTTGATTTTGGTTCTAGAGCATTAAAGTTTAAAACCCAAGGATGATGAAGACTAAAATTAGTTTAAAGTTTATAATCAGGACCAAAATTGATCAAAAGTTCATGACCAAAACCATTGATTTCAAAGTTTAGCAAGCAAAATTAAAATTGATCAAAAGTTCAAGAACTTAAACTAAAATTGGATGAAAATTTAAAGACTAAAAATAAAAATGAGTTATTAGATATATGGTGTGGTTTCCCTAATGCATCATCTTCTATCATTCGCATTGGGATAATTCTTCAAGGGTATCCCCTTATAGTGTGCGTGTATGTTATGGAATGGCGGTAGGAACTGATTTTGTGGCATGATTTACAAAGTATGAGAGAAGAATGTCAGTGAATCTTGTCTCAGCATGTATGAACGTGTTTTTTATGCAAATATAAACAGGACTTTAATAGGTTTATTTCATATGGATGGATAATTAAAAAAATCTAAGAGATAAAGTAGATTACTAAGACATGTAGAATCCACAAAAAATACAACCATCACAAAAAAGTTCCAACGGCCCTCACACTTTTCTAAGAAATATTTACACACACACGAATTCGAGTACTACAGTGATATATAATACAAACATTATGTAGGACAAAATACTTTCTTGAGTGTGCGTATCTATTTACACTATAAATTTCAAAATATCAAATTATATATTATTAACGATATTGTGAACACACGAATATATGAGAGGGAAAAAACGGTTGAGACGTATAGCAAGTGACATACAAAAATCCACATTCAAGTACTTCAATTAAAATTAAAATTATTAGTATTAGTTAATGATATTAATAAATTGTACAAAATTGAATTTATTGTATACAATTATAAGTAATTCCTTTAAGTAGTATTTTTAGGCCCAAATCGAAATTTTTTATTTGAACTAAATCAAATTTAATGTGCACAATAATATTAATTCAATTGAGGAGTATTTTTTCCAAAATGTTAAGCATTCATATATAATTTCATATCTGGATTGTCCAAATATGTTTCTCCAAATAGAAGAGTAAAATAAAAATAAGTTTATATAGACCAAATAAATATACAACATAAATATATCTCTAATGAAAAATATAAATATATAATCAATAAAATGTTCATTAAAGCTGATTAAATATGAATCGTATGTAGCTTGTGGATAGGCTTATGTTACTTGTCGAATGAAAATTATGAATATATAATCAATAAAAGGTTTTCAATTATTATTAAAATTTACATTATTAGTGGTTAACATATATTCAGTTTATGGAAAGGCGTACCTTATAATCCATATAATTATGCAAATGCTGATACTACGTTTTAAATAAAATTTGATCGATTCACTAATAATTTTTCCATATAATGTGGCATTCATTTTGGTGATTTACATTAAATAATCAATAAATTTATGGAAAATTTGATCACAAAAATATATTTATGGAAAATATGACGTTACAATGAATATAAAGATTCATTCATTTATATAATTAGTCTTCAATTTTGGAGATTTATGGCATTAGCAGAAATAAGAATTTGAAACACATGTTTTTTTTTTTGTTTGCAATTGAAGTTCTTGCATTAGCTTTGACGGTGGAACAAACAGGAAAAATGAAACACAATAGGAAAACATCCTCTTTTAGTAGTTTATATTATTTGATGATGACAACAACAACAAAGTCTTATCCCACCTAGATGGGTCGACTTGATTGATGATGAGAACAATTTGCAAATAAAATTTCAAATGAATCCTCCCAATAGTCAAAAATAAAGAATAAAACCAGAAAAATATGTGGACCAGAATAATGACTTGGATACTAAAAAAGTTAAGTCAAAATATATCTTGAATATTAATTATAATTATTTTTATATTAAATATCAATGGAGCAATTTATTATTAAATTAATGATGTTAGTTCTATATGCTGGCGGCAACATCTTCAGAAAAATAGTTAATCCAAGTTTTTGTTATGGACATTATATTGCAGAGTTATTCCACAATCACCAGTAAGAGAGGATGCGACACTCCCCTGATTAAATAGTTCTTCCTATAAAAATAGATTAGAACAAACCTAACAAACAAAAGAGCAACAAAGGAGAAAAGAAGTTGCTCAAAAACTAATAAAGGGCAAGGTGCACGAACCTTTTGCAGATGTCTTAAGCAGTGAACCTAGGTGAACATTGGGCATCAATGAAACATGTTAATGTCAAGAGGATGAACTTTTGATCAAGTCCATCACTACAAAATGATATGGATTAGAGACAGAATTCTTTGAAAAATAGACTGTCACTAAATAATTAGAGACCGAATCCCTGACTTAGCAAAGGATTTTTATCTTTACTGAAGTCCATCTTTGGTTCCGAGTTCCGACGCTGAGTTCCATTGTCTATTCATTGCTTTTTAGTGCATACTCAAATAGAGAATTCATTTGTCCCACGAACCGTACCCAATCCTCATTTTTTCGGCCTATTCTTTTGTTCAAACTCGCATGTCATTATCTATATATGTACTCGGATTCTATATATCTTCCAAATATTTCGAAATATAATTCTTTTGACAAACTCTCGCAGCATTCACTTAAACTCCAATACTTTGTATTGAAAATTTTAATGATGACAAACTTAAAATGTAAGTTTCCTTAAAATTCAATGAGATCGTGATTTTTTTTATAGACAGAGAAACATAGATCGTGATTTATTTTAATATAGCAGCTTATCCCTTAAAATCTTACTCTAACTTGAATCTTTAAAAATAGCTATAGTGCAGCTGAAAAAATAGTAACTAGAGGACATGGAGGGTCAGTATATATATGAAGCCTAAATAAGCCGCGTTACGTTATATATGATTCATGTGCATTATTACTCTTATCAGTTTTGAAATGCAATATACTAACAATTTTAAAGCCTAAATAATCACCTTGAATCATTAAAATTCAAGTGTTGAGAGTGCATATGAATAGAAAATGAACTCTATGCTCTAAACCAAACCAAGTAAAAATTTCAAATACTCACTCTTTTCTTAAATATAAGATCCAATAATTGACTTTTTTTGAAAATCTCAATAAAGAAAAATAAGTCATTTATAAATTGATTTACCTGATTTTTTTTTCCTTAAATTGATTTATTTGACCTATAACAAATAGGTAATATAAAGATATATCAAAATGTGTCATAATCAACTAGTCTATTTAGCTTCCTTAATCTATAAAAAACAACTATGTCTTACATTTAGAACCAGACAAATTAAAGTAAAATTGAAGTATCTAAATTGAGAAGAGCATAGGTGATAATGTAGAGAGTGAATCAATTAACCAGGGTTGAAAGTTGAATCTAGTAGAAAGCCGTTAGTACCCTACAATATAATAAATAAAAGTTCAAATGCAGCTGAAAGAGACACTCACATTATAGAAACTGCACAAATAAGATGATATCGACAATAAATATACGTGCATATACTTTTTTTTGATGTCATACGTGCATATACTTAATAAAAATGTAACAAGGGAAAAATATAGTTGGAATAAAAAATGCTATGTTTGGTCACTTATATAAGACTCAGTTAACGAATTAAAAGAGATTTGCGAAATTAAATAAAAAAAAATCTAAGTATTAGATGCATCATTTTTCTTAACTAATTTATCTCATTTGTAAACTTATAGATAATGTATGTAATGATACATATAATATAAATGTTTCAAAGAGATCATGCAACATGTTGATTAACTAATTAAGTAATTAATTTAGTCATTTTAATCTCTCTGAATCTGTAACAGTGTCTTATGTTATGGATTAAAGTAAGTACAAGAGAAAGTTGTTTTAAAGTTTTAAGAAATACTTATCACACTACAAAACACTCGCCCCTCACCGGCGTTTTTTTTTCCCCACGTTTCGGCGTTTTTTCCGGCGAAACAACTCTACGGCGTTTCCACCAATCGCGGGAAAAAAAGTGTGGAAAAGTATATTTCCGGCGTTTCACGAAACGCCGTAGAGAACCACAAAACGCCGCCAAAAATAGCTACAGACATATTAAAATATGCATGCATACCAGCGTTTTGAAGAAGCGCCGGTGTGCGAAATATTAAAATATTCAGGCCTTCCGGCGTTTCTGGCAAACGCCGATATGCGAATTTTTAAAATTAAAAACATTCCGGCGTTCTTAGGAAACGCCGGTATGCCTAGATAAAAATATTCTATTCAACTCTCACCTTAATGGCGTTTTCTAAAGCGCCGCTAAGAATATTAAAATATAATAAAACACACCGACGTTTTGACAAACCGCCGGTTTGTTTATTATTTTCAAATGCGCTTAGCCGCGACTTTCCAAAACGCCGGAAAGTAAATAACATTTATTAAAAAAAAATCGTCCCAATTTAAAATTAAATTGGGACGAAAATTTAAAATTATGGATATATGAATAAAAATTATTAATAAATAGTAATAAGAAAATTTATATGATACATTAAAAGAAAATAACAAGTACAATAAAAGGAACTAAATAAATGAAGAATGAATTAAATAGACAATATGGGAAGAATAACAATACATATAAAAATAAACTGCAATGAAGCAAATATAAATAAAAACAGAGACTAAACCATAATCCGAGACGTAGGCAAAAACGAGGAAGAAGGAAGAAGTGGGAAGAAAGCAAAACGAATGGGCAAGGCAAAATGAGGGGGAACACCGCTATTTATAGGAGATTTGGAGCACACCGGCGTTTATCAGCAGAACGCCGGTAAGTAATATTAAATAATGCATACCGGCGTTACACTCAAACGCCGGTATGTTATTTTATTATTTTATACATATCGGCGTTTCTCCAAAGCGCCGATATGCATATTAAATATTATTTAATGCATACTGGCGATGCGCAAGCACGTTTAGGGGAGGTTCAATATTATGAGAAACTTGTTGATATACTTGTGCTCAACTACAACGGTGCATTTCCCGTTCCGCTATTCAAGTGCGAATGGGCAGACACTAGGGGAAAAAGCGGCAAGAAAGTTGACACTCTCGGTATCACCTCAGTGAATTTCTCGAGACTCTTCCACACAGGGGCATTACCTGACGACAAGCCATACATCGTTGCTGACGAAGCGCAGCAGGTTTATTATGTTCCTGATCCTAAAAACAAAGATTGGCACATGGTGATTCAGGTGAAACCTCGCGATGTGTACGATATGGGGGACGAGGATTTAGACGCGACAACTGAAACTGCTCAACTGGTTGCTCCTAATAATTCTGACTACCTGATGCCGGAAGGGGATGAACCAGTACCTTCTGTTAGAGACCGTGAAGATGGTGATGAATGAAACGAATGTTTTATTTTTTTTTGTAAGGAATGAAACGAATGTTGTTTATATAAATAAATAATCGTAGTTTCTATCGTATTACTTGATTTAGTTCAATTTTCTTATGATATTTAATTAGTAATTAAAAAAATTAAAAATAAATGCAATGACGGTTGCGAATAATAAACTTGTATTTACAAAATATAAAAAAGTATAATAATTAAAATAAAGGTAAAATAAAAATAAAAGTACAAAACAAAAGTACAATAAAAATAAAAAGTCCAAACAAATAAAAAAACCTAATCTACACGATCCTCATCCTCATCCTCATCCTCTGGAGAGCGTCGGCGTCGGCGACGTTGTCGTGATGAGGAGGCTTGCTCCCGTTCCTGCCACCTCCGCTCCTGCGCGACAAAGAACTCCTCTTGTTGGCGCCTGAACTCCGCACGCCAATCAGAGACCTCTTGCTCATGCGCCTGCCGCCAGGCTATACGCTCGAGCATCAGCCTCTCCTCATCTGACTTCAGCCGGGCTTGATGCTCGTGCGCCAGCCTACCCTCTTCTGCCTTCAGCCTTTCCTCTTCTGCCTTCAGCCGGACTTCACGCTCTTCAAGCTCTCGCTCGCGCGCCCAGATCCTCTCCTCTTGCTGCTGGGATTGTTGAGTCCCCCCAGAGGATGTAGTTGAGTAGGCCTGGGTCTCGCGACTTCCGGAAGAAGGGAAGAGCTGATTGGGTCTGGCTCCAAAGCCAAGACCTGGAACACGTCCGGCACGATCCGGAGTCCCGATCTGCGCGCGGATAGCAGCGACCTCAGCAAAGGGGCTCGGGCTCACGCTCTCCCCCTCTTGAGACTCGGGGGTCCAATGGCCTCCACATCCGCCTGTGCCTTCGCAACTTTCTTGATCTGCTTGGCAGCCTTTTGGGATACAAGTCTCCCATCCCTGCGGCTGCGAGCCTGATCGATGAAGTCGCGGTAGATGCCCTTCGTGAAGCCCTTCTGTAACATCCTAGAAATTTAATACAGGATTAGAAAATATTTTTAGTAAAGGACCATTAGAGAAGTGGAAATATTCAGGATTTTTGGGGAAATTTTAGATATTTTAGAAGTTTTGGGGAAGTAAGTGCCTAAAATAATCAGTTAAATAGTTAGAGAAATAGGAATTATGAGAGTTTGTTGGGATTTAAATTATTTTGAAGGTTAAGGGGATTAGAATTCTGGCTTAGCAAATTAAAATTTAAAAGATGACATTATGGTAATTATCTTATATGTTGCCATAGCCTTCTAATTAAGCAAACCAAACACTCCCTTATCTCTTTTCTCAATCAAAACCGTCGGCCACCCTCCCCTTCACCATTCTCTCCATTTTTTTTTCTCCCACCACAACACATACATACTTGCCTCTCCCACTCTCCAACCACATCCATTTCATTTTTACCCTTCTCTCTCACGTTTCTCACTTCTTTTCCTCCTCTCAAAGCTGTGTAAACTCCTCTGCTCCCCTCATTGTTGCTGTTCTTCGTCCAGCACCCCTCACCCTTCGTTCTCTTCGGTTTTCCGGCGAGAAACGGCGGCCGGCGGTGATAGAGAAGTAAGCTTGGTCCTTTCTTTTGTTACCCAAGTCGTTTCTTCCTTCCAACTTCATTTTCCTCACTTTTCTTCCTCCTTTGATCTTTGCTCTGGCCAGCCATTATAGTGGCCGATTTCCGGCGGATTTCCGGCGGCCACCGTCGGAAAAATGGTGGAATGTCATCTCTTTTTCACCTTGGAACTCCGTAAGCAACTTCTACCTCTCTTTGATTTAGTTCTTTGGATTTTTGGTTCTTGAAAAGTTAGGGTTTTTGTGTAACCCGAAATCTGTACATTTTGGGAAGGAATTGGTGATTGGAATATTAAATTAAGGTGATTTCTAAGTTGTATATGGGTAGGATTGTTTAATTTTGGGTTAGAATGAATTTTTGGGCAAAGTAAGTGTTGAAAAGTTAGGGTTTGGTTAGGATTTCGAAAATCCTTCATTCTTTCTAATTATTGGTGGTTCCTTGTGATTTGTAATTGTTAAGTGATGTTCCTAAAATGTTGGATTTGTTGGGGAAACTATTGAACCAAACTTTTGAGTTTTTGAAGTGTGATTTCTTCCTTAGATTTGGGGTTCTCTTGAATTCTGATTCCAATGACTGTGGTGTCTTGTTTGTTGTTTGAGAACCGAAATAAGGTAATTTCTAAATGGTCTATGAGTTAGGATTGTTTAGTTTTGGCTTAGAACGAAATTTTTGGGCAAATTAGGTGTTAAAAGTTAAGGTTTGTGGGTGATTTCGAAAATGGAGCAAAGTCTTTAAGAATGGATGGTTTTAATCTGTTTAATTAAGATATATGATGATGATAATTGGTTTAAGTAGTTAGAGATAATCTTATGTGAGGTTTCCCCTACTTGAAGTTGGTTTAAGATGAAATACGGTAATTGAATCCTTTAAATATAAGCTTC
Source organism: Mimosa pudica (assembly GCA_029929735.1). Classification (NCBI taxonomy): domain Eukaryota; kingdom Viridiplantae; phylum Streptophyta; class Magnoliopsida; order Fabales; family Fabaceae; genus Mimosa; species Mimosa pudica. The sequence goes on from JAKELP010000035.1 coordinate 7,887,635, forward strand.
CAAACTTGATTTATGGTTGCTATAGGGTAAGTAGAGCATAATGATAAAGTTCTTAGGTTTGAAATTGTTGGATTATATTTTGGTGATGAGAGTTATTGGGAAATATTGTTGGTCCCTAGAATCTTACTAAGGTTATATAAGGGCATTGAAATGGTGAAAGTGATTGGATTGGTGTTGGAAGGAAATTTAGTAGTTAAAGTGTTTATTAATAGAGAATTTGATTATGTAAAGGTGTGTTTGGATTGTGGTGTAGTGTTGAGGAGTTAGGAATATCACTTTGAATGCCAAATTAATATTAATGAGGTGGTTTTGGTGAGTTTTACATGATTGGTAAATTTGCATATCTAGTGCATTTTCTTTGTAACTTGCATTGGATTCTTATTTGGCTGGACATTTTAGGTTGTTTTGGTGGTAATTTGGCTGCTCTAGTTGGCCAAAATCATTTTTGAAAGGTCCTTGAAAGTTGCTGGAAAATTTGTGAAGTGCTCATTTTACTTAGGGCTCTAGATCCTAATCTTGTGAATTGAGTACTTTGAATTTTGAAAAACTATTTCTGTGTGTTGTAGTGCTCATATTGATTATTTTGGAACTGTTTTTACCCTGCTTAAACTGCTTGAACATTTTCTGGAATAAATTGTTGAAGTTGGAGAAATTCTGTGAAGTTCACTGCTGGAACAGTTTGCTTGTCTTCATCACTGTGGCTTGCGTACTTGAAGATATTGCAAACTGTTTTAATTGGATAAACTAGGAGATATTAGCTTTAATTTGATATACTACTTGCTCTGGATCTCCTTCTCTGCTATCCGGAATCAATTTTTCAAGTTGACCTGTTTTTCTGCAAGTGCTGTTTGGTCAGATCGCTTGTTTGTAAAACTGGGAATTAAGTACAACGAATTTTTGTAAATTGTTTCAGTGGGTTATACTACGAGATATAAGCTTTCATTTGATATATTGTGTACCCTGAAACTAGTTTTCTACTCTTTGGAATAAATTTTTGAAAAAAAGACTGTTTCGCTGAAAAGTTCTGGAAATTCAGTCTCACTATTTCTGACTTTGTGACTTTGTTAGTTGGAATTTTTGAAAACTGTTTTAACTGGAGATAGTACGAGATTTGTGCTTTCATTTGATATATTAAGTGCCTCAAAACTCAATCTAGGCTGTCCGAAATTAATTTTTGAAGTTGCCCTGTTTTTGCTGAAAGTAGTCATCGGTTGGACGGTTTTGCATGCAAATTGTTTTACCTTGCCCTGCACTATTTTGAGTGATTCTTGATTACATTTCTCCAATTTTAAACATTCTTTTGAGGGCTGTAAAGGGCTGGAATTTTTGCACACAAATTGTTTGACAAATTGGTGAAAGATTGCACACTTCTTGCACTTTTGCTAAAATCGGGTAGGCTGTTTTGTGAAAAATTCTGGGAACAATTGAGAACTGATTTTTGCTGGATTGTTTTTGTTTCTAACTCATAAATAACAGGGCTATTTGGAAAAATTGGTTGTGGAATTTTTGAAGCATAATTCGTTGATTTTTGCAACCCCTTTTTGAGTGACATCGTGAAGCTTTTGAACTGTTTTTGTGTGCTTGTTTGACCTTAAAGTTGGGAACTGTTTTGCACCATTTTTGGCTGATTTGACACTGCGGTGTATTATCTAGTGATTGTGGATAACATTGGGTCGAGCTGCGAGCAAGGACTTCGATGATTATCTTATTGTCTTGACATGGAGCAGGTTCAGGTAATCACTCTTACCTTACTATAACATTGAGGGTGACGTTAGTTGGGATTTTCAATCCTTTCTAACCCTCAAATCTTTAAAAGTTATTTTTATACAAAACAGGCTATCGGGTGCCTTTTAAACACGATTATTTTTGTATAAAGAAACTTCATACATTATATATATAGTATCCTGTCTGGTGGTTGTGATTTTCCTGGAATAGTGGGTATATTTAGATGTGGTGCTCTGACAGCAGTGTTGATAGGTTATTCGATGGAAAGTGATGGAGTTTGTGGTGAAGTTATATATATATATTTGGCACTTGGACAGGGGTATTGAAAAGTGAATGGTATTGGAAAGTATCAAAGTCTGTGATTGAGGTATTGAATGAGTTTGAGATGTGAAAAGAGTTGTGATCATTGCATGACACTGAGATATGTACCATCGCGCGATGATAACCGTTCGATAGGCCAATCAACGGTTATTTGTACTGGTCAACAGATTGGAGACTGTGACCAATGGTCAACAGATTGGAGACTGTGACCAGCAGTCATCTGATTGGAGACAGAGACTGCTCCCTTTCTGATTGGAGACAGATTGGGGTTTCCCTCTCATGGGGTTACCAGAGAGGGAAATTGCCCCCTCACTTTTGAGAGGGGCACAGTGTCAACTCATTTAGATTATATATATATAGGGCTCGAGTGTAGTGCCTCCGGAATGGCATGAGTAGAGCACCAGGGTTGTACATGGATGTGAGCCGAGAAGTTGGATTTGAGGAAGCGCGAATAAGATTTACAATGATGATAGCAAGGATTGGAGATTGGATGGTGAAGTTTAGTTGATGTGGAAATTGATTGAGGGACTTGAGTGATATTTGGAATGTAGAAAAGATGGACTTGATTTGTTTTGGACGTGACAGAGGGCCTGAAGTGTTAAATGGAAGGAGGCTTGGTTCCCGTATATATATATATTGATTTTAAAACTGTGGTACCCTTTAGACGTCTTTACTACCGCACATCTCACTGTTATAGTGAGTTAAGTAGTAGATTACTGAGACAAGTTGTCTCACCCCACGATTACTTACATTTTTGCAGGTGATCATGCACAGGCGCGAGCAACAGGGAAGAGAATTTAGTTTCAAAGGTTGTTTTGATTATTTAGACATGTATATTGCCAAAAATGTATAGGTCTGCATTCGCTTCCGCATATTTTTATTTGAATTGATATTATTGGTTAATTGGAGGATTGTAGTAGGTTGCTCCTTTTTCTAACCATGTTAGGTGATTCTTTTCTAACATGGTTAGCTATTAATTATCCATGATAGTGTTCAAGTTATATTAGGAAATTCTTTTCTATCATGGATAATGATTATTATTAGGAAATCCTTTTTCTAACTATGATAGATTTATTGATATTATGGAAATCATTTTTCTATCATAGTTAGTAACGGTATTATTGAATTAATCAGGAAATTAGTAACGGTATGTTACACCTTCGCCTTGGCCTCCTGCAACTGAAATATTTGAAACTTCAAACAATGATCGGTATAATACAGTTAATAATTACACATTAAAGAGTAGTAGATATTAAATTACCATCTTGTCATAGCCGACGATCATGGGTTTGCTCCCAGTCGTGTGAGCAACCTGTTGCTGTGCCCGAGCCTTCTTGCCCCGCTCTGACCTCGCTTGACCCAGGTCGGACATCCTCCAGCCGATGTATCGCCTCCACTGTTCAGGGTCGACTCCGTCGGGCCCCATCTCCTCCACCTCCTGCCTAGACCTGGCCCCTACTGGACCCTATCTTTGTACAACTTGAGTCTCTCGTCCTTCCATGAATCCCCGATCATCGATATCGTGAATTTCTTTAGCTTCCCGCTGTCGGGGATCCACCACTTCCTCTGCAATAGGAAATTTTGAAAATTAATAACGGTAACACTAAATAAATATATTATTTCAAGTAACTATAAAATTTTGAAATTCAAATTACCTTCATAATGTCTCAGGTCTCATCTTTCCGCGTCCTCGACACTTTCCTCCAGTCGACCGGGTTGATTGGGAAGCGCCGGAAGTCCCTGCCGAGCAAGCGGCAGTAGCGATGAAATAAGACACCGGCATCCTTGGTTGGCTACCCAATCTCCTCGAAATATGACAGCTCAACCCTCTCGTTCGCCGGAAGCGAATGCACCTGCTTCTGGTCCAGCCTCTTGGTGGTGACAACGCCATTGATATCTGTAAGGAAAAAACACATTTCAGATAATTGATCTAAATATATTACATGCATTAAATCAATATATCAAATTAATTACCTCTGACGTTCACCACAAATCCACTCCCAGAAGTGGACCTCCTCCCTCTCTTGAGGGCAATAAGAACCTGCGGCAAAGGGATATCCTCCTCGCCGCCGCCGCCACCACCACCGTTGTTGTCGTCGTCGTCACTGGAGCTCGAGCTCTCCTCCCTCTCCTCCCTCTCCTCCTCATTCAAAACCCGATCCATGTCGTCGTAGTTGATGTGAACCTCCCTCCCCAACTCTCTCAGAGGTCGTCCTGCGAGACTCCTGGGTCCCTACCAAAGCCAAAAGGAGACCACGCGGTAAGGTAGGAAGAGGGGGGCTGACGTACTGCAACACCTCCGGAGGATTAGGCTGCTGCTCTTTCTCTAACCGCCGAGCTTCTATACGCCTAGCCTCTTCTTCGTCGCGTCGTCGCTGCTGCTCTACCTCATCTATGGGATTTTTACCGGCACGTCGAGACATGTATACTGAAGAAGGACTATATATATAACTGAACTGGCACAGAGAATTTCTATGGGACCCTCCTCTCACTTTTCAGAAACGTCAAAATGAATTCCGTCGGAGGTATATATAGAGGTTTTCTTTCCAGCGTTTTTGGGCTACATAGCTGCGTTTTCCCGAAACGCCGCAATGCGTTTTATATTATTTTAATAGCACATCGGCGTTTTGTTGAAACGCCGATATGCATATTCATTAATTTGCTTTAATGAATACGCATATCGGCGTTTCACAGAAGCGCCGATATGCATATTTTTTTATTTTTTTTATAAAAATGTATATCGGCGCTTCTGTGAAACGCCGATATGCATTTATTTGGTAAAAAAACGGCCGCCTCTTGGTTTTTTTTAAATTAAAATATACATACCGGCGTTCCTAACTCCACAAACGCCGGAAAGTTAGCGCCGCAAAAACGGAGGGAAGAGCACGCCAAATTTTCCGGCGCTTTTGGTTGGCGTTTTCTCTCAAACGCCGAAACGCATGTTGTTTCCGGCGTTTTACACGAAAACGCCGGAACGCATGCGCCGGAAAAGAACGTTTTTTTTTGTAGTGTCACAAAGAATATCTACAATATAATAAGTCACTATATTATAACAAAAAAAAGTTCCATTACCGAAACTTGTTATTACAAATTGCTTGTAGGGATTATATATACTACTTGTGCTTACTTAAACACTTCATGGAAATTTTCATTAAATAAATAAGATAGTATCAAGTGAATGAAAGAATGGAGGAATGGTCTGAAAAGGCAAAAGGCAGCCCTTTGGGTGAAACCCCAAAAACAGCAAAATTTCAGTGGTCCATCATCCTTACCCCTCCTCTCTCTGTCACACTCTCACTCTTTCTTTCTAATCTTCAAACTCAACTATCACTCTCTCCCTCTCTCTCGTCATCATCATTCATTCATCCCTATACCCCTAATAACCCTAACCCTAACCCTAATCATCTCTCTCACTCTCTCTCCATCCACAGTGGAATCTGTGACTGCTCTTGTCTGCATGCATGTCTGCCCCCTTCTTATCTGCAGTCACTGAGTACTCTTGACCATCTTCACTATTCCCTTTATCTCTCCCCCCTCTCTCTAATATTAATAATAATATATCGAACTGCCACCTCCGGCATTTAATGCAAAGATCCTCACCTTTCATTTCATTGTTTGTCTCCTTCTTTTCTCTCTAGCTACCTCTCTTCTCTTTCCTCTCCCTCTCTCTCTACGACAACAAAGACAAACGTACACTCTCTAATTGATTGTCCCAAATCTTATTCACTACGAAAAAAGTTTTAACCAACTCTTACTTCTCCCACTATACCACTTCCTGTTAACTATCTGTACTCATCCATCGCAACAATATATATCCATGAGATGACCCGCCGATTTTCTGATTAGGGTTTCATCAACGCATAAAACTCAAAATATCACCTCAAGTATGGTACTATGATCACACACACACACACATTCCTCTCATCCTACTTATAACTTGCATTATATTTTATACAAATTACTCACAAAAACTTTACTCCTATTCAAATCTATAAAATATATACTTTCTTAAAAAATAAAATCAAAATGATAATGATTAACATGAATCTTCTTTTTCATAACGCCAACATTAGAAGGAGAATACTATATATATGAAGCAGTACTACAATAATATTAGCGTTATAATATCGATCACCACCATATATAATTAAACTATCAAGAGTTATCTACTATTTCTCAAACACATATAATATCAGAAGTAAACGGAGGTGGCATGATTATTTCCATTGTAGACAAACACGTCACTGTTACTATCATCATCATCTTCTTCTATTTCATCATCTTCCTCCTCATCCACAGCATCTTCTTCTTGGTGGTGGTCGCCACCACTGCGGCTACTATCCACTGTGTGAGGGGCGTGGCCGTCGCCAAAGGCCCTTACATGGTCCTTAAGAGATCTCTTGTGCTTAAAATCAGAGCCACAAATACAAAACCAAAGCTTACCACAGTTTTTCTCATGGGTTCTCCAGTCTCCTCTCACTGCAAACGCCTTCCCACACTTCCTGCAGCCAAAAGGCTTCGCCCCATGCTTCCTCTTGTAATGTGTCTGAAGTGTCCTGAAATCCTTCAATGGCCTTGACCTTGGATGTTGTATGTTGTTCCTACAACCTTCCGCACAACAATAACATGGAAGTCTCAGAATTGATGACGCTGGTTTTGCTCCCCTCAGTGATTCTGGCCCTTTCCTATACTGTGATCCATGTCCCCACATATGCATCTGCATCATACATAAATTCTAATCAAATTCATTTTCTCGTGTCTTACTACATCTAGTTATTAAGTCTCTTTTACGTTCTACACACACACATATAACCAACATGATGATGATGATGATGATGATGATGTAGCTAAACTCTAGGAAGGTAGCTTACTTTTTTAGTTCAGGGGTCTCTATGATGTTTTTATTATTTTGAGGTTACAAGTAAAACAAGAGAATCTGATGTTTTTATTACTAAAAAAGGTAATAACATTAAATTAGTCAAAAAAAATCATGGGTCAAATCAGCATGTATGGATTATATTCCCAAATTGGCAGGGGAAGCCCCCAATGGAATAATGTGGCTTCTAGCAAAAGGATCATCTATATATATAAAGAAAAAGGCGAAGATCATCACACTAGGTAGTTTCGAGGATTTAAAGGTTTAAACATAAACATAAAATTCATAATCCGGGTATTTTATTATTTTATTTTTTATTTTTGTTGGCGGGATGAAGGGAGCAATGATTACCTGCATGTTGTTGAAACGGTTGAAGGTTTTGTTGCAGACAGAGCAAGAGAATTGGGTGGGCCCTATGAGGATCTGAGCAGGTGAAGGAATCCAATACTGACCCGGAACATGACCCGGATTAGAAATTAATGGGTCGGCCTTATTTCCAAGGCCGCCGCCATTAGTGGTGGTGGCAGCAGGAGGAGGAGGGAGGCCGATATGAAGTGCCACGGTGACACCAAGATCTGATGAGTTAGGGTTTTGGTGATGAAGAAGGTGATGATGATGATGTTGTAAGGAAAGGACATCGTTTGAACAAGTAGTAGTAGTAGTAACGGTGGTGGGGTTAAGCTTATGGGAATGTTGGCCAGGAGGGCCAAGAGAGAGGGAAATGGAGAGTTCTTCTTCGTCAAGAAGAAGTTGATGATGTTCTTGTTGTTGTTCTTGTGATTGATGTAGACATGATGAAGAAGAGAAGTAGGAGAAATTAGAGCAGTCATCACTCTGCATGGTGTGATCCATGACCATGACACTCACTAGTTATCCCACAGTGATAGAGAGAGATGGGGAGAGAGAGAGAGAATGTGTGTGTGTGTGTGTCTGTGTGTAGAAGTTAGTGAGAAGGCAAGTGTGGGGACGATAGAGGAGCTATAAATAAAGCAAACTCTCTACATGTGTATGGATGTGTGGGTTTTTAGGGATTTCATTTATGTTTTTTGATAGTATTAACCAAATATGTTTACACCGTCTTGTCATGTAGGTTTTATTTACTTGTGTTAGTGTTATTATTAGAAGTAATAAATGTAAACATATTAACCAAATTGATAGTGTTAGCTAGTCATGACATATATATCTTAAATCCAATACTATGATACTTATTATAAGTCACATTTCTAAAAGGAATTGATCCTTATTACAAGCCAATAAATGGGATAGAAATCACATTTTTATAACGATGGTCCCTAATTAAAATTTGATGATGTGATTTGTCAACAAATGCTACTCCAATTAGGGTTGAACGTGATTTTAATCCCAATTGCGTGAGACTTATAATCACATGTATAAATGTTACCCTTAGTCATATCTGACTCTAGTGAGAAGATAAATTTATTTAAGGTTTTTTTACATGTGAATATAAAACTTAATTTATCATTCAATATAACTACCTATCATTGATTGCGTGAAGTAGCTATAGAAATCACTTATATAATAAAGACCCTAGCTATATATGTATATATGTATGTATATGTGTGTTGTGTGCGCAGAGTAGTGTGTGAGATTGTTGAAGGGAGGGATTACAATTTGAAAGAGAGAAGGGAAGAAGGAGGAAATTGGATGGGTATGAGAGCAGGAGACAAGCGAGCGGCAAAGAAGGAAAAAGAAAAGCATTGAAGAGCGCACCAAATACTTGCAGTACCCTCATCTCATCTCTTCTCTTCTCTTCTCTTCTCTTCTCTCTTTCCTTTTCATTTCATCTTCATTTTGTTTCCCATTTCTCATATAACTGCACTGGCCCCACCCTTTGGATGCACACTAGTGAGTAGTGAGTGTGTGCAATTTGTTTGAAAATAAGAGTTACTCTATAACGTGATTTATATATGACACAAAAATATCTCACACTGTGGTTGCTTTGGTTTGAAAAGCAATCAAAAGTAATCAAGTTAGAAGTGCCTGGAATAGACCCGAATACACACACACAAGCAATCATAAGTTACTTCCCATTCTAACCTAGTTTAAGGCTCAAATTAACTGAACATTGTTTGGATTAGAGTGCTAATCCAAACAAGTACTAAAAGTTAGTTTGCTATGATAACATAATATATCTATAAAAAAATAATAACACTTGATATATTTTATGTTGATTTTTTTAAAAGAAGATCAATTTAGCAAGTTAAAATTTATGTGGATAATATGAATAAAAAATCATACTTGGATATATTATAACTATAAAAAATAGAAAAATGTATAATATCATATATTATCATGTCACTATCTCCAAGGCTGGATCTTTGAATCTTAATTATAGTGACAATATACAACTTGTAAGGTCCTCGTTATATATATAATTTTTATAAATTTCAAAACTAAGTGAATAAATGTTTCATTAAGATCCTTTTTTTTCATTAAGGTCTTTATTAGGTTGTATATTTAAAAAATTATTTTAGAACAATCTGACCATAAAAATGTTTGTAGTTTTGCTACTTATTATTTGAACCCAACGTAGACGTAGTGAAGTAAGCGAGACACGCTGCCACAGTAGTGCCATTAGGGCAACTAGTAAAAAACATGTCTAATGTGCAACTTTGTATAAATAGATGGTACACACACACACACATATTCGTGTGTGTGACCAAAAAAGTTAAAGGGATCGGAAAACAAATCACGGCTATAAGATCAGTCTAAAAGCAAATTTAAATTCAAGTTAAGCATGTGTGTGCGCTTGGTTTGTGCAATGGTGCTTTTTTTTGTACGTACCAGAAGCAAATGCTCGTCTTCCGAGCACAATAATCTCATCTTCGCTTTCTGCTTTCACTTCTGCACTACTCATTTACTATCGCTCTCTCTCTCTCATGAACTCACAGTCTCACATACACACACAAACCCAAAAGTGAGAGTGAGTGGGCGATACATAGGGAGAGGTCTCTTTCTGAGATTCAGACAGACACAACATGCAAAAACACAAGGCCATAAAACTGATGGAGTGAATCATAGCATAAAACGTACACACTATGTAGGCATGGAGAACTGTAGATTATCTATCTCTCTCTAACTTTTCTTGCCAAAAGGGTTGATGATAGTGATAGTGATGGTGAAAAAGAGAAGTTACCTTCATTGTGAAAATAATTACATCTAAAGAGACTTATCATAGAGAGACCTTCATTATCTCTCAATTTCTCTGCAGGTTGTGTTTAGGTTTTTCATTGGTTGTTAAATGCCTGTGTGTGTGTGTTGTGTGTGTGTCTGTACCTTCATTCAAACTCAAATAATATTATTATCTCATTTTTTTCTCTAACCATAATATTTATGTTACTTTTAAAAGATGAAAGTGACAGTCCTGGATCAGATCGATTTACTTTAATTATCTCCACTATCAATATCAATCAATTTTGGGAAAATGCCATTTAAATTCCTCCGAATATACAAAAGGACAATTCAAGAACTCAAACTTCTAAAAGGACCATGAAGGAACTAGGACCTAGTTGACATTTTAAAATTGTGTGAAAAGACAAAATTACCCTAATCATAAAACAGAAATTACTAACCACCCTATTAGGGTGGTTAGTAATTTCTGTTTTATGATTAGGGCAATTTTGTCTTTTCACACAATTTTAAAATGTCAACTAGGTCCTAGTTCCTTCATGGTCCTTTTGGAAGTTTGAGTTCCTTAATTGTCCTTTTGTATATTCAAAGGGATTTAAATGACATTTTCCCTTCAATTTTGATTCCCTTTTTTAGCCAAAGTTATATATATATATACATATATATATACGTACATACATACACATACATACATACATACATACATACATACATACATACATATATAATGAAACAGCTCACATTATGTGTGTGATTTGTTTACTATGTAAACAAAACTTGTTAAAAGCCGATAAAATGCGGGAAAACACTAAGCAAAATTTGTGAATGACTTGATGAAAGTGTGAATTTGTTACTTATTAATACAGGGAATCTGTAATATATAATAAAATGTAGTTGGGGAATGACTATACAAAACTTGTAAACGACTTAAAAAGTGAATTTGTTACTTATAATAGAAAACTTGATACCAACTAATAAAATGTGGGAAATTAAATGACTACAAAACTTGCAGATAAAGTGAAGAAAACATAAGGAAATACTCCCTTCAATCCTAAATATGAGACCTAGTTGACTTTTTTTGGAGATGTTAAGATTACAAAGTATGTTACTATTAAATTATGACATATTTGATACTCCCTCTGGTCCAAAATATAAGACCTAATTGACTTTTTTAAAAAATCCTATAAAAAAGCAAAATAAGTTAATTATAAATTAATTTACCTAATTTTTTCCCTTAGATTAGTTTATTTTACCTATAAACTAATGTATAATCTAAAAATATATCAAATATGTCATGGTTTAATAGCTTATTTCACAACCTTAACATCTCCAAAAAAAAGTCAATTAGATCTTATATTTAGGACCGGAGGTAGTATATTTTTAGATTAGCCATAAGTTTATATGTTAAATAAACTAGTTTAAGGGAAAAAATTAGGTAAATCAATTTATAATTTATTTATTTTTGTTTTTTTAGGATTTTTCAAAAAAGTCAACTAGGTCCTTATATTTATATTTAGGACGGGGGTAGCATATACTCCCTCCGGTCCTAAATATAAAACATAGTTGACTTTTTTGAAAAATTTTAAAAAGAAGCAAAATAAGTTAATTATAAGTTGATTTACCTGATTTTTTCTCTTACACTAGTTTATTTTACCTATAAGCTAATGAATAATCTAAAAAGATATCAAATATTTCATGATTTAATAACATATTTTGCAACCTTAATCTCTCCAAAAAAATCAATTAGGTCTTATATTTAAGACCAGAAGTAGTATTATTTATAGAGATTCATTGTTGCCCCCAATGACTAGGGCACGAATGTTCTTGGCACCCTAGTGGGGTTGAGATTAAACCCCACTTCCACGATTGCCAAATTAATTTTTTTCTCACTCCCTGACCAAGCGGTTAGAATCTCCACCCATATTTAAAACTAGTCTCAAGCCTTGTTAAATAAAGGAGAATGGTTGTATTAGGTTCCAACAACCAACGTATAATCAATCATCAAATCTTATGAACATGGATAAATCTTATGAACATGGACGAGCAAAGAAATAGTTAGAATACGATGATATCGTACGATCTATGTAGTCAACCCCACCTATTGGAACATATTTTGTTGTTGTACTTTGTCTTTTTTCTCTTGTTACATAAATTCATTTTAGGGACTTCTACCTTCTTTATTATAATTAGTACTCCTCCCGGTCCTAAATATAAGACTTAATTGACTTTTTCTGAAAATCCTTAAAAAAACAACATAAGTTAATTTAAAATTATTTACCTAATTGTTTCCCTTAAACTAGTTTATTTTACCTATAAACTAATGGATAATCTAAAAATATACTCCCTCTGTTCCTAAATATAGGACCTAGATGACTTTTTTGAAAAATCCTAAAAAAAGCAAAAAATAAGTTAATTATAAATTGATTTACCTAATTTTTTCTCTTAAACTAGTTTATTTTACCTATAAGCTAATGGATAATCTAAAAAGATATCAAATATGCCATCATTTAATAACCTATTTCGCAACCTTAATCTTTCCAAAAAAAAGTTATCTAGGTCCTATATTTAGGAACGGAGGGAGTATCAAATATGTCATCATTTAATAACCTATTTCGCAACCTTAATCTCTCCAAAAAAAAAGTCAATTAGATCCTATATTTAGGACCGGAGGTAGTATAATTGAAATCCAGTATTGTACGTCTCTCATTTCTCTTCTTTTATATTTTTTAGGTTTTTTTATAAGATTTTTCAATTGAGAGAAATGAAATTAATTAGTGAATAAATGCATCCAAAAGCATTTTATGGGAGGAAATTACTTTATTTCCAATGGGAGGCAAATATGTATACATTTTTCTTTTGCTTTCATATAATTTAATATTTTTAAAATTATAGTGTATTCCATATATACCTTTCACTTTTTTAGTAAAAAAGTATCACCTCCAATAGCAGTGACTAATGTCTTCATCGCGGTTTCTCACTTAAAGATAAATGGCTAGGCACATAATGCTTTACAAGTCTAAGGGTGAGATATTCAAACTCCCACAACTTGATTTATAAACCTTTCACTTTTTAATCATATAAATACACACATGCTAAATAAAAAAGATGGGCCACACATTATGGGCTAGTGGGCCAAACTCTGTTTTGACAGCCCAAACCTAGGAGCATATGACTGATCCTACCCCACCCATGTCTCATTATTTTAATAAGGACATTCATACAATCGATCGCTAATAAGATTATATTCAAGTAAATTCAGAACAATAGTACTTAGTCGAAATAATCTTTCAGTGAAAGTTTTTTAATAATTGAGATGCTTTCATCAATTAATAGAAGTGATGTCTCTAAATTTCTATATTTCGTTGTGCATAGGCTGTTGTGCAATAAAGTTAAATGAGGCTGGATGTTTCCCTATTTTGTTTCTATTTGTGGAGTGCCTTGATTTGATGTTTCACTGAAATTTCATAGCATATGTTAGTCAAGTCTTCCTATTTATTGGAAATCATCGAATCCTTTGCACTAACATACACAAACATTTTTAAATTTTATTCTATCTACATAGAACTATACATGATTAATACGAGTACTAATCTGATATAAAATTTTTCTGTTAATATTAGCTCTGAAAAGAAATAGTAGTTATCTATCAGTAATAATAGCTTTTTATCGACAAAATTCAAAGTCGATTCATATTCAGCAGGTATAAGTTAATTGCATAAAATGCTTTTATTTAACCTTTACTGAACCAAAGAAGCATTGTTGATATAATCATTCTTTTGATATTTGATATATAATACTCCCTCCGTTCCTAAATATAAGACCTAGATAACTTTTTTTTTGAAAGATTAAGGTTGCGAAATAGGTTATTAAATGATGACATATTTGATATCTTTTTAGATTATCCATTAGCTTATAGGTAAAATAAACTAGTTTAAGAGAAAAAATTAGGTAAATCAATTTATAATTAACTTATTTTTTGCTTTTTTTAGGATTTTTCAAAAAAGTCATCTAGGTCCTATATTTAGGAACGGAGGGAGTAGTACTACATTCAATGAACCATCATCAACAATCATTTAGACAAAAAAATATACTAATTAATCTATAACCGAGAGTAATGCTATATTCAAGTTATTTACAAAACCAAAATGAGTATCAGTCAAATAAAACATGAAGGAAAGAAAGGGTCAAAACCAAATGAGATGATAGTACGAACAGAACATTTGAAGTGGGAAGGATTTAGTTAGTAGTGTCATTTATGTCACTGCGAATGCAAACGACAAGTACTGTTGAGTGATGAGAGGCTTTGGACCACATTAAACTCTGTGACGTCATGGATTTATAACCGCAGTCTGTCTCACCAGCCATAGCCACACCAACCAAACCAGCAAAAAGACATTTCCCAACAAATATGATCCACCATTAATTACATTCAGAATCACGTCATATAATATACTGTCACACTCACACACATACAGGGGATATATAGTAGTAGTATATATAATCCTCTTCTCAGTTCTCACCCTCAGCTCTTCTTCATTTGTCTCTTGATCTCATAAGTGTTGACTAAATTAAAATTAAAAGTGACGGATTTATAGATTTGAATTTGAATAATGTTAACTATATTATTCAATCAAATGTGTGAATGGAATGAAAAGAGAGAAAAGGAGAGAACTTATTATTTTCAATGTAAGTTACTTCTCTTACAATACCCTATTTAACAATTATCATAGTTGATTTTTTTATAAAAGACAAAATGATATTAACCAATAAAGTTTACAAAGTTCTAACCATCCATTTCTTAAAAAGTAAAAAAAGGAAAGCACTAAGGGCATGGTTGTTTGGGAGGAATTAAAATGATGGAAATTGAATTGAAAATGAGTGTAAGGGGTAAACGATGGAAAGTAGTAGAGGAAATTATTGAAGTAATTAAAGTTTGTGGGGTTCAGAGAAAGTTGTAGGCACCGGGAGATATGTAAATTATCATTTTCACTTTCCAATTCCAATTCCATTTCTCAATTCCATGGAGCAAACGGACCCTAAAGTGATTAACAAGAACTAAGGAACTAAACAAATAGAAAGCAAAGAAAAAAATTGGATGAGCGAGGCAATATCAATGGCAACCATATGCTCAAATGAGAGAGCCCAAATGGGAAATCGATCAATACTACATTAACATTTGAGATGGTGAAACTCTTTGTAGATAAGCTCAATTATTCTAGTTGATGAAAACTCCCTTATACATACAATCAATATGGATAGTTTAGACAGAGAAAATTATAACTTCTGCTAGATAAAGTGAACTCACATCTTGTATTACATTTATGACAAACAAATTAAACTTATTATTATTATTTCTCTAGTCATATATTTTTATAACTTAGATGGGGAAAAAATCATTTAATTTTATAAGTCACCACATTAAATTTTTTACGTGAATATATAATGTTACCAACCATTTATCATGTGTTTACTTTCTTCTTATATGTTGTAGTGGATTTACTTAGAGGTAATGTTACAAGTTTTATTGAATTTAAATGCATAATATGGTTTAGGTTTTCCTTGACCGGTGTGAAGTGTATGTTGGAAGTCACCTATAACCATGATTGATGGAGTTGTTGCTACATTTAATTTTATGATTAAAGGGAATATTGTATGTTGATAATATTAATTAATTTAAATTGTGCCTTTTTCCTATCATATATTATTACGATCATTTATTAGTACTGTATTTCATAATTATCCATAAAAATTGTATTTCACAATTCCTATTAAACATTCACGATGATGCTAACAGTTTAATATAGGTTTACTTAGGGAATAGAAAATCAGGTTAAGTTAGTAAGGAGACAAAGAAGACAATTGCGCTTTACAAGAAGCCTAAAATGAGCAAATTAATACGTATATAATGGCATTACCATATAAAGTGAGGGCATGGATCGAAATAGGTTGAAAGAAGGAAAGAGAAAGAGCATAGAGCTAGAGATAGAGACATTGGATTCTAAGATCTAAAGGTAAAAAACAGATACAGAGCCATAGATATAATATAGTGTAAAGTGTAAATAACAATAATAATAAATCACGATGGGTGCTACTGTAGCAAATTAAGGTGACGTATGAGAAGGACAAGAATTAAAGCCAATGAAGAAATAAAGATTTGTAAGAAGAGAAAATTTGGAAGGAGAAAGATGGAACAAGAGTTTTCTAATAATGTTTCAAGTATGAGAAAGGAATCTGAGACTCTATTGTTAGCCGCCATCACTCATCTGTCATTCAAAATCTCAGAACTGCTTAATACTCTCTCCCTCGGATATGTTTATGTTGTCTCTTACTCAGGTCAAGATTCATTGTTTGACGAACGGGAGAGAGAAATAAGGACACACACATATGTATGGGACTCGCGAGAACGTCGCTGTTATTAGGGCTTTTCAAGGTTAAAACAAATTAAAAGAACATTTGTTTTGTGAAGGTGGAGATTCTATTTCTTGGGGACTTGAAGATAAGAATGATAATAAGAAAAAGTGTGGAAAGAAAAGATATTAAGAAAAACAAAGGGATTTGGTTTTCACACTGATAAAAAATATTAACAGTAAGAGCTATATAATACTCGTCCAGAGACTGTTGGATTCTCACATGTACAATCTAGATTTGATTTAGATTATATATCGATTTTCGTAGATACGTGATCTAGACTGTGCAAGTGAGATTTAATGGTCTAAATAAGGTTAACTATTCCTAATAATCTTTTTGTAGAGAAAAATAAACCGGATTCAAAAAGAAAGTTGATCGAGTATGTGTTTTGTGGGCAAACAAGATAACATGACAATTTATTTGAGGTTGGAAAAATGATGATTAGGAGAATGGAAAGATGTTAAATAGTTAAAAAATTTGGTGGGGCTTGTATCTTGGACCTTTTTGTTACCAAAACTTTCAAAACCATCATGTCATTATTCAATTAGTCTCCTTTATATATATAACAAACATAGGTTTAATTGTCTCTTCAGAAGTTGTCAATTTGTTTTAATGAAATTCTTGTTGGGTAATTGTTGCTAAATTGTCAAACTCTCCTAATATAACTACCCGTCAAAAAGTAAGATTTATAATAACTATATCAAATTGGTAATTGTAAATAGAGGTTTCTAATAAAAACTGGTGGTGTTTAGAGTCCAAACTCATTACAAGTATAGTGGGATTATTATACAAATAAAGGGAGATATAGTTTAAGTGTGGGGTTTAATTTTCAGATTTCAAATTCAAATAACCATTAATAACCTATAGAGTTGGGTCACAAAAATTAAATTTATCATTTGGTCAACTTGATTTTTCATATGATGATAGCTTGATAACTCTTATAAAGCCTTATTTATTTATTTATTTATCTAGCTCATTTTTTCTCAAGGGTGAATTCCATATCAATGACTCAATTCTCATGATGAGTCAATGATGATGAGCTAGTTGAATCATAAGTATGCTGAATTGAACAAAATACAAAAAAAAAGTAATTTTGCGACGGAATTCCGTTGCTAAATTGCCATTGCTAAATGAGACATTTTGTCACTAAATGTTTAGTGACTAGTAGTAAATTAGCGATGGAATTCGTCGCTAATTCACTGTTTACTTAGTAATTAATAACTTTTTAATTGCTAATTGGTAATAAATTTTAAAAAGGTGATTGTCATGAACAACACCACTAATAACAGCCTAAATTCTAACACACGAGTTGTTTATGGTGTTTATTTTAGCTATTAAATGTAATATTTTAATCGTGTTTTTTGTCACATTTATTATGTTTTTTCAAATACTCATTGATTATCTGCAAATTAAAATATTCATTCAAAAAAAGTAATTTGTTTTACGAACAAGTTGTTGTCGAATAGGTAATGGTCACACACTTTTAAGGATACCAATTCAAATGTCATAAATTATACTTATAAGGAGAGACAAAATTCTTAAATATGTTGTAAGCCTCAAAAGGGACTAGTATTAAGCCCAAATGGCTTAGAAATACCCTTGCTAGCTCACCTAAAAAGTAATTTTTTTAATTAAAATTTTAAATGGGGAATATTTTAGAGCAAACAACACCCAAATTAAACTGATTTCTCTAAATGCAATAAATATCTCGATCTTATATTCCAGACAACTGAGAGTGATAAAAAATCCATGGTTTGAAGCGATGAGCCTTTACATATAAGCAAGTTTTAAGCGTTGGTTTATCTTAATAGTATTGGTTAGGACAAAAATCTCCAGTGGTTAGTGCTGAACTTCTTTCCCTAATTTTATATTGCTCATTTCATAAAGAATGGTTTATATAGGGAAATTTTGAAAAGATGTTTTTAATAATTATCTCAACCTTGTTGTTTTCACCCTTTAATAAAACTGATGTTGAACATTTTGTTGGGCCTTCAGTTCAAAAGAATTTTGTTGGGCTACAACAATGAACACTTGCTTCTTAACTTAAGATGGAACAGTGAAAATGAATTAAAAAAAAGTGACTTGAGAGTTGAGACTTAAGACAGAAAACAGAAGTCAAAGAACAATAATCTTGAAGATCGTACGGAAATGATGGACTCAGACTTATATGGCGTATTGGAACGTGAATAATTGATACTTCGTTAAGATGGGACAAAGTTGGGCTAAGATTCAAAGCCCAAAGGATCTTATTTGTAGCCTACTAAGACCAAAACATATATGCCTTAGAGGTAAGGCTAAGGCACTGTGACCTTCATTCATAACAAGGCCCTGCCGGCTCTGGAAAAATGGAAAAGTGGGTGGATCCTTTATGTTAGGGGGACAGAAAAGGCATTTTCATTCATGATAAAAGAAGTATAAAGAATGTAAAAAAAAAATATGTATATGGAAAGTGGGTAAATCCTCAATATGTATATACCTTTACTAATGGGTAGTTTTTTCTTTTTTGTTAGAGCTACCACCAATGGATAGTTGGTTAAGCTAGAAAGTTGACTTCATCCCCGTAAGGAAATTGAGAACGTATGTTTGAATCTTAGGAAATGTCTTATTGAGAGAGGGAACAACCATACCTATGTGGCAGCACTCCTACCCATTGAGTCCGTATTAATTCGTTGCCAATATATGCGCCGAATTATTGGACAGTATTTAAAAACAAGTATGTATACCTCTGCCTAGGCCCCTTCCTAAAACTCTAGTCCTATCCTAATCTGTAAAATGTTTGAAACAAATAATGGGCGCTGTAATAAATAAGTTTGGTACATACATACAGCGAGTACATGTATATCTGCTGTCCAGTTATGATATAGTAGCAAATACGAGTATTAAAAAGCAAGCGACCCTAAAAAGATGTTTAAAATGGATTGATCTAGATGTATGAACTTGAGATTTATTTCTTTTTCTTTTTTGAGAAAATTGCATTCAAGATTTGAATAAAACAAAATAATACTACATGCCTCTTGAAATCTCAAATTATTAACAAGTCTTAGGGTTTTTGCGCATAATATAATGCGATTCTGAAAATACCAAGTCCCCATTGTTTAGTTATTAATGAATGCATGTATTTCGCGCTATTGTTAATATAGTCTTGTTTAGTTGCTACTACCATATATCTTGAATATACTGATGTTATTTACTAATATAACAAATGCAATTGTCAATCAAGACAGCTTAACTTACTAATGAAGACACTCACACTCAACGATATAATATTCTTCTAGAATTACTTTCTCCAACTTTAAATATAACACTCAATCAACTAATTCACCAAGTTGAAGATATTCAGTAAGTTAATGGTTTGTTGTTTGTGTATGAAAAATGTGTGGTTGAAGTATTCTTTGAACTTGATAATATGCTTCTACCACAAGTGGTGTTTCCAGCTCAAGACCTACTAGTATAAGCTATTGAAGCCCATGTCACCTGAAATTATCTACTAGTTTGCCTATCATGGGTTGCTTTTGTTTGTTTGACACCATCCATATCTTGATTTTCACAAAATGCCATGTCACACTGAAGTGAAGCCACGCGCGGGTGGAGAGCGAGTGGGGAAGGAGATAGAAGGAAGGAAGGGGCAGAAAGTGGGTGTGAAATAGAGGAAACAGAGAATGGCCGTTGGAAGTGGCGGAAGGGCAAGTATTGAGGACAAATCATACGCGGCGTGACGCACGCGTGTAACACGCTCCCCAAAGATTCCCTTCTTTCCAACACCCGAGGTATATTCTGTGGACATGTCCCCCATTTCATCTATCCTATCACATTACATTAATTATTTCTCATCTTCCATTTCTTGCCCCCTGCGTCTCATCCAAATCTTTTTTTTTTGGAATTAAAGATTTTTATTCCAAATCTTTTTTTTTAATTCAATCAAATCCCCAAATTTTATTATTTGTATTTTCCAAATATGTTACATGCTACTGCTAGTTCATAAAAATGTGTGACTTATCTCTGTACATCCTAAGCTATTTTTTCTACTTATTAAATAAGTCAGTTAAAAAATAAGATCAACCAAACATAAAAAAACACAATCTGTTCAAAATAAAC
The DNA here is from genome assembly GCA_029929735.1 of Mimosa pudica. Classification (NCBI taxonomy): domain Eukaryota; kingdom Viridiplantae; phylum Streptophyta; class Magnoliopsida; order Fabales; family Fabaceae; genus Mimosa; species Mimosa pudica. The sequence goes on from JAKELP010000035.1 coordinate 7,908,210, forward strand.
TATTTTTAAAAAATAAGTAGCTTATTTAGAAAAATAATTCCAACCAAATACACACTTCATCGGTTCATCTCATTTTCATGTGAATGGAAGCAATTTAGGATAAAATAAACAAAAAATTAGAAACATATTATATATGTAAAGCTAAGAATAACATTCTTAAAAAAGGTCCTATAATACCAGAAGGGTGTATTGATACAAAAATATTGGAAAATATTGTAACAAAATGTACTCTACCATTTAAACAAGAAGTTTTTGTTTATTTAAATGGAAAAATTATACATGTTTTTATTAGTTTATAGATACCAATGCTTTTTAAAAAAATTAAAATAGGGAAATAAACAGAGGGATCAAATATTATATCAACAATTTAACTCACTCTAAAATAAAGTTTAGGTATTTCATAGCCAACGAATATATAATGGGGTTTTTCAACAGTTTTTTCCCTTAAATTTTTTATTGATAAAATCCATCTTATCAGCTAAACTCTAGGGATGAGAGTCATGTTCGGATAAGACTTATTTTCACTTAAATGGGATCGGATGAATTCACATTAGATATACATGAGTTGGCTATCAGGGATTTCAAATAATCTCTTTTGGTAATTGTTTAATGTTCAATTACAATTATGTTATTTGACTTAATTAGTGTTATATTATATCATATAGGAGTAATTATCAAATAATTTGTGTCTTTTAATTGAAAAGGGAAAATGAAGAGCTTAATTGAATACATAAGTCGAAACCAATTTTTAACATATTAAATATTATTACGTTGTTTTATCATAGTGATCCTAACTGCTTTTGTTTTAAAAATGTGTAATGATTTTATTCTTTGGGCCACCTTATTGACATGAATGGGTATAATGAAATTACAAGTGTAAGGTAAAAAATTTGTTTCCAATTTACTGTACTCTTGTATATTGAATTAAGGTAATACTTTTTAAAATAATTAAACAGTAAATTATACTAAGACAAAATTAATAAAATTTAATATTTTAACTTTCGATAATATTTTTCAGAAATAGTTTATAAATAGTACAAAAGGTATACCTAATTATGGAGCACCAATTGAGATTTTACTCTACAAATTTTTGAATGTATTCTCCGTGTATGAATTTGTATAAAGTTGCTTATATATTATTAGTCCCATTTTTTATCTATCATTCTTTCATCGCAGATAGATGATAAGGCCAAAACAAATCAATAGATGATAATTAACTTTTAATTAACCACCATATTTTATCAAAATATGACCATTCTCTTTCATCCATTTTTTTTGGTAAACAGCACATGTGCCTATTGATAACCAACTAATCTAAACTTATGTGGTAGGAGTTCTTGTCAGCATAGATATGATTGTCTCCTCTCCCTGTTTTCAAGGATTCGAACACACCTTAATTTTACAGGAACGAGCCACTTACTAGCTTAACCAACTTATTCATTAATTTTTCATCCATAATTTTTTTACAACCAATAAGTCAATAACCATGTCTCAATTAAGCTTCAACATTCTCAAATATTTTTTAAGATCAATTCAACATTAGAAAATATTTATTAGCCATTATAAAATATTTGACAAAGGTTATAAAATAAACGACTGAATCACCTATTTGAGGTTATAAAATTTTGATACTTAAAAAATGAACAATTAAATACTTTTTGAATTCAAAACTTGGTAGAGGAAAATTTAATTGATTAAGTAATGACATTCACTTATTAGGTAATGGGTTTGAGAATTGAAAACCCATATTAAGTAATGTTTTTTCTATTATTATAATATTTTTATTAATGACAATAAAATATGCTCAAAAGGCTTGCCAAAATTGAAAAAGAAGTCCACCCTTCAAAATTTAATTAATGATAAAAATAACCTGATAAACGTTTTCGTAAAAATAGCTCCGCAAGCAAAAATTTTTAATGACATCTTCTCATTTTCTCTAAATGTATTATATTTTATAATTACATAGGTAACAAAAATGACAAATGGGGAAAATAATAAGAGAAAATGGGTTAATATGATTATTTTTAGTAAAAGTAACCATAATATTTTAAAATATGGGCAAAACACTCATTACATTTCAAAATAGGGGAAAACGTATCTATCATCGTTAATTTTTTTGAACTTATCTATCAGTATCCGGTGCTACTAGCAACCAACTAACTTGATTCGCGGGAATATAGACCCGCAATAGTGGAACCTCACTACCTCCAAATAATTATCACAATGACATATCTAAGACTTGATCTCGAGACCACTAGATAAGTTAGAACAATCTCAATCAGTTGTACAAAAATGTATATTTGCCCGTGTTTTGAAATGTTATGTTTTCTTCCTAATAAAAAAAAGTTATGTTTACTTTTGTGCCAAAAAATTACATGAGGAATTTTACACTTTGGTCATGATTATGTAACTATTTTTGCATTTTAGCAAAATATTTTATTTTAGGTTCCTTAATTTATAAAAAAATTAAATCTTAAATTAAACAACGTACGTACAAAGTAACAAGAGAGAGGGGAGGAAAGTAAAGTGGATGGATGAGGATGAGATGAAAGTAAAGTGGATATTTTAGGTGAAGAAAATCGATGACGCCAGTGCCAGCTAGCCATAGCCCACAGACCTCACCACAGTGTAAAAGCGAATCAAAACAAGGAATATTCAACTCTCTCTCGAAGAAACTAAGAAAAGGAAAAAAAAAAACATAAAACGAAAGATTCGTTTTTGTACGCGACGCCACGACCTCGATATTTTCCCCTCACACCCACTTCTCCCTTCTATTTTCCCCTTGCTTCTCTATCACACGTCTCTCTAATAATAAATACTCCCTTGAATCCCTAACATAAGAGTCAAAATTTGAATGGTTTTAGTCCTAATATAAGAGTTTATCTCATATTCTCTTCTCATTTAATGTTTTTTTCCTATTTTACCCCCAACTTTCTTTCATATTTATTAATGCTTATGTATTTCTCTCTTAAAAGTATCATAATAAAATATGAGAAATATTGAAAAAGAAGCATTAACTCTAGAAATTTAACTAACATTCACGTGTTTTCTCAAGAAGAATTATATTTGCTAATAAATTTTTTTTATAGCTATTTGCTAATTAATTTTTAATCTTTCTTCCTTTCCAAGTCTTAATTATTCCTAATTTTGATTCTTCTTTAGATACCATAATATTCTCTCTCTCTCTCTCCCTGTTTTTCTCAACTGGGTCGGATCTACCTATGCTTTCATAACACGCCATTCCTATATATTCCTCTTCATCCACCTCTCTTCTCCTCCCTTCAATTCCCTCTTCTCTGTTTTTTTCAACCCAAAAAACGTTTTTTAAAAATGGGTTTTCGAGAATATGTCCAAGCTTTAGAAGAAGAACGTCTCAAAATTCAAGTCTTTTCCAAAGAACTTCCCCTTTCACTTGAGCTTGTCTCTCAAGGTTCCATTTTTATTTTTTCCCATCACTTTTTTTTTGTGTGGTATGATTTTGATGGTTCTGATGTTTTTTGCTTTGTGGGTTTTTTGTTTTTTTGTGTGCAGCCATTGATGCTTATAGGCAGCAACTTTCGTGTACCACGGAGTGCAATGTTGTTAATGGACAATCAGATTGTTCTGAGCAGACTTCCATGGAAGAAGGTCCTGTTCTTGAAGAGTTTATCCCTATTAAGAAGAGAGATTCCCCTGAAGAAGATGAAGAGGAAGAAGATGATGAAGATGAAGATGAACAACATTCACATAAGCACAAGATTCTCAAAGATAATAACAGTAGTAAGAACAATTGTGATAAGAGAAAATCAGACTGGCTCAGATCTGTTCAGCTTTGGAATCCAGATCCCCCAACCAAAGAGGTATATATATGATATATATTCTACAATTTAAATACTTTCTTCTCACACAAAAAAAAAATTTGATTCACTTGAAATTTGGCAATTGAATTGAATTAGTAGTGTTTCCATTTTTACCTTCCTTAGATATACATGACTTATAATCAGCAATATAATTGGAACAAAAAAGTACATATTTTTTATGTGTAATTTATTGGTCTTGATTAAAATTTTGAGTTATTTGGTTTTAGTATCTTCTGAATTGGAACAAAAAGTACATATTTTTTATGTGTAATTTATTGGTCTTGAGTAAAATTTTGAGTTATTTGGTTATAGTATCTTCTGAATTGGAACAAAAAGTACATATTTTTCATGTGTAATTTAATGGTCTTGAGTAAAATTTTGAGTTATTTGGTTTTAGTAGCTTCTGAATGGGAACAAAAAGTACATATTTTTCATGTGTAATTCTGTATGTTTGATTAGGAATTGCCCAGAAAAGCTATGGTGGTGGAAGTGAAGAGAGATGGTAGTGGAGGTGCCTTTCATCCATTTCAAAGAGAAGAAAACAACAACAAAAGCAATAATAATAATGTTGGAAAGACTAACAATAACTTGGCTGCCGTTAAATCGGTGTCTCCGGCACCGGTGCCGGCAATGAGCTCGACGGCAGGCGGCGGAGGAAGCAGGAGGTCGGAGGAGAAAGATGGGCAGGGTTCGAGGAAGCAACGGCGGTGCTGGTCGCCGGAATTGCACAAACGCTTCTTACAAGCTCTTCAACAACTAGGAGGTCCAGATTGTAAGTATCTTATCTTAATTACTTTGATTATTCTAAGGTTGAGTGTTAGATGAGACACTTATGTTAGAAAAGGTTGAGTATTCTAAAGGTTGATTATTCTAAGGTTGGGTATTAGATGAGACACTTATGTTAGATGAGACACTTATGGTTATGGCAATATAAATAGATATATAATCTACAATAGATGCTGAAGTTGATGTTTTAAAAAATAGATATATAATCTACAATAGATGCTGAAGTTGATGTTCTAAAAAAAATGTAATTCATGTTTTGTTTTTGTGCATGTTTGTTTCTTCAGCTGCAACTCCAAAGCAGATCAGAGAGCTCATGAAGGTTGATGGCCTCACAAACGATGAAGTCAAAAGCCACTTGCAGGTTCCTTGTCTAGGATTTTTTTATCTCAATAGTTGAATCTAAGTGTAATTGAAGTTGATTGAATTTTGGTTTTGCTAAATATCGTTTCAAATCACTGATTTGAATACTTAGAAAAACCTAGATAAATGATAGTTGAATTTTAAAATCAAATAAAGAGGATTTTGAGTAGTTAATGCAGCTAGGTTAATTCTACTATTTAACTAGTTAAAATGATTTAAAAATTCAGCTGTTCTTATCTAGTATTTCCCCGAATTTTAATTTCATAAAGATTTAGGACTAGTTCATAGCGACCAAAAGAAATTATTTTGATACCTTTAATTACATATACGCCACCCTGGTTGTTATGTGGATTTGATTCAATTGAAGCAATTTATCTGAAAGTTAGTTTATGTTTTGTATTTGTTTCAGAAATTTCGGTTGCACACAAGAAGACCAAGTGCTCCTATGATTCACAACAATGCAACTTCACAAACAGCTCCATTTGTTCTTGTTGAGAACATATTTGTGCAACCACCAGAATACGCGGCAGGGGTGGCGAATTCAACGGCTTCCGGTGAGGTCACCACGGTGACTACTCCAACCGGGATATATGCCCCGGTGGCGGCTCATCCTCCTATTATGCCAATGTCGGCGCAGCCTAAGAAGGCGGCGCAGGTGAAGCAATTGGAGCAGTCACATTCTATGGATGAAGAAAGGGGGAATCATGGTAGTGAAGGGGCTGTTCATTCAAATTCTTCTCCTGATTCATCATCCTCCACTCACACCACCTCTCATTCTCATGGATATTGAGTTTTGAGATTATGAAGATACTGTGCAGAAAAAACAACACTTGGAAAATCAAATTTTGTAATCATAATGTTGTAGTAGAGAACTTAATTATCTGTCTTCTTGTAATGGGGTTTTCAAGTTATAGAGGTGAAAGAAAATACCAGGGGTGGCAGTTTTGTTGTGCAGTGTGTAGCCTAATATTATTATTATTATTATTAAATTACATTAATTTGAATTTAGAACTGTGTTTTACTATATCATCTTTTCAAAATTCACATGTCTTATAGTCTAGTGATATGTCATCTCCCAATCAGTGGAAGGTTGCAGGTTACGTTCCATTTGCAATTTCAAGCAGCAAGGCTAACACTTTTAATTCAAAAAAAAAATCTCAATGTTACTATCTCTTTGTATTCGTTTAGACATTTATTTGTTCAATAATTTAGCCATTCCAATAATCTATTGAAGTTTTAAACTTACCCTATTTTCAACACACACATATTGTGTGATAAAGAAGCCGTCTAGATCAATTCATACGGAGTGAAACAGCACCTCAGCCACGACTTGACTTCTGTTTACCAAATAAAGAAGTCCACTTTACGCTCAAATCGGATTAAAAAATAATGCAATTCAGGCATAACACTATTTTCTCCTCTCCCATGGCATATACAACTAATTCATATGAATTAAAGAATGTCAATTAACTCATTCAATTTATCTTTAAATTATTTTTTTCATAATACTAGTCTTATTTATAAGGTCTTGAATAAAAAGAAAAAAACATAAGAGTAATATGTAAGTGTTAGTTTTTGAGGTAAAATTGGTAAATAAGCATCGATGACAGTACAATGGTTAACATTATGGGTTAAACAATCCTTCTAAGAAATATTAATCACACTTTCTGTGGAAATTTTAGTGATTGAATTAAATTTTGGGTAAAAACTTGAAGGAATATCTACTTTAATGGTGAAGTTTTGTGACCTCAGTTTTAAAGGTGGAATATTGGGTGGATTGTAATTTAGTTGGTTGAGAAGTGAAAAATAATGAGGCGGGGGCATGTAAGGGAGCGAATAAAAACATAGTGGGGGAGAATCTTGAGGGAGAATCAGAGAATATCCAATGAGAATATGCAATGAACCCAAAAACGCAGGTGTTGATTGGATGCAGTGAACAAGACAAACAAGTTGCTCTTCGGCTTACATTATCATTGTTCTTGATAGCTCCATCCTCTCCTCTCTCTACCATTCCCAACATTGCAACATGCCACCCCGATCTACTTACCTCACATTATTGATACGAGTACTTTCTTTTCTTGCAATATTAATCTTAAATATAAGACATATTTCCATAATTTAATTAGATTAAGTGTGTTAGTTAAATTACTTATAATAACATATATTACCAATATATTCTAACTATCTACATTTATCTCCACCTTTTCTCTCTTATGTGTTTATTATTGGGGAACATTGATAAAGATAATTTTGGGAAATATTGGTAAAAATAGAAATATGTCTTGTATTTAATACCAAAACTATCTTCCCAGATAGGTCCTATATTTAACGCTTAGGATTAATCTTTTGAAGATCAACATTAGTTTTAATAGTTAGAACAGAGTTACATCTCTTTAACACCTTTAAGGTAAAATTGCTCATGAAAAAATTCCAAGATATATACTAAGTGGTTACGTCTTAAACAAAATTACACATAAGAAAAGACTAGTTTGAATTTTTGGCGTATGTGTTGTATTTAATTAATTATATACTCCCTCCGTTCCTAAATATAAGAGCACTTTGACTTTTTTGGAGAGTCCTAAGAAATCAAAATGAACAATTTAATCATAACATATTTTAAATATTATTAGATCATATGTAAGTTCATAAGTCAAATAAACTAGTTTAGTGAAAAAATTTGGGAAAATCAATTTTTAATTACCATATTTTGCTTTCTTAGGATTCTCAAAAAAAGTCAAAGTGCTTTTATATTTAGGAACGGAGGGAGTATAAAGGAAAGATTATTTGGACTTTTGGAGCATATTTGGGACGACTGATCTAACATGAACTGATTATACTAAATGCCAAATTAATGTTAGAGGAAAAAGAAAGATTCCTTAGAATCTCCTACATGATCTTGTCTTGAAAATGACTCAGACTGCACTGCAGAGCATGGCTTATCTCAACTTCTTATCGCATCGTTTACTTGAGTTGAACATACAACGATTCAGCCATACAACGTACATCCATGTCTCACAATCTACCGCCTCACCTCAATATGATAAAGATAATTTCTATAGAATTTTAAGCAATAATAACTGCTTGTCATTAAAGGGTGTTTAACATTTTTGAGACGGGGCAATATTCTTTACAGAATGCACATGTAATTTACAACATGTTTGAGGATATATGAAATTCTTTTATGAATATTACGAGCCTATAACTTTTTTAGCCTTATTATATTGTATAAAACATATTATATGAATAATATTGAATTAATTTCTTTTTATTTGTTACAAATCTAAAGGACTAATAATAGCTTTTATTAATAAAAAAATTTTGGATATTCAAGTTTTGTCCCAATCTAGATTGAGACGAGACAAAATTCGGGACGAGACATGACACATTCTTTCTCATTATTTTTTGTTACAAAAATTAGGATGGGGATGTCTTGATCTCATCTTGTCTGCAATTTAACTATAAATGTAAGTACTCAATGCATTTACCTTAAAAAAAAGTGTAATTTATATTCTAGATAGTGTTTTTTTTATGAAAAGAAAGTGTTTTTTAATTACATGTATTATGAGTTTTTTCATTAAGAGAGTAGTTCCTAATGTAAATGGTTAAAAATCTCAATGTTGTAAAAGCCGGACCGGAAGACAAACCGGACAAGGCAACGGTTCACGGTTCGTATGGTCGGACCGGTTGGACCGATAGTGTAATAATTAAAGAAAAATATGACATTTTTAATTTATCTTTTAAATAGACAGAATCAAAAGTTCTGATACACAATAAATATACTATATAGGATGAAAATTTACCCTCACATCAAAATATACTCTATAATTAAGTTTCACCCAACATTCAGAATAAGAATGAAGATTAGGAAGTAATAATTATAGAAAAATAAAAAAGAAGGCAATCAATTTTTTTCAAACTGAAACTTGCAAGATAATAATATTGTAGAAATGGAAAATAAAAAAAACAAAGGAGGAAAAGACATTTATAAACGTGTAACTCTGTCCGTCATCACTCATAAGGTACACAACACACTACAAAGTAAGTAGACTTGCTTGGGAAAAGACCATGACAGCTTTCAACTTTTCTTACATTGGGTAAAGTGGAGTAACATTTTTTTTTTATTTTTATTCATTGCTTCTCTCTTTTAGCAAGTTCAATAGTAAGAGAAAAAAGAAGGGTGTTGGTCTGTTCGTCTTCTTCAACCAGTCTTCTTCAACCAGCAGGAAAGGAAAAAATGCAACTAAATACTTTAAGCATGCTTCTGATTTCATTCTTGTTTTTCATCCCTCTCACCTCTCAAGATTAGCCTATCAAGATAACAAAATAAAATATATTGTAAGTTTTTCCCTTAAATATTTCAGTCTTTTTTCCTATCATTCTCCTCCTCCTTCTTTTTTTTTGTTGAGATCTGAACCAGTTCAAGCCGGACGGTTCTTTAAAATCCGCTCCGGTTTCCGGCTTAACGACGGTTCCCGGCTCAAAAGCCGGTTCGAAGCGGCTGAACACGGCTCAACTCCTTGAACGGCCTAACGATGAGATCCGAGCCGCTTCACTCCCCGGGCGACGGTTGGACCGGTCGGACCATCCGGTCCGGTCCGGGTTTGACAACACTGAGTTAAAATAGTTAGGTAAGAATATTAGCACATATTTTTTATAAAAAAACAATTCAACTAATTCTAAGTATAAAACGTGTTAAAGGTAAAAAAAAAAGTATAAAACGTGTTACTTCAATTTCATTAATTTACTTTCTAATAAAAAAAATCATTAATTTACATTTTCAATTATATGTAGATTATTTTGAAATCATTTTACAGAACAATTATTATGTTAAAATTTGAAATAACTATTTATAAATTATGAATATGTGTGTGTATGGTCCATAATTTGAGAAATCATCATAATTTATAATTACTGCGAAATACTATATATAATTATATATAGTATTATCATCTATAATTTCTTTTTATGAAAATAACATATACTAAATAAATATAGAAAAAGAAAGTAGAGAAGTACAAGATCGTACTAGCAATTGCAAAGAATCATGTGCGTACATCACACGTTATTCGTGGCTTTGTCTGATCGTACACTTATTGGATTCCTTAATGAATTAATTTGTTGTTTGATTAATCATTACTCCTTTGTCCCTAATATATAAGCTCAAAATTTGAATGATTTTGAGCGAGCTCATCTTCCATTGTCTCCTCATTTAATGCGTTTTTTCCTACTTTAATTCTCTTTCACATTTATTAATGTTTATGTATTTCATGTATTTCTCTCTCTTAAAAGTCTTATAATAAATATGGGCAATATTGGAAAAAAAACATTAACTCAAAACACCTAACTAACATTCACATGTTTTCTTAAGAAACGTTTTTTAGCGGTTAACTCTTATATTAGGGACCGAGGGACTATATATGAGTATTTAATTTCTCCTTGAAGAACCTTAAATATTTCATCGTTTGTAGCTTAGTGCGCGTTTGAGAATTCGTTAAGTCTGATCAGAAAATTATTTTCGATAATAATGTGAGAGTAATTTTATGTAATTTGCAAAATTGATTTTACAACATATTACTAAACAAAATCTTAAACTGTTATTTGGTATAAACGGCTGACAAAAAAATGATATAAAACAAAGATGACCCTGGTATTATATTTCTAATTTAATTAGTAAGTTATTCTTTTTAAGGTAATAAGTAAGTTATTCTACTAATATTATAATATAAATAATTCAAGTCAGTTAACTTAACTACTACTTGGGTAGTATTTGCAATTTTTATTTTTTATTGAAAAAGGATCGGCAAAAAAGAAGGATATCTTAACCTGTTAATTGGCGTAAATGTTATGTATTCTCGTCCTTAAGCAAGTGGTTTGGGGCTCGATCTTCAACTCTTATGAATAAAACAAATTTACATGTCAGCTATATACACCTATATGAGACTCTAGAATAGTGAGAGATTAGTCTCACTTATAACGCAGGTGAGATGGATACCCTAGAAAACCAACAAAAAGGATATCATATTGGATGGAAAATATATATTTAAAGACTTCTTTAATTGTAAATAAAAATAAATAATGAGTATATTCAACAATTAGAGAAACCTTAATAAGACACGCAATTCCATTTTTTAATCACTATATTTATTTATCACATCACTCATCATTTTTAATTTCCAAATCGAAGAAGACTTTTCTTGTCGAATTGTATGTTGATCTTCATTTCAATTCACAGAAGACTCAGATAATTAATTTCAAAGTCAACAATATGGCCAAGTTCTCTTGGTTACAATGGAGTTCAATTTCCGTCTGGACTTTTCTTTCGGCCTGAAGTTCAATTTCTTTTCTTTTTTTCTTTTTCTTTTTTTTGGTTAACACTGAAGTTCAATTTCTGGACTTGAAGAAATGCACGAGACGCCGCTCGGAATAATATAATATCCCAAATGGTAGGCTATATATATAGTATACTCTATAGAAAACCATTGGCAAAAAAAAAAAATACTCTATAGAAAACCAAATATTTAAATAAATTATAAAATTAATAAAAAATAAACAGTATTGTTTGAAAATTTGGACAGGAGTTCTCTTTAACATCCCTGTGTCCATTTTGGATTAAAGAGTCAAATCTGTTATCAAAACTAGATACTAATACCCCCGGCATCGCCGGGATAACATTGACTTTTGAAGAATAAATTGTACTTAATCTAGAAGTGGAGGTAGTGGCTATAGTTAATTTATGCATGGTAAAAAAGAATGGTAAAACAACAAATTTCGAAGGTAAAGGAATATACATGTAATTGGAACGTAGATGGTTAAGCAAACGAAAAGAAAACACAACGCATACATTGATATGTTAAAAAAAAAGACAAAAGGGCTGTTTGGATACATTTCCAAAAGCTTTTCTGGCTCCTAAACTTAGGTTTCACACAAAGATATCTAAACACTCAATTTTGTTGGATAAACTATTTTAAGAAGAAAAGTTATGTTTGAGGTTCCAAAAGCTATTTTGAGAAAAACTATATTTTTCTCCTTTTCCAGCTGAAAGTTTTAATCTCTCATTTAGGAAAAACACTTATTTCAAATAAAAGAAATATGAAAAACTGTTCATCATAACTATTTTTCAGAAAAGCTATATTCTACTAAGAAGCTATTTTTAAAAACTATTCTTAAAAAGCTTAATTCAAACACTCGCATTTCATCAAAAACTATTTTTTTAGAAAAGCTATTCTACTCAAACTATTTTCCGAGAAGTTATTCTCCAGAGCTAAATCCAAACAGGCCCAAATTACAATGGAAAATGGTAGATTAAATACTAAGATTCTGAAAATTTTCTATGAATATGAGTTTGAGACAAAGTAAAAAAAATGTTTCAAATGATGAACGAATGTAAGGGTGAATTCTTATACTTTGGAAAAGATTTATTTAAATTTTGGCTCTTATATTACGGACCATAAGAATACTATTCTTTGATAATAATGATTACAATAATACTCTTCTCGTCCTTAAATATAAGATGAAAAAACCACTTTGTTGTATTAAAAGAATTAAAAGTAGATAAAATATTTAATGTATCACAAAATTTTTTCCAACTTTATCTCTATTGATAAGATAGAATTTTTAGGCAAAATAAAGATATAATGTGTAGTAAAGAAGAGAAAGAACAAAAAGGTAATTACAATATGTAAAATCAACAAAGGATAAAATGATAAAAAACATATTAAATCATTGTGACGGACATGATGAGAGAAACAAATCATAATTTTTTTTTAAAAAAGAGACTATCTCTTTTGAAAAAGAAACTATAATAATTATTTCAAAATTTAAATTTATTATATTATATTATATTATTATTATATTATTATTATTATATTATAATATAATATAATATATAATAAAAAGTAATAAATTTAAATTTTAAAATTAATTATTATAGTTTTTAAAAAAAATAATATATTATTATTATATTATATTATATTATTATATTATTATAAGGGAATGGGGAAGCACTGTTAAATGAACAGTGTTTCCACCATTCCCTTTAGATATATAGGATAGGATGTTTTTGCTCATAACAACTATTTTTGTTAAAAATTTCAAGTTGACCATCAAAAACTTAGCATTAACTGTTTCTCATGCTAAATGACAAAATTGTTCCATTTTAATCTTTTCAGGTAAAGAGTTGAATAAAAAATTTTATTTTCGTGTCAACATTCTTTACAGTACATCTAATTTCTCTTTTATTTGAATGGCCAATAAATTCAAATAATTTTAAAACGATTGCACATAGGTTCTAATATAAGAGATTTAATTTGAGAGAGGTCTATTTACAACCCCACTTATTAATGAAAGATATTGTAATTGTTTATAGTAATCATTAACGATTCTTTGGATCTCTTTAGAATTAAATCTTTTACTTGAAACCAGTGTGAACAATATGTTTGATATATTTCACAGCAATAAAAATATAAAGTAAATGTCTATCCTAGTTATATATACATAAATTTAGAAAGATGTTAAGTGCATATTTGGATAGATAAAAAACCATTATGAATTTTATCAAAAAAAAAACATTATGAAAACCTAAGGGTTCCCTATCAATTTGTCCAAACACTCATGTTTTTCTACCTTGAACCAATTTGATTTAATGTGGTTTGAATTTCTTAGGGTCTGAATATGATACTGAGTAGTACTCATAAGAAAAGGACTTTTCATTTTGATTAAAACAATTTTGCAAAAAAACAAAGCTTACAAATCATTTAAATTCAAATCCTGTTGTTTTTTATTTTAGAAAAAAACTATAACTAGTCTTTGTCTCAAATACATATATTCCTGCGCTAAAAGTTTATTAAAAATGGGGGCAATATTTTGTTTAAAACAATTGTCACTCACTTGGTTATAAAAAAACAATTGTCATTTGAAGTTTATAAGAAAACATTGGTTTTTCTTGAAACAACACAACAGAAATAATTTTGTTAAAATCAAAATTCAAACTGTCAGTTAACTTTAAATTCATATTTTAATAAGCATATATAACTTCAAAATGAGATTGTTAAGCAAAGGAAGAAAATATTATTTTAAAATACAATTATTTAGAAATATTAACAAATTTCATAATAGCTAATAAAAGAATAATAATTAGAGTTAAGGATTTATTTTACTTTGGAAGTTTTTGTTCATAAATTATTTTGTCCTGAAAATATTTTCTGTCTAATTTTACATTGAAATCTATCGACTCAACATCAACTTCTTAATAGTCAACATGAGTTTTTAATAGAATGAGACATCAGAAAATATTGCTAATTAAGCTTTCAAACGTCCTGGAAAATTTTAATTTGAACACAAAAAAACTTTTGATGTAAAATAATTATTGAGCGAATATTTCCGAAAATAAAATAAACCCATGAGCTAATGTTTACAGTAAATGTTAGTACCGGTGGCAAACACTATATACTCCCTCCGGTCCTAATTATAAATCGCTTTTGACTTTTTTGGAGAGATTAAGGTTGCGAAATAGACTATTAAATCATGACATATTTGATATATTTTTATATCATACATTAGTTTATGAGTAAAATAAACTAGTTTAAGGGAAAAAAATTAGGTAAATCAATTTATAATTAACTTATTTTGCTTTTGTAGGATTTTCCAAAAAAGTCAAAGGCGACTTATAATTAAGACTAGGGAAGTAGTATATAGAGAAAATTATTCAAGAGACTCCGTGCAAAGACTCACAAGTTAGGTACGTTAACAGATTTCAACGATAACCATAAATTCATACCTGAAAGTTAGGTGAAACTCCATTAATTGATTATCAACCACTACATTGCCTTTCCGCGTTCTAATTCTATCCATCTTCATCAATTGCTGAATCTCTCAAAAATGAAAAAAAAAATATTTACCATGTTTCTTGATCACTAAAACAAAATCAAGAACTACTATTATTACCGTTTTCATCATCATTTGATCAAGGGTTAAGGTTATGATCCATTTTAAGTTTTGAAGCGCAAAGAGTTTTTGCCTAATAAGTATGTTTCTTAATATTCAAATTTGTGTTCTCCTTTTAACGCGTGGGGTTGCTTTTCAATCAATCAACAACGTTTTGTTTATCATATTTAGTTTTCTTAAGTTGATGTTGAAGACTACGCTGAAAATTAAGATCTAACGCGGGTTTCTTTTCCCCCCCATAACATTGCAAAAGTATATTAAACTATAGGAGTATAGGACCCTCATGCATAAGAAATGTTCATAAACCTCACCATTTATTTTCATCTAATAAGATCTAACCCTCAAATTGGGATTATAGCTTTCATAGTATTTTTTCTAATCATTCCTCATTGGTACATGACTACCATTTGATCGATATAATTAACGATTCAGATTTTATAATAAGTGAAATCATGTAAACAAAAAAATAATAAGTAAATTGGGATATACTATAATACATAAATATAAATAAATGAATTAGACAAACAAGATTTAATTTAGAATATTATACTACATATATAATGATGAAATGAAATAGGTTAGAGTATAATTTTAGTTCTTTATACTTGGATTATAGCTTTCATTTATATTTGGATAGTACACTATTGATCTTTTTTTAATTTGGCTAGCCATCTTAGTTTTACTTAATGGAAAATGTTAACTTATTAAATTTAAAAGATGAATCTATAAATAAAAATACTTGAATTCTAATTTTTAAGTATATATATAGTTATTCTTATATTTAAAAAATTAATCATTTTATCATCATTGTATATGGATCAACATTTTCTGTTAAATGAAATTAATGGTGTAAGCTAAAGAAGACTAAAAGTGTACTTTTAAATATAAATGACTAAATAAAATACAACTTAATGCCAATATGAAGGACTAAAATTATACTTTAGCCAATAATAAAAATGATATTGGTCAAAATATTCAATCCCAATCATTCATTAGCCAGTTTAATGGTGGTGGGTTAATGAGAGTTTAATGGTGATGGGTTGATAAGGGATGAGGATTTGTGATAAAAAAAAAAGACAAGGGATAAGGACTAAAAATGTTGAAGAGAGAATCCTCCCAATTATTCCAGGAAAAAAAAAATCTCTCAAATTATATTGCATGTTAGGTATAGCCACTTTATTTCAATTTAAATAATATATTATTCATTCTCGCCTTTCATGCTTTCCATGTTAAAATATTTACTCCTCATCAAATTAATTTAGGGAGGAAATTACATTCAAAGACTCGCTCAGATCATGTAAAATTTATTATTAGGCTAAATATCGTATAGAATTCACGGTCATAATTAATAATTGATTCTAGTAATTTTAATTTCCCTCAATTTCACAACATTTAGTATGTATACGGTATACGTACTAAGTGTGGGTCTCAAGGAAATTACTACAACTTAATTACATGAAAATTGTTATCGATAAACATTTAAAACTATTATTTTCTTGTAGTTGATGGTACTTCTTTAATTTTTCCAACCAAAAAATGCTAACAGCTCCAATCCTGTGAATGATTATAATTAGAAGATGATATATATTTGCCTTAATGTGTCATATTCTACAAAGTGTAATTTTCCTTAATGTGTCATATCCTACAAAGTTTAGTAAATTCAATATATAAATGTATATATAAGCAATAACCAATGAGAAACAATCGTACAATCATCAATCGTGAAATCATGCATTAAGTTTTTTCCACTAGATTCGATTTCTCATATGATTACTTTTTAATTGTCTTATCAAGTATCTCAACTTTTAAATAAGACCATCATATTATTTTATTTAACCATTCTTCTCTTCCATTAATTGGAACATAACAAAAAATGTCGACACTTACAGCTGTCTGCGGATAATATTCTCTCTTATCACATGGATAAACCATGTATATGAGTATATCCTCTCTCCAATTATTTATTAATACAAGTTTTTATATTTAATGATTAATGTCAACGTCTAGCTAGATGAAAAAATGATATTGTCCGAAAACGTGATAGATCTAAAGTATTTATCAATTAGTTTTTAATTTCCTATCGAGACACTTCAATTTTTGCTCAATTTCATTTCAAAGATAATATTGTATTCTTATTCATAGTGATCGTATGTGAAAAATATTTGCACACTCATTTCTTGAAAGTGACACCAAGGAAGATTTAATTTATGATTACTTGAATTTGTAAATATCTAGATCAAAGAAACATTGAATTAAAATGATTGTGTAAATAATTTAATATTTAAATATTTTTTAAAAAATAGACTTACTAATTACTATCAGGAGATAAATAATTTATTATTGAACTTGAATAAAATTAGTATTAATCAGATAGTGCTTGTAGATGAGTGACTGTGAAATTAATAATTTAAGGTTGAAAAATAAGGATTGCTAATCTGTAATGCTTAACAGTTAGTCCTTGAAGTAATAATGAATATTTTTTAACAAACAATAATTTTTTATAGGTAATCACGTGAAGTTCTATGATTCCGTTTTGATCAATTGAACCCTTTTGGACTTTCTTTTTCTTTTATGTGTTTGTTATTTTTAGTTTTTTAACACAAATTAAAAGTCTTATAACCCATCTTTTGTGAAAAATGTTTCTAGATGTTTCTAACTGATTTTAGACATATTAATTAAAACAATTTAAAAATTAAAATTGTATGTTCTCGTATGATTCGAGCAATTTTTAATATGTTTTATCAACTACACAAGTTTTACTCTATCTCTACTCTTATTAAATATGAAAATATATGTGAAAAATAAAATATTTCATCCATTTCTAAATATAAGATCTAATTGATATTTTGGAGAGATTAATGAACTAAATAAGCCACTTAGTAGTAATTTATTTTGTATATTATTAGATTAAATATTTGTTTATAAATCAAATAAGTTAATTCCAAGAAAATGCAGGCAAATAAACTTATATGTAATTTATTGATTTATTTTGATCCAAAATATGTAATTTATTCAGTTTTGGTAGGATTTAATTTTTTTAAATAAGTCAACTAAGTATTATATTTAGTATTTTTAGAAAAGAAGTATTATATATTTAGTAAAATAAAGAATCAGTTACTATCATAATATCATATAAAAATGATGAAAATACCTTTTAAAGAATATCTTATAAAGGAAATCAGATTAAACGGAAGGACTATTTCTACTTCAATATCACAACAGATGCTAGTTCAGATGATACACTCATTTGTATGTTACTATTATGTTAATTAATACGAAATACTTTTACATCAAAAAAAAAAAAAACAGATGCTAGTTCAGGCCATTCTCGTGTGGTCTTGAATTAGACAAGTTAACATAACGGTGAACAATCACTTAATATTGATTAGGTTTCCCTACAAAATCAAATAAGTAGAAAATGATCAGATTAATTAAACCAACATTTATATTTTTAAACTAATAAATTAAAGTAAAATTATTTTTTTGGTGTCAATAAAATTATTTTTTTATACATATAGAATAAATATATTTTGATCAGTGGTTCGGGAACTTCGGGTGAGTTTTATTTTTAGTCTTTTGAGTTTTTCTGTACAAATATTTTCTACGATTTTTTTAAACTCAAATCAAAGATAGTTTAATTACTAAATTTTGAATAACTAAGAAGAAAGTTTAAAATAATAAAAAATTATAGGAAATACACTAAATAAAATTAATAACTATTTTTTTCACCTTATTATATTCAACTAAATTAACTTGGTGCAGTGCATGTTTATAACTATGTTTTATTTAGAAATTAAGTCAGCTCAATTTTGAAAAAAAATGATTTAATAGAATTTTCTTACACAGATAATGCAATTTTGAAAAAAAAACGATTTAATATAATTTTCTTACATAAATAATACTCTTATTTGAAAATATATAAATCATTAATATATGTAGCATATTTTTGTTCGTTTTGTTTTATTTAAGTAAATCAAACCGAATTAACTTCGATAAAAAAAACCCGAATTAACTAATATATCGAAACACAGCCCAACTAGTTTCAAATTAATACTTTTTTCGGTTTGATTTCAATTTTATTTATTTTTTATAAATTAATATTTGCCTACTATACGAGTAAGTTTTTTTTACCTGTCATTATTTCTAATAATATTATTTATATATTAATTTTATCACCCAAAAAAATATTTTTTATAATGCAGTATGTATAAAACAATATGTAGAATTATTAAAAAACAAAGTCTAGAAAATACAAGTCCCCAAACTTCCTAAAAATCAGAAATAAGTTATCTTCATGTATAAATATAATAATTATAATAAAATATACAATATAAAATTTATAATAAATTATAATTCATTATATCAAGGAGATAGGAGTATTTTAGTAATGCAAACACTTAATTTAAGTGGAAAGAATTTAATTTATTAATGTATAATTCTATTCAAAATATATCATGTTTAAAGCATTGTCAAACGTTATAAGTTACGGGATTTCTTTGAGTTAGAATTCAAATTTAAACAGGTTCTATTGTATCATAAGCCTACTTAATTATAATTGTAAATTTTTAAAACAGAAAAGTTATGAATAAGTGCTACTATTAGAAATTAAAAATAGTAATACTAACTTTGTAGGAGTAGTTATTTACTGGTATAATAGCTCTTCAAATAATACTCCCTCCGGTCCCTAATGTAAGAGCCCAAAATTTGAATGGTTTTGGTCCCTAATGTAAGAACTCATCCCATATTCTCTCCTCATTTAATGCATTTTTTCCTACTTTACCCCTAATTCTCTTTCATATTTATTAATGCTTATGCATTTCTCTCTCTTAAAAGTATCATAATAAATATGGGCAATTTTGGAAAAGAAGCATTAACTCTAGACACCCAACTAACATTCATATGTTTTCTTAAGAAGCGTTTTTTTGACGGCTAACTCTTACATTAGGGACGGGAGCCGGAGGGAGTAGTAACTTCCAAATTGAATTCGATCAAGTTTTTTTCCCTGAATTTGATCAAGTTTATAACTAATTCTACAAAAAATATTATGGAAAGAGGTGAATGAATAAATGATTGTCCATAATGAATGATTGGCGTTGAGGCGAAATCAAAGTGGAGAATCCGAGGCTCCACCTCCAAGACCAAACTTATCAACAAAGATGACCTGTGAACTGTGATCAATAAATAGAGTGGTAAATACAAACACTGAAGGACAAAATAAAAACTTCACTGTTTTGTCAACTTCGAATTTAAAATAAATATAGTTAATTAAAACCATCCACTCTTTATCTTCGCAATATACTATCATCAACGAAACAATATTTTGTCCATATTAATTAAGAAAGCTATATTTATACATGGACGTTGTTTGGACCACTTGAGAATATTCGAGGCCTAACGAGGCATAATACTGTGTGCCCAAGTTTTCACATTCAATCATGTGATGAATGTTCTGGTATATTCTCTTTTGTTTACATTATCTTGTTATATGCCAAGGACCAACTTCTATATTATCCTTTGATTTTTATAATTAAGATTCTATTTTTTCATCAACTTACACTATATTTTTGGGGTGGTTTTTACTTGTTTGAGCATTTGTGAGAGTGGGGACCTATTCAACTGCCATACACACACATATAGAATATCCAACCTTTTTAGGTGGCATCATTGCTAAATATACAAGGTGGTTAATGTCATTGCAATTAAACCTCAGCTAACCACTAATGAGAGCTATGGTTTGAAGTCTTATCATATCGAAACAGTTCACATTTAGTATATAGTACTAATAATTTGATTGTAATTTTCCGACCAAAAAATAAAAAGAATTTGATTGTAATTGCCTGTGTGTACATGTATAATCTCAGCTAACCAACTAACATTTGATCAGTAAATGATATTATGAATTTCAATCCTGCAGAAAAATTGTATATGTTAGACATATTTGCTTTTAATTATATGGGATTTGATGACATAATTCAAATCCAAGTTAATCATCAATATAAAATATATCACGAATGAGTTATATATGTGTTTTTGTTGGGGGTCGAGGGTTTGCTAGTGGCTTAGATAAGCCATAATTATAGTTGCAAATAGCCACAATTCTTGTGAATAGTCATGCACGGCCTAATAATAAGGGTAATTACATTATTATATTAAATGTGTACCTAAACGAAATAAAATTGTGGCAATAAAAATATAAAATGACATTTTTGTAATATAGCTACGATTTATGTTGTTATTGCCTATGCTGGTTTTGTTGGTAAGGATGTGATTCGTATGGCATAATGTCATCGATTTGAATCTCATTATATAAATGAGGTTATGTTGCAGTTTGCCTCATAGCTTAACGGTGAAATAATACGCACACACACATGTAGACACACACACACACAACATGAACTTATTCACAAATAAATAAATGAAATGAAATTTTTGTTTTTTATTTATATATTAGATTAAAAACCATTTTATGGACAATTTCAATGTACTTCTAACTAACAGAACAAGGGACATTATCTTCTCATGAATCAAGATCTTTATTTGGATGGAAAAGTCAACAAAAAAATTGAGATGATAGAAGACTAACTGTCCCGTTAAAAAAAGAAAAACAAGTGTATCTTCCCACGAAAACACTACTTACATCTAATAAAAAATCAAATATATTAACTTGAAACTTCACACTATAATTTGGCAAAAAAATCCCAGTACATATGATTTGGAAAAAAACTTCCCACCATAAAAAATCACAGGTGAATCTGATTTGTCATGTCATTTGTATATGATCTATTCTTTTTTTTTAACTGAAAAAAAAACACAAGCAAAACTCATGTGTGACATAGATATTTTAATCTAAGTAAGCACAGTTAAACACTTAGGTATTAAATAAATTTATTTTTTTCAGCATAAAAATTTAAAGGAATACATAAAAATTTTCTTGTTTGATAAATATTGTTTTAGGGTAATATTAAAGTATAAATATGAGACTACATTTGTTTGATTGTGATTGAAGAAACCATATATAATGTGGCAAATCGAGTTTACTTAAGGACTTCTCCTACATGAAAACCTAAATTTTTTATTAAAAATAGACAACTTAAATTTTCTTATTTAAATTAGGGCGAAGGTGCAAAAATGATACTAAACTTTACCCAAAATTGCGTTTCTAATACTAAAGTTTCGAGAGGAGCAAAAATAGTACCCAACTTGGGCTCTAGGTGCAAATATAATATTTTCATTTGAGGGAAATAAAATTTAGATACGAAAAGACTCTTATGTCCCTCATTAAATTTTTATTTAATGATGGAGGAATGAGGGTATAAGAGTCTTTTCGTATCTAAATTTTATTTCTCTCAAGTGAAAATGTTATATTTGCACCTGGATCCTAAGTTGGGTACTCTTTTTGCACACCGCGAAACTTTAATATTAGAAACGCAATTTATGGTAAAGTTTAATATCATTTTTGCACCTTCACCCTTTAAATTATTGTTTAATTTGACATGCAATGTATGCGTATGTCAAATAGTAAACCTATCTTTGAACAAAACAGCAAACCTTCCAGAGTCCTTGCTATTATTAAGTTAATTAGTTAGGCCCAATGCAATGCAAGACATGTTAAGTTAGAATAATATTGTGTATAATTAAAAGTGATGAATTCTTCTCGTTTTTTCCTGTTTGCAAATTAATCCCAAGTCAAAAGACAAATCGCGAGATATTTTTCCCCTTTCTGTAATGGAAGCAGAAAAAAATAACAAACAAAATTCAAAAGCATAGAGAAAGAAGAGAGAGAGGGAGAGAGGAAAACAAAAGTGATGAAAAGAATTACAAAAGCCAGTTAAAATTCAATTCGAAAGGATTTTAAAAAACCAAAGGAGAGAGAACACATGAACCAAGTGATTGAAAAAGATTAAGGAGAGAGGTGAACATGGAATAGGAAGTTGAAAAATAGGCGGGAGAAGGGGAAAAAGGGATAGGTGACAGGTAGTAAGGTTTAAGAAACTGGATACATGACATGCATATAAGATAGCAACGACCTACCAAGGGCCTTGTAGCCCAGTGGTATGACATCTCCCCTTTAGGTGGGAGGTTGCGGGTTCAATCCCGCTTGTAACCTCAAGCCGTTAGTGCTTGCCATTTAAATAAAAAAAAAAAATAAGATAGCAAGGACCCCCCTATTATGAAATAAAAGATAGGAGATTAAGAAAAAATATTGCATTTATTAAAAAAGAAAAAGAGCCCACGACATTTATTGAAAAAAAGAAGTAAGAAAATTTAGTTCGTGTTTTAAAAGAAAGCCAAAAAAGAGCATGACGCACGGAAGGTTTGGCTTAAGTGGCGCCAAATTAAAGAATCCCTTAGCACTAATTTAAAATAGTAAAATAATTGTTATGTGCAGTAAACTTCAAATGTATTAGGGATTTTGTAGATTTTAACCTTATATTTTTAAGCATTGTCTAAATTAAAATTTTTTATTTTAAAAAGGTAAGTTGCCTACTTTCTTACTGGATCATACTCTAAAAAGGTAAGTTGCCTGCTTGATCATACTCTAACTGATCAAGCAGATATAGTTTAATTTCGTTATAAAACAACTGTCTGGTCAAAGATAATTATAATCTTTATGAAAATATTCATCGTTATGCATGGTCCTATAATTTCACTGAGTTTTGATTTTGATCACTATAAATAACTTGAAATTATTGGTTTCAACTGTATAAATTACGCTTATTACGTCTCTGTATGTAATGGCTAGTCTTTATGTCTTCGATCACAAGTCTTGATTTTGACCTTAAATTATACCTACACTCATCATGAGACCAAATCTTTATGAAATTACATGATTAAAACAAATTATTTGAAAGTATATTAATTGATCAAATTGTAAGGACCTCCATCAATAGTAATGAAATGTATGCATGGTTTATGATTCTCTAAAACTGTGATATATATCTCAAATAAGAAGCATATCCTGTTCAATAAAAAAACAAGCAAGCATATCGAAGTTAATCAGATTATGATGATTAATTTGCCTATAGTATATATATTAATACTATTATTCTATATTATTAAGATGTGGTATGACTTCTTATTTGAAGATTGACTTGGACTCATGGATTTTTTTTTGCACGTGTTTGTATAGAGAGATCAACAAAAACACGAACACTTGGCTTTTCAGGGAATAGAAGGCCAAGCGACTCTTTATGGTTACATAGAGTTAGAGATATATATGAACATAAACGCATATAGCTAGATCAGGAACAACAAATAATATAAAAACAAAATGCTAATTAGGGTTTATGAATGTGTCATAATTGGTTAGATGATAAGGAATATTCTTCCCCTAAATATATAGAAAAACAAAGAACTCAGAACCAAAACGATAATTAATATTTCATATTAATACAGATTTCCCGGGTCATAGACAAGTGTGAGTACACAATATATATATATGCGTGAATATATCATATATAGCACATCACTTTGCAACGTGAATTTTACGAGAATCTTTCAATGATCTTGTCTCTTTCGAATTCGTATACTTTTGCTTAATTATATTGTTTTT
This sequence comes from Mimosa pudica, assembly GCA_029929735.1. Lineage (NCBI taxonomy): Eukaryota > Viridiplantae > Streptophyta > Magnoliopsida > Fabales > Fabaceae > Mimosa > Mimosa pudica. Next base: position 7,932,690 of record JAKELP010000035.1, read on the forward strand.
ATATACAATACACGATCTTGTTTTACTAGTCATATTCATATGATTAATAAATTTAATATACATAACATTTGATTTCACATTAATCTAACTTTTGTTTCACTCTCATCCCATTCCTTTAAGACTACATCGATATCCTAGCTTCCCATTACATTACTTGTTCGAGATATGTATGTGTGCGTGTATTTTAATTTGGTAAAATGTGGTGTGTATCAATACTATGGCTTGTGAAAGATAAGTATTCAATGATTACTCCAAGAATACAGCTTAACCCATACAAAATTAACAATTCAATTAAGAATATTAGTATGTGTCAATTAAAGAGCTGTCCAATTTTATATATAGAAATGTTCGAACTTTTCATTGATGACAAGGGAATTATTGTATGATGAGCATAAAATATACGACAATTTCACACTACTTCACTAAAATAATTTGTCTTTAATATTTTTTAAATACAATGCTAGAGTGAATGATATTAATCAAAAGTTATATAATATAAATATATAAATAAAAAATATATATTTTGAAAATTACATGAACTTCAAAATGGCAATAAATATTTAAAAAAATTCTCATACAGTTAAAGACTCAGGGCAGTTACGTATACACACACGCACATATGATTGATTGATTATCATTGTTATAATCCTTTTTTAGTCCAATAAAAAATATAATCCTTTTTTATTATAATCTTAGCTAAATCTAGATATATAATATAAAAAAAATTCCTGAACAGAAGGAAAGCTCCCAATTGGTGTTTATCAATAAATGAAACCCCATGTGGTCGAGGTTTCATTGTCATTCTTCAAAAAGACATAATTTAATGATTTGGCAGATGCAGAGGAGGAGGAGAGGGAGGAAAGAAACATCGAGATCTTTGCATAAGTATACTAATAAAATTGAAAAGCTATAGAACAACAAAGGATTAGTCCCACTTGACACGCGGGTGAGATACCCTTAAGAAATAAAAAAAAAATTGAAAAGCTATAGTATGGAATACAATATTTGACAAAATTTGAAAACCGAGATTTTCAGCCTCCAAAGGACTCCAATCCACCAATGCATATTTTACTTTTTTTTTTTAGGTCTCAATTGAATTATTGCCATGGTTCATGCAAACAAAAACAAAGATTTAAATTAAACTACTTTGAAGAGTCGTTGAAAGGTGCAACCTACCACCGTCGAAATTAAACAACCTATTATTATTAATATTCAACACCAACCATTCATCACATAAATTAGTACTTTCATATTGAATGGTACTACATATTTCATTCCAAAGACGTCTTCGCGTTATCATAAAATTTGTGTTCTAAAATTTTATGAGCATGTTATCGGTGAATAATCTATAAATACGCCTTTAAATATTTTTAAATGTTTGAGATTCAATTAATCTTTTTGGCAAAAATATCCTTTCATGATTTTATCAAAGACATTACCTATTTAAGGCATTGGTAGTAATTAAATTTGATCAATATTCCTAGTGAGAATCAGATCCAGTTGCTGATAAAAAAAAAATCAGATCCAGTTAAACTTTTTGGCTAAGTATTTCTTCTTATTGAAAGTTCCATTAATAAAACTTAGGGCAAAGGTGCAAAAATATGACTAAAGTTTACCCTAAGTTGTATTTCTATGACTAAAGTTTTGCAAGGAGCAAAAATACCACCAAACTTGGGATCGAGGTGCAAAACTATGATTTCCGTCAACTATGACGGTGTTGACCGTTACTCTTCGACTTGTAGGATGCTAAGTGCGCAATAATGACCATGTGGCATGCTGAATAGACTCTTTATTGGTGTTATGTGGAATAAGAGGTAAATGTATTTAAAGTAAATGTACTTTAAGTACAAATATGGGCCTGTTGTTAGAATAAAATAATCATATTTTTTGCATTATTTTAAATACATTTACCCCTTATTCCACATAACACCAATAAAGAGTCTATCAGCATGCCACATGGTCATTATTGCGCACTGAGCATCCTACAAGTCGAAGAGTAACGGTCAACACCGTCATAGTTGACGGAAATCATAGTTTTGCACCTCGATCCCAAGTTAAGTGATATTTTTGCTCCTTGCGAAACTTTAGTCATAGAAATGCAACTTAGGGTAAAGTTTAGTCATATTTTTGCACCTTTACCCTAAAACTTATCACCCTCCATTATAGAATTCAAATTATGCCCTCCAAAAAAACATAAAGGAAGAAAGAAATAAATACAACCACACACTAGGTATATATGCGTCTGCAAATTCTATGGGAATATACCTGTAGATGGTAACATTTCGCCAACTTGTTCAAGTGATTTGTTTTTATTTTAAATAAATTAATTAAAGAATGCCAACCAATAAGAATTAACAAAAGGAATTGTAATTGTATAGGGGCTTGAAAAAAAATTATACTTTCGAATCATACTGCACTTCATGGAGTAATACTCCATTCCTAAAATGCCAGTTTCAAATCTCAATTTACTCCTTAATATAAGACCACATTCTAATTTTCTCAAATTTTCTTAAATTAACATCATAATACTTATTAATAATAAACAAATAAGGAGAGTGAGGGATAACTAACTTAACATACATCCTTAATCTAATCAAATTAGGACAAATAATCTTATATTTAGAAACAGAGAGAGTAGTATTTTATATATTTTTACATATAGGTGCCCTCATATTTAGAAAAACTCTCCTAATACTTTCCCCAATTTTGAAATATAACCATAATAGTTTGGAATGATAGTGATATAGTTTATATCACATTCTTAAGAGTACGAGTTGTGATTTCTTCCACAAACAGTTCATTAACTAACAAAGAGCATAATCATCTATATCTTTCCATTTGATAACTTTAATTTTCAATGGGCTACCATTAATACCGATCCCTCAAATATCCATGCCTCATCTATTTTATCAGAAATTATCTTGTGAATTTTTTTAACAAAAAAATAATCTCCATTGCCTAGGGGACATTGCTCAGATGGTTTGAAGTGAGTTGTTAAGGTGTGCTTCCCCGCCATTTGTCAAAGGTGCCCAAGTTCGATCGCTGGGAAGTCCCTTTAATCCAGTGGAAACCTCGGACTTGTCAGTTCTCAAAGAGGCCAAATTAAATACTGAGGGCTTTTACGAAAAAAAGTATAATTATCATCATTTCAAATCCAGTTCATGGATTTTTTTTTTTAAATTTGAAGTCAATAGATGAAATTTTTCTAAAGTCTACATTCATGTAATCTGTTGATTCTCGGATTGGGGAGACTATATAAAATAAATGAATAAAGTAGATCTTTTTATTGATAATGGATTGAGTACAAGAATTAGAATCACCGGCAACAGTGGTACAAAATAGGCGACAAGGGCCTGATGATTGCTATGCTAATACAAATGAGTAAGAATGATGACTTGTAAGGACTAAAGAACAAGGATGGATGAGGTCAGAGAAATGGAGAAAATATGGTAGTTGCAGTGTGTTCCTCCTCAGATATCTTCATTCCTTATATAGCTTGGGCGTCCATATGACAATTGCGAAATTATGGGCGACAGTTACGGATAGTGGACGCTGCACGTGCTCCGAAATCTGTGGGTGACTGGTATGAAATATGTGGGCGTCTGGTTCATTCAGCCTTATCTGAGTTATAGCCGTTGAAGGTATCAGTTTTGGGCTTTATGTGCACCTGCTCCTCCATTTGGGCTGCCAGAGGGAGTCCGGGCCCAATAGGACCTAACGGGGTCCAACATAATCATATCAATTTGACTTACCATTTACATTTCAATACCAATTTTAGCAGCCTTAGCCATTACTAATGCGTGCTGTTTATGATGATAATGTGTGTCTGTGTGTACATGCATGCATGTGTAGATTACGCTTCTGTATTAAGGCAATTTTGTTTGAGGCATTCAAATGGGACCTTTCCTATATATGATTCAAACCTTAATTCATCGCGTGGCCAGGGACTAGTTACTTCTGCTAGACTTGTAGCTCTCATTCGTTGGTAACACTAACATTATTACTATAACTGTATTACATAAAGATAAAGATTTTTGGGAAGGGTTCAAGATTCACCCAAGGACACATCAAAACACTCAAGTCATCATATGCAAAACGATGTTAGCCTAATAACTCCCAATATCTTCAGGCATGAATCTACGCACACCCACTATCATTTACATCCTCGAGCGACAACGGAGAATCAAACCTTCTTATGATAAGAATGTCCATTGAACCTTAAGACAATGGATAGCACTAATAAATACAGAACACATATATCTTGGCAAGAATTGGGCCTTTACATTTATTTGGCCCATTTGGCTTATTTCTATATTAACTAGGCCTGTCATTCTTTGCAGCCCAACACCATTGAGTAACCATTTATGGACAAAATATTCAAAATGCAACGTTTCTACCCTATGATGTAGCCCCAATTCTTTGTTGTTCATGTACATGCTAATTGATTTAATTTTGCCTGGAAGCATCTGAATTTCAAACTCATTGGGGCTGTTTGCTATGGGGCAGGATCATGAGCGGTGTAAATAACTTTTTGCCTTCAATTTATGAAAATTCGAAAAGTGAGATTCATAGTTAATTAATATTTCTCACTATATTTTCTAACAAGTTATATTTCTTAAGATATCTTAAGTTCTTAATTCACAAAAAAGATAGAATAAGAGGCGTGAAACAGTATAAAACTAAAGCGCTTTGGTTAAGAAAATACATAGCTAGCTATGTACTCTATTTGACTAGCTAACATTCGCTTGATGGTAAGTAAGAAAAACATGATAGGGGCAGCTTTCATTTCTCATTTAGTTAAGGACATTGCGTCCTTTGTTTCAATTCCAATGTAATTATTTGGGCTTAACATTATAAAAAATGGTACGTAAGAAAAACAATAAAAAAGAAACAACACTATATGTAATTATTTATAATTATTATTGTTCCTTGATGCTATTATTGTGATATTTATACAATGTTATTCTTTTCTTTGATCTATTACTTGAAATGTTACTCTTTTTTTTTTGGAATCATTACTTTACTTTCATGATAACCATTTCTTTTTTTAGCTTTATTATATTTGTGTGTTTTCAAAAAATATCATTATGAAATCAAATTTAGGGATAGGTGAATCTCCCCGTGCAACGCACGAGAAATCTTGCTCGTTATTATTAAGTAACAATAACATAGATAATATATATCGCTTGTCTCACTAACAAAGATTGATCAAAAATGGTTGTGAGTTTAAATCACCTTACCAATATGAAGAACTTTTAAATAGGAGACACATAGGCATTCCATGACGTGTCTGGCCCTATTCACCTTGAGACCCAATTAACATAAAGTTTTATTTAAACAAATAAAAAGATATTGCAATACTAATGAATTAAAATATGATAACTGTCACCATAAAACTCTAAGATCAATCGACTGAGGTTGTTCTAACTTAACTAGTTGTCTCGAGTTTGAAACTAAAGTATGCAGCCACAATAATTACTTAGAGGTAGCTAGTTCCTCACATTGTGAGCCTATATTTCCTGAATCGGATTGATCAGTTGCTAGTGGCACCAGATAGCAATTGATAAATCCAAAAAAAAATCTCTTATCTCTTAAGTGCACAACGTTCCTTGTTCTTTCGCAACAGCCGATCACTTTTATAAGTGGTGTGGATGTGGTGTAACTGCTTTTGATAACTGTAACTGCTGTTGAACATCAGTCATGGGAGTGTTGCTGCGATATACCAGCAAACTGCGCTCGAAAATGGCTTCTAGGAGTTATCATTCATTGTTTTCTCCTACAAATACAATTAAAAAAGTTCTCTTCAATCACGGGCCCACCCTGAACATTATTGACCAGAACTGATAACACCTTGAGGCTGCAATATAGATTCAAATTCAAGAGCCAAACTTGTTGCTTCTTTAACAGTGCAGGCTTTATGAATCTTCACATCACACTTTAACTCTTCCTTCAGTCCATTAATGAAAACTCCTAATAAGCAGTGTTCAGGCCAATCATGTACTATTGAACAACGCCTTGCAAATTCTTTCCTATATTCATGCACACACCCCACTTGTTTAATGCTACATAAATAAACATCAGGATTTTGAAACTCTACTATGCCTAAGTTTTCTTGAAAAACCTGCTTTAAGTCTTTCCAAAATCGAATTGTTGTTCTTGATGATACCCAAATGAATGTATCTAAAGCATCACCTTCCAAGTTCATTGCAGCCACGTCTACTTTGAGTTCTTCTGGAGTTTGATAGTATCTAAAATACTTCTCAGCCTCCATAAACCATTCAATAAGGTCCCCTCCTTCAAACTTGGGAAATTCCACTTCAAAATTGTGGCACTTGTTGTCCTTTGTCTTGTCATGCATGGTTCTTGCATTCTCCAAAGGAGTTTCTGCTGAAGATGTCTGCACTTGCTGCCTCTTAAGTTTGGACAGATAATCCAAACAACTTAATGGTGCGTTCACCATTTTGTTCAGATAGTTTCTACCGAACTGAACTAGTTAAGAGAAGAATTGGAAGAAGGAAAGAAGAGTAGTAGAAGAAAAAATGCTCTAGGGCCAGAAGTTCAGAATGAACAGTTATAGAGAGAGTTTTGATGAATAATACTTCATATGTCCTTGGTCTACTTACATCATAAGCTTTAATAGATAAACAAAATAACTAACTAGCTAGATAACCGGAATAACTACCAAATAACCAACAGTAACATAGGATACTGAAGACCATAATAAAACTACCCCATATAACTACCCTTTGTAGCCTTTCTATCTTGAGTAAACTATCAAGAGGCGTTGGTCTCTATCAGAATCCTTTTTTTTTTCATTTCCATAACGTAAACCATGTAGAACCTGAACGGTTAAAACTCTTGTTTTTGTTTTTTATTTTTTTTTGGGGGGGGGGTGATATTTCTTTTTTAGAACTAATGGCCATTCAGTGAAACCTGAGAACTTTTGATACTGGCCATGTTATTTTAAATTTTAATTACATGATGAATAGTGCCTTTATTACATAATATTTGACTATCAGCTAGCTATAATCATCCTGAAGTTACAGAATTGGGCAAGACGATAACATTACAGTGGGCTTGACTTTGCTGAAATTTCTAATGGCACTCCAGGGATGGGTTCAAGAACCTTTGCAACTGGCAACTCTTTTGATAAGAGCTCCTGCATGATATTTGACCATTTTCAAAGATAGATGACTATTTGACATGTGTCAACTTTTGAAAGCAATAACTACATCTAGATGACAAAGCTTAAATCTTAAAACCCAAAAAATTTGACAAAGCGTAAAGTTGTTATTTAATTCACACTAGTGGAAAATGCAAGAACTGCTATAACTCAACCAATGAATTGAGAGTCAATAGCGTCCTAGTTCTTATGGTAAAAGAAAAAGAGAAGCATTATCATGAAAGATGTATGAAAAGCTTAATTATCATAATTCAGAATTCAGAAATGTCAAATGGAAGAATCAAATAAATGACTAGAATATGCTATAATTTACTTGTGCGAAATGTAGTACTCACAAGCAGCATTAGGTTCAAATGGTAAAATATAGCCAAGTTCATGAAATATTGAAAGCAGGCACTGTTTAACAAGTTACAGCAACGTTAACTTCTGCTTATCCCAAATCATAACATGGAGCCAGTTTTGTAAAAATCTTATGTTTCGCATGAACAGAAGAAATGATAAAACGTTAGCGAATAGCTCAGACCTTAAATGATTCCATTGTTCCTTCTGCCCGAACTAAGCTTGCAAGAAGCCCTTTGCTATCTAGGTCTCCATTTTTCATTGGAACAATGAACCTAAAACACCAAGGAAAAAGGTTACTCTCTCACACACAGACAGACTTGAGAACTAAGAAGATAAAGCCACACTCCTGATATGAAATTAAAAGTTGATCAGAATCACCTATTACAACTAGAGTTCAAATCTTTGAGAAATTTTATGTATTTCAGGCCATGGTCTTGTTCAATGTTAGGTAAAGAAACAATGCTAATCAATGATTAAATACTGTTATTTGAAGAATTAAAAAGACCAATATGTGGCTCAAATGGGAGAGAGTTTGCAAGGTTTTAAGTCTTGATTGTTTGAAATTCGAATATGAAAATTCACATAGTGAGAGCTCCTCTTATTTTGGTTTTAACCTAGCTCAAACCCATATTCATAATTCATAGAAGTAAATGCCCAATAGCTCTTGCAGTATAAAAAAAACGACTCATTTGCACTTAAATGAACAACAGGGTGATCCACTTTTGAATAAAAAAAATTACTTGGCTTGAAGCAATTTTGCTAGTTTCACAGCATCTTCCTGTCCTGAAACCAAAGTGAATTTAGGCAAAAGTTGCTTTATAACTGGTGTGATGACAATATCAGCCTTTTCCTTCTCGACCAAACTCTGATTGTATACACAGTGTGGTTCATAGTAAAGAGTCAATTGACCTTGTGGAGATTCAACTATATACCTGCAGCACATGGATGACCCAATCACTTTGCTGAACACCATTCAACTGAAAATATAAAGATATATACATAAACTTCGAAGAGTGAAGAGACTAAGAAGAACTTCACCCGTTCTCAGGGCGTTGCCAAGGAGGTCCAAGAACTGGCCCTGCAGTAGCCTTAACTTTGATCCTAGAACCATTACTTGCTTCAATGTCAGAGGTCTGTCCAGGTTCTAAATATGTTACCTGAACATAAATAGGTGTAGATGTAAGTGGTAAAGCGGAATCTTGCAAACAATAGTTAATCGTATACAATTAGTTGAGATATAGATGAAAGTGTGCTAATTATGGAAAGGTAAATAGCAAGAGGCAGAATTCAGATTTGATGTTCAATGAACAAAAAACCCAGAAACAAGGTGTGGGGAATGAAGAAACAACTACATGATCAGTGGAACAAGGCACCTACAAACATGTGTGGCAATGCAGATGCAGATAGAAGGCAAATAGCTCAAGACCATTGTACGTTTTTGGGAGAAACTTATCTACAAAGAGCTGTTGTCCAGATATAACAAATTTGGATACAACAGCAGAAAGAGGTACAATAAGAATTACTACTGTTTAGGACCGGAGGTAGTAATTGTCGAGTCAAGATTCACATAATAGAATCAAATCAACAATATCAAGTTTCAGATGCAATGAGGCACCAAGCGTCCCTTAAACTACTGTTCTGGACAGATGGGGGAAAAGGGCTTTGCAGGATAGTGATGTAAAGAATAATTATCGTTTCTAAAAAATCTGGATCTTTATTGAATCTTCATGTTAGAAAATTAAATAAATGTTTATCCCACAAAAACGAATGTGTTCAAACAATCCAGATAATTGAAGTTCAATTTAGTTCATTGATTAGCACTCTCTCTGACCAGAGAAACATTGAACATAAAATTGTACAGTTTATAACATGGTCCATTCTCAGAACATATATAGTTATGCATTTGTTTTCAGCACTGCAAGAAATAAAATATTTCATAAAGATATAGCACACTTACATTTTTGAAAAGAGGGTCCAGCAAGTCCTTGGCATTGGGAGTTGCTATGATTTTAAGGTCTGGAGATTTTTCTGAGAGGGGTCTTAAGGTCTTCAAATGGCAGTGATCATCAAGACTTTGTGTGATGAGTAGATAATGGATTTCAGGAAGATCGCTGAGCTGCACTATAGTAGTAAATCAGTTAGAGCAAGCTCGTCCATTAACAAGAGGACATGAGCTTAACAAAGAAGTCAACAGACAATAGCTATCTACTCCCTCCAGTCCTAAATATAAGATCTAGTTGACTTTTTTTGGAGAGATTAAGAAAGCAAAATACATTAGTTAACCATGACATATTTGATATTTTTTTAGATTACCTATTAATTTATAGGCCAAATAAACTAGTTTAAGGGGAAAAATTAGGTGAATCAATTTACAAATTTAGGATTTTTCTAAAAAGCCAACTAGATCTTACATTTAGGATCAGAGGAAGTAGGTTTTATCAAAATATACCTGGAATTTCTTGAGAAACTTCTTGGCAGCATCATATAGCCAGGGAATTCCAAAATCCAAGTTGCCCACCAAAATTGGATCCACCAATATGTTTGCACCGCCTACATTCCACAGCCAACTATTTCCCTAAAAAAAAAATACCCCACCCATGTCAAATAAAACTAAACAAGTAGATAAATTCATGATATATTTAGAGCAAGATCAAGTACCAGAAACCCACCTCTAAGTATGTTAACTTGAAGACATCATCATCAGTAGCAGAGAAACTCGAGCCAACCGCATTTTCTTCTGATACAACAGCAGAAAGAATCCTACCCCACCTGCCCACAACCACAAGCTGCCTGGTTATAACTTTCAAAGGTTCCTAACTATGTTATGTAAAAGCCTGAATTAGTTTGTATGTAATTGATGATAACTATCCAAAGATTTAGTCGTCAATAGATCACAACATTATCTATCTATGCAATTCATGTTGTAGTTGACCTCATCTAGAACAATAATGTTTGTTGTTATCAGTGGTGGTGGGAATAATGTGCATGACTAAAATCTCAGCATGAATAGTTGGACTGTCCATGATTAAGGTGCGAATTTGAATTATATATTGAATGAAAAGGATCAGCGGAAATCCCAGATAAGGGACAGTTGAATTTCAAAATCATTCTAATTCTAACTAGTTGAATAACATGATTAACTAGTGGAGTGACGACATTTACTATCAAAATCCCTTTTCTGTGATTTCGACATTCAAGTGTCATTTATATAGGATTTCCCTAGAGGAGAGGATAAAGGTGCCCAAAAATGGCTATTTGTCCTTGAAGTTTTTCTCCTCAAAAAGTACTAATTTTACCTTTTACTATCAAAATATGAAATCAATATTTGCATGAATAATTAGCCTTATTAAGGTTATAATCTCAAATAATTGATGAATGTAGGAGCTGAACATAAAACAGCCACTGATGAGCAATGAGAAGCACTTCCTAGTTTCTCACAAGTTTGAATTAAACTAAAAGGATATCAATCAAGATAAAAACAGAGGCTAACCTGGGATTGGATGTTTTTAAAGCCTTGGAATTTGTGGAATAAGAATAAGAAAGAGGTGAGATGAAAGGTGTAGATGGAGAAAAAGTGGGGGTGGAGGGAAATAGTGAGCTCAAACGAAGGGAATTGAAGTGTAAAGTGGAAGCCATAGGCATAGATACTAATAAGATTATATGAACAATAAGAAACTAAGAACAAAGTAGTAGTTTGAACAAGTTGAGTTGGGTTGTTGACTTCGTTTGTTCATATATTTATATATGTCATGTCATATGAATGAATATGTCCTTCAGCCACGTGTCTCAAAGACAACCGCTACTATCTCTTAGAGCTCCTATATTTCAACTGTTTCTCTCTTACTGCTCTCAACTTCTCATTACTTACATGCTTCCCAGCAGTCTGCACTAACTAACAAGATAACATTACATGCAAGTCATATATTATTAAAAGGTATCTCATCACTTGGGACGTCACTGTTGTGATTAATTGCTTATGAGGGAATTGATTTTTAACTCAAGGATTTAATAGATGGACATATAGCAAAATAAACTAAAGTTGGTTGCCTTTCTTCAATTTTTTCTAGTTTATTGGGCCTTCATAAAATATTTGTGCAAAATGTTCATAACAGCCCGTTTGTATGGATAGAATTGAGGTAATGGAAATGGAATTGGAAATGGGTGTAGCCGTGTAGAGGTAAAGTATGGAAAGTAGAAATAATGATGAGAAATGAAGTTTGTGAGCCCAAAGAGAAATGTGAGATGAAGAGAGAAAAATTGTGGGCCCAAAGATATATCTAAATCTAAATTATCAAAAAACCAAGACTTTCCTTACATTTCACTTTCCCACTTCATTTCCCTAGGCAACCAAACGGACTCATTAGGGCATGTTTGCTTCACGGAAATTGGGCATAGGAAATGGAAAATGTCAGATTTCATTGCATTGGCTGGTTTGGTTGTTTGAAAGTATCTCCTTTCCATTTCAGCCATGTGACCTACTTTCAATTGAATAAAGGAAAGTGCTTTCCCATAAAAAAAAATGGTGGGAACTAATTTCTAGCACCCATAGAAATGTCCTAGACAAAAACACCCTTGAATCATTATACAGTGTTCGGTTGAGCTTTCGAAAAATGATAGAAGTATAGCTTTGTCCAAACAAAATTCCCCCAACCATTTGATTCTCATCTTCATTAATCAAGAGATGTTGAGAGTGTGAAGGAAGGAAGATAGTACTGTGGGTTTGTTGATTTGGAGAATCCATACAAGTGAGAAGATGATAATTCATGAAGACCCATGGATTGGTTGACTTCTTCCAAAAAAAAGAGACAAAGAGGGTTCATTCTCTTTCTCTCCCTCCTTTTCTTCTTCTCATCTAACTTGAGAAATTATAATTAAATTAGTTAATCATAATTTCACATCCTTAATTTCGTAAAAAAGTCAAAGTTAACTTATAATTAGAAATGAGAGAGTACTTAAAATGAAAATGATTGCATATTTATGGGTATTACTTATTACTTATAAACTAATTTTTCACGGATTTAAACATTCATTTTCATGATCAAATAAAATCACACTTTAATATGAGCCTAAAGGCCTACTGTCCTATTCTTGGTGAGCCCAAAACCAAATCATCTAAACTTTTGTTTATGAAAAAAAATCGTCTGCATTGCAGATAGCCAGAAAAAAGCGAGTGTATATAAATTCAACATTCAAGGAATATAAGGATCTTTCCCCTTCTATATTCAAGGAACCTTGTGAGGAAACGTCCTATGAAACACCATATTCTTGATGAGCCAGAGCCATGACCTGGTTGGCTTTGGCAAGCAGACAGAACTACAATTTACATAAAGTTTACATTATCACACCTTAAAAGAAAGGTGTCTCTCCCATCTTTTGGGACTATAAGGTATAAAATTCACAATCTTGTTACCTTGGAGCAACGGTAACTCATGTTCTAATGGTATCTTCTCACGCCACACAAAATCGTTCTCACGTATACATTTTTGGAGCACCTCAGAAGCATCAAGAATTTCCTTCTCAAACACACTTTTCCATTTCGCTTCGATGCGTATTTTCTTTTTGACCTTGCTCAGTTCAGTCTGAAGAACTCCAATCGCAGCCCCCATTTGACCAGAAGCCTTCAGGCTCTCTGCATGGTATCTCTGACCTCTCAAGGCATGTAGTGATTTGCAGCAATACATAAATTCCTGCACAAGAGAAAGCCTACCAGTGTGAGAAAATGAAGGAAACATGAAGATAAGAGGAGCAAATATTGTCATGGTCATAACATAAAATGAAAATTCCTGCACAGTCTCACATAAGCAATCAAATCATTAGAAAAATCCCTTGAGCAAACTCATTTGGATAAGGACTGAAAATTCAGATTTAGCTCCAGAGTAAAATATATGCAGTGAAGTATATTCAGATGGTGCCACAAATCTGCACCAATAGGATAAAAGGATAGCTAGATTTTAACAGAGACAGAGAGAAAATGTAACAATACCATTAAGTTTGGGGCAATGTCTTTCCCCTCTCTGACAAAAGTCTCTAAAACTCCACTGGCTTCTTCAAGAAACTGCGTAACACCATGATGCAACTTTGATAATAGACTTGGAGAATTACCGTTCTCTTCAGCCTTCCTTGTTGTTACTGCCTATTTTAGATATTCAACACAATCAACAATTACAAGTAAAAAATTTGCGCCTTCATCAAATGGGAAAATTAATACTCCCTCCAGTCCTAAATATAGGACCTAATTGACTTTTATGAAAAATCCTAAATAAAGCCAAATAAGTTAATTATAAATTGATTTACCTAATTTATTCTCTTACACTAGTTTATTTTACCTATAAGCTAATGGATAATCTAAAAAGATATCAAATATGTCATAATTTAATAACCTATTTTGCAACCTTAATCTCTCCAAAAAAAACGTCAATTAGGTCTTATATTTAGGACCGGAGGTAGTATATAATACCATAAAAATAATTTAGAAAATAACATAATTAGCAGCAATTACACCAACCTGTGCTTCAGCCAAACAAATGAGGCTCATAACAGTGGAGACAGAAACAAGGGCTTCAGGTGGAATTTCTGGTGCCAACTCAAACTTTAAGTGGGGAAGAACATTAAATGCCAGGTGATGATAAATGCCAGCAGCTTCTCTAAAAGTGGTGGCAGATTGGACCAAATCTATAATAACAAAACAAACACAATATGAGTAAATGTAATCAATGGAACAAGTAAGATTATGATGGAGAATGGAATCTTAATGCATACCTGTCGATAAAACATCTAAAGCCCTCTCCCTTAAGAATGCACCATATAGAAAAAGGATCATACTGAGCTCGAATCGCAAATCATCAATCTCAAAAAACTTTGTACTCCTAAAGAAGTAAGATGGGCTAAGAGCACTACTCCAGCGTATCCTAAGAGAGGCATCCCATTGACGCGTTCGGCTATTGCTGTTTTTGTCATTATGTAAAACTAGATTTTCCAATAATGGGAGATACTGCGTTATTCTGTGAAGATCCTGATATAGACCAAAATCAAATGAATCAATGGCATCCACACAGAATGGGAGAAATCCATCTATATTTCTAGCAATACAAAATTGTGGTAAATACTAGTCATTTCAAATTTGCCAAAAGTCTCAACTTTCTGGTCAGATAAATGATCTCATACAGCACCGTTGCCAGAGAGATGTACGAAAACAAGAGCTTCAATTCCATACAAAGACAATTATTTTTGAAGGCCTTTGTACCACAAACAATATAAAAAATTACAGAACTAATTTGTTTACCTTCATCACAAATGTTTGAGTAAAATTTCATTTTGAAGGGAGTGTAATGTGCAAGTATTATTACATAAAAGTAAATTGAGATCAAGGGTCCAAGATTATAGTCATATTTTAGTGAGCTAAGTGGAATGTTACTTTTACAGAAAGAACATGAGTTTACCTGTTCAATACGAGATACCAACCCTCCAGACATTTCTCTTGCTATAGCTTCTGTAATGAAGCTGCTCTCATTAATAGACTCTTCAATTGCTCTTCGCCTTGCGCTTAACTCTTTAAGCTGCTCAAGTGTGGCAGAATCACACGCAACATATACATCCTCAAACACAATCTGTCAACATGAAAATCTGCAGTAAGCGCCGCTGTGCCCGAGGTTTTAGTATATCAAGCTTCCAATTATTCTTTAAAATTGGGAGAGTAATATAAAGCTACTTTTAAGAGAGAGTCCCTATAGGATTATATATAATATGATAACAATAATAACTTTGGGTTCTTAAGCCCAAAACAATTAATTGTCCTGATATAACTGTCGCTCTAATGAATAGTTCAGAAACAATGCCACATCCTTTTCAAAATCCAACTGCTGCTTAGAACGCAGATTGTACCCTTGATCTTTGTAAGGCCTTATTACTGCAAGGTATACAAGTTTATGAAGGAAAAAAGAACTAAACCACCATGGCAGTGAACAGTTTCTCAATATCAAAGTGCATTTGGTTAGGAAGGAATTTTTGAATCCTTTAGAAGAGGAATTAACGGATAGTGTTCATGTCTTCAGTTTGGCATTCTGCTACTTCTTTTTGAGTTTTCTCCTCTAATTTGGGATTTTCATTGGAGGACCATCTTGCCCCTATTTTATAACTCTTCTCTCACCTTTTTACTGACTCTAAAATAAAAAACTAGAATACAAAATTCTGGGCTTGACATACAAAAAAGGAAACTGCAATGTAGCAGATGCACATTCTTTTTTTCTAACATGCAGATACTCATTCTAACAGTACAGATGCACACCATATCTACAAGAACATCCGTATTCTCACACTCATTTCCACCACTAATAATAGGCTACACATATAGAGACATTAATCCCACAAAAAGGCACTGACAAGTAGACACTGAAGTCATCCAGGCCAAAACAAAAGACCATGCCTTTTCCTTTTGGTCAAAGAAAACGACAAAAACATAGCATAACATAAGCAAGTGAAAATCTAGCTATAGACCAGAAAAAACAAAAAGCATAGTCTAAAGTAAAGTCCACAGTTGAAGTAGTTAGTTATAATACCTTCTTAGTCCTGAGCTTAGCAGGCTGTCCAAATTGCAGCATCATCTTAAAAACAATCCCCAAATCACTTAGAACATCCAAATTCGTGAAAGCCCTCAAATTTCTGAATTCCCGTAAATAATTTTGAGACCCCAAAAGATGGATGGCGTTAATATAGAAGAAGGAGAAGGGTGTGTGTGGGGATCAATGATCAATGATGAATGGGGCTACCATATGCGTGTAGCCCTTTTCCCAATCACTATCATTATTAATATTATTACTTATTAGTATTAGTAGTTAGGGACTTAGAGGGTAATTTCGAATCAATAACAAGGTTTCTTCTTCGCCTTTTCTTAGCCAACAAGGTTTCAATACCCGCAACTACAATATCTTCTTGGTTCCTGCTGTGGGCCCCACCTTGTTTTTTTGGGCTTTTCACTCCCTCCAATCCAACATCCTACTCCAAACTTCTCAATTCGATTCTCCTAAAGTACTTCTTTTTATAACAAAAAGTTAACCTCATCCGTTCACTAGGGTCAAGCTAAGCCTCCGTGCATAAAGAGTGGTTACGAAGGTACTTACAAATTGCCCACCAATAAAATTCTCACATTGGTGGGTTTTGAACCCACAACCACATAACATAGGTATGAGTCAAAGTCAAACTTATTTACCAATTGGACCAATTTTTGTTGGCATTCTCCTACTATACTAATTATATGAACACTTTCACGCATACACACACATAAATTAATAATTCAAAATTAATCAAATCAACATGTGTATAAGTAACTTTTCTCTTGAAAAACTAATTTATTCTACTCATGAATTAACATGGTCTAATTTATTTTTTTTTGGTTTTTCACCGCTCGGTTTAATCCGGACTTGAGGGGTAGGAGTGTTGCCCACATAGGCAAGGTTGTCCCCTCTCCCAATGAGAGCGCTTCCCGGGAATCGAACACGCGTTCTCATCCTTACGGGGGTTGTAGTCCACTTACCAATTCAACCAACTACTTATTGGTAACATGGTCTAATTACATGTGTCATATGATATAGTCTACGCGTCTAATATACTTTCACTCCCAAAAAAAAAATGCTAAAAGGTTGTTACATTTGACATGAGGAGTAAATGGGAGGCCTTTAAAACAAAAAATGAAGATTTGTTTCTTCTCAAAATCAATTTTTGTTTTAAGTAAAAAGACGTAATATCTGTTTGGAGAATAACTTATGGTTTTACAAAATAGATTTTAGAGAATAACTTATGAAAAAGCTGAAAATAGCTTATTGCAAAACCTACGATTTCTACTTCAAACCTAGGTTTTCATTTAAAAAAAAACTATTCTAAAAAAATATGTGAGTGCTTGTTTGATTTAATTAACTAAAACCATGATTTTGAAAAAAAAAACTATTATGAAAAAGCTATGAGTATTTGTCTGTACTGATTTTAAAACTTAGGTTTGAGCTTAAATAATCTATGTTTGAGAGTGTGTCAAACATGCATCTAGTCTTATCTCAATAAAAGGCAATGAACCGGAACATAAATGGAGATATTATGAACGAATTGGACATGTCCAAAAATCAACTGATTTGATACTCTAATATGTAAGCACGCAGTTGGGTAATCTTACTAATATTATTTTAAAACTAATGTAAATCTCCAAACATGATCATCAAATTTGGATCATGAGAAGAGCCAAAAACACAAAAACGCTTATAAATTTAAGAAAGTTTAAAATTGGGTCTTAAGTTTTGTGTAAATGAAATTATTATAATAATTTTTTTAATTTTGAGAAGATTTAGAAAATTCAAGTACTATCATAAAGATACTTGATCACAAATCCACAATATCTATAATACACTTGTTCACCGGCCAACAGTTATCATAATTATCAAAATTATAAAAAGTTATTATCTAATTAATTAATAAGGCCAACAATTCTATGGCGTTGACTTGGATTTATTAAATTATTGTTAAATATGGACATTTCATAGCAATTATAGCTTTGACTCTGAAAAAGCAAAATTGATTGTAATTTGCAATTTTGAGATGAATATGCATAATTGAAAACTTGTTTGTATCTCGCCTTTACATTTACCATATGTAAATTCTTGATGAATGATATCAACTACAAAAAAACGTTGCAACTTTCCATTTTTATGAAATCAAAATGATTTCTTTAGTCCTCCCCTACAAATAATGTTTATAAAGGGAACAGGGCATATATCCTTTCATCTGTGGCTAGGGTGACTTAATTTTAAATTTTGAAATATGAATAAGGGACAAGCCATGGGAATTGCTAGTAATTTTTATTCCATAGCCTCTTCTTCATCCCTTCGGGTTAACTGGTACCATTTGGCAAAATGTTTTCAAGGATTAAAGTTCAAGGTAATTGATGTCATACACACACACACACACTCAAATAAATAATGTTAAAAAATTTGGGTTCCCTTTTGGAAGAATTTTTCAGCTTCTCATATAAGTCACTTCACATTTGCTCCTTAAAAGTGACCCCTCTCATTTAAGTAATTGGTATCCCTATTAGCGAGTACTTATTATTTTTTTTGCCAGAGTACTTATTATTTATACTTTCAATTTTAATTGGAAAAAAGTTAATTTTTAATTTACTATGGATTTAATGAGTTAATGACTCATAACTATTCTACTAATTTAATGAAGTGACTAAGTTTGTATTTGAACTTAAAAGAGCATGTACAACTCTAGTCTCAAATATATTGATCGATCGCTTTGTGATTAAATCACGCGCACAAAAAAAAATAAAAACAATAAACTTAAAATGGAATTCAAACGATTTCTTTGGTAATTGCATTAATCAAAATGATGCTAACATTTCTTTTAAATAATTTCTAATATTTCTTTTATTTACTACTCTAAATTTAAATATTATACTAATCTCTATTATTTTATCGACATATATGAAAAAATTCAATGTCCCTTTATATCAATATATTGCCTAAAATTACAAAAACACATTCTAGAAAGTATCCCATGTAATATAGAAATTTACAAGTATAATAATTGAGAGAAAGAGAGATGGATGTCTTTGATGACTAGCGAGGCGAATATATCATGCTATGGAGTAGTTATATTAATAATCAATCATTCGCAGTCCAAACAAATATATATGTGCAGTTGTGACCATCACGTATCATATGCCATATCGTTTATGATATTATATATAATGGAGAGAACACTTCATGTATTTTTTATGTGGAGCTAGATTCTGTTCTTCGGTGCGATGCGACACGACATTAAAAATTAACAGTAGTATATCGTAGTTTAATTTGACATCTACATGCATGCAGAAACTCGTTATTTTTTTTATATTATCAAGTGCACATTTTTTTTAAAATTAATAGAATAATTTATTGATTTTGTTAAAAAATACAACTATATGCGTTGATAATTTGGTATTCCGTGAGCTTAAAAAGTTAAAAAGATTATTTATTTCATGTATAGACTAATAGGTGCCTTGTGAATAATTAAAAGGGTTAAGACCCATGTGATTGTAGCTAAGGCATGTCAAACACCATGTGATTTTTTAGAGCAAAAGTAATCATAACATTTCAAAACTTGGGCAAATGTATCCAATCATTGTTAGTTATAGTAGTTTTTATTGTTTGTAGCTTCATAGTTTCTGCCACCATTGATGACCGTAGTTTTCATCGTAGTCGGTGACGCGCAGCTACTTCCGTCGTTGTTGGTGACGTTGTCATTGTTAGTAATTAACTTTGTAGTTTTTGCCGTTGTTGGTGAGTGTTATTCTGTCATCATCATCGGTGACGTCACTGTTTCTTCTGTTGTTATTGGTGTAACTCCCAATTGTGTTCTTTGTTGAAGTGTAGATTAATTGAAAATTTTGAAGAAAATCTTGGACACAACACACGAGAAGTTTTGCTCATTCACAACAAATAACACACAAGTACACTAATACATGTTGGCTTTATTAACAACAAATAGAATAATTTCATATACCATCAATCATTTGATTCAAGTGATGGCACAGGGTTGTACCAGAGGTCTTCAATTTCTCATAAATCTCCAATTTTGTATACTCAACAAAGTCTTATAGTGCCCCAAGCTCACTTTATTGTGGTTTCTCAAGCTTATTTTTTTCAAAAGCATACAAACACAAGATACTAACAGCATGCATTTTCACACACCAAAATCTAAACCCCAAACGTCATAGCTCAAATGCACCTCCGTTTCTTAATATAAGACCTAATCATCTAATTAAAATTGATCAAGCAAGTTAATTAAGTTATTTAAAATCACATTATATTCATGTTATTAGTTGTAGTCAATATGGATACATATTGCTAAAATATAATTAAAAGGAGATCCCTTGATGAGTCAGCACTGTATGTGAATGATCATTTTTCTCACCTGGACATGAATATTGCCAGAATATAACTATTACACTTCACAAATAATAATGTGAGTTCTTGAGTCTATGTACTCACTCTGTACACATATTCTTATAAACACCTTCTGTAACGTATAACATTGCCTATTCTAACCTAATATATATAAATATTCAACTAAGTCTCTATCTACTTTTCTTTGTTTCTGTCTTTGTAAAGTTTGTGTCCCTGACCTGATATGCATATATACGTACAATATGTCCAACATGCATGAAGATGATTGGAAGCTAGCCTTTTCAGTTGCAGGGGTTGTCAAAAAATAAGGATCACTTTCTGCATAATCCCATATGTATGTGTCCTAACTCCTAACTAACAAGCTGATACCAAAAATTCAAACCCATCTCAGGAAGTAATAGAATTACTTGAACATGATATAGCCTCAGCATAGTAACATCTATTACAATTTCTGGTCATTTCTCCATAAGATGAACAACTTTTTGATGCCATAATATGTTGTCCTCTTGCCAAATTCATCTCAACATGTTCTGGTAATTTCAACATAAACTTATGATCACCATCATCACCATCATAATTATTAATTCTTCTACCTTCCCTTCCTGTTATAATAACTATAGAATGACCCGTTGAATGTGACCTTGTAAATCTCGTCTCATAAACAACCTCATCTTCCTCTTCCTCTTCTCTCACATCAATACATATTTCATTATTTTCATTGCAATCATCCGGATAACTATTCTCTTCCATTTCTATCTCATTTTCATGATCCAAAATTTTTTTGCCCTTCAACGAAGCCTCAAGATCTGAGCGACAAACAGGACATGTTTTGTGACATTCAAGCCATGAATCAATACAATCTTGATGAAACACATGTCTACAAAACGTTAACAATCTTATCAAACTATCATCCTCGAATTCAAACAAACAAATGGCACATTCTAGACCATATTTATTGTCATCATTATCTTTGTCCTTTTCTTGAACTTCCTTCACGGAGGAGTAAATAAACACAGGAAAATTTTGTAGCAGGCTCATATCAAGGCCTAGGATTGGAGGAATGGCATTGCCGCCCGTGGCGGCCGGAGTGGCGGGCGAATGGATATCTCGGCGGAGGGCGTCGGGGCGATCAAAGATCCATGCATAGAGGTGTGTCATGAAGCAACAACGGCAAATGTAGATGCAGCAGAAGCCGGCAATGAAGCAAATGAGGACGCCGACGGTGAAGGCGACGATCACCGGCGACGTGGTGTAGGATGTTCCCGGTGAAGGGGCGGAGGAGTGGATGCTGAGGGCAGAATGAGACATTACTATTGCCATTCTATGAGGAAGGCAATAATTAATGTTGATCACACATGAGCTGCATGGTTATAGACTTATAGTTATGAATGTGGTTATAGTTATGAATGTTTTATTTGTGTGTGTAATAGTGTGACACATTGCTGCATTTGGAGTAATTGGTTCTTGTGTGTTTTTGTGAATGTTAAAAAATTATTAGAGGATGTGTTGTAAAAATGATTAGTGAATATGATTCACTTTAGGAGTTGAGATATATGATTAAGTGAAACAATTAGATTGTTGTTGCAATTTTTAATTGAAAAAGCATGCATTGTATATCCCGATCCATTAATATAGTCATGTCTATTTCAACTTTTTTCCCAATTATTGAAATGATTTCAATTAAAAAAATTTATGTATATAAACAATATCTCTTATGCTTATCATTACACTTGTATAGTTTCATGGATCATATTCAGAGATTCAAACATTGGTGAACTTGTATAAAAATAAGTCTCTCAAGGATGTTTTCTATATTTAGAAGGGTTTGAATTTAAGATTTTGCGCTTAAATGACTAAAAATGTCATCCACTAGATTCAGAGCGGATTAGTAGCATTAAAATTTTGAAGTTAATACTAAATTATATTATGTAATCCATGTGTCCTAATTACATTAATTATGAGTTAGTTTAGATGTTGACTTTGTCCTAATTTAATGAATTCGATCCTAAAAAGATATTGGTTTTGCATTCAGTTCCATTTCTTCTTCTAATGCTTGTAGATCAAAACATTCCATCCATAATCCATTTCGATCCAAAGAGAGTGGAGAAATCATCAATGGAAACAAAATAATATCTCATTCATCTTTTGCTTTTATTGTCCTCTTGAGGACTGAATTAATTAAAAATAGCCGCACATCCGCATTGTTTATCTCATCTATTAACAATTCCTTCGACAAGGGAGATAATTATTTGTGAAAAATATCATTTCTCAGCATCAAAATCATATTAATCAAGGCGATAATTCGTATCAATATTTCTGAAAATTATCCATATTAATTGAGAGAAATTGAGGTTGAGCCATTCTCTGAAGGAAATGAACGATAAATAAGCTGGCCACCCATCCAATAAGCTCGAAAAGAAGGGTATATAAGAAGATAATGTGCTCAATTTCTTTTTGCAATCACAACTAAATGGATAGAAATTAGTAAATTACTAACCCGCAAATGATGCTCTTCTACCATATCATCAAATGATGAAATTGCCAAAGTAATAACAAAAATATCTCCACTGGCGTCCACTATACAAAATTTAAACAAACAATTGTTTGTTTAAACAAACTATTAATCATGCTTGTAAAAATCATGAATGAGGCAAACAACCATTATATTTAAGTGTACATTTACCAATGCAAATATATATTCATGCATTATGTATCACTAATGTGAGTAATGTCTACATTTGGGCAAAGACATTAGCATAGAATAAATTTATCTTCATTAAATGGTGAACCTAAAACACATTTATGCTCCTAATACATGTGGGCTACTTAGAAAACATAAAGCCATATTTATTTCACTCGTATTAAATATACGAACGACTATAATCATCTACCTGTGTGTAATAAGAAATAAACATTGCCACATATTTAATTACAACTAATGTTTTTAAATACTTAGACGATGACTAATTTACTAAAACAAATTAAAAAGCATGTATAAATTTATGTCAATGATTTGGCTACTCTTTGGCTCTACCTCTACATGTTCATCACACGAACATCACAATTGTGTACGATGAATTCACATTCATCATAATTGATATTTTAAAATGCTATATATAACAACTCCTGAACGTGGTATGTATACATATGTCAATATGATTTACGTACAATCAAATTTTTTATTTATCCACAATATAATATCGATAATTACTTTATAATTTAATCAAGTAAGCCCCTAATGTAAATGAAATAGATTTCGTCATGTGTATTTCATTCTTTATATGCACACAAACTATTAATTTTCCTTAATCTAATAAGCAATTTAAATTATGCACACAACATTTAATACACAAAACATATTGTTAAATAAATGAACCAAAAACACAAAATGATTATTTATTTAACTCACATAATTTCTGGAAATTAATTTCACTGTAGCTTAACTATTTATTATCCAAAATAGAGTCTCACTTCAATATCGAGAAATGAATCATGTAGGGAAAATTAATATGAGGTCCCTCACAAGGGACTTAATACTAGAAAAGTCCCAAAAGTTGAAAATATTAATGTAGGGTCCCTAGGGACCTCACTTTAATATATTCGAAATGTCAAAAGACTTTTGTGCCCTTATTATTGATTTATAATCTCTCTTCCCTCAACTCTTTCATCTTCATCTTCAATGCTTCTTCTCCTCTCCTTTGCCCACAAAACCCCCGCCCCTGCCCTCAAGTCTTCTTACCTTTCATTCATCCAATCTTCCCCTTTCCTCTCACAAGCCTTCAACCCTTTTTATTTTTCCCCCCCTGAAGCTCATGATTTCTATTTGTTCCAGCTTCATTCTTGTCAGAATCCCAGGACGATTCAGCCTATGCTTCACAGAAGCTTGAAGAATTAAATTTAAATGAGTAGTTTCAACACTCATCAAGCCTTAAACTCAAATCATCTGCGACCTGCGAATCTAAGCAAACCCTTCTTTGAACCATACGAGCCTGTTCGCCGTCACCCCTCACCGCCCTTATGGTTCCATACCCCAACCCGATTTGCTCTTGGTCGGAGAAAATATGTAGACTTGGGATTTTGTTTGTCTGAAAGTTACTTCCTTTTGTTTTTGAAGGGTAAGAAATTTTGTGGGTTTTCTCTTTCATCCATTTGAGGATTTGATTTGAGCTGAGTTTTCCTGTAGTGATTTAGATTAAGAGTTTCAAGGATTTTTTTTTGGGATTTTCGGAGCTGAGATTCTGTTAAAGTTTTCCTGTAGTTCTTGTGGTTGGCATATAAATGTTGACTTGCAATCATGCTATGTCAAATATAGAGAGAGGAGGGAAATTAATCACTATTTTTAATTTGTTGATGTTTTCTACTTTTGGCAGGTTTCAGATGAAATGAATAGGAAGAAGTGTTAAACTTAGGAATTGATTGATGTTTTACAGCTGCAACTTGGGAGCAAATGCAAAAGTATAAATGAGTTGCCTATGCAATCTGCCCATCTATAAATTAAAATATTTGTAGCTTAGATAGCCTTAGTTAAGTTGAGTGTGCATTAATTTTCGCCATTGGAAAATTTGTACCAAACATGTGTTGAGTTGTGAACTTACGACATTGATATTTATTTTGAACTCAGATTTATCTGTATGTGCGTTGGATAGATCAGAATCTCTTCCATTGTTGATTTCTTGTATTTTATTCTGATTTGAGGTGATTATATTAAATGGCAAAGTTAACTATCAAGTGCAAGCTCAATGCATAACAACTATCAAGTTTGTAATGGTTGATTTCTTTTGTTTTGTACAGACGAGTCAATGGAATTGAATTTTTTAGGCTCTTCCTCTTTGTTACACACTTTGCATAAGTTAGCAGTGTGAATTTTAATATAATAGCAGTAAATAATAGGTCATGTAATAACAATCCTGTAATAACAAAGTCATGAGCATGGGTAACAAGTGTATGACCAGTAAATAACGAGTTCATGAGCAAGGGTAAAAAGTTTATGACCATCAAATAACAGCTCACGTAATAACAAGTTTAATGATTAACAACCTTTGTGCTGTCAGTAACAGGTTTTTGACCATGCGTAACAAGTTATTGAGTACCGATCATAAGTCATTTACTTTCTTTCATGTAGTATTTTAGCACGCATATGAAAATGAATTGTCCTCTTGAAAACCTTTATGGGCAACAAATTATAAGGTAATGAGCTCACGTAACAAGTATATGAGCACGCATACGTGTGCCCATTAACTTGTCAGGTTTTGCCCAAAGAGTTGTCAAGCATGCACATTAACTTGTCAGGTTTGCCCAAAGAGTTGTCACACGTGCCCATTAACTTGTCAAGTTTCGCCCAAACAGTTGTCATGCGTGCCCATTAACTTGTCAAGTTTTGCCCAAAGAGTTGTCACGCCCGCCCATTAAATTGTCAAGTTTTGCCCAAAGAGTTGTCACGCCCGGCCATTAACTTGTCAAGTTTTGCCCAAAGAGTTGTCACGCATGCCCATTAACTTGTCAAGTTTTGCCCAAAGAGTTGTCACGCATGCCCATTAACTTGTCAAGTTTTGCCCAAAGAGTTGTCACACCCGCCCATTAACTTGTCAAGTTTTGCCCAAAGAGTTGTCACGCCCGCCCATTAACTTGTCAAGTTTTGCCCAAAGAGTTGTCACGCCCGCCCATTAACTTGTCAAGTTTTGCCCAAAGAGTTGTCACGCTTGCCTATTAACTTGTCAAGTTTTGCTCAAAATGTTGTAATGTCTGCCCTTTAACTTGTCATTTTGCCGTGTCAATTAACTTAAGAGTATTGGTCATTAACTTGTTACACTTGTCCAACTAGTTGTCACACGTGCCCATTAACGTGTCAAGTTTAGCCCAAAGAGTTGTCATGTGTGCCCATTAACTTGTCATTTTGCTCTGACCATTAACTACGTAGTGCACATTGTTTCCCTTGAAAACAACTGCTAGTCATGGACAAGTTTGGAAACGCGTTTTACAAATGACCAACAACTATAAATTGTCATAATATACAGTGTCACTCCAAAACTTAACATCTATTTTCTACTTCTTCCTTGTGTTTGTCCACTAACCTAGTAAGTAGATTGTGACTTATACATAACATGTGAATCTGCAGGCCACAATATTTGCAGAGATTTTGGTTTATGATAATTCATGGTAAGATTTTTAGGCATAAACATGGGTTGGATGGTTTATTTGAACATTATATCAGGTGTTGCTGTTGCTGGTTTTACCAGTTGATATTTCCATTTTTCCATTTTATTGATTTTGGTTCAATACCATTGCACTCATTTATAACCTCAAAGATAAAGGACATTGACATGATATAATGACATAAAATAACCAATTCTTTATTCAATCAACTCCATCAAAATCAATTCAGTAAACAAGTAATTTTGACTTGCAAAACAAAAAGCAAATCATTGGTCTACCAATTAAACAAAACTAGATTACAAAATCTCTATCTTTGAAGCAATTGAAAGATGAGAAATGGCCTCTGGTAAATCTCCATCTTTACTATTTCTTCAATATGAGGAACAAAATTTGAAGTAAACTTCTTCAGCTTGTCATTCAGAATATTCAGCAGTGAACTGATGAATATGAATTGAGCCTCTTCAGCTTGTCATTCAGCCTAATAACCCGGGATCGGACCACATCATGTTCTACCTCCTTTGTTGGGGTCTTGGTTGTGTTGGCGTCAGCGGAGGGAGAATACATGACAATTTCAGCATCTCAAACATAACCTGTCCATTATTGATCCAAAATGATTTATGATTTAAGCATTGAGCCCAATAAAACAAAACATCCAGTGAAGCATTATTAATAATGCCAATTTCATTTGCAGATAAATAAAAATGAGACTTACAGATACTAACTGGATTGACCTAATAGAAATCAGAAAATTGCAAATACTACAAACTAAAAAGGTTAGAGAAAATTATAAATCATTCAAATAGATGCAAATGCCAAGATCAATAGATTTTCACTTACCTTTGCTGATGCACCTTGTGAATTCCAAAGCACAATTTAATCAACTTCATTCCTATCTTTTGTAATTATAATTGCTGATTTATAGTCCCACTCCCAAACAGCTCCAGAATGCCCAATTCACAAAGCAAAATCTGAATGTCTTCTACTTTCTCAAAGCAAAACTTATCTAACTTTCCAAAAGTAAAAACATGCTTACTGAATTCAAAAAGCTTAGCTATTTCACCTAATTTCTTTACTGAACTTTCAGAAGCCAAACTCACCATTAGTTAGCCTCAACTTTTAAACTCTTGCTACTTCTTATCCTAATGTAAAACCTGCAACTGCTAAATAGCCTTTGAACATGAAAAAGCTGAGTATCCAATCCTTTCCCTCCTATTTATCAATGCTATCAGAAGAAAATCATGTTTTAGTTTCTAATATGCATGAATATACAATTATACAATATTCCATTTGTTATCTTATCTATACTTGATTTTACTTAATGAATAGGAAGCTGAATAAAAAAAATTAAATAAACATAGGAGTAAGATATGACGTGAAGGACAAATTGAAGGATACACAGTAAATATAATCTTTCTCAAAATTTTAGGTAACATTCTCAACTGAAATTTGGAACGGTTGGGTTTTTTTGAAGAGTATATTTGCAGTGGAACAAAAGGAAATGGAAGGCAAAAGGAAAAATAGAAAGAAAGAAAGAATAAATTTTTACACGCCCCAACCATAAGCAATATCTGAACAAAATGAAGCAGCAGCAAATCAAAATGATCTATGCCTTTAGTTCAGATTTACTGGTCAGTTCCTTAATGCAAAGCATCATCCTCTCTAGCCTCTCCAATTACGATTTACTGGTCAGTTCCTTAATCTATTCCTTTAGTTCAGATTCCTTTCTAACTAACCTCCAATACCCTATCATATCTTGTACTATATCTCCAAATGACTTTCAATAGTTGAATTCATTTTTAAGAAACACAAAACAAAGTGAGTTACAAGCATTGGGTCAGATTTTGGCATTTCTATTTCAATAAAACCACGCACATTGTATGCTATATACTTAAGATTTCAGGTTACCATTAAATACAGCTTACCCTGAAATAACAGATTCAACGACGCAGAGCAAGTTTTAACAGAGCAAGTTCAAGGGAGAGGGGAATACTAAGTAAAAAATTGGTACCTTTGAGTTTTTCTTCTTCACTCGCCTCCAGATTGTAGATGCCTTGTTCGATGAAGTTGCCTTGGTTCGAGCCTTAACAATGCTTCGCAGGTCGCTATTGGTTCGCAAGTACCTACGATTCGGTTGGGGTATGGAGGTGTAAGCGCGGTGGGGGTGACGGCGGACGTGCTTCGTAGTTGCTCAGAGAAGGGATTGGGGTTGCTCACTGGTGTGCTCCAAGGGGTTCAAGCAAGATGGGGATGAGTTAGGGTTCAAGCTTCCTCCATGTATTCTACTAAATAAATCAAATCAGGGGCAAAATGGTCTTTTAACATTTGGAATATATTAAAGTGAGGACCCTACATTAATTTTTTCAACTTTTGGGACTTTTCTAATATTAAGTCCCTTGTGAGGGACCTCATATTAATTTTCCAATCATGTATACTAACATATATGCCAATGACAAGTAAAACAATTACTTTATAAACGTTCCATATATCAATATCAATAGTGCGTAACAATGAGAGAAAAGCACTATTCTGGTGAAATCACACATACCCCTTTCAATAGTGCGTAACAATGAGAGAAAAGTAACATTTCCCTTTGAAAGTGAACAGTGTGGCACAGTGCGTAACAATGAGAGAAAAGCACTATTCTGGTGAAACAGTGCATTTTATATCACTTTGGCATCGAACTTTATGAGCCATTTCTGTATTTTAACTTAGCTGGATAAAATCGTTTAACCTTTGTGATTTCTGAAAAGGAGATGAGAATAAATTTATATTAAATTATTTCAAAGATGAAAAGCTATATGTTTTGTTGCTCTCCAAAGGGCAATACTCTTCCCCCTGAAATTTATATTGAGGCATGAAAATCAAAAATATGTTTTAAGGAGTACATAACTGATCGTATATATTTACATAGCTCTTTACTAATAAGAACACAGGATACATCCCAGAATAAAGATCAAAGAACATCAGACACAAAAAAAAAAATTTGCCAAATTCTTTTGCAATCACATATAAAATATACTCTCATTCTATAATTGAAATTTAACATTGTAGCTATTAAATAAATAATGTTAATTATAATTTTGTGTGTTCAGTTTTTGTGAGTTTGTCAGCAGTTGTTGGTAATCAGGTAATTTTTATATAATCTGATAAAGTAATTTTTAGAATAAAATTACTTGATTTTTGATAATTCAATCCAGATGTTTATTGCTAGTGAAGTATGATTATGACAGTTTATCATTAAAATTGTGTGAAAGAGGAGTTGAACATTTTTTAGGTGCGAGGGGGCAAAGTGAATAATCATATTTTCTAAAGATTTACGGAAAAGTAATTTACAAGTTAATAAAATATTTAAAATTAATTCTTAAACATTAATATTTTGGAAGTTGATGTGTTGGGTCCCTTTCAATATTCACAGTATCAAATGTACAATGCAGATGTGGGTGCTGACTATGATAAAAAATAAAAAATATTAATGTTGAAAGGTGTGGGTCCCTTTCAATATTCACAGTACCAAAAACTCCTGTTGTTGGCCAAAAAAAAAAGATAAAAAATAAAAAATGCAGATGTTGGGTCCCTTTCAACATTAATATTTTGGAAGTTAAAATTTTTTTGCTTTATATTGTATAGATAGAGATTTAGGTTTTTATTGTACTTCTCTATTATTTTCACGGGCAATTATGATCTATGAATAAAAAAGTGGTGGTTACAATTAAGAAACAAATAGAAATATTAGTTGTAGTTCTGTTTTATGAAAAACACCTTAAATTTTAACGAGAGATTATTAGAAGAGACTAATTTTTCAATTGAAATAATCACGTCAATGTTGTCTGGATCTCATTAGTTTCTGTCTAATGTTTGTTCATAAAAAAATATTTCACTTTCAAAATGTACAGTTCAGATCTAAGTGCTAAATTGGCAACCAAGTTTATAAAATTTTGTTTTATATTGTTTAGACAAAGTTTTCTTAGGTTACGCGACTTTGTGTTGGAATTCACCAATGAGTTTTTATTCTTTACGTTAGAATAACTAGCATTTCACAATAACCCAATAACTAGCGTTTTCGTTGAGAAGTTGAAAACTACCTGAACATTTATTTATTTATATTATTCCATAACATAAATTTAATACAATACTTCCTCCGTTTCTAAATACTCCCTCAGTTCCTAAATATAAGATCACTTTAGGGAGGAGAGTTTGTTCCTAAATATAAGATCACTTTCTAATTTGACTCAAGTTTTCCTCAAATTACCCCCATACTCCCTTCACCCAAAAAATAGTGGCTTGAAGGTGAGAGAATATTTTTAACTTATGTGAGGAGTATTTTGGAAATTTCATGTAGTCCTGACTCATTGGAATGTCTTCGTTAATCTCTCCAAATTTGCTAAAGTGATCTTATATTTAGGAAAAGAAGAAGTATAACATCATTTTTAGGGTATATTTAGTTATAGAAAAAGGAAAGTGAAGAAATGAGAAGTGAAAGGGTGAAGATGAAAATTAGATGAAATGATGAAAGTTAAGTTTGCAGGCTAAAAAAGTGTGAAATGGAGAGAGAAAACTTGTAACCCATAGGATACATGTAAATGACCGAAAATCCCCACTTTTCTCACTTTCCATTGCCCTCCCACTTTTCTTGGGCAGCTAAACGAGTCAGATTTCAATTAATTACTCCCTTTGGCTCTGGTCTCTAATATAAGAGCCAAAATTTGAATGGTTTTATTCTCTAATATAAGAGCTCATCTCACATTCTCTCCTCATTTAATGCAATTTTCCTACTTTACCATCAATTCTCTTTCATATTTATTTATATTTGTGTATTTCTCTCTCTTGAAAGTCTCATGATAAATATGGGCAATATTGGAAAAGAAGCATTAACTCCAGACACCCAAATAACAATCACATGTTTTCTTAAGAAGCTTTTTTTGGCGGCTAACTCTTATATTAGGGACCGGAAGGAGCACTAACTTAGTCACCACTCCTTATTAAGGTTAATTTTTTTAAGCATATATATATATGGTCAGAATAACAAGCCATAGTACTCTCATTCCTTAAGCAAGTGGTTTGAGGTTCAATCTCTAACCTTGTGAATTGAGTAAATTCACAGACTAATTATCTACCATCAATATGAGAACAGTTAGAGATTAGTCTCACTTGACACTTGACACGTGCTAAAAAAAAGAATAACAAGTAATAAATTGTTAATATCACCTAATAATAACTAAATTAACTAACAAATATAAATTGGTTGTTATTTAATATTTTAGTGATTTTACAAGTCTTTCAGAACAATGCTCACCATTCTCAACAAACAGTACTGAAGCCGTTACGATGAGAAAGAAAGAAAGCAATCCCTTGTGAAGACTTCTCCAATTGATCCAACAAAATCAACCCAAAACACAAAACCCTTCCATTTTCAAATCTTGGGTTTTCGCTCTCTGCCCAAAACTCGCAGGTAATAACTCATTTCCCAAAAGGGTATTCTAAAAATCGCACCTTTTTTAATGAAACCCATGTCTTTCCTTTTTCTGAGCATTGAATGAATCTGCAATTCACATTTTGTTGGTACCCTTTTTGCCCAGAGAGAATTCAAAGCTGAGGCTAAGAAATTTAGAGATTTTGAAATCTGAATGTCAATAGTGATGGAGGAGAAACAGATGATTGTTGCTGTTGAATGTACTGCTGCTATGGGTCCCTATTGGGATACCATTCGTTCAGATTACTTAGATAAGATAATAAGGTTAGTTTCTTTATTTGTTTGGTTTACTAATTAGTATAAGGCCTATTTGGATGGTTAACTTGTTCCTAAATATAATACTTCTTGATGATCTTTTAATTTTTTCTCAAATTATCTTTATTGATACTCCCCATTGATAAATACTCCCTCCGGTCCTAAATATAAGACCTAATTGACTTTTTTAAAAAATCCTATAAAAAAGCAAAATAAGTTAATTATAAATTGATTTACCTAATTTTTTTCCCTTAGGCTAGTTTATTTTACCTATAAACATATGAATAATTTAAAAATAAATCAAATATGTCATGATTTAATAGCCTATTTCGCAACTTTAACCTTTCCAAAAAAAAAAGTCAATTAGGTCTTATATTTAGGACCAGAGGTAGTATATAAGAGAGGGATTGTGGAAATGAAGGTAGATGGTTAGAGTGTTTTGGTAATATATTGTGATTTTAAACAAATTAATTAGCTTCTTTAATAAAGGGTCACCTAAAAAAAAGGGCCGGCTTGGCTCAACGATAAGCTCGCTTGTTGTGGGGTCTGAGGTCGTAGGTTTGAATCAACCTCTTTGCAAAAAGTAGAGTAAGACTGCCTAGTATGTTCCCATCTCAGCACCCTCACCAAGTGGGACTAGAACTGAGTTGACTTTTTTTAATTAGCTTCCTTAATCTATTTTAATTAGGTGATGGGGTCTTATATTAAGAAAGGGAGGTACATTTGAGCTTTGGCGTTCTGGGATTAGATTTTAGTGTGTGAAAATGTGTGTTGTTAGTATTCCTGTGTTCCTATGCTTTGAAAAAAAATAAAGTTGAGAAACCACAGAAAAAGAGAAATAATGTGGAGCATCATCATGTATCTGGAAGAAACCAGACAGCTTGGTTCTGTGTGGGATTTAGACAGTTGGTCCTTAGAGTGTTAAGACCGAAGGATCACAAGGTTAATGGAGAGAATCATAGAAGAGGTGATCAAAATTCCTCAATGATCTTTTTTCTTCCTTTGAGGCTTTGGAGAACCTTCTTGTGGCTCTAATTTCATGTTAGGAACCAGAGGAATTGAATTATATATCAATAACATCTTCAATAACTGAGGGTACAAATGAGCGGAAACCATAGGATATAAGTTTAATCTTAACATCTGATATAGTATCATATCATGTCAAATATATCTCAACAGAATCTTATCTCTTGATAATTACTGTAATTTAACTTTCAGAGAATTGGCACAACACCTATCCCTCTTCACTTCAATTAGATAAAGATCTCATCTTTTTCTCTAGAATGAGTAGAATCTTAAAGAACACTTGGTAAAAAACTCAATGGAGACACTTCTTACATGCTATCAACATCACTTACTAAATAACGTGTATCATTTTGAAATCATCATAACTTTTTATTGTAGATTATCGATATTTAACAGTAAAATGAAGCTCCGCAAACTGGGGTGACTATTGTGTATAGGCATTAGGCACATTAATGTGGGAACACACCATTGTCCAGAAATATGTTTAAGAGAATTATTATTTTAAGTGATAATTATCAGATGATTCCTTTTATACGTGTTTCAAGGTAAACCTGCATCTAACAGTCACCACATATTAAGTCCTTCCTGCTTTAGTTTTAAATAAATAACTTAAGACCCTATAACTACCTAACTTTTCAGTTTGTTAGTATGGCATGATATAGCATTTTGAATATCTTATGATATTTATACAGATCTTTTGGTGGAAATGACTCAGCTGCTCAGGTATGTGTGATTTCACTTAAATGAAAATAATACTTCCTAGAGAATATATAAGAGAAAGATATTAGTGTCTAGTGTGGCCTTCCTCACTTTTTATTAGCTGTCTCTTATTTATTCTGTGTTTGTGGACTGTAATGTAAAATCCTGCCTTCCCATTGGCGTTAAAAAACAATGCTGTCTATATGCTGTTAGTCCCTCCTGATTTTATTTGCTGGCAAGTAGACCCTTTTATTGCCAATATCATAATTGTTATTTTTGCTTGATGCTAAAGCTCTTCAAAATGAGTAACACTTCTATACTGGTCAGTGATGTAGTGGAAACATGCGTCATTTGGTCTTGGTAATCCATTGGATAGTTTTGATTAATCAACTGCTTAGTATTATGTGGTCTTATCTTGTGCTGTCTATTAGAATTAACTTGCTCTAAACTCTAGATTGAAGCCATTGCTGGCTTAGTTTGATTTTATTGATTGGATAGAGGAATGCTGTGCAACTGATCCAAAGGATTTATTAGGTATTGGAAGATTTGAAGATTTTAATATGATACTTTTATAATAACGACTATTAGAGGCAAGGACTGTTTATATCTTCAATTTTATCTTGCTGCTCTTACTACTATTACAGTATAAAGTTTTGTTTACAGCCTCATTTTAGTGCTCTGTGAATGGGTGTTTTTTTGTTTCAAACGAATTGTAAGTTTCAATATGCAAAGGAACAATGTTTCTATGCTGTTGTGTCTCTTTGCCTGCTCCCTGGCTCTATTTTTTCTGGATGTCTTCTGGCTGCAAATGCTATTTCTTTGCTTTTACTTCTAATACGGACTTTTCTTTTGTAAAAAGAAAGAAAGAAGTATTAAGGAAAATTCGCTCCGATTGCTGTACATGAGGATTAATCCATCCTGAAGGTTTAATATATTAGGTGAAGTCCCATAAATGCTACTAGTATGCAGTGGGCGGAAAAAAGCATAGACCTTAAATATCTTGTGAAGTGGAGTACATTTGTTTCGAGCTTTTTATATTTTAATAAACGTGATAGTTTTTTCTAGCTTGACAAAATAGTCGTCTTCTGGATTGTCTGTTGATTTGTCCCACTCCTCTTATTACAGAAGCCTTCAACATCCAATGTTGAGTTTGCATTGGTCACCTTCAGTACTCATGGATGTTATTCTGGTACAATTTTGCACAATCTTTTAATGGTGTTATTAAAATCTTCTCTTACATAGACTTCATAACTGTTGATTGATTAGAATTAGAACTTCAAATGAAGTCGATGCATGATTGTGGGTTTTGTGTGTGTGCGCGCGCGTATTATTCTATCACTTACTATTTCTCTTAAAGTGTTCCTATCTTACCCATACTATGCACTTTAAATGATGTCTATGACTAGGGGAATAAAAGATGAATGAATTGGGTATAATTTTGAATATAGAATATATCAACAATTGTTTGTTAAATTTTAAGTTGAAGGAGTGCAATTTTTTTAGTAATCACTAATTTTTAAGCATATAACTGCTGAATATTGTAGTCTGAATTCTGCTCTTTACACCCAAACATCTGTATGCAATTGACTTATACATGGAGTATACTTTATTGGGCATCATTGAATGCAGGTTGCCTTGTGCAACGGACTGGCTGGACAAGTGACCCTGATATGTTCTGCCAATGGCTTTCAGCTATTCCCTTTGCTGGTGGTGGTTTTGATGATGTTGCAATTGCAGAAGGGCTCTCTGAAGCTCTCATGGTATATAAGCTGTATACATTTAGTTTCCACTTTGTTTTTCCTTGAGTCGCTCAGTTCTAGTTTCAGTCTACTTTAACATTATTTTTATATATTTACTCCATAAGGCCCGCCTATTTCTTAACGCTAGCATCCCAACTCCTCTTACTTTGAATGTAATATTCTAACATAACAAAGAAATGTGTATTGGCATTTAGTGGATCCTTGACTAGGCCTGATTCAAGATGGTGATTTTTTTAGGAGGACTGTATAGAATTTCAGCTTGTGCGAACATTCCTTCGTGAGTGCTTGCGTGTGTGTTTTGTAAAGATATTTTATTGGGCTTTCATATGTGGTACCACTTTCCAGGGTCTTGAGTCGGTTTGGTTTTTCTGGTTTCCCTGGATTTGAATAAAGTGAATAACTTAATGAGATTGCAGAGTTTAAGGCTGCTAGGTCTTGGTGTTGGAAGGAAAGGGATAGGGTAATTTATTTGTTTTTGATGAAATAAAAATGTACTGTACAAAGAGAAGGTATAATTTTCTGGAGGACTTGGCATTCTTGAACCAAAAATACAAGAGTCTAAAGCATAACAAAGTAATAAAAGTCATGACAAGCAAACTTTCTACTTTTGATAAATTTAACATTTAAGCAACAACATTTTGGACTATCTGCTAAAACTACCTACTACGTATTTGATTGATGCAGCTCTTTGTGTTATTCATTTGACCAACAACATGCACTTGTTGTGGATGACCTTTACTGCATGTAAAGAGGCTTGACTGTTTGGCCTGGTTTTCATGCAGTAGTCATGTACACTAGTCTTCTTTAATAATCAAACTATTGAAATATGTTTTTAAATTTGTCTAGGGTGTTTTTGTGAAAATGTGGAACCTTATTCATGTTTAAATTTTCAAACTTTCAGATGTTCCCCACTCCTCAAAATGGGAACCAAAATCAACAGAATGTGGACTTGCAAAAGCATTGTATTCTTGTAGCAGCAAGTAATCCATACCCTTTGCAGACACCAGTTTATGTACCACGACTGCAGAATTTAGATCAAGGTGAAACCATAGAGTCGGAGGCGGGGAATTGTCTACATGATGCTGAAGCTGTTGCTAAGGCATTTCCTCAGGTATTCCTTTGGTTCCCTCCCCCCTGAAAAAAACTTGGTTTCCTTGCCCCTATTGTTCTCTTATCATTGGAATGTAATCGTTTACTTGCAGTGTTCTGTTTCTCTATCTGTTATCTGTCCAAAGCAGCTCCCCAAAGTTAAAGCCATTTACAATGCGGTAAGGATGGGTTACAAATCTTTGCAAAAGAATTATTTGTTTTATTTTCAAAGGCTGGGATATCAGATCTTTTGTTTAAAATAAACTACTCATACGGTAAGCATGATCTGATAACTCAATTCAGTTAGCCAATGTTTGATCAATAAAATTGTAAAACTGGCATATTCAGTATACTGTTGGGTATTTCTACTTTCTTAATGTTGATCTTAAATTCAGCATGTAAATTAAATTAGCATTTGGGCTCTTCATGTTTATTGACTACATCCCTTTGGCAATGCAGGGGAAGCGAAACAGCCGTACAGCAGATCCACCTGTTGACACAAAAAACTCCCATTTTCTTATACTAATATCTGAAAGTTTCAGGGAAGCCTGTTCTGCTTTGAGTCGATCTGGGATCACATCTCTACCTTCAAATCAGAGTCCTGTCAAGGTGGATTCTGTTGCACCAGTTACTGGGACAGTTCCTACTTCTATGCCACAAGGTAGGTTTTATGCTGAAAATTCGCATCACTTGTCCGAGTTCAAGTGATGTTATGAAATATTCCTAGGAGGTGTAAAAGTATATCGGTTAGTTGTATTTGTTAGTATTGTTGTTTTTAAGGTCCTGTTCGGATGTACAGTGGAAGGGTTATTTTCTGTTTTTCTGTTGTAATTCTGTTGGGGTTTAGTTTGGCAGTCCTTGGAGTTGTTATAACTAACTGGGGTTTGTGCTTAGGTCATGTAGGAGGCTATATAAAGCCCCAAAACATCATTTTGTGGTGTGTTGTTATGTTTTGAGTAAAAAATATTAGTTCCGAGTATTTTCTCTCAACTTATTTTATCACTTTTCTCTCTTTTCCTCTTAGATTTCTAGTTTCTTTCTATTTTTCCCTATCAATTGGTACCAGAGCAATCGTTCCTTGGCCTTACCCACTACCTTCTTTTACCAAATCCAAACCCCATGACACCTAAAAATCAGTTTTCATCGGTAGCTTATGTGTCACGCGAAGAGAGACAGAAAAATGTGGAGGATGAATCGACTGGTTTGAGTTCGTTGCAGACTCAAGTTAATCAGCTCATCACCCAAGTTGATGGTCTTTCCACTGAAATGCGGGCCCTTGCAGTCCAATTTCGAACTTTTCTTGAAACTCAAGAAACGCCTCCCACCCAAGAAAGACATCAAGAAAGGCCTCCCACCCAAGAAAGGCATCAATAAAGGCATTCGGGGAGGAATAATGGTGATCGGATGAATGGGAACAATGAGAATTATGGGAATCATGGTGATTTTGGCCGGAATCGGCAAATGCAATATACGAAGATGGAGTTTCCCCGATTTACGGTGTAACATCTTAGTGCCTCGCTCTCGAAATTGTCCACTTTGGGGAATCACCCCTCACGGCTTTAAAACGCGTCGAGAACGGACAATTTTGAGAGCGAGGCGCTGGGATCTTTCAGATGGTGTCAGAACTAGGCTCGGGTCGATGTGCCAGTGAGGGCGCTGGGCCCCAAGGGGGGTGGATTGTAAAATCTCACATCGGCTGGGGAGGAGAACGAAAGGTGCTAATATAAACCTAGATACCTCCCTATTTCGACGCGTTTTAAAGCCGTGAGGGGTGAGGATTCCCCAAAGCGGACAATTTCGAGAGTGAGGCGCTGAGATGTTACATACAGCGGATGATGTGCAAGAGTGGATAATAAGATGTGAA
The DNA here is from genome assembly GCA_029929735.1 of Mimosa pudica. NCBI lineage: Eukaryota > Viridiplantae > Streptophyta > Magnoliopsida > Fabales > Fabaceae > Mimosa > Mimosa pudica. The sequence goes on from JAKELP010000035.1 coordinate 7,971,460, forward strand.
CGATACTTTGAGTTAGATGGTACTCTAGAAGCATGCAAGGTTAATGTTGCAAGTATACATCTTGATGAAAATGCTTTTAGATGAGATTTAGCACGGGAGCAATATTTGGGAACATTGGTGGGCTTCTTGGAGGGAGTATGCAGCGGAACTGTGTGATTGTTTTGGGCCTCTTTTTGAAAACCCAATGGGAAATTTGTTGAGATTGAAGCATTCTGGTTCTTTGATAGAGTTTAATTCGCAATTTATCTACACTCTTCCAAGACCAAATTGCCGGAACCAATCTTGGAAGATACATACCTTTCTTTGATAATAGAAGAAATTGCAGGGCCGGTGAGATTGTGAAGGCCAGTGAGGTTGCGGGAAACGAAGAGTCTTGCAAGGATGCAAGAGATAACAGAGGAGCGATTGAAGGCTCAAAAGCGGGATAACAGAAGTTCTAAGCCTTCAGGTTCGTTGCAATTCTATTTTTCGAATAATATTGGCCAAAATCTTGGGTATTCTGGAGGGGTATCTTCAATTTCGAAGAATTCGAATGATACCCAGTTCGATTTGAAGTCGGCGAATGATGGTAGTAGGGGTTTTACGAGTGGGTCTTCGAATTCTGTGATGGCGAAGTAGTTATCGGCTCAAGAAGAAGCCGAGCATAGAGCAAAAGGTCTTTGTTTTTTCTGTCATGAGAAGTTTTCGAGGGATCATCATTGTCCTCGAAGGCAAAAGCTTCAATTGTTTGTATTGGAGTGTGGGGAAGAAGCTTTTGAAGATTGATTGGAGGAAAATGAAGGTGTTCAGATAGAAACAAGTTAGGCCGAAGCCCGAAGGTGGGGTAGTCCAAAATAAAGCTGAACCTTTGATTTCCCTTCATGCTATATGTGGGGATGATAGTGCTGATGCTATGAGGGTGATTGGGGTAGTGGGGAAGTGGGAAATTCAGGTTCTCATTGACAATGGTACTTCTCATGATTTTCTGGATTTCAAATTAGCAAGAAAATTAGGGTGGAAGGCTGGAAATGAAGTTTTTCCCACTGTACAAGTGGCTGGTGGTAAAAGTTTGAATGTGCATGGCATTTGGAAGGGATTTTCTTGGAGGATGCAAGGCTTGGAGTTTGTTTGCGATTTGAGGATAGTTGATTTGAATACTTATGATGTAGTTTTGGGATTAAAATGGCTGAGGTCAATCAAAGGAGCTTATTGGGATTATGAAAGCCTTTCAATGCATTTTGTTTATGATGGCAATGTGTATAAGTTGCAGGCTTGTATTCCTAGTTCTGCTCAAGTGGTTTCGGGAGGAAGGTTTGAGAATAAATCCTTGGGAGGGCAGGTAGGAAGAAGAAGAGGATGATTGCAGAAAAGTTGGTTCATTGGCAAGGGGGGCTGGAAGAGGATGCTACCTGGGAACCCTTGTTTGAGTTCCAAAAGAAGTTTCTAGATTCATTGTAAACAACCCTTGAGGACAAGGGTTTCTTTAGAGGGGGGCATTTTTATGAAATATTCCTAGGAGGCGTAGAAGTATATGGGTTAGTTGTATTTGTTAGTATTGTTGTTATAAAGGTCCTGTTCGGATGTACAGGGGAAGGGTTATTTTCTGTTTTTCTGTTGTTATTCTGTTGGGGTTTAGTTTGGCAGTCCTTGAAGTTGTTTTAACTAATTGGGGTTTGTGCTTAGGTCATGTAGGATGCTATATAAAGCCCCAAAACATCATTTTGTGGTGTGTTGTTTTGTTTTGAGTTATAAAGATTAGTTCTGAGTATTTTCTCTCAACTTATTTTATCACTTTTCTCTCTTTTCCTCTTAGATTTCTAGTTTCTTTCTATTTGTCCCTGTCAAGTGATAAGTATGATAAAGTGTAGGACCCATAAACTTGAGATTTCAAGATAAGATATGGCATCCTCCACTTCTCATCAATTTGTTCTCCCCCCGATTTTCGAGCTTCACTCATTGTTACTAACATATTTTGTTGAGGTCTATAAGCACATGTGCTTTTGTATGGACCTCCTTGTTTAAGTCGTTACTCTCCTAAGGTGTTGATAAAGTATTTAGTGGCATTATCTACATGAAGGCCTTGAGTACAAGTTTTGAACATTATTCTAGATTTCATGTGGAGTAGGGAGAAACATGAAGTTCTTTATCACTGGAAAGCTGGGATCATAGCATTCACAAGCTAAGATGACCCCATCAAGTTTTTAGTCTTATATTGTTGCTAGGCTTGAGTATTGGGTGTGTCTGAGAGGGGTGTTTCACCTGCGAGATATCCAACCTTTCCACAACTTTAACTACTAATTTTATTGCCTGAGTCATATCACAATACGTTTTGCTACATAGCTTCTCTAGTATGACCAGAATGGCTGGCCCTTTGAGGATAGAAGTCACCAACATGGGACCTCCAACTTGGCATAGGTTGGACGTGGAGGATCCATCAAGGCCGTGAGTCATTTTAGAGTGTGTGATTTCCTCACCCGAGTCAACTCCATGCTTGCTTGAGGCCCATCCTCCTTGATTTCTGACTCATACTCTAATGCCATATGAGTCATTGCCCTAAGATTGTTTTTTATTGATCTCACTATATTACAATATATAGAGTATCCCCCATGGTATAAAAGGGAAAAAATAACACGGGGGTATAAACAATTGATGAAAAGATAAAAATACTAAAGATCTGGATGGGTACAACCCTATACAATTAATTCTATTATATAATAATAGTTACGATTTTACCAAAATTATTCTTTTGTTTTGCTGATTGAATATTCTATCAACTCTGCTAATATTGTTGCTTTTTCAATGGATTTTTAGTTAATGGATCTATTGCCAACCGGCAACCGATTTCCGCTGCGAATATGCCCCCTGCTACTGTAAAAGTGGTAAGGTCCTGAATGAAATTATCATTAAAATTTAGCTCTGGTTTGTTATCTTTTTTTTATTCAAATTTCATAATGATCCTGTATTTATCATTTCTCTCCAGGAGCCGATTCCTGTTACTTCCATGGTATCAGGACCTGCTTTTCCTCATATGCCATCAGTTTCACGTGCTCCTAGTCAAGTTGTCCCAAGCTTGCAGACTTCTTCTCCATCTTCTGCTTCTCAAGATATTTTGGCAAGTAACGATAATACACAAGATGTAAAACCCATGATGTCAGTGTCACAGCCCTTGCGTCCAGTGGGTCCTGCTCAAGCAAATGTTAACATTCTTAACAATCTTTCTCAAGCACGACAAGTTCTAAGTGGAGGAACCTCAATGGGACTTCAGTCAATGGGTCAAACTCCTGTGGCCATGCACATGTCAAATGTGATATCTAGTGGAATGGTGTCTTCTGTACCAGCTGCTCAGAATGTATTTTCTTCTGGTCAGTCAGGCATAAATTCAATAACTAGCTCTGGATCACTCACTGGTCCCGTGCAAGTTGGAGCAAACGCAGGTATTGGTTCATTGACTTCAGCCACGTCAAATGTATCTGGAAGTTCAAATATTGGGATTTCACAACCATTGGGAGGAAATCTACAAGGTCACGTAAGTATGGGTCAGCCAGGATTGGCCATGAGCCAAGGGAACATTTCAGGAGCACAGATGGTGCAAGGTGGAGTTAACATGAACCAAAATGTGATCAGTGGCCTTGGCCAATCAGTTGTCTCTTCTGGGACTGGTACAATGATCCCTACTCCCGGTATGTCTCAGCAAGTACCACAGGGGATGCAGCCACTTGGTGTAAATAATGCAACAGCTAATATGCCTTTACAACAACAGACATCAGGTGCCATGCAATCTACACAGTCGAAATATGTGAAGGTTTGGGAGGTTTGTCTAGATCCCTTGTAAATCTTCTTCTCAAGTTTTGACTTTGCATTTTTTCCTTGAGAAACTTTTAGACATATTAACATGGAATTTGATATCTTACCATTTTCTCCATAATAAATTTGTTTAGTATCAGTTGAGCATCACACATTTTTCTTTAGTTTCAATCTCTTCACTGATTCCCTGTGAGACTTATGCTGCTTATTATGTTGAATCATTTATTTTTAAATGCTGCTTATAAATTTTTGACCATGTAATTCTAAAGGGTGAAGGCGCAAAAATACAGATGGTAAATTGTTAAAAGTGTGGCTGACATCATATTACAACCTTGGGTGCAAAACTACCTATCCAAATTCAAATGGGGTGCTAATTTATTTTTTCTGTTAACTGGAGCTAACATTTGTTAAATTTTTACAATTTAAATTCAAACATTAAGAGTTAACGCAATATGCAATGAATTGAAAAACAAATTTGCTCCCATTCAGATTTATGATGGGTAGTGTGCACCACTTTTGACAATTTATCATTGGTATTTTTGCACCTTTATCCAATTCAAAACTGTTTGAACGACTTATTTTAGAAAATCAAGACTAGTATTGCCAACTACAATCTTCATTTTAATTACAATGGTTTCCTATTCTGTGATGGTTTGATTGGTTTCACTTGGGGGAGCATAGTTTTTTTTATTTCAGATTTGTTGGGTCATGTCTTTGTTTTTCTGTTAGTATCTTTAACTTGAAAAGGTCATTGGACTTTGGCAAGTGCAGCTTATATTTCTTAGATGGCTGACATTTTTATTTCATGTGATGTGTTATCACTTCTGCCCACATTGTTTAAGATTATTATTTTCACTATTTAATAATTACATGCTATATATGTAAGTATGTTAGGTCGTGTTATATTGTTTTTTATTTGCTTCCATTTTCAATTTTTATTTATCACATGTAATGCTATTGTCATAAATTGTTCTACCTTACTCTCTTGCTAATTCTGGATGTTTGACGTTATCCAATGGATAATATCATTCCCAATAGCAAGATGTGAGGAAACTGTTGGAAATAATTCAACACTGAATAATTTGAATTAGTCAAATTTAGGTTGATCTAGTTTTTCTAGGGTTTGTTATTTATTTTTATATTATTTATTTGTTTGTTTAGTTTATCTAGCTAGGTTGTTGCTAGTTTGACTTATTCTTCTATTTGTATTTCTCTCTCCTCATATTACTATAAATATGGGAGACCATCATTAATAAAATTGTCGGACTATTCTGTCGTTTCTATTTTTCTACATGGCATCAGAGCTAGGTTAAAGAATGGATAGTCCGATCCCTAGGCAATTAATCTAAGTTGCCTTTGTAATCATAAACTCCAAAAGAGTCGAGATTTTTCCCATATCCTCTATAGTCTTCTTTGTCATTGTTCGTGGAGGCTATTTTTTTTAAGGGGAAGAGCGTCGAATTTAGGGGTTTTGTTTCTGGGCACTTTTTTGAAGACACACACCACATATATGGGTTCATAGGGGACCCATCGGTATATTCCTGGTGGTCCGATCAACTTATGACAGCGGGAGGTAAGCGCGTGGCGTTCACGCGTCGTCGTCGTTCATCCACTTGCCGGAGCGTGAAGCAGGTGTACTGATTTCCGGTCTTTTTGTGGCGGTTGTGTTATGTGGGTCGTCCAATTTTTTGGAGTTTCAATGTGTTTCCCGATGGTTGTCTTTGAAGCTCCGTAAGGTTTCAGGTTAGCCCGTAAAACCTGTGGTTGCAGGAGAGCCGGTAAATCCTGTAGGTTGAAGTTAAGCCTGTAAAAGCTTTTTAAGGTTGTTGGTTAACCTGTAAAACCGTTGGTTGTAGGAGAACCAGTAAATCCTACGAGTTGCAAGAATGGCCAGATTATGGCGAGTTTGTTGCTGTGTTTTCTTTGGTGCTTTGGTCATCTATTTGGATCTCATTTGTTCAGATTTGGACTGGTTTTGATGCTTTGGCCTGGTTTGTTCAATCTTTGGGATTGATTTTGGTTGTTTCAGATCTGTTTTGTCATGGTATAATGAGGTGTTTTGGAGTTGTCATCCTGTTTCCGGTGGATTCTAGTGGTGATTGCATTCGGGTTGTGTTGGGATACGACAAGCTCTATGTTGTTGCCTCTGTGCCTTATTTGATTGCTCTCTGTGTTTAGGTCAAGTGCATAGTTTTGATGTTCAGGGGGTGTTCAAATCTGACCCAAGAATGGTGCTTCTGGTTGAAGATGAAGAACTAATGATGAAGAGTTGCTTTTTTCAATGCATGATTCAGTTTTGAATTATGGGGGAGTGTTGGAAATAATTCAACACTGAATAATTTGAATTAGTCAAATTTAGGTTGATCTAGTTTTTCTAGGGTTTGTTATTTATTTTTATATTATTTATTTGTTTGTTTAGTTTATCTAGCTAGGTTGTTGCTAGTTTGACTTATTCTTCTATTTGTATTTCTCTCTCCTCATATTACTATAAATATGGGAGACCATCATAAATAAAATTGTCGGACTATTCTGTCGTTTCTATTTTTCTACAGAAACAATTGCTAAAAATGCTTACTTCTGTGTGTTTATACTATTTTGGCTTTATTAGAAATTGATATGAAGCAGAAGTCGTGAAAATTTCGTTTTGTTATTTTTGCATGCTTTTGCATCAGTTTTATATACTTAATCCTTAATTGTTGCAATTCATGCAGGGAAGTTTATCTGGACAAAGACAGGGACAACCTGTATTTATCACCAGACTAGAGGTACCATCTCAAAGCTTGATGAAATTTTTTTAGTTCACCTTATTTGATCTATGCATTAATTCAGTTTGTTGTCAATTGCATTCATAATTGTGGCAATTTCTGTAATATTGTGGCATGTATTAATTTTATGGTTACTTTATGACAGGGTTATCGGAGTTATTCAGCTTCTGAGTTGTAAGTTCTGGAAGTTCTATTCTTGCTTCTTCAAAGTCTAAGGATCAGTGTCCGTGGTTGGACTTTCTAAAACTTTTTTGGCTTGGTATTATTTTCTCGTGGGTTTGTTTAGCTGTCTCTGTTTTACTGACATTTCTTTCCTTGTCACCTCAACCGGTTTTTCAAAGGGTTTGAGTTATGAGAAGATGGTTCTATTCTTTTAGTACGAGGTAACCGTTGTTGATGGGTACCTAAATAGGATTAGAGGCGTGAAATAACCCACTTAAATACTCTATCAAGCATTTCATATTTCTCAATGTTATTTAATAACCCATATTGAAGGGCCTACTTGACTCAACGATAAGCTCGCTCGCCGTGGGGTCTGAGGTCATGGGTTCGAATCAGCCACTTTGCTAAACGCAGAGGTTAAGTTGCCTAGTATATTCCCTTCCTCAGCACCCTCACCAAGTGAGGACTAAAACTGGGTTGACCCTTTTATTTAATGACCCATACTATCAAGTCTCCATCAAGCTCACTTTTGAGTTTGTATTCTATTGATTAATTAAATCAATAAATTCCTTGATTGCTTAATTTGGAGACTTGGAATGGCTAGGGTCAAACTTCTAATCTCTCACTTGAGTTTCAATTCTGGTGATTCATGTAATCAATTTCAAGGTTGCATTTATGAGTTCTATAGTTGTTGCATGGGTTGAACCTGCTTAATGTAAAGTGTGCATGAGTGTTCTGTGCTCTTTATTATGTGCAAATGGAACTGATCACAACTACTAAGGTCTGACATTTCTCCCATTTCTTTGTAATTAATGCTAAACTTGCACAAAAAAGTAATCTTCACATGACACACTTTTTGCTCCAATATCAATATTGTTGAAGCAGTATGGGATTTCCCCAATTTTCTACCTGGTTTAAACCATCATTAGTAGCTTTAGATTGTCACCTCTATTGGCTTAATTAGGCATTAATTATGATGTACTGACTGTTTTCATTGGGTCTCAGGCTTGCATCAAACTGGCCAGCAACAATGCAGATAGTTCGTCTTATATCTCAAGACCACATGAATAACAAGTAATTTCTTTGTTGTTTTGTGTTTAGCTTTGGTCTTGATTATTTATATTACAGTGTGTAGCTCTATTTTGCTTCAGGCATTATTCTGCAGATATTCTGACTTGACATTACTTTGATAACAGACAATACGTTGGAAAGGCAGATTTCCTAGTTTTTCGGGCTATGAACCCACATGGGTTTCTTGGCCAGCTTCAGGAAAAGAAGCTGGTAAGTGAAAGGTTTCTTTCTTAATTTCTTCTGCTAGTCTACAACAATCTTATCAGTCACTTGAGTATTGTTTCACCTTCTTACCATTGTACCGAGCCTTGTTCTAGAAAAAAAGATTAAATGCGGCCATTACAGTGTGACGATATCCAATTGATTAGATTGGAAGATTAAAAAAATCACATGACTGAAAATATGATGGTTTAAATTACATGGAACCAGGACTCTGCGCATGAGGTCATCTTTGAAAATATTTATGATGTGTACTGAAATTGTATGGTTCTTTATCAGTCTCTTTTGAAGCTGTAATTTATCCGAGATGTCCCAGTATGTGTTTGGTATACTTAGTCTGGTGCTAAATTTTTATTCTTTCATTTCAGTGTGCAGTAATCCAACTACCTTCTCAGACATTGCTACTATCTGTATCTGACAAAGCCTGCCGCTTGATTGGGATGCTTTTTCCTGGGGTGAGAAATTCTTTACTCAAGCCTATTGAGCTATAAATTTCTTCCCTTTAATCGGAATCTAGATAAATGAAATTCAAACTTGCTTTTAGAATCACTTTATTCAGACATATATGCCAACTTTTAGGTAAATTTAACATTCTGTTTATTATATTTTTCGTGAGAGTTTGAGCCATGTACACTTCAATTAGTTGTTGACTCTTCCATTGGATGCTCTTTACACTTCAGTAAGTCTTGAAGTTAAGCTATTATTCTCTTTTCCTGGAGATGTATAAACTAGCCTCAGACACACATATTTTCACCCAAAGTAACAAACATGTTTCTAATGCCAATATAATCATTACACTATCAACTGGAAACTGACCTTTGATTTGATTATATATATACAGAGCGTCATTATCTATTTCTTATTGTGACAAGTTGTATTATTTAAAATATTTTTTCTTTGATCAGTATGTTTCTACTATACTTGCACCTAATATTTTGAAAGACAATTGTTGAATCCCCATTCAGAGAGGTAGGATACTTGTAACCGTGCTTGTGCAACATAAACTTCGCACCTTCCATGCTGCTATACTCAGTCTTAGATTAGACAAATCCAATTCTTATCAAAAGTTCCAAACAATGATTGATACCTTCAATTTTATACTCCCAATATTTCTCTAAAATTTGCAATGCAAACAGGACATGGTGGTATTCAAGCCACAATTATCTAGTCAGCAGCAGCAACAAATGCAACAGCAGCAACAACAACAACAACAAATGCAACAGCAGCAGCAACAACAACAACAACAACAAATGCAACAGCAGCAACAACAGCAAATGCAATCCCAGCAACAGCATCTTCCACAGCTGCAACAACAGCAGCCACAGCAGGTTGGCCTCATGCAACAACAGCCACAGCAGGTTGGCCTCATGCAACAGCAGCAGCAACTTCCTCAGCTACAACAACCGCAACAACAACAACAACAACTTCCTCCGGTGCAACCGCAACAACTCTCCCAGCTTCAACAGCAACAGTTACCACAGCTCCAGCAGCAGCAGCAGCTACCGCAACTGCAACAACAGCAGCAGCCACTTTCACAGCTACAGCCACAGCAGCAGCAACTTCCTCAACTTCAGCAATTGCAACATCAGCAGCAGATTCCTCAGCAACAGCAGATGGTTGGTACAGGAATGAGTCAAGCTGCGTACGTTCAAGGTCCAGGACGAACGCAATTGGTTCCTCAGGGACAGGTACCAACGCAGGGTGCACCAAACATGGGTGGAGGTGGATTCATGAGTTAGTTCAGTTTTGATATCCCCGCATCCCAAAAAAAAATAATTATGCTAGATATATGAGATCTTAGTCTTCATGTTAATTTAAAGATTGAGCCTTTGGCAATTAAAAGTGATAGGTAGAATTTGAGATTGCAGACTGTATATTCTTGTGATGACTTTTGCCAAGGAACCATGAAGACTCTTGTAGGAGACTCTATGTAACTAATTATAAATTCTAGCCAGAAAACTTCCCTTAACTTATTATAATTCTAACTACATAGTGTGAACTTGTTATGATTCTGGTAACTCATTTTCCAAAACTGTTCACCATGAAAACTAAATTGATGAATTATATATAATTGTACTTATATAATAGCATAAAATAAAAAAACTATGATCCAAAAAGATTTCATTTTTGTTGCTATAATTAAAAATGTAAAGGAGTTCAAGTTGTTAATTTAGTTTTTTTATATTGCCCCTCCCTGACTAACACCTGTAGGCAATACATCCCCTCCTTCAATGAAAAGGGGTAGTATTGTTGATTTGTCTGTTTTAATTAGTGAATAAAGTACAGTTTTTTTTGTAGAATTAAGGTATAGTTTTTTTTTCCTTCTTTCTTTCCTGCTTTAATTGATATTTTTTCTAGCATATAATGCTTACCACCAAATGTCTAGATGAATTGGTATTGGTAGTTTGAACTTAATTATAGGTCCATGTTTGGACCTTAGATAAGTGATCGTGATAATTATTTGATGGTAGTTAAATTTCTTAATTGTGAGTTTACATGTTTTTAAACTGGATTAGTTTGTTGTTGACTTGTTGGTAGTGCCGAATATAGTTAGAGAAATATTAAAAAAACATTTTACATCTCACCCTGTTACTTAAACTATCATGTATTTGTAAATGAATTGTAGATATTCTTTTGAAACATTAATTTTCTTCAACTTCATCAATAAAATTTTTAAAAATCTTGTAGAAGGGAAAAAATACTAGGTAAAAACAACTATGTTTCAATAAACTCTTGGTAGTTAACGACATCTCTAAACCTTTGAAAATAGTACCATCTTCTAACATGTAAAAGGAAGAGAAAAAAGAACATAGAAAGAAATTTATATCTTCATAAATAACATTAGGAACATTTGCCATCGTTTCATATCCATCTCAATGAAGCCGGCAAATTGATGTGAGTGTAAGTAAGTATGACCAGGGGCATAGACTTTTTTTCTTAGTGAAATATTGCATCAGACGATAATTATAACTTATAACTAACCAAGATGAGAGAAGTTTGAGTTGACATATGCTTTTCACTTTACTCATTTATGTTTGAAAAGTACATTATTAGTCATTTGTGTTTGCATCAAGTTTCAATTTAGTCCTTCATGTTTGGAAAATACACTTTTAGTCCTTTTCTATTAACACTGTTAGTTTCACTGAACGGAAAATGTTAACAATTTTAAATGATTATTATATACTGAAAAAATGCTCAGATTAAATTATTTTAGTGTAATTATTCTTATAGTTCCCAAATTTACCATTTTTGTACTAAATTTAATTATGAAATAATTATTTGAATTTCAGTAAAACTAACCGTGTTAACAAAAAGAACTAAAAGTGTATTTTCAAACATAAAAGACTAAATTGAACCTTGTTACAAATATAAAGAACTAGAAGTGTACTTTTCAATCATAAATGACTATTGAAACTTGATACAAACATAAGGGAGTAAAATTGTACTTTCCAACAATAAATTATTAAATGGCTAAAATATACTTTTGGTCTCTTATGTTTGCATCAATTTTCAATTTAGTCATTTATGTTTGGAAAGTATACTTTCAGTCCTTTTTTGCTAACACTGATAGTTTAACTTAACGGAAAATGTTAACTTAATAATTTTAAATGATTATTTTATAATTAAATTGGACAAAAAATGATAAATTTTGAAAATATAAGAAAAATTACACTCAAATATTTTAATCTGAACATTTTTTCAGTATTTAATAACCATTTAAAATTATTAAGTTAGCATTTTCCATTAAGTGAAACTAGTGGTGTTAATAGAAAAGGACTAAAAGTGTATTTTCCAAACTAAATTGAATTTTGATGCAAATATAAGGGACAAAAAGTATACTTTAGCCTTATTAAATTGAAACTTGATACTACCTCGGTCCTAAATATAGGACCTAATTGACTTTAGAAAATAAACTAGTTTGCTTATTAACTTAGGTAAAATAAACTAGTTTAAGAGAAAAAATTAGGTAAATAAATTTATAATTAACTTATTTTGCTTATTTAAGGATTTTTTAGAAAAAGTCAATTAGGTGTTATATTTAGGACCGGAGGGAGTACAAACATAAGGGACTAGAAGTGTATTTTTCAATCCTAAATGACTAAATTGAAACTTGATGCAAACACAAACACACATGGGCAATAGTTAATATTATAGTTTAGCCAAAAAAGAAAAAATGAAACAAGCAAATAAAATAAAGAAAGAAATAAGATGAGAGGACAGAGGACAGGTGTCAAGTTTGTGGTTTTCTTCTTCTTCTTCCGTCGTTGTTACATGCAAGTGAACTCAACTAGAAATCTCCATCAGAGAGAGAGAGAGAGAGAGAGAGAGAGAGATGGAGAATGCGATGTGTGGGAGATTGCCTCTCTCTCCCAACCACCTCTTCAATCCTAAGTCTCCTCCTGGTATCACTTCCTTCCTCTTTCTACTTTTTCTCTATTAGCTATCTATTCTTTTTTATTTAGATTAAGGATGTTAGTTAAGTTAGTTAATAGCACGTGATATTACTGAATGAATTAGAAAGTGACTTATATTTAGGAACACAGAGAGAGTATATCAACTTTGAACACGTAGCAGCATATCATAAGCATATATAACCTCTGAAAAATATACTCCTCCTATTGCTATTAACAACTTACACTGCTTTTCCCTCACTTCTCTATTTTCTCTATTTTTCTCCTTACTGAACTGGAGTAGTATATAAACTAAATATATTATACTAATATGCTGATTTTAAATTCCTTATTGAACTAGAAGTGATATGTACTCGCAATGTAAACAAATAAAACGTAGAAAGAATATGTTAGTATGGTGTGTACATGATATGTGTGCCTCTATTATGCAACAATCAGCTCATTCATTAACATCATAAATATTACTCCCTCCGGTCCTACCTAAATATAGGACCTAGATGACTTTTTTGAAAAATCCTAAAAAAAAAAAGCAAAAAATAAGTTAATTATAAATTGATTTACCTGATTTTTTCTCTTAAACTAGTTTATTTTACCTATAAGCTAATGGATAATCTAAAAAGATATCAAATATGTCATCATTTAATAACCTATTTCGCAACCTTAATCTTTCCAAAAAAAAGTTATCTAGGTCTTATATTTAGGAACGGAGGGAGTACATTACATCACAAATGTGTTCTGTTAAATTCCTTAAGACTTGGGCAGATGCAGGTTTTCATTTCTGCATTCCTATGGCTGTATTATCAACAGGACCAGGCAGAGGAGGAGGACTGCTAGAAAAGCCAGTTGTTGAAAAAGCAACTCCTGGCCGTGAATCTGAATTCAATCTGAGGTATAGACCAAATTTTATAGGGATAGCTTCACATTCAAATTCTATGATTGGGCTCAAATCATCTTCCGTTTCAAATGTGTAGCATTCATGTTTTGTACTATCGTTTCTGAGCCCTTTTAAGTGCTATTTGGAGTGTTGTTTGGTAAACTTGAATAGCTGTTTGTGCTATTGGTTAGCTTTAGCGGACTATTAAATATGCATATTCAACTCTTGCTCCCTATGGACCTATTTACTCCCTCAGGAGTTCGGATCCATTTATAAGAAACAATAATTAAATTATACATACCATGAAATATTGAGGAAAATCAATAAATATGCTAAATTGAACTTTTTTTCCTTAGGCACCCATATTAATTGTTTCATATAGTGTTCATGTATTAATGATGATACTTAATGAGAAGAGTATTTGTCCCCTTGCATTCACTTTTTTTTCCCAATGCCATTGAATTAGTGGAAGTTTGGAAAAGGAGTATGATTGTTAAAAGATATAGGTTGTTTTGTTAATCTACCAATTTTGGTCATCAAAGTCTTATAATTAGAAGCAAGAGTACTTATTTTTTTGGATGAGTGATGGTAAGTGTTTAATTATGGTTTTCTAAGACATGCAGGAAATCTCGTAAATTAGCACCTCCATATCGTGTAATATTGCACAATGATGACTTCAATAGAAGGGAATACGTTGTACAAGTATTGATGAAGGTTATTCCTGGCATGACCGTTGATAATGCATATGATATCATGCTAGATGCTCACTACAATGGATTGTCAGTGGTCATTGTCTGTGCCCAAGCTGATGCTGAACAATACTGCTCCCAACTTAGAGGCAATAGCCTTCTTAGTTCAATTGAACCAGCAAGTGGTGGGTGCTAATTATCATTAGCCTCAATCCAAATCAACTTTTGTGTTCATTATTGTTGGAAAGCAACATTTCCTGATTTTAGTATGTGTACATAAATTTGTCCTCATAAACATTACAAGAACAAAGAAAAGGCGAATAAGATTTGGTCGTCCTAGTATTATAAATGGATAGCCATGGCCTTAATTAAAAGATTTTACGACTTCTGTAAGAATTGTGGTTACTTGATTTTGTTAACGTAGGCGACCATAACAATAAGCCTAAGCTTTGTCTTAAACTTTATTGAAACATGACGTGTTTCAGTGGTGTGAGTTGTAGGAATGTGTGGTTTCCTATTTGTGGAAACCAAATTCCTGTGTAACTACTGTACTTTCGTTTAATAACTTATTATAGTTGTGCATAATCATCTTTTGAATTTAATTTTCACTACTGGTTTTTTTGTTAATCATAGCACGGTTTAACCTGGACTCGAGGAGTATGAGTGTTGCCCATATATGCACTTAACAGTTCAACCAACTACCCATTGGTTACTGTTTTTTAATTACACGCATTTGTTTCTTATATTTCTGTTGGAGTTCTTAAGGCCGACTAGTTTGATTTCATTATAAAAAGGTGCAAGTACCATATGAAGTTAAATTTTTATCTATTCCTCTTTTTTTTATAAAAAAAAAACTATTGTTAACTTTGAAATTTTAAGATAAGAATGAGAATTTTCGTTTAGTCAAGGCTCACATCTAGATTAGCTTCCCATGCCTTATTTGGAACCACAAGAGAGAAGATGACATATTTGAAAGTGACTTGAGAGATAAGAAAGGTCGTCTGAATTGTGTGGGTTTCACTGACGAGAGGCATTTTGGAGATATTCATAATAATACTCAAAATGGAAGACCTTTCAGACTCTTTGTAGTTCACTTTCTCTGCTTCTTTCACCCAAAAGGTCAAAACAAAAAAGGTAGGACCAATTTCTCATGTATTCTTTTTCTAGATAGTTAAAGGTCTGGGGTGCGAGAGATTTGGAGGGGAGGGGAAGGAAAATTTTTGTACGATGAATTTTTTAATATTGAAGAAGTGAGGTTGTGATATTTTAATAAAGATAATATGTTAAATATGAGTTATATATATCAGTTTAGAATTTCCAACCACACTTTTCAAATTTTTATAAATTTAAGTCACAAAAATTTTCCCTCCCCTCCCCTCATACCAAATAGACCGTTATCTTTTTTGTGGCATTCAAGATAGGCAATAATACTACCCCAATTATTGCTGGATTTCTTGAGCTCCCAACTTGAATACATATTATAAAAATTTAATAGAAAAAATGGTTCGTTATTTTAAGTGTATAAAAGCAAATGATTTAGTCTTGAGGGATTGTGATAACCATCACACTTTAAGGGTTATGCATCAGGAATGACATGGAACATCTAGAGTGCATATTAACTTGGCTGACCAAATCCTTGATCAACCATAACCACCACCTTTCAAGCAAGAGGTAGATCTTGATAAAGGATACCAAACTATGTCTTGTATTTCTTTCACTGTGAAGCAATGTGGACTGTGGTTGTAGTTCAGTATTTACTCAAAAAAAAAAAAGATCCTATTACCCTCGTAACTTGATTATTTGGATGGAGGGAGGAAGACCAATATGAAAAGTAGTTTAACAATTAAAATTAAAAATAATATTACACCTGACTTGTAATAATGAATTATCTCGTCCAGCTGTGGCTTATTTGATTTTAGCCAATGTATTATATGAAAGGGTCAAAAAACTACCTTTACCCCCCACAATATCTAAATAAGTTGAGTTCTTCTGGCAGCAAACCCCACTGTAACATTAAGTGTGTTAATAATGACTGGTATCATAGCCTTCTTCATCATTCAACTGGAGTAAGGAGTGACTGGATACCAAATACAATGAAAAGTATTCCACCTGAGAGTGCAATCTGCGACACGTAAAGTTTAATGTTACTAATGCATCAGTGAAACAGAATAATGTAAAGGCAGAAATCCAGAAAATATAACTCATTCCACCAACTTGCAGTTTAGATACCCTCATTATCAGCAAGAAGGCAAATAGATTTTACTCTGAGCTCAAAACTCTTTCCTATGGTTTATTTGTAGTTTTAAACTTATATTGTCCAATTCAAGAGAAGGTATAATTTAATTTTGATCCATGAGTTGCCACATGTGGGCAACACATGTCATGCATAGGTAAAGCCAAAGCGAGAGAGTGTGATTTCCAAACTCAAGGTAAACAAAGAGAAGAATAAAATGTATTACTATTTTTTCAGATATTTGAGTCGCCAAACTCTTTCCTCCAAGAACAGCAGCAGTAGTGCAAATCGCTTGTCCACTGAAAAAAAAAGAAAAATCAGAAATTATGGTTCTCTCCCAGGTAGCCATTTTTATGGTTCAGGGCAAGAACATTGCATGTGCATGTGCATGGCATGCATTCTCACAATTTCAGGAAAGAGGCACTGCACTGATGTTTGAATTCAAGAATGACTCTAATTCAAAAATAGTATAGTCAAAACTTACATAATGCCACCAAGAACAACACCAAATGGATTCTCATCAGCAGCCAAACCAATGGTAGCCAACTGAAACAGAATGAATTGATGTTAAATGCTGGACTTAAGTCTCTAGTCATGAAAAAAAATATATGCATAAATATGCCAACCTGGCTCTTGTCACCCCATTCACCGAAAAAGTTGATCGAAAATGCCTGCGTTAAGGGCATGATAATGTAAATCAAATGGGTAGCCTGGCAATTAGAATATTAATCTTTCCAGGAAATAGGAAATGCAATTTACTACCTTTAAAAATATGGGGGAGAAAAACTGAGTGAAAAAGGGCCGTTGTTGCTTTTTCAGGTCATCTTTGTCCTGGAAATCAGAAGTTGGAAACATAAACTGAGCATCATTTACAACGCCATGTTCATCAGTTGACAAATCAGTTCTACAAGTAATTAGTTCTTAGGATAGCAACAAGAAAACCCCTTATTCCAACTCAAACATATTCATGCATCAGTTTAGCATGGATAGATGGTGTCATAAAGCATTAAAGGAGTATGACCGTGCATTTCTGCACTCACCCCCAAAAAGAAAAGTAACTTCAAGCAGAAGGTCTACTTTATAAAATTGCAATCTTGTTAGAAATCCCCTCAATTAAATAACTAGTGGAGCCATCATCATTGACAAATTAGTATTAAAGCTTTTCCTGCAAAACTTTGACTAATATTCAATGTTAATATAATTAGAGAACAGTAAATATGTAAGATGATTATCTAGAATGTCTCTTGGTTACCACTGCAGCAGGTATAAAGAAATTCCCAAGGATCATCAAATCAAATGATAATCATAAGTTGTTTTATCATTATAAATATAAACAGTAAATATAATAACAAGACTTGCATGAATCCAATCATATTTACTAAAGCGTCAAGATTCTCTTTGAAGTCAAATTTCAAATGTTTCAAATTTCTTCGAGCTTACATATTATACTGTGTTGCATCCCAACACATGTAGCCTTATACGTTTAGAGGGGAAAAGCGTAACTTCTTATATTGAATATTATTATTGTTATACCTTCTTGCTATCTTTTGTGGATCCACCATTAGCCTTGTAGTCCGCATCCTAATCACAATACAAGGATGATGTCAAACAGTAAAGAAAGACTGAGGTTCAAATAATAAGACAAATAAAAATAAAACAAACCAATTTGGCTTCGACTTCAGCAAGTTCCTCAGACTCCCTGTCCAGTGAAATAATCTAGAATCAGTCAAACTATCAATGCAGGTGAGAACCTGCTTTTCAAAGAAAATGACCAGTAAATATCAGAGATAATAATCATCACCCTTCTTCAAATATTGCATCCTTCAAAGACCATAGCCCAAAACCAAAAAACAGCAATGTTGTTATGTGATGAGCCCATTTGCGAGAAATCTGCAGAATTACAAGACGATCAATATGTGCAAGAACCAAGGGAAAATGTGGTGTGCCTAGACAAGAGCTTGATACATAATCTTCATATAGATGATTGCACTTAACCTCACACGCAAGTTCATTTAACAATGAAACTTCACTTACAATTGATTGGTATGCAACCATATATGGTTGAGATTTAGATGCAACAACTAAAACGTGAAGCCAAGCAATCTTTATAGACATGTCTCACCTTTCAATTTATCTTGTAAGAGAAAAACTTAAGATAAAACTTGAATGGAAAAAATTACATGGGATTTCTTGCAATAAAACAATATCAATATAACTTTAGATCAGCAAGTCAAATTTGGCCTCATGTTGGCCAGAACAGGTTGCTAATTCAATGGATCAACATATTGCATGATTTCTATTCTTTTGTTCATTCATCAAGTGAACCAAAGGCCTATGCAGTGCATTCAAGCTAAACACCTGAGTTGAGCATATTCATGCAAGGATAACACGACACCTCTGAGAGGATATATCAATCAAAACACAAACAATGACAACTGACAAATATTGCCAATGTTGAATAGCAACAAAGAATGCTTACCAGATTTGGAGCAGCCCAACCAACAAGAGCAGATAGAATGGTCATAACCTAAATGTTGCAAATTTCCTTAAGAACTTTAGATTCGAATCAAATACCATATATTACATGATAAGATATTAATTTCAACGAAAACAGAAATGTAACAATGAACCATAGGAAGTAAAATTACTTACAATCAAAGCTGATAGGCAACCTGACAAAACAAGTCGTCTGGGGTAACGCATAGCCAAGATCTGCAAACAAGCACCACCACATCAATTAGTCAAAGTTATAATTTCTAGTACACTTTTTCTTTTCTGGCCAACGGCTATCCAAGAGAATGGGAAGTACTTCAACATAACATGTCAGATTAGCATCATCTTGCTAAGTGATACAGCAATTAACACTGGATTATTCAAACACCTTATAAACTCACATTGCTATTTCATCATAAATTCATTACAACACAAACATTTGTCAACACTAAAGCAGTTCTTATATATTGTACACCACCAATCAAAAAACTTTCTCCCTTCAAACAAGATTTATTAGAAGAAAATACTTCCTCTGATCCTAAATATAAGACCTAGTTGACATTTTTTGAAAATCCTAAGAAAACAAAACAAGTTATTTATAAATTGATGATTTACCTGATTTTTCCACTTAAATTAGCTTATTTGACTTATAAACTAATAGGTAATCTAAAAAAAATCAAATATATCGAAATTAACTAACCTATTTTGTTTCCTTAACCTCTCCAAAAAAAGTTAGTTATTTAGGACCGAAAGGTGCATAATAAATTGCCATCAGCTAAACCAATGGCTATTACTATAAGCCAAAGTTTTCACATGCCTCTATACATAAAGCTTTCAACTTTATTATAAAGCAAAAAAAAAAAAAAAAAAACTAACCGCAGCAGCAAAAAATGTTTTATCCCCAATTTCAGAGAGCACAGTCATAGCCAGAGACTTGGTGAAACCCTAAACAAAAATAGAAATAAAAAAACAAAAAACAAAATCAAGGGTCAAATAAAAAAATGGAAAAAGCAGATAAATTTAATTCAAAGGTAAAAAAAAACTAATTAAAATGAAATTACAACCTGAACAACAGAACCCATCTTGGATTAATACTCAGAAACCCAAAAACAAAGAACAGAGAAGAGAAGCTATAAAGGGTATTGTAAAAATTGAATCTTTTTCAAACTCTGAGAATTATATTTTTGTAAACTGCGTTGAATCCTTCGAATTCCAAGGAATTCAAAGGATGAAGGAAATAATGAAGCTTGTTTTGGGATAATAGAAATAGAAATCAGAGAATGGAATTCAATGCTTGATACATTATTGAGCAGAAGAATAAATAAAAAGATGAGTTTTTATTTTCTTCCTTTTGTTGTTGTTCTTCTTCTTCTAGGTCGTCGTCTGCCACCAGTGTTATATATATACAGAAAATCTTTGTTATATAATTAATTAAAGAATTTTTTAAATCACGAAATTTATAATTAACAATACTCCGTAAAATATTAGCATATACGACAAAAAAATAATAGTTTGAGATCTCATTTTAAAATTTTCATGACGTAGTGAATAAATATGTCAATGTGATTGATTATGCGTTAATTAAAATATGAATAAAGAGTGAATCAAGGAAAAAGATACAATGGATGCCTTTCTTTTTTTTCTTTCTTTTTTTTTACTATATGGTGCATGATTAAATCATTAAAAAGTTAAGTAATCATTAATGTTTTGTTGCCTCAAGCTAGCACACCATAAAATAAATTATCTATGATTTAATTATTTTGGGGTGTTCAATCAATTAAAAAATTTTGATAAAAAAAAATCAATTAAAAATTTAAAATGCCTGCAGCATCCAACATAATAATTTATAAGTTATGGTAAAAAAAACAATAATTTATAAGAGCTTAAATAAAGTTACATTTTGAGTTCACTTAAAAATTTCTCAGATATTAAAATTTTATGGATGAAAAATTAAAATGCTTTCAACAACTAATGAAGAAATTTGCTAAGAGACAAATATATTAATGATTAATTAAATCTGGAATACTAATTTATAGTATCAGATTCCTAACGATTATTATTATAGGGACCCATAATTATATTATAATATCGTTAGTGGAGAAGAAGGTATAAATAGGAAAGTGCAAACATGTATGCTTATGTTTGTAGCTTTTCTTGATTTATATGGGTGCCGCCCAGATCAGTAGTTTTCGTGATAGGATTAGATTCCTAATAAGTTTTTTTTGATAAATTAGATTCCTTTTTTTTTTTTTGACCTTGATAAATTAGATTCCTAATAAGTTAGTGAACACACCTTTTGCAATTTTAATATGAAGACAGAAAGAGGAAGATTCAGTGTTTAACTTACGTTAGAAAAACAAGAGTGATAATCAAATAATTTATAGGAATAATTAATTTGCAAGTGCCTATAATTTAACCATATTTTCATAGTTTTTTTTTTCTTTTTTTTTATGATATCCCTATATTGTTTCGTTTAATTTTTAGTTTTTAGCCCTTCACTTCTTCACTTTATATAAGGTTTCATGTTAATCCATTAACATTAATAATTTCCATTTTAATCTTTTTTTACATTAAGTGTTGATATAAGTATCATAAAAAACGTGTTGATATACATTATAAAAAACGTGTTAATATAATACTTTAAATATGAAAAAATAGTATATATAATATTTTAATACACACACATACATATTAATTTATTGATTTTATTAATTTATTGATTTCACTATATACAGTTTTTTATTTTTCTATGAATCTTCTCTTTTTTGTCTCATTCTTTCTTAATAGTAATTTTTCATTGGATAAAAATATTTCTTAATATTTTGATAAACTATTCTCGGTAGTTTTTTACGTATGTTCGAGTCGAGATTAATTTGTTGTCAATAAAAATCGGATTACTGAACAGTGTTTAAGAAAAAAAAAACTATTCTCGGTAGTTCATGAAAAAAATAATTATTTAGGTAAATCAATTGTTCATTGTATAAAAAATCAAAGGGTTCAGAAATTCTTAATAAGGCATTGGACATGATAAGAGATTTGTTAAAAGTACAAATTTAGATTTAAGCATTTTATATGGATTTTAATGGAATTTCCCTAGAAGAACTTTTCAAATACAAGGACCTGGTAAAATAAATATGCTCTCTATCATACTTTAATTTAAGCATGATTAATGTAAACTGTACAATATTGTGTAATGATATGAATCAGAAACCATATCAAATGCTCTCTACCCTGTAAATATACAATTAGGATGAAAGTAGACAATAGACGGTTAGCTTTGAAGCCTCACCATTGGTCCATTGCACCTAACACGCTAACAAGTCTGCTACCAAACAAACAGTTAGAAAGTAGACATGTCGATTTCCTCAATTTTTTAGTTTGTAATGGAAAGTACGGCCAGGTCATGGGATGTTTATGATATTGTATTTTCTTTCTCCCTATTAACTACGTGTACGTTCACTCTTTTGGATCAATTATTTTAATTATTTGATTGATTTTGGAAGCCAAGTAAATAACATGATTAAAATAAATTGAAATAATACAATACAAATTCATCATTAACTTTATAATATAATCTTAATTAATGAATTCAATAAAAATAAATAAATGTCTGTGTGTGTTTTTTAAAATTGAAAATCACAATATTATCCCACGAAAACTAATTTTTGAAAAGTCTTATAACTTGTCAATGATACAAGGCAACTTTCAAGTTTTAATAATTTTCTTTTTATTTGAATAATTTTTTAATATATTATTTTCTTTCAGTGGGATTTTGGTGCAATTTTTCCTATTTTATTAAGGTTAGAATTTTTGGGAGGAGTACAAGAATTGTCAAAAAAAAATTTCCAACAATTGTGAAAATTGTTATAATGTACAAACCCCATTGTTTTCATATAATATATTTTTAAAATTTACGATGCTCATACATCACCTTATCCTTATCGTTAAAACGAGCCTTGGCCGTTGAAAAATGTGCAAAGCTAAAAACGATGACTAAGTGAGGGTGAACTAAGTCCCATGCTAGAGTGGGCCAATAAAATTGAAGTTTCCAATCAGGCAATCACAATTATAAATGTCACATTCTTATGGTATTTCTTCAAGAGAAAGGGACATGTTTGCCAAAACAAATTTAAAATAGCAACATTACCAATAATTGGAATTAATATAATTAGTTTTATTATCTTGAATGAAGCTATAGTTTCTTATAAACTGTAATCCTTCGGTTGGCCAAGAGATTGTCGTCTCTTCATAATTTAGAGGAATAAAAAATAATCATGAGCTATGGATAGGATAATATAATATTAGAACTCCTCAAGGTTGACCAAAAGATGTTATACTCATATTAATCAAAGGATGGTTGCGACAATACGGAAGAGGTAACTGAATGAGATAGCATCTTGTTAGCTAAAATTACATTTCTTTTTGCAATTTAAACAATGTACTTCGCCTATATTATGATTTTTTTGGAATAAAAGCTTGATTTTAAAAATGCATTTTACAAAGTTTTGTGATGTGTTTTTATTGAAGTCGCATGATTCGTCATATCATCTGTTCTTGACATTGGACAAGTTGTTTTGATGTTCACTTAATTATTCCACGATAGTTATATTTGGCTCTTAATTTTCGGATAGATTATGCAAAGATAAGAAGCACAAGATAATATATCTGAGGTCATAATAAGTTGAAGGTGCATTGATAGGGATTTGTCTCACAACATAGAGAATCAAAATTTGAAATTTGTTGAGAGAAATATGTCTATAAATTAAAATTGTAAATTCATTCAACAGGAGTGATGAAAGACTGAATACCGAATACGATGAAGAGAATTCCACCTGCGAGTGCTATCTGCGAGTCATAAATTAAAGTTACATACAAGTCAAAGAATAATATTTTAAAGGCATAAATAAGTTTAGAAAATAAAATTCATTCTTCCAACTTGTCATCTAGATGAAATCATTATTTGTTGTTAGAAGGTGTAAAGGTTCTACGTAATTACAATTAGTCCGTAATTATTAGTTATTTTGCTGTCTTAGATGGATACATTTTTGGATCGATGTAATTGGAGCAATGCTTTATAGTTTTTTTTGTTAGACACCGCCCTGTAATCCAACACCTATATTAGCAATCGATTAATCCAAACTCAAAGGGATAGGGAGTGCTGCCCATATAAGTAAGATTGCCCCTCTTCCAATGAGAGCATTTCTCTGGATTTGAACACATTATCATCCTTATGGGGCTAAAGTTCACTTATTAGTTTAACCAACTACCTATTTGTAAGGATTTTTCTTTTGGTCAAAAGGAAACATATCAAGGATAGGCCAAGTAGAAACAAAGGTGGAGAGCGTAATTTCCAAACTCAAGATAATAGAAAAATAAACGTCTTACTATTCTTTCAGATATCTGAGATGCCAAACTCTTTCCTCCAACAACTGCAATAACCGTGCTCACTGCTTGTCCCCTGAAAAAAAGAAATAAGAAATTACGGCATTGTTTGATTTACATTTAACAATCTTTTGTTAAATTGAAAATAAAACAAGTTTTCATCAAATGCTATTTGAATGAAAACAAATAGAATCATGTTCTTTTATTTTTTTTCTATTTTGTTGTTTTTTCTAATCCCGTTTCACTCACAGCCGCCTCTCTACTCTGTTTCTTTTTTCTTTTTGACAAAGTCTCGACTATGTTTCTCACGCTCACATTCCTAGTTGATCACCTTAGCTTCTATGTCCTTACTCAGTCTTTACTCTATCTATCACATTCTCTCAACTTCTCAAATCGATTTTCTAAAAGAATTGTTCCAAACAAGCTTTTTGTGTTCTAATGTAATTTTTTTGGATGAAAACTGTATTCATTACCTCCAAAAAGATAACTGTACAATAAGTAAACAGTAAAAACTAACTAATGTAAGTTTTTGGGTGAAAAATGTATTTCATTGCCTCCAAAAAGAGAACTACACAATAACTAATAAGCTTTTTGTGTTCTAATGTAATTTTTGTGTTCTAACGTCTATCAGATTTACAACAAGTAAATAGTAAAAACTAACTAAGAAAGTAGTAACCTACAACTAGTTCCCTCATCAACCACCATCTTAACTTGTTCAGTTAGTTGGTGGCTGATCAAGGATGCAAAAGTTGTCAATGATGTTGTAGGAGTGTTGAGCTATTTTGGCCGCGTGGGAGTTAATGTGATCCCATGGTATGTAATGCCAAGTCACTTGCCAGTGTTTGTGGATCAATAATCTTGCTTCTCATATGAGATCATTAAAAGGGTGAGCATACCTAATGTCATTTTTTTAAAACAACAACCACAACCAATTGGTTTTTCAGTTTTATGTTGTAGTTGTTGTTGTAATTTTTTTAAAACAATAATTGAAAAAAAATGTTCTTTCCTTCCCAGGCCAAAACTTGTTTTAAAAAATAAATAATTTTGAAAACTATTCTAAAAAGTAAAAACATAATCAAGCAAGGCCTCGACTGCTTATCTAGTAGTTGCTGGATTTTAGACATGCTTATGGTTCCGGCAAGAACATTATCACATGAGAGGAACGTACGTATATTATTCGTTCACAAAGTATGTATGAAAAATTTTAGGAATGAAACCACTTATATAACATGCTAAAATTGTGTGTTTGTATTTCTACATATAAATATATTTAAATGACTGAGATTCTAAGATGGTATAGTCAAAACTTACACAATGCCACCAAGAACCACACCAAATGGATTCTCATCGGCAGCCAACCCAATGGTTGCCAGCTGAAACAGAAGTTTATGTTAAGTAGTGTTGGACCAAATTAAAGTATTTAGTCATGGAAAAGAAAAACAAATATGTGTGTAAATATGCTAACCTGGCTCTTGTCACCCCACTCACCAAAAAAATTGATAGAAAATACCTGCAATATGGACCTGATAAAATTAATGTGAATAATAATAAGATGTATGTGTATATGTAGCTTGGCATTTATAAAAATAAGGGAAATTTAATTAGAGATCCCTCACAAGGGAGTTAATACTGGAAAAGTCCCAAAAGTTGAATATATTAATGTAGGGTCCCAAGGGACCTCACATTAATATATTTGAAAAGTGAAAAGACAGTTTTGCCCCTAGTCTTAAAAAAAATTTACCCCTCCCTCCTCCCTCACCAGCCTCCCCCTCCAGCCACCCTCCCCCTCCCCCCCCCTCCAGCGCACCCCTCCAGCCCCCTCCCCAGCGCCCCCCCCTCCCCCTCCCCCACCCCCACCCCTCCAGCCCCCTTCCCCCACCCCTCCAGCCCCCACCCCCAGCGCCCCCCCTCCCCCCCACCCCTCCAGCCCCCTCCCCAGCGTACCCCCTCCCCCACCCCCACCCCTCCAGCCCTCCTCCCCCACCCCCACCCTCCCCAGCGCCCCCCTCCCCCACCCCAGCTCCCCTCCCCCTCCAGCGCCCCCCCCACCCCCACCCTCCTCCCTCCACGCCCCCACCCCCACTCCTCCTCGAGGGTCGGGGTGGGGGGGCGAACTGGAGGGGGAGGGGAGCTGGGGTGGGGGAGGGGGGCGCTGGGGAGGGTGGGGGTGGGGGAGGGGGGCTGGCGGGGTGGGGGTGGGGGAGGGGGGGCGGGGGGCTGGAGGGGTGCGCTGGGGGTGGGGGCTGGAGGGGTGGGGGAAGGGGGAGGGGGAGGGGGGGCGCTGGGGAGGGTGGGGCTGGAGGGGGAGGGTGGCTGGAGGGGGAGGCTGGTGAGGGAGGAGGGTGGGGTGGGGGGGAGGGGTAAATTTTTTTTAAGCCTAGGGGCAAAACTGTCTTTTCACTTTTCAAATATATTAATGTGAGGTCCCTTGGGACCCTACATTAATATTTTCAACTTTTGGGATTTTTCCAGTATTAACTCCCTTGTGAGAGACCTCTAATTAATTATCCCTAAAAATAATCTTTCGATGAATAGCAATTTAATACCTTTATAAATACTGGGGAGAAAAAGTGATTGAGAAAGGGCCGTTTTTTCTTTCTCGAGTCATCATTACCCTGGAAATGATGAGGAGTTGAGGACAGAAAATGAGCATTATGGAGAAGATAGAACACCGACCATATCTCCTGAAAAAATCAGTTCTAGAAGTATACTATTCATGGAATAAGAACAATATTTTTGCCTATACAGAACAAGGATTTTATTTATAAGCTATTCACTCATTCTAGACAATTTATTTATGCATGTGGTTTGTTTTGACATTTGTACTATAATTTTTAGAACACTTAAAACTCATTTTTTTTTTCTTTTAAAGACACAACATATATCACTTGTATTCAAAATATGGTCACACCCACACACACACACATATTTATTAGATATGACTCTACTATAATAAGTTAGGCATATGGTATGACAAAGAGAGCATAAAAGCAAAACTTCTTCTAGTACATTTTTTATAGCATAAAGTTTAGGTAAGTTAGTCTCTCAACATGACAAATCCTTAAATCAGTGGGATGAACCCACATCTTGCGATTATGGATTAACTAATTTACTAACAGAACCAACAATTATCAAAACTTCTCATTTTAGATAGATGATAATTATTGTTATAGAGAAAACTATATATTTACTCATTATTCAACTTCAATTAACATTTCAGTTTAATACATTATATTTATAGAGTATATCTTGTCTAGTTTGTAGTCATTCACCGCTTACACGGATGATAAAAAATGGTTATGAAATTTAAATACTACAAAATTACTTTCAAATTCTGACAGATTAATTTTAAATTTTAAAATAATTATTATTACAAAAAAAAGATAATCTTTTAAGACTAAGGAGGAGTTAATACTTAATAGATCTGAACACGCTTGTTAAAATTAAGAGAACAACAGACTATATATGAAGTTAGAGAATCATAGGCATAATTTTGCCTTATTGTAATACATATACCTTGTTGCTACCTTTAGAGGATTCCCCATTAGCCTTCTTGTATTCCGCATCCTAATTAATCGCAATGCAAGGATGATGTCAAAAAAGTAAAGTAAAAAAATGGAGTTAAAATATGAAATCAACTTATTAGAAAACAAATGCAAAGAACCAGTTTTGCTTCAACTTCAGCCAGTTCTTCAGACTCATCCCTGTGCAGTGATATATATATATATATATATATATATATATATATATATATATATATATATAATCTAAATGAGCACCAGAAACAAATATGTATCAATAATCTAGCAATTGAATGTGAGAGATAATAATCATTACCCGTCTTCAAATATTGCATCCTTCAGGGACCATATCCCAAAGCCAAAGAACAGCAATGTTGTAATGTGATGAGCCCATTTACGAGAAATCTGCAGAATTATTAATTAATCAACGATCAATATGTGCAATAACCGAAGGAAAATGTAGCAAATATGCCTAAACAAGAGCTTCTTACAGTCTACATATATTCATTTAAATAGAGGTCATCATTTAAACTATATGATCATATAGTTTCTCTCAATTCTAAATTAAGTCCATAAACCTTTTCAATTCAGTAACATTTCTCTCCATATTTCCCGGAGACATCCATCATATTCATTTAATCTATCTAAATATTTATAAAATTACATCTTAAATATAACTTTTTAAAATTGCACATCCAATTTATATTATTGAATTATATAACTCGTTGCTATTATATATGTTATCCTGTGTTTGTTTGGAACTTTCTTTGTAGGCTGGGGAAGGGGAATTGGGGAGGGGTATATAGTAATAAAGTGTGTTTAGTGGAAAAAGTAGAAATCAGGGGATATCAATTTTTGTCTTTTGCTTTTGTTTTTACCATGATTCCCTCTATCGTCCGAATATTTTAGGTAAAAGAAATAGTTAGTCAATCTTGATTAAATTAATAATAACGTTTTTTCAATGTCCTTTTTTACATGAAAAAATTTCAATATTCTAATATAAATTTTTCCATTTGACTATAACCATTTTTCCTTTTCACATTCTGAACAGCAAATCTTCGCGTGTCAATAGCTGTTCTCTTCTTTAAAAAGAGACTAAATTCTACAAAGCTCCCCTAAATTTTAAAACAATTGCATATAACCTCTTCAAGTTTTAAAGTTTAAATTTACCCCCAATTTTTCATTTTTATTATGGATTCCCAGTGATTAACTTACCATTTTTGTCTTTTGATGGAATTTGTTATGTCAAATTAACATAAGATACGTCATTTCATCCTACATGGATTGCACTATGCCTATTATGAGAATTGGAAAATTTATACGTGACAATGATATATAAAGTAATGAGATTCATGGTTTTTGAATAATAAAATCACACTTTAAAATTTGTAAAAAAAATTATATAGTTACCATGAAATTATTAATCTATGTATGGTATCAGGTATCATATATGGTCACATTAAATTCAAGGTGTTTTAGGTGTTAGTATGATATAGTAATTTTCATGTTGGCCAAAAAAATGATATGGTAATTTTCATCAAAAGATAATAGTAAGCTTACAACACGGAGTTCATTAAAAAGAGCTAAAGTGCATATATTAGATATCGAGCAGACTAGCACTGTGTGTCTATATATATATATATATATATATATATATATGTATGTATGTATATATATATATATATATGTATATATATATATATATATATATATAGATATATATATATATATATAGATATATATATATATATATATATATATATATAGTGAATGTCCATTCCTATTCTTCCTAGGATTCTTTCTCCTTCTAAATATCATTAACTTTGTAACCCCATAATAAATTACATGTAAGAAGTTTGTAATGTCATAAACTCCATTATAATTCTCTTTTATTTTTATGAATGACTTGGAGCCTATAAATAGAGGTTATGTACTAAGGATTTGGCACCATAGAATTACAAGTGAAAGTGATAGTTTCTCCTCTCATATTTTCTCTTATATCTTCTTTCTTGTTATCGAGTTTTTTCTTCTCCATGTATTTCTTCTCTTCTTTATTTTATAATAAATAATGTTTTGAAAGGTTATTGTATGTTATTAAAGTTTTAAATTGAGGCATTTTGGCCAACGTCGAACAACTTTCTTTTTGCTAACATGACACAACATATGGCAGCTGTGCGATGATATGGTATGACATGTGGCAACTTCCACGTTGACGTGGTGAGACACATTCACTAAGTGAGCTGCCGCGCGTCACATAACATCACTAGTTGCCATGTATAACGCCATGTCATCATAGACGAAAGTAGTTAAGTCCTTTCTAATAACAGTATTGACGAATATGCTCCATTTTAAAATATTATTGTTATATAAAAATAAACCTTTCAAAATATAATTGTGTTAAATGCTCTCAAATAAATATTTTAATGGCCAAAAAGCACCTTAATCTATAAAAAAAATAAAAGCATAGGATTTTAAATATAAACTCTAAAACATTGAAGGGGTTTCATGCAACTACCCAAAATTAAAGGAGTTTCATTGATGAAGTTAGCTTCAATTAAATTCCCCACTCCTCTCAAATGAATCTTTCAATCAACGTTGAGAGAAATGACTACACTTGTCAAATTGCCATATGCAACGAAAAATGCTTACCAGATTTGGAGCAGCCCAACCCACAAGAGCAGATACAATGGTCATAACCTGTATCTTGCAAATTTCCTTCCAGTAACTTTTATAGGCGAAGAAATTAATAATTAACAGAAATTAAAAGGTATCTATGAAACAAAACTCTTACAGTCAAAGCTGATAGGCAGCCTGACAAAACAAGCCGTCTAGGGTAACGCATAGCCAAGACCTGCAAATAAGCATCATCATCAACATATCGTATATGACATACTATTTGGCTAAAGGAAAACGAATGTTCGCAGAATTATTTTTCTTCAATATCCTGCCAACAAATATGAAAAATTATTAGATGTTACAAATGATAATAGAGTCATGTTTTGGCCGATGAGTTTGCGAGCACGTTGGCTCAAAAGGGTAGGTAAACCATTAAATCCTACATCGACTGTGGAATGGAACAAATGACTCTTGAAAAGGGTCTAAATACCTCTCATTTTGACGTGTTTAAAATCATAAGCGGTAATTATACCCCAAAGTGAATAATTTCAAGAATGAGATCAGGGGAAAATAATGAAGGAAGGAAGACAAACATAGCAATATCTCTATTTAAAATACTTCCTCAAATGACCTTTAAGGGAAAAAAAAGAATCGACACACATATTGACTTGCATAATATTAACCAAGTATGTAACACGCCAAAGTTTATTATACACATATGTATGTATGAACGAAACAACTGGTAACACTTTTTCTAGATATTATTATCGGATATCTGACCAACTAATCGACTACTCTAGTTTAAGAGTTCATGATAACAAGCCAAAACTTTCATAGGCATCCAAATAGAGTTTTAGGCTTTAGTTGAAGGCAACAAAAAAGTACTACTACTATGTAAGGTCAAAACACTGAAGAAGATCACATAACACAAACTTTAACTCAAAAAAAAAAAAAAAACTAACCGCAGCAGCGAAGAATGTATTGTCCCCAATTTCAGAGAGAAGAGTAATAACCATAGACTTGGCGAACCCCTAATGAAGGAAGAAGAGTAAAAACAGAATGAGGTGCAAAATTAAATTGATAAAGAGGTATTGGAAGTGATGATGAAATGGAGTTAGTTTACCTGAACAAGGGAACTCATTCTGGATGAATAATGTTTGGAAAGTGAAAACGCAGAGAAGAGAAGGTTAAAATGGAATCTCTCACACTCTGTATTATCAGATTGCTTCCACTGCGTCACATTCCTAGTCCTAGGTGGTCATATATATTAAGTATACTTACTCTGATTCTTAATATATAAATCTAGTTTGGAGAATTAATCTTAGTTCTATATATAAAGCTTATATATTTCTAATTTCCGTCCATCTTTACTAATATTACACTCATTCATAGTTTCTCGTCACAACAATATTTAAGTAATAGGAGAAAGAGCTATGAAATTAAGGAAGATGGTGGAGTGTTTTACACTAATCATGTCATATAAACTAACACAACTAAAATAGTTAATTTAGTTAGGTAAATTTGCCATAAATTTAGATACAAAAGAAGTATTAAAAAATTCCATATAAACTGGGTTAGGCCTAGCTAACCTCAACAGCAGGGCCAATCACTCACAACTTTACTAAATTTAAATTTTTGTCGTGAGATGTGGTCATATATATTAAGTATTAGGGGAGAATATATGTAATTTATCTTACTGATATATTCATATAATTATATGTATATATTGATATCAATGTTTAAAATATAGTACTAAAAACAGATCTCTACCTCTGTTTGCGTTTTCCATCTGCGATAGCACATGCCTATCCTATTTGAATTTGAAAACCGTGAACTAATTGTAAAAACTCCAAAAAATGCGTAGTTCTTTGTCATGCACTGCATTTTCTGCTTTCCTGGTTGATTTTCATTATTGTTCTCCTCTACCAACTCCTTTATTCTTTGTTGGAAAAAACGATCAAAGATCACTTAAGACAACTATTTAAATATACATGTTGTTAGTCTTATAATAAGGAGCAAAATTTTTTATTAGTTGGTGCCTTATAATAAAGATTAAAGAGAGTACATGTTGTTAATTTACATGTTAACACATTTGTTTTGTATAATTGTAACACATTTTCCTTTGGAGAGAACCACATAATTTAGGAGCTGTGATGAGAAGAGGCACATGGCCTCAAATCAAAAGTATACCTAATTTTATAGGCAAATGAGTATAAATTTGAGTTCTACAAATGCAACATAAAATTGTGTAATATGATGGTAGGGTCAGGTTAATTAAGAATTTGGAGTAAATAAAACACATTGAATATAAGAAGGTATATCCGGGATTGGGAAATGAAAGACTACTCAAATGTTGAGCATAATTAAATATGCTAAGTAGTTAAATGTAAAATAAAGGAATACTTGAAAAATCATATGCGTGCTTATTTCTATTTTGTGAGGAGTAACCTCGTACTATCTCGTACAGGTTTCGACCTCCCCCTATAAAAACAACTACTGCTGGCAAGAACACCAGAAACGCCTACCCCGGTCAAAACCACACCCAAAATCACAATAAAAAAAGGTCCGAAATTCTAAGTGGCTTTTTCCAATCTAAAATTAATAAATCAGATTTCATAGGAGAATGACATTATAAAAAACTTTCTGAATTTTAAAATCCCATATAAATGATTTCCAGTTCTTAATATCATTATCCAACTAGTTAACTCTTATATAAGATTTTGAAATTTATAAGGTATTTTCCTGATATTTTTCTATTTCATATTATAACATTTTCCCCTACAAGCTCATGTATATGTGCTTACTCTGTTCCATTGATTCTATCTCAGAACCAACAACATATGAAGTACAATAAATAGGCTGGAGCTCTGAATTCTGAAGATCAAGTTTTTGAGAGAGCAGTAAGCAATAGGACATGGAAAATAATACACCACCATTTCCCAACTTCACGTTGATGCCTTTATCTATACACGAAATTTCAATGGAAGGATTATCTATATTGGTGTAATACTTAGTCATATTCTGAAATTGAAATTTTGATTGTATGCTCGTGTTTGAGTGAGCTTTTCAATAACTATAGTTTCTTTAGGTTAATTGTTATCATCGATGTGTTGCTAATTTCTAAGTAAGCGTGTTAATGTAACCTTCTTTAATATTTAGCATATTTGATTTATTTTTTTTAAAAAAAAGATATTGTATTTAAACGTCAAGGTTGACATACGAAGAGAAGTTGATGTCTTGATGACCAAGAAATTATAAAAGGATATCCAAATTTCAAGTTTGATGGGGCAGAAAAAAAAACACAAAGTACTCCAAGAATTGGTAAGCCCATTACTCTGGGCTGTTCACTAACAACTCATATGGACTTAAAGTGAAAGTTTGATGCGTGCAACGACTTGTCGTGGATGGATGTTATGGAGGTGCTGCAGTAATGTTTCATTTCTGTTGGGCAGGGGCTGGTCTTATATGACCCCAATATGCCATATCACTTGTAGTTTGGTTAATCAGAGATAAAAATCTAAGTAAAATTTTAATTTAATATCTTCGAGAATTTTAATATGATGTGATACTATGAAGCTTCAATTTTTTTCTCTCACAGGGATAAAATAAAAGTAAATGGGGCTCTGACATTGCCCCCAACACATGTTTTACATTGGATTTGAATTCATCAAACCATATTAAATTATTTATGATGTATTTGATTGTAATTGGTCAAATCACAATTGACATAATAAACTAAGTTCATAGAAAAATTTCTATAGTAGCAGGGACGTCTCAAACCTTTTCGTTGGTCAAAAATTCTTACATTAAACTAATATATCACAGCATCAATGGTTTAACCAATCATAAAAATACCTTAAAATGTGTTAAATTGATGTGGAGAATTTCGGTATAATGTGGCATTATGAATAATTGATTTTTTTTAATTACACTTGGAAGAGAAAATTTTTCTCCTCATACGTGTAACACTTCGGACTAAAATTCCTTATATATAGCTGATTAAAATATTCTTGAGGTGTTTATTTATGAAATAAATTGGGCATGAAACAAAAAATAACATTACAAACCAGATTTATGATATTTTTGTCTGTCACTCATTGAATTAGAGATGGAGATCAGTTTAAGGTCTATGAGAACACGAGGGAGAGGGAGAGGGAGAGGGAGAGGGAGGGAGGGAGAGTAATATTTCCTTGTAAAACACTGAAATGTTTTTAATAAAAAGAATTAAACCAAACATCCCTTAACATATAATAAAGCCAATACACACACGTACACACACACTCAAATATTTTCTCAATCTGCTCAACTTTTTTCTTAATAAAAAGTTTAACAGAAGTTGGAATTCTAAAGTTCATAAGGACTAGAGAGCATGTTTCAGATTTAAAGAGCTTTATAAATTATCCACACATCAGAGTCTTTACATTAGTATTGATATTTAAATTAATGATCTCAAAATTATATATAAACCAACTACATTTTTCGCCAGATCATGAATCAGCTTCTTACAAACCTATATGTTGCATGTTATGCCAAACAAATAAATTAAAAGATTCCATAATAAGATTATGAAATCATATCATGACTATACTATATAAAAAACACTATCTTTGAGTATATATCTTTAAAACATGCATGTTATGCCAAACAAATAAATTAACATATCGAAGTCCTGCTTCATCACGTCTCATATACATATTTAATAGTAATATGTTGTCATCAAACCAAACTTAACATTTTGGTTAATTTTTTATGTCAAAATGTCCTAGCTAGTTTAAAGATAGATTTAGTCTGCATATAACTTGAATGATAGTAACCCAAATATTAAGTTACAATTCTCTCACAATGTATTTTGGCTCCTTGCATGTATACTCCTATGGTTCTATTTATAGTGTTGAGATAGAATTTTGAAGTCCTATATATATGTCACTACATTAAATATTCTATGCAAATGTACAAGTTTACCCATTATTTATTATATATTGACTTTATTTTTAGGGGAAATGACAAATAAATACCTTCGAATGTATAAAAGGACAAGTAAGGAACTTAAACTTCCAAAAGTACAAGTAAGGAACTTCGAATTTTAAAAGGACAATTAAGGAATAAGGCAATTGTTAATCACTATGTTGTAGTTGTTAATACCTATGTTCCAGTTGTTATTTTTTTATTTGGAAATTTGAGTTCCTTACTTGTCCTTTTAGACATTCGGAGGTACTTATTTGTCATTTTCCCTTATTTTATGCATTATAATGAATACTCCCTCCGGTCCCTAATGTAAGAGCTAGCCGTCAAAAAAACGCTTCTTAAGAAAACATGTGAATGTTAGTTGGGTGTCTGGAGTTAATGTTTCTTTTCCAAAATTGCCCATATTTATTATGGTACTTTTAAGAGAGAGAAATACATAAGCATTAATAAATATGAAAGAGAGTTAGGGGTAAAGTAGGAAAAAATGCATTAAATGAGGAGAGAATGTGGGGTGAGCTCTTACATTAGGGACCAAAATCATTCAAATTTTGGGCTCTTACATTAGGGACCGGAGGGAGTATTTAATAAGGGTAAAATAAGAAATTTGCTGGTTGTTAGTGGAAAATTAATGAAGTTTAAAGTTTTCCATAGTTTATTTGATACATGTTTGAATTGAGTTATAAATAGGACTACTAGAGGAGTAGATGGAATTGGTAATTTGGTTTGATACATTGTTTATCTTCTACATTGTAAGGCAAGTTGTTGTTTTTTTATATACATCCGAAATGAAACAACAAAAATACAACAACTAGCTATTCAAAACAAACTAAGCAATTTCCAATATAACGCCAGCATAGCCATATCTTCTTCCTGAGTCAGCAATCGCAGGCCAGGTCTAACATCCAAAGCAGGCTTAGCAAAGAAATCTGCACAAATATTCTCCTGTAAAGGTTTCAGTATGGAATGTTCAAAAAAAGCTTTGAATATCAATATTTGTGCGTGCGTGTATAAACTTGTAAAGTGTGTATTTTTGGAGGGAAATCGTATAAAGTCAAAGATTGGTTTCGTTAGTTAAATAGAAACATATATTTTAAACATATATTTTGTTGAATACTACAATAATAAGAATAATATAGCACAATCTAACCAGAAATGTTGACTATCCATTACTTGTTCAAAATAAAGAAATTACAAAAAAAACATCATATGAAATAATTTGAAAATATTTTTTAAATCTTCATGTGCTTGACTGCAAAAAAAAAACAGAGAGAGAGAATGTGACACAAAAGTTCCACATCGAGCAAAAAATAATTATTTATTTAGAGTCCATATAAATCTGGACAATCTTCAATCACAACTGTAACTTGTAAGTGTTATTGATTAAATTATTATAATTGATACCATAAAGCTTAAATTATACTTCATCTATTCCTAAATATAATACATATTTACTTAATTTATTTACATTAAGGATGTTAGTTAAATTATTTATTATAAAATGATATTACCAATTCACCCAACCGTGTACAAGTTAGCTACACTCTCTACCTTTCTTGTTTTTTTGTTATTAATAAACATCATAATGGTTGATTTGGAGAGAAGTTGAGAACAATTTAAAAGTGATTTTACAGTTAGGATTAAAATCATATCCCAAATAGGTTTTACATTTAAGATTGGGAGGAGTAATCACGATTTGATCTTATCTAGATATCTAAGGACTTAAAATAAATGTTACGACTTTCATGTGCCTGATTAGTGATTATGATTGTTTGTCTGATATCATCCCCAAAGATTGCGTAGAAAGGTTCTTGTAAATCGTAATTTTTGAGGAGTTAGGTTACTTACCTCATCAAGTTTAGACCATGGTTTACCATAATGCTAGTCTTATAATTAAGACCTTCTTAACTGTCGTTGATTATAGCTTTCTTAATCTTTTTAAATTTTACGCTTTCAACACCTTTCGTAATTAAGGCTGCCACTATGCTAGATTGCTAGTCTCATAGTTTCAGTTGATTATAGCCGAAATATGAAGCGGTGAATAGTTAAACTGTGTGGTTCTTACAGCAGTGTTTTGAGTGTAAAGATATGGTAAAGTAATAGGAGTATAATAATAAATGTTGACTTGACTTCTTTAGAGGAGAAAGTGTGATGAGATTGTTGTGAAAAGTTATGAGAGGCCCGTAGGCCGTAGATCCCACGTTGAAGGAAGCCTAACATGATTTCATAATGCCGCATGTTGGTTCACACCATCCATCTCTCTCTCTCTCTCTCTCTCTCTCTCTATACTGTTAAGTGTTAACTGTTGAGTTTCATCACTTTGCTCTCCCTCTTCATTCATTCTTCTCTATTCTTTATTGTTTTCTTTGGATTAGTCAAAAACAACCCTAAATATAAATAAAATCACCATCACCATCACCATCACCTTCTCCATCCATCATTCATTGACCCACCTCACAGCTTTTGTGCTTGCTTCTCAAGTTTCCCTCTCTTCTCTTCTCTTCTCTTCTTCCATCTCCATTATGATCCCTTTTACCTTCTTCATCTCTGCATTCTCCCAATGACTGACTCTCCTCTCTCTTCCTCCTCCTCCCATTTCGCTTCCCTCAACTCCTCCCATCATCAGGTACATACATACATACATACCTACATACACACACACACACACACACACACACACACACCTCATTTCTTACTTACTTTTTCAAAATCCAAACTTTTGCTCATTTCTTCATCTGGGTATCCCTATTTCCCCTCATTTCAATGTTTCTTATCAAAAAATGCAAACTTTTGCTCATTTCTTCATCTGGGTATCCCTGTTTCCCGCTCATTTCACACAGTAGTTGTTAAAAATGCAAACTTTTACTCGTTTCTTCATCTGGGTATTCCAATTTCCCTCTCATTTCAATGTTTCTTACCAAAAAAATGCAAACTTTCTCTGATTTTTGATCTGGGTATCTTGATTTTTCTCTAATCACATCAAATTTCGAAATGGGGGTGAGATTTGATTGGGACATTTTCTATAAAAGTACTTGTCTGTATTGCCCATGAATCTTAATGACCAAGAACTAAAAAATTGATTGAATACTCAGAAAGATTTTTTTTTTATTTTTATGAACTGTTCATTCAATTAATTTCATCATGTTGTTGTTTATTAACTTTGTTTTTGATTTTTGGTAGAGTGAGGGGCTGAGTAGGAGAAGTGGGGGAGTTAGTGAAGTGGTGATCGTGCAGCAGCAAACGCGTAGGTGGCATGATGTTTTCTGGTTAGGAGTATTTTTGATTCATTTGATTGGTTTGGGGTTTCTTCTGGGGCTGCTTGGCCTCAATAGATTTAGGAAGGAGAATAGGCTTAATATTGATAGGTATACTTCACGCTTTTCTGAGAATAAGAATGGTTTGACTGAGGATTTCTGGCCTATTTATGCTGTTGCTGGTGCAATTGGGACTGTTCTTGGATGGAGTTGGTTGTTGTTGTTGGGATCTCGTGGCATCCAAATGATGAAGGTCTCTGTTCACATCCTCACCACTTATCTTGCAGTGATCAGTGTTTTGTGTTTCTGGGCTGAACAGTTTTTCTGGGGAGTCTTTTTTGCCATTGGGGCTGCTTTGCAGTTCTTGTACATCATATCGGTCATAGACAGGTATTATTGACAAGAAAAAAGAGTGTAGATTCTTTATTTGCTTTCTTTGATGAAAATTGTTTTTCTTTTTTAATGGTTTGCTGCATTGGGTTTGCCGGTCCATGAATGCGTTTATTTGAAGCTAGGATTGTGCACAAATTTATTGTCTAGATGCATTATCGGTGCTTTCTTGTATTTACTGATCTGTGAGAAGCCACTAAATTTGATAGCTGGTTGGCATGGTCAATTTTTTCAAATTTTAAGTCAATTCTTTTGTTTACTTCTTGCCCCTTCCCCATTTGTCATGAATTCAAATAAATAATTGAATCTTGAAAATAATTTCTTGCGGCAACATTTTCTTTTGTAGACTTCCATTTACCATGTTGGTTCTACAGAAGGCTGTGAAGATGGTGTGGAATCTTCCTGAAGTTATGAGATTGGCATATGCCTTTATGCTTGTTATGCTTTTATGGATGGTCTTGTGGTCTTTTGGAGCAGCTGGTGTTGTGGCTTCAAGCATGGGTGATGGTGGTCGCTGGTGGCTTCTTGTGGTGAGCTGGCAAGTTTTGCTTTTCATTCTATCTGTATTTGTTGGGAGTAATTGAGAAAGCAGACTGTGTAGGCAGTACATTGATATATGTTTATTTGTGGATGCAGGTTTTCTCTGTAAGCTTATTTTGGACTGCTGCTGTACTCTGTAATACAGTACATGTTATTGTGTCTGGGATGGTGTTTCTTGTCCTTATTCATGGCGGCAGGGAGGCAGCAACGATGCCAACCAGTGCTCTATTGAAATCTCTCAAGTATGCTTTGACTACATCTTTTGGCAGCATTTGTTATGGCTCATTATTCACAGCTGCTATTAGGACACTTCGTTGGAAGGTAACCACTCTCTCACTAACTTGCAAATCTTTATTTTTGTGTCCAGAAGATTATCTTTTGTCCTCTTTGTTTATTAACGTTTTCTCTAGTCTTTCAGATAAGGGGATTTCGGTCAAAGATTGGAAAGAACGAGTGTTTGCTTTGCTGTGTTGATTTCCTTTTCCATCTTGTGGAGACTCTTGTCCGTTTCTTCAACAAGTATGCCTATGTTCTGGTATACTTCTACTTCTATGTCATTAATCTTTTTCATGTAATGATTTCGTATGACAATCGGATATGAGATATTGCTGGCTTTCTTTTATTCTGAGATTGTCCCTCATGGTAAAGATAGAGAATGGTGAATTGTTTGGGGCAGCTTTTAATTATGGGATTATTTTATTTTAAGTATTTATTAGGATATAGGAATGAAGCTGACTATGCATTATAAATTGATCTGGAAGGAGTGGTGTTTATACATTTGTTTCTGAAGTTTGAAGTTGTTGTGGCTCTAAGTGAAATAGTGGCGATTGAACTTTTGCAACAGAAAATAGAGGTTAGAAGCTTCTTCATGTTTTGAAAGAGAAAAGTTTGTTAGGATATAGAAGAACATTCAACTGGATGCCCAAAACTCCCAAAGCTAACATCCTGTAATTATCGACCTCGAGCGTTTATAACAACTTACCAAGTAATGGGTGCCCAAATCGAATGGGGAGCCTTACCTTAAAAGTTTGTCATTGAAGTGAGAGAAATGATATACTTAATACTTAAATATTCCATTAAGCATCTCATTCTATTCATTGTGGGACTTAGGCATCTCATACCACCTAAATCCCATCACATCCTAATCCATGCCTCTCAGCTTTGCACCTGATGACATTGGTGCTTAATATTTGGAGGCGATTAGATTTGTATAGGTCGGACTAAGAATATTTCAAACTGCAGGTTGGAAATGCCTTTTCTGATTATTAAAGAAAAAAAAAACAACTGCGGTTTTTTTTTTTAAATTAGTTAGCCATGAACTTTTTAGTGTTACTAGTTTTTTGAAAGTAGTTAGCCATGACAAGTTCTTGGAAAACTAACTGTTGTATGGTTGATTTTCACGGCCCTTACAGATGGCTGTTAATGGTAAAAATTTTAACCATTCAGCTAGAGATGCATGGGAGTTATTCCAGTCAACTGGAGTTGAAGCACTCATAGCCTATGATTGTTCTGGAGCTGTCCTGCTAATGGGCACCATTTGTGGTGGGCTGATTACTGGAACTTGCTCTGGGGTTTGGGCATGGTTCAAATGGCGCGGCAGAGTACTTATGATTGGGTCCACGTCTATGTTAATGGGAATGGTCCTGGTAAGGCAATCTTCTTGATGGAAGTTCTTCTGTTCTTGAGGTTTTTTCCATACATCTCACAACTGGCTTGTGGTACTCCTTGTTTTTAATTTTTTGTCTTATATATTAAGTATTGTTGCTGTGATGTTGACTGACATGCTGGCACATATGAAAGTAAATGCATTTGTGCTTTATGGCTGCTTCTTTATCAATACATTTTGTGCTTGCTGCCTAATATTAAAATTTATTACCGCACAGAGTTTGAAATCACATCATAGTTGAAGTTGGCATCTTGGTATAGATTACAGAAGGCATGCATTATTTGTGTAGAATTTGGTTGAGAGTAGAGTATAAAAGTGGGAACTTAATGACCAAGAATTACAATTTGACATGAAAAGGAAGTAATAGAATGTCTCAAGAGTTATTTTGTCTTAGTCGTAATTCATTAAATTTATTTCTCAATTTCAGATCACAGTTTCTTGTTTAAGCTGATCAATATTGATGTGCACTTGTGCAGTGAAGGGTTCTAGTAGCAAATCCCAATATGACATGAAGTATCTGTTGTTTCAGGTAGGGGTTGCGATGGTGGTAGTGGAAAGTGCTGTTACATCCATTTATATCTGCTATGCAGAAGACCCCTTATTGATCCGTGGATGGGACACTGAATTTTTCGACCAGATGTCCGAGACACTGCATCAGCGACTTCAACATCGGAGTTCTCGGTCTAGCGAGGTTAGAAGGTTATATCGGCTTGATGGGCTGGTTCAAGATAATGCTTCTATTTGAGGAATTACCTTATGCCACTTAATCACTTCGGGTTTTTCTCTTGTTCTGTGGGTTGCTAAAGGGTAATCATTGTATTTTATGTTTTAAGTTATATAGTTATGTTGGAAAGAGTGTGCTCAGCTTAAGGTGTGGGAGTAGTTTTGTGGTGAAAAGTTCATATTTGAACATGTTCTTCAATTATACCAGTGTAACATTAGATAAGGAAGAAAATATTGTCTTTTTTTTATATTGTAGTTTTTGTCAGGGTATCTTGGTCAGATCTGTATTTACTTTACAAACTGCAAACTGTACAGTCTTTCATTTTCAGTCAAAAAGAAATTACAGTTTCATTGTTAAGATGATGGGTTGTGCGAAATTAAATATAACTGACTTCTAGATTGTAGTTACAATTTCGTTTGGTTTGTTTCTTCTTTGAACTTCAAGCTAGAAAATTCTTCTTTTCACTATAATCTTGGCAATCAGTTCCTTAATATAAGATCATTTGTACTACAAAGTAGATATTTTTATAGAAATCCAGAGTTATACAAAATATTTACACTTTATAGTACTTCAGAATTTTTTTTTTGTGACATGGAACATGTTCATCTGTATTAAAGGTTTGAGATGTTGGGTTGCAAAGCATCAAATTTATTGTTTAACATTTCATCAAATAAACTTGCAAAGAGAAACAGGGGTTATCTTGTCAGCTGGAAACTGAACATTTTATCATATTAGGTGTAAATGACAGCAAATTTAAGAAGATCATGGACCATTAAAAAACAAAAGAAGTCTTTGTGCAGTTTGCTTTTTCATTTCAAGCTGTATGGTCTCACCTTATGAGTTGTATGACTAAAATCGTATCTGTAAATACACACTATCATAATTCAATAAACTCTCACACACATGATTAGATGATTAACTTTTAAGAATACCCCAACTTTTTTTTGCTCAGAAGAATAACCCAACTTTACAACTCATGCTTTCAAGGTGCCTGGTACACTGGTGTGCTTCCTTTTCATTTTGTGCTTGACAATTTTAGTTGCGGTTTATAATGCACTGAGTTTAAATTAAGCTGTGCATTATTTATAACTTATAAAAGATGCAATTAATTATAAATTTATAATGTAATTTTGATATTCCAATTAGTTTAGTTTGATTAGTTTTTCTAGGCATATGCAGCACTCATGAAAGATTTTGGTGTTCTTATATAAGTTGGACAGCTTAAAGGAAGTTTTAAGTTTAGGAGTTTCTTCTCTTCAGCTTTGGGCGTTCATAATCAATTAACCGGTTTTGGTATTCATTTGAATCTAATTCCATCTACCAGTCATACTTGAGGTTTTTATTGATTTTGACCGGTTTTCACAAGTTTTTAATGGTTTATAATTGGCCAATTTCATTAAAATTGTGCATATAGTTCGGATTCGATGCATCAGTTTTGTGCATATTGATTCTAACTCGTTTTTCATTTGTTTTAATTTAACACTAAACATATTTGTTTCACTTACATTTAAGGGGAAATACTGCAGTGAGTGGCAAATATAATTAATACTATAAAAACACATTTATTGAGGAAAATATGTAACTACTAATTCAAATTGTCATTATGCGTATTAACAATTATTTTTGAAAAAAAAATAAACAATACGTATTACTACCTCCGTTCCTAAATATAAGATCACTTTGCCTAATTTGAGGAGATTAAGGAAAACAATCCAATTAGTTGGAATTACATGATCTTCCAAAAATACCCCTTTCTAAAGAGAAAGATTGAAGGAAAGAAAGAGAAGCACTATACTTTTGTGTATAGGGGTAATTTAGGCAAAACTTGGGACAAAATAGAAAGTGATCTTATATTTAGGAACTTATCCACTTCTCTAAAGTGATCTTATATTTAGGAACGGAGGGAGTACTATTTATGAGTAATAAGAATATGATTTATATTGCAAACACTGTTTGAGACTTACATAATTAATCAAATGTTGCTCCTACATAGCCACGGATTGGAATTGATATAATATAGAAAGGATTCGAATTGACATAATAAAGAAGAGAAGTAGAATGAAGAAAATTTATTGA
Source organism: Mimosa pudica (assembly GCA_029929735.1). Classification (NCBI taxonomy): domain Eukaryota; kingdom Viridiplantae; phylum Streptophyta; class Magnoliopsida; order Fabales; family Fabaceae; genus Mimosa; species Mimosa pudica. The sequence goes on from JAKELP010000035.1 coordinate 8,015,292, forward strand.
TTGATGTGCATTAGGTATATTCAATACCTTAAACTATTTTGAAGTACGTTTAGCATCCTAAATCTCTTACAGTAATGTGTCTAATACGTTAATATATTGTTTATCCAAATATTAGATGCACCGAAAAAATATTTTAAAGCATTGGACGCACGTATAATTTGAAAATACTAGAAACGTGAATGGGTTTGTCCAAAGATTTAGGGTCCGTTTGGTGTTGAGAAGGAAAGTAAAGAATTAGAAAGTGAAAGGGGTAAAGATGGAAAGTAGGGGTAAATTAAGTAATGATGAAAAATAAAGTGTGTGGGGCCCAGAAAAAGTGTGAGATGGAGAGAGAAAAAGGATTGAGTTTCTTTTCCAGTAAAGAATTAACTCAAAAGAAAAAGGTTTAAGAGAAAATGAAAATAAATATGGAATGCTAAAAGGGAAGGTTTAAGAGAAGAAAATTGTTGTGAGTTAGCATTTGATAAATATGGGAGCTTGTGAATGCACTCATTCCCTACAAAAAAGAGCATCATGAAGGCACTCATTCCCCATCCCCTCTCTTCTTCTCAACACAATTTTTGCAGTTTCATTTTTAGTTTGGTTACAGTACACTATAACACTATAACAGGGGCATCCATTACAACTAACAACATATGGGTTCAAATAAAAGAACAAGCTAAACAGGGGCATCCATTAATCAACTCAAAATATATAAAATAAAGCACCAACTATGATGTAGGAAGAGTTTCTTACCTTCAAAATATAAAACACAATTGCAGATTTCGGGTAACAGCACCGCCGGAAAATATGGCGTCTCCGGAGACGGCGACGGCGACGGCGCAAGTTGCCGGCAATGAGTGTGGGTTCTTGCCCTAACCAAATCCTCTGCACTTTGTCTTTGCAAGAGTTTGGAGGCTTGTTTGTTTTGAAGAAGCTTTAGGGTCTTCTCTCGTCTTGTGCGCAATCTGATTATGTTTTTTTTTTCGATTTTGCAATTTTTTTTTTTTAAAAAAAAAGAAAATCCAATCAGATCCTAATCAGGTGCCACATAGGCAAAACTAACAGAGTTAGTGCCACGTAGGACGGTTAAATGAATTTTTAGGTCCTTTTCAAATTTGAGGGACTAACTGTTACTAGCGGTGCAAACTTGAGGGACCAAAAGCACGTGTTTAAACTTTGAGGGACTAAAACCAAACTTGGGTGAAACTTGAGGGACCAAAAGTTATGTTAACCCTACATTTAATGTGCCTTTGTAGCAAAGACAAAAATATACTTTCGAGGTAGATATGATATATTCAGTACAGTTTTAAAAGCTTAAAAAGTATATAGAATGTTATAATGAAGTATATAAATAACAAAGCTTAAAAATGATACGAAATGTTTTAAAATATGGGCTGTCATTCGGTACATGGATATTCGGCCATGAAAGTAAAAAAAAAAAATTGGTTATAACCATCCATTTCAGAATTTTATAGATAGGAAAAATCTGAATTCAAGTATCAATCAAAGTTTGAGACAATTTTTATAACACACGATTTTTAACAATTTTTTTAAAAAAGATTTTGGTGAAAATGAAATTGAGAAAGGTGTGTAAGATAGATACACAACAACAATAACAAAATTTTATCATATCAGGTGGAGTCGGCTACACTAAGATGGATATGCATAGCAAAAAAAGAAGATATGAAGTCAACCATTTTAATTTGTACTGCATCCAACACTATGTTGCGGCATATCTCTGTTTTTGTTGAAAAAACAGTATTTTTTGTTTCCTATTTCTAAGTTGCCAATATCAACACTTACAAGTTTTACACCTATACACATCCTACATTTTTATGGTCATTATTGTCATTATTGTATCAGTTCATGACCAAATTAGAATTTAATCACTTTAATAAACACTTTGTAAGCTAGTGGTATGATATATCCCCATTAGGTGGGAGATTACATGTTTGATACCAATAATAACTTCAAGCCATTAATGCCTACTTTTATTAGTGGGGGGTTGTTTGGGTGGTGGGGGCAGGGGAGGGGGGCTATTTGGGCTGGGTAGTGGCAGGGGCCAGGGGAGGGGGGCTATTTGGGGCTGGGTAGTGGCGGGGGGCGGGGCTGTTAAGGGGTGGGCGGGGGTGGGTGAGGGGGCTGTGAAGTGGTTGGGGGGAGGGGCTGTGGAGGAGAAGGGGGGCGGGGCGGGGCTGTGAAGCGGTTGGGGGGCTGTGGAGGTGCGAGGGGGTGTGGTGGTGGGGCTGTGGAGGTTGGGGTGTGTTTGGAAGTGATGAAGAGAGAGGAAGAAATTGTTTTTTGTTATATGTGGGCCATACATGAACATATCCTACGTGAAAATGACAAGGCGTCAAGTGGCAAAAATGTAACCCATGTGGCGTCCACATGAGCACATTAACGGTCAAACGTGATTGACCGTCTACTGGTGGTATTTTTTAAATATTTTGGTTACTTTGACTGCAAATATGAGTATGTTGTTAGTTTAGGGTGCCCAGTGCTCCCGGGTGGTTACTTGAAAGCTAGATTAGGTCCATTACCATATTTAATATGATACTGTTTTTCCATCAGATGATACTTACTACTTAGACACTTTCTAGTTTCTACGACGACAACATTGTGTGTGTATAATAAATCATATTATTCATGATCAGAAAAATAATTTATTATAAATTTAGATGTATATTGAAATATTGATATCAATTAGATTTGGTAGGTGCATATGTACAAAACATGAGACAATCAACAATTTAGTTTATAATAATTATATTGACCATTTTCACTAAAAATAATGCTTCAGTTTTAAAAAAATTAAGATATACTTTTCATTTCAATAATTCAATTTAAGTTAAATTATTGCAGTTAAATTTGATGGTATAATTTTCATATTTAATAGTTCATAACTTACAAAACTACGGGTTTAAGGTGCCTAATTAAATCATTTAATAATCATCTTTACTTGTCAAGATATAATCATCATTCAACTTCTTAAGCGCATGCCATGCTCAACTAATAAGCACTTTCTATCTCCATGCTTCCTAGTAATTGTTTTAATTCAAATTTGATTAATACTTCTTTTTGAGTCATACACCATTCAGTTTGAAGATTTATAATTAGTCCATGCATTCCAAAAGTTGTACAAATCTGATAACCAATTATTAGTGTTCCCAAATGAAGAGAAGCCATCATTCAAACATGATAGATAATAGTTTTTACACAAAGCACTAAAAGCATGGGGAAAGAGAGAATAAATCACATTACAAAATCAGTCATACCATATGTTTACTTATTCTGCTTCTACTTTTTTTACTCTTTCCTAAAATTTGTGTTTTTATAGGCATTTATAATCTCCAGTTACAAACAATCATCTTTAAATGATTTTGGATTAATAAATGTCACCACATCTCTTAACAAGAGTTTGAATATTAGTTCGTCTTGTTGTGAGAGACTATCATATTGATTAAAGGGTTAAGGGTTTACTCTCCCTTAAAAATTTTTGTTCATTCAATTTTAAGTAATTTTTTGTTCAATTTTGCATATGAACAATAAAAATAGAACAAATTTACCCTTTAGAATTAAAATATTAATGTCAATGTCAACTTTTTTATGGTCAATGTCAGTTTTTAACGGAATCAATCAATGTTACTTGATTTTAAAACTTCTTAGGCAATTCAAACTCGAAAAAACTTTTAAGACAAATAGCTCTAAATGAAACCTTTCAAAGCATCCTTAAGTCTTGATTAAATCTAACCATGTGCTCAGAATCTTGATTTCTTGGGTAAAAATCTATTACAAATCCAAACACCCATATTTACAATCCTCCACCTATGGAGGCATATTCAATTTCATTCACACTTGCAAACAGCCTAAATTATACTCAAAACAAAAGGTAAAACTCTTTCAACAATTGATCTTTCTTATCGTTATAAAAGTTGAAATAATCTGTTATACCTATACAAGAAGTAACAAGTATCACATCAAACCTTTTCCATTCTATGTTGATCTTACAACTCTATTTCTATAAAAACACAACATGTATCGATATAGACAAACAAACACATACACACACATACACACACATGCTTGTTGAAACAAGTGAATTATTGGAGAAGAGAAGATCATAAACCCATGACAAAAGATTTGATACGAGCCATCAAATCCTGTGTTTGAATCTGTGCTATCTGAGATTTACTCAGAATTTGAAAAGCATGACCAACCCCTTTACACAACAAGTGATCCACCTTTTTGCCAGATCTCATCAAAGCACCACAAAATTCCAAGTTCCTATCTTTCAGTATATCCAACTCAGACACACAAACCAAAACAGGACACAACCTTAATTCCTCCAACATAACCCACCCTTGTCCCAATGGATTGCACCATTGATGGTCCCGGTTCGAACCGGGTGGCAAAGCTAGCCGCCAATATGTATCTGAAGCAGCCAAACTCAATGTAGAACTCATTGGAGATTCACCCATCTTTTTCTCTGATGATGTTCTCACTTCACCTCCAAAGAAAGGTTGTATCAAAATCATACCCTTCACTTCCAAAGGACTTATTATGGATGATGAAGATTCATGTGATGATGATAAGTTTAAGGCCACATTATAGGCTATGTTGGCACCAGCACTGTCTCCTGCTAGGAAGATTCTAGAAAAGTTGCACTTTTGAATCCACCAATGATGATGATGATGATTGGTAGCTTCATGTATGATTTTTTGCTGTTTCAACCATATGATGGATTTGAAGCCATCTTCATAAGCAGCAGGAAGAGGGTTTTCTGGGGCTAGGCGATAGTTGAGTGACATGATCAAGCAATTAAGTTTGGATGAGAGTTTAGAGAGGAATTGATGGTAACAAAGCCATGAAGCTGAACCAACACAGAAACCACCACCATGGAAATAGACAAGTAAAGGAAGCTTTTTATGGTGGGAAATTGAGGTGTTAGGGACATAGAAACGTGCCCAAGTGTTTGTGAAAGTGTCAATGGATATGTCTGTTGAAATAACATTAGGATCTGGACATGGTGAAGCTGGGACACAGGAAACTATCTGGGATCTCTCCACGTGTCCATCTATGTGAACTCTTATAAGCCCTTCAATTTCTTCAACTACATCGCCATGGTGGTGGATTTCTTTGCTTCTGTATTGATGGCTATGGCTCGGCCTTGAGGTAAGAGAAGATGTGGTCTTTGTTCTCATGTGGGAAGATTGAGAGATGTTTCTAAAGAAATGAATGGAAAGTTTGGAAAAATGTTTGAAGTCACAGGTTTGAACTTTGAAGCCTTACCATACAAATGTTATGTCCCTTATATATAGAAAAAGGAATGGAAGAAAAGCGTGTAAATGGACCAATGGGGAGTGATGAGAAACCTGATCAATAAGATAAACCTTCATGTGTTCCTTTTTTTAATTTATAGTTAGCCTTATTTAATTTTTTAAATTCTTTCTAAATCTTAGCTTTATTTATAAAAATTATCACATGTAATAAAAAAAATAGTTGCATGAGCTAAAGTTGGTCAACTAAGGTCTGATATGAAGGAAGTGAATTGTACATCTGAATTATGTACATGATAAATAGAAAAATATTGAAGCAATGGTTTTTTCATTTTTTTTGTTTCATTTCCTATGGAAAATTAATAAACCATTATTATTTGTGAAGGAAAGTTTCATCTGTTTTAATATCTTATCCTAATTCTAACATATATATATGGAGGTTTCGGCAGGAAAATTTTATCTTGAAGGGGAGGAAGAGATGAATGAATGTGTAAGTGACAAGTGGGAAATAGGGAAGGTGTCCACGTGAATTCAGATATGGAGGGGCATTCCTTTGTATGTGACTTGGCTGGCCTACCATTTTCACAATTCAACGAATCTTAACATAAAAGAGGCATACTTGAAAAAGTATCTAGACAATTATTTAGTTTTGACTCATTATGAACATATTTGAATGTTTAATTTCTAATTGCTGTCATATAAGAATTAATGAAAATAATGATGATGATGATTTTCTTATTATCTTCAATTAAGTAACAAAGATTAAAGTTTTAATGAAAAGTCGTTGGGGAAAATTATCAGTTTAAATATCTAATCCGTAAAATAAGCTGGTAAATTTTTGTATAACATTATGCGGGTGCTCTAAATATTTGTCTTGTTCACTAATTATATTCTCAAATATTTGAGGACTTTCCCTAACTTCCTCCTTTTTATTAACCATTTTTTTTTAATTTTTCAATATTAGATTCCGTGTCCCAAATGATAATCTTTAAGAAAAGGAGACAAATAACTTTTGTGTATAAATTAATTTGGTTGGATGGTGTTTCCCACTAATAAGTTCCAAAATCATGGTAAGCTGCACATTAAACAGCATGAGTGCATGCAATAGATGACTCTGTTTCACACGCTAGCCTCACATCTTTGACTCTAATAATCCTCTCCCTTTACTATTATTATTCTCTTCATGCATTATCACCTTTTGATTTTATAATAAGGTCTTCTTTTGTAATATATTATTTACTTATAGGTCAATCCACAAGTTTACTATCCTTCTGTCAGTGTGTGTAGCCCTTTTGACTTACCTGAATCTACATCAAACCTCAACAAGGTGAGTAGACTTTGTATATTATGAAGTTATAAATTATAAATAGGGTATTTCATTCCCCATAAAATGTACATGGACCTCAAATCAAAATATATTATGAGTGTAGCATAAAAGACCATACTTAGCTTCTTCATGTCCTTATTATAATGGGTGAAGGTGCAAAAATGATATTCCCTCCGTTTCTAAATATAGGACCTAGATGACTTTTTTGAAAAATCCTACAAAAAGCAAAAAATAAGTTAATTATAAATTGATTTACTTAATTTTTTCTCTTAAACTAGTTTATTTTACCTATAAGCTAATGGATAATCTAAAAAGATATCAAATATGTCATGATTTAATAACCTATTTCGCAACTTTAATCTTTCAAAAAAAAAAGTTATCTAGGTCTTATATTTAGGAACGGAGGGAGTACTAAATTTTACCCAAAATTGCGTTTCTAATACTAAAGTTTCGTGAGGAGCAAAAATAGTACCCAACTTGGGTTTCGGGTGTAAATATAATATTTTCACTTGAGGAAAATAAAATTTAGATATGAAAAGACTCTTATGCCTCCATTCCTCCATCATTAAATAAAAATTTAATGAGGGGCATAAGAGTCTTTTCGTATCCAAATTTTATTTCCCTCAAGTGAAAATGTTATATTTGCACCTGGAGCCCAAGTTGGGTACTATTTATGCTCATCGCGAAACTTAAGTATTAGAAACGCAATTTTAGGTAAAGTTTAGTATCATTTTTGCACTTTTGCGCTAAATGGGAATCATCACTTTTAATTTCATCTTAGTAAAATCAATGGGAGAATGTCAACTCATTAGTCATTACCTGTCAAAAACTAAAACATATCTCATATTTAACCATATATAGTTCATAGTAATAATAGAGACTTTTTTTAAAAAAAGAGAGAAAAAAGTTAATAGATCAAAATTTTCTTCAAGAATACGTTCTATATATAGTAATATACGTTCTATATTTGGGTTTGGAGGGCAGGAGTATATGTAATGGGAATAAATTAATATGAATTTTTGACAATTTAAGTAGGAAAACCCAAAGGATGATTTATATGAAACTATATTATTTCTATAAAAAATGTAGAGATGCATGAAGCTTGTTATATTATGAACAAGCCGAGGGAGATTTATAATGATGTTTGGGGACAATGGAGAAAAGAGAAGGGAAACATGTTGATAAAGGAAGTAGAGTTATGTAACCAAAAAAAAAAGGAAGTAGAGTTAGCATGACATTGTTGACATGTTGAGAAGAAACAACAGACACAAAGCACATAGAATGGTGATAGTGGAATACCCTAACACAATGGCCCTATCTTCTACACTTTTAGGTTGCCTCCCATTACCATCATCATCATCATTATTTTAGGAACATTGGCTCATTGATATACTAACCCCCATTTTCATGAAGTTTCATTCAATTATTGTTGTTGTTGTTGATTTTTCCTTCCAAATCCATAGTTCAAGACTCTTTGTGTTGGGTAAGTTAGTTGATGATCACCATTCGAATGGTGATCATTCAAATTTGTATGTCTCCTTTTAATACCTAACAAGAAGCCAAGTAATTCATCTATTGCATTGTCATTATCTTAAGTTTGTTATATCAATTAGGTTAACTTAATATTGCTGACACGATAACTCAAATCTAAATGTTAGGAGTAGAGAAAATTATGTCAAAAAAAGTTTTTGACATTACTTAAATATAATATTAGATGTAGGGGGAAAGACGCGATACCTATTAATCAATGTCAAACATTTAAATTTTATAGATGGGAGAAAAACTAAAAGAGAATTGTAATCTCTATTTAAAGGAAAAACAGAATTCCATTGTAAATAATCATGGAAATAAATCTTTTAGTTCATTTCTTCTTGAAATTTTTTAATGATAATTAAACCTTACAAAAGTTCAAAGTTCAATCTATTTCATGTCATTGTACAAGATGTATGATCTATGTTACTCTTTAACTATGGGTTAAAGAGGAAAAGTGTGAGGATGATATAATCATTGTTAAGAATGAAATATACAGTTTGAAATGTAAAAATTAAGATGTTATAACTTTTTTCCATGAGATCAGACTAATCCATATTTAACACTGTAGAGACTTATTATATAGGGAGTGACTTTCTCAAAGAACAGCTTCATTCACAACCCAAGCTTCAAAGTTCAAGCCCTAGACTTAGCTAGAAGACCTTGCACCTCATGGTATTAGACCAACTGAAGGTACATGCTGGAAATAGACCAATTGAAGGTACATGCTGGAAATTTTAGTGAACTGGACAATGACAACACATTTTATTTGGATTTTAAGTTGTGAATATACTTCCATGGACTGAAAAGGTCCACAGTTGGTGACATCTTACCTAAGGTATGTATGCTCAATTTAGACATTTCAAATTCTACTATGCCCCTCTAGTCATGAATGCATGCTCATTGACATATAAATATCAAGAAAATTAATTATTTATTTATTTGTAAAACAATGTTTGTTAGTTTTTCTAAGATTTTACCTTTTTAACCATTTACATTGAAAAATACCTCATTGATCTAAATATTTCATCAATATGCGTAACCAATAGTGATAGCTTGGAAAAATAATTACAAATTTGAAAGATAAATCAAATTCTTAACTCGAACATTTTTGATAGAGCTTTTCAATACTTTTAACTTACCCATAATTTATTGTGAGTAGATATTATCTCAAATTTACCATTGGGTAGTTGGTTGAGTCCAAATGGACTTCGATTCTCATAAGGATGAGAATATGTATTTAAATCCGGGGAAGCGTTCTTATTGAGAAAGAGAACAATTCTGCCTATATACAAAGCACTTATACCCATCGAGTTTTAATTAGTCGATTGTTAATAGACATTGGATTACCAAACAATGTTTAACAAAAAATTATTTCAAAATTCATTTCTTTTCAAACACACACAGTTTTATAGAAATTAAATAATTCAGGCAAAAGTGTATGCGTGGGTAGTGCATATAATTATAAGAATATGCACTAAAGTCTAATTCAACGGTGATATAGGCCATACAAACATCGAAGTCGATGACTAAATAATATTTGAGTATGGCCATTGAAGTTGGCGCTTAGTGGGTCAGTTGGACTTGTGAAATGTCAAATCTCATCTTTTTCTTCAATGTCTTCTTTGTTATTATTTTCTATAGAGAAAAATACACGCCCTCTTCTCACTTGTGTTCTTATTGCAAATCATGTTCCCTAAGAATATAATTCCATGTTTCATATCCTCACTTTCATGGGGTTTTCACAACGAATCTTTTTTCCAATAAATAGGGTTGATATAATTAGCATACATTCTTTTTGTTTTTTTGGGAGGGCAGAGGCTACCTACTATACATTATTGATTGCGATATTTTATATAGATGTGGCCGTTTAAATTAGTTTAATTAAATAATTCCAAAATGTATGAAATAAATTTGAGAGATAAGTTTTGATTATTGGCATAACTTGCAATATTTTTTATTGTATAATGATATGATATTTTTCTAATGCTTCACTTGACATTAGGTCTGCAGGGTGATAAAAACAAATAGGATGAAGGAAGAATGAATAGGGGTAGAATTCAAATTCTCCAAATGACACATCTAAACATAAAAAGGATGGAATATTTTGTACTCTGCTTAATTAATTAAGCATTCACAAACTTAAGACGTTATTTATTATGGATTTATTGTTTTTGAACTGAATTTATTATGAATTGATTGAGCTATAGCAATAATGTTTGTGTACAAAATCACACTATCTTTTCTGTAGATTTCCATTTTTCTCGAGATGTAACCTTATAAGTTATAACATTCTAGTTTATATATAGAGTTCAATCCAATTCGTTTATTTAAAAAAATTTATCCCCCAAGTCAAACTCTCTTCTGTGTAACAAGAAATCATTTATTTTGCCAAACCTATTAAACAATACCAAAATAAAATCGTTTTCTTAAATCCTTTCGGGATTAAATTATCAATTCATGGCTATTTTTTTCTGTATCATATGTTTGCTCTTTTATGTCTGCTACGGTACTACCTTATTGGATGATGATATATAGATCTTCATCAACTTCTTGGTTACAGATTTTCCTTGAGCCAACTGACATTAGCCACAGTTTTTCAGGCAACTTGTTCCATTCCATCTTTTTGGACTTTTCAATACCCCGTTGTCTCGTTTTTCTTTTTGTTCATATTTTAATTTAATTTAATGGTATCCTTGTCGTGTGTTTTTATTTAGTTTACTGCTCATTCCAATGAACTCTACTGCATTTGGTATGAACGTTTGTAATCATCTTACTTTTTGATAAATTAGATCTTTTTATTTTTAAAAAAACTAATGAGTACCAATTTATTCCCTTTTTAGTAATGTCTTAACTTTATTTACAGTTTTCGCAACCTCTTTTATTTCACACCCATTATCCTCACTTTAACAAGGAAAAATCAGTAAAAAAATTTCATTTGAAAATGGCATTACCAAAAGGATATTATACTTTATGTTGTAGGATAATATCCCATATTATACTTTATGTTGTAGAGAAGGTCTGACGCTAATGGCATTACCAAAAGTAGGAGTGTTCGCAGGATGAGACAGAATCGGGACACCCCATCCCGTGTCCCGTCCCGAAAAAGGCTCGGGACGGAGTTTTTACCCCGCGTCCCGTCCCGTTCCGAACTTTGTCTGTCTCGATCGGGAACGGGACTGGACAGGAAAATTCCCGATTTTTTTGAATTGTTTTTATAAAATTATTTACTTGAAAAAAAAACAAATAAATTAGTTTAATATTACTTTTATAATACATTTTATACAATATAATAAGGTAAAATTCTATTGTGATCGCATTTTCCCTAAAAATGTCATGTACACCAATACATGGTATACATAACACATGCATTTTTTTTGAAAAAAAATTATATAAACACACACACATATGTATTCGGGATGAGATGGGATTTAGACGACCTTGTCCCGTCCCGAAGAAAAATTTTGTCCCGTCCCGAAGAGAAATTTTGTCCCGTCCTGAAAATTTTTGGGACGCAAATTTCCCGTCCCGAAATGCATCGGGACGAGACAGGAAAAAGTTGAACACCCCTAACCAAAAGGATATTATACTTTATGTTGCTGAAAACATATCAAATCCTTATGGTCAATAAAATTTTCAAAGAGAAAATTTCCAATGATCTGTCCAAGAGTGAAATATACAATCTCCTTGTCTAAATTAATCAAATTATAACCAGTTATTGACAATTTACCATAAGTGGGAGAGAGAGAGAGAGAGAGATTTTTTTTGGCCAACAGGGAGAGAGAGAAACTACTAACAATAATTATAACTAAATCACATCAATCAACTATATATTACTATAGCCACTCAAAATGGACAAAAAGAACAGAGAATAATTAAAAGCAGCATGTATGAATGAAGAATTGTACCAAGGGGGCACATAAGAAAATGGGAGTTACAAGCTCCATGCTAGCTAGACATCATCACATGATCAATGGCATGAAGTGCTTGGTTAGAGAAATATCGCACATCCACATCAGGGTCCTCACTCAGCTCAACCAGACAAGGGCGAATAGTCTTCTCCACCACCTTAATAACAAAACAATGATTTTTCACACAATATGAGCACAACAATAACACTAATCCATCACATACTCAATACATATATAGTGGACAGGGAAAGATTAAGAGAGATAATGAGTATGGAAATAAATGGAATGTGTTCCACACAGTCAAGTGGTTTGGCATCACTTTTTCTCTGAATGTGTGAATATAAGGTTGGTGTTATATTCAATTATTATAGTTTGATCGAATTTCAATTTTAGTTCTTGTAATCTCAAATCATTAATTTTGGTCCCTATGGTTTCATAAGGACTGGGTCAAAGTTTAGGTATAGTAACCAATTTCAAAACTCACAAGTATAGGACTAGTCATCAAAAAGAGGGTCAACCCACTTTTAGTTCCCACCCACTTGGTGAGGGTGCTTGGGAAGGAAATATATTTAGCAGTCTTACCTCTGCTCGATGCAGAGAGGCTGATTTGAACCCACAACCTCAGACCTCATGGCAAGCAAGCTTACCACTGAGTCAAGTCAGTTCTTCAAGGACTAGTCATCAAACTTAGACAAAATCTTTATAAAACTATGGAAAGCAGAATCAACAATTAGAAACTGTAGGAACTAAAACCCAAATTTGATCAAGGACTAACAATGGTATTAAACCTTAAGTATATTCATAAAGCACGGTTTAAATTGTGAAAGAAACAGTACATGTACATTAAGTAATAAGAAAGATGATAAAGTATCAAATGCTTACAGACTGATCAACTATTGGGAAGATGGCCTCCAAAACCTTGGCCACGTTGAACTTAATGTTGGGCACCCTACAGGGAGAAATCAGGCAGCAATTACAAAATGAACTAAGATTGAACCTTACTCTTGTAAAATGACAGTAAAAAAAGTAACCTGTCTTTTGATGCAGTAACTACAACAGGCAATAATTTTGAGCAAGTGATTTCAGGGCCCATAATAGGAGCAAGCTGAGAGACAGCGCGGAGTATTGTCATGCGATACAAATAATGTGAATTGTTGAGCATTTCCAAAAGCTGCCAATAGTTCATAGAGTTGCATTTTAGATAAACGGCAAATAAAAATGTATGTATTACGAAATGATAAATCTTGGCCAGCAAAAAATGCCTAGTATAAACTGTCAGCGCATTGCGACTCTTTTAACATAGTCCAAGCCAAATAAAGAACCTGAGGAATTATGTGCTGCAGAGCCCACTCAGGTCCAAATTCTTCCGCAAGACGCTTCAGGTTGTTAGCAGCAGCATCACGAATTGAATGAACCTGCAATAATCACCAAAAACTTGAAGGTAAAGAACAATAGTCATGTACAATGAACGTCAAAGCAAGACAAGGGCCTTCACAAAAGCAGTGAAAGACGAAAATACTACTGTATGAAAATTGTTAATTCACATACAGAGGAATGAGCACTATGCAAAACTACATTAGACTAGTTGTAAACTAGGAAGCACGAACCTTATCCTGCAACCACTGCATGCAAAGAGCGCCAAGCCTGTCATCAAAAAACCCAACACCCAATTGACTTGCCAATAAGGGGATATACTCTATTATTGCAAGCCTGACTCTCCAATGCCTATCCTCAGCAAGCTCTACAATTGCTGGCAACAAAGACTGAGACAACAAACTGATTCCAATAACCTGCAAATATATTGCTTCATCAGCTTTACATCAAGAAACTGGTTTTCTTTTATGCCATTTTCTTTTGTTTGTATAGGGAGCAGGAGTATGTATGACCGCATGACAACATAAATAAAGGCATTGTTGTGTGGTAGAATTTAGAACATCAGAAGAAGAAAACAGGTTGGGAAACAGAAGAAGGTTTGCAAGGATAACCTGATTCACTTGATCAAGTTTGCTGATGATATTTAAGCGCACATCAGGAAATTCATCCTTCAGAAGAGAAAGAAAAACTGGAAGGAGCTGCTCAATTGTTGCATCCTAAAATAACAAAATGGTAGAATAAGAAGTCACATTTGCACATGAAATTGCTTGAATAAGATATTTTTTACAGGCTAATACTTGCGTATCCTCAAGTTTATAGAAGTCAACAATCAAAGAAGTCACATTTACACAAGAAGAAACTACTTCACAATAAGCTTAGACTGGATTTAAGAAGAAAAATAGCAATAATAGGGTATTAGCTGCACCATTTGAGTTTCTACAAAATACTTTATCACTTTAAGATTCTATATTATCTAAAACAAAAAGCATCAAGGCAGAGAATGATATGTGAATAATAATAGAGATGGGTAGTTATTAGGATTAGTTAGTAGCCATCTGAATTAGTTATGAGTTGGGAAAGATATGAGATCAATATAAGACGTGCTCCTGAATTGTAAAGAGACTATTGACTGACTAGTAATATGTGACGGAATGATACTTCCTTTCTCTCTTTCCTCTCTCATTTCCTCTGTTTCTCTTCTGCTTTCCTCTTCTATTCTATCTTCTCTTCCCTTTCCCTCTCTATTCTTCTACAACTCTCTTTACAGACAATCCCCCAGAGAATCCATACAAAGGCTACAGCATGGGGGCCAACCCAAAATTAAATGTGCATGACATTACAGTGATAGCATTGACATAATCTTTCATTTTTCTAATTTATCTTTAATACTGTAGGAGACCTTAATAATTTGCAAAGAACCTAAAACTATGGCAGTCAGGCTCTTCTCTTTGCTTCCTGGGAAAGGGAAGGGATAAAAAAAAGTAAACCTAGAAAGCTGCAGCACCGGTGAATCAAGATCACAACATTATAGATCTCCTGTAATTAACCATATTTAATGTTATCTTTATAAAAGAAATTAAATGTTGTCTTTGATTCCATTAACTGCTCACAATAAATGAGATATTTATAAAAGGAATTAAATGAGATTATTACATGATAACTCCACATAAATATACTCAATAACTGAGAACAATAAATGAGAGTTTTATAAAAGGAATTAAATGTTGCTTTTAACTCCATTATGGAAGGAGAAAATGAAGGAATGAAAGATGTAAACATCAAAACAATATCGTTTGCCTAACATAATATGCAGAAGCAAGTTGCTATCAGTATCCCAATAACTGCAGATACTATTACATGGATGATACTTATACCTTTCCTAAAACTGGAGCCATTCCCATTATAACTGAAGCCAAAGCAGATCGAACATGTTGCGAAGAATCTGATGACAGTTCCTACAAGCATTCATACAAAAGATTGAAATAATAAATTGCATGACCGAATCATGAAAAGTTGCTGTACATTGCAAAGGTAAGATATAAATGTATCATGATACTTTTTCTGAGTTTACTTCATGCACACCTTCACACAAGGAAGAATATGCTGAATTGCAAGATCTGGATCTAAAATCCGGCAAAACTTTGTCACTTTTCCAGCAGCTGCGATACGTACTTCAGCCTCATTATCCCGAAGCAACCGAACATAAGCAGGGACCAGTTCCGTCCTGAAGAGTGATGAAAGATATTCTTAAACTAGCAAAACCAGATTATTAGATACACCTTCAAATTTGGGCCATAATAAACATACAAAATCAATACACAAATAATGAATTTAACATTAAAATAATCAACTAATAATGTTGCATCTAATAATCATCATTGTGAAGAATTTTTACTTCATATAAGAATGTAAGGATGAGACAAGCACTTGATACAGCCAAGAGATGATACCTGGTAGGCTCAGGCCCTACAGCCTCACAGAGCTCATACAATTGATTTGCAACCATGTAACGCACCCGCCAAGATTTATCCTGCCCAGGGTCAAATTAAGGTGTATGGGATAAATAAGAATAAAAACTCCTCATTGATAAACAATCAAAACGCATTTAAGTGAACATGAGTCTCTTGACTAAATTGATGTCAAATGCAATTAATAACATTTACTAATTCCAACCACTAACCCTATCATTCTTGCATACGAATAGTCTATACAGTCGTAAAATTAATAGATGGAGAAACATTCAATTCAAAGTGAATTATGCTCAGATAGCAAAAAATTCTTAGACAAATCAGTAAACCAGTCACCAAATTATTGATAGAAAATAAAAATCTAGTTTTTGAAGCAAAAAAGAGACATGAATTATAGACACTATCTAGTGTTGCGTCCAAAATATACCTGAGAGAAGTTAACAACAACTGGAAGGATATGAGCAACACAATCTTGGGGCTCCAACAGCTTGCCAAGAGTAGCACAACCCTCGACAGCCAACAATCTAACAGAATCTTGATCTGAACCAAGATAAGAAGCATATGTAAAATATAGTGATGTTCAACCTAAAGAACGAAGAACTCTACACGATATTGAAGAAGCCAAGCATGCTAGACATATTACAGGTACTATTTGTATAATACATCAAATATTTTCTCAATTACCATCATGTGTAAGATCCTCAAAAATTGTCATGACATCTGCCTTCAGATAAGTATATTCTACAGTTGCAGCGAACTTTGCCAGACTTGATGCAGCAGACCTTCTAACCATAGGCATGTCATCTTGACACAACTGATTGTATATCGACCTCAATTCTGTCTTCAACATTTCTGGTGCACTTGGGTATGCAATATGAAATAGGCCACAAGCAGAGACTCGGGCAGTAAACCACTCACCCGCTGCCAGTCTCTGGAACAGAAACATATGTGGATTGGGAAAGAGTTTTGATGAACAAAATGATGACAACTAACATGATATAATGGCACAAAAATAAATGAACATGTACTACGACTCCAATCACTCAGTAACAGCAAAATATCAGGTGTCATGGTCATGGTCATGTGGCTATACAAATTACGATATAAGGTAAGCTCTACTCCTTTAGGAATCATTCAAGTTAACTAAGACATGAAAACCAACCTCTTTTTAAACAAGTAATGTATCAACTTTTTGATAATGCACAAAAAACCCAGGTAGAAAAATGAATGCAATTAATGAGAATGATGATGCATTATTTGAAAGGATCAAACTTTATAGATAAGCCTCCAGTTTGTAAGTTGAAAGTAACAAAACTATGTTACACTGAAGGAAACAACAAACTAGTGTTATCTCACCTTCACCAAAGGGATAAACCATTCAACCAAATCACTCTCCCTCATTTGAGATCCAATTCTACAAAGTGATTCCACCGCTTTATCTCTTACACATGTTTCCTCAACAGTGCAAAGCGTCTCCAGAGGTGGCAGCAACACATTGGCATATTCCACCCCACCAACAAAGGGTATGAACACTCCCAACTCCTCTGCCATTGCAAGGAGTACCTCATCATCGTCATCATTGTTTTCACTCAAAAATGGAATCAATTCCTTCCGTGTTCGCTCCTCCCCAAGAGCACGGGCGATGGTTGACAGCCTGCGAATAGAGTTCAATCTTAGCTGGATGTCATCATTTTTTAGCTCGTCTATAAGCACTGCTATTGGATAAAGCGGCTCATCAACCATAGACATTTTGTTTGCAAGCTATCTGTCAGAATAAACATATCAATCAATCATTAGAAAACAAGAACATCAATCATATCCAAAAGTTCTGCAAGCAGTATCAATAATTACCCAAATACCCTTCTATTACTCTCAAACAAGCAACTTAAATATATAACCAGACAACCCAAAAGTTGAAAACATTAAGCCAAACACTTATGAATTGCAATACAAAAACTAGAATAGCTGTTAAAGGATCAATTCATTTGGCCTCACACTATATCTAGGCTGCAAACAAAGTCATAGGTACCATAAAATCAATCCTTCAAATCTTTCAGAAGAGATCCAGCAAAAGATTAGTTTTTTTTTTTTTCAAAAGCCTCATTTTAAAGTAAACCCATGATTCCATGAAGCCAATAATACATGTCCTATAGATTTCAACAAAAACCTTAAAAACCCACATCATAAAGCATCAAAATTTACTATCTTTATAGCTTCTATTACACCTTACTTCATAACCCAACATGGGATTTGATTCAATTTAGCCCAATTAAGTGAAACATGTATTGGGTAACAATAGAAGATAAACTATAATTCCATTGAAATGAGAAAGTGAAAAAAAAAAAAACCTCGTACCGATCGAAAAAGTTCCCGGCGGCCGCCTGAGATTGCAGAACTTGGACGGCCAGTGCGAGGAGAGAGAGATCAAGAGAGGGAATAATTTGTGGAGGAATGGTGAAATATATTATATATATTTATTTATTATTATTATTATTATTATTATTACACACAGACACAGCATTGGCATGGAAATATAGGAATTTGCTAACCTTCAACTGTGACCGTTGATTGGATTTAATTTATTTTTCGTTTACCGATTTTTTTTTGATCAAAAATTTTTCGTTTACCGATTGGATTTAATTTTAATTTGATATTTTTAAATTTAAGTTATTACTTACTACCTCCGGTCCTAAATATAAGACCTAGATGACTTTTTTTGGAGAGATTAAGGTTGCAAAATAAATTATTAAATTATGACATATTTGATATATTTTTAGATTATCCATTAGTTTGCAGGTAAAATAAAATAGTCTAAGGGAAAAAATTAGGTAAATCAATTTATAATTAACTTATTTTTTTGCCTTTTTAGCATTTTCCAAAAAAGTCAATTAGGTCTTATATTTAGGACCGGATGGAGTATTACACATTACCCTCCAAAAAATATATAAATAAATTTTATTTTTGATGCTTTTTCGGTGAGGTGTGTGTGTATATATATTGGGTTATTTATCTGACACTGCTAGGTAACCTCGCTACCTCCTAATAGTTATCATGGATGGCTGCATACCAATATTGGAACTTGAGACCACAGGTTATATTAAAACAATCGCAGTCAATTAATCTAAGTGTTTGGTGTTGATCTAGACACTTTAGAAATAGGCAATTTACAAAGGTTTAAAAAATAGAGGTAAGGTATAAATTTGTTGGGTAAATTTTTAAACTTAATAACTTATGAAATTAAAGTTAGCTGTGATCATGAGCTCAATGTAACAGCACAAAAATATTTTTTACCTCTATAAAAAGACCAAATGCATTTACAAACTAATCGACAAAATTCTTAAAAAATTCTGAAATTCTATTAGCCTATACATTATTGAGTTAGCTAGTTTAACATAAGAGAAATTGAAATTTTTTAACATATGGATGATAATAATATGAGATAATGTTTGTTGGCTTCTATGGAGTGCCATCTTTATGTAAAAGTATTTTCTTCAAACAATAAACTGTACTTCAAAGTTGTCCCTACTTACAACAAGAAAAAAAATTGAGGAAGATGAGCTATTGTTATGAAAGAAATTAAACCCAATGTTACACTTCCTTAATGTCTAATTGAGGAGTTCAGATAATGTCACTTTATGAAGAGTTCGAATTACTTGTCCTCCTTAAGATGTTTAGAATCAGAATAATCGAGATAATTTGTTCTTTGAAGTCATCTTTGCCGAGACATGCATAACAAAATATAGCCACATCTGAAAAGCCTTGAGAATTATCAACGAGTAAAATGATAATAAGTTGACAACCGAACCGTACTGCATGAGTGTAGGTACATGATATTAAAATATGATTCAAATTTTAATATTCAGAACAATCAAACACACAAGAACCCATTGGTTTGAGGTGATGCTTGTTTAGGTCATCACATGATAGTATAACTGAGAAGCAACTTCCAAATGAATAATATGGATTTCATAGGTAAGGACCAGGACCAAAGGTATTCCTCCCAAAAAATCAATAAAACCATTAATAAAACTATTAACAAGTTGTAACTGCTAATTAATAGTAAGGCTCTGTGTAATTTTTATGAATATATAATAACATTAATTTATAACAAGTCATAATAAATAGTAAATAATGCAACTTAACTTGAAAGTGTTCATTTGTTGGAAAAAAAACAAAAGCATTTTCCAGATAATATTTTCGACAAGTACTAGCTGTAACATTTTCCAGATAATATGTTATTTTTGGACTTCAGTCAATATAACCGTGAGTTTTTTTCCCAATGGAATATAAACCGTGAGTTTGAATGAATTCTTATTTGTAATTTTGAATTTTCAAACATTAGTTGTCCCATCTTATTTCCTTAAGTTACAAGTATTACATTGATACTAAGAGAATCAGAAAAAATTCTTAAAATAAGTTCTCATAATAAAATTTATTTTAGATGAAATTTATCAGAGGTACTATGGAATAAGTATAATTAAGATGAGATCTCATGAGTTGTAAATAAAAGGTGAAAAGTTGTTATTGTAAAACTAAGAAGTTGTAATTTACAACCAATGTGACCTCATGTTAATTAACTTTCTTCCATACATGGGACCTCTAATTTATTATCCCTTTATCTTATGTATTTCCGTAGTACCCTGTTATGGTACTTCCAACTAATTCTCATATGTAAAAGATGACAATTAAATTATTAAATTTGTCTAAAATTGACAAACCTTTTTAACTTTGTTCCTCTTTAAAGTATGTGATCCATATATTTTTTTTCTATAACTATGTGATTCATATTTAATGAGGCTTTTGTTAACTTACATTTACGATCAAAAATTGTTTTCAAAATTGCCTTACAATAAAGACAAGAAAAGAGTATAGAAGAACTTAGATCCTGAATATAAGTAATTCTTTTTTATCTACGTAAAATATGCATTTATAATATGCCCCCATGTATGTGGAAATGTATTTAGATTTGTATTTAATTAAAATTAGACTACACATAACTAAAAATAAGTTACACAAATGAAAACACTTACCCCAATTGAAGATATAAATTGCACATGTGTGTTTATAAAAAAATGAGGTAAATTTGCATTAGAGTATTTTGTAATGAACGATTTTTCAGGGAAATTTTAATTTTTACATTTCTTCAAGTTAGATCCCAAAGACCCCACCCAAATCACCAGATCATTTGCCTCCAATCTAAGAATATCCTTCCCAAGCAAACAGACAATGAATTGATGGACTCACATCATTCCAAGGGATTCTTAGAAAAAGAAGTGCTATGGTTTTAATCACTAGAATTTCAAATTATTGGTTTTCATCACACAATGTCATGAACATTTGGTCAAAGTTTTACGAATTATTCTATACTTTTAATAAATTTATAATTTTGATCACGTTTCAATAGAAGAGCTTTAAGACACCAGCACATGACTGCCAGAAGCAACTTCCTTGAGCTCTTAAAATCTCATGTTGTGCTATAGAGAGAGAAGGAAAATGTGGAAGAAAAAATAAGGGTGTCACTTATTTTTGAAACAAAAAATTAAAGAAGTCATTCCTATCATTATTGAAACATAAACCACATCACACAATCTGACTTTATCCAATTGTACTCCTTAAAAAGTCAAAATAAAGAAGTCATTTCTTTAATTAGTTGCTATTCCAAACACACCATTATTGTAATGTTTCTTCATTTGGTGTTGATCTATAATAAAGAAATAATGAGAGAGAAATAACAGAGAAATGATTTACATTAAGGGCCAAAACCTTTTTTACAAATGGACTTGAGGACCATTGTGGTACCTAGCTAAAACCTACATTTGAATATTATCATTTACAAGTTGTCATTCCATATTGAACTGTCCTATACTTTGTTCTAATAAGTAGAATATCTTTTGAAACAAAAACGCCTATACAATTTGCTCAACTTCTAATTAAATTCTTAATCAGGTGAGTCTGAGGAGGAATCTTTGAAGTTTGCCTTCTCACTCAATTCTTCAAATTCATGTACTAGATTCTGAAGCCTTGCAACAAACTCAATTAAAAGTGAAGCAAATGTTGCTAAAGACAAGGAACTTGCACTCTCATACACATCAATATTTTGCTCATCCATCACATTCATGGCATCTGCATCTGATGATAGAAAAGGCCATGATTCCATGCTCTTGACATTATCTACAGAATTTCCTTCACTTTGTAAATGTGGTGTGTTAAACTCCAGCACTGAATCCTCAGTTTGGATTGATTCATCAGATTGTTTTGCAACTGCCAAGCTCTTTGACTTGACCAGAAGGAATGATTGTTGATTGATCTTTATTTGCAATTGCTTGGCTGCCTCATGCACTTCAAACAGTATACTTCTGTTGCTCAGCTTTTCCATCTTTTGAACTTTGCTTCCAAGTAAACGTAATACTTTTGTTCCTTCAATGCCAACCTTCTGTAGCTCTTCACGAAAAACTTGCCTCTTTTCAGGTGCTGCCTGCATTTATGAATATATTATAAGGGAGCCTTGTATATAATTATATATAATGTATCTTATCTTTGTAATTATCCACAGAAGCTGACAGAAAACACAAAGCACAGAAATATAGAATTTAGAACAATAGCTACAATTATTTTTTCCTTTTCAAGATTAGATATGTAGAACCATAAACATATAGATTCACCTGTATTTCTGAAAGTATGCACCCATGCATTGCCATGACCATGAAAGCACAATGCCTTAAAGCTCCACTGAGTTGCACATAATTTTTCCACGGGTAGTTGAACTTCTGGTATGGACCGTGAGGTGGTTCCCATAACGCAAATTCTAACTTCAAGAGCAAGATAAAATTTTTGATGTAGTTAGTATTTTCAATATCTTAATAGGATACCAGAATTGTACATTATAACATTATTAGATGCATGATAGTGTAATGTCAAGGGATGAAGGATTAATCACAACTATGTGAGTGTGTAGTGAGTCTTTCCATAGTATCTAAACCAATTTTGATGCAAGTGACAAGCCAATTAATACAAAAGTTCAAAAATAAATACCAAAGTATCCTCTTGATTGGACGATTGTACTGCTGTTCTATAGCCACTGTAAAGAGGATCATCATAGGCTTGATAAATGAGAATTTTTGAAGGGATGGTCTCGTATTCAAAACATAGCAGGTAATCATTTACAATACCTAGAGAAAGTAATATTGATATAAGTCATGTTTGTCAGTGGAAAAATGAGCTTAACTGAGGCAATTAGACGCAAATTACACCATTGAAATTTTGGTCGAACCTTCTAAAGATTTAGCAACACCATTGAAATTTTTGACCACCAATTTTTGAAGATCCTCCCCAGACCAGATGGGGCATACTAAAATGTTGACAAGAAGACTTATGCTAGCACCAAGTGCAATAAACACTAATCTGGACGCAGCTGTGAAAAAGAAACTTGATGTCTTTCTCCCAGATATCAATACAATACAGAAAGTCAACAGAAAAACACGAAATCCATATTCGTACGGCTTCATTGGAGGGTACTGTTTGACATAAGTTATAATAACCCCTGCAAACCACCACAATATAGAAGTAAGTATAAGCATTAGAATTTTTGAGTAGTAAAGGAATAAAAGAAAGTGCAATCAACTATCTCTCCACAAGCAAAGGTAAACATCACGGTCCAAGCAAGTGTAATGGGTCAATATGAGAGTATGTGAAAAAAAAACAAAAGTGACATAAGTATAAACTAAAACTGTAACTTGATTTGTTTTGGATATGCTTTTATTAAAAATTCACTTGGACAGAAAATGACTTGGATAAAATATTGAGAATCAGTTCAATTTTCAATTCAAAATCCAAAAAAAGTTTCTTCAATTTTAGAGATAGGTAATTGTCATTGTAGCTACATCATTGTTTCATCCAACTAGCTGTTTTTAATCACAGACTTCTAAACATTCTTAGCATTGTCCCAACAAACAAGAGAATGAGAAATCATGCGAATGTATTTTCATATGCTTAAAGTTATTATTAACTAGGATTGAACGTTAAAAACATACTTGTCATCATGACAGGGGGAACAATCAAATTCACTAGTACTACACAAACTCTCTACAACTAAATAAAAAATAAACATCTAACCTGCTATGAACAGACTGATTGTGATAACAAGCTCATTATAATCTCCAGCCCATATGGATAATTGTGCAATACACAGAGCAAGCGCTACTGCAGATAATGTTCCTATAGCACGATTGAACCCTCTGGTAAGGGTCGCACCTACCAAAAAATAAATGGTCAAAAAAATTCACAACATCAAGTAAAATTAACCATTAAAACAAAGGAAAATTAATTATAGATACTAAGAAACTTAATTAACTTGAGATCCCACAAAATTATATAATCATTCTCCTACTAGAAAATTGTGATGACCATCAAGCCAAACATTTGTTCTCCTCAAGTCAAAAGTCGTTAGTAGTGACAAAACTCAATTGTAGTTATTTTAACCTGACGATAATAACTTTTGAACTAACAATAATAACACGGTCTTTATGATAATATTTGTTAAACTTTTGGTCACAAACAACGTATGACATGATGATAATAACAACTTATTATGACGACAAGGAGATGACAACAACAACTGAACATGTTTTTTTTACATGTGACATGCATGTAATAATTGATTTTTCTTACAACAACATGCAGAAGAAGAGATATGGAATTTAGAATTTGCATGTGCATTACCAACACTGAAATCAAAAACGACAATGACGGTGAGAATGGCCCAAATGGAGTAACGTGAAAAGCGGCTAAAACGAGAATGATCCTGAATATATGTAGCGAGAGAAACAATGGCTAATGACAAGCCAGACTTCATGGCGAACAACACTTTTCGTGGATCAGATTGACCCATCTTATACAATCTCCTATACGTTCCAGAAATGCGATCAAAAAGCGTGCGGAGAGAGAAGCATTTGGCTGTATCATTGTTATTATGATGATCTGAATTATTGGAGGGATTATTATTATTGTTGTTCTTATTGGAAATTAACCTTTCTCTGCTTCTGTCCAAGAAACTTTGTCCCAATGATCCCATTTTGGCTGCCATTTTAGAAGCTAGCTAGTTAGAGGAAGATAAATAAATTATAAATGATATAATATTGTTTTTATAGGATTGAGGAAGAGGAAGGTGAGTGTGGGAAAATACTTGAAAGTTGAAATGCATGCATGCCATGCATTTAGATCCAAATACCGTTACTTTTATCTCTTTTGGGTTACACGTGTGGTCATTTATTTGTGACAGTAGTCAATTATTGTCTACTTCACGCTTCGGGTTTTTAACTCCTTTAAAAAATAAAAGCATTATTTCACTGTAATATTTGAAGAATTATTTCAAAACTTTAATTTTTTTTTTCTTAAGAAAACAGTGGGCAGAAAATTTCTAGGAAATGTAAAGAGTAATTATATCAATTCCTTTTGAAGTAGGATCCAGTCCACTGTATTAATATATTACTCTCTGCTTACACATTTTTTTAATGAAAACTTGCGTATGGAATTCCAGAATTCCACCCCCTTCGATGCCCTCCATCTTAACCTGATTGGAAAAATGAATTTTGAGAAAGTTGAAGGATGAAGAAAGAAGTGTGGGTGGGAGTTTCAGAGGATGTGGGGAAGAAGATGATGTCTTTAATATTAATATACAAATTAGTATAAGTCCAGTCATATGGCAAGTAAGCAAAATATATAAGAGGTGCTCTAGTTTAGATCAACTAATCAGTGGAGTTCGAATATAGTATTTAGCCACGATAATTAATTGGAGATAGCGAAATTCCCCATTAACCCTAAATGCATACTTTCTTCGAACTATAATCCCTCAAAATTACCAATTTAATTTGTTTGAATTAAAAACATCCCAACATTTTTATTTCCGTGGATATTTGTGTATTTCAATTTTGAATCATTCTCTAACAAATTAAAAAAAAAAAACTACTAAGATTAATTTGGGAAAAAGTTAAAAACAATTAGAAAGTGGTACTATATTTACGAACAAATTGGAGTTTGAATGTGATCTTATATTTAGGAAGTAGGAAGTGAGGGAGTATGTCATAGACATGACTTGATCATTATAGTGTCATCAAACAAATTGTTGTAATTTAATTCATCATCAAATTTCTCTTCATCTTTATGCAAATCTGGTTGGCAACGATACATGTAAATATCCCATTAAATAGTTTGAGTTGCACCCTCACTGTCATTAAAAGCTAATTCATTAAAAGCTAATTATGTAACTACCCGCAAAAAGTTTGCAACACTCCCATAACTAAACAAACTTTACCCATACAAAAATGTTTCTATATAATTTACTCCATGAGCTCAAGACCTCAAGTGTCTTATATCGGAGGCTCATACAAGCAATATGATATAAAATATTTACATCTCAAAACTGAACGTTGGACTGCTCCCAAAATCTAAATAATGAATTGGTGAGATTAGCCATAAAGAGGAAGCAAAATCAGTTTTCATGTTTGTAACATGCAATTAAAACGTTAAATTACAATTTTTTTGCACAGAAATAACGTTAAATTACAATGAAGCTTCGTTACATAGCCATTCGTGACCCCTTCAACATTCCAATTTTACATCACCATTTGGGGCTATTAATGAAATATTCCTTAGACATCAATGAAATCAATTTCTAATTTACATTACTTCCAACGCTGTTTGAGCAGATCAAAACAATTCCTTTGTTCCAAAAATATATTTTGTAGTATCACAGATCACAAAATAGTTCAATAATTAAGCTCCCATTTCACATTTAACTCAAGCACAATAGTTGGAGACCCTTTCCATATAACACACCCACTCAAAATTGCCAGCAGATCAAACATGAAATTTGAAAGAGCTCAATTTGTAATACTCCTTATAGTCTTTAATGTATGACCTAATCGGAAAGTTCATCTTAGTCATAGATATACAATTTTTTTTAAATTTTTGTAATTAAAGATGCCTTGATGTCTTATCGTTGGAAGCAATATTTAATTACAACTGCCCATTGGTATTCTCCTCCTTACGGGGACTGTAGCCCACTTACCAGCTCAACCAACTGCCCATTGGTATTCATACCGCTTCTTGATCCAAGCAAAGAAGATACACAATTAAGCCAACAACGGGGACATAGCTAAGATACTTAACTACAGAAACCTTACTTTCTTGGACATTTTGGAGATTATCTCCAATCAACCATGGCTGAAAGATGGTGTAGAAGCATATATCCCATATAAATGCATAAGCCAACCTTTCTGATCCAAGATAATCCAACAAGAAATTCCATCTCTCTGCTAAGCCTCCAAAATTTGCATCCATTCTACCAAATAGAGCCCACCCTAGAGATACAAGACATGCAGCCCCACCAATTATTCCTACTAAGGAAGCACCATTTGTCATTACAGTGCCTAACTGCGAGAGTTCGCTTTGAATATCATCATCACCGGCATCATTCAATCGGATAGCCATATATGGTATCAAAAATGCTGGTACAAGGGGGGAAACACAACTATGATAATATGTAATGCAAGGGGGAAACAAGGGTGATTCATAATGCAGTTTAACTATATATGCATGAGAATCCAGGAAGTGAAAAAACATTGCATTTAAAAGAAAGAATAATGCAGGTGCCTATCAACATTCTCTGTTGAATGCTAAAATCGAAATTGAAACTGAATGCTCATACTAAATCTATATATTAATGTATCACTGCATATGGAAAAAATGGAGAATTTGTAGAGTAATTGCCTTTACCAAAAATTTATTTATAAGATCAAAGTCAGAGAACTGGTACTTTATGTTTTCAAAATTTGCAAACTACTATTATTTTCTGCGTATAAAGCCTTTCTTATCAATAAAATTTTCTATAAGAGACTATTCCCCAACTTTTCCTATATAAATCTATCACAGATCACACTGCTTAAAAGTTACAAGCCATGAATAACAAAACATTTTTTCAAATTTTGTATATCGAATGGGGAATCAATTAGTAAAGAGAAGAACCAAAGGCCTTCTACACTAGTGGTATGACATCTCCCTTTTATGTGGGAGGTTGCGGGCACGATCCCGCTTGTAACCTCAAGCTGATAGTGTTTGGCCCTTTAATTTAAAAAATTAGTAGAGAGAAGAAAACAATATGCAACATACTGTTTGTGAGGAACATTTGCAGGCCCCACAGTACATCCAGAGATCCCTTGTATCGATTTTTCTTTTGATCGGTGAACAGCAGAGGGGCGAACATGAAAGTCCAGCCAATGACAAAGTTGAATAGTCCTTCAGACATCTGAAGCAAAAAAAATCAGCAGCATCAATAACAAGGTTTTCTAACCAAACTGAGTGGGCTCTTTTGGCTACAAATCAAATTATTGACTTTGTTCAATAATGCTTACAGGATGAAGAACTGGAGCCTCCATCACATGAACACCAGCTACTCTGCCAAAAATTACATCGTAGAAGTCACTATAATGTGAGGAAAACCAAAATATTCTTTCTTTGAAAGCCCAATACAGTAAAAAGAATACCCACCAAACAATTTTACAAAAACTAAGATGTTTTATGTACATTTATATAATGTGCATGTTCATTTCTATATATCTATATTGAAGAAATCTTCTCTTCTCCAAAAGGACCTGCTAAAAGAGAGGGAGAGAGAAAGAGGTGCTCAGAGATGTTCATGTCGATCCAGCTTCATTTAAGCACCTAAGAACATAATATTTATTATTTTGAAATGACAAAGCAACAAAAGTTACATCAAATGAATTCTCTAGTTTCCATTTCTATAAACCAAAAAGAAAAGATCAAAAGATCATCTCCGCATTTGAACATAGCAAACCATAACCAATATATTAATATATACAATTATACAGTCATGGCAGGAGTCAGTGTAACCTAAAAATAGGGACTAAATTGATTGCTGAGTGTTAATCATCTTTATAAGACAATGGAAGGTTCAAAGATTCAGTAAGGCTCAAGATTCTTTGATATTGAAGCAAAAGCAACCAATATGTATTAAGTTGAAGCAGCAAGCAAGCATAGTCAACGTACCAAAGTTTAAGAAAGGCAGTATGAAAAAGAAGTTGAGAGAAAGGCCCACGAGAGAGTTTACTGTGTCTTTACTGATGGCCCATACAGGATCTCCCTGTTACAAGGGAAATTTGGATATAAGATTTCCTTTGCCTAAGATAGAGTCAAATCAATATCTCTTCTCTGGTATCAATCACTCAAAGTAAAAAACACTTTGACTACAAAGTCCAGGTATCATATATCATATGAATTGCCAGCACACGATAAGAGAGGAAGGGTGAAGTCTTCTCAAAACAGCCTGGGCAACTCACCACCTTCCTTCCTTGTTTACTTTTTTGGAAAATCCCAAGAAAGCTGAATAAGCTATTTATAAAGTAGTATGAGTTTTTTCTCTAAAATAATTTATTTGATTATAAGTTGACATATGATATAAGAATACACAAAATTATAATTAAATACTCATTTTGCTTCCTTAATCTCTAAAAAAGTAAAGTAGATCTTATATTTAATAACTGAGGAGGAAGAAGTTAACAACAAATGCAATACCACACAAAGTAAAGATATCACCTAGTTACTATCAAGTACTTCCTCGGTCCCTATTTTGTATATATGAGCCAATTTCTGAATTATGTTATCCTTTTTCATAAGATCCTAGCCATAATGAGCTTTTTCCCATTTAATCCATGATTATCTTCTCTATTGGCATTCTCTTCCATACTCATTTATAAGACAATTATCACATTTTTCTATCTCTTTTTTCTATTTCCCAAGCACATCACCACCCGCATGTCAAGTGAGACTAATCTCTCGCTATTCTGAAGTCAGACAGCTAGAATGTGGGTTTGCTCCATTCACAAGAGCTAGGATCGGACCCAACAACTACGAAATTACTCACCACTCGCGCCAGCCCACCAGTTTTTCACATTTCTCTCTCTTATACTATAAAATAAAGGGTCAACCCAGTTCTTATCCCACTTGATGAGGGTGTTGAGGAAGGGAATACACAGTCATTCTAACCCCTGCTTCTCTCTCTCTCTCTCTCATACTATACTAAATTATAAATACACTTAAAATTGAAAAAACAAAATTATTTCATACACATTCATCTCTCACAATAACTTCCTTAATTGTGATTTTACCTCTTTAGCTCTCAAGGTATGGAAGGAACATTACTGAACTCAAAGGCTACCTCTTCAAAATTAAAACAAGTTCACTAATCACTACCACTAATTCCAAAAAACAAATAAACCCAATTTTCAAAACCAAAATGCAAGCATAAAAAAAGGCATTACATACGTACAGGGGCAAAAGGAAGGAGGAAAAGCCAAGCAATGTAGACACTCTCAGCAATCCAAAGCACAATCTGAAGTACCCTTCTTCTTCTTGTGTTCTCCTCACCTTCCCCAGAAGAAGAAGAAGAAGAAGAAGCTTTTGAAGAAACTGAAGATTTCCCACGTGTGGCAAAGCATGCACGTGCCCTCATTTTCACATTTTCCAATTTGGGACCCAATGATTTTGTACACAACGTTGTTATTTTTCTTGTAGGAGGAGGCAATTGAGGAAGAAAAGGTGAATATTTGGATGAAGAAAAGGCATAGTTGCTACACAGTAAGGTTGTGGACGACGTCGTTTTCATCATCCTCGTCTTCTTCACTGCTTATTTAGTAGCTGTTGCGTGGTTTACTTGTGAGCATTCGGTGGAGATAATAATTCTGAGAAGAAGAATGTTATTTTCGTAATTTTGTATTTCACGAAAGGGTATTTTAGGTATTGCATTTCTTTCCTTTCCTTTTTGGAACTGTTAATGAGTCATGACTTCTTCTAATAATCGGATAGTTCAGTGACGTGATACTACCTCCGTTCCTAAATATAGTACCTAATTGACTTTTTTTTTTTGGAAAGATTAAGGTTGCGAAATAGGTTATTAAATGATGATATATTTGATATATTTTTAGATTATTTATTAGTTTATAGGTAAAATAAACTAGTTTAAGGGAAAAAAAATTAGGTAAATCAATTTATAATTAACTTATTTTGCTTTTTTAAGGATTTTCTAGAAAAAGTCAATTAGGTCTTATATTTAGGACCGGAGGGAGTAGTAGAGAGGTGATCAAAGACTTGTTTTGGATATTTCTCAAAAATTTGGGATTTTAATACTTGTGTCAACTAGACATGCAAAGTGGATTTGTCAAGCAGCAAATATGAATGATGTATATGTTACTTTAACAAGTTAAATGATGTGGTTTTATCTAACTATTTAGATTGATTGGACGAACTTGATGGATGCTTTTGAGAGATATAGAAAAACATGGTGTTATGAGAAACTTCTCTTGAATATCCCTAAGAAACAGATCTGAATCATTGATTGTTATAAAGAAGCTTTTGTCTTTTATAAAAGAGGATCTCTTCATCATTCTATAATGATATGTAAATTTAAAAAAATTATGAAATGTGTCTTTTTTTTTTTGGAGTCCAAGTGAGGGTATTAATAAAACTATTTACTTATTACAAAATTTTAGGCAGCTAGCTAGGCAGACAGCCTAATGGCACTAAGTTATCCAGTGCAAGAGGTTATGTGGTTCATTAGTATAAAATGATGGTTGACTTTCCTGAAAATTTCTCAAAAAATTAGGATTTTGATACTTGTGTTGACTAGATCTATGAAGCAAATTTGTTCAGTATTTCTTCCCTCACTATCTCTCAGCAAATCTGAATTATAGATATTTCATTTTAAAAAGTTAGGTCATATATCTCATTTTCAAATCATTTATATTGATTGAACAAACATGATAGATGCTTTTAAGAGATATAGAGAGAAACGAATCTGAATCATTGATGATTTTAAAAAGGATATCTATTTTTACTCAAAAAAAAAAAGGTTGTCGTAGATCCCTTCTTTATTCTACTCTCGGTAGATAAGTAATTTTAAAAAATTGAGATGTGTATATCTCTAACTATTAGATCGATTGGATAGAAAGCATGTATGCTTATAAGGGATACAAAGAGAAATGCATGAGTTTGATATCCGATCATAGTTTTTGTCTGCCTTCACCGAAAAGGATATCACTAGAACTAGGAATCGAGAATAATGGTTATCAATAGACGTTTCAACAGATTCATTCATTTTTGGGGTAATTGTTATAAGAAGTCAGTCCATAAACAAGTAGATAATAAACCAAATTGTTACTAGGAAAAAACATAATAGACCAAGTTTATGAATGCTTATGTACATATGATATATATCATGCAAAATGCAGGTAACTATTTAAGAATCACTCATATTGGCAATTACTTACAAGTCATAAATTCTGTTCACATCTAGCAGATGCTATTGGTTCCCAGTTAAGATATTCAATTCAGTGAGTCCGTACATGTCTAGTACGCACAGAAAATGGCCTCTTCTGCAAGTCCAAATGTGGTGTGCTCTGAATGTTAGCCTCCACGCCATCACATTCAGATAGTTCCTTTTCTTGACTTTCACCCTCAGCTTTTTCATTCATTAAACCATTCTTCTCCTTCAAAATCTCATGAGCTGAATCTGAGCTCATGAACTCTTCTTGCTTTTCTAGCTTCTCTACACTCTTGTCAGGCTCTTCTAGTTGGTTTTGGTTGAGAATTTGCTGGTGCTCAAGCTGTGACTTTGAGGCTCTCACAGGATCATGCCCATCTAAAAATTTTCTTTGTTGAGGGCTTGTATTATTCTGAGCACGACAAAAATTTTTGTATAAAAATCTATCAGATCTTTTTCATCAATAAAATTTTCAGTGAGGGGCTTTTTCCAAAATAGAATCCAAAGAACATATTCTGCCATCAATTGAAGCTCATAGTTAAACTTTAACCAAACTAAAAGTCTATATCACTCATCACCTAACTAAACCAAAATAGAAAGAAATTGTGATTGGTTGCCCTTGTGCCTATCTCTTAATCAGATCATATAATAGTAGAGTAAAGATACAATTTTGTGAATGAACTATTACACCTCTGCCCGAAGGATAAAATTGGGTGCAATTATGGTAAAGTTGTTAGTTTGACCAATGTTGACTGTGTCCAACACTAACGTGGCGGGGGAAAAATGAAGTTTGGAGACAGTCAATGTTGGTCAAACTAAGGCATTACCATAATTGCATCCAAATTTATTCTCCATACCCAGAATTGAGGCTAAAAACACTTCTTTCCACTCAGTGCTCCTGACATAATAGTTTGTTCCCAACATGTACCTTTACCCTATAACAGTGTGGTTTCAGTATAGTATAAACTACAATTTTATAACCCCTAAAATAATAAAATTCTTACACTGGGATCATCATCATCTTCGCGTGGTTCAGACCGGTAGAGTTCCATTGCTGCTCTTGCAGCAGATGCTGCATATGCTGCAGACTCAAAAGCTGCCTGTGCTGCATCAGCAACATCCTTATACTTTTCTCTGCTAGCCTTAAAGGAATCAGAAAACCCACCAAAGTTTCCTCCTTCAAGTAAAATGTTCAGGTCCTGCTTTTCACTGATCTCAGGTTGAAGCTGGCTTTGCGTATTTACATTTCTTTGTTCCTGCATTCATAGGTGGTTGTTTTAAGTTTGGTGTATCAACTAGTAGTACCATAATTTCTTTTAAGTTAGCTATACCTCAAATGATGAGGAAGAAGCTTCTTCAAGCTGCAGAACAATATTGTTCTGAGCAGCAATTTCTTTCAGCGCCTTTAGTCTTCTCTCTAAGCTTGGCATCCTTGTTGACAGCTTTTGTACCATCTACAGTTACCCCAAGAAAATAGAAAAGAATTGTAGAGTATGAAGTCAATTGTGGAAAGAGAACAATAATAAACAGCAAGTTATAATACACTCATAATGATCTATGATCATACTTATTAACTCCCTAGTGCTCTATTCTTTTGAGTGGAATTCACTTCAAACTCTTTAGAGCACCGTGTATTTCTTTTTTGGTGTGATCTTAAAATTAACTGGTATATAAGTCTAAAGGTCATCTTGAAACAACGGTTAAGAAACTTAGACAAACAAGTTGAGATTAACAAACACTTAACTAATAAAAGCTATAAAACTAACAATATGGAAGTTAGAATCTGAACCACTCGAATTAATTGTATAAAAAACAATATGCGATATGTGAAAATATGTAGGAACAAATTATTGTGTTAGGTGGACGAAATATAATACTCCCTCCGGTTCTAAATATAAGACCTAATTGACTTCTTTAGAAAATCTTATAAAAAAGCAAAATAAGTTAATTATAAATTGATTTACCTGATTTTTTCCCTTAGATTAGTTTATTTTACCTATAAATTAATGTATAATCTAAAAATATATCAAATATGTCATGATTTAATAGCCTATTTCACAACCTTAACCTCTCCAAAAAAAAAGTCAATTAGGTCTTATATTTAGGACCGGAGGTAGTACTACTTTGCAAGGTGTAAATATACTTACAATGAAATACTGCTCTCCGTCTTAAAAATAAAATCACTCTTACTTTTTCGTATATGTTAAGAAAGAACATCACTAAATTATAAAATATGTCATCACATATAATTAGATTATAGGTTAATTTCTAAGTTTTATAAATTATTTTCAAGGGAAAGAAAGATAAATATAGACAATTTGAAATGAGTGATTTTGTATTGTTAATTCATCCAAAAAATTCAAAGTGATCTTATAATTAGGACCGAATCGAATATGGTAAATCATTAAGTTGATCTATTGTCAATTTAACTTTTACAAAGTGGTCCACAAATATGTCAAACGGACATTTGGTAAAATTAACGAACTACCATATTTATTACATTTTTATTTCAATGTGGCCATATTTTTACCCTCAAATTATTTTGTGTCGTCTAATTAAGTTGCCTACCAGATAATTTAAAGAGCAACACTTAGACTCTCAATAAAAGCTACTCCCTCCGATACTAAATATAAGATCTAGTTGACTTTTTTGGAAAATACTAAAAAAACAAAATAAGTCAATTATAAATTGATTTACCTAATTTTTTCCTTAAACTAGTATATTTAACTTATAAACTAATAACTAATCTAAAAATATATCTCATAATTTCATAACATTTTTTGAAACTTTAACATCTCCAAAAAAAGTCAACTAGGTCTTATATTTAGGAGCGGAGGGAGTATAATTTAATTGTTATTATTTAAGCAAAAGATAATAGCCCACTCCAAAGGCATATATTTTTTCATGAGTGAATCTCAATACATTATCTGATATCTTCGACTTCAACACGAAAATGGATCCAATACTCATAGCAATAGTACTGACTAACACTGGAAAACTCCTACAATGATTTGTTTATTTGAAAATATCAAACCTAAAATTGGGCAGAGGAAAAAACTGACTTATTCTTAAAAAAACAACAACAACAAAGAAATAATACCTGTGGATGAACACCACAGTTGTTGCGTAACTCAACAGCACGAGAAGTGAATTCTTTACCAAAGCGACATGTGAAAGCTGTACGAATCTCTTGGAGCTCAGGAAATTCTCCACACCTTGATGCTCCGTACAGTAAACCTGCCACTGCCTCCTTAAGCTCCTCAGGACATTCTCTGTGATAAAAAAACAATAACAAACACAGTAATACTCTCTCATCACATCTCAATTTTCAATCCTCTCTAAGTTGATGAGTTTGATGTTGTTTGTGGTCTTATAAATTTGAGGAAATCAGTGTAACGCCTCAAGGAAGAAACTTAACTACCAATAAGTCCGAGTAACTAGTGAGCAACATTGACATGTTCGGAAACTTGTCATTACATTATGTTAACTTGTTGCTCTTTCTATTTCTAAATATAAAAACTAGTTAACTTTTTTGGAAAATCCTAAGAAAGTAGTTAAATAAGGTAATTAAAATTGATTTTCCTAAACTTTTTTCTCTAAACTAGTTTATTTGACTTATATACTAACATATGATTTATTAATATACATAATACTACCTCCGGTCCTAAATAAAAAACCTAATTGACTTTTTTTTTAGAAATTAAGCTTGCGAAATAGATAATTAAATGATGACATATTTGATATATTTTTAGATTATCCATTAGTTTATAGGTAAAATAAACTAGTTTAAGGGAAAAATTAGGTAAATCAATTTATAATTAACTTATTTTGTTTTTTAAGGATTTTCTAGAAAAGTCAATTAGGTCCTATATTTAGGACCGGAGGGAGTATATTATAATTAAGTGGTTCATTTTGCTTTCTTAGGATTATTCAAAAAAGTCAACTAGATTTTAGGACCAGAGGTAGTATGAA
Organism: Mimosa pudica; assembly: GCA_029929735.1. Taxonomy (NCBI): domain Eukaryota; kingdom Viridiplantae; phylum Streptophyta; class Magnoliopsida; order Fabales; family Fabaceae; genus Mimosa; species Mimosa pudica. Next base: position 8,051,462 of record JAKELP010000035.1, read on the forward strand.
ATTTTGCAGTGTTTACTTCCAGTTCTTTGGATCTCACAACTTAAAAGAAGTGAACCAACCTTTCTTGTTCAATGAGGTGAACCCGTTCGATCAAGAGATTGAAGTATCCTTCAATCTTATCATACACATCCATCATATCTTGCTCCCTGATCACATGCTCAACCTGTGCTTGTAAATGAGGTGGGAAAAGAGAGAGCACTTTTACAACACTTTAAAAGCATATATAGCACTATCATAATCATTATATATAAGCTCTTTCAAATTAAAATGAAGGCAAACCGCAACTACAACTTACTCTAAGAAGAGCTCGTTCATGGTGACCAAGTTGGAGGAGTTGAAGGACATCAGAAAGGGCTTGTTTGGAACGTGTTTGTCTTTGGTTCTTGAGAACAGCAAGTCGAGCATTGGCAAGGTTAACTAGTGGAATGAACTTTGTGGCTTTGAAGCTTTTTCCAAACAAAGCATCAAGCTTCTTCCCCATATAGACCAACTCTTGAGTGTTTTTCTCAAGCTAAGTCCAGAGTGCAGAAAAAAATGACAAAATACTGGCTTTTAAAGTCATTTTCTTGCACTAGAGCAATTAAGATTTCTTGCAGTATATAAATGGATGTAATATTATTATTAATGTTCCACTTTTGTCAAGTGGTCGTTTCCCTTTCACATTTGCTGTGTAATTAAAAAAGAAATTATAAATGCAGCTTGTTTTATAAGATTTGGAAACTACATGGAAAATTACAAATGGGTCATCTTCAGATGGTTCTTTTAATACGCGTTTTTCAATCTTCTCAGAAAATTCTATATGATGTTAAAATGACAAACGGAAATTTATTCTAAATCAATGAATAGGATGGGATATTTCATTTGTTAATTTTCGCTTGTAATGCAATGAATGGTTGATTAGAATATAAGACCCCAATTCTACCAAATGTTATAATTGTGTAAAACGGCAATGGTCCTGACACCAAATTATAAATCGTCGCTATGAAGATTTTAAAAAGAGTATTATTTTTATATAAAAAATATGTAGCTTTATTCATTCTATTTTAAAATTGGTTGAGGTGTATTTTTTTCCCCAACAATAACTTAGATAAAAAAAATTACCCATAATTCTCTGAAAGAAACGTAACAATTCTTCCTTATGCAAAGATCAATGTTGGTTTTCTTAATGGTTATGAGAATTAGCTCCTATTTAACACTGATTAGTAATTACTCCCCAAGCAAACTATCAAACACTAATGAGTTATTACTTTCAAGAAAAAATCACACTTAACCCTTATAAAATGTGTACTGAGCCTCATAACTTGTGTACATAAACAACCCTTGAAACGTTTCTTATTGGGATTTACCTACTTCACCATGTAATATCAATATTAAAGTCGAATTATTTATCAATTTTTTTAATCTTTTCAGCTCTTGCACCTTTTTCTAATTTGCTAAGCATATGTAAATATAGATAGCTTGCTTGCATATTAAGTGATTACAATTTTACTTGTATTATGAGATGAATATTTCCTAGCTATATCCAATCATATATTTGCATGTAGTCCGATTTTGTGAAAGAGTGAATACTTTTCATTGAAACAAATCATGAAGTCGTGGGGGAACGTTTTGGACAATAATTACCTATTTGTCAAAAGGATTACAACTAATCATTGACATTAACTTATGCATTGGCAATCTAAATTTTGACTCCATAATTTTACAATCATTAAGCCAAACCAAATATACACGTACCACTCTATACGAGGATATTGGAATTCATCAAGTAGAATGATAGTAAAAAGATTGGATTCTCTCCGTACAAGGACTAATGGGAGGAAACGGTCCAAATGGTGCAACGTTGTCAGAGAGACCATTCTGAGAAGCAAATTAGTGTCGTACCAAATGGTACTCAGGTCGTTTAGGTCAAATTTCACATGCCCCGTCAAAGACCCATCTCACTAGTAGCGTAAAGGACACACAGACTTGTCTCGTATAATATCGTAGTGGCTTAAATGGCAAAGTACCAGGTAGAATAAGACATATATCTCACATCACAAGCCAAGGGAGGAAAATTCTTTTGCGGACTAAAAGGCAAAATCTCCCATGAGAACTTATGTATCATCAATCACCATCCACCATTTGTTTGATTAGATGGAAGCTGAAGAAGAATCTAGGTTCTTGCTTAGAACTGTTTGGCAAACTGATGAAGAATATTAGGCTTACACTCGAGACAAAGAATATATCATTGTTTGTGATTACATGACTTGTCCCTCGCGAGAGGATCAATAACATACTGTAACGCTTTACACAAGAAACAAAAATGTCATGCACCATAGAAAACAGAGGAACGTTGTGACTTAAAGAAGCCTGCTTTGAATGGGCTAACGGAACTCGGAATCCCCACAACATAACATTTTGATGCAGATCATAACCCTGGACTAACATCCCAATAGAACTAAACCACTCATCAACATTTGAGCAACGCAGTATTAAGAGGCTGTAGCCCTTTTTTTACATGTGACGTGGCTGTAGTCTATGACCTACACTTAAGTACATTTACAGGCCATCCATCTTATAATTAATGCAACTATGATCCTTTGATCAAAATTCAACAGAAAAATAGGTCACTTAAGCACAACTTTTTTGAAGCATTCCATTGTTTCTGGTTTTTGCACGAATACAATATAAAATAGTAGCTCTTTAAAGACAGCTAGGTAAGTGTTGGGACTGGGCCTACTTGGGCCGTGTATAAAAGAAGAAATAAATGAATTGGGCTGAAGTGAAGGACGGGAGTGAGTCTGAGAAGATAAGAGTGTTGGAAGAAGACAGTAGTTGTGGCAGGCTGTTAGTATTGCTGAGTTGGCAAGTTAGTTAGTTGAGGCGGTTAGAAGTGCTGAGCTAGCAAGTGTAAGGGGTTAGTTAGTTAGATGCTGAGTTGGAAGGTCAGTTAGATATAAATACCATAGAATAGAGTGAGAGGGGAGACTTGTATTTTGTAAAGAGGAGTGAGGAGAGTGTGTGCCTCTTGAAAGCACATTAGGCCCTTTTTTCTTTGCTTCTGTAATTCTCTTCGGAGAACATACTTTGATTGAATAAAGATTACTTGATTTTGTTCATCAGTAAGTCACTTGTGCATAATCTTTAATTGTTACTGGTTTCGCACGAATGCAATATAAAGTAGTATCGTTTAAAAGACAGCTAGAGGGATTGCAATTCCCAACAGAATATATACAAAATTGTACACTTCGAATGTTATTACTCAAAAAAATCAAAATAGCATAATTTCAAGCATAACATCTGAATCAAGCAAAAGTTTCAAAGGCTCAGGAAGTATCCTGTACACTACAATGTTCATGGAAGTCGTATATAATTTAGCCAAAGTTTGGTGGGTCATCATATAAGTATTGCCTTCAGTCAAGACATCCGGTTCCAACAAATGTTATGCAGATGGTGATGATCTAAGACCGTTATGCAAGAGACAAGGTGGCTGGAACTATTGATTTAAATTGTGAAAACTTTAGGGTTAAGGCTTTTAAATACCAAGTATTACCCAAGGAGCTACCAGCACCGGGAAGTTTTTCTTTATCTTAAGCCTTGGAAATGTCTTGGAAATATTATTTTGTAACATTAATGGCCAGAACTTGGGATTTAAATGCTATAAATAATACCTTCAAGGCATTTAAGACCCCCAAGTTTTTGGCATTTATGCTAGAAATAATATTTTCAAGGTATTTAAGATCCAAAACAAACTTCCCACTGTCGGAAGTACCTTAGGTTAAACTTCCTGGGTATTTATAAGAACTTTAACCCAAAACTTTAAGAGGGTCTCAAAAAATTTGGCATTCAATCAAAATATCATTGTACTATGCAACAAGGGACGTATCAATTATGAGAAATCTCAATTTTTAATATGTACTCAAAATAATCAACACAAAAAATGAAACCAAGATGTTTAAAGGCATTCTCAAGCATTTCTAAAGAACTATGAGACTGTTTAAAAACCAAAACACACAATTTCATCCTTCTCGTAATTTCTTATTATTGAATGTGGTGCCGAAAAGCAACCATGTCATGTCCCAAAACCAGAACTTTAAAAGATGTCCAGGCACTTTTGAGAATTTTTCAAAATACTTGGTTACAAAATGAGAAGTTCCAATAATCTAGGAATCAGCCACCTCCTAAATATTTGATAATCTCTGCTATTTATTTAACCCATGCCGGTTCAACCCTCCCCATTTATCCCCGAAATAATACAATACACCACAGCTTAAGAATTATGGGACTTGAATTATGACATTTTACAATTTAAAGAATCTAAACATTATTTAGTTTCATTGCCCCCTCTTGCATTCAAAAATAATTGCCGAATGGGTCTGTTCCATTATTCCTTACTCTCATGTAAGCTCTCTATTACGATAACTTTTAACTTCCTGTTACAGTTAACACTAGGGGACCATATTCACAGTATAAGCTGTCAAATCAATATTGTATAATTTCACATCTACAACAAAATTTGACAAAATACTGCACCATTTCTAGGTTATTGTAGCTGAGAATGTGAGGAACACGGCCATACCAAACAGTAAGATAGGAAAGACTGCCTATATTTAGTTGTTGGCATCAATAAGTACTATACTATATTGTTACTAAGCTGCAAAGAGAGACGGAATATATTGTCGCCCATCAACGATGGATCAGGAAATAAAAGACAACAGTGTCGTTCATACGAGAAGCTGTGCGAACGACCTATTCACATTTGATAGCAAAATGGAACAGACTATGACAAAAGGGTATTTTCAAGGTGAATCCAAACAACCTTTATATATGGAAATTGTCCTATGCCCATCTAGTTCAAAAGAACATAGGACTAAGTAAGAATGTATGACAGGACCCAAATTTTGCCATGATAAACACGCTGTTTAATAAAGTTGAAATATTCCCCCCATTCCTAAATATAAGAACTAGTTGACTTTTTTGGAGAATCTTAAGAGAGATAAATAGGGTAATTAAAAATTGATTTTTCTATCTAAACTAGTTTATTTGACTTATAAGTTAACATATTATATAATATGTAAAATAGGTTATGATTAAGTGGTCATTTCGTTTCTTATGATTCTCCAAAGAAAAGTCAACTAGCTCTTATATTTAGGAACGGAGGGAGTACATTGTACCTATGTAGGTCACAAAATATCAATACACAAATGAAAACTGAATACCAACCATAGGGAAAAAATCATGCCATCCATCAGCAGTCATGTTTAAGCAGACCATAAGAGAGAGTTAAGTTGGACGTGGATATACTTACAAAAATAGCAGGACCAAAGATACTGTACCTAAAAAGAGAAAAAGAAAATTAAGACCCTGATATTCAATCAAAGAAAGGCAACATCAACTTTAACCCGTACAACAAGGTTAAGTGAACAGAAGTTTCTGGATTTAATTACCCCCTGAGGTAAGAATTCCCCTCTAGAACACAGCAAACACCTCCAGTGGAAATGCCTCCAGTATAACCAGGTCATGAATAAGATGCAACGCAATTTCATTAGGATACGCATAAATTCGAATTAAAATTTAAGAATAACTGAAACAAACTAAACAAAGATGCTGGACTCAACGAGAAGCTAATAAATTTACGATACTGTGCACATCTATATTTCTAAGTAAAAAAAAACAAAAAAGCACAGCAAACCAAACAATTGCCTGTTAGCTTGATCAAATCAGAGGAACACCCAATACACATTAAAGTACAACAATCATTACAATGTCACTCAAGTGACTTGCTTGTAACGCGATACAATAATAATGCTTGCATAAAGATTTTGATTCCAGTGTACATCCATCGCATAAGCAACACCGACTAATAAACTGATATCCAATGATCTCAAACAGATCACGAGCAAAACTTGATTAATGCAAAATCAAGCCAAGTGACTAAACTAATTGTGCTTATAAAATCTAAAGGAAATTGCTACTCATTCCAGGATGGTTAAATTAATTTTCCCAATAAACAAACCAAGGTACCTTCTCCTGAGTGCCTTTAAAAGCATCTAAGAACTGGAGGGGTGCCTCACAGCATTGCTGTCTCCTGAATGAAAAATTAAATTAGCATCTCCAGAATCCAAGTAAAATAAGCAAATGTACGAAAATTAACCAGCATCAAAAACAGCAAGTGAGAAGGACCATAATTTATCAAATTAATGAAACATAATAATTAAGAATGAGAAAGTAAAAGGAATGTTGCAAATAGAGTAAACATGATACAATAGCCCGTGTTCAGCAAAAGATCAGAAAAGCAAGTGCTAAATCAATTTTTCCATTATAAAAGATAACTGCAAAAATAATGTCCAAACTCCAAAGTACATATACAACTATAGTTAAAAAAACTAATATACTAAATTACACAGTGACCATACAAGAAGGGGGAACTGCCATTGGCAGGTTGTCTTACAATAGAAACAGTACATTCCACTGAAAGAACCGCCAGTGAAGTGTACGCCTGATCAGAAATCACCCTTTATCTCTTCAACAGGCCAACAAGTGTTGCTGACACCACTTGGACGGGCAGAGAAGATAAATAATGTCAAATGATTAGAATCACTATGAATTGGGTCATTATGTACAAAAATCAGCAAACATCATTTCGCAGTCAAAATCAGCAACATTGTTCACTTGCCAGTGATGAATGGGTGGCTTAATGCTTGCGAGACAGTCAACCTCTTCTCAGGATCCAGGACAAAAACCTTGTCCATAAGATCTTTGAAATTCACCAACATCTTTGGATCCTCTCCCGGAGAGCCAGCAATGATACTTCCAATATCTTTGGGCTTTATGTTGAGAATCAACCGCTTTATGGCCTGGGCAATCAATTTGGAACCATCAACAAACTCAACACATATCCATCTACTTAATAAATATGACACAATTGACTTGGAAATAGAATTTTAAAATATTTCAAAAAAAGAGCTAACTCACCTTTTTCGTCACTGGATCCTCTTCTGTAGCAAGAAAATTCAAGTCCTGGTCAAAATGCTGATCAATGAAAGCTCCCTGCAAGTTACACAAATGACAAATTTCAACATAAACGCCACAAATATGTAACAAGATAGAGATCACTTACACAACAAAAATTAGAAAGTCACACCAAAACGAGAAGGTAAAGTATCAATTACAAATAAAAACATAGACTTTTCAGGCTTAATCGGAAGTTTCAAAGATGGCTAGGTAAAGTGCTTTTAGGTAAGAGAAAGAACCTAATCATTTTCTCAAATAATAAAGTTCAATAGAAATAGATAGTCAAACACTAGTGTCAGAAAACTAAAATCTAGGCGGAGTGGAATGATCTTGAAGCAAAAAATTTTCCAAGATTGACACTTATATGAAGGAAAACATACATATTTGCACAGCTGTCTGATGCAGTTATTGCAATCTACGCCTTAAGATGTGTTTGGCTGTGGGATCTTTAAGGGATGACCAGTTTATCCTTGATTCCCTTAACCTCCTACCAACTCAAACAAGAGATAACTAAAATCCATCCACTCTCGTCCTTTGGGCCAAACACACCCTTAGGGATTGATTGCAATAGTCATCTTTCTTTAGAAACCATTTATTACAATTCCTTACTTCCGCATTAGTCGACCCATAACTCCAAGAGATCATACATTTATTTAGTTTTCGCTAGAAATTTCATTGCACAAGAGGTAGTCTCCTTGTATAGCTTTACTCTATAAATACCAGTGTACTACATTTTCTTAGTGATAAGTATAAAATAACTGCTCATTAGAATTACACTCACTAAGTTGCATGAGAGGAAGAGGATCAAAACTTAACCCAACCCAAATCCACCAATATGAAGGGGTCTGAAAAATTGCACACATTAAATTCAGGCAAACTTTAACTGCCTACGATCAAACAATAGTCCCAGTCTTTAAAACACCATTAGCATCATACAAAGGTCATCCTCGTGCTAATACAGCGAAGATAGATGAGTTAATAATGTAATTGAGTAAAATTAATATTTTAATTAGGAGATTAAAAATCAGACTTACCAAAATCAAAATTGAAAAAAATTATAGGTAATAATGAATGGGTTTTCCATTGTACAAATTATAAGAATAATTCTGAAAATAAATATTTATTTAATATTACTTGAAATTTATTTATTACATTACTGAACGGTCAAATTGAACTGTCCGTTTGAACAATGACTTGGCTTTTCACCATGATATCCAGTCCAAGTTTCAAAACATTGTTTATAAGGTAAAATGGAAAAAAAAAATTACATGATATTTTGTCATACACTAAAACTTCTATGACAAAATATACCTTCAACCAAAAAGTAATAATAGAGTTTCGGGTAAAAATGTAGATTGAGGTTATCCTGGGGGAATGTCGAGAAAAAGGATGCACTATTAACCATTAACAGCATATAATAGAGATACACATGCTCACTGCACGAGCGGGGGAAGTAAATACTTATTGGAACAACAGCAAACAATTCATGATAGACATACGAACACTTACCTTACGAAGCATCTTCTTTGGAAAAGGACCCTTCAATTCCATGTGAAGCCGTAGCATGTCATTGTTACTAGGACCTGGGAAAAGAACTTTTCCAGTGTAGAGTTCATACAAACAACAGCCTACAGACCAAATATCCAACGGATGATCATATGGAAGGCCAAGTACTGCACAGAAACAAATTTAACAGTTGATAAGTGTAAGAGTTTCAACATGAAAACAGAGGAAATGCAAGGTGAAATTATAAATGCTATAGACAGGAACTTACTTATTTCAGGAGCACGATAAAAACGGCTCACAAGGTATGGTGTAACTTCATTCTTTCCAGCAAACATAGCATTACCAAAGTCGCAAAGCTTCAAAACATTTTTAGCCTCGTTCACCTAAGCAAAGATGAAAATCTTCATTTCCATTTACAAAACAAATACAATGATTTATTTATACCATGCCAAACACAAAAAGGGTATTTAAACATACCAACATATTGTCTGGCTTTATATCACAATGAAGAACGCCGCAGTTCCGAAGATGCTTCAGTGCAATAAAGAGTTGTTTTGCGTATGCTCTCACAGCTGTTAGCCTAAGGCCAATATTGCGACCAAATTTCTTTAAAACCTCACGCAGATTCATATGAAGTGATTCAAAAACTAAACAAAGGTGATTCCTGTACTTAAAACTCGAAAGGAAACGAACACAATGACGCTTATCATCTGGATCTGCACCTACTAATTTCTTTAGTATGACCAACTCATCCATACCGGCCTTGTACCTGTGGCACACATTAGACAAATGCCAATGAGCAACAAAGCCTCAAGTTAAATGCAAAATATTTTATAAGGATTCAAGGTAATCATTATAACTCACATAGTGTCATTATTACGAATAATTTTTATGGCTACTTCTTCTGGCTCACCATTACCAGCCTTTAGATTCCTTGCACGAACAACTGTTGAAAAGACACCTTTACCATGAGCTGCTATAACTTCATATCGACCATCCAGCACCTCACCAAAACGATAGCCTGCAAAATCACACAGAAATATTAAACACCCAATATCACAACCAGGAGAACAGACATGAGCAAGACCAGAGTATTAAAGATAAATCAAAACGGGCAACGACTTCAATAATTCAATTCATTTCAGGACACTTTCCACGTGTTGACAATATATATCTGAACAGATCATTAAAAATTCATCAATAAAGAATTAATAAATAATTACTTGCTTAAATACTCTAAAACTATGTCCCGTTATATGATTCTTAGATATTTTCAAAGTTCTTTACTGCGAATCACAAATTTAAATGAAAAATAGGCTGCAAAATATAAAATATAAAATAAGCTTCAATGTTCATAAATAAATGACAATGCGAAACAACTGTTACAAATCGTAATACTTCCAGGAGTCCAAATCACATTGCAAAGCATGCCTTTTAGAGATTTAGAAATTCATCGACAAATAAAACATAGTTACTGTAAGGATAAGAAGTTTCAGCATAGCACTCTTATGTTTTTAGTAATTCTAAATCCTAACATTCAATGTGAAATTTATCTGAATTTGCTTTCAATAAAGGATGTCATATAAAATGTACAAATACCCTCAGCCAGTCAGGGTGCATAGCCAGCAAAAGGCTACATAAATCAATTAACAGCTGAGTCAGCAAATATTGCAATAAATACATTCGGATATAGTTAACTGCAATACTCACTATAATATCCCTCTGCATCATCCCAATTGTCATGCAATCCACCCCTGTCAACGCGCAACCCATCCCCTTTTCCCTGAAATAATAGAAAACAAATTCTTAATAAATAGCATGAGACAAGAGAAGGGATCAGTAACATAAGTACCCTTCGCATCTTAATCTGTCTTTATATGTTTACAAAATTTCTGAATTCTATTTCAGTTTCCATGAGGTTGCAAGAAAACTTTCTATGAGATCGCAAGAAATTTTTTTATAAATACATTCAACCACAAAATCCAGTAGCTCCTTAAGATTATTTGCACAATATTACCACTCAACAGTGGTAATAATCAATCACACTGAATAGACTCAACAAGTGTATAAATTAATATTTCCCCTAATCACAACTCCTTCGTCAGTCTCTAAAACTTCCACATGCATTGAGCTTTGATTTGTTTTATTAATTTATAGAATGGACAGCCTATGGAACTTCAAATACCTATTCACCATCCATAACGTTCTATTCTAATAAGCATCAAGTAGTAACTAAAAAAATACTAATACCACTCCCTGACAGAAGGGTTGTTACTTATGCAGCTATATAAGTGAACAATTAGCGTGAGTGGAAAAAACAATGGCTGACATTATAAAACACAATAAGTCAACCCAACACTTACCATTTTGCGAACTCCGGTTGGTGTCTCACCAAATATGTCATCACAGAACTTGTCATCAGATCTTTCACTCTGTAAATGTCATGAATGAACTTCAAAACAAAAATAGCTAAGAAGGGTTTGACCATAAACCCAATATAAATAACAATTTCTATGACATATACACAAAGAAATGAACAAACCTTTGGAGTGCCCTCTCCCAATCCCCGAGCAGCACCAGGGATCTTTTCAGATGTATCATTCCCATTTTCTCGAGGAGATTTACCAACAGTGAAAGATGGTTCCACTTCAAAAACATCAACATCATTCTTACCATCAGGAGCTTCAGGACTATGAGCTGGGATATTCACAGGATCCTTATCTGAACATAGTTCAAAACGTATGCTTTAATATTCCAAAGTGGCAAACACATTTAATCACAAACAAATAAGGGGGAAGCAATTAACAAAAATTTTAAACACATAAATCATCCAACTACTGAGTCTTCTTTGTTTATCAGCATCTGTACTTAGTGTCTTGGTCATTTCAACAGAACATCACCAAGGCTAATGTAGAAAAGTTAAAAAAATAAGCAAAAGCAAAGATAATACCTTCTTCTTTACTTTCAGAAGTTTCTTCTGCTTGTTGATGCTGCTGTGGTTGCTGCTTCTTATATTTCTCTAAGATTGCTTCCCTCCTCCTCCTACTCTCCTCCTTAATTCTATTCAGATCTTCCTCTTCTTGTTCAGCAAATTGAAACGTGACGGTCTCATCTAAGTCATCCAGTTCATCCTCACCTCTGTAGTCAAACAAAATCAACCAAGTGAGGCAAACTTAAAATAAAAATAAATAAAAAATCTCATTTTGTGTGGACACTTCATAGATGAAAAAATATAAATACCTGTCCATACGGTTATCAACTTTCACAGACTCAGAATTTCTTGTTCTCTCCCGGTGGCTTTCTGCTTCTTCATGTCTTGCATACCTAGAGCTTCTATCTCTGTCCCAGCTCTCATTACCATGTTCATAACCCCGATTTTTATCTCTATCAAGAGTATTTCTATCTTTATGCCTTTCCCTCTCCCTAATCTTATCTCTTTCTCGATACTTATCATCCCATTGGCTCTCCCGGATTCTATCTCTCTCTCCAATCCTTGCTCTGTCCCTGCTCCTCTCTCTTCCCCGATCACTTCTACCCCGCTCAGCCACTGTCTCCCAGCTCCTATCTCTCTCTCGCTCCTTTTCTCTTCTTCTATCCCTGTCCAGCTCCCTTCCCCTACTCCTATCTTTTTCAACATCCCTTCTATCCTTCTCATAGCTCCTTTCACGTTCTTTTTCCCTCCTATACAGACGCTCATCCTCCCTATTCCGGCTCCTTTCTTGATCCTTTTCCCTTCTTAAGTCCCTATCCCCATCCCTGTCCTTGCTCCTACCTCTATCGCGGGCCTCTCGACTGTAATAACTGGAACTACGCTCCCTTCTATCACGTGTCATCAAATCTCTACTAGCATATTCACGCTCCCTGCCATACTCCCCAGTTATTTCCTCATCATACCTTCTCCTGGAATGAGTATAATCTTCTACTACCTTATGACTATGACCAATTGATCTGGATCGACTCCTACGTCTGTAATTAGGCGAGCTTTCCCTGGTCCAATATTTGCCGTCTCCACTCTCAGGGGAGGAATCCTTTCTATGAATTGCAACTTTTCCTCCATTGACCTCCAGATCTTCATTATCAAGGTCACCTATCAGCTCATCATTTCCTTTAAAACGCCCAAGCTCCTGTCGCTGACGTTTATCCTCTTTAGAAGACTTACAATCCAAATACCCATTGCCCAAAGCATCTGAACCAGCTCTAACATGCTTACCATCAAGAGACTCAGCACTTGAATGAGTAGGAGAAACATCAACCCCATTTCTCCTGTAACCAGTGCATCTACGTTGGAAAGCATCATCTTCCCCATCCAATCCTGGACTAATAAATCCACCATTACTGATTTTCTCATTATTAGTCTCTTTAGGAGGAATAGCATCTCTCGGATGTACACCCTCTTCAGTAAAATGTACCTGCTCCGCACAAGAGGCAATTACAAGAATATGTCACTAGTCCTTAAGCATAAGTAGCGAAATCAAATCAAAAAAGAACCTCTAAATAAACACATATATGGGTCAATGCATAAAATTAAGAAGTAAAAAAAGGACACGTAACCAGCTCTTACAAATTAACCGTAAGCCCATCCCATCACATCAGCCTTCAATGAGAGACCTCTTTTTGCAATTCACTCATGTTTGTTTGTGTAGTGCACTCAGGTTCTACCTATCTATGAGACACTGACAGGGCCTTCTACCAAACTCTCACGAATCAAAAACTCATCATTATATACATTGCAATGTAAAACAACAAATCACATGCCTAGTTTGGTCACCAAGAAGAAGTGAATTCATCATTCATCAAAATACCAAAAACAATTACCAAAATATGAATCTCCACTTCTCCAGCAACCAAACAGACGTGAAAATTCTTAAAGATAAACAAAATCAACAAATTGAAAAAATATATATATAAAACCCTACCGGATTGGAATTATCAGATCGAGTAATTTCATGAGAACCTTCGTCGTCTTCAAGAATCTCACCCTCCTCCACGTCATCGTCGTCGTCGTCACGATTCCTAGGGTTTACCATGGGATCAGAATTGAGATCGAGATTCGGAGGAGAAGGAACCTTGTCAGCAGTTTCGGCGTCGAGTTCAACCTCTTCTTCCTCTTCGCGCTTCTTGCTGACGTGGCGGTGGCGGTGGTGGTGACGGTGGTGGCGGTGCTTGTGACGCTTGGAGGATCGGTCGGCTTCTTCTTCCGGAGATGATGATCGGCGGTGCTTGGTGCGACGAGAGCCGTGCGAATCGGAAGCCATAGATGGATGAATTGAATTGAATTGAATTGGATTGGATTGGTAGGATTGGGATTAGGGTTAGGGTTTTGGTTTGTGTGTTGAGGAATGAGGAAGAAGAAGAGGTGAGTGAAAAAGTGAAGAATACAATAATACGAGCGTATGGATAGGTTGTATTCGCTGAGATATTTTATTGAGGAAACTGTTCCGGGAGGGGTTCACATCAAATCCCTCGGAATATACATATGATTAGTTTTCACGTAATTTTAAAATGTTAACTAGGTCCTAGTTCCTTCATGGTACTTTTGGAAGTTTGAGTTCCTGAATTGTCCTTTTGTATATTCGGAGGGATTTAAATGGCATTTTCCCAATTTATAAAGTTTAGGGAAAAGGTGCAAAAATAGACACCATAAATTTGAAAATTGACACCTATAATTCTGGTAAATTTAAGGGGACAAAATTGTACACTGTAAAACAAAATGGGGCAAAATCGTACATTATAAACAATAATGGGGCAAAAGTGGTTAACCTCTCTGTTAGGCCGAGTTAAACAAACATTTTCTAGACGTGGGCTCCACCATCAGTAAATGACGGTCAATTCCAAAATCCACCATGGAAGCTGAAATGCGTCTAGTTGAACCATAAATCACTTGAAACGTACCCTAAACCCTCAAATCATTTCGATAAAAAACCAAATAGAACCCAAAATCATGTGAAATTCACCTTACTTCTTCGTAATCATCGAAAACAATAAAGCTCCATCAACATATTACACTCTTAAATGTACGACACGTCATTTACTGATGGTGGAGTCACGTCTGGAAAACGTCCGTTTAACTTTGCCTAACAGAGATGTTACTTTTGCCTCATTTTGGTTTACAGTGTACGATTTTGCCCCCTTAAATTTACCAGAGTTATAGGTGCCCATTTTAAATTTACGTTGGCTATTTTTGCACATTTGTCTTAAAGTTTATGGACCAAAATTAAAATAGACTATGAACTTGACCACCAAAAGTGGTACTCTCTCCGGTTCTATTTATAAGTCACCAACCGCCTAAATTGTACATACCAAGAAATGGAAGTTAATTGAAGATACATCATTAAATTGGTCTTTTTTTGTCTTTTCCATTTTTGTTCCTCCCACCTTACATCATTAATGGAAGTTACACCTTTATCACTATGACTCACTAGTTTTTCTCTCTCTTCATTAATCCTCTATGTTTATGAGTATGCAAATGTCATTTTCATCTTTTCTTTCTTCTCATATTCCAATGTTCATTTCCCAATGATAAGGGTATATTGGAAAAAATTTAATAAATGAGTTAGTTAATGGAAGTTTGTGACTTATATTAAGAACCAAAGTTAACCTGGGGGTTGGCGTGAGTGGTAAGTACTCATGTCCCTTAAACAAGTGGTTGGGAGTTCAATCTCTAACCCTTGTTAATAGAGCAAATTCACAGACCAGCTGTCTACCCTACAAGGAACTTTAGAACAACAAGAGATTAGTCTCACTTGTCACGCGGTTAGGGATACCCTTAGGAAACGGAAAAAAAAGTGGTATTAATTAATTGATTTATAATAACACAATCCTCTCAAACAATTACTCACTCCTGTTTCTTCCTATAAAATTTAGTACTACCTCCGGCCCTAAATATAGGACCTAATTGACTTTTTTTGGAGAGATTAAGGTTGCAAAATAGGTTATTAAATGATGACATATTTGATAGATTTTTAGATTATCCATTAGTTTATAGGTAAAATAAACTAGTTTAAGGGAATAAATTAGGTGAATCAATTTATAATCAACTTATTTTGCTTTTTTAAGAATATTTTTGAAAAAGTCAATTAGGTCTTATATTTAGGACCGGAGGGAGTAGTTTTTTTCATAAGATTTAGTTAACTTGATTGGAGAAATTAAAAAAGTTATATAAGTCACTTAATCATGATATAGGCTATGTACTACGGAGTATTAGATTATATACTCCCTCCATGGCTAATTATGATATCATTTTCCCTAATTTAATCAAATTAAGAATGTTAGTTAAGTTACTTATTAGTGCATGATATTACTAATTACTAATCCACCCTAAACATATATAGTTATCTTTACTATTTTTCTATTATTTATTTAGTATAGATAAGTATTATTAGGATTAATATGGGAAAAAGTTTGGGAAAATTAGAAAGTGTCTTATTTTTAGAAACAAATTGAAATTTGAAAGTGGTCTTATATTTAGAAACGAAAGGAATATGAACTTATAATTCAAATAAATTAATTTAAAGAAAAAACTATAACAAATCAATTTTTAAGTAGTTTATTTAACTTTCTTATATTGTTTAAAATAAAAAGTCAACTTTTTATCAAAAAAATAAAAAGTCAACTGAATCTATGAAGTAAAAAGTTGAGGGATCAGAGTAACTTAGTTGTGCTTTTTGTCAATGCACATGGAGACATGGAGACCCATCCTGAAACTAGGTGAAATCTATTTGTATGAGGTATGAATTAAAAGAAATGACTTGCTTCTTATGCTCCAGATTCCATAAAAAAAGACCCTATTATATCGAGAGTTAGGAGTTGTATTCTTAGATCGTAAGTGAGTCAAATCATTTTTTTTGTAATAAACATATATTATATGCTTTACAAAAAGACCCTATAGTACAACTAACATCATATCAAAAAAAGTGGTTTAATATCAACATATATTACAAAAAGAGTTATTATATGACAGAGTTGTTTGTTATACTGACTATGTTAAACAGTTAGTTGTGGGCCCCACTCAATGGCCCCAGCTCAACAATATCAAGTTGAGGGATGAGTTGAAGGTCTAGTGAGATTATGCTAGTACAACTTAGAGTATGTTTGGTTGCAAGAAAGAAAGTTGGAATTAGAAATGGAAAGGGTAAGAGATGGAAAGTAGGGATAATGATGAGAGAGTAAAGTTTGTGGGCCCCAAGATAAGTGTGAGATGGAGAGAGCAAATTTGTGGGCCCGGGATATATGTAAATGGCCATATTACCCCTTAACTTTTCAATTATTTACAACTCACTTTCTTTGATTTCTTGCAACCAAACAAGCCCTTAGTTTCTCCTCATTGGATGACATGGAGGGAAGGAAACACTGTACATAGACTTTAAGGTTGTCGATCTTACTCTCATGTAAGAATTATTTTGTTTTAAAGTGATGATCCATCATTTCCCTCAAATGCACCTGTCCTAGTTTCTCTATTCCCTCCATCAATTTCATTGCCAACATTATTTGAACTGTCCTAGCATTTAAGAACTCTTGTGTAATATATAAAGGAACATTTGAACCATATTTTTTAATATGGTGTTAGGTGAACTTTACATTAATATGAATGAGTATATTTAACCCTTCTCCCTTTATCATTCTATACGGCATTTTTTAAAAAACTTTTACTAGTATATTCAATATTATATTACTAACTGAACCTAAATAAAACGCCTTCTACTAGTAGGAAAACGTTTTTTCATTCACGTTATTCTGAAGAAATAGAAGACACTACTACAAATTAAGCCTATACCAGCGCAGCTTTACATGCGCTCATATATGCAGAACAAAAAACGCATGTACAAAGGGCCTCTACATGCGCTTTAAGCGCATGTAAATGTCTCCTCCTCTACATGCGCTTAAAGCGCATGTAGAAGGCAACGTCTACATGCGCTTTAAGCGCATGTAGACGTACATGCGCTTAAAGCGCATGTAGAGGTATTATCCTCTACATGCGCTTTAAGCGCATGTAGAGACACTAGTGAAGGGCAACACATTAAAACTTTCATAAGAGATCCTCCTTAGAGCTCATAAGGTGTTCCTGCACGGTAACTTAGTGTTCCAAAGCCCCATTACAACTTTTTGGTGTTCTAATATTGCTTAAACACCCTCTACATGCGCTTAAAGCGCATGTAGAGGGTTTTTATTTGTGTAAGAGCCTTTACATGCGCTTAAAGCGCATGTAGAGGCTCTACTGAAGGGCAAAACAAACAAACTTGCATAAGAGATCCTCCTCAGAGCTCATAAGGTGGTCCTGCACGTTAACTTAGTGTTCCAAAGCCCCATTATGCTTAAACACCCTCTACATGCGCTTAAAGCGCATGTAGAGGCTGTTTATTTGAGAAAGAGCCTTTACATGCGCTTTAAGCGCATGTAAAGGCTCTACTGAAGGGCAAAACAAACAAACTTGCATAAGAGATCCTCCTCAGAGCTCATAAGGTGGTCCTGCACGTTAACTTAGTGTTTCAAAGCCCCATTACAACTTTTTGGTGTAATGATATTGCTTAGACACCCTCTACATGCGCTTAAAGCGCATGTAGAGGGTTTTTATTTGTGTAAGAGCCTTTACATGCGCTTAAAGCGCATGTAGAGGCTCTACTGAAGGGCAAAACAAACAAACTTGCATAAGAGATCGTCCTCAGAGCTCATAAGGTGGTCCTGCACGTTAACTTAGTGTTTCAAAGCCCCATTATGCTTAAACACCCTCTACATGTGCTTAAAGCGCATGTAGAGGCTGTTTATTTGAGAAAGAGCCTTTACATGCGCTTTAAGCGCATGTAAAGGCTCTACTGAAGGGCAAAACAAACAAACTTGCATAAGAGATCCTCCTCAGAGCTCATAAGGTGGTCCTGCACGTTAACTTAGTGTTTCAAAGCCTCATTACAACTTTTTGGTGTAATGATATTGCTTAGACACCCTCTACATGCGCTTAAAGCGCATGTAGAGGCTGTTTATTTGAGAAAGAGCCTGTACATGCGCTTTAAGCGCATGTAGAGGCTCTACTGAAGGGCAAAACATTAAAACTTGCATAAGAGATCCTCCTCAGAGCTTATAAGGTGTTCCTGCACGTTAACTTAGTGTTTCAAAGCTCCATTACAACTTTTTAGAGTAATGGTGTTGCTTAGACACCCTCTACATGCGCTTAAAGCGCATGTAGAGGCTGTTTATTTGAGAAAGAGCCTTTACATGCGCTTTAAGCGCATGTAGAGGCTCTACTAACACCCTCTACATGCGCTTAAAGCGCATGTAGAGGCAAAATTATTCTGAAAAAATTGTTATGGTGGTTGAATTATACAATATAAATAATTTTGATGAAGAAAGTTGATTCAATTTATAAAAGTTGATTCAATTTATAAAATGATAAAAAACTTGATAATTCTTAGATAATTAATTTTTAAAACATTATATAACTCAGTGCTCTATTTCCCTGATTAATCAGATTATTCAATCTAAACGCTATAGTTTAAAATAATATTCAACAGAAACAATGTCACAAATGTGAGATGTTAATATTATTTTGATGTGAACTATATATATATATATATATACACATATATAGAACAAAAATTTTGTCTAAGTTCTATGATGCTTTATTGTTTTTTTTTAAAATTAATATTATCCCCTTTACATGCGCTTAAAGCGCATGTAAAGGGGTTTTATTACAAATTTTCCGCGCCTTTGTCTTATGAGTTCCCTCCCTATATCTGATCACTCTATAGCGCGCTCACAGAGTATGTAGTAGCATTCCTCATTCTCAAGTTCTAAAATGAAACCCTAATCAATGTTAAAAAACATGGAACCCTAATCGAAAGAACTCACAATTCCTCCATCACTGTCGCCATTCTCGCCTTCAACAATTCCTTCGCCATTCTCGCCTTCGTCCATCACTGTCGCCGGCAGTCGCCGTCTCCGACCATCACCATTCCTTCGCCATTCCCCATTCCTTCGCCTTCTTCCCCATTCCTTCGCCATTCCTAACCTCATTCGCATTTCTCTTTATTTGTCCAAATCTCCTCCGTTCCCAACCTTGCTTCCTTCCACCGTCACCGTCCTTCCACCTAATCGCCGGCCACTCTTACTCAAAATCTGTTAGAATCTTAAGTTTTGATGGTGACTAAGGTATGATATGGTCTAGTACTTAAGAGAACGTAATCAACACTTAGGAGGGATTAGATGACATGGTTAGAATCCTGAGTTAGATCACTTGAGAATGCAAGATCACTTCCGGATAGATTAGGACTTGCGCATGCGGATGAATGTTTTCATCCCCCAGCGTCAGCAAGTAAATCACTAGGGATTTAACTTAGTCCATGAGAATTAGGTACACAAAATCTTAAGACTAAGCTATGTTTCAATCGGAAGTGAAAGCGCTTCCTGTTAGAATTAGACTGGCGCAGAGCGACAAAATAGATATTACCCCAAGCGTCAGTAAGTCTACTTCCCCAAGTGAAAGCGCTTCCTGTTAGACTTAGACTGGCGCAGAGCAATAGAATAGTTAGTACCCCAAGCGTCAGTAAGTCTACTTCCCAAAGTGAAAGCGCTTCCTGTTAGACTTAGACTGGCGCAGAGCAATAGAATAGTTAGTACCCCAAGCGTCAGTAAGTCTACTTCGCCGAGTGAAAGCACTTCCTATTAGATTTAGACTGGCGCAGGTTGATAGACTAGATATAACCCCGAGCGTCAGCGGAAATGCAACATCAAGTGAAGTTGCTTCCTGTTGGATCTTGACTGGCGCAGACTGATAGAATAGATTTCACCCTAAGCGTCAGTGAGTTCACTACGTCAAGTAAAAGTGCTTCCGATAGCTTAGTGACTAGCGCTGAGTGTTGGGATGAAATACACTAAGTGTGAGTGAGTTATAGTGAACAAAGATCCTTCATCTAGTAGTTTTACTTCCGGATGTAAAAATGCTTCCAGATACATCATAGACCAAATCAGAACACAGTCTAAGTAAACTACTCCCCATAGCAAACAAACTTCCCACAGCATGTATAATTCTTATATATATATTGCTATGTTGGACTAACCAGTATGTGCAGAACATGGTCACGCTTCCGGATGCAAATGAGCTTCCGGATGGAAAGACTCTTGACATTGAGGCTCAGAGCTTAACACTTGCAGAGCAAGATTTCCACTTGCGGATGAATGATGATCATCCGTCAGCAAGAGTGCAAGAGTAAACATCACATACTCAGAAGTCAGAATGCTTTTGTCAGAGCAGAGGTGTCAGGACTACTTTTCAGAGATAAAGCAAGTCTACCCTGCTGAGCATTTAAGAAGATGTTCCTTCCAACGGTAACAAAAGGATAACAGATATTCAAACAACATTGTTACCTACCAAGCATGAGGAGTATGAGAACATAATCTGAAGATTCACTCAAGGTGTCAAAGCTCATACTACCCACAAGAGTCGGAGTCCATAAGAGAACGTCTGATAGCAAGAGAGCATCCAATAGCAAAGCACTCTTATCATTCATGGACAAGTGCTTGGAAGACAAAGTTCCTCTATGATAGCAAGCAGAATGTTAGAGTCCACGAGCTTCACTTCAGTTAGCAAGAGAGCTTCCGATAGTAAGTCTCTTAGCATCCTGGACTTATGCTTGAGGAACGAAGTCCTCATCTGACAACAAGCAAGAGTCAGACCGTACAGTGTATAGATGTCAGAACGACTTTTGCCAGAACAGTGTTGTCAGAACAGTGTTGACAGAACAGCTGGACAAAGCACCCTATTCAGATAAAGCAAAGTCAACCCTGCTGTGCATTAATGAGGACAACGTAAACAAGGCCCCAATGTCTATAATCAAACGGTCTTATTGCCTCTCCAACGGTTAGATATTCAGAGGCTGGTATAAAAGGAATGTTCTTCATTTCTGAAGAAGGAAGGCTTGAAAAAGAGAGAGAGAACAGAGCTTATTGTCTGAAACACTATCCTACATTCCTCTCATCTTCTACTCTCGGACTTTGATATGTAATATTCTTAGAGAGTGATTTATTTGTACTTAAGTGAGTAACATCATCCACTCTTAGAGAGAGTTAGTTTTGAGCTTAAGTGTTTAGCACAATCAGTTCATAGAGTGAACATAGTGTAAACTTACAATTTGTAAGGGGGAGCATTTAGAGGTTGTCTAAATCTCCATAGGTTGCAAGTTAGCCCGTAAAACTTGCATTTGTAAGGTTTGCAGGTGAACCCGGTGTAAAACCTGTGGGTTGTTAGGTGAACCCGTGCTCGTAAAACCTAAAGTGTAAAGGCTTCTCTTGTGCCCGGTTTAAACAAGAATAGTGGATTGGAAATCTCAGGTGTAGCCTGGGGACTGGATGTAGGTCTGGGTGACCGAACCAGGATAAATTTATGTGTGCATATATTTATACTTGATCATTCTATTTTTGCATCACATAGCATACTGACTTGTGCATAGCATTATTTATTATCATCATCACCGAGCACAAGCAGTCTTTCGAAAAGAGTTTAAGTTTTATTCCCTCACCCAATTCACCCCCCCCTCTTGGGTGACAGCCACGCATTTCATTTGGTATCAGAGCCAGGTCACTTGTTTAAAGGATCAAACGATCTCAAGTGCAAAGACCTTGGCTGATTTGGGTTAAAATGTTTTCCAAAGGCTTTGATCATACCATTCCACCTGTGTTAGAAAATATTGATTTTTGTTGGTGGAAAGCAAGAATGGAAAGTTTTATAAAATCCACTAGTTTGAAAGTGTGGGATATTTTTGAAAATGATTTTGATTTCAAACCAAGAGGAAACTGGACTGAAAGGGAGAAAAATTTGTTTTCCTTAAACATTAGAGCAATGCAAACTTTATACAAAGGCTTAACTGAAAATGATTTCCAGAAAATCAAACATTGCTCTAGTGCTAGAGATATTTGGAATACTCTTGATGTGATATATGCTTCTAACCCATCTCTTGAAAGCACAGCTGTCCAAAGCTCAACTCGTGCTCTTTGTGGATCATCTACTGATGAGCTTCTGGAAGCTGATATTGAGGAAGCAGACTTCAGTGAAGAGAGTATCCATCTCTGCCTAGAAGATTCAGAAAGTGAGGTATCTGGATCTGAAATTGAACTCTCTGATTTGCAAGATGCATACAATGAGTTATGTACTGAATATTGTAAACTTGCAAAAGAACTTCTAGGCTTAAAAGAAAAAGATAGGAAACCTGAAAAACTAATTTCTTCTTCTACATCTAAAGTTTCCGAGGATTCTTTTAAAGAACTAGTGGTTCCGATAGCTAGCCCACTATCGGTAGGGAAAACTTCAACATGTCTTGAAAAATGTTTTGATTGTAAACACGTGTTGAAGGAAAAAGAAAAGCTTTCAAAAGAAACTGAAATTTCAAAGGAACAAAAAGCTTTTCTAAAGAAAACTAATCATGATAATGATAGGAAGCCTCATTTTGATTATCATTCCATTATCTGTCATTATTGTGGTAGATTAGGACATATTTCTCACACATGCAGTCTTAGAAGAAATTCAAATGTGAGAAATAAGTTTGTATGGATTCCTAAAGGACAAGTAAGGTCCAGTGCTAACCATGTAGGACCCAAGTACAAATGGGTACCAAAACATCCTCCTAGTGTCTTACTTGTGCAGGAAAAATCAAGAGTTCCTCTTATCCCAAAGAAGAGAACTCGTGGTGATGCAACTGCTGAAACCCACTGGTACAATCATAAGAAGCTGTCGGCCACCACAAGGGACAATGGTTCTGTCTCAAGGATGAGCTATCACAAAGTTCCATTCAATTATCCTGAGAAGAACAAGAGAGAGTGGATTCCTCGATCATCATTGGAAAGGCTCTTGAATCCTACCTCTCAGAAGAAAGTGCTTCGAACCAAGGATAAGTATAGAAGATCTCCTTGGGTAAACAAGGGATCACTTAGCAACGAAGCATTTGATAGTAAAATCTCCTATGCTAATATTAGATGGACTTATTGAGATTTTACATTAAGCATCCTAAGATGTGAACATTATATTCATCATTGAAGAAAGCTTAAAGAAATAAGTAATGTTCATAATCTACATGAGATCCATGACTATCTTGATCAAAAACCTTGTATATCCTTGTGCATAAAGTCATGATAGATTCACCATGCCATACACATAGCAAGTAATCTCTAAGTGCATGTGAATTACATATAGCCTACAAACTGACCTTCAGATCCAGACTTGGATACAAAAGGAAGGAACTATCTGATATTTTGTAGGAAAGGCAATCCGGAGGTTCAGCAAGACAAGGGTGAAGATGAGTTATGGGCTAAAATGAACAAGGAACATGAACAAAATCAGAGAGAGATAGGCTAAGATAGCCACCCCTCGGACTTGACCAGGATGTCACTGCTGCCCTCAGAAGGGAAATTGAAATGAAGCGGATTGCCCAAGCAGGAAGGCTCGCCCTTGGGGAAGCCATCTGATTCATGTGCCCCCAACAGTCTGCTGGCACAGAGGCAAGCTTGAGATAGCACTGAGTGATCAACCTGCGGAGATACCCTCTGCTGAACCTGTGTCTCTCTCTGCGCCAGCACCTAATCTGAGTGAAGAGCTGTGTAAGAAGTATGGGTTCAAGAGGCGAGAGATGCGAGTAGTAGTGATCACCAAGTGAATTCATCCCTCTGCACCAGCTCCAATTCATCCTATTAGCCTCAACAGGACTCAGGACTGTACCTCATCTGAACAATTAGTCAAGTCTTGATAAGCATTCGTCACGCATAGATTTTGGTGCTGCTCTGAAAATAGAATCCTTGCATTGTCAACCAAAATCAAGCGAGCTACTGCTTGATGCGAATGGAGCTATGGTGATATCATTCTTACCCTCCTCTTTACTTGAATAATCTTTTGGGTAGTAAATGCATGATGAGCTTAACAGATTTTATTTCTCTGAAACTGATATGATTTCCCTTATCTGTGATGAACACTTATTTTCTGTAAAAACGACCCTATCATATCAAATTCATTTTCTGACATAATGCATACAGATTTTACAAATTCAAGAAGTCCGACACCTTGAAACTGAACCTTCTTCAAAACCTTCTGAATTTGTGCATGTTGAATCATTGTGTTCTAAGATTTCTGACATTGTTAAGATGATTCGGAACTAGTTTCAGAATTTTGACACTAAAACTAAAAATCTTCCTCAGAGTTTTTCATATGGTGTCTAAATCATTTTACTCATATATGCTTAGTGAATTCTTTTAAGGGCACCTCTCATGGAAGAGAATGGTTTATGCATTCACCTTGATTTTTGAAAGATCCTTTTGAAATACAAACTTTCAAAACAGATTCTGATCCTCTTTAAACCTACATGACAACCGTACCTCATGATAGCACTCAAAAGCTATTTCTGATTTTCCATTTCATGTGGTATCTCTTGCATCAAGTTTTTCAATGCATAAGCAGCTATGGGTTCGAGAACAATACATCCCTCTTAATTACATCTTAAGTTCTCAATCTACTAATGATCTCGATTCAAGTTTGTGGTTTAGGAATGTTGACACAGATTATTGAAGCTTGAACAATGAGAATGACCAAGAGAGAATGGCAACGAAAATGCCTCTTATCAAGATGTGTGGAATGGCTATACTAAACCTGAGAAACTCTCGCCAATACACATGAGCATTTCTATCCCTTACATATTCTGTTGTGAAATTTAATGGATAGTCTCTCTCTTGTCTGACATGCATTAGAAATCTTAGGAAATGCCTTGAATTAAACTCTGCTAGATCTGTAAAACATGGCATAGTATCACAAGCATGCTATAATCTGTATTAATATCGAGCTTGTTGATATCCTAAGAACAATGAGATCACACTGACCATATCTAGAAGAACTTGAGCTAAAATTTGGAAATTATTCTCGTAATCACATGCTTAAATTTGGCTGTTTTTTGTAAACCGGATTTAGTCTTGAAATCAAACTATTTTGTGAGGACGAAGATTTCTCAAAATTTCATTGTGTTAATAATTCACATGTCTTCATGATCTAACATGAACATCCTTGAGGCATATTTATTGAACTATACTTGCTTACGAAACTCTGAAAATATGCCACCTGTTTGATACTCGCTATACTATCACATTGATATTTATCTATGAGAGTATAAATGGAGTTCATATCTTGATAGTGAAACTATGTGAACGTGTAGACAATTTCAAAATTAGTTCTCACATAATCATTGCTCTTATTTTCTTAAAACCAAATTAGCAAGCATGATTTCTTAAAATTATTAACTTGTGCTGACTAACACAGATTGACTTGAATGTCCTGAGTATGGTCTCCAATGTTAAATCTTAAGTTCTTTCACTGACCATCAGGAAGCGCTTGCTTCCTCAAGCACATGCAGGACCAATCATCAAGTCTGAGCAAGGTTGCTTTCGCAACAATCAGCGTCTTCGATAGCAGGCCAACTATTGAACCATGGGAAGAGTAGAGTGACTGCCCAGTCATGTCCGCTTGTGGTTGTAGCTCAGCTTGCCGAAGCGAATCATCAAAGCACTTGCGCTAGGGGTTTCCACTTGAGATAGCACACCTCTTGAAGATGTCAGGAAGCATGCTTATCTGCGTATGATTCAGATTCCTGAGTCTAATAGAGTATGAGTACCCCTCATCTGTGGTAACATCTACACCTTACCATTTCTTACATATGATGCATACATGGCATTGGTAAGGGTGTCAACTTAGGATGTTTCTCTCAATCTGCATTGACTTCAAAATCATTCACTGTCTTAGAAAATCATCCTAGCTCACACATCTGTATCCTCTAAATGACATGCCGGAAAGTAATTGATAACATACCTCTCTTATATGCTTCCTTTCTTGATTTAATGATGATTAATCTTAATATAGAAGAGAAGTAAGTGGACATTACCTGTTAATGATCCCTTGAAAATCGAGAGTCACATGCTGTCATCGATAATAAACTCTTAAGATGCTGTGATGCAATTTGTTTGGAAATTATTTTGGCACTTTTAAAAACACAAATTTCATTTGATTTGATTTCATTTCATATGGTATCACAAATTTCATTTGGCATTCAATCATTTCCTTTGATACCACAAGTTCAAACTCACAGATCTCATTTGATTTCATTAGGTATCAGATTTCATCTCATTTGAATTTTAAAATCACATATTTCATTTGATATCATAATCATCATTTTTAAACACATCAAAATTACTTTTGATATCATGTTAATCAATTCGAGAGGATCAAAATTACATTTGGAAAGAATTTTCACCTTCAAAAAGAAAACTGTTTTGTATGTTTTGATCTTAATTTAATTATGATTAGATTTGATGTATCAATATCTCCTTTGAAAAACATGTTTAACTATCCTACATAGTGTTTAGGGAAAATACAATCATTTAGGATCATGAGCCATTATTGCTGTTCCTTGTTAATTCTCGTACATTGTATTGAATAGTCTAGAACAAATCTTTATTAGCGATACATAGGGAGAAATATTAGGTAGAAAGCCCATTCCTAGGAGAACGATAAAAGTATCCCCATCCCTAAGGCTAGCTTGCACCTGTTGGATTTTGATGAAGCCAAAAGGGGGAGAGAGATGAGATGTCTAGAGATGAGATATAAGATGTCTAGCTAGAGATGAGATATGAGATGTCTAGCGAGAGATGAGACATGAGATGTCTAGAGCTGAGAGATAGATAAGATGCCTAGATTTTTGGGGAGAGAAATGGGGAAAGGAATATAGCTCTAGGATGAGTGATCTAAGTTTAATTATGTTCTCTAGTCATCTATGGGTTTGTCATCATCAAAAAGGGGGAGAATGTTAGAATCTTAAGTTTTGATGGTGACTAAGGTATGATATGGTCTAGTACTTAAGAGAACGTAATCAACACTTAGGAGGGATTAGATGACATGGTTAGAATCCTGAGTTAGATCACTTGAGAATGCAAGATCACTTCCGGATAGATTAGGACTTGCGCATGCGGATGAATGTTTTCATCCCCCAGCGTCAGCAAGTAAATCACTAGGGATTTAACTTAGTCCATGAGAATTAGGTACACAAAATCTTAAGACTAAGCTATGTTTCAATCGGAAGTGAAAGCGCTTCCTGTTAGAATTAGACTGGCGCAGAGCGACAGAATAGATATTACCCCAAGCGTCAGTAAGTCTACTTCCCCAAGTGAAAGCGCTTCCTGTTAGACTTAGACTGGCGCAGAGCAATAGAATAGTTAGTACCCCAAGCGTCAGTAAGTCTACTTCCCAAAGTGAAAGCGCTTCCTGTTAGACTTAGACTGGCGCAGAGCAATAGAATAGTTAGTACCCCAAGCGTCAGTAAGTCTACTTCGCCGAGTGAAAGCACTTCCTATTAGATTTAGACTGGCGCAGGTTGATAGACTAGATATAACCCCGAGCGTCAGCGGAAATGCAACATCAAGTGAAGTTGCTTCCTGTTGGATCTTGACTGGCGCAGACTGATAGAATAGATTTCACCCTAAGCGTCAGTGAGTTCACTACGTCAAGTAAAAGTGCTTCCGATAGCTTAGTGACTAGCGCTGAGTGTTGGGATGAAATACACTAAGTGTGAGTGAGTTATAGTGAACAAAGATCCTTCATCTAGTAGTTTTACTTCCGGATGTAAAAATGCTTCCAGATACATCATAGACCAAATCAGAACACAGTCTAAGTAAACTACTCCCCATAGCAAACAAACTTCCCACAGCATGTATAATTCTTATATATATATTGCTATGTTGGACTAACCAGTATGTGCAGAACATGGTCACGCTTCCGGATGCAAATGAGCTTCCGGATGGAAAGACTCTTGACATTGAGGCTCAGAGCTTAACACTTGCAGAGCAAGATTTCCACTTGCGGATGAATGATGATCATCCGTCAGCAAGAGTGCAAGAGTAAACATCACATACTCAGAAGTCAGAATGCTTTTGTCAGAGCAGAGGTGTCAGGACTACTTTTCAGAGATAAAGCAAGTCTACCCTGCTGAGCATTTAAGAAGATGTTCCTTCCAACGGTAACAAAAGGATAACAGATATTCAAACAACATTGTTACCTACCAAGCATGAGGAGTATGAGAACATAATCTGAAGATTCACTCAAGGTGTCAAAGCTCATACTACCCACAAGAGTCGGAGTCCATAAGAGAACGTCTGATAGCAAGAGAGCATCCAATAGCAAAGCACTCTTATCATTCATGGACAAGTGCTTGGAAGACAAAGTTCCTCTATGATAGCAAGCAGAATGTTAGAGTCCACGAGCTTCACTTCAGTTAGCAAGAGAGCTTCCGATAGTAAGTCTCTTAGCATCCTGGACTTATGCTTGAGGAACGAAGTCCTCATCTGACAACAAGCAAGAGTCAGACCGTACAGTGTATAGATGTCAGAACGACTTTTGCCAGAACAGTGTTGTCAGAACAGTGTTGACAGAACAGCTGGACAAAGCACCCTATTCAGATAAAGCAAAGTCAACCCTGCTGTGCATTAATGAGGACAACGTAAACAAGGCCCCAACGTCTATAATCAAACGGTCTTATTGCCTCTCCAACGGTTAGATATTCAGAGGCTGGTATAAAAGGAATGTTCTTCATTTCTGAAGAAGGAAGGCTTGAAAAAGAGAGAGAGAACAGAGCTTATTGTCTGAAACACTATCCTACATTCCTCTCATCTTCTACTCTCGGACTTTGATATGTAATATTCTTAGAGAGTGATTTATTTGTACTTAAGTGAGTAACATCATCCACTCTTAGAGAGAGTTAGTTTTGAGCTTAAGTGTTTAGCACAATCAGTTCATAGAGTGAACATAGTGTAAACTTACAATTTGTAAGGGGGAGCATTTAGAGGTTGTCTAAATCTCCATAGGTTGCAAGTTAGCCCGTAAAACTTGCATTTGTAAGGTTTGCAGGTGAACCCGGTGTAAAACCTGTGGGTTGTTAGGTGAACCCGTGCTCGTAAAACCTAAAGTGTAAAGGCTTCTCTTGTGCCCGGTTTAAACAAGAATAGTGGATTGGAAATCTCAGGTGTAGCCTGGGGACTGGATGTAGGTCTGGGTGACCGAACCAGGATAAATTTATGTGTGCATATATTTATACTTGATCATTCTATTTTTGCATCACATAGCATACTGACTTGTGCATAGCATTATTTATTATCATCATCACCGAGCACAAGCAGTCTTTCGAAAAGAGTTTAAGTTTTATTCCCTCACCCAATTCACCCCCCCTCTTGGGTGACAGCCACGCATTTCAAAATCATCACCTTCGACGAGCGAGCCTCCCCCAAGGTTTAATTTTTTTCATCTGGGTTTTTATTGGCTTCGAAAAGTTTCAATTTTTTATCATGTATAATCAATTTTATTAATGGTGTTGTTGATTGGTTGTGAAAAGTTTCAACTTTTATTTTGTATCATCAATTTCTCATTCATCTTTTTGATTGTGCTTTCGCATGTCTAAAATGAAAACCCTAACAACCCCATGCTTTCTGCCCTGTTTGATTTAGTGTGTATGTTTGGTTTAATGTTCGATTTTGCTCTGTCTTGGTTTAGAGAAGTTTAGATTTCGCGTGTGTATGCTTTCTGCTCTGTCTTGCTCTGTCTTGTGAGTGTGTGCGTGTGTGTGTGTGTGACGGAGTGTTTGAGAGTGTGTAAGTGTGTGTGTGTGAGGGAGTGTGTGTAAGTGTGTGTGTGTGTGTGTGTGTGTGTGTGATTCTGTGAGTGTGTGTGATTCTGTGTGTGTGTGTGATTCTGTGAGTGTGTGTAAGTGTGTGTGTGTGTGTGTTTATTTATAGCCTTTTGTATTTAGAATCTGACTTGGTTTTATTTGTCTGGTAAAGGATTGTCAATTGTCTGTCAAACAAGTTAATCCCAGACAGTATGTTGCTGAAATTCCTCAGGTGTGTTTCTCTTTGCCATTTGTTTTTTGTATTCTTATGGTTCATATCTTTATTAGTTAACCTTAAATGGTGTGTTGGATTTAGTTTGAGTCCTAGCTACCATATAGAGCACACACATGTTTTTATAGCAAAATCTGCATCAAAAGTTTTCAGCTTGCATGACTAATCGGTGTCTAAATGAAGTAAGGAGTCGATTATTGCTCTGTTCCGTTCTGCAATTTCAGAAATTGGGCTTCTAAACATTTAAGCTTTACGAATTGGAATAGTTTGATAGAGTTTAGAGGCTTAAGAGGGTACTGCTTGTGAATTATTTTTGTGATTATTAAGGTTTTTGTATATAAGGAATTGTTGTTTTGAGTCTGAGATTTGGTTAGAGTTAGGTTAAAACCAAATGATGACGTGAAGGATGCTTAGGAATTCTGTTTGATAAACAGGAATTGTTGGGTTTTTAAAATGGCTAAGGATGAAAGATGAAAAATTGTAGCGCATGAGTTAAGGTTATTGATGTAAATTTGCCTATCTTGATGAAAGATACTGATTGTGGAATTTACTATTAGGTTTTAGGAAGTGAGTCTAAAAGCTGATTTATGTTTATAAATTTGCTGGACTAAAGGACTGTCATGTATGGAGCTGATTTTCTGTCAATTCTTAATGAACAAATCTGAATTTAAGTAGTGTTGGGATTTGTAAGGGTTGAAATTAATGGCTCAAGGTTGTTGATATTATGAATGTTATTTTAGTGAATGTTATGTGGACTCGAGATTAATGACCTCCCTCTACTTTGTCATCTTCTTTCTGTTATGTGGAGGCATGTTAGCTCCATTGGTTTTTGGCTTCAGCTTTCAATTCCTCTATTTCGCTCACTCTGTCTCTGTTAAGCTTGCATGTGGTAAATAATTAGATGTGGTTGATCTACCAAGAGAAGTCTTGTATCCTTTGTAATCCTAATATATACTTTTTCTTCAGATATAAAAACGGTTTATGGGATCGTGCGGTAGACAGTAGAGGAGTTGTTGAATATACTCGCACACTCTTTCATTTTACTTCTTACTTTACATGTTACTATTTTGCTTACTATAACTATAAGCTACATGACTTACCAATTATTTTGGACCTGCAGATAATAGCCTGTTTTCTAGAATCCTGTCTAGTTGGAAAGCTCTAGTTGATGAGAAAGCTGTAGTTCTCTAGAATTCCAAGAATTAAGGTTTGTATCATGAATAAATGTTACCCTTTTCTCATCATGTTTTGATTGTTATTTATTATTTTAATGAAGTTGTTTGATTGTCTAGAGTGATATTTTTGCTTTTAAAAAGGTTCTTTTTTTGTCTTAAGATGCTCAAAATTATGTGTTTAAGTTTGCCTTTTCTTTTCTTATTACCCAAAACGGTAGTAGACTGTTTAAACTGGAAAAGCCAGTATTGAGCCTAGGTATGTTTATTTCGCCATTATTCTTGCAAAAGGTTTAGACAATGTGTTTTCCATGCATAGCAGCTGCATAGAGTGTAATTTACCATCTCACTGGTACTCTCCTTTAGTAGGTCATGGACCGAAAATGGATGCGTTGTGACCGAACTTCAAGTGAATATATAGATGGAGTAAAGGAGTTTGTTGAATTTGCAACTGCTCATGCATGCGATGTTAACAACATTATGTGCCCTTGTATCCGCTGTTTGAACGGAAAGCGTGTCGATCCCATGGACCTGTTGAATCATTTAATATGTAATGGGATTGATCAATCTTATACAAGATGGACAAAGCACGGTGAGACCGATGAGGTTGAATGTCGTGATCGTGAACATGATGTTAGTAGTGCTTCGAATGATGTCATTGATCAGAGTGATTGGTGCAAGCATATTAGTTAACATTTCAAATGTTGACAGAGAGTTAGCTCATTTACATGTTCTCCACAATAGTAGCGAGGTAGAACCTTTTGTTGAAGAGCACAAAAATCTTCTTCGACTCGCACACGGTGATAGAAATGAAAGTTTGATCACAAGAGAACACAACAAACATTTCATTGATTGGTTTGATGGACGGATTCGCCGTCAGTTAGAGCTAGACGATGGGTCAGTGTGTGAGAAATTGTACTGGTTGTCACGGAGACCGTCTTTAAAAGCATTTTCTTATACGAGCTATGCAATCAATGGTTACACATTCTACACTAAAGCCCATGATGATAAGAGCCGAATGCAGAATAGTGGAGTCACAGTGGTTGGTGAGGGATGGCATGTATCCAGTGCAAAAGATACAAATCCAATATATGCGGAGATGGCATATTTTGGGGTGATTGAAAGCATCTTGGAGTTGGATTATTCTGGTTTAAGATTCCCTGTCTTCAAATGTCAATGGGTTAACAACTCTGGTGGACGGCGGATCGATGAGTTTGGATTTGTGTCGGTTGACCTTTCCAAAACTGGATATAAGGACGACCCCTACATTTTACCATCTCTTGTTACACAGGTGTTTTACACTGCAGATCCTTCGAAAAAGAATTGGTCGATAGTCATGCAATCGAACAGAAATCATGTTGATCCTGTTGATGATGAAAGTACTGAAATAGATATGAATTATTTGATTGAGAGCGAACCTTCATTCTTCACATCAATCTTACAAGAATTTGATGAGCCAGAAAATGGTCTTAACGATGAACCTTTTTATTTAAGACGTGATCATAGAGAAGGCATTTTCATTAACACACCCAAAAAGCGAAAGCGAGTAGCTGTTATTCGTTATCAGCAGAGAAAAAGAATACGGGCCACAAAAAAATGATTTCTCATGTATGCAATTTTTTGTTTTATTATCATTTTATCATTGTATTCATATTATTGAATTTTTTCTGGTTTTTCTTTCTTACAGGATAATGGAGGGACAAGATCATGACCGGGAAGAGGTGGCACAACCCAATGAGGGACAAGATGAGCATATTGCAGACTACAATAATGAGAGGGAGAAAGCAAAGAAATTGGTGAAACGTGGTAGGACGGTGATGAAAGAAGTTATTTCACAAAGACATAAGGGGATTAAGTTCAAAGTAAGATGGAATGAGGAGAATCAACCAATTGGAAGAGAAAGTAAGTTATTGATCGCCTATATTGGAGTGGTTGTTCGGAACACCGTCCCAATCACATTAAAAGATTGGAGATATTTGTCCCCTGACATACCAAAAGCTATTTGGAGAGAAATTTTGGTAAGCAACTTTTCTTGCAATTATGTTTAATACAATCTTTTTTTGGATGAGTTATTATGATTACAAGTTTATACTTCATTTGTTACAGACTGCCTTTGACTTATCGGACTGTGAGGATGCCAAAAGTTATGTGCTGAAGAAAGCAGCGTCAATGGCCCGATGGTGGCGATCCCATCTAGGCATATACTTTTTGTGCAATGTTGAAGGTGATATTGTTCCCAAGCGTCCAGTAGATTTCTATGATGTGATTACGCAGCAGCAATGGGATGAGTTTGTTGAGATACGATGCTCAGAGGAGTTTCGCGCCGTTAGCGAAAAGAATAGCCAGTCAGCAGGAAGCAATCCATACCCGTATATGCGTGGTAGAAATAAGTATGCTGATTTAGAGCATGAAATGGTACGTTAACATCTTCATTAATGATATAAATGAATGTTCCTATAATTAATTCTTGTTAACCTATTTTTCGGTTACAGTTGACTGCTGACCCTAATCGCAAAGTAGATCGCTGCGACTTGTGGTTGGAAGGTCATACAAAGAAGGACGGGACTATACACCATGATTCCGTCAAAGCGGCTCGTGATCGAGCAGTAAGTCATTTTCTTTGTTATATTCTCAGTTTCTTATATTGCTTGTTACATAACCAACAATTATCATTTCCTTCCTACAGATTGAACTAAAGCAAGGTGCATCAGGAGAAATCTCGTCCCATGGCCAAGATGACTTGCTTGGCCGAACACTTGGCCGCCCAGAAAGTACAGGTCGTGTCAGGGGCAAGGGGCTTGGTGTTTTGCCCTCACAGTTTTTTAAGGAGAAGCTGAAAAGCCACCAAACGTCCGCAATTGAGAAGCAGTACAAGGTCTTGTGGGAATTGTATGCAGACTTGCAAGAACAAGTTAATGAGATTCGATCAGGGCGAGGTCAGGGATCAGGCCATCAATCTCATGCTCCATCGGCTCATGAAAGCCCGGTCATGGAGAACCATAGTTGTACAATGGAAAGTGTCCCCATTGCAGAGGTAATCGTTATACTTTTCACTTTTAAATATTAATGTTCTTATGAATTGTTACTGCATAATTGAAGGTGTTTCATTCATTTGTAGGGTGAGTCTTATTGTCAACTATATTCTGATCTGTCCTTAAATACTCTGGTTGCTCTGGCTTATGTCTTCAATGATGGGAGCACAACATTGCACAATTCGCCTCTCCCTGGTTGCCGTATCCCATTGATGGAATGAACGTGGTCGTTGACGCAATAGGCTCTTTTGTGGCATGGCCCAAAAAGTGGATGGTTCCTCAATCAGAGGTGATTACTTAGTTAGTTATACTTAATATATAATAGATAACGAGATTTAATTAGTATGTCTAATTGCTTATTTACTATGTTTTACAGCCCGAAAAAGGACAAAGAAAGGAATTGGGGAAAACAAACCGCCATGATGTCCAGCCACGTTCTGCTATTCCGACTAAACCTCGGAAAAAGAGTTTGAAGGTAACTATTTACTAATGGATTCACATTAGCTAGCACTCATTTTGTAGAAAGAATTATTGACATATTTCTTGAACAGGCAACTCCTACTCCTCGTGACACCCAACCGCATCAGCCGACTCTTACTCGTGTCACCTAACCACATCCCTCTGAATCATTCCGTGTTAAACTAAAGAACTTGACAAAACAACTACCTGATTTTCAACAAATTGAAGTTAAATTGACAAGGACAATTTATTACAAGAGTGTCAGTGAGCACCTAGGTAGTGAAGTAATTATGGATGTGGTTAATCAGGAATGGATTAGTGCGTCAGCGGTCAACATATGGATCAAGTATGTAATGTTGAATTTATTTTTATGTTATTGTGGTTTCTTACATTGTCATTTAGTATTTAAATTACAATAATTGTATGTGTTGATGTCTTTTTGTATAGGTATTTGCATGATGAAATAATTGTGCCAGGGGAAAATGTCAATTTCACATTCATAGATCCAAATACAACCTCAATGGTGACTGAAACAACTACCTATTGGGATGAAGGTGACGTGAAAGCACGTCTGGGGAGCTCTTCTTCAGATAAAACATTGTTTCTAGCCCCAGTGAATGTAGGGTAAGTTCTTACTCGTCATTAATAATTTTTTTTTATTTTCCCAAATTTTACATGTATATAACTGTACTGTTAATCACATTTTAGGAATCATTGGGTTCTCCTTGCATTCAATCCCGTTGCACCAAAGCCTGTGGTGTACTATCTGGATCCTATTAGGTCGGGTAAACCTGAAAATAGACCTTCGTATATGATGTTTATCAATGGGTAATGATTTAACCTTACTAAATTATGTTAACTCATTTATAAATGTCACTCTTACTAATTTTGTTTGTCTCGACTTTAGTGTGATCACTTCTTGTAGGTCTAGTAAAAAAATGAAATACTCCAAAGCATATGACTGGCTCAAAATTCAGGTTAATTATACATGCTAAAACAATGATTTGAATTATGGACTGTAATCATATAAAAGTCTTTTGACAGATTTGTGGTATTTTGTTGTAGTGCCCATTCCAACCGAATGATAATGATTGCGGGTATTATGTCATGAAATTTATGAAAGATATTGTCACTCATGATCAACTGGTGGTCCCAGAAAAGGTAAGTTCTGAAATTTTCCATTAATTTAAAAGTCTTTTAATTTGTTCACATATTTGCTTGTATGTGTGGATTACTTTTAACTAACTTATATTTAATTGCTACTTACATGTTTCTGTCCATCCAGTATTATGAAGACTGTCGTTTCGACAGCCTCTCCAAGGCGCAAGTTGGAGAAGTTATTGAAGAATGGAGCAAATTTGTATACCCCATTGTTGAACCTGTTGTTCTTAATCAGCCACCTGTTACTTATTAGGTTTTACTAAGGTATCTATCTTCATATATTACTTGAATAAAAATTTGTGGATTTGTCTTATGAAATTTTGTTATGTAACATGCTTGTTTATTCTATGTAATGCTATTTTGTCATGTAGGTTGATGATATCCCTTTTGGTGTTTTACTTGAGATCATCTTCATTTTGTGGCGTTGAGGTACATATGATCTTTGTTGCATGTAGTCTTACTTAGGAGGAATTGGTAGTTTTATATTATGACTACTTGAAGGAATTTTCGTTTTGACTCATGGTGATGTTTATATATATTATTAGGTTTTGAATGTAATGGATTCTGGTATATTTTGGTTAAATGATTCTGTTGAATGTAAATGATTTTGGTATATATTATTTGTATACACCATTGGTGCAGGGCAGGAAAGTACGTGTATGTGGCAAATGTAAAAAAAAGAATATAATATATAAAAAAAAAATATAGCTCTACATGCGCTTAAAGCGCATGTAGAGGATATACCTCTACATGCGCTTTAAGCGCATGTACATATACATGCGCTTAAAGCGCATGTAGAGGGTAATACCTCTACATGCGCTTTAAGCGCATGTAGAGCCCCCCTCTACATGCGCTTTAAATAAGCGCATGTAGAGCCTTTACCAGCGCCCCCCTCTACATGCGCTTTATAAGCGTATGTAGAGGCCAAAATAAGCGCATGTAGAGGGGGTAATCTGTGGTAGTGAGAGTCCATATTTTTGTTAGTTTAGAATCTGAATCTTATTCTGTTTAGACTAACTGACTAAGCTTGAGGATGCTGCTTATTTACAAGTCTTATCCATTATATGCTTCACTTCACTTTAAAGCTTATTAATATAAGGAATTATGCATTCCTTCTTATACATGGCTTCAATTTCCCAACCAAGCTTTCATAAGCATCTCTTATTTTCAAAGTTTGGCATATATTCCCTTTGATTTTGTATATAAGGAAATTTTGAAGAAATAAATTCTTTTAATTCATGTTTGATATCATTTTTTCACTTTTACCCTATTTGTTAATTAGTCGCATTGTAATAACTATTTGCCCATTGTTTATTTATCCATCACTACCTTTATGAATAAGAAAGTTTTTGAAAACAAGATTTACTAATAATAGTTCCACTACATTAATCTCCTATATTTTTAACAGATTTTGTTTTTTTCCCTTAATTTTCCATCCTTATTTTTTATGTTGTATGAAATGTTGGCCCCTTATAATCTTAAAAGAGTTTAGACATAACTTAATCACATTAAATTTGGTGTTGTGGGATTAACATTGCTAGCTTAGCTAACGGGCTACTATACATATACATAGGCCATCTGGAAATCATTTTGTCCCTCAAAATTGTTTTTTATAGAAGACACGTGGAGATTAACTTCCAATGAACATGGTTTTCTTGATTACAATCCAAATTGGGCACATTGGGAAGCTCTTTAAGTTTAATTTTAAATGCAATACACACACACACACACACACAAACAAACCATTTGAAAGCGTTTTATTTTGTTAAAGATATGATTGAAACAGAGGACTGGGGTCAGAAAACATTTTGGTGCTAAATGTTTCTTCTATTTAATCATTATTTCAATCATATCTAAAGATTAACCCATGTGACTAAGTAGCACCAAAATAATAGAATCATGAGCCTTTATTGTGATCTCTAGCATCAAAAGATTCTGAAATTATCCTTCATATCAAACGATTTGAGACATAAAAAGGCACAAAAACAAAAGATTCCTCAATCATTAGAGCATTGGGTCCATTCCATTCACCTATATAGACCTCAAAGTTCTAATCCCACTAGGGAGCGTGATTGTGGGAGGGCATGGGCAACCAAACAACGATTTGATGCATTAAAAAAGTAATCAAAACTCAAGAAACATTTTTTTTCCTCTAATTGCGTAATTTTTGCCACCGTTCACTTGAAAAAGAATATTACATGAAGAGAAACATTTTACAATCTGTACCCTCAGAATGAAACCTCTAGGTATATATTAACACCAATAAAGAGAAAAGGGCAAGCATTATATTTATTCTATACAATGTAAAATTAAGTGAAAAATATTGATATGATTGACACACAATTGAACTCTTTGATTATAAGAAAAATTAACATTTTGTTACTTAAAATTTTTGTTGAGCTGTAATTCAAACCCCTAAATTTTTTAGAGGGTCCATCTCAATTCATATAGTTTTGATTCGGTTGAAACATGATTACTGAAGCTTAACTCATTGGAACTCATAACCTATGATTTTAATCATTTAAAACTTTAGTCCATAACCAAAAGTGTAGGGATTAAAATTTTAAATGATAAAAATATATAGATTTGGCTACATCGGGTTAAAGTTCAATAAGTCATAACCTAATCAAAACTATATGAATTGGACTTCATTGAATTAGAGTTTATGAATTGAATCACAACCAAACCAAAACTTTAAGGACAAAATTAATTTTTCCTTGATTTACAAAGAATTGAGCAATGGATAGGATCCAAGTATGAGTGAATTCAAGATGGCCCTATAAGGCTAGTGAATGATATGAAAAGAACGAAATAAGCGTTTGAGAATGGCAGCTTTAGGGAGTGTGGTGCGAGTGATTGGAGCCAATTGGCGTTGTTGAATCACATCAGCTACAGTTGGTAATCTAAAAGTGAGAGTCACCTTCTTTTCCAACACGTTCACTTCCAATGATTCTGTCTCTGCTGATCCATTTTATTCATATTTTGGCTTGTTTTAGAATGTATCATACTTAATCATAAAGTCATCCATCATAAACTATAAAAACATTATCGGAATAGTGTGTTGGTGTTATACATAAACAATTTCATTAGTAAAAAACCTCACAACAATTCTTCCTATCTTTTGTGGATTTTGTTGCAACAAGTGTTCAAATTTTGTACTCAATCAGTTATAGCATGTGTGACATTAGATATAGACTGTTTCAATTTTCTACCTATTAAATAGAAAATAATTAAGGTATAGAATCATGAATATCTGAATCAATACAAATTAAGAGATAAAGCATAGAGAGAAGAGACAATAATTCAATCTCTGATATAAGCGATTGGATAATTTAAAAAAAAAAAAAGATAAATTACGTAAAACAAAAGGAGAGATAAATTATTGAAGCAGTGTTTTAGATGCTTAAGCTCTATTGAATTTTTAATTTTTTTTATATTACAGTTGACATTTGCTAAGAAAAATGAAATGTTTATATGCAAGCATATTTAAGTTAGATATTTTCTTTATCATCATTTGAAACATATTCCTAAATATTTCAATTTTTTAATTGCTGATGTC
This sequence comes from Mimosa pudica, assembly GCA_029929735.1. Lineage (NCBI taxonomy): Eukaryota > Viridiplantae > Streptophyta > Magnoliopsida > Fabales > Fabaceae > Mimosa > Mimosa pudica. Next base: position 8,091,238 of record JAKELP010000035.1, read on the forward strand.
ATCTATTTGTAAATTAAAATACTCAAATCACCACAAAATACAAAACCGACCAAGTTTGGTGTGTGTATATCACAAAAAAACTCACAAACATAATAAGGAGTATATGTGTGTTTTCAGAATAAGTACGTACTTTGTCCTAAATATAAGATCACCTTTAACTTTTTGTGGAAGTTAAGGAATTAAATTATATCATTAAATAAATAAGATATGCTACATATTTAGTTTATAGGTTAGTCTTTAACTAGAATGAATTAGTTGTCAAAACATTTTAAAGTGATTAACTTTGCTTTTTAAATTTCTCTAGAAAAAAGTCAAAAACATTTTAATTAAAACCGGTGGGAATAATTTTTTCTTGTGTCCCGCATACCCCCTCACTAATCCTTGTTTTCACTTACCTTTAAATTTGAAAGCTAACTATAGTAATTCATTAAAAACATATTATAAGTATATAATTCAATTATTTATCCTTGTTTATATGAAAATAACCACATCCACAAATTCACAATGACGTCCACAAGTTCTTATATAGAAGCTATTAATACCATAATACTATCAGAATAAAGTTAATAAGACTAACCATGCTAGAAAGTGCAAAATTAAATTATTTTAAAAAGAAAAATGTGCATGACATTAAATTAAAAATTGAAAAAAAAATATAAGTACAAATAAAGAACAAAAAATTACTCTAAATCTTATGAGACAAAATGTCTTTCTTTGGTGAAATTAAAAAGAAAAACAAAAATCTTTTGACGCCATTTGTCTTGTCTTGTGATTTTATAGGACAAAACAAGATGCAAGCCAGCTGGTAAACAAAGAGGAGGCTCAAATTAAAGTCATTAGAATATGACAAATTAAAGGAACCTTTTCTTTTTTTAACCCTGAAAGTTTTGGTATATTTGGTGGAATGAGTGAACAGACAAGACTACAAGAGAATATCTGAATGAATCAATAGATAATAATTACAATTACATTTGTAACAATATATTAACAGATTTTTTTCTTATACCTAATAAGTCATTGCCAGCCTATTTAATGGTGGCAAGTACTAAGAATCACATGCATTTAAAGTCGTAACTGCTCTCTACTTCCCTTCCTCTTTAGGTTATTTCAAGAACAGGTTTAGTTTTGCTTAACTTAAGATATCCTTATCCATGAATATTATTAAAAATTTGTTTCTAACCTTCAAAACCAATCATATATGTAAAAATAAAATGAAAACGGATGTGTTAGTAAATTCTTGAAAGGAGGGATATTTTATTTGTATTAGTCCATATATATATTTTCTCATGCGAGTTTTTAATCATGTCAGCGTAGCTTTACATGTTTATTTAATAATGACCTTATAGTTCCAAGTAACTAAAAGAAAAAATATAAAATGAATGACAACAATTATAAACATGATAGTAAATACTACTATTGAACCTAATTAAAAACAAATGAATTCATTAGGATTGACTATTTTTTTTAAAAAAAAAAACTGCAATGGCCTGATCAAATATCAGATAAGACTACATGAAGATTGGAGATTAATTCTTTCTCGAATTTCCCAGCAATAAGATTTAGTTCTGGAAAAAACAGAGGATTGCCTCAACTAGTTTCAATGTAACAGATAGATAAGAAATGCTTGCAGCAAAACCGGAAAATCCTAATCCTCTAATACTGAATTCTGAACCAATCAGTGAACTAACTGTAAAAACATGAAAGTAACATGTAACTAAAGTGAAGTGAACGTACCGTTCATTTTGGTGATAATGTCAGAAACTCTCTTCTGGCAATTCTTACATTGCATATCAGCAAAAACAACAACCTCTTGAACCTATTTTTTTATCACCACAAAGGATCCAAATTATACACCATCATCTTCATCTTCAACAGCCAAATCATACAGAGACATTAAAGATATAGGAAACAAAGAAAACATACAATTGGCAAAGACAAGGACTCCATAGAAGCCAAGGTAGTAGCACCTCCACCAGAAAAAGGAAATTTATTGTGTGAGATTTTTATACCAATAACTTCATCTTCTTCCATCTTAGCTCCATCGTCATAATCCATACCTGTAAAGAAGAAGCAAAAAGAAGCAATATTTCTCGACCACTAGATAGATGCCTCACTTTATTGAGAGATGGCAAGTTCCTTTTCAATCCCACGAGGAAGAAAAAGATGGTTAAACAGTTCTTATAATGATGTACTGATAGATCAATCCCATCTCCATGAATGAATGCTTCTTGAAGTAGTAGTTTTGAGATGGAGAAGTAGAGTTGGTAAAGTGAAAAGAGGGTATGCGCCTAAGATGAAAAGGATTTGTCTTAATTTTATTTATTTATTTATTTATTGTTTTTATATATTATTGTTGCCCCACAAAGTGCTTGCTTGAGTTCAAGTTGGGACTTTTTCAAACACGAGAATAATTCCTCTGCGAGGTTGCTTATCAGATTAGGCATTAGAATTTAATGCATATTAATAAGTTAATTATGTTTAATGAAGGAAAGTAACATCTACATTAGCCACAAAAAGCCAAGCATTATTTATTTATTATCCATTTGCTGTGAGAATGAATGAATGGATTCAGAAAGTGGGCACTTTCTCGCATGGGTCCTACTATAGGAAAAATAAGGTGAGTGATCATAAATTCATAGTAGACTTCTATCTGTTATCAAGAAAGAAGCTTACGTAGCAGTTAGAATATAATACTCCGTATACGGTGTTTTTCTTTTATGGTGTTCTTATTTCCATTGTTGTCAAACTCACGAGTTGACACTCCGATTTCGACACCACCTAACCAAAATGTGTCACGAATCATTTAAATTTTCAGTCATTGAAAACTCGATCGGTAGAAACGTACGTGTTTACATTGTGAATCCACCGTATTTATGTTTTTATCTTATAGAAAATTATGTTAACTTGCTATCAAATTCAATTTAATTATTTTAAATTGACCAAATTCAGTGAATTTATATATAAATTTCATAGAAGGTTGATATAGTATGAATATTGATATATATATATATATATATATATATATATATATATATATATATATATTTAAATCTAATATCTATATTTAAAATATATTTAAGTCATGTTATTATTATTTGTATTTTTATTTAATTATATACAAGAAATACATGTTTATTAATAAACGTAAACTCTTACAAGTTTACAATTCGAGTATACGATCCAAGTTTAACTTCTTTTCACGAGTTTACTTAAACTCACGAGTTTGACAACCTTGCTTATTTCTGAAAGGAATATATATATATATATATATATATATATATATATATATATAGGAATATTTGGTCCTTACTTTGGTGTGACCAAGTAATCCCTTCTTTACTAAATATAAAACATGTTTGATTATGTAATTTAAGGATTAAAGATGCTAAAAATAACATAACATACTTTATATGATTTTCAAATAATATTGTGTATCATTGGATTACATCTCAATATATAAGTCACATGAAGGAATTTAAAAATAATATTTATAAGAGATAAAAAATTATTTTTAAAAATCAAATTCATTTATAAATTAATTCTTGTATTTAGAACTGGTTAAAGTATTAATTTCTTTTTTGCCTAAAATAATAATATCTTTAATTCGTGGATGTATTGCATGATATTAAATGACATGTAAGCATAAAAATGCCACTTGTTGCATCCGAAAAGAAACCTACCTTTATCTGCATTAAATCAAAGAAGCTCAGGATATTTTTGTCATACGGGTGGCATTTTTTATACTTATGTGTCATTAACATAAAAATACCAATCTGATAAAGAGCAGACGGAAGTTTGGAAATGTCAGCAAATAAGTGAAATTGAACCGAATTAAATATCTCAGAGAACATGACTACCCCTACTAAAAATTTTAGGGTTCTAAATATATATTCAAAAAATAGTTTTTGGTGCTGATGCATATTTACCTTTAATTAAAAAGGAAGAAAAAGAAAGAACTTGGATTAGAAAAACGTAAATTAGTAGTTATCCAACCTGGAGATAGAAACAGAAGTCAAACATGTAGATACCTTTTCTTTGGCATATTTTAGCAGTGTGGTCCTTTTCTTGTATTAATATTCTACAACAATTATTGCTCCACCCCTAATTTTGTGCATACTAATCAAACCCTTTGCACTCAATAATCAACATGCACCTCACGCTGATCTCTGCATTCCAATATACTCCCTCCGTTCCTAAATATAAGATCACTTTGGGGATGTGGATAAGTTCCTAAATATAAGATCACTTCCTATTTTATCTCAAGTTTTGCCCAAACTACCCTTATACTCTCTCTTTTCATTGAAAACTCCTCCTCCTTTTAAAGTTAAGTAATTGAGGGGATTTTGGGAAGATCAGGTAATTTTATTGTCTTTCTTAATCTCCCCAAATTAACCAAAGTGATCTTATATTTAGGAACGGAGGGAGTATTAAGCCTCTTACATTGACTGTAACAGTCGAGGTCTTTTTCTACAATTTTGGTCGGTAGTTTTTGTTATGAAGATAAGACCTTGACGGGTCTTTGTTAATTTTCATGTTTATCTTGCATTTTTTAACCAGAAAGATACGTATGTTTATATAGAGTTTTATCTCAGACGTACTAATACCACCGATCCTTGGTATACTCCTATAAGGTCGAATCAAGTAAAATAATATAGCTTTTCTAGTTTTTAATATGAGATATATTTTATAGAGTTCATCTTTGTTCTAAATATAAAATGTATTTTTAATTTGCATCAATTTCTCCAACTGACCATCCCTAAACAATGATCAATTAAAAAGAGAGAGGAAAGACATTAAAAAAGATATGCAATTTTGTAGGAAAAAAAATACATCGTTAATTTAATCAAATTAAGTAAATAAAGTAGATCTATATTTATGACTGGAAGAAGTACATATTATTATATTATATAGTAATTTATTTTTTTTTTTGCCATATATTATATAGTAATTTATAAGTGTCAAACAAATTGGTTTAGAGAAAAATGAAAAATATAAGAGATGAAATGAACAAAATATTTTATTTAGAACTAATTAAAAGGCAATGTTTTTCTAAAACAAAAACTAAAAGTCAACTCTACTTAATTTTATTTTTATATTTAGAATTGAATGACGCAAGAGAAATGTTCTTTCCTTTCAATTCTGTAAGAGTGGTCACTTTCTTTGCATACTTATCAAACTATACGCCCTCAATTTACACTTCTGGAATCTACATTCCTAGTCAAAAACCAACTACTCCCTATAATACTAAGAAAAAATCTCAAATAAATCTCTCCGAATATCAAAAGGACAAGTGAGGAACCTAAACTTCTAAAAGGACCATGAAGGAACGAGCACCTATCTGTCATTTTAAAATTTTGGGAAAAGACAAAATTGTCCCCATCCTAAAACACAAATTCCTACCCCACCCTAAACCAACCCTAACTCCCACTCTCTTCTAGCAATTTGTGTTTTAGGATGGGGACAATTTTGTCTTTTCGCAAAATTTTAAAATAACAGATAAGTACTGGTTCCTTCATAGTCCTTTTGGAAGTTTAGGTTTCTCACTTATCCTTTTGGGTATTCGGAGGGACTTATTTGAGATTTTCCCTAATACTAAGGTTTTCAATTGACAACAACAGCCTTGGTCACTATTACCTTTGGTGTATAGCTTTATTAGTGTTCGGTTTCTATGCTCATCATCTGAAGAATATAGGCAGAGTAGTACCCATTATATTGTACACCGATTCACTAAAGTAGAATCATCTCACTTGTCCGTCTCTACCTAATTTCTGCAATTGATTTACTCATTCAATTTCGATACCTTGCTCCATCCTCCATGTTTCTCATCAATGGCGACCTTGTCCCTCACGTTGGCAATGACAAACTCAGCATCATAACCCCTCTATCTTCTCACCACCATTGAGAGTTAACGTTATGTTCAACTTTATTAGTTGTATGTCACCAGTTGTGAAGCTTGAACACCTACCATTTCGAGCCTATCTCAATGGTTGGCTTATTTTGCGCCATTCTATACCAAAACATGATTGGGTTGCAGCCACCGGGTCTTGTGTATCTTCCGTGGTGAAGTTGACAAGAGGCAAAGTTTCACATGAAGAAGAAGACTCTATTTAGAAATCCATGATTTTTTTTTACTGTCTATATTCCTTCATAAGGTTATACTATAGTGCGTGTTTGGGTAACTCTCCAAGAGGTTTAAAACTTAGGTTTGAGCTTAAACCTAGGTTTTGAAATCAAGGTAGATAAATATTTACGGTTTTTTAAGAATAATTTTTTCTGTCAAAACCTAGGTTTCAGGCAAGTCAAAACCTAGCTTTTTAAGAATAATTTTTTGAAGTGAAAAGTTAGGTTTGTGTCTTTGTGGTAGAAAAATTAAGTTTTGCTATGAGCTATTTTTTTAGCTTTTTCAAAAGCTATTCTCTCGAATCTATTCTTTAAAAGAGAATTTTCAACTTTTTTCCCTAAAAACTGTTCTCGAAAAGTTATATCCAAACAAACATTTTTCGGCGATCGCACAGTGGACAAATGCTTCTCTGCCTATCCTTCGTTGAGCAAAGAAACCGACTTCGTAGTATTGGTTTATTGTCCGAACAATTTAGAAAGACGAGATCTTTTCACAAGTCTTTCTTAATTTTCATATGTATCTTGTCCTTTTCAATTTAAAAGACATACATTTGAAATTTAATAAATCCCTTTAAAATATTAAAATCTAAATTTGACTAATATTTTTAACCAATTTTCAAATTGCTTCTAAATGTAAGGATTTTTGGTAAATTTGGTTCAATTATGTATGTTAATTACATTAGTTAGTAGTATGTTACAATTTTATCTAAAATGCCACAATCATCTTCCATTTTTCCTTCCCCATCTTTTCCATTGAAAAACATCCGCAAATTCATTTATTAAATTGAGCAAAACTTATGTTGATCTGCAACTGGAGCAACTTTTGTAAACATTTCAATCCAATTTTTAGATTTTTTTTAATAAGAAAAAGAACACATTCACTTCTTGTAGGGTAGTTAATTTCAAGTCCCTGACAAGGGACATAATATAGGAAAAGTCTCACTAATTGGAGAAACTAAAGTAGACTCCTTTAGAAACTCACTAATTATATTATTACTGAAGGCGTGGGTCTCAAGTTTAATAATAAAAAAATACCACCCACATTTAATAATTAAAGGGAGTGCAATGGGCTTCTCGCGGAGAGTCGAGGAAGAGGGCAAGAAGGAAGTTTCTGTATCATGTTAAAAAAAAACCCATTGAGGCTATTAATGTTAGCCCATTGAGGTTGATGATTCATAGTTTGAAAGGAAATTTATATATCCTGATTCTTGATCTCCACCTCCCATAAGAGAAGGGAGGTTGATCCACTAGGCACTTGGTTGAAACAGTGATATGTTTTTTATATAAAAAAACAATGTATTTAAACCCAGACCAGGGGTTGATCCGGCTAAGGCAGAGGGTCAAGGGTTAAAGGTTCAACCGAGGGTCAACCAGTGGTTCAACCGGTCACATTAAAATAATAATAAAATAAATATGTATATATTTATATATATTAACTAATCAAGAAAGTAAAATATCTTTAAGAATTAAGATATACTAATTTTATACTCCAATTAAATTATTAAGACTTTCATTCAAAAGAAGGATAGCGTTAACTTCATAAAAAGAAGGCAATAAAAGAGGGTACTAATGTATTTTTCTCTGGCCCCAAAACATAATAACCCCTTTTTAAACCTACATCTCTTCCTCCTCCTTCAATTGAGTCGTAACCACACGCACAACACCCTCATTTCTCTTCTTGATTCTCCTTCACGAACACTTTGACCACCTCCTTTATTTCCTCACTTCTACACTTCTTCATACTCACATTTTCGACCAAAAACCTCACACACCTCAAATCTCGTCAAAATTTCATCGTCCTTGCCTCATCGTTTCGTCCGTCCTCTATCGTCCTCCGCCTCGCAGTCCGTCTGTTCGTCTTCATTCGCTGCGCAGCAGAGAAGAGGGTCAGGTTTTGGTTTTTTGTTAAGTGAAGTCTCGCTTCTCGCAGAAGGAAGTGGCACGGATATATGGTTTTTTTAATTTTAACAAGTATACGAGTCCTGGTTTCGGGCACCGACCCCAAGTCAACAGGCCATGTCAGCCCGGAATATTATGGTTTAGATTCATGGCCGGGGTTATGAGGCTTCCGGATCGGCCTTGGTGCAGGTTGGATGTTTTTCCTATTGGACCACTTGAAGGACACTGAATTAACTGTCGATGTGGTGATGCCTTGGGTCTAGTCCTTCAAGAAATTTTAGAACCAAGGGATTAGTGGAAGCTAACCCTCGGGTGTCGTTCTCTTGAGGAGCCTAACGCAAAAGAGATCCTAGTAACTAATGCTAAACTTGTAAGGCGTGAGAAAATGATTTTAATTGAAATTTTTCAACAAGAAAATTAATATGAAAAGTATGTAATCAAATAAAATGGATTTACTCTTGGGAAATGATTGGGAATAACTATCCTAGTTCAATTAATGTATTTAGGGAGTCATTAGGGTACTAATTCTCTAAATTACCAAACCTCATGGACCCATGAGTCCAATACCTAGTTGTTGAAACCTCATCCAATTAGGTATTGTTAAGCTCTTTAGTACTAGTGGACCTATTGTTTGCAAGGAACTATTAATCCTACGACCGGGACCCCAAATCGCCACTTAATTAATCCTAAGATTTCAATTCACTATTGGAACCCCACATAATAAAATAAAATCTAAGGATTGAAGTCCAATGTTACTCAAGCAATTGATAGGTTCACTTTGAGTTTCTTTAAGTTTCCTAGAATACCAAACCTCACCAACCGACAAGTCTAACACCTAATCTCATGAACCCATTCAACTAAGTGTTATTAAATACCTTAAAGTGTGATTAATGGCTAGTAATGATTTAGGTTCAATTATAATTCAATTCAATTAAACTATCTACCAATACCATGAATAAATAGAAAGATATCAAATAAATCATAAAGAACATATACATGACCATGTATATTGATGAGTTCAAATCTCTCATTATTAACCAAAATCACAAACAAAGTCAAATAAACATGATAATCTAAATTTTAAAGTATAAATGATAAACCTAAACCTAGGAAAATCATAAATACAATAGAAAGATAAAGAACAAAACTCCCCTATTAAGCATGAGAGCTCAAGCTATACTCCCCATCATTCCCAAGAGTAAAGAGATTTAGTTTGAGAGGTGGATGGTGGAAGAGGTATGAGGGTTATGGGACATTAGGGTTGTAGAAGGTTAGGGTTAAGAGAGGTTATCAAAGGTTATGAGAGGTTATGAGAGGTTGTGAGGGGTTATGAGGGGTTATGATAGGTTGTGAGGGGTTATGATAGGTTAGGGTTTTATAAGGTTTATTAGCATATATATAGTTATCTGTTTCTCCTCCTTTTTAGAATTAAGTTGTTATGCTGCTCCTTTAATTTCTCCTCATTTGAATTCAAAATAACTGTATCATAAGAGCTGCTTCCTTGACTTCTTCCAAGTTTGTTATCTTTATTCCCCCTTTTTCTCCTTGTCCTTCTTTCTACATTCAAATGATATAAAATCAAATAATAATAATAATAATAATATCAAAATTCAGTTTCTTCACCCATGCATATCTCAACTAAATTCCCACAATTTTAGCTCATTTTACTTCAAACATATTAAAATATATATATATAATTCAGAAATTTGAAGTTAATTAATGGTCAATTTCTCATCTTGAATATGTTAAAAACATCAATTTACCATAATAAAATCATATATATTAGGGTTTGTCAACCAGCCTGGCCGGGCCGGTTTTTCATGCCTTGTAAAAAAGTTTACTTGGGAGGGTGCTCACCAAGCCCCAGCTTAAACAACATTTATAAAAATATTTAAATTTAAATTGTCCACCAACAAAATCCTCTTATCAATGGGATTTAAACTCAACCTTATTTTTATGAGCCAACTAAACCAATTTTTATGATAAAGATTGGTTCAGTTTTGACAATCTAGCTTTTCAGTTTTCTATTAAAAAACCGCACAATACTCGGTTCAAAATCTCTCGTCCTCCATTCTCGTGGACTTCATTTCATAATCCACGTTATGATAGAGAACTGAAATCATGTCTCCCACTCCTCGTGGACTTGTTACATTATGTAATCCACATTATGATAAAGAACTGAAAACATGTCTTCCACTCCTCGTGGACTTTCAAAACTCTAACCGAAAATAAATAACTGAAATTTAGAGTATACACATGAAGGGAAAAAAGACAAAGGTGGATCTCTCTATTCATGTTATTAAATATGGTTAGGTAACAAATTACACTCCAGCATATCAAAAACTAAGTCACTCTCATACATCCACCAGTTATTCCACTACACCTAAACCTTTTTCAACCAAAACTTTTACAAGGCATCATCCTTGCATCAGGGCTTCCAAATTCCACACAAAGCACCAAAATCAACTGAAGCTTCGATGCCAAAAGACTAACCTAAAATGTAAAAAAGCAAGGATGCATCCAACAGATGCAGAGGAGAGGGTATATATATATATATATCATGTATGTACTTTTTAGGAGAGAAAAAAGAGACTAGAAAACCTAGTATAGTCGAAAAAATCACAAAAGTCACCTACACATGACCAGGTTAGTAGTTAAAGAGGGCACCACTGAAGAGTTGAAAATAGCTTGATCCCCCCTGCTGTATTTGCAGTCGTCATGATCAGCCACCTTCAAGGATGCTGAGATCATATAACTGTCAGAAGAATCTGGGGACTTCCTGCCAATATTTCGACCTCTTCCGGGGCTGCCACGGCATCTCTTCCTGGATGACTTCCATCTTAACTGAGATAGCCGATTGTCCTTCGAAAGGTCTGGCACCATCCTGATCTTTCCAGATTTACCATCACCACTCCCAGGACTCATGCCAGAATTATTCCCACCCTGGTTTGAATGACTAGCATCTTCGGCGGATGGAGTCGCAGCTGATCTGATGGGATCTTGTGACAGATTTAAGCCGGATAATATGGAACCAACAAGGTCAGGCCTTTCCCTAGCTTGTAACCACCTACTTCCTGTCCAATCTTGAGCTCGTCTTAAGTCACCAGATCCGAATATTGACATTAACTTCTCCCCTGCAATGATGTGAAAATTGAGGAGTTAAAACAACATCACCGACAATACAACACAAGCCATAGGAGACTAGAATTAAAAAAACTAAACGAGATAACATGGGGGAAAAGAATGTTTGCTGCACCTGGAAAATAAATGTGACACCTAGCTTCAGACTCCTTTTGAACAACAATGCCTTCCCACCAACCATCATTCCACCAAACATCCACAATGGCACCGACATTAACCGCCCCAGATAACTTACAAAGACTAGACTGAGGGGCTGGACGAATCGTATTCCGTCCATTCAATCGCAGGCCCAAGGGGTCATCTACTGCAATTTTGGAAGCAGAGAGCCATTCCTGAATCACAAATGAGCAATGAGTAAAAAACATAACATAAACAGAGCAACCCCACACAATCATTCTTTAGAAAAAATTGATTCAATAGTCATGAAAGATACCTCAAGCTTCTTAGTTTCATCAACTGCATCCTGAATGTCTTGATACTGCACCTTCACTCTATCTTTGTGTTTCTTTATAACCAAAGCTCTAAACCAGCAGCCTCTAATGCCACTGTCTTGAGAGAGGACCTCAACTTGAGAACCTTTTGCTAATTTTTCTTTTGGCTCTCTGCTGGCTGTGGAAACAACTAGTTTAAAGGGATTGTTTCCGGTTTTTCTTTTAGTTTCATTTCCACTATCATCACCATCAAGTTTTGCCCGGCGCAGCTTCTTCTTCGGTCTATTATCAGATGTAAACTGGACGTCCTCTTCTTCCGGTTTATCGTCAGATTGCTGAGAGCTTCCACTAGATTTCGCATCGGAATGAGTATACATGTACCTGAGTATTTCCTGTTTCCAATAACCTTTAACTTGGGTTATATCAAAGGGCTTAACATCATCATTGTCAAACTGATTGCTGCAGACGAATGGTTCCAACATAGTATGCCTTGCTTCATTCTGAAACTTTTCGTAGTGCTGGGGGCTGAGTACAGTAGCCAATCCATCTATGCACTCGATGCTCAGATCTTGAAGACAAAGAGAAAAGAAAATCTCTCTGTCACTAAAACCGCGAGGTAAAAAATTACCAACCTCATCAAGTTTGTGAAACCAGCGTACCATAACCATCCTATTGCCTCTGGAGTCCTCATACATGTCTTCCAGGTAGGCAACGAGATGCTTATTTTCTTCTGCTAAAACATGTACGAAATCATAAACCTGAAAATATTTTGAAAAGGGATAACAATAACAATAGTCAGATTGCTATATATTTCGTTTAGCCAAGGGAAGGAGACGAAATTGTAAATTTACAACAAGAAGATACTCACCGATATCTTTAAACTATTCGATACAAATGACTTGTAGTGCTTTCTTCGTTTCTTACAGGTCCAAGAAGACCCTAACCATGAGAAATCTTTTGTAGAATGGCCCATATTCCGCAATTGATAATCCTGAAACGCAAATAACACTATATAAGAAAGGGCCAACAAAAAAACAAGAACTCCTCCAATATAAAATAATAAATTCCCAAGAAGACACACCCTTGCGTTGGGAATGGATTGTTAAAGATTTGCAAAATTATATATTCAAAATGCTTTTTTACCTTAGAGGCTACCATGGCACGTCCACTCCCACCCTTTTGTTCCCTCATAGACACACCCTCGCGTTGTGAATCTGAAAAATTAAGGCAAATTTTATAGACAACAGCCCAGAAAACCCAAAGAAACGCAAATTATTCGGTACATATCGCATTAAAAATTAACAAAAACTAGAAAATATGAATTTGTAGTTCAAAAAATCGAAAATTTCATCATATAGGAAACTTTCAAATAAAGAGCCAGAAAATCCTATAACTTTCATATTCACCGAAGGCTGAGATATCTCAAAGGCAAAATAACCAACCAAAAAAGAAAAAGAAAAACTTTGGGAACGAAAAGGGGTAGGAAAAATCATAGAGTTGCCATCAAAATCCATTTTTTCTTTTGAACTGAAAAAATTAGAACTGCTTAAAGATCTCATAGTCTTGGGTCAAAACATGAAAAAAAAAACGAATCTTTATATATGATTGATTGATATTGGCCAAAACCCACAAAGAAATCAATCCCAACTTCAAATCTTTATCAATCATTGATTGATATTTCTCAAATACTAACAAAAATATCACCAAAATCCCTTCTTGGAACAAAAAAATCAGATTTTGAAACGAAAGAAACGCAATACAAACCTGAAACAATGGAATCCAACCAACCAACAACATCTTGTCTAGATTTGAGCTTCAAAGCCGAGGAAGAAGACCCAAGAGAAGCAAGAACATCATCATTAACAGCATAGCTATAAGCCATAACCCTAGAATTCTTCTTCTCTCTGCCTGTAACAGCCAGATCTGAAGAGCCATCTCTTCTTCTGAGAAAATATCTCACCTCCTTCCTCACAAACACCTCCTCCCAGCTCACATAGCCACTCGAAGAACACGACGACCTCTCCATATGAATATGAACGAATGAATTATTAAACCTAGTAATGAAAGAGAGAAAGAGAGAAAGAGAGAGAAAATTGGGAATGAATGAGGAGAAGAGAGAGAAGGGAGATTATGTATGTGTATATATATTGGGGAGGATCGGTAAATAAGGGAGGGATGTGAATGAATTTGAATGGGAAGAGAGAGAGAGAGAGAGAAATTAGGGTTTCGAAAATTGGGGAAAGAGGAAGGAAGGTTCGTGAAGAGTGGGAAAGAATAAAGGCAAATTCATGCTGACGTCAGCCCATGGAATACGGATCCTTGTTGACAGCTAAGCCGGCCCTATCAAATATATTTAAAGTTTTTATTGTATGCCAATTTTGTCCCATACCATTCATTGACTAGTGATTTAATTTTATCATGCAAGTTTTTATTTTGACCCATTGTTAACGAAAAAGTAATGGTACTTCATGAACTACCCCACACATCATATAGTCTACGAGTGTATGGAGTGTAGGTAAACATGGAGAAATTCTTCTATTATGTGATTGGTCGGATGACCAATCACAATTAAACACATATGTTATGATATGTATTTTTTAATTTGATGTGACATTTTAAAATTAGGAATTAAACGATAGAAAAATTTAAATCTCATATTTTCAATGTTGCTTTATTTTACAATATGAATAAAAATGTTTTTCAAAATTAGTTGAGTTTTTTAAGAGTGTCACGTCAAATTAAAAAATACATGTCAGACCGTATGTGTCTACTTGTGAATGGTCAGACCACAAATAACGTGGTGCACCGGGTTTACGCAAGAATTTCTCATAAACATGTTCAAAGCATGCAACTAATGACTTTTTGATTCAGTTGTTAAATGGGTTCACCAATAAGGGTGAGAATGTGTCTTTGTATCCCAAGAAACACTTACATTAAGAGAGGGGCAACTCTGAATATGACGTAACACTCCCACCCCTAGAGTCTGGATTAGTTAGTTGTCAATAGGTGTCAAATTACTGAATAATGTTTAAAGTAAAACACGGTGGAGACTTTAGAACATCATTTACTCTCTCCCTTATTCACAGGCAAACAAGTATAATATGACGTATATATATAATCTGGCAGGTATTGCTCCCTTTATTCTTACATATAAGATCACTTTCCTAAATTTCATTGTATTAAGGATGCTAGTTAATTTAGTTATTAGCACATAATATTACTAATATACCCTAAGTCCCAAACCATATGTTTTCACTCTCACTCTCTTACTCTTGCTTGTTTATTATAGATAAGTATTACTAGGATTTATTTGAAAAATGTTGAGAAAAATTAAAATGTTGCTTATATTTTTTTTATCAACGATCAAGGTTTCCCCCACTCGACAAGTGGGAGACTAATCCTCCGCTGATTTGTAGGCAACTCAAAGGGTGAGACAGCTGATTTAGGAGATTTAATGCTTCTCCATACCCAATGTCAATGATCAAACCTGGACAATTGGTTAAAGGTGAATGAATGTTGCTTATGAGTATTTTGGAACACTTATATTGAGAGAAAAAGTAAACCTAAAACTTGAATAATACTCCCTCCCTTATAACTTATAATATAACTTTCCAATTTCAATTTGTTTCTAAATATAAGCAATTTTCTAATTTTTCTCATTTTTTTCCATATAAAGCCTAATAATGCTTATTGATATTTTGATATTATTGATAATAAAAGTATATGATTATGTAGATTAGTAATATCATATGTTCTAATCACTACATTAACTAGCATATAACAACAACAACAAAGTTTTATCTCAGCTACATAAGGTCGGTTACATGGATCACACAACGCCATTGTACTTTATCAATAGTCATGTTCGATTGTTCGGAGTGTGTGTCTATGTTCATAAGATTCGATATACTTTTACGTTAACTACCTTAACTAGCATCCTTAATATATACTTCATTCGATCCTAAATATAAGACCTAATTGACTTTTTTGAAAAATCCTAAAAAAATGCAAAATAAGTTAATTATAAATTGATTTACCTAATTTTTTCCCTTAAACTAGTTTATTTTACTTATAAACTAATGGATAATCTAAAAATATATCAAATATGTCATGATTTAATAGACTATTTTGCAAACTTAACCTCTCCAAAAAAAAGTCATCTAGGTCCTATATTTAGGACCGGAGGTAGTATAATCATTAGGAAAATAATATTATATTTATTAGGAGCAGAGTGAGTAGGTTATTTTGATACTTTATAATATTCACACAAAAAATATGCTTAATAATAGAATCTTGAAAATGCCGTTATTTTTGATAAAAAAATATGCCGTTATTGCTAGTCAATATATTTTTAAAAAAAATCGGTCTCCATAAACATCCAAAATCTCGGCCAAAAAAAAAAACATCCAAAATCAAATCGCTGCCAAAGGATATTTGGAGTAAATTTACATTAAACACATAAAAAGTAAAAACCACTAAAATAAAAGGTAAACGTGGAAAAGGGATCTAACGGTGAGATTGAGGGGCAGCGAGGATGGATAGGAGGGAAAGATCCACCGGCTATGACCGGTGACAGGTAACGCGAGGAAGAGCCTGAAATAGGCGATGCCTTTACCCGGTCTTCACGTGACAGTCACATTCCGAAATCAATTATGAGCTGTCAAATAATTATTTAATTCTTTATTTTAATTTAAATGGGAGACAGGTCCAGCATGTGGGCCTGCCCACTTGCCTTACAGTGGAACCCACTTACTCGGTCCACTGCCATCCTTTTACGACCCTGCTGCTCTCTATTTAGGACTTTGTGCTGTTTTTTTGTAGCCAAGTGGAATTTTACCTCTTCTCTATTTTATATATATTTTTTTGATCAAAATTCTCTATTTTATATATTAGCATTAGGGAAATGACAAATAAATGTCATTTTGTATTTCACTTAAACAAAAAAGGGACATCAATTCTCAAAAGAACAAATAAAGGTTTATCCCCAATTTTATGATAAATGAAATTTCATATAACTAATATAGAATCTCAGTTAACTACTCGAGTATCGCGTGTAACTAGTATTGTTCTTTCACTGCTTGGAGACGTTTTAAACTTCACTAACTATTCATGTATCCAAGTAACTACTATGAAAGCACAATTAACTACTTATGTTTAGTCATTTGGGAGAAACTTCATTTATCCCAAATCAGGAATAAGCTCTTATTTATCCTTTTGAGAATTGGTGTCAACTTTTTATCCAAGTGACATTTATTTGTCATTTCCCGTGGCATTATTATCATTATTAGTTATTAGTATTACTATTGCACACACCAATATAATGACGAAAATCTATTGTCAATTGCTGAAATAGTCATTGTTTTAAGTTACCACCAACCATTCTAGTAGTCAGGTTTTTGTCATTTTTTTTATAACAAGGTTTTTGTCACATTTTAACCTTATGCACAAATGGAATCAACTTTTCTAAAAGATTGCAAATATAGTAACCTAACTAATTGGGATACAAGGTGTTTTTTTGGTTTCCAATTTGAAATTAAAAATGTAATGGTTCTTTTTGTTTTAGACTTTGATTCAGCATAGCAAGTCGGTTCTTTTTGTTTTGAGCGAGTACAACTAAAGAAACTAAATCACATTGTGAAGTTCAAAATTTAAATTCAAGGATCGAATTCAAAGTGATCAAAAATTATAAAGATGTTCTATGAAAGGACAGAATTACCACTAAGTTAAAGATTAGAACAACCGATTTTTTTAAAAAAAAATTAGTCTGTTATGAGTAGCAAAGTTTGGGGGCTTACTTATGGATAAAATTACCATTTTGAGGGGAGTATGATTTTATGGCGACCTTATTGTATCAAAAACTAGCACTTATTCATTTGACTTATTTTCGTGATTTAGGTGTTTATTTAGAAATTTCTGAAGATATAATCAAACAAATTGTAAACAATTCAATAATGGGAAAATGAAATCAAAACATTCATTGATGGAAAAAATCATCACAACATTATGAGGAAATATTCATAATAAGACTCTGTTAAGTTACAAAAACCACCACCACTCCCACCCCATTCCAGCGCCTGGGGGAGTAAATTATAAAAACTGAAATTTTCGTGTTTAGGCTATAATAATATTCATAATATCATTATGATGGTTTTTGGGTTATAATAATTGGTTATATGTCACATATGGTAACTAATTAAGATATCACCAAATTTCGTGTTCCTAATCAATTGTTTGCTTTTTCTGACAAAAAAATCAATTGTTTGCTTGTGGGTTCGTTGTATTAAATATTCACACGCACCATGATTGATGGATCTGGATTTTCTAAGCCTCCATTTTCTAAGCATCTCCAAGCCTCCTCTTATCCCCACCCTTCTTTTCATCCAATGCCTAATAAATTGACACATGTAATACAGAGTATTAAAATTCCTTGAGTTCTCCCCCACTCAATCCTCACTTTTCCAACCACTCTTTCTCCTCCATCAACATCTCCCACAACCCCCTCTCCCACCTCACCTTCATCCAACCCCCCATACATCATTAATCCCACCATGAATATTCTTTGTGACTTACATGGATCTTCCCATTTCTATCCCCATAACACTTTAATCTTGTCAAAACCAGTTTTTACAGAAGATTTGAAATTTTTTCTAGGGGATTGAAGAATGGAAATAGAAAAAGATTTTGAAAGAAGTAATAGGAAGTTATTGGTTGATCCAGTAGATTGGTGTATGTGCATGGGAAAGGGAGGATTTATCGGTGGGGGAAGAAGAACAGAACAGAGCAATGAATCTTGAGAGCAATAACAGTAAAGCTACGGCAAGCACAGATCTGAACATGAGAGAGAGAAATGAATGGGAAGTTGTTAGGAATGGGGAGAGAGATATGGTGAGGTGGGGTGTAGGAGAGTGTAAACATGTATCTTCTTTTTTGAGGCGTGTGAGTCATTAGATGAAAAGAAGGGTGGGGATTAGAGGAGGCTTAGAGATACTTAGAAAATGGAGGCTTAGAAAATCCAGATCCATGATTCATAGTGCATGATATTAGTATATATGTGGTCTGATCTGTAGTCAATAGCTAGGTAGTGTCTAGACTTTAAAATAAGAAAGGTTCAGGCTCACACAAATTGGAAAATTGCAAATGAGTTTTGGTGCAGCAAGGGGTTTCTCATAGCCTCTCTACCTAAATCTCTACTTAAGATTTACTTTCAATTGTCGATAAGGAAAATATTTTTATCTATTTATTAATTATTGATTGTATAAGGTTTTTTCATTTGTAATAGATTTCGCCAATTTAAAGCAAATCTTAGTGGTAGATATATTAACCGGAGTGAAGTGGAAAGCATTGTTGTCAAGTTCGCGAATTGATGCTATAAATTTATTTTTCTTATGTCTCTGGTTAATAAAAAGTATCACAAACCACTTAAATTCTCATTTACAGTAAACTTGGTAAAATTTCGTGTGTTTACATGTTGAATTCACAGTGTTTACGTTTCTATCTTATAGAAAATCGTGTTAACTTATTCTCAAACTCATTTTAATTATTTTTTATTTACCTTTGTCCAATGAGTTTATATATTAATTTACTAGAAATTTCCTAGTGAAGTTTATAAAGTATGAATGTTGATATAGTTAATATCAACTATTCATATTTAAAATATATTTAAGTCAAAATTGTTATTTTCATATCTTTTATTTAATTATTTACGAGAAACATGTGTTTATTAATAAACATAAACTCTTGCAATTTTACAATTCGAGTTAACTATCTGATTTTAACTTCTTTCCACAAATATATTTAGACTCACGAGTTTGACAACTTTCGTGGAAAGACTATGTAGTCGTACTGTAGTAGAGAGACCCTAGCTGAGTTTCGCTGATTACATATATATAATCACTCATATTTTTTTATATGTACATAATCTATACTATATGTATCACATCTGAATTGTCATTTAGAAAAAACACGTTTTCCCAAAAAATTATTTTAAATTAAAATTAGAAAACTTTGGAGCTGTATTTAATCGATGAATCTCGCCGCAAAAATGATAGTACTAATGAGTGTTCTGATATTCATTAGTGATAATCACCGTGAAATCGTTGCCACGGTATACGCAATTTCTGTGAAATCAATCAATTATACAGTTCTGATAAAAAAAAATCAATTATACAGTAACATACTAACTTCGCAATTTGAATAGATTTTAATGAGCTAAGAAAGTTGATAAAATTACGTACTTGACTATTCCTATTTTTTATATCCTCAGATCTATTCTTGGAAATATGGGATTTTGCAATGCATACAGCCTTTAATATTGGATTTTGTCGTTTTTAACTGAAGACTGAAGATTTTGTCTTTTTGCAAAAGAGGAAATATTGCATTGTTTCTTATTTTCCTTGGGTTAAAAATAGTAAAGTTTTTATTGATCTTAATTTAAGCAATAAATATTTTACCAATTTAACATATAATAGTAACTAGTAAGTACCTAAGTACGTAAAGGAAAATGCACATTGCATGAATAAACGATTGATTAAATTCCTTCTCGTCCTTATTAAAAAAGAATTAAGAACCAAAATTAAATATTTTTTTAAATACTTTTTTTACTTTATGGTCATATTTATAAGAGAGGAAACCTGGGGTGTGTGGTTGAGTGGCAAGGACTCATTCACCCTTAACCAATTGTCTGGGGTTTGATCCTTGGCGTTGGGTATGTAGAAGCATTAAATCTCCCAGGCCAGCTGTCCCACCCTTTGAGGTGCCTACAAATCAGCGGGGGATTGGTCTCTCACTTGTTGAGTGAGAGGATACTTTGATCATTGATAAAAAAAAAATAAGAGAGGAGAAAATATTCTTTTACTCTCTGATTTAATAACATTTGAGGGAGATTGTTTTCATCATATTCATAAGTCATATATATCAATTTTTGAATTATTTTTTCATACAATCTATCCTTTAAATTTTCACATGAATCTGTATTTAAATATTTTGTATAATGGTTATTGAATGTAGGTGAAAGGATAGTTGTTAATGAGAAATTGTTTAAAAAATTATATTGACTAGTAAATAAATTGAAGCATCAAAGAAGTATAATTTAATATATTAAACCTTTCCAACAAATAAAAGCCATTATAATTCGGTTGTTATCATTGCGGGAAGATTCAGCTTGATAAAGGTTTTTTTTCCTCAATAGCTTGATAAAGTTATGAATGCAGTGAGAATATACAAATGCAGACGAATTGAATTTTTTTTTGACCATAGACAAATTGGATAAATCTATCATATTTTGCTTATCTCACTTGCTATTTTGCAATTTTTAGTGCATTAAAGGGACAAAAGAAAATGTGATCTATTATCACTTTTATCAGTACACATAGCAAAATGAGGAAGAAAGTTAGTTAGAACTTTGAAGGCCTTTTTGGGGTAATGATTTGACCGTTGAACACTTCTTAACTAGCAAAAACGCGCGCCGGGGCAGTTGTTGCCTTCAAAAATTGAAAACAATATACTCCATCTCCAATTACATGATAGACCTATTTTGGCAAACTTTGAATGGACCAACACTCACAACTCTTTTAGGATAGCTTTTTCTGTCAAAATCTAGGTTTCAGTTAAGTTAGACAGACACTAACAATTTTTTCAAATAACTTTTTTTAATTGAAAATCTAGGTTTGAGGCAGAAAACTTACTTAGGTTTTTCGAGAAGCTATTTTTTTCAGCATTTTCATAAGCTGTTTTCCATAATCTATTCTTCAAAAAGTTTTTTTTAGCTTTTTTCAGAGAAGTTATTCTCCAAAAACTATATCCAAATAGGTGCGATGATACCTATTAAGTGTTGTTTGTTTTCCCAAGCTAGTATAGGTTCCTATCAATTGCTTACAAACAATTTTGTGGCCTCTTCTGAATTCATAAGGTACAACTGATTTTTGTACTCCACATCCTAAATATAAGACTTACATGTATAATTTATTTTAAGTAAGGATATATCAATTAAGTTAATTACAATAACATGATATTACTAATATACCTTAACCATATACCTTCACCTCCAATCTTCTCTCTTATTTGTCTATTATTGTGGAACATTGATAATGATAATTTGGAGAAAAAGTTTATAAGAATTTGAAATAGATATAAATTTAGTGTAAAATCTATCTACCCAAATAGATTTTAAATATAGCAGCGAGAGTGAGTATCTCACCACTCTAATTTTGTAGAAAGGGTTTGTTAATGATTGTTGTTGGAAGGGGAAACGGAGAATGATTGGTAACTTTCTTAATATATTCATTATAGTTCAAAAATGACAAATATTCTAGGGACAATTAACTTTCCCAATATTCTAAACCACATTATCCCAATATTTTAAAGCTGAAATTAATTTTCACAATATTATGAACCACATTATCAATATCAATAATGAGTTGTTACCTCTTTAAATACAAAATACTCATATTTAAGCACAAGGATAAAAATAACAAATAATTACCAATCACATTTTATGTGACTTAGCTTATATTATTGGCTAAAAATTCTTTTAGAAGTCCACTAATATATTACTACCTCCGGTCCTAAATATAGGACCTAGATGACTTTTTTTGGAGAGGTTAAGGTTGCAAAATAGTCTATTAAATCATGACATATTTGATATATTTTTAGATTATCCATTAGTTTATAAGTAAAATAAACTAGTTTAAGGGAAAAAATTAGGTAAATCAATTTATAATTAACTTATTTTGTTTTTTTAGGATTTTTTAAAAAGTCAATTGGGTCCTATATTTAGGACCAGAGGGAGTATATTTTATGAAAAGAACTTATTACTTTTCCATATTTTACCTTTATGATAAGTATTGCTTTTATTTAGAGTGGTTAACACTAACAACACAAGTGATTGCAAGTGAGATTGAATTTGCATCTTATCACTTATAAGAGAGTTTTTATGTTATCAAGCCTCAGCGCAAAAAAATGTTATCAAGCCACAATTAACATGACACGAATTTAATGTATTGTTTTGACATCAGTTGGAGAGTGTATATATATATATATAGCATTTTGGCAAAAAAAGTATATACAACATAAGGTTACCAATATTTAACTATTACGAATAAACTAAAAGAATAAGTCAAGTACTCATTTGTTCATGTGTAAGAGTATAAGATTTGAGAATTTTTTTTTTGTTACAAATTAAAAAGGTTTAGATGACTTTGATACTGGGGGTCACAAGGATAAGTCTAGGCTCAATGAGCGCTCACAGATTGCCCACCAACAAGGTCCTCACATTGGCGAAATTTGAACTTACAACTATAGTCATAAGTCAAACATTTTTACCAATTGAATCAACTTTTGTTGGTTGATTTGAATACCCTTTTATGAATGTCTACCTAAATTTGTCAAAACATTAAATGAATCTTTTCTGTTTTTACCATAATTTTCTTATAATCTTTTCCAGTTTTACCATAATATTTCTAAAATTCAATACTTTGACAAGAAATTATAAACATAGAAGACTGATCGAATGAATGAAGGTCTTATATATTTAGATTTTTTTGGATATATTTATATTTAGATGCTTAATAATATAATATCATCCATATCATTGTCTAAATTATACCATTGATTTTTAAATATTGTAAATTTTGACACAATAGTTCGAAAGAGATGACTATTTACTAATTATTTTTCTTCAAAAATGCTAAAAAATTGTTTGGGAAGGTTTTTATTTTAATTTGATTTTTAATGTCTTCCCATATAAAACTTAACAATCCACATATATATTTGTCTCATTATATTCATTAAACAATTATCTAAAATAAATATATCCAATGAACGCCATTGTAACCTAAGAATTTTTGTTTCTTCCTACAAATGTTATACTCAAGAGTCTGAACTCGAACTTGTATGTTTGTCCTTATAAATAAATATGAAATAACTTATCGCCTCAACTAATTAATAGATACTATATTGGTCATATATTTTACCATGAGTGGTATGACTATGATGAAAACTCTTTTGTATGTATAACATATATTCATTATGAAAAAAAAATATAAATTTAAAAACAAAACTGAGGTTTTGTATCAATCTAAACTCAACCCGGCCGCTCCTATATGAAGAAATTATAGTAACGAATGTACAAGGAAGTAGCTAATAATATAACATGGCCCATGTCGTGGGCATTTCAATTTTCAAAGCGCGTTATGTTGAATTTTTGAAACGATAATGACTTCCAAATATTTCTTAGTATTTTAATGAATTATTTATTTTATAGAGGAATACGTGCATCGGTGCATGAATCTACATCACTCTCCCGATGTATGACACATGGTATAGTATGTCTATATTATTTCTTTGTAAATATCTTCCATCTATTGAATTCATCGTTTTCATTATTTTGACTCATATGAATACAATGCATAACAGTTTTTTAATTCATTATTTTCTGTTCCAGGTGTGGTTTCCCTGATTTTTCCCTTGTCTACTTTCATTGAAATTTAATATTCAAGTTGAAAAAAATATTATTCAGTTGTAAATAAAACTTATCCATTAAATAAAATATCCGAATTCTCAATTATTGATATGTGGCCTGCATGATTTATATTATGATTCGGCTCTCACTTTCTCTTCCCAATCCATATCTTTACTCAGAAGTCAAACAATAACCAAACGAAGGCTTAAAAATGAATAGGCTCACTACATACATACAACTATCTTTTTTAAAAATTTAAGCTTATAAAATTGTCTTTATATTAATTAACATATTCATAATCTAAAACCGTTTTGTCCCAAAAAATTAAATTTCTAAAAACTTTTCATAACTCAATTGACTAAAAGTCTCTAAAATATATTTAAAGATCCAAGTAAAATCAGTATAGGGTGGGTACAAATTTCCTTTAAATTTATGTATGTTAGCTAGGTATCTTTAAATATGTACATAACATAAAACATTAAACATTATATAAAAACGTTGTACACTATGCTCAGACTTTAATCTTTGCTTACTTTTTAGACAATGAATTTCATGACTCAATAAAAATTGTAAGTATACATGCATCAAGACATGTAAAATTTATATTTCTTTTACTATATATATTATATAACTCACATATTCTTTATAAGACTTTTAAATTCCTTCACAACTTCACGATTAAGAAAATCAATAAGTTTAAGGCCCGACTCATTTATTATTATTATTATTATTATTATTATTATTATTTGATTACTTCGTCGGATTCCATATAATCATAATAAAGTCAATATATATATATATATATATATTATATATATATATATATATATTGACTTTATTATGATTATATGGAATCCGACGAAGTAATCAAACACAATATAATGCATAAAACACAATGCATAAAAGGAGATCAACTTGCTTACAAAAGTGAAAACAAAACCGTGATATGAGGCCCTACAAATTGACCCGGAATTCAAGACCTTGGAATTTTTATCTTTAAATCGGAAGGCAGAGTTATTGGGCATCCATTAACATACACGATAATGTGACGGCTGATACTCTAGCTAGCCAAGAAAACTCTTCATATGAGCTTTTGTTGAAGCAGCTGTAGAATTTTGGCAGGAGCGAGCAAGGGATCACATATGAACGCAGCTGCAATGTGTCTTTGTTTTTAATTTGTAGCTTTATTCTGTGTTAGTTATTAGTTTTCATTTCCATATGTATAAAAGAAAAAGAACTTTTTGGCACATATATTCTTGGGAAATAGACAAATAAAGTCTTCCCAATTAGTAAAAGGACAATTAAAGTTGCTGAATTGTAAAAAGTACAAGTTGAGTCATAAGCACCTAATATACATTAACAAATTTGGCAAATGATTCAAATACCCTTAAAAACACACATTTATCCACCCTCACAAAACACATCATTCGATTCCCACTCCACCCTCTCCAATCTCAAATTGTTAAGGGCATTTGAGTCTTTTCTCACAAATTTGTTAATGTGTATTTGGTTCTTATGACCCAACTTGTCCTTTTTACAATTTAGCAACATCAATTGTCCTTTTACCAATTGGGAAGACTTTATTTGTCTTTTTCCCTATATTCTTATATATAATTAAACGTGAAGTTTGATTAAATGATTGGTGATGTGAATTGTTTATTAATATTTAATGATTTTATATTATTATTATTATTATATGTATTGACAATATAATATCATCAGTCACTCTATATAAAATGCGACTTATAAATTTGTAGATTGTAAGATTTCATATATGCTCACATCTATTGGTAAAAAAAATATATGCTCACATCTACATTGGTGGCACAATTATAATCTACATGAAAATTCTGGGAAAAAGAATTTGGATGCAAATAGGATATTCCACAAATTAAAATTTTATTGAGTTTTTGCAAAATTTGAGTTATACTTTTGAAAATTCAGTAATGGTGAGTTGTTCCACCTTAATCAGTAGTCTCAAGTTTTGAGACCTAGCTATGCAGTTGCAATAATTATTAAGAGGTAATGAGACTTCCACATTGTGGACTTATATTTTCGTGGACCTAATTATCAATTGTTAATGGCGGTAGATGGATAAAAATTACATAATGCATATTGGATTATATATACATATATCAAGCAACTATTAGCCTAATAATTGGCTAACACCGCTAAGAAGTAGATAATTTCCTCTTTAATGCCAAATATGTGTGGTATTTGTGTCAAAAGGAAATGATTTCGAATATATAAATTAGTTCCTGAAACGTTAATCTTATTTGAAGAAATGTTGTTATACATACACAGTAATTTCTTATATTTTTATAATGTTCAATTTCATCTTTTATATAATTCATCTCCTTCATTCATTGGACCTCAGCATCTGAGTTGTTAAATTTGAACTCTGACGTGTTTATTAAAATATCCAGTCTCTAAAATTGACAAGTTATAATAAAAAAATTATAGAATCTCTAATAATTTATTAAATTGCCATTGGAGATAGATAATATCAGCATTGTTCATTCACTCTCTTGTCCTTATCCTTCTTCGAAGTCAAACTAGGCAAAACAATGTTTTTAAATATGAAGAGATACGGCCCAATAATTAAATTGACCATTATGACTGATAGTCCTTCCAAGTCTGGTACAAAAAAAAAGAATAGTGCTTCCAAGGCAATTTTGTAATTATTTGTTTTAAAAGAAATAGTGCTTCCAAGGCAATTTTGTAATTATTTTGTATATTTATACATTTGTCTTATTTTGTGTTTTGTTATTTGCTCTCAACCACACTCATTTAGTCGGTATACTTGGGTTGAGCCCCTTGGATTTTACTTTTTAGTATTCCCTCTAATGATTATTATAAGTCACCAACTACATATTTCTCATATATTAAACAATGATAGTCGAGTTTTATAATTCATGTTAAATTTATCGTCTTTTCCAACTTCACCCTTCATTAAATGATATGTTTCACATTTTCAATTTTAAATCTCTATTAATAATAAGGGTAAAGTGGAAAAAAACATTTAATGTGGCTATTTGTGACTTATATTGAAGATAAAAAATTATATGTATTTGGTGATTTATAATAAGAATCAAAAGGAATAAATATGAATACCTCTAAAACGAAGAGTACAAGACATGAGATGCCTCAGTCTAAGTCCACACGTTAACACTGATATTTTTTTTATCTGAAACCCGTTAACCATGATCTAATAAGTATTATTTATAAATAGACTAAATTATACTTTTGGTCTCTTATATTTGTATCAAGTTTCAATTTAGTACTTTATGTTTGGAAAGTACACTTTTAGTCCTTTTTTGTTAACACGGTCAGTTTTTCTTAAATTTAAAGGATTATTTCATAAGTAAATAGGGGCAAAATGATAAGATTTGAAAATATAAGATTAATTACACAAAAAAATTTTAATCTAAGCATTTTTGAATATTGAATACCGATTTGAAATTATTAAGATAACATTTTCCGTTAAATGAAACTAACGTTGTTAACAAAAAAAAAAGAATAAAAGTGTACTTTCCAAACATAAATGACTAAATTAAAACTTGATGCAAACATAAAGACCAAAAATATACTTTAACCTCTATAAATATTTATGAATTATGAATGTCAAGCATGCCCCCCTTGGATGTGCATGGTTCCTTCGGGGATGTGCATGGTTCCTTCGGTCTGCTCCAGTGGTCAGTGGATACCATGGGCGACAGAAAAAAGAAACAAAGCTTTTTAAAACCTTTGGTTGAACTTTCAGTTCCAAAAAAAAAATCAGTTAAAAAAAACCTTTGGTTGAACTGAAATTAAGACCATTCAGCATGAATCAAAACATGTGGGCTTAACTGTGAGCATTCTTTTTTTTTTGTAGTACAATTTAATGAGTCTATTCATTGTAATTACATCACACATAGTCATTTTGATGAGTAAAGCCCGATATTGAATCTAGAAGGTCCGATCTCGAAATTTAATGAAATTCAGTTAAAAATCTTTCGCCCAGATTCTGAAGACTGAGAAAATAAGTAAAATGGGCTCGAATACATGAGTTGAAGGAAATAAAGGCCCAAAAAAAGCACATGAGGTTCTAAACTTTCAGGCCAATTTTTAAGATCAAAGTTCTGTGAGAGGAGCGTCTTACACCAAAACGTTTTTAGGAATAAAAAGTACACAAAAACTTCATAAAATGAAGTGATTTTGATTTTTTAGCCCAAGTCCTAATACTGTTAAGCATATGTTACTTTGTAGGATTGTAAGCGCACATTAATGTATATTTTAAAAAAGGCCAGAGTGCATTTCTGCCCCTTGAAAAACTATTTATTATCTGGGGCCTACAAAGTAGCGAAAATTTGTTGGTGTTAAGGCTGTGTTGCCCTGGGTTCGCATTTACCCATTTGTTGGGCTGGGCCCAATAACCCGAGAATGCAAAACGGATTTAACATATATTTAACTGAATGAAGAAAAGTGGAAGCAGAGGATGAGACACGTGTAGCAGAAATTTCGGAAGGTGGAGAACTGGGCTGACGTTAAGAGATAAGGAGAAGATGATTGTTCAAGGATTCAGGCGACGATCTCGGCCTAAAGACTCGGGAATGCTAAAGACTTGGCAGCTAAACGGCTCTTCGAGGTGGACACCTGACATAACGTCAGGGAGAAATAAATGGGACCCCTTAGCCTATATAAGAGAGGTCCAATTAGGGTTTAGGGTACGGAATATCTGAGAGCAGGAATAGAATCACTTTTTACTTTCTTGTATTGAGAGATTCCTTGTATTTGGCTATTCAACTTGTACTCTGATTATCCTATTCAATAAAGCTCGCCAGGTTCTATCCATTAATTTCTGTTTATGCTTATTATTCCAGTTTATATTT
The DNA here is from genome assembly GCA_029929735.1 of Mimosa pudica. NCBI lineage: Eukaryota > Viridiplantae > Streptophyta > Magnoliopsida > Fabales > Fabaceae > Mimosa > Mimosa pudica. The sequence goes on from JAKELP010000035.1 coordinate 8,120,157, forward strand.
CATAATATCTCAGTTGTTCTTGATTGCTTTTCATAATTTATCTTATCTCAGATTATCTCTATTATCCCTAATTCATAATCCATATTTACTATGTTTAATTCTTAATTTTGCTCATATTATCGAATCCAGCCCACAAGCTTGATTATTCTAGGCCAGGTTTATACCTCGAAATAGATAATCCATATTTTATTCATATATCATGTTAATCAATCGTTATTAGAATTATAATATGTTTATGTTATTAAAGTTATTTAGATTATACGAAATCTAGGTAACACATTTTGGCGCCGTCAGTGGGGAAGAAATTAAATTTCTTCTCATCTAACATTCAACCTGAGATCCAACATGTCTGATCATTGAGGACCTGTTGTTCCGATGGATGAGGATGATCCTCATACCCCACACGGAGATCCATTCTAACCCCCTCCTCCAAATGGAAACGATCATGAACAAACAATCCCTGAAGATCACCAGGAGCAAATCCCTGAACCTGAGACACCACCTGAACATCAGGGGGATGAGAGGGAGAACTCACAAGAGGATCACCAAGATGATCACCAAGAGGATCACCAGGATCATCATCAAGATGATCATGAAGAAGGTCGTGAGGAAGATCATGACCAGCAAAATATTGATCCTGAAAATAACCCAGCACAAAACCTGCGTATGTTGTACGAAAAACAAGCTTATCTCACTCGCTTGATTGAGTCCCTGAATAAAGACATCCGAGACTATGTTGTTCACACAGCACAAATCCCAAAACGTAACAACAAAGGCAGTTGTAAAACTCGCCTTTTCCAGAGTCCACAAACAAAAATTCCTCATCAAGCAGGTTTCCAGCATTAAAGGAGGCAAGAAACCATGGGTCACAGGGAAGGAGGATACCAAAACCACAGAACTAAAATTCCTCGTGACCATCACAGACATTCTCATGCACGACACGAGAAGTTTAGAATGAACCCTGGCGAGAGTCAAAACTCCAGCAGTGCTAGCACATCTAACTCGGATTCCAAATCTCGAGGTTCAGATGGTGCTCACGCCCAGAAGAATCCTGAAATGATCAGAATGGAACGTGAGATCGAGGAGCTGAAAAAGATCATTCAGCAAGTCCCAGGAGCACCAAAGCCCACTCCTAAGTACGCTCAGACGAGTTATGCTGACTCACCCTTCGCAAGGTGGATCACAGAAACTCAACTACCAAAGAGATTCACCTATCCTTCGATGAATCAATACGATGGAACCGGTGACCCAGATGAGCATATGGCTCACTTCAAACAAAGGATGCTAGCAGCTCCTATATCAGACTCAGCCAGAGAAGCTTGCATGTGCAAAGGATTTGGTATGAGTTTGACAGGTCCAGCCCTGAAATGGTTCACTAAACTGCCTGTCAGGTCTATATCATCCTTCGCTCAATTACAAGAGCAATTTACTCAACAGTTTTCTAGCAGCCGCAGGATGCAGAAGACCTCAGCTGATTTATACCGGATGCATATGTATCGGGGAGAAACCACTCGAAGCTGGGTTACTCGTTTCAATACAGAGAGGCTCACTATAGACAAACCTGATGAAGAAACCTCAATTAATGCTTTTCGTAAGGGAATCTTTGTAGACTTAGACCTCTACAAAGAATTAACAAAACACCCATGCGATACATATGCCGGAGTTATGCGTAAAGCTGAAGATCAGATGCGTTGGGAAGAAGACTATGCAGCCAGATATTCTTACTATGAACCTGATGAGGAAGGCAAAGATAATGGCTCAAGTTCTCGTAAAAGTTCAAAGAAAAAGAATAAAAAGAACTGGAGAGCTGAACCATATCCTACTGCCAACAGAAGTGAACCTAATGATACTCATCAGGTGGAGAAGCCCAAGAAGGACTTACCTCCAACATTTGCACAGAGGGGATTCAACGTATCTGCAACTCAGCTTGTCAAAGGCCTCTACAAACTTGGGGACGCAGTCAGGTGGCCACCTAAAATGCTGACAAGTCCAGATCAGCGTGACAAAACTAAGTATTGTGATTTTCATGAAGACTATGGTCATCGCACTGAAGATTGCATATCTCTCAGAATACAAATAGCAGAACTCTTAAAAAGAGGGTATCTAACTGATTTACTGAAAAAACCAGATAAAAAGCATCCAGATAATCCTCAGCCAGGTCCCCCGAAACAACCGCAAACGCCACAATCTGGGGTTAAAACCATAAATTTTATTGCAGGAGGCTCAGATATTAGCGGTGTAACGTACTCAGCAGCCAAGAGGCACACCAGAGAACTCCCGATGGAGCCTCAGGAGCTCCACTTGGCTGAGGGGGAAGCCATACCTGGACCTATAACCTTCTCAGATGAAGAAATAGTTCCTGGAACCCATGATGATGCACTAGTCATTACACTCAAAATAGCTGACTATCAGGTTAAGAGAATCTTGATTGACCCTGGGAGTTCAGTTAACATCTTATATAGAGGCACGGTGAAAGAAATGAACCTGGAGGATGAAATGTCCTATTATCCCACAACGCTAGTGTTTGGGAACGGAGCTGCTGACCAGTCTAAGGCAATTATTAACCTGACAACCACAGTAGCAGGAATGAATGTGAAGTTCACCTATCACGTCATGAACTGCCCATCCTCATATAATGCCATTTTAGGGAGGCCTTTCATCCACAAAATGAAAGCTGTTCCTTCTACACTGCATCAATGTATCAAGTTTAATACCCCTTGGGGAGTTAAAACAATACATGGTCAGCAACGCACCTCCCGAGAATATTATCAGGCTGCCTTAAAGGCAACCACCCAACAACCTGCATAGCAACCACAGAAATCTCCCCAGGAACACCTTTCTTGGGAGGAACAGGTAGAGGACCTCACGCCGGAAGTCCTTGACCCTCATTTTCCAGATCGGCGAGTATTCATAGGGGCAGGCCTAGACCCAGAACTTAAAAAACAAATCCTGACTTTCCTGCTCCAGCATAAAGATTGTTTCGCATGGACACATTCTGATATGACTGGGATTGATCCAGAAATCATTATGCATCACCTAAATGTAGACCCCACCAAAAAACCAGTAAGGCAAAGAAGAAGAAAATTTGCCCCAGAGAGAAACCTGATTGTCAATAATGAGGTGGAGAAGCTTATTTCCACAGGAGCCATCAGGGAGGTCCATTACCCTGAATGGTTAGCTAATGTGGTGGTGGTGCCCAAGAAGAATGGGAAACATCGAGTGTGCATAGATTTCACAGACCTGAACAAAGTCTGCCCTAAGGATTCTTTTCCATTACCACACATTGATTCGATGGTAGATGCAACAGCCGGACATCAACTCCTGAGCTTCATGGACGCATTTTCAGGGTATAACCAGATCAAAATGAATCCAGACGATCAGGAAAAGACCTCATTCATCACTGAAAGGGGGACATATTGTTACACAGTAATGCCCTTTGGATTGAAGAATACTGGAGGAACATATCAGAGATTAGTCAATAAGATGTTTGCACAACAACTTGGAGAAACAATGGAGGTTTACATAGATGACATGCTGGTCAAATCCCTTAAAGCTGTCAACCACGTTGAGCATTTGCAACAGACCTTTACCATTCTAAAAGAGTACAACATGAAACTAAATCCTGAGAAATGCGCCTTTGGAGTAGCTTCAGGTAAATTCCTTGGTTACCTTGTGTCCCAACGAGGAATTGAAGCCCACCCGACTCAGATCAAAGCTATATTGAACATTCCTTCACCTAAGAACGTGAAGGAAGTCCAGAGACTCACAGGGCGTGTAGCTGCATTGAACAGATTCATCTCAAAATCATCTGATAAGTGTCACCCCTTTTTTCAAGTCCTCAGGAAAAATAAAAGCTTTATATGGGATGAGAGTTGTGAAAAAGCTTTGCAAGACCTGAAAGCTTACATGATAAGTCCCCCTCTTTTATCCAAACCTAGAACTAAGGAGTTGTTGTACCTGTACCTGTCAGTATCAGATAAAGCAGTTAGCGCTGTCCTGGTACGATAGGAGTCAGGCAAACAGCTGCCAGTGTACTATGTGAGTAAGACCCTCCTAGATACGGAGACCAGATATTCCCCAATGGAAAAGTTAGCCTTATCCCTGATCATCGCATCTCGGAAGCTTAGGCCTTATTTCCAATGTCACCCCATTGTGGTTATTACCTCACATCCACTCAGAAATGTCCTGCACAAGCCAGATTTATCAGGAAGGTTGGTCAAATGGGCAGTGGAGATTAGTCAATTTGACATCTCATATTTACCCAGGACCTCTATTAAATCTCAAGCAGTAGCAGATTTTATCTCAGATTTCAGCTCAGAAGGTGATCCAGAGATAATACGTGAAATATTCACAATAGCTGATGAAAGCCGTTCAGGCTTATGGGTCCTTTATACTGACGGATCTACCCATTCTAAGGGAACTGGATTGAGAGTGGTACTCCAATCTCCCACTGGGGATATCATAGAACAAGCTTTTCATTGTAGCTTTCGAGCTACCAACAATGAGGCAGAATATGAAGCCTTGGTCCATGGATTGAAGGTAGCAATTGAACTTGGAGCAAGGCGAATAGAAATCAGAAGTGATTCTCAGTTGGTGACCCGCCAGGTAGAAGGAACGTATCAAACCAAAGATCCCAGAATGCTAGCATACTATCAGCTAGTTACTGCACTGTGTAATCATTTTGTAGAGTTCAAAATATCTCAGATAGGAAGGGAGGACAACCAAAGAGCTGACGCTTTAGCTAACCTTGGGTCATCCATCCCCTCTGACAGAACCAGAGCTATTCCAATTATTCACCTTCCAGAGCCTTCCACCTTGATTCGTGCAGGATCAGTCCTTTCGAATAATTTAGTTTGGGATTGGCGTTCTCCCATACTAAAGTACCTAACTACTGGAACTTTACCAGATGATACCAATGAAGCCAGAAGGATCAAGGCTCGAGCTGCCAGATTTTATGAGGATGAAGGAATTTTATATAAAAAATCCTTCACAGGCCCCATGCTTCGCTGCCTTGGTCCCCAGGAAGCTCAAGCAGCTCTTAAAGAGATTCATGAGGGAGAATGTGGAGATCACTCTGGAGTTCGAAGTTTAATAAGAAAAACATTATGTACAGGTTATTTCTGGCCGACCTTGGCTCAGGATGCCGCCACCCTGGTTTCCAGATGTGATGCTTGCCAGAAATTTTCTCCATCTAAACATCAATATCCAGAATTCCTTCATTCCATTGCTCCAGTTTGGCCATTCATGCGCTGGGGAATGGACATAGTAGGAAAACTTCCTGCAGCACCTAGAAAGCTAACTTACTTGCTAGTGGTTACTGACTACTTTACTAAATGGATCGAAGCTGCACCTTATGCTCAGATTCAAGAAAAACAAGTTGTGGATTTTGTGTGGAAGCACATTATTTGCAGGTTTGGTCTTCCTAAAGAAATAGTTTGTGACAACGGTTCTCAATTCATTGGAGCTAGGTTCAGAGGTTTTTGTGAAAATTGGGGAGTCCAGCTTAAGTTCTCCACTCCCAGAAATCCCCAATCTAATGGACAAGCTGAATCTAGCAACAAGACGATCATGAATTCTTTGAAGAAACGCCTTGGTAAAGCAAAGGGCAACTGGGCAGATGAACTTCCAGCTGTCTTATGGGCATATAGAACCACATCCAGAACTCCAACAGGGGAAACCCCTTTTTCTCTTGTGTATGGAGCAGAAGCAGTAATTCCAGTAGAGTATGGAATCCCCAGCCTCAGATATAAATGGGCTCAGGATGAGCTAAACTCTTTGCATCAGAGGTATGAGCTAGACCTGCTTGATGAACGCAGAGAACAAACTCTGATTCGTATGGCAGCATTTCAACAACGAAGTGCTAAACAATATAACAAAAATGTCAAAGAACAGCAATATCAGGTGGGGGAGCTAGTATTAAGAAAAGTGTTCCCAAACACCCCCGAGGCTTCAGATGGAAAATTCAGCCCTAATTATGAAGGGCCTTACCTGGTAAAAGAAATTACAGGGCCGGGTTCTTACCAGCTTCAGGACTCCCAAGGGAATGTCCTGCCAAGAAGCTGGAATGCTAAACATCTTAAAAGATACTACCCATGATGGGTAGGAAAGGGCCAAGTGCCCTAACCCTTGGTAAGACAAATTCTTATCAAGGAAATAAGAGGAAACAACCTTTTTATCCAGTTTCCCAGATTTCTAAGTCTTCGAAGTTGAGGTTCACCTGGACCGTGAAACCTCACTCAGCATCTCTGTGTGTGCCCTCGTGACGACGAGATCAGCACCTCTGTCGCGGAGTGATTCTCGAGAATTTCCAGATCTCAGCTCCATTTCTCAGAAGGTCCTCCAGAATAAGGGAGAAGTCACAGATTCTCAGGTACTAACTAATCTAAATTAAATTTCTAAATTCCAAAATAAACCTAGGAAATTCATATACTTATTTATGACTTTGCAAAAATTCAGGAAATCATGAAGGTCAAAATGGATGATGATCAGATCCAGGTTGACTCCAGATTGCAAATTCAAAAAGGTAGAAACCTCTACCAATCCAAATTATTCATAGCTAATTACATATTTTATTTGGTCTCTAACCTTTTTGGGGGGAATAAGAATGATGAGTTGTTATTCAAAAAAAAAAATAAATAAAATAAAAAGGAAAAAGAGTAGCACTTGCGTTATTCTTTTATTAACCCCCTTTATGCTAATTACCTTTCTATTTACTTTTATTTCGCAGAATTAAAAGCAAAATTCTTCCAGAGATTTCAAAGGAAATCCCAGATGATAGTTAGATCCAGGATTCAAAAATAAAGGCAGGTAATGAACTGTACTTAGAAATCCAAATTCATTGCTAAAGACAAGCATAACAACATTCAAAGCTAACTAAACAGGAAGCAAATATAGAGTACTTGCACTACAATGAGTGCATTTAGCAAAATACAAACAAAAGAAAGCATAACCAAATTCCCAAACACATGGTTTGTCCAGAAAGGAAACTAATTAGATCCTAAATACCAACTATATATTCTATTACATCACTTTGGATCATCTGCTTTTCCAGCTTCTAAGTCAGTGGTACTTTTTGATGGCTCAGCAGGTGTCTTGAGAGGAATTCCAGAAGAGACTTCTTCCTCCTCGCCGCCTGGTAGCTTAACAGCTTCTTCTGATTCTTGAGGGAAGGGACCAAACTTCTCTTCATACTCCTTTTTCCAAAGCTCCAAATCCCAGAGGTTAGACTTCCCATCTTTGAATTCTTGAGCTGTGGTGATGGTTGCCTTCAAAGCCCATTCTTCAGCAGTGCTCAGCTCCCTAGCTGTGACTTCTTTGCTAACTGCAATAGCTTCATCTCTCTCAGCTTCAGCTTGCTTCAAAGCACGTCCCAGATCAGCATTGTTCAGTATCAGATCAGCATTCTCTCCAGAAACAACCCCAACTTCAATAAAGGCTTTATCCCTTTCCTCCTGTGCTAAGGTAAGGCTCTTCTCTGCATTAACCACCCTTTCAAAGGCTTCTTGGCGGAGAGTCTCAGATTCACTGAGTCTTCGCTCAAGCTCATCAACTCTCATAGCACGAGAAGTTGCTAATGTCTTATACAATGATATATCTTCTTCCATGGTTAAAGACAGCAAATATAACTGATGCAAACAAAATAATGCAGCAATAAGAAAGTAGAACATGGTACAAAAATGAATGGGAGAATGTGAACTGATATAAAGTTGAGGTGAAGTAGATCTACCTTCATGGCTTCCTGAGTGTAGATATGACCTGAGCCTCTAGACTTCATGGAAAGGATAGTTTTACGATCCTGAGGAAGAAGGAGTTTGCTACATTCCTGATGCACATCCTCATATCCTGAGTACAGGGAGGAACCCTTACCAATTTCCAGAGAAACCATACTCTGGTCAGTAGCTGCAATAGCATGATGCTTCACAGATGGTTCAACAATTGGAACCTTCTTGGGGGAATCAGACAGAAGTGACACCACTTCATGTGTGCTAGGTATACCAGTTTCCTCTCTGATAGTTTCAATACTAATCGGATCAGAAGTAGCTGACTCGATTTTTGCAGATTTGGTAGGGGATCTATCACCTAAACCAGATGAAAACCCAGATGCAGTTCTGTGCCTTTTCCTACTATAGGAAGGACGAGGGGGAACCTTGGGCTTTTTCTCCTTCACAGGAGTAGGGGCACTTTCAGATAGTTGCTTAATTCCTTCAAAAGGTAATTCTAAACTCAGTAATTCCAGATACAAAAGCATTTTTAAGCAAATAAAAAATGAAAACTAAAACTAACTTACCCAGATTGAAGATAGAATTACAATTTCTCTCTTCAGATGAGAGTTTCATGAAGGCATCAATGCGGCCATCAGAACCTTCTTCCACCGTAGGTCTCAGGTATTTTCCTACGGACTCTATCAAACAAAATGTGATACCATTAATACATTATAACCAATGAGTTAACCTGAATATTCAAATAACAAATGACTTACCCATGTTCACCCATTGGGTCCTCAGATTGACGCCAGAATCTACCAGAGCAGATTTGTGGACAAACACAAACCTACCTCTCCACCTTTTCTCTATATCAGCGGGGACAGTAATCAGAGGATTATACCTGTTGCGAGCATGCAAAGTGTAAAGCCCAGGGTACTTCCTCTGAAATGTGTAGCACTTCATGAGATCCATTAGGGTGAATTTCAGCCCCAGCCTGTCGCACAACTCCTCCACAGAAAGGAGGATAAGCCAGCATGAAGGCATAAGTTGGGAAGGTGCAAGGTCATGCCCCAGACACAGATCCAGAACAAGCTTAGGCAAAGGAATGATCTTACGCAGAGGGAAATAATCAATGCACATTGTGGCCCAGTTTTCACTATACCAATCAAGTTGTTCTTCGCTCTCTGGGAGCCTAATGGGCAGATTTACATCTAGATTGTTTTGGGTGCACAGTAAAGCTAGGTCTTCAGCAGTTAAAATCGAGGGGTAGTCGTTGTCCATGATACCTGAATCCAGCGTGCTTTCCTTCAGAGAATCAGGGATGTGATTGAAAGTCTTCAAAGCAGTTCCTTTTTTGTCCATTGGAGAAGGAGGGACAGTTGCAGATGAGGAAGTTGTAGCCATTTTGCTACGAGTACGAACCATGCCCAACAAAGAGAAACTATCAACTAAACTGAGGAAAGAAACGTGAAATGAATGCCAGAACCAGAAGAGAATAAAAATCACCTGATGATGTCGGAATTTCAAAAGCTTGGACAACAAAGATTTGGAATGCCAGAAAAGGAAATGGGAAGGTAGAGACAAAATGCGAATAAGATCTGACTTGAAAAGGCAGATTTTTTCAAACCTAAAATAAACCTGTCTATCTAACGGTTCAGGTGCATCCAATTCAAAATGAGCGCTAAGATCTAACGGTTAGGGAGGCAATGGATAAAACCGCCTTTAACCGCCCAATAACTACTCACCCAGACCAGACAAGTGCTTCAAACCACCCCCACAAACCTCGCTGAGCTCGCCACGTGGAGGCTGGGGGAGTAAATGTGTTGCCCTGGGTTCGCATTTACCCATTTGTTGGGCTGGGCCCAATAACCCGAGAATGCAAAACGGATTTAACATATATTTAACTGAATGAAGAAAAGTGGAAGCAGAGGATGAGACACGTGTAGCAGAAATTTCGGAAGGTGGAGAACTGGGCTGACGTTAAGAGATAAGGAGAAGATGATTGTTCAAGGATTCAGGCGACGATCTCGGCCTAAAGACTCGGGAATGCTAAAGACCTGGCAGCTAAACGACTCTTCGAGGTGGACACCTGGCATAACGTCAGGGAGAAATAAATGGGACCCCTTAGCCTATATAAGAGAGGTCCAATTAGGGTTTAGGCTACGGAATATCTGAGAGCAGGAATAGAATCACTTTTTACTTTCTTGTATTGAGAGATTCCTTGTATTTGGCTATTCAACTTGTACTCTGATTATCCTATTCAATAAAGCTCGCCAAGTTCTATCCATTAATTTCTGTTTATGCTTATTATTCCAGTTTATATTTCATAATATCTCAGTTGTTCTTGATTGCTTTTCATAATTTATCTTATCTCAGATTATCTCTATTATCCCTAATTCATAATCCATATTTACTATGTTTAATTCTTAATATTGCTCATATTATCGAATCCAGCCCACAAGCTTGATTATTCTAGGCCAGGTTTATACCTCGAAATAGATAATCCATATTTTATTCATATATCATGTTAATCAATCGTTATTAGAATTATAATATGTTTATGTTATTAAAGTTATTTAGATTATACGAAATCTAGGTAACACAAAGGCTATGTCGTAAAATTAATGTACTACCTCCGGCCCTAAATATAGGACTTAGATGACTTTTTTTTGGAGAGGTTAATGTTGCAAAATAGTCTATTAAATCATGATATATTTGATATATTTTTAGATTATCCAGTAGTTTATAAGTAAAATAAACTAATTTAAGGGAAAAAATTAGGTAAATCAATTTATAATTAACTTATTTTTGCATTTTTTAGGATTTTTCAAAAAAGTCAATTAGATCTTATACTAATTGACTTTTTTGAAAAATCCTAAAAAACAGCAACATAAGTTAATTAAATTGATTTAGCTAATTTTTTCCCTTGAACTAGTTTATTTTACTTATAAACTAATGGATGATCTAAAAATATATCAAATATATCATGATTTAATAGACTATTTTGCAACCTTAACCTCTCCAAAAAAAAAGTCATATAGGTCCTATATTTAGGACCGGAGGGAGTATTTAGGACCGGAGGGAGTATTTTATAATGTTTATGTGCTTTTTTTGCTCATAAAAGATCAATTTGATTTTATATGCAAAAGCTTAGTAGGAAAACCACACAAATTAAGAAAGTGGTTGAAAATAATAAATAAACCTGAGATTAGTTTGTTTTATTAAATTTATCATTTATGATGGAAGAGTGTATAAGAGAGATAAATATGATAATTATAGTGAAATAAATATGAAAGAAAATGTGACTAAAGAGAATAATGATAAACAAAACATTCTCTCTAAATATAAAACTTATTTGATTAATTTATTTATATTAAGGATTAACGTTTAGTTAGTTGAAATAACAAGATATACTTTTAACCACTCTCTATCTCTTATTTATCTATTATTAGGAGGCATTGATAAGAATAATTTAGGGAAAATTGGTACCAATTAGAAATAAGTCATTTAGGACCAATACATCTCCTCAAATAGGTCATATACTATGACTATAGGGAGTAGTAAATATTTCTATAGATATGACCTAACTCTTATATAAAGGGCTACACCATTTCAAATTTTGGGCTTCCATCCTCATTCCTCATTTAGGACATATTCATAATTTTGTGGGGTTAAGATTTTTGTATCGATGGAGAAATTTTTAGGTAAACCAATAGCCCCTTCATTTGTGGTATCCTCCAATCACACCAGCATATAACTTTAACACCACTTTACCTAACTAATTTATAGAGATTAAGGAAAATAGTTAAGTTAGTTAATTTTTCACGCTTTTCCAATAATACCCTTTTTCAAATTTAGAAACGACAAGTGTTAATGATACAATTTATTTGTAAAAGTACACATAAATATTTCAGGGAAAAATGTACAAATATACGAGACAAAGTGGATAAATGTCTTATAATCAATCCAGAAGTCACGCCGGAGAAGACAAACTTCATATCATGTTTCAACATAATCAAATCACTCAGACGACTCACAGTCGAAGCAACAACAAACAACCATCACGCCAACATGTAAAGTCGTCGAACAATTAGTCATACCGGTTCGACCGTCCAGGCCGATCCTATTACTACCTCGAGTCCTAAATATAAGACCTAATTGATTTTTTTTGGAGAGATTAAGGTTGCGAAATAGGTTATCAAATGATGACATATTTGATATATTTTTAGATCATTCATTCGTTTATAGGTAAAATAAATTAGTTTAAAGGAAAAAATTAAGTAAATCAATTTATAATTAACTTATTTTATTTGTTTAGGATTTTCCATAAAAAATCAATTAGTTGTTATAGGGTTAAAGGTCATTTTGGCCACCAAACAATTAGCAAAGTATCAATTTGGCCTCTAAACAATAAAAGGTCTCAATTTGGCCACTGAACAATAAAAAAGTCTCAAATTGGACAACACTGTCAATTAAAAACTAACACTGTTAAATTTTGGACACCTCAGCAATATTGGGTGTCACGTGGTCAATGATTTGGAGGCTGAATGAGTTAATGAATATGCTGACTAGGCTCAAATATTTAGTTGTAAAAAAAAAACAAATAAACCCAACATCAACATCATCTCCATTCTTCAACCTCCATAGCCACCTCTCCCATCTTCCTCCTCTGCCCAGAATCCCATCCCCCACCGCCGGAGTCGCCGCCGCCGGAGCCGCTCACCCCACCACCTCTTCTTCATGATCAACGCCTTCTCACCGCCACTCCTCACCAAACCCCATACCTCCTCACTGCCTCTCCCTCTACTCCGCCGCTGGCGCCGCCGTCATCGCCGCCGACACCTAACACATGCACCGAGAACCAAATGGCCTAACAAATTTATCAGCTTTTGGGTCGCTTCCATCTTCAGTGGCCTCTTATGGCTTGTGGTTGTATGGGATATTACCGGAGTTGAGGAAGGAAGAGAGTGAGAAAAGAGAAAGAGTTTCCTGAAAGTTAGCCACAAATTAAGGGGTTTTAAAGATCAGATTTTCAAAATAAAGTTTTGATTTTTATGAGAAAGCATTATCTTCTCTTCAGCCCACCAGATAGATGTTTCCTATTAAGGAAGTTAGTCTGAGTTTAATACATTTAACAAGGAAACAGATAAAAACAACACAGCAAAAAAGAAAAGGAACAACTTGGATAGTTATCAACTTGGTGGGGTGGGCGGCTCCGGCGGCGGCGGCTCCGGCGGCGGAGACTCCGGCGGTGGGGGATGGGATTCTGGGCAGAGGAGGAAGATGGGAGAGGTGGCTATGGAGGTTGAAGAATGGAGATGATGTTGATGTTGAGTTTATTTGCTTTTTTTTACAACAAAATTATTTGAGCCTAGTCAGTATATTCATTAACTCATTTAGCCTCTAAATCATTGACCACGTGACACCCAATATTGCTGAGGTGTCCAAAATTTAACAGTGTTAGTTTTTAATTGACAGTGTTGGCCAATTTGAGACTTTTTTATTGTTCAGTGGCCAAATTGAAACCTTTTATTGTTTAGAGGCCAAATTGATACTTTGCTAATTGTTTGGTGGCCAAAATGACCTTTAACCCGTTGTTATATTTAGGACGGAGAGAGTATTAAATAAATAAGCGCTTATTATGTTGGTGGATACTCCATAGTAGTTGGCGATGTAACCAGAGCGAATAGAAGGCAGAGCAGTTCAGCTATCTCAAAGCTCACTTCCATTGTTTTCTCCGCCAACTTCTTCTTCATCTTCTTCTTCTCTTCTTCAATTTCTTTCTTCATTCTCTCTCTCTCTCTCTCTCTCTCTCATGGCGTCTCTCTTCCTCTCCTCCTCCATTTCCTTCTCCTCCTCCATCTCCACCTCCCTCCCCCACCGCAACTTCACTTCTCTCCCGCACAATCCTCGCCGGAGAGCTCTCGCTGTGGAATCGAAGATCCGCGAAATCTTCATGCCGGCGCTGAGCTCCACAATGACGGAGGGCAAAATCGTCTCCTGGATAAAATCCGAGGGCGACGTCCTCTCCAAGGGCGAGAGCGTCGTCGTCGTCGAGTCCGACAAGGCCGACATGGACGTCGAAACCTTCTACGACGGAATCCTCGCCGCTATTGTGGTTGCCGAGGGCGAGACGGCTCCCGTCGGCTCTCCCATTGGTCTCTTGGCTGAGACTGAGGAGGAAATCTCTCAGGCTAAAGCTAAGGCCGCCGCCAAATCTGGCGGCGGCGGCGGCGGCGCTTCCTCTGCGCCGGCCGGTGAAATTGCGACGTCAAATCCTGCTCCGGCCATTGCGGCGGCGGCGGTGGCGCATTCCGCCGGGAAGGGCGTCGCCACTCCCTTGGCTAAGAAGTTTGCCAAGCAGCACAAGGTAATGTTGGAATGTTGAAGAATTGGAATTTCACTTTTTTTGGATAATGTTGGGAGCTGAATAAGATTACTTTAATCTTTTTACCAAGCTAAGCAATCAAATCAAAATTAGGTTATAAGTGAAATATAAATTAGTTTTCAGGGAAAAAATAGTTATACAATTAATTGTAAAGTGGCTATTTTTCATACTTAATTTCCCCAGAAAAATCAAAGTAATCTTATAATTAGAATTAGGAATGGAGTATCATATTATCTAGGGACAATTGCACACTATTCCCAAATAGGAGATGTAATTTCAAAGAGGTTCCAAGGAGTTGTTAATGATTATTATCAACAGCTACAATAATAGCCTCAAGTCAAGGAGTTGCCAATGGACCTATCTGAAATTAAATTTCTTATTTGGGACCTAGGTGCAATTGTCCCTGTTATCTATCAATACACCAAATGTGTTTTAGTTAACTCAAATGAAAAGCCAACGAGCTTTTATATTTAGGGATGGAGGAAGTAATAATTAGTGATTTGTCCCTATAAAAAGTCCTTGCTAATGTTAATGCTTGAGATTGTGTAATCCACCATAAGAGGGGGAAGATATACTTATTAACTCAAGTGTGTGAGATAAGATTGCTTTATGTTGTTTTGATCATCAATAGTAATATTCATCCTGTTTTTTTTCTCTCTTCAATTTTGTTAACAGGTAGATCTTAAATCGGTGGTTGGTTCTGGTCCTTTTGGGAGGATTACTCCTGAAGATGTGGAGGCTGCTGCTGGAATCGCTCCTTCCAAGGGCAAGGCCTCTGAGCCGTCTTCTCCGGCGGCAGTTGCACCGTCAAAAGCAGGTGTTTCGGCCAGTCCGGCGGTGGCTTCCCTGCCGCCGATTCCGGGGTCTACAGTGGTACCTTTCACAACAATGCAGTCTGCGGTTGCAAAGAATATGTTGGATAGTCTTACTGTGCCAACGTTCCGAGTGGGGTATCCTGTAAAAACTGATGCACTTGATGCTCTGTATGAGAAGGTATATATATTTTGTGTATTATTGGATAATATGTTAGGAAGGGCCGGTTTTGATCAGCGGTAAGTTCCCTTGCCGATGGGTCTGAGGTCGTGGGTTCGAATCAGTCTCTTTGTTTAAAAGTAGGGTTAAGACTGCCTAGTATATTCCCTTCCCCAGCACCTTCACCAAGTAGAAATCAAACCGGGTAGGACTTTTCTAGTAGGTTATATGTTAGCTTACAAGTCAAATAGATTGAAGGGCCAACACAGTCTAGTCCTCACTTGATGAGGGTGCTGGGGAAGATAAAATATTAAGCAGCCTTACCCTGCTTCTTGCAAAGAGACTGATTTGAACCTACAACCTCAAACTCCAAGGCAGGCAAGCTTACCAATTGAGCCAAGTCGGCCCTTCATAAGTCAAATAGATTAGTTTAAAGAAAAAAAAATTAAGTTATTCAAATTGTAAGTAGCTTATTTGATTATGTTTGGATTTTACAAAAAAGTCGACTTGGTTCTATATTTAGGAACAGATTGAGTATATTGGTTGAATGCGCTGATTTGGTTTGTAAAGGTGGTAAAATATGGGGTTTCAGATTCAAATTTATGTTTTTTGGCTGTTGAATTCTTAGGTGAAACCAAAGGGAGTGACTATGACTGCCATTCTAGCAAAGGCTGCAGCTATGGCTCTTGCTCAGCATCCAGTTGTAAATGCCAGCTGCAAAGATGGAAAGAACTTTACCTATAATAGTAATATAAATATTGCTGTTGCCGTGGCGATCAATGGTGGTTTGATCACACCTGTTCTCCAGGATGCTGACAAGGTCCGTGGTTTCTCAATCAAAATTTGACGAACAATTCTGCTTCTGTTGTCAACTTCCCCTGTTGTTGAAATACCAAGTTTTTAATGGGTGTATTGTTTTGTCACTTCAGTTGGATCTATATCTGCTGTCTCAAAAGTGGAAAGAGCTAGTTGAAAAAGCACGATCAAAGCAGTTGCAACCTCATGAGTATAATTCAGGTTTCATTAGGAAGTTATTTGTCTCTCTTTTCTAATTCTCATTCCAAGGAACTTGAATCTTTCAGCCCAATTTAAACTGTGTCCTTCTGTCCACAGGAACTTTCACCCTTTCCAATTTGGGTATGTTTGGAGTTGATAGGTTTGATGCCATACTTCCTCCAGGACAGGTGAGTAGTGATATAAAGGATTTCAACCCTTAATTTTTAAAGACTCTGTGGATCTTTTGGTGATTTTGATTTTTTCTAAACTTCACCTCTTATTTGTTAGGGAGCTATCATGGCTGTTGGGGCATCAAAGCCTACTGTTGTGGCTGATAAAGATGGCTTCTTCAGTGTAAAAAATAAAATGCTTGTAAGTTTTTTCCCCCTATCATTAAAAGGTTATTGTCTTAACCTGCTAGTTTTGTTTACTAACTACACTTGTTCTTAGCAACTATTTCATCTAGTGGACATTGAAGTGCTTTTTTCACTGATAGGCTTTTTAGTCAACAATATACTCAATTTTTGTACAACAATGGATGGTATAGGTTGAAAGAATGGGGCGATAAAAGGGTTTAGCTAAACTCTCCAATATCACAAATATACCCATTTATCTTACAATAACCATCCTCACGAAGTTATATCTTCTCTGCGTTTTTTTTTAAGAAATAATTACACTCAAAAAGCATGAGGTCCTTTTCTAAAAGTGTGGGAACTTTCTTCTTGTAGTTCAAAGAGGACAGTAATGTGTTTCCTCCAACAATATATCAATGTGTTTAATGGATTATGTACTAGGTTTGCTTAGATAGAAAAATAGAGTGAGAAGTTACTGCCATTGCTAATTAAAGAAATTATAGCATATTCAAGTGTTAATAAACAAATGGAGTTTCTTGTTGTCTTGCAAACATATGTATGAGAGCTTGAAGTATGTCAAGCTTTGGAAACAACTAGGCCGATATCATTTTTTTGGTAATATTTTCATACAACGTCACGAACAAAATGGTACTGATCTTCTACATCATTAGGTTAGTTTGTCTATAAATGCATTTGATCAAAATGCACTTCACCTCTCAATGTGGACCATGATAATTCCTTTATCCCAGCTGAACTAAGTAAGCAAACTTGCGACCAATCCTTGGAGGTCAATGTTAGGATCACTGTCTTCAAGTACCCTAAAATTACCAATGATAAACACGTAACCTGTGGGAGATTTCTGCTTGTTTAAGTCTTAAGTGTGATCTAAATGAGCAAACCCTTCTGTAGCTGATTCGTGATAATGAATTCTGCACACTCATGTATTTCTAAGCATTCAATCTTGTCAAGTGGGAAGTATGAAAAATGGATCAGTTTTCTTAAGTTTGTCTGAGTTAATAATCTGCCATTTCCTGATTTCTGAACTTAAAAAACTATGTTTTATAGTTTAGGTAAATGGGGTAGAGATATTTTAATTATCATTAAAAAAAGGTCAATCCAGTTCTAGTTCTCACTTGGTGAGGGTGCTAGAGAAGGGAATATACTAGGCAACCTTACCTCTGCTTTATACAAAGAGGGTGATTCGAACCCACGACCTCAGACCCAACTGCAAGCAAACTTACTGTTGAGTCAAGCCGGCTCTTTTAATTATCATTATTTAACATAAAAATGGTTGGCAGCATGCCTTCAAAAAAAAAAAATATTCTTGATTAATAACCGCCCGGTTTAATCCGGACTCGAGGGGTAGGAGTGTTGCCCACATAGGCAAGGTTGTCCCCTCTCCCAATAAGAGCACTTCCCGGGATTCAAACATGCGTTCTCATCTTTACGGGGGTTGTAGCCCACTTATCAGCTCAACCAACTACCCATTGGTTTCTTGATTGGCTTTTGTGAACGTTATTCTAGAGCTTGTTTCTTGCCTGAGCTGCAAGTGTTACTAACTTCCAACAGAGTAGCAAAAATATAATAGGCCCATTGTCTCAGTTACATTACCATCACAGATGCCCTACTATACTCAAATTGTATTTCACAATCTCATATGAATCACTTTCGTGAAAGAAGTGGGGGTTGCCTGATCCCTTATGGCCTGCTCCACATCATGAGTGATGATTAGACCACAAATGATTTTCATGATAATAAAATGAGAAGAATAAGGTGCTTCCATTTATACTGATTAGATTATGGTTCTAATCAACTCTATTATTTCTTTTGCAGGTGAATGTAACTGCTGATCACCGAATAATTTATGGGGCAGACTTGGCTGCATTGCTTCAGACGTTCTCAAAGATAGTTGAAAACCCAGAAAGCTTGACCTTATAGTCTTTCATCACTTTGGCATCATAATTTGACCTTTCCACAGGTTGATCCAAGTCAATGGATCTATTCTACTTCATGTGTTTTACTTTGCCTAGCTTCAGCAGCTATTTTAATTTTATTACCATTATGGGTGGATTTTGAGGGAGAGGAGATAGCTTTTTTTTTTTGTTTTCAATATAAATGTGTTGTAAACATTGATTTTTGATCAATAAAACAAGGTTCAAGAATCAAGAACAATTATGCTTATGCCTACTATTCCATTAAACAGTAGTATTTTACTCTAATTCTATGGTGGTTGTTTTGTTGACAGGCACCCTTCTGATTTCTGAACAATTACATGATGTTGAAAAGAGAATTACTTGATATAAAAGCAGGATATGATCAATGATAAAATAAAATTAATAGAAGCGTTATGTTATATAAAAATACTCGGGGAAAAAATTTAGTTGAATTAGTGCTAAGAAGTTAATATCCGAGAACAACAAAATATATAAAATTTATATGTAGGTGCTAATGATTTTTTTATCACTCATCTCATTCAATTTCTACTTATCTGAATTTTTCGATTTAACCAATTACCTAGATTGAGATTTCATGACCCTGCAATTGATTAACGATGGCGAAGACATTAAAGACAATACTTATCTCAATTTTTCTGTAAAGAAAATGGTTTACGTTCCCCTTCATATCAATATCAAAAATTCATACATAAATGCATCTTCATATGAAACAAATAATGAAAGAATCAATACAAAACCTGCTGAGATACAGCAATAGAGGCATCAATTGCATCTTACATATATACGGAGAACATTCTATTTTTTCTTTCCTTTGTTCATTAGGATGTTCTGGAAATCATGAAACAACACCATCACTCCTTGAACTGAAGATATATATATATATATTCACCAGTCCAACCCAATGTTTTGAGCAACGTATAGTTTATCAATGTATTCTATAATTGGATCTGAAGCATTGATGTATCTAATCATTTTCTTCTCAGCTGACTGATCTGCAATAACAATTATGTTCAAGTTTAGGTCTTTCTGTGACAGGAATCTGTAGGAACATATAAAGTATACTTCTCCAGGCCTGAGTTATGAATGAAATTTAAATTAAGCTAACTGTATGACACTTTTTTTTAATAAGACCTACTTGTTTGTATATGTTCACAAATCACATTAGCATGGACAAACTGTATTTTATAGCCCAGACCTACTCTAAAATATTATGACACGATATCCGATCCAATGATGATAAGATTGGTCAAATATAATATAGGTAAAGCCTTCCACTTTTAACAACACTGATTTAGACATCTTAGAAAAATTGAGAACTTGTTTTGAAGCACCACAATTCATGTAGGTGACATTAAAGCTGCCTATGGCCTTGCAATACGAAGTTAGTGGAAATACCACTTAATAACTCTCAATATGCGATACTCCCTTTGATTCATAATACAAGACCTATTATGGAGTTGATCTTGTTTCTAAATAGTAAATATAAAAGTCATTTATAATTTTTCTCAACTTTTCTCAAAACCATTCATATTTGTTCTCCCTTAAAAGCATGGTTGGAGTGTTTTGGTCATGTCATTTTAATTAACTTAATTAATATTCTTAATCTATATTTTTAGACTGAAGATAACCTTAATCTAATCAAATTAGAAAATGGTTCTCACATTTATGACCCTAGGGAGTAACAAATTTGTCAGCATTAACTTCAAACACAACAAGCAGTTAACAAGATAAAATAATACGGACTACCTGTTTCATTTAGTCTCACCAACAGTTGCTCTCTTGTTGGAAGTGCATACATGCCAGCAGCTACCGCTGTTCTTATTGTCCATGAATGATACGGAGCACAAACTTCTGCATAAGCAGTTGAAGCTGCTTCTTTCAGAGAACTGTCACTGAAAAAAACGTCAAAATCATAAATCATGTCTCAACACCATCATCATAAACTTGAAAATAACCGAGGATGATTTGGAACAAAAATGGTATTTTAATGCAATGCTCATTACTAATGCAACACGCAAGTCAATTAGACAGCAGAAATCTAGTGTGTCTCTCAAACAGTACAGATATATGATGTATAAAAAGAGAATAGACTATCAATCAGTGACACTAAAAATCAGGCCTGCTTTCTCAATTTTCTAAAACCGGGAAGGTCATGTGATTAACAATCACACATTTATTTTTTCATGCTTCTAGCACAACAGAGGGGCATATACAACTTTGTAATCACGAAATTGAAGGTCAAACAAGAGTTCTGGTATAAGTTAGATACTTACCCAGTTAACAGAAACTGTTTGAATATAGCTCTGACAAGGTCAAGGCCCTGCCGAACTCTACGTAGACAACGTGAAAGGCTTCCATTTGCTTTCACCGTCTCATTTTCAACGTCAAAGTCAATTATATCCTGTAAAGTCTCATGTGTCTTTGATGCCTCCATGAGCAAATTAAGCTGAAGGTATCCACCATATCATAAAAACCAATGTCAAAAGTCTAAAATGAAGGCCCGTATGAGTTAAACAAAACCGTTAATAAAACCAATCATACAGAACCACATATGTGTATAAGGATAAGAATTGTCAATTGGCATGATAGTAGACACATATAACCGTTAATAATAAAACTATATAACATACAGGAGATCAGCTTTAGGTATAACTAGAGCCTTTTGAAAACTTGTATAAAAAAATGGTACAGTGGCAAATTCACCAAGAAATACATGAGAAGTCTCAATCTTGTCATGGTTCATATCACATTCCTAAAAGTATACATGTTGGTCTGTGAAACTAGATATAGTGCAAACAATGGAACAACTGACAAATTATTATTGCATAAATCCCATACTACGATACAGGTGTTTGGATACATATTTTGAATTCCATCCAAGACTAAAATATCCATAAAGAAATGTACTATCGTAACAATACTTCCAAACTTATCATCAAAAACACAAACAAGAACACAAAAAGATTAATAAAGAAAAAGCGTAATAAAAGATGAGATATTATGTTACCTTGGAGATGTACTCCAATTCAGCGAATCTAAATACGAAGCCAAGGGAATGAAGGAGAACAGATACATGAGAGCATGCATCACAAAATGCATCTATTCTAAGCTCTTGTTGTTCCACTTCTGTGTTGCCATTATTATTATTATCATCATCATCTTTTTTAACAAACTTCGTGAGGCCCTCGAAGGCGTCGGCTATGGCGGAAAGAGGTGTTACCGCCGCCATTATAACCGATGGACACATACATACATACAAGAAAAGAGAAGAGGACCTTGGCTATATATTAATAAACCACAGCGTAATCTCAGTCACCATGGTTTCAAAATGGTAGTCAGAGAGAGAGAGAGTAGAGAGAGAGTCTGTCTATTGGGATTCGTGCCAAGGAAAGTTTTTTTGTTTTTCTCATGGAGGACTCCGCCGTGAGGAAAGAACCACCAGATAGGCCATCTGAGGAAAAAGAAGAGCTTGCCCTCATGAAGAAAAAACAAAAAAAAGAAGTGAAGGAAGATGCTTTAATGGGCGAAAGGATGCTTGATGCCGAAGAAGATGAAGTGCTCTCGCCTCCTGAGCATGAGCCTCATGACCATGTGAAGATGCAAGAAGACAAAAGGCAAGCCTCTTATAAAGATTCACTGCTTGGCTTCAAGGGTGTGGGTTTCAATGGCATATCGCACTCAGCATCTGAGATTGAAGAAGACCCTTTGCTCTCTGATGTTCTGAACACAGAATGGAAAGTTCCAGAGCCCTCTGAAGAAATCAAGAAGCTCATGAATGACTACCCAACCTTACACCTCTCTGAGGAAGAGTTCAATGAGGGGTGTAAACAGTGGAATAACTGTCTCATCATCACAGTCCTAGGCGCTAAGCTCAACTATTACAGGTTAAAAGACAAACTTGTTAAAATTTGGGGGTTTAGTGATTTTGAACTTGTTGATGTACCCAATAATTACTATGTGGTCCAATTTACTGATGAATTAACATGGGGGCATAGATATAAGAAGGTTCTGTTTGAGGGGCCATGGGTAATTTTTCAGCACAGTATATTGGTCCAGAGGTGGTCCCCTTACTTTGATCCATTCCATAACCAACTTGGAAGGATTGCAACGTGGATACGGATTCCCAATATTCCTCTACACTACTATACAAAGAAGCACATTTGGCGGCTGGGCAACATGGTTGGAAGAACTCTTAAGGTCGACTTGCACACTCTCAGTGCAGAGGATGGGAAAGGGTCAAGAGTAGAAAGAGGTAAATTTGCCAGACTATGTGTGGAAATTGACTTAAGGAAGAAGTTGGTTCCTAGAATTATTATGGCATCATCCATCTTCAATGTAGAATATGAAGGACTTGGACTCATATGCTTCGGATGTGGTCGTTATGGACACCGCAAAGAATTCTGCCAATGGAAAGATGGACCAAGTAGTCCAAGTTGTAGCCCCCCAAAGCCGAATGACTCGCCGGCGAGTTCCTACCAAACGCCGGGCAGCTCATTACCGAAAAGTGGAGAGGAGTTTGGCCCCTGGATGATAGCGGGCAAGTCAAACAAGGCACGTTATGCGAGGTACGATGGAGCAGGAAAAGGCTATGAGCATCACGGACCTAAAACGAACCAAAGCAACATAAAAGATAACAAGCCTTCCTCCTCGAGATTTGCAGTCATAGCAGATCTTGGAGAGGATATGGAAAAAGCTGGTGATGATGCAGCATGTGGCATCTCAAGTCAGAGGAGAGTTGCAGAGGGGTCAGGAAAGGAAATGATTCTGTACGATGAGGGGAAGAATAACCAGACATACCACAGAGACACGGTGGAGAGGAAGCCAAATGGCAAAAGCAAGAGCCAACCTGGCCCTAAGACAGCATATGTGCCTAAAGGAAAAGAAAATTCAAAGCCCAATGTGAAAATTGCTAGTGCAGTGGCCCATAAAATAATTGAGAAGAATCCCGGCCCAATCTCTCAATCCAGCGCCAAGAGTGATAAGAGACAAGTGGGCAATAGAGCCCATATTGTTGTGACAGGGAACTTAAGAGGAGAATGCATGAAACTAAAAGACTCACTTCCAGCCGCTACCCCTCACCTCAGTCCATCTGCATTGGAGATTGAGTCCACGGGCCTAGCTGCTTGTTCAGAACCTCTTGTTCACTCCGAGGATCGGAGAACGACAGACCTTCATGACCGGGATTATGATCGAGGAAACCCGCCAGAGCTTTTCTCCGACCAGACCCTTGCAGAGATGAAAAGTGCGATGAGTCAAGCTAAAAAGAAGTGGATGAAAGGAGAGGCAACTGGGGACTTACCTCCAGATCAGTAAGAGTTTCTCCTTTCCCTCTTTTTTATTTTTCCAATCTTAGTTTCCTTATGATTATGTCTTTTTGGAATTGTCGTGGAGCCGGAGGCCGGTTCTTTCCACGTATGTTGAGAGATATTGTGCGGCAGTATGGGATCCAGCTTATGGGGTTATTGGAAACGAGAATCAGTGGGCACAAAGCCGATAGAGTGGTGAAAGCATCTGGTTTTTCAAATTGGATTAGAGTAGAAGCAAGTGGGTTTGCTGGTGGTATTTGGCTCCTTTGGAATGAACAAGAAGCCAATGTGGAGTATATTGATTCGTCCACCCAACTTCTTCACTGCAAGATCTTCCATAAAAAAGAGAACAAAGAGATGTTTGTTACTATGGTTTATGGTGAAACTAGTATTCAGAAGAGAGTTTGCTTATGGGACTCCCTTGTTAAGCTGTCACACCAAATTACTGAGCCATGGGTGGTTATGGGAGACTTTAACTCCTTCCTTAACCTCTCTGATAAGTCAGGCGGCGCCCCACCCAACCTGCACAACCTATCCCACTTTCGAGACTGCATAGAAAAATGTGGTTTGAAAGGGATCCCTGTAGTGGGAGATAAATTTACTTGGGTCAGAAATGAAGTGCAAGAGAGACTCGACTGGGTTTTCAGCAACTCTGCGTGGGAAATTCAGAATTGTCTTGCCAAGGCTCATCATCAACTTCACTTCAAATCTGATCATCGAGTTATTGTCATTTCTGCTGGGCAATGCAGAATTGCCCCTAACAATGACCGCGTTTTCCGATACCAAGCCGCCTGGTGTCTTGAATCTGAATTTCCTTCCTTAGTCCACAACGCATGGTACAATAGAGAGTGGCTCGAAGGAAGACAATTTTTTGAGGAATCAGCTAGTATGTGGAATAAAGAAGTTGTTGGTAGTATCCCCAAGAAAAAGAAAGCCCTGTTGAAAAGGCTTGAGGGGATAGATAAAGCCAAGCAAGATCATCCACATCCAGGCCTTCTCAAACTCGAAGGAAAAATTTGGAGGGAATATATGAAAGTGGTACAACAAGAGGAGCTAATCTGGTTTCAAAAGTCAAGATGCAGCTGGTTGCAGTTCGGTGATAAAAACACTTCTTTCTTCCATGCTTCAGCTGTGGGAAGAAGGAAAAGGAACAGGACGGAGGCCCTTCAAAATGAAAGTGGGGAATGGATAACTGATCCTGCAATATTGCAACGCCTGGCTGTCAACTTTTTCAAGGACTTATATACTAAGGATGAAGGAGTTGTTCAGATTGATTCATGGCCTTCCAATTTTCCTGAGTTAGATCAATCAACCCTCAATCATATTCACAGAGAATTCACAAGAATTGAGTTGAAAAATGCGGCTTTTGAAATGGACGCGTTCAAAGCCCCCGGACCTGACGGGCTGCAACCCCACTTCTTCCACACTCAATGGGAAGTAGTGGGACCAAAAGTATGTGACATGATCTTTAGGATAATAGAGGACCCAAACAGAGTAAAAGAGATTAACCAAACGAACATTGTGCTCATTCCGAAAGTAGACCACCCGACTTCCATAAGGGACTTCAGACCTATCTCTCTCTGCAACGTATGCTTCAAGATCATCACAAAGGCAGTGGCGAATAGACTTCAGAGAATTATGAACTATGTGATTCAGCCGAATCAATGTAGCTTTATAAGAGGTCGTCAGGGTTGTGATAACATCATCCTTGCTCAAGAGGCCATACATACTATGCGCACCAAAAGAGGGATGAAGGGGTATGTGGCTATTAAGGTGGATATGGAAAAGGCTTTTGATAGGCTTGATTGGGATTTCATTAAGTTCAACCTGCAAAGTCTGGGATTAAAAAATGAATTAGTCAGACTCATCATGGAATGTGTGACCACAACATCAATGAGGATAGCATGGAATGGGAACCACTCTGCACCATTTCGGCCAACCAGGGGCATCCGGCAAGGAGATCCCCTTAGCCCTTATTTGTTCGTCATTTGCATGGAGAGACTAGGACAGCTGATTTATAGCGAGGTAAGCCAAGGCAACTGGAAGCCTCTGAGACTTAGCCGCAATGGGCCACCCATATCTCACCTCTTCTTTGCGGATGATTTGATCTTATTCTGTGAAGCTTCCGAGGACCAGGTTGACTGCCTTAAGAGTACTATGGAACACTTTTGTAATGTTTCTGGACATAAGATCAGCCTACATAAATCAAAAATGTTTAGTTCCGCTAACGTGCACTTCAACAGGGCCTATGATTTGAGTAGAAGGCTGGGTATTGGCTTAACCTCTGACTTAGGGAAATATCTGGGAGTTCCTCTCCTTCACAAGAGAGCTACTCAACAAACTTTTGAACCCATCCTCAAAAGAGTCAGAGAAAGATTGGCAGGATGGAAAGGAAAAACTCTAAGCATGGCCGGGAGAACTGTTTTAATTAAGTCAGCATTATCATCTCTGCCTTTTTATCAAATGCAGACGCTCCTTATCCCCAAAGGAGTTTTGCATAACATCGAGAGGATGAGTAGGGATTTTTTCTGGCAACATGACCAAGAAAGAAGGAAGCTCCACCTAATCTCATGGAGCACTATTAAGCAACCGAAGGAGAGCGGTGGCCTCGGCATCAAGGACTTGGTTTGTCAAAACCAAGCATTCATCATGAAACTGTGCTGGCATTTATTAACGAAGCCTGATAGCCTATGGGTCAAGTGCCTAAGATACAAATATAAATGTGGTGACGGGGCAAATTTGGATATCAACAGAAAAACAAAGCAATCAGCCATCTGGAATGGAATAACCAAGATATGGGATATATTTACAAAAGGAATTGGCAAAAAGCTAAGGAGTGGTTTGACGACTAGTGCCTGGTGGGATATTTGGACCCCTCTGAATATGCCTCTCATTCAGTTTGTCGATAAAAATGTTGCGCTGATCAGGCCGGAAGAGACTGTGAAACATTTTGTGAAACAGGACGGCTCGTGGGATCTAGCTAAATGGAGCTCCTTCCTGCCCACTTGGGTAGTAAACAAGATCAATGAAATTCCCCCTCCAAGGGCAAGAGACGCTGACTTGTATGTCTGGAGGGCCTCAAATGACGGCTGGTTTAGCGTCAAAACGGCTTATGATTTCATAAGAAGGCAGCAGGATGACAGAAATTCTCCACAATGGAAACAAGTATGGCGGTGGCCAGTCCAAGAGAGAATCAAATTCTTTCTATGGCAAGCTTCCCATGACAGACTCCCAACGAACTCACTCAGACATGAGAGAGGGTTTAGCGATACAAATGAGTGCCCATTTGAGTGCAATAGTGAGGAAACCATCCTCCACATTCTAAGAGACTGTGAGACTGCCACCTCTGTATGGATGACTTTAATTAACCCTTTATATTACTCTATTTTCTTCTCTTTTGACTTGCAGGAATGGCTACAATGGAATGGAAGCAATGAACCTGGCACAACAAGGATGCATAAGTGGAAATGGCAGAAACTTTTTGGCCATGTCTGTTGGAGACTTTGGAAGAACCGATGCCAAAAAGTTTTTGAAGGCAAAGGTGACCAGCCAAGGAGCATCATACACAGCTGTTTGCATCAAATGATGGAGGAAACTGTGAATGGGAAGTACAAACACCAGATACTGAACATCACAGAGAGACCAAACACAAGATGGATAGCACCACCCGAAGGCTTCCTCAGATTAGACGTGGATGGCTCGAGAAATCAGGAAGGATATGCAACTTGTGGGGGTGTTATAAGGGACCACCTAGGACGCTGGCTCATAGGGTATCAGCACAAGGTTGGACTTGGAACTATCGTGGAAGCAGAGATTCAAGCTATCATCAGCGGAATCAACATATGCAAGAACAATGGACTGAAGAACATTAAACTCTTTTCCGATTCATCGGAAGCCTTGCAACTTCTATTTCACGGGTGTGATATCAATCACCCCTTGCAAGAGCAAATTGAACAAGGGAGGAGTTTAATTTTCAGCAGTTCAGAGTTAGAGATCAATCATGCCCACAGAGAAGCTTTAATGTGCGCCGACAAACTAGCTAAGAAAGCTCATGAAATGGACCATATGTGGCAAATATATTTGGAGCCACCTGGATATTGCCTCTCGCAGCTGGCAGCAGACTTAGGATAGGACTGACACTTCTTTTGTCTTAGGAAAGGATAGAAATGACACTTTCTTTTGTCTTAGAAAAGCATAGTGCATAGTCAACGGGACTACTGCTAGTTACAGCTCAAGATACTATCTTGTCAGATCAATTCAAAAAAAAATAAACCACAGCGTACGTGGGGATTTGAGATTTTTCCATAAATGATGGTACAAACATCATTCATTCAAGAAAAGAAGTGAAGAGTCTATGAAGTTGGAAATGTGAAAAGACAAGATGAGTTCAAATTATGAAGGTGCCTTTTCGTTTCAAACACAAGACTTGTCAACCGCTAGTTTTTCACGTAAGTTCTTGCTTCGCGCCATTTTAACGTGAACGTTACTTTTATTGGGCCCCGTCCTTCTTGTTTTTTATTGGGCTTTGCCTAGATACGGCCCATTAATGAATTACCATGTCTTCCCAGTTTGGGTTGGCCCATTTTATCATAAACCATTTTACATACTCACAACAAGATGAATAGGGAAGAGCCTGAAAGAATCCGTTTGGTTGCAAGAAAGAAAAGTAAAAGAAATTACTGGAACAGAAAAAGAAAAAGAAATTATTGGAATTTTTCTTTGGTTAATCACTGCCCGGTTTAACCCGGACTCGATGGGTATGAGTGTTTCCCATATAGGTAAGGTTGTCTCATCTTCTAGTGAGAGCGCTTCCCGGGAATCAAGTAGCTATCTATACCTCTAATTTCGACTGCATAAATTAAATTTTAGATGTTATATATATAATTCTTTTTTAAAAAGAACCACCCTAGAACATTCATATGAAATTGTTTATATATACTTAGCTTTTCATTCTAATTTTTCTTTGTAGGAAACGAGTTTTATTTTATTAAGGTGGCAATTGGATTTTACCCAAAATTTGTTTTCCTTACAAAATAAAATACTGATTGTAGTTGTAGAGTGTTATGTACCAAAAAAGGAGTATTGGGCTTTCAATTTCAGGCAAATGTTTACATTTTTACCATTCTTGTAATCATGCGTTAATTCTATGATCATATAGTATCACTAGTTTATTAAATATATGATATTTTGAGAAAAACACGAGTGAATATAGCCCACACATAATATTATTTATTACCTGATATTTTGGATCGATTGTGGCTTGAAATGTTTGTCCTATGTAGATAGAAAAGAATTTTGTCCAAAAAAATTAAAAGTAGATGGAAAAGAAAAATGAAATTAAAGAAGACAATGTGTTTTGAAAATTTGCCCATGATGTAGTCATTGAAAATTGAAAACAAGCCCATATATTATCACTCTTAATAAGAGAAATACATAAAAACATACAATACACTAACAATATGCGACTTCATATATATTATTCATGTCTTCTCTTATCTAAACTATATATACAAGCAGGCCCAACTAATTCTAATCCTGCAAGATCTCTAGACTTTACTTGCAAGCTCAACTTCACGCCCTTCTTCCTTCTCATCTGAACTGCCACTATATATATCACTCTTACTATGAACTTGTACAGGCTTATAAGTGTAACGTTTAGCACACCACAAGTAGAACACAAGGTTAATAACCTGTAGCAAAGTAATAAGCCAATAAAAATACTCCAACCTCCCCTTGTTCAAATTATCATCAGGAAGCCAATTGGAGCCATCACTCTTTCTAGTAAACTTATGAATCAACGTGACAAGCAAAGTACTCACATAATTCCCAACCGATATGACGGCCCAAAATAAGGCCATCGCAGTACTCCTCATACTCTCAGGAGATTGGTCATAGAAAAACTCCATGTGACCAATTGACATAAATGCCTCAGCAATACCATGCAGGCTATACTGAGGCAACAACCAAAACACCGATATCGGTATGACCGCCTTGGGGTGGTCGACAAGCCCGTGGGCCAATGCGGCCTGCTTCCGCTTAACCTCCATGAAGCCTGCAACAAGGGTGGCAATGATGGAAACCATGAATCCTATGCCCATGCGGTGTAGGAAGGAAATGCCACGTTCTAGGCCCGTGTAACGCCGGGCGACACGGATGAAAATGCGGTCGTAGAAGGCGGTGGTGGCGAGCATGGAGAGGATGGTGAAGACGGACATGGAGCCGGCGGGGATTTGGAAGGAGGAGGAGTGGGAGATGTGGCGGTCCATGGTTTTGGCTTGTTGGAGGGAGAATGTGCCTTGTTGAGCATAGGCTGTTATGAGGATTATGCCTGAGGCCCAAATTGGGCCCATTCTTATGAGGGACTTTAGTTCTTCAACTCTGTGCACTGTGCTTAGTTTCCATAGGTTTGGGGTTTTCATGTTGTCTTCATGTGTCACTATTGCTGCCTTGTCCAAGAACCTACATTATAACATTGCATTGTAAGTGAAAGAGCAGAGAAGCATCATAATGGAATGGGCATGGGCCCAATTATAAAGTCATACACTAAATTGAAATGAATGTGTCCGATGAGTTTTGTTCTTGGAATGGCACTATTACCATATCACCATAAGAGTGAGGTGAGATGGTAAAAATGTTTTAAAACTATACTTCCGTCTTTGATATAAAATCTACACCAAAGTTTATTTTAATTCTAATTCCATTTTATTTCATAAAGACATAAAGCTTCCCAAAAAATCCAGTTTTAAGTTGTTTATCGCTTAATTTGAATATAGGAGGTAAGAACAAAATATGGAAGTATGGGCCCAATTATAAAGGCATAAACTATTGAAATGAATATATCGGATGAGTTTTGTTTTTGGAATGACACTATTACCAAATCACCATATATAAGAGTGAGGTGAGATGGTAAAATTGTTTTAAAACTAGCGTCTTTGATATAAAATCTAGAACAAAGTTTATTTTAATTCTAATTCCATTTTATCTTATAAAGACATAAAGTTTCCCCAAAAAATCCAGTTTTGAAACGTGTAAAGTAGTTTTTAGCTCTTATAATTTGAAGATAGGAGGTAATAACAACATATGGAAAGAAAAGAAATGTGTTTATATTGTAGTTGTGAATGTTTCAAGGAGGCAAGAATATAAGCAAGTTGTTGGCCAAAAAAAGAATATAAGCAAGTTGATGTAACTTTTTATAGCAGAAAATAAATAAAAATGTAATGAACAATGAACAACTCTATCAATATTAGACTCCCTATCTCTCTTTAAAAACGCACATGATGCATGTCTCTATAAATCAGATATAAACAATCTTAAATCTACACCGAATCCAACTTGAAGAAGGGTTGGCAAATGAAATGAACGAAAAAGTGGTAAGGATGAACCGATATGGATAGAAAGCAAAAGCACATGAGACATTAGGCCCACCAATTTGTCATGTATATACGTGCACTGTCCTAATGGACCACCAAATATTATGATTCACAAGCTCATCATAACTCAATCGGGCAATCACTAATCTATTACCATACAAAATGTCAGTCAATAATTCACGACTAAATTTGGAATCATGCATCCACCTTATTTTTTTGGAGGGAACAAAATCCGCTGTCCATGATTCAATTTCTATTTTAATTTTTTGAATTATGATTAGTATAACTCAATTTCAATAACTAAGTCATTTCAAAATATGTGTGTATATCCTAGAAAATAAAATTATGCTTGGGGAGCTTCAGAGACTAAAATATCAAACAATTAAAATAACAAGGACAAATTGTATCTTAGTGAGTTTAAGATTTCAAATCAAGTTTCGACTTTTCAAGAATTACAAAAACTAAATTATGTTGATTCAAAGTTTAGCAACTGTATTACAAATAAACCAAAACAAAGTCTCCTTTCTTCTTTAAAAAAACTGCATATCAATAACACTGATCAAATACTCATTTTTCAAACTCACAAAATTTGAACAAACACTTACTTGTATTGGTCAGTATGAATAAGCTTCCCTCCCAAAGATATGGGTGCATCAAGTTCATCATTGTGGTACAACAAATCAGAATCATCCACATTATTCATCTTTCTCTTCCTAAAGGCAGCCACAGCCACTTGAACAAGTCGGGTAAACGGGCTCCCGGCCGGATCCAAATGCCGGTAAAGCCGGTACCCGACCATGAAAGCCACAATTGAAATAAACATTGCAACGGTTGGTATCCCTAGACCCAACCCCCACCCAATATTGTCCTGAATATAGACAAGAAGTGTAACTGCCACAAGAATTGATGCCCCCATGACAAAGTAGTACCAATTGAAGTATGTCCATGTCTTGGTGGATTGCTTTGGATCCGAGTCATCAAATTGCTCCGCCCCGAATGCAACGACACAGGGTCGGATCCCACCTGACCCGACCGCGCTTAGAATGAGTGCCACATAGAGGACTGCCAGCTGTCCTGCATTAGCTTGTTGGCATGGCTCTTCTCCTCTACATGGAGGTGGCCTTAGCTGTGGAAGTATGGCTGAGATTGTCAACAGTATAAATCCCTGTTCATTTGCCACACATGTATAGCCACTATTATTAGTTATAAGAGCCACATAAAACATATCAGATCTTATTGTACTACATATAAAAATTACTCCCAATTCTAAATATAATACTCGACTGACTTTTTTTTAAAGAAAGATTAAAGAAGTAAAATAGGTTAGTTAATCATAATATATCTGATATATTGTTAGATAGTTTATTGGTTTATAATTAAATAAACTAGTTTAGAGGAAAAACAAGTAAATCAATTTATAAGTGAATCATTTAGCTTTCTTCATATTATTTAAAAAATCAAATGAGTATTATATTTAGAACAAAAAATCAGTTTAAATAGTTATTCCTAAAAGTCACATGTTGTTGTCGTTTTTAATACAACCTTTTGTCATTTGTAAATCATAAAAACCTACTTAAGAAAAACTCTTTTAATATGTGAGATTAATAATGATAGTTTGAAAAAAAATTAAACTACAAATTTAGAAGATAAAAAGGATTGATGGATCTGTTACAATTATAAAACAAAATTCAAACTAATTTGTACATTAAGAATATATATGTACTAAAATAATCTCTTTTCGATGGTAATTATTATGAGAATATGTATGTCATCAAATATAAAATCAAGTTCGGAAACTTATTTTAGAAAATCTATAGGAAAGCATTTCAAATTGTATTTAATTTTCTCAAACTTGCATAATTAAAAAAATAAAAATTATATAATATATAAAGAGGTTTAAAACTTGTGAAATCATACATAATAAGGATATGTATGGCTTACATCAGACATAAGGATAGATACAATAATAATTACGGGTACAAGTTAATTTTTTTTAGTGAAGGGCAGAAGTTAATTTGACTGAATTGAATGTGTTCGCGTGTTTCACTTGTTCTATCAATTACAAACAAAAAGTTATCTACAAGCTCTAGGCAGAGCTAGTTTTGTTGCACATGAATTAAAAATAATTAACTAATATAGAAGCCATGAACAGAAACTGATCGTATAGAACTTTGAAGAGACAAACAAATAAAGAAGAAGAATGAAGAACATACAAGTTGGTAGAAGATGGAAGCAAGAGAAATGGTCCAAAACTTTCCAGCATAAGAGTCAGAGAGGAAGGCCCCAAGAAGAGGGGTCAAGCTTGCAGTACCACCAAAATTAGTGAGAGTGTTTGCAGCTTTTGTGAGTGGCAAATGAAGCTGCCCTGTCAAATAGCTTATCATGTTCGCATGGAACCCCACCACTGCCAATTTCTCACACACCTCATTTGCTGCCATTAATATCAACCAACATATTTCATTAGTTCTTATTATTAAATAACAATGAACATTCACATCGACATCTCATAAGGAAAGATTAATTTCAATGAGATAGTCTTCCTTCTCAAAAGAGGTACAGTAATTAGTGAATTACTCCCTCCGTTCCTAAATATAAGATCACTTTGGGGAAGTGGATAAGTTCCTAAATATAAGATCACTTCTTATTTTATCTTAAGTAATTGAGGGGATTTTGGGAAGATCATGTAATTTTGGGAAGATCACTTTGGGGAAGTGGATAAGTTCCTAAATATAAGATCACTTTGGGGAAGTTGATAAGTTCCTAAATATAAGATTCACTTTGGGGAAGTGAATTACCCTTATACTCCCTCTTTTCATTGAAAACCACTCCTCCTTTTAAAGTTAAGTAATTGAGGGGATTTTGGGAAGATCATGTAATTTTATTG
Organism: Mimosa pudica; assembly: GCA_029929735.1. Lineage (NCBI taxonomy): Eukaryota > Viridiplantae > Streptophyta > Magnoliopsida > Fabales > Fabaceae > Mimosa > Mimosa pudica. The sequence continues at coordinate 8,154,084 of JAKELP010000035.1, forward strand.
TCTTCCTTAATCTCCCCAAATTAACCAAAGTGATCTTATATTTAGGAACGGAGGGAGTAATATCCTTCTTAATATCCCTTTAGGAGAGGGTGGAACCAGTTTCAATGTTCATCACAATGATGAGCACCAAAAAGTAACCGGTTCCACCCTAAAACAATAAAATAATAAGCTTAAACTATATAATAAAAGGCTTAATTAAGACAAATATAGGAATTAAGGAGAATGTATATAATGTATATTTATGTATGTATTACCAAAAATGAAGGGCATAGTGACGAGGCCTCCCTTTTTCCTTCTCTCATTGTTTCTCTCTTTTGTGTGCTCCATTTTCTGTGTGTATATGAGGAAGCTAAGCGAATACATAAAATGGCCTCGAGGCCAATTATTTATAGGCGAAAGCTTGGAATTCTGTAGACCTCATATGCCACTGGCTTGCACGTACGGTTATGGCCACACACACATACACACACAAAAACAAAAGATTTTTCATTTCTTCCTATATGGGATGTTTAATAATTTGGTCTCTTTGGGTCGGGGCGGGTACCTATATAATATACACATCTTTTTTCCCCTAGAAAAAGATGAATTGGTTGCTTGAACTGATAGATATAATTAAATTTTAATTTTTTTAAAAAAGTTAAAATATTGTTGGCGCGTTTTATGTTTGACAATGACCCTTTTTTGGTTGATTAATGCTTTGATTTAAACTCTGAAAATATTTCTCTTGCATAGGTTATGTAAGGACTAAGTGAATATTTTGGTAAGATAAGAAAAAATAATAAATTACTTAATTATAACAAATGTGAGATGAGAATTTATCAATGTATAACATTAAATTATATACTATCGTTTTTTGAACTGCCTAAATTTGTTTAGAAAATTCAATAAATCTAAAATAAATTAAGGCTTTATATTTAGAATTAATATACTTCCTAACCAGCTCCTATATGTTTTGAACTGGGCTAGTAAAAGATGGTGAGCAAGTTGATTGCATGGAGTTCATCTACCTAGTTTTTTTAAAAAATATAATATATGGTAATGTAGCATTATAGAAAATAAATCACTATTCACTTGAAAAGGTTTCATGCAAGAAAAGACAAGATTTTATAGTATTTACCTTTCTAATTTTTAAGTGCAAATGGTGTCTCTATATCCTGATCTGGTGCCATCTAATATGGTGTATTATCAGACCATAAAAGTTATTAAGTATTTTGAAGTTACTAATAAAAGAATAAGGAACACTCATATATAGATAATCCTCTTAATGAATCAATTAAAAGTATAACTTTTACAATTTATTATTCATAATTTATGAATTATTAATTAATATCACTATCTTTAATGAGCAAACAAAGCCCACCACCACAACATATGTATTACTCCCTCCGTTCCTAAATATAAGATCACTTTGGAGAAGTGGATAAGTTCCTAAATATAAGATCACTTTCTATTTTGTCTCAATTTTGGTCCAAATTACCCTTATACTTATCAGCTCCCTCACTTCTCTCTCAAATCCCTATTTGTCTTTTAAATTTAAGTGAGGGGTATTTTGGGAAGATCATGTAATCCTAATTTATTGGAAAGTCTTCCTTAATCTCTCCAAATTAGCTAAAGTGATCTTATATTTAGGAACGGAGGGAGTAAAATATATAATAATGCATCATAGGTATGAGCAAGCTAAGTTGGCTGTACCATTTTTTTTGCCTATCTCTCAACTTGCAACAAATAAAACTTCCAATTACATTAGAAAGACGAATAACTGGTACATGTCATATTGAAGTAAATATTTTTAAAATTGTGTAGATTCTTTTGAACTGATGATTAAAATTGTATAGATTCAATATATATAATAACACATTGAAGAATACGTGTGTGTGGGGGCAAAAATGCTGATCTAATAATTAACTATTTCAGTTTGGGCAAAACTAATAAATAACTATTTCGCAGTGCATAAATAATAACTAACTTTATGACCCGGTGCAAAAATGATAAAAGTGGTGTTGAATGTTAATTTGTAGTTATGTGGAACATTTCTGATATTATTTTCAAAGTGAAAAATACATTTTTATCCCTCCCAATAAAAATCTTGTTGATACTAACTATAGTTAGCATGGGAAGATGAAGGGCAGAAAAAAGAAGGGTTGAGTTTTAATTGTGAAGGGTAAAAATGTACTTTTAATTTAGAAAATAACATCAGAAAGGTTCCACAAAACCACAATTAACATTTATTACCGGTTTTATTATTTTTCACCGGGTCACAAAGTTGGTTATTATTTATGCACCACGAAATAGCCATTTATTATTTTTACCCAAATCAAAATAGTTAATTATTATATCAGTGCTTTTGCTCAATATAGAATTCTAGATATCTCTTTCCATATTGAACCGGACTTTCGTTTTTATTTCTCGAAAATATATATAGTTATATATTTTCTTGTCTTCTTTTAAAAGTATGATTGAATATTTTTAAATTATTGACAAATCCTTGAATTTGTATGATTTGATATGCTAAAATTGAAGTTTTTAAATATAATTAATATGCAATTTTGGTTCAATTGTGTTTAATAAACATCTTAGATTCTTGTGTGAAATTAGTATAAATAGGATTGATTTGCCATAATTAGTATTCAATTATAAATGATTAATTTCTAGGGCATTTGATCATTTGTTATTATGTTTTTATTGTAGGATCATTGAAAAAGAACCAAAAGTTCGCACCTCATTTGCATTAGGAAATCTCAGTCTTCCAAAAGAAAACTAAGCGATGGCTTTTTTGGGACACAGTAACCCAGAGAAAAACTGAACTGTGACTCCAATCTCTAGACCGCAGCTGAGTCTCAAATTTGCATAATTTTTCTGGTTTTGGGTCAATAACAAATTACAAGATTTATATACTTTTACAACACTCAAAAGATGTTTTAAACATATTAAAGATGTAATATTGGTCCTCTGTATACTAATTATGCACTTAGATCTTTAAAAAGAAATTACTTTAGAAAGTGAATTAATTGACAAAACTTATGGACATGAGGGGAGATAGCTTGAGCTCGTGGTCTTCAAAGTGGAGTTCCAATTACTCTCCCTTGTCTTTGTATTTTTTATTTCTTAGGTTTTGGCTTTCATTTATATATGGGCAAAAGAGCTAATCTAATAATTAACTATTTCACTTTGGGCAAAAATAATAAATGACTGTTTCGCGGTGCATAAATAATAACCAACTTTATGACCCGGTGCAAAAATAATAAAACCGGTACTAAATGTTAATTTGTTGTTTTGTGGAACCTTTCTGATATTATTTTCTAAAGTAAAAATACCATTTTACCCTCTCACAATTAAAACTTAACCCTTCTTTCTTCCGCCCTTCATCTTCCTATGCTAACTAGTATCAGCAATGTTTTAATTGGGAGGGGAAAAATGTATTTTTCACTTTCAAAATAATATCAGAAAGGTCCCACATAACTACAAATTAACATTCAGAACCGGTTTTATCATTTTTGCACCGGGTCACAAAGTTAAATATTATTTATGCACCGCGAAATAGTCATTTATTAGTTTTGCCCAAACTGAAAGAGTTAATTATTAGATCAGCACTTTTGCCCTTTATATATTTGATATTTGGAAATTGGTTATTTGTGATTATTTGGATTTGTAACGAGGAATTTTCACTCTTCAATATATAGGTTCTATATATGTTTCTTTTTTTTTTACCCAAGGGTATCCCCACCTGCGTGTCAAGTGGGACTAATCCCTCGTTGTTCTGAAGTCCCATATAGGGGGTAGAACGCTGACCTGTGAATTTGCTTCATTCGCAAGAGTTTGAAATTGAACCTCAACCAAGAGTACTTACCACTTACGCCAACCCACCAGATTTATATTTGTTTCTTTGCAATTCCATTTTTTTCCCTATATTTATGTATGATTATGATAAATAGGTTGATTCAGATGAATTGTAACTGAACCTAAACCATTATGATTCATTGATCACCCTCTAAGATATTTAATCACACTTAATTAAATGAGTTCATGAGATTACGTGGGGTACCAATAGTGACTTAAAATCATATGATTAATTAAGTGGCGATTCAGGTTCTGTTCATAAGATTAATATTTTCTTGCAAGAAATAGGTTCATTATCACTAAAAGGATTAGCAATGCTTAATTGGATGTGGTCCCAACAATTAGGGTCTGTTTTCTTTCACGAATTGAAAATAAAGAAATAGAAATGAGTGGTTTTTTTCGGTAATTTACATATATCTCTGGGCCCACAAGCTTTCTATTGATCTCCATCTCACTTTTTCTGAGCCACAAACTTTACTTTCCTATTATTTCCTCTACTTTCTATCTTTGTCCTTTCCATTTCCATTTCTCCACTTTCCTTTCCATGTTTAATATTTTAATAACATACATTATTAAGTTTTAATTTGGTCACTTAAATTTAATATGTACAATCTAATTGTTTATCTCTCAACGACACTAGTTTTATTTAACATAAAATAATGAAAAACATAGTCACCATACAACTAAATGTTATTTTTATAGTTAAATTTTAAAATATAAATGATTAATTTAAGTATTTAATATTTAAGTATATTGTGGATAGCATTTTACTGCATAATTGTCACTTTAATCTGATGATTTATCAATTGCTATCAAATTAATTTAACTACTTGTTATTACCAATAAATAGATAAAATTTTCCTTTTAAATTTAAGTGGGTAAAATAAAATTTGGTAAAATCTTTATAGACCAAACATTTAGTTACTATACTAAACATTTATTTAGTGGTGGTGATGCATGTGCATAATGTAAATCATGTATGTTACTTTCACAAAAAAAATAATAATAATGTATGTTACATTGTATGCATGTTAGCAGTTGCGATTCCAAATTTGTGATATTACAGATTGGGCCACACTTGAAAAGAATTTAATTTCACTTTAATTTGCCTCAACTAAAATATTTAATTTTTTATTGTTAGTGATTTTTAAGTAAAATAAATTGAGAGTTTGGCATAAATGAAGGGACCTTATTGTTCCATATTTTTGTTCAGAAACATCATACCTCCCATCTAAATCTCTTTGTAATGTCAAAATATTGTAACTTCTATATGTTCTTTGATAGCCAATGCCCACTGGAATTTAAGGTGAAAAGTAGTCTTGAAAATGAGACATAAGTTTTTTTTATCAAATATAAAAGATTTAAACAGAAATTTATAATATATTAGAGAAAATTGGGGAGAATTCCCAATTTACCCTGAATTTATTTATTCATATTTTGTTCTTATTTGATCATTTTATTATTATTCTTATTTTCTTTATATTTTTTATTTTTAATTTTCTAAACATCACCAAATGTAACATTATTCAAAAAATTAAATGATATTTGGAAAGCGTACGTAATTGCCTTTACATTAATCAACTATATCTTTTCTCTTGTTAATTAGTTCCCAGTCTATTCAGACGGCTTGCCAGCGACAAAATTTTATGCTTTGATGTTGATATTGATTGATTATGGCGAAAATAAGTCCATGAAAATGAAGAAACTTTTTATTCATTTTATTTCCTTTAAAGACACTGAAATATGATTAATTTCTTGTCACAATAGATTTGTAATATTTTTTTTTTACCATACAATAGATTTGTAATATTAAACTTTATTAAAAACTGCCTACATATTTTCCTCTAGGCGAAACAGAGAAACTCCACAGCTTAGTGAGATTCATTGATTTAGCACGTGCGCACGTTCACTATATACAGCGTATCCGTTTGGTTAGATGAAGGAAAGTGGAGAAATGGAAAGTGAAATGGGTAAAGATGGAAAGTAGAGGTAAATTAAGTAATGATGAAAAATAAAGTGTGTGGGACCCAGAAAAAGTGTGAGATAGAGAGAGAAAACTTGTGGCCCCGGGATATATGTATATTACAAAAATACCCTCAACTTTCTCAACTTTCCAATTCTTTGGTCATTTTTCATGCAACCAAACAACACGCATACACTTTTATTTAAAAGAATATTCAATGAATAAGTACCTAAGTGTGTGGGGTTCTGTGTGTAATCTTTTTCTAGTCATTTGATTATGACCGATTCAGAATTTTCATCAAGTCGTACTATTTCTTTTCTTTTTAATCTTAATATATAATTAAATATTTTTCTTCACCCGCCAATGTTTAAAATCTTTCGAATCACTGGTAAAAAGAAAATCTTTCAAATCGCCTTAAACAAACGGGTAGTTCTTCACTGTTAACTAACAAATGGCCTCCCATCTTTTATTTTTAAATGTGGCCTCCCTTGAAGGAAGGTGCATGGTCTTACCTGCATCGTTTTTCATTATCTCTTTACATTTTTTTAATATTGAAACATGCGAGAATTAATTTTGTGATATGTACATATATACGAGCTCGTATATATGTACATATCACAATATTACTATTACTACAACCTCGAGGTTGTAGATGATATCATCATTATTACTACAATATTACTATTGTTTGGAATGCACACTACAAAAAAACGGGCCATTCCGGCGCACGCTTACCGGCGTTTTGGTCCAAAACGCCTATATGAGAAGCATACCGGCGTTTATACACCAAGCGCCTATACGAAAACGCCGATACGTTTGGCGCGCACTTCCCGCCAAATTTCCCGCGTTTCCATATCGGCGTTTGTGGGTATATGAAACGCCGGTATGGTTTTTAAATATAAAAAAGGGGCTGGCTATTTTTTTTTTGTTTTTTTTTTCAAATAACCGCACATCGGCGTTTCCCCAAAACGCCTATGTGCGATTAAAATATTGTTTAAACGCCTATCCCCAAAACGCCTATGTGCGATTAAAATATTGTTTCCCAAAACGCCTATGCGCATAACGTGCATTAAAAATGCACTAAATGCGCAGACCGGCGTTTGACAAAACGCCTATCTGCGCATTAAGTGCATTTTTAATGCACTAAATGCATATAGGCGTTTTGGGAAACGCCTATGTGCGATTAAAGTATTAATTTAATCGCATATAGGCGTTTTACGAAACGCCTATATGCGATTAAATTAATACTTTAATCTCATATAGGCGTTTGAAAAAACGCCTGTAGGGTGTCACAAAACGCCGAGGTGTGAACGCCTATAAAAGAACCGCCGAGTTTCATTTTGGCGTTTTCGAAAACGTGAAAAAGTGTAGGGGTCCCACAGAAACTATCTTTTTTCTTTATCTATTCCTATAAATATTCCTCTTCGATAGATCATGTCTCGTCGTACCGGTAAAGCTCCAATAGACCTCGAAGAGGATCAGCGATTGCGAGATGAACAGCAGCGATTGAGGGACGAAGCAGAAGCCAGGCGTATAGAAGAGCGCCGGTTACAGATTGAGCAGCAGCCTACTCCGCCAGAGGTGTTGCAGTACGCCAGCCCCCCGCCTATTGTGAGCCCTCTTCGGGCGCCACCTTGGACTCCTTTTGGGTTTGGTGGTAACCCGGAAGTCACGCAGGACGACCTCTGGAGAGACTTGAACGTCGAGATCAGCTACGAAGAGATGCAGGATATTTTGAATGAGGATAGGGAGAGGGCGGAGAGGGAGAGGGCGGAGGGGGCGGAGGGGGAGAGGCCGCCTCCTTCACAGTCATCGTTACTGTCTTCGCCTTGCATTCGGCCAACGTGAGAACTCGAACCGACTTCTAGATCACCGGTAGTGTCGTGTAATCCATCCTCTCCATGAAACGCCCATGTGACATAATATCTAGGAAACTGCTTATCTAGACAATGAATAACTACCTCATCTCGAGTCTTCCATTTGTCGAACTTACACTTTTCACACGGACACCGTATCTTACCCCGAACACTACTGTGCATAAAAGCATAATCCAGAAATTGATTCAACCCCACCAAGTATTGCGGAGACGATCTGGGTAAAGAGATCCACGATTTATCCAACATTATTGCTTTTGCTGTTTCACAACAAAACCACAGATATATGTAAGAATGAGAGGTTTGAGAAAGAATGTGGCAACTGACTAATGCTCTAGACGCATATTTATAACCAATATATCTTACTTTTCCGCGTTTAAGAAATGTAGGTTGTTTGAGGAGTTTTGTTTTTTAAAAAATGCCGTACCGGCGGTTTGCAACACGCCCATATGCATTTTAAGATTAAATAATTCATATAGGCGTTTTGCAAAACGCCTATATGCGTGTTTATATTAAAATAATGCATATAGGCGTTTATAGGAAACGCCTATATGCATTATTTTAATATAAACAAGCATATAGGCGTTTTGGGAAAACGCCTATATGCAGTATTATATATAAAAAATAATGCATATAGGCGTTTCCTATAAACGCCTATATGCATTTGAACGCATATAGGCGTTTTTGAAAACGCCTATATGCGTTAGAACGCCTATAGGCGTTTTTGAAACCGCCTATATGCACCTCCGTTCCCTATAAATAGCACCTCCCTCCTTCAGCGAAATTGCTCATTCTCTCGTTCTCTTCTATATTTTTCTTCGCTTCGTCTCTGTTTCATGTTGCTGTTGCTTTGTTTATTTGGCTTGTTGCTTTGTTTTTTTGCCTAGTATTGCTGATTTGGATTTTTATTTCGTTTTTTATGGTGATATTTGATTTTATAATGTTAACATGATTTTATTGCTTTTCTTTCACATATTGCTTGTTGTTTTGATTTTATATATTTGGGTATTTTGTTTTATGAATTACTCTTGTTATTTCATATATAATATTCTATATGTGTATGTAAGTTTGGTATTATCATATTATTCTTTATATATGAACATTTTTCTTCCTGGTTCTAAACAATCAGGAAGAAAAATGTTTTTTATTTTTTTTTCGGAATACTCATACCGGCGTTTTGACAAGCGCCGGTATGAAATATTATTTTATATTTCCGCACATAGGCGTTTTGGAGAAAACGCCGATGTGCGGTATAATAAAAAATGATATTATTTACCGGCGTTTCGCCAGAACGCCAATGTGCATGAATTCTAAAAATTTCATCATGTCGCACATAGGCGTTTGGTAAAACGCCGGTACGCGTGAATAAAAAAAAAATAAAATAGTCCGCGTATAGGCGTTTCGGTATCCGCCTATATGAGGTAATAATAAAATAATACGCGCATAGGCGTTTGGCGAAACGCCGGTATGAGGAAATATTATATTATTTGTTTGACCCTCATACCGGCGTTTCGCCCCGCGCATAGGTGTTTTGCAAAACGCCGATATGTAGCATTTCGACGGCACATTTTTAGGCGTTTTGCCAAAACGCCGTAGCGCGTTTTCGCCGGAAAATTCCGCCGATCCGAGGCCCTATAAAACGCCGATATGGGCCCCGTTTTTTGTAGTGGCAACACACACATGCACACCTATAAAATACAGCTATAATTAATATAAGTCAAAGATAGCTCGAAGAATTATTTTTTCATACAAGTGTTGATAAATTAAGCCATTATACTATATAAAATGCTCTTAATATGAGAGCATTTATTTTATATATTTCCATATAAGACTTGCATTATTGATGTTAATGGGTTCCACTACTCTTTAAAGATAAGCATGAGGAGCTCAGGCTTATCAGAACCGCCCATCTATAAATGAGACTCGATGTGGAGTAGCTACATGTAAATGACCTTAAAAGTTAAACCTTCGATCCAGCTTTATAAAAATAGGCCAAGAAAAGTGAAGCTTCTCAAATTAACAAAATTTGTCTTTCGATGTTCAAAAGCATAAGCGTATGGTTATAGTAAACAAATATTTTAATCCAAATATATACTATAAAACGTGTTAAGGGCTTCAGGCATATATATTCAACTCAATTACTCAAATAGCATAGGGAGAAATATAAATATATTTCAAACAAAAAATCAAATTACTTTCTCAGTTGTTTGTACGAAACTTCCTACAAGTATAGTTTGGGCTAGGGTAATGAAATGTTAGATATTTTATTATCTATTATCACACACAGACCATTCTCTCTATTTGGAATTCTTTGACTGATTGTCATGGTTGTGCTGGATTCCAGTTAGAAGAGACCTATATGGCTATATTTACTCATAGTGTTCTTCCGCTAATGATTGTCATAGTTTCAATATATTCTCAAGATCTAATCATAGTAATGACGAGATTCTCCCGCTACAATTTCATTTAATTGTTTGATCATATAATTCACAAGGCAATATTTGTTTTTATAATGATTTTCTCATTTTTTTTATCAGAAAATGATTTTCTCATTTGGGACTATATATCTGCGTGCGTGTGCGTAATTATCTCATTTTATTGTTAGGACGCCTTAGGATCGAACTTCAAAGTTAGGAAGATATTATTTTGATTGAATATTTATGATAAGAAAATTTTTGGGTGTCAACGCGGCAAAACCTGAGGGGTAGAATGAAAAAGGAAAAAGAGCAGGCAATCAGTTTCTGTATGTAATTTGCTTAAAAGAAAGAAAAATTGAAGATGAGCTCAAATTTATGGCCAGAAGCAAAGACTCCAAATTTGGACGAAGCCACTACTCTCTGCAGGCCATAACAAGCTTTTCTTTGTGGACTTTGACGTCAACGATGACGCAACTCGCAAGCAAATGTAACAACATATCTCAATCTATTATATATATCTCTTATATTTACCGAATAATCTTATTATAAACTGGTCGACATAAAACTAATATTACCTCCGGTCCTAAATATAAGACCTAGTTGACTTTTTTAGAGATATTAACTTTGCAAATTAGGTTATTAAATTATAACATGTTTGATATATTTTTAGATTATCCATTAGTTTATAGGTATAATAAACCAGTGTAAGGGAAAAAATTAGGTAAATCAATTTATAATTAACTTATTTTGCTTTTTTAGGATTTTCCAAAAAAGTCAACTAGGTCTTATATTTAGGACCGGAGGGAGTATTACATAGGGCAATTTTAGGAAGATCATGATTTATTTATTTTCAATTTAACCAATTTATTTTATTTTCTTAAAATCAAGTCAAGCAATTCTTATTTTAATGACATGAGAGGGTATAAAATTTCGATATATAGATTATTTTAATATAGAAATTAAAATATTCCCGCATAAGACAATAGTTTAGAGATGAAACAATAATCCAAATATCAGAATACTTGAAACAAGATCAAAATCCCAAAACTTAATACAGAATTGGAAACGATAGGAAGTATAATTTATATAACAAATTATACCATATACAAGTAATAAGTGATTCATTATTAACTTCTCAAATTTCATATGTTCAATATTAATGAATTGAACTATGTATATCAGAAGAGGCACCATACTCGTCGAAGTCATTATTATCGACAATTGTGATATATATAAACGATTAAAATGTTTCTTTGATAGTACTCATTGTTATTATTAAGTTGATTATAGTTTATATGTTTGTTAATTATTTAGTGAAAGAGATATACAATTTTTAAAGAGCTGAACAGAACAAATATTGTTCTAATTCCAAAGATTGATAATCCACAAGTGATTAAAGACTTTAGGCCGATCAGCTTGTGCAATGTATCTTATAAAATCATTTCTAAACTCTTGAGCAACAGGTTGAAGCCAATTCTGGCATCTGTCATAGCCCCTCACCAAAGTGCTTTTTTGAAAGGTAGACTTATCTCAGATAACATCATGTTGGCTGCTGAACTCATGGACCACATTCATTCCTCTAGAGAAAACAGGAGGAAGCTTGCAGCTCTCAAAATTGATTTCTCCAAAGCATTTGATCGCATCTCATGGAACTTCATCTCTGCTGTGCTTTTTTGCATGGGTTTTCCTATGAAATGGGTTAATTTGATAGCTCAGTGTATTTCTACAGTGGAATATAATCTCCTTTTTAATGGTCAAATCGCTAGCAACTTCAAACCTGTTAGAGGAATTCGGCAAGGGGACCCTTTATCACCATATTTGTACATCATATCTGCCAATGTGCTATCATGCTTGATTTACCATCAGGAATCTCAACATCTATGGAAAGGAATTAAATTATGCAGATCAGCATCAGCTATTTCCCATCTCCTTTATGCTGATGATTCACTCCTTTTCACAGAGGCTTCTACTGCCGGTTTCACAGCTGTTAGCAACGTGCTCCAAAGGTATAGCGAACTATCTGGTCAAGTAATCAATTTTCAGAAATCCAGCATAATCTTTAGTCCCAATGTCCCTCATGCTGATAAACTTCAGTTATCAAGGTCTATGCACATTCCCTTTGCTGGTAGGCTAGGTAAATATCTGGGTACTTGGGTTGACCCGGGAAGAAACAAGTCCATTATTTATCAACATGTTCTGAATGCCATTGACTCCAGGACAGCTTCTTGGAAATCTAACTTGCTCTCTCAAGCCAGTAGACTTACCTTGCTGAAATCTATCTTGGCAGCTATTAATATTCATGTGCTTTCCTGTGTCAAGTTACCTTTGAATGTATGCGAGCAAATGGATAGTAGATGCATTAATTTTTTCTGGGGGGTTGATGGTTCTTCTAAGAGAATGCACCTTTCTAGTAAAGATCATCTGTTCCTTCCAATAAATCAAGGTGGTCTGGGACTTAGGCCAATGGAGTTAGTCAACAAATCACTTTTGGCTAAACAGGTTTGGAGGGTCATTTCTTCAGATCAATCTTATCTTCTAACTGCCACAATTGGAAAGAAATATATTGACTGGTCGACAGATCAATGGCTAAAAAAGCCTTATAATACTTCTTGGCTGTGGAATGATATCCTAAAGTGTAGTTCTTTCATCACCAACCACCTTAAATGGCAAGTTGGTAATGGTTCATCGATTCCAATCAACCACCCGTTGTGGTGGCCCATGCAAGGCACGGTTAAAAATTCTTCTAATCTTAGAGTTGTTTCTGACCTGCTTACGCATTCTCATTCTTATAGCTCACGATGTTGGAATATTCCATTAGTCCGAAGTCTTTATTCAGGGCCAACAGCTGATTGCATTCTGTCTCTTCCAGTCTCAATTACTAATGGTAGGGATTTCCTTATTTGGACCAAAACCGCATCAGGGTCTTATTCTGCTAAAGATGGCTTTTCACTACTCCTTAACGACAAGTTTCCAAATCAACCAGGATTTGATCCTTTTTGGAAATTCTTATGGTCAATATCCTTGCCTCAAAAACAACTTCTCTTCATATGGAAGCTTCTTAACAAAGCTATACCTTCATCAGATATCTTGAGGACTCATCATTTGCAGGTGAATCAATCATGTCATTTTGGTTGTTCAGATGAGGATTCCATTCACCACATCTTCTTCTCTTGTCACTTGGCCAAAGCAGCTTGGTTCGGCTGTTTTTCCATGTGTCCTCCATCTCATTTACCTCTTACTGACTTGTTAATTTGGCTTAAACGCTTCCTTGTCTCACTCAAGGATGATGAGGTTCTTATTAAGAGCATAATTTCATTATTAAATGACATCTGGAGGAAGCGTAATCAAGTTGCTCATGGAGGTAGTGTTCCTCATCCTCAAGACATTATTAAAGACTCTCAGTCAATTGTAGCTTTCTCAGCTCTTGCTTTCCGTGAGAAGACATCTCATGCGGTTCACCATCAAGCCTCAGTCGCCCATAATTTCTCTGGTGCAAATCATTGGACTGTCTTCGTCAAGAAATGGAAACTCCACCGATCCTCCTATTGTCGCATTCTGGTATGTTTTGAAGCATCTCATATCCAGACATTCACGTGGAAGCGCACTACCATTCCTGGTGGATTCTTTGCCCTTGGATGCTTTCGTCATGCTCTCAACTGGATACATCAATCTGGCTTGTCTAAGGAGCATCTCACTGTTTGGAATATCCGTAAGCGCAGCATACACTTCAATTGTTGGGCTCCTTCAGTCAAACATACAATTGCCCAGGATATTTCCTTTTTAATTAGTCCATTTACTTTTGTTTCTATTAATTTGCTTTCTTCTGATCAGTTTAGTACTTTCGCTTTTAATTTTCATGATGATGTAAGACCTATGTAATCTCTTTTAATTAATATCATTTTGCCTGATTTCAAAAAAAAAAGAAGATATACAAATTTTAAATTATTATACCGGCATATATCAAAATCTCCTTTCAGTTAATTATCTCTATACATTACTACATTTACACATACACCATACACTTTGAAATTTCAGTTCCACACACACACACACACACACACTTCACTATGAAAAAAAAACACTGCGCTATCGTACATGAAGCGGACAGTCGGTGATAACCAAGCCACGTGTTTATTATCTTATGTAACTTGTAATTATTGCTTTTAATGATTTTATGCTTTCTTTTTTTTATCAGAAATGATTTTATGCTTTAACTATAATGATTTCAAGACAAAATTATATTAGAATCTAATGATTGAAGTAGATGATATATATGCTCCAAAATGAGTCATATGAATAAAACAGTTTTTTTTTAAAAAAAAAATACACCAACTTCTTCTCTTTACGAGAGCTGAAAATAAATTTGGGTATATAAAAAAAAATTAATGTAGTTCTTTGTAATCTATAAGCATTGATTTTCCTAGAACATCCTTGTTAATTAATTATGTGCAATAATAGGGGGTATTCAAGGGAGAAAATTTTAAATTTAGGAAACTGAATTAGTCAAGATATTTATTACTCCCCCCGGTCCTCAATATAAGACCTAATTGACTTTTTTGGAAAATCCTAAAAAAGCAAAATAAGTTAATTATAAATTGATGATTTACCTAATTTTTCCCTTAGACTAGTATATTTTACCGATAAACTAATGGATAATCTAAAAATATATCAAATATGTCATAATTTAATAACCTATTTCGCAACCTTAATCTCTCAAAAAAAAAAGTCATCTAGGTCTTATATTTAGGACCGGAGGGAGTATTTAGGATTGAAACAAATCCTTTGTCTGACTCCTTTGTTAAGAATTAGATATATAAATTAGTAGAAGAGCAGCTTGATCAATTCAGGGTAGATTAATACATTCTTAAGTTAATTAATTTTAAGGAGTAGGTTTTTGGGTGTACTTGGATTCCGATAGACTCTCTCGATACTCGTACGAAATTGATCACCAATTGAGACTTAATCTGATTTGTTGTTTGTTAATCTCATGTATAATATGTAGAAAACATGTTTTTGAATTTCAAAAAATTAGGGGAAATTACTAATTTTACCTCATGTCTCTCCATAATTGCATATTAACCCCAATTCCAATTGGGCTTGAGCCTTACCCACTAAAGGTGGATCCGCTATTCCCCTATGTAAGAAATATATATAAGCTTTTTTCCACAAAATATCATTTTCGATCATAATCATGTCTAGAGCCCATATAACCTTTTAATATGTATAATCAATATGAAAACTCTAGGGAAAAAAAATATAGATTTTGGATGACAAAATAGATGTCTTATATAATGTTTGTTGAACATTTATAGGCATTTTACATGCTTTTCAATTTCCGTTTTGTTGAAATTTTGAATTAGATTGCTCCTTCATAAGATTTTGGTGGTAACATTATATTTTAATTTATTGAGCCAGAATAAAAACTATCTAACGGTTCCTTGGTGAATACTTTCACAAAAAATACCTATAATCCTATAAGAAGAAAATATGGTCATGTTTATGTGATAGTGTCATACTTGAATTAAGGTCATACATGCCAACTGTTTATTTTTATTCTTACTGGAGTAGGGCGAACAAGAACACTTCTAGATATACCTACAACTTCTTCGCGAATATATACTTTCAATCAAGCTTAAAAACGTACTTTATAATCCTATTTAATTTAATTTTATTGAGAGCTGTATAAATAGGATGTAACTTATCCTATTTTGTAGAAGTTTTTTGTCAATATTTTGCACACTACTCTTGATTGTGATGAACCAAATCAAATTGACTTCTTGAGTGCTCTCAGTTCTCACTCTTCTGTATATTCTATTCTGGTCTCCTCTTGTTATACATTATATATATAATTCAAACAGAACTCATTAAGGGTTATTACGTTAACATATGAATGACCCAAAACTTGCCAACACTATTGTGAAATATGACATGAATTCCGTCATCATGATTCAGTGAGCCACATGTGATGGTGTGAATATATATAAATTGACCACTTTTGGAGTAGTGGGGTTGGCTAGGTGGGATCCAATAAAACGACCGACTGGACCAAAGTGAGAGATGATCCTTTTGAATGGAACCAAAAAATACAGAAAAGAAATCAACCACCCAATAACACCTACAAACCTACTATTGCTTCTACATATGTTCATGCACGCACAGGCCTCTTCTTTGTCATGATTTCTTTGGATCCTTCATATGCTGATATGGTTTGGGACCAGAGACCTTCCATAAGTTATGGTTCTTATAATTTTAGTTAGTTTTCTTTTTCCTATGAAATAATAATGATAATAATAATGTATGTGTGATTGTGGTCTAAATCAGTACAGTTCAAGTTCAAGCATGCATGATTGGTGGTCTATTGAGGGGACCTTTTTGATTAATTCACTCATTGAGGCAGTTCATTACTCCCTCCGGTCCCTAATATAAGAGCTAGCCGCCAAAAAAACGTTTCTTAAGAAAACATGTGAATGTTATTTGGGTGTCTGGAGTTAATGCTTCTTTTCCAATATTACCCATATTTATTATGATACTTTCAAAAGAGATAAATACATAAGCATTTATAAATTTGAAATAGAATTAGGGGAAAAGTATGAAAAAAACATTAAATGAGAAGAGAATATGATCAGATGACTCTTATATTAGAGACCAAAACCATTCAAATTTTGGGCTTTTATATTAGGGACCAGAGGGAGTATTTGATTAGGGGTTGAAACTTAGATCGAAAAATGAAAGGCGCACACACACTATATATATATATATATATATATATATATATATATATATATATATATATATATATATATATATATATATATATATATATCATAACAGTGTGATATCTTCTAGGTTGTCTGGATTCTCTCTGTCATTTTAAGCTAAGGGAATATGTGTGTATACTAACACACACGCACACACATTAATTTCCTGGTTCTGTGGAATTATACAAGATTTAAATATTGTTATTATGTAAGGGCCATTGTTTGTGTTGACACGTGTCGCTAGCTAGGTATATTTTGGACATGAATAATCTAATTATGTCAGATACTCAACTTTCTTCTTTCGTAATCATCATGATTATTAGCACGTTTAATTTGGATTCGATTTCACTCACAAAAGAAGAGAAATTGATATAGAATTCTTTGAGACGATTGATAGTTCGTGTGTGCGTGTGTGTGTCTGATATCTAAACATGCTTATGAAGAAATGTGTGGTGGAATAAAATTGATGTAATAATGTAGATGGATAGAACGAAAATGACTAGCAACATATATGGAGCTTCCTTCTTTTCTTGGGAGATTAAGCCACAGAGATGGAACCGTGATTTCTAATGGACTTCCTAATCTCCTAAAAGAAGTTAAAATATAACAGTTATCTTCTGAACGTTGGAAAACGAGAAAATCCTGTAATGTTGTTCAAACTTTTTGATGAATTAAACTAAAGAGAAATGATATACTCCCTCCGGTCCTAAATATAGGACCTAATTGACTTTTTCTAAAAAATCTTTAAAAAACAAAATAAGTTAATTATAAATTGATTTACCTAATTTTTTTCTCTTAAATTAGTTTATTTTACCTATAAACTAATGGATAATCTAAAAATATATCAAATATGTCATCATTTAATAACTTATTTCGCAACCTTAATCTCTCCAAAAAAAAGTCAATTAGGTCCTATATTTAGGACCGGAGGTAGTAGCATTTTCCATTAAGTTAAACTAACGGTGTTAAAAAAATGACTAAAAGTGTACTTTCCAAACATAAAGGACTAAATTGAAACTTGATGCAAACATAATGGACCAAAAGGGGTTCGAGGTGAGAAATTTTTTTTTATTGATGAGGCTTTAATTTGCTTTTATTACATTGAAAGTTACATTTCAAACAAAAAGGGGTTAAAGTTCAAATTTGTCCCGAAAGTTTTCACTAATGATCAATTTTATACTAGAAGTTTTTTACAAAATTTAAGAAAGAGATCAATTTTGCCACTGTAGTTACCCAAAGTTAATCTTAACTATTAAGTTAGTTGGTCAAATATCCCATAAGCAATATTTTTAAATATAAGATATTTTTTACTATTTCTCTCAATTTTTAATTCATATTTTTACATAGTTAGTCAAATAGAAATTCAAATTATAACTATTTGGGGGTTATTCTCAGTTTTAAATATAAGATATTTTTTATTTCTCTCAATTTTTCCCAAATATCCTTACTTGTATTAGAGTTAGTAAAGTCCCACATCGATAAGATTGGTTTTGGATCAATGACACATAATGAGGGAGAGTCAATCCATCACAAAAGCTTAAGCTAATGTGATGAGACTCAACTCACCATTATATACCCTTAATCCAAATCCAATATCTATGTGAGACTTTATTAACTCTAATAATTTAATAGTCCTTCAATAATAAACAAGAGAGTGATGTGAACGAATATCGAAAGTTAGGGTGTTGTAAGAATTTCTTGTCACCAACTAAGCTAGTGTGTTGTAAGAATTTCCTGTCACCAAGTAAACTAATATATTCATTATAATCAAATTAACTAGATATGTATTATATCTAGGATTGAAGAATATGGGTAGCAAGATCCGGCGTAATCTAGTAATTGACTCCATGTTAACAAGTACAGATAATGATCGTTTTGAAGAAAAATACTGCAATTCTCCGGAAAAATTGCCCATTTCAATCAACAAGTCTTTAACATAGTTGAAATCAGCAAGTTATGAAGAAATATGACCAAATTATTGTACTTTTTTGGGTCATTTGAGCACTAGTATCTGTATGGGACATCTCAGTGGCAGGTTAATAGGTTACTATTCCGCAGTACCGTGGTCGGTTTGTTCATGCCCAGCCACCTTAACCAATATTCTCTCGGTTTCTAAATATATGATCATTCTCCCAAATTTGATTAAATTAAGGATATTAGTTAAGTTGGTTATTAAGATATAATATTACTAATTTACTTGAACGATAAGGTTTATTTGGAAAAAAGTTGAGAAAATTAAAAAATGTTTATATTTAAGAACAAATTGAAATATGAAAGTGATCTTATATTTAGAAACAAAGAGAGTATATTAGTTTAGTATGGGGCAGAAATCAGTTTTGTTCCCTTTGAGGTGCCTACAAATCAGCGGGGGATTAGTCTCTCACTTGTCGAGTGAGGGGATACTTTGATCATGTATCAAAAAAGAAACCAGTTTTGTTGACATATATAAAACCTGGGGTGTGTGGTTGAGTGACAAGGACTCATTCACCCTTAACCAATTGTCTGGGGTTCAATCCTTGGCGTTGGGTATGGAGAAGCATTAAATCTCTCAGGCCAGCTGTCCCATCCATTGAGGTGACTACAAATCAGCGGGGGATTAGTCTCTCACTTATCGAGTGAAGGGATACCTTGATCATGGATAAAAAAAAATAAAAAGCACGATGGGCTTGATTATTGGTAATGAAAATTTTTATGGGAAATGAAAAAAATACTTTTGAATTTTAAATTCATTAATAAGAGATCTTTTTAGCTAATTGAATATAGGAATTGGCCAGTTAATTTTAGTCATAAACAACCGCATATATACTTTCTGGGATTTTAAAATTCAGAAGGTATTTTTTGTCATTTCCCCAAGTTTTAATTTTAATCTTTTAACATTTATTTCAATCAATTTGATGAACAATTTAGCTGTATGAACGCAACATCATTGCACCTTCCATATAGTCAACCCCACTAATTGCCTGGTGGATAAGATATGCTTTAGTAAGTAGATAACTCCTTAAAAAAAATATTATTTGAGATACAGCGGGACACTGAATATAAGCACTTCTTTCACAAAAAGAAATATAAAATTAAGATTGAAAACAGGCTGGTTTGTCACAGGATCGTATATGCCATATATGCCATAGTATGAAAAGATACTCCTTTTCAAGCGGAATGAATTCCGGGCTCATCTCAAATATTTCTCTTCCTTCTCATCCTACAAAACGGTGGCGTTTCAATTAAAAAACACACACACACTTGGCCATAAAAAAATACTCAACACACACATAAAAGAGAGAGGGTCCGGTGGGAGGAGGTGGCGGGTGGGAGGCATGGGGTTCGGATTCTCTCAGAATCCTAACCCTCATATTCCCTCAGAATCCCCTCTTTGGGGTATTATTTTGCCTATTGAGATTCATTTAAGAGCTTATAATTTGTCACCTGTACCATTAAAAATAAAACTAAAATGTATTATAATATAAAAAAAATTTAGCATAAAATTTTACAGTTAACTGTAAAATTATTTTATAGTTAACTGGACAAGTCTGTATCTCTTATAGATCCTGATATTGAAATGAAATAGGTCTAGACAGTTGAAATTTTTTATCACAAAAAGTGTTCAAAAATAAAAAAATTTAAAAGTCCTTCATTTATTTTATATTATAATGCATTTTTTTAATTTTTAATGATACAAGTAGCAAATTATGAGCTCTTAGATGAATCTGAATGGACAAAATAATACCCAAATAGGGGATTCTGAGGGAATAGGAGGGTTAGGATTCTGAGAGAATCCGAACCTGTTGGGGAGAAGGAGTAAGAGATGAGAGAGAACCTGGGCCCACCATTTTTTATGTGTGTTTTGAGTATTTTTTTATGGCCAAGTGTGTGTGTGTTTTAATTGAAACGCCACCGTTTTGTTGTATGAGAAGGATGAGAAATATTTGAGATGAGCCCGGAATGCAATCCCTTTTTTAAGCCCAACCGATGAGCTTGCCCGTGTGCTCAGTCCTATTCAACATGTTTTCACTTTTCCATATTTTTCAATTAAATAAAAAGTCAAATCAAAGAACACAATTACAATCATAAAAAACCCACCCTCCAATCATATAGATCAAGAAAAAGGCAGTCAAGGGAGAGGCAAAAATCGTGTCCATATGTATTGAGCCATTTATAATAAGAAATGGTGTAAGGGTTTGGTTAATACTCATCAATTTCATATTCTCTTTATGTCGACACGGGTGAGCGTTTTTAGTAATAGAATTGAATAACTTACATATAATACGATCATTATGAATACGTTGAACGCCGTATAGATGCATCCAAGATATTTCCATGAGTCAACAAATACATACATCTTTTATTATGTACTCCCTCAAGTCCTAATTATAAGGCTATTCTACCTATTTTGGAGAGATTAAGGAAAATAGTTTAGGGACTTTTATGTATTTTTCCAATAATGCTTTGTTCCTCCTCTCACCTAAAATTTGTTTGTAAAAATGTATACAATGAGGTTAAGTTTGGGGAAATATGGATAAATATATGAAACAAAGTGAAAATTGACCTTATAATTAAAGACAAATTGAATTTCAAAAGTGATTATTTAGGGACAGAGGAAATATCTAATTCTGTCAAGGATGACCTAATGGCTCTCCGCCAGTGTTAAATGAACACCCCTCCTCACTCGTTAATTATTAGAAATGGTATATCAGGACAATGGGAAATTGGTAATTGGAAATTCTTGTACCATTGGCTAAAAAGTTCGGTCTTAGAGTAACGTTTGTCCAATTTTGCCAGGGAAATTCTCATAATTGAGAATTGTTGCTTTGAAGATTTTGAAGCATAATATTGCCCCAAAAATTTTCAAATTGTGACAATTTTGTCCTAATTGTTATCCATTAAATTAGGTTGATACCAACTTAATTGAACTATTCCCTTATTGTTACAGTTACTTTTGCTCCAACCAAAAAAATCACATAGTATTTTTACACGTTAACCACAATCAAATGAGTATTTTTGCACCTTAACTCATTGATCTAATATGCTAAATTGATAAGTTCACAAGTGATCCACATTATCTTTGTTGAGACACGAATTCGTCTAAAATTCACTCAAATTATTTTGCCATGTAAGTCAAGTTGTTGAAATATCATTTTCACTTTCATTTAAGTTGAATTTGACTGTTAGTTGACTAAATATAATAAAATGACTACTGGAACAACAATAAAGAAGAAAATGACATAGGTGGGGAAGAGTTCATATCCCCTAAGACACTGAAAAGGATTGCCGAGAACAAGGCATTCAAAAATCTTCCTCTACCATACCACACTGACATAGAGATAAACAAGTACCTCTTTGATCTCATGTTCATCACATAAGTTACTTTCATCAATTTTATTTTCTTCATTTCTTCAAACCCGATACATATTTTTGAATAATTTTGTTTGTAAACCTAACTTGAAAAAAATGAAGTAGATAAAACCTTTATAGACCATATAAGACTATTTGGTCAACAAATAGTCAAATTTAACACGGATGGTGAAAATTACTACAATTTGAAAACTTCCATGTCAATATTGCTCAAGCAAAAACTTTGGAGCAAATTTATATCCTACCTCAACAAAAATGAAGATATCACTCCTTGGTGACACTTTTCGAGACATAATCAAACCTTAAACCTTGATGTAAAATAATATTACAATTCAAGGACTTCATTCAAAACAATTGCCAAGTTATTATATTAAACGGGCATGGCTGACCCTTGCAGGACTAAATCGTTTTGGATCTTATAAATCAACATACATTTAATGCAAATAGACCAGAGGGATGCTATTACCATCAATTGCTAATATTTGTAGGTATAGAATCAGTTACATTCACCAAACCAACGAAATCTTTGGTAAGAGTTAGATATTTAAATGCTGCCAACACATAATCCGACATATTCTACGGAATATAAGATGGTAAGGAAAATAAAACGGATGTTAGAGAGAAAAGCTCAAAGTAATAAATTATTCAACTATTTTTAACAAAATTCTTCCGAATATTTTGTTACGATATTGTAATAAAGGGTAAGTTAGGGTAATTAGTTTTGAAAGGCAAATCTGCACCTAAGTACCTAATAGGTCTATTACATATAAGTAGACCTACACTAATTGTAATTGATCTCTTTTGATATAATAACATTTTCCCTTTTCCCTCTTTAGTACTCTGTTTCTCCCCTCAACTCTTCTATTTCTCTTCTTCTATACTCTCTTTCATCATCTTTTTTCTACAATTTACTTAACACTCTCCCTTATTTATCTCCCACTTCTCCCTCCATTCAAACGGTTAAAGTTGGCTCATTTCCAGCGTCAAAGACAAAACTTCAGGACTAGTAGCATGCATATATGAGAATTGATGCAAATAAAACAACTTACAGGACAAACATCCATTTATATAGATTGTGAGGAAATGTCACAAGTACTAACACGCTAGGGAGATATGAATTTAAAAGGGTGAAAAAAAACTGTCCACTTCAGACATGTAAAAGTTAACTGCGACCTCATTAAACATTATCGAGCAATGAAGGAAAAAAAAATTGAAAAGAAATGATGGGGCAACAGGAAAGAAGAGCTAATCAATCTTCAAACTCATGCATGTGGTCCAAAAGATAGTTTGCAGCAAGTTCCTCATTTTTATTGCAAGCAAAGTATACCTCCAATACGAGTGCATGGTCAAAACCCATTGCTTCAAGCTGAAAGAGGATACAGATAAATCACATCACTACAATGGAAATTTAAATTTAATATTCGACAATAACTGTTATCCAGGCATAAGTAGCGTATTATTATTGTAATTAGTTGTGTATTATTCAATTCGGTATTAACAAACAAGTTATGTTTAGAAACAAGTTCAGGTTGGCCGACTAGGGCGCAGACAGTGAATTTTTTTCGTTTTCAGCCAAACAAGATGGACATTGTTTTACAATAAGTGTGTATGAATGGGCAAAAGCTCCAAATCCTTCAATTTACTGCTTTGGAATTAATGCCAAAAAACAAAAATGAAGAAGCAACCCATCAATATTGGTAATACTGCGCATTCAATACATGAAAAGATCAAGATGAACAGGCAGTTGTAAATGAGGATAGTTCTATTGAAGGAAATAAACAATTCATCATTAAATGTGAAGTGTAATTAAAAGCTCAAACTTACCCGTTCAATTGCTTCTTGCTCCTCAGGGGTGACGGCTATTTGTTGAGGCATGGCACCAGCCAGCTGCCCTAGTATGTCCCTAAAGTGCAAATGTCAAAATTAACACCGAGTAAGCCAAAAGAAATCCAATCAAACAGAGAAGAGGTAAAGATCCCTCACCCCTCACCGCCTTCCCCTGGTTCATTTATCAGGCGAAGGAAGTCCGCCTGGTGCTCTTGAATCAATCTCACAAGATGAGGATTTTGCTTCCCCAGCTCTTGAAGCATAGGCTGCAATTCCAAAGAACAAAATCAGCAAGCTAAGAAACAGAAGATGACGATGATAATGATAATAATAAATGTCCTTCTGTAGTATACCTGGAGTATTTGTGGATTTGCTTGCACCATAGCTCGCAAGGCTTGGAACTGAAACAATTACCTTCAAGTTATAGAATCCATAATAGACATGCTTTGAGTCATAGAGTGCGGATTCAAGAAAGGAAAGGAGAAAATACCTGCTGACTATTGCGCAGAAAATCAAGGGTGCCAGCACCAGCAGCACCGGAACCAACATTGGGAAGGCCCTGTTAAAGATAGTAAGTACACTGGGGGAAAACAAGAAAAAAAAAATCGTTTTGCTTAATGCCATACTGCGAATTGTCAATCTACCTGGGGGAAAAGGTCTAAAGGATTAGCGTTTGGTCCACTTGTAGGAGCAGGTGCTGGCTGTGCAGCTTGTGGAGCTGGTGCTGGAGGATTTGCAGCTTGTGGACTGGCAGGCATTCGGGCCACAGGTGGAGCTTCAGCTTGCTCAGGAATACCCTGGCGTTGATGAATGATTGTTATATAGGCAAGAAACATTTGAAGTCAATTATGGGGAACAATAGCCGGCCACAATTGCAAAATTAAGCATGCCTTGCAATGAATTTATCAATTTCATCTACCGCATGTATTACCACACATAATTGGTTTGATCATGCGGACAACAGCTATGATCATCAAAATTAAAAGTTGGTGATAACAGTTATGAAAGTTAATCCCCAAAACTTATATCTGTATTTAGCAACAATTAAAAAGTGGACTCTAACTTGACAACGGGAATAAAACTAAACCTAATAAGTTAGATAATAAAAGACAAATTAGAAGTGATATAATATTAGCATACCGAGTACAAATACTCAACGGCTCTCTCAGGATTATTATATGCAGCACGTAATGCACGAACTACAGTATCCCTATCCCAGCTCCCTCCACCCATATCAAGAATTTGTTGAATGGTTCCCTCCAAGTTGCTTCCAGCTACTAAGTTAGATGCTGCCTGACCATAGACATCAGACTCTGACCTGCTTTCACAAAATTCCTTTCTAAGAAGCAGCTCATGGGATTCTCTCTTTTTAATACTTTATTTAGACAATTTTGACAAATCAGGAAATAGACAAAAAGTGTTGCTACATTTTCAAACTGCAGATATTGCTAAAGAGGGAACTGTGAAAATCAATGTTTTAATTACAAAAACTAAAACTTACCCAGCTGTGCCTGAAGCAACAGGAGCAGGTGCAGGAGAAGGAGCAGGCCTGTCAAATTGAATTATTTTAACTACATTCATGTCAAAATATATATGCAATAAAAGTGTCATGATATCAGGTACTCACGTTGCAGCAAGAGCTTGAGGTGTAGTTGTAGTTGAAACTAAAGTGGAGGTGGGATTAGCACTTGCTGCTGGGGTCTGCATTGAACATGCAATCATTAGGTAATAATATTAAACTCCAAAAAGGGAATACCTATTGCCTCTGTAACATGTGGCACTTAGCTTAGATATACCATTCATAGATAGATCTTTAGTTAGCCAAATACCAGTACCACATAAAGATAACATCAAATCCAATTTAACATGCATCTTCCTGATGAACACCCAATATAATCAAAACAGGACAAACCAGAATGTATTGGTAACCTGCGACCAGTTTTACAAAATCTCTGACTAATATTTATAAATTTGCAATTACAAAAATATACCAAATACACTACATATGGAGAGGAAGAACCCAGAGAAAAGAGTGAAAACAATAGTAGCGCAAGAAAATTATTCTCACCTTTGTTGAAGGCGCAGCTGAAGTAGTAGAACCCTCGCCCGATGAGCTTTTGCTCTGGCATAATAATAAACACCAATTATAATTTTAAGATGTATAAATGAGCATAGTATATGCTTTAAAGGTAAGACGAACAATAGTTTAGTTTTATTGGTTAATCTTGAAAAACCTACTCCATGTGATGTCAGTCTTAAAAAATGCAATGTCAAAGGACAATATAGTTGTTTGATAAAGTTAGAAAATGATTGTACTAAAAACAATGAAGGACACATACTAAGCCCATAAAAGAAAGAGAAACACAAGTTTAGACAGTGACAAAACGCAGCATAACTTTACAGTTGCTTAATTATTTAAGGAAAATCTGAAATCAACAGATGAACATAGAAAAAATTAGAAGAAAACAACAGACTTCAAATCCTCGATAACTTACGCTATCATTATATCCCAGGTTCCATTTAAAAATTGAAATCTATGAGCCATTCCCACTCCATATTCAACACTGATATATGCATAGCTTTTTAAGTTCAATAACCATGTAACCAACCAAATAATATTGTTTGACATATAAAAGAGCAGGCAGTTTATATTCATGAACAAGACAATTTTACCTTCGAAAGCATGATTACAATAAAACTATTTTCAACTACTTTATTTTCCTCCATGGTGGTATCATCTTTGAGAACCTTCCCTTGATGGATAAGCATCTGTTGTGCGGCTGGGTAGACACTCACACCCTGAACATTTTCTATATTTTTCTTTACATCAGTAACCTGAAAAGAATATAATAACTCAGATGCAAAATAACAAAGCAGAGGATTCACAAAGAGACAATCATGTACAATAAGAAAGAGATCAAATAGAAAAAGATAGAAACCATTGCTTATTAAAAGGGCTAGCATCCAATTTTAATTAACAGCATCGATTCATCCCAGTTCACAATTCACACATTTGATCCAAATGTCAAGTTACCATTGTATCTAGTAATTATAAGAGATAACAAATGTTCTTTGATTTTCCTAACAGTAAAAAGTAAAAGTACTCAAAATTCCTTCTCTTTATTATTCATTGATTTTCCTAACATTCTTGTGTAAAGTCCCTAAAGGTAGTTAGTTAGTTAGTATGCGGTTGGGCATTTCTATACTATTGTATTTTTGTTGCGTTTCTGTTGCTGTTATGTTGTTATTTCTGTTGGGATTCTGTTTTAACTGGGGAGGGGGTATAATTTTCGGTTGGGATCAGTTATGGTCTGTTTTCGGCTTTGGCAGCCCCTGGGAATTCAATAACTACATGGGGGAAGTCGAATGGGTCTAAGGAAACCTATATAAACCCCTCTAACCCTCATTTGTAAGTGTGTTGTTATGTTTTGAGTAATAATAATCAGACCTGAATATTATTTTTCGCTCAACTCTCCTTCTATTTTCTCTCTATTTCTCTTAGATTTCTACTTTCTTTCTCTAATTCTCCACCAAACGTCTTAATGCAGCCATTCATAATCAATAAAATTTGTCATTTCCCAGTTGAATAGAAAATAGGGACAGAATCAAAAAGCTTGAAAGTTTACATTTTAAACAATCACACCCTAAAACTTTCTTTAAAAAATCATGATTTCAATTGAGTTTGATGAGCGCACTCACGCACGCACGCACACACAAACATCAAATTTTGCATTATCATGACGTGAGTCCATAACAGTGCCAGAACTACTCATTAAAATGTGTCAACACCACCAAATTTTTCTCATCAAGTAGACTAATGCTAATGCAGCATCCACACACACTATCCAAATCTACAATGACATCTCTATTCCCTAATATAGCCAATCAAAAGACTCAGATTGAAGAACAAACCAATCAGTGAACGTTCAAAATTCCAAAACTATTACACTTCATTCAACAACAACATGGCAAATCTTCATGTGGGGTGTCTCTAATTTCCCATTAAATGCAACAACAAAAGAAATAAACCTAATCAAAACCATCAAAACCATGAAAACAAGAGTGAAATTAAAACCCTAATTATCACTGAATTAAAGAATTTTCCCAACAACCCCATCACCCAAAATCGCTCAAACAATCGAAAAACAAAAACCCAGATTCTAAGTAGTTAAAAGAATGAGAATTAAGAAGTAGCGAACCGAGTCTTGTGGGTTAACTTGGATTTCAAAGTGAGTGCCTTTGAGAGTCTTGACGAAAATCTTCATTTTCTGGTTTATTTTTGGGAAGTAAGAGTGGATGAGTGAAGGAAGGAAGTCGAAAATTCGAAACTTGATGGATGAGTGTTGTTGTATGTATGGATGGGGAAAGGTATATATATATATATATATATATATATATATATATATATATATAATATATTGCCCTAACGGAAGAGACGAAAGAAGCGGAGGAAACTGGTAACACAAGTAGAATGAGTAAATAGGAAAGTTTGTTCCTTCAAGAGGAGAAGAAGCCTTTTTTAAAAAAAAAAAAATTGATTATTGGAAATTTACCAAATTTATTACCAAGTTAATAGTATTAAATATTAGGGCGAAAGTGCAAAAATGATACTAAACTTTACCCAAAATTAGTATAGGACCCGCACATATGTGCACGGGTTCACTTTTTGTAAGAAATTGTGTGGATGAATTTTCATAATTAGCAATATGTGTGGATGGTTATTCAGATGTTTTGTGAAAAAACGGTAGTTAATATTTTTGGAAGCGGTTGAAATATTAAGAAATGATTTGTGTGTTAGTGGTTGTAGTTGCCTCATGGTCATGGGTCATGGTTGATTTAGTGTACTCTTATTCATACTTTACTACTATATATCTTTCTTTTTGCCAAAAAAAACTCTATTTTTTATCTTCATTCACAAATTCTAAGGAAATAAAGGAACTCTACTGAAAATAAGATAGAATTGAAATTCAATTTTTGTTGAAGTTAATTAATGTTAGAAGAGAGAAAAAGGAGCTGTTAGTTATAGAGGATGAGGGGAAAAGTAACAATAGAATGAGTAAGGGAAAAGTAACTATAGAATCAGTAAGAAAAAAAAAAAGAAAAGTTAGGAAGAGAAAAAAGAGGAGCAGAAAGAGGAAGTATTGATTTTGTTTTAATAATAGATTCGCCGGGAACTCCACTAGAAATAAGAAAAAGTTAAAAGTTAATATTTATTAGAGGAATTAAAGACAGAATGACTAAGAGAGGAAAAATGATCAGTTATATTTTAGCCCTCTCTTTATATATAAGATAGATTGTGTTTCTAATACTTAAGTTTCGCCCTAAAGATTATCCTTGTGTTAAAGAAATACAAATAAAAGGATTACCTACATGCTTCTAAACACGTGGAAACTTAAGTACAAAAATTTTTCACTGAATTAATTTTTTTTTGGTCTGAAAATTAATATTGAATATTACCGAATTGGTAAAAAGTGATACACTAACATCACATGGGTAAACATTTGAAAATTACAAAAATTTTATTCTTCCTTACTAAATTCATATTGAGATTACCAAATTAATATAAAAGAATCATCTGAACTTTGGATGAAAAACTACTAGCATGCATCTAAATATTTGAAAACTTTTTTCAAATTTTTTTTGGCTAAAATATACTTTTAATCCTTATGTTTGCATCAAATTTCAATTTAATCCTTCATGTTTTGGAAAGTACACTTGTAGTCCCTTTGCATCAAGTTTTAATTTAGCTATTTATGTTTGGAAAGTACACTTTTAATCCTTTTCTGTTAACACTATTAGTTTTAGTTAACGGAAAATGTTTACTTAACAATTTTAAATGATTATTATATAATGAAAAAAATGCTTAGATTAAATTATTTTAGTGTATTTATTCCTATAATTTCAAAATTTATCATTTTTAGCCCCAATTAATTATGAAATAATCATTTAAATTTAAGTGAAACTAACAAAAAATGACTAAAAGTGTACTTTCCAAACATAAAGTACTAAATTGAAACTTGATGCAAACATAAAGAACTAAAAGTGTACTTTCCAAACATAAAGGACTAAATTAAAACTTGATGCAAATATAAGGGACCAAAAGTATACTTTAGCCAAATTTTTTTTATCATTACCAAACTAATATTAAGGATTACTAGATTCTGATAGAGAAATGCCAAGTTATGGTAGAGGATTACCAATATGTTTTTTATCATTTCAGAATTTTATCAAAATCTTCTTACTCGCTACCAATTTGGTACATAAAGGATTATTAAGTTTTGATGGAGGATAACTAGCATGCCTGTGACCATAACTATTTTGCAACAGCACCAAAATTTAACATCTTCATTACCAAGTCAATATCAATATTGATAATTATCAAATTATTGTAAAAGATTTTGAATTTTATATAATGGAATACATAACACCTTACATTACCGGTTTCAAATAAAGGATTATGAAAATGTTATAGTACATAGCCAAAAAATTAGCAATATCTGTTATATTAAAAAGACTAGCAAAGCAAACCTGACGGGTTGACATGAGTGATAAGAACTTTTATCACTTATGCAAATGAGACTTTAGAACAGTGAGAGATTAGCTCAATCCACTTAACGCGCAGGTGAGATACCTTGAAAAAAAAGACTAGCATCTATTATATTTTCAATAAAATGTTTCCACCAAGCTCAATCATTAAACTAATACCCACCCACGGTTCCTGATGCTAACAAAATTTTCATAAAAACTCCACAAGTGTACGAATCGTAAAATAGTAAAATTAAGGTCGATCCCATAGAGACTCAGACAATTAATAACTAAAACTAGATTCCCTACTTTCTTTAAGTTGAGTAAAGACAAAGTTGATTTTAAAAATCCAATCATACACTATTTAATCTCATGGTCTATTTAAAATTCTCTCTTTCGAGTCCAATTCTAAATTCCCTAAACACGTCTAATGGTGATAAGCACTAAACAGTTAATAGTTTAAATAGTGGGAAATAAAATATCTAAGTTACAAACAAGGTAATAGTACTCTTGGTTGTAAAAAGAAACTAGTCACACATAGTTTTGATCATCATAACAATTGCCTTAAAATCCAAAGGAATGCTAAATGTTCAAAAGAAGAAGTAATAACTAAATAATACAATATTGAAGAATAGTGCCGCCACTCCTCTCTCTTTTCTCTTTGTGCGTTAATCTCCTTCCCCTGCGTGTGCGTGTGGATATAACAAAGGCACCAACAGTGCTCTTCTTGCTTCCTTTTCCTTTTTTCTGCGTGAATGTGTATAGGCTTATGAAAATAGGAAGAATTAAAAACCAGCCTCTCGTCCGCATCAGTTGCATGTGTATATATATAATGAAATAGTCCAACATCATATTGTCTTTTTCTTTTCTTTCCGATGAATGCACATAATCAAATAAGCTCTTTCTCTTTATTTCCTTTTTTAAATTCTGCATTCATGAAGAGAAGGAAATAGGAAATCATCACAAAAACGCAATCACATAATCTCATTAATATGAAACTTCCCTTTAAAATATTTCTCTTATTATTTCAAATTTCCTATTTCAATTAAATTTCAGATTTTCCAAAAGAATCACTCATATAATTCTTAAATTACTTTCTTTCCAATTCAAATCAAAATCACTTAATTATTTAATTAATGACTCCCAAATACAATAAAATATTTCCAAAAATCTAAGTCATCAGTTCCCTTCAACCTATAAATTTCAGGCGGGTTTTGTTTGCATAGACCCAGGTTACAAGGGAGAGCGGTTTAAGAATTTGATGCACATCCCTCCCTGCATGGCGCTATGAAAGCGTTGATGAAATAAGTTGTTGGTAACATATATAATTTCGATTTTATGTAAATAAGAAATTAAATTTACACAAATTTTTAAAAATACATAAACCTTAATTTTCAGAGTACATATAGTAGAACATTATAACAGAAAAAAAATACCTAGATGTATATTTCATTCCAATAAAAGAAGGGTTAAAGTGCATAAATATATTTGTAATATTCACTAAATCTTTTTTAGGGGTAAAAGCACCAATCAACTTCTATAAAGGGTATAAAAGTTACATTTTTGTTACTATTAGACGACAGATATGTTATTTGTGGCATAATTTTGCACTAATTGTTGTACATATATATGTGATGTATTGCTTCTTTGATCGGCTATTAGAGAGAGACATAAGTAGTGATTGGGAGTAAGAAGATAGACAAACAAACATGCCCAAAGAAGAGAGAAATTATAAATTGAGGTAAGAAGAGAGAAATTAGAAATTGAGGTGAAGCTTTGATGAGTTTATCTTTAGGGTCAACAAACTACGAGATGTAGAAGAAGGGTAGTTGTCATCTAAAGAGAAATATTACATATGGACGACATTTAAAAAATTTATGACCGAAGAAATGGTTGTTATCTAACATGAACGAAATATGTGATTTTCACATATTCTTTTTGAAATTTCAGTAAAGCAGATGCAATAACTTGGTAAAGCAGATACAATAACTTGATTCCTTGCATGTGATAGGTGGAAATTAAATCATTTTAATTTACATATTGTATAGTGTATACAAGTTAAATCATTTTTTACACTTATCGGTGGCATAGTAATGTCCTTTGTTATCAATGAAGGGTGTGATCGAGCCCGATATTCTCTTCATGACACTAAAAACCGAATTGCTACAAGCAGTGAATAATTCTATTGTGTTCAATCCGCTATTAGAAAATATTGGTGTTTCAATTAGTTACATCAAATAAACATAATGATAGTATGTATGCTGAGCTTTTGAGTTTACAAATGGGGCTTTAATCATGAATATTTAAACCCATGTTCATGTATTCAGAACTCATAAAAGTTTGAACACGTGACATCATGAAATTCGACAAAATTAACATACTATAAGCTTTAATAAGAGGCTTCAAGGTGTTTGTTAAATGATCTTGGATGTCATTTGTACTCCTCCCCAAGTCACATACTTTGATAAAAGGTTAAAGTATATGTTTGGTCCCTTAAATTTACATCAAGTTTCAATTTAGTCCTTTATTTTTAGAAAGTACATTTTTAATCCTTGTTAACACCGTTAGTTTAACTTAACGGAAAATGTTAACTTAACAATTTTAAATGATTATTTTATAATTAAATTGGGACAAAAATGATAAATTTTGAAAATATAAGAATAATTACACTCAAATATTTTAATCTGAACATTTTTTCAGTATTTAATAACCATTTAAAAATTGTTAAGTTAGCATTTTTCGTTAAGTTGAATTAACATTGTTAACAAAAAAAAGACTAAAAATGTACTTTCCAAACATAGGGGCTAACACATGGTGTATTGTGGGTATGTGATACACTGATACTATTTGGAAAGGACTGCGTCAAAATGGGCTTCTTTTTTAACGACCTAGCCCGGCCCATCTTGTTAAAAATGGGCTTATATAGTAAGAATTGAATTATAAGTGGCATTTCTGATAAAAAGAAAAGAAAGAATTATAAGTGGCATAATCACCTTCAGTGAGAATTTTTGTAGAGATCTATTTTCTTTTTTAGACTGAACCTATATAGCTACGATTCCCCCTTATTTTGTAGTACGTTCTTTTTAAAGTTTTGTTGGCAAAGAAATGTTTTCTTTAAAAGTAATATATGTTTCTTATTCATTTTTATATGCAATGTTTCTTATTCTAACTAAAAAGATAGCGAGGCTCAAATGCTAGGGAATGATATACAAGTCCAATATGATGAATTCACAAGCATATCACTGAAAAATGAAGATATAGTTTATTTAAAATCAACATAAGCAAAATTAAATTGTGAGTTATTCACGTTGGTAGTTGAGTTCTCAATATCACATGCCAGAAAAAAAAGTTCTAAAATCAATCGTGACAAAGTTATTTTATTTTTAAAGTGTAATAAATAAATTTGGTGAAATATTATTTTTCGCCTATAAATTATAGGTCAAGTATCACCCAACATATTTATACACATTAAAAATTGGGCTTTTATACTCGAACAAATGTTTTTTAAAGAGGTCAAACTCTCCCATACCAATAAAACTGAATTATGTGCATTTTTTTTGTATATATAAGCTTATTTGTTAACATATGTACCAAATGATACTTAAATTATAGTTTATTATAGGCGAAAATTCTTCTATAACAATCCAATTCAAATTATTCGTAAGATAACAAAATTTTCTCTCTCAAGTTGACTTGAACATTGCTCTTACATGACATGATCCGACTTGATGAAACACCCACATCTATTTTCAATGTAATATTTATTTTCCACATAAAAAGAGAATGTTTTATTATAAAGGAAGAAGCCCTTTAATTTCCAAATATGTAAGGATTTTCAAGACATTAATTATATCATAATATATTGAGGATAGGGGAGCATAACTTAATCTCGTTCAATTTAAAGATCGAAGAGATAAAATATATTTTATTATTGAGTGAAAAGTCGAATATACCCATTTACATTTATAAAAAATATTGTCTAACATCGCATTAAACAATGTAATTTGAAAATATCATTATATAATACTTACGTGTTTTAAAATGCCATGATGATTGTTCAAATGTGATTCACTTACTATGGACCACAACAATCGATAGAGGAAATTGAAAGATCAAAATAGGTGAAATTGAGAGGACTAATGATTAATCGTTACTTGAAAACAAATTAATTCTTATATTAGAGTAAATTAGTACCATAAAACATATATGGATAGAGTTTCCTTCTATCCATGTTTTCTAATGGTGAGCAACTAAGTTGAGATAGTGCAATTTCACAGGAGCTTCATACCCATCCTCTCGTTTAGGTATTATTGATTGCGACCATTTGAGTTTGGCCCCACATAACCTTGACATATAAGAACTCTTTTGCCTAGTTGTAAGTATTTTTCTTTTAGAAAGACATGAGGGTAATTTATTTCCAAAAATGCATGAAATGTAATTGAGCTAGCCTACGATGGTTTACATTAAAAATAAAATGAAAAATATGCTAAATAAAACGTTTCTCTCCGTCCGGATCTTTTCTGGATGTCGGTGCGGGTCGGGAATTAAGATCCAAACCCGAGCCATCCTTAACGCCGTCTTCGTCTTCGCCGTCACTGCCGTCAAAATCATCGACCTGAAATGACGGCTTCCAAACTTTGGCCGTCAAAACCCGACCCGACCCGTTATCATCCTTCGTCTCAAAATACTTGACCGCCTCACGTATCCTCCTTAGAATCGCAAAAAACTCCTCCACTTCCTCGTCTTCTAGTTCACTAGCCATCTTATTCTTCTTCTCCTTCATCATCTTCTCCTCTACATGATCACCACCATCGTTGTTCACCCCACTAGCCTTTCTCTTTTCCATGTTCATTTATGTCCACCACGTACGGTATTCAATTTCAACTAGAGAATAGAGACAATATATGATGATGGATATAATTAAGAAGTGGGTTATGAGTTATGACTTATGTATCTTGTGATATTTATATATGTGTCATGTGTGTGCGTGTAAGAGGCACCCACATATACACGCGACGACCTGGGATATAGAATTATTGGACACCTGTTTTTCTCGTGGGTAGTTTAATTTGGGCGGAGATGATGGCACGTTGGGTATGACGTCACCTGCTTTGGGAGTGATTACGTCATTATGGTGATGACTGCCACGTGGTGGTGCTGTGGAGTTTAGGGTGGAAGGAAGGTCAGAAGGTGACTTCAACCTAACCTGCAATTTGCAAACAGATCCGTGTGCCGTCTGTGATTAATTATTTTTGGAGAGAAGTCTTGCGTTATGGTATATGGATCAGAACAAATATCCAATTAAAGAATGATACTTCTTTGTTGTGATGCACGCATATTAATGTAGGAAGTAGTAAATTAATTCATACAATGCAAAAATGCCTACGTAAAATTTTTTGTATCAAAACTGCCCATCGAATTTCAAAACTGGGGCTAAAATGCCCCGCACAGTTAATTTTTTAACTGTTTGACGCATCATCTTTTGTTGATTCATCTCTCACTAAATTATGTGGCAGACTTATATATTTATTTTCTTTTATATAATAATGATATGACAGAGGATAATGAGTGAAAAAGTCAAAATATTAACTGTGATGAGTATTTTTGCACCCTCATAACAATTACATATGCCTACTTGCACTTTAGCCCTTTATACTATATACAAATATACGTTCAAAAAAATTGGGTTAGTGACAAAAAATGTGTAATATTGATTTCTAAAATGTCCCTTTTTATAGTAATTAGCGTTGAATTATGATCAACGTATTCATAGTTTTATGCATCTTAGAAAAATTATTTATATTGCTAGTTTAGGAAAAGAAAAGATGGGAAAGTTACCAACAAAGGTTGGTCCAGTTGGTAAAGGAGTTTGACTCATGACTATGTGATTGTGAGTTTGAATCCCGCCGATGTAAGGACCTTGTTGGTTGGCAATCTGTAAGTACCTCTGTAAGCGCTCAAAGAGCCTGAAGGCCTACCCTGACCCTGGTGAGTCTCGGGACCCAACTCACCTAATGAGCCTTGAATTTTGATAGTATTAAATTTAACTCTATCGTGAAGTGATTGAATCTTATGATGTGTATTTGTGTATCACCTAATGATAGAATACTCTATCATAGAGTACTCTATCATTTAGGTGATACATATATACACACACTAATTGACACTATATCTTGGATAATGAAACATGCTGCATTTGATTACACTTATTGAAAATTTGTTAGCATGTAAAAAAATCATAAAATTGCAGAGATGTGGTATCCATTTATTCGCCCAAAAAAAACGGTGCCTAACAAAGATGGAAGCATATTCTCTCCAAATGTGTTAAGGTTCATTTTTCCTTCCCCGCCTTTATCACGCGTAGATTATAAAGGCATTGAATGAAAAGTAGACCGCGCGTGTGGTTTGCGGGGGAGGGAATAGAAAGGAAAGAAAAATGAGTTACTTCCCCAATGTGTCATATAAGGATAGGGTTAGGCAATCTTTTGATGAGCGTATAATAAAACTTTAAGATTATATTCACCCTCATGAAAACTTCAGGGTATTCAGTGTCCCCATAATAAAATTTCCACGTTAAATAGTATTTTTCTTAACAAAGATGGAAGCATGAGTGAAAATTAATTTTATGATATTCCGATATATGGCCATGCCAAAAAAACAAATGGCTCATGACCTACAAGCTTCTTCTTCCTATGAGCTCACTCTTCATCCTTTCTTCTTCTCCCTAATCTTTTCTACATAATGTAATGTATTTTTTGAATTTGGAGCAGATTTTGTGACCCTTGTTTATCTGTGTTGAAATAAAGGAGCTTCGTTTCTTTGCATATTTATTTGGTAATCCCAACTTCTTGTCCATTCTCTTTGGCATTTCATCCATTTGGTACTAACTCTGGTCACCTTTGACTTTTCACTCTATAATGTTTATAATTATCTTTATTTCTCAAAACTAATGTATTTTACTCATAAACTACTAACCTATGATCTAATTACATGTGAAATATATTATAATTTAATGGTCTAATAATATTCTTTCTTAATAACTTCCACAAAAAAATCAAAGAACTTAGGATTTGAAGGAGTACTGTTTTGACTATAATTTTCATTCACCAAATCAAATTCGATGCTTGCATCTCTTTATGTCTATCTCTATATCTATCTCTTGTGGCAGGCCTAATTAAGTTGACAAAGTGCTCATTTTCTTCCATGTAATGTTTTTTGGCCGAAACATTGTCTTCTTGTTACATGTTATTATGTTCAATGTTGGCAAAGTAAAAAAGTAAATAAAGTTTGTTAATTTTATTTTATAGAAAACATTATTAAATTGAATAAGATTCTAGAATACAATCATGTCAATTTTTATACACATTTTAACAAGTTTAAGGTGATGTTTAATAAACTCCGCAATTCAAACCAATATGTGAGTTTATTTATACGATAAACAAATATGAACTAACATATAAAGATAAAAGGGTAAATTAGTCATTATCATCCCTCTCTTCTTTCCTTGAACCAAATAAATGATCTTTAAAAATTAGTTTCCCTCCCTTCCCTTTCAATCAAATCAAACTAAACAAATCAAACAAGGTAATATTAAAATCTCGCTCTCCTTTCATTCCCTTCCCTCCTTCCCTTCCCCCTCCCTCTCCTCAAACCAAATAGGCTGGTGAGAATCCACTTCCAATAATGCTCAAATCTTCTTCATTTCTTGAAATGAAATCGTTAGGACCAGCCCAGCACTTTTGTGTCTTTTTGTCGTGATGACTCAACCCAACCCAATACAGTGGCGATAGATTAGGCATGCTAGAATGGACCAAACCGTAAGCACGCGTAGGCGTAATTATAGAAGAGGAGGACCAATTTTCATTGTAACAGTTTTCAATTTCTTATCTTCATTTTTTTTGGAATACTATAGTATATCTTTACTATCTGTCCTCAGTCTCATCTCATGACGTGTCACATGTTTAATGGGACGTCCTTGATATTTCTAAAACTATTTGGGCCATGTTTTGCTTAGTCTCATTTCTTTGTGGCCCTGACCAAGGGTCTTTAAATCCTTTCTGGTCACTCATGAACCTAGATTGGGCTTATCTTTTAAGATATGAACCAAGCTAAAGAGATGTTTCTGTATATGAACTTAATTTGTCGTTTGTAATCTGACTAGGCACAAACAAACACTAGCTATAGGAATGTTAAATGCTGAACAAATGATTTTAGTAATCTGAAGTGCTGAACAAATGATTTTAGTAATCTGACTAGGCACAAACAAACACTAGCTATAGGAATGTTATATGAACTTAATTTTAGTAAATAATATCATAGTAATATATGTAATTTCAATTTATTTGCAATCTGAAGTGCTGAACAAATGATTTACATGGAAGGTTGTAACATGTTAAAAAATTTAACAAGTGAGACATGATGATACTCGTATTATATTTTTAGTATTGATCGGGTCATTTACATAAACTTGCATGATATGTATCTATAAATATGTGTGTGTGTGTTTTTTGTCGGTGTGGGCGGCCCACATAGTTATTTTAAAAAATATAGAAAGATACTTACTCTTCATTCCCCAATGTGCACTATTACATGAGTTTTTAGGAACAAAAGCCATCCATGTATAAACTAGTCAATGGAAATCTTGGCAAAAGTTGTAGAATATGATATAAAATATGACCTATCTCAAGTGACTAACAGTCTACGTGGTAGCTTAAAATAAGAAAATTACAAAGACAAATGTGCAAATAATATGATGTTGTCCGGCCAAAAAAAATAATAATAATAATATGATGTTGTCTTCACGTGCTATACTTAATCAATACACCATATTAATGTCCTGCATTCAAGCTCGATTCGCGCTTAATGTTTTCTAATTTCTACTCAATAATCTATTTTCTTTCTTCACTCTCACGCATGTACTTTCTTCTTCTATTTTAATTTCTTCCCAAAATGAGTAGAAAAATAGCATTCCTTCTACTTGTACATGCGCGTATATGAAATATTTATCTAATCTCATTGGATTAAATATATTAATTAAATAAATCAATATAATATGATTATCTAATATACCATTAATCATCCTCTTCAATTCTTTTCTTCCATATCTCATTTGATTATAAGTGATAAAATGCAAGAAGGGTAATTTTGTAAAGGGTTGACTAAAAACCTAGTCAGCTCACCTATTAGCTTAAACAAGTGTCGGGGTTCCATTCCCACCTTCTATTTGCGACAACCTACCCATAGGCAGCGACAAACCCTTAAATGGAGTTCAGATGGTGAATTGATCCTTAGCCTACCAGCAGGTTGTGATATATCACAAACAATAAAATGTGTAGACTAAAATTAGAAATGTACCCTGATCCTCTGGTCTTATTTATAGGGCAAAGAGAGAGTTTTGTCCTATATAAGTCATTTCATTATGAATGTACAAGTTCGCCCTTCATTTATTATATATTAATTTTGTTTTCATGTGGTATAGTAGATATTAAATAATAGGTAGATTAGGAAATTTGTTAGATTTTAGTGAAAAATTAAGGGTGCATAAAGTTTTCATAAGTATGTGTGAAACAAATATGAAATGTTCTATAAATAGTACAAGAATAATGTCATATATTGTTATAGAATTAATATTCTATAATTATTTATTTCTAAAATAACATAACATATATTTAGAGTCAAAAGTAACTCCCTACATAGATCCTACAATAAAGAGGGGTGTCTATCTTCTACACATTTTCTAACATTACAATTGCTCATGAATTAATTTTTTTGTTGGCATTTTAAATATTATCATTTTGGTTGTCAAAAACTAATCTGTAGTCTGTACAACGTTTACGGTACGGTAAGGTCAAATC
Organism: Mimosa pudica; assembly: GCA_029929735.1. Lineage (NCBI taxonomy): Eukaryota > Viridiplantae > Streptophyta > Magnoliopsida > Fabales > Fabaceae > Mimosa > Mimosa pudica. The sequence goes on from JAKELP010000035.1 coordinate 8,194,488, forward strand.
TTGGTCAAGTTACTAAAGAGTTCAAGGCATCAACATCTGGAGGATTTTCAAAGTCTTTGTAATTGTTATAAACTAATATTTCGGTGTGTATATATTCAATATCCCAATAGTCAGTCCAAAAAAAAATGTCCCAATATATATAATTTTTTAAAAAATATTCTTATAATATCTTTTTCTACGACTTAATGTAAAGTAGTTTTTCGTAGTAATTTGAATTATAAGCACAGTATAGTAACTTAATAAGTGCTCCAAAATATATTTTACAGCATTACAAGCAACAAAAATTGGTTTAAGATATTGAATGCTAAAAAAATATATTCTAAATAAGGTGCTATATATACTAAAGTAAGTGTTATTAAAAATTAATGAGGGGCCTCATTCTGTCGTATATGCACCTTAAACTTATTATAAATGTGTTTTTTGTCAAATAACGTAGATATTTTCATTAAACTAAAAAAGTTGGATGCAAACCAACCTTGTAAAAAGAAAACTCAAATGACATAAAACAAAAACTAACCTTAAAAAAGGCTAAACATATGGGTAGGAGTCGTCGCCGTCGAAAGAATCCTATCATCTTTATCAGGCTAAACATAAGGGCTAAACAATGAAAAATTTATTTCTAATTCTTAACACAAAAGAGTTTACGAACAATAAAAAGTTAGATACAAACAAACATAAGTCAATAACAAAGACAACAATGTAGTAGCATCCGCAAAATAGAAACAAAGAACTTAAAAGGGAAAATCTTAAACAAGTCCCTCCGAATACCCAAAAGGACAATTAAGGAACTTAAACTTCCAAAAGGACCATGAAGGAACCAGTACCTATCTGTCATTTTAAAATTTTGCGAAAAGACAAAATTGCCCCCATCTTAAAACAAAAATTGCGAGACGAGGGTTGGTGTTAGGGTGGATTTAGGGTGAGATAGAAATTTGTGTTTTAGGATGGGGACAATTTTGCCTTTTCGCAAAATTTTAAAATGACAGATAGGTGCTGGTTCCTTCATGGTCCTTTTGGAAGTTTAGGTTCCTCACTTGTCCTTTTGGGTATTCGGAGGGACTTATTTGGGATTTTCCCCACTATAAATACGTAACTATTCCCCACTATAAATTTATCAAATGTAGCAATGAACAATTGATCGAGTTAATAAGCGGATTCATCCCAATAAGGAACATTTGTTCAGGTTCTGAGAAGATCTCTTATTAGGAGAGATGACAATCATATTTATGTAGGCAACACTCTTACCCCTCAATCTAGATATTATAGGCTTCAGATTACCGGGTGGTACTTAAAAAAATTATCCAATGCAATATTTTTTGGAATTGTTTATTTAAAGTATTTCATAAACATGTGAATTGTAAAAATTTGATTGATAAATTATTTATAAATGATGTGAATTGTAAAAATTTGATTGATAAATTATTTATAAATGCCTCTTATGCACTTTCAAGTTGTACCTCTCGGGTTTTAAAGTATATTTTGTTTCGTTTTAGGTGGCTTTTTGGATGTTCCAAAACACACACACACATATATTAATTTTTTAAAATATTTTTTCATTCTAAAGGTTTGATCCGAGTTATTGAAGTACGCATAACACAATGATGTTCGAGGTGATCAATAGTTATTGATCACAATTAATTCAATATGTTATTAATTTTATTATATCATACGTGTTAATATAATCTTCGGTGCCTTAAATTTGCTCCCATTTTATTTTTTATTCTTGAAGTTTTAAATAAAAGGTTTTATTTTTAAGTTTAATTTTTCTTAAAAAATTGGTGTTGTAGATGTTGATAAAAAGTTGGATTATTTTATTCTTTAAAGAACCAAAACCTCTTTTCTTTGAATATTGATGAACAAAAAATAAAATCAAGTCAAACTTTACGGAACAAAAGTTATATAAATCCTAGATATAATATCATAGGTAATATTCTACCGAAGATTATTTTCCAATATTACATTTATAGATGCATTTAATCAAATCATGTTTTACATTTTCATACTCATTTGTTTTGATGTAATATACTTTATTTATTTACTGTCTAAAATAAAGGATAGAATAATTATAAGATGTAATGTTTCAACTCATTTGTTTTGATGAAATAAAGAGAGTAAAATTATTTTGATCCTGATTGATAAACCGTATTTCAACTCATTTATTAACTCTACTTTTTGTAAAAAAAGAATTAAAGGAAATTGAAAAATAAGTGGGACACTCATGTAACCCTTATTGGAAGCAAATGTGGTGGGAAAACAATTGCTCTCACATTTTTTTAGGTAACAGAAAAATCAGAAAGTAACGAAATGAGATGGAGAAAACTGCATGATATATTGAGACAACTATGAATAATAATGGCGATTGTTTTTGCTTCTATAAACTGTGTACGTGTCCTCCTCCTCCTCCTCCTCCTCCTAGCAACAAAATCCCTCAGATTTTAATTTAAATAATATACATTTTCTAATAATTAACAATAAATGCTTAAATATTTGAGTCTTCCACTTCAGATCAGATTGATGAGTAGGCGTTGTGAAAGGAGAAATTATTCTGATGAGCAGGTTTGGAAGACACAGATCCATAAGCAAAGGTATTTTTAACTAAGATTCTGAACTTCCTGAAAAATAAGACAAATTAATTAAGATACAATAATACTGGTAGCCAACAAAAAAATTAATTAAATATCAATAAAACAACAGTCAAAGACAAGGGTAATCTTATGATTAAAGTATTGAGCTATAGAACTATACGAAGTCATACGAAAATCACATGCTGCAGACAGCATCACGAGGTGGGATCAATCAATCACGCTTTGGATCAGTTATTTTATAATTTATATTTTCTTGAGTAAATCTATTGTTTCTTCTATAAAAGTAAATTTATAGTCATATATTCATCCAATTTAATTTTAACCTAATCTACCGAGTACCGACGAATCTTATTATCTTATTTGTGAATTCCTAATACCTAAGAATTAATTTGGGACCACCGACAGTTTTCTAAATCGAATCCGATAATGAAATCAAGTCGTTAAAGTAATGTTCTATGAGCAGAAGTAAAAAAGAAAAGATTAAAACATTTTGTTTTAATCTGAGGCATAGAGACGAACATATGATCTAATAATCAAAATTATTGAGTCTTTTTTATGCAAAATTATTGAGTCACTTAATTTCTACATTGACATCTATTCAAATTTTCTAATATTCAAAATAAAATTACAGTTAATTGATTTAGCCAAGTTCATGATGAGAAAAATGAAGATGGTGTGCCGAGGGATGCATAATATAGAAAATTATAAACCCTGTAAAACAGGCCAACTTGCCAGCTGAATGGGATAGACTTGTATAGCTTTTACTGTCACTGGCTAACATTTTGTCAACCCGAGCTCATCCTTGCTCATATGGGTTAGTCCAGGGGTCGAGTCTGCCTGCTCTATAGTAAAAAGATATCGATATCTCATACAGAAAAAACAACGAAGGACTAAAATCTTACAAAGACGCAATTATATATAGTAAAAATTATTTTGAAGTTCCCCTAATCAAAATATTTGTATATGCTACTCTTTCCGTGCTAAATATAAGACAACTTTCAAACTTTAATTTATTCTTAAATATAATATTATTTTCTAATTTTTCCCAACTTTTCGCCAAATTAACACTAAGAATAATGTTTATCTATAATAACAAGTAAGAGATGAAGAGTAGTGAGTATTAAAATTAGGGCTGCACAAAAGCCCGGCGGCCCGATTGGCCCGTCATGACCCAATCCGGTCATATGCCAAAAATGGTCCGTCACGAAGTGGTCCGAGACCAGCCCGATTAAGACGTGATTGACCCAACTATCGGGTAGGACAAGACCAGGGCATATGCTCCATGACCAACAGGACGGCCCGGCCCGATAATTTTATTATTTTTAGTAAAAATATTTTGATTAATTAACACAATTATCAAACTATTTCATATTAATTAATTACTTATTTAATTTAAAAATTGTTAATTACATTTTTTTATTTTTCCTACATAATATATCAATTTATTTAATGGTTGAAAATTGAAAGTTTTTTATTTAAAAAAAAAAATTGGGACCAACATGGTCCGTCATGTGGCCCGGTGGTCATGTCCGGCCCGATCTCGGTGTCGGGCCAAACATGACATGACCGGGTCTCGGGCCAAAAATTTTGGCCCGACAATTATTTAGGACATGACCAGGGCATATAGGTGGCCCGGTCATGTCCGTCATTTGTGCACTCCTAATTAAAATATATGGTTAAGATAAATTAGTAATTATGTGTTACTAACTTAACTAGCATTTTAATCAAATTTGGAAAAGCGATATCATATTTTTTTTAGGAATAGAGAGAGTATCTCTTATCTTATCCGCTTTCCATCCATTGTAATGAAGAAAAATAATCATATTTGTAAATTGATTTTCTCAAATAATAACAATGTTTTTAGTTTAAAAAATATAGAATATATGGTAAAATGGCCGCATCATACCATACATTTAGGTAAACTTTTATTTTGTTAATAATGTTTATTATTTTTGATGAATTTTAACAATGTTTTTAATAAAGGGAGAAATACAATGTATGTTGAAGGGACGTGGAGAAAGTTAGGCTATTTTATGCAGATTTTTCCTATTTAGATCCCAAAAGAAAAAAGTCATACTTTGGATTTGCCTCCATAACTTCTGTAGTCTATGATTCGAAAGCCGAGAATCACGCTTCATCCTCACACCATGTTTAATATCAACTCATTTAATTTTAGGGTAAACGGATAAATTAGTTTTAGGAGTAGCCTATTCTTTTCATAAAAAATTGTTTCTTCTATTTTAATTAGTCTTCTAGTTCTCATATAGCCACGATAATCAATTAGAGATGTAAAATTTGAGGTTTTCATTATCACGAAATAGAATAGTCCATTATTAATAACTCCAAACAAAGATAACTAAAAATGTTATACTCCATCTACGGTAAGAAAGTTGTACTCCCTTGCATATTAATATATTTGAGCTATTTTGGGAGATAAAATTGTTCCTAAATAAATTACTTTTTCTTCTTTTTTTCTTAACGTTTCCTACATGTTATCCCCATTTATACTTTTGATAAGTAAGTATGACAAGGAAAATGAGAATAAAGATAGTTTGATTAGGATTATCATGTGATTTTAATCACTTTCAACTTTCATATTTAATTTAATTAAAATAAATAAATAGATCTAGTATTTAGTACTTTATATTTTATATTTTAGGATGGGAGGAGTATATAGCTAATAATAGCTACTAGTAATATAGTCATAGAATGGGCTCAGGGATGGAGGCGTGTATGAATATGAGATGCATAAGATCCACTGACGGGGCAAGAAAAATCTGGAGGGGAGTGATGGAGATGGGTCCCGCATACACAACCCAAACGTGTGTGAGGGACCATGCAGGGCCCCACACAGCCTCCTTCCAGTCCCCTCTTCACATGTAGAGTATCGTGTATCCCCAAATATCCCAAACCCCTGCCCCTTCCTTCCACGCCACCCATCTTCACTGACTGTTAATGTTGAAAAACAATAAGAGTAATTTCATAGTACATAATAATAATAATAATAATAATAATAATAATAATAATAATAATGAGTAATGGTAAATTATAGTAAGAGCTTTTTGTTTCTTCTCACACTAAATAAAAAAACAAATGTGTTATAAGGAAGACAGATTAATAGAATGTAGACTAATTTATCTAGTATTCAATGTAAAAGTTATTATTAATTTTCATATTGTAAAAAATATTCGTACTAATGTATCCTCAACAATAACCAAACACAAGAGAAGGGAGAAGGTTACTACTATTAAATAAAACATGGTAGATCACCAAATATAATGTTTCTTTCAATATGATTTTTTTTCGTTTTTATTTATAAATCTTGAACTTACCATATTGAGTTTAGTTTCATTTATTCATCTTTTGGTCACACACTCTATCACCATACTCTTGTATAAGCTTTATGACTTGTTCATGACTTTACATTTACGTAAGATTTAATCTTATCTCCAAATAAGTCCCCTGTATCTCTATCTCTATCTGTTTTCATAAATACACTTTCTTGTATGATATGGATAGAGTAGTTTGATTGTGCAGTGACAATAACTACCAAAAAATCACATTCATTTCCCCTCCTCCCCTTATCCATATGAATACAAAGATCCTATACAATATTACAATGTAACTTCCAATGTATAACGCCTAAAATTATTAAACTATTAATCAGTCATGAATTCACATATTTTAGATAAGCATAAGCTAAAACTGATCATATTTGCAAACATGACTAACTAATCAAACATAATGTGATTGTGTGATCCATGTAATCGACCCCACCTAGTTGGCATTTAACTCTGTAGTTGTACAAGTTAAAACTTACAATGTGACCATCAAATGTTGTAAATTGTAATCAACTGTAGGCAAAAAAAATCAACTTGAGATGGAAAAAAATCAACAGTCAAAAAGGGAAAGGTAACTAAGTCTTCTATATATGTAAGTGTTCTGTGTTTAGTTTTCTTCACTCCACAGTGAGCTATGGCTTCTCACTCTCTCTTTCTCTCTCTTGTCATTCTTGTTTCACTCACATGTGGAGTACTATCAAAAGCTTCTTCCTATTCTGCTTCCAATGGCACCAAAATAGGCCAAGGCTATCGTTTACTCTCCATTGAAGAGACCCCTGATGGTGGCCTCATTGGCCACCTTCAAGTCAAGAAGAAGAACAACATATATGGCCCAGATATTCCTCTTTTGCAGCTCTATGTCAAGTAAGTTTCATTTTTCAACTCACATTCATTGCAATTCAAAGTTTCTGATTCATTCATTGTTGTAAAAAAACATTTTTTGGCACTTTTATGGAGTCTACTAATGATAATGATAGTGGGGTTGATGTTATTTCCTTTATTTTTCCACTTTCTTTGCTTTCTAATATTGGCAAAAGGAAAAAGATCTAAACTTTGAAGTCCAAAATCTGATTAAAGTAAAGTTTTTTCTCAGGCATGAGGCTGATAATCGTTTGAGGGTACACATAACTGATGCAGAGAAGCAAAGATGGGAAGTACCGTACAATCTTTTGCCTAGAGAGCAGCCTCCAGCTCTAAAGCAAACGATTGGAAGGACAAGGAAAAATCTTACTACAGTTTCAGAATATGCAACTTCTGAGCTTATTTTCAGCTACACTGTAGATCCATTCAGCTTTGCAGTGAAGAGGAAATCAAATGGACAGGTTTTGTTTGATTCAAATTCTGATGCTTCAGATGCTTTTGGTCCATTGGTGTTTAAGGATCAGTACCTTGAGATTTCTACCAAATTGCCTAAAGATGCTTCTTTGTATGGCTTGGGGGAGAATACTCAGCCACATGGGATTAAAATTTACCCCAATGATCCTTACACTCTGTATACTACTGATATTTCAGCTATTAATCTGAATGCTGATTTGTATGGATCACATCCTGTGTATATGGATCTTAGAAATGTCGGTGGTGAGCCTTATGCACATGGTGTTTTGTTGCTGAATAGCAATGGGATGGATGTGTTTTATACGGGAACTTCTTTGACTTATAAGATTATTGGAGGTGTTTTCGACTTTTACTTCTTTTCAGGTCCCACTCCTTTGAATGTTGTTGATCAGTACACTTCCTTGATTGGAAAACCAGCTCCAATGCCTTACTGGTCTTTTGGTATGGTTCACTTTACTTTCGTATCTTTTATGTATGCATTATTGCTCATTCTATCATCTTGTGTTCCATTCAGTGATGTATGTGTTATGTTTTTGCCAAATGTCCATGATCTGCTTCAGATTTGAGTGTTATAGATGGAGTAGTTTTTATACATACATCTAATCATTGCCTTTGATTTTATAAATGCTTAATGCTTGCTATATATAAGGCACGTGAGAATCCAATCTGTCATAGCATATCTCAATCTCAATCTGCTTTTGGCTTAATATATGGTTTTTTTTTTATTTAGTGTGTAGTCTTTTAATAGGGATGTTATGTTGTGTTTGCTTTTATAATTTTAGTTGGTGGTCAGTCACCTTTCTGGTTTGCAATTAATATAGTGTGGTGGAACAATATATATCTTGGTATAGCTTTTTACGTCTAAAATAATACTCCCTCCGGTCCCTAATGTAAGAGCCCAAAATTTGAATGGTTTTGGTCCCTAATGTAAGAGCTCATCCAATATTCTCTCCTCATTTAATGCATTTTTTCCTACTTTACCCCTAACTCTCTTTCATATTTATTAATGCTTATGTATTTCTCTCTCTTAAAAGTACCATAATAAATATGGGCAATATTGGAAAAGTAGCATTAACTCCAGACACCCAACTAACATTCACATGTTTTCTTAAGAAGCGTTTTTTTGGCGGCTAGCTCTTACATTAGGGACCGGAGGTAGTAGTATCTTTATCTGTCTCTTTTTTGTTCAGTAATTTATTGCCTTTCAGGTCCACATGTAAAGTAGGATCATACATAAAGTTGGATGTATATCTTTGCCGTGTATAAAAGATTCATCTTTTCTTGGTCTTTGTGAGTTGCTTATATAAAGTAATCTCTGGGTCCTTGATTAAAGAAAAAACTATCATTTCACGCACTTAGAGTATCATTGTCCTTTTATTTGTTTTTTTTAGCAAGTGAGAAGGCAGATTCATATTATATATTTGATTTCATTGTCCATTTAACTTCATACAAATCCAACTTTATGGAAGATACGCTTGTCCTTCAAATGATATGATTCTTCATGCTGACTGATCTAGCCTAAATGCATTTAAAAAAATCTTTAGTAAGGAGTGTAAGGTGAAATGCTATGATTGAAAATAAGGAAATATTATGTTTGTGTATTTACTCTAGCATTACTATGAATTCTAACATTATTACAATCATCAGTTGAAATGTTGAAATTATCAGGTTGATAGTGCCATATTACTATTTGTTCAGATCTATTTTGAAATTGAACCCAAATTTTTTGGCTTCCTAATAGGATGCTCTTCTGAAAGACTTATAATTTTTATGAGCATTTCATTTTATAAACCATGTGCTTAATCATTGAATGGATTTTGAACTTTTGAATGATGAAGTAATGTAATATTCCTGCCAATGTGGTATTTTGCAGGATTTCACCAATGCAGATGGGGTTATCATAACCTATCTGTAATAGAAGAGGTTGTTGATAGTTACAACAAGGCTCAAATCCCACTTGATGTGATCTGGAACGATGATGATCACATGGATGGGAAAAAGGACTTCACAGTCAACCCTGTCAACTACCCTCGCCCGAAGCTTTTGGCTTTCCTAGACAAAATACACCGGATTGGTATGCATTACATCGTCATCATTGATCCAGGAATTGCTGTGAATAACAGTTATGGTGTCTACCAGAGGGGCATGGCTAATGATGTTTTTATCAAGTATGATGGTGACCCCTACATTGCCCAAGTTTGGCCTGGTGCAGTACATTTTCCTGATTTCCTTAACCCCAAAACAGTTTCTTGGTGGGGCGATGAGATCCGCCGATTCCATGAACTACTTCCTGTTGATGGCCTATGGATTGACATGAATGAAGTCTCAAACTTCTGTACAGGAAAGTGCACAATTCCTAAGGGCAAGCAGTGCCCTACCGGAACCGGTCCTGGATGGATCTGTTGCCTAGATTGCAAAAACATCACCAAAACAAGATGGGATGATCCACCCTACAAGATAAATGCTTCAGGAATCCAAGCTCCAATAGGCTACAAAACCATAGCCACTAGTGCAGTCCACTACAATGGTGTTATGGAGTATGATGCTCACAGTATTTATGGTTTCTCCCAAACAATTGCTACACACAAGGGGCTTCAAGGGATTCAAGGGAAACGACCTTTTATCCTGACCCGGTCCACTTATGTCGGTTCAGGCAAATATGCTGCTCATTGGACAGGTGACAACCAGGGCACATGGGAGAACTTGAAGTACTCCATATCTACAATGCTCAACTTTGGCATTTTTGGGGTCCCAATGGTTGGTTCAGATATTTGTGGCTTTTACCCTCAACCAACTGAAGAACTTTGCAACCGGTGGATCGAAGTAGGTGCTTTCTACCCATTCTCAAGGGATCATGCAAATTACTACTCCCCAAGACAAGAACTTTACCAATGGGAATCAGTCGCTGAGTCTGCTCGCAACGCCTTAGGTTGGCGATACAAGCTCCTCCCTTACCTCTACACTTTGAACTATGAGGCTCATATCAGTGGAGCCCCAATAGCCAGGCCACTGTTCTTCTCATTTCCTAGCTACACAGCATGTTATGGCACCAGCTACCAGTTCTTGCTAGGTAAAGGTCTCATGATCTCTCCTGTGGTGGAGCAGGGAAAAACACAAGTGAATGCCCTCTTCCCTCCTGGCACATGGTACAGTTTACCCAACCCGACTTCATTCATTTCGTCGAAGGATGGAGTCAATGTCAACCTTGATGCACCATTACATTATGTCAACATCCATTTGTATCAGAACATCATTCTCCCCATGCAACGCGGTGGCTTGCTTTCCAAGCAAGCTAGAATGACACCATTCACACTCATGGTGACCTTCCCAGCCGGTGCCACTGATGGAGAAGCTCAAGGAAACCTTTTCCTTGATGAAGATGACCTGCCAGAGATGAAGCTAGGAAATGGTTATTCAACATATGTCGATTTCTACGCAAGTTTGAAGCAGGGAAGTGTGAAGATTTGGTCACAAGTCCAAGAGGGCAAGTATGCTTTGGATAATGGCTGGATCATTGAGAAGATATCTGTGTTGGGATTAGAAGGAGGTGGTGCACCATCTTCAATTGAACTTGATGGTGCACCTTTGGTGGGAGGAACCGATGTGGATATTCGTACATCGGACCAGAAATCGGGTCAGAAGTATTCACCACAGGGACAAGAAGACTATGAGCAAAAGGCTACAATGGTGGATGTGAATGGCTTGAAAATTCCTGTAGGTAAAAATTTTGCAATGACATGGAAAATGGGTATTTCTCGTTGAGAGATATACAGATTGATATGATGTCATGTGGAATTTGGAATCTAATAATTAGGACAATGTGACATTTTTCTTGTGCACTTTTTTTAATGGTTAAGTCGTTAGCATTGTTGATGGATAGGAGATGAGCTACTAAGAATTGCGCTCGTCCTTATCCATGTAAACAAAGCCCAAGTTTATGAGCTTGTGTTGTATTTCTGTGTTGAGTAGTTGTGGATCTTGGAAGCTCTCGAATTAAATTTTCACTCCACTAGAATTTGGTTTCTACCTCTATTTTCTCCTTTTGAATTCAATCTCGGTAGTCAGTATTGTGGTATACACGATGTCAGGCTTAAATTTTTTGAAGAAAAAATAATACCTATGCATGATAGTAATGTGAAATGTATCACTTATAGGAAAATATCAATAAAATGATAATTGAATATTAAAAGGTAAAAAAGAGTTACAAATTTATAAAAGGACAAAAGAGAGATTGTTCTTTATTTGAGAGACAAAAAGCACGAACAACCACTCTAGTAACATGATTAACTAATTCTATTTTCTCATTACTTAGAAGAAGTGATGTTTCTCTGAAACCATATTAACTACTTTAGTAACGCAAATAACTACTCATGGAACGCGAATAACTACTCTTGTATCGCATTTAACTATTTTTATTTTATAACTACTTAGAAGGAGTGATTTAACTACTTCACTTAAACAAGTGACTATTCGTGGAACACGAATAACTAGCGCGTTTATTCCAAATAATGAACAAAAGAGAGATTCTCTTGTCTATTCGCAAATTTATAACCTATATTTTTTATTTTTTTTATTTCAATTATTATTTTATTGAGATTTTTCCTTATAATAAATTATGCTCTTCCCCAATTTATGAACATATGACTTTTGGGTCTGTTCTATCAAATCACTCGTACAATAATGTGAAGTTTCTAATCCAGTCAAAGCTTCCATTTTTAACCTTTTTGAATTTTCGACACAATAATATTTTTAACCGTTGTAATCTACTTATAGTAATATTGTCCAGATTTTCTGAACACCATCAATATTTACTTAGTTATTACTGACAGCAACAAAGGACCTGATTCCACTTTTTGTTTTTTTTTGGACAAGAACCTGATTCCACTTCATGCAACAAGGTACCGGAAAATGAGGAAGGTCATCAAGGAAATGCAAAGCATGGTCAACCAGATGATGATTAACATAATGTATTTAAGGCTAAAGTATATTTTTGGTCCCTTATGTTTGTATCAAGTTTCAATTTAGTCATTTATGTTTGGAAAGTACACTTTTAGTCCTTTTTTGTTAACGCTGTTAGTTTAACTTAACGGAAAATGCTAACTTAACAATTTTAAATGATTATTTTATAATGAAATTGGATCAAAAATGATAAATTTTGAAAATATAAGAATACTTACGCTCAAATATTTTAATTTGAACATTTTTTTCAGTATTTAATAACCATTTAAAATTGTTAAATTAACATTTTCCGTTAAGTTAAACTAACAGTGTTAACAAAAAATGACTAAAAGTGTACTTTCCAAACATAAATGACTAAAATGAAACTTGATGCAAACATAAGGACCAAAAGTATACTTTAGCCTATATTTAATTATAATATATAAAAATGTTCATGTGTGTATGTGAAAAAGTAATACCTAAGTAACAAATACATTAATCCACAACAAAACATAATATTTATGTGTAAATCATATACAATTTAACAACATAAAGCTCCTAAAGTATAAACTATGATAAATTGCCTTTTTTTTTCTTAACTCAATAATATCACCATCCTTCAATACGATACGCTTATCATACCTATTCCCCGAACCCCACAATACATACAAAGGCCTTTGCTAACTTAGCTTTGGAATTCTCTTCAATTCATATATAATTGATATTTTGTATAAAAGATGTTATTTCAAGTTTAGTAAGGGAAAAAAATCCTACCCAATTAATCTTATAATAGCTTTGGTGGGAGTTGTCAAGCGATTGAATATGCAGTTCTTTAGTCTGATCGGCTTAGCCTAGTACGAGTATTTTTTTTAGTGGAATATAGGTTTTATGAACTAGTATCTTGAACTTGAGACTAATCCTTTTGAAAAGATTTTTTCTTCTTATGAAGGTTAGGAGAGACAGAGCCCAGTGAAGATGATTAGGCCAACTACTCTTATTGTGCATATAATAACAAATCAATATTGTTGAAAGACGGATCATTGAGCAAGCTCAATTGCAAAGCTTGACCAAGGCCTTGCTTTGCCGACTCCATAATTTAACCATCTCTTCAAATATTGACATTATGGTTGTTATTATTTTATATATCCTTAACTATATTTCTTAGTCACTGTGTAATGAAGTCTGAGAAAAGCATCATATTACTTATATGGCAGGGAGCTAGGCATTTTCTTACACTTTAATTTTCTAAATACAAACTGATTACATTACTTTTTCTGCCAAACCAGAGTGTTACCATTTATCAGCCTCTTCAATTCCCTTGAAGAATTCACTGGAAATTAATTTAAGAAAGATATTTTCTTGACAATAACATTTAACAACATACTTTGAGCCCCAAAAAGAAAATCTAATAATAAAAGGCACTAATATTTTCCTTATCCATAACATAGGACTTAATTATCTAATTTGGATAAATTAATAAACTACATAAAGTATATAATTATAACATATGTTACCTGATCTCTTTAAAATACTTCATCTTAACATTAGATTATATATTATATCAGTCTATGTTAATCAAATTAATTTACAGGGAGTTGGTATTATGAGAAAAAATAGATAAAACCTTTGCTTTTAGAACTAAAATACTCATTTGAATTAGATCATATACATGTAGCATTGGGTTATAGATCAATCTGGCCAACAAACTATTTTCAAAGTATCAATTTGGCCAACAAACAATAAGTTGTCTCATTTTGGCTAATAAACAATAAAAATGGTTCAATTTAGCCAATGAACTACTGGAAAATACTTAAGTGCCCTTTTTTTTTAAAAAAAATAATTCCTCTTCATCTTCCCCACAGCAATAATATAAAAAATTAACTCCTATACATAATTAAATCGTAGCAATAATATAGTGCTATACAAGATAAGAAAATTTGTTGTTCAAAATAATTAAATCGAAGCAATTATAAGATAGTACTTTACAAGATAAAAAATGTGTTGGTCAAAATAATTAAATGATCGTGATTTCAGTGCTTTGCATGAAACCTAATATTATAGTAGTTCCAACGGCTCCCATCCTATTATAGATTCTCTACTAAATAATATATCAAGTGAATATTATTTTGGTTTGCAATTTAGTTCAAACATTTTTTACGAAATAAAAAATAAGCAAGTTCGCTGACTAATAACATATGGCCCATAGTTAAGGTTCAACCAAGATTTGGGGCCCATATGGATATCGTGTTCTTTTTTTTTTTTTAATTGCTTCCCCGGTGTCCCACACCCTTCGGATGCAGACTAATCCGGAGTCGCCAGCCGGGATTCCCGTAAATGGGGTGACTGACTTCCCGGGGGTTCGAACTTGGCACCTTTGGGCTAAATGGCAGAATCCACATCTTGGGGATCCTCTTCAAACCATCAAGCTACGCCTCCAGGCGGATATCGTGTTCTTTTAATAATAAAAATTTACTTATAATTTATAAATAATCTTTTAAGAAGGATAAGACCAAGAATAGGAAAAAAGGAGTGAGGGAGGCTTCTGGGAAGGTGCAGACGCGGGAAAGAGGGAATTTTGGCGCGAAAGGAGGGAGAGTGTGGGGTCCACGTCGGCGATGTGCTTAGCTGGCGTGGGACCCACATGCTGCTGCTTCTGAATTAATGCCCCATGCATGTGACTGATGATATGGTCATATGTATCCCCCCATGTCTCACGTGACACCCCATCCTCTCCCATTTTCATTTATTTAATGGCTTGAACCCTCAAAAATTTATTCCTTTATTTTTTACCAAGCAAAAAGTTATTCCTAAGTCCACACATAGTTGTAATCATTTAATCATAAGCTATTGTGGTCATGTTAAAAATTTATATTAACATTTGATGTAACTTCATCTTAATTAAGTCACTCCATGCGACTTGTATAATAGGTCATATTTTTTTGTTGTACCGTAAACCTCCTTTACATTTGATCCCAAAAAACTTTTACATCAAAAATAGATGTACAGCAAGTATTTTTAACATGAATTGCATATTTAACCCTTATTAATTAATTAATTTATCAAATAAATATCTCCTATGTGTCTCTCATTAATTATGGTGGGTGAATTCCTTTTGTGTGTTTGGTCGAACCAATGTCTTAAAGACATGTCACTGTCTCTGTAGTGAATAGCGACAGTTATATTTCAATTAAATCTTTCCTCAATCAAAAAACGAAGGCATTTCTTCTTCCTTTTCTTAGCTTTCCCGATATCGTAAACATGCAAATTGTGATAAGGTAGAATAATTTTAAATAATTATCCACAATATCAATAGTGTTATTTATTTTGCAGATTCCATGCTATGCTGCTGGATCCTGTAGGGATACGATATTTACGCTAGAGACGGCTGTCATGTATCTTTATTTGTCCTTTGTTGTTGTTGTTCATTTGTGAAATGGAATGGGGACATTATTATAATCAATGTTCCTAAAAATTCTGATAAAAAAAAAATGTCCCTAGAAGTAAAAACGTGGAATATTCACCCACAGTCTGGTAATTCACGCAGCATTGTACGCCTTCTTAGTGTGATTTGCTTGGCTTTACCTCTCTACATTGCTTCTTATATTCTTGATACAAGATTTCTGTTGAACTTCATAGATAACTTATCAAGCTGTTAAATACTCAATTACAATGTGTTACATATTAGATTATACATTAATTAGTATGTAAATAAAAAGGTTGGATGGAATAAATTAGTTTTTTAAAAAATGTTAAATACAACAACAACAACAAAGCCTTATCCCAACTAGGTGGGGTCGGCTACATGAATCACACGACGCCATTGTGCTCGGTCAGTTGCCATGTTTGGTGATATATTTTTGATCAAAAGGTCTCGTTGAATAATGTCGTTAAGGGTTCTCTTCGGTCTCCTTCTCCCTCTCTTATAAGGACTCCAAACCATTTGATCTACTATTCGTACTGGTTCACCTAATTCTCTTCTTTGAACGTGGTCAAACCACCTCAAGCGACTTTCTACCATTTTCTCCGCAATTGATGTTACCCCAACTCGTCGGCGAATATGATCATTGTATATCCTATCTTTTATTGTATGACCACACATCCATCTCAACATTCTCATCTCTGCCACCTCCAACTTTTGTTCATGTTTCTTTTTAAGAGCCCAACATTCACTACCATATAACATCGCAGGTCCAATGGCTGTCCGATAAAACTTCCTTTTTATCTTATCTTCGACTTTACGATCACATATAATCCCAGTAGCTTTTCTCCATTTAACCCAACCAACTTGAATTCTATTATTAACGTCGCTGTCAACTGCACAATCTTTCTGTATAATTGATCCCAAATACCTAAACTTGTCCACCTATTGTATAGTCTGGTTTCCCAATTTAATTTCTGTATCCTCATGGGTTTGTGTATCATCAAAGCAACAATGCATATATTCTGTTTTGCCCCTACTTAGACGAAAACCCTTTAACTCTAAAGTCATCCTCCATAACTCAAGTTTCTGATTAATTTCTTCTTTTGAGTCTCCTAAAAGGATGATATCATCCGCAAAAAGCATGCATTTAGGAATTTCTTCTTGAGTACTTGCAGTTAGAACATCCAAAACTATGTTGAACAAATATGGGCTCAACGCCGAACCTTGATGCAATCCAATTCGAATTGGGAAGTCAGTTGTTTCTCCTCCTGGTGTTCTAACGCTGGTCACTACCCCCTCATACATATCTTGAATGACTCTAATATACCCAACTCGAACCCCTTTTTTCTCCAAAGCTTTCCAAAGTAATTCTCTTGGGACACAATCATATGCTTTTTCTAGATCAATAAAAATCATATGCAAATCCTTTCTTCTACTTCGATATTTTTCCATTTAACCCCTAAGTAGGTAAATTGCTTCTGTGGTTGACCTACTTGGCATGAAACCAAATTGATTCTTTGATATGTTAGTCTCAGCTCGTAACCTACGCTCAATCACCTTTTCCCACAACTTCATCGTATGACTCATAAGTTTTATTCCTCTATAATTTTCACAGCTTTGAATATCTCCTTTGTTCTTATAAATAAGAACTAATGTACTCTTCCTCCAATCATCTGACATTTTCTTAGACCTTAGAATCTCATTAAATAACTTAGTAAGCCACAATACACTCTTTTCTCCCAAACATTTCCAGACTTCAATAGGAATGCCATCAGGTCCAACAGCTTTGTCACTTGTCATTTTCCTAAGAGCATCTGTAACCTCTTTAACTCTAATCCTTCGATAGAATGTGAAGTTGTTGTCATGGTTACCACTCTCCAAATCATCTAACTCATAATTCAAAATTTCATCTTTGTCATTGAACAACTTATAAAAGTAACTCTTCCATCTATCCTTAATATCGTCATCTGTTACCAAGACTTTACCTCCTTCATCCTTTACACACCTCACTTGATCTACATCCCTCGATTTTCGCTCCTTGATCTTTGAGATCCGATAAATTTTCTGTTCTCCAGACTTTGTCCCTAACTCTTTATAAAACTCCTCAAATGCTGTAGAACAAGATTCGCTCACGGCCTTTTTCGCTTCCTTTTTTGCTAAGCGATACTTCTCCCTATTTCCCTCAGTATCACACATGTAAATTTCCTTGAAACACTGTTTCTTAAGTTTAATTTTCTCTTGGACTTTATCATTCCACCACCAGATCTCCTTATCACGCCTAATAATACCCTTTGATTCACCCAAAATTTCTTTGCCAGCTTTTCGAACCATGACAGCCATTTCTTTCCACATTTCATTAGCACACCCTTGCTTCTCCCAAAAACATTCATTTGCCAACCTATTTGCAAAAATCCCCATTTTCTCTCCTTTCAACTGCCACCATCTGATTCGAGGCTGTAACATTTCTCGCCGCCTCTGCCGCTTAAACGTCATACGGACATCTAAAATTAGAGGTCTGTGTTGTGTTGTCACACCATCACCGGGAATCACCTTGCAGTTTGTACAAATTTTTCTGTCCGCATTTTTCACTAAAAAGAAATCAATCTGTGATCTATTAGCTCCACTCTTATATGTGATCAGATGCTCTTCTCGTTTCTTAAAACAAGTGTTGACGATTTTGAGGTCATAAGCCATGCAGAATTCTAGAATAGATTGTCCTTCATTATTAAGCTCACCAAAACCGAATCCACCATGTGCGTGTGTATATTGTCCTGCTTCTTTACCAACATGTCCATTAAGATCACCACCAATAAAGACCTTTTCGAGAATAGGTATTCCTTGAATCAACGCCTCAAATTCCTCAAAAAATTGTTCCTTTAGTTGTGATTCTGCCCCAACCTGAGGAGTATAAGCACTAATAACATTGATTGTTTCCTCCCCAACTACCATTTTCAGCGATATGATTCTATCTCCAATCCTATTAATTGCGACCACATTCTTCTTCCATTCTTCGTCCACGATTATACCAACGTCATTCCTAGAACTCACTTTACCAGTGTACCAAAGCTTATATCCACCAATGTTCCTAGCCTTTGCTCCGACCCATTTAGTTTCCTGTAAACAAAGAATATTTATCTTTCGATCCCTCATCACTCCCACAACCTCCCACGATTTGTCTTTCAAGGTTCCAATATTCCAAGTGCTAAATCTAATCTTACTATCCTGAACTACTTTCTTCATTCGCCTTCCCTCAATCGAGTGTGGTACCCCTTGTTCAACTAATAACACATTACTAGGCAATGACCTATTGTTATAAAAAGGTCGTGTATTCATGTTCATAAGATTTGACATATTTTAATATTGGCTGTCGAGGCCTAACACAACCCTACTCCTTTACCCGGGCTTGGGACCGGCTATAAATATAGGCGGAGTATTTCTTACAAAAAGCTAAATAATAAAAATAATTTGTGAATGTTTTGATAAAGAACGATTGACAACACAAATAATTGATAAACTAGAATATTTATTATATGAAAAGGACAAAATAAAAACAAAGTAGTTGGTATATATATTTATAGGCACACAAACAACCAGAAAATAATAATAATACAAAAACCACAGAGAAAAAAAATTACAGTGGAGTGATGAAAATATGTTACACCCAAAGAGGGGCAAGTTTTTTTTTTTTTTTGAGTTAGCCAAAGAGAAGCAAGTTTGTCAGTAAAACAAGGAGAGCTTAAAATAAAAGATAAATAACGAAATATAATTACGCAAAATAAATAGTAAAACAGGGAATGAGATTAAATAAAGAGTAAAAACAATGAAAAGAATAAAAGTAATAATAATAACAATAAATTAAAAATATATAATATCAAAAATGTGGTATATATAAAATGGGAGAGTCGAAATTGTGAAACTGTGGGTTATATAGATATATATGGAAAGAAAAATAATAAACTAAATGTTTCAAAGAAATATAGTAATAGAAATATTATTCAAAATTCAGACTATTGTTGTCAGGATAATAACTAAAGCGCAAATGAAAGTAAATAAATAAAAGTTAAATAAAAGGAAAGATTGTTCAAAAAGAAAGGGGAAGATGAAATCAAAAAAGGAAGGGAAAGATTCAATGTTTTGAATTTGAAAAGTAAAAATATAATAATGATAAAAAAAAAACAAAAAAGAAAAGAAAGTAGAGAAAAAACGTGGGAAGTGGGGTTGTGGAAGAAACAATTTTGCACAATCAATTCAAAAAAAAATGTTAAATATAAATACGAAATGTGATTTATTTAAAATTTTTAACGGGAAAAAGGGATAAAGTACTCGTAAATTTTTGCTAGAAGAGCACCCAACACCATAAATTTTTTTTGGTACAAAATACCCATGACTTTTTAAAATGGGACGAAAATGTCATTACCGTTAAATCTAGTTCACTGTTGTTACTTTTGAGTCCTAATGGGTCCCACACTGCAGTTATACATGATTATTTTAATTAATAAGCCACTTTTTACTGCCCCTCCCTTTGTCAAACCCGTACAATGATAATCAATAGAGACAATTGCATTTAGGTCTCAAATAAGAGAATTAATTTTAAAGAGGTCTCAAGGAGTTTTTACCACTTGTTAATGAAGGCTATTGGCTATTGCACTTGTTAGTAGTGATTATTAACAACTCTTTGGGACCACTTTGAAATTAAGTCTCACAATTGTCCCTTACCAATATCATTACAATGATAAATCTCAAGAAATCTACATCATAATACATTTTCCAATTCATGCTGACTATGAAACATATAACCCATAAGATTGGGGTTTAAAGAAGGTTCAATGAGCAAAACAAACTTACCCCTTAGAAGGATTGGAAATCTATTGCCAACTTTGCAAACTTTCTCTCCCTCTAGCTAACCCATTCCTACATCCATAGTCAATTTAAATATCATCTTCCCACGTATACTCAATTTCATCAAAAGGATATACTTCTTTGAATTGAAGTATATGATAGTGAAATACTTCATCAACTAGTCCAGAAAACTACTCACCACATAAGGTAAAAATCAAACATAAGTCTAATGTAGCTTCAGTAATTTATCAAAGTGAGTCTAAAAATGATGCCACCAAAAATATATGTGGACTTCGCAAAGTGGTTGGCAATTTATTTGCAGTTTCAAAACTACTCACTCCTCGATCTTGTTTTAAGTAACAAAACAATGTCCATT
This sequence comes from Mimosa pudica, assembly GCA_029929735.1. NCBI lineage: Eukaryota > Viridiplantae > Streptophyta > Magnoliopsida > Fabales > Fabaceae > Mimosa > Mimosa pudica. Next base: position 8,215,323 of record JAKELP010000035.1, read on the forward strand.
GAAAGTTCAGCATCATATGGCACGAAAGTTTATTTCTCTGATAACTAAGGCAGTTTGAGGCATTACTGAACCAACAATTATTTTCAGCAAAAAACAGAATTTAGTTTAAAATTGATAATATAGAACCAATTCCATCTCTTTAACATCAAAGGTTCATATGAACATAACAAATATTATCAGCTATCACATTAAGGTAGCAGCCATAAACACACAAATATCACAATCTAATCGCAATACCCTCGAATAATTCCCAAACCATCATCAATAAATTAACAGATATGTCTATAAAAAAAGTTAACAAATATCACCATCTGACCAACTTAATTCCTTGCATACAATACAGTAAAAACAAATCAACGCAAGCCAAGTTTAATTGCAACAAGACATGGACATTGCAAAAAACATCATAAATCTCATTAAATGAAACATAGACAATGAGAGTACCTAATTTGGCAATGAGATATGGAAAAGAGATTGCGCGAAGATGGTGAAGATGGTGACGTTGGCGTTGGGTGAGAGGAAGGCGACGGCGAGAGGATAGTGAGGTTGTTTTTCAAGAATGAAGACCAAACTTTTAAAAGTTTGGCCATCATTTTTGGAAGAAACAACAACCAAAATAAACTTATAATTTTGGTCATTGTTTGTGTAAACGACTATGGTCGCTGTTTCTCTTGAATAAATGATAACCAAAATTTTCAAAATTTAGGTTGTTATTTCTTCTAGCATGACCTCATATTTATATGTTATATCACTACGTTTTTTTTCAACGACACATACACTTCCCTTTTTTTGGTGCTAGTCACAGTTGTAAAAGGTCTAATTTCTAGTAGTGTGCCTCTTAAACTTATTAAGTATAAGTTAATCCAAAAAATAACTAAACTTCAAATAGTAAGGCATGTTCCAATGCTTACCGTACCGCTCACTGCATGAGGATTTGTTGGGAGCCGAAGAGACATGGGAGCTTCCAAGTGTCTCTCGCTACATGTCTCTTCCATAGGATCCAATTTAGATCGGGGCTAAAGCTAAAAATTGTATGTGTGTTATATAATATAGGGTTAAAGTTTAAAAGTGCATATGTAATTGTTACGAATGTGCAAAAATACTCATTTACAATTTTTTTTTTAGCAAAACTACCCGTGAAATTTCAAAAGTGTGACAAAAATTTTCATCCCGTTAAATAATATAACTTCCGTTTGTCATTTTAAGGTTATAGTGCAAAAATATCCATGTGATTGTCACGAATGTGCAAAAATACCAATGTAAATTTTTTTAGAGCAAAACTCCCCTTGCAATTTCAAAAGCGGGGCAAAGTGCACATCCCATTAAATAATGTAACTTTTGTTTGTCATATTACATTAGGTCTCACTCTCATTTCTCTTCTTCCCACCTACCAAATCCCAATTCTCCAGCACCCCATCATCAACATACCAAATCCCACTCATCATCTCCAACTTCATTCCAAACAACGATAATCATCGTCTTACCTCCTACGAAATCTGGCCTCACACTTCCAAAAGCAACGATGACTTCCCCTCCATTCCCCTCCAAAATCCCCAACTTTAATTTCCATAGGTCATTATATATTAATATTCTATTTTCATACATCAATAGTAGTTCATTATTTCACCGTCTTATTTTTACTTTCTACGTGTTGTGACTTCATGTTTGAGATTTTAAGTTCATGCAACAGTAGTCGCAAAGGAGATGGAGAAGCCAGACAAGATGGAGAGGAAGAACATATCCAGAGGAATTTGACAACGTCCATGGGGAAAATGGGCAGCCGAGATTCGTGATCGTGAGGAAAATGAATGTGTCTTTATTGAATACTGTAGTGGAAACCACCAACAACAATTCTGAACTTGGAGTTGGGTTATGATCTGAGAAAAGTGTCAGATGAGATTGCAGCGTACGAGAATTACATAAAGTATTATGAGAATCCATTTTGTGATGGCCAACGGCTATACAAAGAAATGACAAATATAATACTGGAGATGAAGTAGGAGATGATGAGTCGGAGAATCGGCATTTTGGTGATGGGAAGAAGAGGAAGGAGAGTTGGCCCAATATAATTTGACAAATGGAAGTTAAATTATATAACGGGACGTACACTTTTGCCCCACTTTTGAAATTTCATGGGTAGTATTGCTCCAAGAAAAAAATTTAAATGGGTAATTTTGCACATTCGTGATAATTACATAGATATTTTTGCACTTTAACTCTAAAATGACAAACAAAAGTTACATTAGTTAACGGGATGACTACTTTTGCCCCACTTTTGAAATTTCATAGTTTTGCTCTAAAAACAATTTATATGGGTATTTTCGCACCTTCTTTACAATTACATGGAAATTTTTGCACTTTAACCATAAAATTATTAACATAAATTACATTATTTAACGGGATGGTCACTTTTGATCCACTTTTGAAATTTCGTGGGTAGTTTTGCTCCAAAAATTTTACATGTGTTTTTGAACCTTCTTGACAATTACATGGACATTTTTGCACTTTAGCCCTATATTTTAGTACTAAGAATTGAAAAACTTGGGAAGTAGGGGTAGCCTTTGCCAATTAGTCCCCTTTCTAAACCCCATAGGTTTAATGTACGAGCTTGCAACCATGCTTATCTCGTGTATCGCTTCTACCTTGTCATTTCTAAATTTATTAGCTGGTCTCCATTTTGTAAAACGCAAGGGAAGTACACTAGCCCCTCGAGTTGGTTCCACAAATGTACTATCTATACCCATGTGTTCAGCAAAAAATGGTACTCCCTCTGGTCCTAAATATAAGACTTAATTGACTTTTTTGAAAAATCCTAAAAAAAGCAAAAATAAGTTAATTATAAATTGATTTACCTAATTTTTTCCCTTAAACTAGTTTATTTTACTTATAAACTAATGGATAATCTAAAAATATATCAAATATATCATTATTTAATAGACTATTTTGCAACCTTAACCTCTCCAAAAAAAATCATCTAGGTCCTATATTTAGGACCGGAGGTAGTATTAAGTTTAATGACAAATTTGTAGATATACTGAGAAAAATAGTTGAATTGCCCATCAAACTCACAGCTTGATAGATGGTTATATAATATAGCTAACATTCTCTTTATTTTAAAACTTGTGAAATGTACTTTTAGGGATTTTCAGATATTATCATTTTCAAAATGTTTATGAGAAAAATAGAGAATTTGGTAATTATTGGATTGAAATAGACAATAACTATAATAAAGTTAGTAGCCTCTATTATTACCCTATGGAAGGTAATATCAGAAGATATTCAATATTGACATTTTCAAATGTCCATGGGAAAAAGGGAGGATAGTTGTTGATAGTAAAATTGAAAGGTTAATGATGATTTTGACTAATGAAACATGAGTCAATTATCACTTGACACATATATTAATAAATGGTACCTCATTCGGTCCTAAATATAAGATCTATTTGACTTTTTTTAGAAAATCCTATAAAAAAACAAAATAAGTTAATTATAAATTGATTTACTTAATTTTTTCCCTTAGATTAGTTTATTTTACCTATAAACTAATGTATAATCTAAAAATATATCAAATATGTCATGATTTAATAGTCTATTTTGCAACCTTAATCTCTCAAAAAAAAAGTCAATTAGGTCTTATATTTAAGATCGGAGCTAATATCTTATATGCCAAAAAAGTTTTAAAATCAAACAAATTGAGCAATGCCGTCAAATCTACGCTAACCACATAAGTTTTTTTTTCTTCTGATTTATGGGTTTGATATGTGTAATAGCAACTTTAAACATATGTAATGCTTATGGATATGGTAGAGTATTGAAGGATTTTTTTTAACTGAAATTGAATATTAAAGGTGGTTACTTCAAATTTGAAAGTGTTAACCAATTTGTTGATTATAAAATTTCTTTGGCATCCTAGATATCATTCATCAAGTTACCTCTCAGAGATACTTGGCTAATAGTTATTGGCCAAAATATCTTTAGTTCTACCTAAATTGAATCAAGATGTACTTCCTCTGTTCCTAAATATAAGATCACTTTATCTAATTTGAGTAGATTAAAAAAATTAGTTAAGTTAGTTATGTGTACATGATATTACCAATTTATTCCAACTATATACATTTATCCTTGCTCTCACTCTTTTACTTGTTATTATGGATAAACATTATAGGGTTAATTTAGGAAAAAGGTTAATTTGGGAAAAAAGTTGGGAAAGTTAGAAAGTGATCTTATAATTAGGAACAAGTTGAATTTCAAAAGTGATATTATATTTAGAAACGAGGGAGAACTTGACAAATGTCATATCATGTTAGTAAACACTGTTATAAAAAGCTAATAAGCAAGTTATGACCATAGTCACTTGGGAGTGCCAAATAGAAAGAAAATTAGTGGTAGGATTTCCAATAATCGTTATTAGCACCGGAGCATTGGTAGAGCCGTCAATATGGGCTGAGCCCGTAGGGCCGGCCCGTTTTTGCTTAAGCCCTGTAGGGCCGGGCTTGGGATTTAGAGGGAAAAATAGAGGTGTGGGCCCTGAAGGGCCGGCCCTTAAGGGCTAGGGCTTTTGAGGGCCGGGCTGAGAGCCGACCCTGTTAGGCCTGACCCTTTTTCCTAAACTAACAAAAATAAAAAAATAGAGATGTTCACTCTCAAAGTCCTTAGTCTTAATGTAAGTTTGTAATAGTGTAATGGGCCAAATGTGTTAAGTTGCATCCATCTAATTAATGTTCGGGTTTTTATTTGCACAAGAAATTAATTGCATGAATTTAAATATGATTGTGAGTTTTTTTATCAAATATGCTTGAAGGACAATTAATTATTTGCTAATAGATTCAAATATGCTTGAAAGACAATTTATTATTAGCTACTTTTTTTTGCAAATGATGGAGGTGATAATGCTTATGGTGTAAAGAAGAAATGAAAAAAAACTTGATATTTTTGACAGTGGAGAAGATGAGGAGGCAACTCATAACAAAACACAATTAAATGTTGTCGAATGATATTTATTGTGATTTTTTTATGAGTTGTAATTGTGTCTTGTAGATTATTAGTATTTGAATGTTTTTTATTTCTTTATTAATGTTTTGGTTTATTTATATTAATACTTGAGTTTTATGTAGTATACTTGCGTATTAAAAGTTAAAACCTGTGTAGTATGTGGTTGAAATTTTAAATTTTTTATATGGGCCGAAGCCCTGAGGGTCGACCCTGACCCGATTGCTCTAGGGCCGAGCTTTAGAAAACATAGGTTTTTTTGGAAAAAAGCCCTGACCCTTAAGGGCTTGGCCCTTAAGGGCCGGGCCGGCCCGTTTTGACAGCTCTAAGCATTGGTGACTATTTCATGGGAGGATCACCGACATTGGAGCTCCACGGACCGGTTGAGGAAAATCGATAGGGACAATTGAAACTCCTGTCAATTTTTTTTTTAATAAAACTATAAACTATACTATTGCTATCTAAAAACTATCACAAACAATTATACTCTTTCATCAAGCTCCAGCCGGTTAATATCACGTGGAGATTGATTAGGGATGCAAAAGATTTTCCAACCATAGTATGAGCTAATTGTTCTTGGTAGTATGCTTCTCTAATATCCTCTATGCCCTTGTGTAAAATTAAAACTTGCTAGTTCCTACTCCCTCCAATCCTTATTATAAGATACCAATTACCTACAATATTTGATACTTAATATAAGACACCAGCTGCAGCATCAAATGCTCTTTTCCCACTTTACCCTTGTTATTAATGGAGATTAAAAATTGAAAATGTGAAACATATGTCATGAAGGATGTAGTTGAAAAAATGACAAATTTAACCTAAATTTTAAAACTCAACCATCATTTCTTAATTTATGAGAAATGAATAATTAGTGTCTTATAACAATGAATCGAGGGAGTATGTAATAAAAGTCTAGTATCTCTAAACGGGTGATTCCTTCCGCACCCGTCGTATAAAAATTAATACCCTCAATACAATCATAAGACAAAACAACACTTCGAAACTTTAGGATCCCACATTTCTTATTTGTAGAGAGGAATCAGAGGATTGATTTATTTTTTTTTTTTATTCGGAACACCCATTTGGCAGTACTATATTTCAAAGTTTCTTTTACTATTTTCTTCAATATATAATTTTTCACTCGATCTGGCGAAAACGAACTTATCAATCAATTTTTTTAAATCCCACGTGGGCATGGCAAACACTTAAATTACTGATAATCAAAAAAACTGACAACCCATAGTGTGAAAAGAAAAAACTGTTGTTGGCCAAAAAACAAGAAACAAAAAACTGTTATGGCAACAAAAAAGAAGGAAAAGGAATAAAGAGTGGGTGAGGCACACTGCTTTTTGTTGTTTGGAAGAATTCAATTAATTACTGAGTCACCACAGCTTGCAACTTGCACGACTCAGCACGGTCTCCCATGCTCATACACTCACGTGACCAACACTTCTCCCAATACATATTTTATTATACACTTCCCTTCCGTTTTATTACTATCTCCGGTCCCTAATGTAAGAGCTAGCCGCCAAAAAAACGCTTATTAAGAAAACATGTGAATGTTAGTTGGGTGTCTGGAGTTAATGCTACTTTTCCAATATTGCCCATATTTATTATGGTACTTTTAAGAGAGAGAAATACATAAGCATTAATAAATATGAAAGAGAGTTAGGGGTAAAGTAGGAAAAAATGCATTAAATGAGGAGAGAATATTGGATGAGCTCTTACATTAGGGACCAAAACCATTCAAATTTTGGGCTCTTACATTAGGGACCGGAGGGGGTACTATTTAGTGCCTGTTTGGATACATTTTCAAAAGCTATTCTAACTCTCAAACCTAGGTTTCACACAAAGACATCCAAACACTCAATTTTTTTGGATAAGCTATTTTGAGAAGAAAAGTTAGGTTTGGGTTCCAAAAGCTATTTTGAGAAGAACTACATTTTTCACATTTTCCAGCTGAAAGGTTCACTTATTTCAAATAAAAGAAACATGAAAAGCTATTTATCATAACTATTTTTCAGAAAAACTATATTCTACTCAAAATTTATTATTAAAAGCTATTTTAAAAAAACTTAATCCAAATACTCTCATTTCATCAAAAACTATTTTTCAGAAAAGCTATTTTACTCAAAAGCTATTCTCAAAAAGCTATTTCCCAGAAGCTATTCTCCAGGAGCTGAATCCAAACAGGCCCTTAATCTTCTTAAAAATATCTTCTTATATTAAAATAATTAATCTCTTATATTAACTCATAAGTTTCATAGGAGCATTCATTACTATTGTGTCACTGGACACAACCAAATTTTCTTTTGTGTCGCACGCGACGTGTGTCTGTGTCTCTGCACGATACTCCCTCGCTTTATTTTTATTGTTATCGTTTGTTGAATGCCTATTTTAATATTATATTATTATTACCCAGTAGAAAGTGCTAGTACTCCTACTAACTAAAAGACACTGCTGCCCCTCACGTTCGCATTGTTTTTCTTTCTGATTTTGAACTAAAAAACATAATGACATAAATATTTTTATAATTTGAAGATCTATGCATTTTGAAGATACTAATAAAAAATACTACCTCCAGTCCTAAATATAGGACCTAGATAGCTTTTTTTGGAGAAATTAAGTTTGCAAAATAGTCTATTAAATCATGACATATTTGATATATTTTTAGATTATCCATTAGTTTATAAGTAAAATAAACTAGTTTAAAGGAAAAAATTAGGTAAATCAATTTATAATTAACTTATTTTACTGTTTTTTAGGATTTTTCAAAAAAGTCAATTAGGTCTTATATTTAGGACCGGAGGGACTATTATTTATACTACATATTCTTACTCCTACTTGTTGACCATCCACATGCTAAGTGTTCAAGTAGACTTAATGTTTTTGTTGATAAAAAGTGGGCATTTTGTTTTATTTATACAATTTTATTAAATTTTTAACACATGTTTATTAATTAGATTCATGCATGTTTTCATTATCATGATTATAAAATGCAAGGCATTTAAGGCTCTAATAAGTTATCTTTGTAGAGAAATTGATCATTTTCTAAAAAGATTTTGCCAACATTAGTACATTTCAATGTTTCATATTATCCACATGAATGACATAATGAGTGAATGACACACGCGTTTTATTTTAGTTAAAAAAATTATGACATTATGATAAGTAATAATAGTAGTATCATTTTTATTGCTTCTTTCTTTCTACTACCTTGCTGAATTGGTACCAATGAATTTCCCTTCCATTTAAAGTGGTCCAATTACAAAGTTTCATTTTTTTTTGCTTAGGCAAAGTTTCATTTTTAACCTCACCGCTTTTACCTTTCTATTAAATTTATTAAAAAAATACTATTGCGGTTTCCATGTGGTTTGTCACCCTATTCACACTGTCATGCAAGTAGAAATAGTAAAAGAATTTATGTAGTTTCACAGCTGGTACGGTGGTACCTACAAATCTACAATACAAGAGTAATGTAAGTATTTTATTTTTTGGCAAAAAAAGTAAGCGTAATAGCATTTTTTTGTTAACTAAGCGTAATAGCTTTAATTGACAAAATATTTAATATTTCAGTTTTGGCCACAAGACAGTTGAGTATGTGTAAGGTCGTCTCCAAGGAACAAACGTGTTGAGTCATCCCAATTTATGAGGCTATTTTCAAATGTATCCTTTTTTTTATTACAATTTTCAAATGTATTCTTATAAACATTAGTTTTGGAAGTCACTGTAATTTATCATTTGTTGCTTTTAGTTTTTACAGTGTCCTAAAAGTCGGTAGGAAGACCAACCAGAGGGAACTTTGGGTCAAGATTCGCACGGTGGATACGTCGTTGAACTGATAAGAGTATGTAGTTTATATATTGTTTAAAAATATTGAGATTTGCGATTTGATCTCTTTTCTGGCAAAAAAAATATTGAGTCTGGGCGCCGATTTGACCATTTTGGTTCTCTGCCCGTGTTCCAACTCGAAATGGGTCAACACAGTTGCACTGCAAAAACGATTATTACATATAGACCGAGCCGTTGTGGGGGCGGGCGACGGTCCGATTGGATGGACCATTCGACTTGATTCGATCATGACAACACTAATTTTTACACATGAATAATAAGAACATGCATGATATATCAATATTTTTAACCATATCTTCATTAAATAATAATCTATTTTAAGTTATAAGTTTAAAAAAAAATCCCGCAATTTCGCGTAATCTGAAGTTTCATTTACTTTGTTATAAAAATAAGAATTTTTCCTGGGAGTGTTCATCTCTTAGGATAGTAGTATGCCTTCTCTATGTCTATAAAAAATAAGAAATTTCATTTATTTATCTATAAATATGATATTAGTTTATTCATAAAAAATATAACATTGTTTTCATGATAAAACAATGATATGAGTCGGACTATTCTTTTTTTTTATAACATAGAAAGCAACTCAGTCAATTCAACGGGTGTCCGAAAATAAATTACAATCTGAATGCAACATCGTAAGCATAAAAGCAGAAGGAACTAAAATGGGTTGATAACCCATAACTGAACCAATGATATCAGTCGGACTATTCTGTCATTTCTATTTTCCTACATGGTATCAGGGCTAGGTTAAAGAAAGAATAGTCCGATTCCTATGCAACTAGTCTAAGTTGCCTTTGTAATCGAAAAAAAAACAATGATATCAAACACACTATGATTATTTTTTTAAAAAAACTTATTCAATGTCGACATGATTTGGGGCATTTTAAATGAGAATAAATTTTCCCACAATTTTCTCTAGCTAAATTGATCTATCTATATTTTTTTTATCAGCATCTATATTCTATTTACTCCAATCAATTTTCTTTCATTTACTAAATTACATGATTTGGGGCATTTTATATTTAACTTTCCATAAATGACGTGATGTAAAATTAATGCAAAAAATTTTCCATTTTACACCAAAAATTGGAAACCAAAATAATGATTTTTTGTGAACTGATATCGGAAACAATGATTTAGAATTAATATAGGCTAAAGTATACTTTTTTTTTGAACACATTTTTCGGACCAAACACAACAGCAAAACCAACTAACGCGGTTGGCAAGCTGAAGTGCGAATGTCCTACTATATACTCACACACACACATTCCTGATCGATGTGGGACTTAGAGATCCCATAAGGACCCCAGTACGGCGCAACTAAAGTATACTTTTTGGTCCTTATGTTTGCATCAAGTTTCAATTTAGTCATTTATGTTTGGAAAGTACACTTTTAATCCTTTTTTTGTTAACATTGTTAGTTTAACTTTTCTGATAAAAAAAGGTAGTTTAAGTTAACGGAAAATACTAACTTAACAATTTTAAATGATTATTTTATAATGAAATTGGACTAAAAATGATAAATTAAAAAATATAAGAATATTAACACTCAAATATTTTAAACTGAACATTTTTTCAGTATTTAATAACGATTTAAAATTGTTAAGTTAACATTTTCCGTTAAGCTAAACTAACGGTGTTAACAAAAAAGGACTAAAAGTGTATTTTCCAAACATAAAGAACTAAATTGGAACTTGATACAAACATAAGAGAACAAAAATATATTTTAGTCATTAATATAATAAAAATGAGAACAACAATGTAGGGAGCAATTGAACCAAGGTCCCAAAGTAAGAGACTTAATTTCAAAAAGGTATTAAGGAGTTGTTAACATTTGTTAATTAAACTATTATACTCCACTCGTTACTTAATATGAGAACCCAAAATTTTAATGGTTTTGATTCAAAATAAGAACTTCATCTCACATTCTTGCCTCATTTAATGTTTTTCCTATGATAAAAAAAAATTTAATGTTTTTCCTACTTTCCCCTGACTCTCTTCCATATTTATTAATGTTAATGTATTTCTCTCTCGATAATATTGAAAAAGAAGCATTAACTCCAAACACCCAACTAACATTTAAATGTTTTATTAAGAAACGTTTTTAGGCGACTAACTCTTATATTAGGGATTGGAGGGAGTAGTTGTTAGTAGTTATTAACAACTCCTTGGGATCTTTTTGAAATTAAGTATCTAATTATTTGAGACTTATATAAGAAATCGATGAGCACTGACTGAGCAAATATTGTAGTATTAAAAATAAAAATATGCATGCATAAATTTTTCTACCAGCTTTGAAAAGGCAAGTTATAGCTGTAAATCACATAACAACTAAAAATCTCGAAGAATCAGGGCTAGTAAAAGACGAATACTACGTAAAAAGGGAAAGGTTTTAAATTGTAACTATACTAAGAGAAATCGGGATAAAACAGTGAAAATTAATTCACTTTGTTTCCTTTTTTCATTTCTTCCTTTCCTTCTTTCAATAACCACACCCCCACAAACACAAGGAATGTTTAGTTGAATAGAAAGTGTATGATAAAAATGGAAATAGAAATGAAATTGTGTGTAAACTGTAAAGGAATAAAGATGAAAAATATAGGTAAATCAGGTAATGATTAGAAAGTAAAGTTTGTGAGCCTATAACTTATGGACTCATGATATAATAAATTAACAAAAAAACCTTTACTTTCCCTCACTTTCACTCTCCCTCCCTCCCTATCCTCACATCCAAATCACTCTATTTGATTCTCCATATATACACACACCATACCATCAACCATATTGCCTAACATTTTGATCATCCATAAAAAAAACTAAAACTATTGTATTCCCTCCGGTCCGTAATATAAGTGTCATTCCCCAAAAAATGCTTCTTAATAAAAAATGTAAATATTAATTGAGTGTCTAGAGTTCATGCTTCTTTTCTAATATTACCCATATTTATTATTATACTTTTAAGATAGAAATACACAATTATTAATAAATATAAAAGATGATTAAGGGTAAAGTAGGAAAAAACACGAGGAAAGAATGTGAGATAAGCTTTTATATTTTAAAAAATGTTCTAAATTTCCAAAAGGATAATCAATATCATAAATTGTTTTCTTAAGAATCGTTTTTTTGGCGGTTAGCTCTTATATTAAGGATTGAAGGGAGTGATTGATAAATAATGAAATAAATTGAAAAATTAAAGAAATTAAGAAAAAATAATGGAATATTTTTGTATGGTGGTATATTAAATACTCCCTCGGTTCCTAAATATAGGACATAGATGACTTTTTTGAAAAATCCTAAAAAAAGCAAAAAATAAGTTAATTATGAATTGATTTACCTAATTTTTTCTCTTAAACTAGTTTATTTTACCTATAAGCTAATGGATAATCTAAAAAGATATCAAATATGTCATCATTTAATAACCTATTTCGCAACCTTAATCTTTCCAAAAAAAAGTTATCTAGGTCTTATATTTAGGAACAGAGGGAGTATTAATTATTAAATAATGTATTTTTAAATTGGAAATGAATTATATATTATTTGAAGTCCCATATTTTTTTTGATCAAATTTTGAAGTCACATATTGTTGTTAGGAAAAATTGGAAATTATCTATATCGTCTGCGGGTTCAGTGGCGAAGGGATTGAACAATGAGCGTTGGGTTGACCACCACGTCGCGAGTTCGATCTAGGGAGTGACACTTTGTTGTGTCTCCATCGCGGCGCTTGGGGAGGTATCTCCGTAGCTAAGTGAAGCTGGGAGTAACCTACCTGTGTGGACAGGTAGAAAGGGCTTGCTGGTCATGCTCCAGAGCCCATAGGGACAGACCCAGTGGATTCTGAGTTAGGTGCATTGACCTTGAATTGGGTTGAGCCCAACCCCTTCCTAAAAATTAAGTATTAAAAAAAGAGGAAAAATTGGAAATTTGCTTTTTATTAGGAAATTTGACAACCTTAATGTTATTTCAGAGGATTTATTTGACTTTTCATAATAATAATAATGTTTTTGTCCTGTTTTTGAGATAGAGAAATGGTAGCCATAGATTTCTGATCCTCTCTTTTAATATTTTTTTTCCCTTGGATACCCCTAGGCCCAAGAGTTCTTTAAATATCAGTTTCTCCACTCCACACTTTCCTCTCTGTTTGGCCACAGCGAAAGAGCACAGAGAGGCTGAGAAGAAAGAAAGAAAGCAAGAAGAAAGAAGAGCGAGAGGCTTTCTGAGAGATTTTTCCTTTCCTATAAACAAAATCAGTGTTTGTTCACAAGATTTTATGTCGTCTAGCTTCAATCTCTCTGTTTTGTTAGATTCCTTGCTCTTCATCTTCTTCTTCTCTCTGTGCTCTTCACTCTTCTGCTGCATGCTTTGTTCTTCAAGGCCCAGCTTCCATCTGGTGAATCCAACGGTTTCGATGCGTTTGAGACCCAAAAGGTTTGTACTTTTTCATGTTTTTCGATTTTTCACCCTGTTTTTGTTAAACCCTTTTCTGGGTTTTTAGATTTGTGCCTGAATCTGGGGTTTTTCTCTTGTTTTTTCAGGACTTGTTGTGGAGTTGTCTGTTTTGGTGGATTTCATAGTATAAAATTCTCACATCTATTCATTTTTCTCAGAGGGGGCCTCACCTGATATTTTCTTGCTATTCTTCCTAATTTTTCCAGATTCCCTCTTTTTTTTATTACCTCTTTTGATATTTTGAGAGGTTTTTGGTAGTTTTCCTCTCAAAATCTTTTCTTTTCCCTGTTTAATCCACCATGCCTGAGATTCTAGGTTCAAATATGAACAGTAGCATCAGAAAGATGAAGCAGAAACAAAAACAAAATCTTGTACCTTCGAGAAAGGTAAGGATTCTGTGTGATGATCCTTATGCCACAGAATCCTCAAGCGAAGATGATGAAGGAGAAATCTTCAAGACCAAAAAGATGAAGAAGATAGTCCTCCGTGAGCTGACTCTTCCTTTTGCCACCAAATCCACTGAAACTGTCTCTTTTCAAGAGAGTAACAACAACAATGGTCAAACGCAGAACAACAAGAGGAGGGTTTTGACCAAAACCCCATCAACCAAAAGCTCAGGTTCTTCCTCTAGATTCAGAGGTGTTCGTCAGAGAAAGTGGGGAAAATGGGCTGCTGAAATCCGTGATCCTTTTAAGGGTGTTCGTATCTGGCTTGGTACTTATAACACTGCTCTTGAAGCTTCTCATGCTTATGAGATGAAGAAGATGGAGTTTGAAGCCATGGCCAAGGCTCAATCTGAGAAAAGCCACATTGTTTCTTCTTCTTCAGCTCAAGGGGACACTGAGAGTGTCTTCTCTCAAACCTCACCTTCCTCTGTGCTTGAACTTGACACCTCAACTTCCAGATCCACTGAAGATGCCAACATTAACATGAACATAAACATAAACAGTTCAAGCAATGAACAACCAAAAGAAGAGAATCAACAGGTGGTGGCAGATGCTCCAGTTTCTACTGATATAGCTGTTATGGAGGCTGATGATTTTGAGAGTGAATTTGCTGAGATGCCAATGCCAGATTTGAGCTTCCTGAGTGAGCCACCACTACTAGAACAAGCACCAACAACATTGACAGCGTCGGCTAATGTTTCTGACAACCTTGGATTTGATCTGGATTGGGCAATGTTTGGTGATTTTGGTCATGGCTATGATGACCCTTTATGTTTGGATGACATACCAGTTTGTGGTTTGGATGATGAGAATGCGAGTGAGCTGCCTGATTTTGATTTTGAGCTGTATGCTGATGCTGATGCTGATGATTTTGCTTGTTGGACTGAGGAGCCCCGCAATATACCTTGCGTATAAATTTTGCAGCTAGCTTCAACAACAACAATAAGAGAATGCATTAATATGATGAGGAGTACTAGTGGTATTATTTAGTATCTAAGCATAGTAGTACTAAGTTTTGTGGTTTTGATCTGCAAGAATGTTTGGTTTTTGATGTGTGTGAAGAGTTTACTAAGTTTTATCTTTGGAGGCATATATTTATGAGAGGTAGTAGTAGTAGTAGATAGGAGGAAGAATCTCTTGGTTTTTCCTGAGCTATTAGAGCCTGCCAAGGGTTCTTCTGAATCATCTTTTTAAATTTATTTACAATTATAATAGAGACTCATGTTTATGTTCCTTTGATTTTGCTATGAATCAATCTATTTATTATTATTATTATTTATTGTAATAATTTGTGTTTTGTATTGTGCACATGCTCCCCATTTCTTTCCAATGGAATCTTCAATCTTAGTGTTTTGTGGGATCTGGTTTTTCCTTGCCTCAAAGATTCAAGTCCTTTGAATCAATGATTCTTGATTTGGACTTGAAGTTTCATATTGATCTCACAAATTATGCAGCGTGTTAATGTTTTTCCAATGTGGGGATTCACTCAAAGGACTATCAAGCAAAGTCACTTCATTTTTCTCACTAAATTTCAGCCTTAGCCTTACGAAAACAGCCTTCTAATTGTAATTTTGTCAATGTTACTAGGAGCATATAAGATATAAGAGTTGTTCTATCTTAAGATTGTTTGTGTATGTTCTAGAACAGTGAGGGATTAGTATAATACACATACCATTGACAAAAAGAGAGAGTATAATATATATACTAATATACCCTTAAAAGAAGGAATTTGTTTCTGGAATTCGGCCTTATATATGTAGGGATTATTATTTATTAGTATATTAATGCTCAAAATCTGAAGTGGTACCAAAGAAAAAAATTAGTGTTTGGGTGACATGAGAAATGGGGGGGAAAGTGAGGATAGCAAAGGGAATTTGGAGGGAGAAGTGTGGGGCCAAAGGTGGAACTTTCTTTTGCCAAGCAAAGCACATCGTCAACAAGAGGCAGCGAAAGCTGTTCTATCTCAAGTACCTGTTTGGTTGACCTTATATTTTACCCCATCTTTTCCATTTTCTTTAGTCATTTTTTGTTATTTACATTTTGGTCCTTCATTGGATCCTCATTGAGCCAGTAAACCGACCAATAATAGGAAGAAATATGAAGTGCTTGCTAGCTAGCACACTTGGCTCTGTCGTGTCACGTGTAATAACCTCTAAATTTCTATATGTATTTCCATTAGCATTTACTTCTAAAATCAAGGAAATTTTATTGACCAAGATAATTTACTTCTAAAAAGAGCTCATTTGAAATTTGATCCTACTCTTTGGTCATATTATTATTAGTAATTGACCGATTCACCCTCGACTGTGTTGATGGGATCCTGTTCTAACGTAATTGAAAATATAAATGTTAACTTTCATTTGATCGAGGAATATTTTTTTGTTGTTGTTTAAATTTAGAATCCGAAAAGATACATAATTAATTGCTGATTTAGAATATTGGGAAAATAGTTGATTGATTCGTGAATCTTGACGAGTCACCATGATTTCAAAATATCTTTATTCAAGCGTGGTACGTGTAGAAGAACTAAAGAAGGACAAGGCATGAAGATACTCCTATATTTTATAAAAAGAGATGAAGATATTTGTTTTTTATCTTTATATATATACATATATATACAAACGTTTTTTTATCTTTATATATTTATATATATTTTTATCTGTATATAAATTTATACACAAATAAACAAAAAATTATGAGTAATATTTAAAAAAAGCTTAGTTTTTTTATAAAAAAAAGTTTAGTAGTCTCTGGCAAAAAAATAAGTGTAGTTTAAGATCATGTGCGTTACAGACATGAGTACTAGGTGACTCACGCAGACCCCTCCCCGCATAAATTGAAACACATTATTTTCATGTATTATAATATAGTGATACCGAGCATGTTATCATATACATTATACAATACTACCTCCGGTTCTAAATATAAGACCTAGTTATTTTTTTTTTTAAGATTAAGGTTGCGAAATAGGTTATTAAATCATGACATATTTGATATTTTTTTAGATTATCCATTAGCTTATAGGTAAAATAAACTAGTTAAGAGAAAAAATTAGGTAAATCAATTTATAATTAACTTATTTTTTGCTTTTTTTAGGATTTTTCAAAAAAGTCATCTAGGTCCTATATTTAGGACCGGAGGGAGTATTATTTATAATTGTTTATAAGGATGAGAAATTATTTGATAAAAAATGAAAAAATAAAGGATGAGAAATTCCAAATTTCCAATGCGATCAATAATTTTTATTTTAAAAGGTACCTAAATTATATTGTGTTATTGATTCATTCTTTTTCAAAATAAGATAATAAAAGCAAAATTAAGCTTTCTCCTTTTTAAGTTGGCAAAATTAATTTTATCAAAAAAAAAAAGCAAAATTAAATTGTCAAAATTTCATCCAAAAAAAAAAAATTAAATGGTCATTATTGTTCCATTATAAGGAATTACTTTCTCGGCCTATTTATAATATTCATTTCCTTATATAAGCTTTCTCCTTTTTATAAATTTCATCTTGGAAATATCTGACTAGTTATTACTTATTACACATACACACACTCACTGCCTATGATTAATTTTGTGCTTTCTCACATCTTTTATAATTAATAATTGATCTCATCTCTTTCTCCCACCATGGGTGTATTAACAAAAACAATTTATCTTGTTTATATAGTTATCATATTTAATTAATTTTAATTATAATTTGAAATAAAAATATAAGAAATGAGCTTTATTCCCAAATATGTTATATATTTATAATGAGCAAATAAGAAAGTGAAATAGAACATTACTCCCTCCATTTCTATTTATAAGATAAGATTCTTGGGTATGCCATGTTCCTCTTTATAAGATATGATTAAGGGATATTTGACAAGATTTTTGTGAATTCCTTATTTCATCCTCTATTTATTTACAAAAATTTCATGTACTAATATTGTAAATTAGAAAGATTCTTGCATATATATATATGCAAGAATCTTTTTTTTTTTCACTTTCAAAAAAAAAAAGAAAGATTCTTGCATATATATGAAATGCCACATCATTTATGGAATTATACTACCTCCAATCAAAGCATTCCAAATTAAATTTCTTATACCATTATTGTAATTTATAAAAATTCTTGCATAAATCTGGAATGCCACATCATTCATGGAATTAGAATACATCCAATAAAAGTATACCAAATTACATTATTTAAAACAGGAAATAAATATTGGAGAGAGATCAGAGCAGTTTCAAACTTTCATGAATAAAAAATGAGGATATTCATTTGGTAAGTTGACTAACCCAGATAAGGATATAATGTGTGTTGAAGTTTAGAGAAACTCTGTAATTGGGAGATGAGATAATCCTACCGATGTGCCTCATACTCCTACATTTTAAGTTCGAATTAGTCGGTCAATATATTCAATACCTTGATTCCAGATTAGTTGTCTATCAATAGATGTCAAATTATCAGACAATTTTATTTGACAAAAAAATATGACAAGATTCATTCATTTAATGCCATGTAAATTTTTACGTTTGATCAAATTATATGATTACATATATTTTAATTATACAAACTATAAATAATGTGATACTTTATGTTCATACAATGGAAGAATATCAAATTTAGTTTTCTCCATCACACATTATTATTTTTCTTCAGCCTAAAAGGGGGCATATTTTAAAATATATATTGATTTTTGTATGTATATTTTGTGTCTAAGTAACATCAATTACATTTTCGAGCAGCACTTGTTTTTAAACTAGTATCTTGTAAAAAGGAGGGAAGGGAATAACGAGAGAAAGAATGAAAAAAAGGATGAGGAGAAAACTCCATTAACTTGAAGAAAAATGGTAGAAATACATTAAACATTGTCCATCAAATGAGTTCTTATAGAAAAGGAACAATGCAATTCGAATTTTATATCATCATACATAGCACAACTTAGTTATTAATTTAAAATTTACAAAAATAACAAAATGAAATAATTTGAGTTGACAGAAAATTAAAGAAGGAGAATATGTTAGGAAATTGGGAGATAGTAATAGGGAAATGTGGGGCGAGAAGATCAAAGAGAGGAAAAGGGACAAAGAATGATGCAGTAATGATAAGAAGAGATCAAAACGACACGACGTCTAATAACAGATGGATTCCCCTAAATCCAGAAACAAGCAAACTCCGAAGATGCCAATTTGGTTTGAGATGATGTCGTTTTTGTCTTTTTTCTCGAGCTTTTAAATTTATTATTTCAATGATCCGGCTTGGTGCGACTTCATGTTCATTGGTGCGACTTCATGTTCATTGGTCCGCTCTTAATATCACTGTCGTTTCATTTGACCGGACACAAAAACACAAAAAAAAAAACAATCTTATTTTGTTAATTTAAAACCATACATGTGATTTATTTATGTTAATGGCTTATTTTGTTTTATGTAACATGAAAGGGAAAGAGGAAGAAGCAGGAGATAGCTTTAATTTGCTTGGGCAACAAGGTTGCATAGTGGCCTTGTCATTATTTCTTTGGACTCCAATGATCTGCCGTGTTACTCACGACTTTGTTTTTCAACTCTCATCACCTAACCTCTTACTAGTCAATTCTAAAATATGCATATAGTTTCACATGCTGAGTATGTAGGAAGTACTCCCTCCGGTCCTTAATGTAAGAGTTAGCCGCCAAAAAAACTTCTTAAGAAAACATGTCAATGTTAGTTGGATGTCTGGAGTTAATGCTTCTTTTCCAAAATTGCCCATATTTATTATGGTACTTTTAAGAGAGAGAAATACATAAACATTAATAAATATGAAAGATAATTAGGGGTAAAGTAGGAAAAAATGCATTAAATGAGGAGAGAATGAGAGGTGAGCTCTTACATTAAGGACCAAAACCATTCAAATTTTGGGCTCTTACATTAGGGACCGGAGGGAGTAGTTACTAGGGAAATTTGTTGGCCAAAAAAATTACTAGGGAAATTTCTTTAATTTGTTTGAAAGACGAAAGAGAAATATTTCGCCCACAGCAACACGGAGAGATGCTAGAATAATGTCATTAAAAAAAAAGAGATGCTTGTTGTAAAATAAGAAAATATAAAGAAGATGAAGAAGAAGTAGATGAAGAAAGAAGAGAGAAATATTCTCATAGCATTTCTTGGTACCTTGAACCATTTGTGGTATGCCTCTATTTATAGGCTAATACCCAAGCAAGAGTTACAATATCATAAACATAGGAGTTAATCTACATTATGGCATAAGGTGTAACCTTTAGGAATAATGGTTATTGATGAAGAAAAAGAATCCTATAGATAAAGAGGTTATGAACATCCAAAGGTCACCACTTTTATAACACTCCCCCTTGGATGTTCATAAATAAATATTATTGTGCCTCATTAAAACCTTACTAGGAAAAAACCCATTGGGACAAAAAAAAAACTAGTGAAGGAAAAAGAGTACACAATGTTTATTGAGGCTGCCTCGTTAAAAACCTTACCAGGAAAACTCATTGGGACAAAACCTAGGTTAAGGAAAAAGAGTGCAGCATGACAATTTCTCCCCCTGATAACAATATCACTTTATCTCCTTGAATCTACGCATTCCAATGCTATACACTATTTTCTCAAATGTTCTTGTTGGTAGCGCCTTAATAAATATATCTGCAAGATTGTCACATGAGCGAATTTGTTGAATATCTATATCACCACCTTTTACAAGATCATGAGTGAAAAAGAATTTTGGAGAAATATGTTTTGTTCTATCTCCTTTGATATATCCTCCTTTCAGCTGAGCTATGCATGCTGTATTATCTTCATATAATATTGTCGGAACTTTTTGGTCAAGAATCAACCCACACATTGATTCAATATGTTGAGTTATTGACCTTAACCATACACACTCTCGACTTGCCTCATGAACCGCTGTTATTTCTGCATGGTTTGATGATGTAGCTGATAATGTTTGTTTGGTTGATCGCCATGAAACAGCTGTACCTCCACAAGTAAATAAATATCCTGTTTGTGATTTACCATTATGTGGATCTGATAAAAATCCTGCATCTGCATAACCAACCAGCTTTGATATAGATTGGTTAGAATAAAATAATCCCATATCACTTGTCCCTTGAAAATATCGAAATACATGTTTGATTCCATTCCAATGTCTTCTCGTAGGACATGAACTAAGTCTTGCCAATAAATTTACAGCAAAGGCAATATCAGGACATGTTGAGTTTGCAAGATACATTAGTGCACCAATAGCACTAAGATACGGTACTTCTGGACCTAGAAGTTTTTCTTTTTCTCCTTTAGGACGAAAGGGATCTTTTTCCGTATCAAGTGATCTTACAACCATTGGAGTTGTCAATGAATGAGCTTTATCCATATAAAATCGCTTTAATATTTTCTCAATATAAGTTGATTGATGAAGAAGAATTCCATTTGTAAAGTGCTCAATTTGTAATCCAAGACAAAACTTTGTTCTCCCAAGATCTTTCATTTCAAATTCTCTCTTCAAACAATCAACTGCTTTGATAAGCTCTTCAGGAGTTCCAATTATATTCAAATCATCCACATATATAGCGATTATGACAAACTCTGATCCATTCCTTTTAATAAACACACATGGGGAAATTGGATCATTCTTATAACCTTCTTGCAACAAGTATTCACTTAGATGATTATACCACATTCTTCCAGATTGTTTCAATCCATAAAAGGATTTATGCAAGCGAATTGCATAATTTTCTCGAGAAGTTTTATATGCTTCTGGCAACTTAAATCCTTCAGGGATTTTCATATAAATCTCAGTGTCTAAAGAGCCATATAAATAGGCTGTGACAATATCCATTAGATGCATATCAAGTTTATTGCTTACAGCCAAACTAACAAGATATCTTAAAGTGATTGCATCCACCACAGGAGAGTAGGTCTCTTCATAATCAATGCCAGGTTTTTGGGAAAAACCTTGTGCAACAAGTCGTGCTTTGTATCTAACAACCTCATTTTTCTCATTCCGTTTTCGCACAAAAACCCATCTATATCCAACGGGCTTTACACCTTTTGGTATTTGAACGATAGGTCCAAAAACTTCTCGTTTTGAGAGTGAATTTAACTCTACTTGAATTGCATCTTTCCATTTTGGCCAATCAATTCTCTGTCTACATTCCTCAACTGATCTAGGTCCATGATCATCACTTTGATCAATTATCTCCACAGCAACATTATATGGAAATGCGTTGTCGACAACTATATTTTCTCGGTTCAATATTTTTCCCGTTGTGACATAATTTATCGAGATCTCTTCATAATTTTTAGGTTCCTGGACCTCTTCTGGGGTCTTTTGATTAATTATATATATATACATATAAGTAATATGAGTATATAAAAGTGATATGAGTAAATAAGTATTATAATATATAAGATTACATATAAGAGTAAGAAAGTAGTATACCTAAATTACTTAGAGCGTCGTGCTGATAACGTGTTGTAAAATAAGAAAATATAAAGAAAATGAAGAAGAAGTAGATGAAGAGAGAAGAGAGAAATATTCTCATAGCATTTCTTGGTACCTTGAATCACTTGTGGTATGCCTCTATTTATAGGCTAATACCCAAGCAAGAGTTACAATATCATAAACATAGGAGTTAATCTACATTATGACATAAGGTGTAACCTTTAGGAATAATGGTCATTGATGAAGAAAAGGAATTCTATAGATAAAGAGGTTATGAACATCCAAAGGTCACCACTTTTATAACAATGCTAGAATAAATTCTGTACTAATTTAAATTTTAAATCATAATTTGCTTAAAATGTCTTTTACATGGATTTTTTTTCTCTGTTTTACCTTTTTTGTCCAACACTGTATATTTGAATGGTTTTTTATAACAAAAATTGATATATTTGCCAAAGAAGGAAACATTTCAACCGTTTTCTTGCATTAACTTGAGATAAATTAAAATAACATGATCGATTCAACATTCTCTTCTTTTGCTCCTCCAATAAAATTATTCATGTATAAAAAAATATTTATGTTCAAAACACAGTTAACATAAACACAAAACAATTCAAATTTAATGAGTTCAAACAAAAAATAATGGGAAGAAAATAGAAAACTTCAAATTAATTGAATGAATTGAAGACTCTATATACGTAAGACGTCGGGAAAAGAGCAAATAAGAGGAGTATGTGGAGGTTATTAGCCCCGCAGCGCCATAGTCAAATGAGAGGAGACGACATTGACCAAGAAAGAAAGGGAGAGAAGAAAGGTAAGGATGGAACTAATTAAAATGAAGGGGGATGAAAAAAAATCATATTTGATAGATTTAAAATGCATATAAGATATATAGGAAAAATATTTAAATGATTGATCATGTTGTCATTCTTTTATACATTTGTGTGTAAAAAATAAATATATAAATTTAAAATTGAAAAATAAATAAATTGACAAAAGATCGAAATGGAGTTAACTCCTAGAAAGCAAAAGCATAGGAGTTAACTCCTTAGATAGATGGAGTTGCATGGAAGTTTCATTTCTAATATTCCAGTTGTTTCGTTTATCTAGGAATGTATTGACATAACAAAAGATGAAATAATAGACGTAACAAGAATAATATAATCAAGGGCTATTCAGTCTTTGAAACTTTATATGAGGGAGATTGAATATCCTCCAAAATTGGTGGAAACCAAATTTCGTTTGTATACTTATCACAGTTGATAATGGGAAAAGTATGGTTCCAAGTGAAATTATATTCAATAAATATTATAATGGCATTGTTATATATACTGATTAATCTCAACCATTACACACTGATCCAATGGAATCAATTACTCCCTCCGTTCCTAAATATAAGATCATTTTGGCTAATTTGGAGAGATTAATGAAGACTTTCCAATAATGAATTAGGATCACATACATGATCTTCCCAAAATACCTCTCACTTAAATTTAAAAGACAAATAGAGATTTGAGAGAGAAGTGAGGGAGCTAAGAAGTATTGGGGTAATTTGGACCAAAATTGAGACAAAGTAGAAAGTGATCTTATATTTAGGAACTTATCCACTTCCCCAAAGTGATCTTATATTTTGAAACCGAGGGAGTAGTAAATAGAAAGAATATGGAGAAAAGATAAATAGATGCCGTCTTTTCTTGTTGAAAATTGGATGAATTACTCGTCAACCATACATGTGAAATTGACAGAAAATTTTGATTTCCTTTCCTTTATCCATCCTAAGGATCACCACAGGCGCACATGGATCTCATGTTACTTTAGGAGTATTTTCGTTAGAGGCTTTGTTCAAATTAAATGGCTGTTTTGTATAACTAGTTGATCAAATTGAGTTAAACCTCATTTTTAAGTAGTGATCATATTTTCACTAGGATCAACATTTGTAAGTATTTATAATTAAAATATATTAGTCCGGCTTCTAGGTGATGGAACAACTAGTGTCAGAAATTTCCATAACTCTCCAATAAAGCCACTGTTAGGAATGTAGCAGTAGTAGTGTGTTACCAAGAAGGCAGGGCCGCAGAGGCAATCAAACTTTGTGAAGAAAATATTTTCCAGTGAAATTACACCACAATAAAAAAAACCTGAGGGTTGGGAGTCTTGATAGAGCAAATTACTATAAAAGAATTAATACTCCTATAAAAGAAAAAAAAATTGTTATGGATGTGTGTGTAATAAACAGGAGTTATGAGGAAAAAAATTAATACTCCTATGAAATAAAAAAAAAATCATAAAAGTGAAAGTGAAGGGAGTAATCAACAAGTCATACTGTACACTGTGGAGCTAATAAGCACTTCCCACATGCTCTCAATTTTTCATCTTCTCTGTTGACTTAAATTCTAGCCATAACTTAACAATAAAGTTGGAAAGGTGTGTGTGTATAATAATAATAATAATAATAATAATAATAATAATAATAATAATAATAATAATAATAATTAATGTTTGTCCTTTAACTTGACGGAAGTAAACTATTGAATTTAACAGGGAGGGTAATAAATAAAGTGAATATATATATAATTAGCTAAGGCACCAATAACAACCTCGTGTTACTGTGCCATTGAGATTTAACTCAAGCCCCCCAACACAAAATCACAATCCCATCATTGAGATTTAACTCGAAACAAAACAAGTACTTTAGCTGAGGTCTATTTCACCAAGTTCTCAAAATATAACAATATGTCAAAATTTAAATAAATATTTCTAAATCATATCTAATAAACTAATAATTTGAAATACAAAAAATTCTAATTAACCATTATAAATTAAACAAGCATTTACTTGCCCCGCACATAGTGCTAGTAGCACATGCTTCTATATGACATCAATATTGCATCCTTTTCTTAGCATCCCTCTATGATAACCTCAATTTACTCCATTTACGAGAAATTCTCCTTATTTTTACTTTTTAGTTGAGAGTTTATTTTGTTATAAAAGTTTTAGTGTATGAAGAAATATCTTGTAAACATTTATTGTTCCATTTTTACCTTTGAAACAATGTTTTAAAACCCGGATTCAAAAAGCTAATAGGTAATTGCTTAAATAGACAGTTCAATTTGATCCTTTGATTTCCAAGAAATGTAATAATTAAATTTCAAATAATATAAAACAATTATGTTTTAATTAAATATACAATTTATTTTTCCGAATTATTGTTATATTTTGTATAAGCGAAAACCCATTACTCATTACCTATAGTTTTATTCAATTTTGATTTTGGTAACTCTAATTTTCAATCTCCTATAGTAACTTATCTATCTTTGTTGTATTAGTATGAGATTAACCTTTTTGTAGATGCCAATGGTGTTTGAAAGTTACAATTAAAACATTCAACTGTAAATAAATTATACACATGTACAAAAATTAAAATTGATTCAAAGTGTAGGTAAAAAAAGACATGTATTTTCCCATTATATAAAAGCAAAACATGAAAGCTAAGTGTAAGACAAATTCAGCTCCAAATGCCAAAGCCATCACGGGAATTAATTTTTTTTAAGAAAAACCATTGTTAATATGATATGAGCAGCAGAATCATGCCTTCCTACGTGCTTCGGGAATTATTTTTTTTTTAAAAAAAAAACAAGAGCACTGATAAACGAACAATTCTTCTGCGCATTGCTATATGTATGTATAATGATATCATGTATTCCGTCATTTAGGCTTCAACGAAATAACTCTCCACTTTCTCCCTGTAATAATTTTCAAATAGCACATCAAAACTTTGCTGTATATATGAAATTAATATTTTTCTGACAAAAAAATCAACATTTTAAAGAGGAACGATCAGAACTGACCTTTTTGGGAATAAATAATGAAAGGCAGTGGAAAATTGGAATGACATGAAGTATGGGCGTGACAAAAGTGTAATAGATAGTTCATAGTCGAATAATAATATTATTGATATTCATGAGTGCAATGGAAAAAATAAAATAAAAAACTCCAAAAGTAGAAGGAGATTAGGTATGGTGGGACCTTGAGAATTGAAAATGCGAGAGGAAAGTGAAGCTAAAACATGGGTCTTGTGAGAAAATTCTTCATCGTGGATCTGACTCTTTCACACATAAAAAATAAAACTTGAATTAATGAATCAGAGAGAATCAGAGTGAGACATGTTGGGAACACAGAATCATCAATTAATTCAAAAAAATAGAGGTGAGTCAAAAATTTCTTCTCAACTATCAACTACTCTGTACTGTGTAATATGAATTGCTCCACTCTCGTGCATGCAACTCAGATTTTATTCGTCGTTCATACACATATTAATCGCATTAGCTAGATCCCACCAATAAATATACATAAATAATAATCAAAACAGTGTCAATTATACAACCAAAGTAAGATTGAATTGTATATTTTAGTTGACAAATTTTATCATCACTTAAGCATAGGTAGGTATAACTTTCATGATTCTTATGTGAATTTTTTTTTATCAGAAATCTTCTGTAAAATTAATTGTTTCATTTGACTATTCTCTCATTTTATATACTTCCTCCCATCAACAATATTTGTCATTTTTACTACTAATTCACTAGATTAAACTAGCTCAATAAATGTAAGTTAAAAATAATTCAACTTTGTCATAATATTAAATCATATTTTAAATATATAATTTGAGGAAAATACAAAGAGCTACGTTAAAGTGTTAATTAACAGGACTATGTTGACAAATATGCATATTCTCTATGGGTGACCTATATTATAAACCAAATTAAAGGATTTTCCGATGTGATTTGTATAGTCAGTATTTGAGTGTCAAACATCAATAGATGACATGAGAGAAATGGCTTATATAGTAAAGAGTCCCGTAGGATGTCACTAAACAAAATAGGGTAAAGGCAAGTATCATCAACACATATATTTAGTGTGTTTGGCTCGGCTTATTTTGAGAAATAAGCCGGTTTATTTTGGATTTTTAAAGCCACAAACCCAAAATAAGCTGGCTTATTTCTCAAAATAAGCCGAGTCAAACACACTTATTAATTAATGATTTCTTATATAAGAACTTTAGGCAAAATGATCATTTTCGCATATGAACTATGACACAGTAGGTACTACCCATCACATATATTAATGGTTGTCTCTTATATTTAAAAAACCTTTGGGTAAAACATCAATTTGGCCTGTGAACTACGATGTAAGTATTACCCAACACATATATTTATAAATGATGACTTCTTTATTTTCTTCCTCATTCTTCATTCTTTGTTCTTCATATCCTCCCACGGTTCATCCTATTTTTTTCTTCCTTGCTTCATCGATCTCCGAAGTCAAAGGTTAGAGTTCTATTGTCATTGTCAAAACCCATCTTTATCTCTCGCCTCTTATTCTTGCTAGCTTCGGATTCGTTGACGATGAAGATGTGTTTTGCTCTCTTCTTGTTATTTTTTAATCTTTGAGTACTGTTAGTTTAATTTCTCTGTTTTTATTTGAAATTTTTAAATTAACATATCATTGTTTTAATTTTAGTTTTATGTTTTTATTTTAAGTTTTTAAATTACTTCTATTATGTGAGTAGTGAATTTTCAGATGGACCTATGTATTTCCACTTAAGTGACGTGACAACTGAAGCGTATAAACTCAGCACATTTCATTAGCTAATGATAAAAACTTAGATAATGAATGATGCTAAGTTTCTATGATTTGCAAAATTTCATGCTGGCATTAAACCCAATAAAAATTTTAAATAGCTATTAGAGCCATTGAGTAATTTTTTTAGGCAGTTCTAGCTTGAAAAAAAACAAAGAAACTCGAGCAATAATAATTTAGAGACCAACATTATCAAAAAAAAATAATTTAGAGACCTTTTGAATTAAAAATGTATTGCTCGAGTAAAAATATGTTTTGAAAGTCTCAATTATGATTTGTAAGTGTCAATAAAACTCTTTGAAAGTCTCAGATTATAAAAATGTTATGGTTCTCAAAGAATATAATATTAAAATATTATACAAGCTAGCCTACAAGGCCTGATTTACATATCTTATATATCTAGTTTTCAAAGAGTTTTGGGTCAGACTTCCAAAACATTTTTTTATTAAAATGGAATCTTTTTATAATCTGAGTTGCTAAACTCCATTGTATTGGAACCAACTACATTCTGGGTTGGAAATCGAACTGTGCAAACACATGATGATAATCTTTCTCCGTTATATATAGGCGTACTATTTCATTAATTAAGAATCTGATTAAAATGGTGTCTTATATTCTAGTTATTACTTGTTTCGCTGTCTCCCCAATCACTTTTTCCGGTCTTGTTTTTGTGAAAAGATATTAATGTAAACATAGAAATATGAATTATCCTTCTTATGGCATTTCACATGCATAACTAGTTTTTCGTTGGTCTCTTGACATTTACATCTCAACACCAACTGAAAGTTTTTGATACTTTTCACTTCATTTTGGGCCTATAACACATTCTTAGAATCCAATTAATTGAAAAACGCAGGCCCATATTTCAGTCTATTTAGCCATGTTTGGAGAAATTTAGTTTACATTTCCTAAAGCATTGCAAGATGGCTTAAGTTTTGCATTGTCATCCTTTACCTGATTACTTTTTTTTTAGGTCTTGTGTTTGTGAAAAAGTAATAATGTGAACACAGAATATGGATTCATACAATCAACATGTATATGTAAAGAGTCGAACTTGTAAGGAATTCACACACAGCATGTATACGTAAAGAGTCGAAATTGTAACCTTATTTGAATAAGAGGAACTTGATTTTTTTAATATAATTTAAATCCAAAATATATATATATATATATATATATATATATATATATATATATATATATATTCTCTCTCACACACACACAACTTTGTGGGATTCAATCCCCCAACCTTCACAGGGGTGGGGTTATGCCATTTGAGCCTAATAAGTTCAATGACTATTATAGACATTTCTTTCTCTTGGGTAAATAGTATTCCATACTAGGTAGTTGTTTTTTTCAAAATTAGTTTATAGTATTAGAAAATAAAGGAGCAGAAAGATATGATATGTGATTGCCTCAATTTCTTTCGAAGAGAATGAAGTAGGCATTTTATAATTAAGAGTACAAAAAGGTAGGTATCGTACGAAAAAGAAGGCACAATTCTTTTTTTGCGCCCGCAAAAGACACAATCATATCAAGGATTTTGCTGTAAGCCCTCATACTAAGATCTTGACATACTCTGTTCAAATACAATTTATTAATATAAATTAACTAACGTTATTCAAATTCAAGCACATAAGCTTCATGACAAGCAGAAATCGTCCAAATAAGTCAAGTTCAGAGAAATCCCTTGTCTTGAAAGCTCTTAATGCATTCAGTGAACATATCTTGAAGGCTTTTGAATGTGGGAAGCCCTAAAGCAGCAATCTTAGAGGTGTCCATGCTATGAGGGATGTTCTCTCCTTCGTGATTGTTCAATCTGTATTCATACATATATAAACCAAAATTATAATTACAAGTTGTAGGGCTTGTCATATACTCCATCCGAGTCTATATTAAAAAGAAACCACTTCCTGAAAGGAAAAATTGGTTCGGATGGAGTATATATCGATCATAGCTTGGTTTATAACTCATAAATTTTAACTTGCATATATAGGACCCTTAGAAGGTTATTTATTGTATTAAGGGGTTAAGTTGCAAATTTATCTTAAAAGTTTTGGCGTATGAGCGTTTTTGTGAAGATTTTTTATTGCAAATTCTTCGGAAATTTCAAAATATAACACTTCTGTCATTTTTGGGGTAAAATATCAATGTTGATCGTTAAAAATATTATACTAACCATTTACATTTTAAATGTAAAGACTAAAACTGTTACATTTTAAAACTTCATAGCTAAATTTAAACCTAAAGAAACATTTTTGGCAAAATGAATCTTAATCGAAAACTTGTGGAACAAAGTGGGCACATTATCCTAATATCAAATGTGTATGGCTTAACTTCTGCAACCATAGTTTTACTCTAAACAAAAATTCTAAAAGCGTAGTATATAAATTATGGTTTAAGTTCTAAAATAGTTTGAAGTCTCGAAATCATAGTTTTGTTTCAGCAATTTGAACACTCAAATTTTTCCACAATTTATTTTCGCAAGAAAACCGTAGTTTTCAAAACTATTTATTTCTATGTCTTTTCAAATTTATTTTCCAAAATATACTTTTGGAAATCACTTTTACTAATTTTTTCACTAAAAGCAAATCAAACACACATTTATGAGTAATTCAAAAGTTTATTTACCTTCACATGAAATTAGTAATTTAACCATCCATATTGGGTTTTTTAAGTGGTTATAGTTTTGATATATGAGGGAAACTTACCATGACGTTTCGAAGAATCACAAAATAGTCATAAAAAAGTCACAATAAGTAAATAATACACCATTTGTTCCTGAATAGTAGACATATTTACTTAGTATGATTATATTTTAGATATAAAACTAAGTTAGTTAAAATCAAATGATAATATGATTATTGATGAAGAATATATATATTAATAGGAATACTTTGGGTAAATGATAAAAATTAGAAAGATAGATGTCTATTTAGTAACAATCTAACCTCTATAAAATAGGTCATATACTTAGAAACAGGGAGAAAAGAATAACATGCAATGCAATAACAAGTTTAATTTGAAATGACCTGGAAGTTCATGATGATTATTTGTTATTGTGACATTTTGACTATTACATTTCTAAAATTAAATCTTAATTCGAATTCCCTAGGTTGTTAAAGGTGCGCCTTTCATCACTTTTGAATGTATACTGAAAAGTGGAAACAAAAATTACTTCATTCCTATTAAAAAGTGACTTGAAATTGAAATAAGAGTGGTGGGTAACACTTGTGGAGTTATAATTGAAGAGCATGGTTGAAATCACACTCACATGTGTGCATAGGGATAAGAAGGATAGGTGGATCGAAGCATGTGAATGATGTGGGACCAGTGAGCCACAGGACCAGAACACACAAGTCTACCATTTGCCTTTGGATCTTGCATAGCTATCAAGTGAGCAGAAACGACGTCGTCTATGTGCACAAATCCTATTGTTTGGTTTGGATATTCTCCTCCTCTCAACCCTTTGATAATGCTGTAGAATATGAGCAAAGTACTGGTTGGCTGTGGCGAAAGAAGAGGACCAATCACAAATGATGAGTTCACTACCACAAGATCAATCCCACTTTCCTCTGCTACCTTCCATGCCTCTCTTTCTGCAACAGTCTTTGCATATGCATACCATAACTGCAACATTAACAATTCACTCGATCATTTCAGTAAGAAATTGAAGAAAAAAAATCATAGTAGTGTGCGTGTGTGTAGGAAGAACTTTTGATTCCCTGCTCAGCGATTTGGCCCGTCCACTATTGATATTTTTTTATTTGAAGCTTTTTTGAAATGAAAATTGAATTGTTTTAAACCAATGATATAAAAAACATTACTTTTACTTTATATTTTGTATCTATTAAAATAATTTTATTAAAAATAAAAAAGAAAATTAGATTTAGACCGTTAAAATGAAATCTATATCGCTAAAATATCATCGGAGTCCTTGTTTTCCCAAAAAAATGTTAGTAATTATATATCAATTAAAACGTTGACCAATTTTGCCCCATAAGCAACATAACTATGGTATATATGAACTGAAACTAGAGGGACCAATACCAAAATACAGATAAATTATAAGGACCAAATATTGTTTTAGCTTGTATGCTATATAGAGGCCTTAATATAAGATCTAATTTGTGGTGTATTATTAAGAATATGAGGTAGCATTATATGTATACTGGCTTAGCTTGATGTTTAATTTAATTTGTTACATTGTAACGCTTGCAGTATTGGAGATCAGTCCAATGTGATTCGTCGAGAGGAGAAAGTTGGTGTGCGTCGTCTCGATATCTGATAGCCGAACAAGAAGAGGTCATAACCACTCTTTTCACTTCTGCTCTTACGCACGACTTGAGCACATTCAGTGCTCCTTTCACTGTTGGATCTATCAATGTTTTCTGCAAATAAACCCAAGCAAACGCGCCCATATACAATATAAATCACTTTCAATACACACACACACAAAAACTCATATTTGTTGGTTAAGATCAGATCTTAGTTAATATCTATGTAAATGGTCATATTATTAATGCATGAGGTGTGTAGGAGTGTAACATGGTCCATATCTTAACACTAGGGGTTTAGGGTAGAACGATCACCATTAGAAGGATTTATTGTACTTTTCATCATTAGAATATTTTTCATCTTCATAACATGATATAAAATTAAATAAAGCTAGTTTATTTATGGCCCAATTAATATTGAAGCCGAATTTATGATTGTGGATCTTGTTTTCCATTATTATACTTACATATATATCCATAATAAACAGGTGACACGATAATTTTTTTAGTCCACAATTTAAGAACAAATATGTAAAAGTCAAAGTGTTTAATTTTCCTTTTTGTCATTATATAAAACTTCAATCATCTATTGCAAGCAATCTTAGAAGAAGAAAGAAGAAAGAGGCCGCTCTGGGATCAATTGAAATTAATGAAAAGGAGCTTAATCAAAGTCTGGTTAATCCATGTAGGGAGATGAATGATGAGCCTTTTGGGGTTGCTATTCCTCAATAAATAGGTGAGTCCCCACTTGTTTTGTCTTATGGATTTAAGATTATTTGTGTGGAATTGCCAAGGAGCGGCAAGTAAAAGCTTCTTTCGCACAATTAAGCATTTTGTGTCGGAACATAGACCCCAGGTGGAAGTTTTGGTAGAGCCTAGAATTGCTAGTACTAGAGCGGACAATTTCATTAAAAAATCAGCTTTTCAATTCTCTTATCGTATTGAAGCTCAAGGATTTCCTGGTGGAATTTGGATTTTATGGAATGATTTGGTGGAGATACAAATAATAGGTACACACTTTCAATTTATACATATGAAAGTTAAGCCTATTGGTAATGTCAAAGAATTTTATTTTAATAATAGTGGTTTGATTGATTTGGGATTTCATGGGCCAAAGTTTACATGGCGACGTGGGACTCTGCTACAACGTCTTGACAGAGCGTTGGGGAATTTGGAATGGATGGCTAGTTTTCAGAATTCTTCTGTTTTTCATTTGCCAAAAGTGAGTTCAGATCATAGACCAATTTTAATAAAGGGTATTGGTGGTAATCATTTGATTCAAAACAACTCTTCATTTCGTTATATGGCAGCTTGGACAACTAATGATTCATTCCCTCAGTTAGTTAAAGATATTTGGGATTCAACGGTGCCTTTCACAACCAATTTGAAGATTTTTATGGATAAGGCTCAAATATGGAATCGTGAGGTGTTTGGTAATATCCACCACAAGAAAAGGAGAATTATGGCTCGTCTGAATGGTATTCAATTGGCTCAAGAGAACCACTTTTCTCCATCATTGGAAAGATTAGAGAAAAAACTTACTAAGGAATTTGAGCTGATATGTGAGCAGGAATGTTTAATGTGGTCTCAACGAGCTAGATGTGATTGGATTAATTTTGGTGATAGAAACACTTCCAATTTCCATGCTAAAGCAGTGAAAAAAAGTAGAAGGAAAAAGATCCAAGCCTTAAAAGGTGATGATGATGAATGGTGCAAGGATGATCAAACTATGAAAGAATGGGCATTATCTTTTTTCAAGAGGCTCTATTCTAGTGAAACTATTGATGAAGTGCCTTATGCTTATCGTCATTTATTTCCTCCAGTTAATAGTGTGGTGCTTGGTGGTCTAGATGCTAGCATTTTGGATGAAGAAGTCAGGGTTGCTTTGTTCCAAATGAAACCTTTAAAGGCTCCTGGAATTGATGGGATTCATGCACATTTTTTTCAATCTAATTGGCCTGTGGTGTGATATACTATTTGTAATTTAGTGAGACAAGTTTTTGAGGAAGGGAGAATGGATTCAGAAATCAATAAAACTCTTATTACGCTCATTCCAAAGGTGGCTAACCCAGTGAGATTACAAGAACTCAGGCCGATAAGTCTTTGTACAGTGATCTACAAGATTATCACTAAAGTCCTTTCTAATCGTCTGAAACCTTTGCTGCCCAATTTGATCTTACAAAATCAATCTAGTTTTGTTGGTGGAAGAAATATTACAGATAATGTTATTATAGCACAAGAAGTTATTCATTCAATGAGATCTAAGAAAGATGCTGAAGGCTGGATGGCGATTAAGGTTGATTTGGAAAAGGCATATGATCGGCTTAGATGGGATTTTATTGAAGACACTCTTAAAGACGCAGGGCTGCCATCAAAATTTGTTCAAGCAACTATGCTTTGTATTTCATCATGTAGTATGCAAATTCTTTGGAATGGAGAGAAGACTGAGGAGTTTATCCCAACTAGAGGAGTTAGGCAAGGTGACCCTCTATCTCCATATATTTTTGTTCTTTGTATGGAGAGGTTATCTCAAGTAATTATGAAAAAAGTTCATGAGCAGCGTTGGAATCCTATTATTTTGGGGAGAGCAGGACCACCTCTTTCACATTTGTTTTTTGCGGATGATCTGGTACTTTTCAGCTCAACCTCAAGGAGCCAAACTAGGCTTATAAAATCAATTCTTGATGAATTTTGTCTTAGTTCGGGGCATAAGGTGAGTAAACAAAAGACAGAAATATTTTTCTCATCTAATGTTCATCAAAATTCCCGAAGTTGGATATGTGATACTCTTGCCTTTTGAATGACAGAGGACTTGGGTCGTTACCTTGGAGTTCCAATATTACATCATAGAGTGCGGAATGCAACTTATCAATATCTTGAAGATAAGGTACGACACGTTCTCTCTGGTTGGGCAGCTAAAACTTTATCATTGGCAGGGCGTATAACGCTTGCTAAATCTGTCTTATTTGCTATTTCGTCATATGCTATGCAATCCACTAAATTGCCTACTGGAACTTGTAATCGCATTGAGAAGTTGATTAGAGATTTTATATGGGGATCATCTAATGGTGAGAGGAAGATCAGTTTGATTAAGTGGGATGAATTATGTAGTTCAACAAATTCTGGTGGATGTGGCTTGAAGAAAATTGAAAAACAGAATGAAGCTTTCCTTATGAAAATTGGTTTCATGCTTCATACACGTCCAGATTTGTTATGGGTACAAGTGTTGCGGGAGAAATATGGTTGGGATGATTTTCAAGGGCCTCAGAAGAAGAATAGTAATATTTCCTATTTGTGGCAAAATATTAAACACTTATGGGAGGAAATAGAGATTGGAACCAGATGGGAGCTAGGGGATGGTTCACATGTTAAATTTTGGTCAGATAGCTGGCTGCCAGAGGTTGGCCCTCTTAAGCATTTAACAACCAGGGAGATATCAGAGGAAGAGGCAAAACTTCCATCTATAAATTTCGTAAACTCTGAAGGTAATTGGAATTTAAATTCTTTTAGTGCAATTCTGCCTCCAAATATAATTTCTTTGATTCTTGGTGTTAAACCACCATCAATGGAGGATGGTCATGCTCGTTGCTTTTGGGATAGAACAGGAGATGGTAGTTTTACTGTAAATTCAGCATATGATTTATTAAATGATGTGGATATGAATGAAGCTTAAAATTTTTGGTCAGTAGTATGGAAGTGGGGTGGTACTCAACATGTACGTACATTTTTGTGGTTAACTCTGAGAAATAAGTTGCTCACCAATGAGGAACGATGTAGGCGACACTTATCTGATAACTCCTTATGTCCTCGTTGTCATAGTGAACCAGAAAGTATTGACCATGTTCTAAGGAGTTGTACATTTGCAAAGGAAATATGGCAATATATAATTCCCTGCAATTTGTACGCTGAATTTTTCCAGAAAGATTTTCATCATTGGAAGATAAGTAATCTATCTGATATGAATGCTTGTCTGCAAGGCCGTGGTAATTGGAGTATTTTATTTGGACTGCTTTGTTGGAAAATCTGGGAAGCGAGAAATTTATTAATATTCCAGCAGCAAAGAGTTGATGCTGCCTCTTTAATTAGTCAAGTTAAAGCATTAACTGAATTTACTAAGGAAGCAACAGATACGTTTCAGCAAACACAAGGCAGGAATAGACAGAAAGAAATTCAGAAAATATCTTGGTTAAAACCTCCTGACCCTTATGTTAAACTTAATTGTGATGGAGCCCATAAATTTGATAATGGGTGTGCAGGTGCTGGATGTATAATTCGGGATTCCCACAGACATTGGTTAATGGGAAGTGCTCGTAATATTGGTAGGTGCTCAAGTTTACAAGCAAAATTATGGGCATTGTTAGATGGATTACAATTATCTTGGTCTAAGGGATTCAGATTTATTAAAGTTGAAGTTGACTGCCTGCTAGTACTTAAATTGATTCAAAGGGAAGAAAATAGTGCAAGTGCTCATTCCAGTTTAATAAATCAGATTCTATTGCTGATGGAGAAGGATTGGGATATCGATGTAAAACATGTTTTTCGGGAGGGAAACAAGTGTGCAGATTTTTTGGCATCCTATGCATTGCAACTTGAAGAGGGCTCTCATTTCCTACAAGATCCTCCTGTTGGTTTGGAAAGTGTTCTTTATGATGACTTAGTGGGCGTTTCTCAGGAACGTCTTATTCTGGTTAACTGATCATTGCTGATCCCTTTGTAAACGAAAAAAAAGAGGGGAGAGGGCCGGGTCTATATATAATAAATGCTACTAGGGTAAATTAGAAAACCACATTAATTTTACCCATAATAAATTTCTCCAATGTTTTTATTTGTGTGAAATAGTTGGCTACCTTAGGCTTTAGTTAATAATGAGTGGAAGAGAGGGAGCACAGTGTAATTCAACCTTCTAACAAAAAAGTCAATACTTTTCATGTTGGACAGAATTTGATTGAAGAAGCACATGCAATGAATTGAAAATAACATACTCTTAATATGCATTTTCATAGTTGACAATACTTATTTTCAATTTTTTTTCACACATTTAGATGTAAGGTGTGTGACCTGAATGTCATCATGGTAGTTAACAATGACAGGAGCAGCTGTATGGAAGACTCCATCAACACCTTTTACTGCCTCATCGAAGCTTCCTTCTTCCATCAGATCAGCTTTCATTAACTTCAGCCTCTCACTTGCTCCTCTCAATTCCCACAAAAACCCTACCTTCTCCGCATCCTCTGTCACACAAATTGAACTTATAATATATAGTTTTATAACATTAAATTGTTTGTCCTTATTACAATTTGATCGATTTTTATTTACATTCCTACAGTATAATTCAATAAAAATTCAATTCAAGTACAACCAAAACCTGTTAAGATTATAGACCATTTGTTCAACTAATAAGACTATATCATTATGAGTTTCTAAGGGACCTTTTGCAACGATTTGAATTAACAGTTATATAAACCAGAATTTGATCAAACTATGAAGGCTAACTCTAGGATTGACACTATATAATAAAGCAGTAAGGAAACTTCAATATGAAGAATTGAAATTTTAGAATCTGCAAATTAAACCTGGGTCTCTCACGGTGGTCCTCACAATGTGGCCCTGATCTAATAACGCCTTCACAATGTTAGAAGCTATGAGACCAGAACCCCCAGTTACGCAGTATTCTGGCATGTCTCTTGCTTTGACTCCTTTTACATTTAATTCTCAAGCTTTATTGAGTTGATTTTTTCCTCCTCACCTAATTCAGCCTTTGGCTTTTAATTCTGAGAGGCAAAGAAATGAAACAAGTGCATCTTCAAAGGAACTGTTTAATTAAGTTGGTGTATCACGAATTATGCGCTTCACTTTAATATACTACTTAAAGATAGGTAGATGGTTCACACCATTATTGACAATCCTGCGTTTAGTTACAGTTACATGAGGCATGATTTTGAAATTGCATCAATTAAAACCCCCAGGAAAAGATTATTTTCAAACAATAGTAAGGAGTTGAGAATAAAAAAGATCAACTAGCTGGTTTTTAATTGTGAGCTTGGTCCCGTTGCATTAAAAAACTGAGGCGAAATGTACTGTCCCTAAAAGAACGACTTTTTTCATATATCCCTCCTACCCTAATTATAATTTCACTTTTGACTTTTTTTGAATTAATAACCATTAAGTCAATAAAAATTTATGGAAGTACCATTTTGGTCTACAAAAAGTAAAAGCTATGATTTTGAACAACAACAAAAAAAATCTCGTTTTGGCTAAAACCATCCATATCCCACTAACATCACCAGTTTTGTTGCCACGAGAGCATGTTGACCGCCACATGCACATATTTTGACCGCCACGTTGAAATAAGAATATCCGAAAATTATTATCTATTAATAAAATAATAAAATTTAAATATATTAAAGCCAAAAGCATTAAAATAGGATAGAGTTTTTTATCATGTATTAAATTGCATTGTGAGTATAGGTTTGCCTACGCTATTTTAATGATTTTAGTTTTAATATTTTAATTTCTATTATTTTATAAAATAATTTCTTGTGTATTATTTTAAAATAGGATAAATTTTTTTATCATATATTAAAAGATGAAAACTGCTTATCCAGTATAAACCAACTTATTTGGTCCAAAAACTCCTCCCAAACACACACTTAATCATTAACCGGCGGCTGTGAAAGTATTAAATTGTGAGCAGTAGCACTGAACTCACATTTTTCTTTGCTAAATGTCAATGATTTTATTTTTAATATTTTAATTTTATTATTTTATTTAAATATTCTACGTTTATATAATCATTAAACGGTTGTGAAGGTATTAAGTTATAAGCACAGGTCTTCCTACGCTATTTTGATGATTTTAGTTTAATTTTTAATTGTATTATTTCAAAAATAGATAATAATTTTCAGATATTCCTGTTTCCACGTGGCGGTCAAAATGTATACATGTGGTGGTCAACATGCTCTCATGGCAACAAAACTAGCGATGTTAGTGGGATATGGATGACTTTGACTAAAATGAGCATTTTTCTGTCAGTCAAAATGAGACCGGTTCGGTTTGGTTCGATTTTCAATTTCGGTTCAATTTTACTCACCCTACCTATGCCACAATTATTCAGTAGTATCCTAATCAAAAGTAGGCTAATGGCCAAGAGTTTGAATTCTCACTGTATATAATAGATGATTTCTCTTATATGGCCAAAAACATAAGGGTCTGCTTGGATGGAGGGAAAATGGGAGAGGAAAGAAAATGGGAGGAGAGAAAATGGAGAGGAAAGAAAATGGGAGAGAAAATGTTATCCCTCATCATGCTTGGATGGATGAGGGAAAATAGAAAGGAAGGAAAATGGGTGGGTGAGGTGGAGCATGGTCATTGGACAATGATGTGTAGTTTTTCTCTCTCCTATAATCCCCCCATTTTGGGAGGAAAACTTTGGGAGGAAAATGGGGCATGTGGCCCACCAACTTTTCCTCTCCCCTTTTCTTTCCTCTCCCATTTTCTCCCCATCCAAGCAAGGGAAAACACTCCCCCTCACCCCATTTTCCTCTCCCATTTTCTTTCCTCTCCCATTTTCCCTCCATCCAAGCACACCCTAAGGGAAATTTGCAGTTTAGTCCCTGGTAAGGGAAATTAATACTGGAAGGTCTCAATACATTCCAAAATAATTATAAAGTCCCAGGGGCCTTTTCCTTCAATTGTTTGCTTATCTTCAATGACCATTTTGCCCTCATAAGATGAAAGCATAGTCCCCCTGTAGGGACCAGTGAGATGGCAACCATCTTTAATGAGGGCAAAATGGTCATTGAAGTTAAGCAAACAATTGCAGGAAAGGGCCCCTGGGACTTTATAATTATTTTGGAATGTATTGGGACCTTCCAGTATTAATTTCCCTTACCAGGGACTAAACTGCAAATCCCCAAAACATAAAATATAATTCATTACATACAATACAAAGACAAAGAACAAAAATTTTGTGTATAGATAGATATTCATGTAATACGAGTACTTTATACTTTTTGAGGTTATAGTGTTAACCATATCAAGCCGATGTAGGTTTTTCTCTGTTCACTTAGTTGGGGCTATGTTTCGAGTCTTTGAATAATAATTCATAAATAGCCCAATCTTTCTAATTTCATAAAGAGGGCAAGTCCAAGAGAGAGGGGAACAGTTGTGAGCCCAATTATAATTAAAGGCGGACCCTGGTTTTTTGGACTCAGTCAAGTAGCTGTGTTTCGTCCAACAAGAAAATTTAAGTATCACCGTTTGTCCTTAATTTAAGGGCATAATAGACTGATTTTGAGAGTTTAAGAAAGTTAAATAAATTCTGTTATAGATGTTGCATGATTTTGCTGAAATACTTATTTATATATTACCAAGAACTTCATTTTTAATTTTAAATGGAGATAGTTAATATATTACTAACAGATAATACTCTTGGCATCTCATAGAAAAAGTAAATGTCAATGTTCAACATTTATATAAAATTGATAAAAATCACATCATTAATTATACTAAAAAATAAGCCGAACCAAAATGTCCATAAGTATGCGAGGACTAAATTTTAAGTGAGAATCTCTTCATAAATCAAAATAGTACATTAATCAATATAAAAGTTCAATCAAAAATATAATGTGAGTAATATTTAAACTATAAATACTTGGAGTGATTTATTTCTTGGATTTTTCATTTAGTTCAATTCAGTCACTTAAGCTTTAGACTAGTGTCACAAAATAAAAATGTGACTGCGTGCACATCTTTGGTTGGAAAAAACAATACAGATGCGATTGGCTGCGGGTAGATTTCCAACATTCAACCCCTGCTCAGAAAATACATCCACAAAACATTATACTACCTCTAGTCCTAAATATAGGACCTAATTGACTTTTTTTTTGGAGAGATTAAGGTTGCGAAATAGGTTATTAAATGATGACATATTTGATAGATTTTTAGATTATCCATTAGTTTACAGTTAAAATAGACTAATTTAAGGAAAAAAAATTAGGTAAATCAATTTATAATTAATTTATTTTGCTTTTTTAAGGATTTTTCAGAAAAAGTCAATTAGGTCTTATATTTAGGACCGGAGGGAGTATAGTCGTTTAATTACTTTTGGGGTTGAAAAAGCTTTAATTTTTTACATTAACTTTTTCTCCTCTTTAATTAATTCAACCATTTCACGAAACATCTATATATTATTAAAGGTTA
Organism: Mimosa pudica; assembly: GCA_029929735.1. Classification (NCBI taxonomy): domain Eukaryota; kingdom Viridiplantae; phylum Streptophyta; class Magnoliopsida; order Fabales; family Fabaceae; genus Mimosa; species Mimosa pudica. The sequence continues at coordinate 8,256,602 of JAKELP010000035.1, forward strand.
AAATTCCCAGTGGAACATGCTAGTAAAAGTATTCTTGTTCATTCCATTTTATTAATAGTATCTCCGTTCCTAAATATAAGATCGATTTCTCTAACATGATTATATTAAGGACATTAGTTAAGATAATTATTATCACATGATATCACCAATTTTCTTAAACTATATACTTGTATCCCCACTCTCCATCTCTTGTTTGTTCATTATTGATAAGTATTATGAGATTAATTTGAGAAAAAGTTGGGGAAAATTAGAAAGTTATCTCATATTTAGGAGCAAATTGAAATGTGAAAGTGATCTTATATTTAGGAACATGGAGTATATTACAATGGTATATGTGTATGATTGTGATCGATTTGAATGGTCCCGTAATTCCAGAATGAAACAGACAAAAGATTAAATATAAGTTTAGCTTTTAGGTCATGTGACGATAGTGATGTGCGTGTGCAGAGAAGGTGGTAGCATATACAGGTGGACATATAGAGATCTTCCAACAAAAATAATTAAGTGAACTTTGTGTGTGTGTGTGTGTTATTTAATAATGAAACTGCTGGATAAGTGGTTTCTCTGGTTCATATGATAGATAGGATATACAGGGGTTTGCTTGAAGAGCACGAACTAAACTTTCCCTTCTGATCATACCCTCCCATTTGCAAGGTCTCTAAAGTCTCAACTACTACTAATTGCTACTATCCCCTTTTCTTCTCTTTGGTTACATTTAAGGCAAGCTTTGGTTGGTTGGTGGTGGTTGGTTCAATCTCACATTTTAATGCAACTCCACTTTCCTAATTATGTTTAGAGAACAACTAACTAAAATTTATTGTACAGGATTCGCTGGATCATTTTGTGCGTTATTTATCTGCATAAAAGTTAAAGTGTAGGGGATACTCTACCTATCAATTGAAGCTTGAGGGTCTATATATGCACATAAAAATAAAGTTTGAGGGGTTTATAAACTGATATATAGTTGAGGGTTAAACTCAAGGAGTTAAAAGCTCGGGATGTTGATTATCAAGTTTTAAGGGTTTAGGAGTTAACACGTTCATCATTATGTTTTTATATGAAAAATATTGAATATAAATCTTGATATAATATGCCGTAGTGTTTTATACTTTTATGCTTCATATGACCAAAAAGTTGGCATGTATAATAATATAATTGAAAATTAAGTATGTGATGAGAAATACACACACAGATATTTAGATATAGCCATATAGATGTATATAAAAAAAAGATATAGCCATATCTAAATACTTTAAAAGGTATATATGATATCACACGCAATTAATGTTATTGGAAGTTGTTTTTCTTTTATCTTACATTACATCAAGCCGTTTTTTGGTACTAAGATCAAGCCTTTTGGATATCAGTATATCAAAATATAATAGATCGATGAGACTTGAAAATTAAGATATATATATATATATATATTAAACTAAAAATTATTAGACTTCAACCAATATCAGATAAATGTTATGTCATTCTTACATTCAATTATTAATTTTTAATATATTTAAATAATTATAACTTTTTAAGTTGAGCAAGACTTTAACTAAATAAGTATGGGCATGTTATAAAAATTTAAAGCCAGAGCCTTTGTCTAAGCTTATACTGACAATATCTTTTCATTTTGATCCCGAGCGAGCACTCAAAAGGTCTAACAAGGCTTATAACCGTTTTAAAATTTTATATTTGCGTAGGCCTTCAAATAGTCTTAAAAACCTATACATCCAATCCACATATATTTCCCAATCCATATATTACCCTTTACACCTATTTAAAAGCCTATGTATGTGTCAAAAAGACATATGGCTAAAATACTAGTATGTTTTATCTCTTACTTTTACTATAAAAACTATGATAGGTTATTCTTTTTGAGCTTATGATCACTACAAGAAAAACATAGGCTAGTGGCGTATGAAATGTGGGGTTTGTGGCGTTGAATATCGAGACAAAACAGGTATGTCACGTGTGAACCAAACGCCACAAAACATGACGTGACAAGCTGATCTGAACGCCACAAACTGGCGCCTTACGTGACACATAAAGTGAGGTGGTTATGTGGCGTATGGACCTGGTCCAAACGCGACATACACCATACGCCACATATTTTTTTTTAAAAGTTGGTGTCATGCGTGACATACACATGCATGACATACACATTTTAACATGTTATCCATTATATGTGGCGCAACATTCATACGCGACATAAGTAGGGAAGTTCAAATTTTTTTATGCACTGGCGGGAAATTTACATTTTTACCCAAATGAAATTTTAATTTTATTTGTCTGGTTCTAAAATGTTTTCATTGTAATATGTATAATTTTTAGGGGTCATTTTTTGGAATTTGGCACTTTATTGTGTTACTAAATAGTCAATGAGTCTTTTGTCCCAAATTTAGCTAGCCAAAAGTTGAAAGCAACCTACAAAATGAAATAACAAGATTAGCATAATTCATTTAATAATAGGCTAAGAACATTAGTTAGTAGAGTAAAAAAAGTGAAAGAATAGTGTATGAAATTAATTGTAGAAGATGTGTAAATGAAAGTTGGTCATTACCTTAAGTGAAGAAATAATGATAGTGGGTAGGAAGAAAGATGGAGATGGTAAAGGAAATAAATGAAATGAGGTGAATATGGAGATTTTAGAAGTGAGTTTATATAGGGGATTGTTGGAGCTTGTCACGTTTCAAATTATTTCACGCATGAACAGATGTGGCGTATGAATGCATTTGGCATTTGAACACTGTGTGGCGCATGAACTGTATGTCACGTATGGTATATGTCACGCATGGGTCATTATGTCACGCATGAACTGTATGTCACGTATGGTATATGTCACGCATGGGTCATTATGTCACGCAGGGGATTGTTGGAGCTTGTCACGTTTCAAATTATGTCACGTTTGGGGTAGTCATGCTGATAAACTTCATAATTGCACACACATTTCATTTGAATTTCCTGATTTATCGCATGTTTTTGGTAAATAAATAGATAGAAATGTAGCAATACTCATATGGTAAAGAAAAAATGATAAGAAATACATGTGCGTAAGATTATGAGTTGAAATTGCTTAATTTTTGATAATGTGTTGAGGAACTCACCACCCCTTTCTAGTTAATGTGAATAAGAACAAATGGACATGCATATGAACACCAAAAGAATGGAAGCAATGAAGAAGAGAAGAAGAGAAAAGGAAAACAGGGGTTCGCTGGACATTAGCTCTCAGCGAACGGACAGCGAATCGATCCAAAAATGCACCCTCTCTGCCAAATTCTTCGCTGGAGGTTCGCATTTCGCGAACGCATAGCGAACCTGTGAAAATGGGGTTCGCTGAACGTTAGCCATCAGCGAACGAACAGCGAACGTGCGAAAAAAATGAAACTTTGCGTTTTACACCATTCTCACTCGAAATTTAGGGTTTAAAAGAGGCAAAACAGAGGGAGCTCGTCATTCTTCACTTCTTGGACTTCTTGGGGAGCTTTGTGGTGTGCTAGGGCATGGATATTGGTGGAGATTGAGTTGGGGTTTGAAGTTTTGAAGAGATTTGAGCTTCACATCTTGGTTCTTCTTCTCCATTCTCCTTTCCTTACTTTTGTTCAATGTGTATGACTATTATTGTATATTTGCCTTTGGGTTTATTGGACATGAGTAGCTAAACACTTTGTTTTAGGATTATTTTAAACCCTTGTATGGATTAACTCTTGATACTTCCTCTCCTTTTGTGATTAATGTTATATATATGTTTATTTCACTCTAGCCTTAATGCCTTTAAATGCTTGATCACCATTTAGTTGATATGTTCATTTGACTTATGACTTGAGAGAGCTAGGTTAAGTGTAGAACTTGAGTGAAATAGTGTGAGAACTTGAAGTTTGCATGACAAATGAATGGTTTTGTTAATAAGATAGACATATACTTATTAGCCTCACATAGCCACATTAGGGTTGAAACTTAGAAATTGGGTTTTATTAATTGTGACAAGAGATTGCATGATTAATAGAATTAAACATTTGTTCTTGACTCGACGGAGCATTTACAAGTACATTGTGAACCCTAGGTTAGCACATATATAGCTATTAAAACAAATTGTGAGAGGAGACATTTTAAGGTTAGGAGATACAAGGGGGATAAATAATCTTAAGTCCCAATTTATCTTTGAAGTTGGAGAATCACTTGTTTATAGTTTTTCTTATTTATTTTTATGGTTACCCTTCACATCTTGATATTTGAATCACTCAAATTGAGCGAGAGTGCGATAATCATTACTTGATCAGGTTTTGGAACCAAATCCTCGTGGGAACGATACTCTACTTATCACTTTATTACTTGGCGCGACCCGTGCACTTGCGGTGCGAACACATGCGTGACAAAAAAATTGCATTTCCAGTGTGTGTCACGTTTGGGGAAGTCATACGTGACAAAGAAAGTTGATTTTGTCACTCTTGCCCCATGCGCCACATAGCTTGCGTGACTAGACTATCTTTTTCTTGTAGTGGATATTCCATTTAAACACAATTGAAATAAAATTGCAAGTTACAACAATTATTATGCTTCAACGAAGTATGCAAATTAGAAAAAGACAAGTGAGTTAGCATTGAATTTTAAGTAACTGAAGTGAAAAGATCAGAAAGAAGAGAACAATAACATTTGTTTTTTTTTTTTGAATAAGAATAACATTTGTTTTTTAAATCCTTTAATTAATCACCCATCTAATAATAACTCCTTTTTATTGATACAAATTATGATATGAAAACCAAAAATGTACTTAATGAAAGACGCTATTATAGTTATAGTCAGAAATTAAAAAAGAATGTATTTAAAATTTCACTTGTGCCTAAAATGTATGACATCTAATTATAACAGAAAAGAGAAGTTCTAAATACTCTTGAAAGTTTATCATAGTTAATAAGGAAATGACTATAATGCAAAACAATTTCAAACTCTAAAAGAATGGGCGTAATTATGACAGCGGAAGAGGTGACACATTTAATTTGACAATATTATCATAGTTAGAAAATCATTTTTCACATATTCTAAATATCTATAGATGAAAGCAATGAAACCTTCTAAAACATTAAAAATACATTATCATGGATAGAAAAAGATCTTAACTTCACCTTTATTGAACTTCATGTTTATCCTATGTTATAGTTGGTCTTAAGTCTGGGTAAAGAAGGGGGGTTGTGTTAGACCTTGACAGTCGACGTAAAATATTTGTCAAATCCTATGAACATAGGCATATAGAATATTGTGCTAATACTAGATTGTTACCAGTAAATAACTTGTTGTATTCCTTGACTACAGTAAAAAAGCGAGATCTGCTGCATAGCTTGAATGAGAATTGTTAATGTTGGTTGTAATAACCAATGGGTAGTTGGTTGAGCTGGTAAGTGGACTGCAACCCTCGTAAGGATGAGAACGCGTGTTCGATTCCCGGGAAGCGCTCTCATTGGGAGAGGGGACAATCTTGCCTATGTGGGCAACACTCCTACCCCTCGAGTCCGGATTAAACCGGGCGGTGATTAACCAAAAAAAATGTTGGTTGTAATAAGAAGTAGATGGAAGACATATAGTCAGTCTATATAATTGTGAGCTAATACCAACCGTACAATACCACTTCTGATGAAAGAGACGCTCAAATTGACAATATATCAAAAAAAATTGAAACATACAAAAGAAAAGAAAAAGAGAAAAGTTACGTGGTTGGATTAGAATGTGTTACACGGTATTATATATAGTGAGAAATGCATGTGGAAATATTGGCGTCAATGAATTAGACTCTGAATTGCCAACTGTTAGTGACACACACTCCTCCCAACAGCCACCTTCTCTTCTCATTTACTACTAATTTCCCCTCTTTTTTTTTTTATTTTCTTCCACACAACACAACCTTTTTTTTTTATAAAAGGCAAAATGATATTAATTAACACACAACACAACCTTCTCATTCTAACTCCAACCATTAATATTTCTAAATTAATCATCGCACTTGACCATGCTAATTGCCAAATTAAATTTTATTTTTTGAAATGACTATCATCATGTTGTACTTGGGTGAAATGCAAAAACATATCTTTTGTTGGATGTAAGAGTGCAGCAATAGGTGAAATCCGAGTCATTGTCAAGAAGCCAATGTTTAACCATAATTACCTTGTGAACTAAATGTCTATATGTAAAATGAACGGGTGATTTATAATTGGATCAGAAGTGAGTGAATGACGCAATGAAAATAAGTATTTTTCATTATTTTTAATTAAAGAATGAAATAGTAGTGATATTTATGAAATGATACATGGATACTCTTGGGAAATAATTTTCAAAGGCTTTTCTAGCTCAATTAAGATTTTTTGGGAAGCTAAATGCAGTAATTCACTAAATTATCAAACTCCATCAATCATGAGTCCATTTAGTTAATTATCACCTAATTTGACTCCCGAAATTATTAATTGTGATATCATAGTCATCAATCATCTTCTCACTATGATTTAGATATTGTTAAACACATACATTAGTGTTTTTTGTAACATCCTATTATTCAATGATGACGACGAAGATGACGACGACAATGATGATGCTAATAATAATACTAGAGTTGTTTGTGTAGCAATATATTGGATATGCTACATATATGTCAGAAAATAATTGCCTATATAATAAAATGTAGTCGATGATATAATTAATATTTTGCTCAAATTGAATTTTTTTTGATAATATAATCATACTTCCATCAATGCCACAGTTTTCTGGTGAATAATAAGAGGATGATTAAAATGTGCTCGACACGAGGGATGTCCTTCTGTTGCATGAAGGTGAGTACAATGACATGTCCTTGAAACGTGGGAAGATGCACGTCGACTCAATTAACCTAACAAAACCATATTAATTAGAACACTAATTGAAAATATGCGACTGTGAAGTTACTGTCTTGAAACTGAGCTGGCAGCTAACTTTTCCCCAGTTGCCCCCTTCCACATACACTAGACGCAATGATCCTATAGTCCTCTGATAGGGCACGAGAAATAAACATAATCCAGATGAATCATGTGACTTACTATTTCTGACACATTGCTCCTTTTAATTCTATTTTTATTTATAACTAGTAACAGTTTTTCACATACAGAGTGTTGATTCCCAGTATAAATAATAATTTGACGTTCACTAAACATTCAATGCACTTTATGAAATTATCATATTTTTTCCACTCAATCTCTATTTTTTATTTTTTATTGTGATTCCATCTTCATCACCTATGTTACTTATCACCTTCTCATCACCACAAATACACACAAAAATATAAGCACATGGTGGGTCCCATAACCTCTCTCCTAGTGGGGCCCACCATGTGCTTATTTATTTGTGTGTATTTGTGGTGATGAGAAGGTGATGAGATGAGCACGGAATTAAAATCCTTCTTTTTTCCACTCATTTTCTCCCACATTCATCATTTTCAAAAATAATGATATGATATACATTTGAGGGGGCATTATATATTGGAGAAGTGATTTCTTTCCCTTCAATTAGCGGGTGTGCTTAGAAACGCTGAGGGCAGGTGAGGATGAAGTTGAAGTCGAAGTTGAAGTTGAAACAGAGACGATGAATGTGGTGAAAATCTATGTATTGAGAAATGAATCCACAATTCCACATGGCTGTCAAGTCATGTTGTTTCTCCACGTGTCCGCCCATGCAGCCTCCATCTCATTAAAATTTGGCGCTATGTTGGCTATGGCTCTTAGTTAAATGGGCTTGAGGGATTAGAGTTTAAGGGCTCAATTCAAAAGAAATAAATTACTCCCATCCTTTATTTACAGGGGTTTGAACACGTTTTCTCATCCTTACAGGGGTTGAAACTCACTTACCAGCTTAACCAACTACTCATTGGTTATATATGTTTTTTAATATTCCATTGATTTCTTCTCTACATTTATTCTTAGTATTCGTTGATAGTTTGATTGAAATAAATTGTAATTGAACTGAATGCATTCAAACCATTAATCATCACACTCTAAGTCTCTAAGGTATTTTAGACTTTCATGATTGAATAAGTTTGAGAGATTAGACATTAGACTTCTGATTGATGAGGTTTGTTTAACATTTTAGGAAACTTAAAGAAACTCAAGGTGTTTTAAGCTAATGCTTATCAATTCCTCATTAGATAATTATCACCTAATTCGACTCCCCAAATTATTCATTGTGATATAAGAGTCATCATCAATCATTCCCAAGAGCATTCTCATCCCATTTTAATCCATAATTTACTTTATTTTGTCCTTTTACTTGGTTTTGAGCATTCACGCTTTTAACACCAATTATCTTCTAAAAATGCAATCAACAACTGCCCGGCCATAGGTGCTCTGGTGATTGGCCGCTGCATTGGGTGCTTGTGATCGACCAGTAGACCGCGGCTCTGTCTATTGGAATCTCTTTTTTTCAAGACATGTATACTTATTTCTACAACACATAAGAGAAAATGAACCCACACTAATGTTCGAATTTTTAAGACAAATATACATTTTTTTCAACTCAAACCAATGTATTTACAAGACAAGAAGTGAACCCACAATATGAAAAGAACATTTATAAGAAAGCATGCGTAATTTACAAGACGAATATGCAAAATTGTTGACCTGTATGTTTATTTCTAATACATAAAAGTATTTTCAAGACAAACATATATCATTACAGGGAAAATATGATCTTTTCAAGACAAGTATGATTAGGGGTGTTCACAGGATGGGAATGGGACACCCATGTTCTGTGTCCTGTTCCGAAAAAAGGCTCGAGACGGGGTTCCACCCTGTGTCCCAAACTTTGTACCGTCCCGGGAATGGATGGGAAAACCCCGAAAATTCTTTTAAACTTTTTTATTAAGATATCTACTTGTGAAAAAAATATAACACTTTGTATTTGTACAAAACAAATAAATTAGTTCAATATTGTTTCTACAATACATTTTGTGCAACATAATAAGATAAAATTTTATTTGGATCGTGTTTTTCATAAAATATGTCATGTATACTTATACATGATATAAATGACACATGTATCTTTTTAAGAAAACAATTATATGAAAACACACATATATATTCGGGACGGGATATGATTGGGACGACCATGTCCCTTCCCGAAGATGAATTTTATCCCATCCAAAAAATTTTGGGATGGGAATTTCCCGTTCCAAAAAGTCATGGGATGGGAAAATCTTACACACCCCTAAGTATGATGTTTATTTCTAATAAATTCTAAGATAATAAATGAATTTACAATAATAATACTTAAGACTAAGAGGAAAAATACGAGGTAATAATAAAGTTTTTCACCGAAAATCAATTATTCCATTTTATCCTTTTGGGGTGCAGCAATATTTTAGAATTTTTTGGGGCAGTTTGATATTAAATGGCTACAAAGGAGGTTAAGTGAAGCATTCCCTCCAAATCTAAATACAAGACATATTTGTCTACTTTGATTAAATTAAGGATATTAGTTAAATCAGTCACATGAAATCACAAGATAACAATGCATTCTAACAATGTATTTTATCTACACCTCCCCTCTCTTGTTTCTTTTATTTGGGAGCATTTATAGAGATATTTTGGGAAAAACTTGAGAATAATTAGAAAGAGGTCTTATATTTAGGACCAAACTCACATCCTCAAATAGAACCTATATTTATACTAGATGGAGTATTCCCTAATAAATTTTACAATAAATAATTTTCAGCAACTTTTCCTGATATAATTCAATGTAACTTTTTATTTTATATTTGCCTATCTTGCTTTGTATCCTTTACCAGTTTTTATTTGCTTGTTTTCAATGAAGCACAAATAAAGCTAGTTTTAGTTGGCCAAAAATCAAAACAACATTGCAATGACGTAAATTGGATAATCGATTCATTAACCAATAACCAACACGTGATGCCGCTGAGTGAGTGTTTATAATCATACTTATCTTACTACTCAAGAATCCTAATATTTCTGAACTGTTTCTTCTGTTTAATAAAATTTTGATCCAATAAATGATTGACACTCAAAAATAGTAGTTTAGTTTGGTTATCCACGAAAATCAATGTGAAGACTACAATTAAGGTTGTCTGATTTAATTTCCGGGTTTTAAAACGTATAAAACAACGATGAGATAAAACATCGTTTTCAAAAGATTGAATGTTGATCAAAGTAGGTTACATTACAACTCCAACCTCCAACTATATCCTCCTTTAACTACTGCAATTGCCAGCAGCTTCAAGCCATATTTACAAACCAAGTAAATAACTTGCACGAAACAATCACAGTATTATCTAGTATATCAATTTTCAAATCCTTTTGAGTCTTTTTGTTGTGTTCCAAAGAGACATGGTCCGATGTTGTTGTTGTCTCATAAATGTGAAAGATATAAGATTAAATAAAAACCAAATATTCACAAATACTATTTAATTTTATAAACACGAGTATATTCTCTTATTGAAGATAATCATTAATGCGGACATATTAATATATTATAAATTTATTGTATAAAAAACCATAAATTCCCTTAATTCTCGCCACCAAAAACTAGAGTTCAAACAATGGAGGTTTTATACAGCTTGTAATAAAAAAATCGAGGTATCACTACTTGGGATGAAGATAAAGATCAAAGTTTCAAACCTTCTCTCTTCTCCAAAAAAAGTAGGAATTGAATAATTGCATTCATGTCCTAAATAAGATATTTAATTTCAGAGAGGTTTTAAGGAGTTGTTAATGACAACTATTGACAATTTTTTTTTTGGCACAAACTATTGACAACTGAAATAGCTTTAGGTAAAAAGTGAAAGAGTTATCAATAAATATGTCTTACTATATTATATCTCTTACTTGGGACTTGGGTGCAATCCCCACCAAAAGTTTACATTCTCTTGGACTTCCTATTTTTCCATTTTTTAAAATATATAATGAACATTTCATTGTTTTCATCTAAATTTATTTTTCAACATTTCTGCACACATTTGTTCTTTCATTTTTCGCCTGAGATTTCTTAATGCAATTTTGTAGGTTTTGATTTGTGCATTATTAGACAAACTAGATCTCAATCCCTGGGCGTTGCCCGGTGACACTTACTCAAAGGTATTAACTGCCAAAAGAATAGTGATTAATTAAGTATAGAGTGCAAGCAATTCACCTGAACAATTTCATTAAACAATATAGTGGCACTTCAACATATGTGTAAGTATAGTCAAAAATAGATTGTTTATCAGACAGTAATAATCAGATTGTTCATCAAGAAGACTCCCGGGTAAAGTCATTCTGTGATGATTCGAGAGTGCACTAATCTTCAAACAAAGTGGTTTTGTATTTGATGTCTGCTTGGAGGACATATAAATCTGAATTTGAAGCACCATAATGTGGTTTGGAGATCTTTGTCACCACCATGCTCACAAATGTCAAATTATTAATTAGAAAAATTGGAATGTAAGATGAATCTAACTTATTTTATTTTATAATAGAAGGAGGGGGTAATCATTAAGCAAGTAATGATATAGTTATGATTATTATTCATACCTTAATTTTTGTGATATTCAATAAATGAATGGAGCAAGCCAAATTTATCTTAAAACATAGATTTATTTTTTAAAAGTACACGGAGTTTGATATAGTTTAAATTGACAATATATAATACAATTTATAGGTATGTTAATTTTTATTTAATAGGAGTATATTGAATTTCCTACCAAACGTACTTCATTATATGGTTTTTTTTTCATTTGAAGGAACATGAAAAAAATTAAGGGTAACTGAAGTTGCATGGAAGATCTTATATGCCCCTGAAGTATTTCTAGACTCATATATGCCCTTGAAGTATGCATGGAGATTATAATCATGTTTTATAAGTAAAATATTAACGGTCAAATTTGATTCTTTTGTATAATTCAGGGACAAATATTACCCTTCATGCATACTTCTAGGCAAATATAACCCTATATACTTTAGGGGCAGGTGTTCTTTTATGTATACTTTAGGGGCAAATATTCGGCAAAAAATTACTTCAAGTGTAAATATGATCCTCCTAGCATGTTTTAGAGTCACACACACACATATATATATATATGACCATTAACCCAAATAAATAAATAGAATAGAATAGAGTGACTGCCAGCGCTGCAGACTACGGGGTATTTAATATTCACAAGGCACAAGTAGCCACTTGTTTGACCACTTGTTAAGTGGTTGGTTGTAAGAAGTCTTACTCTTGTAATGATCAAACCAAAGAAGACGCCGTTGGGTCAATCATACCTCATTAGGTGAAAATTAAGTCGTCATTTGATTTGGAGCTTTGTTGAGTCCAGCATTGTCGGCCACTGAACCCACCATATTGGATACCCCAGGGTTAGCTCTCGCTTTTTTCCCGGTGTTGGCAGGCTCAACTCAGGTATTATAGGGAGGCTCAAGGCTCTCTCGAGTCCACGATCTAATGCTGCAACATTCTTGGGATAAAGTCTTGTCATTAGCCCTCCCAGGGATCGAAGTCGAGACCTCCCACTTTATAGGCATTCTAGATGCCTCGCTTGTCACCATTTGTAGGGAGGGCCAATGACAAGGCTTTATCCTAGGAATGCTGCAGCATTAAGTCGTGGACTCGAGAGAGCCTTGAGCCTCCCTACAATACCTGAGTTGGACCTGCCATCACCGGGGAAAATGCGAGAGCTGACCCTGGGGTGTCCAACATGGTGGGTTCAGTAGACGACAATGCTGGAATCAACGAGCTTACTTATTTTTTTATCCCAATCATATTTATCTATATTAAATTGATAATCACGTATTGGCAATGACGCAATTCCTTTTAGCTTTCATTATTTTGACTATGACGTGACTCAATTCACCTCTATAAATAATTATTATCGTAGGCTATATATATAGCAACTTCTTCAATTAAAAGTTGTTTGACAAAACTTAATAATATTATAGTAACTTGAATTACCAAGATTTGAACTGAAAATCACATTAATTGAATGTATGCACACATGCACTGAAAAAAAGGCCCGTCACATGTTTGAATGAATATATACATATAACATGGAGAAAAGAGGAAATTTTTAGTTTCCAAAAAATAATGCCGAGTTCATTAAACTGTTGTGATATAAATTTAGTTCAAGAACAGGAAAGTAATTTCATAAATGTACAATATTTATGTAGAATGGAACGTGTACTTCGTTACTTTACAGTTACCAACATGAATAGAAAGTGTTAAAAGAGGCACTATTGTCATGCCGCATATACTTAAGATATTGATGTATAACCGAATGTTTTTCTTCGAACACAAGTTGATGTTAATACATTGTACTTTTCTCTTCTAAACCCTTATCTTAGCACACAGACAAGACCTAATGGTTGGGATCCGATGAAAAACTAATCGATGTGTGTTATTTCTTTGACTTTATTGTTTTCCTTTGAATGTGGGGACGGAAAAGGAAGATTACTGTCTTTCATGTTTCCCAATATTTGACAAATATGACGAAGTCAATCACACCCACACACTTGTGATAAAAAAAATGACACACACACCCCATAGTGCGTCTCTATATTGTATTAACAATACAAAGGATTCTTGCGTATAAATAAATAAATAATTGTTAAAGCAATAAAATTTATTAGGAATTATGAACAAAATACTCCCTCAGGTTCTATTAAAAGAGTCCAAATTTTAATTTTGAATAGTTTTTGTCCAAAATATAAGAGTTTATCTCACATTCTTTCCTCATTTTCCCCTACTTTGCCCCTAACTCTTTTTAATATTTATTAATACTTTATATTTTTCTCTCTTAATAGTATCATAATAAATATGGACAATATTTTTTAAAAAAAAGAATTAACTCTAGATAACCTACTAACTTTTACATGTTTTCTTAAGAAATATGTATTGATGGTTGGATTTTTATATTACGAAACAAAGACAAAGGGAGTATGATTTAATTATTTTGCTTTTCATCCCTGAAAATTTATGATATAGAGTTTAAGAATATATTTATCTAAGTACACATTGTATATTATACTCCATCCAGTCTGAAATATAAGAGGTCAAACTTTGAATGATTTTGGTCCAAAATATAAAAGATCACCTTATATTCTCTCTTTGTTAAATGTTTTTCCCTAATTTGCCCCTATCTCTCTTTCATACTCCCTCTGGTCCCTAATGTAAAAGCCAAAATTTGAATGATCTTGGTCCAAAATATAAGAGCTCATCTCATATTCTATCACCATTTAATGCATTTTCCTACTTTGCCCCTAACTATCTTTCATATTTATTATTGCTTATATATTTACCTCTCTTAAAAGTATCATAATAAATATATGAGCAATATTAGAAAAGAAACATTAACTCCAAACACTCAACTAACATTCATATGTTTTCTTAAGAAGCATTTTTTGGCGGCTAACTGTTATCCTAGGGACTAGAGGGAGTATTTATTAATGCCTAAAAATTTCTATCTCTTAATAATATCATAATAAATATATATGAGCATTGTTGGAAATAAGTATTAACTCTAGACACTCAACTAACAATTACATGTTTTCTTAAGAAGCATGTTTTGGCTATTGACCTCTTATATTACGGACTAGATGGAGTATAACAAAACTTACATCTATTTCTACCGAAATTTCTATAAAAAAATCATCACATATATGATTGCAAGAATTTTCTTAGATGAACAAAACTAGCATGCATGCATACATACATACATACAATTTATCTAAACGAGTACTGTACAGAAAAATAAAAAAGATATAATTGTTGGAAAGTACACTTACTTTTTAGTTGCAGTATTAAGCAATCCATACTACTCTATCTTGCTACCCGTGTGTGTGTGTGTGTGTGTGTGTGTGATAACTTGATTATATAATAAATTATAAACATCAATGGAGGCGCCCGTAGCTAAGCTAGTTACCTCGCTCTTAGCTTGTTAGGTCCCATTGATAATCAATCATCTATCTCATTATTTTTAATTTGCTCAGAAATTCATGACACGGTTTATTATTGTTGATGTTATATATGTGGGTGAAGATGATCGATGTTACTCTCAAAGTTGGTAGTAGTAATAATTAACAAAGCAATGCTCGACTTTGATTTGCATATCCCACGTTTAATGATAAGTAATCCCAAAACTATATTATATATGGGCTACAAAATATACAAATAAACAATACTGAAATAAAGAAGATAGTGGGAGGATGAGATAATTTCAAAGATATAGATCATGATGCAAGTAATGGCCTCCCTAATTAATGTAAAATGGCTAATTCAATTGTCTAGATGAACTCATATAAAAATGTTTTGAAAAAAAATAATTACATTTATAATGTTAATCTTAAATGAATGCATCAGAATTAAGCTATTAGGACATATCAATGCGGATCATAATACTGGAAATATGGAAAAAGGCATTATTTGTCGGATCCTTACCCACCCATTCCTCTTTCAGTACCATCCATTTACTATTTTTATCCATATAATAAACGGGTTTTACATTTTTATGTTAATTTAGTACTCCCTCCGGTCCCTAATGTAAGAGTCCAAAATTTGAATGGTTTTGGTCCCTAATGTAAAAGCTCACCCCACTTTCTCTCCTCATTTAATGCATTTTTTCCTACTTTACCCCTAACTCTCTTTCATATTTATTAATGGTTATGTATTTCTCTCTCTTAAAAGTACCATAATAAATATGGGCAATTTTGGAAAAGAAGCATTAACTCCAGACAACCAACTAACATTCACATGTTTTCTTAATAAGCGTTTTTTTGGCGGCTAGCTCTTACATTAGGGACCGGAGGTAGTACAATGAAAAAAAAATATGTTAGATCTTATTCTCATATTCCACTGCAGGTTACATCATATTCACATCATGTACATTCAACTTCATTTCTACGCTGCAGATTCATTCATTCTATAAACCAAACAAACCTTATATAAATGAAGTGTCTTTAACAAGGTATATATATATAACCTGTCAAAAAAAATAAAGAAACAAGTAAGTAGGATTAGAGGCTTATAAAGAAAGAAGAATTAATAGCGAGGTTAAGGGAGCGTTGAGTGACGTTAATCCCTTCATTTATTCTCTCCATCTAACTTGGCCCCTCTTTGCCTTTAAAACCTCACCCAACCCTTTCCCTTCTCATTCCCATATTCCATTACTCAAAACTTTCCCTCCTTTTTCCTCCTCCATTGAAATTATATCATCACTACCACTTATCATAGTTTCTTTGTGTTCATAAAAAATGCCTCCAATGTTGCCTGAGTTCTCAAACTCAGTGAGGCTCAAGTATGTGAAACTTGGCTATCAATACCTTGTAAATCACATTCTCATCTTCACACTCATACCCATAACGATTGCCGTGGCAATCGAGCTTCTCAGATTAGGCCCCGATGAGATCATTAAACTAGTCAATTCCCTCCACTTTGACCTAATCCAAGTCCTATGTTCTTCCTTCCTCATCATCTTCATCGCAACTATCTACTTCTCTTCCAAACCTCGTACCATCTTCCTCGTTGACTATGCCTGCTTCAAGCCACCCGTAACATGTCGTGTCCCTTTCTCCACCTTCATGGAACACTCTAGACTCAACCTTAGGGATAGCCCTAAAAGCGTTGAGTTCCAAATGAGGATTCTAGAACGTTCCGGCCTCGGGGAAGAAACTTGTCTCCCTCCTGCCATACATTACATCCCTCCAAAGCCAACCATGGAGGCGGCAAGAGGTGAAGCTGAGCTTGTCATATTCTCTGCCATGGACTCACTTTTTGAGAAAACTGGCCTTAAACCTAAAGATATCGATATTTTGATCGTGAATTGTAGTCTTTTCTCGCCCACACCTTCGTTGTCGGCCATGGTGATTAACAAGTACAAGTTGAGGAGTAACATAAAGAGTTTTAATTTGTCTGGCATGGGATGTAGTGCTGGATTGATATCCATTGATTTGGCTAGAGATCTTCTTCAGGTTCATCCTAATTCAAACGCTGTGGTGGTGAGTACTGAGATTATTACTCCAAATTATTATCAAGGGAATGAGAGGGCTATGCTTTTGCCTAATTGCTTGTTTAGAATGGGTGGGGCAGCAATATTATTGTCAAATCGGAGGTCGGAGCGCCGGCGAGCAAAGTATAGATTGGTTCATGTGGTTAGGACACATAAGGGTGCTGATGATAAGGCGTTTAGGTGTGTGTTTGAAGAGGAAGATAAGGAGGGGAAGGTGGGAATTTCACTCTCCAAGGACCTCATGGCCATAGCAGGTGATGCATATTATTATACTCATATTGCTTACTATATTATTAATACTTATCTTTCTCTTTATTACACCTTTCGTTCCTAAATAGAAAACTTGTTCACTTAATTTAATGAATTTTTAACGATATTAGTTATGTTATATGGTATATTTTTTAAAACACTTCATTTATTTTCTTTTATTCCGTCCCTCATCTCATACACAATTATTGTTGGCCAAGCGTAAAAAGGGATAGCTTGACAAAAAGTGGACAAAAATTAGAGTTATCTTTGATATTTAACATCAACCCACTCCCCAAATAAATCCTATATTTAAGACATTAAGTTAAGGAGTATAATAATAAGATAGGATTAGTAGATATGCCATGTTTTTCTTTTACTTTTTGAGAAGGTCAACTTAATTCTTAGAATGAGAGACTTGAGGAGTCCAAACTAATTAAATTACTGGTTGTAAGTTGAACATGGTTATACAGGGGTTAATGTTTTTTAAACATAAAAAAGATTATGCATGGCATGATTGAATCTATGTTAGCTAAAGGTTCACCAGTAATATATTATTTTAAGTTTTTGAAAAAATTGACGCACTTTGAATATTTTTTATTTTATATTGGTGATTGATATAGCTTATATTTGTGTATATGTATATATTATAATGAATGGTGATTGATTTTGAAATTTTTTAAAAGTTTCTTAAAAGGGAAATGAACCTGTGAAAATGACATGAACTTTTTCAACAAGCTTACTCAAATCAAATAAACTTTCTCCGATAAAAACAGTTGGCCAGTTTTTTTTCCATTAAAATATATATGCTATTATTTCATTTGGGTTAGGTTTTAATCCTTTTTTAATAATAATAACCCTTTCTGGCCTAAATTTTAGACGCGGAGTGGAAAATCCTGAATTTAACTGGGGCATTGAATGCGTAGCCGAAATCGTAGAATCAAAATTTTCAGGGACCATATCGAATATTCCTTCGATAACTGGGAGTTAGGCAGAATAAATTTTCTGCGCTGTCCCATAACTTTAAATAAACTAAACATAACCAACTGAACTTTAATTGCCTTATCCTTTGAATGATCTTTGTCACGTGGGTCTGATTAATGGGTTGTTTGGACACTTGTTAATACTTTGATTTATAGAAGCTATATTAATTTTAGGAAAAAAGATAAAAAAAGATAGAAGCTAGATTAATTTGTGCCCTTAATTATTGATCTTATAATTAGAAGCTAGATTAATTTGTGCCCTTAATTATTGATCTTATAATAATGATGAGTGACAAATATGACTTCACCAAAATGATCCCAAAAACTTTTCACATGAAGTAAGATTATAACTAATGATTGAAATTTCACAAAAATGGCAGGTGAAGCTCTAAAATCAAACATCACAACCATGGGTCCTCTAGTTCTACCAGCTTCAGAGCAGCTTCTATTTCTTCTAACTCTGATAGGACGCAAAATTTTCAACCCCAAGTGGAAGCCATACATTCCTGACTTCAAGCAAGCCTTTGAGCATTTTTGCATCCATGCTGGCGGCCGTGCCGTGATCGACGAGCTCCAGAAAAACCTTCAGCTCTCGGCGGACCACGTGGAGGCGTCCCGCATGACCCTTCATAGGTTTGGAAATACATCCTCATCTTCCCTATGGTATGAGCTCAATTACATAGAATCCAAAGGCTATATGAAGAAAGGTGACCGTGTTTGGCAAATTGCCTTTGGAAGTGGCTTTAAATGTAACAGTGCTGTGTGGAAATGCAACAAAAGTATCAAAACTCCGGTCGATGGACCGTGGTCCGATTGTATCCATCGTTACCCGGTTCATATTCCAGAGATCGTCAAGCTCTAAGAAGAATATGATGAAGAAGAACAAGCACAAGACAAGACAAGGTTCATTCTTGTTATTTGACTTGGCTTGACTTATACTTTCATCATATAGTGGTCTGGTTTCATTAATATATAGATATATCCTTTTCTTTTTCGTTTTACTTTGTTAAAGGTCAAAGAAAGTATGAGGGATTTATTTGTGAATTTGCAGTGGATTCCTCTAAGAGGTAGTTCCTTTTACATATATGCATAATGTAATTAGGGGGATACAAGTAGATGGTTAAGTTCCCACTTGTATTTTCGAGTGCTTTTTTTAAAGCTTGTACTTATATATCACTTGAAATAAGAAATGTGTTTGATTAGTGTTACACGAAAATTACACGACAAAAATGTTGAAAACTTCTCTATGTTAAAATTTTATGTATATCTAAAATTATTTAAGGACCACGACTTTGAACAGGGTTGTTACCCACATTTAATTGTGGGCGACATACCTTAATAAACAATGTAGGGTTAAGGTGCATTTTTAGTATTCTAGAATATAGCAAAGTGCACCTAACATAATATACAATATTGTGGTCCATTTGTGGTAACCAAGAATTATTTTCGTGGCTTATTTAGTAATGACGTTAAATAAGTCAAGTTTGACCGTTATGTGTCAAATTTTGACCGTTAAATTGTGGGGTAAAGGAGCATTTTCAGTACTCTAGAATATAGAAGGAACACCAAACATAAAATACAATATTTAAACACCATAAACAACTAAATCACAATATTATTCAAAGTGTCAAATAATTAAACACTACAAAGTTATAAAGATCCATAGACTATCCTAGTATCATGCATGTATAAACTAATAAGTCATTAGTATTTTACATATGTAAAAAATGTAAGCAAAGAATCATAAACTAAAACAGGTTGGCCTTACTGAGTTAAAACGAGTTGGTCATATTGGCTCGACCCAAATTAAAACGGGTTGGCCATACTGACTCGACCTGAATTAATGACTCTATGATGTAATAGAAGAAGAGTTACTTCCATCTGATTACATAGTTATAAACTTAAAATAAATGTTCCTTAAATTGTCATTTCAACATATATGTATTACATCATTATGTCACATTAGATTTTATCTTACAAAAGTGAGTTTTAGCTAACGAATTACTAGATAAGCAATGAAAATAATTCTTGGTTATCACAAATGGACCAAAATATTGTATATTATGTTTGGTGCTCCTTCTATATTCTAGAGTACTGAAAATGCTCCTTTACCCCACAATTTAACTGTCAAAATTTGACACATAATGGTCAAACTTGACTTATTTAACGTCAGTACTAAATAAGCCACAAAAATAATTTTTGGTTATCACAATGGATCACATTTTGCACATAATTAAAGATAAAGTAGTTATATATATACAACAACAATAAAGTCTTATCTGACTACAACGGGTCAGCTATTTGGATCATACGACGTCATTGTACTCTATCAGTAACCAACTCTTTAGGTATATCATTCACCAATAGAGGGAGTCGTTATTGTCAAGAACCCTACCAGCATCTTCTTCTTCATGATTAGTTGTTTGAAGAACTATCCCAAAGGATCACTTCTTATCGACAATAAACCCAACCAAATTGATTTTTAAAGAAATTCCATGAGCATATCTCATATAAAAAAAAGAACCTACAAATACCAAAATAAAAGATGAAGATTGAGTAGAGGAATTCCTTATTATCATTTAAACCCTCAAACCAATTTATTTTCATTAAAACAAACAACACAACCATAGGAAAAAAGGAGAAGTTAAATTAAAAGCAGACCGATGCAAAATACAGATGTCTCCTTTGACGTCTCCTTCCCCAACTAGAAGTGTAAAGGAGACGTCATAGAAAAACCTCACACAACACAAGAGAAGAGGTAGTACAATCAACCCTAAAAACTAGAGAGGAAGGAAAGATGAAAGCCAACCCTAATTAAGAAGAGAATTGGCCCTAAATAAACAAATACCCTTTCCAAGCAGAGAGGATGTAGGCGAGTCGTTTGAAGTGAATGACATATAAGTTGAGGGTTGGCTCGGAACAAAACACTTATCTAAATTAAATGAAAATGGTTAATTAATAAAGTAACGTACCCGAGACCCAACTTACCTAATTTAATTTTTTATCCATCAAACTAATACAGTAACATATAAAATATAACATGTATTACAAAATCTATTTCTTTGTGAATTATAAATAATCTAATTCAGTTCATCCTTCATATTTAATTTATATAAATTTATTAATACACTCGTTTTCTGCTGCTAATGTGAGAGAGAACGTAATTTTGATCTTTTATTAAATTCATAATAATATTGGTGCAATAGGACAATAAATGTGAAAATGAAATCGAAGATAAAGATGGATTTAGTTATATTTATTTGACTAGGGTGAGTTTGGGGGAAAACAAACACGTATATGTGAATGCAATAATTATATATCAGCCGTGAAAATGGGAAAGAGACGGCAATAATTATATTATTAACAGATTATTGGTATTAGTTGGAGATATATTTATTTTATGATGAATCGTTGTCGTCCTGAAGTTGTTAGGCGTTAGCCAAATTTATCGTATGATTTGTACATCTAACCGTATTCTATACTCCTAACTCCCAAATCAATAATCTCTTCTATTTTTTACATCTCACATGCACAAAGGTTCAATGGACTTTACTTTATGGCCAATAAAGATGGATTCACTTTAAAGAGTAATATTATATAATGATTTTGAAATAAAGATGAGCGGTACGAAAAAAGAGTATAAGTTGAATTTATTTCTTTATTTTCAATTATTTTTATTTGATTTTGAGTTTATATTTCTTTTACAAGCTATTCGAGTTTACATTAATCATATCATCAAAAACTTCAATTTATGAAACTTTTCGTCATTTATACGATTTCTCTGTGACTCTGTTCGAATTATTAGATATTTAATGACAGTTTCAAATTTTAAAAGATATTTGCATGCTCTCAAAATGTTTCTATTGGAAAAAAATACCTGAAAAATATAAATAAAGTTGATTCAAGTAACACGTGATGACAATGTCTTTCAAAAATTATTTTGTCCAGTAAAGAAATTAATGCGGCAACTTTCGAAGCTTGACGAATCTTTTCTACCAAAAGGAAAGAGAGACAATAACAAAAATATAAATATACAGTTAAATTAAAAGGGAGAAGGGTAGAGATATCACCAACAATGACAACTAAATACTTTCCAATTTCAAAAAAGCTCAAGACATAATACGCATCACATGTTGTCTTGTCCCGAATATTGTCTCTATTGGGATTAGTACAGGATCAGGATGGGACGGGAAAATCTTAATTTTTTCTTATTGAAATAGCTACTTGTAAAAGAAAAATAGCCCTTTTAGTTTTGTTTTTTATCGGCTAGCCTTTGAGTTTGTAGCAAACAAGGAATTTAGCTCAATATCGATTCTATAATACGTCATATCACATATGCAACATAATCGACTAAAATTTATTAGGATTGTGTTTTTCATAAAAAATGTCATATATGTTGTTCACACATTATACAAATGACACATGTATTTTTAAAATTATATATATTTATACACACATATATTTGGGAGGGACAATGGATGAATTTTGTCTTCTACCACAGATTTTATAATTTAGAGACTATCTTTGACAAAATTGCAAGCTGGAGCGGCCCAATACATACGTAACGTGAAATAATTTTTTAATTAAAAGTCAATTTTCACTGGGGTTAAACTTCAAATGAGTCACTAAAGTTGAAGCCAGATTGTTAACAAACGTGGTTTAAACGAGTTTAACATCCCACGAACATCCTGATAGTAGATATTCTTCAAGAAGGAACTCCTTTGTAGATAATCCATTGACTTTGTTGTGAGTATTGCTTATGTATGGCCAGGATGGTGCAGGCCACATACAACGAATAATCCAACTGAGAGTAGCTAGAAGGGACCGTAACAAGAAAGTTGCTGTAGATATATTTATTTTCCATGTTAGAGAGTGCACCTCGTGGCATTCCAGCAAAATCTTTGCTTCACAAAAAACTGTTGCACTAGACCTTTTTTGGAGAAGAATCACCGTCCAATCATCATAATTAAGGGATTGTCTAGTTGAAGAGAATGATGATGCTGTAAGCAAGTTGGAGGGAGTAGCAGAAACGTCCTATCTAGTAGATGTAACCATTCTTGAGTGTGGAAAGCTCTTCCTGGAGTGATCGATATCTCTTGGTGCATTTTAAGATTTATTAACATCCAGAGATGATTCAGGAGCAGAATGATATTTTGGATTAAGTATTCTTTTTTAGCTTACCGTGACGAAGATGAGGAAGTATATGCACTAGCCATACATGTCTGATGGTAAGATAACCCCACCAAAATGCTCTATTCTATGAGCATCGGAAGAAAATATGTTCCAAGCTTTATTTCTTCGTTCTCATTTCCAAATTGACATAATGACATGTGATTCATATGATGTGCAATCAAAATATCCCCACTAGGAATTGCTTTATGCAACAGCTTCCAAACAAACATTAGATTCTTTAAGGGAAGAGTGAATGACCAAAAGAATTTTCTAGAAAGGGTATGAAGTGCTTGACTATTAGAGATTATAGCAGTGTTTGTACCCTTCCTTAGCAGTGTATGTACGTGAAGCCGAACAATCCCAAATAATTTCATCTGGAATATCTGTGTAACAAACTGGCATAGCTAAGATATAGTTCGCGTGTGGATGTGCGTATCGTATAACTCATGAATCAAAGCCGCATTCAATTTTCGTGAAATCCACACTTGATTAGTATGCATTAACTGAGGAGATGTTCTCCACAGAAGATCTTGGTAGCTTAGGCTACCAAAGATGAGCTATGCATGATGCTTTTCCAGATCAGAGGTGTTATAGGGTGATTTGATTACACCTTCTTGGTCTACAGCTATATACTTAGCTTGTACTGTACTTCCAAGTAGTGATGATTTGTCTGCAGATAAGACCCTCCAAAATTGCTTTGCAAGAATGAAATGTTAACTGTTCTGTTTTTCTTAATCCTAGTCTAACTTCGAATATCATTTTTAGAAGAGAGAGTCTATCCAGAAGATGGATTCACTTGTTGTCTTCTATGGTTCTCCAAAAAAGCTGAACACATCTACTGTCAATCTTCCTACATATGCGAAGGGGGAGTTTGATGCAGGATATGACGTAGACATTAGATGCAGATAAAACAGATTTGATGGGAGCAAGTCTAGAAGCTTGTGAAAGAAGTCTTGATTTCCATGATGTTGTTGGTCTATTGATTGCATTGAGTACTTGGTCATAGATCTCACTTTCTTGTGACAATCTAGGATCCACCCATGAGCCTAGATATTTCCCCAATTTTTTTGGGAGAACCCAACCCCCATGACATAAGAAAGCTCTTTGATTTCTTTCAGCATGAGAGGTATTAGGACTGAAAATTAATTAAGTTAGACTTTGGAAGTTTATTCTTTGTCCAGACCAAGTGCAATATAGATCAATGATGTCCTTGGAGACACAAAATTGGGTGGAGTTTGCTTCCAGAAAGAATATTGAATCATCTGCATATAGCAAATGGGATAGTGGTTATGCATTCTGACAGGTTTCAACACCCTTCCATGAGCTAGCTATATTTGCATGGTTTATTTAGCATGAGATAACATAGGAAGCTATTATGTATAAGGTGAAAGAGGGTCACTGTACCCTGGCGTATTCCATTAGTTGGCTTCAATGTAGAAATGGTCTGGCCATTCATCATAAAATTGTAGGTCACTGTATATGCATTGGTAGATCAAGTTGATGAGTTTTGAAGGAAATTTCATTTTCCTCAATGTTACCATCTAGAATTGGCAGGATAAGCGATCAAATACCATGGAAAGATCAACTTCAAGAGCAACAAATTTTATCTGGTGCTTCCTAGAGCTATGAATCTGATGCAAGGGATGATATTTACCAAAAAAAAAGGCCTGCCTTTTAGGGAAGCACTCATATAGGGATGAATCAACCTATCCAAAGGAGCCTTGATCCTAAAACAAATAATATTGGAAATTATTTTGTAAGGATGACCCATTTTTGGAAGCAAGATAACATTGGTTTAATTCATACTCTTCATAAAGTGTTCTAAGTTCATATAGAAGATATCATTCCAAAAGCATAGTGTTGTACAAAGTCCCAATTTTCTTGATAAAGGTCAGCATAGGAAATCCATCAGGTACTCCTCTTTAGCCAAGGAAAAACTGCTTACCAACTTCTTCCAAAATAATTATTGTAGCCATGAGTGCAGTAGGTTCTACGTCAGTTAAGCTTGGTATGTTGATTCTAGCTACTTCTTGAAAGTCAGTTGTCCATTTACCAGATGAACTTTTAAGTCCGGTGATCATGTTTGGATTTTTTCTCCTTGTAACAAAAGATTGGAAACGTAAAGCGAAATACTTGCCGTAAGAGTGTTATTTTATTTTACTATTGTTAATAAAAACATCACAACTCATTACTCTTGTGTCTTACTTGGCTTACACTGATTTGTAATAATTTACATTTTATTTTGTTTTTTATTAAGTTTATATTTGTTAAAACAATATGAAATTTTGAATTGTTGTTTCAAATCGATATTGAAATTATGCGAATTTTAGTTGATATAAGACTATCAAGAATAATTCCTCAGTTTTTAAATATGACACAGTTTGTTTTTTCAACGAGATTAAACAATTCACTTGATCATAACATAATTTGTGTTTTACTATATTATATATTTTTTTTATACTTTACTATAATATATTCTATCTTATTAATATAGAAACACTAGCTAGTTTAGAGTAAATCAATTTATAAATATATTTAGACTTTTTAGAATTTGCAGAGAGGTTTATTGTGCCTTATATATATTTAAAAATGGAGGGGGACTACTTATTTCTCAAGCATGCCATATGATTGTGCATGATAATTATAGGGGTGAACATTAAGACTTTGACTACTTTTTGAAGATACAACTAGAAATGACACTACCATTAATTAAGTACTAATTCTGGAGGCTGAGTCCATTTTGTATAGGGTTAATACAATTTGTTGTATTGTCCTAATCATGAACCTAACTAATAAGATTGTGGATCAATATCCATGATCACATGCAACGTTTGTAATTTTCTTTTTAGTTGATTGGAAACAGATCAGATCTTTAATATTAGATCGCAAAACTTAAAGCACCAGGCACCGAAAAATACTAACGACTACTCCCCTCTGGTCTTTAATATTAGATTAGCTTGACATTTTTGAAGTTATGGAAGCAAATTAAGAAAACACTAAATATTATGTAGCATATGTTAAAATTATACTATAGGCTGGTCTATATATAAGTAGAATAAATTGGTTTTGAGGAAAAAAAATAACAACATACAATTTAAAGTAATTAATTAATTTTGTATCCTTAATTTTTTTCAAAAAGAAGTCAAATTGATATGTTAATGGATCGGTGGAGTACATGATATAAATGAAGCAGTTTATATTATGGTTCTCACTTTCTGATTAGTCTCATTCCACCCTAACTTGTACGTAACCATATATTCAAATTATTCAATAGTTATAAGGCTATTCTATATGACCGAAATTGATCAATTCATTTTTTGTTTTTCCCTATAAAAAAATTTAAATATGTTCACTTTAATTTATGGCGTATATATATAGGATTAATGATGTGAATCATTTGTTCCCTGTAAACAAAGTCTTATTATATACTCCCTTCTTTCCTAAATATAAGATCACTTTCTTAATTTAATTAGATTAAAGAAGCTAGTTAAGTTAGTTATTAACATATGATATAACAAATCTATCCAAATCATATACCTTTATTCTCACTCTCCCTCACCTTACTTGTTATTTTGAGAAAAAGTTGGGAAAATTAGAAAATGGTCTTATGTGGAACAAATTAAAATTTGAAAGTGACCTTATATTTAGGAATAGAGGGAGTATTTATAGATGATGCAGCCAATTAAATGCATACATATCCATTTTCCCATTCTTCAGTAGTTCAAAAACTACACCACATTGTTTGTCACTTGCAAATAACGTGAACTGATTTGTCATAGATGTTACTGTATTATATATTGACTCGCATGCATGCATCTATCTTTTTTGGCCAGAGACTCACATCTCATCAATTTTACACTAGAATTGACCAATAATGTCAGAAATATTACATTCAAATAATACGTAGAAGGCATATTCAAAACGGGCGGTACTAGTTGCAAGTTCTTTTCACAATAAACTTTTTTTAACTCATCTTAGCTATTTTTAGTATTAATAACTTATAGATATATAGAGAAGAAAGAAAAATCATTGAAGGAACAAGTCTAAAAAATTGACAGTTGCTAATTCAGAAGCAGCTGCATATTATATGCTGGCCCAATTAATTAAGATGCTTGTAGGACAAAAGACATTGAAACAGTAATATTTATAAATGCGATATCTCAGTGACAGAGCTCGGATTTAATTTATAACGTGCACAGCTGCACATATTGATATAAGTCATATGAGGGTATTGATATATCCATCTCATGGGGACACACGATGCCAGTTGTTTTTTTCCCTGTACTTGTTAGCTTTCTTTGTTATTTTTGGTTGTTGACATTGGTATTTAATTATATTAATGCCTTTCCTTCGCTAAGGGTTTTACTTCATTGTACAGATATAAACTTAATTTTGTCTGCATTATGTACAGCACATTGCTTTCTCACACTTTTTGACTTATATACGTGGCTCTCATCTCATGTCTACAGTGTCAAGTTTCCAGAGTTGACTTATGAATTGGGCGATCGACTTATTATAATTACAAATTTTTTTTATCTTTAGAATTACATATTGAATATTGAAATTTTCGTGCTATTTATTATCTGCACATTTCTTTTCATCAAAATGTATTCTAGGTATGAGCATATTGTTATATATTGTGGACAGGATTGGAAAAGATGTTTGGTAATCAGTACTACCCCATTCCGAATTATAAGATCATTTTTCTTCATTTGATTAAATTAAGGATGTTAGTTAAGTTATTTATTTTTAAATAATATTACCGATTCGCCGCCCAAACCATATATACATTTACCCTTAATCTCTATCTCTTATTTATTTATTATTGATAAGTATTAGGAGGTTAATTTGGGGAAAAATTGGGAAAAATTAGAAAGTGATCTTATATTTATATTAGAAACAAATCAAAATGTGAAAGTAATCTTGTATTTAGGAACGAAGGAATTGTAATATAATTTCTTGCGTAGAATAACAAAGAACAAGGCTTGCTACTCATAAAACCAGCAGGTCGCCGCCTAGCTAGTGTGCAACCTAAGCCCTGTGAAAATTATGCTCAGCCTAGCCGAAAAATAATTTGGACATGGGGTTAATAACATAGTTGTGGTTGATAAAGGTTATGCATATTCAACTATATGGTCTCAAGTTGTTGAGACTTTTGATCACCAGTATTCTTGTAAGACATTAGATTGAGCCTTTTAAAATAATTAGAGTGAATTCTCACTGGCAATAAGTAATTAATATAACGTACTTACGAAGATATTGACGAGTCCTGAAGTAATAGTAAAAATTACTTTGGTATGTGACTAACAAGTTTCATGTTCAAATCTTGAAAATAGTCTTACCCTTGCATATTAGTTATTACCACCCCTTCCAGTCCCTACCTAGTTGGGAGCTTTAAGAACTGTATTTCTCTTATTAATTAATCTGTGTACTTAGTTCAAAAAATATGGAGTTAGTGGAGTTCTCTTCATATATTATGAGTACGGGAGTGCAGTGCTCATCATTTAAAAATTAAATAATCCAAATCTGAATTTCTCTTCAAGTTGCAGAGATTTATTCGAAATGCAGATATGCTTTTACTTAAACCATGCAATTATGGCTAGATCATCTGTTTTCTCTCACTCTTCATATGTCTGAATAAAACCTTTTCTGTATGAAGTAACTAATCCTTGAATATACATCATAGTGTCATCTTCAGTTGTATAAAGAAGAAGACCATCGATTGCATAACCTTGAAGGAACATCACCAAGCTTTAATGGGTTCATTCTACAAACTTCAATCAAGACTAGCATTCAAAGTCCAGCTTCTAAAGGCTGGACTTTGAATGCAAGTTACAATCTTCAAGGTTCAAGGTTTGCAAGTTACATTCTCTACCAATGGGCTCAATGTATGATCTTCAATTCCTATATTGTAATGATCACTAATCCATAAGAAAATAACACCCAAAAACTAGTCATTAGATTTAGAGGGCTAATGTTATATGTGGTGCTTGATTCAAGGTAACATTCTCAAAATGGACCGGCTCATAACATGTATCTATCGTGTATTGCATAGATGTAAATCAGGCCCAAAATCTATTTATAATGAGAATTTGAGTTTGACTAATGCTCGGCCGAGCACTGAGTATTTGTTAACATAGTGAGGTTTAATTCCACTGCTTTTGAATCTCTGTATTAGGTTGCTTTCAATAGGAATCAAGAGGAATAAGTCAGAAACAGGGCAATTCAATCGATTACGTTTATGTGTTAGGTAGCCTACTTTTTATTAACAACCTATCAATAAAATTTCAGTAAACCATTTTAAGTCATGCAACCATGTCATATCATTAAAAATATTTTCAAAATGATCCCGTCTCCTAATTCCCATCTAACTTAAGATACAATATAAAAAGAATTGAAAAACTGCTCTCTGTTTATTGGGAAAAATATCAAACGGTAATGGCAGTCAACAGAAATAGAATTTCTAAGTTCAAATGAAGGGCTTTAACCCTAAAAGAAGTAGTCAATATAAGCAATGTGTTTCACATCTGAATATGTATCATTTGCATTTATTTTAATGGTCCAAATTCATTTTAATAGTTTTAGTAAATTTATATTTCAATGGATTCAAAATAAAAATAGAGTTAATCTTATGACGGTCATATATTAAAAAAATAATATTTTGTTTTAAAAATGGATATTTAAGAATTTTAAACTGGACCATTCAAATCAAATTTGCATGGTCAGAATTTCATTTCAATTTTCTCTCATAACAATTGTATTGTCATTCCAAGCAAGAAAATTAACAACATTAACAATTGAAAAACTCATTGTCAATTAGTGAAAACACCTTTGAAAGCTTTGTGGAACTTCTCTAATACTTCCTGTTCCTAAATATTAAATCACTTTTGAAATTTAATTTCATCATAAATACAGGATCACTTTATAACTTTTCTTATCTTTTTCCCAAATTAACCCTATCATGTTTATCTATAATAGCAAGCAAGAGAGGTAGAGTGAAGATAAAAATATATAATTAGGATAAATTGGTAATATCATATGTAAATAACTAACTTAACTAACTTCCTTAATTTTGTCAAATTAGGGAAAGTGATCTTATACTCCCTCCGGTTCCTAATATAAGAGTCAGCCACCAAAAAAACGCTTCTTACGAAAACATGTGAATGTTAGTTGAGTGTTTTAACGATTCTTTTCCAATATTGCTCACCTTTAAGCGAGAGAAATAAATAAGTATTAATAAATATGAAAGAGAGTTAGCTGCAAAGTAGAAAAAAACACATAAATGAGGAGAGAATGTGAGATGAGCGACCAAAATCATTCAAATATGTTGAGCTCTTATATTATGGATAAGAGGGAGTATTAAGGAATGAAGGGAGTATTATTAACACATCAATGCAATTGTCTCTTAAAAAAATTACCTAAACAATATGCACGCGTTTCATTTCATGCATTTGACATTAAATTTGTTTCCTTTACACACACACACACACATTTAAGTTTGAATATTGCTGTGGGAAGGCAATTTATTAACGATAATAAAGTCAAGATCTTTATATTGAAAAGTGTGACTTTGATTCATTGATTCATCCATTGATTCATTCATTCATTCATGATTCCAAAAATGAAGCTATTTCACCAAACCCAAAAGTCATAAGCGTTATAAAAATCGTTCCTTTATGTTCTCCAAACAACGTTAGCACAATCCACAACAAACCCAAGAATTGTAATCTCAAAGGGTGCAAGAAGAGAAGAAGAGAAATGGGTAATATTGTGAATGAGAATGAGATGTCATTAGTCGAAGATCTCATTGAAAAAGCAGGTGGTTGTGCTGTTACTGATGGTGGTTTCGCCACCCAGCTTGAACGCCATGGTGCTTCCATTAATGACCCTCTTTGGAGCGCCCTTTGCTTGATCAAATGTCCCCATCTCATCAAAAAGGTCCTCTCTTTATGTGTCTGTATGTGTGTGTGTTTACACCCTTTTCTGCATTTCTTCATTTCTGTTATGTTTTGTGTCTTTCATTGAAAATGGGTTTGTTTGTTTGTTTTGTTTAGGTTCATTTGGAATACTTGGAGGCTGGTGCTGATATATTGGTGACTTCTTCTTACCAGGTGGGTTTTTTATTCTGCATTGTCATTATTTGTTTGTTCTGTTTTCCTCATTGTGTCAAGGATCAAATGAATGTCATGTGAAAGTGTAGGGAAAGTTGTATTTTTTTTCTGGATTGTTTGATGGCTAACAAAATTTCTTAGGTATTGATGCGTTTGTGGACTAGTGTGTGTGATCATTTATCTGCTCTTGTGATGTCAATGCAATGCTTTTATCATTATGTTAGAAGTTGCTGTTAGACTTGTATGAAATGTTCGGTTCAATCATGCAGCCTATAGAACACATTAGAAATGTTGATTGCCTCTGATTTTCTATTCAATGTGAGAGTGGTATAGGAGTGTATAGCATGAATATATTCTAGTGTACATGTATGTTTTTTATGTCAAGAATCAAGGGTAGGATAGTCTTTAGCTGTATATGAATCGAGCTGTGAGAATGTTCTTGCATTATCTATTTACATTGCTTAATGAGACCTGAAATTGATGTCTGAAACCTTTATAGCCTGATTGGAATAGATGTTTGTAGTTTTCTTAGAAATTTCTCTGTAATCTTAGGCCACCCTTCCAGGGTTTGTGTCCAAGGGTTTGTCCATCGAAGAGGGGGAATTATTGCTGGAGAGAAGTGTCAAATTGGCCGTGGAGGCTCGTGATAGTTTCTGGAATTCCATTAAGAAAACTTCTGGACATAACTATAGAAGGGCTTTGGTTGCTGCCTCCATTGGAAGCTATGGAGCTTATCTTGCTGATGGTTCTGAATACAGGTGATTTTGCTCTCTTTTATAAACTTGACATTTTGTTTCCAATCATAAGGCTTTCCAAAAATTATTTTGGCTTTTGGGTATTTTGAATTTAATTGCTGAATTGAGACATGCCTTTCTTTTCTTGCAGTGGCTCATTTGGACCACATGTTACTTTGGAGAAGTTAAAGGAATTTCACCGTAGAAGATTGCAAGTTCTTGTTGAGGCTGGTCCAGATTTACTTGCCTTTGAAACTATTCCAAACAAACTAGAAGCTGAGGTATGATCTTCCTTCAATCAATGGTTTCTTTGAGTAATATACACTGCAGTTAAACCAGCAAGATTGTTATTTTTATGTTCAGCATACTTGAACTTGCATTGAGTAAGGATAGAGAAAATCGCCTAAACCATGACCTCATTATAACAAAACATGGCATTTAGTTTAAATATATCTTTACAGTTTATATAATAATAAGTCTTATATATGATTTGCCTTGCTTCCCTGCACAATGCTGATTTTCAGTAATAATATATTTCCTCTCAATACTTCTTTCTTTCAGTCATTCACAAAGATCAATGACGCTAAATGTTTTAAATTTTCTTTATTTACCATAGGCATAGGGAACAATCAAAACAAAAACGTTAGTTCAGGAGTATTATTTTTCATCAACATTGATCAATGTAATAAATTTTAAGTTTCTTGCATGCAATCTTCCTCAACAGGATTTCGTTGCCTCTAGATTTTCAACAATAAGCATTACCGTATTCTTTATGGTCAAGCAAGACTATTTGCAAAAGCAACCTGTCTTTATTCTTTACTGATCTGATAGGTTATCGATCATGAGGGGAGTATACTTTGTTTTGCTCATACAGGTGGCTGTGGAAGCAGCTCCTTGTAAAAAAAATTGATTATTAATTATTTTACTATAAAGTAATACAACTTATGAAGGTTCTCGTGTGTCTTTTTTATTAATGAATTATTTTGAACTTCAAGAAAATAATATTTGCAGGCTTGTGTTGAACTGCTTGATGAAGAAAATATCCAAATTCCATCATGGATCTGTTTTACCACTGTTGATGGTGAGAATGCTCCCTCAGGAGAGAGCTTCAAGGAGTGCCTTGATGTAATAAACAAGAGCGACAAAGTATATGCAGTTGGTATAAATTGTGCACCTCCCCATTTCATGGAAAACATCATCTGCAAATTTAAGCAGGTATTGAGATTTCTTATAGTAGTTTTTATCAGATAAGAGTAATTCAGAATCAATTCTTAAACTCAGATTGATGAAGAATAGGTAGACTGGGTCAATCTTAAGCAAATACTTTAGGTCAATCTTAAGCAAATACTTTATTCACGTGTCTGACATAGTTTTCAGCAAAAATCAATACTTTTTATGTGGTTTCCCTCTATTTATTTGTATAAAGTTCTAGGTCTGAAAGATTTCATTATCTGACATTACTGAATCAAAGTGTTTAAAAAATCTTTCTGCAGTTGACAAATAAGGCAATCATTGTGTAGTGGTGAAGTATGGGATGGTAGGGCCAAGAAATGGCTGGTGAGTCACTTTCCCTTTCTCCCATTCCCTTCCAAGAAATGTAATTACTAATTATGGAATGATTCTTTAGTAAACCCAATTTAAATATTTCAAGTCAATGGACAGAAAAAAGTCAACAGGAGATTTGTATCTAGATAGTGTGACACATGGTCACATATGCATGCAGTATTATCTTGGTAAGAATACTTCACTTGCTGAGTAGTATGTGTATTAATCCGCTGTGTTTTCCATTTACAGCCATCAAAGTGCTTTGATGATGATAATTTCGCATGGCATGCTAGAAGATGGCGAGATTTGGGAGCCAAAATCATAGGAGGTTGTTGCCGGACAACACCTTCCACCATTGAGCTTATCTCAAAAGCTTTGACAGAAAAGTAGAGTTTGCTGGCCTTTTTTTGGTCACAATGAATAGCGAGATGTTGTATTAGGGTGTTCTGTTTTCCTCTATCAAAGCAATATTTATCCAATGAAAAGGAATTTTGCGTATTTTTCCTCCATACTTGGCATACATTTCTTGAAGAAAGGAAATCGAACAGTTCAGAATCAGGAATACATGAATGAGATTACCCTTAGTGTAGCTACGTCTGAGTTTTCATGTACAGCTTTATTTCATTATATTGGTTTGATTGTATAATGAGAATTTGATCAGTACAACCCAGAAAGAACAAATAATGAAATGAAGCCAAACCAACCAAACCATTCTGTAATTATCATTGACTTTTGAACAAAAAAAAAATCATCACTGACTTATGGAAAAATTCAAAAAAGATTGACAGATATATTGGCATGCATTGACCTTATAATTCAGAGAGGGGGTGGAATTAAGAAAATCAATCCCAAGTTTTATTTCATGTGCAGAAAAATGAAAAGCAAAATATTTAAAAACTTATTGATATAGAATTCATTGCATGAAAAACCTGAGGTTTGTAGTTGAGTGATAAGGACGTATTTACTCTTAACCAATTGTCTGGGGTTCGATCATCGACGTTGGGTATGGAGAAACATTATATCATACTAGTTTTCCTACCCTTTGAGGTGCTACAAATCAGCGGAGTATTAGTGTCTCACTTGTTGGGTTTGGGTGGATACTTTGATAGTCGATATAAAAAAAAGAATTCATTGCATGAAACAGAAAATGGCAGAACAGTGATGGGGAAATAAATGAGAAATGAAAGAGGATGAAGAAAAAGTGAGGAGGTGAATGGGCAACATGAAAACACATAGAAGAGCTAAATGCTTACAGAGAGAGAATGGGAGAGAAGAAGATTCTAAATCCAAAGAGAAGAGGACAAGAGAAGCAGAGAAGGAACCAATGGAAAGATTTGGTGAAACATCTTCATCGCCGCATAATACGTGGCGCTATCCCACATCGATTTCTATGCTGTTTTTTTCAACCACATTCCCAGAATACAAGTCTTTTGTTCTCTTCTCACTTCCTCTAACACACAATTTTCAAATTTAATCATCTCTCAATTCTCTAACTTTCATACTAACTCTTTCATTGCATTCAATAATCACAACTAGGACCTTTTAAATTATTTGTCCCAATGAGTTTATATTCCTCAATATACATTAACACAAGTGAATATGACAACCAACAAAACCTTCAATAGTGAGTAGCATATTGGCTGAGTCTTTTTTTTCCCATGCACATTTGCTTAGTCTTTAAACATGCTCCCTCCAGTCCCTAATATAAGAGCCCAAAATTTGAATGGTTTCGGTCCCTAATATAAGAGCTCACCTCACATTCTCTCCTTATTTAATGTGTTTTTTCCTACTTCACCCCTAACTCTCTTTCATATTTATTAATGCTTATATATTTTTCTCTCATAAAAATATCATAATAAATATGGACAATATTGGAAAAGAAGCATTAACTCCAGACATCCAACTAGCATTCACATGTTTTCTTAAGAAGTGTTTTTTTGGCGGCTAACTCTTATATTAGGAGACGGGGGAGTATAATATACTGTGTATTTAAAACACTTTGGTGGGATAGACAACCAACTTTAATGATCTTTACAACTTAAGGAAATTAGTCTTTACCTGTCGGTTGGGATCATCTTATACTAAATGCAGGCACAACTCCTAACGAGAATTTGAATATTTGTTCACCATAATGTGAGAGATTGGAACATTCTACTATCTTTTCAATATTGGTAAAATGTTAATAACTTTTTACTTAGGAACTCAAATATCAGTTCCCTGTAATATAAAATTAACTAAGCAAGTTTTAGTTTTTGTTACTAAGAATGCAACTCATTTTAATTAAATTGCACATACATAACCCCTCAAGCCTGGCTAGTTAGTTGCCCATAGACGTCACACTAGTAGACAATGTTTAAAAAAACTTATAAATGGGCTCTTGTTTCATTTGAGAAGTAGTGGGATGTAAAATGAAATTAAATAATATAGATTATGAAAAAATATTTGTATTTTTTTTCTTAAAATCGGCTGATATACTATTTTTTTAGAATGAACAATCTACTCATTTATTTTGGAAATGTTAGGTGTATCTTATATATTAGCATAGGGATACTAACCTTACCTATAGAAGGCAATGGCCCCTTCCCGACTAAATTCTTTGTAGTTTATGCAAAACAAAGTTATCCTTAAAACGATCAATAGTAGAGAGTAGAAAAATTGAAGGGATAAGGGTAAAAAAAAGAATACATATATAATTTTCACAAAGATCACCCAACATTGAATGTTTTATTTTTCAAAAATACACATAAATTCTCTTATTGTATTCAAAAGTCACATATTATCTCAAACGTACATAACATTGTGAACTTCTCTTTTTCGGTTTCTTTAACATTGTTATGCATTATGTAACTTTTGAATCCAATATCAAAGATTATACATATTTTTTACCTAATATCAAAAATTACAAATGTGCATTTTTTATCCAAAAAAATATTTGGTGTTAGGTGATCTTCTAGGAATCACATATACATTTTTGACAATTAATCCAAAAATTAACGTATGATCATAAAACTTACACATTTCAACATACTATATTTTTTGGTGACATCACATTCCAATATATTGCATGTGGATGTCTGTTTGCACTTTTCATAACAAGAGACAAAAAGAAGATTTTTTAATTAAAAAAAGTGATAGCCAATCTTTCCCAGAAGTCATTAGTTTACAAAGACACAATCAAAATGACCCAACATTCAGTTCAGTTTTATATAGGAGTATATACTATCCCATGTTCTGTACAGTAAAAATAAAGTTTCCTTTCCAGAAGAATTAAATTATGATTAGGAGCCAACTAACCCCTTTCTAAGTTAGCCGAATCTCCTTTCTTTTATATTTTTCCGTACGAAGTAAGAACTTAATTTCTTACATGACACTTAATAACTTAGAATGATGAGATATATTAATGCCATGACAAATTTTTAAATACAATGTCGTTCAAGATGATTTCTTATGTCCTTACCAAGCATGTGTTTGCCCATGTGACTGGAGATATCTCATATTCAATGCATCATTCTGCTAACAGAAAAAAAAAAGAAAATATGGGGAATACACACACAAGACACAACACATATAAACGAGATTGCATTGCATGTAAGATTTTTTTCACTTTTTTTATTAACTTTCTAATTTTGTTCTCACGTGATGGTGATTGCTCGTACCAAACAAGGAAGGATCCAAAGTCCTAATAAAATCATTATTAAACAGCTAGTCTTTTGCACCGTCTAGATATTAAAGCTACTCCTAGTTCATGTAAAAAAATGATTATTATTAATCTTTTCAAAAGATACCTCTCTCTCACTAAAATATTTTAAGTATTAAGTTGTTTGACTCTAAGTCTTTGAGAGAAATTTTCAAATTGGACTATAGAGATAATAATGAAGCCTTAGATTGTTAAAACCACCCTATAATTTTTTTATTTTGATAAAAAGAGGGAGTGAAGATTAGAATCTAAATCGGATCTTTTCCCAAAATATTATAGAAACAGGTGAAGAGATCAGATATGAACAACCTACCCCAAAATTTGCATATATTGCGGTACTAATAGTCTAATACTACGTTGAGAAAATAAGTCTGAGGATCAATCAAATCAAATAATGAAAGTAAAAAACAACCTCCCAAATTTACATTTTTTAAAGACCTTTAACAGAATGCTTCAGATCCTGCCGTGGCCATTAATGGCCCTCCATTAAAGTTTCAACACTTGTTTTTCCCCTTTTGGTGATCTCTGCAAAAACCTTTTTCATGAACACTGAACCAAGCAAAATATAGCATTGCCAAACAAAATAAAAAACACAAAGAGAAATCATAATTTGTTATTAATTTTCTATGGGGTCAATGAATAATTGCATTGACATTGTTCTAGGTACAACTAAAAGGTATGTAACTCTGCTTTTTCATAACTCATAATAAAATCTGCACTTTCGTTTTGGCAGGAGAGAAAAAAGATATGACAGAAAGTGATTCATATTGCAGAACCTACAGAGATATTATGCAATAATAATACAATAAAATAACAATATTTACTATATTTTATAAAATATTACTGATCATGAATTTTAACTGGCCTCATCTAGCTTCTTGTCTTCTATACACAAACATACTAATGATGGGGGTGATCAAACTCAATCATATATATCTAGAAAACTTCCATTGATAGAAACTAAAGAATGTAAATATTTCTCAGATCAAATCCAAAATACCCTCTTTTTTCCTTCATAATAATCTTCATTTATAGGATATTTATATTACTGTGGAAGAAAATGATGATGAGAAAAAAGTGGGTATTTTGGATGATCTAGCTTTAATTCAACAGAGAAAATACACACAAGAAAAAATAAAAAATAATAAAAACTTCTGAAATAAGAATACAATCCTGAAAGTACATGTTAATTGTGAAGAGGATCTGGACAACTTGGCACTCTTCTCTTTGTATCTTGGAAGCCCTTTTGATTGGTGGTGGGGACAGAAGTGGTTCTTGTTCCATGGTGGAAGAAGTGGTTTTGGAAGAAGTGCTTTTTGTTGGTGTGGGAGATTTTCACTTTGGCCCCAACATTTTCTGGTAATATCCGAATGGCCCCTACAAGAAGGAAGGAGGGGTGAAAGGAGGCCCATATCTGCAAAAGTGAGAGTAGAAGGAGGAGGAGGAGAGTGTTGCTGCCGGCGGAAGACATGGCCGCCGGAGATAAAGCCACATGAATTTCTGCTTCTTTGGTTGAAAATAATAACAACTTGACTTGCTTATTGGATCTTAATTTCTGTATCTCGTGTGTTGTGTTGTGTTTTGGAGATATGTTAGAGAGAGAGGTCAATTGACGGCTAGCTATTTTGAGAGTGAGACACAAAGAAGAGAGGACCACAAGATCCACTACGGATTTGTATCTCAAATGAGTTAATTTAGACTTCTCTATTATTTGTTTTTCTTTGAGTTGACTTTTATTTCTAAATATAATGATTTTATTTTTTTATCTGTTATATTTATCATTTTTATAACCAAAATAATATAGACTTTAATTTATAATCTAATAATGTATATTAGTTTTTCAGAAATACTATGTGACATATTTTATAGTGAAATGACTTATTTATTTTAATTAAGAGTAGTCAAGTTTGCATTAGTTTTTCGATCAAAAAAAATTGCATTAGTTTCAACGCCTTTAGTATTGAGTGGGGATAAAGTTCCTTCGGAGTTCTGGTTTACATATAATAAATATAAAATTAGAAATATTCCGTTTTTTAGAATGTAATTAGAAATATTCCTTCTAATTAGAATTCAACACCAATGGAATAAATTATATTGGTAATACTTGATAATAAATATTTTTTGAGATAAAATAAGTAAAATTTGCAACAATAAAAAATATGATATGGTACATATTTACTCCGGATCTTTTAAATAATGTAGATATATTGTAATTTTGTAAAAAAAAATTGATTAAGAAATTAAAGAAACTCACTTACATTGTTCTTATCTATATATAACCCATCTTGATCAACGCTTTTATTTTTTAAATAACCCAATCAATTATTCAATTATAAGAAAATTAACGATTTCATTCAATTAATAAGATAGTCGATTTACACTTACACACACAGCACACACGTACGGATAAAAATTTCATCGCAAGTTAAATTAAAAACATAAGAAAAAATATACTTTACAGTTTACACAGTAAATTTATTAAGTATGCATGGATTATATCCTCCTGTGTGGTTTTTTGCTTTTAAGAAAAAAAATTAAAGTTGAGTTCATTAAGGGCGGGGTAGGTAGGGCAGGTGTACAAGCTCCAAATAGGAAAACTTTTATTTGAACTTGTGTTATATTCGAACTAACTAAATTAAGTAATTAACTATACTGTTTATTTTTTTAATTTGACAAAATTTTGGGAAAAAGATAAAAAAAAGACATTTGAAATTGAAAAAGGATATAATGGGTCAAGTAATTTCAAAATGGACAAAATAAGACACTAGCTCAAAAAGTCAATAATGCTTATGTGTTACTCCCTCCGTTCGTAAATATAAGAGCTCTTTGACATTTTTGGAGAATCCTAAGAAAGCAAAATAGGGTAATTAAAAATTGATTTTCCCAAATTTTTTCACTAAACTAGTTTATTTGACTTATGAACTTACATATGATCTAATAATATTTAAAATATGTTATGATTAAATTGTTCGTTTTGCTTTCTTAGGATTCTCAAAAAAGTCAAAGTGCTCTTATATTTAGGAACAGAGGGAGTATTTGTTTTATGTTTGAGGGGCCTACCACCATCAATCACCGCTTGGGCACTGTAGCTACACCGTTAGCCATCGACGTAGCGGACCATCGGAACTTCAAAATTAGTAATTTGTTAAAACGCGTGCATAATTCTTTGTCCAAAATTGATAAACCATTATCTTAATTTGGTAAATCTCTATACAATTCTTGGAATAAATAAAGGGTTAAAGATTATATTTGTCTCGGAAGTATTAGACAATGATCAATTTTGCCATGGAAGTTTATTTGAATCAATATTGCCCTTGAGTATAAAAAATTCATCCTCCATGGATCAATTTTTTTTTGCCCATTTATAAGTCATTTGTTGGTTTTCAATTTGTATTAATTATTTTTATCATATATTCATATTTAATAGAGGTAGTAGGAGAGTAATAATTAATAGTTTTGGAAATAAATGTAATTATTGGGGGTAATATTGGAAATTACTTGAATTTTAGGAGAAATTAA
Organism: Mimosa pudica; assembly: GCA_029929735.1. Lineage (NCBI taxonomy): Eukaryota > Viridiplantae > Streptophyta > Magnoliopsida > Fabales > Fabaceae > Mimosa > Mimosa pudica. The sequence goes on from JAKELP010000035.1 coordinate 8,297,602, forward strand.
ATGCATTTAACCAATTTTACTAGTATGTGAGAAAAATTAGTTGATAACTTATAATAAGAACCAAGGGATTAGTACGTACTATGAGGCATGGGATTTTATTGGTAAAAAAAGCATAGGATTTTTCGTTTCAATATGTGAATGTCGGTGACGGTGTGAAAGAATTTAAAAAACGTGGGGCCAGGGGCTTCGTTTTCATTTTTCATTGTACTAAAACTTATTATTTATTACTAGTACTACTATACTTTTTTATGATACAGAACTAGTACTACTATACTATGATTAACACTGAAACTCAGTAATTAAATAAGATTAGAGAGGTGGGGCGGTAATCACGGGAGCGTGCAAGTTCAAGAGTGTATGGTGTTGGGGGATGCAAGTTAACGTACGTAACGAGATAATCCTTCCTTTCACATCTTATGGCATACTCCTCTTATCCTTACTATAAAACACCAATTATCTACAATATATGGTCCTTAATATAAGACTTTAACTGTCGCATTAAATGATCTTTTCCCACTTTACCCTGTTATTAATGGAGATTAAAAATTGAAAATGTGAAACATGTTATTTAATAAAAGGTGAAGTTGGAAAAAGTGAAACATTAAGGATATTATTAGTTAAGTTAATTAAGATAATATGACATTATCAATATACCATAATCATCTTCTTTTTACTCCTCACCTCCTCCTCCTTTTATTTGTCTATTACAAGGGAGTATTGATAAGGATAATTGGGGAAAATGAGTAAGAATTAAAAATAGGGCTTATATTTATGACCAAATTAAATTTTATATTTGGGACCAAATGGAGTATCGGTTAACAAATTTCTCCATTAAGTTTATAAAAATAAAAATAATCAGGCAACTATTTTTAATTTGAGAATTCATAGAAATTATTTTGGGACTTAATAAAGAAATTAATAATGAAATAAAATTCATCCTTTAACATCAGAATTTATTTCTAGGAATTGATTGCAGAAGAAGTAAGATGAAAATAATTGAGTGTTTTATTTTTGTAATTTTAAATGGAAAACATAACATTTAAGAATTAAAAAGACCATATTGCAACCGCCGATAGAAAAATATCCCCATATTGAATTAAAAGGGCAATTCGATCATCTCATCTTCAATAAACCTATATCTCCTTCCTTCATTGAACGGGAGGTATTCAATTGAAGTATTAGTATCTTAGAGTTACGAATTAATCTTCTAAGGTATTATATTGGTTATAATTTGGTTATTTTAGTAAAACACACTTACCACACTCAAATCACCCCCAAACAAATCTAACAGTATTGCTAGGGAAAGGGTAGAAACAGAATAGGGAGAGGTAAAAACAGAACAACAACATGGTGAAAGATGAAACGTTATAGCAAGATTTTAGGAGGGAAGAGAGATAGCATTAGGAAGGAGAAAGAGAGAAACTCAAGTATTACTCAATTTTCATTCATATCAAGTGTTTCAACACAGCAAAGAGTCTCGTTTATAGACCATAATTGAGTAACTAGTGTATAAATTCTGCCATTGGATTTACTTAGAACGGTTGAGATCTGTAGATCAAACGATTAATGGATAATAATATTCACTAAAAACAGTAGATTAGCCATAGAATTCTATCGCTAGAGGCAAAATCTTGTGACTAAATGAAGAATTCTATGACTAACTATTTAGCAATTGTATATTTTAAGAAGGATTTTGTAGCTAAAATTCATTGTTTTTTGTACTGAAGTTTATATTAATTAGATTCTCAATCATTTAAAATATAATTCAAATGGTTAAGTGTAAATTGAAGAGGGAATTTTGTGGAGACAATCATAAGTGATTATTTCATGTTGTAAAAGAGTAGGGAGACTTGATTATTTCAATCATAAGTGACTGTCCTATCTTACGAAATTATTTGACAGAGTACTTTGTTAAACTTCAAATGTTATAATTAATTATTAGTACCTCAGTAAACCCAATTAAATCAGCATGTACGTAACACAGAAAAACGATCTCTAATAATGTCAACCGATTCATATATATCCCATCTTTTATTTATGTGTGTTCCCCTATATATTCACGTGGTCTTTATTGTTGCTTGCCAAGTTGCTGAATGAACATCACAAGTCCCTCTAAAAGTTTCTCAATGCCACTTATGTTCAATACCCCATAATTTTCGCCTATATATACTGTCCTATCTTATTCGCCAATTAGAAGCTAATATAATGATGAATAGAAAAGTATCAACATATGTAGATCAGACGATGAAAAATGTTATCTTGTTTAAATATGTAGATGAATTTTTTTTTTATTTTAAAGTATTGTTCGAGAATTAAATTTCAAGCAATCCTGATTGTTTAAGATAAGTACAATCAATAGTTAGGTCCAATCTCTGACATTAACTTATGCAGTCAATATATGCAGGCAAACTAAGTTTTCTGGTTTACTCTCTACTTTTAGTATCTCTAATACTCCTACTTTAGATTTATTTTCAAATTTACCAATGTCCTCTTAGTCTTACCTCGCATATTATACGCCACCTTCATTCTTTTTTTTTGGCCAACTAATATGCCATCTACATTCAATCGCGAAGTAAATATAGACACTATATATATAAGTAAGAGATGTTAATTTAAAAAATGATGTGTGTGCGCGCGTATAATATAAATGTATAATATAAATCCTCTTTACTTGCTATCTCAATTGGAAAGAAATATATTGACGGTCAAAAGAACAATGGCTAAAAAGGCCGTATAAATACTTCTTGGCTTTGGAATGATATCCTAAGGTGTAGCTCTTTCATTACCATTCATCTTAAATGACAAGTTGGTAATGGTTCTTTAATTCCTATCAACCACCGCTTGTGGTGGCCCATGCAAGGCTAAGTTGGGAACTCAACTGACCTCACAATGGTTTCTGATCTACTTACGCATCCCCATCAACCTTTGAGCTCCCGTCGTTGGAACATTCCATTAGTCCGTAGTCTTTATTCTGAGCCTATAGCTAATTGCATTTTGTCTCTTCCAGTCTCCATCACAGATAGTAAAAACTCCCTTATTTGGAATGAAGGTGTCTCGAGTTCCTATTCTGGTTCTGCTAAAGAGGGTTTTTCTTTACTTTTTGATAACATGTTCCACAATCAACCAGGCTTTGACCCATTCTGGAAATTCTTATGGTCCATCATTTTGCCTCAGAAGCAACTTCTCTTCTTGTGAAAGCTTTTTAACAAAGTTATCTCGTCTTCAGATGTCTTGCAGACACATCATTTACAGGTTAACTCCTTGTGTCACTTTGGCTGCTCGGATGCAGACTCCATTCACCACATCTTCTTCTCTTGTCATTTGGTTAAAGCAGCTTGATTTAGCTGCTTTTCCATGTGTCCTCTATCTCACTTGTCTCTCAATGATCTATTGAGTTGACTCAAACAACTCCTTTTCTCGAGCAAGGATGATGAAATTCTACTTAAAAGCATCATCTCATTCTTGAATGACATCTGGAGGAAGCGTAACCAAACTGCTCATGGTGGTCGCATTCCTCACCCACAAGAGATTATTATTAGACTCTCAATCAATAGTAGCTTTCTCTGCTCTAGCTTTTCTACAGAAAGCCAATGTAGTGGTCTGTGCTCAAGCATCAGTCACCCCGATTTTCTCACAGGCAAACCAATGGAATATTATGGTCAAAAGGTGGAAACTTCAGCGTTCTTCCTTTTGTCGCATCTTGGTTTGTTTCGAAGGGTCTCTGCTACAAACTTTCACTTGGAAGCGATCTACTATTCCTGGAAATCTCTTTGCATTGGGTTGTTTTCGTTTTGCTCTAAACTGGATACATCAATGTGGCCTACCCAAGGAACATCTTACCATCTGAAATGTTCGTAAGCGTAGTATTGACATCAACTGCTGGGCTCCTTCAGTTTCACATGTCATTGCCAGAGATGTTGCTTTTCTGATCCGTCCTTTTAACTTGTTTTCTATTCATTTGCTTACTGACGATCATTTTAATGTTTTTCCTTTTCCTTTTCATGATATTGTTAGAACTATGTAATCATTTTAATTAATCTCATTTTGTCTTTTATCAAAAAAAATATAAATGTATATTGGTATTTGATAAAAAATTGTCATTTTCAATATTTTTTATTTTTCATCCAAACTTGTCTTTTTATTGATTTTTGAAACAATTTTTTTCTTCAATCTAATTTTCTTATAAAAATTATCCAAACATAATCACATCACATATTTTGACCTTAGAAAAGTCATCGCAAAAACAAATTACATTACAAAATCTAACTCTTATCATATCTTACATTTATAAAAATTAGATGGTCACTTGTACAATTATTAATCCAAAACATATGTTAAGGAAGACAGCAAGGGTCTTATATTATGGACAATAAGTGTTTATCTATACTCCTAAATATGGGTGTAAATAAAAAAAATGTTTTCAAATAAAGTTGATTAAGCTAATAATCTTACAAACTACTATTTTTAAGATTATTACCTAATAGATAATACATATCTAATTATCTATGTATTTATAAACGGACAACATAGAGAAGATTCAGGATTGGTGAGAAGTGATTTGGGTGTGATTACATTTTTTTTATCGAAAGTGTGTTTACATATTTACATGTTTGACTTTTGAGGTTTTGTTTGTTTACAGCACACAGCACTGTTTAACTGTCAGATGTCTTCAATAATCTTAGATCTGTGTCCCCTCATAAGTCGCATCCACCCCATCCCTCCATCAGTTTGAACCTTCCAAGGTCTTCATATCAATAGGCAAGCTGCAGCATTATGTTAAAAATAATGAAAATGACACATGTATCATAAAATATTTAAAAGAACCCAAACTAATCTAGATTGAAAAAGCATGATATGAACCATTAAAGTGATAACTCTAACCTATAAGATATTGTATTCTCATTTCTCACATTTCAAATTTGAGAACCGTGATTAAACTATAATAGCATCAACCATCTAATTTAATCGTTAGAATTTAAAAATGACATTGGATTTGAATACATAAGACATATTGAATTAACAACGACCACAACAATTTATTTTGAAAGCTAAAAAAGTGATGTAAGAACAATCAAATATGTCATATTGCTTTCCAAATATCATCTATATTATTTTAAAATGATTAATATAATCTTTGATCCTAAAATTTGCGCATATTTTGGTTTAAGATGTTTTTTTTTTGGTCTAAATTTTTATTAATATATATGGACCAATTTTTTTTAAACAAAATTGAAGTACAATTAGAAACCAACCTCTTATTCTGAAGTTGAGGGACCTAACGCAGAATGAAAGCAATCAACCAAAAATTATTTTCACCCTATTAAAAATGAAATATGATATCATAATTTTTGTATCATAAAAATAAGTCGAATCATCAATGTAATATACTCTATATAAAAAAACAAAAATCATGTCCTATTAGTCATTACCTCTTGGGTTAGGATGATAGTAATGGTGGCCTAAGACATTGCCCAATCATCATATAACATCACAATCGTGCCAAACCATAGTATACTGGTCATAGCTAGCTAGTCTTAAGACATATTATAAGCCTTGTCAACCTTTTGTTCTAATCATCTACCCTCATCCAATAGGTCAGTACTTGTCCTAGTCACATGCCAATCGCCAGAGACGTCACCCTGCCAAGTCAGCCGACAGTCCCATTCATCAACCTAGTCATCAATCCACCATTTTCCATGCCTGCCACTCATCCTTGTCATGGGTACAGTCATCAATGTCATTGCACGCCATGCCATTACATCTTCTTAATTATTCAACTCGTCTCCAAACATATCTATGCTTTGTTAGGCTATTGTCTTGATATCAGTTACATCACAAACCATGTCCCTCATAACCGCGAGCTCAATCACCATCAAGATCACTTGGGTGCCAACACCAGTATCAGCCGAAGCTTTGAAGAATGTTAACCAGTAATATTGATTGATTGTTAGATATGACGAATCTACAGTAGGCCCAAGAAATAAACTCTAAGGCCCAACTACTAAATGTTAGCAATTTAATAGACGGGCTAATTATAATTCAACATTATGTAGTACTACCTCCGGTCCTAAATATAAGATCTAATTGATTTTTTTGGAGATGTTAAGGTTGCGAAATAAGCTTTTAAATCATGACATATTTGATATATTTTTATATTATGCATTAGTTTATAGGTAAAATAAACTAATCTAAGGGAAAAAATTAGGTAAATCAATTTATAATAACTTATTTTGCTTTTTTATAGGATTTTCTAAAAAAGTCAATTAGGTCCTATATTTAGGACCGGAGGGAGTAATAAATAATTCTGTGGAGGTTAGCTGTCTTTTTATCAGTTGAAGGTCAAATTTTAAATAAAAAAAAACTTCAAATGTTTTAATTATTTTCTAACAATTGCAATTTGCAAACACTTGTTCTAAGAGACATGATACTCTTATCATATTATAATCCCTTATGTCCTTATTATTAGAGCCAAAATTAGAATTGATTTAATTCAAATATAAAAATATCACTCCTCACATATTTAATGTGTTTTTCCTATTACACCCCTGACTCTTTTCATATTCATTAATGTTCATATTTCTCTTTCTCTAATAGATTTATAAAAAATAGGGTTATATTAGAAAAACGATGTACTCTCTCCGGTCCATAATTTAAGAGCTCAGACGTCAAATCACGCTTCTTAAAAATCATGTAAAAGTTAGTTTGATATTTCAATTTTTTTTCAATTATGCCCCTATTTATTATGATAATATTAAGAGAGATAAAAAAGTAAGAATTAATAAATATGAAAGAAAATTAGAGACAGTAAAAAAACAATGCAATAAATGATAAGAGAATGTAAGAATAAACTCTTATATTTTAGACTAGGGCAATGGCCCTATTTTATACCCAAAGTAACCACCCTGGACCACCCACCACCATAAACTAACAGGTGGTACAATATTACACCCAAAGTAACCAAAGTGGTCCAAATAACCCTCAACCGAGTGTCTTCAACATTTGACTGTTAGTTGGATGATTTGGCGCCCACGTGTTATATTTTTTCCACGCAGCACCTGTGCAAATGCCACCTGGATGCCCACATGTTATATTTCAAGCCTAGGGCAGAGACGCATATATGACAAGCTTTTTGTTTAATTTTTTAAGCCTAGGGCATCGACAGTGATTAGGGCAGCGATTTAGAGAGGAGGGAGTGCGAACTCCTGTGTTCATTTTGCGAAATCCAAGTGCGAATTCGAAGTGGGATGCATGTGTATTGTAAGAAGTGAAGAGAAATGTCACGTGGGCATCTAGGTGGCATTTGCACAGGTGCCGCGTGGAAAGAATATAACACGTGGGCGCCAAATCATCCAACTAACGGTCAAACGTTGAAGACCGTCAGTTGAAGGTATTTTTGGACCACTTTGGTTACTTTTGGTGTAATATTGTACCACCTGTTAGTTTATGGTGGTGGGTGGTCCAGGGTGGTTACTTTGGGTATAAAATAGGGTCATTGCCCATCTAGGTGGCATTTGCATAGGTGCCACGTGGAAAAAATATGACACGTGGGCGCCAAATCATCCAACTAACGGTCAAACGTTGAAGACCGTCGATTGAGGGTATTTTTTGACCACTTTGGTTACTTTGTGCGTAATATTGTACCACCTGTTAGTTTATGGTGGTGGGTGGTCCAGGGTGGTTAGTTTGGGTATAAAATAGGGTCATTGCCCTTTAGACTAATATTATTCAAACTTTGATTTCTTATATTACATTTCAATAGGTTCTTATATTACATTCTAAAGGGAGCATATTTCAAACATTTAATTACTTGAAATGTTTCATTAAGAAGCGCGATTGGACGGCAAGCTTTTATAAATAACACCTTAGGTAGTAACTCAAAAGCTTAGATAATATTAATAGACAAAGGGTGCATGCGAAATAAAAGACGCATTTAGTTTAACTGGTATATAAATAAGGTTATTTTATGAGGTCACCAGATTTGATAAGATTCCTTCTTGTACCTTCTAGGCTGGCTTGAGGGTAAAACTTAACTTGAACATTAGGTTCTCCACTTGCCAAGAAAAGCCAGTTAGTAAATGTATGGTCATGTTTTTTGTCGGTCCTTTTACCTTTTTATTATGTCGGCAAAAATTAAAAGTGACTAAGTGCAAGGACAGCTATGATTTACGACCCCCAAAAAAGGACTCCTAATATTGGCCCATTTAATCTACCATTCACCATGATGGGAAGAATTAAAACGTGAAATGAGCTGTTCACCTAAACACACCAAAATATGGCATATGCATATCCTTCATCAATACATGTTTTCAATGGTTAACCTAAACTATACTCCGTCTGGTCCTAAATATAAGACCTAATTGACTTTTTCTAGAAAATCCTTAAAAAAGCAAAATAAGTTAATTATAAATTGATTTACCTAATTTTTCCCTTAAACTAGTTTATTTTACCTATAAACTAATGGATAATCTAAAAATATATCAAATATGTCATCATTTAATAACCTATTTCGCAACCTCAATCTCTCCAAAAAAAAAAATCAATTAGGTCCTATATTTAGGACCGGAGGTAGTACAACATAGCAACCTAAATTCTAGTTCTTTTTTTGTTTTCTACTGTATCTTCACCCGTATGTCAAGTGGGATTGATCCCCAACTGTTTTGAAGTTCTATATAGGGGGTAGACAGCTAGCATGTGAATTTACTCCATTCACAAAGAATAGGGATCAAACCCCAAACCTGAAATCCAGTTCTACTCATTCGTACAATATTTCATTTGAACGTCTAACAATTTTGGCAAACCTCCAATCTCAACAAAGCCTTAGTATGTATACCTTGCGTTTATTCTATCCATCATCTATAATTATAGTAAAGCGTACTACTCTCTCATTTAAGACTTAGATATAAGACTTAGAGGCTTAGATTTGGTTAACAATGCATATCTGATCAAACACACCCATGCAATGCACAGGATAAAAAAACTACTACATATAGTATCATCCATGAGGAACACCATATATGATGCCTAAGCAAAGCCAACCAAAAGCATTATGTTACAACAAAGACAATACATAGTGATTGACATCAAGCTTCAAAATTAGGGTCCCTTTCACCATAATCTACTTTAGGCATATCCAGCCATACCAACTGTTGAGCTTACCCGGTTGGCTTTGTGAGAAGCTGGAGTAGTAGTGGCCTTGTTGAAGTACATGTAGTAGTATACGTTAAGAATCATGGTTGCAACAACAAAAACTGCTCCAGCAATGAACACACCCTTCCTCAGAGATTCACAAGATAAGTTTTGAGCATAAATCATTTCCCGGTATTTGGTGTGATAGGCATTCTTACTTGCACCGGCTATCAAACATGCTTCGGCAACCAGAAAAGTCACCCTGCAAGAATGATAATTATAGCTATATTGCACAATTGCATGGAATTTTCACTTGAAAAATTTGGGAATATGGGAAGTGGGAGCTATCAGGAAGCCTAACCCAGAGAAAGGAAAAGCACAAACCATAACATGGGACAAGGAATGTTTCAATTCATTTTTAAAACCGGATAATTCTAAGCAGATGAGAAATTCAATAATCATTTGTATCAGAATAACAAAGTGGTAATCTGTAAGTCAAAAGAAACAAAGTTGTAGACATCATAATGAATAATCTACATAGATCAAACCTGCCATACTGGCTTGTTTAACCCATTAAAAATGGTGGGTTCAATTTATATTTTGTAAACATGTACAATTTTCGGGTCATGCTAGCAAGACCAATCAAATCCACAACATAGTGGACGCATAATCGATTGCATGCACTTGTTTTATAACCAATCCTGATAATTTACAAGCTGAGTAACAATTTTAGTTTGTGTTGTTTGAATATTTAAAGTTTGGATTTATCTTTTGGAGAGAACATTATGAAATTCGATAGATACTTATGATTGCAATGAATGCTATCTGCCTTTTCTTTTTTATTTTTTCCCCTGATGGTGATCTAGTGGGCCAGGTTTGAGATTTTTGTCCATTGAAGATGCAATGGTTTCAGTCAGAATACTTACCAAGATGACATAAAATATATAATGGACCATGCTCGATTTCCACCAGGTGTTAAAGGCCTCCCAAAACACATGCACTTTGTCACTCCCATAAGCAGTGATTCGCCTGTAAGAAGAAACAAGAATGCACCCACACCATATCCAGTTGCAACATCAGAATTGTAGATGCAATATGTTTCGTTTTTTATTTTGTCTGTATACAGGGTTCCCTGTCAAGAGAAAGAAATAGTGTAAAAGACTGAAATATAATTAGGCATGTCAATAACAACAAAACCAGCTTGCCACATATTAACCAAATTTGACTGCAGCATATAAACTACCAGGTAGATATAAGTTCAGCCAATCTGCTGAACCTAGGCTTTGCAACACGTTTGAATTATACGATAAAAATATACCAAGATATGTGACTTATTTATGCTCCACAAACTACCCTTTCACACCAATCTTAAACAACACAATCAAGAAAACTATCACGCCTGGCCTTTTTAAATCCAAAAGGCATAAAAAATTTATATCTTGTAGATGTGCTCTTCACTTGAGATTTTTCTTATCTTCCCTATTGTCCACTTATAACATTCATCGCAAAGTACCAGCCTATGAAGCACTGAAATGTTCAATTAGAATTAAAAAAATCTCAAACAATGTCTTCCCTAAATATAATACCCCTGGGTAACTTAAATGCTTAATTTAAATAAGTGGTCTAAGAAGAATAAAGCTCTGCCCAAAGAGTTTCATTTAGGATTGTATAATCTGTGCTAAGATTTCTTTTCTTTATTCTTTTCGTTAAACATTGTCTGGTAACCTAGCGCCTATTGACAACAGACTAATCAAGAGTCAAGGGGTACGAGTGTCGCCTATAGCAAGTATAATCCAGTCCTTCCAATAGCAAGTCTCCTCTGTAAATGAGATTGACTTAACATGTCAAAATAGCAACACTCTAGCTACTGCTTTTGGATACAACTATCTGTGTCAAGACTCAGAAGCATTGTTTTTGTCTTCATTCCATCAGAATTTTGTACATAAAAGTGTTAAATGAAGAGCAAGACTAGGGTTGCTGCCTTGCTGGGCCTATATAGTATCAAAACAAAGTAATTTATAACAAAGAAATCAAAATTGAAAAATCCCATGCATCTCACTCTCTGAAAGTATAATTTGTAACAAAGTAACCAAACAAATATCTGGAGTGCCCAGAGAGAGATCTTGTTTCCAGCCTATTCTAAAATGAGGAAGTTAATAAAACCACACTAACCCAGAGTACATGCTCGGGTTATGACTGCGAAAACAACAATTATAGATGTTCATAACAGACATAGATATAACTAACACCAACGAGGTGGACAGGGTAAGGTAAAAGGAGAGCAGAAATAGCTCAGTGTGCAGAAAGTAACCAGAAGAATTGACAAGAGGAGGAAGAGGAAAGCAACATTTGATTTTATCCAATTCAATTTTTCTTAGGCACGTGTATCTAGTAGCAATTTCTTTTATCCCAAACCTTATGAACTGGGATGAATACACCTCCCCATGTCAAGGTAGAACATCACATATTCACATCAATCTATGTCATCAAAGTTTGGACATTACTTGTATCAAAGCTTTTTTTCATCTTAAATGAAACTTCCCACCTACAAAAACTGAAGGTTCCACTACAAAGCACGTCAATTTACATTTCTATGAACAAAATGTGCACTGTCCTTGAACAAATCTAAAACAAAATAGACCAACTACTCAACATGAAGGGTATCAAATTCAAAAGTAATAACATTTCCACTAACATGAAGGGTATCAAGTTCAAAAGTAGTATTTGCAAAGTCAAATGCCATAGTCTCTAACAGTGGTTCCACTAACAAACAAAGAAAAGCAGAAAAGCAAACATTCACAGTCATCCTCACCTCACAGCAACAAGCAAAAAAGAAACTTTTTTTCAATCTTAACACAAAAACTATAGCTTAAAACTAAAGATTAACTCAAGAAATCACAACTGAACACATAGATCTCCAGCTAGCAACGAAAAAACCCAGATAAAAAGTAACAGTTTTTGAAGCAAAAATGAAGAATGGTGAGGAAAAAAAGGTGTATGAAGGTATGAAAAGTGAAGTGGAGAAAAGGGTAAGAGAAGCTCACGATGCTTCTCCTTCGTTCAGCAGCAATGGCGAAGCCGAAGGCAACTAAGCATAAAAGGACGACCACAATGTGAACCAGAGTGGACCCTCGTCCCTCTGCCATTGTTAGCTTTTCACAGAGGAAAACTTGCAATGAAGAAAGGAAGAAGAAGGAAGGACTAAGGAGCCCTGAGATTAACAAATTAAGGAGCCACTGAAGAAGAAGAAGAAGAAACTGTACAAAAGGTGTGAACAGCTTAAAGTGTGACTACTACTTTACTTTGCGCGAACTTCGAGGTACAAAGAAATGTTTTTTATTTTCCTTAAAAGCCGATATTGACCAGAACCAAGAGGTAGTAAACCAGCCGGTAAGAAAGGGTAGGTAAGACATCGCGTACCCATCAGGTCATGAGTTTGAACTCTTGGGAAGTCGTCACCACAAAATGGGAGTCCCGGCGGTGACTTCGGATTAGTCGGTTTCCCGAAGGGGGCCGAACACCGAAGACTCTAAGAAAAAAAAAGCTGATATTGAATTGACTTGTTCGGGGTTGCCCCTAAGATAAACAAGCGGGATTAAGGGGACTTCTCAGAGATTATTGAAGTCGGACATATTTAATAAATAGCCGTGAATGTATCTTACTAACATATTTCAAACCATATGAGCAAATGCGGAAGTATAAGATCACTTTGAGTTTTCTTAAAGAATTAAGGATATTAAATTAAAATTAATCACTTCAAAATTTTTATAATCATTATTTTTGTTAAAAATAATATCTACTTATGATATGTCATATATAATCTAATTATATGTGTCATATGTTATAATTTTGTGGCCTAATTTGCTTCCCTCATTTCAAAAGAAAAAGTTAAAGTAACGTTTTAGAGTAGTATTTAAGATTGGAGGGAGTAATTATAGTATAGCTTGAATTTTTGTCATTAAGTATTGAATTTGGATTTTCTAAGCCTATATTTTCTAAGCCTCTCTAAGTCTCCTTTCATCATCACCATACTTTTCATCTAATAGCTCACAAATTGACACATGTAACATTGAAAAAAAATATTCTTTTACACCCACCCCACCATATCCCTCTCCCTCATTCCTAACAACTTCCATATTCCTTTCTCTCTCTCCTATTCAGATCTACGTTCAAGCTGCTCGTCGGCCTCCAACCACCATATCTTCATCAACAGCCACCTCCACCACTGACCACCACCTTCCGGCCACGTCCACCGTCGCAACCCTCTCGCTCACTGCCACTGTCACCGCCTTCCATCGAGTTTAATGTTGAGGTGGAGTACGAAAGTGAAGTGGGAGAAGGGTGGTCGTAGATATTGAGGGAGGAGAGAGAGAGGGCTGTGGGAATGAGTTTGATGTTACATGTGTAAATTTTTTTATACGGGTTACATGTGTCAATTTATAAGTCATTAAATCAAAAGAAGGGTGATGATGAATGAAGGCTTAACTTAGAAAATCCAGATCCTTAAATATTCCCTTGTTTATAATTTAAATCAGTTATAGGAGTAACTCATAATTCTGTAAAATTTATTGATGGAAGATGTGAATAACTGCATGTGCATAATTTGAGTAAATTCTAAAACAGAATTCATGTGACTTACTCTCCCTCGTATTTATTTCTAAGGTACTGTTGTTGTTCAGATAATATAAAATTAAATATTTTTCATTTGAGAATTGTTAGCTACTTAGCTTTTTTTTTTATCAGCATTAGCTACTTAGCTCATTATAAGTAATAGGGGAATATTTAGTTTATTCGTTGAAAATCAATTTTAAAATAAATTGCAACTTTGACGTACCATTTATGTATCGTAAGAAAATTTGCAAACAAATAAATCAAATTTGCAAACAAATAAATCGGCACTTCAAAATTCAAAATTGTTTTTGATCAAAAGAAGAAATTCAAAATTGATGGAAATTAGAATTTTTTTTGACCAATAGTTGGAAATTAGAATTATGGAATAGGAAAAAGAAAACTTAAAGGCAAATGTAGGGAGCGTTCAACATATTCGAGGCCAGTCAAAGGTGAGTCAATATGTGTGTGGGAATGTTCATGTTTAACTAATAATCAACGATTTAGATTAGTTTTAAGCTATAGCTGTCATATTCGTGAAAGATGACGTGCCCGTGATAATAAAAGAAAAATTCAAAAAATAATTATTTTATATAAAATACTCCTTCTGGTCCTAAATATAAGATCTAATTGACTTTTTTAGAAAATCTTATAAAAAAACAAAATAAGTTAATTATAAATTGATTTACCTAATTTTTCCCCTTAGATTAGTTTATTTTACCTATAAACTAATGTATAATTTAAAAATATATCAAATATGTCATGATTTAATAGCCTATTTCGCAACCTTAACCTCTAAAAAAAAGTCAATTAGGTCTTATATTTAGGACCGGAGTTAGTAATTATTATTATAAATAATCAAATTCAAAAATAATAAATTATTTTATATTTATGTTTTATAATATAATTAATATTCTCAAAAAATTAATGATCTTTGAGAATAAATCGGATGCCAACGCTTCCATGCTTTTCAGATGTAATTCATTCATGTCAAGTTCGTCTCATGCATCTAAGAAAAAAAAGATAGATCATGCATGTCATCGTCGCCACTTCCAACAAGCCAAGGTGTTGGTTGAACATGACTGGGCGGTGAAACTCTCTTTCATTCTGAGATCCTGTAATACTGTAGCAGATCATTTAGCCAACAAAGCACTTCGGGCAGGTCACTGTATGTGGAGCTACAGACTTTACTTTAGGAAGATATTATTAGACATCATAGACTCATAGTACTAGTTAGTTTGCTGGTTTAAAAGATGGTTCATAATTAAATAATGTTTAAAATGGTTAGAATATAAAATATGAAATTGATTATACCAAAAAATTGAAACTTAACTAATTTTGTTGATAATTAATAACAGAACTGAAGTTAATAACAAAATTTTAAGCAAATTTTTAAACGTAGAGGGCTGTAGGAAAACTTATGTGCAAAGATAAATGACTGAACATATAAAGTTAAGTTTTATTTTGATCCTAAGATGCATAAAACAGCAAACTTCGCTTAGCATTACATACAATTCATGAATTTGACCCGCATTTGATTTTTTTTTTTTTTGACAAATAAAATGTATTATTTCTTGAACTGAAGTAGGAAAATTGAAATATAATTAATAAGGCATAAAATGAAAGGTCTATAAAAGAAACTCAAACACCAATAGAATTCATATATGCCCTAAAATGACATAGTTTAACATAATTAAGTAGGAGATTACCTCCACCACCAAGAACCCTTACTATTCTCATTATTCATTCATCAGAATCCGTTGATAGAAAAAAGCTGTGGGCAGCAACATAATTGGTCTTTTGAAGAAATTTTTGTGAACAGATCTCAAAGAACCAAAAGAGCTACCAAATAACAGCAAAAAAAATGAAGATTGAGTTGAAGAAATTTTCATTGTTGTTTGAATCCCGAACCAATTTTATTTCCACAAAAACAAGCAACAACTATAGGAAACTAAAAGAGACATGAAAATAAAAGTAGATCAATGCAAAATATCCATATATCCTACGACCCAACTAAAACTATGGAGGTAGACCTATAAACCCAAAAATTATAGAAGGACAATAACTCTATTTTAACCTTCAAGTAACCACGCTGGACCACTGGGCACCCTAACTAACACTGAGTACAATTTTACCCTTGAAGTAATCAAAGTGGTCCAATTTTACCCTCTGGTGAATGTAATGTTGACATGTGTCATCCACGTGTCAACATTACATTCGCCAGAGAGTAAAATTGGACCGGTTACTTCAAGGGTAAAATTGTACCCGTTGTTAGTTTATGTTGCTCAGTGGTCCAGGGTGGTTACTTGAAGAACAAATGAAACAAGATAAAGCAAAAGGTTCGCTTCTGTATAGAAATAATCTTTACCAAGTAAAACAATCCTGAAGGTCAAGAATGATGCAACGCGACAATCAGATTAAAATTTAACTAAATTCCCTCATCAGCATTCACCAATTAACACAAGGATCGGATATGAAAAGGATCTTCCATGCTTTGGGTATGAATGATTAATCTCTACACGGATGATTACTATTGCATCCTCTGGAAATTAAATTAAATCTGTGGCATCTATACAATGAAAATGAAAAAAAAAATTGCCCTTTAGACCAACAAAAAGTCATTTGGCAAACAAAAAATAACGACAACGTAAAGTTACTCCTTGCAACATTTTACAATAGAAGAGGAACTTTGGTGAGTTTATGGCTAAAATTTTATTCCCATCTCTATCACGAATAGCTCATTTAAAAGTCATTCCTTTTTTATAATATTTAAAGCCATTCTTGAAGGAGGAAGAGTAATACTTCTTTTTTTTTTTTTTTGAGAAGGAGGAAGAGTAATACAAGATTTCTATATTTTATCAAGAGACACGGGCATCCTTAAAAATTGACGCCAATATTCACAAGTTCACAATTGAAATAGTACATGTGGTACGTAATATAATTGACCGAATTTTGAATAGTTTTTATTTAAAATATAAGAACTCAACTTACATTCTCCTTTCATTTAATATATTTTTACTACTTTGCCTCTAACTCTCTTTAATATTTAGTATAGCTTATGTATCTCTTTCTAATAGTATCATAATAAATATAAACAATATTAGAAATAAAGCATTAATTCTAGACACTCAACTAACTTTTACATGTTGTAGCGAGAGAGTATTAATTAATTGTAATAAAGGCTTAATTTTTCAATCACAAAAGTTTAAGCAATATGAAGGGATGACTTAACCTATGCCCTAATGAGCATTGGAGTTGAATGCAAATTATTTATAAAACCCAGGATTACAACAAATGGAACACTTTTGGATCTTTCCCAAAGAGTTTATGATTTACCTAAGCTAACTAAATGCAATTGAAATAAATAAATGAGTTAATTGGGGGTTTTTTGTTTGGAAAATATTATCAAATTAAAACTACTAAATGCAAGTACTTTTTTTTGGATTTTCAAGAAATAAAGGAATGAAGGATGAAAATCAATGAGATGAGGACTCTCTTAGTTAGGGTTTTGGTGGCAAAGTCACACATAAAAGATAAGAGAAGTAATTTGGCCAAGATTATCCAACTAGGCTTCATTAAGTGCAGACCAACAAAGGAGTGGGACAACAATGTCTCATAACACAACTCAACTTTAGTTGAAAACTTAATTGACATAACTTAAGTCTATGCTAATTGAAAGCTAGGTTTAGGGGTGGGACAAGACCAAACCTTAAACACGTGGCCCACAGTCTGGCCATTTGAAAGTCTCACCTGGCCTGACCTTATTAAAAATGTCAGATCAAGGCCTATTACAAGCCTTCTTATGTAAATCAGCTAGGGCTATTTCATGAAATCTGGCCTACAAACCTTCAGAGTTAGCTTGTTTAATCTTAAAAAATATTATATAATATTTTTTTTAGATAATCCTTCTGGTTTGCAATATAAGAACTCAGGCCTCAAAACACACTTCTTAATAAAACATGTAAAAGTTACTTGGGTATCTGAGGTTAATTCTTTTTTCAATTTTGCCCAACTATTAAGAGAGATAAATGAATGACCGCTTAGCTCAATGATAAGCTCGTTTTTTTCAATTCAAGCATGCTAATTGATTAAACCATCCCACATAATCATGCTAGACAATATATAACCACAAAACTCAACTTGAAATTAATACTAGGGTAATGAAACTCAATACAAAATCTAACCCATCAATACAAGTGTCTAATCAACACTTACATAGTTCATAGTTTGACCATACACATCCTCTAGCAAACCAACAAAGTAATACAAGAACATATGCTTGGGAAATTAACCTACAAATTTAGAACAAGAGAACTCCCCTATTTAGAACTCTAAGTTAAACAACTTCAACCCATCACCAAGAGAGCTTTGGAGGAGTATAGCCACATATTAAAAGAGAAGTATCAAGAGAAGCTTTAATGACAGATTCATGATGGAATGATGGAGAAAATTGAAGAAATAGCAGAAATTGTGGATGGTTTGAGATGGAAATGCATACAAATGAGGTAGATTGAGTGTGGAATGAAGAGAAATGGAATAACCCTAGGTTTAGATGATTATTTTCGGCAAAAGGATGCTTGGAAATGGATTTGGGGTGTTAGAAACCTTAAATAAGCACCCAAAACCCTAAAAATAAAGTTTGTGACTTGCTATCATCAACGACCTCGTCATGCGAGGACAGGGTGAATGGCTAGAATTCATTATGGTGGCTCGCCGCGGCGCGCTAGCAGCTAGCCACCAGGACTAAACTGAAAAGTTTCATAAACTTGTTTTTAGAATTTGTTCAAAAAAAACTTATTTGACTCATTTTCTTGAATTTTTAACTTTATAGTTCTAACCTGCACATCAAAATGTCTCAAAGGTAGCATTAAATGTCCCTAAAAACATGTAAAATAATAAATCATGCTAAGAATGCCCAAATTGCCTTTGATTAAAATAAATTTGGGGGATTTGCAGTTTAGTCCCTGGTAAGGGAAATTAATACTGGAAGGTCCCAATACATTCCAAAATAATTATAAAGTCCCAGGGGCCCTTTCCTGCAATTGTTTGCTTAACTTCAATGACCATTTTGCCCTCATTAAAGATGATTTTCATCTCACTTGTCCCTACAGGGGGACTATGCTTTCATTTTATGAGGACAAAATGGTCATTGAAGATAATCAAACAGTTGCAGGAAAGGACCCCTGAGACTTTATAATTATTTTGGAAT
Source organism: Mimosa pudica (assembly GCA_029929735.1). NCBI lineage: Eukaryota > Viridiplantae > Streptophyta > Magnoliopsida > Fabales > Fabaceae > Mimosa > Mimosa pudica. The sequence continues at coordinate 8,316,545 of JAKELP010000035.1, forward strand.
GTATTGGGACCTTCCAGTATTAATTTCCCTTACCAGGGACTAAACTGCAAATTTCCCAATAAATTTCTACAAAGTATGCAAATACAAGAATTTGTTCCAACTAGCTACAATTAGTTGTAAATCATAATTAAGTCAAATAAAATTGGCTATGAAATATATATAAACTAATAAAAGTATATATGGTACAACCAGGGGATACAACTAAACATTATATACCTTTAATATCTACCTCTAAATCTTGAGTTGAGCCCCCTTATATTCACTTAAACTTTTGTAATAAAAAACAAAATGAGACTAAAGGAAGTACGGGACCAAGCAAAAAAAAAATTAGATTAGACGCATCTGAGAAGTGAGAATCAAAAAAGGAATACATGCCAAGGGAATAGGGGAAAATGGAAAAAAAAGAGCAGGGAGGCTATTTTATTAAGACAATAAAGTTAGAGACACTTGACAATGTCAATATGTAAAAGTAAAACCATGCGTGATGATAAATATACAAGTTTAAAATAGAGACCAACTTTATTATAGCGATTTTCTATTTTGCTTTAATTAACAATTTGCAACTTAGGTGCCTCTTTTTTTACTCACGATTACTAAGTGTGTTTTGTGAATGATAATATGTGCAGATCCCATATTCTTCTCTTAAGAGTGATTTAAAATTATTTTTAATTCAAGAGTTTGGTTCATCCTTTTTATTTCTCTAATTTCTCCAATAGGATTTGTACTGGGTTTTTTCAAAACGAACCCTTTGTATACGCTAATTTATGCTTTATAGATGAATCGTGCAAAAATAATTTGGTAGTGATACCTGCTATGTGGCCCACAAGGCCCACAAGGACACACTAACACAAAGCTCAATCCGGCGCATGTTATGACGGAAATCAGTCAAATCACAGCAATGAAATTCACATGCAAGTGTGCTGCAACCACCCTGGATTCAACGTCCAATTCACCATGCGTAATTAGGTCATATCCCCAGATATTCTATAAATTATTAATTATCGTGGGCCCATTTATAAGATATAATTTCTTTTAAGAAAAATAATGTAAGTTACCTTGTTACTCATAATATTCAAGTAATATAAATCGACATAATGATGATTAGATCTCAAATAAAGGAATGAATTATAATAAATTAATCCCATCACAACTCAAAGACACACTATTACAACACCTGATTGTGCGTAATATCTTATTTTTGGCATGGTTGTGCTTGTTGTTGATGTACTTCTGTAGTGTACATAATAATAATACTTGTTTTAGGAATTGTCTGGCAATAGATATAGAAAATGTGGACTACTACCCTTTATACACGTAAGACGCACACACAAACGAGAGACATTGTTCCTTCTAAAAAGAAGATTGCTCCTTCTAAAAAGAAGATCCGAAGGGGTGCTTATCTAAGGTGCAAGGTGCAGGAATTTCCCCCCACAAAATCAACGGCGCAATCTAACTGTAATCTTGTACGAAAGATTGTTTTTCACTTTAATAAAAGCCCCCGTGTTTACTTTAGTATGGAGATTCACATTTCACAATTTGACATTCGCTTTATTTATAACAAAACCTTCACACAAAAGACTCACCCGAGAGCATTAAAGCAAAACGGCCAATATATATCAACAAATTGAACACCTATATCTCTCTCTCCACCATTCAGATTCATTCATTCTAATAACACCTTAAACAAAATAATTTGCTACACACAGAGATTGCAATTTAATCCTCCAATTTCATTAAAATTGCAAAAAAAAAATATAATTCCTAAACGAACAGAGAAGATAACAACATATCCGTATATACATATGATTTGATGACTAGTTGGTACATGATGAACTTGGAATTTGGGTCCTCAAGTTCCAGATATCATCATCCCAAACAACATCTCCGTACAACTTATTGAAAGTTTCTCCCATTAGACCCATTTCCCAAACGGACCCCCAAGACATTTGTTCATAATCCACCACACTTCCTAGCCATAACCAATCATATGAATGTTCATTCCAATGGGTCAAAGCCCAATCTGGTTCTTTCTCACCCACCAAGGAATCCCTTAATTTGCTTCCAATATGTTCTTGTTCTTCCTCTACTTTTTCCTCTTTGACAACAACTTTCAGCTTACTTTGAACATCTTTCTTGGCTCTCTTATTAGTCCTACCCGTGGTTGAAACACCATTCTCCCTTCTCTGATTCTTCATTGTTCTTTTCTGGGGTATGATTGATGAAGATGAAGATGAAGAGAGTCCTAGAAAGGAAGAGTTTTTGTGCTTGTGTTTGTGAGGATGAGGAAGAAGGTTAATATTTATAGAGGAATGGGACATGTGGGGGTTGCTTTGTCTTCAAGTTGTGTGAGATAGGGAAACTCATTCATGTGATGAAACCCAAGTGGGCTTTTTGTTTTTGTTTTTGTTTTTCAAGTCAAATACTCTTTATCTACTCATGTCAGTTTGTTTTTTACTAAATTCCAGTTGTATTGGAGACATACCCTGAGTTTCTTAATCATACTTAAGAGTTTTTTTTTTTTTAAAAAAATAAATTCGTTTATGTGTTTTGCATGGACTTCAAAATAAATGGTTGCCTTCATTATACCCAAAGCAAGGTTTACCCTCACTTAATCATGTTCTTTCAATGAAAAAATCCGTATAAATAGGCTCAATTTCTTAAGATGATAAAAGCTCTCAGGAGTCATCTAATTTCCATTTGTTTTTTTTGGGTGAATGTATGTAATTCAACTCAATATACAGATCTAATTTATTTATAAGTCTTTTTCATTAATTTTGTCTTAAAATTCTAGAACTTTCTAATTTTATTGTTTTATCAAAACAAAAATCTGCTAAAAATAATTTAAACCATAAAGAGCAAATCGTTATACAATTTAAAAAACGTTTAACATTGAGCATAAAAAAGAGTGGTTGCTATATTAATAAGACTTGATTGATGGGTACGTTTTATTTTGTTTATTGCATAATATATGAGAGAGAGAGAGCGAGAGATTTGGTTGATGGGGTTTGGGGGAGTTAGTTAGAGGGAGGGATGTTGGGGGAAGATGAGTTGGAATTGAGTGGTCAAGTGGGAAGCATGAAAATGGCTGTGAGCTGTGTCGGCATGAACTATCTCTCCTTCCTTCATTTGATTTTGACATTTCTTTAATTCTCCACATTTTAATTTCATTTCACTTCATTTTCTTTAAATTTTATGCCAATCTTAGCTGCTTGCTTAGCTGTAACATATCCCTCCCTCTCTTCTCTCCACTTGCATTCTCTCCCCCTCTCCCCACTTGCCCATTTTCTTACATTATTCCCTTTTGAGTTTTTTCACCCAACTTGATATGCATATGGGCCCCATTACTTGCATCAACTTCCAAATATGTCATACTCCTTACTTTTTAAAAAGCATTTCATATTTACTATGCTCTTTAACAAACACGACAAGTGCGTGCCAATAAGCCCACAGTCCCACTTTTAACTAATCCACTCAATAATTAAAGAAATGATACTTGTGATAAATAAAGATAGGTCCAATTGGTAAATGAATTGGTTCAAAACTAAAAGGCTGTGTGTTTAACTCTTATCAATATGAACGAACACCTTATTAGTGGATTATTTGTAAGTACATTTATAATCGTTCTTTGAGTTTGGAGACTTATCTTAGTCTTAGTGAGCCAATCTAACTCAAATAAACTTTTATTTATCTAAAAAAGAAAGAAGTGATACTCATTTAGAATGTAGTTGTATTTATTTAATATGATTAAATTAGTTAATTAGTTAATACAAAGTGATTTTTAAAAATACCTAACCATATTTCTTAATTCCATTTTCACTTACTTAATTATTGAGAAAACATCAATTTAAAAGAATCACAAAAAATATACAAGGGTATGGTGTAATAAGCACCTCAATTGTTTTTCCGAATGCAGTTTTTTATGCAATCCATTAGCTATTTGTCGTGGTGCATTAGCACCCTAAAGGCCTAAAATATTATTGGGTGTAACCAACACCGTAATGTATTAAAAATGAGGCAATTTCACTCTTTCTATCAGAGAGTAGTAAGAACATTTTTTTTTGTCTTCATTAATGCATGCTTAACAAATGCTCTTCATTAACTTGAACTTCTTTCAATGTATGGATTCATCATTTTATAAGAATGTTTTAGTTAATATTATATGTTTTTTGTAAATTCTCATGTAGTTAATTATATTATCAAGCATTTGTATTTGTGAATTAGCTCTTGAATTTTGAATTTGTCAAATTGAACTAGAGAAGAGTTTTGATTCATTATGTAGCATTCTAATAATGAATTGAAACCCTAAGATTAATTAAGTAACCAGTAGAGATTCTGGTCATTGGATTAGGAACTCATTGGCTATTAACCTTATTCAACTTATAGTTGGAGGGGATTAGTGAGCAGAATTCCAAACTAATCCACTCAATCCAAATCTAACCTAGAGCAATTTTTCTAGGGCTTTATAAATTATCCAAGAAACTTTAATTTCCCAAAAACAATTTGAAGCAATGATTGTCTAATTATCCAAGCATCAAACATTGGTCACTCCCATTTGATCCAAATTAAATCTCTTACTTTCATTTGCCCAATTGATTTGTTTTTGAACATATACACTTTTCCGAACCAAGTCACAACAAAAATAAGATGCCATACTTTTTATCCAATTGACAAGTTTCAATTAATTGTTAGGATTCATATTGCAGTAAGCTCCTCAAGAGAAACGACATTCAATTATTACCTTCAAATATCCCCTTGGTCTCTAATATCTTTAACGGAAAGTCTGAGGCACTACACCGATTCACCCCACATCATATTAAAAGTCATATTCAAGTAATAATTTTAAATAAATATTGATAAATAAGTATTAGTAATTTTCAACATAACATAAATTATAGACCAAGAAATTCGTAGAATATAATGTTAGCTTCACTAATCATATCATTACTCATGGTTGCCAAAAAACGAATATTTGCTCTAATAAAGAGTGTTTGAAAGTTCATAATCGGTATTAATATTAATGTATTAATTTATGAATTCACTCTATGAGATAAAAATAAAAAAATACTATCATAAGTTAATTACTCCATGCTATCATAAAAGGAAATTGTGATTAAGTGATCATCATTCACGTATTAGCAAAATTAGGAAATAGCATAAACGTTCTAATTTTGCGTCAGTTAGTTAGAATATAAGCTGGAGGCTCGCTAGAATGTGATTACACATGCCAACATTATTTCTCTTTATGAAGTTATATTTTGAAGTTAAAGACTTATCTTGTGAAGCTGAGAAGGTAAAGAGGTTTTACGTCTCCTAACAAATACATTTACATGAATTTGACTTTGTATTATTCTCCTCCTTACCTTAGTAAGGCTACTTACTACATCAACCGAAAACTCAACTTATTCATGAAAATCTTATTTTGATCCAGTATTTTATCCTTGGGCAGTTTCTATCATATGTAGAATTTTGTTTCAGACTAGGCCTATGAACAATCACATGTTTAGAAGTTTCAAGTATTACCCGAACTTGATTGGATCCTGTTCAGGCCTGATCAAACCAGGTTGGGCCTGTCCTGAAAAATTGTGAATTTCTTATGCTCTTAAGTTCTGTTCGAGTTCAATAAGGATTACATGTGATAAGATTTGCAGCCACGAGCAGACGAAACTGGATCATTCAGTTGATCAAATAATAATAATATAATAAGAAAAGTTTTGGATCTTTGCAGAGTGCTGTATGAACCGGACCGGACACCGGACCGGTGCAACCATCGACCCTTCATATTTAAGCTCATCGGTTTGAGTTATCCGACTGTGTTGAATCATGACCTGAAGCCTTTTTCGACTCACTTTCTAATCCGCCTTTTACAATATTGGATCTCAGTATGAGAAATAAGAAAACGGCTTTACAATTTTTTCTTATATAATAAAAATCAAAAGTGGTTTATAGCTTTTTTTTCTAACTTACATTTTGCGGAAAGTCATATAAATAAAAGACGTTTTTTCCAACTTTGATCCAAACAGGTAGTTAATTTGAAAAAATTCAAAGGAGTCGGAAAGTATTAATTAAATTAAGATAACAAGGAAGTTTTATTCCATTGTTGGAATAATAGTATCTACGTGGTGATGAATATTGGTGTTTAAATGGATAATTTGAGCATAAAAAGGGATGGTCAATATGTAATACTAATATGTATGTGTGATCACACGTTAAAATATAGGATTTACAAATGAATCTGGAGGAGTTGGAGTGACGTCTGTTAAAAAGAAAATGATTGAACACTCAAAAAAGACAATTGAACATGTTAATGAGAATGATTAAGTAGTGTAAGGTCCTCTTAAAAGATGCAGAAAAACATTGACCCCTTGATAAAGTAAGATGAATCATTTGATCAACAGCTTATTCAATATTTGATTGTTGGTATAATTAAATTAGTTATATCATGCATTTTATAAGAATGTTAATATGACATTACATTGTTGTTGTACATATAAAAAATGTACTCATAACTTACAATATCCTACATTCGGATGATAAAGCAATTAATCCTGAAAACGTCAAAATAGAGCTTATAATGCTAGTAACTATTCATATATAGGAAGTGAAAATCGACATATAATGGATAAGACGGATTATCGGCCATGTAACAGGATTCCTCATGGTGCTAAATATGATTGCATGGCATTGCCAAAACAATATATTCAACTCCAAAATCTTCTAAAAGAAGATTGCAATGTTCAATCTGTATATTTCGATTTGACACAATTCGTATATGCAATAGCTTCTTCTGCTTTTGGAAGAACACTTATTTGTTCCTGGATTGGTCTACGGTCCAATTAGTCCGTAGTATTATCATATGTGTGTTCTTGGCAAAGGTAATTTGATAAGTGTGTGCCAAGTATACCCTCGACTATCGCTATAAGAAAATAAGTTTGTAGTTATGTAACGAGCACAAGTCCTTGGGAGAACCACACCCCAAAAGTTAGCTGTTGAGGTTGGAGAGCCAAGGACTTATAAGGCCTCCTTTGTGAGGAAACCTCCTCAATGTGGGACTTGTGACAAGTTACACCTCAAATGTCACACCAAATCAAAGTGTGATATGGAGAAGACTAATGTCAGGGTTTTTTTTTTCATATACTGTGACATATTATAGCTTTTTAAATTTTTATTTATATCAAAAACACGTTGCGTAAAGATGCACAACATCAATTTGTACTTTTTATTTTTATTTTAATCAAAAATTCGTGTCACAAGTCTTTTTTTTGGCCGAAAATGTCACAAGTCTTTTTGCAATAATATAAAGCAGCATTTTTAATTTGTTTAATGAAAATATCATGTCACCCCCACAATACAATTTTATTTTCTATATAGAAATAATATCTTGCCTAGGGTCGCAACAAGTTAGTATTTTATTAAAATATTAATATATTGCCATCAGGCGCAATATGAAAGAGTTTTATATTTTTTAATATATATTTCATGTTACACCACTAGGCGAGATATGAAGAACTTTTACTTGTTTTCTACAAGGTATATAATTTATGATACCTATTTATTTAAATATTTGTTTAATTTCTACCACGTATACTATTTCATAATCTAATATGTGTTCTTCCTTATTGTATCCATCTACTTTGTCTCGTTCAAAAATTCCATAATCTTTTTGCATTATAACCAATAATGAATAATAATATTTACTTGGGAAAAAACCCCGCAGCTTAATTATGTTGTACATGCTGGCGTGACATAAGCTGCAGGATTTTTTTTTAAAAAAAATGAAAGCTATCACGCCATTACATGTTTTTCTATAACTATGACATATGACTTTGCCTTGAACATTTATACTACGCAAATTGGCCTATTGTCACGCCATAATTCATGACATCCTTCACAATTTTTTTCTGAGACTACGGGAGAAAACTTTTTTGTATACTTTGAATAAAAAAAGCTTTTAGAGGACATATATAACCTTTCACGTGATTGATTTATAGGAGGAGTACATATATAATAATTAAATTATCATGAAAATTAAAATCAGGTCCAAAATAAGGGAATTTTTTAAGACAATGTCCAATATTATAATCAAATTACATTCACATTTCAAGAGATCTGGATGATATTTAAATGACTTCATTTTAAAAAATGCAATGAATTGTAACTATATCAAGTTATTAATGACAATTAAAGAGTTGTCAGTTGCACCTCAATATTGACATTTGAAGAGTGGTCAATTGTAGTCCAATACTGACAACATATGAAGTTGTCATTGACAATTTAAGAGCTATAAAGCATTTAATATCGTCAAAGTTTCAAGGAACTACTATAATTAAATGCTTTTTTATACCCTGAATGTGATTAATTCCCTTATTTGAGACATACTTGTAATTCTTCCTATATCTTGAGAAGTATCCACAAACCAAACATCTTGAAATGTCATTATCTTTATATAAACAATATAATTATGTACAACTAGAAATAAATTAGATGATGATTTAATAATGTTCTAAAATGGCTCTTCAAGGTAAATTGTTTAAACAGATAATTAATTATCTTATTCTATGGCTCACTAAACACCATATTTAATTTAATCATAACCAAACACATTCAATGGAATATTTAATTTATTTCATTCAAAGTTCGAATGATGCAATATTAAATATTTTTATTTGAATTTTATATTAAGAATTTCAAATACGATAATGTAATTTGACCCATCGTTCGCGGGTTCAGTGGCGAAGGGATTGAACAATGAGCGTCGGGTTGACCACCACGTCGCGAGTTCGATCCTGGGAAGTGACACTTTGTTGTGTCTTCATCGCGGCGTTTGGGGAGACATCCTCGTAGCTAAGTGAAGTTGGAAGTAACCTACCTGTGTGGACAAACAGAAAGGGCTTGCTGGTCATCCTCCAGAGCCCACAGGAACAGACTTCAGTGGATCATGAGTTAGGTGCCCTACCCTTGGATTGGGTTGAGCCCAAACTCCTTCCTAAAATTTTGTTATAAAAAAATATGTAATTTGAATCAAAATATGGAAAATTTGTTATGTTGGCACGTAAACATGTTTTAAGGTTCAAATTGCACCAAATATTGATCAAGGGTGAAAATGCTCTCAAACTTTCGATAAAATTAAAAATGCTCTCAAACAACTGACAAATAAAATCAGGATATTAAACCACACTTTATCTGAAATATAGAATGAAATGAAGATTACACATTCTACCAAAATATTACTACCGCTGAAAGATTACACATTATACTAATCTGGATTTTCATGTGGAAGCCCTCACCAATCCTTACTTTTATATTTATAAACAATAGTACAAGATATTATATGCCCTACTGGTCCCTATAATGCTTCAATTGATATCGATTACATTCCTCTCATTAAAATACTTCAAACTGCATTTGGGATTAATAATGTTGATTTGTTTGGTAAATAAAGAAATGTGTTCGATTCGATGAAGAAAAACTGAACTCCTATAAAGTCATAATAAAAAAAATTAATGGGAATTCTATAATGCTAGTAATTTGTAACTTTGTCTTCTCGGTCGTCCATTAAAGGTTAAAGCCCCTACATATCTTGCAAGGTGATCGGCAAACCATTCATTGTGATGGAGTCTAGAAAATAAAATGATTGAAGAGAAAGCGATGATGAGTAATCAACTAATGACATCTTGATAATTTATTATCATCAAAATATAAAAAACTTCTCCTTCCATTTTGGAATGCAGTGTATGATCTAGAACAAAGAAAATAGATACTCCCTCCGGTCCTAAATATAAGACCTAATTGACTTTTTTGAAAAATCCTAAAAAACAGCAAAATAAGTTAATTATAAATTGATTTACCTAATTTTTTCCCTTAAACTAGTTTATTTTACTTATAAACTAATGGATAATCTAAAAATATATCAAATATGTCATGATTTAATAGACTATTTTGCAACCTTAACCTCTCCAAAAAAAAAGTCATCTAGGTCCTATATTTAGGACCAGAGGTAGTAATTACTAAGCCACGGCTTTGAATTTGTGTACCTTGTTTTTAACTTCTTTCCCCTTTTTGTTGGACAAGCTCGAATCTTAGTTTTCATGGTTTGATAGTAAATAAAGTAGTCACCCATCTTCAAAATTAATCATATTTTCACATATTTTAGAGCCAAAAAAAGAAATAGAATTAAAATGCCATGAATTAAGCCTTTTTAGGAAACTAAAAGAAGGGGCGCAACATTAAAAATAGGAAATTTCTAAATTGATATGCATTATTACATAGATATATCAATATGTTAAATAATTGAGTGGGAGTTGAATGACCTATTGATGAACCAGCAATAAATTGTTGCTCAATATTAGTTGCGCAGTGTATCTTTGAGCTTAAAAAAGCGTCATTTACATTTGAGGATAAATACTCACATAAATATAGCCATTTACTTCTTTGCAAAGGGTAAGGGCTTAAAGGGGGAAAACCAAAATTAGCTGCAAATGAGTGGTAGATAATGAGTAATCAATTAATGACAACTTGATAATTGATCAACAAAACCAAAATTTTCTCCTTCCATTATCGTGAAGGGATGACTTGTCTCAACGATAAACTCGCTTGTCGTGGAGTCTGAGGTCGTGAGTTCAAATCAGCCGCTTTGTAAAAAGCAAAGGTTAGGCTGCCTAGTCACTTCCCCAGTACCCTCACCAAGTGGGGAGTAGAAATGAATTTGCCCTTTCTATTTTAAAAAGCAGCGTATGATCCACAACAAAGACAATAGATAATTACTAAGCCACGGCTTTAAATTTGTGCATCTTGTTTTTAACTTCTTTCGCCTTTTGTTGGACAAGCTCGAATCTTAGTTTTCATGGTTTAATAGTAAAGGAAGTGGTCGCCCATCTTCAAAATTAATAATATTTTCACGCATTTCAAAGCCAAAAAAGAAATAGAATAAATGCAATAAACTAAGCCTCTTTAAGAAACTAAAAGAAGGGGCGCAACATTAAAAATAGGAAATTCATAAATTGATCTGCATTACTACATTGATATATCAATTCAATTAGGGAAAAAGACACATAAAGTCTTCCCAATTGATAAAAGAACAAGTGAGGTTGCTAAATTATGAAAATGACAAGTTGGGTCATAGACACCTTATACACATTACCAAATTTGGGGAAAAGACTCAAGTGCCCTTAAAAACACACTTTTCACAAATTTGGTAAGTGAGTTTTGGTTAGTGATATATCCTAGTTCTATTTTAAGTGAGTTTTTAAGGGCATTTGAGTCTTTTCCCTAAATTTGGTAATGTGTATTAGGTGCCAATGACCCAACTTGTCCTTTTCACAATTTAGCAACCTCAATTGTCCTTTTACCAATTGGGAAGACTTTATGTGTCTTTTTCCTTATCAATTATGTCTTTTTCCCTATCAATTATGTCTTAAAGCATGGACACACACAACCATTTTAGCAATATGTCATCGTCTGACATTGTACAGAAGAAGGAATATATAAAGAAGCAAGTGAATGAGTGTAGGTGAAAAGAAATATTTTATATCTACAAGAGACTAAATGGGTAGGTGAAAAGGCTAAGGATATTGATGGTTATAAACTTTGGTACACTGGTAAAGTGAGTCATAGGAATGATGTAGGTATAATTGTGGATAAAGTATGGAAGAAGAATGTGGTTGAAGTTTATAGAAGTGGAGATAGATTATTATCGATTAAAATGGTAGTTGAGAAGGATACAATTAATATAATCAGTGCATATGCCCCTCAGATAGGGGCAGGATTGTTCATAAAAGAACAGTTTTGGGACGAATTGGAGAAGATGATTAAAAGAATTCCTAACACTGAAAAGATTTTTATTGGCGGTGATCTAAATGGACATGTTGGTAAAAATGCAGGACAATACACACAAGTCCATGGTGGTTTTGGTTTTGGCACAATGAATAATGAAGGACAATCTATTATTGAATTCTGTATGGCTAATAATCTCAAAATTGTTAACACTTGTTTTGAGAAATAGGAAGAACATTTGATTACATATAAGAGTGGAGTCAATAGATCACAAATTGATTTCTTTTTAGTAAGAAATTCGGATAGAAGAATTTGTATAAACTGTAAAGTGATTCCAGGTGATGGTGTGACTACATAACATAGGCCTTTAGTTTTAGACGTTCGTGTGAAGTTTAATCGAACGAAGAAGCGAGAAATGCTTCAACCAACAATTAGATGGTGGCAATTGAGAGGGGAAAAAATGAAAATTTTTAAGAATAAGTTGATGAATGAATGTATATGGGATAAACAAGGATGTGCTAATGATTTGTGATTTATGGAAAGATTTTAGTATGATGATGCGAAAAATAGCAAAAGAAGTTTTAGGTGAATCAAAGTGTATATTAGGCGTAAAAAGGAGATTTGGTGGTGGAATAATAATGTCTAAGAGAAAATTAAATTTAAGAAACAATGTTTTAAGGATTTACGTATATGCGATAGTGAGGAAAATTGGGTCAAATATAGATTAGCAAAGAAAGAGGCGAAAAAAGCTGTTAGTGTAGTTCGAGCTAATTCCTTTGAGGAGTTTTATAAAGAATTAGGGACAAAAGATGAGAAACAAAAAATTTATAGAATAGTAAAGATAAAGGAGCAGAAATCAAGAGATTTAGATCAAGTAAAGTGTGTTAAGGATGAAGAAGGTAATGTATTAGTTAAAGATAATAATATTAGGGATAGATGGAAGAATTATTTTTATAATTTGTTTAATGATAAAGTGGATACTTTGAACTATGTTATAGATGATTTAGGGATTAATGATAGGAATATCAATTTTACAGGTAATATTAAGATTAGAGTGAGTGAGGTTGAGGATGCTCTTAAGAAAATGACTAAGGGAAAAGCTGTTGGACCAGATGGTATTCCTATTGAAGTATGGAAATGTTTGGGAGAAAATGGAGTGTTGTGGCTTACTAAACTGTTTAATAAAATTCTAAGATCTAAGAAAATGCCAGATGATTGGAGGAAGAGTACATTAGTACCTATTTAAAAAAATAAAGGAGATATTCGTAATTGTCCAAATTATAGAGGAATAAAACTTATGAGTCATACAATGAAGTTGTGGGAAAAAGCAATTGAGCGTAGGTTAAGAACTGAGACTAGCATATCGAAAAATCAATTTGGTTTCATGTCGAGAAGGTCAACTACAGAAACAATATATCTAATTAGAGGTTTAATGGAAAGATATAGAAGTATGAGAAAGGATTTGCACATGATTTTTATTGATTTGAAAAAAGCATATGATAGGGTGCCAAAAGATTTACTTTGGAAAGTTTTAGAAAAGAAAAAAGTACAAGTTGAGTATATTAGTGCTATTCAAGATATGTATGAAGGAGTAACGACTAGAGTTAGAACACCGGTAGGAGAAACAATTGATTTTCCAATAAGAATTGGATTGCATCAAGGTTCGGCATTGAGTCCGTATTTATTTAACCTTGTTATGGATACCTTAACTGAAAGTATACAAGAAGAAATTCCTAAGTGCATGCTTTTCACGGATGATATAGTAATTTTAGGGAATTCAAAATATGAAATTAATTGGAAATTAGAACTATGGAGGATAACTTTAGAGTCTAAAGGTTTTAGAATAAGTAGGAGTAAGACGGAATATATGTACTGTAGTTTTGGCAGTAGACAAACTCATGAGGATATAGAAATTAAATTAGGAGAGCATGTTATACAACAGGTGGATAAGTTTAAATATTTAGGATCAATTATACAAGAAGATTGTGAGGTAGATGGAGATGTCAATAATAGAATTCAGGCTGGTTGGTACAAATGGAGAAAAGCTTCTGGGGTTATTTGTGATCGCATGGTTCAAGATAGAGTAAAAGGAGAATTCTATCGAACAGCTATTAGACCGGCATTGTCATATGGTAGTGAATGCTGGGCAATTAAAAAACAACAAGAACATAAGATGGATGTGACAGAGATGAAAATGTTGAGATGGATGAGTGGGTATACACTAAAAGATAGGATTAGTAATGATCACATTCGTGAAAGAGTTGGGGTAGCACCAATTTCAGAGAAAATGAGAGAATATCGTTTAAGGTGGTATGGACATGTGCAAAGAAGAGAACTAGATGAGCCAGTAAGAATAGTGGAGCAGATGGTAAGGGAGCCGTATATAAGAAATAGAGGGAGACCAAAGAGAACTCTTAATAAAGTTATTCAAAGAGATATGTTAGTGAAAGGTTTATCTACAAGAATGACTAGGGACCGAGCAAAAAGGCGTCGTGTGAGCCACGTAGCCGACCCCATTTAAATGGGATAATGTTTACGTTGTTATTATAGTTTATGTGGATGGACATGTTCAAAGAAGAGAATTAGATAAGCCAGTAAGAAAGAATAGTAGAGCAAATGGTAAAGGAGTCGTATATAAGAAATAGAGGGAGACAAAAAAGAACTCTTGATGAAGTTTTCAAAGAAATATGTTAGTGAAAGGTTTATCTCCAGGAATGACTAGGGACAGAGCAAAATGGCGTCGTGTGATCCATGTAGCCGACCCCACTTAAGTGGGATAAGGTTTACGTTGTTATTAGTTGAGTGGGAGACAAATGATCTGTAGATGAACCAGCAATAAATTGTTGCTCAATAATAGTTGCGCTAGCGCAGATACGTATTGTGAAGTGTGAACTTAAATTATTATTTACATTTGAGGATAAATACTGACATAAATATAGCCATTTACTTCTTTCTTTGGCCAACATATATCCATTTACTGCTTGCAAAGGGTAGGGAAGAAAACCCATCTAGTTGTATATTAATTATTAGGGCCCGTTTGGAAGTAGGAAAGTTTTGCTCTGAATCGGAAAGTAGTGAAATGATTTCAGTTTACCAAGAAAGCATTTCAGGGGCGGCTGTTTGGTTGGCTAATGGAAGAATATGAAAGTGAAGTACATAAATGACAGTAATGCCCCTTCCTATTGTAACATTCCCCAAAAGCCCCTTATTGAAAAAAGAAACTCCAAGTGCAACACATTTCTTTTGCTACGAAAGTTGTCTCCGGCAAAGGAGGTGGCGTAGTGAGGAATAAGGCGGCCAACTGGAGAATGGAAGATAGAAACTTGGAGACCAAATTCTGGAAGACGAAGTTGGGGAGCTTTACAGGTTTGGGGTTCATTTGTGGAAGAGATTTGGGTGTTGGGTTAAACTCTAGAAACTCTAAAGGAGAAATTTTTATTGGGTGTTCTCAGATCTTCTCAGATTGTTCTTGCCCAAACAATTTTCTAGCAATGGCGGTGGTGATATGTAGTTGTTGGATGTAATTTATGTCAAATGGAGTTTACGTGGAACGACCTCCATCTTTTCCCATAGCTGTCATGGTAAAATCGATTTTGTCAGCTTAAAATCGATTTTGCCATATTAAAATCGAGTTTGTCATTGTAAAATCGAGTTTAACATCAACAATGACAGTTACAAATAAAGTGTACTCATGTTTAACCTTTTCAACTCACGTCATCCCCAAACTTTTTCCAACATTTTTCCAACATCTAGCGATAGTGGTGGTGATATGGAGTTGTTGGATGTAATTTATGTCAAATGGAGTTTACCTGAAACAACCTCCATCTTTCCCATAACAGTCATGGTAAAATCGATTTTGTCAGCTTAAAATCGATTTTGCCATCTTAAAATCGAGTTTACCATTGTAAAATCGAGTTTAGCATCAACAATGACAACTACAAATAAAGTGTACATATGTTTAACCTTTTCACCTCACGTCATCCCCAAACTTTTTCCAACATTATTGCAGTTAAACAGAAGGACCTGGGCAAGAACTTCACACAAGACCCATGTAGATTTTAACTATGTATGTATAGTTTGGAAAGCAATTATTGTTAACCCAACAACTTTTAAAGTGAAAACTCATTCATTTAATCAAAACTCACACATCACAAGCACTCAACGCTTCAAATTGAACACAAAAGCAGGGTCACAAATGTAGGAGAGGAATGCAATCATGTTTGAGCATCACCATCAATACCCAGAGAAACAAAAAAGACTCCACCAATATGCAACTACGTTGACCACTTTTACTTTCGTCTTCTTACTCGGTACACTGTGCAGCTCACAAATGTGTCATCAACCCCACTCACACCTTCACCAATGACAACCCAAAGCTTCTCACTCGTTTTTTGCTTGCCCGTATATGATCCCAAGCTCCCAGTTGTGTTTTTGATGTAATCCTTGAGCTTAATTGAAGGACAATTTGGTACTTAGGACATGGGCCCACACTCAATTTTGGTGGGAAGCCAAATTTGTATTTCTATTTTTAATTTTGGAGGGAAACTGAAAATAGAAACTTTCTAATTCAGAGCAAAGGTTTCTGACTTCTAAACGGCGTGTGAATATGAATTACTTTCACTTTCAGATTCTGAGCGTTAGTTTCCTGCTTCCAAACGGGCCCTTAATGTATACTATACTAAATCTGACCATTATAGGTCCCCACCAGCTTTGGGAACCAAAATGAGCTGCAAGTGAGTGAACAAGTCAAGAAAGCCTTGTCATAACGAATAAACGTAACCGACTTTTAGAAACAAAGGGAAAACTGTAAGCAAAAAGAATCCCTCCTACTCCCAACAGCATGACATAAAGTTTTTTTGAAATTTTCAGCAACAGGAACAAGTTCGCGTAAAACAGAAGCGAAGTTCTGTGATTTCTGACCCAAAAGCAGCATAGGAATGAAGAAGTAGGGGACAAACACTGCGACAAAGCCAACAGAATAAAAGATCTATTCTTTACATATAACTTTTTGATGTTCACATTGCAAAAGACAGACCAAGTAATTTGGACGACACAAACAAACCATGATCATTTTTTGTACAAGATATTTCCTTTCCCTTCCTGAGCCGTTTACCTACATCTTAAATGACTCAAAGAAAAGAGATCAAAATGAAACTTTTATGAGCTCCCACCCTCAAAGACCTGTAATTACAATGTAGAGGATGTTACACATTACACATTACACATTACCACTAGATCTCTCACTAGACTCAGAGAGGGCTAATCCCTCTCAAACCTCATTGACCAAGACAATTTTGCCTTAACAAGACACAACATCAACATGACATTTACAAGGGCATATTTACATTAGGCAAAAGACGTTTTCCTTCAACTCTCCTTCTGCGCTGCTTTCAAAATTCTTCTCCCGGTTAACAAAAGTTTCTGTATGGTTTACTACTGATGGCTGCTAAACTTTTCACTGTTTTAATTAGATCTTTTTTCTCACAAGATGAGGATGTTACATTCTAGGCCAGGGCAGGGATGCTGCAATTGCGGCGATCCCTATCGAGGCAATCAAACCCTTCGATTCTCACGGCCGGATTGTTTCCAAAGTTGGAGCGAGCACGGCCTCCTTTCCTGGTGGAAGACGATGGAGACGACGAGAGCCCAAACTGGGTAGGACTAGGAACCCTGGATGATGGTGAGAGTGGGGAGATCATTTCATCCCCAAATCGAGAATCCTGAATCAATGGGTTAGCTACTCTGCTCGGTGGTGACCCGCAAAAAAATGGGGGCGACGAAGCCACCTGCACACATGGTTGCTGTTCCATACCACAACCACCCTGCACAATTCACAAGTACCCCCAAGTTAACAACGACCAAAAATCAACCAATTAACACTACAAGCTCAAACAAGAACAACAACGACATAGATTATAAAACGTCACTGTACTCTATCAGTAACCAAATAACCAAATCTTTCTACATAACGCCACTGTACTCTATCAGTAACCAAATCTAACAAATCTTTCGATATAGCGATACAAGATCTATTTATAGACAACCAAACATCATCATGAAGCAAATCAAAAGGAAAATAAACCAGAGACTATATAGTATATACCTTGGTTAAAATGAGGTCCAAAGGATCAGTCACAGCATTTGAATCAGCTGAATCTGCCTGGCAACTGCAACAATAACAACAACAACAACAAAAAACTAAGCCCAACATAGCAATCAATCAAAATTACTTCATGTAATTCCTATTACTTCAGAAACATGAATCTACAATCTAAAATACACAAATATACATATAAATATATACAGAGAAAACCTTCATTACCTAAGATGCCACCTAAATAGGTCAAGACGGCGAGGCTTTGGACAAACCAAAGCCTGTCTGCTGCTAATTTCTTCACAATTGTTCATTTTTTTCAACACCTATTCACACAAAAAAAAATTAAATCAAAAACCATAACATATTACCAATATTCCAAAAATAAACACAAGATTAAAAATTACAAAACACTGAACTAAACAAAACAACAGATCATGAAATTTTCTGAGCTGTGAATTAAAACGTACAAATTGAGATCAACGTTATATAGAGTGAGCTTTGAATTGCTCGACCGACAATAATTAATACACAACCGAAAGTAGATAACAAATTCAACAGCAAAAAAGGTTAAAGAAAATAAGCAGACAAACAAAATAAATCAAAAGAGATCCATGAAATCTGAAGGCTTTGAGAGTGAAAAAGAGAGAAAGAGATCTGAGAAAATCAGGTGCTAATTTATTTATTTATTTATTTACCTGTGAAAGTAAAATTAGATTGGACTGTACAGCTTTGGATGAAACAGAAACTATAAATACAAATAATAATCAGAGAGACATGAAAAAGAGAGGTAGGTTGAGAGTTAGGGGGTGAGAAGTGGAAGAAGAAGAAGAAGAAGAAGAAGAAGGAATGTGTGATTTGGGGAGAGAATAACAACAGGAGCTAACAACACTTGGCTTATATTTATTTTGTTATATTTATATTTGTATTTATATTTATTTTAATTTTTTTTATATAAATTGCGTTTAACATGTTTCGGTTTGTCTTGGTTGTTGTTAAATCTTGAGGAGAGATATTTTCGTCATTTTAAAGTTGAGTACAAGAAAATGGGAGACTTACAAATAAATGTTTAATCAATTGTTACTTACTCTCTATTGTACTCTTTACTCTAGTACTTAATATAAGAATTAAACCGCTAAAACAAACTTCTTAATAAAATATGTGAAAATTCTTTGGATATCTGGAGTTAATTTTTCTTTCTAAATGTTGCTCACATTTATTATGATACTTTTAAAAGAAAGAAATATATAAACATTAATAAATATAAAAGAGATTTAGGGCAAAGTAGAAAAAAACATATTAAATCAAGAGAGAATTTGAGATGAACCCTTATATTTTGAACTAAAATAATTCAAATTTTAACTCTCATATTACGAATTGAATGAGTGTTTGTAAAACACTAACTAAATGATCTTATATACCATTAAATGATAACAAAATGTAACTGTGGACTCTTATATTGAAGCAAAAACATTCAAATTTTATACTCTTATATTTTAGAGCAAAATCATTCATATGTAGTGGGAGTATATCTAAATCTACGGGATGAGGATTTCCTCTCATCACATATCATTTATATCCTGGCCATGAAGATTTCCCTCAAATCACCAATTTTCCTCATACATCCACAAAATAATACATGACCACATAGGCATTACTACCTAAGCCCCTCACCTGATGGGAATTAGTCGTAGAGATGCCTTTTTTCCTCGATTATTCTAAAATTATTCCTTGCCGAGTTGTCCAGAAAATCTCCCATGTATAATAGCTTTATGTATCCGTTATTGTATATAAATCCTAATGAAAATATTGCCCCCTTTCTTAACACTAATTCATATCACTAAAATATTGTACTTATATGGAGAGTATAAGTGCAATATATAACATATATATTTGGAAAGAAACAATAAGAGGGGATTGAAATATTTGAAACAAGTGTTATAAAAAATATATTTGAAACGAGAAAGACGTGAAAAAAATAGCATTTGATTGAATGGAGTTCATCTTTATATAGTTATATATATAGATACACATACGGATAATCAAAAATTTATCAAAGTTAACCGAATTTTGAAAAGTTAAATTAAGGGAGAAAATAAAACAATTAAATAAGAATAAGAGAAAAGTTTTAAATGCTTACTTGCAGAGGAACTAGTTTCAACGATGACTTGGAAGAAAGATGTGATTTATAAAAATAAAGAATCGAAAGCAGGTTTAATAACATATTGTGCAACTCTAACATCTCCAAAAAAAAGTCATCTATATCTTATATTTAGAATCGGAGGGAGTATAATTCAACATAATATTTATTACTACTATTTTTATTCAATAATTCACTCTCATAATCATAACAGAATTATCCAAAAATAACTCCTGCCTTTTCACATAAAGCGATCTTTTCCTTTTTAATATACACACGCATATTTAAATTTAAATATTTAAATAATAATGTATTACTTGTAAAGTGCCATATAATCATATTACATTTCTGAATTCTGATAAAAAATATAATCATATTACATATTTTTAATCCAAAACAAAATTTTAGTAGATGTTTTATATATAATCACCTTCCGTGTTTTTTTATATCGAATGATGTTACTTGTTTTAATTGGTGAGGTTGATAAATGCACATTTTTAATGTTGTCCTTAATTTTTTATCGACGATTAAGGTATTCTCACTCGACAAGTGGGAGACCAATCCTCCCCTGATTTGTAAGCAAGTCAGAGGGGGGACAACTGGTTTGAGAGATTTAATTTTTCTCAATATGCAATGTCAATGATCGAACCCAGACAATTGGTTAAGGGTGAATGAGTCATTGTCACTCAATTACACACTCAAGGTTTAATATTGCCCTTAATAAATGACCTCATTCCACCCATCTATTTACTTATTTTATCATCACTCTCATATTCTTCCACAAATAAGGGTATCTTTGGAAACAAGATTGTGGATCAGACATACATATTCATTTCTTTTAAAGTAATTTGAACAAATTTTTGGGAACACATAATTCCATTGACTTTGCTTTATATTATGTGGCGCGATGGGAGTATATGTTATAATTAAGTTAATTAATTTCACTTTCTTATTCTACACAGGAAAACAAAATTATTCTACACTGAAAGAAGTCAACTTAAACCGAAGGTGTCATTAACACTTGTTGACGAGGGCGGTGGCTACAGGGCTAGATGACATAGGTTTTGGCACCCAAGAAAGTAGTTGTTTTTTGTGGGTATGAAACGTTAAAGGAATAAACTAGTAACATAGTATAGTATTAAAATAAAAATATTCCAACAAAAAATCTTAAATATCAACGGATCCGTTGAAAACGAGCTCTCCAGGAGCGTATACGGAGAAGTTACGCCATGCGTACACGTGGCAGGCTCTCCCTTTTTTAGTTAACTAAAACTAAAACGGGATTTAATAACTATGTTTTTGGCCAATACATCCAAAAGGAGTATCATCCGGTTGGCAAATGGCAATGACAATGGCATAAATTTGGCGATGTAGACATGCAATCTCCCCCTTTTGTGCTTCAAATTTGGTAATAATCTTGGACAGTAATATTTAAGAGAAAGACAAATAAAGTCTTCCTAATTGGTAAAAGGACAATTGAGGTTGCTAAATTGTAAAAAGGACAAGTTGAGTCATAAACACCTAATACACATTAACAAATTTGTGAGAAAAACTCAAATGCCCTTAACAATTCGAGATTGGAGAGAGTGGAGTGAAAATCGAATAGTGTGTTTTGCAAGAGTGGGGTAAGTGTGTATTTTTAAGGGTATTTGAGTCATTTGCCCAAATTTGTTAATGTGTATTAGGTGCTTATGACCCAACTTGTCCTTTTTACAATTTTAGCAACCTCAATCGTTCTTTTACCAATTGAGAAGACTTTATTTGTCTTTTTCCCTAATACTTAATTGTAAAACTCGATATTTAGGGAGATATCAATATATATTGAACAAGAGAAAAAGTGTTTAATTGTCAAATTTTAGAATCTATTAAAATATGTATACGTGAATCATAAGTTAAACATGTCAAAAAAAATCATAAGTTAAATGTCATACCCTTTAAATGAAGGTGAACCCATCCCCTTTTTATAATTGAATTATCAAGATAATAGTGTGCATTATGTCTTAATTTTACAGTTCATTTGTTCAGAATTAATACTACTCCTTCTCGCAAAATAATAATAATAATAATAATAATAATAATAATAATAATACTCTTTTTGTCCCTATATATAAGGTCTAAATATCCAAATTTAAGTTTTCAAAATAAAATAGTTAAATTAAATATACGTGATCTATTTAAAACAAATCTTCCTATCTGATTTTTTTGCCAACCTTCCTTATCTAATTTTTTTTTTTGATCGAAATTCCTTATCTAATTTACATGTACAATGGAAAGATAGTTAGTGTTATAAAAAAGGTAATTAAGTCATTGAAAATGCAATTAATCTTTTCATTTCTACCCCAATTTAAGAATGAATATTTCTTTTTTTTGGTAATTGAAAATTTTAAGTGAATTGGGTCCCAAGGGCTCATTAGGGACAGATACTCACATCGGCGGGATTCGAACCCACAACCATATAATTATGAGTCAAGTATTTTTACCAACTAGACAAACATCTGTTGGTATTTAAGAATGAATATTTCTTAACATAAATATTACTCTCTCTTTCTACGATCTTCTATTTCTTAACATAAATTTTTTAAGTACACTCACATTAATTTTCTCTAAAGTGGACTTATTATTATTGTTGTTAAACTCTTTAATTGACACTTCAATTTTACTATTTTTACTACTCTACATAATCAAAACGTGTTATGAGTTATTTAAATTCTCAGTGGCTGTAAACTTAGTAGAAACTCACATGTTCACATGCTGAATTTATCGTTTTTACAATTCTACCATATAGAAAAACATGTTAACTTGCTCTTTAAACTTGTTTTATTTATTTTTATTTGACTAATTTAAATGAATTTGTATATAAATTTCATATAAATTTCTCTTTAAAATTGGTAAAGTATGAATAATGATATTTAATATCAACTATTTATATTTAAAATATATTCAAGTAATTTATTGTTATTTTTTATATTTCCTATTTAACTACATATAAGAAACACATGTTTATTAATAAACGTAAACTCACGAGTTTGACAGTTTTGCTTATAATAAGGAAAAACTTTTCCACAAACTTGATTTATAAATTAGAATAGAGTGCCATACTGATTTTTGTAAAATATATTCTCATTTTGGAGCCGCTAAATGAGAGATAGTAATAATAATAGTGATGAAAAAGGTAATAAATATGTAATAAATATAAAACTATAGTTGTAGTTAATTGTAGGCAATAAATATGAGTAATGAATGCGAACAATAAACTATAAGCAATAAATATTAGCTACAATACTAACTATAAATATTAAATATATGTAACAAATTTTTCATCACTACTCCCTCCGGTACTCATTATAAATCACTAACTACCTATAATCTTTGATCCTTTATATAAGTCACTAAACGTCGCATTAAATGTTTTTCTCACTTTACCCCTGTTATTAATGAAGATTTGTAATTGAAAATGTGAAAGACATCATTTAATGAATGGTGAAATTGGAAAAAGTGGTAAATTTACCATGAATTTTACGACACAACTATCATTTCTTAGCATGTGAGAAATAGGTAGTTGATGACTTATAATAAGGATCGGATAGAGTACGTATGATATATAATATTAAGAAAAAATGTAATTAGACTTCGAGTAATAAAGTACAAGAAAGTACTATTTAATTAATTATTAATTATTTAGAAAATAGTAAATGATTTGTGTTAATGGAAAAACCCCACCCCTCTAGGTAATTGTATGCTTAATGAAAGAAATAAATAATAAATATTACTACCTCCGGTCCTAAATATATGACCTAATTGACTTTTCTGGAGAGATTTAGGTTGCGAAATAGGTTATTAAATGATGACATATTTGATATATTTTTAGATTATCCATTAGTTTATAGGTCAAATAAACTAGTTTGAGGGAAAAAATTAGGTAAATCAATTTATAATTAACTTATTTTGCTTTTTTAAAGATTTTCTACAAAAAGCCAATTAGGTTTTATATTTAGGACCGCAGGGAATAGTTGATATTGTGTGACATTTTTTTCTGCCTGTGTGTAATCCTACTACTAATTAGTTCAAGAAATAGTAATCCTTTTGTATACAGAAAAAACAAATAATCCTATAATTAGTGAAAAAATAAATAATAAATAATAAGTAACAGACAATATAATAAATAAAATAATGGTTGAAGGGTTATTTTAATTTCTCACTGAAACACCGCCTCTATAAGGGTGATTGGTGCTATCACTTTAAATGGTTTTCAACACCCTTCTATAAGGGTGATTGGTGCTATTACTTTAAATATTTTTCAGTCAAATAAAAATAAAAGTACTGATTTCTAGAATTGATACGCCTTTTTGTTTGAAAATCATATAAAAAATAAATAATGGTTGAAGGTTATTTTAATTTCCCACTGAAACATGTAACATATTGTTACTAATTCCCTAATTAACCATTATTATAAGTTTTAGTTAAACAATTACTTTGCTAACTATGATAGAAAATAAATCTATCATAGTTAGAAAATGAACTTTCTAATAGTTTATGTAATATCCATGATAGAAAAGAATTTCCTAATACAATACGAATACTATCATGGATAATCAGCAGCTAACCATGTTAGAAAAGATTAACCTAACATAGTTAGAAAAAGGAGGCAACCTAATGATAAAGTATAATAACCTGTCACTATTACTGATTAACCAATATTATAAAATCTAATTATTATTACCTCCTAACTATGATAGAAAAGACTTTCCTTATTAATAAGAATCTATCATAGTTAGAAAAGTACTTTACTTATATTACAATCCATAATCAATATCTCTAGTTCTAATGTCCAGTTTGATAGAAAAATATGCGGAAGCAGATACAGGCCTATACAAATTGGCAATATACAATTTCAAATAAATTATATAACCTCTACTACCTAATTCCCTTTCCTGATGCTCGCGTCTGTGCATGAATACCTGCAAAAATGTCAGTAATCGTGGGATGAGACAATTTGTCCAAGTAATCACCGCTTAACTCACTATAACAGTGAGATGTGCGGTAGTGAAGGCGTCTAAAGGGTACCACAGATATAAAAACCAGAATGTAATATATATATATATATATATATATATATATATATATATAAAGGTTTCTTCCATGTTCACTCAAGTCCAACAATCACCTTCAAACCAAATCAATTCAACATCTCCATACTCCAATCAACTAATACTACCACAACAACTCTCACACTCACCTACAGATGCATTGTGCCACCACGGTGCATTCAAGCATCTATTCTTCACTATATGATTTGACACTGTGTCCCTCTCCATAATGAGGGGACAATTTCCCTCTCTGGCAATCTCCAGAGAGGGAACCCCAATTCTGCTTCCATTACAGAACGGGAACGGTTGGGCTCTCCAGTGCCAAACAACCGTAGGTCACTTTCTCTCAATAAGTTGACCTATGATCCCCGGTCTAATCAATCTGAAAAGGATCATCAGTACAAATAACTGTCGATTGGTCAATCGACAGTTATCATCGGGCGATGGTACAAGTAATAGTGTCATGCAATGCTCACCATATCTATCAACCTCAACCTTATTCAAGACCTCAATGTCCATATCAGTGCATTGCACTCTTACAATTCCCTGATATTCAACCTCACAAACCCATAATACAAACCCTAACTTAGAACCTCTCACAAAGCAGTGAAAAACGAAGATAAGAGCATCACCGGAGTTCAAGAATGAGAGAAGGGGACCAGCCGTCGTCGGCCGCTGCGTTGTTCACCGGAAATCGACCGCTGGTATGTGTAGTCCGCAAGAAAACCAAGGGATGAGAGGGAAAATGTAAGAAATCAACAAGAAAAGAAGCCTCACTCGAAAAGCATTAGAAAAATCGAAGCTTTACCTTCTTCCCGTTGCTGGCCGCCGCCGATCTCGCCGGAAAACGAAGAAAATGGAGAAAGGGAGACATGGCCGGAGCTTACCTTTAATCCCGCCGGAGA
The DNA here is from genome assembly GCA_029929735.1 of Mimosa pudica. Taxonomy (NCBI): domain Eukaryota; kingdom Viridiplantae; phylum Streptophyta; class Magnoliopsida; order Fabales; family Fabaceae; genus Mimosa; species Mimosa pudica. Next base: position 8,342,540 of record JAKELP010000035.1, read on the forward strand.
TCCCCTTCGTCGCCTTTCACCATGGCTGGCCGGAAAGCAGAAGTGAGATAACGAGGAAGGCAGAGAGAAATCGAAGGTGAGGTGAGAGTGAGAGGATGATTTTGAGAATGAAGAAGATATTTGGGGAGGGAGGCGACGGAAATGGGAAAGAAAAGGAAGGAGGGAGTGTTTGGCATAAGAAAATATTAGGTCTTAGGGCAATTTACCCAATTGTTCTTCCATCTATACTTCTCTTATTTTAAATTTCTGCCTTAAAACAAATCATATATATAAAAAAAAAGTTCCCTACACAACTCATATTTTTCTCCCATCAATAATTTAAATTTCTAATCATTACTCCGTTAATTTCTAAAGAAATTTGGCATAATAATTACTTAAAAGTATATTTATTCTCCAAAAATGCCTTGAATTGCATGAATTTAACTTGGGAGCTCTTTAAGCCCATAAATAAATTCAAAAAATTACATCTTAAATTACTACTAATTCTTGATTAAATTTTTGGGATGTTACAAAACACCCCTCCTATAAGAGTGATTGATGCTATTACTTTATATGGTTTTTAGTTAAATAATAAAAAAGTATTGATTTCTTGAATTGATAATATTTTTTTAAAATCATTGGCCATTCCAGATGTAAAGGAGACAATAACCTATTTTAACATATTTTGCAATGACCATTAATAAAAGTTAAGATCAATCACTTAAACTAGTTGGTCTTTATCTTTCAAGACCTATTTTCACTCATAGTCAGCTTTATGTTGCATTATCTAGAGTTAAAAATATAGGTAACGTAAATATTTTCCTACCCGTCGAGTTTGAATTAGTCGAGTTCTAATAGGCACCAAGTTTAACGGGTGTGAAAAAAAAGGAATTAAGTTTTCAATATACTTATAGAGTTATATTATTGCTAGAGAAACTATATTTATGTTAAAAATAAGGGAAAATTAATGTTTTAGACCCATAATATTTGACTTATTTGTAATAATTTGTATAAGTTTATAATTTAACTCCGTCCAACTCGGTTCCTGTATATTTAATTTGTTTCTAATTCAATCCCGAAACATCAACTCACTACAACTAGAGTTTAAATCATTTGTCCCTCCCTTTATTCATTTTTTTTTGGCCAGACCTCCTTTATTCAATATATCGTTTATCTTTGTTAAGCATATAGACTAAATTATACAATGTATAGTTACAACTATATGGCCAAATTGCACTGAGTCAAAATTAAGGGCTAAATATAATCGATTCAAAATAGTAAGGACTATGTTGCACTATACCCAAGTGTACAGAAAACATTATAATTGAGTCATAATTTAAGTTTGTAGGACGAAAATTAATTTTCCCTAAAATTAAATAAGTTAATGTTAGATGTTCAACAAATTATCTAATAATTCATTATCATTTTTGGATTATACTTAAGGTTATACTTTTTTTCTTTATAAAAAACATATTATCCAAACTTAATTAAAAATATGCTTAGCATTATATTTGAGGTTCCAGTACTTGAGATTTTACAAAACGTTAAATCCCAAGCACTCAAGCCGTCAAGCGCAATCTGTATGTGTGTGTGTAATAATCAAATATGTATGAGTGTGTGTAATGAAAAAAAAACTGTACACACGCTCTGGTAAAGTAGATTCCTGTTTTTCATGGTGGCAACGTCATCGCGATTAGATTGTGTGTGGAATGATTTAATACCTTGTGTATTACCTACTGTCCTAATATAAAATTTAGTTAACTTTTTTTAGAGAGATTAAGGTTGTGAAATACGTTGTTAAATTATGACATATTTGATATTTCTTTAGATTATCCATTAGTTTATAGGTAAAATAAACAAGTCTAAGGGGAAAAATTAGGTAAATCAATTTATAATTAACTTATTTTGCTCTTTTAGAATTTTCCAAAAAAGTCAACTAGATCTTATATTAAGGACCAGAGGGAGTATCATTCAGTACATATGTGATGTTCATCCAGCTTAAATGCTCATATGCAAGGTTCAAAGAACCGGATCAGGCCGGGAGGTTCGATCGGTTAAACCGCCAACCGGTGCCCAAACCGGTCCGATCTAGTCATTGACTCGGTCTCACCATTAACCCGGCATTAGGCCGGTCTGACTCGCCAGAAGCGGCCCAAACCCGCTGAACCGGGAACAAACCGGTTTGACCCGTTAGAAATGTCTGAATCGCCTCGTTTGATTATGAACAATGTTCCTAATGATCATGATACTTTTGTCACTAGTCAAGAGGCTAATGCCGATGTCAATGAAGATATTAATATAGATGATGATTTTGATGAAAGATGAATGTGTGTTGATGGAATTTAATTACTTTTTAGGTATTATTGTATTGTTATTGATAGAACTTGAAAGTATTGCAAGTCCATATGAAGCAGATGTTATATTGACTCTCAATGTATTGTACATTTTTACTATTTTTAGTTTTGACTTTTATAATATTTGTTTAAATATTATTATTTTATTATTTCCGGGTTGACCCGGTTCAACAAACCAGTAGCTTGTCTGGTTGGATGTCCGGTCCAGTTTTTCGAACCTTGCTCATATGTTCATTTCCCTCAAAACATTAGAGTTTTTCCCCTCTCTTTTACTCTTTGATATAAATTTTGTTTTATTTTGAGTCAAATGGTAGATTTTTAATAGTATTTGGTATTCTAAAGTAATAATTTTTTTGTGAAATCAATGTTATGAAGTATTTTGGGTTAAATATCATTCTGGCCAATAAACTATTTTGAAAGGGTCAAATTGGCCAAAGAACAATAAAAAGGCTCATTTTGGCCAATGAACAATAAAAATGGTTCATTTTGGCCAATGGACCATTTGAAAATACTAAAATACCCTTTTTGAAATTAAAAAAAAAACATTTGTTCTTCTTTCTTCTTCCTCCATCATCCATCACCATTCACCACTACCCAATCTGATTCCCCCCTCCGGCAAAGTCCTATCCTTCAACCTCAGCTCCCTCCACCAACGACACAATGAAATGGTTAAATGCATACAAGGGCTTCGAATTCATCTCCCCTGACGACGACGACGGCGACCTCTTCGTCCACCACACATCCATCAGATCCCCCCCACAGTGGTTGAGTTCCTCCTCGACGGACGAACCAAAGTCATAGACGTCATCTCTCTCATAAACCTGTACTTACTCCTCTTTCCCATTTCACATTTGTAAATGAAGGCATGTTGGATATGTTACTATATATTTTAATTTAATTTCCCCTGCTGAATCGTGGGCACATTTGTTAATTACAACAACTTCTAATTTGTGGATATATTGACCAATTGTTGCTGCTTTCTTCAGTTGGTTGTGTGCACAACTTTTTAGCGCTTGTACCATGTCAAAACAATGAGGGGCTTAATTAATTGATATTTCTGTGTATTATTCCTACCTTTCCCGCTTTCTTCAGAATCATTCATGCTCATTTAGTTATTCAATGGTGGTGCTATCAAGGGAACGAATTTAAATTATACAGTTCTCTTTCTTCATTTATACACCCCCAAAATATGTTGTTTTTAGCTTTGTGGTTTACTGGTGGAGGGATTTTTAGATTATACATTTCTATTTCTTCATTTCCGTACGAATTTCTGGCAGTGGTGAATTGGTGATGCAGTTGGTGGAGGGAGCTGATGTTAAGGAAGAGGGGGAAGGTAACGGAGTTGGTAGTGGTGATGGATGATGGAGGAAAAAGAAAGAAGAACAAATGTTTTTTTTTTAATTTCAAAAAGGGCATTTTAGTATTTTCAAATGGTCCATTGGCCAAAATGAACCGTTTTTATTGTTCATTGGCCAAAATGAGCCTTTTTATTGTTCTTTGGCCAATTTGACCCTTTCAAAATAGTTTATTGGCCAGAATGATATTTAACCCAAGTATTTTCTTAATAAGTGAAAACTACCATAAAAATATTTAATGGTTTTATATATGCTAAAAATTAATTGATTTAAAATATTGGGTGTTATTAAAAATAAAATCAACTTATGATATTGAGTTTTGATAAAAAGATAACTTATATGAATTAACTTAAATAAGTTGAAAATAAAAATGAATTTAAAATTTGACAGTGTTCTCTCTAAAACTCTATTATTTTGAGGGATGGATATATATACATGTAAGGTGGATAAACATGACATATGGACTCTAAAATATCAATTCATGCACACACACTTAGTATAATATATGAAGTACAAAACATATTCCGGCAATTAAATAATACAAGGGTATGCAACTTTTATCTATTTTTTGGGAAAAAGGTATATGAGAGTGGGAAAGAATGATGATGAAGATGAAGGGATAATGCGTGGAATAAAAGCATAAAGAAAATGGGTGGTATAGACTGAGGACAAGTACTCTAAGGAAACTGAAGGTAAGGGGGTCAGGAATTGAGTCTCATCACCTTGTTGTGTTGTGTCTATCTTCATATCTACGAGTTCAATATATATATTTAGAAAGTTCGCTTATAAAGTGGACGGTGCGTACGTGGGCCCTCTCCACTCGTAATATCGTCATTTCATTATGATTTCATTTTCTAAAATCAAGAAACATTTGCACTAAATGCTGAAATTTCATATTTTGTGTATTCATATTTAGGGATGTGGACTTATTTCTAAATCTAAGACTTAGTTCTATTTTTCTCAAATTCTTTTTCAATTATTTATATTGAAACTCCTCAAAAATAAACCCGTGAGAAATGAATAGTATATATGGACAAAGAAATGCTTCTTTTTACAAAAAAAGAAATGTTGCTAGGGTGTTAAGATAATATAATGTATCAACTATTTTAATTAATATATTTAAATTTTTAAATTCAGTAATTAGGTCTTATATATTACTCCCTCCGGTCCTAAATATAAGACCTAATTGACTTTTTTGAAAAATCCTAAAAAAAGCAAAAATAAGTTAATTATAAATTGATTTACCTAATTTTTTCTCTTAAACTAATTTATTTTACTTATAAATTAATGGATAATCTAAAAATATATCAAATATGTCATCATTTAATAGACTATTTTGCAACCTTAACCTCTCAAAAAAAGTCATCTAGGTCCTATATTTAGGACCAGAGGTAGTAGTAACATAGGCAGTAAAATGTTGTAAACAGTTTGAAAATTTCCGACTTGAATATATATCTTATACATTTGAAATTCTTTTGTTTTAAATATTACCCAATAAATCGATAGTTAATTATGGTCAAAATGTTAAACTATATATGTTGTGCAAAAAAGTTAAGATATTTGTTTGGAATTTTTATTTTTAAAAGCATTTCTTTACTTCGAGATATTTTTGTACATATTTTTCTTTCATAAAAGCTTTGAATGTACATATGTAATTAATATAGGGTATCGATTTCATCACCATAGAACGTACGAACTACTATGATGATACTAGAACAATTTTGCCCAACGTTGATGATTATATTGGTTATTTTTACTTGTGAGGCATATTTTCAATTATTTTTTATAATTATCTTATTTAGTTAGTTTGAAGTCAGTTGATATCTGGACCAGACCGGCCGAGTCATCCAAGAACCATAAACTCTAAAATGAACTGGTTCCGCTAGGTGCATGCAAAATCAAACAGAAACCGAAAATTGAACTTAAGTTAAATTCAACTTTTTTTAAGTTTTCAGTTTGATTCATGAAAATCTGAGCAAAAAAAAAGTTTGATTCATGAAAATGATTCGGTTAAAATTGAAATTTAGAAAATTAAAAATATTTTTCTTATTTTTATTTTAATGAAGTCTGAAAACTCCAAACTTAAAACCATTCCTTATGTATTTCTTAATTTAATTTAAAAATGATATGTCATCATATCATTAATGGATATTGGTTTTTTAAATTTTATTAAGTTTTTTTCATAAAGCAATGTTGAATGCATTTATTTTATTTATATTTTTAATTTTCTAGAAATTTGATACTCCCTCCGGTCCTAAATATAAGTCCTAGTTGACTTTTTTAGAAAATCCTAAAAAAGTAAAATAAGTTAATTATAAATTGATTTACCTATTTTTTCCCCTTATACTAGTTTATTTTACCTATAAACTAATGGATAGTCTAAAAATAAATCAAATGCATGTGTCATGATTTAATAACCTATTTCGCGACCTTAACCTCTCCAAAAAAAGTCAATTAGGTCTTATATTTAGGACCGGAGGTAGTATTATATTTCTCTTTTATATATTTTCATATGTTATTTGGGATCTTGTTGAGATTATAAGATTTACAATTTGTATTGAGTTTTATTAATTAAAAATCCAAAAAATCTAATGTAATTATAAAGGAAAAAAATTTCGTTTATTGGATGAAAATTGAAACTGAACTAAATCATTTTGGTTACTTCAATTTGGTTACTTTAATTATTTAGTTTAAATTCTGTAATGAAAATTTTATCATTTGGTCATTTCAGTTTTAATAAAAAAAATCGAATGTTCAACCTAGGTCCTTGCGACACGCCTATTCAATCGATTTGAGCAATCAACTAACCCAACTCTCTGACAAACCGAAGTAGCTCGGACTGACATAGAAGCAACTCTGACAACCTTGTGAGTTGCTGGGTTGAGTCGAGTGGCATTATTTTTAAAGATGTCTGAAAATGGCATAATTTGTGTTTTTCTAATTTTAATGATAATTTTAATATCATTGACTATCAGTTCAGTGATTAAAAAATTACTGGTGAGAATATTTTATTACCACTATCTATTTTAAATTTTATTAGGGACGATATTTGGTGATTCATGAATCTAAAGTCGATAAATAGCGTATTCAGTTGGTAGTGTCACCACTAATTAAAGGACCAAATCATATCCTTTTAGTGAGAGTTACAATCCCCTTATTTGCACACACATGTGGATTCAACTCAATATCTTGCATAGACAACATAAACCCTTTATATTAAAACCAATTTTAAAAAGTAAAGTGTTTAATACAAAAAAAATATAAAATTTAAAAATAATAAACAATAGTGAAACATATTTTAAACACATTTCTTCAATTATTAAATTAAGTTCACTAAAATTTTTCATCCCCTCCCATGTTCCGCTTGGCTCGTACACCAACCCTAAGTGGAGCCTATATTAGCCCAAGGGTGAATAGAAAACGACTAAGTATATTGAGTGGCCATCAGGCCATGTGGATGTGATTGGGACTCTTTGGTGTTGGTCCATCAAAAGTCAGGTTGGTGCAACCACCAAAGTGCCCTTTGCTTGTGTTACTTTGCTATTAAGAGTAATAAATCCAACAGGCTCTTTAACTAATTCTACCACTAATTACGCCTTTTGGTCTCTTCTCTCTCCTACCATCACATTCGCCTGTCTATCCGTTAATTCTTCTCTCCCCAATCATACTCTCACGATTTTCCCTTCCTTCTTGCTTTTCCCTTGACCTTAAATATTTTCTGTGTTTTTTCACCTAACATCTCCATAATTTTCTAAATATGAGAGATGTTTGGGGAAATATAAGGCCTTATCTATTTTTATCAAATTTTTTTCCAAGTTAATATTGATACACCTCAATATTGATTGAGCAAGAGCGGGAATGTGAATAAAGGAAGGTGATTATGGACGTCTTGATAATATTATGTATTTTTAAGTAATAAAATGAACATTCTTAATCTAATTAAATTAAAAAAAATATTTTATATTTAATCCAAAGGAATATGTTATTTTCCCTTATATCTAGAGATCTAGAGAGTTGCAGCCTTGCAGGGATTGTGTGTGCATTTTAATCTTATTATTCTAAAGCTATTGTTTTGAGTTTGACCATTCCAATTCATTTAAAATAGAAGTAATTAATTTGAGGTTCCACTCAACACATATAATATAGAAATATGTCTCACAAAATAACAAAATTAAAATAGGGTCTCAATGGACCTTACTTGAATTATTTTTTAAGTTAAGAAGACATTTTTATTCTCCTTTCATTATTCACGAGATAACAAGTGTTTGGTCGGTAAATAACATTTTGACCACGTCTAACAAGTTATTGGGCGTCAGTTATAAAGGTTTATATTTTAACTATTAACAAAGGACTTATATTTTAACTAATTAATAACAAATGTTTAGGATGTGAATAATAATGTTTTGAACAAGCGTAACAAGTTATTAGGTACTAGGCACAACATCTGGGCTTATAATGAGGACAAAAGTGTCTTCTTGACTTGAAAGATAATTAAAGTAAGGTTTCTTTGAATCCTACTTTCATTTTATCACTTATGAGACTTTTTCTATATTATGTGTATTGGGTGGGACCTCAAATTAATCATCCGTTTAGAATATCAAACAAGAAGTCAATCACACACAAATTATATATTAAGAAGGGTAACTTGTTATGTTCAATAGGAAGTTGAAACAAAGTCAAAGGAAAACGAAAGGCGTGGTTGGCGAATGTTAATTACATCGTTGATCCATCTTTCTGGACTTTGACTCAAGTAGGGGAAGTTTTAGTTCAAATGATGGAGGAAAAATCTCCCCTAAAAGATGGTAGTTAAGACTTGCTCACACACTATACTATTTGTCTTCTTGTGTCTTTGTGATGAGCGTGGATAGTGGAAACCTAAAGCTACTACCTTTGCTAGCAACCAAATATAAGTAGTTCTTTTAAATAAAAAAAGAATATAATATATGTTGCTCTACCAAATTCATAGGTACTAATATATTAAAATTGCTATATAATTTAAGTAATTTAATAATGTTACTTATATTGACTACACTAAATTTAAACATCATATTAATTTCTTCACTCTTTCAATACCTTTGGCTTTATTAGATATGTGTAATGATGAAACAAACCATTAATCCTTATTCAAACTAACAAATATTAAGTATCTTATAATGATTATAGACAATCCTTGAAACAGCTTTCCTAAAAAAAATAGAGGAGAAAAAAATTTGACTAATATAATATGCTTCCTTTTTGTAATTATTAAGATTAGAATTTTTCTACAAATATTGTTACAATGAGTTAAGTGAAATTTTTTATTTTTCTGATTCCTATATCCATTTCAGAAGAACCCAATTGGTTATAAAAATGATCGTAACATTCTAAACATATGCATGTAGTATATAAAACAAATACGTGTGTGCGTGTGTAAATTTATATGACTATGTGAAATTGAAAGTGAATCATTTACCATGTTTTTTTCAATCCAATTCTTGATCTATTTGTTAATGTAAATCAATTCTTTTTCATCTGATATAGCTGAAAAATATCTAGTACATTTTTTTTTAATATCTACTCCCTCCGGTCCTATTTATAAGTCGCCAACCGCCTCTAAATTTTGGTCCTTAATATAAGTCACCAACTACCACTAACTAACTCATTTATTAAAAATTTTATAATATACCCTTACATTGGAAAATGAACATTGAAAGATGATAAGAGAGAGAAGATGAAAAATACACTTTCATAGATAGAGGATTAATGAAGAGAGAGAAAAAGTAGTGGACCATATAGTGATAAAGGTGGAAGGGGCAAACATGAAAAAGACAAAAATAATAAGACTAATTTAATGATGTAACTTCCATTAATCTCCATTCCTTGGTATGTACAATTTAGGCGGTTGACGACTTATAAATAGGACAGGAGGGAGTAGTACATCTCAATTATAAAAAGGAAGATAAACTTCCAGAAGGTTGTTTCAATAATCAATAATCTCACAACTGCCCTATTGCAGGCCAAGGGGGAAAAAATCTAAATTTTGTGGTCACCAAGGTATCTAATAAATGTTTCCCATGCTTGATGCTTCTCATAATTAACCTGAGATTATATATTAAAAAAACGCAGAACGTAGCATGTGATATTAACGGATTTGATTGGACAGTAAAGTAAGGTCACACGTTTATGGGAAGGGTGAATTTCAAACCACGAAGATTTTATGGGCCGCACATGTTTAAGGTTTTAATTATAAGTGAGGCGGTGCCGAACAGAACATGGCCCATTTGGACCAGCCCAATAATTGCATAGCTCGGACCAATAAAGTAGGAGAGGCAAAATATGTTGCATGTTGCCTTGGTTCGATAACTTTGTTGTTGAATCATGAATGCCCTTTCTACTTGGTTATTTTCTTATTTTAACTGCTAAGTGCTAACGCAATCAAATTAGCGAATTAATTTGCATGTTTTTTCCTTAATGAATGCAAAGTGTAAATTGTGTTGCATGATCCATGCATAAATTATTGAAAACAGATTTTTTTTGAGTTTATTAAACTCTGAAACAGATATTAGATGTACAGAAAAAAAAAATAATGTGCCAACAAATCAAACGAAATAGTTAATTTCAAGTTTCCAATAACAGACTTGAGAAGAACGACAGGCCGTACATTTTCATGCGAGACGAAGAAGGCATGCAGAATAATATTGGATTTGGGCTATTCTCCCATAAGTCCCATCCACCAAAAAATTAAAAGAAACGGTTATTAATTTTTATAAATTTAATCATTATTTATTACACCATATATTCTTTAATATAATATTTAGAAGTATTTTTTAGAAAAATTAAAAAAATAAATAAGTTATTTATAAATTGATTTAATGATTTTTCTTTAAACCTCTTTTGTTTAACTTACAAGCTAATATGTAATACACAAGAGTATAAATTAAAAATATGAATTTTTTATTTTGACTTTTGTAAGTTACCTCTTATACTTTAGACACAAAAATTTGCCACATTATCTCTTTATGTATAATAAGAGGGATTATCAATGAATAGATGGAGGAATTGATTTTCATATATGCATATTCATTTTTTTATTCTTTATAAATTATTTATTAATTAATAAAACTAATATATTTATATGACTACTAAGATTTTCCTACAATTATTATATCATAATTTACAATTATGATCTAATTTCTTTTTAGATGTAATCGTGATTACATTGATAGGGGTGATGAAAGTGCATTGCATGCATTTTGTAATTATCTAATTTCTTTATTTATTTTGACCGTTAGTCAAATTACCCACATCATGCATATAATGTTATTTCATCATCTCTCACATAGTCACATTCCATGCTAACTTGCTAAGCAATCTAAGGGTCCGTTTGGTTGTGGGAAAGAAAGTGGAGAAATGGAAAGTGAAAGAGTGAAGATGGAAAGTAGAGTAAAATTATGTCATTATGAGATAGTAAAATTTGTGGGCCCAGGAAAAATGTGAGATGGAGAGAGAAAACTTGTTGGCCCAGGATATAAGTAAATTACACAAAACCCATTACTTTCCATACTTTCTAATTCTTTACCACTTTACAATGACAATCAAACAAGCCATAAATCATTGATGAAAAACTAATATTGATCTAACAACCCAGACCTCCCCCACTTTTCCCTCAAGCTAACTTCTCCACAATCTCAAACCAACACTTTAACTTAAGACAAAGTAATGTTTTTTTTCTGTAACTTTGAAAAGTGTGTTTTTGGTTCTTTAACTTTACAAATGCAAGTTTTACTCCCTTAATTTTGAAAATGTGTTTTTAATCCTTTTAAGTAACTTATCTAAAGGAAAATGCTTACTATTAAAAACTAAAATGTTTATATTTTAAATGTAAGTAATTAAAACATGACTATGTCAAAAGTTAAGGGGCTAAAAATCACATTTTAAAATTTGGAAACTTAAATATGATTTTCTCCAAAAAAAAAAATTAGGGGAAAAAAGACAGATAAAGACTCTCGAATGTCTAAAAGGACAAATAATGTGTCTAAATTCTCGAAAGGGCAAAGAATGTCACAAACACTTAATTGACATTAGCAAATGTGGGAAATGACTCAAAATGCCCTTAAAAAACTTAATTGCAATTGTCTGCTTCATAACAATTATGATTTATAATCTTGATTAACTGCTTAAGTAATTTTTAAGGGCATTTTGAGTCATTTGCCCACATTTGCTAATGTCAATTAGGTGTTTGTGACCTTCCTTGTACTTTTAAGAATTTAAGCACCTTATTTGTCATTTTAGGCATTCGAGAGTCTTTATGTGTCTTTTTCAAAAAAAAATAAATAAGGAGCAAACATGTACTTTGGCTTTTACAGTTTAACCCTTTCAACTAATGACCTGAGAATCACCTTAAACGAGACAAGGCAGGTTCACTCTCTTGTTCTTCTTATCTTCACTCCTATTATTATGTTTCTGCCTTCACTCCACACCTCCGTCTTCTCTCCGTAAGTTTCACTTCCCATTCTCTTTACATCAAATTTTAAGGCTTTATGAATTCAAGCACCTAATTAAGACTCAAAGATTGATTCTCAAAGCACCCTTAAGTTCACTGAGTCTTAGAATCTCAAATAGAAGCTTCAAACTTGCATGATTCATTAATTCACCATGTGGGTATTCATTAGTTTATTGTTTGAAGATTCTATTCTGATTCATTTACACCCATAACCCCCTTTTTGCTTTTGTTGTTGCTGATTGCTGGATGTGTTTTATTCTGTTCATTATTTTCTAATATGTCTTCTCTTATTTCATATTGTTGGTTGTACGAGATTCTGACTGGTTGAGAGTGGCCATGTTTTGTTTTGAAATTTTCAAGGAATGTAATTATTGAGAGACGTGTCTCTTGTTGATGAGAATATGTGTAGAAGTGAATGATGTTCTAGATGAATTCCATTTTCATGTTTTTTTTTTATGTTAGAGTGTTGTACTTCTATCAATTTTTATTTGCATTTCTTTTGATCTTTCAAAAAAAGTTTAGATTTAATGTCATATGTTGGTTATAAAGTTGTTATTGTTTCCAGGTAATAACTTCAGCTGATAGAATTCTAATTTGAAGGCTGGTTGCAAGGGCTAATGTGCAATGTGTGAGCTTCAGTGTGTTTAATCAATATACAGAAAGATGAATAGCATCCAAGTTAATGCATATCAGCCCCGGATCTCTGTCACAAGTATATCCCATTGTTATCATCCATCTAGAGCACATGCATTTCCAATCAATGCTGGCCCTATCTGTAGGATTTCACTCAGCCTAAGAGCAAAACCTTCGTCTGGCTTGCATTGTGTGCCATTTTCTAATCCACGACGTCCTCTTCATGTATGCTTTGCTGGCGATAAAGGAATGGTGGGAAATAATGGTGAGGTAATGCATATTCTCTTAACAATCATTTGGTATTAGATATCATATTACTAATTTGCTATTACTACCTAATTAGTTGAGTCAGTTATTTGTTTTGAATGGGTGTTTGTTTTCCTAAAATGCCCTCTGTAATCATGTGAATTGGAACTACCCTTGATCGAAAACCTCCTTCATTGGTGCAACCAATGGGGATGTTTTGTGGAAACAATTATAAATTTAAGAGACAAGTTGGATTGGGATCGTATATCAAAATCAAAGCAAAACCCTTGTCTAGTTCTTATATTAGGATGTGGTGTGAGTACTATGTTTGCTCATTTTGAAGTTGTTTAAGGAAAATTCTTCAGACTTCTGTCCATTTCCTGTTAGTTGTAGCTTAGACTTTTTAAGCTGTCTGATGTAGAAGTATTTCTTTTGGATTTATCTTTGATTCTGTAACTATAGTACTATACATTTGCTGTGTATTCATGTTGTTATTTAAGTAAATCATTTGTTTACATTCAGCTACTGCCTTTTCTGATTTTCAATGTTATTTTTCTTTGTATCATGAATACCCTCCAACATAAACTTGGTCATAATCTCCATACCCTGCTGGCATGCATTATAAATTTATGGTTATGTATCTTTTTAATGACTGTCTATGTGATAAGCAAGAAAGGTAGTTTTGTTTTGAAAATCTGATTTTCTTGCCTTCATTGTAAGTATCACAGCCAATGTTAAACATAAAGCTTTGTTTTTGTTGTCGTCTTCGTCGTAGTAAGTATTTTTTATTTGAAGAATTAAGTTCTCTCTTATTTTTCCTGTTTTTATGAACCTCTACAAATCATGTCTAGGTGATGCTAGCAAAATGAATTCAGGGTAGTTTAGATTCTTTCTGTTTGACTATATCCACATCTTCCAATTTTAATGGTGCAATTAGGAGTCACCCTGGAAAGCTCTTGAGAAAGCAATGGACAAATTTAAGGGAGAGTCAGTAGAGGATGTCTTACGACAGCAAATTCAAAAGGGACAATATCTTGATGATGGGGACAGTGGGGCAAAGCCACCTGGGAGAGGGGATGGCGGCGGTAGCGGTGGCGGCGAAGGCCCTGGTGGATCAGAGGAAGAGAGCTTTGGTGAGATGTTGGATGAGGCTCTCCAGGCAATTATAGCATTTTTGGGCTTTATATCTGTGGTATCCTCTCCCCTCTTTTAACCCTCTTTACACCAGTGTATGTATAAATGAAGGCATCATGGATTTATTACTACAAATATTGTTATATTTTTTTTAATGAAAACAAGAGTTTTGTGATTGGATGAGCACTTTTTATTTTTATTGCAAACAAAAATAATCATATAAATAAGGGTTGAAGGATAATTGACTGAGGAAAGAATAAATCACTTATAATATTGGATCATCTCAGTTAGTTAATTGTTCAAGTGAGGATGTGTGGTGTGTAATTCTCATGTGAGTCATACATTATCTTTTTCCTTCTCCTCACTTAAGAAATCAAGGGAATACAAATCCTTACTAATCTTAAATTTTTATGCTTGCAATATGTCAGACACAAGTAGTTGATCCTTAGCCATAGAATTGATCCTCATAACCACCTATCTACCTCCTGCTCAAGAGTAAACATTCATGTTATACTCATGTTTTATATTATTTAATATTTATAACAAATGTATCTTACTCCAATACTCCACACTTGAGCAATTGAGGGAGATAAGTGCTGAAAGGATCAAAATTACACATGATGATGCTCACATGGCTGTTAGGTCATATCATATTGCCTGTCTTATTTATTAACTTCAAACTAATTCATTTTGGCAGTATATCTATATCCTAAATGGTCAAGAACTCATGAGGCTTGCTAAGGACTACATCAGATATCTGTTTACTGGGAAGCAAAGTGTTCGGTTAAAGCGTGCTATGTCTAAATGGGGTGAATACTATCTCTGGATAACAGAGAAGCAAAGGGTTGACAAGTATTGTTTGGAGAAGGCCATTCTCAGAACTCGCACTTGGTGGAATGATCCTGATGATTATCGTGTAGTCGTTAGGAATTACTGGGCTGCAAAATATGGACAGTAGATTTTCTTTATCTTCTTTTTCTTTAGTACCATCTTAGTATTTCCCTTAATTTGTTTTGGTTTTGAGATTGACAAAGCTTAATTTATATGAATATCATGGTGTAATTGACTAGTTGTTATGGTTATTTGTATTTTGAACTGCTTATCATGTTCTGTTATCAATATCTGAAAGTCATGCATATTCATTTGTATTTCATATGCATATCTAAAAGTATTTTATATGAAAGCCATGTTGTTATTAGTACATCGGCAAAAAAATTATAAATTGTTTTAATGTATGATATCAATCATTTCTAGCTTTATACATCTTATTAATTTAATAAAAAATAAACAAAAAGTGTTTATTTAAAAATTTACTGGTTATAAGAGCCTGATGCGAACATGAGTGCTTGAATAATAACATATCAAGTCTTTTTAACTAATTAAATTTTTAACAGATTCTTCTGACCATTTTTTTTAAATATATTTACATAACTCTTTTTTTAAAGGCTAAAGTATATTTTTGGTCTTTAACTTTGGAGAAAGTCAAGTTTTAGTCTCTTAACTTTGAAATGTGTGTTTTTGGTCCTTTAAATTTGGTGAAAATCATGTTTTAGTCCCTTAACTTTGAAAAATGTGTTTTTAATCCTTTAACTTTGGACAAAATGATGTTTTTAGTCATTTAAAAAAAGTCTAAAGTATGTTTTTTTGTTCTTTCCTTTTTCAAAATTAAGGGATTAAAACATGACTTTGTGCAAAGTTAAGGGACCAAAAACACATTTTGACCCAAATTTGAAAGGATTAAAAACATATTTTTCAAAGTTAAAGGATTAAAAGATCACTTTCTCCAAAGTTAAAGGACTAAAAACACACTTTCCAAAGTTAGGGACTAAAACATAACTTTCTCCAAAGTTAAGGGACCAAAAACATACTTTAGCCTTTTTTAAAAAACAAATCACTGGACGGCTTTTTTTTTTCTTGGTTAACTTCTAGACGGCGTTATGGTTGGATTGTTGGAGAGAGTGAGGTCAACATCCGCAATTTGCATGCGTTCATGTGAGTGTGACGGCCATTTTCTCCTGCCTTTCCACATTATATTCCATGTCACCCTAAAAAGTCCACTTTGTGAAAACACGTGTTATAAATGAAATTACTTTTAATTTAAATAATCGTGTCATGATGTTTCACTATATATTGAACAACATTAGCCTACCTCAAATTCACATACTTTAATTGTGATATTTTGTTATGTATTTATTTTTGGCCAACATTTTGTTATATATTGATCAAAATAAGCCTGTCTCAAATTCATATATATCAACCAAGCTAGCACCGCCACCGACCATAGACGGAAGAGTGACAAAGGAAAAAAAACTATTGAATGGTCAGAAAAATACAAAAGGGCGAAGGGGCAAAAATAGCCACCGTAATTCTCCAAATGGACAACTTTGACACCCGTAATTTCGATGGTGCAAAACCGTACATTATAAACCAAAATGGAACAAATTTAGCACTCTTAAACAGAGGTGTTAAGTTTGACCGTTAGTTGACTGGGAATGGTGATTTGACATGATGACGTGGCGAAATAAGGAATTATGTGTCACATTGCATATGACATGGCAAAAAAAATAAACATAAACATGTCATAATGGGGCCCACCCTAATACATATGTTAACTAAAAACATAAGGGAAAATTAATTTGAAGTCCCCCACAAGGGACTTAATACTAGAAAAGTCCCAAAAGTTGAAAAAATTAATGTAGGGTCCCAAGGGACCTCACTTTAATATATTTGAAAAGTGAAAAGACAGTTTTGCCCCTAGCCTTAATAAAAAAAATACCTCACCCACCCCCTTCTCTCTCCTCTTCCTCTCCCCTTCTTCACCGACCCGGCGACCCCCCACCCCTCCCCCTCCCCCACCGGCCTCTCCTCCTCCTTCTCCCCCCTCCACACCCACGTCATCCCCCACCCTCAATCTCTATCTCTATCTCTAGACGTTGAGTTATGGAGAGAGGGTTGGAGTTGGGATCCTCTTGAAACTTGTTGGAGATGGATTGGGCAGTCGGGTCTGCTTCTGCGTGTTGTGAGAGAGCAGAGAAAGATCTAGAGAGAAAGAGAGAAGGTGCAGTGAAAAGAGAAAGAGTGGAGGATTGGGAACGGTGGAGGTTGGCGGCGGCCGGAGATGGAATTGAAGGAGAAGAAGTTGGACGGAGAAAAGACGACGAAGAAGAAGAGAAGGAGTGTAGCGACAACCTGCGAAGTTGCAGAGATAGAGATAGAGATTGAGGGTGGGGGATGACATGGGTGTGGAGGGGTGGTAGCAGTGGAGGGGGGAGAAGGAGGAGGAGAGGCCGGTGGGGGAGGGGGAGGGGTGGGGGGTCGCCGGGTCAGTGAAGAAGGGGAGAGGAAGAGGAGAGAGAAGGGGGTGGGTGGGGTATTTTTTTAATTAAGGCTAGGGGCAAAACTGTCTTTTCACTTTTCAAATGAGGTCCCTTGGGACCCTACATTAATTTTTTCAACTTTTGGGACTTTTCTAGTATTAAGTCCCTTGTGGGAGACTTCAAATTAATTTTTCCTTATTTTTTTAGTTAACATATGTATTAGGGTGGGCCCCATTATGACATGTTTATGTTTATTTTTTTGCCATGTCATATGCAATGTGACACATAATTCCTTATTTCGCCACGTCATCATGTCAAATCACCATTCTCAGTCAACTAACGGTCAAACTTAACACCTCTGTTTAAGAGTGCTAAATTTGTTCCATTTTGGTTTATAATGTACGGTTTTGCACCATCGAAATTATGGGTGCCAAAGTTGTCCATTTGGAGAATTACGGTGGCTATTTTTGCCCCTTCGCCCAATACAAAATTAGAATTCAAAATTCAAAGTACTGAAATAGAGATGAAGGCGATATGAGAAAAATAGGCAAAAGCTGAGGTGGCCAAATTAGATAGTGGTACTTTTCTCTAATATGTATGACACATTTACTTAAATATATTTAGATTAATAATATTAGTTAAATAATTAGTTAAAATAAAATGCTTTCTCTAAAACTTTCTAATTATCTCCTTACTTTTCTTGCCTTGAACAACTGATAGATGAGGTTCTGGTGAATTTGAGATGGTTCTTCTAGACCTCATTGCTTCTCCTCTTGGACAAATCAGTTAGGCTTTGTTGGTTAATGGAATTGATACTTTAGACTTTAGAGGTTTTAGCCAATTAATTTTACTTCTTGGAGGACTGATGGAAGGAGACAGGGTGTGGTGGCGGAGAGGAAGTGGAGGATTGAAGGAAGAAGAAGATAATGAGGTGGTGTCAGGTTTGACATGGATGATGAGGACGCAGTATATGTAGGATGTGATGGCAAAATTGATCCATTTTATAAACTTCAGGAGTAAACTTGATCCAAGAAAAAGTTTCAGGGCAAACTTGTTCTTTGCCTAAAACTTTCGGTGTAAATATGATCTTTAACCTTTTAACACATAAACTTGTCACTTTAACGATGGATAAATTTACTATGATTTGGTTCTTACTTCTACCATAAAAATACCCCTAGTTACTTCTAAATGCTTGGCATTTTAAATTTCTTTGTACTTTCTACCTTTACCCTTTTTTAATACAACTAACTAATTCTAACTAAAAACAAGAGAGTATAGACTCACTATTGTAAGAACTAGACTGGACCGAACGGTCGGACCTGTCCAACCATCGATCACTTCATATTTTGTTTCAACGGTCATTAATCGACAGTCGGTCCAACCATCAATTTGAGCGATACAACCATGTTAAACCATGATGCGAAACCTTTTCCGGCTCGTCTATACATTTTTGGCATACTACTTTTTTTTTTTTGATAAAATGATCAAATATATTAAATATTAAAAAGATTACATTAACACACTTACATAGAAGCTAACAACACATTGCCTAGAATTGTTATAAAACACGTCTAAACATAAGCATACAATCAAAATTCCAATTCCAGAATATGACCAAGCAGTGCACCATATGGAAAATCCTTGCACTGTAATGTCGTGTATAGATAAAAGCATCAACATAAAGTTGATGATGATTATGCCACTAACTTCCTTTTCAAGGGAGGAAATGCAGGCATCTATACCCATAAAGGGTTTGAATGAAAATGACTTAAATCTAACACTAAGTTAGAAGTCCCATAAAGGCTATAACGACATTTCCAATAAAAAAATTTCATAAATGTAACACTTAATCATGATTCTACATTGGAATTTAGATTCTAAAACTGACAGAACAAAGATAGAAAATTCATAAGTAAAACCCTGCAACTGCAAGCATGAACTTTTTGGCATACTACTTAGAGTGTGTTTGGTTGTGTGAAAGAAAGTAAAGAATTAGAAATGGAAAGGGTAAGAGATGGAAAGTATGGGTAATGATGAGAGAGTAAAGTTTGTGGGCCCCACGATAAGTGTGAGATGAAGTGAGATGGAGAGAGAAAACTTGTGGGCCCGGGATATATGTAAATGACCATATTACCCTTAACTTTTCAAATTATTTACACTGTCATTTCATTGCTTTCAACACCAAACGTACCATTAATGAGACACACACATCGCATTTTGATCACACAACAGTCAACCTTGAAAACATTCAAAAAGAGACTGTTGACTCAGTGAGACCACCAACACCAACAGCAAGAGCAAGCCAGCCATGGATGTTTCTCAAACTCTCCGATTTCGATCCCACAAACTACCCTTCTCTCCTCTTCACCATGCTTTACCCACAAAGCTCAATCCTCCTCTCTACGCCACTAAACTCACCGTCTCAGCCATGAGAAAGCCTCCCATCGAAGGCCTAAGCGATGAGTTGAATGCTATTGCTAGACGTAACCTTGACTTTGTTCTCACTCGTCGCCAAGTTCGTGATGCTTTTAAGGATGTTCAGCAGCAGCTTGATCATTGCTTGTTCAAAGTTTGTTTTTTTTGCTTTGTTTTTGATCGTTATGTTATTTGCTTTAGTTTTTGCCCCATTTGATCATGTGGGTGTTTTCAAGATTCGTCCTTTTTTCTTAGTGTTTAGTCAGTGACTTATGTTTCTATATTTTTCTATGTTTTTCTTTTATCTTTGTTGTAGATGGCTCCTTCTGGGATCAGAACTGAGGAGGTAAGCCAAAAGCTTTTCTTTTTTTGTTTTTACTTTAATGATGGTTCTTGTCCTTATTGGCTCTCTCAAATTTCTTTTCCTAATACTTCCTCTCTTTATATATGACCGAGTTGGAGAAATTAAGGAAGCTAATGAACTATATTATCATAACATGTTTTGTGTATTGTTAGACTAAATGTTGTTTATACTTTAAATAAACTACTGACATAAGTGACTTTTTTATTTAGCTTTCCTAGTATTCTAAACAAAGTTAATTGGATTGGAACATGAGGAGTATATGTTTTGAGTTCAAGTTCATCCTTGTTGAAGTAAAGATATTTGTGATACAAAATTAAACTTTTCAGTATGAAAGTGATCCGGGGGTTGACTTTTTACTGGGCCCATCTTTTGAGTACCAAAACAAGTTTTTTTTTTATAAAAAAAAAAACAAGTTTTTTTTTTTATGTTTTGCTTTTTTGACCCATGATTTCATGTTATGTTGGTGAGAAAATGTGATTGAATGAGGCTGTTTAGTTGATGAACTCTGGATACTTTTTGTAGTGGTACGAAAGGAATTTGAGGGGATTGGAAATTTTCTGCAAAAGTTGGATGCCAAAGCCTGGTGTTCCAATTAAGGCAGCTGTGTGTTTCTGCCATGGATATGGCGATACTTGCACTTTCTTCTTTGAAGGTTTGTCATGGTATCTTTATTCTAAAACTATTATTCTTAACTGCATAAGTAGTATCTGTATGGTGGGGGTTTTATGGGGTTAAAAATTAAAGAGATTCATCACATGATTTGATTTGGAGAGCTTGAATTTTCAGGCATTGCAAGGCGGATCGCTGGATCTGGATATGCTGTTTATGCTATGGACTATCCTGGCTTTGGTCTTTCTGAGGGTCTACATGGTTACATACCAAATTTTGATTATTTAGTTGATGATGTTATTGAACACTATAGAAAAATTAAAGGTATGATGTTTTAGCCCTCAAGGTTTCATATTTAGGATAGCTATTTTCGCACATTGAAAACTTCAAAACTTTTTTTGACCATGATTTGCATCTTAATTGACAGCTAGACCTGAGGTAAGAGGGTTACCTCGATTTATATTGGGTCAGTCAATGGGGGGAGCAGTCACCCTCAAAGTCCACTTGAAGGAACCAAATAATTGGGATGGAGTTCTACTTGTCGCGCCCATGTGTAAGGTAACACCATTATATTGCACTACAGTTGTTGTGAAACAACAGCTCCATTGAAATTTAGAAGCTCTGTTTCAGATCAAAGTCCAATTACCTGAATTCCTAAATATGTGACTACATACTGATTATTTTCTCTTTGTTCATATCACCATAGCTCTGTTCTTATTTTGGAAGTTCAAAACATACTAACTTCTGTTAATTTAAGCTGTTGGTTTCTCCTTTTCATCTCATTCTTTGAACAACGATAGAAGTCGGGGACCTTTTTGCCAACTTATATGTGAAATATAAAGAAAAGTATATTATGCATCACAACTGTTTAGCAGGCTTGAAATTGTTGCTCTAATCATTTACGTTTTGAATGATACATGTGTTGCACTTCCTATTAGGCAACAGAAAAAGCCACTTAAGTCGTTTTCAAGGCAACCATTTTACAAACATTTGGCCATGTAATGTTGTTTAGATGAACTGTATAGTCTTTATTTGTTTAACAATCAATCTTGGAATCATTTCCTCCCTTGCAGGATTTTTGGCTATATTTTCTGGCTTTAGACAATTCATAATGATCATCACATAAAGGAAGACAGTTCTCAGAACTGAGAAATTTTTAAATGAAATGAGATCCAAATATTACTGAAAATGAGTCGATGAATGTCAAACCATTATTGTCAATTTATCGTAATGTTGAGGTGTCTATCAAGAGATGATAGAACTAATTGCTTATTTTGGCTTCTTATTTTTCTAGTTTTAGCTGATCTTTTGTTTTTATACACCAATGATACAACACTATAGGCTTGGGATGTACTCAATCTGCTTAGGGATCAAGAGAATGTTATGACATAATTTCTATCATTACCTAGCATAGCCTCTTATTCTTTTAATAGTTAGTTGCCTTCGGAAACCTGTCGATGGGTCTGAGTATTAAACTTTTGAATGACATTGGACTGGTCTTGAGTTTTAGTTGAGTCTGTGACAGTAAAGCATATTTGATTAACTGATGGAATCTAACCAAACTGCCTAGAATAAGTATTTTCAATTTCATGTTACGAATCATTTCTGAGCAAAGTACTAGGAAATGATGTATGGACTATCAGCTGACTACTACCACTCCTTTTGTGCCTGAAAAGTGGAAATAATTTAGGAAGAGGATTCCTGAAGTTAAATTTCAATCATTAGTTATCATGGATAATTTAATATGTAAGGAAATTATTGACAGCTTAAAAAGTTTCAAATTACACCCTATAGTTTTAGCCTCTAAGTTTGCAATTGCTTGAGTGTGATGCTTTCTCAATTTCCACTCTGGAGAGAGTAAGCTATTTATCTTTATGGATGCCTGATTAATGACACCTCTATAAGGATACCTGATTTATTGATATGTGTGGCTGTTAAGGTTGCAGATAACTTAGTTCCTTCAGAGCCAGTTTTGAAGGTATTAAACTTTTTGTCCAAAGTGATGCCAAAAGCAAAACTCATTCCACAGCAAGATCTAGCTGAGCTTGCCTTCAGAGAACCAAGCAAAAGGAAATTGGTTGGTATTTCTATCATTTATCTTTCATTTACTCAGTCTAGGGCTCTGTTGTGCTTAGTTCTTGATGATGTAGATTAATGATACTTATTTATTTCAGGCGGATTTATTTTTATAATTTCCTGTTTAATGAATCCTTTTTATACTCTAAACGATTGCCTTCTGTATCTATGATGCAACATCATACTCAGTGTCAGTGACTCTACCTCCTAGACATTGTTGTCGAAGTTAATGCACACTTCCTTATAAATCTGAAAGATAAAGTTTGGCCATTCATGAGTTTGTGTATTCTATATTTCTAACACATGGACAACTTGATAGTCGATAGTTTCTTCTATTATTGAACTTGCCATACTTTTGTATTTGAAATTGGGAAAACTACTATGTCTCAAAAATCATTAAATTATATTGAAATCCATAGGACCTATGTGATATTAAATGACTACTTATTGACAACTCAATGAATTGTCAATGTAGCTCAATGGGGTGTCAATGGCAATTAAAGAGTTGTCAATTGCAGCTCCATATTGACAACTTAAAGAGTTGTCATTGACAATTCAAGGAGCTGATAATAAGCCATTTAATACACTTAGGTTCTTAGGGACTTCAATGTAATTTGATGATTTTTGGGACATTATTGTAATTGATTTCCTAATTTAGGAACTAATTGTGATTAAATTCACCGCAGTTTCAAATCAAAAAGAAGAAAAATGAATTCACCATATTTCATCCAAATTGATTTGTTCAACCCGATGTTGCATCAAAATGGAAGATCAGCTACTTTATTATCCTATTGCTTATTCTTTTCTATGAATGTCCAACATTTTTTCTGCCTCTAACCCTCCCATCCTAGGAGAAGAACAGAAAGAAATGAAAATCTTAAATGATTAATACATCAAACCATGAACAGTCAAATAGACCAAATCAAGTTAGTAGCACACACGCGTCCTTATTCTTTGTATTTTTATTTTTGAAAGTGTACTTTGATTGACTTTGTTATCCCCATATTAACTATTTAGTTTCTAGGCTGTGTACAATGTTATATGTTATGAAGATCAAGTACGTGTTAGAACTGGCATGGAGCTTTTAAGGGCCACACAAGACATTGAGTCGCAAGTCCAGAAGGTGAGTTTTTGATTTTTTCTTTCTTGCTTACTGTATTTATAGTTTTTTAGAGTTTAACATGTGTCTCATCTATATGGCTTTGCAGGTATCGGCTCCTTTATTAGTTCTTCATGGAGCAGACGATAAGGTGACAGATCCTAAGGTGAGCCAATTTCTGTATGAGAAAGCATCTAGCAAGGACAAGACACTTAAGCTATATGAAGGTGGTTATCACTGTATATTGGAAGGCGAGCCAGATGAAAGAATTTTCACCGTCCACAATGATATTATTTCATGGCTTGACGCCAGGTGTGCTGTAAAAAGTGTAGTTCATGCTTCATACCATTAAACTAATACTAGTATATCATTTATACGACTTTGTAGTTCCTGCTGCATCATCATATTCAGTAATATTATTAAATAGCATCTTCCTATTGTTGTCGTCTTTGAACTCTCAAGCCAAGCCTCTGCAGATTTTCACTGGTTTTAGTGGTTCAGTGTCCTCCTTAGTCCTAACCACACTCCTTATGATGGAGTAAGTGATATGTGATTCCATTTCTGTATAGTTTGAGTCTTTTTAAGCTTAGTTATTGAGTTCTTTAATGCTTCATACTACCATGCAAGTAATAAGCATAAGCTTTAGTGGCCTCTAGTTTTTGTATGCTTATAGAAATGTATTGTTAAATCTGATTTGATGAGTATGCATGTTAATTAAGTTAGTTAATATGTCATTTTTCTTTATAAAACACGTTAACCGTCTTCCTTATTAGCCTCCCTCTTAGTTGACCAATTTTGAGGGAGTAACATTATGAGTATGGTGAGAAAACAACAACAATAAAATCTTATTCCGCTATGCTGAGATTTACGTTGACTGATGGGGTCTAACACAACTCTCATTTACTGGGCTAGGGAGGACCATTCATAAACATAGGTGTAACATCTCAGCGCCTCGCTCTCGAAATTGTCCGCTTTGGGGAATCCTTACCTCTCACGGTTTTAAAACGCGTCAAGAGGGAGAGGTATCCAGGCCTATATATAGCACCTTTCGTTCTCCTCCCCAGCCGATGTGGGACTTTACAATAGGCAAGGTTGAATATGATGAGAAAAGTTCGACAAAATTAGGATGTCCTATATTTAAAACCAATATAAATTCTCTGAGTATGTCTTATAGAAATGACTGAAGTATATTGATTTATATAGTGAGAGACATTGGCAAACAAGTTGTAAGAGGAATGACACAACAGAGGATTCAGATACCCTGTCTGTATAGACCTGCAATTATAGATCTTATGCCTTCCAACCTTTCTGTTTTTTCTTTTTGTAAAAAAAAATTAGGAGGATGTTGGGCACCACTATTTGAGGGCAAGGAACCTAACTCTTGATCCACGAATTTACGTACTTAGAGAGTACATATGTCTCCACCTCCTCCTGGTTAAAGGGCTTCGCTTGTTTATAGGTCGTTTCTCTTAATCTCTAGGATTCCTCCCCGAAACCGCAAATGACTCAGATATCGAACTCTCTCTCCCTTTGATGAAAGTCCCCAATACCCTTACCAGTTGAACCACGAACGAGGAAACCTCCCAACTTTTCTTTATATTGTTCTTTTTCTTTTTTGCCAAAAGCTTCACATTAATTGAAACACATCTAATACATGTTCCCCTTAATAATAAATAATGTAATTTTGGATAAGAGGGACGAAAAGGATGTCATTAACCTTATTTCTAATTGTAAACTACTCTCTCCATTCCTAAATATAATATCGCTTTCAGATTTCAATTTGTTCCTAAATATAAGTAACTTTCTAAATTTTCTCAATTTTTTTCCTAATAAACCCTAATAATACTTGTATATAATTATCAAGCAAGAGAGGGAGAGTGAGAATAAAGATATAGGATTAGGGTAGGTTAGTAATATCATGTGTTTTTGTAACTATCTTAACTAACATCATTAATTTAATTAAATTAGGGAAAATGATCTTATATTTTGGAACAAAGAGAGTATTAAACTGAAACAGAGCAAAACAACATCATGCAAAATACATTCCCAAACGATCATAATTATGTACGCGCACCGAAAGAATAGGATTTGAATGTCAATGATGGCTTCTATTGATAAAATCTCAAGGGAAAATATGAAGAAAGATATTGCTTAAGGACCTGAGAACAGTTAAACGGATTCTTTGTGGTCTTACATTCATAGTTTTCCAGAATAACAACCCAATTCGCTCCCCAAAGGCCCAATAGTCACATGAAATTCAAAAAAGCAGCATATTCATCTAATGGTGCATAATAATAACTCATGTAATAACAGGTGGCCCAACGCAGGAGAGGAGAGATCATTTTTAGAATCTGACCTCTAAATCAGAGAACATTATCGATTACTAATACTACTACTTTAAGAATCACACTTCTCAGTTTAAAATTTTAAAATTTCGAAATTGCAGCCTTTAGCTGATGATCATCCTTACTTTTTTATATCTTTTTCTGATCATAGTTGAAGTTAAAAGGATAATGTTGAAATTATGGATGATCCATCCCCCATGTATGTTGACGAACTAAATTATTGAGAGAATGGAACAAAACTAGTAGTTGTTCCAACTTCCATGTTCCAACCACAGAAACTTGAATGAGACAAGACACTTTGCAATTCGATCTGTCAACTTTTGAAAGTGAAGTTGTCACACACTGTAACTTATACTGTTGAAGAATGTACAATATCTCAACTTTTGGACAAGACATAACTACGGTTGAAACTGTTCATGTTCTACCTAAGTAAAGTGGTGCAGCAGCTGGATATTAACCTTAATCTATTCATGGGCTCCCCAAGTTAATGCCTCTCTCTCTCCCTCCCTCTCTATGTGTGTGTGTATGATTGTTTACGTGTGTGTGTGTGTATTTCTGTTCAAATATGTGTGTGTGTGTGTCTGTTTCCGACAACTGGAGAAAACAGTGTAGCGTTGTGAGTTGTTAGGAGGGTCATGTCTTTGCTTTATTTTCTATTTTAGGCATGGTTCAGTATGGTCCAACATTTTCAACTTTTGCTACTTGGCATAAGTTTGGTTTACTTTGTCGTTTCAGGCTGAGGCTATTACACCAACCCTATCTCTATTATTGTCTCCACAGCAAAAAGTTCATTTCTAGCGACCTTCCATGTACTCGGTACATTTCATAAAGTGTCTTTTATAAATTTTTTGGGCCATTTTTATAAGATTTATTTATAGTTTGAATAGGCATTCAATATTTCCCCCCTATAAAATACTCATATTTGATAAAGATGATAGATGGAATAGAGCAGAAAATACTCTAATATTGGAGTTTAGCGTATGTACTTAATAATGATATAATTAAAAATTACTGAAATTTCACGAAAAAATCAGTGCTTCTAATTATTTTTAATTTTACACTTCATCAAATAGTTAGAAATGACATATCATATACTCTAGCCGGTTCTAATATAAGTTCTATTTATTTAATTTGATTAGATTAGGACACTAGTTATTAAGTTACTTATTATTACATGATATTATTAATTTACCGGTACTCTAACAATCTATTTACCACCTTCTCTTGTTTACTATTGATATGCATTATAAGGTTAATTTAGAAAAATAATGGGAATTGTTATAATGATTTCGTATATTTAGGACAAAACTCATCTAATTAATTAGATCTTATGTTTAAGACGGGAGAAAGTAGATAGGAGAGTTTGATACAACAAACCACCACTTTTCACCATTATATTTTTCGTTATTTCAATCAAATTTTAATATTAGATTTTGCTTATTTTAAAGTATAACGAGTAAATTAAATATAATATCTTCTTATTATTAAAATGTATTAAAAAAATTAATTTGAATAGTTCAGAGATTATGTAATTAAGGGGGCTCTTCCACCCTTTCAAAGTCAAACAACTTTTTTTGTTTCCCTAAATTATTTAAAGTGGAAGAATGAATATTTAATCAAAATGATTAATTTGTTGTACACTTTGAGTGAGAAATTTTTTAGAGAAGATCATTTTTTAGGTACTTCATCTTGAATCTCCTATATTCACAAATAAAAAAAGAGTGCATCTAACGGATATATATTTAAAAGACGAACGCGCACACACATATATAAAGAATGCCAATGGCATGTTGTCATGGGGTGGGACAAAGTTTTTTATTAAAAAAAAAAGAAAATGAGTGGGAAATTAGTACAATTTTTAGATCACATGTTATCAGGTTATTCAAGTAACTGGCCATTTTAGTCTTCAGGTTCGTGGCTTCCCCTCGTAATATAAGTGTTTTCTTTAGGGTCTTGAGTAACGAGGCTTTACAACACTAGACCAACAAACTGTGTGTTGGTAGCCGGAATGTGTTTAGTGCTAAAAGAATTAAAGAATTGATTTTTATTTATTCATAAAATTTTTTTAAAAAAGAGCTATATATACACCATATCTAAAACTCAATTAGACAGTCTAGATTATTTTGTGGAATTAGTGTTCATTATATTATTTTAATATTACTTTTCAAAAAATAAATCTAAACCGTTCACATCAAGTCTATATAATCTAAATATGCTAACTAATATCTTCTTAATGTGTAAGAAAAACTCTCCCAAAAGTTTGGGAATCACGAGCTTAGAGTATGCCTTAAATGTGAGGTTAATGGAAGTGGCTTAATTAAATTGGTCTTATTTTTTTATCTTTTCCATTTTTGTCATTTCCACCTTTATCACTATGACCCACTACCTTTTCTCTCTTTTCATTAATCATCTATCTTTATGAGTATACCAATGTCCTTTTCATCTTCTCTCTCTTCTCATATTTCAATGTTCATTTTCCCAATTCTAAGGGTATATATTGGGAAAATTTTAATAAATGAGTTAGCTAATGGAAGTTGGTGGCTTATATTAAGGACCAAAATTTAGAGGCAGTTGATAACTTATAATAAGGACCAGAGAGGGAGTATATGGAAATGGGTTTTAGTTGTTGTGTCATGATAAAGAGAGAAGACAAAGAAAAGTTGTAGAAGCTAAGACATAATTATTGGACTATTACATGGCAACATTTAATTAATTATACCGCGCGTATACATCAAAATTGGGAATGAGGATTGAGGATCCGATCACAAATTTTATTAGGGGAATAGGTCAGATTTCTAAATCCAAAAACATGAAAGGAAAAAAAACACACAACACAAAAGATAATGTTTAAGTACATGGAAGATGGAAGATGTGTAAATTACATTTTTTTTTACCAAGGTCCATGTTTGAACACAAAAAAAGGCTTCGGAACACTACGCTTTTTTCTCAAGTGTTTTTGATGGAGAATTTCAGGACATTTTTTTTTAATTAAATTTCTGAATAGGTCCTAATCCTCAATAATTTTCCCTATATACATAAATGTAAGCATGAATTCAGTTCAAAAAATGTATGCATGAATATTTAGAATTTAATAATTATTGAAAATCCATTAAAAACTCATCAAACTTGAAGTAAAACGAACTTCTAGAATATTTTGACCGGTATATACAGAAAGAAAGTTGGCAAATTACTATGTGAAGGATATTGTAACTACTAACTAGCTTGGGGTAAAAGTCAATAGTGATTCACTTAGAGGAGCTTAAAATGCAACTAATTACCTAATAACTATAAACTTGAATTAAAATCAAAATAGTTATTGATTGATATTGAAAATTGGCGTGAGATGTATATATGGTTGTGTAAAAGCAAGTAATAATTGGATAAAAAGGAAAAATTGGATAAATGGGATGAAAATACTCTAAGATCAGAAATGATTGATGATGATTACCCTATCTCAATTCATATGTTTGGGGAGTCATGAACTCATGGTTCCAATCATCTAATGCCCTCAGACACCTTGATTGTTCTCTTAGTTTTTATATATACCAAACCTCACAAACCGGCAAGTCTAACATCTAATTTCTTTTTTTTTTTTTGCTCAGAAAGTCTAACACCTAATTTCATGAACTCATTTAATTAGGTACTATTAATTAACTTAGAAAGGGGTTGTGGTTAGTTGTGCATTGGGTTCAATTACAATTCACTTCAATCAAATTGTTTACAAATACCGTGAATATAGAGAAATCAATGAGATTATAAACAACATATATATGACCACATATATTGATGAGTGCAAATTCCAATTTCAAAACAAAATCACAACAAACTAAAATCGATAGACATAATCAAATATATAAATGATGAGCCTAGACCTACAAATCCATAAATACAAGGAGAGAAGGAAAGAGAACAGGACAAGATTACTCCCTATGAAGCAAGTAAGCTCAAGACATCTTCACATCATGATCCCATCGCCAAAAGCGAAGAGGTGTTTAGTCCCTTGTAGAATAGAGACTAGAATCTCAAAGCTCTAATTCATGAATGGTCATGGTGAGTGGATGAAGGAAAGTGTTGAGAGGTGAGAATTTGAGATGAAGATAAGATGATTTCGAAAGAAATGGGAGAGGATTAGATTTAGGGTTTAATGGAATGTGTTTTTCTGACCAATTTTTGACCTAAAATGTGTGGGAAGTTTGATCAATGATTGTATTTGAGTTTAGGTCGAAATTGGGGTCTTCTGTGATTTAGGAAACTCGGGGACTGAATTGCATTTTAGGAAATTTGAGGTCCTTTTCTGCAATTTTGTAATTTGTCCCAAAACTTAAGTTTTGCTCATTTTCTTGAATTTTCAGCTTCTTACCTATTTTTCTTCTTCTTCCCATTCAGACTCCACCATACTTAGTGATTGAGTGTCACCACTAGTGAAATAAGAAGAGAAAAAAGATCAAATGACACTTAAATCCAATTAACAAACATCAATCGCAATTGTTAATGTGAAAATTAAAGGGTTAGCACACTAAAAACATATATAAAAATCCAGCAATTTGTCGACTATCAGAGTTAAAGAAAGAATTTAATTAGCAAAGAGTTATATGACAAGCGATTATGATATTAAACCTATTGTTATCTTTTCTACATGAACTTCGCATCATTATTTCATACTCCTCAATGTTATTAGACTTTTAGGTAAACAAATTTCTTACTTGGGACCGTATTGTAATCCCCCCTTTAAAATTTAATTTGCACTTGAGTAATTAAGTTATTACTCGGGTATTGGCATCAAACTATCGTAATTAATTTATGCTTATTGGTGACGAGTACGTAAAAGTGTAATTCGTTTTTTAATATTACTAAGTTAGATAGATCTTCAATATTATAATATACACATAGAGAGGTGGGGGTTGTAGTGGCGTTGCAGACGATTAATTGATATCTCCACTAAATGGCTCCAAACAAAGAAAAGATTCAGCAGAAAAGTTGTCTCAGCAATATATAGTAACAGGATTCTTTCAATCAGTTTGTTTGAAAAGCTGCTGTTGCCTAACAATAATATGATTCTCTATATTTTATCAACGAATGAAAAATTTAAGATAATCTTTGATCAACTAGCCAAGATTGGCCAAAAGTATACACGGATAATATTCTTCTACACCAACGTTGCAACATAAGCATGCCAACAAAATATGTACTTCAAATCCACTAAATAGTACTCCCTCCTCTCGTAAGTATGCAGAATCTATTGGCGCCGTATGAATTGCAAGTGTATATGTTGCAATAGCTAGCTAAGCTAGCTCGAGCAAGGTACATGCATGAATTAAGGTCAATATATATGCTCCCTATTTAAATAACAAAATTGACTAGGGATATTAAGGAGTTAAATAAATTACTTTAAAGTGTGTATAATGTTTATCATTGTTCTAAAAATTAGTCTGCTTGACTTATAAATTAATATATAACCTAATTATATGCACAATTAAAAGGGAAATCATGAATATATTTACTCTTATCCATATTGTGTGATAATAAACACAAATTCTTATAAACATAAAAATTACTTCGAAAAAATAGTTTATAAGAGAGTAATTTTTTGTTTGTAAGAATTTGTATTTGGGACATATTTGGTATCTCACAATGTGGAAATCAGTTTAATCTTGGGACAGGACATATTTAATTATAATTGAATATGTCTCAAGGTTAAAGTTATTTCTAATATTACCCTCATCAATTATATTAAATATTATCACTATATTGGTTTTTACCTTCCTTTCTAACCCTTTAAAAATAATTAAAGAACCTTAGAAACTACCCAGTAAGTGCCTTATAAAAATAACAAAAAAGAATACTTGTTATAATTAGTTGTTGCATTTTACTAAAGATAAGATTGAATATGTTACAAGAAAGTAGTACATGTAACTTCTTAAATCTCTTTAAACTAGTCATCTAGATCTTATAGGTAGTGAGGGATCATATATAAATGAATGAAAACACTATAAAGAGATTTGGTTAACTTCTGCTGCCACTCACTGATGACTTCGTGGAAGAATACATACAACCTGTTGAGCATATAAGGAAAGTGAAGAAATGGAAAGTGAAAGGGGTAAAAATGGAAAGTAGGGGTAAATTAAGTAATGATGAAAAATAAAGTGTGTGGGGCCCAGAAAAAGTGTGAGATGGAGAGAGAAAACTTGTGGGCCCAGGATATATGTAAATTACACAAAAACCAATACTTTCTATACTTTCTAATTCATTGACATTTTTTCTAGCAACCAAACAAGTTCAGTCTGGGAAAACTCATTATTAGTACACAAATAACACTGTTTAAACATGCTAAAATATTTGTCCGGCCAAAACATGCTAAAATATTTTGAGCAAAAAAGTTATCCTGAATATTTTAGGAGAAGCTGATATTGAAGCTTGTCATTTTCTGGAAGACCAAAATAGAGTTTGGTTTCAAATCCTGATCATCATGGATTTGATATAGGTAAGGAGTGATATAGATTAGATAGGGAATAGGTGCTATTTCCCATTCTTTAAGGAGAAGAAAACGAAGAAGTAGAGAGAAATGAATTAGAAAAAGCATTGTACATATTGATAGATAAAGCTAAGCTATATAGTGTATTTATTAGCAGCTTTAAACGTTCTCTCACTTATGTAAGAGGTAGTATTATGAGGCTGCTATACTCTCTTTCTTATTCTTGCTTCAGCATATGCAACAGTCTAACATGCCACTTTTTTAGTGTAGTTCTAGCCCCTATGCTTCTCACAAAGATCTCTACTATTAATCTCTCTCTCTATCTCTCTCATCTTCCTGATCCCGAGAGAGAGGGAGAGAGTCATTAAAGAATCAAAGAGTACTTCAGACTGGCTATAAGATGCCTAGAGATAGAGAGAGTAACTAAACCATTTGTGGGGTCATTGTTTTTATGTTGGTTTAACTCTGGTGCCTTTCCTGGGTTTTTCATATATTTATAATTGACAAACCCTATGATATACAGGTTACACCAATGCTTTAAATAAGGTCTCCAAACTATATGTCTCCCCCGCCCTCTCTCGTTATCTCTCTATATATAAATATTATATTCATGAGTGTATACGCTTACTCACATGAGTAGTAATTACTAATTGCTTTCAAATCTGTAGAACTGACCTCAACATTTGTACTGATCATCCATCATCATCAACATCATCATAAAATATATTTGCCTTTCGTGATATGAAATCCAGAGTTTAAGTTTCTCACGCAAAAGAAAAACTTTCCCAATTTTTATGGGATTAGAACTATACCACAACTTCCTGGTCATATTCGAATTGTAGTTTGGTGATGCTAATGATGCTGACTGAAAGAAAGTTTTCAAAACCAAACTAAAGCAATACTACGAGTCATTAATTAGCTAGTCTATTGGTGAATGCTCAGGCCAACAAGATTAAACACATTATAATTTTTTTTTTTGTTTATTCACAAAGTTCCGATCGATGTCCATTGAATCAAACCTTTCCAAACACCCAAAACGGAGTATTATTATTATGTTTTCCAAAACGATTTAACTGTAAGAACTGTGAGTGAAAAAGAAATTGGAGAACTAGCTCTTTACTTCTCATTCAGATACAACAGGTAGTGTGCAGAAAATTTGCCAAAACCGGCCGATCTACTTTTCATCAGAGTTAGGAAAGATTCAACTTTTCTTTTTCCGTCTCTATTTAATTAAAATAGATAAAAAATCACCCTCTCATCCATTGAAGTAAAAAACAACTTTTATAGGGAGGGTTTGACCCTTTGGGGCAGCAATATTCGTGAAACGTAGGAGCAAATGAATCCGATATGAGACGTCAATGCAGCTATTTTGGGCTATATACTGTGCCAACCTCTAAAAAAACTGAATTAATTTAATTTGTTTAATTTCATTAAATCACGAAATATAATTTTATATCTTGGTCGAGTTGAAATATATGTTTTTCAAACACAAAACTGTAACTTATTATTTGTATGTATTAGAATATGCGCTATACACAATATATATGCGCTACCTTATATATATACCCCCCCAGGTTCTAAATGTATGACCCTTCTACTTTATTTGTGGAAGTTAAGGAAATAAATTATACCACTAATAATAACATATATCACATGCAATTAAATTATATGTTAGTTTGTTAGCAAAATAAGTTATTTTTGAGAGAAAAAGATAACTAAAAGTAATTGAAAGTAATTAATTTTGCATTCTTAATTTTACCGAAACAGTTAAAGGGTTTTATATTTATGATCAGTTAAAGTATTAAATAATCATACATACATTAAATAAAATGTGTGTATATATATAGGGTGATCAGATATGTTATATTAATAGGTTCAAGTCATTTTTTTTCTATAAAAATGGACTTCATCGATATCGCCTTGCACATGGATTTGCAATTCTCATTAACATATATATAGAAAGCTTGTGGCTCAGGATATATGTAAATTATAAAAAAGACCACCCACTTTCACTTCCTTTACTTTCCTTTCTTTGCACCAAACGGGCTCCTCGATATTTGTGCCCTTTCAATATATGATACTTTTTACTAGCAAGAAATTATATAGATTTTGTTTTTGTTAGTATCTTGTCCTGTTATTATTTCCTGTATGAAATGAAAATTAATTTGTCAGAAATTATTCTCCCTCTATACTTCCATAAACTGAAATGGAGAGCTTACATTTCTAGAGAATAAGAAGACATGCAAAAGAGTTGGTTGTACAACAATCTGAACCTACCAAGACAGTGATAAAAATTATTCTCTTCGGTCCATTTCTCCCAAGAAAATTTGACTGGAATTTGACGAATTATCTCAAAATCAGGAAAAACACCATGATATTGCTATTGCAAAAAGCAAATAAATCAAATTTTCAATGCAAATTTTCTCCCGATTGAAGTTACACATGTAGAAGAAAACGACTAATAAGACTATGTGACGATGAAAGAAAATTTCCCTGTATTGGTTATAAAAAAGCTTCTGAACCGTATGAAGATTTTCAATGGGTTTAATTAATTACTGCTTATCCCTGTTTGATGGACCACCTCAAAAGGTAATCATGTATACCTACACACTTAAAAAAAATTCAAATAGTTGAAGGCGGGGGTGGTCATTGCATGAATTTCTTTTTGGCTCTTCCTTAGATAGTCGTTAAATGTGTCACAAATTAATTAATCCTTCATAGTACCAACTAACCAACTTCAAGTATATAGAGTGGTCCATGAATCACCTGAGATTTGAATGCTTATATCTCTTTAATTATGCTTTCAATTCTCTCTCTTTCTCCCCCTCCCTTCACTTCTTATTTCAGGTGTGGATAGGCGAGTCAGGTGGTCTTTTGAATCTTACTTTCTAGCTAATTGATTTTTTTAACTTTCTTGGAGGATTCTGTCCAATATTCATATATCAAAATATTCCCTCCAATAACCCTAAATATAAAACCAGTCACATTTATATAATTTGATTAGATTAAATATGATTGTTATGTTAAGAGTACATGATAATAGGGATAAGTTAGAAAAAATGTTGAACAAAAAATAATAAATAAAACGATGTTATATTTAGAGTCAAACTTACCTCCTTGAATAAGTCATAATAAGTTTAGGGCAGGGGAAAGCAATAAATTGATGAAATAACTCTTTTTGAAGGGGAAAAAGAAATGCGTGCAAGAAGTTTACATGTGACCATTTATTTTCAATTTACGTTGGATTCCTTATGATATTTAGCTCAAATTTTCCGTCTAAGTAAAAGAATCATTGTTTGAATCCAGAAATCATAGATCAAGAGGAAATATCCAAAAAAGCGAGAAGAACAAATGAAGAATATGATAATAATTTAGCAAAAGCCGAGGCAACTCTATCAACTTGTATGCTCATGAAGTGAAAAGGACTATGTATATGTAATCTATATGATAAATAGGAACTTCCAAAGAATAAAACAACATACCTTAGATTCAAAACCCTAATAATAGATCCTGATAGCAACCCTTCGTTATCCAAGTCTTGTCCCCTAGATAGACACATTTGTAGCTAGAATTTTCATAACACCTAGCAGGAGGCAATGAAACTCTTGTGGACCATACCATACACAAACATGAGCAGTTATATCATTAACTGCGCAAAAATGTGTGTTCCAACCATGCTTGTCCTGGTATCTTTCTGGCATAAACTTGCCATATTTCACTCTTACGGAAATCTTTAATGCTTCAAGATATCTTCAGTACATTTCATTGCTTTCCCTTACGGGTTAAGTTATTTAGCCATTGATTTATAGCTTAATATACAAATATCCATGCATTTGCTTGCTGCATTAATTGAATACATACATTGTGTTTTTTTTTAATTACCACTAGCTTCCATTAGCTAGCCCTAGGGCAAAAGGGCCTAGAGACTGATGAAAGTGGCGGAGGATGATTAGTGACAGTGTAAACACTAATTCATGTGAAGGCGTTGTCTTTCTCATTTATATCTGAACCTTTAATTTTCAAGTTTCAACTAACCACCCCACACTAGGAAAGTACCCAATTAAGTCACTTCTCACACTCACCCAAAGCCTATCTTTTTATATCTGCGTATAGTCACGAGACCGACACTGTCAATTTCTTTTAGTTATTACGGTCAGGTACAGAGACACACACAGACACACACACGCATCTTTAGGATTTGTCTAAGCTAGTTTTTCCTTGACTATGTCTTAAAAGGAACAATAACTCAATTAATGCATTAATACGATACATTTAGAATTTTTACTGAGTATAGTAAAATGATGTGCCCAGAGTGAGAGACATATTTTTTACTGTACCAAAAGATGAGAGCTAAATTAAATGTGGGTGTGGTGATTGAATTACAAGTGTAAGTGTGGGGTGAGGGGGAAAGAGAAAGGAGAGGGGGTGGCAGAGGAACTGATAGAGAACTTTCAAAGCTCTTTTTCTTCCACCATCACTCGACTGGCCTATATATTGCAGTCTCAAACTGAAAGTCTTATCAAGTTCATAAAAGAAAAGCTTCAAGTGTCTTAGCCTTGGCTTGCTCCATCTTAAAGAGTGTTTTTCTCATCATCTGTCTCCCTCTCTGCCGGTACACCATGTATGTCTTCCTTAGCCTCTTTTTGAGTTCATCTTCTCCTCTCTCTCTCTTTTCAAGCTCTTTCTAGTTTCAACTTTGTTTTGTTTGAATGTTGGTTCTCAGGAGACCAGAAGAGATCCCGTTAGACCTCAACAACTTGCCTGATGACTACCATAGAGATGGCAAACAAGTCCTTGAAGATATCTCCTCCTCCGGTAAAGTTTTCCTTTTAAGCTAGTGAAATAATCAACCCTATTATTGACTTGTTTTCGTGTCACTATATATCATGATGCAAGTGATGTGTTCCTAGACTTGAAGCTATAAAAATTTCCAGTAGTATATACAGTGTGGAATACTACTTTATCATCATCTTATGTTTTCCTTCCCTTTGTTCTCTTCTGGTATATATGCATTTTTTTAATTTGCTGGCAAGCTATTGTCCATGTAAAAGGAAAAAACAAGATCTGAAAGCATTTCTTTTATTGGGTGCGGTCGGAGCAGGGTGCAGGAAAAAGAAAAGCGGCGGGAAGGAGGGAAAAGAAGAGTGTGGTAAGGTCTACGAGTGTAGGTTCTGTTCCCTCAAGTTCTGCAAATCTCAGGCTCTTGGTGGTCACATGAACCGCCACCGCCAAGGCAACTCTCTCTCTCTCTCTCTCTCTCTCTCTCTCTCTCTCTCTCTCTCTCTCTCTCTCTCTCTCTCATATGTTGCTTTAAAAAACCAATGGGTAGTGCTAGACACACACACACACACTAGCGTGTGAGATTGTGTGGGCCAAAAAGTGAGGCACACACTAGTTGTTAGATGTTAATGGTGTGAAGCGTAGTCATTTCAAGCACAGAAAGATGGGGGAGTGAGGAAACAATTGTTTTGCTTCACTACAAGTTTGATTTGATATGACTTGTTGATTTGATGTGTACTATGTGTTGTGTTGGACATTTATAGAGCGGGAAACGGAAACACTGAACCATGCTCGTCAACTAGTATTCCGTAGTGATCACACCATAGCCGCCCAAGGGGCCCCTCACTTAGGGTATGGATATTCCCTCCTCGTATCTCTTGCTTTCTCTCTTTGAACATTTTGTAGTCTAATGATACATATAATATGCTGGTCGAATTCGGATTGTAATTTCATAACGTAAGTAGAATGTGTATTCATTCCCTCCTTGCATTCTTTCTTCCCATCTCTGTCACTCTTGAGAAATCACACACAACATCAACAACATTTTTTCCTTGTGTATGTTTCTATTTATATTAGGTGCTGCCAACCAGTGGTAGCTGCTGGAGGCTACGGAGGAGGAGGCAGCATTGGAGATCCGACGAGATTTCCGAGATGCATGTCTGCTTCATCCACCACACACATATCTCCACCGCCACCGCCACCGCCTCCACCGCCGTACATGTACCCATCGCCTCCGCCGCCATCATCATCGTACTATGTGGGTCATGTGCTGCACAACTATGGGGGTGAGCCATCTTCAGCGGCTGGTTACACATGTATTGGTGCACCAGTGGGTCAAGGGTTCATTGGCAAGGACAGCTCACTGCACAATAATAATAATCAGGATGATGCTTTGAATTGGGGAAGGACCTATTCAGCGATCAATCGGTTTCATCAAGATGGCTTCTAATGACAACCACAACAATATTAATGTCCCTAGTTATATAATATTCAGTATCTATCATCATCCATCCCGAGAAAGAGACATGATGGGGTCATATGAATGAGAGGATGTGAAGGACTTCTTTCTTTTTTCTTTTTTGGGCTTTTTATTATTAGTATTATTATTATTATTAGGGTACAGTAAGTGTAGGACAGCTTTTGAGCTCATCGACAGGGTCAGCTAGTTTAGCTTGGTGCTGTGTCTCTGCGTCGTGTTGTGTGTGCGCGTGTGTGTTGTGTAGTTGTACTGCTGACCTGTGCCAAAAAAAAAAACCGGGGGAGACTAGACCTTGTGGGACAACAAGTTACATATGAACTGAAAGTTTCCATTCCCTCCCTTTTTGTTATTCCTCTTCCTTTTCCTTCATTTCTACTACTTTTCTATTAGTAATTAGTAATCTATATCACACATGCTTTCATTTATAACCTTTTTTATATTTATGTTTAGTAATTCGAACTATCTATAATTGTTATAACATGATAAGATTGTCAATTTGAAATTTAGTTTCTTCATGCATCTTTTTCCAAATTCTTCTTCGCTACTCATCATCATTTGGTCCCTTTACCAATAGAGTTAACAAGAACTTATTAAGCCTATTATTGCCAAACTAACCTCAGGAATTGTTAGAGGTAAAATTGGGGAAATGATGAAATATGGCATTATGGTTTTCTCATTCATAAACTTATCAGCAGATTTTCTTTAAATTACCTCTCTAGCTGGCTTGAACACCTTATTTATTTGCCGGAGCTTGAACACCTTATTAATTAAAAGTTACATGAACATTTTGTTAATTATTTGGGTCATGTTAGTAGGTTAGATAAATTATTGAAATATTGTGTGCTTCAAGGATTATTTGTTTCGTTTATTAGTACTATTGTTTTAAATTTGTTTAGTGTATAAGTAAAATCAGTTATACTCTTGTAACCCGACTATACCTTTTTGTTAGATATTAATTTTTTGAGTCAAATATCATTTTGGTCTATAAACTATTTCAAATGACTCAATTTAACTTATAAACAATAAAATATCTCATTCTGGCCAACAAATAAAATAAAAGGGTCAATCTAGCATACAAACAAAATAAAAGGATCAATCTGACCAATAAAATGGTCACAATAAAATTGATCATTTTGGTCAGATTGACCCTTTTATTTTGATTGTAGGTCAGAATGAGTCAGTTTATTATTTGTAGAGCAAATTGAGCTATTGGAAATAGTTTATAAGCTAAAACGATATTAACCCTGATTCTTTTAGTTTTATTTATTAATATAATCTTTGTAGCCTAT
This sequence comes from Mimosa pudica, assembly GCA_029929735.1. NCBI lineage: Eukaryota > Viridiplantae > Streptophyta > Magnoliopsida > Fabales > Fabaceae > Mimosa > Mimosa pudica. The sequence continues at coordinate 8,382,968 of JAKELP010000035.1, forward strand.
TTATTGGCTGATTTGTTATTAATAAAATAATGTAGCTCAGTTTATCTTATTTCGATTTCTCTTTTTTACTTCCTCCCAGTTGTCTTGTTTATTCTCCCTAAATTTCAACATGGTAACAAACTCATTCAAAAATGAGAGAGTATAAAGTTTAAAATAATAACACGATTTCTTTTCTCAAGTCTCAACTAGTGATCATCGATCTTTCTTACTTTTGGATTCTCATTGTAAATAAACAGTATCGCTTAAGAGGCCTGGGAGATTTTGTTTTTGGAATTTTAAGGATCAGGGTATGAGAATTTTTATCTTGAAATTTCAAGGATCATGAATTTTTATGAGCCAATTGCAAGCTCATAAGGATTGCATAAATTAATTTCAACGAAAAAATGGAGTGAACGCTTTTCGATCAACTGAAATGGGCCTTAGAGAGAGGCTGGACTCACAGTGATTGTGTAGATCGTAGTGGTGAATCGGGAGTTTAGCTATAATTTTGCAGAGGCGCAAGAAGTATACACTTTGTTTTCAGCGTGTTTAAAGCTTTGATGTAAAGGGGGTATATGTTGAATATTATGTGCTTCAAAGATTATTTGTTTCAATTTTATTATTATTGTCGTTTTTAATTTGTTTAGCTTGAATAAGTGAAATCGGCTTTATCCATATAATCCAATTATTATATTTATTTGTCAGATATTAATTATTTTAGTTTTATTTATGCCATCAGTCATATCTTCGCTTTTTTTTACATAGTCATGCCTTCATTTTTATTCTTCACCTCAGCTTATACTTTTTCTGAGTCTTAGGGGCCTTCAAAACCACAATAGTCTTTTGTTGTTGGCAATATCAGTTTTGTCTATTTTGAGTCCAATTAATTGAATATATATATATATATATATATATATATATATATATATATATATATTAATAACATTTGAAAATACTTTGGAAGATCAGGCCACACACACACACACACACACACTTTGGAAGATAAGGCCATTATGATTAATGCTATATTTTTTACCCAGTTATGACTAATGATATTTGAAAATACTCTCTTGTGGAAACGAGTACAGATATATCCTTATCAATATTAATAACATTTATTAAAATTAACCTTAAAACATACATGTGATTATTAATTGTAGGTTTCTTTCCAGATCAGAAAAATTCATAGAAGGGAAATCAGCAAATGTGCAAAACCGGTGCAAACGTGCATTTGTACAAGACTCCAAATATTTATAAGTGTTATTAGTGCCTATTACAGTATTACTAAATTGGTCTAAGATTAAGTAGAAATGGGTAGAACGGTAAAGAAAACGCGCGCGCGCGCGCACAGATGCACAACTAAGGTTGAAACTGTACAAGTTCTACCTAAGTAAAGTAGTGCAGCAGCTGGACATTAACCATAATCTATTCATGTGCTCCCCAAGTTAATGCCTCTCTCTCTGTGTGTGTGTGTGTGTGTGTGTGTGTGTGTATTTCAGTTCAAATATGTGTGTGTGTGTGTGTGTTTTTCCGACAACTGAAGAAAACAATGTAGTGTTGTGAGCTGTTAGGAGGGTCATGTTTTTGCTTTATTTTCTATTTTAGGTATGGTTCAGTATAGTCCAACATTTTCAATTTATGCTACTTGGCATAAGTTTGGTTTGCTTTATCGTCTCAGGCTTACACTACTACACCAACCCTATCTCTATTATTGTCTCCACAGCACAAAAGTTCATTTTTAGCTACCTTCCATAGTTCCATGTACTCGGTACATTTCGTAAAGTGCCTTAGAAATTATTTTTGTCCATTTTTATGATTTTTGATCATTTGAATGGGAATTAAATTTTTTCCCGTATAAAATACTCATATTTGATAAAGATGATAGATGGAATAGAGCTGAAATTACTCTAATTGTTTAGTGTATGTATGTACTTAATAATGATAAAATTTAAAATTACTGAAATTTTACTAATAAGTCAGTGCTTCTAATTATTTTTAATTGCTCATTCATCATCTCAAGCGGTGATAAGCGAGCATTTAAAATGTCTATAAAGTGGGAGGTCTCGACTTCGATCCCTGGGAGCGCCAATGACAAGGCCTCCTCCCAGGAATGCTGCAGCATTAAGTTGTGGACTCGACAGAGCCTTGGGTCTCCCTACAATACCTGAGTTGGACATGCCAACACCGGGGAAAATGCGAGAGCTGACCCTGGGGTGCCCAACATGATGGGTTCGGTAGCCGACACTGCTGGACTCAACAATCATATAGTTATAAATGCCGTATTATATACTACCTCCGGTTCTAATATAAATTCTATTTACCTAATTTGATTAATGATACTAGTTAAGTTAGTCATTATTACATGATATTATTAATTCACCAATATTTTAACCATCTATATTTATTTTTACCTTCCTCTCTTTCTTGTTTACTATTGATATGCATAAATTATTGGGTTAATTTGGGAAAAATTGGGAATAATTATAAAGATGTCATATATTTAGGACCATACTCATCTCATTAAACACATCTTATATTTAAGACAGAAGAGAGTAGACACGATCGGAGAGTTTGATACAACAAAGCACCACTCTTCACCTACCATTATATTTCTCTTTATTGCCATCAGAGATTATTAAAATGTAATGAAAAAATTCAATTTGAATTGTTCAAAGATTATGTAATTAAGGGGGCTCTTCCTCCCTTTCAAAGTCAAACAACTTATTTTTTTTGTTACCATAAATTACGTACAATGGAAGAATGAACGATATTTAATCAAATGATTAAATTGTTGTACATTTTGAGAGAGAAAAATGAGAGAAGATGCTTTTTAGGGACTTCAGCCTGAGCCTCCTACATTCACAAATTAAAAAAGAGTGCATGTAACGGATATAAATTTAAAAAAGCGCGAATACATCCATACATAAAGAGAGCTAAATATATATATACACCATTTTTAAATTCAATTAGACGATCTATATTCTTTTGGATTTGTATTTTGGATTCATAAAAATATTGTTATATTACTTTTCAAAAATTAAATAATCTTAACCGTTCACAGTCTATATAATCTTATATGCTAACTTTTCTATTTATCTTCTTAAGGGGTAAGAAAAACTCTCCCAGTAGTTTGGGAATCACTGGCTTAATATGTGTTAACTGTGAGTTATTAATTATATGTAAATGTGTTTTAGTTGTTGTGTCATAAAAAAGAAAGAAAAAGAGAGCCAAGACACAATTGGACAATTACATGGCAACATTTACTCAATTACTCCGCTAAGTATACATCAAAATTGGGAATGAGGATCCGATCACAATTTTTCAGGGGAATAGGGCAGATTTCTAAAACCAAAAACATGAAAGAAAAAAAAACACAATACAAAAGATAAGATAAAGTACATGGAAGATGTGTAAAATTCATATTTTTTTTTACTAAGGTCATTGTTTAAACACAAAAAAAGGCTTCTGTATTCGACACTTTTTTCTTTAACTGTTTTTGCTGGAGAATTCTAGAACCTTTTTTCTAATTAAATTTCTGAATAGGTCCTAATCGTCAATTTTCCCTATACATAAATGTATGCATGAATATTTAGAATTTGATAATGATTGAAAATCCATTAACAATTTCTCAAACTTGAAGTAAAATGAACTTCTACAAGATTTTGACCAGTACATATAGAATGAAAGTTGGTCAATTACTATGTCAAGGATACCGTATCATCGGCTAAAAGTCAATAGTCAATCACTTGGAGGAGCTTAAAATGCAACTAATGACCTAGCAACTTTTATGCAAACTTAAATTAAAACTAGAATAGCCATTGATTGGTATTAAAAATTGGTGAGAGATGTATGTTTCTGTAAAAGCAAGTAAAAATTGAACAAGTTGGATAAATGAGATGGAAATAGTCTTAGGAAATAATTGATGGTGACTACCCTATCTCAATTCAAATGTTTGGAGAGCCATGAACTCATGGTTCCAATTACCTAACGTCCATGAGCACCTTGAGTTTTCTCTTAGTTTTCTATAAGGGCAAGGTTCAAATTCGATACTAAACTTTGCCTCTAGGAGCGTTTCTAATATCCAAGTTTCACGAGGTGCACCAATGATATTCATTTATTGAACATGGAGTAAATGTAATACTGCTGTTAAATTTGGATGATTTTCATTAAAACTTTATTATCATGAAGTCCCTAGAAATTATCTTGATTTCTAGTATGGTGTAGGAATTACTTGTTTCGATCAAGGGCAATGTACACTACCACAGATTACCCCATTTACATGCGCTTATTTTGGCCTTTACATGCGCTTATAAAGCGCATGTAGAGGGGGGTGCTGGTAAAGGCTCTACATGCGCTTTTAAAAAGTGCATGTAGATGGGGGGCTATACATGCGCTTAAAGCGTATGTAGAGGTACATACCTCTACATGCGCTTAACATACCTCTACATACGCTTTAAGCGCATGTATAGAATGTTTTTTTTTTAAAAAAATATTATTATAAATTTACATTATTTCCCAATATAACCACCAATACTAGCTGTAGTTCATAGAACCAACTAGCATTATATCAAAAGAATTTACCAGAAAAAGTCAATTACTTAACATCTTCAAAAATGAATTATATATCAATATCAAAACAAGCATTATGTATGTATGTATGTATGTATGTATGTATTGACTTATCGCGGATTTGGTGCGCTTCCGTAAGCATATGGGTCGTCAAGTGTAGTATAGAAAAAGTGTCGTTCCGCAGAGATTATAGTTTAAACAAAGTGATTAGCACTAATTGCATGCCCAATTACCTTAAGTAAAAACATATTGAGAGTTGTTGTTCAATTAAGAAAAGAGTTTGGAAAATAAGTGTAAAAAGAGTTGGAGTTCAAACACGATTTAACAAGGATAATTAAGACCTAGGGTTGCTAATCCCCTATTTACTTCATGAACCAAGATTTCCCTCTCCTCTTTAAGTGATTAAATGAAAATATGTGCAAGTCTAGGGTTCAAAATCATTTGAAAAAGCTTTCCCAAGTCAAGATCAACTTTATGCTAGCATTTATTGCACAATCTCTTGTCACAATAAATGCTAGCTCTTTTCCTTAACCACCCTAATTATGACTATGTTAGGTCAATAACTATATCTCTATGTTATCAACAAACCTTCCATTTAAAACCATAAACTTCAAGTCTAACATGTTCTTATCCAAGTTCTAAAACAAAATACACTTTCCCAAGTCATATTTCATTTAACTAATTAAGTGGTGATCAAGCACTTAAAACAAATAGAGGACAAGATAAAAACTACACATGTGCTTCATTAATTACTTAAAGAAAGAGAGAGTAGATGGTTCAATCCATAAATAGGTTCATAACAACCCTAGATTAGGGTTTTAGTTACACATAAATGCAAATAAAACAAACCCTAAAACTATGAAAGAGTGCATTGAAGAGTGGTGAAGAATAGGGAGAAAGATACAACCACAAATGAGGAATACCCAAATCTCTCCAAGCTTCCCCACTTGATTCCCAAGAGATCCCAATGTTCTTCAAGCTCTTCAAGCCTCCAAGAAGTGCCCTAGAAGTGCCCAAGTCGTGTTTTTCATTCCCCTCTTCCAAAAATCCAACTTTCCCTTTTTATATGCTGAGAAATAGGTCAAAACGCGCAGCTGCGAAGTGCTCTCGCCAGTTGCTCGCCAGTTGGCGAGCCACTGGCGAGATTCCAGAGACGGCATGCCACTCGCGTGCCAGTTGGCTTTATGGCTCGCCAGTGGCTCGCCAACCGGCGAGCCACTGGCATGCAGCTTTTCTAAGGACTTAAAATTTGCTTTCCCTTGCTCCTTTTTCTCCTTCGTTGTAGCACTTGGGTTTCATCGAGCTTCTAATACCTGTCCACCTCTTCCTACACAAGCTAGAAAGAGGGTTGAAGAGTTTCCATGTCTCAAATATACAAGCATTAAACTCCAAATTTCACACAATTGAATGATTTCCTATTTGCATCACTTTCTAGTAATATTTGTGTGTTTTGTTATCTATGTATCATCAAAAAGAGTGTGAACTAGAAGGAAATAGAGATGAAATGTGTGAAATTATGGAGTTTATCACTCCCCCAAACTTAAGTTCTTGCTTGTCCTCAAGCAAATTTTCAAAACAATTCCAGAGTTGACTATAAGTTCACTTTACTTTGATTGAAATACTTGTTCTCATATGTTGCCATCACTATTTGATGTATGGAAAACATAGGATGTATGCAATGATAAATGTCTCGCTACATTAAAACAAGCTTTTCAAGATTCAATGAGTAGGTGTGTGTGTGTGATGAGGTTAAGGGAATCCTTCCAAGTTCTCCAGTCCTTTTGCAGTAACCTCAAACCATGAATATGCTGTCATTTTTCAAATTTCTCATTCTTTTCTTCTCTCTTCTCCACTTTAAACTTTTAGCACATAAAATCAAAATCAAGAGGACTTTTCATGGCTTGTAATGGGGCTAGGGGTTTTAATTGTTTGGCTATTTGAAAGAACGGGAAAAAGGAATTCAAATATCTTGAGATAAATGAATACATTTCATTAGATTCACTCACACAAAATTTTCTTCCAAAAAGCTTAGAATTCCCCCAAACTCATCTCAATTTGATTCTTTGTACTCCTAGTCTTATTGCACACATTTTTTTTCACTCATTTTCTTCTTTTTCTACTTTTCTCTTTTTCTTTCTTTGTTTTTTTTCTTTCTTACTTTCTCTTTTTTTTTCATTCATCACTTTCTTGATTTAGGAGTACAAACTTTCCTTTCAGAACCGATATTCCCCTTCTCACAGTGTACTAACATTTACACACCTTTAGCAACCGTACTAATCCTCACTACTAATGAAATGTCCATTATCTCAAGATTCAGGTAGTTCATGGTTTTTCGGGCTGTAAGGGTTAAGTCCAATGTGGGTTTCAAAAAGAAATTTCACATGGTTTTTCTTTATAAGGCTCAAAAAGGGTGCAAATGGGATATAAATTATCAATGATAGCTTGAAAGGCTCAATCGCATTTAAGAACTGCCTCAATCATTTTTCAAAGTTATGTGCAATTTGTGAAAAATGTTGAAGTTTTCCAAAAGGAATTTTGAAAATTTTCAAATGAAAACAGATGCATAGATTTAGGTTATTGCAAATCTTCCTTCCTCAAACCCTTCCAAATACACCTTAACCTCTAATGTGCGCAAATTACTCATTAGAATCAGGTAAAGATTTGCCTTAATGCAACGACTCATGTTATGCAATGCATACATATCTATTTTTGCATACACCCCACAGTTATTCAACTAGTTGTAATCATTGAACTTTCTAGCAGATTTCAAGAGAACTTATAGCCCACTCATAAAAAACTAAAGCAACAACTTAAGTATGGTATGCAAATCTCACAATTTCATCATCCAAAACAAAAACTATTCCCTGTGCACTAATTATTTACAAAAGAATTTATTCATAGTGCTAAAAAGTTTCAAAAGTGATTAGCTCTCCCCCAAACTTAAACCAGACAGTGTCCTCACTGTTGTTCTACAAAAGGGAAGAGTCAGACATAATACACACACAAACAACTAGGAGATAAACACATCAAAAGTGGAACATGAACCTGCATATATCATTGAAATCACCCACAATACCATGCAGTAAAACATTGGGCCATCAAGGGCAAAAACAAGACAAGACACTTAACACACCATAGAAACAAGGTTGTTGAAGAAAATTCTTAAAAATCCTAACACCAACGAACTACCTAAAAGAGAGAGAGAAAAAGTCCTAAGACGCTCCCCCAAACTTGGACTAAACTAGTCATCAAACCTCTCTACAACTTTCAAACCTAGGCTTAGTCCACTATACCATTATTCTCAATATTCACTTCAAGTCCAGAAAACCAAGTGTCAGAGGTTACACAAAGTGGTGGGGCGTCGACTTTTGGAGAGGGAGTGGGGGTTCAGGCGTAGCTTTGAGTAGCAGAAGGAGGGAAATTAAGTTTCAATTTTTTTTATTTTATTTTTTTAGATTTCTCGCCAGCGGCTCGCCAGTTGGCATGCCACTGGCGAGAATACAAAGACGCTCACAGATGCCCTGCTCGCCAGCCGCTCGCCAACTGGCGAGCGACCGGCGAGTTTCCAGAGAAGACACGCCATTTGGCTGCCCTGCTCGCCAGCGGATCGCCAGTTGGCGACCCACTGGCGAGAATTTGACAGAAGGCTTACTGATTCTGCAGAATTTCTCCAATCACTGAATTTCAAGACATGCCTATTTTAACAGGTATATATGCATCTAAATCATTCCCATGATCAACAAAACACCTATTCACACTTCAAAGTGAATGTATATCTAAAACTACCACATTTGACACCAATTATCACTCACTTGACATATCCAAAAACTCACAAACATATCATACCTCAATTTCACTACAAACCAGAAATCAAGCAAGCAGCACATGGTTAAAATCACAAGAATTCATCACACAAAAGATGCTCCAATCACCAGACCTTAAAATGCTCTTAGTATGCAAAGGAAACATTTCTATAACAAATCAAGGCCTAATCCAAACACCACAAATATAGATCTAATCACGGGCTATTTTCATATCACAACCAAAAATCACTCACAAAATCACCATGAGGATTATTTCAATACAAATAAGCACTATTCTATCACATTTAAACTCATGAGACTCAAATTGGACCAGTGGCAGACTAGCATCAGATATTCAGTTCAATAGAATAAGTCCATGAAATTAACATCATTAATGCTCAAAAGTGAATTTCAGGTAAGGTTTTGATGTACTCCCCTTTGTAGACCTCTTCTTGCCTTCCAAAACGTAAGCTCCAGCTCTCCATATCAACTGGTAGTCCAAGTATATGAGGGAACCTTTCTTCCTACGCACGCGGAAAAAAAAAACAAAAAAACAAAGCTACCAAACAACCTAAAGTTAGGTAAAACATCAAAAAGAAAGAAAAAGTTGAGAACTTGGGTTGCCTCCCAAGAAGCGCTTAGTTTATAGTCCTTAGCTCGACTTTTTGCAACATCATGTGGACTGAGAGAGTGGAATCGAGGTGGTTTGACGATTAATCTCTCCACCCCAATAATGCTTCAACCGGTGCCCAAACGCTTTGAATCTTTCACCCTTTTTGTTCTCTAACTCCACAACACCAAAATCAGAGGCTTGCACAACAGTGAATGGACCAGACCAACGAAATTTCACTTTCCTTGAAAATAACTTGATCTTGCAATTATACAACAAAACCCTCTGACCATGTTCAAAATTATTCGGAGGAAATGCATCTACATGTTCAAACGGCTCAAATTTTTCATGCCTACTAGCATCCATATCACACACATTCATTGAACAGACATTATGCACATCTTCAAGTCTTTCCTCTTCCACTAATGACGATGTCACATGACCTTTACTCACTAAAGTTTCAAACTTGCCTTGACAACCAGAACCAAGTACATCCACAAAAGAGCATTGAGAGGAATCATCAAAATATTCCACATCCTTGTTCATATTAAAGCTTACTTGTTCATCATCAACTCTCAAAGTGATTTCACCTTTTTCCACATCAACAAGAGTTCTAGCTGTAGCAAGGAAGGGTCTCCCAAATATGATAGGAATGTTTGGATCCACCTCACAGTCAATAACAATAAAATCAACTGGAAAGATGAATTTGTCTACTTTCACCAAAACATTTTCAATGATCCCTTTGGGACGAGATACACTCCTGTCAGCAAGGAGTAGTGATACTGTAGTAGGTCTTGCTTCACCCAAACCTAGTCGATTAAAAACAGCAGAGGGCATCAAATTCACGCTTGCCCCTAAATCACAAAGGGCTTTTCCTTGGAAGTTCTTTCCAATATTGCATGGAATGTAGAAACTCCCCGGATCTTTCAACTTGGGTGGAAGCTTTCTTTGGAGGATAGCACTACAATCTTCATTCATAACTACAGTTTCAAATTCATTGAATCTCCTCTTCTTTAACAACACTTCTTTCAAAAACTTGGCATATTTTGGCATCTTCTCAAGCGCTTCGGCAAAAGGGACATTAATGTGCAGTTGTTTGAACATCTCCAAAAATTTCTTAAATTGTGCATCCCCTTCTTTCTTCTTTAGCCTTTGAGGAAATGGGATCGGAGGTACATACGGAGGAGGACCATTTGTCTTGGGCTTTTTGTCTTGCCTCTTTTCACATTCTCTCTTCTTGTCTTTTTCTCCATTATCAATAGCTTTTTCAACTTGCCTTCTTTTCTTACTTTCATCATCCACAACTACAAGATCTTGCTCAAACCTGTCATCACTCCCAAGAGCAACAACTTCAGAGACTTCTTTGCTCTTTTCACAAGATTGAGGCATATTAGGCACTTGCCCTTCACTTCTGAAAAATATTGCTTTGCACTCCTCCTTGTCATCCCTTCTTGGATTAGGAATGGTGTCACTCGGTAGAGTTCCTCTTTGTGAAGCATTCAGTTGAGAGGCAATTTGACCTATTTGTATTTCAATATTCCTGATTGAAGTCTCATGACTAGCCATCTTGGTATCATTTTGAGCATTATACACCCTTTGTGCGTCTAGTCCGGCTATGATCTGAGCAAGCATTTTCTCCACCTTAGATTCTTCCTCCTTATGAGGTACTTGTCTAGGTTGATTTTGAAAACCAGGTGGGTAAGAGGCCTTAGCACCAGAGGACGATGATGCATTCATATTTTGCCCTTGGTTCCAGTTGAAGTTGGGATGACTTCTCCACCCCGGATTGTAAGTCTGAGAATAAGGAATGTTTTGAGGATTTTGTCTTCTTCCCATATAATTCACAGATTCTGAAGTGGCATAGAGAGGACAATGATCTGGCATATGCACATCATAACACTACTCACAGACAACCGGAGTAGACTGAGTCGCTCGCACCTCTTGAGCACTAACCTTTCTGATCTGAGTTTCTAAAACATCAAACCGCTTGTTGAGTGCGGAGAGGATAAATGCAAACTGAGCGGTAGCGGTATCCTCCTTAGGAGCAATGGAAGATTGAGGAATCCTCCTATCTGTCCCTTGAGAATTGTTGGCCGATAGCTGATCTAACAACCGAAATACTTCATTCACTGGCACATTCCGATACCCACCATTAGTCATAGAGTCAACCATCGCTTTAGACTGAGGATTAAGGCGAGTGCAGAAAATTTGAACCACCCACTTGTCCACTCCATGATTAGGGCATTGCTTCATTAACATCTTATACCTCTCCCAAGCAACATAGAGAGTCTCATCATCGTATTGCCTGAAACTCAAGAATGCATCCCTAGCCTCAACAGACTTGTCATCAGAGAAAAATCGAGCACGAAACTTGGTTTCAAGCTCATTCCAAGAGGTGATAGAACCTTCTGATAGGTTGTTGAACCACTCTCTGGCCTTGCCTTGCAAAGAGAAAGGGAACAATCGCAGTCGAAGAATATCAGCTGGAACCCCATTTTGCTTGAATGAATCACACACTTCCAAGAAATATATCAAATGTTTGTTAGCATCCTCATTGTAAAGACCATGAAACATCCCTTGCATTTGAAGCATTGTGATCATCACCGGCTTGATTTCAAAGTTCCTTGCTTGCACATCCGGAATCCGAATGCAAGATTGAGTTCCTCTCAAGTTCCGACTAGCAAAGTCATTAACCGTGGCATGATCATACTCATCCTCCGCCATAGTTGCAGTTTCAACCTCAACCTCTTGCTCAAGATTAATTACCCCTTCAAGTACTACTTCCAAGTCACCAAACTCAATGTGTTGCATGCACCAAGAAATGAGTACCTACAAAAAGGAGCACCTACAAGCACTACAAGATCACACGTATCACGATAAACAAAAGTGAAAATAAGCAAGGCAACCAAGGTAAAGGTATTTCTAACACCAAAGGTAGCTAGAAACAACCAAACTCCAAGTTACCACAAGATAAGAAAAGAGGTTACTTAAAAGCAATTAATCACACAATTAAGCTAATCAACACAAGAGAATAAACTTTTGCTTAAACTACAATCCCTGGCGGCGGCGCCATTGACTTATCGCGGATTTGGTGCGCTTCCGTAAGCATACGGGTCGTCAAGTGTAGTATAGAAAAAGTGTCGTTCCGCAGAGATTATAGTTTAAACAAAGTGATTAGCACTAATTGCATGCCCAATTACCTTAAGTAAAAACATATTGAGAGTTGTTGTTCAATTAAGAAAAGAGTTTGGAAAATAAGTGTAAAAAGAGTTGGAGTTCAAACACGATTTAACAAGGATAATTAAGACCTAGGGTTGCTAATCCCCTATTTACTTCATGAACCAAGATTTCCCTCTCCTCTTTAAGTGATTAAATGAAAATATGTGCAAGTCTAGGGTTCAAAATCATTTGAAAAAGCTTTCCCAAGTCAAGATCAACTTTATGCTAGCATTTATTGCACAATCTCTTGTCACAATAAATGCTAGCTCTTTTCCTTAACCACCCTAATTATGACTATGTTAGGTCAATAACTATATCTCTATGTTATCAACAAACCTTCCATTTAAAACCATAAACTTCAAGTCTAACATGTTCTTATCCAAGTTCTAAAACAAAATACACTTTCCCAAGTCATATTTCATTTAACTAATTAAGTGGTGATCAAGCACTTAAAACAAATAGAGGACAAGATAAAAACTACACATGTGCTTCATTAATTACTTAAAGAAAGAGAGAGTAGATGGTTCAATCCATAAATAGGTTCATAACAACCCTAGATTAGGGTTTTAGTTACACATAAATGCAAATAAAACAAACCCTAAAACTATGAAAGAGTGCATTGAAGAGTGGTGAAGAATAGGGAGAAAGATACAACCACAAATGAGGAATACCCAAATCTCTCCAAGCTTCCCCACTTGATTCCCAAGAGATCCCAATGTTCTTCAAGCTCTTCAAGCCTCCAAGAAGTGCCCTAGAAGTGCCCAAGTCGTGTTTTTCATTCCCCTCTTCCAAAAATCCAACTTTCCCTTTTTATATGCTGAGAAATAGGTCAAAACGCGCAGCTGCGAAGTGCTCTCGCCAGTTGCTCGCCAGTTGGCGAGCCACTGGCGAGATTCCAGAGACGGCATGCCACTCGCGTGCCAGTTGGCTTTATGGCTCGCCAGTGGCTCGCCAACCGGCGAGCCACTGGCATGCAGCTTTTCTAAGGACTTAAAATTTGCTTTCCCTTGCTCCTTTTTCTCCTTCGTTGTAGCACTTGGGTTTCATCGAGCTTCTAATACCTGTCCACCTCTTCCTACACAAGCTAGAAAGAGGGTTGAAGAGTTTCCATGTCTCAAATATACAAGCATTAAACTCCAAATTTCACACAATTGATTGATTTCCTATTTGTATCACTTTCTAGTAATATTTGTGTGTTTTGTTATCTATGTATCATCAAAAAGAGTGTGAACTAGAAGGAAATAGAGATGAAATGTGTGAAATTATGGAGTTTATCATGTATGTATGTATGTATGTATGTATGTATGTATGTATGTATGTATGTATGTATGTATGTATGTATGTATGTATGTATGCATGCATGCATCATGCATGTATGTATGTATGTATGTATGTATGTAAAAGTTAAGCCTTAGCTTTCTTTTTGTCTGTGACCTTTTTCTTCAAGTTGTTTCTTCAACCTCTCCTGCAACATTTCATTATACAAAATGGATTAGTTGTCTAAAGTAAAGGTTGGGAAAATAAGACACACTGTATTAGCTTTAAGGTAAGCCTTATCCTTTTCTTCTGTTTGTGCTCTTTTACTTCAGATTCCTTCTTCATCCTTACCTACAACTGTCCATTGAACCCAATAATCATCAATTCTGTACCTGAAAGATGCATTAAGATTTTCAAGCTCCAAATATAGAAAATGACAAGCACAGTCACAAAATAAAAATGCAATATAACAAATAGGGGAAAACCTACCAATTGCTGCATTGCGATGATTGTTTAAAAGCACTTAAAGTAAAATTACACCTCATTTAACAAGTAAAAGATTCAAAGACTCTTTCCTCTCTAGTCATGCTAACTATGTCTTTTTTACTTCTCAGGTGGCTTGAAATCTTAGGCCAGGTACATTCACCTTTTCAAATGCTATTGGCTGTAAAAATATTCCCTGTGAAAACCAATGCTAGATAATAACATGAAAACTAGCATAACAATCTGAAAATAGTCATTGCACTTTGAGCAGAAGCACAATATATGTCTTCAAACTAATTTGTCCAGCTCAAAAACTGACATCTAAGGTAATGATGGACAAAAATATTTCAGAGAGATCATGTCATATATTTTATGATTTAGAAATTTCTTTAGCTGGAGGGAAGGAGTAGAAAAGAGAAGGCATCACATTGAATAGATCATTGCCATCATTTGGATTTGAACAAAGAGCACAACATTCTATCAACATAACCATTGAAAAAGAAACCTCAAATTCAGAAGTAGGCTTATCAGATAAATCAATTAATTTTACATTAATGAAGCCCTTTGATTTGAATCAAGTATATAAAGCAAAAGGCATGAATAAATGTTTGACAATATAGATAAAGAAAACAAAAGCACTCCTAATATCTGCTAATGAACATATTCAAGATCTTCATTCTAACAAGTTCATATGAATTCCAAATTCTCAATTTGGGACTGATTTTGCATGTAAATCATAATAAGATATCACAAAAATTAATAGTCATTTAGCTACAAGAACATTATCTCTCTCACCTAGCAACAGAATAACTCCATGGAGTAACAAAATGATCTTCCGTGGCCTTATCCTCGCCGTAAACATCGCGAACACCGCCAGCCACCAGCTCATTATTGTCCATGTCAGACATAGTTTCTATCACAGGGCTGATTTTTCTATCACCACTAGAACTACTACTGCTAGAAGCTAAACACACCACCCTGAAAGGAACTAAATGTCTTCTCTGTATACAAGAGGAACGATTACATCCAACCAACCCTGTGTTACCCTGTGTATAAAATTTATTCAGAGCAATAAAATCTCTACCCAGATGAGCAAATCAAGCAATCTCAATATAAATTAAAGGGTTAAGGTGCATTTCTAGCACTCCACAATATGGCAAAGTGCACTTACAGTAATACACAATTTCGGGGTGCATTTGTGGTAAGCAAGAATAAATATCGTTGCCCCTATAATAACTCCGTTAAATTAGTCATCTTTGACCGTTAGGAGTAACATTTGACTGTTAAAAGGTGACATGGGGAGGAATTATTAATGATGTGCCAATGACTGGACGGACATGTGGCAATGCATGCTGACTGGATTAAGCTGTCACCCACCCCTCACCCCTCCCCCTCCCTCACCGCCACCTGCCCCCTCTCCTCCTTCTCCCCCTCCACTGCTACCAACCCTCCCCCTCCCCCACCCCA
The DNA here is from genome assembly GCA_029929735.1 of Mimosa pudica. Classification (NCBI taxonomy): domain Eukaryota; kingdom Viridiplantae; phylum Streptophyta; class Magnoliopsida; order Fabales; family Fabaceae; genus Mimosa; species Mimosa pudica. The sequence goes on from JAKELP010000035.1 coordinate 8,398,355, forward strand.
TCCCCCACGCTGGCCCCCCTCCCCCCTCCCCCTCCCCCTCGTCATCCCTCCCCCCTCCACACCCACGCTGCCCCCCTCCCCCTCCCCCTCGTCATCCCTCCCCCCTCCACACCCACCCTCCTCCCCCCACCTCCCTCCAGCTCGCCCCCCACCCCACCCTCCTCCTCCCTCCAGCTCGCCCCCTCGCCGGTGACCACCTCTTCGACGGCATGGTCCACGCCCTCCACCTCCACGGCGGCTCCGCCAGCTACGCCTGCCGCTTCACCCGCACCCACCGCCTCCTCCAGGAGCACTCCCTCGGCCACCCCTTCTTCCCCAAGGCCATCGGCGAGCTCCACGGCCACTCCGGCATCGCCCGCCTCCTCCTCTTCCACGCCCGCTCCCTCTTCCGCCTCATCGACGGCACCCGCGGCATGGGCGTCGCCAACGCCGAACTCGTCTTCTTCAACAACCGCCAACGCCGGACTCGCGAGTGAGGGAGGAGGGTGGGGTGGGGGGCGAGCTGGAGGGAGGTGGGGGGAGGAGGGTGGGGGTGGGGGGGAGGAGGACAGGGGTGGGGGCGCTGGTGGAGGAGGTGGGGGGTGGGGGGCCGCTGAGGGAGGAGGAAGAAGGGGGTGGGGGTGGGGTGGGGTGAAGGAGGAGGAAGAAGGGGGTAGGGTGGGGTATTTTTTATTAAGGCTAGGGGTAAATATTTTCCACTTTTGGGACTTTTCCAGTATTAACTCTCTTGTGGGGGACCTCAAATTAATTTTCCCTTTTTTTTCAATTTAATTTGGCCTGACAGCTTAATCCAGTCAGCATGCATTGCCACATGTCCGTCCAGTCATTGTCACGTCATTAATAATTCCTCCCCATGTCACCTTTTAACAGTCAAATGTTACTCCTAACGGTCAAAGATGACTTATTTAACGGAGTTATTATAGGGGCAACGATATTTATTCTTGCTTACCACAAATGCACCCCGAAATTGTGTATTACTGTAAGTGCACTTTGCCATATTGTGGAGTACTAGAAATGCACCTTAACCCTAAATTAAAAGAAAAATCAGACTTTAATTTTAAAAGTTTTAAACTTTAAATAGAAAACAAATAATGCATAATTTCCCATGAAAGTTTACTACATTCTAGTCACAATAAATTGTGGATAAGAACAATAATAGAAAGCCATTGTTATGATTTATCAAAAGAAAATCAGTAAAGTAAAGCCTGAGTATAAATTGAGAAGAATAATTATCAATACCCAGATAAGCAAATCAAGCAATCTCAATGTAAATCAAAAGAAAAATTAGACTTTTATTTTCAAAGATTAAAACTTTAAATAGAAAACTCATATCCATAATTTACCATGAAAGTTTACTACATTCTAGTCACAACAAATTGTGGATAAGAACAACAATAGAAAGCCATTGTTACGATTTATCAGAAGAAAATATAGTAAAGTAAAGCTTGAGAATTCATCCAGAGCAATAATTCTCTATACCCAGATAGGCAAATCAAGCAATCACAAACAAAACAAAAGAAAAATCACACATTTTCTCATAAAGAATGAAATTTTAAAACTCAAAAGCATAATTTCGTATGAAAGCTTACAGCATTATTGTCGATAAGAACAATAACAGAAAGCAATTGTTATGATTTATTTGAAGAAAACTAGTAATGTAAAGCTTGAATACGAATTTATAGTAATAATTCTCTATACCCAGATGAGCAAATCAAGCAATCTCAAGGGTCAACACTTACTCTTCAAGAATTTTCACCTTGCATAATCATTTATTAACTCTATGACACTTATAATCATCAATGAAACAAGTTTAAGTAGTTACCTGGAGCCCGATTACTCACTGCTTTCCTTTTCCTTATGAATATCCTCTAAATACCTCCCTACTAAAATCTCCTAATATCATGTCATAAAATAAATAATGTAAACAACTATCCTGAAAAATATTAATCAACGTCGCTCTCATCCCTAATAATACTACCCGAATACCCCACATGCTTATGTTATCCTAACTTAAGCACTTAATAAGATAAGAATTGAATTCAACAATTTCTAGTTCTAGCCACAACAGAAATTTATCCACATTCCAAGTAACACCGAAAATTATTAAAGTTAAGACCTTCATAAATACTCAAGAAAAGTAAAGAACAGTCATATAATTTACTTCAATACATTATTAAACTTGTTTCATCTCCAATTCCTCCTACGCTTAACATGTATGACACAAACTTAACCACAAACACCATCAAATATCAATCAATTGCTAACCCATCAATAATGTCACAAAGTATAGCCAAAGGAAATAAAGAAAACATGAATTTCCAAACATGCTATCTATATGCCTTCTTTTAAATCATATCCATTACTAGTTAATTTATTCATGAAAGATTTCTTTATGTACAGAGCTGAAACAATAAAAAAATAAAAACATATCACATAATTATTTGTTCAAATCATTTGTTAGGGAATAAATGGCAATGAATTATTATCTTGATTTTGGAATTGCTAGCTTCTTTTAAAACAATATAATACCTGTAGGAGCTAATAGATGCATTATAATCTTAAATATGTAAAATCCTAACTTAGCATTTAATAAGTTATGAAACCTAGAAGAATTGAGTCCAACAAATTTCTAATTCCAGCCACAGTAAAATCAGAGTTGATTAACAAAGCAACACAATCATTTATGAACTTCCAGAATCATCAAATCATCAAGATTAATATACCAACAATGAACCATTACCATCAATATTCATCTAAGACTTACTAATGAAGTCTTTACAGCACACTAAATGGTACAACTTTCAAACACAATCACTCCCTTGATTTTCATACATCAAACAATTAAAGTGACAAAGGAAACAACCAAAACTTTTCAATGTTTTCAACATATATCACCACTCAAATTCACAAATGCACAATTCTACTTCATCAACATGCGCAAGGTATGTATCTCCTACCTTAGTATATTAACTAACTAATAATAAAGACAACAACAACCCCAAACCAGCATCGACTTTCCCTCTCATCTCTCCATAAAAGTCAGTAAAAACGCGAAGAAAGAGGAAAGACAAGCAAAGAGCACTCACTAAAGACTGTAACTTTTCTTGTAGGGGTTTATGAAGGTCACCGTCGCCGGAAAATTGCCTCTATCTTCGTCAACAGTGGCTGAGCTCGAAGAGGACAGCGAGATGGTAGTGAAACAGTGAGGACCATAGTGAGAAATCGAAGTGAAAAGGAAGAAGGAACTTGGGAAAGTGAGGAAACGAAGTTACTAGGAAGAGTAAAGCCTTACCCAACTATTTCCTAACCCTGTCCGCCGATACAACCTCCCGTCACCGGCCGATGAAGCTAGTCGTCGCTGCTGAGCTCGCTGAAGATGAGGGGAACAAGTTTGGTGAAGAAAGGTGAGGGAATGAAGTGAAGAGATGAAAGAATTTGAAGCAAAAATGAAGGAAGTGAGAAGGAGCTTGATGACTATGGCTTTTGGGTGTGTTGAGAGTGGCGGCTAAGACCATTGAGGAAGGAAGGAGATGTGATTTTGTATAAAGAAGGTGAATGCTAGGGTTTTGGGCCCAATAAAATTACCATAAAGCCCCCGCTTAGTTTCTTTCATTCATGAGATTAACCCTAACTTCCTATTACATTAACATCTTAATAATTTCATTAAATAAAATTGATATTTCCTAATTCCTAAGATGCATTGGTCCCTAATTTTTATTGATATGTATATGTATGTGTATAAATTATATTTCCTATTTCCAATTAAATATTTCCTATATATATATTATGAAGAACAAGCCTTTACATGCGCTTTAAGCGCATGTATTGACTTTCCTTTGTTATAATAATATTTTATGGCTTATACATGCGTTTAAAGCGCATGTAAAGACCAATGTCCATTTAATTATATGGATTTTCATATGATTTGGTGCTTTTCAACTAAATTGTTTCAATACTTCATCTCAAAATGCTCAAATCTTGTGCTTGACAATGTTATAGTGAATTCCATTGAAGAACAAGCCTTTACATGCGCTTTAAGCGCATGTAAAGGCTTTCCTTTGTTATAATAATATTTTATGGCTTATACATGCGTTTAAAGCGCATGTAAAGACCAATGTCCATTTAATTATATGGATTTTCATATGATTTGGTGTTTTTCAACTAAATTGTTTCAATACTTCATCTCAAAATGCTCAAATCTTGTGCTTGACAATGTTATAGTGAATTCCATTGAAGAACAAGCCTTTACATGCGCTTTAAGCGCATGTAGAGGCTCTACATGCGCTTAAAGCGCATGTAAAGGGTGTTTCACCAATTCCATAGCACCCAAAAGTGGTAATGGAACCTTGAAACACTAAGTCCACAAGCAGGGACACCTTATGAGGTCTGAGGAGGACCTCTTATGCATGACTCCATGTTTTGCACTTCAGTAGTGCCTTTACATGCGCTTAAAGCGCATGTAAAGGGTGTTTCCATATAATTTTGAGCTCTTCACCTAAGTTCATTTTATATTTTATCTCTAAATACTTAAATCCTTTTCTAGTCATTGTTTTCGTGAATTTTAATTGATGCACATTTCTATACATGCGCTTAAAGCGCATGTAGAGATAAGGCCTCTACATGCGCTTTAAGCCCATGTATAGATTCTTACATGTACATGCGCTTAAAGCGCATGTAAAGGACCCTCTATACATGCGTTTCTTCTAAGCGCATGTAAAGGTGCGCTGGTAGAGGGACAATTTGTAGTAGTGGTAGTCTTTTCTCAATTAAATTTAATTTCCCTTAAGTCTCTTAAGTCATAGTAATAATTAGATGATTTCTAGGTACCTCATGGTAATAAAATTTTAACGGAAACCATCCAAATTTAACGGCAGTATTTCATTTGCTCTATGTCTGATAAATGAGTATCATTGGTGTACCTCGCGAAACTTAGGTATTAGAAACGCTCATTTGGGCAAAGTTTAGTATCAGATTTTCACCTTTGCCCATTTTATAATACCAAACCTCACAAACCGGCTAATTTAACACCTAATTTTATCCATTTAATTAGATACCATAAAGTAACTTAGAGTGTGGTCTGTAGTTATAAATGCATTGAGTTCAATTACAATCGACTTCAATCAAATTGTCTACCAATATCATGAATATATGTGAGGGAAATCAATGGGATGATAATAAACAATAGATTTATGACAATATATATTGATGAGTGCAAATTCTCATTATAAACCTGTTAGAAGATTATTAGGAAATAATTATAGTATTAGGAAATACTTGGAGTAGAAGAATATTAGTTTTTATTAGGGAATCATGTTTGGTAAACTTGTAGGAGAAGTTTAATTATCTTTTAGGAAACTTTTATATTATAAGTATGTAAGCACATCAATGAAATAAAGTGAAGACTTTTATTTTTGTGAAACCCTTTGTTTTCAATATGGTATCAGAGCAAAAAAAGGTTCTCTAACCAATTGTCTGGGGTTCGATCCCTGACGTTGGGTATGGAGAAGCATTACATCTCCCAGGCCAGTTGTCCCACCCTTTGAGGTACCTACAAATCAGCGGAGGATTAGTCTCTCACTTGTCGAGTAGGGGGATACCTTGATCATGGATAAAAAAAAAGCTCTCTAGGGTTCTTGCTTTTCATGTCTGTCTTCCCTGGTTCAAGCTACTGTTCACGTGAACAGTGTTCAAAGCTAACCAGTCTGTTTCGTGTTCTTCCGGACCTCCGTTTGCAACACGCGCCGGTCCATTGGGTTCGCACAGCGCCGGCGATCAAACCCCAATCAGTCCGACCACCATCCGCCTCCGCACATGCCTCCACGTGCCGACCACGCGCCACCGTCCACCGCCACACGCGCCACCAGTTTTGCTGCGTTTTTTAGCCGGCGAACGATCGCCTTTCATTTCTGATCTGCATCTGGTTGTTTGTAGCTCATGGTGAAGCTATTTTGTTGTTTTCTTGCTTGTTGGAATTTTATTTGGGATCTTTGAATTGTTGCTTGTGTTCAATGGCTGAAAAAAAAAAGAAAAAAATGAAAGAAAAAGAGAAAGAAAAAAAAGGTGCTCATGGATCTTGTGGTTCTAGATTCTAGTTGCTTCAGATTTTTTGTGTTGGTTTGTGCCTCTTGTTGGCTGTTGCAGTTTGGTTCTTGACATTTTTAATTGCCCCTCTTGTGATCTTGATGCTATTTCCATTGGTGGCATGGAGTTTTGTTATTTAGAGTTCTGTTTGAACTTCGTGTTTTGGAGTTGTCATCCCGTTCCGGTGGATCCAGTGGTGATTGCATTCGGGTTTTGTGTTGGGATGAGCTCCTGTTTGGTGCCTGTTTGACATATTTTGGTTGCTCTATGTTGAACATGTTTGGATTTCAGATTTCATCTTTGGTTTTGCATCAAGTTCACTGATTTGTTGTTCACGGGGAGTGTTGAGTTTTGTTTGTTTTTGGAATTATCTTTGTAACAAGTTGGATGCTCCAACTTGAGGGGGAGTGTTAGAAGATTATTAGGAAATAATTATAGTATTAGGAAATACTTGGAGTAGAAGAATATTAGTTTTTATTATAAGTAAACTTTTAGGAAACTTTTATATTATAAGTATGTAAGCACATCAATGAAATAAAGTGAAGACTTTTATTTTTGTGAAACCCTTTGTTTTCAATAAAACCAAAGTCACAACAAACTCAAATCAATAAACATAATCAAATGTATAAAAATTAAAGGGCAATGACCCTATTTTACCCTTCAAGCAACTACCATGTACCACTGGGCACCCTAAACTAACACCGGGTTACAATTTTACCAATGAAGTAATCAAAGTGATCTAACTTTACCCTCTGGCCAATGTAATGTTGACACGTGGAATGTAATGTTGATACGTGGACGACACATGTCAACATTACATTGGTCAGAGGGTAAACTTGAACCACTCTGGTTACTTAAAGGGTAAAATTGTACCTAGTGTTAGGTGCCCAATGGTCCATGATGGTTACTTGAAGGGCAAAATAGGGTCATTGCCCAAAAGTAAACCTAGATCTACAAATCCATAAATACAAGGAGAGAAGTAAAAAGAACAAGACTCCTTATGAAGCAAGTAAGCTCAAACTATCTTCGTATCTTGATCCGATCACCAAAAGCAAAGAGGTGTTTAGTTCCTCATTGTATAGAGCCTAGCATTTCGAAGTTCCTATTCATGAGTGGCCATGGTGAGTGCATGAAGGAAAATGTTGAGTGTAGGTGAGAATTTTAAATGAAAATAAGGATTTAGAAAGAAATGGGAGAGGATTAGATTTGGGTTCAATAGAATGTTTTTTTCCGACCAATTTTTGACCTAAAATGTGTGGGAAGTTAGATCAAATTATTGTATTTGAGTTTAGGTTTAAATTGGGGCCTCAAACATAAAAAATAGCAGGAGAATAATGCACTTCAAATTGGGACTAAACAGGAATTTAGGAAATTCAAAGGCTAAAAAGCTGCATTTTAGGAAATTTGAGGTCATTTTTTTATACTTTTGGTAATTTGTCCAAAAACGTTTTTGCACATTTTCTTAAATTTTCAGCTTCTTACCTATTTTTCTCGTTTCTTCTCATTCAGACTCTGCTATATACTCCCTCCGGTCCTAAATATAAGACCTAATTGACTTTTTTAAAAATCTCTATAAAAAAGCAAAATAAGTTAATTATAAATTGATTTACCTTATAATTTTTTCCCTTAAACTAGTTTATTTTACCTATAAACTAATGTATAATCTAAAAATATATCAAATATGTCATGATTTAATAGTCTATTTCGCAACTTTAACCTCTCCAAAAAAAGTCAATTGGGTCTTATATTTAGGACCGGAGGTAGTACTTAGTGATCAAGTGACCCCACAAGTGAATTATGAAGAGAAAAAAATATCAAATGACCCTTTAATCCAATTAAAAAATATCAATGACAATTGTTAATAGGGTTAACACACTAAAAACAAACAAATCTAACAATTTGTCACTATGAGAGTTAAAGAAAGAATTTAATTAGCAAAAACTTTTAATGACAAGCGATTATCACATTAAACCTATTGTGATATTTTCTACATGAACTTGTCATCATTTAATACTCATCAATGTTATAAGACTTTTAGGTAACAAATCTCTTACTTGGGACCGTATTGTAATTCCCCCTTTAAAATTTAGTTTATTTTCACTGAAGTAATTAAGTTACTCAGGTATTGGCACCTTACTATCGTAATTAATTTATACTTATTGGTGACGAGCAAGAGTGTAATTCCTTTTTTTGAATGGGTTGGTCGATAACTTGCAAAATCAATATTACTAAGTTAGATGGATCTATTATTATAATATACACATAGAGAGGTGGGGGTTGTAGTGGCGTTGCAGAGGATAATTGATATCTCCACTATGATTTTCATCAATTGGCTCCAAACAAAGAAAATATTCAGCAGAAAAGCTGTGTCAGCAATATATAGTAACAAGATTTTTTAAAATCATCAGTTAGTTTGAAAAGCTGCTGTTGCCTAACAATAATCTGATTCTCTATATTTTATCAACGAAAGGAAAATTTAAGATAATCTCTGACCAGCTAACCAAGATTGGCCAAAAGTATACAGGATAATATTCTTTTACACCAACGTTGCAACATAAGCATACCAACAAAACATGTACTTCAAATCCACTAAATAGTACTCTCTCCTCTCGTAAGTATGCAGAAAATATTGGCGTCATATGAATTGCAAGTGTATATGTTGCTAGCTAGCTAGCTAGCTAGCTCGAGCAAGGTACATGCATGAACTAAGGTCAATATATATGCTCCCTCTTTAAATAACATGATTGCTTAGCAATATTAAGAAGTTAAATAAATTACTTTATTAAAGCGTGTGTAATGTTTATAATTGTTCTAAAAAAATAGTCTTCTTGTTGACTTATAAATTAATATATTATGTAATTATACGCTAAATCAAAGAGAAATCATAAACATATTTACTCTAATCCATATTGTGGGATACCAAATACAAGTTCTTACAAACATAGAACAATTACTTCATGATTATTAAATATGTACCAAGATTAAAGTAATTTCCAATATTACCCTCATCAATTATATTAAACACTAACACCATATTGGTTTTTACCTCTCTTTCTAACTCATTAAATATTTGGGTACATGAAAGCACCTTAGAAACTAGCTACTAAGTGAGTGCCTTATAAAAATAACAATAAAAAAGTACTTGTTAGTTGTTGCCTTTTAATAAAGATAAGATGAAATATGTTACAATAAATAGTTTATATAACTTGTAATAAAAAAAATAGTTTATATAACTTCTTAAATGTCTTTAAACTAGTGACATATATACGAACAGGAGGAGGGATCATATATGAATGATAGAACTTGATAAAGAGATTTGGTTAATTTCCGTCAGTCACTGATGACTTCCTGGAAAAATACATACAGGCATGTTGAGCGTGGAGAATTCAGTCTGGGAAAACTCATTATTAGTACACAAATAACACTGTATAAACATGCTTAAATATTTTGGGCAAAAAAGTGATACTGAAATTTTTTTTGATCAAATGATACTGAAAAATTTTAGGAGAAGCTGATATTGATGCTTGTCGTTTTCTAGAAGACCGAAATAGAGTTCGGTTTCAAAGCCTGATCATCATAGATTTGATATAGGCAAGAAGTGAAATATATATAGATTAGATAGGGAATAGGTGCTATTTCTTTCAAGAGAAGAAAACGAAGAAGTAGAGAGAATTGAGTTAGAAAAAGCACTGTACATATTGATAGATAAAGCTAAGCTATATACTAGTATATTTATTAGCAGCTTTAAACGTTCTCTCCCTTATGTAAGAGGAGGGTCATAATTATTTATCCGTTGTGATATAGTATGAGGCTGCTATACTCTCTTTCTTATTTTTGCTTCAGCATATGCAACAGTCTAACATGCCACTTTTTTAGTGTAGTTCTGGCCCCTATGCTTCACACAAAGATCTCTACTATTAATCTCTTTCTCTCTCTCTCATCTTCCTGATCCCGAGTGAGAGGGAGAGAGACATTAAAGAATCAAAGAGTACTTCATACTGGCTATAAGATGCCTAGAGATAGAGAGAGTAACTAAACCATTTGTGGGGTCATTGTTTTTATGTTGGTCTAATGCAGGTGCCTTTCTTGGGTTTTTCATATATTTATAATTGACAAACCTTATGGTATACAGGTTGCACTAATGCTTTAAATAAGGTCTCCAAACTATAAATCTCCCCACCCCCCTCTATAAATATTATATTCATGAGTGTATACACTTACTCACATGAGTAGTGTAATTACTAATTGCTTTCTGGAGAACTGACCTCAACATTTGTACTGATCATCCATCATCTTCAACATCATCACAAAATATATTTGCCCTTCGTGACATGAAATCCAGAGTTTAAGTTTCTCACACAAAAGAGAAACATTCCCAATTTTTATGGGATTAGAACTACACAACAACTTCCTGTTCCTGGTCATATTCGAATTGTAGTTTGGTGATGCTAATTAATGATGCTGACTGAAATAAAGTTTTTAAAACCAAACATAAACAATAGTACGAGTCATTACATTACAAAAGAAGTGCTAATTAGCCGCGCAAGTAATCCTGCGTTTCCAAATAAACGCGGGTAAAAACCAACATAACGGCGTTTTTAATCCAAACGCAGGAATGTAGGGACCTTAAATTCGGGTAAAAAAAGTGCGAAGTGCGCGCCATTTTCCCCACGTTTATGTACAAGTGTTTACTTCCTCTGGTCCTAAATATAAGACCTAATTGACTTTTTTGGGAAATCCTAAAAAAACAAAATAAGTTAATTATAAATTGATTTATCTAATTTTTCCCTTAGACTAGTTTATTTTACATATAAACTAATGGATAATATAAAAATATATCAAATATCTCATAATTTGATAACGTATTTCGCAACCTTTATATTTCCAAAAAAGTCAATTATGTCTTATATTTAGGACCGAAGGTAGTATGTCTCAATAAACGCCGCGAAAGTGTTTAATTTTTTTTTTATATTTTTATCCCACACACCGGCGTTTCGTAAAACACCGGTAAGTGAGAACTAATTTTTTTAAAATAGATATTTTGTACATACAGGCGTTTGTGGAAACGCCAGTATGTGGGAATATTTATTAATAAATATTCCCCCATATTGACGTTTGCCCAAGCGCTGATATGCTGGAATATTTATTTCGCTAAAAATCAAAACCGAACAGAATTATTTTGACTAATTCGTTTCAGTCACCGAAATAATTCAGTTTTGGTTTGCTTTTCATTCGGTTTCGTTTAATTCAGTTTTTACTGAACAACAGAACCGAAAACCGAATGCTCATGCGTAGAAACGATCATACAAGTTAATATTTGGGGAACTGTTTTTAGATACAATGAATAAACACCTCGTCTCTTGTTTTCCAGTGCCTGAACTTACACTTTTCACACGGACAAACTGTTTTGCCCTGAACACTAGATCACATGAACGCAAAATCCAGAAATTGCCTGAGCCCCACAATGTATTGTAGTGACAATCGTGGTAATGGGATCCACGATTTTTAACATTATTAGAGCTATTACAAAACAAAATAAGAGAAATATTCAACTAGAAGAGATTTGAGAGATGTGAGACTAATGAATGAACTTTACATCTATTTATAGCCGATGACCTTCGCTTAGCCGCGTTTATCAACCGTAGGGATGTGGGGCCGCCAAGTTTGTTTCTTTTTTCTTAAAAAATCAATACATAACGGCGTCTCTGAAAACACCGCTATATGTTAATTACTTTTTTTTTGAAAAAAAACACATAGCTGCGTTTCTAAAACACCGCTATGTGTGTTTTCTTATTAGTTTTTTTAAAAAAAACTAAGACACAGTGGCGTTTTTATAAACGCCGCTATGTCTGTCTCTTTCAAGAATATACGTCCCGGTGTTTGGTGAATGCCGTTAAGTTTAAAATCACACAACGACGTTCAGTAAATGCCGCTAAATTTCACACTCCTCTTATAAATACTCCTTCCCTTCCTCTCTTGAACTCGCCCTCCCATCTTTCTCTCTTTCTTCCCTCTCATTTACCTTCTCTCTTTATCTGCTTCCATTGTTTGATTGTTTGTTAATTGCATAATTGTATAATTTTAATTTTAATATTTAATAAAGTTGTTTATTTCTAAGTATATGTTTGTTGGTGTATTTGTTTGTTTGTTTATTTATGTTTTCTAATTATTTTTTTATTTCTTTATTTTGATTATTTTATTTAATCATAACTTTTTTCTTGTTAGTATTAATATTTGATTTGAGTTACATATTATTAATTGCGTTTAAGTCTATTTAGTCTATTTTTTATTTAATTTAATTAATAAAATATTTCTCCTCTATTTATAGCCATAATTTTCGAAAATAGAGGTTTTTTCGCAAATTTATTATACTTACCGGCTTTTTAGCAAACGCCAGTAAGTTTTTTTAGAATAAAAAAAATACTTACTGATGTTTCGATAAAAGACGATAAGTAATGATTCTTCTAAGAAAAATGATACAACGTACTGGTGTTTGCACAAACGCCGGTAAGTTTAATAATTATAAAATTAATTGCGTAACAGATTTTGTGTAAAACGCTGGTATAACTTACATGCTGATACACTCCTTCACCAACTTCTACTACAAAAAAACGGGTAGATTGCCGGCGGTTATTGTTCCCCCGTGCCGGCGGATATATCCGCCCCCAAGACACTGCAAAAGTACCGAGGAAATGCTACGTACCAGCGGATAACTATACGTTGTAGCTCCCATTAACCGCCGGCACTCGTAGCGGTGGAACATGGTATTTCCGCTGGCATGCGTTTATTTTTTTAAAAAAATTAGACCACATACCGGCGTATATATCCACCGGTATGTGGTATATATGATATAAAAAAGGCCTCAACTTCCGTCATTAATGACAGAAGTTGAGGCTTTTTGTTGAGGTTCCAATAACAATGAAAACACTGGTAAAAAATTCAAAAAAATTTATACACATTATTAGTAATATCAAAACAAATTAAAAATAATTAATAATCGTATTTACATATCAAAAGATAAAAATGTAGAATGGGGAGGAAATGATAAACATTAAAAGAGCACAAGTTAGGAAATAAAGATATAGAAATGAATGAATTAGGGAAGAGAGAGATAAAGAGTAAAATAATGGAAAAGAGAGGGATAGAATAGAGAGAAATGAAATGGAAACATAGAAGAATAAAATAGAGACGTCAATATAGTCAATATAGCAGCTACTTTGGACTCTATACTCTCCCAACCTATGAAAAAACTGAATTAATTTAATTTGTTTATTTTCATAAAATCATGAAATTTAATATGTACTAGAATATGCTCTACACTAAATGGTAGCCCCTTAGGTTCTAAATGTATGACCCTTTTAAATTATTTACGGAAGTTAAGGAAACAAATTATACCACTAATTATAATAAATATCACATGCAAATAGATTATATGTTAGTTTGTTAGTAGAATAAATTATTTTTGAGTGAAAAAGATAACTATAAAAATTGAAATTTATTAATCTTATATTCTTAATTTTACCAAAATAATTAAAGGGTTTATATTTATGACCAGATGAAGTATTAAATAATTAGACATACATTAAATAAAATGTGTGTATATTGCTGGGTGATCAGATATGTTCTATCTCCAAGTTCAAGTCATTTTTTTCTGTGGAAATTAAATGCACTTCATCACCTTGCACATGGATTTGCAATTCTCATCAACACACACACACGCTAATTAATTGGACACAAAATAGACAAAATTGATAATGCCAACAACAAAAGACTATTGTGGTCTCAAGGCCTCTAAGAAAAAGTATAAGCTGAGGTGAAGAATATATAAAAACGAAGATATGACTATGTATAATAAAAAAATGAAGATATGAATGATGGCATTGATTAGGACGTTCCCGTTAGGACAAGAGAGAATATAAATCAAAGGGTGAAGGCCAAATATGATACATAATTATTGGTCAAGTAACAAAAATAGTACATAACTATTTCAAGGTACAAAAATGATACTCAAATATTTGGCAGAATCAAAAATGATATTTTCACCAATATGACAATAAGATTAGACATGAAAAGTCCAAAATGCCCTTATAAATTAAATTAAAAATTCTTTTCTTCCCCTTCTTCCTCACCACCACCATCAAACTCTGTCATCATCATCCTCTGGAAACAGACCCCAACAAACCATAAATTTGAACCAAAAACTCAAACCAGAAATTTGATTAAGGTCAAAAACCTGAAAAATGAAATAAAAACTGATTCTTTATACAAATCTTTTATATAAAGCCAAGAACAATGGCCCTTCTGTAGCCGTCACTGGTTATATTATATACTCCCATATTCAAAGCTAAATCACCAGGATAGAATTATTCTTTTACCAATCAATTTTTTCAGACTCGTTCAAACTCATCACCCTAAGTAGTAATCATCCAAATATTCATCACCATGAATAAGCATTCAGATTTTCACACAATTTCATAGTTTAATCAATATGATTTTGGCTACTATCATCACCATAGTTATCTTCTTCCTTCTTTCTGTTTTCTCCGCAGAACTTCAGTTCTTCACATTCTTAAGCATTTTTGGATTTCCTTCCAAAATCGTTTTCACGTGTATCAATCCTTCAAAATTCCACAACACAACGAGCATCTCCAGCAAAATCATCTCCACCGCCAAATCCTCCTATACCTTCATTCTCTCACTTCCATCGAACATTCCGATTTCACAAACCTATTCTCCTCTTCAAATCCAAACGAAATTTTCCTCCACCTCGATGCAAACCAGACGATTCAAGATTCCTTCCTCGGCGCTGAAATTTCCCGGACGAACGAAATATCAGAAGAGAATTCTTCAGCTTTGATGATGATGAGAGAGTTTGATGGTGGTGGTGAGGAAGAAGGGGAAGAAAAGAATGTTTAATTTAATTTATAAGGGCATTTTGGACTTTTCATGTCTAATCTTATTGTCATATGAGTGAAAATATCGTTTTTGTCCCTGCCCAATATTTGAGTATAATTTTTTTACCTTGAAATAATTATGTATTATTTTTGTTCCTTGGCCAATAGTTATGTATCATATTTGGGTCTTCGCCCTAAATGAAATGGAAGAAAAAAAATGGTCTCTCATAATTCTCTCGTTTTAGATATGTTGTAGATGAAGCTAATAATTTACTTGTAATAATTAGGGAGTGAGAGATTTTAAAGAACAAAGACCATGGGTGGAAAATTTGACTGTTAATCATTTAGCTAAACAGTCATATGGTCCTAAAGGAAATTTCTGCATGTTTGATCACCCTGTATCTTTGAGCAATATCTGTAATTCTGTCTCTCTCTGTTTTCTTTCGAATACATATTTCTGTCTCTGTGACAACGCCCACGCACACAGGCGTCATATTTTAAAATAAAAATTATTGTAAAACTCATGAAATGAAGGATTTTCATTAGAACGTAGATAACATTCCTGTTTGAATCTCATCAGTAAGGGCCTGGGCACGCATTAATTAATATCTTTTTTGGACAAACATTATTTAATATAAATTAGATTCAATTTATGTCATCAATTTCGCAGTCTATATTTGGCCAAAAAAAAAATTTCGCAGTCTATATGATGAAGCATTTCATGTTTAAAATGATGCTGTACCTACTTGAAACATAAAAAATACTGTTGGTATAAATGTTGAGAGAAGATGCAATATCATATAAATGTTGAGAGAAGATACGATTCATCAGTAAGGGCAGGGCACGCATTAATTAATATCCATATTTTCGCAGTCTAAATGCTGTACGTACTTGAAACATAAATAAATATATAAATTAGAAATTGTATTCAGTTATATTGTTGGTATAAAAAAGCATAAGATACGATTCGTTTATAGAATATATGTGTGGAATATATACATGGATCACCTTCTCTGATTTTCATTGATACAAGAGAGAATATGTGTGTTCATCCGTGAATGATTTTCTCTTTCTTCATTCACTTTAAAAACGAAAAATACCATGCCTCAACCTCAGGATTAGATGTAATCACAGAAATTAGTCTTCTACATTGCAACTAACTAAAGTTTAAAATTTTACTGGAAGATTCGATCAAAAGAAAAATTTATTGGAAGAAGTGCTATTATTAGCTTAGGATCGGAGATTACGTCCAACCCAATATAATTGGAATGATATTTGGCTATTAAAAAGAGAACAATCATATGTCAGCAATGAAACGACTGTGTTTTGATTGCTTCACGGAGCAGACTGACTGAGTTTATTCTTTGGCTCTGGTATTGTCATGGTATTCTTTTGACTTTCTATTTTTCTGTATGTTATGCCATTAAACGAAACTGAATTGCTGTAGTGTTCACTCACTGCTACAAGTAAAGCATCTTCTCATTTTTTTTTAAATTAAAATTTTTAATATATATACTTGATGATTGCATCATTAGAGATGAAAATTGAAAAGGAAGAGATCAGAATGCTTTTTTAAAACAGATTAAATCTTTGGCAGTCAAATAGATCAGAGAAAATTACCCATTTTTTACTTCCAAAAGTTAAGTCTAATCTTAGTATAATCATGTCCTCCAACTTCCTTTCATGGACTAAGTCCCTCCATCTACTTGTCATTGAGTGTGTTTGGCTCAATTTATTTTGAGAAATAAGTCAGCTTATTTTGAATAAGTCAGCTTATTTTGGGGGTGTGATTTTTTTTATGTTTGACTTGACTTATTTTTCACCCAACTTATTTTAAATAAGTCAGCTTATTCATAAGGTACTTTGAGTTTCAGAAAAAGTCAGCTTATTTTTCTAGATGACTTAAAAATAAGCTAGCTTAAAAATAAGTTCATTTTAAATAAAAAGTCATCCAAACATGTTTATAAGCCAGATGGGAAAATAAGCCACTTTTTTCAAAGTTCATCCAAACATAAAAATATCAAGTTCAAAAAAATCCAAATATAAAAATATGTCAGTTTAGAGCTTATTTTCCAAATTGACTTAAAAATAAGTCAGCCTAAAAATAAGTCATTTTTCCACGAGTCGAGTCAAACATATCCATTGTCATTTGTCAAACTCATCGACATTATTTATGTTGACATTTATTAGGGATATAAAGAAGACAGTAGGGAGGGGAGGAGAGAAAAGAAATTGAGATGAAGCTAACGTAGATTTTATTAATAACCAATAAGGCAATATAAAGGGCACAACAATTATACTAATAAATAAAACTAAAATAATTAATATCTAACAAATAAATATAATAATTGGACAATATATATGGATAAAGCCGATTTTAATTATTCAAGCTAAACAAATTAAAAACGACAACATTAATAATATTGAAACAAATAATCTTTGAAGTCCATAATATTCAACATTTACCCCCTTTACATCAAAGCTTCAAACACGCCAAAAACAAAGTGCATACTTCTTGCGCCTCTGCAAAATTAGCTTAACTCCCGATTCACCGCTACGGTCTACACAATCAGTGGGACTCCTGACTCTCTCTAAGGCCCTTTTCAGTTGAAAAGCGTTCACTCCATTTTTTCGTTGAAACTAATTTATGCAATCCTTATGAGCTTGCAATTGGCTCATCAAAATTCATGATCCTTGAAATTTCAAGATAAATTCTCATACCCTGATCCTTAAAAATCCAAAATCAAAATCTCCCAGGCCTCTTCAAGGGTTACTGTTTGTTTACAATGAGAATCCAAAATTAAGAAAGATCGATGATCACTAGTTGATACTTGAGAAAAGAAATCATGTTATTATTTCAAACTATAATACTCTCTCATTTTTGAATGTCTTAGTTATAAAGATTATATTAATAAATAAATAAAACTAAAATAACTAGGGTTAAATATCATTTAGCCTACAAACTATTTCCAATGACTCAATTTGAACTACAAACAATAAAATGGCTCATTTTAGCCTACAATAAAAATGAAAGGGTCAATCTGGCCAGAATTAGCCATTTATTTTGACTATTTTATTGGTTAGATTGAACCTTTTATTTTGTTTGTAGGTCATATTGAGTCATTGAAATAGTTTATAGGTCAAAATGATATTTAAACCAAAGAATTAATATCTAATGAAGAGGTATAGTCGGATTACATGAGTATAACTGATTTTATTTATACACTAAACAAATTTAAAACGGTAGTAATAATAATGAGAAGTAAACAAATAATCCTTGAAGCACACGATATGTCATTAATTTATCTGACCTACTAACATGACCCAAATAATTAACAAAATGTTCATGTAACTTTTAATTAATAAGGTGTTCAAGCTCCGGCAAAATAAATTAGGTGTTCAAGCCAGCTAGAGAGGTAATTTAAAGAAAATCTGCTGATAAGTTTATGAATGAGAAAACCATAATGTCATATTTCATCATTTCCCAATTTTATCAGTCTAACAATTCCTGAGGTTAGTTTGGTAATAATAGGCTTAATAAGTTCTTGTTAACTCTATTGGTAAAGGGACTAACTAATGATGAGTAGCGAAGAAGCATTAAGAAAAAGATGCATGAAGAAACAAAATTTTAAATTGAGAATCTTATCATGTTATAACAATTATAGATAGTTCGATTTACTAAACATAAATATAAAAAAGGTTATAAATGAAAACATGTGTGATATAGACTACTAATTGCTAATAGGAGAGTAGTAGGAATGAAGGAAAAGGAAGAGGAATAACAAAAAGGGAGGGAATGCTAACTTTCAGTTCATATCTAACTTGTTGTCCCACAAGGTCTAGTCTCCCCCGGTTTTTTTTTTTTTTGGCACAGGTCAGCAGTACAACTACACAACACACACGCGCACACACAACACGACGCAGAGACACAGCACCAAGCTAAACTAGCTGACCCTGTTGATGAGCTCAAAAGCTGTCCTACACTTACTGTACCCTAATAATAATACTAATAATAAAAAGCCCAAAAAAGAAAAAAGAAAGAAGTCCTTCACATCCTTTCATTTATATGACCCCATCATGTCTCTTTCTCGGGATGGATGATGATAGATACTGACTATTATATAACTAGGGACATCAATATTGTTGTGGTTGTCATTAGAAGCCATCTTGATGAAACCGATTGATCGCTGAATAGGTCCTTCCCCAATTCAAAGCATCATCCTGATTATTATTATTGTGCAGTGAGCTGTCCTTGCCAATGAACCCTTGACCCACTGGTGCACCAATACATGTGTAACCAGCCGCTGAAGATGGCTCACCCCCATAGTTGTGCAGCACATGACCCACATAGTACGATGATGATGGCGGCGGAGGCGATGGGTACATGTACGGCGGTGGAGGCGGTGGCGGTGGCGGTGGAGATATGTGTGTGGTGGATGAAGCAGACATGTATCTCGGAAATCTCGTCGGATCTCCAATGCTGCCTCCTCCTCCGTAGCCTCCAGCAGCTACCACTGGTTGGCAGCACCTAATATAAATAGAAACATACACAAGGAAAAAATGTTGTTGATGTTGTGTGTGATTTCTCAAGAGTGACAGAGATGGGAAGAAAGAATGCAAGGAGGGAATGAATACACATTCTACTTACGTTATGAAATTACAATCCGAATTCGACCAGCATATTATATGTATCATTAGACTACAAAATGTTCAAAGAGAGAAAGCAAGAGATACGAGGAGGGAATATCCATACCCTAAGTGAGGGGCCCCTTGGGCGGCTATGGTGTGATCACTACGGAATACTAGTTGACGAGCATGGTTCAGTGTTTCCGTTTCCCGCTCTATAAATGTCCAACACAACACATAGTACACATCAAATCAACAAGTCATATCAAATCAAACTTGTAGTGAAGCAAAACAATTGTTTCCTCACTCCCCCATCTTTCTGTGCTTGAAATGACTACGCTTCACACCATTAACATCTAACAACTAGTGTGTGCCTCACTTTTTGGCCCACACAATCTCACACGCTAGTGTGTGTGTGTGTCTAGCACTACCCATTGGTTTTTTAAAGCAACATATGAGAGAGAGAGAGAGAGAGAGAGAGAGAGAGAGAGAGAGAGTTGCCTTGGCGGTGGCGGTTCATGTGACCACCAAGAGCCTGAGATTTGCAGAACTTGAGGGAACAGAACCTACACTCGTAGACCTTACCACACTCTTCTTTTCCCTCCTTCCCGCCGCTTTTCTTTTTCCTGCACCCTGCTCCGACCGCACCCAATAAAAGAAATGCTTTCAGATCTTGTTTTTTCCTTTTACATGGACAATAGCTTGCCAGCAAATTAAAAAAATGCATATATACCAGAAGAGAACAAAGGGAAGGAAAACATAAGATGATGATAAAGTAGTATTCCACACTGTATATACTACTGGAAATTTTTATAGCTTCAAGTCTAGGAACACATCACTTGCATCATGATATATAGTGACACGAAAACAAGTCAATAATAGGGTTGATTATTTCACTAGTTTAAAAGGAAAACTTTACCGGAGGAGGAGATATCTTCAAGGACTTGTTTGCCATCTCTATGGTAGTCATCAGGCAAGTTGTTGAGGTCTAACGGGATCTCTTCTGGTCTCCTGAGAACCAACATTCAAACAAAACAAAGTTGAAACTAGAAAGAGCTTGAAAAGAGAGAGAGGAGAAGATAAACTTAAAAACGAAGCTAAGGAAGACATACATGGTGTACCGGCAGAGAGGGGGACAGATGATGAGAAAAACACTCTTTAAGATGGAGCAAGCCAAAGCTAAGACACTTGAAGCTTTTCTTTTTTGAACTTATTAAGACTTGCAGTTTGAGACTGCAATATATAGGCCAGTCGAGTGATGGTGGAAGAAAAAGAGCTTTGAAAGTTCTCTATCAGTTCCTCTGCCACCCCCTCTCCTTTCTCTTTCCCCCTCACCCCACACTTACACTTGTAATTCAATCACCACACCCACATTTAATTTAGCTCTCATCTTTTGGTACAGTAAAAAATATGTCTCTCACTCTGGGCACATCATTTTACTATACTCAGTAAAAATTCTAAATGTATCGTATTAATGCATTAATTGAGTTATTGTTCCTTTTAAGACATAGTCAAGGAAAAACTAGCTTAGACAAATCCTAAAGATGTGTGTGTGTGTCTGTGTGTGTCTCTGTACCTGACCGTAATAACTAAAAGAAATTGACAGTGTCGGTCTCGTGACTATACGCAGATATAAAAAGATAGGCTTTGGGTGAGTGTGAGAAGTGACTTAATTGGGTACTTTCCTAGTGTGGGGTGGTTAGTTGAAACTTGAAAATTAAAGGTTCAGATATAAATGAGAAAGACAACGCCTTCACATGAATTAGTGTTTACACTGTCACTAATCATCCTCCGCCACTTTCATCAGTCTCTAGGCCCTTTTGCCCTAGGGCTAGCTAATGGAAGCTAGTGGTAATTAAAAAAAACACAATGTATGTATTCAATTAATGCAGCAAGCAAATGCATGGATATTTGTATATGAAGCTATAAATCAATGGCTAAATAACTTAACCCGTAAGGGAAAGCAATGAAATGTACTGAAGATATCATGAAGCATTAAAGGTTTCCGTTAGACGGAAAATGGCAAGTTTATGCCAGAAAGATACCAGGACAAGCATGGTTGGAACACACATTTTTGCGCAGTTAATGATATATCTGCTCATGTTTGTGTATGGTATGGTCCACAAGAGTTTCATTGCCTCCTGCTAGGTGTTATGAAAATTCTAGCTACAAATGTGTCTATCTAGGGGACATGACTAGGATAACGAAGGGTTGCTATCAGGATCTATTATTAGGGTTTTGAATCTAAGGTATGTTGTTTTATTCTATGGAAGTTCCTATTTATCTTATAGATTACATATACCTAGTCCTTTTCACTTCATGAGCATACAAGTTGAGAGAGTAGTGGCCTCGGCTTTTGCTAAATTATTATCATCTTCTTCATTTGTCCTTCTCGCTTTTTTGGATATTTCCTCTTGATCTATGATATCTGGATTCAAACAATGATTCTTCTACTTGGACGGAAAATCTGAGCTAGATATCGTAAGGAATCCAGTGTAAATTGAAAATAAATGGTCACATGTAAACTTCTTACGCACATTTCTTTTTCCCCTTTAAAAAGATCTATTTCATCAATTTATTATTTTCTCCTGCCCTAAACTTATGACTTATTCAAGGAGGCAAGTTTGGCTCTAAATATAACATATTTTTAAATTATTTTTCATTCAACTTTTTTCCCAAACTTATCCTTGTGGATTTTCCTCAATGATATCATGTACTCTTAACATAACAAGCATATTTAATTTAATCAAATTATATAAATATGTCTGATTTTATATTTAGTATTGGAGGGAATATTTTGATATATGAATATTGGACAGAATCCTCCAAGAGAGTTAAAAAAACATCAATTAACTAGAAAGTGTGATTTAAAAGACCATCTGACTCACCTCCACACCTGAAATAAGATCGAAGTGAAGGGAGGGGGAGAAAGAGAGAGAAAGCATAATTATAGAGATATAAGCATTCAAATCTCAGGTGATTCATGGACCACTCTATATACTTGAAGTTGGTTGGTTGGTACTATGAAGGATTACACGTTTAATGACTTTCTAAGGAAGAGCCAAAAAGAAATTCATGCAATGACTACCCCCACCTTCAACTATCTGATTTTTTTAAAGTGTGTAGGTATACATGATTACCTTTTGAAGTGGTCCATCAAACAGGAATAAGCAGTAATTAATTAAACCCATTGAAAATCTTCATACGGTTCAGAAGCTTTTTTTATAACCTATACAGGGAAATTTTCTTTCATCATCACATAGTCTTATTAGTCGTTTTCTTCTATATGTGTAACTTCAAACAGGAGAAAATTTAAATTGAAAATTTGATTTAAATTTTTTGTTTGAAATAGCAATATCATGGTGTTTTTCCTGATTTTGAGATAATTCATCAAATTCCAGTCAAATTTTCTTGGGAGAAAGGGACTAAAGAGAATATATTTTATCACTGTCTTGGTAGGTTCAGATTGTTGTACAACCAACTCTTTTCCATGTCTTCTTAGTCTCTAGAAATGTAAGCTCTCCATTTCAGTTTATGGAAATATAGAGGGAGAATAATTTCTGACAAATTAATTTTCATTTCATACAGGAAATAATAAAAGGACAAGATACTAACAAAAACAAAATCAATATAATTTCTTGTTTGTAAAAAGTATCATATCTAGACAGGGCATAAATATTGAGGAAACCATTTGGTGCAAAGAAAGGAAAGTAAGGAAAGTGAGAGTGAGTGATTTTTTTTTTGGTAATATACATATATCTTTGAGTCCACAAAAACGTTCTATCTACATCTTACACTTTTTCTGGGGTTCACAAACTTTACTTTTCCACAATCACCTGTACTTTCCAATGTCTAATTGTTGGAACCACATTCAATTAAGCATTGTTAAGCTCTTTAATATAATGTTGATAGAAGTATTTCATGAAAGGAACTATTAATCTTAAGATCGAAACCCCGAATCATGACTTAATTAATCATATGCTTTTAAGTCACTATTGGAACCCCACATAATGAAATAGACGAAATGATTGAAGACCAATGTTACTCATGCAATCAATAGGTTCACATTGTGTTTCTCTAAATTTCCTAAAATACCAACTTTCACCAACTGGCAAGTCTAACACCTAATCTCTTAACTCATTTAATTAAGTGTTATTAAGTACCTTAAAGTGTGATTAATGGTTAGTAATGGTTTATGGTCACTTATAATCCATCTCAATCAACCTATTTATCATAACCATACAAAAATAGAGAGAAATAAATGGAATTGCAAAGAAACATATATATAAATAGAGCGCAAAAATAATCACAAGAACTCAAATAAACAACAAAAATCCAAGTCTCAAATATATAAATGAAAATCTTAAGCTACGTAATAAAAAACACAGAGAAAGGAAAGGGAATTGGAACTTTTATTTGAAAACCGCAAGCTCAAGCACCCTCCCATCAAGTCCAAGGGCAAAGAAGAACCTTTATTGAGACACAGGTGGAGGAAAAATGGTGGGAGATGAAAGGACAATAGAAGAAATTAGATAAGAGGAGAGGAGAAGAGAATGAAAGGAATAGACAAAGTTATGGTTTTGGGAGAGAACCCAACCCCAAAAACTATTTTTTAAACCTAATTTTTCACCTAATATGAGTGGAAGTTGGGTCAAATGATTGGAGGATGAAACCATAATTATGATACTGGGACCGTACTGAAATTTCTGAAATTCGAGGTACTTCTCTATAAATTTTCAACTTTATCCAGAAGCTTTATTTTCTAGCTTTCGCCCCACTTTTTCTTGCATTTTCCATCCAGACTCCTCCATATTTAGTCCTCAAACGATCCTAAAAGTAGAAGAAGAAAGGAAATAGATCAATTAACTCTAAAAATTAATTAAGAATATTAAATCCATAAGTTTTGTCATTTAATTTACTTCCTAAGCTAATTTCTACTTAAAAGTATAGGTATTCAATTCGTATGAATATGACCAATATTTCATCTTTAATACGTTTAAAACATCTTTTAAGCATTGTAAAAGTATAAAAATCTTGTGATTTGTCAGTTAGTTTTAAACTGATCCTGTGTACTAATGTTTATTTACCATCAGGTTTGATTAACTCTCAACGGTTATTGGTAATTGCTGCGAGACACTTTTACACGCTTGATTTTCCATTGGTTTCTTCAACCGTTGCTGTGTCTTACAATTGGCCGCAACTGTTGACAACTTTAAAAAATAAGAGTTGGAGAACAAAGATTTTTTTGTAGTGTCAAGTGAAAATTAAGACAACCTAAATATAAATAATATTCCCCGTATTTCATAAGATGCATACCTTTTTTTTTTAAAAAAAGAGATTGTATTATTCCGTTCCACTAGTGGCCATTTTTCTTGTAATGGAGTGAGAAAGGGAATTGGAAAAGAATTAATTAAGATGTGGATGTGTTATACTCCCTCCGGTCCCTAATGTAAGAGCCCAAAATTTGAATGGTTTTAGTCCCTAATGTAAGAGCTCACCCAATATTCTCTCCTCATTTAATGCATTTTTTCCTACTTTACCCCTAACTCTCTTTCATATTTATTAATGCTTATATATTTCTCTCTCTTAAAAGTACCATAATAAATATGGGCAATTTTGGAAAAGAAGCATTAACTCCAGACACTCAACTAACATTCACATGTTTTCTTAAGAAGCGTTTTTTTGACGGCTAGCTCTTACATTAGGGACCGGAGGGAGTAGTGAGGGAGTAGTACGTAATTGTGGAAGCATGGTGTCACCCTTAGATCATCATATAAAATTGATGATTTAATATGCCCCCAAATTAAAGTGCAATCCCAAGAAATATTTCTCTGTTTCAATTATTACTTGCGCAATACATAAGAGTAAACTAAATGGGCTAATAAAAAGCACAAAACTAAAGGATAACAAGCATATTTAGTTGATATCCAACTTGTATGATAGGAAAGCACTAGTTAGGCTTGTTGTTGCATGGTTTGGCAGATCAGAGAGTGAATAGTACAAAAACCAATTGTTTTAGGTGCCGGCCAAACAACAAATTGCTGATGACCTCAAAAGCTGTTCTCTCCCCCATTAACCCCATAACCCCATCTGTCACCCTACAACGTTCCAAAACCATAAAGCAAACAAAAAAACAAAAACCCCTCCATCTCCCCTACATACATCAGAATCCATCTTGAAACCGATTTATCACTGAAGCAGGATAGCCATGACTGTGCTGCAGTGACCCATCATCGCCACCAAAGCCATGCCCCACCGGTGCTCCAACGCAAGTGTAACCAGACTCGCCGCCATTAGTGCTTGTGCTTCCCACATAACTACTGTGACTGTGAAGAGCATGACCCACACGGTAATGATGGCTCACTGGATGATGATGACGAGATGCATGAGAAGACGATGAAGAATGAGACAAATATGCGGGAAACCTCAGAGACATGGTTGGATCTCCACCTCGTCCTACGTTATTGTAGCTCCCGCCTGGTTGTTGGCAACACCTTTGTACAAAAATTGCATAAAACATAAATACATTCTATTAGGCAAGGAAATTTCATTAGTTGTCTCTCTCTCCTGTTTTAAATATAATATATATTAAATTGATTTGATTGAATTAATATATAATTTTAGTTATTCTAGTTATTAAGTGGCCTTTCAAAAACACCATAATCATATTCTCTTATACTAGTCCTCATTCTTTTACTTATTTATTCTTAATTACCTATAAAGAATTTTAAAAAGAAAAAAAGTTGACTAGAATTAGAATTAGGTGTTATATTTCATAATAGTAAGACTTATCCCCTAATAATTCCTTAAACTATATAATTATATGAGAGTGTACGTGTATAGATATGTGTATGTATACCCTAGGTGATGAAGGGGTGGTTGGGGGGCGACTATGGAAGGATCGTTACGAAAGACGAGCTGACGAGCATGATTAAGTGTCTCCGTTTCCCTTTCTGCAATCAACAAACCACGCTTCACATTTTAACTTTACACATCAAAGCACTTACAATATATCATTAAATGCTTGGAGGGAGAGGAAGAGGGAGAGAGAGAGACTGGCCTTGGCGATGGCGGTTCATGTGACCACCGAGAGCCTGAGACTTGCAGAACTTAAGGGAACAAAACCTACATTCGTACACCTTCCCACACTCTTCTTTTCCTTCTTTCCCGCTTTTCTTTTTCCTCCAACCTGCTCCAAACCAAACCCCTCCACGCTTATTAAAACAACACTTCAAAAACCCTTTAATAAATTAGTCATTATCAACAACCAACTCCAACACAAGTCGTACACAGCTTATTTAATATTTCCAACTTTTTTTCCTTTTTGAAAAAATATGTTTCTTACTGTATAGGGACGAAGAAAACAGTACTGCCAGTGAGTTGGTCAGATCAACCACTCGGAAACTTGTGCACAGAAAGTTGAGGGAATAGTTGACAAGACAGGAAATGTAGGGAACTAAAACAAGCAACAAAATAAGAACTAATTAAAGTGAACCGTGCGTGGTACAAATAATGTTTACATGAATTGTTAGATGAAGGTTCCACGCTTGTATATGATGCTTTGAGATGAGAAAGGGTTTGTTACCAGAGGAAGAGTCTTCAAGAACTTGTTTACCATCCCTAGAGTAGTCATCTGGGAAATTGTTGAGGTCTAAGGAATTCTCTTCTGGTCTCCTGGAGCCAAATATAGAATCAGTCAAATTCATGAGAGAGAGGGAGAGATTTTCATAAAAAGGCAGATATGAGATAATACTGAAGATAGAAGATGAGGAAATAATAAGAATCAGTGTGTGTTAGTGGAGAGGGTGTTGTAGGGGGAAAACCTACATGATATATCGACAAGGGCAGACAAAAAAAGAGGGAAATATTGTGTGGCAAATTCAAAACTCTCTAGAGATTGGAGAAGATGAAAACTAAAGGTTCTATAAAAAAAATATATTTTGCAAGACTTTCAGTTCAAGAAGACTGCAATAATATAGAGGGGCTATATAGAGTTGAGTGATGGTGATTGGTGGTATAAAAAGAGAGCTTTGAAAGTTCTCTTTCAGTTCCCCTGCCACTCTCTCTCACTCTCTCTCTTCCCCTCATACTTATTTGAACAAAGGCACAGTGTGGTTCTCGTGACTTCTGAAATATAAAATTAAGAATGCCTTAATTCTGTGAGTAGCCTTGTAATTAATGGTATGAGAACTCCCGTGTAATTAAGAGTATATTTGGTTGTAAGAAAGAAAGTGAAGAATTAGAAATGAAAAAGGTGAGAGATGGAAAGTAGAGGTAATGATGAGAAAGTAAAATTTGTGGGCCCCAGAAAAAGTGTGAGATGGAGAGAGAAAACATGTGGGCCCGGAATATATGTAAATGACCATATTACCATTCACTTTCTAATTTATTTTCAAGTCACTTTCTTTACTTTATGACAACCAAACATACCCTAACTGGGTGGTCATAGGTTAAATTCCCCAATAACCTCAGACAGTTAGTGCAAAACCATAGATTTTAAATTGATTCTATATATAAAATGAAAATATAATTTGATTTAAAGGAAGAGCTTAATTTAGTTAATTAATATCATCTGCTTTAATTTTTAATATAAAATGTGCTCTATTCATCTTCTTTGATTCTCACTTACTCTTCTGCTAGATTATTATTGAATGAATAATAGTGGTGATTTGGGAAAATTGTCAAAATTTAGAAACATATATGTCCTATATTTTAAGATCAAGAGTGACTTCTTTGATAAGTTTTATATTTAGTACGGGATGTTAGACAAAAAAAGGGATCCGATGGAGTACTTAAAAGAATTGAAGACAATGAATGACACATTGTCTTTCCACTAGCTTCTTTCACACCTCTTCTATCACTTAAGCCTCCCTCTCTAGGTACTTTACCCTAATGATAAAGTAACAAGACATCAAATATTTATAACATAATAGGATGTTATAGTTTCTGAAACAGAAGTATTCCCTAGCTCCTATTGATTAGAGGTCAAAACTCTCCATGCAATTAATTCTTATCATCATCATGACAATACGAAGTACAAATATAAAGTAAGCAAAATGGCAAAACAACTTTACCCACAAGAGATGCCAATCAAATGTACTGAGCACTACTTTGAGCATTAAAGGTTGCCCTAAAAATTGAAAAGGAAGGCATTTATACCAGAAAGCTAAGAAACCAAGACAAGCGTGAGGGATTACGGGCATTGGTGTTTTAAAGGGAAGGGCTATGTATGGTCCACATACAATTGGTGGTGGGTGTAAAATTCTATCCCAAGGACTTAGACTTGCTTCTACGAAGGGTTGCTATCAGTAATCTATTGTGAAGGGTTTTGAATCTAAGGGTTTTTGTTTGTTCTTCGGAATTTCCTATCTCACAGATTAACCTGCACATAGTCCTTTTCATTTGATGTGCATTTGTGCTTGTAAGCTGAGAGAGAAAAAGTGGCGTTTTCTTTTGAGATTGGATCTTTCGTTAGATTTATCTCTTTGTTTGGTTTTACCTCTGCCCTTTGTTAGATTCAGATCTGTGGCATGTTTTTGAATATCAAACACTCACATTCATATATATGCCCTCTAATATATCTAGACACATGTTGATAATGATTCCTTAAAAGATGGCATGTTCCAGAATAGGGTGCAAAATCAGCCTCTTTAACATTTCCTTAAAAATGCTTTAAATTACCGTCGGGAGATAAATTTTTTCATAACATACATAAGGATTAATTATTTCGATTAATGAAAGCAAGAGTTCAGAGATCCAACTTTTTTACTGCTTTATTGAGCGAAATTAATTTGAAGAATTTAAATCAATTTACATTTAGATTTAACATATAATATATACATGTATAGATATCTTTGTATATGCGAATTTAGCTTTTTTAAAAAAATGGTAAGAAATATATGTTAAATAACATGTTAATCGTCCAAATATATTATTATTTTCACAATAGGGTGATATATTAGTTTTTCCAATTTTTTTAAAATTTTGCGATGAATTCATTGATTTTATGTATAATGATTTTTTAGCACAGATTTTATGTATACTATTGTTGGAAAGAAAGCAATGACGGAAAAAATGAGTTTAAGTGAAAGAGATCTCATTTTATTTCAAGGTTAATATGCAAATTTATTGTGAAAGTTTCCATTCTATTGGCAGTTTCTCTCAAATCCTTTAAGGCTCAAAATACCACATAAATTCTAAAGTCTAGCAGTATTGCTCAATCCACTATAAAATTAATGTTGGCCGCTGAAAAATTGGCATTGACAACTAATATATATTTCAATGGTAAAGAGCAACATTGCTCTTTTTGTTTACTTATAGAACATCATTACACTCCGAAAAATATTTTCAAGATAATATATGCCCTCGAGTATGTAGAAGCTTCTTAGGTATATTTGTAACTTAATCCTATTTTACTTAATCTTAGCCCTTTATTTAATTACTATATATACTGATCGGATTTCAATTGAAGATTATTAAAGATAAATTTATTTGCAACTTTATCTATATTTTTTAATTACATAATTATGATCAACAAAGATTAATTTTAGTGGGCATTGTCCAACCCCCCCAATTCACACCTGAAATGGATATATATGTGTGGAATAAAAAAGAGACGTAGCGTAGTAATCAGGTGACTGAGGGACCACTCTAAGCTTTAACCTGGTCGGAAGGTGTACTATGAAAATTAATTTGTGAACATTTTGTTTTCAAAATTTTGAATGTAGAGAACGGGCAAAGATTCATGCAAATGACCAACCTGCCCCAAACATCTGAAAATTTTCTCTCTTGGCATAAATGTGAATGATTACTTCTGAAGTGGTCCATTACAGTGATTAGCAGTAAATTTATCAAACATCTTCTTCACTGGTCAGAAGCCTTACGAGGCAACTTTACTGCCCCTAGAGGAAATTTTCTTCGTCATTATTGGGTCAACCTTTCTTCCATTCCAGGCAATCAAATTTAAGTTGAAAAGTTTTTTTAAACTGGTTTTTACCCTGTGGTTAATATCCTCCTGCATGAAATATATATACATATAAACCTTTTTTAAACCTTGTGTTTATTGAAATTACAATTTTTAAAATATGGGTTAACATAACTTTTTGGTCCCTCAAGTTTCAACCAATTTTGCTTTTAGTCCCTCAATTTCAATGTAACATCCTAGTTTTTTCCTACTATATTTATAGCAACTTAATCAATTTATAACCACTTTATAATGTTAGAAGCCCAAAAATACGAATAAATTAAAATTTTTCTCTTTCAAACATGTATGAAATATTTTTCCGCGTAAATTTGGGCTTCTACACAATTTTAAAAAAAATATAATTCTTCCCTAAAATCCGCAGCGGTTTATAAATTCATTAAATAACTAATTTTACACCTGAACAATCTAATTAACTACATACCTGTCATATTGAAATCTAACTATTACAATTCTATCTAAATATAATTTGTCCATCACAGGTGATAGACTTTACCTAATAAATCACAAGCTATGAGCTTGTTTAGTACAAATCACTCAACTTCTTCGGGCCTATCGAGCATCTTTCCTATTCTCAACTATCTTCTCTCTGCTTATCTGTAAAAGTTTTGTTGAAAAACAGTGAGATTCAAAGAATCTCAATAGCAGTTATCATTTATTATCATGCATAACAATTCATGAACTCATAAAATAAATGTGTGATTTAGATTACCTTAATCCTGCTGCTCACACAACAATTTGAATTTATTTTCCTGATTGTGTGGCATATGAGGCACAACCCCCTGAATATAACTTTGCAGTTATATCAAATAAACTAGAAGTATCGAACCTCTAGTCATGGAGAACTCCAATACACTGAATGATTCTGACAGGATTAGAGCGACCTTTCGGCCCTGAGATTAGAGCGCCCTTTCGGCCTTGATGTTATATGATTTTAAAACATGTTTCATGCAATTCTCATACATCATAATAAACAAACCTACTACCTGTACCCCAGCAATTACAAATCACCTCATTCTTTCACTTCTCTGTGCCACTCAAGACATCAACTCCTAAATTTTAATAAGATATGAATGATAAGTTAATAGCAGTACTAATTCAAATAACTGTTGACGTCTCTCACGTGCCTATAAGCTACCCAATCTCAATGCCTTATTTATATTCTCTATCTTAGAAATCCCTTTACTCAATCAGCAATATTCCCAAAACAGAGAAATAAGAACTCCTCCTTTTCTTTTTCTTATATTAGTTCAGTCATTACTAGTTAACAACCAGAATTTCCAAACTAAACTAAGCATACAACTAGCACATATAATTCTATTTCATACTCAATATATATAACAAGTTAATCTCACAAATATAATTCCCTGTTTGTTCCCAATGCATAATGCATTCAGCCATAATAGTTAAGATGTAGAATCTATATTTGTAGGTATAAGAATTTCTTCTTAACAATGATTATTCGCTAAACAACCTTGCATTTACTTATACTCTATCTAAACTACAATTCAGCTAGTTAGAAAGAAATGCGGGATTTCATTTAAGAAATTTCCAGCATAACCAACCCTGTTGATAATCACTCATATTACATTAAACATGAAATCTTAAAACCATAACCCATAATTCTTCTTTTCTTTTCTGCAGAACCAAACACAAAGGAAAAGAATCAAAAATTGTAATCATCACCACATAGTAGAGCAGAGCATTATGATTAACTACAATCTTTCATTTATACAAATTAAATCACTTATTTCATGTCCATTCTAAACCAGAACCTACAGAGAAAACAGGAAGAAATTAAAAACATGACCAATTTAAAAATGGAAACCCATCGGATTCAACAACCACATGCTTTATTATTTCATAACCAAAATTTCATAAACAGAGCATCAAAATTGAACAAAGAAAAGGAAAAGCACAACAAGATTTCAAATTTCTCAAATTAACTTTCTAATCTTCTCTTAATCATAAAAACACAAGTTTAGCTTTGCTTCCAAGTGATTATTGACAAGAATAGGACAGTGAAAGTTTCAAAATCAAATACATAAACTCAAATCAACTTCAAACATTATTTAATCATTGATTACTATCATTTGAACTGAAAAATTGGGGAAGAAAAGAGAGAGAACCCGTGGAGAGCAGCAAAACAGAGAAGAAAAATGAGAAATAAATTAGCTCATCAAGTTCCCAAAGCATTCTTCAATCAAACCTCAAAAATAACTTCAATCAACTTTTAGTACCATTTATGAACTAATTGATTTCATTTTCGGGTGAAGAATTGTAGAAAACATTGGTGAAATATGTGAGAACATAAAAGTCAAGCAATCTGACCAAAACATCAAATAAAGCTCAAATTCTTTTAGAAATTACTCGACTCAAACATCTAGTTTCATTTAAGTTGATTAATACAACTTAAACCCAACCTTGATTCGGACCCTCTCTCTCAAGTTCGCATAAATCAAAGAAAAAGGGATAGGTATAGGTGAAGGAGACTCACTGGAGTTAGAATCTAATCTTGCACATGAAGCTCAGCAAGAAAACACCACGGTTCACCGGAAAATTGTCGCCGTTCGCCGTCGTTCGTCACCGGAAAGAGAGACAGAGGAGCGATTGTGATATTGTGTGGGGGAAGAAGAGAGTGGTTGAAAGTAGAGCTGGGAATACGGCCCGGGCCGGCCCATTCTGGGTGATAAACTCCATAATTTCACATATTTCATCTCAATTTCTTTTGAATGTACATGATTTTTGGTGACAAATGATTGAGAATGATACAAATACATATAGGAAAAATACAAATTGAAAAATATGCATTTGTGTGAAATTTGGAGTAATATGTGTTTGTAAGTTATTTTTGAAGTTCATCAACCCTCTTTCTCTTTTATAGGAAGAGGTGGACAAGTGCAAAAGGCTAAGGAAAACATGGAGTTTCCAAGAAAAACATAGGACAAGCTAAAGAGTGAAGCAAGGGACAAAAGAGGAAAAAGAAAAATTCTTCCTGACATTCGTTGAGCTTTCGTTGCACAACTAAGACACGACGAATGGTGCTTCCTCTCTGCCTCCAATCTGTTCGTTGCGTGTTCGTTGCGCAACGAACGCACAACGAATGGAAAGTAAAACATTTCAGACTTGAAAAACAGGGAAAATCTGAGTTATAAAAGGGAGGGCTCGACAGAAAAACCTCATTCTTGACCTCTTGGGCATATTGGGAGCTAGGGCTTGGCTTTTGGAGGAGTGGGTGTCAATGGATTGAAGTCTAGAAGAGATTTTGGCTTCAACTCTTGGTTTTTCTTCTCCATTTTCCTTTCCCTTTCTCTTGTTCTATGATTATGCTATCATATGTATATATTCATTTGGATTTCATGAACATGTGGAGCTAAAACTTTGATTTTAGGATTATTTGGAACCCTTGTATGGATTAACTCTTAATTCCTCCTCTTATTTTGTGATTAATGTTATATATATGTTTATTTTACTCTTTACCTAATGCTTCTAAGTGCTTGATCACCATTTAGATGTTGTGTTCACTTGATTGATGCTTGAGAGGGCTAGGTTGAGTGTAGAACTTGGGTAAAATAGTGTGAGAACTTGAAGTTTGCATGACAAATGGATGGTTTTGTTGATAAGATATACATATACTTATTGACCTCACATAGCCACATTAGGGTTGAAACTTAGAAATTGGGTTTTATTAATTGTGACAAGAGATTGCATGATTAATAGAATCAAACACTTGTTCTTGACTCGACGGAGCGTTTACAAGTATTTTAGAACCCTAGGTTAGCAAATATATATTCATTGAAAGCAATTGTGAGAGGAGACTCTTTAAGGTTAGGAAATACAAGGGGGGAAAATAATCTTAGGACCCATTTTATCCTTGAAGTTAAGAATCACTTGTTTATAGTTTTTTTCTTATTTGTTTAAATTAGTTACCCCTCACTCATGATATTTGTATCACTCAAATTAAGCGAGAGTGCGATACTCATTACTTGACCGGGTTTTGGAACCAAATCCTCGTGGGAACGATACTTTTCTTATCACTTTATTATTTGGCGCGACCCGTGCACTTGCGGTGTGAACACTGGGCCTAAACGGGTCGGGCCCACTTAGGTGCGGTCCCCATTTTATACCCCTAATTACAAGGCCCGACCCTCATGCCATCGGGTCGGGCCTGGCCCATTTTCTTTTTTTAAAAAAATTAAACTCTGTTTCCTAAATCCATTTTTTCTCTTTCCACCTTGTTCTCCCTATACGTTTTATGGCTTAGCAAAATAATATCATCTAATGGCATCACAATAATTATAATCTTAAGTCATAACATAGTCTGATAAGTACATAACAACATACAGTAATACACATAATCTGGCAGTCAAAATAAACAATTAAGTCGTCAAATAAAAATCTAAATAAACATTAAACAATAACATTCAACTACAATAACAATAACATTCAGTCTTGTGTTGTGTGGTATCAGTCTTGCGTGTGGTATGATCGACTCTGCCTGTGAGTGAGAATGAGCGAGAGAGTAAATGCAATTCTAGTAATTTTTTTTTAAAAAATAAAATTAGGAAGCGGGCCTATAAATACGGGGGCCGGCCCACACAGGCCCGCGACCCTAAAGGGCCAGCTCGCATAGGCCCGCTCCCCACTTTTTCCTCCAAAATGGCAAGCCCGGTCCTCCTCGGGCTTGCATGAAAACGGGCCGGCCTACGGACCTGACCCATATTACCGGCTCTAGTTGAAAGAAAGGAAGAGAGAGATGTGTGGTGATGATGGTGAGGTGAGAGAGTGATAGTGAGTTGGAGAGATTTGGTGAAGTTGAGTGATGAGGCAAAGAAGTGAGAGTGATGAAGAAGAGAAAGAGAGTGAAGTGGTAGTGAGGATAATGATGGTGGGGGAGGGAGTATTAAATAAAATAATAAGTGATGGAGATATGATTTAGGGAGGGATAAGGATGAAGAAAAAGGAGGATATTTTGGAATGAATGGGTGAGATTTGATTAGGGAAGATAAGGATGGATGGGGAAAATGATAGGTTTTGAGATATTTTAAGTCCCAATATGATTTCTCTAGATATGTTTTAGTTTCCAAATTTATTTCTAAAATTTCCTAAATACTAAATAATACATCAAGATTCTAAATATTGTCTTATTTATTCTATTTTAAAATTTGGGGTGTTACATTCAAAACACGTGGTTTTAGTCCCTCAAGTTTACACCGTTTGTGCAGCTAGTCCCCCAACCTTGAAAATGACTTTAACGCCGT
This sequence comes from Mimosa pudica, assembly GCA_029929735.1. Lineage (NCBI taxonomy): Eukaryota > Viridiplantae > Streptophyta > Magnoliopsida > Fabales > Fabaceae > Mimosa > Mimosa pudica. Next base: position 8,434,198 of record JAKELP010000035.1, read on the forward strand.
TAATTTGTCCTACGTGACACTAACACCATTAATTTCGCTGACTTGGCATTTTATTTTAAATTTGACTAGATATTTAATTTAATTAATAAAATAGAAAAAAAATATTTCCTTCCTCTTCCTTCAACAAGCCCCAGACATCTAAACAAATTCGCATGCTAGTTGTCTACTCCGTATATAAGAGACTTCTAAACAGTGATGAATTAGTCCCACCTATTATATGGATGAAGATATATTGGGAAACAAAAAATAAATCTCATCAAATCTCAAGAACATGGATAACAAGAATAACATAACATGATCTATGTAACTGACCCCACCCATGAGATAAGGCTTCGTTGTTATCATTGTTGTTGATGACGATTTCAGCACCATTAGATTGTACATCTGCTTAATGACATTTTGATATCTTATGGACATAAATGAGTTCATTTTTCATTTTAGTAGAATTGCTTTCATGTCCCAAAGAAGATAATTAATACCAAACAGGTCTTATAAGTTGTCAATGCAATCAAAATTGTCATTGTTTACAAGTGAAACATTGTCATCATTAACAAGTCAATGTGACTTGCTTTATGTTAATTCTCTTTTTTGGGACTTCAAAGCAATTCTCCCTTTCAATTTTATACGAACTTTCAAGATTTAATGCTTTAATTTCTGAAATATATAAAATTTTAAATATTAAACATTTGAAACACATTAAATATAAAATTGAAAAATTTTTGTTTCTAAAATATCAAAATGACACTAATTATATGTAAAATGTAATGATGAAATCAAACACCAAAAAGGTTGACCCCAATACTAATGTAACTTCGGGGTAAAGATCATGAGCGAACAGGAAAGATAGAGGATAGAACTAAATATATAAGGGAGCAATTATACCATTTCAATCATACAAATTACTTTGACTTAGATCTTTCTTTGGGGACTATTGAGGGCAACTCTTAGCTTGGGTTTGGTGGTTTTAAAAAAGATTCAAGTGGAGATTGAAGATTTTGAAGAGATTCGAATTCATTTTCCCATGGTTTTTCTTCTTCCCCTTTTTCCCTCTAAAATTTGATGTTATTATGACTTCCTCTACTTTTGAGATTTGTAATTTTCTTCCTCTATGAGTGGCTAAACTTCCATTCTAGGATTATTTTGAAACTTTGTATGGATTAAGACTTGATATTTCCTCTCTTTTAGTATAAATGATATATGTGTGTAGATTTTATTCTTCTCTTAATTCTTCTTTGTGATTGACCACTATTTAGATTGATTTGTTCACTTGGGCTTGACTTGAGAGAACTAATCCCTATGTAAAACTTAAATAAAATCATGTTTGACTTGAAGTTTACAATGGTAAATGGATAGTAAAATAGAGATATTTTTACTAACCTTACATTGTCACATTAGGGTTGATGCTTAAAGTGGATTTTCATTGTCTGTAGCAAGAGATTGTGCATTTTAATGGAATGATAAATTTGATTTTGACTTGAAAGAGCTTAGTCAAATACATATAAAACTAGGCAAACACATATATGCATGAAAATACTTCCATGTCATCTGAAATACAAAAGGGATAAATAATCCTATACCTCATTTTATTGTTTAAGTCAAAAGATCAATTGCTTTTAACTCTTTATAGTTTTAAAGATAGATTTTTATCCTTCAATAGAATACCCAATTATATTTTATTAGTTTAACTTAATTGAATTTTCTTAGTCTTTTGTTTGGTTGAGATTTTAATCTAAATCTCCGTGGAAACGTTATTTTTATACTACCTGTATCGTTGACGCTATACAGCGAATAGTGGTAGAATTCAAATATAAGGTGGGAGAAATAGGGCCAAATTTAGGATGAGTGAATAATATATAGACAGATATATATAGAGGTATTATATTGGGTCCATGTGTAAGTAAATTTGTGATACACCTAGAGTTTTTGTAACAGGGAGCTCCGCAATTCAGTTACTATGTGATGGAGAGGATCATATTATTTGTACAAAAGGAGAATAATTATATTATATTTCTGACATTCCATTTTACGTAGGACATAGATCCTCTGATCAATCTGAATGCAATCTTCTCTTCAATGAAAATTAGATTCTTGCATTATTAACACACTTCTCGAGACCCACAGAATTTTATACTTCCTCCACGGCATCTTTTCCTCTAGGACTCTATTATTAATATCCATACTTGTATCAATATATATATATATCATTAACTACACTTGTTTGAATTAACTTCATTGTTTGAATTTTCTGAATTTTAATTTTTTACATTCATTCAATTGGATACGTTTCTCGTATGCATATATAACTCCTAAAATATAATATTACAAGTGAAAATTATTGAAAAAAAAACGCTACCAAAACTTTTTAATCTAGTGGTATGTTAACCTCTACTAAACAAGGGCTATAAGTTTGATCCTAGATGTAATTTCGACAGTCTACCCCAAAAATTTAATTTTAGAATACGTGATTGCTACAGTTCTCACATAATTTAAATAATTGAAAAAAAAAATAAGTGAAAAGATTCTATCAATAATTAATTGTTTAAATTAATTAAAATGTCATCAAAGAATTCGATCTGTACTTACAATTCACCCTGTGAAATTTTCACGTAATGACATTATATTTTGGTTTATAATTCCACTTTGGAAATTCAAAACTAATCTGGACCATAGCTTTTTTTTTACCAAATTTCCTTTTTTTTACCAAATTTAAACCATAGCTTTTCACAGTATAGGATTATGTCAAACTTGAATTTGATTAGCTAAATTTGAAATTAATTTCATAAAAACTAAAGAATCTCAATCATATATACTCTAAATGACATAGATTAGCTATGAAAAGAATCACATTAACCACTCAATTTGATGATTAAAAACCCACAACAAAGCAAACCCAACCCACTAAAAATCTCAGTTTACCAATGATTAAAAAAACATTGTCTTATGTATCCAAAGAAAAAACATTGTCCTCACCACTCTTTTCCAACATTGTTGAGGTTCAACATTTCCTCCTGCACATACCATAAATAACTGTCACCTCACATTTCACCTCCTCAGATTTCGTCTCTGAAATCTATCATTCCCCACATATTGTACTCATCTTTCTTCGACTTTGATAAACTCCATAATTTCACATATCCCATCTCAATTTCTCTTGAATATACATGATTTTTGGTGACAAATGATTGAGAATAATACAAATACATATAGGAAAAAGTACAAATTGAAAAATATGCATTTGTGCGAAATTTGAAGTAATATGTGTTTGTAAGTTACTCCCTCCGGTCCTAAATATAAGACCTAGATGACTTTTTTGGAAAATCCTAAAAAAGCAAAAAATAAGTTAATTATAAATTGATTAACCTAATTTTTTTCCCTTAAACTAGTTTATTTTACCTATAAACTAATGGAATATCTAAAAATATATTAAATATGTCATCATTTAATAACATATTTCGTAACCTTAATTTCTCCAAAAAAAAGTCATCTAGGTCCTATATTTAGGACCGGAGGTAGTATTTTTGAAGCTCATCAACCCTCTTTCTCTTTTGTAGGAAGAGGTGGACAAGTGCAAAAGGCTAAGGAACACATGGAGTTTACAAGAAAAACATAGGACAAGCTAAAGAGTGAAGTAAGGGACAAAAGAGGAAAAAGAAAAACTCTTCCTGATATTTGTTGAGCTTTCGTTGCACAACTAAGACACGACGATGCTGCTTCCTGCCTCCAATCGGTTCGTTGAGCGTTCGTCGCGCAACGAACACACGACGAATGAAAAGTAAAACTCTGCGTTTCAGACTCGAAAAACAGGAAAAATCTGAGTTATAAAAAGGAGGGCTCGACAGAAAAGCCCCATTCTTCACCTCTTGGGCATTTTGGGAGCTAGGGTTTGGCATTTGGAGGAGTGGGTGTCAATGGATTGAAATCTAGAAGAGATTTTGGCTTCAAATCTTGGTCTTTCTTCTCCATTCTCCTTTCCCTCTCTCTTGTTCTATGATTGTGCTATCATATGTATATATTCTTTTAGATTTCATGAACATGTGAAGTTAAAGATTTGATTCTAGGATTATTTGGAACCCTTGTATGGATTAACTCTTAATTCCTCCTCTTATTTTATGATTAAGTTATGTATGTGTTTATTTTACTCTTTACCTAATGTTTCTAAGTGCTTGATCAACATTTAGATGTTGTGTTCACTTGATTGATGCTTGAGAGGACTAGGTTGAGTGTAGAACTTGGGTAAAATAGTGTGAGAACTTGAAGTTTGCATGACAAATGGATGGTTTTGTTGATAAGATAGACATATACTTATTGACCTCACATAGCCACATTAGGGTTGAAACTTAGAAATTGAGTTTTATCAATTATGACAAGAGATTGCATGATTAATAAAATTAAACATTTGTTCTTGACTCGACGGAGCGTTTACAAGTACTCTAGAACCCAAGGTTAGCAAATATATAGTCATTGAAAGCAATTGTGAGAGGAGACTCTTTAAGTTTATGAAATACAAAGGGGGCAAAATAATCGAAGGACCCATTTTATCCTTGAGTTGAAGAATCACTTGTTTATAGTTTTTCTTATTTATTTTTATAGTTACCCTTCACATCTTAACATTTGAATCACTCAAATTGAGCGAGAGTGCGATAATCATTACTTGACCGGGTTTTGGAACCAAATCCTCGTGGGAATGATACTTTTCTTATCATTTTATTACTTGGCGCGACCTGTGCACTTACGGTGCGAACAGCCTTCTTAACCCAACTTCATCATTGTCACAACATCTCCAGACAGTAGAAAAAGATGCATGGGGCTTGAATATTTGAAGGCATTTTTGTCTTACGTTTGTTCCTTGGAATGCCAGACATTCGGTTTCCACCAAAAAAACTCTTTCACGGAATTTGTGAGGTGGCGGGAAACATAATTGAAGCATGTTGTGTTTTGCGATGAAAACTCCCCTTTTTTCTATTTATTTACTATGTTATCCATCAAGCAAGTGGAGCATAATGAATCACTATGCTTAAATTGATACCTATAAGTAACATATAAACTCTTCTGCTTTAATTTGTACACTTTGCTTAAATTGATGCCTATAAATAACATATAAACTCTTTTGCTTTAATTTGTACCTCTTTCAAGGATATTGTATAAAGCTTGTCTACGAATTCTTCTGAGTTTCTCTCCCTTGTTGAAACCCCTCCCTCCTATCCTCTCTTGTTTATTGCCCTTAGCCATTTTGCATCGCAATATTTTGCTGTTAAGTAAAATTCAATGTTTATACAGTATTATGTACAGTTTATAAATTATAAATTATAAGAAGCTATGTTATTTTTCTGGGCCGAAAAGCAGAGAAACTTCATTACGAATCAAAAACTTCTGATAGGGTGCGTATACGGCCATACGACTCGTGAGTCATAATTATTTTAGTCCACAATATTTAGGCCCAATATTCTAGTAATAAAAGTAACAAATAAAAAAATGGCACATTATGGTCAGTGTTATTAAATAAGAAGAAAACTATGAACAATGATGGAGAAAATAAGTAACAAATGTTAGTGATGAAGATGAGAGAAAATTAGAAGAGGAATTTTGGAGAGAAATGAGAGAAATCTTTATTCATCTATGGATACATCACATGTAGTACAATGCCTCTTATTTATAGGCCACCAACCTCAACTAAGTTACAAGAAAGTAAATGTCAAATTCAATCCTCATAAAAGTGTCAATATTGTAACCCTTGAATTATAAAAATAACAACTCTTAAAAGACACTTCATTAGAGAGGTTATTGAGAAAAGGAAAAGCCAAGAGTTTGTGGAGGTATGGACATCCATATAATCACAATATTTATAACACTCCCCCTTGGATGTCCATAAAGAAACATTATTGTGTCTCATTAAAACCTTACTAGAAAAACTCATTGGGACAAAACCCAGTGAAGGAAAAAGAGTACACAATAATTATCAATGTTGCCTCGTTAAAAATCTTACCAGGAAAACTCTGTGGGACAAAACCTTGGTTAAGGGAAAAAGAGTACAACATGATATTTTCTCCCCCTGAAAGGACCACTTTTACTTTCTTACATAACAACATCAGTTTTACTCCCCTAGTGACAACATCCATTTTCTCTCAATTGAGTATATCAATTTTTCAATCATATTCCTTCCAATGCTATTTGAGCAGATCTTCATGTCGAATTGCATCATCATCAAATATCCTATTAAAATATATTCCTCTAATATATCTTCATGATATATTTTACATCCACATATTTATTCAAAGTCATTGTCAACTTTTGAACCTGCAACAATTGAATTCTTCTACAAAATTGTGATATGTAATAGCAATAAAATTAACAAATATTTATGAGTCCTCTATTTATGACCAAAAATGATTATAGAATTTAATAACTTGATCTATATGTCAGGTAATATGCAAAATCATATATTTTCTAAATGATAAAATATTTTATCTAAATTTCTAATATATGCTTCTGGCATTTTTCAATATATGCTTCTGGCATTTTTCAATAATTCAAGAACACTCATGTAAATTTCATCATCAAGTGGGATATATATACAAGTATTGATGCACTTTTTCTTTTCATATATTGCTAGACTAATAATATTTGTAGCATACTTGTATCCACCACAAAATAATATGTCTTATCACAATCTTTATAAGCTTTGTTATGAGCTATAATTCACACAAGTATTTATATTCCATAATAACTTTATATTTCTGAATTTGGAACTTTCGCGCTTCCAGCCCAAAATTTTCATCTTTTGACATATTCAAATTTTCACTTCTGATCTTTTCATTTTCTTTTGGCCAATCATGTTTATGTCTACTTCTCATGACATATCTATGTGTAATATCCCCATTCAATCACGTGATAGCATTATCAAAATTCTCGTCGACTACTTTATTCCTTTCGATTCCATTTGTGACATAACTTATTGAGATCTCCTTGTTTTTCTAGGTACCTATACCCCCTTTGAGGTTTTTCAATTAGTTATGTCTTGGCACTCTTCTGGAATGTCTGTCTCCCCAATATGATCATCATACTTATAAAATCCTATTTATATAAAGTATTTATATTTGGAATCGATTGATTTTATCATGCTTCAGGCATGTCACATTTATAGGAGTATTTTTAGCTGAAATATGAGATTCAATAATTCTCATTTAAGTCAGTAATTATATATCTGACATACACTTTGTATTTCATAAATTCAAAATCTGATGAACTTCTGTTCATACACTTCGTAATATTTTAGGAATGCAAAATTTGATGAACTTCTGGTTCATACTGCTACATTTGAGGATCTACATTTTATAATCATAATGCATTCAATGAGTTTTCTTTCCAGCTCCACAATTTCTCCCCCTCATATTTGCATAACTTTCGTTAAATGTTGAATAACAAATAATCATGTGGTATAAGTCTCCTAAATCGATTTGTTTCCATTTGAAACATCATTTTGTTTTATTTAGAAACATGAAGGAGTCACTTATCCAACAATTTTATCAACTTTGTATAATTATCCATCTATGCACATTGTGACATTGTGGTGGATTATTATGCATTTGCAGAGCACATTCAAACTCTTTAGATGAAAATTATCTGGCTCCTAACCGAAAGCCGATTTTACTGGGAGAATTTCATTGGCTTAAAGTTAATAAGTGCTGCAACATAATAATGAAATAAAAACAACATAATAATGAAATAAAAACAATGTTCTCATAAGCATTGATGTAGTTATTCATGAAGGCTTTAAACTACGACTTCTTGATCATATAATCTGGAAATTGTGCATTCAACATAATGTCTTATGGTGCAAACTTTAGGTTCCAAGCTAATATATGTCACATGTAACCATCTTGTATATGCATCTATTAAATTTATTGTATATATACTTATTTGGTTTACATGTTATTTGGATGGGCCCATCAGTATGATATATTTCCAGAAATATAGATCTATTCCAACTGACAACCAGTGATATTTTCAATATAAATCTTTGAGAACAAGCAGCATAACATAAGTCTTTCGGAAGAATCTTCTGGTTCTTCTATGGATGTCAATATTTGATATCAATAATCTAATGGTTCATATATTTGACTTGGATGATCAAACAAGTCAAGCCAACAATAAATTTATTTATATCAGAATACTCTTGGTTTACTGTATCATATTTCTTAACCAACATTGAACTTTTCAACTTTCATATTATAGAGTATCATAGTATGACATCCATTGTTCCATATTTTGGGAGATTTGACTATGTAAGTGTTGAACATTTAACTCACACTTATATTCCAGTAATCTCCCCCTCAAGTGTGAGTAGTTATACCGATAAAACATATTCATGTAATTCAAAGACAACTTTAGTAATATAATAACCTACATTTCATGTGGAACATAACAAATGTGCTTACTCATATACAAATTTGGATTTCAATCCAATTGAAATAGCCTTAATGAACTAAAGTTCTTTTTCCTTTTTCTTATGCATATGGACTAAAGTCCTAGTATCAAAATATGAATCTTGATTTTCATAAAAACTATCCAAGAACTCCATGATACTATTGCATTCATCTATATTTCATTATCAATAATTCTCTTCAAATTGTTTCATTTGATGGTTAAAGTATGGATTGTTCAAAATTTTTCTCTATATAAAGAAATATAAAGAGATCTAATCAAAACTCATAATGATCACAAAAATGAAGGGTTATAATAGAATAAATGACATTAATTCAAGAGAAACTCAAAAACATATTATAATGCTAAATAATCAATGGGTATAAGATAATGGTAATAATTTTTTTTTCACAATTTTTTTAATCTAATTATATACCCATATTTCTATTAAGCACCCATAAATTCTATTTTCATCACATAAACCAATATCACCACCACCTTTCTTAGTGAGTTTTGCATAAATTAAACAAATTTTTATTCTCTCAATTACAATATGAGATAATCATATAACTTTTACCTACAAAATTTCACATAAAATCAATTTATTCTAATATTCATATCAACATCATAATTAAATGTATAAAACTTACAATAATATATTCAAAGCCATTTAATTATTTTTATTAATAAAATGTAACATACTTGATAACAAATAATTTCTATTTTTATTGTCAATGAGTCATATTAACAAATAATTTTCAAGCCCTTAAACAATAAGGTAGAAAGAAATCATAGATATTAAAATGTAAGAAATTCATATAAATGTAATATGGGTAGAATTCTTGGAGAAATTCAATAATAAAATTGAACACTTTATCAATCATACGCCATTGAAAAATAAGTCATAAAATTCTTCAAACCTGGTCAATAAATTGTAGTGGAAAAGGGTCTCTTGTAGCATCGCTTATCTCCAATACAAACTCAATTATTACTTTTGGTATTTGATTTCATATATCCTTTCCCCCACTTATTAATATAACAGTATCAAATAATAATTATAGTTATTTCTCTCTCACAAATTAATCACAATAAATTTGAACAACAATAGATTTAATCAATAATAGTAAAGAACATACTTTTTGAAAATTCACAAATCATTATCACTATATTTCCCGCATTCATTTTGCATCTTATTAATAATTCCAAATATTGATTGGTCTTCAGGATCATACCATTGTGTTACTTGCTCTCATTGACTACAACTTCTTAGTCATATAGACTTATCATCAAAATCTTATATTTTTATATCACCAAATGTTGGTGTGCTTAATTCACAACATGGTCATTGCTCTTGTGTAATTAGAGCAGTGTCCTTAATTCACAACATGGTCATTGCTCTTGTGTGACTAGAGCAAAATATGCTAATCAGTCTTTTTTTAACGTATTTCTCCCACAAATTAATCACATCAAATGAAATAACAATAATAATATCATCAAGGAAGAAAATATATAAAATGACATATTATGAAAGTATAATATAGGGTATATGCAATATGTAAATAACCTTATATATACAAAATAACAAGATAATTAATTTACATAAATAATGAAATAAATAACAACATTAAATTATAACTGAAAATAAGCATCAATGACCCTTCGGGGGTTATCAATTTTTCTTATGCCTTACAACAATGACCCTCGGGGTTATCAATATTTTTTATACTTTACAACAATTACCCTTCGGGGGATATCAATATTTCATTTATTCGTATCATAATCATAAATTGATACATACTTATTCATATGACATCTAGTCATTGTGTAAATCTTTTGCATATGACTTCTGGTCATTTACTTATTCTTATGGCTTCTTATGACATCTCATTATTTTGTAAATTTTTCTTTTTTTTCTATATGACTTCTTGTCATATTTTCACATTTTCTCATAATATTTGTGTTCGAGACCACATCAAATATCTTCTAAAGATATAAAGCTATTTTATGTCACTTGATGCTTAAGTCATTTGTCACTTAAGTCATTTCTCATCATTGGCCTTCAAGGCTAGATAATAATATTTTGAGCATCAAATTTTCACTCCTCTTCTAATTAGTCTTCATGACTTTTTTTTCATACCCCCTTTTTAAATGAAAAACCATAATATGGTCTTATACCAACAAACTTTATTAAAACGATGAAATTTTAAGTCATCTAATTAAACAAATTTGGGGTGTCATGGCTTCAAGCCATTGGATAAAATGACATTATAATATATCATGGATTTTTATCCCATAATGATTGAAAAAATGAATAATAACAAGTTATAATAATATAAGAGTAAATAATATAACAAATTATAACTAGAATAATATGAATAACAAAATGACAAAATAAAGGGAAATAATGAATGACATAATATAAAAAAAATAAAATACATAATATAAAATGAATAATAATAATAAATAAATGTGAATATTAAATGGCATAATATTGTAATAATATATATACATAACTTATATTATATATATGAATTACAGGCGGTGAACCGACCAAACACATTCATATATATAACTGCAAAACATTAAAATTAAATATGCACAACGGGAATTTTCATGAGAAATTAAAGGGTGTATGAATTACAGGCGGTGAACCGACCATTTGAATTTATTGTGACAGCCTCTCTGACACTCCGAAAGGGGTAAGGATATGATGCCAGGAAATAAATAAATAAATAAATAAATAATACAATAAATAGTACTACCTCTGGTCCTAAATATAGGACCTAGATAACTTTTTCTTGGAGAGATTAAGGTTGCGAAATATGTTATTAAATGATGACATATTTAATATATTTTTAGATAATCCATTAGTTTATAGGTAAAATAAACTAGTCTAAGGGAAAAAATCAGGTAAATCAATTTATAATTAATTTATTTTTTGCTTTGTTATGATTTTCCAAAAAAGTGAATTAGGTCTTATATTTAGGATCGGAGGGAGTATTATATATAATATAATAATATTAATAAATAAATGGCAGAATCTAATATATAAGAGTATGAAAGAAGTATAATATAATACTCCCTCCGTTCCTAAATATAGGACATAGATAGAGAGTTTAATTTGTTCCTAAATATAAGATCTAGATACATTTTTTGCCACATTTTTTTTAAATTACCCCTGTTTGCCACATTTTCTGCCGTATCATCATGAAAATCGCGTGTCCTTCACTGCTTTCCTTCTCAAACATCCAGTTATACACGTCCCACGAGATCTGCACAGTAACACCGTCCACTTCAATTTTCTCATTCCCGCGAAATTTCCACCTCAATCGCTTAATTTCCAGAATCTTCTCTCCGTCAACACTAAAACACAGCCTCGAATCGTCGCCGGAATCGCAATCAATGTGTATATCCCTAATTTTACCGCCGAATTTCGCTTTGCCGGAGTAAACCTTTCGAAAAACAACTTGTTCTCTTTTTAACACAAGGATCTGAGGCGAAATTGGCTCGCGAGCTCTGGTTTTGGAATACGCGTCTTTGATTCCGTCTCCGACGAGGAGTTGCATGGTCTTGTCGACGACGACGGCGACGTAGAAGCCGGAGAGAGGCTCAGGTGAGCTGGCGTTGAATTTACCACATTTTTCCTATCTCGTGGGACCGAGGAGATGATACGGCAGGGGGAGAGGCTGTTTGGGGAGTATGAGTGGAAACAAGGGTAGTGAGTAATTAAAATAATTAAAGAGGGGTATTATTGGAAAGAAACTAACTTAATTGTCTTCCTTAATCTCCCCAAAAAAAGTCATCTAGGTCCTATATTTAGGAACGGAGGGAGTATAATATAATATATGAGTAGTATATGTGTGTGTATTATCAACAACACTAACAACAAATGTAAAGAACGTACCTTAATATGTTGGAGCAAACTCAGCAAACTCGTGCTGATAAAGTGTTATGAAATAAGAAGGAAACTATGAACAATGATGGAGAAAATAAGTAACAAATGTTAGTGATGAAGAAGAGAGAAAATTAGAAGAGGAATTTTGGAGAGAAATGAGAGAAATCTTTATTCATCTATGGAGACATCACATATAGTACAATGCCTCTTATTTATAGGCCACCAACCTCAACTAAGTTACAAGGAAGTAAATGTCAAATTCAATCCTCATAAAAGTGTCAATATTGTAACCCTTGAATTATAAAAATAACAACTCTTAAAGACACTTCATTAGAGAGGTTATTGAGAAAAGGAAAAGTCAAGAGTTTGTGGAGGTATGGACATCCATATGACAATATTTATAACAGTCAGTATTTATTACTCAGATATATTCCAATTCTTTGATTGAAAGTGCTGTGTCACGAAGCCCATGTAGAGTAATTGAAATGTCAGTGGCTCGATCATTTTATAATTCTTGGGCTCATCTTAAAGGAATTAAAATGGCCCAACAAACCAATACACAGATAATTAAATGAATAGAAGGCCTTTTTCCTGAAACCAAGTTCAAAAAGGCGCAGTTGCGCTTTAATGTTTAGGGTATATGGAGTACGGCCAATTAGAACCCTGCAAATTTGGGCTTTAAACACGAAACTTTGATCACTGTATTTTTGGTAAAATTGAAGTTTGATTAATAAATTTTAAATCAGCGAACATCTGGTGGTTTCATTTTCAACTGAACAAAAAAGGTTCTTTGTTTTCTTTGTCCAATCGGCCGATCCAGTAAAAAAGCCCTTTTATGAGCACAGCTTGGATGAATTATGGAATTTTGTATCTCATGATTGTACCTTCATTAAATTTGTAATTTTGTGTCAGTATCTCTAATAGGAAAGAGCAACTTGGAAACAATGGCACCATGCACTATAAGCAAGCATAACTGTGCAAACCTCTTCATCAGCTTTATTCATAAGTTAATGATATACCACAATTAATAATGATGATGATGATGATCATAATAATAATAATATTACCTCCGGTACTAAATATAAGACATAGTTGACTTTTTTGATAAATCATAAAAAAGTAAAATAAGTGATCACTTGTAAATTGATTCACATAATTTTTCACTTAAACTAGTTTATTTAACCTATAAACTACTAGTTAATCTAAAAAATATCAAATATATCATAGTTAAACTAACCTATTTTTCTTCCTTAACCTCTAAAAAAAGTCAATTAGGTCTTATATTTAGGACCGGAGGGAGTAATAAAAAAAGTTAAAGAGCACCATTTACTTGTAGGTTTTGCCTGAGCATCACAGTAGCACTGTAAGTATTTTTAGACTCAAATTAGTCCTGAAAATCATAAAATAGATTCAAGATTACCCTTTTTGCACAACCCACTAACGATACTTCCAAAGTTACTATGATAAAAAAAAAGGGATATCTTAAACTCATTTTATGAATTCAGGGGTTGATTTTAACGTAAAAATACTTCCAAGACTACTGTGATCCTCAAAAAAAAATTTCGGGTCAATAGTGATCTTTAACCCATAATAATAATAATAATAATAATAATAATAATAATAATAATAATAATAATAGATGATTGCACGGTAAGTACATGCAATGATTAATCCGTCCCATATTATTAGAGCCCTTAACTCATACACATATTCGTAATTGTTCATAACCTCTTTATCTAGGTGGGTTCCACTGCACTCTTGCTAAAAGCTCTGCAACTGGACAATAGTAGTGTCATTTAGAGTTAGCATCGTAATTTTTAATTTATATGAATAAAAGGAAAGCCCCAATTAATTATCTTGAATGATTTTGTTCGTATTAGTTTCCCGTGTGGTTCTTTTTATTACTATGCACGAAGTAGGCTTGATATTGCAATCATGAAATGATTACTCATTAGCAAAGCAATAATCAGGAATCTATCAATCTACTCCGTATATATATCTTGAAAACCCACTAGTTAAAACCCGATTAGTCCACATGTCCAACTTTGTAATCTTCTATAAACTACCATATTTGTCCACATGTAAGATGTGGACTCAACTTTATATAGATAATTTTTTTTATTTTTAAATTAATGTAAATGTCATAATTACCATAATTTATATGTAACGCAAACAATTTTATGTTACTGGACTTGGTGCAAACAAAATTCAAAATTCTAACTACGTAGCTAGAATCAATGTAATTAATGTAATTAATGTAATCTGAAACTGTTAAGATTATAGTACGTTCTCAAACTATCATCTATCATTTTTCTAAAAAAAATAATTTAATTAATGTAATCTGAAACTAATTTCCAAATTAATATTGGATCACAGCTCCCTATTAACAATAATGAATGTGTTTTAATTTTTACTGAAATAAATGTGTAACATATAACTTAAAGTCAAGGTTGAATGGTAAAAATGACATTGTACTTACGTTCAAACTTCAAAGTGCATTTGCATCTATAGGAGGGATAGGCAAAATTTGCCCTTCAATAGGATAGGCTCCGAATATGAACCCTGGCTTATAATGGTATAATAATATACACAAGTCCTTGAGCAAATCCAGTGTTGATTCATTTTTGGACTTCAAAGTAATTATGGACTTCAAATGATATTTTTCACATAAGTCTTGAATAAAACCAGGCTCTAGTATTATTTGTTTGAAAATAAAAACGAGAAGAGAGAAATCCGAAAGTGGGGAAGTGAATAAATGAGGCAAGAATATAAAAAAAACCATTACATCTTGCCTCCAAATTGCTTGCTTTGGTTGGAGAGTTTTTGAAGGGGAGGGAAGGGACAGGGGCGGAAGGAGACTCCTTTCCCTACCCTCCATTCTTACCAAACTAAACAAAGTAACCCCTCCCCCCTCCCCTCAAACCAAACACAATTGAGTGTATATGTGTTAGTATATCTTCACTTCATTGATTTTCTATTATTAAATTCAATTGCAATAGATATCAGTACTTTCACATCCAAGTGTACTTGTATATCACAATTCTAATATAAACCATTACTTTCGGTTAAAAAAAAAATACATGAACCATTACTTAAAAAATCATGAAAGTGATGGGAATAATAGTATGAACTATGTTTAAAAAGCAGGAAAAGAATCAGAGATTGACTACAATGTAATGATATGGATGAGGTTTCCTAGTTTACATAATTGCATACCATATTAGTTCTCCAGATATTCTACTCCAATTAACTCTCTTATCGTAGACATCGGACGGACATGCACGCGAGAAAGAGTATTAGCTAGTTACTCCCTCCTGCCCTTACTATAAGTCACCAACTAACTCTAGTTTTTGGTCCCTAATATAAGTCATTAACCGCCTCATTAAATGTTTTTTCCCACTTTACCCCTATTATTAATGAATATTCAAAATTGAAAATATAAAACACATCATTTAATGAATGGTGAAGTTGGAAAAGTGAGAAAGTAAACATGAATTTTAACACACAACTAATTAACATTCCTTGGTATGTGAGAAATGTGTAGTTGGTGACTTAAAATTAGGATTAGAAGCAGTAGAAATTAGTTCATGTATTTTCAAACTATGATACTGAGCAATAGAAATTGATCCTATAGTAACTAAATTGAAAGACTTAATTAATTCTGCAACATCCCTAACAATAGTGTGATTGAATGCTTATTTGAGCATTATAAAACTTATGTAACCCTTATTACTATTAATATCATTTTGCTTTTATTCAAAAAAAAAATGCTCAAATCGTTATTCTTGAGGTGGGACCAATGATATGACAGTTCTGGTCAGCATCAAATCTGTCAAACTGGTGGGGAATAGATAAAGTTTCGTGGCAATGATTTAAGAGAGAAAATTGAAGCAAAGGCGTTTCGTACTTTGAAGCAGCAATCATGTGGATAGGTGGGGTAAGGATTTTCTCAAAATCCTCCGTTTCCTCATCCTTATAATCACTCCATTTTCATCTTTTAAATTCATTTAAGAACTTATAATTTACTTACCATTTAAAATAAAAAAAATTGTATTATAATATAAAATAAATGAAGAAATTTTAATTTATTTATTTTTAACACTTTTTAGCATAAAAATTTCAATTATCTGGACATATTTTATTTCAATAGAATGATCTATAAGAGATACAGACTTACCCAGTTAACTATAAAAATATGTCCAGCTAACTAGGTAAATCTGTATCTCTTATAGATCTTTCTATTAAAATGAAATATGTCCAGGTAGTTGAAATTAATAGGTCCAAATAGTTGAAATTTTTTATAATAAAAAATTTTCAAAATTAAAAAATTTAAAATTACTTCATTTATTTTATATTATAATACAATTTTTTTATTTTTAATGTTACAAGTGGTAAATTATGAGCTCTTAAATAAATTTTAATGTTTAAAATAAGGTGATTATGAGGGATGAAGAGGGGATAGGTGGCCATTTAGTCAGAATTCTTCACTAATTAGCTCTTTTCAGCTGCAAAGGAAGAAGTGATGGTTTTGTCGGTTCTTAGTACAAACAAATAGCCTACGTGCTCGATTCGGTATGCGTCCATCAAAACTGATTATTATTTGAATGGTTTTCTTCATGATTTGATTTGAACTCCTCTGTCAGAATATATAATTATATTCTGACACATTTGAAATGTAATTATATATTTGATAAAAAAGAATATATAATTATATTCGGACACATTTGTGGACCTGGGAATTCAGCCTGAGCTTAGCTTTGATCTTGGAGGCTAAAAAAGGAAACTGATCTAACCAGCTAGCCCATTTGGCCACCCATTTACACCTGCTTTTTCTTATAATTATATTGTTATTTAATACTTATAAAAAGTTAAATTTTTTTGACATTTTTAGAACATAAAAAGAAAAATGTACTTAATGTTTAGTCCATAGAGTATGTGCCTTTCACTTTTTTATTTATTATTTTATATACAGTAATACTCCTTAAATCCTCAATTGCATGGTCAACCTAGCAAAAAATTAGCATATGGTGTGGGGTCCACTTTGGGTATAATCTCATGAGTATTTTTTGCACTTTAATAAGTTATTTATTTACTTAGGTCACATGCCACCTACACACCAAATGGCAACTTAACAGCAAACTAAACGATTCTTACTAAAAATTAACAGTGATAATGTGCATTTTGCCCGAATTTCGTAACGTAAGAGTTATTTGTGCTCCCTAAAATGGTGCTGGGCGCTGTTAGTTGTATAGCGTACGGGTCACAAGTAATATATAAATATTGTTCCCATGGAGATTTAGACTAAAATCCAAATCAAGCAAAAGACTAAGTCAATTCAATCAAGTTGAACTAAGAAAATAATTTTGGGCATGTAAGTAAAATTGGAAGCTATTTCTAAAAACTAGAAAATGTGAAAAGAAATTGATCTTTTGACTTAAAGAATTAAATGGGTTCTAGAATTATTTATCTCTTTTTCATTTCATGACATAAATAACTCCCCTCAAATGGTATTTCCATGAATATATGTGTCTGCCTAGAGTTCATATGCACTTGACTAAATTCTCTCAAGTCAAAATCAAGTTTACCTTTCCATTAAAATGCATAATTTATTGCTACAAACAATGAAAATCCACTTTGAACACCAACCTTAATGTGACAATGCAAGGTTAGTAAAGATATCTCTATTTTACAAACTGATTCTCCATTTATAATGTAAACTTCAAGTCAAGCATGATTTTAACCAAGTTCTACACATGGATTAGCTCTCTAAAGTCAAACCCACATGAACAAATCATTCTAAATGGTGGCCAAACACAAAGAAGCATTAAGAGAAGGATAAAATTCGCACACATATATCATTTAATACCAAAAGAGAGGAAGAATTAAGTATTAATTCATACAAATGTACAAAGTAATTCTAAAATAAAAGTTTAGTTACTCATAGAGTGAAAACAATCACAGATTTGGAAAATAAATACAGCCATAGCAACAAGTTTAAGAGGGAAGAAAATCCAAAGGAAATGAGGTTGAATCTCTTCAAAATCTTCAATCTCCATTTGAATCTCCTTCAAAACCTTCAAATCCTATCTTAGAGTTGCCCTAAAGATGCCCCAAAGAAAGCTCAAGTCAAAAAGATGTGTTTGAATGTGTTTTCAGGAATTTTTATATATGATTTTTCGAGCGAAATTTTGCAGGTTTTCTTTTGTCATTGAGTTGGTTGTGGCCAAGAATTCTATGTATAGTTTTGACAACAACCAATTCTATGTATAGTTTTGACAACAACCAAAAATTTGCATGCATTCTTGGCTGCGGCTAGCAATAACTTTCTACCCAAGTGATTTTCCAGATTCCTTTGTTGGCTTCTTTTCCACTTTCTAATCCTTGAATTTTTGCTTCAAATGTACATACAAATGCGGCTTAATCAATCCATTTCACCCACTTACAAGGCAATAGAAGCTACACAAGTCAAAGTTGACATAAAGAGGGTAAAAATATTCACATTTAAATCAAGAATTCAATGAACACAACCCAATATCAACTTGGTATATTTTCCCTATTATATACACATCAAAATGCATGAAAAAACAATAGGAAAATATGCTAAAATGACATGAATTTTATAAGGTTAACAAGCAACAACTTTTACAAATCATGTGGGTATTTTTTCACTTTAACCCTTTAAACTTAATATATCTTCTCATGACGATAAGCTGTAAGTAATCATAATTGCAATGGAGATCTCAAGTGAAAGTGAACATTCAAATTCAAAGTTTATAGGAAATTTGTTGATAAGAAGTAGATATACATTTTCTAAAGGTAATAATACCTCCTCTCCTTAATCTGAACATTCGTTGAGGAGTTACATATTTTGTCCCAAATATAATATCTCAATCCACTTATCCCTATATATATATATCACATTTTTTTATAGACTATCCCAATTCATTGCAGGTTTTGGGAAGTTGCATAAATAAATAATTTCAAGGGTGAAGGTGTAAAAATGATATTTAACTTTTCCCAAAATTGCGTTTCTAATACTTAAGTTTCACGAGTTGTAAAAAGAGTACCTAACTTATGGGTTAGGTGCAAATATAATATTTTCACTTGAGGGAAATAAAATTTAGATTTGAAAATACTATTATGCCCCCATTCCTCCCTCATTAAAATTTAATGAGGGGCATAAGAGTCTTTTCATATCTAAATTTTATTTCTCTGAAGTGAAAATAATATATTTGCACCTGGACCCCAAGTTGGGTATTATTTTTGCACCTCGAGAAATTTTAGTATTAGAAACGCAATTTTGGGTAAAATTTAGTATCATTTTTGCAACTTCACCCTAATTTAAATGCAAATGTGATGTAGGAATGTATATTTGGAAAATCAACACACATATTTTACAATTAACTAACTTTTTTTAATTTTTTTTTACTTTAAACAAATCTTATACCAAGGATCAGAAACTATGCATTCGTTTAAATTAACTTTTCATCTTACTTCCATTTTCAAGCCACATATTGTAAAAAATACTTAAGGGGTAGTCAATATCATGGTTGGTCTTTACATTTTGATTGAATCTTGATTTTGATCCCTATACTTAAGTTGAAGTCATTAAACAGATATTCAAATCTCTATATAATTATATAAAAAAATTTTGTATGGAAGAAATTATTTAGACGAAAAACATCACGTTTTGAAACTACATGAATTATTATAATTCAATCTAGCTTTAAGGAGAAATAATGATACCAACCACTGTAAGTGTGAAATGACAATGATGGGAGACCACTAATCATTATATACTTGTGCATTCAAATTTGTATACGCTAATTTGGATCATGATAAATGCAGCCGGCCCACTCATGCATGAATCACATTCCTTGAGAAGTCCAAGGAAAGAATATAATATGTAGATGTCATTACAATTTCTAATTTTTCGGTAATTTATCAAGCTATGTGTTCCATAGGCTATTTACATTAGTCCAATCTTGATTGTATCTAATTAGTTATAGTTACCATATGCAACTGAATTCCCTGGTATGCCACGTCAATGTCATTATCTTAAGTACGTCGGCAAATCATTATTTCTTAATTTCAAATTTTCCTCCGTAAGAAATTGGTCATCGGCATATTCACTTTCACTTTCAAAACGATACGGCAATAAGACCCCAGAAAAACACATCATATTTTAATTACGATATGATATGATGAGTGTGTATCCTTTTCTTCTTTACTCTTTTGGACTAAGAGTCAATATTGATTAAAAAATGCTCTGAAAGTATTAAAGTGGAGCAGTTTTGTCCTAAATAATTAAAATAGTAATGGTCAATGTCAATTTTTTAACAATAAATATGAGTTTTTAAATGGATTAGAATATGGTAACATCACCACATTTTTAAATTTTCTAAGCAATTTTAAACATAAACTTATGGGGCAAAATTGGTATAGTGTGAAACTTCCTAAGCAAAACTAACCCTTAACTCTCCTTGTTTATCTAGAAAAACAACTTTCATTAATGTAAGCAAACCATACAAATACAAAGTCAAGTAACAACCATAATTCAACTACAAGAAAATACACGACCAACACAAAATCGGCTACCTTCTATTCCATGGTCCATAGACAGTTCTCAATCATTTATAATATTAACCGGTTTCAAAAGAGGGCATGAACGGATAAAGAACCCAATCAGAAAGTATAGAATCCAGTTCCCTACACACCAATAATATGAGTAGAGAGAGCTATCCAATTTTGCCATTGGGAATCAATAACAAGATTTTCATGAGATTTAATACCACAATGACATTTTCTATTAAATGTTCTATTAGAAGCCATGGTAATTTTTGGGTTAATGTGCAAATTTGCCGTGAAAGTTTTTTCATTAAGATCTATTTTATATTGTAAGTTCTTTTATTTGAAATTGGCAGCAATTTTGCCTTTTAACGTAACAATTAATGTCATTTTTCAAATGGCCATCAATGATGATAATTTGACAAAAATGTGGCAAAATTGTAACATTTTAAAACTTTCGTTGACAATTTTTAACTAAAAAACTTTTGAGATAAAATAGCTCCTAAAAAAACATGCTAGCAAATTTCTAACAAAACCCTATTATTGCCAATAGCTGCTGCTTCCTTCACTGCCTTAAAAACGGAAGTTGCTTTGCATTTCTTCACTAAACCGTCAAGAAACCAACCAAACAGAGGCATTAATATCACGAAAGTACTCCCTCCGGTTCCTAATGTAAGAGCCCAAAATTTGAATGGTTTTAGTCCCTAATGTAAGAGCTCACCCCATATTCTCTCCTCATTTAATGCATTTTTTCCTACTTTACCCCTAACTCTCTTTCATATTTATTAATAGTTATGTATTTCTCTCTCTTAAAAGTACCATAATAAATATGGGCAATTTTGGAAAAGAAGCATTAACTCCAGACATCTAACTAACATTCACATGTTTTCTTAAGAAGCGTTTTTTTGGCGGCTAGCTCTTACATTAGGGACCGGAGGGAGTATAATATATCAGCATAAGCAGATCTCTCCACAAAGGCACAATCCTCTGTCCTTTCTTTAATTCCTATATAATAGTAAGCTCATAAATTGCATTGTATGTGCATTTCAAATATATTCCTCTACTCATGTATTATAATTCACTACAACTTGCTTCTTTGGGCACAATATACAACTGGGAACTTCAAAATGGTAAGATTTTTTCTATGTTGTTTGTTTTACCAACCTAAATTTAGATCATACATTCCGTTTTTTATATACTATCATGCATTTGCGGTTTTATGAACATTATACATAGAAGAATAACGTAGATTTGGATTAAAAAAGAGCAACAAGAAATTTTGAGTTAATGGATCGGATCTCTTTTTTATTTTGGAGATGATAATTTTCTAAATATAATTATATACAGAAAATAAAGCAGCAACACAAGTCGTGGTGCGCGTGGCTTTAGCAAAAAGGATGAAGAAACTAATTTAAAAGCTGAACACTTTTGAAAATCTTAGCTCACTTAATCCCGGTGGGTCGTACAAAAAGTTTCTGTTTTGTTATTCTTCAAAATAGCCTAATCATTCTTTTATCTTTAAAAAAATACAATATCATTTTTTCTCCTTTGATCTCTCGAATCTACTAAAGTGGGGCCCGGGCATATTAAATATAATCCAATTACAGATACTATAAAATATTGTGTGTGTTTGGGGGGGGGGGGGGGGGCCCTGAAACCGTACATTTATCAAACAATAAATTCATATAATAATTGGTCAATACTACCCATCTCATACCTTCGTCCAAAATATTTTGTCCATAAAGAATTTATAAGCATACATTTGAACAGAAGCTCTGCACTTTTATACAATATATGTACTAACAGCCATTAACTGGCCTTACTTAACCAACCGTAGCTTCTGTTGATTTCCTCGATTGGCAAATCAAATCATTTTAAATTAAAAAGTCTCTGTTAAGCATGCTTTCGATTAGCTAGCTACCTTGACCATGCTTTAGAACGAAAATGATAGAAGGCTGTTAGTAGTCCAATAGATTTGTTTCTTCTAGTGTTGTAATTTCCTATTAAGTAGAATCCATGTTATTCTCAAAAAAAAAAATGATAGTCGTATGCAGAAGACTATACATTTTCTTTGCAATACACACACACACACCTCTTCAAACGGATAACATTTCAGCTGCTGCGAGCTCGAGCTATCTAGGCTGTCTTTTTGTTAAGTTTTTTTTTTTAAAGTGTGTTAATCATATAACAATTATCACTACTTACTGCTTTTTAAATATAGGGATCATGCATGCATGTGTATCAATAAAATCTATCACTGTTGAATTGTTAGATTTTGATTTATTAGTATATCTTTGAATAGGAATTTGAATTGGTTCTCCTATTAAATTCACGTTTTAAAGGATCCCTTATAAGCATTGTGAACTTCAATTATTTTGTACCTTTTTCACGAACCTTTTCTTTCCATTTACACACTGATTTTCTCCATGAATGAATGGTAAAAACTAGCTAGCATGCGAATGGAAATATTATTCTTTGATAATGAAATGCCTTAACTTCTGCCTACACAAGCTTGGCAATGGAAATATTATTCTATATTCAAAGGAGTGATGGTAAGGAGATTAATGTCTTCAAATCATGACACATGTTGTAATAATTGCAATGTTGATTATATTCGGCTCCTAACTTCAACACTTTTGACTAGAGCCGTTTTATTCCCTCAAGTTCCATTTCTAGGGCATTCTCTAAAAAATATTCTACTTGTTCTTCTCTTTTCTGAGAAATTCAAAAGTTTTAACGAATATTAAATACTCATATATAAAAAATGGTATGAAGAGAGTATAAATTAATAAGATGTTAAAGTTTATTGTAATTGACCAATTAGAGTACTAAACATCAGTTTTAAGATAAATTTAATATTTCAAATTATTTTTAATTGTTCTCGTTTGATTGTAAATTAAATTTGTTATTACAGGTTATAATTTACATTTGAACCAGAGAGAGGCTTCCAGTTTTTCAAGCTTCAAGTCAAACCTACCGACTCCAGAGAGATCTTTATTTACTTTTACTCTGTTTTTCCAACCACGAAATAAGTAGCAAGTCATACGAGATCTCTTTCAAATATGGATGGCATCGATTTCTTGCAATATCTGTTAAGTTGGACTAACACTAGCCTTTATGGACTAAAACTAATGTCATGAGAGAAAAAATGGTATATTGATCTGACCATATGGCTTTTTTAATTGAAATCACTTAATTAATCTTGAAGTTGAATTATAATCCATCTAAATCTAATTATAAGGTCACTTTGACTTTTTTTTTGTGAAATTAAGAATGTAAAATTAATAATTATCTATAGTTATCTTTTTCTAAAAACTAATTTATTCTACCTATAAAGTAACCTATAATCTAATTACATGTGACATATGTTATAATTTGGTGGTCTTATTTGCTTCCTTAACTTCTGATCTACAGAAAAGACAAATGAGTTTTATATTTAAGACTGGAGGGAGTACATAGGTACATACATACTTAAAGCAATTTACTTGAGTAATTTTAGTGAGAATAACAATGACATATGGCTGGTATGATATGTAAAGGGATCAAAAACTAAATACCCCTTCGAAATACTCCAAAATCTTTTACCCTAATAGCTCATATGGATGCATGAATGGCGCTCTTCACCCCCTTTTCCTGTCTCCAACAATTGTTTTCATATGTGCAGCTCTGGAATGCAGTGGTAAACTAGTTCATGGTGTATTGTCTTTGCATTTGTTCAATTGTCGTTGTTTTGTCATGCTTTTTATGGGTTTTATATGTAGAGGCTACATTCATTTGTATCATTTTATTTTAATTTGATAAATTGTCTCATCAGCAAAAAAGTGATAAAAAATATCACATGTCCCAGTTATAAATAGACTCGATCGTGATAGTTTCGCGAGACAATTCGCAATTTTTCATTGCCAATGAATAAGAGAGGATGGCCCAAAAAGATTTTTCAATATATCAAGTGTTGCATGCACTTTGTGCCAACTATGTTTTACATATAAATTATGACTCCTTCCTGGTTTAAATTATATGTTCTTACTATGGTTTATTTTACCAAGAAAATTTCAAACTGAAATTGTATTTAGAAAAGAGTATTATGAGGACTACCAAAATATGAAAATCTCAAAATGACTTTATTATGCAATCTTTATGTTAATTTTTAAGCTAAGTTTTGGTAAAATGACTTAATAGTATTCAATGAAAATTAATTGTTGCTGTTATTTACTTGTCTGTTTTTTTTTGTCATCTGTCTGTGTATTTACATTTTTAACAGCATTTATTCAATCCATTCAAAAGTATCATCGCAAAACATATCTTAGCAATTATTATACTATTTTAAAGTCCTGAATTAGAACTCACATGAATATTTTAAATCATTTTTCCTGTTCCAAAACAACCAAACGGTGCTATTATAACAGCATCATTTGGTGTTTGTGAGTTAAATATAAAAGGGATCCCAAATAGTAAAAATGCCATAGAATTCATGTTGGGAACCCAGATATTCGAAATTTGCAGTTTGTAGCAATACATATGACAGTTTTTCAAGCTATCCATTATTACTTTCAAATGGGCGGTTTATATATTTATTGAATTTAAATTTACAATTCTATTTAATTTATTTAAAAATGATTGACAGAGCATATAGCATGAAATAATTTATTTATCAAATTTAGTAACATGCTTACATTGATTAATGATTCTAGTTAATTGAGATGATTAATGCTCTCTTGTAACTTGTATGAGAGAGGGTAAAGTTGAAAGAAAACGTTTTAAGATCAACTCGGATAGTGACAGTTCTGGTTTAAAATCCATTGTTAATCCTTGATATGAGCTCATATTAAAGAATTTTGTGATGTTCAAAAAAAACTTTAAGAGAAATTTTGATTTTGTTATGAAAAATAAGAGAATCTAAGTTAGATAGAAAGAATAAGGCCAAGACAAAAAAATGGAAGTTAGAGTTTTCACATTTACTTGATTTAAAAATACAAGTTCCTTGTACATTGTCTCTATTTATGATGTTGAACTTGTAATTGCAAAATATAA
Organism: Mimosa pudica; assembly: GCA_029929735.1. Lineage (NCBI taxonomy): Eukaryota > Viridiplantae > Streptophyta > Magnoliopsida > Fabales > Fabaceae > Mimosa > Mimosa pudica. Next base: position 8,460,113 of record JAKELP010000035.1, read on the forward strand.
TAATGGTGATCTGAGAATTATAACATGAAACAATAAAACTCTTCACAAATGATTCATTAATAAGTCACATGGTTTAATCTAAGGCATTAGAAAAAATAATGTAAAAGATTAGATTTATGGAACCGATTATCATTTTATTTATGGAATCCATTCATGTGCAATATTTATACCACATATATTTGTAACTTGAAAGAGTTTTTATGCCAAAACTTGCACATTAATTTTAATAGTTGATATGTATTTATATAAGAACAATTTTATTTAATAAAATATGACATCGATCGCAACATTGAAAAGGGGTCAATTTATGCTTTAAAATCATCACCTGATCAGCTCCTTTTTTCGATTGAAATCACCTCATAAGCTCCTTAATAACAACCAATAAACTATGATATAAAATATCTAAGGTAATAGTATGACTCATGTTAAATTCCATGCAACTACACAAGACCTATTTGTTTTTTTCGATGGATACACAAGACCTATTTCTAATAATGAAATAAATTACGTATCCCTTGATTTTTTTTCGAACCTTCATATATAAATTCATGATTGCTAAGGAGATATATTTATTCTAGTTCTAATTATGATATTAAATATGTGATTTAAAATTTCAAAGGAATGTTGTCATTATCTCTACAAGTATGATGTTTTGAATTCCTTTATGAGATTTTCTTATAGTTTTTATTTTGATCTATTTATGAAAGAATGAATATCCTTTGAATGGTTTAATTTCTGAGGTTTTTTTATTGGAAAATTTTGAAATCTTACTGCCTTACTGGTAACTGCCAATGTAAGGCATGAGTCCGGATCGACCATGAAGGGCCCAAACTAATAGGCCCTTTTGTAAGAGTCTTTTTCTATATTAAACTCGTTGGTGCATTATTGTTGGTGCAATGGTGGTTATATTCTCTTGCTTTAACAATTATCATAATACTTACTTTTAGTGGAAATCTCTACCATAATAATTTAATACTGCGTCTAATCCTTAATATAGTGTTTAGTTCATAATTCAGGGAGATCATTAGTGGAAAACAATAATTTAGGGATATTAGAGTAATTAGTTAAATTGAATTTGTTAATTATAACATGTTAAATGATATTTTTGAAACATGAAAGTGTATCATTATATTATATTCATAAGATAAATTAACTTGTTGAGAAAACTACCTGCTATATAACTTTTTTTGGTATAATTAACGTGTATCATTATATTATATTCATAAGAAGTAAAAAACTGTTCAATTATGCTCATTTAATCTCCCGTCCGCCCATCTTTTCTCTACTACAACAAAAACAGAATTATCACGTGAAATTCTCCTTTTCTTTCTCTACCTTCATTTATAATTTGAGAAAAAGAAGAAAAAGGTGTAGGAAATAGAAAAATGATCATTTGGTCTTAGGGGTATACAAATTTTTCCGTCTCAATCCAACCAGGTCGTCCCGTCCTGTGGCTTTTCGAGACGAGAAAAATTCATCTTTTTTGGGAAGTTATATCATATATGAGTGTATATGACATTTTTTATGAAAAATATGATCCTGAAAAAATTTTACCTTATTGTGTTGTACAAGATATATTGTAGAAGTTATATTGAACTAATTTATTTATTTGCTACAAACATGAAATGCTATATTTTTTTAGAAGTAAATATTTTTAATAAAATTCAAAAAAAATTCGAGATTTGCCCATCCTAATCTCTTCTCGATCCCGATCGGGACAGGACAAGACACAGGATGAAAACCCTGTCTGGAGTCTTTTTTTGGGAGGGGACAAGGGACGAGGGTGACTCGATTCTTGTCCCATCTCATGAACACTCCTATTTGGTCCTAGTAATTACATAAAGAACCATTAAGTGTAACTATTCAAAATGTTCTAAGGAAAATTTAAAGGAAAAGTCGAAAATACCCATGATATATTTTTTATATTTGAGGGGTTAACAACCACTGCACCAGCCCCCTGGTCACCGACATCACCGACTGTCAGAGCTCTAATGTTGGTAATTCGTTAAATCATTAAACTAATTTGGTAATCTTTTACACAATTCTGAAACAAATAAATAAAACAAAGTGATAATCAAATAAAAAGTTTTGATAATCTATTATCCAAACTTGCTAATTCATTACCCTATTTTGGTAATATTTTACACAATTTTGGGAACAAATCAACATACTATTTCATTAATGTATGGAAAACTGAAATACAATATGTAAATAAAAGGTCTCCAAAAAATGAAAAAACCCAAATAACAATAAATACCTAAATATAATATAGATATGAGGGAGTTGCTACTGCCAAGAACCTTACCATCGTCTTCATCAATCCTTCATAAAAATCTGTGGCTAGAATAAAGCTATAACAAATCAATTATAAGTAATGGTTGTTCAAAAAATTATACCAAAGGATCTACACCTCTTATCGGCAGTAAATCATCCAAATTAATCTATGAAAAAAATTTCATGAACATATCTCAGAAAACAAAAGAACTCACAAATACCAACACAAACGATGAAGATTGAATAGAAGAAACTCTTATTGTCATTGTCATCTGAAACCCTGAACCAATTTATTTTCATGGAAACAAGCAACACAAAGATAGGAATCCAATGGAGAAATGAAAAAAAAGCATACCAATGCAAATTACGCATGTTTTTTCCTTCCCTGGCTGAAATCGAGGGAGGAGACACGATAAAACAACCCGCACAAGGACTGAAGAACTCTCATAAGTCATAACCCCAAAATCTAGAGAGAAGAGGAAAAAAGAGTGTCCACCCTAAGAAGAGAGCCGACACTAGAAGTTATATTTTTCTTATTTTCTCCAAACTAACTTCTATTACTCATAAAGTAGTGTATAATTTAATTACATGTCATTAATAATTATTTTCCCTTTCTTATCTACGTAAAAAAAATAATTCAATCGTATACTCGGAAATCGGATGGACTATATAACTTTAAAAAAAAAAAGATGAGAAATCCATTCAATTTTCGGAGGGAGGGATTATTATATTGAAAATACACCAAGGAATATAATAAAAAGACATAAATGCACTTGACATACTTTTTTTGGTCAAAAAATGAAAATTATAAGGGAAAATCCCAAATAAATCCCTTCGAATACCCAAAAGGACAAGTGAATAACATAAACTTCCAAAAGGACCATGAAGGAACCAGCACCTATCTGTCATTTTAAAATTTTGTGAAAAGACAAAATTGCCCCCATCCTAAAACGCAAATTTCTACCCACCCTAAACCCACCATAATACTCACCTTCTTCTAGCAATTTGTGTTTTAGGATGAGGGCAATTTTGTCTTTTCGCAAAATTTTAAAATAACAGATAGGTACTAGTTCCTTCATGGTTCTTTGAAAGTTTAGGTTCCTTACTTGTTCTTCTGGGTATTCAGATGACTTATTTGAGATTTTAATCGCATCATGAAATCCTATATATACCGATCACCACCAATCCTGAGCAGAGTATAGAACAAGACACAGACTTGAAGAGCATAAGAAACCAGTACTCAGAACAGAGCAGAGAAGAAGAGAAAAAGATCAAAGTGACACCACCCCATTTTTTTTATTCCATCCTCTCTCCTCAACCATAAATATCCATACCTCACAACACTTGCACACACAAATACACACACACTCAACCCACCTGAAACATTCTTCTTCTTCTTCCTTATGACACTTCCATTCTTCTCTACTCTGTGTCCCCACCATTCTTCTTCCAGAACATTCCTCTGGCCACGCATGGACTCTTCTTCCCCCATTCGCCAAAAAGAGAAGGTGATCATCATAATGGGGCCCACAGGAGCCGGAAAAACATCCCTCTCCATTGATCTAGCAACCCATTATTTCCCCTCCTCCGAGATCATAAACTTCGACAAAATCCAACTCTACAAAGGCCTAGACATCACCACCAACAAAATCCCCGTCAAAGACCGTAACGGCATCCCTCACCACCTCCTCGGAGAAGTCGACCCACTTAAAGGTGACTTCACGCCGTCACACTTCCGCCACGTGGCTGCCTCCATAATCTCCGACATCACCTCAAGGAACAAAGTTCCCATCCTCGTTGGTGGGTCCAACTCCTACGTCCATGCCCTACTATGTGACCGGTTCGACCCCGAGTTGACCGTATTCGACGAGTCGAATAATACAAACTCAATCTCACGTGAGTTGAGATATGAGTGTTGCTTTTTATGGGTTGACGTGGAAGTTTGTACATTGTTGGAATATTTGAATAGGAGGGTTGATGATATGATTGAAATGGGGATGGTGGATGAGTTGGCCGAGTTTTTTGACCCTGACTCGGACGATTTAGAGGTTGACTCGGAGAACCGGACCGGGTTGAGGAAGGCTATAGGGGTGGCTGAGTTTGATGGGTTTTTTAAGAGGTTTCCTCCAAGGGGAGGAGGGGGGGATAGGGTGAGGGAGGGTGCATGTTATGAGGATGCGGTGAGGAGGATCAAGGAGAACACGTGTGGGCTTGTGAGGAGGCAGATGGGGAAGATCCTGAGGCTGAGGGAGGCCGGGTGGGACCTACGGAGGGTGGACGCCACGGAGGCTTTTAAGGCGAAGTTGGGCGGAGGACGGTGGTCGGAGATATGGGAGAGGGAGGTGGTTTGGCCAAGCGTGAAGATTGTGAATAGGTTCTTGGAGGAGTAGGTCTTACAGCCAAATCCAGCTCTATTCTTCTACAACGTATTACAATTTCTAAATTTCTTTTTGAGTTAAACCAACTTTTGGTCCCTGAACTTTCACCTCATTTTGCTTTTAGTCCTCGAACTTTCAAACATGTGGTATTGGTCCCCGAACTTTCACCTCATTTTGCTTTTAGTCCCTGAACTTTCAAACACAAGGTATTGGTCCCTGAACTTTGCCTAGTTTAAAAGGATTAGTCCCTGAACTTTGCTTATTTTAGAAGGATTAGTCCTTAAAGCCTTTTAACTCTATTAAATCCTCCTATATGGCATTGACTTTGTCAAATTGGATGACTTGGCAAGCTTATTAGGATGTTGATGTGACAAGTATATTTTATAATATTAATTATTTTAATTTCTTTTGCCATGGATCATAATAATTATTTTAAACAATTTATAAATCTGAATTTTTGTATCAAAATCGTAAATATGAATTTCAAAACTTACACAACACATTAATTTTTTTTTCAGATTTCATAAAAAAATTAAGATATTATATTTTATTTTTTGATAAAAAAATTCAAATTTTATAAATTGTTTAAAATAATTAATATCATCCATGACAAAAAAAATTAAAATAATTAATAATACTTGTCACATCAACATCCTAATAAGCTTGCAAAGTCATCCAAATTGACACACAGTCAATACCATATAGGAGGATTTAATAGAGTTAAAAGGCTTCAAGGACTAATCCTTATAAAAAGTAAAGTTCAGGGACTAATTCTTATAAACTAGGCAAAGTTCAGGGACCAATACCATGAGTTTGAAAGTTCAAGGACTAAAAGCAAAATGAGGTGAAAGTTCAGGGACCAATACCACGTGTTTGAAAGTTCAGGGACTAAAAACAAAATGTGGCGAAAGTTTAGGGACCAAAAGTTGGTTTAACCCTTTCTTTTTTTCCCCCTCCTTTTTTCTTCTCTCTCTTTCTATATTTCTGCAAAAACAAATATTGGGGATTAGAGGAATAAGTACCAAAAAGATGGAAATCAGGAATTGGAGAAATGAAGCTGCAAATTTTGGTTCTTATGAAGTGTAAGTGGATGACCGATTTTTAGCGGTTTGGAATGCTATAATAGATTTCTGGTAACCAAAAAAAAAAAGAATGCTATAAGAGAGCAATTTATTTTACTTAATGAATTATTTTTTTCCAAAACCAAAAGTTAAGATACTAAAGTGCATTATTTTACATTTTGGTAGTAATATAAGAGTTTGTTTTAATTTTGTTTTTGGAGCATGTTAGTTTTTCAGTTATGTAGATGCACTTTATAATTGAGAACGTTAATTTTATGGAGTGAAAGAGAGGGGGGAACATTCCAAGTGACAAAAAAGAATGACATTCTGGATTCTGGGGAAGGTAAAAATATTTATGGGATCTTCTTTTTTAACACTCGTTATGAAATAAACCTGCATATTTACTATGAGTAGGAGAGTCAAGTACTACTATCATTTAGTTTTGTAATATACTCCCTCTGGTCCCTAATGTAAGAGCTAGCCGTCAAAAAAACGCTTCTTGAGAAAACATGTGAATGTTAGTTGGGTGTCTAGAGTTAATGCTTCTTTTCCAAAATTGCCCATATTTATTATGGTACTTTTAAGAGAGAGAAATACATAAGCATTAATAAATATGAAAGAGAGTTAGGGGTAATTAAAGTAGGAAAAAATGCATTAAATGAGGAGAGAATATGGAGTGAGCTCTTATATTAGAGACCAAAATCATTCAAATTTTGAGCTCTTACATTAGGGACCGGAGGGAGTACTAATACTACATTTAGATGTAAGCGCGCGTGAATGAGTTAGTGGCTTTTCATTTTAAAAAAGCAACAAGACAAGAGCCAACTTTTTTGTCTTTTGTATATAATGTAATTGGGAAAATTCAAAATAAATGACAATTGAATTTTAAAATGTCGGAAAGGGGATTTTTAGTAGTAAAAGGCTCTACGCAACTAATTAATCAATCTACTCAATTAGTTAAAATAATTTTGAAATTTAATTGTCAGTTATTTGATATCTGGAATAAATTGCAATGTGATAATGAGTGAAAGGCAAATAAAAGGTTGAATTTGTACTATTAATGAAAAATAAAAAATTCAAGTGAATATCACTTTTTGACTCTGTCCTTAATTTTTTGACTCGATTTTGATTTCCATCACTTAACTTTGAAATATATAATTTTGGCCCCTAAATTTTAAATCATTGATTTTGGTACATAAACATTGTATTGCTTATAACCATTTGTCCTTGATTTTCTAATTTTTTTAAGCACCAATTTTTAAATCTTCTTTTTTACCAAAATAAAGATTAAGTGAAAATTCAAGAAAAAAGTTGTAATACTCCTAAAATATACTCCCTTCGTTCTTAAATATAAGATCACTTTAGCAAATTTGGAGAGATTAAAGAAGACATTCCAATGTGTTTTATTTCATGAAGTTTCCAAAATACTCTATGACATGTGGAAGAGTCATATTAAAGAAATGAAGAGAGTAATTTGCTTGTAAAGGGAGTATAAAGGTAATTTGGGAAAAACTTGAGTCAAATTAGAAAGTGATCTTATATTCAAGAACAAACTCTCCTCTCTAAAGTGATCTTATATATATTTCTGAAGGGAGGGAGTAATATTGTTCAATCCAATCTGTGGTCGAATTAAAGGATATGCAAATTAAACAACTTGATGTTGATTCTATTATTCAATTGAATTGCTTTTAGATTTATAGTTGACCAATTGCAAGATGGAAAATATGTATTTGGAGAGGGGGGATATATCATGTCAGTTTTCGCTTGAAGATATTTTAATACAAGCAATCTAACATGAAAAATAAACAAGACTTCTTTTCATTGTTCAAACGTGCCTTCAGATCGTAACTAGGTTTTAAAAAACTTTGAGAAACTACACTTCTGCCATCCAACTGAAACATTCAATTTCATTTTGTTCCTTCAGCAGTTACGTGAGGTTTCAAATATAAATATAAAGAGAAATGAAATTTTCCCATGAAACATTATTCAGTTTTTTAAATATAAAAATTATGGATTCTCTGGCCATTTATTGATCAACGTTCATAAACATTTTAACTCTTACTATCTTTTAGACACAAAAAAAACTCTTACTATCTAAGCTAAATTTTCAAACGCCTCGTATTAATAATTTAATATTAGGTGAAACAGAATTATAAAGTAAAGTGTGGATTAGTTTCGAAAGGAGTGACTAAATCAATAAAGTTTTGAATTCTCAAAATATTATTATAAACCAACTTGGTTTAGGATATGTTTCTAATTGTTAATCATGTGTTAGATAATTTCACGAGGAACACTTTAAGAATTGTTTTGACTTATATGAAATTGATATTTATATATGGACATATGGTTAAGTTATTTGCGGCAACATGGATTTTTTATTTGTTGGCTTAGACAAAAAACAAATGTTTAATAAAGTAATCATAAGTTCATAATTAACTACGAATAAACAAATAGGTAAGGGGTTAGTGTTATTGGAATACATCATAGCCACGTAGCTTGTTTCCTAACTTATTCTTCTGATGATGGGAAGATAGAAAAAAACAATGAAATTAATGTCTTCCCCTAAATCTCATACATAGATTCAACAAGGATATGCACTCATTTGGTGCTATTATTCTATCTAGCTATAAATTAATTTCAATTCAATACAATCTTATTATCTTGTTACTTACAAGACATTTCTATCATATTTAACACAAACATATGGAAACCTCAATTCTTATTAACTATGCTTTAATTTAAAAATATCGGGAGAGTTTTGATAAACAAATATCGGGAGAGGCTTACACCTTCTCATCTTTTTTAGATTGTCTAGATATGATTCGTACAATTTAGATTTAACTTTATTAAATTTTAATAGATATATTATTCAAAATATAATCCAAATCGTTCAGGGTAAGATCAAGACAGTGTGTGTGTATTAATGTAGTCATTTCTCTTTCTGCATGTTTTATTATATCCCAGAGGAATAAAGGTTACACCATGATTAATATTGAAAGGTGATGTTGTACATTCAAAAAAAAATGAATGATAGAATTTATGAATAGGATACAAAAACTTTTCTCAATGTTGAAAATAGACCAGAAAATATACATACTCTGATGGTTTAGCTGGCGTAAAAATTAAAGTTGGACATTTGACAGGTAAATATTTGACCATATTTGCAAGTGTTGGAATCCTAGGGTGTACCACTTTGTTGTGGTTCCAGTCATAGTGTTTTGGTGGATGCATCAATTGTTTTGTATGGTTACGAGGTATTCATCAATTCATAGTTAATGAAGTTGAGCGAGACCTACTTGGGGGGACAGAAATAAATGCATCGCGTGTTATACTCCAGGGCTCACAAATAGACCCTAATAGATAATGAGTTAGGTCGTCTTGTCCTTTGATTATAGGTGAGTCAAACATCTTTCCCAAAATTTTGTCATTAAAAATAGACAAGAGGATAATCACAATCATAATATACTTAAGCCATAATCAAAGTATAATCAAGGCTACATATATGTTATAAGTTACTCCCTCCGTTCCTAAATATAAGATCACTTTAGGAAGGAGAGTTTGTTCATAAATATAAGATCACTTTCTAATTTGACTCAAGTTTTCCCCAAATTACTCATATACTCTCTTTACAAGCAAATTACTCTCTCCATTTCTTTAACATGACTCTTCTACATGTCATGGGCAATTTTGTAAATTTCATGTAATCCTAACACATTGAAATACATTTCTTAATCTCTCCAAATTTATTAAAGTGATCTTATATTTAGAAATGGAGTTAGTATGTCACTTTTCTAATTTAAACACTAAACCGAACAATAAATGAATGCGGCTGTATGACTATGTCCTCAATGATTTTGACTAATTATGCTCTCCAAGATCAAGCAAGAAGTTTAATTTATTTCAAGAGATTTAAGGTAACACAAAACCTTGACTATTATATACATAAATTGGTTTGGTTTTAGTGTATTACAACATGAAACCATACAGTATAAAAATGTTTTTGAAAAGTAGTTCACATTTTTGAATTTCGAATTTAATTTTTCAGAAGTTATTTCACCTTTACAAATAAAATTATTTTTAGGCTATTCCATTAATTTTTATACAAATAATAATTAGTTCTTTTATCACCCGATCCTTCATGATTTTGAAGGGAATGGATCCACAAAAACTGAGGATCTATGCATTTTCGAAGTTTGCCTTTCTTTAGTAGTAGATAACAATATTTAATGTTATGTCAATAAGGGAATACTCGACACTAATGAGCTGGTCCTTGAAGAAAAAAGGAAGAATATTATTACCTCACGTATACTCGATCGAAATTATAACTTGTTGAGAAAAATAAGAATAAATATAATACATGTTAACTGAAGTTTGATAATTTCTAGCTAGTTGCCACTATACTAAAGACATAAAGTTGCCTTTTGAGCATGCAAGAAGTTTCTCTTGTTATTCACATCTAAATTCTAGCATAGTGTGGCTGTCTTTCTATGATTACACGTTCCATATACTCACTTCTTGAGCTGCAGTTTCTAAATTATTCAACAAAAAATAAAGGAAAAACCAAATTGGCTGACACCAATCAGATGTGGAAATGGCTTAGCTAGAAATTTATAATTCATATGATTAATTATACAAGTAGGACTCTTAAATTTGTTGTGATTCTATTTCTAGATTGACACTCGAATATAGATATAAATTAATTTGGTTCCAATTGAGTGTGTAAATTTGGCTAATTAATGGTACAGGTTGTACCACATATGATCATAATAATTAAATAGAAATCTCCAAATTGCTAACCCGCATGTGCATGTGCATGTGCAATGCACACAAAGAAGAATAAGCCTGTAAGCTTTTAGAGACAAATGGTCTATCTCTCTCTCTCTCTCTCTCTGTATGTGTATGTGTGTGTGTGTATTATTATTTAGGGTTAAACCAACTTTTGGTCCCTAAACTTTCGCCACATTTTGTTTTTAGTCCCTGAACTTTCAAACACGTGGTATTGGTCCCTGAACTTTCACCTCATTTTGCTTTTAGTCCTTGAACTTTCAAACTCATGGTATTGGTCCCTGAACTTTGCCTAGTTTATAAGAATTAGTCCCTGAACTTTGCTTTTTATAAGGATTAGTCCTTGAAGCCTTTTAACTCTATTAAATCCTCCTATATGGTATTGACTGTGTGTCAATTTGGATGACTTTGCAAGCTTATTAGGATGTTGATGTGACAAGTATTATTAATTATTTTAATTTTTTTTGTCATGGATGATATTAATTATTTTAAACAATTTATAAAATTTGAATTTTTTTATCAAAAAATAAAATATAATATCTTAATTTTTTTATGAAATCTGAAAAAAAAAATTAATGTGTTGTGTAAGTTTTGAAATTCATATTTACGATTTTGATACAAAAATTCAGATTTATAAATTGTTTAAAATAATTATTATGATCCATGGCAAAAGAAATTAAAATAATTAATATTATAAAATATACTTGTCACATCAACATCCTAATAAGCTTGTCAAGTCATCCAATTTGACAAAGTCAATGCCATATAGGAGGATTTAATAGAGTTAAAAGGCTTTAAGGACTAATCCTTCTAAAATAAGCAAAGTTCAGGGACTAATCCTTTTAAACTAGGCAAAGTTCAGGGACCAATACCTTGTGTTTGAAAGTTCAGGGACTAAAAGTAAAATGAGGTGAAAGTTCGGGGACCATACCACATGTTTGAAAGTTCGAGGACTAAAAGCAAAATGAGGTGAAAGTTCAGGGACCAAAAGTTGGTTTAACTCTTATTATTATTATATTAGTTGCCTTGAGCAGCAAAGAGTAAACAGAAAAAAGAAAATGCCTTGTAATTTACTAGATACTCGTAATCACTGAATCACAAAGACACAAAACAAATAATATTTATATAGAGTATGTTCTACACACCAGCTCCTCACTCATCATTCCTTATTCCTTCCAAATTACAAGCCATATCTATCAATATTTATTTCGGACAAAAAGTCGTATTTGAGATATTTTACTAATACTACTAATTAATTAACTGTATTTTTAAGGGTATTATATGATATACATTTGCTACCACTGTTAATTTTTTTATAAGAAAATAACTCCAATATTACACGAATCTGTTGTTGATTTCGCTCCTATAAGAACTGCGTGACATATATCAAAAGTCTCACTTGATCAGATGCTGATCTGAATTCTGAAGGCAAACTAGTCGCCAAAACTATTTCACAAAAGTTATTAAAAGAATATTGTTGATTGAAGAATATGCTTTATATTCTGACAAGTTTTACGATAAACTTTCAATATATATACAATGATGGACCATTTCTATATAATAATAATAAATAAATTGTTGGAAATTTATTAAATTCTATGGTTTAAGGTTGTACTAAATAGTATGTGTAGAACTTCAACAACAAAATATATTGAGAATCCTAAATAATGTTAAATGTCTGTCATGTGATGAGAATTTGTTTATGACTGTGTCGAATAATCAAGAATCCCTTCAACTCATTGCTTAATCCCAATAGATTCCTTTTTCCGGTAAAATAATGCTGTCCTAATAGATTCTGATATCAATCTAAAATTCTCATATCCCACTTGCCAAATAAGTGGGAATGTGATCCTTGATTAACATCATCATTTGGAATTTTTTATATGCAACATGAGGATCATGTTTAAAGGGAAAAAACACACCACACACTAACACGAGAAGGATATATTATGATGTTCATTAATGTAAATTATTAATGTTCAAATAAAGTCATATAAAACAATGATACTTTTTTATATGTGTGTCAAAGCCTAATCTAGATCATATCACGCGCCAAGTAACTGAGTAATTAATTACTCTAGTTTTAAGGTTCATAACTTCCCTTCTCGACATATGAATCTCCTCTGCGTAGTCGAGACTCGAGACCCAAGAGATCTAATCACTATACAATATAAAATATCTGCCGTCGTTGCGGGTGAAAACCGATATTGTTGCAGGTTTAATCGTGACATTAGACGTATATCACGAGTTTACAAAGTGCGATATAAACGCCCGAAACAAATTAAACCATTATACCGCACCACTATAGAACATGACATAAGCATTATAAAGTGTGACAAGCACATCTTTTTTCTATTAAAAATATCTTCCATAGTTATGTCGCGCCAAGAACCATGACATATAGTACTATTTTTTATGAAAAACCCACTCTTATGTTGCGCCACTATGACACGACATAGTATTTTAAAAACATTGAAGTTTATTTTGCACCAACTAATGCGACATAAATATTTAGTTGCCACACAAAGGCATAGGAAAATTATAATTAGGTAAGGTTAAAATATAAGTGTATAAAAAGGTAAGGTTGAATATAATGATTAAATGGAGAAAAATAAAAAAATTATTGAATTATTATTTTTGACTGTGATATAGTTATAAAATTTAATGTAAAGGGAAACCTAGTAGAATAGTAGGGATATAAGTTATAATGTTTAAGAATATTAAGCAACAACAGTACTAAATAGAGCTGTACAAAATTTTCCCGTCTTGAAGGGCCGTACAAAATTTTCTCGTCCCGAAAATGACAAAATTTATTTTTAGGACAGAACAAGACATGGGATGGGCTCAATCCCGTCCCATCCTAAATATGTGTGTGCGTGTGTACTTTTTTTTAAAAATGTATGTGTCATTTATATCATGTACGAGTATACATGACTTTTTTATTAAGAAAATACGATTCTAATAAAAGTGGATATTTTTTAATAAAAAAATTTTGAAAATGTTATTCAGGAATTTTGCATCCCGATTCAAACCCTTCTCATCTCAATCGGGACAATACAAAGTTTGGGACTGGATAGGGATGTCTCAATCCTATCCATGAACACCCCTAATGTGAAGTAAAATAGTCTATTTGTATATCGAGCAAAATGAAGGTGGAGGAGAAAATTGAATTCAAAAGAGGTATGGGAAAGATGATAGAGTTTATATAGATGAGATGATTATTAAGATGATAGAGTAAAATCCCACACTATATATTATGGTATAACAAAGGTAAAAAAAAATATTATGGTATAACCATATTTTAAATTGGGAAAATTTGCGAAGGGACCAAGCAATGAATTTCAAGGAATTTACAACCAAATCCCTTTTAAGGGAATCAATCACAGTCAAATCCCAAACAATAATTAAATTACATTAAAACCTTATTAAGAGTTTGTGTTACAATAAATGGTTCATAATTAAATAATTGCTCATTGAATTGTCAGTTTGTCACCATACCTCAATGAGCTCCTACTAACAAATATTGAGTTGTCAACAACAAATCAGTTAATATAATAAAGGTTTATTGGGACTTCAATGTAATCTTATAATTGTTTTGATTTGGTTGCCATTAATTCTCTAATGAAGAGCCTAATGAAGGTGGAGGAGAAAATTGAATTCAAAAGAGGTATGGGAAAGATGATAGAGTTTATATAGATGAGATGATTATTAAGATGATAGAGTAAAATCCCACACTATATATTATGGTATAACAAAGGTAAAAAAAAATATTATGGTATAACCATATTTTAAATTGGGAAAATTTGCGAAGGGACCAAGCAATGAATTTCAAGGAATTTACAACCAAATCCCTTTTAAGGGAATCAATCACAGTCAAATCCCAAACAATGATTAAATTACATTAAAACCTTATTAAGAGTTTGTGTTACAATAAATGGTTCATAATTAAATAATTGCTCATTGAATTGTCAGTTTGTCACCATACCTCAATGAGCTCCTACTAACAAATATTGAGTTGTCAACAACAAATCAGTTAATATAATAAAGGTTTATTGGGACTTCAATGTAATCTTATAATTGTTTTGATTTGGTTGCCATTAATTCTCTAATGAAGAGCCTAGTAATAATTTTCCCAAAACATTATAATATTTTAAGGACCTTGATAAATAATTGTTTAGAAGGACAAAAATTTAAATAAGTATTTTAAATTATTAAATTAACCAAATCTCCATATCACAATTGTTTGTTCTTTCTCGCTCCTTACTTTCCTTCCCTCTCTAAGCAACTTTTGAGTTTCATTTAAAGGAGGTTTACGTTTAATGTTCGTAGTTTAAAATTCAGTTGATAAAAATTGCTTAATTTGATCCGTTTACTCTGCAAATTTAAGTGGTTGATTCAACTACACCCTTCTATTTTTTCTCCAAAATAAAAGTTAATTTAATATACCTACACGATAGAATTCTATAGGGTAATTACTTTTTTCCAAAAAGAATAGTTAATTATGTATGCATCCTCTTTTTTTTATTACAATTTATGTATGCATCCTCTGTTAGCTTAGCTAAATATTCTTTATTTTTTAATTGTTTTAATTTTATTATTTTTTTAAAAAATAGAACCGTTACTCAACACAAAAAAATAGAACCGTTGCTGCGTTTGTTAAACATCAGAGTTAATAAAGCTAAGTTTGTTATTTTTTACAAATATGTGGCAATGTATATTTTTTATTTAAAAAAAGCATACATTGCGGCATTAATTAAAGGCAACAAAGTTAATAAAATTAAGGTTTTTAGTTTTTTAATCGCATTTTTTTAGCATTTTTTTCAAAATGCATACATTGAGAAGTTTTTTAAATGCCGCAAAATTAATAAAGTTAAATTTTACTCCCTCCATTTCTAAATAAATATAAGATCACTTTCGAATTTCAATTTGACTAAAGTATGTTTTTAGTCCCTTAACTTTGGAGAAAGTCATGTGTTGATCCTTTAACTTTGGAGAAAGTCATGTGTTGATCCCTTAACTTTGAAAAGTGTGTTTTTAGTCCTTTACTTTTGTAGAAAGTAATTTTTTAGTCCTTTAACTTTGAAAAGTGTGTTTTTAGTCCTTTAAAATTTGGGTCAAAGTATGTTTTTGGTTCCTTAAATTTAGAGAAAGTCATGTTTTAGTCCCGTAACCTTTAAAAGTGAAGGGACTGAAAACATACTTTAGACTTTTTTAAAAGGACTAAAAACATTCTTTTGTTTAAAGTTAAAGGATTAAAAACACACTTTTCAAAGTTAATGGACTAAAACATGACTTTGTCCAAATTTAAAGGACCAAAAACACACTTTTCAAAATTAAGGGACTAAAACATGACTTTCTCCAAAGTTAAGGGACCAAAAACATACTTTAGCCTTTCAATTTGTTCTTAAATATAAGCAACTTTCTAATTTTCTCAACTTTTTCCCAAATAAACCCTTATAATGCTTATTTATAATAAACAAGCAAAAGAGCGAGAGTCAAAATAAAGGTATATGATCAGGGTAGATTATTAATATCATGTGTTAATAACTACCTTGACTAGCATATTTAATCTAATCAAATTAGGAATGATCTTATATTTGTAGTAAAAAAAAGAAATGATCTTATATTTAGGAACGAATATAATATTACTTTTTTAAAAAAATGTGAATACTTTGTGGCGTTTATGATCTTGTCCCGTCAACACACCTAAGGCTAAGTTTATTACTCATTGAGAGTCAATTGAGAGAATGAAAATAAGGGCAATCTTGACATTTTGTTGTTAAACTCCATATCCCAAATTGGGGACAATTCCGCCTGTATCCTTTTCAATATTGGGTCCCATTTATGTCGTTTTATAATTGAACTAGTATTTATTTGAGATTCCCCATATCGCCAACATTACATTTTTCAATTAATGGTAATTAAAAAAATGGATGCAATATACTCCCTCCGGTCCCTAATGTAAGAGCCCAAAATTTGAATGGTTTTGGTCCCTAATGTAAGAGTTCACCCCATATTCTCTCCTCATTTAATGCATTTTTTTCTACTTTACCCCTAACTCTCTTTCATATTTATTAATGCTTATGTATTTCTCTCTCTTAAAAGTATCATAATAAATATGGGCAATTTTGGAAAAGAAGCATTAACTCCAGACACTCAACTAACATTCACATGTTTTCTTAAGAAACGTTTTTTTTACGGCTAGCTCTTACATTAGGGACCGGAAGAAGTAATTATCATTCTTTTCACTTTTCTTAGGAAAACTCGTATGCACAAACTCCCTTTCTGCTGCCTCTTTCTCTACTCAGGAGGAAAAAGCTAAATGAAGAAGTAACCTAAACATGACCTACAACAAGAAACTTCAAATTGATCTATTTCTTTAATTTGATTCCAATCAATTTCTAATAGATTCAAGAACCTGCACAATCTCAGCCATACTTGAACTCCTTGAAGCATCCTCAGATGTACAAATGAGCCCCAATATCATCACCTGAATCAACTCATTCTCTGCAAAACCCAACAAACTTGTATCAAAGCATAGTGAAGCTGATCCTATCTGCAAATTCCAATAACCCCCTCACATATTCACACAAAACCACAGCCTCACTCACTGTTGGACTTTCTACTGGCTCCCTCCCTGTGACCAACTCCAAAACTATACACATCACATTTCTCACTTTGTCTCATACTTTAAGCTAGCTCTGATGTAACATACCCAAAACAACTATGGAACTTGGTCCTACCATAATTGTCCAAAATGGGAAGCAACTTCCCCAACCCAAAATCACACAACTTTGCCTCATACTTGTAATGTAGGAGTATATTTGAGATGAAGAATTGGAGGTTGACAGTCATGGTGAAGCTAAGCAATTAGATAGGTTGTCAAAACAAACAGAGATTAAGCATAAGTGAGGAAGTTTCAATGACTCAAACTCTTGTTCTTCACGGAGCAGAGTCGAAATGAAGTCCCCATAAAAACTCTAACGCATACCCAAACATTGAATCACAAAAGAAAAGGAAGTGCAGAAATGGCTTAGCCATGCTGAAATGAAATTAAGAAGAAAAAAATAGACATTAAAGTATGGAGATGAGCAGTGAGCTTTCCTCTCTTCCTCACCCAAGTTTATTCTAATCTAAGGCGCTAAGCTTTCTTTCTTTCTTCATTCTTGAAGGAGCTAACTAGTTGAGAGATGACTGAGAGAATGAGAATAGCGCACTCTTGTCATTTTGCCGTAAATACCCATATCCCAAATTGGGTGTTCTTTTCAATATTGGAGTCCACTTATATCCTTTTAGAATTGAACTAGTATTTATTTTATTTGGGATTTTCCAATATGATATCATTTATTTGTTTCTAGACCAATTGAAACTTGCATAACTATTAACCCTGAATTTAGGATAACTTTGTGAAAAATATTCTCAACTGACAATTTTAGTAGGTCATCTGCCCGTCTTCCAATCCGAAACGGCCCAACATATTTGAATTGCAGAAGAAGTTATTCTGTTAGAAATGTTAGGATAATTTAAATGTATTGAATTTTGTAAGTAGTTAGTGACCCTATTCTCTATATAAAGAGTCCTAACTAAATGTTAAATCATTCTCACTCACCATAATGACTCTGCCTTCTTCTTCTTCCTCCTCTTCCTCTTCCTCTTCAAGCATTCATGGCATACAAAAATGTGAATCCAAGAATTTAATCAAAGGCTCAACCCCTACTCCTTTGATCAACAAAATTTCTTATTTCAACAGAAAACATCCCGTTTCTAAGACAACATCGTCTTCCTCTTCCCCTTCCTCTTCAAGTATTCATGGCTTACAAAAATGTGAATCCAAGAATTTAATCAAAGACTCAACCCCTCCTCCTTTGATTATCAACAAAATTTCTTATTTCAACAGAAAACATCCTGTTTCTAAGATAACATCGTCTTCCTCTTCCTCTTCCTCTTCAAGTATTCATGGCTTACAAAAATGTGAATCCAAGAATTTAATCAAAGGCTCAACCCCTCCTCTTTTGATTATCAACAAAACCTCTAATTTCAGCAGAAAACATCCTGTTTCTAAGACAACATCGCCAACTTATCCACAACAAATAAGAAAGCCTATCATCTACTACGACTACTTACCCAAGGTCATCGAAACAACACCTGAAAAATTTAAAGAGATTGTTCAAAAACTCACCGGAAAGCCATCTAACAAAGATAAGCACACTGTTGTTGATGTGAATGATGCAGACACCAATACTTTGCATCAACCTACTCCAACGAATGAATTCATGGGTGGTATTGATCATGTTAATAATAATCTTGCAAATTTTTCCAAAGATTTGTTGATTCATCCTTGCTACTCTTCTACACCATCCATCAGTTTACCATCATGCAACTTTGAAGATTCATATTTGAATTACAATGCTTTAGGAATTGATCCTCACTATTCTACATCGCCTATGTTTAATTCACATGAAGATCTATCACATCTTAATATTTTACAAAATCCGGAATTGAACATCGATGGGAGGTAATGTTTTTGTATTTTCATTTGTTATTCTGTTTGTCTACTTAAGCAGCTTTGATTTAAATTTTGTTCCCTACAAAATAGCAATTGGTTGTCAAGAAAGTAGAATTACTCTATTTTGTTATCTTGTATTTCTTTTTTTGATCAAAATTGTTATCTTGTATTTCAAAACGTATTGTATGTAAGCTTTTTTTTTTATCTAAATTCATTTTCATGTATTTGAAGGGTATGGATCCATCTTCCATTCTTCTTAACCATCATTATCATTTTCTTTTCTTTTCTTTTTATGAGAATCCACCATTATCCAATGTGCTGTTTAAATAAAAAATAAATCTGAGGCAAGCCATGGTTTTATTTTATCAGTCGCTCTCATCTCATGTGAGTCAATTACTCAATAGTATAGTCAGAGCTTAAGCTAATTGCATGTAATGTACTATTTTCGTTGTTGGCTTATGTGATTAATCATTCATTCATCATCAATCGCTAAATATTTAACTTTACTCGATTAGTACATGATATTTAACAGAAATTGATAATAATGAGCCATCATTATTAATTTTTGATTGTGTTTGACTGTAATTTAAATTTTATTAACTCGATTAGAAATACTAAATATTTAACTTTACTCGATTAGTACATGATATTATTAATCTACCATAATCATATATCTTTATTTTCACTTTCCACCAAATACTTGTTTATTATAAATATAGATAGACATTATTAGGGTTTTTGGGGAAACGATTAAGAAAAGTTAGAAAGTTACTTATATTTAGGAACAAATTGAAATTTGAAAGTGATATTATATTTAAGAATAAATTTAAATTTAAAAGTGATCTTATATTTAGGAACAAATACATAGTTTTTTATGCTGGAATATTATATCACTTTGTAATTGAAATTCGAATTCTGATAAAAAAATTCAAATAACTCTCTCTCCCTTTCTCTCATCTGCATCCGCCATCTCCTGCGTGGTTACAAACTGTATGTAATTAATTAATATTTTTTTTTTATTTTATGTCATTACGATTTATTGGGGCAATCTATGGCCGTTATAAATAACTCATAATCAATTTTTTATCAGAAAATACATAATCAGTTTTTTTAACGAAGAAAATACATAATCAGTTTTTTTTTGAACGAAAATAATCAGTTTACTTCCTTTCCTTATGTATAAAAAACAAGAAAATACATAATCCGTTCAGAGCATCGAAATAATATCTTTAATATATTTTATTAAATAAAACATTGACCATAATTTTTTTTGATCAGAAACATTGACCATAATTAATTACTTCAAATCTCATCAATATTTTTTTCAGAACAAAAAAAAAATCTCATCAATATTTTCATCGTTTACGGATAGTAGAAACCATCTCTTTGGTTAAAAAATCTTATTAATATAATTATTTTCAATAAAAAATAATATTTTTTAATTATGATAATTTCTGTATTTTCATTATTTATTCAGTTAAAAAAATCAATTAAAAAGTATTTTCATTATTTATTTGCAAAGTATATTTTTTATCATTATATTTGCGTCAAGTTTTCTTTTTTATTGATGAAAGAACATTTTTAGTTAAATGAATCTAATAGTGTTAGTTTCTGATAAAAAAAATGCTCTTTCATCAAATATACAAGGTGATTCATCAAATATCTAATAGGATAAAGTATCGTTTTGATCTCTAACCCTAACCTTTGTGAATGGAGTAAGTTCATATGTCAGGTGTCTACCCCTATATGGGAGTTCAGAACAACATGGAATTAGTTCCACTTGATACGCGGGTGGGGATACCCTTGGGAAACTGAAAAGTATACTTTTGATCCCTTATGTTTGCATCAAGTTTAAATTTAGTCATTTATGTTTGAAAAACACACTTTTAGTTCTTTTTAGTCAACACCGTTAGTTTCACATGACGGAAAATGTTAATTTAATAATTTTAAATGTTACTAAATATTGAAAAAAATGCTTAGATTAAAATATTTTAGTGTATTTAATCTTATGTTTTCAAAATTAATCATTTTTACCCCAATTTAATCATGAAATAATCCTTTAAATTTAAGTGAAACTAGCGGTGTTCACAAAAAAGGACTAACAACATACTTTTCAAACATAAAGGACTAAATTGAAACTTGATGTAAATATAATGGACCAAATGTATATTTTAGTCATATCTATTATATATACTAAAACTGGTGTGAACATTCCTATTGGACCACAATCCACAATATGATTAGAACACATGGTTGCCCAATTATTTTTAGTTAAAAAAAAAATTCAAATAGAATCAGTTTCCATTTTCCTAATTCCTTTTATCATTAATTTTTATTTCGTCTTAATTTGGTTTTAAAATTTCAAAATTCTTGTAACAATATTTTTTAAATTCACTCTAAAATAAATGGATTCTGATTATTGTTAATGCAACGATTTGCTATAATTGGCTATCAATTTTTTTATCGGAAAAATTGGCTATTAAATTAGTAACCATTCAACAAATATTCAACGATTGGTTAAAACAGACAAATAATCAACGAATAATTTCAAATAGTTACTTTTGGTGCATAGCACAAGGAATCACTAGTTATTCATTTCATTTAGATACTTGAGATAGTATCGGAGAAATTGAAGGGAATTCAACTAGAATCCAGGATTTATCCTATAATTAAAAGGGAAAATTAAATATAAGTCCCTGGTAAGAGACATAATACTGGAAAAGTCCAAAAAACTTGAATAATTAAGGTAGAGTCCCACATTTTGCAAAATATTTTGGAAATGTGGGCCCAAAGTTAATAATATTATATTCCCTCTCTCCTCTCTCCTCTCTCCCCTCCCCCTGCTTCCTCTTCCTCTTCTTCTTTATCACAACCACCCACCCCCTCCCTCCGGCGCCGCCGCCTCCCTCCGGTGCCGCCGCCACCCTCCAGCGCCGGAAATGCATATATAATTTCTGGCCGGAGGGGGGCGGCGGCGCCGGAGGGAGGAGGTGGGTGGTTGTGATGAAGAAGAAGAGGAAGAGGAAGAAGAGGGAGGGGAGAGAGGAGAGAGGAGAGAGGGAATATAATATTATTAACTGTGGGGCCCACATTTCCAAAATAATTAAAGTAGAGTCCCAATTATTTTGCAAAATGTGGGACTCTACCTTAATTATTCAAGTTTTTGGGACTTTTCTAGTATTATGTCCCTTACTAAGCACTTATATTTAATTTTCCCTTAAAATTATTTTATTTTTTATTTCTTAAAAATAATTACATTTTTTTTATTTTGTAAAATCTTCATTGATAAATGTTATTTTATATATCTTGGCCTTTCGCCATAATTCTATCTTTCGTGTGCTAATTTAATCATAGTTCATTCTTATAAGAATACATAAACACCTGTAATAAAAAAAGAATACATAAATCCCTTATTTTTCAGACAAAAAAAAACCTTTTTCTGGACGAAAGAATAAAAAAAAATCGATCTAACTAATTCATGGACAATATAATTTAAATTTAATCAAAATGTATGTGGACTTGAAACATGAATATATCTTTCATCTAATTATTTACGGATTAAATCAAACTTTTTTTTTTGATAACATAAATCAAGCTTTTTATTTTTGGTCACAGAAAATTTTTCTTTTGTCAAATTATTTACATAAACTATTAATTTCCAAAGAAAAATAGTTGCAAGTACAACTAATATTTTTTTTGAACTGATAATTCCCTTCTATTTTTCGATCAGATAATAATTCCCTTTGTTGAGAGATCGTAGTATTTTAATTGTATATGTTAGATTTGGGTGAGTTTATCTTAATATGTAATTTATAGGTTTCTTTTTTTTGGGAAATTTGCATTATAGTCCCCAGGAAGACAATTTACTACTAGGAGGTCCCAAAACATTCTAAAATAATCATCAAGTCCCAAGGGACTTTAGTGCAAAGCTTTACATTAAGTCAAAGACACATTTGCCCCTTAGTTAAAGACTTATCACATATGATTAGCAAGATAATAGATAAAGCCTGAACACAGGATGCTTGAAATTCTTGCGAGAAAGAAAGAAGGAGGAAGACGAATAATGGTGTCAAGCGTGGGTTGTGTCCAGCGAAGGTCAGTGAGCTTCGAAGTACGGTGATTGGCGAAAGGAGGAGAGTGAAATTTTTGGGTATGTGTTCTTCATCTTTTCATATATACTGTATTCCTCTGCTCATGGACCATGAATCTCTCTTCTCCACATTAGGGATGAAATGGGTTTCATTGTGGTTTTTGTTTTGATTTTTATGGGTTTACTCTTTATGTTGTCATGCTTGTTACTGGGTAATCTCAATGTCTTATTTAGATTATATTGAACCAAACCACCAGCTAAGAACCACCACAATGTTCCCCTTTACTCAAAAAAAGAACCACCACAATGTTAAGAATAAAATAATAATGAGAATCCCAAAATCCTTCACTGATGAAGCAAGTACAAACGTGTTGTTAATAGTGACATATGTAGTTGTTATTACGTGTACTTGACTTGTTAATACAATGCTATGTTTTAGGATACTTGGTCTTTTGTTTCTAGTTTTAACTGTCAATAAATGAACATTGGTTGATAAATTGTTTATTAGAATGTCTGTGCAAAGACGAATAAGTTGGATTAAATAGCATGAGTAGTTATTTGAAGACTTATTGTGCAAAGTGAGATGTGATGTAAATAGCAGCATGCATAGTTGTTAATATTTGTGGTTTACTTGTTAGTACAATGTCATTTGTAGGATGCATGATGTTGTTAATGACTATTACACTTGGGAAGCATGTGGAGTTCATGTGTTGTCTTGGCTCTAAATGTGGGATGGAAACAATGATATGCTCAATTGTGAGAAAAATGATTGAATCTCAATTTCAGGAAAAGAAGTCATATCATTGTAGAAGTTGCCATGACGCTGGACACACTTAGATGACTTGCAATAATCCAAATCAAAGTTGAAACAAGTTGATGTATTTGGTGACTTTTGGTGTCTGTTGCAGCAAATGATTTCTGACGAGTTTCAGCATCACTCAACATAGTATGAACTTCAGATAGAGTATATTTGCCCTTTCCAGCATGAATAATGGCAATTATTGATTCATATTGTTCACCAATTCCATTGAGAATGTAAGAGATATGATCAGTGTTAGAAACACGTTCTCCTAGCATGGCTAGATAATCGCACAACGATTTGACGTTAGCGAGAATGCACCTTTCGACTGATTAGTAAGCTGATTTCTATAGAAAGAATTTTAGCATCTGACCTAGCAGAGAAAATTTCCTCCAATCGAAACCAGATCTGAGCTGCTGTATCAAATCCGACTAGTTCCGGAAGTATAGAAGCACTTACAGAGGATAATAGCCAAGAGGCGAGCGATTAATCTTGAATTTCATGCTCTTCAAATGCAGGATTAGGTACATTTGTCCCTTTGTTATCAACAATTTCAACTGAAGGAGCTTTGATAGTACCGTTGAGTACACCAAGCAAGCGATAAAAGATGATAGTTCCGGAAATATAAAATAGATGCATTAATAGGTGCCCTAAAGGGTGATAAAAGATGATGCATTCACCAAAAGTCACCAAAGACATCAACTTGTTTCAACTTCGATTTGGATTATTGCAGGTCATCTAAGTGTGTCCAGCCTCATGGCAACTTCTACAATGATATGACTTATTTTCCTGAAACTGAGATTCAATCCTTTTTCTCACAATTGAGCATATCATTGTTTCCATCCCACATTTGGAGCCAAGACAACACATGAACTCCACATGCTTCCCAAGTGTAATACTCTCTCCGTTCCTAAATATAAGATCACTTTGGTTAATTTGGGGAGATTAAGGAAGACAATAAAATTACATGATCTTCCCAAAATCCCCTCAATTACTTAACTTTAAAAGGAGGAGGAGTTTTCAATGAAAAGATGAAGTATAAGGGTAGTTTAGGCAAAACTTGAGATAAAATAGGAAGTGATCTTATATTGAGAAACTTATCCACTTCCCCAAAGTGATCTTATATTTAGGAACGGAGGGAGTAGTCATTAACAACATCATGCATCCTACAAATGACATTGTACTAACAAGTAAACCACAAATATTAACAACTATGCATGCTGCTATTTACATCACATCTGACTTTGCACAATAAGTCTTCAAATAACTACTCATGCTATTTAATCCAATTTTTTCTTTTTTGCACAGACATTCTAATAAACAATTTATCAACCAATGTTCATTTATTGACAGTTAAAACTAGAAACAAAAGACCAAGTATCCTGAAACATAGCATTGTATTAACAAGTCAAGTACACGTAATAACAACTACATATGTCACTATTAACAACACGTTTGTACTTGCTTCATCAGTGAAGGATTTTGGGATTCTCATTATTATTTTATTCTTAACATTGTGGTGGTTCTTTTTTTGAGTAAAGGGGAACATTGTGGTGGTTCTTAGCTGGTGGTTTGGTTCAATATAATCTAAATAAGACATTGAGATTACCCAGTAACAAGCATGACAACATAAAGAGTAAACCCATAAAAATCAAAACAAAAACCACAATGAAACCCATTTCATCCCTAATGTGGAGAAGAGAGATTCATGGTCCATGAGCAGAGGAATACAGTATATATGAAAAGATGAAGAACACATACCCAAAAATTTCACTCTCCTCCTTTCGCCAATCACCGTACTTCGAAGCCACTGACCTTCGCTGGACACAACCCACGCTTGACACCATTATTCATCTTCCTCCTTCTTTCTTTCTCGCAAGAATTTCAAGCATCCTGTGTTCAGGGCTTTATCTATTATCTTGCTAATCATATGTGATATGTGCTTTAACTAAGGGGCAAATGTGTCTTTGACTTAATGTAAAGCTTTGCACTAAAGTCCCTTGGGACTTGATGATTATTTTAGAATGTTTTGGGACCTCCTAGTGGTAAATTGCCTTCCTAGGGACTATAGTGCAAATTTCCCTTCTTTTTTGGTCGGTATTTATAGGTATTTATAGGTTTCATTGTATAGGTTTGTGTTTAATATTAGACCTTGTATTATGGGCTGTATACTTGGCTTAGCTGTAGGCCCGGTTTCCCTATATGTTATATACGTGGCCACAATGGTCAAATTAGTATGTATGATTTATTCTCATCTTCTTGAATAAGATTTCTCTCATTTTTTCTCCCAAATTTGTATGTGTATCTTCAATTTGTCAACACCTTTCTATTATTGAATCTGAAGAAAGATACAAGCAACGTGCAATAGCAAGATCAACAAAAACATGAAACAAACTATACAGATAAAGAGAATAAAGCAGGAATATTAAGACAGCCAGCAGATTGTTACGGTGCATGCGACATTAACCAACGGCAGCACGTTGCACATAGTGAAAGGTACAAGATCTCTACTAGTCTCTTCAACATTAGAAGTCAAAATGGTAGACAAGATGAGCCATTGTGAATACATCCACGGTATCTAATACACTTCACTACAAGCATAAGCGAATTCTACGACATGTCACTCGGTCTCTTTGCCAGTTAGTCCCTCCGATCAGAACTCTTCGTAGATAGCCTTTTTTCAGTCTTTCACCCAAGATGGTGTCACGACGGCTCCACTCTAAGCCACTTCACTGTCGCTTAACTTAACCTTCTATTGGTCAATCAAGCCTTTCCCGTTTGGTTTTCTCTCAATGAAAGCACTATTGTAATAAGTATAAGTCCTTGAGAGAACCACATTCCAAAAGCTAACTGTTGGGGTTGGGGAGCCAAAAACTTCTGAGACCTCTTTGTGAGGGAACCTCACAAATGTGTGACTTGTAACAAATTCATGATCGGTCTGGAGATGTATTTTCAACAAATCGCTGAATAATTGACAGTCAACTTCAAAAATCATGTTGTCATAGCTAAGGTCAATAGCAATTAATAACGATATTTTCAGGGTCAAAGTTTTTGTTTTAGTCATAGCAAAAATGGACTTGACTTTATCAATGAAGCCCCAAAGAAAAAGCCATGCATTTAGACAACACCAATTCCAAAATGTATCTCATGGGATTTAAAAGATCCATCACAGTACAATTGATTTTTATAAAGCTGGAAGGGGGACTCTTCCACCTTTTGCAGCTAATATCGTTTTTGTCCAAAGAAACCTGCTGATTCTTCTCTTTATAACAAGCCCAAAATTCGTTATATGCTCTTGTTGCAGCTTCAATCACCTCGATTGGCATTGGAGTGGCACGATTAAAAACTACATCATTCCTCTGCTTCCAGATAAACCATAGAAAATAACAATCCAATGAAATCTCGTTGTCAGATTATTTTGTTGATCCATTCAGTAGTGACAGTTATCATGCTATGATATTACAGATTTGGAGGTTATCTGATTGAATCCCAAATGTTGATCCAAAACAAACATGACGGGTCCATAAACATATGAAAAACAAATTGAGCATGGTTTAGAGATTTACACTGGGCATGGTTGGAATCTTGAGCATTTTCTTCTGAACAAAGCCTCATTTGTAGCCAAGGCACTAGACATTATCCTCCAAATAAAATGTTAAACCTGAGAGACTACTTTAATGTGCTATAGAAAATTCCAGTTTGCTGCATGCATGTGAGTGGAGGGAGTAGCTTTTAGTGAAGGAGGATTTCTTAATAACTTCTCGGCAGAGTACCCATAATTCACTTGATACAGTCCATTCTAAGCTTTTGTCCATATGATTTTGTCCTTTATGCCGTTAGAGGGGATGGGGAGCTTGATGACTATGCATGAAATGAAATTTATTACCTCATCAGAAATTAAGTGGCGTATAGGAGACCCAAACTCCATCAACAATAGATCACTTACACAGTTACACAGCCCTGTTGGATAGTAAAATTTTGACTATCGCTGTTTTTATTTTTGGAACTCAACATCAAGGAGCTACTTATATATCATACTGTATTCCAATGTTAGCGCTATGACCTGTTAGACTAATCATATAAAACAATAACCTAATGATTATATGATGTCTAATAATATTCAGAATTGTAATAGAAAACTTATAAATACCTCCTGTCTTTACTAATTGATCTGATGTAGAGATCCATGTAATCACAATCTATGTTGAGAATCCAAAACCATAGAACACCATGAGTCGACAAGTCTCTTTTAACTGTAGTAGTTGCCTTGCCAGATTAAGGAACTCCAAAATACTCCATTCGGCCCTAAATATAAGACATATTTACCTATTTTGATTAGATTAAGAATGTTAATTAAGTTAGTTAAAATGACATGATATTACTAATATACCCTAACTATCAACCTTCACCCCCACACTCCCTCTCTTTTTGTCTACCATTGGGGAGCATTGACTCCATCCTCCCTCTCCTCTTGTCTACCATTAGGGAACATTGACTCCACACTCCCTCTTTTCTTGTCTAGCATTAGGGAGCATTGACTTCACCCTCCTTCTCTTCTTGTCTAGCATTAGGGGGCATTGATAAGGGTATTTTGGGGAAAAATTGGTAAAAGTTAGAAATAAGTCTTATATTTAGTACCAAACTCATCCCCTCAAATAAGTCTTATATTTAGAACTGGAGGGAGTAGTAGT
This sequence comes from Mimosa pudica, assembly GCA_029929735.1. Classification (NCBI taxonomy): domain Eukaryota; kingdom Viridiplantae; phylum Streptophyta; class Magnoliopsida; order Fabales; family Fabaceae; genus Mimosa; species Mimosa pudica. Next base: position 8,488,697 of record JAKELP010000035.1, read on the forward strand.
TTACCATATGGCTCTAACCATATTCTGTTGTGCACATCATATCCTCTCTATCAAGAATATGAGATTTAAATAAATCAAGAAAACTCTAATTTGACTTTGTCTAAGCTGACTAAACCTAAGTATGTTATTATTAATACTAAAGATATAACTAGATATGATAATAAAGATATAACAAATTGTGATACTAAAGATATAACTAGATATGATAATATAAAAATTGAAATCATGAAAAAAATTCAAAAGTTAAAGGACTGAGTCAATAACAAGTTAAAAGTCCATGGATTAAGTCGCACTAAGTCATAGTTGGGAGAGGTCTCGTAAGTGGGTCAAAAATTGAATACTAAAAAATTAATTTTGCCTAATTTCTATAAACTAATATTCATGAATGGCGATGATTCTAAAATCAGCTAACTACATCAGAAATTTCATGAAAAATAATCCTATATATGATCAATATTATGTTCATGATTTTAAAAATATTACTCCCTCCGGTCCTAAATGTAAGACCTAATTGACTTTTTCTGGAAAATCCTTCAAAAGCAAAATAAGTTAATTATAAATTGATTTACCTAATTTTTTCTCTTAAACTAGTTTATTTTAGCTATAAACTAATGGATAATCTAAAAATATATCAAATATGTCATCATTTAATAACTTATTTCGCAACCTTAATCTCTAAAAAAAAATTCAATTAGGTTCTATATTTAAGACCGGAGGTAGTATTTCTTAAGAAAGTTGAGAGGTCTTAATTGCATATTTTTGTTTTTGCCCTAACCTGCTTTGCCATTCTTGAATCAAATCCTCGCCAGTCTCTACCAAGCCACAAACCATATATTGCTTTCATCGAAATCGTCGTCCAAGTTGGGAGCTAAGGAATTAAAATGACCCATTTTGAAAAGGTTCCACTTAGGCCCATACACTAATACAAGGTCCATAATTTCCTCAATTTTATTTTGCTTTGAGTATGAATGGTCCGGTACTTTTAGTAAATTCTTTTAATGGTCACAAAATCAAGAATAAAAATGACCACTTAGTTATTGATCTTCAAACAAATTTCTCAAGAAAGTATACATAATATTTTGACTAACAAGATGCACATTACCTTTCTACCACTACTTATACTATTATTAGTCATCTATTAAACTTAGCATTATGATTATCCATAAACACCGTTTTGTTTATGTGACTATTTTATTTCCATTGAATATTTTCGCAAAATGATTCAACATATTATAAGAGATTTTTAAAAGCTTTATTATTTTTCAAGATAATGAAAATTATGCTGCGTCCACAAGGCGCAGATTCACATTGCTAATTCGCTTTAAATAATTCAACCTCTTAATCACAGTATCAATTAGCATACAAATGTAAACAATCTTGCAAATGCTGTTGCAACATAATGATTATATAAACAATCTTGCAAATGCTGTTGCAACGCGGATCAATCTTATATAGTCAATGACATATGTGATGCAAGAATAGTCCGCTTTTAATAAGCTCTTTGAAATAGGTTTAGCTTTTAAAAAACTGTATGTGATTTACGAGAAGCAAAATCTTTGTTGAATGATAAAACAAAGTTACATTGTTACAAGCTATTCAATGTGTGGTACCCAAAAGAAAAGCTATTTTACTGTGTATTTTTATGCGACCCCCCAATTGTTTGTTTCACACCATACTAGAAAAACAAAAATCAATTGTATCAAAAGAAAAAGAAAAATCAATAACGAACACTGATTTATTTGCTAAAAAATAAAAACAAAGAAAAAAGAGTATTAAAATAGGATAAGAAAATTTATAAATTACTTTTTCCTTTAATTTCAATTTCAGCCTTAACCAGTCATACCATATTAATATGTTCAATGTCTACTTTTCATGCCACCTGTTATTCTCTTAATCTAGTCATATACAATTATTGTCAACAGCATCAAACAATTTGAATGGACTATATCTCTATACAAATAAAAGTTTATTCAATATATTCATCACCTTTCATTAAATATAAAATCCACATACACATCCTTGACGGCTATTTTAACTTGCGCCGCAAAAATGACTCATCATCAGTCTCACCGGAAATTACCACACCATCCCTATCCCACCATGCACCCAAGTCACGTTCCGTTACATTCCCTAACGGCGCCGTCACTTTTCTCATGTCACCTACCCTAACTCCGTAACGGACGTCATCTTTCACATACACCTTCTCCACGCCGCCGGCCCCCACTCCGACCACCCGCCCCTCATTCCCCTCCCACTCCGCTATCACCGCCGGTGACCGCCTCCGTAGGCGCGTGTCCCACACCGCCACCGCCAAATTCCCCGACGCCCCCTCCCCCGCCGACACCACAACCGCCGGGGTCAAGCCCGACCGGACCACCGTGTCCGCCGCCAAATCGGAGCTAGAAAACTCATGTTCATCCAAGTCAAAATCTAGTCCCAATCCAAACCCTATGCTATCCCATAACTTCACCACGCTCTCGCTCTTTGCAATCTCCGATATTGAGAAAATATCTCCTATGCTACACCGTCGTCCATGCCTCCCTTTAGTACCCTAAAAAGGTCATAAGTAACAATGTAACATACTAAAATAAGTCCCACATCGAAAGATTGTGAGATGGGTTCAGCCTATATAATGTTAAAGTAAGTCCAGTTTCATTAAAACACAAGCCTATGTCCAAAATTAGGGTCTGTTTGGACAGAATAATTTTTGGTAGAATATAAATTTTTTAAAAAATACTCCCTCTGTTCCTAAATATAAGATCACTTTGGGGAAGTGGATAAGTTCCTAAATATAAGATCACTTTCTATTTTATCTCAAGTTTTGTCCAAACTACCCTTATACTCCATCTTTTCATTGAAAACCCCTCATCCTTTTAAATTTAAGTAATTAAGGGGATTTTGGGAAGATCATGTAATTTTATTATCTTCCTTAATCTCCCCAAATTAACTAAAGTGATCTTATATTTAGGAACGGAGGGAGTAGTTAAGATAAATAGCTTTTCATGTTTCTTTTATTTGAAATAAGTGTTTTTCATAAATGAGACATCAATGCATAAACGAGAGATCCAAGCTTTTCAGCTGAAAAAAGAGAAAAATGTAGTTTTTCTCAAAATAGCTTTTGGAACTCCCGACTAGCTTTTCTTCTCAAAATAGCTTATCCAAAAAACTTGAGTGTTTGGATGTCTTTGTGTGAAGTGCAGGAGGTTGAATAACTTTTGGAATTGTATACAAACTCGCGTAAACAAACGAACACACAAGTGACTGTTTCTTCTTACCTGAAAGCCTTCATCCATGTGGCACCATTGTAACCATTGGAGAGATCTTGATGAGTCAGCTTGGTCATCTTCTTCATGGTCGTAATCTGATGATGATGGGGTTGAGGGTGAGGAGTAGCTTTCGTCATCGGAGCTGCTGTATTCATCGAGGTGTAGATCGGAGAGGAGATTAGTGGTGGAGACCAGAGATTGAGTGTGGTGGTGCAATCTGAGGATGAGGAATTTGATTCTGTTGAGGATACTACCGAAGGCAGCAACGAGAGCAAGAATGAGAGCACTCCATTTACAGAAATTGTAAGCTGTAGAAACAGATTGAATGCCTGCGAGAGATGAAGAAGCTATCTGGAAGTCGTTGATTCTGTGGATTACAGGAACTTCCATAGTTTTTGCTTCACAAGAGAGAGAAGAAAGAGGAAGGAAATGATTGAAGAGAGGTGGTGATAAATAAGGAGGGGAAGGAGGAAGGGAAAGTGGGGTGGACACGTGGAGGGTGGTGATTGGTGGAGGGAGTGGGGTGGTGATTTTCTTGGAGTGGTATGAGAAGCAGGGGATGAGACCCACAGAGGAGGTGCTCATCTGGAATTTGTGGTTGTTAGAGGTATACTGACTCATTGCTTATTGGGATTGTGACACGTGGTGATAGGTCATTGGGTTGGTCGGAAATATGCACCTTTCTTTTGGTTTATTGTTTGTTTTCTTGTAGGTTTTGGTGGTCGTGGTCGGAGAAAGAAATTCTCATACGTTTTAAGTTGAGTGTCTTGTTAATGATGAGGGAATTGAAAGGGAGATGAAGCAAATATTTTTATATTATATACTCACTCTCATCCACTCAGTTTTTTTATATCTGTTCTTTTTTTTGTTTCACAGGTATATTCCTAAACATTTGTTACTGTCAATTGGAACTATTCTCTCATTATTCTTTTTTTTTTATGAAATATTCTCTCATTATTCTAAAGTACTCCCTCCGGTCCCTAATGTAAGAGCCCAAAATTTGAATGATTTTGGTCCCTAATGTAAGAGCTCATCCAATATTCTCTCCTCATTTAATGCATTTTTTCCTACTTTACCCCTAACTCTCTTTCATATTTATTAATGCTTATGTATTTCTCTCTCTTAAAAGTACCATAATAAATATGGACAATATTGGAAAAGTAGCATTAACTCCAGACACCCAACTAACATTCACATGTTTTCTTAAGAAGCGTTTTTTTTGGCGGCTAGCTCTTACATTAGGGAGCGGAGGTAGTATCATATAGTAGGTAAACCGCTGACAGATAAATTTGTTTCATTTACAAAGATTGATGATCGAACCCTCAACTACTTAAATAAGAGACGAGAGTATTTAACACTCTCCAATCACACCAACATGTGTCAGGATATAGTTTCTCTTTTCTTAATTTGTCATCATGAGCATATTGTTTCCCATTTCTTCCATAGTCTCTCTTCCAATTTTTCAGAATTATATTGTTTCCTTTTTTGTTACATTGCTCTCTCTTTTCAATTTTCCATTGTGCATCAACGAGAATACTAATTGTTTGGTCTCCCCTCATTATGTCATTGTCTCCTCCTTTTTTTTTCTTCCGCCTCTCTTCCAAATTGTTTTTGACATGGAATGCCATAACTGTTAAAAAATTTCTGTCACCACTTTGTTAAATCAGAAAGTAATGGTGCGGTGAATGAAATTTGAACACAGTCGAAAATGAAGTTTGATAGCTTCCCGTTATTATTGTAGTGTTAAGGACTCATACAAACCAGTTCCCTTTATTTAGTGAAGACATATTGAACAGTTATCTCGGAGATCACACACAAGAAAGCCCCTTGAAGAGGCTTGATGAGTGCGAAGAGGTTACAAGGATGAATAAAGGAAGAAATTTTCTGTAAGAGAAATATTATAGAAAGTGAGCCATGTACTCTATCATTGATCGAGTAGAAAATGAAGAGGCTTGATGAGAATATATATTGGATGGGATGTCAATTCAGTGCTCATCATAATGATGAGAAGACAATTTCTCATCACTGAGATGAAATTTGAACCATTCAAAATTTTATATGAATGGTCCATATTTAAAATTTTTAAATGATCATTTTTCTCTAATAAAATTAACTTTTTAATAAATGATAGTTATAAGATTTACTTCATTTTTTATTTTATATCTATGAAAATCAAAATTTATTAAAAATATTAAATTTTATTTAAATAAATCTAGACCATTAAAATCATTAGAAAGAGGGCATGGAATGAGCATTCATATTGGATGGTAGAGTGACAAAAGAAAGAGGGAGGGAGTGACATTCAGTGTTTTTAATGGAGGGAGAGAAGTACAAGAGGGGAAATCATTAGAAACGAGAGGCTGTAAAAACAACCACTGTGATATGAACAGTGTGTCATTAGAAATATGTATAAAAAAAGTGTGTCATTAGAAATGAGGGGTTGTAAAAACTTGTTAGAATGATGAGGCCGGTATATTGGGAAAATCTTAAAAAATAAATCGGTTAGTCACAATTGTTGTCTTATATCAAAAGGCAAAAAACTAAAAACAGTTTGTAGTTTGTGATTTATATTAAAGAGTAAAAGGAGTATTTCATTATGGTTGTTCAAGTATATCAAAATGGGGACATTATTTGCAAATTCAATTCCAATATTACTCTGGGTTTGTTTAGTTGCCTGGGGAAAGTGATGAAGAATTAGAAAGTGTAGAAAGTTGAGGTTTTTGTATAATTTACATATACCCTGTAACCCACAAGCTTTCTCTCTCTATCTCACACTTTTTCTGGGGCCCACAAACTTTACTTTACCATCATTACTTAATTTACTTCTACTTTTCATTTTCACTCTTTCACTTTCCATTTTTTCACTTTCTTTCCTACAACTAAACGGACCCTCTGATCTGGCCTTGAACGGAATAGCTTCACAACTATTGGGATATGAACACCTTGATCAATTCTAATTTATTTAACACTACTACCACTTATCCGCGCTATAAAATCTAATGGACTTCTTCTTTTAGGTTAAGGAAGTAAAATAGACAAATTAAATTAACATTTGTTATATTTAGTTAAATTATATATGTTGGTTTTTATGTAAAGTATATTAGTTTTGGTAAATAAATGATAAATAACTTACTGCAGGTATTTTTCGCTAAAATTGAGGTGGGAGGTTGCAAGTTCTATCCCGCTTGTAACCTCAAGCCGTTAGTGCTTGCCCTTTGAATAAAAAAAATTGGTTGATATTCTAAAACTGGCTTTTTATATACATGGAGAAATAATTCTTTTTCCTAAGGAGAAAACGACACATTTAGGGAGATAGAGCTTGTTTTGGGGGAAAAATATATACAATGGAATTCTTGGAAACAATATTTTTTTACTTTATTGTTAAAATGGTATATAATTATGGTGGTTAAAAAAAGCAAATATATTATAGAGGCAAGTTTTTATGATTAAAAAATAGAGACAAGTTTTATAAGTAGCTAGAACAGGATGACATAAAAAAAGAAATTTTATAAAGGGCAATTATTTCTTTAGATTTTTAATAAAAAAACTAACAATGACATCCAATTATGATGACTTTAAGATAATAAAAAAAATATGGTATACGTACTTTTACTTTTCTTCTGTATTTAAAAACTTTCCTTTTTATATTTATATTAAATTTCTATTGGTTGTTATATTATGATGATTATGGGGCATGAATAAATGTTTGCGCTTAAAAATGAGCTTGTTTTGTTAGACACTTCACAAATCACACCCTTTGGCCCCAGAAGAAAAACATTTAAAACCCAATATTAAGTAAAATAAAACACATTTTAATATAACACTAACCGGTTCATACATTGAAATCAAGTATAAAATTTTATACAATTATTTTTAATATAAAGTGGTTCGTTTGGTAATAATATAATTATATATATTGGATGGTTTGGGTGAGGTGGGGGAGGCTCTTTTCAATTATAAACTGTTTGTCTTTTCGTGTAGACTTACTTGTTTTTGTTTGTTTCTTTGCCTCCCATTAAATCACATCCATAGAAAAATACTCCCTCGGGTCCTAAATATAAGACCTAATTGACTTTTTTGAAAAATCCTAAAAAAAAGCAAAATAAGTTAATTATAAATTGATTTATCTAATTTTTTCCCTTAAACTAGTTTATTTTACTTATAAACTAATGAATAATCTAAAAATATATCAAATATGTCATGATTTGATAGACTATTTTGCAACCTTAACCTCTCCAAAAAAAAGTTATCTATGTCCTATATTTAGGACCGGAGGTAGTAATTATCATGGGACAGCAAGTATGTAATCCTTAGCCATATACTTACATTATCACGAGTATTAAAATATGTTAGAAAGTATGATTGCTCAAATAACTAATGAATATACTTTGGCAAAAAAACTAAAGCATATAAATGTTTTATTTTTCTGTATTATTGCGTGACAGCGAATATACATATATAATGGCCCCGCCAAATACTATGTAGTCTATAATTTATTGCCTTTCGTGTTTTTCCCCTCTTGTTTTATTGTAGGGGTGAAGAGGCATTGAAGAAAGAGAAATTATGTTGGATGTTATTATGACACTAGATATGTTTTCCTAATATTTGTAAGACTTTTTTAAAAAGTTCAAATAAAATTTAACTCAATGTTTGAAACAAAATTGGTAGTTCAGATTATGTTAGTACGCAATCCGGATCTTATTATAAGTCACCTAACTAATTTTCTCACATACCAATAAAATTGGGTAAATACATTTAATTTGTCTCACAATTCAAGTATTTTCCAATATTACCCCTAATAATTACACTTATTTCCCAAACTATTAACTATTACTCTCTCCTACCACCCCTATTAAATATGAGTATATGTGGAAAAAATAATTAATGCACATTGAAAACCATGTAGTGACTTATAAAAAGGACCAAGAAAAATTGGTAGTTGGTAACTTATAATAAGGACTGGGGGAGTATTTAATTAGCTGTTGTAGACGAATGACTCGAAGATTGCTAATTGCATCCCAAAAAACAATAGTTTGGGCGCTTGTCGCATTTTTTCAAAAATTTTAAGAAAGAGATTTGACTTATCTCCGATTCAAAGGCAGGCCTCTTAATCTATAATTCACTAGAGCATACCTCTATGAGCTTTGGAGCATGGCGACTATTTTTGACTGATTGCAAAATACCTCTGACTAATGGTTTCTAGTTTCTTGATGATTCTTATTTGTTCTCCATGTTCTATGCAAATTAAAACTAAGGATGATTTATTCAAAGAATCTTCGTGGCCACAGAAAAGACCTATAATTGCGTTTGTTACATCATAAGCACCGCTTTAGGCCAAATTTTAATAACATAATATAGCCTAAAGTGCCCCTCTATTTTTTAAACTATTTTACCTTCTTAAGCGCCAATATAGGTTTTTTTTTTGAAAAAATATTTTACTATACAAGTGGACAATTGCGCTTAAGTCTCAAATAAAAGACTTGATTTCAAAGAGATCTCATGTAAGTAGTTGTTGATGATCATTAACAAGTGGTAACAACTACTAGAGATCTCATTGAAATTAATTTTTTTATTTGGGACTTAAGTGCGATTTTTCCATTGATTAAATTGACTTTAGAGTCATTATTGGCTCAATTTCAAAAGTTGACGGACACTTTTAACCCAAAAAAATAATTGGTGCTACATGCACTTGGATATAAGTAAAAGGTCATTTCGACCCTTCACCCTTTAAAATTTGACTTTAATTACACGAATATGCCTCACAATCTTTAGTACTCTGCATGCACTTTAGATATAAGTCTTTAGGTTAATATAACTTTTGGTCCCTCAAGTTTTACCCAATTTTAGTTTTGATCCCTCAAGTTTTAAACTCGTGTTTTTAGTCCCTTAATTTTGCACCGTTAGTAACATTAGTCCCACAAGTTTGAAAAAGACTTAACACCGTTAAATTTGTCCTATGTGGCAGTAACTCTGTTAGTCTTAGTGTCACATCTTTTAGTCACATCCTATGTGGCTTAATGACAAGAGAGAGTATGTATGTGCTGGAAATAATAATCTTAGGTGGATAAGTTATTAAGAAAAATAAAAATATCATCTCCTCTGTTATCTGTTATCTGTACAAATCCCACACACATTCCTCTCCTTCTGTTGCTGTATACATCCTAACACTTTGCGCTTAAAAGATTGAAATTTTGAACAAAAAAAGAAACCATGTGAAGATTCTTCTTTCTTCAAGTTCGCATCTTTTTCTCCGTCAATGTCTTCTTCCGCTGGAAACAGCCGACCCCAGAGGCTTTCCTCCGCCGTATTGCCTTCCCGTTCCCGGAAATCCTCTGTGGGGTCCACTTCTTCAAGACCCTCATTGAAACTGCATCTCTCGCAAGCTATTTTTGGTGTGATTTGAAGAAAAGGAGTGCAAGGTAGAGTTCGATTAAAGAAGGAAAGGATGGTGCGTGGGATTTGTACATATAACAGAGGAGATGGTTTTTTTATTTTTTTAATAACTTATCCACCTAAAATTATTATTTCCAGAACATACTCTTTTGTCATTAAGCCACATTGGATGTGACTAAAAGGATGTAACACTAAAACTTACAGAGTTAGTGCGACATAGGACAAATTTAACGGTGTTAATAAGTCCTTTCAAACTTGGGGGACTAATATTACTAACAATGCAAACTTGAGGGACTAAAAGCACGAGTTTAAAACTTGAGGGACCAAAACCAAAATTGGGTGAAACTTGAGGGACCAAAAGTTATGTTAACCTTAAGTCTTTGGTCATTTGTTACCATTTACCCTATAACATTCATATATATATATATATATACACTTCCTCCGGTCCCTAATATAAGAGCCAAAATTTGAATGGTTTTGGTCCCTAATATAAGAGTTCATCTCACATTCTCTCCTTGTTTAATGCATTTGTTCCTACTTTGCCCATAACTTTCTTTCATATTTATTAATGTTTATGTATTTTTTCTCTTCAAAGTATTATGATAAATATGGGCAATATTGGAAAAGAAGCATTAACTCGAGACACCTAACTAACATTCACATGTTTTCTTAAGAAACGTTTTTTTTTTGCGACTAGCTCTTATATTAAGGACTGAAGTGAGTGTGTGTATCCTTTTGAATGTACAAACATCGTCTTATATCACACACATATTTTCTTGACTCACATTAAAACAAGCAAGAATGCACGCTTGTGTGTGTGATGTGTATATATTAAATCGTTTGCATGAGCCATAAATTTAATTCTTCTTTCTTTCATACTCCCTCCGGTCCCTAATGTAAGAGCCCAAAATTTGAATGGTTTTGGTCCCTAATGTGAGAGCTCACCCCATATTCTCTCCTCATTTAATGCATTTTTTCCTACTTTACCCCTTAACTCTCTTTCATATTTATTAATGCTTATGTATTTCTCTCTCTTAAAAGTACTATAATAAATATGTGCAATTTTGGAAAAGAAGCATTAACTTCAGACACCCAAACTAACATTCACATGTTTTCTTAAGAAGCGTTTTTTTGACGGCTAGCTTTTACATTAGGGACAAGAGGGAGTATTAAATTATATATGTGCGTTTGTAGCGCTGTGCAAAAGCATAGTACTATAGGTTAGGCAACTAGGCAAGCAAAAGACAAACCGTCCTCGGTAATAACAAGAAAGTGGGAGATATCAGATATGCATAAGAAAAAGGTGGGGGAAGATGTGTTGGGAACATAAGGGTAGGCATGTGATGTGTTGACATATGCGTCAACACTCAACACAAATAATTATCATAACTTGCTTCAATTTCAAGTCCACATCTCCCTACCAATGGGGATGCTATGCTTTGATTCCCACTACATTTACTCAATTAATACATTGCCCATTTAGTATATCCTTTTAAAACTTTGACACCAATCACATGACACCATGTATATAACATATCCCTAAGAAAAAATTGGTTCTTTTTAAGAAGACACTACATGGGTTGTGTGCTACCTTTTCTTTGTTTATTAATTCCATTTAATATAATTTTTCTGCTGTTTTCTTTAACGCGGGTTATAAGCTTTTCATTCATGCAGTTAATGAGTCAATTTTAAAATATAAAAAATATTTGAGATAAGTTTATGGCTAAAGTATACTTTTGGTCCCTTATGTTTGGATCAAGTTTCAATTTAGTCCTTTATGTTTGAAAAGTACACTTTTAGTCTTTTTTTGTTAACACTGTTAGTTCAACTTAACGGAAAATGTTAATTTAACAATTTTAAATGATTATTAAATACTGAAAAAATATTTATATTAAAATATTGGAGTGTGAATATTCTTATATTTTCAAAATTTATCATTTTTGGTCCAATTTCATTATAAAATAATCATTTAAAATTGTTAAGTTAGCATTTTCCGTTAAATTAAACTAACAGTGTTAACAAAAAAGGACTAAAAGTGTACTTTTCAAACATAAAGAACTAAATTGAAACTTGATGCAAACATAAGGGACCAAAAGTATACTTTAGCCTAAGTTTATTGAGACTCCATTCATTGTTCTTAATTCAATGAAAAATGTTAAAAACTACTCCCTCCTGTTCGTAATGTAAGAGCCAAAATTTGAATGATTTTGGTCCAAAATATTATCTCTTCATTTCATGCATTTTTTACTACTTTGCTCTTAACTCCCTTTTATATTTATTAATGATTATGTATTTCTCTTTTTTAAAAGTATCATAATAAATATGGGTAATGTTGAAAAAAAAACATGTTTACTTAAGAAACTTTTTTTTGTGGCTAGCTAAGACAAATCTATTTCATTAAAAAACATGTTTTGCAAATATACTAACCTTTTATATCAAGTTTTGAAATATACTTATTAAAAGTAATTCAAATGGAAAGAAAGAGTTAAATTAATATTTTAGACTTTGTATCAAAAAAAAAATATTTTAGACTATTTTTTTTGGACTGAAATATTTTAGATTATTGAAGGTCGAAAGTCGAAACTTTCGAAATTTGCAAATAATAACGAAAATTTCGATCAAATAATGTCATAAAATATAGTCAAATATAGCCAATTAATGCATGTCTCATTGCAAGTGAGTCATAATGATACGCTTTGCATAATTGATATTCTTCCTTTCCCATCAAGGCGCTGAAGCAGTCAAATGACAGCTGCCATTTGTGAACGCAAGGCCTAACAAGTCTTGACAAACAAGATAGTCTTTGTGTAAGGGCCATCTTATAGGCCTAAACCGTTTGGACAGAGTCATATTTATCATTCAAAAGACTCCTAAACTGTAAATGTAATTAAATTCAATATGATTTATACTACCACCGGTACTAAATATAGGACCTAATTGACTTTTTTTTAGATATTAAAGTTGCGAAATAGGTTATTAAATAATGACATATTTGATAGATTTTTAGATTATCCATTAGTTTATAGATAAAATAAACTAGTTTAAGGAAAAAAATTAGATAAATTAATTTATAATTAACTTATTTTGCTTTTTTAAAGATTTTTCAGAAAAAGTCAATTAGGTCTTCTATTTAGAACCGGAGGGAGTACTATTTTTCATTGAGACTCAAATTCATAATCTTATCTCAAGAAATCAAAATCTAAATGAAATTTTCAATAGCAAAAGGTGGTCACAACATGAAATTCTTAATACTAAATGAGCAAAATTCAAAAAGAATTAATAAGGATAGGGGAAAACGCAAGTAACAGGTAAAAATGGAAAGAAACTACAAGTACATGAAAAATGATACTCTCTCTGGTTCTAAATATAAGACCTAATTGACTTTATCTAGAAAATTTTTAAAAAAGCAAAATAAGTTAATTATAAATTGATTTACCTAATTTGTTCCCTTAAACTAGTTTATTTTACTTATAAACTAATGGATAATCTAAAAATATATCAAATATGTCATCATTTAATAACCTATTTCGCAACCTTAATCTTTCAAAAAAAAAAAGTCAATTAGGTCCTATATTTAGGACCGGAGGTAGTATTTACTCAACATATCCAAAGTGTATTATTACTTGTAATAAAAAAAAGTGTATTATTAGTCAATTAATCTAATATAAAAGTAGTTCGTTATTCTTATTAAATGAAAAATGATATGAGGACTCAAAAATTTAAATGATGATTAATTTAAATGCTTACAAACCATGATTGTACTATATCTGTGATTCTTAATATAAGCCATTTCGATCAACTAACCAATTGCAACAAAAAAAATGACAAATCTTATAAAATTAAATTAATATTTTGTGGTTTCCCAAGGTATCCTGACTGACGTGTCAAGTGAAACTAATTCTTCGCTATTCTCGAGTCTTATGTAGAGGATAGACAATTGGCCTGTGAGTTTACTTCATTCACAAGAGTTACGGATCAAATTAATTTTTTTAATTGTAAAAGGGGAATATGATTTGAAGAAAAATAAATAAATGAGTCACATTTAAATATTCATCATTACTTAGAGAAAATTGTATAGTTATAAAATTAATATTAATTACTTTCCAAAAACTTAAAATACAAGGCGATATCAATAGATCTGTTATAATTTAAAACATAAAAATAATTATATGAAATAATAAAAGATAAAATAAACTCATTGATCCAAATATAGATATATTTTAATTTTAAAATATAGAAATAACTTTTAAAATAATATAAGTAAAATTAAAATAAACATTTTAGTTTACAAGTTTATTTTTAAGTATAAAATAATTAGGTACATACATTGCAAGTTGCAAGTATTTATTGTAGAGTCCTGTGTAAATTGTCGGGAAAAAATTTTCTGGTAACTGACATTAACGATGTTAAGATTGAAGAATTGTAAATACATCTTACAAATTTAAGGGACCAAACTGAAACTTCTTGTAAATTAGGAAACCAAAACATATATTTTACCCTATCTTACTAATCTTTTAGAGTATGTTTGGTTGTGAGAAACAAAGTAAAGAATTAGAAATGGAAAGGGTAAGAGATGGAAAGTAGAGGTAATGATGAGAAAGTAAAATTTGTGGCCCAGAAAAAGTGTGAGATGAAGAGAGAAAACTTGTGGACCTCGGAATATATTTAAATAATCATATTACCCATTAACTGTTCAATTATTTTCAAGTCTCTTTCTTTTACTTCTAACAACCAAACGAGCTTTTAGATTGCTTGTAATTCAACGTAACTGACCCTACTAAGTGAAGGTAATGAAGTCCATGCAGTTCTTGCGAGATGAACAACGGTTGAAATTTGTTGGGATGAGTTGGGACTGAATTTTCCATTAATAATTAAGATTACAAATATTATTTATTTAAGAATTTAAAATTCATTTTGTATATTTAAAGGAAATTCAAGTAAACTTAGAACGAAACATATAATTTATCATATCTTAATTTTTAATTGTGGTTCAATTGAACATAATCCATTGTGCTAAGTGAACGCGATAAAGTCCGTGCAATTCATGTGAAGAAACAATTATCATATAAATGAAAAGAAAATTATATTGACAATATATATCATGATATCTTGTTATTGAAGGAATAAAATTTGATGACGAAAAGGTATATATTGGCGTGTTTGTGACTAAAAAATCCTTATAAATTTGGGGAAACCCATTCCTTTCAATTTTAAGATACAAATCAATGAATCATTGCTTACAAGTTACAAGTTAATAAGCTTATCATTACCTCTATTTTTTATCAGAAAATCATTACCTCTATTGATTACGTAATACTACCTCCGGTCCTAAATATAGGACCTAGATAACTTTTTTTGGAGAAATTAAAGTTCGAAATATGTTATTAAATGATGACATATTTAAAATATTTTTAAATAATCCATTAGTTTATAGGTAAAATAAACTAGTTTAAGGGAAATAATTAGTTAAATCAATTTATAATTAACTTATTTTTTGCTTTTTTAGGATTTTCCAAAAAAGTCATCTAGGTCTTATATTTAGGACCGGAGGGAGTAGTAATGCAATATAATATCGCCATCCAAAATGAAATGTTAGAACCACCTTTGAAGTATGACAATACGTGCCAATCTATGAGCCCATCCATGATTTATTGACATTGTGTGCTCCACTGAGAAAGAGGCGAAATTATGCGCAAATTTTCTAGACTTTTATGTTATATGTAATTAACTTTCTCAAATAATTTAAACTTTTATTTACATTAGATAGATCCTTATAGATTAGTATACCTTCTTTCTCAAAAAAGGAAAATTCCATTAAACAATGAAACTACGAAGGGCCAACACGTAAGCTAGAATATTTATGTCGACAACATTTTTACTAATAGATAGCTTTGTTTTTTACTCACCTGAACAAATAATTTAGCGAACTAATATGCATATATCAAGAAAAAGTTTGTGGGCATCACATATACACACAATAATACAATTTAAAGGGGTATATGAATGGTGATTGGGGTTACTTTACGTAGAGTTGATAATTTAGATTTGTTCGTTAAAGTTGTAAAGGTTGAAATTCTTTTGTACATCATTCAGACTGTAGGAGATTTCGGAGCAATTAAGCTTGGCAAAAAAAAAAAAAAATTCTAAACAAAGCCTTCCCGAGTTGGAATTGGGCTTAAAATGTATTAGGATGGGGCCTAGCTCATACAAGTAACCTTTTGGACCTCAAAATGAAACAGAATTGGGCTTAAACTTCAATACCAAGTCCTAACCCATACTCTTTAGATTCTCTATTTTTTTGTATAAAACAATTATAATCAAGATTGATAGCGGAATGGACTTGTCTCTCATATATGAAAAATCCATATATTAAAATACTACTTGGAATAGATGTCCACATTTAAGCTCACAATATGAAAAACTAATTTATTAAAATAGTAGTTGGAAGAGATTGCCACATTTATTGGCAAATATTTCTTTTCTCCACCATTGTCAAACTCATGATTTGACTTTTCCATGTCACCAGTTTTATTGTTTTACCTAACAAAAATTACTAAAAGTCACTTAAATTTGTATCACTTGTAAACTTGATAAATTTAAAACTATCGAATTTATATGCTAAATTTACCAATTTTACATTTCTAACTTATAGAAAATCGTGTTAACTTATTCTAAAACTTATTTTATTTATTTAATTTAACCATATTCATTGAATTTATATATAAATTTCATAGAAATTTCTTTATTAAGGTTGATAAAGTATGAGTGTTGATATACTTAGTATCAACTATTTTATATTTGTAATATATTCAAGTCAAATTATTGTTATTTTTGTATTTTTTATTTGATTATATACGAAAATGAAATTTTTTTAGTTAATTAAATCTCTTCCCTACAACTTGGTATTGTTTTTACCGAATTAATTTATACTGGTTATTTTTTGGGACAAAATTGAGAAGATGAATTCGATGTCTCAATATATGAAAAAGTAAAGGCTAAGTTAATCCATTCAGGAATATTCCGCAAGTATTTGATCAATCCATTTAGGAATAGGCTTTAAAGTTTAAAGTATTGATCTTTGCATTTCTTTCTCACTTAATTGGTTAAGCCTTATACTTTCTTAATCTGTTGCAAATAACAGCTATAGGAAATGCGTACCGTATACTTTTATTCACTATATTTGACCAGAAAAATACTTTTATTCACTATGATGTCTTTTTCTAGTGGTTTTTGCGTGGCGAAGGAGAATAAATCATGACACTAAACATTTTTAATAGGCTAAAATATACTTTTGGTCCCTTATGTTTGCATCAAGTTTCAATTTAGTCTTTTATGTTTGGAAAGTATACTTTTAATCCTTTTTTGTTAACACTGTTAGTTTAACTTGACGGAAAATGTTAACTTAACAATTTTAAATGATTATTTTATAATGAAATTGGACCAAAAATGATAAATTTTGAAAATATAAGAATATTTACACTCAAATATTTTAATCTAAACATTTTTTCAGTATTTAATAACCATTTAAAATTATTAAGTTAACATTTTCCGTTAAGTTAAACTAACGGTGTTAACAAAAAAAGACTAAAAATGTACTTTCCAAACATAAAGGACTAAATTGAAAATTGATGCAAACATAAGGGACCAACAGTATACTTTAGCCTTTTTAATATGTAAACAATCTATTCTTTAACAATCATTTTGCACGCATATACTACCTCCAGTTCTAATCAAAAGGGCTCAGTATCTAAATTACAATGACATAATTTGACTTAAACAAAAGTACAAAACAACGACAGAATACATAGTTTGCCTCATGATCATTGTTGTGAAAGTCACGAGGTAACACTCCGATTTTACCTTTTTTACAGTTCTACCTAACCAAAACGTGTCACTAGTCACTTAAATTCTCATTGGAAATAAATTCTCATTAGAAACTTATATGTTTACATGCTGAATTCATCGTTTTTACATTTCCACCATAGAAAAATCGTATTAACTTATTCATATACTCATTTTAATTATTTTTATTGGACCAAATTCAATAAATTTTATATAAATTTAAAGCAATTTCTCTATTAAAGTCTATAAAGTATGCGTGTTGATATATTTAATATCAATATTTATATTTAAAATATATTGACTCAACATTTTGTTAATTTTTATGAGAAATATATACAATCCGATGTTAACTTGTTTTCACGAGTTCACCTAAACTAACGAGTTTAACAACCTTGCTGATGAATTTGGGAATATCTAGACAACATTTATCATAATATCTGACAGTTTGTTTTGCAACTTTTTTGTGCAATGTTAGTAGGTGCGTGATTTATGAAAACAAATAACTTTATATGAGGAAGAATAATATTTTCTCGTTTTGTATCAAAGCCATTTATTTTCATTAGGGAAATTTGCATTCTAGTCCCTGGGAAGGGAAATTATTACTTGAAGGTCCCTACACATTCCAAAATAATTATTAAGTCCCTTGGGCCTTTCCTGCAATTATTTGCTTATGTGCAATGACCATTTTGCCCTTATGAAAGCATGAAAACCCAAAACATGCACAAGATAAAATTCAAGGACTTGCTACCGCGGGTGTGCCTACTTGCTACCGCAGGCTTGGGGACTTGCTACTGAGACGTTAAGTGACCAACATTCCCTCCCAAGTGTCATTCATATCTGAGGGCCCTTTAATAAAGCCAGTGACCACTTTTTGTTATTCCCCCGATATGTGTCACACCATGTTTTTCAAAAACCATTTTATTCACATGGGATGGGAGGGACTAGTCAGGGACTTGCTACCGCGGGTGTGCCTACTTGCTACAGCAGGCATGGGGACTTGTTACTGTGTTTACAGATCAGCAAACCTGCAGTAACTGGGTCCGGACCTGTCTGCAGTAACATGTCAGCGGATGTGTAGTACCAATCTCCCTTTAGAAATGATGAAATGCAAATACTCACACTTGACATAAATTAATCATTCATGTAGAATTTCACTTACATCTCTGACTAGTCCCTCTCATCCCATGTGAATAAAATGGTTTTTGAAAAACATGGTGTGGCACATATCGGGGGAATAACAAAAAGTGGTCACTGGCTTTATTAAAGGGCCCTCAGATATGAATGACACTTGGGAGGGAATGTTGGTCACTTAACGTCTCAGTAGCAAGTCCCCAAGCCTGCGGTAGCAAGTAGGCACACCCGCGGTAGCAAGTCCCTGACTTTTATCTTGTGCATGTTTTGGGTTTTTATGCTTTCATAAGGGCAAAATGGTTATTGCACATAAGCAAATAATTGCAGGAAAGACCCAAGGGACTTGATAATTATTTTGGAATGTGTAGGGACCTTCAAGTAATAATTTCCCTTCCCAGGGACTAGAATGCAAATTTCCCTTTTCATTAATGATGGCTTTCATTAGTTGCATTTCAAATTTAGTCATTTCCAGCATTCAAGGTATACGATTGAATGTATTCCCTCAAATTTCTCTCTTAAGAATCAAGTAACTTAATACCTCCAAATCCACTTCAATCTTAAAAATTCTCCTTTTCTTTTATGATGATTAGATCTTTTGTGTCTATTTTGAGCCAGATTTTGAGTGAAAAAGCAAAAAAGAATAAATTGAGATTCATACATGTAGATGTATCTAATAAACGAGAAACACCATGAGGGTCATTATGGTCCTTTATCAGTTTTTGATGTGAACAGATTTTGATATCAGCTTATGCTATGATTTGTCAGTGACTGTGAACGTTATATATAGTATATACAGCTCACTTTAAAGCATAACAAGTTAACAACCATATTCTTTTGTTCACACAGTTTACATTTCACACACTATCCTTCTTTGCTTTGATAGCATAAATTATTAATACCATATTAAATCTCAGACAGATAAGTACTGGCTTCTGTTTGAACTTCAAGAGAATATTACAGATTATGGAGTTTTTCAGAATCCACTTATTGGCCATAGTCGTCTCATTGGTGCTTCTGTTTCCAAGCACCACCATAGCATGGGGAGAAGATGGCCATGCCATTGTCTGTAAGATTGCTCAGGTAACAAATATTCTCTTTCTCTAACCCTTTTTCTTATCTCAAAATTCAAACTTGTTGGACATGTTGTTTATGTATTGGTTTTATTTATACACACATATAAAATATTCTGTATATGGGGCTGTTGAATTATCTTCTCCTTATTTTGAACCGTTTGAACAGTCTCGAACGAGGATAAAAACATAATTAGATCATAGGTTAGTTTGTAAGTAGAAAAACGTGACATAAGGGATTGAAGATACCTTTAAACAATTGATAACTTAAGACAATTTAAAGTGATTGATTCGCATCTTAGTTTCTCCAAGAACAAGTCAAAGTGACTTTATCATTAGGACATAAGGGAGTATATGGTATTCTATATCTTGGGTTGGTGACTTACTTGTCTCCTCCTTGTTTTGAACAGTCTCGACTGAACGACGCGGCAGCGAAAGCAGTTAAGGATCTGCTACCAAAATCTGCAGAAAATGATCTGTCGAAAGTGTGTTCATGGGCAGATCATGTCAAGTTCATCTTTCCTTGGTCATCTGCTTTGCATTACATTGATACTCCTGATGACCTTTGCAATTACCAGTACAACAGTAAGATCCCTTTGCCATTTCTTCTTGTCTTGTAATACTTCCTATATTTCTAAATAAAGGAGAGACAAGGGGCTTACTTTAGTCCTACATTTATAATTTATAATTTCCCCAAGGTATCATATTGGTTGCACATGTTAAGGGAATTTCCATCAGGCCATAGTTCCAATACACATAATTAAGAAGGGTACTACCCATATCGTCCATGGGTTCAGTGGTTGGACTTAAAGTGCTTAACTGTCCACTTTGGCATGAGTTCGATTCATGGGAGTGATACTTAGTTGTGCCTCCGTCATGACGCTTGGGAATACATCTCCGTAACCGAGGGAGGAACCAGCGGTAGAGTTAATAGTTGACCTTATTCTCACTCGGTCCGTGTAGCCCTTGGCTAGGTGCCGTGATCTTGGATTGGGTTGAACCCAAAATTCTATAACAAAAAAAAGAGGGTACTTCAGAAAAAACAACACGTACATTTTCTTACAAATAGGAATCTAACTAATTGTCTTAATTTCATTAAGGGGATTGCAAGGATGAGGATGGGCTTAAGAATAGGTGCGTTGCTGGAGGTATCAACAATTACACCGACCAGCTCCTCAGCTACGGCAATGGTTCTGATTCAAAATGTATGCCCTGATCTAAGCACTTAGTTTAAACAATTTCATCATACAAATGACCATGAATTTAGGCACCTCCAAGTCTTGAGAGAATTATTTTTCTCATTCTCCATTGGCTAACCAAATTTTTTCTGCTTTGACTGTTGATAATATCATCATACAGTTAACCTTACCCAGGCACTTCTTTTCCTTTCTCATTTTATGGGAGATATACATCAGGTATGTGTATTCTCACACTCACTCACCCTCCAACAAAATGCATTCTCTGAACCAATCATCAACCATATCTTTATATCTTAATTTCTGGTGGCTTTATTGGTTTAATTGTTGTGTATTTTTCTTAATTTGCAGCCTCTTCATGTGGGCTTTACTTCAGACAGGGGCGGCAATACAATTGATATTCACTGGTTCACCAGAAAGACTAATCTCCATCATGTCAGTTCAATAAACCATATATGTAAACATATATACATATAGTATTAATGTACACATCCAAATTTACTTTCTTCGAAATTTGTACACACACACACAAAAAGCTAATCATACATTATCAGTTTTATTCATGTGAACTCACAATTACTAAAATCTTGAACCAAATGAATACCATATAGGTTTGGGATGACAGCATAATAGAGACAGCAGAACAAAGATTCTACGACTCTAGCATGGACGGCTTCTTTGACGCAATTCAACAGAATATTACGGTATTTTTGCAGTGGATTTCACTGTTATCCTCATTCAAGCAAAATAGGGAAGAAAATGAAATTTTGATATTAACCAAGTTTTAATTTTCCCTTGAACAGAAGGAATGGTCCGATCAAGTAGAAGACTGGGAGACATGTGCTGGTAGCAAGACTGCATGCCCAAATATGTAAGTTTTTAATAAGACAAGGCAAATTACAATAAGAATAAATAAAAATGTTAGACATCTGATACTCAAATATATTTATGTGTCAAGATATGCATCTGAAAGCATAAAAGCAGCATGTGAATGGGCATACAAGGATGTCTCTAATGATTCAGTACTTGGAGGTAAGCCATGAGAGGTTTTAAATGTTAAAAAGTTGTTGTCATATTAAATATTTTCCGCTTTCTTTGACTCTTCCAATGTGAAATGTTAAAACTCTGCAGATGATTACTTCTCATCTCGCGTGCCAATAGTAAATCTGAAGTTAGCTCAAGGAGGAGTTCGTTTGGCAGCCACATTAAACCGTATTTTCAGCTGAAATAATATGTTATTTTGCTATATTTCTATTGAAATATGTAAGTGAACGATTACGTTGGCAAAATTAATATGAAAATGATGTGATCTATTACATTATATTCCTAGGAAATGAAACATTCCTATCTTGGGATTCCTGTGTATGTACCCATCGTTTTATATCTATATTATTGTAATTCTCGTTATCAACTTGGCAGTCTGTCTTTAATTCCTTAAGATTGGTAACAAGTAAATACATGTTTCAGATTTATTGCATTTGTAAGCTCAAATATTTTATAATGTGATATTTTAAGACTTATGCTCATTACACACACACATAGCGTATTCAGATTTATGGCATTTTTAAGCTAAAGTCATGACACCTTAATAATTTAAAATATGAGCCACGTAATATGTGTCTTTCCAGCTATGAGCTGATACAAATTTTATGTTACAAGTCCCACATTGGGGAGGTTTCCTCGCAAGGGAGGCCTTATAAGTCCTTGGCTCCCCAACCTCAACAGCTAGCTTTTGGGGTGTGGTTCTCCTAAGGACTTGTGCTCGTTATATTTTATAGAAAACAGAATTATAAAGCATCGTTACTTAAAGAAGAGAGTCATTCCACATCTCATTCGAACTAGCATGACAAAGTTGAGACATGGGATCTCAAGTTAGCGTGGCAATATAGCAAGGAATATGCTGTCAACGCTTTGATTTCTTCTTAACTACAAGGATTGTTCAATAGATTTTACGAAAATTCAAAACCAACAACAAGCCATATTGGCATATATAGATAACACGACGTTATTATACATTGTCAACAACCAAACCTTAAACACATTAGTTTAAGGAAATATAGTTGCTCATAATTTATATAAAAGCCTTGTGCCAACACAGGCTAAACTCCTTGAAGGCACTAGCAGGAGATATGAAGTTTCAGGTCAATATTTGGATTGAAGTTTGAATTTTCGAGAGTGGGGTATTCAAACTATTGTGTTTCACCACCTTTAATAGTTAATATGCATTACAAATTAGATATAATATTAAGGATATGGGACTGTTTTTTTAAAAGATAAGTAGCTTTAAGAAATAATTAAGGATACGGGATTTCATCAGAAGGCATTAATTCACCACCAGGGTAAACTAAAATATGCACATCACGCAATGTCTGCGCATTTTCCCCATCCCATTTGTAAAGGAAGCAATTCATACAACATATACGCACAACCATAGATATATATAGTTATATATACACATTGATTCAAAGCAGTCACTCCTTCATGAAGCTTTGTACTTTACAACAAGGACAGGACACTTGGCATGGTGAACACAATAATTGCTAACGCTTCCCAGAAACGCCCTGTTCCAACGAGATATTATTATAAAAAAAATTTGTATCTCGAGAATGAATAAAATAGCAAAGTTCCTAGATGAGAATGAAGGCTCAAACTGAAGTATTTAAGCCATAATAATCATTGAAGATATGATACTTTCTAATAAAATAGTAAGTACTTCTTTGTTCCTAGATATAAGAGCTACTTGACTTTTTTGGAAAATCCCAAAAAAGTGAAATGAAGTATTTAAGCATACCATATTTTATATATTACTACCTCCCATCCCTAATGTAAGAGCTAGCCGCCAAAAAAACGCTTCTTAAGAAAACATGTGAATGTTAGTTGGTTGTCTGGAGTTAATGCTTCTTTTCCAAAATTGCTCATATTTATTATGGTACTTTTAAGAGAGAGAAATACATAATCATTAATAAATATGAAAGAGATCGTTAGGGGTAAAGTAGGAAAAAATGCATTAAATGAGGAGAGAAAGTGGGGTGAGCTCTTACATTAGGGACCAAAACCATTCAAATTTTGGGCTCTTACATTAGGGACCGGAGGGAGTATTAGGTAATGTGTTATGTTAGCTTATAAGTCAAATAAACTAGTTAAGAGAAAAAATTTATGAAATCAATTTTTAATTACCTTATTTAACTTTATTAGGATTCTCTAAAAAAAGTTAACTAGCTTTTATATATAGGAACAAAGAGAATATCTTTTTTAACCAGCAACCTTAACAATGTTACAAGAATTTATCCCAATTTAAGTTCCTTTTGTGTATATACTATTATAATGACAAAAAAAGAAAGACTGGAGAACCTTTGTATGGATCCCCGGCCATGGCTGCCAAGCACAAGTAATTGGACATTCAGTTTGTCCACTGCTTCACAAATTGCTTCTTTAGGATTTCCAGTTTCTGTGAGTGTCTCTGCATCAATCTACAGAAACAAGACATAAGCTCATGTTAGCTGGAAACATGGTTTTGCTCTTTTTTTTTTTGAGAAAATAAAAATTAAAGCCATATTTAGAAGCTTCAACACACTTCATGAATTCAACGTGACTGTACTTCCTAAATATTCCTTATCTAGAAAATAACTAGCCTAACATCCAAACATTGGACATCATTCTTGGAGAAATTAAACATCCACAACAATCAGAAACAATAAAAGGACCACCATGAGCTCATATACAATAACAGTGGTTGCTATTTTTGAGTCCAGCTCTGAAATTTACAACCAACGAATGGTTGAAAGTGGAAATTGGTCTGAGAACAAACATAGCTATCCCTCTCAAGTTGGCAACTCTCGATGAAAACACTATTGTAACAAGAAAAAATCACTAAGGAAATCACACCTTAAAAGTTAGCCATTTAAATTGGAGAGCATATATCTTAACCTAATGTGGGACTTATAATAGTTTTTAGAACTACTTCCTGTCCTAAATATACAAGTTAGACAGGGGGTTCACTTTAGACCAAAATATAAAATCTTAATAATGCACTTTGTCTCCAAAATTTATAATTTCCCATAAATTATCAATATTAGTTGCAAATAGTAAGGGATTACATCAATTCATAGTTGTATATCATAAGATTAGAAAAGATTAGAAAATGTATTACAAATAACTTACTTAACTCAGTTCTTCAATATCTGTAAATTAGTTATTCGCTCTTATATTAAGGAAATGAGGGAATAATACCTAAGAATCCATGTCATTTTTAAAAAAAAAGGAGGGAAACAAGCATACCTCATGTTGAGCACAGATTTCTTTAGCTTTCTGCAACAAATCCAAAGTGAGCTTATTTTGGTTTTCCTGCAAGGACTGTACCAACTGGGGAGCTGCAAAACAAAGGCAAAAGTATGAAAGAAGGCTCTACTAAAATGATCTAAATTTCTGAATAATGATAATAATAATAATAATGTTTATATATTTGTAAACTGAAGAAGAAACCAAAAGTTAGGAAGGTAAGTACGAGCAGCACCAAAGGAGGTAACATAAGCATAACAAAATTGGTCAATGGGTTGAGCAGAAAAGATGATTAGCTTAGAATCAGAAATGGTATGACAGATATTTTGCAGGACCCATTTGAGAGCATAACTGCTGTATTCACTCTCATCAATCCCAACCATCACCTTCCTCTTCTTCTCACCTTCTTCCATATCTCTTTCTCTGTGTCACCTTCAAAGATATTATGATTCCCATATATACATACCTGCTTTCTTATATAATGTGTCGTGCACATCTTTGCTTCTCAATATCAAAAAGCTTTTTTTTAATGAGTTTGACTCAATGGTGGTAATGTTTTGGAATCTATCGACTATAAATTATCTAGGGAAGTTCAACCATGAAATTAAGGTGGCTCCAAAGCGGGAAAAAAGACATTAGTGATTGCAAGTTTTGATGTTTCGTATCTTCCAAGCTTCATTTTTTTTAATATCAATTGACATTCAAGTTTTGGCATTTGAAAAATCGACATTTTTTTCAAAACTAGAATTTTCCAAATCAAATATGTGGGGTTTTTTTTATCAGAGAAATATGTGGGTATTTGGTATATAGTATACTATTGCACTTTGTATTAAAACTTCATATTTACACCTTACAGCATAAAATTATTAAAAATTAAGTTAAACCAATCTAATCCAAACAAGCATGACTTGTTTTAGAAAAGCCGTAGTCCTTTATACGCAATCCAAGTGTCCAACTTACCGAGTATGAGCTTTTATATTCACTCCAGGCCACAGTTTCCAATTTTATGCATTGAAGAAAGTTATAAATTGTGTAATATTATGATGATCAGGAAGAAAATTCTCCCATCAATGTTTCGGTTTCGGTTCTTATGGATAAGGTTGTACACCGACTTAGCAGGCTGATGCGTCAATTGAAGGGCCAGTGTGTCTGATGTTGTACGATGATCAAATTGAACTCTTTCAATTCACCAAAAATATAAAATTAATATCTTTAGTTACTTAATATTTTTCAGGGGAAGCAACCTAAGAGAAAGCATGATTCTCCCCTCATATGAATTTAAAATAATGAAAAACCAAATGAACTATTTAATTATGGCATGTATTACATAATATGTACTAAAAAGCTCATATGTATCATATAATTGTATATACTCTTGCTTCAAGTAAAGCAAATTATAATTTGAAGGTGAAATAATAAATATAACAAATAAAATGAAGAAGGCGTTATATTTAAGATCAATAGTCAACCGCAACTTATATGATCGGATGTAATATTAAAGAGAGTTATCCATGGTATACGTTTTTAAAGTAAGGGATTATTATTCTAAAATTTGTCACTAAATGTTGTCATCTTTTTAAATAAAAAAGGTTTTAAGGGGAAAAGATGAAGAAATGCAAGTAGGACACAAAATAAAGGATCATAGTAGAGCTTGGAGAAGGAATAAGCCATGAGAAATTGCCTGCATATATAGTCATAAATTTCCCAGAATGCAGAGTCATACATGTAACTAAAGAAGCCTCAAGCCTTGATGAAAATCAGAAGTAAGCCCTATAGTACTTGCTTCTTTTGGTGGAGAACACAATAAGTATGAAACAACATCAAATAATTACATCAATGAAAGGCTAAAAAGCACATTCTTTGAGTTTGATCAATAAAGGATTCAAATTTCCAAACTGCTACTTCTCCCTCTTCACTTCATGTATCTTGGATCTCATGACAGATTAAGTTGCTATTTATTCTCAACCAGAAGAAATTCTCCAGTAGCAGTGAAGCACCCGCATAATTCAGGTATAGACATGGTGTATAGGGATGAAGGCTTAAGAATTCATAAAAACAGACAAACAAGTGAAAAGGGAAAAGCACATTTCTTGTTCTCTTCAAATTTTTATATTGATCAATGTGAATTGGCAGTGGCATCCTTAATGCATAAACACCAGTAAATCAAAATGTAAGATACCTCACATATATTTAGTTTGTACTTTGTATCTTGCACGTAAAAATTTTTTGAAATTGGTTTCCTGGACAAGCAGTATAGAGACATCTCTTTCTCCTCCCAAATCCCAGAAAGAATTGAAGGACTTCATACATATAACTCGTTATCTTCCTCATAGTAAACAAAAATTTGATGTCATTAATATTCTATTTGGAAGCAGAGTAATTAAGTGTCCTCATTTCGAATAAATTGCACAAATTTAGACTTCATCTCTGGTGGGATACGAACAGGACGATAATTTTTGTCAAGCCACACAGCTGTACACTTGGCTTCTAAAATAGGCTGCCATCAAGTTCAGAAAATATCAAACATAACTATCAAGAATGTGGAGAAATAGTAAAGTAACAAATGGCAGAGATGGAACCTCTAGGCTTGGCAGCTTAAAGATGAAATGATCAAAGTACAATCGAGCAGCCGAAGAACCCGAAATTCTAACCCTCACAACAAATTTATCTCCACTCTGGTTTAACGTTCATAGAATGAAATCAAATACTAGTAAATAGAACTTTCCTTATACAAAACATCATATATATCGACATGATATATTTACTCAAGAACAGAATAAGTGATTGCCAAAAAGTTAGACCAGAGTATTGAAGGCTTACTCTTAGAGGAGCAAGGTATTTGAGGGACAATTCTGACAGTGCCAAAGAATCACCACTACGGGCCACAGCATCAGCACTTATACCAATGCTTTCTAACAGTTCATGACGACCTTATTAGCAAATTGATCAACAATCAATCAATACATGGATGCAAGCTAGAATGTAAGACATACAGTTTTTATCATATCATGATTCAGAATGAATCTTTTACTCTAAATAATAAGAAAATCATGCATAGGCTAGGCTTTGGCCATGAGATACCCTTTCCCGTCCTAATATGACATATTTTAATAGGGGAACTTGGTCTTAAATATAAAATCTCTTTCTAATTATTCCACGGTTTTTCCAAAATTAACCTTACTAATGGTCCTCAAGAATAAACAAATTAGAGAGAAGAGTAGGGATAAAGTTAGGTGGTTAAGGTGTATAGGTAATATCATGTTATTTTAACTAACTTAATAAATATCCTTAATTTAATCAAATTAGTTAAATATGTCTTTATATTTACGACTGACAGAAATATGTTTTCAAAAACCACATAGACAAGATCATGGTCTTCAAAAATTAAGATACTTTGTTTCTTTTACCTTTCAAGTAAAGCAATGAATCAAATGAAAGTATTTTTGGGGAATAGCTAAAATCGAAAGATAATTCAGTACGAGAAGTTCAGTGAGCTGGCAAAAGAAAAACACAAGTCATGAAATCTCACAATGTTGACAATAACTTGCATAAACTGCATTGTTGACCACTCCATACTGGTCCAATTCATAATCACGAACTTTAAACTCAACATCAAAGAACCCACTCATTCTGCAAACATTCCAAGCAAGTGTAAAAACTCCATACTAGTCCAGTTCATAATCACAAAATGCTAATAAGAGGACAAGCAAAAGCTTCAATAACATTTCAAAATTTCTTTCTCAATCAAAGTAAAGAACGTGGAAACAAAATATTCCAAAATAAAAATGTATCTGAGAAATTGACATAATTCCAATAATCTCGCTCCATCAAAGTATATAAGAATTGCATATACAAGGGCAAGCCAATAGAATTAGATAAATTTAGGGCATGTTTGGTACACCCTCAACTCAAACTAAGTTTTGAAATCAAGGCAGACAAACACTAAGTGCTTGTTTGGATACATTTCCAAAAGCTATTCTAGCTCCAAACCTAGGTTTCACACAAAGACATTCAAACACTCAATTTTTTTGGATAAGCTATTTTGAGAAGATAAGCTAGTTTAGAGTTCCAAAAGCTATTTTTGAGAAAAACTACATTTTTCTCCTCTTCCAGTTGAAATCTTCATTCTCTCATTTAGGAAAAACACTTATTTCAAATAAAAGAATCATGAAAAGTTATTCATCCTAACTATTTTTCATAAAAATTATATTCTACTCAAAAGTTATTTTTAAAAGTTATTCTCAAAAAGTTTAATCCAAACACTCTCATTTCATCAAAAGTTATTTTTCAAAAAAGCTATTCTACTCAAAAGCTATTCTCAAAAAGCTATTTTTCTAGAAGCTATTCTCAGAAGCTGAATCCAAACAGGCCCTAAGCTTTTTTAGAATAGTTTTTTTCTGCCAAAACCTAGGTTTCAATTAAATCAAACAAACACTCGCAGTTTTTTCATAATAACTTTTTTACTCTGAAAACCTAGGTTTGAGACAGAAAACCAAGGTTTTGCCAGAAGCTATTTTTTTCAGCTTCTTAAAAGCTATTCTCCCGAATCTATTCTTCATAACAGCTTTTTTCAGCTTTTTACCCATAAACTATTGTCCAGAAGTTATATCCAAACAGATCCTAGCAACATGACTTCAATGGCAAGAAGATAAGCTTCAATTTCAAGTTCCTAACTCTGACATAAGATGCCACCAGAAAAGTTTGGTCACCATTAAAGAGAAATTTCCATTTTCATCCCAAAGAGGAATTTTGCTCCAAAAGTTCCAATTTTTAATTTCAAATTCCACTCTATGAAACAGATAAGCAAAAGGGGTCTCATAAAATGTCAAGGGAAGTGGAAATAACATACCCTTTTCCAGCTTTAAGATCAAAACTTGGTGGGGAAGAGAAGCTCCTCGCCGGCAAAACTGACCGGAGCGCCGGCCCCGGCGGCTTCAGGGGACGGTGGAGAATGTGGAGAGAAGGTGGTGGTGAGCGGAGGAGATGAACTTGACATGAAGAAGGATTGAACATGACAGAAGGCATCATCATCGTATGAAATGGTCTGGTCGGTTGCTACAGTCAGAAATAGTTTAGGGATTTCCCTCAAAACATAAAATGTATGGGCGTTAGTACCCATGCAGGTGGGTGTATGTAACTACCATACTGACCTATTTGTCTATATCTCCGATAAATAGAAGTGTTATTCATTTAAAAAAAAACAGAGAGAGAGAGATAATTCTAAGTGTCTCGTAAGTGGTTGGGGTTTGATCCCTAACCCTTATGAATTAAGCACATTCACAGACCATCTATCTACCCTATATGGGTCTTGAATTAAGCACATTCCCAGGCCATCTGTCTACCTTATGAATTAAGCACATTCACAGGTCATCTGTCTACCCTTATAATTCTAAGTTTCACTTGACACATAGGTGGGATACTCTTCGGAAAAAAAAATGATACTTTTTATATAGAAGTGGTGTGACATTTTTTTGAGAGTGAAGGTGCAAAAATGTTGATTTAAGCTGCATTCAAAAGGGTGAAGTTTTTTAAAGACTCAAATTTTCACATAGTTTTTTATAAAAAAAAATATTCACATAGTTATTAATATGGGTAAAGAGTGTCCATGTCATTAGTATAAGGGTAGAATGAAATTTTAGAGTTAAGACAAAAAGGTTTTATCTTAGATAAATCATTAGATAAAATAAATAATAGATTGAAAATTGAAAAAATGAAAAAGATATTACATGCTTGTTCTCCTTCTCTTCTCTTTAGGTTGACAACATGTGATTTGAATTGAATCAAATTACATGTTGTTGGGCAAGGCAAAAGGGAAATGAATGTGGAGGTGTGTGCTTGTGGAGGCAGAACGCGCGCAGTGAAAGAGAGGGAGCCACACGAAAGAGAAGAAAAAAGGAATAAAGGGAGGGGCGGCGGCAACAGACCCCTTCCCCTTTCCGCTTTATTTTATTTGGGATTTCATTTATTCCTCTCTAATTCCTCTCAAATTCCTCCATTCACCTACCATAGGTTCTCATAAATTAGAGTTTAGGGTTTCTAAGCTTTTCTTCATGAGTTACTAAAACACCCTCCTTACTCTTGGGAATGATTTGAAGATAGCTTGAGCTCATGGTCTTCAAAGGGGAGTTCTCTTTTTCTTCCATTTCTCTTATATTTATGATATTCCTAGGTTTAGGTTTGTCATGTATACTTTGAGATTTGGATTGTTATGTTTATTTGAGTTTGATTGTGATTTTGGCTTGTAATGAGAGATTTGGACTCATCAATATACATGGTCATGTATATGTATATGTTTATTATAGTTCATTTGATATCTTTCTATTTATTCATGGTATTGGTTGATAGTTAGATTGAATTGAATTATAATTGAACTTAAATCATTACTAGCCATTAATAATCACACTCTAAGGTATTTAATAACACTTAGTTAAATGGGTTCATGAAATTAGGTGTTAGACTTGCCGGTTGGTGAGGTTTGGTATTTTAGAAAACTCAGAGAAACTCAAAGTGAACCTATTAATTGCTTGAGTAACATTGGACTTCAATCCTTAGATTTTATTTTATTATGTGGGGTTCCAATAGTGAATTAAAATCTTAGGATTAATTAAGTGGCGATTCGGGGTCCCAATCGTAGGATTAATAGTTCCTTGCAAGTAATAGGTCCACTAGCACTAAAGGGCTTAACAATGCCTAATTGGTTGGGGTCCCAACAATTAGGTATTGGACTCATGGGTCCATGAAGTTTGGTAATTAGGATATTAGTGCATTAAAGTCCCCAAAAATCCTTAGAAAGCTATGATGGCCATTGAAATTCATTTCCAAGAGCAATTCACTTCCATTCCACCCCTTTTATCCAAAAATACCAAAAATATTTATTTGTTTTGCATCCTTCATTCCCTCTTTAAAAAAATCAACAAATATATTTTCTTTACCCAAATTCATCTTGCATTGCATTAAATTTATTAGGGTAGTTTAATTAAACAAGGCTCCCTTGAGAACGATACCCGGGGTAACTTCCGCTTACCTTGAGGTACTAAAATTTCTTGAAGGACTAGACTCAAGGCACACTACACCGACCGCAAAATCGGTGTCCTTCAATACACTAATAATGGCTTCAAGTTTTCGAAAGTTATAAAAAAATAAAAGGCGCAAAAATCTTCATGAAATCTTGTTCAAATTACATATAATTTCATGAGATTTTTTCCTCAAAAGTGAACATTTGGTTATTAAAATGGTTCCTACCGTGTTACATGTTATTTTACACATTTTAGGCTAGCGAAATACTCCCTTTGTTCCTAAATATAAGATCACTTTGAGAATGTGGATAAGTTCCTAAATATAAGATCACTTTTATTTTTCTCAAGTTTTGTCTAAATTACCTCTCATTTTACAAGTAAATTACTCCCTCAATCTTTTAAAATTAAGTGAGGAGTATTTTGGGAAGATCATGTAATCCTAATTCATTGGAAAGCTTTCCTTAATCTCTCCAAATTAGCCAAAGTGATCTTATACTCCCTCCGGTCCTAAATATAAGACATAGTTGACTTTTTTTTGGAGATGTTAAGGTTACAAAATATGTTATTAAATTATGACATATTTGATATATTTTTAGATTAGTCATTAGTTTATAGGTTAAATAAACTAGTTTAGGGAGAAAATTAGTTAAATCAATTTTATAATTGACTTATATTTTGCTTTTTTAAGATTTTTCAAAAAAGTAAAGTAGGTCTTATATTTAAGACCGGAGGGAGTATTTAGGAGCAAAGAGAGTACATAGGAAGAGTCTGATTTTTGTATTTCGATACAATATTTTTCAAAATTGTAAGTATAATAAAAGAAATTTTAAAAAACGGATAAGAAAGAAATATTGAAACCATCGGAAAATTCCGTGCAATGTTCGTTTGCATTCTCAAAGGCCTTTATATATATTCAATGACGGAGAAAGAGTGGAGTATGAAATTACGAAGAAAAATTTGAACTACAAGTATTTGTAAAAAGCTTCGAATTTTCATCTCTTCTTTTTGTGAGCTTAAGTGATTATTATATACTCGGTTTAATCTGAAAGCATTTACCTAAGATTTTAATATTCATTTGTTTCTTTGAATTTTTTTTTGAACTTTAATTTTTGAAATATATTTACTTCAAAGTTCAAACACTAAATTCACCACATTTTGTGTATTTCGCTTGCCTAACATGTGTAAAGAAATGGCATAGTTATTGAGGAAACCATTTTGATAATAACATGGGCATTTTTGGGCCAAAAGAAATTCGGAGGAGTATTATTAGGTGCACTCCGAACCTAACTTTATGAGTACACTTCATTAGCGTACATTGGTGTCATGAGCACTTTTGTCATCTAGGTCTTTTCGAAAAGTTTACACTTTTTCGTTATATTCAGGGAAAATCCTAAATAAGTCCCTCCGAATACCCAAAAGGACAAGTAAGGAACATAAACTTCCAAAAGGACCACGAAGGAACCAGCACTTATATGTCATTTTAAAATTTTTCGAAAAGACAAAATTGCCCCCATCCTAAAACACAAATTGCAAAAAAAGGGTGGGTGTTATGGTGGGTTTAGGGTGGGGTAGGAATTTGTGTTTTAGGATGGGGCAATTTTGTCTTTTCGCAAAATTTTAAAATGACATATAGGTGCTGGTTCCTTCATGGTCCTTTTGGAAGTTTAGGTTCCTCACTTGTCCTTTTGGATATTCGGAGGGATTTATTTGGGATTTTCCCTTATATTTAAGGGGATTTTCATGACAAGTTTCTTGTGATTGAAGGGAAATGGATATATTAAAGGATTTTATACCTTTTCCTTATTGTTATTATATGAATAACCATTCATGGTTTTTAAGCTGAATAAATTTTTTTTAAAAAAATGATAACTCTAGACAATTTTAAGTGATTAATGTTGTATCCTTAAATTTTTTTAAATGAATTAAAGTGACCTTATAAATAAAACTAGAGGGAGTAATTTATAAATAATGTAAATTACTTTGAAGGCAAAGTTATAAATATAAGTGTTTTGAAAAGATTTTTTTGCACTATTAGTTTCTATGGAAAGAAGAGTTTATATGTATGTATGTATGTATGTATGTATGTAGCGAGTGCATCCACAATTTAGAGAAACACATGAAACTCTTTATTTGGATAAATCTCAATCTGCATCTCTCTTCTAAAAAGCCTTTCATCATGTCAACAAAATTCTTTGCATCTGATCCCAATCCAGAATAACTCACCAAAAAACTTAAGATATATTCACGTATGCAAACTCTTGGCACATACTGACAGTCTCTAAGGATGCGCAGAACATCATCACTCCCACTGTTAAGAAATGGACATAGCCACAACTCATAAGCTGAGAATGATGATGGGTTGAAAAGCCCATTGTGGTGATTGGGTCAACAAATCAGAGGGGTCTGTAGATTGAGCTTAAGAAGATATTATACTTGAATCCAATCTTACTTTATGTCTAACTTAAAAATTGGTGGGGATGCGGCTAGGCAATTTGCACCCTTCTATTTAATTCTATAGTTTTCTTCTTCTTCCTTTAATTCTGTAATAGTATTAAGTTTATAAGAGTAGCGTCTGAAGGTCTTGCTTGGGCCAATGCGTGCCTGAAAGCTTAAAAATTTACTGGACATGTGTTTTTTGGGTCTATAAGTTTGAGAATTTTGTCGAAACTAATTGTGGTAGCGCAACAACTCAATGGGCATATAAAGTTCTATGACATTGAGTGGTGTTCATTATACAGATTAGCATATATAGTAGCGCATATAGTTAATTGTTTACGGTCTTATTACATCAATCTCTAAGATAATAGGACGATTAATTAACTCAAATTATTTGTCTCTATAAAATCATGTTCAATGTAACTAGATAATCCTTTGTGTCTCATAAGATCAATAATATTTTTAAATCATGAGTTTCGATTGAATTTTGCAAATCATGACTTTAATTTCCTACATTTCCATTGCCAATTAAACTTTATTCTCTTGACAAAAAAATAACTTTTAGTTTGTGAACTATTCTCCTTAATTAAACCTTTTAATCTAAGCACTACAAAAGAAGTGGTGATTAGCGGCGCACGCGTCCCCGCGGAAGGGTGAAAACCGCCCCCGAGGATGTGCTTTCCGGCGGAGACCAGCATCCGCGGCCACGTTGCGAGGCAAATGGGTTTTTTATTTTTTTTCCTTGCGTCGCCTCGGTCACGTCGCCGCGGTCAGGTAAAAAAAGGCGAACAAAAAAAAGAAAAAGGCCATTTGCTTAACGTTGAGGCGGGTAACCGCCCCTAACAAAGCAAAAAAAAATAAAAAAATAAATTATCCTGGGGGCGGTCAACCGCCCCCACAAAAACATAACACAAAAAAAAAAACTATCTAGGAGCGGTTATCCGCCCCCACGTGGCGCCGAATCTCGTGCGCATTAAATGCTCCTGGGAGCGGTCAATCGCCCCCAAAAAACGAAAAAAAAAATAAAAAATATTAAATAAACGTGGGAGCGGTTAACCGCCCCCACAAAAACCCAAAAAAAAAAAAAACAAATTATCAATACACGTGGGAGCGGGTGACCGCTCCCACGCTGCGCATTTAAATGCGCCATTTAATGAACGTGGGAGTGGTTGACCGCTCCCACGCGGCGCATTTAAATGTGCCCATTTAATGAACGTGGGAGCGGTTGACCGCTCCCACGTGGACGTTCATTAAATGAGCTTGGGGGCGGTTGGACCGCCCCCACGCTTGACAGATTCTACCACTATATAAACCTTCCACCGCTCCCATTTTCCACGCAAATACGAAACTATAGGGCCCACCGAAAAAATCCGTACTTTTCCACATATATATTCGCCTTTCTGACATGACTGATCCGGGGAAGCGTGTAGTCAGTGCAAGCGAGGAGGAGCAGCGACAAGAGACAGAAGAGGACGCGGATTGGCCGGACAGGTTGGCACATACTTTTGGTTCTAACTTATTTGATGATGATGTACCTCTTGCACATGGTGCGCAGATTGAGCATGGGGGGGAAGAGATTGTGATTCCAGGCACCGGCGGTTTAAGGGTGCCTGCTGTTAGTAGCGATCTTTTAGAAGAAATATTGATGCAGATGTTGTACACTGATGATGGGAGGTTAGTCACGGGAGAGGAGACGGAGAGGCCGGAGGAGCCTCAAGAGGATAGACATGATGATGAGGTGGGGGAAGAGCAGGGGGGCGGTGGGGGCGGTGAGGGCGGGGGAGGAACCCCAGGTGCTCCAGTGCAGCCTGTAGTACAGCTTCGACGAGGGAGGAGTTCGTCAAGTAGCGGTCGTTTGGTGACAGTGAGAAGTAAGTAGTATTTTGATTATATATGTTAAATAAAGTAAAGTATATAGTTTATTGATTATATATTTAATTAATGTTTACTTTTATAATTATTATTAGGGTGAAGGTGCAAAACTAGCCACCGTAAATTTTCAAATGGACAACTATGGCACTCCTAAATTGGACGGGGCAAAACCGTACATTGTAAATAAAAATGGGAAAAATTTAGCCTCGCCGTTAACTTGAGGCAAACCGACGTTTGTGTTTGCGTGGGGCCCACCTTCATTAATCTACGTGGCAATACACTCAGCTTCCAGCATGACAAATTTTCTTGGGAAAATTAAATACAAGTCCCTTGTAAGGGAATAAATATTAGAAAAGTCTCACTAACTTGGGAAATTAAAGTAGAGTCCCTTTGGACTATAATTAATTATGATAATGTGGGCCCCACAATAAATATTAAAAAATTCTACCCTCCCCCACCCCTCCTCTCTCCTCTCTCCTCTCTATCTTCTTCCTCTTCTTCGTTGTCCTCCCCACCTCCATCTCTTGAGAAGAGAAGCCCCACACGAAGAAGGCACCATCATAGATAGCTAAGCTGCCTCTGCCATAGCCAAGGATAAATAACAGATTGCACAGATTCAGAGTTTAGTTGAGTGTAATATAATGGATAAAAGCTGCCACTCATCTGAGGACTCATCACCTACTACCGCTAGCAGCCATCACTTGTAACAACAACAATCTGAGACAACTAAACAAGCTCTCTCACAAGATCTCAAAGCCCTCATCACTAAGAAATAAACCTCCCCCTGAATCTTCCCTCGCGAAGGCCCAAGCCCAAAAGGAGAAAGTGGATTAAACACAAAACCAGAATCTACAACGTTAGCTCCGTTGGTTTCCCTTCGCCGGAATAATTTGGCTCCGCCGGAGCTTCAGTCGCAGTTTCAGCTGCCGTCTTTGGCGGCGGCTCCTTTTGGATGCTTGAATTCGCCCTTTTGGTGAAGTTACTTGTCAAGTTGTGCAAGAGGATAAAACAATGTTGAAAACAAAACTTGTTCATGTTTAGTGGGGGTGGGGGAGGAGATGGAGGTGGGGAGGTGGAAGAGTATTGGGGAGGAGGGAATGAACAGGATAGTGGGGGGTGGAGGGTGGTGGGGGTTAGAATTTTTTAATATTTACTGTGGGCCCACATCCTCATAATTAATTAAAGTATAGTCCTAAGGGACTCTACTTTAATTTCCCAAGTTAGTGGGACTTTTCTAATATTAATTTCCTTACAAGGGACTTGTATTTAATTTTCCCAAGAAAATTTGTCATGCTGGAAGCTGAGTGTATTGCCACGTAGATTAATGAAGGTGGGCCCACGCAAACACAAATGTCCGTTTGCCTCAAGTTAACGACGAGGCTAAATTTGTCCCATTTTTATTTACAATGTACAGTTTTGCCCCATCCAATTTAGGGGTGTCATAGTTATCCATTTGAAAATTTACGGTGGCTAGTTTTGCACCTTCACCCTTATTATTATTATTATTATTATTATTATTATTATTATTATTATTATTATTATTATTATATATAGCTATTTATTTAGTAGCCTATTTAATGTTTATTTTATTATATCTTTATTACATTTATTGTATTGTTAAAAATATAGATACCGCTGGGGACGTCAGGACGAGGAGACTGTCAGTTAACATGGTTCATCATTTGCCGTCAAACGAGAAGGTGGAGTTGATTCATTTCACCAGGACGGGGCAACCAATCAAGGACGCAGGTTGCCTGTTCAACCGCTTCTGCATCACCATTGGGCGACAAACCCAGCGGTTCCCGATCGACCCTTTTGATTGGAGGCTAGTACCTGAACACCTTAAGTTAGCCGCGTGGGAAGCAGTTAAGGTAATTCAACGAATTTTTTAAATGTTATTTTTTATGGTTCCTTTGTATTATTTTAATTAATAACATTTTTAATATATCTAATATTTATATTGTAGGCTCATTTTTGGGTTACTGAAGACCTCAAGAAGTATGCGATCGCCAAGATCGGCGACGCCTGGAAGGAGCAGAGGAACGACTGGTACAATGACAGATGGAGAAAGGGTTAGAGGACGAAAGAGCAGATTAAGGCAGACGTTCCTGGGGGCGTCGACCCAGCCGAGTGGCGGCGATATGTGGAGTGGAGGCATTCCGACGTGGGGATGGCTAGATCTCAGCGGGGCATAGCTGCCCGAGCTTGTCAAGATGTCACCCACACCGGCGGCAGCAGACCGTTTGCGGTTCTATATGATGAGATGGTAAATATTTATTTATAATATTATTTTATTTATAATATTATTGTATTAACTAATTTTTTGATTTTACTATCCTTTCAGCAAGAGGATGCTGCCGCGAAAGGGATAGAGACGAACATCTATCGAGACTTCCTCCTGCATGTCTACTCGCACGCTGATGGCACTCCTGTCACCCAGAGAGCTGCAGAGGAGATTGCTGGGATTAAAGCTGCAGCTGAGCGGGCAGCCGAGCGGCTTGCGGCATCGCGTGCATCAGCGGAGGCTCAGGATGAGACCGCTGATCCTTTAGATGAGGTAGTTGTCCTCCACGAGGAGTTAGGGAGGCGTGACCATTCTGGTCGCGTTAGAGGCCTAGGATTTGGAGCGACGCCTACTCAACTCGCCCGCCCCTCGCAGTTCGCTGGCCGAAGCACGTACGACCACGGCGGCGCATCGGGATCGAGTCAGAGCACACCTTTAGGGGCTCAGGCCCTCGAGGAGAGGCTGCGAGAGCAGGAGCGCAGACTCGAGGAGCAGGAGCGTAGGATCGCTGAGCGGGAGCGTGCCTTGGCTGAGAGCGGAGGTCAGGAGGGAGCAGGAGAGAGAACGTGAGCGCCGCAGAGAGAGACGCGCCGCCGACGCCAAGGCCTTCCATCGTCATCCTCGTCAGACGATTAGTAGGATTAGATTTAATTTGTGTAATTTTAATTTGTTGCCTTTGTAATTTTATTATGTAGACGAAATATGTATTTTGTATGAATTTTAAATTATATTTAAATTTATATTACAAATTGAATTACATGACATTATGATAACGTAATTAAAGTACATTATATATTCCTATTCATCACCTTCCTCAACGTCCCTAACCGCAGGTATCTGTTCGTCTCCTTGTGAAATGAAACATTCAAAATCAGTGGGTGCAACAAGTTGAGTGGTCTCTAATGCTGCGTCAAAATTTTCATCCCTCATGTCGTACAAATCGCGGGGCTTCACATGCATTACCATGTACCAATCTTTACTTGTAGGGTCCGGAACATAGTAAACCTGTTGAGCTTCGTCGGCTGTAATATACGGTTCGTCGTCAAGCGATTCTCCAGTGTGGATGAGTCGGGAGAAATTTACAGATGTGATTCCGAGAGACTCCAACCTCTTGCCGCGTTTTCCCCTAGTGTCTGCCCAATCGCACTTGAAAAGTGGAACGAAAAATTCACCATTGTAATTCAAAACAATTATTTCCACTAACTTTCCGTAATATTCAACCGCTCCTAAGCGCATTTGAGGGTCATTTGAAGTGGAATAACTCCTCGTTCCAAATGAACCAAACACACCAGAATTTTGGGTTGAACGGGACCCATCCCGTCCAACAGTGCGGAAGTGGAAGCCATTGACATTGTACGCTGTGTATCTCAGCACATGTTCGAGGGGGCCCATTGCAAGATTGATTAACAACAGCGGTGGATTTGGATCGTTGCGCATTCTCACCCTAAACCAATCAACGAATCCACGGTGAACCAACTTATCAATCATAGCTTCTGTGACTCCCTGTCGTCCTCGATGATCTCTCTTTACTAGTCTTCGAAAATCCCTGTGAATGAAATAGAGAAATATGATATATATATATATATATATATATATATATATATATATATATATATATATATATGTTCATTTCATATCAAATCATAATCATACTATTCTTACTCGCGATAAGAGTCGACGGCAGAGCAGTTCGTGAGGACATGTCTTTGTGCCTGTAACAACTCCGTGCGGCTGAGATAATGGATCTCACTCGCTCCTGATGGCTTGCCGATCATGGGTGATGCTACCAAAATTTTGATAAAAATTCCGCAAGTGTACGGATCGTATTTTAGTAAAGTGGTAAATCAAGGTCGATCCCACAGAGACTCAGACAATTAATAACTAGGCATTAGATCTCCTATTTTCATTCAAGTTGAGTAAACAAGAAAATTTGATTTTAATTACCTAATAGCTAATAAAATAAATAAAACAAAATATTCACACAAAAGAAATTCACGAGTCAAAAGAACAACCTAGAGCCACTAATCCCTTATCTGCTTCTTAGATTTTATTCCCCACTAAATTAATTATGAATTAATCCAACTAGCTAATCTAGAGTACTAGTGTCTATAAATGCCTTTCGGTTTCCACCTATATCCTTGCCTAGCTTAATTACACAATGTCTTGCACTAATTTACTAAGCCAATTAATATCGGTACCGCTCTAATGTGACTATGTAGGGCTTCTAGGTATATGTCTATCCTAGTCGCAAATCAGATAAAAATCCAATCCTACACTATTTAATCCCATGGTCTATTTAAAATTCCCTCTTTCAAGTCCAATTCTAAATTCCCTAAACATGTCTAATGGTGATCAAGCACTAAACAAGTTAACCAATAATAGCAAAATTAAATAAACTAAATCAAATTAACCATGACTAAATAGTGGGAAATAAAATACTAAGTTACAAACAAGTTCATAGTACTCTAGGTTGTAAAAGAAATTAGCCACACATAGGGTTCAACATAAGAATTGGGTGAAAATCCAAAAACATACTACAAGTTCACAAAGGAGTAAGAATTGGACAAGATTGAGGAGCTGCTTCCTTCCTTTTGTGTGTTGATGTCAATGCATATGTGTGTGTGCCTTTGTAGTACGTCTCTGGTGCCTCCTTCTTTTCCTTGCGTCAATAACGTGTGATCTGCTTCCTCTCGTCTTCAATTTC
The DNA here is from genome assembly GCA_029929735.1 of Mimosa pudica. NCBI lineage: Eukaryota > Viridiplantae > Streptophyta > Magnoliopsida > Fabales > Fabaceae > Mimosa > Mimosa pudica. The sequence continues at coordinate 8,530,185 of JAKELP010000035.1, forward strand.
TTCGTGAATCTCGTGTAGGCTATAGGAATTGAAAGAATTATGACCAAGCCTCCCTTTCTCCTCAATTGCATGTGTATATTTATAATAAAATAGTCCAACACCATATTGCCTTTGCCTTGCATGTTACGTTTCTTTTCTTTCCTTTTCTTGTATGTCCCTTTCTCTTTATTTCCTTTTTCATTAAATATGCATTCATGAAGAGAAAGAAATAGGACATAATCACAATGACTCAATCACATAATCTCATTAATAGGAAACTTCTCATCAAAATATTTCTTTTAATATATTAAGTTTCCTATTTCAATTAAATTTCATATTTTCCAAAAGAATCACTCATATACTCTCAAATTACTTTCTTTCCAATTCACATCAAAATCACTTAATTATTTAATTCATGACTCCCCAAATACAACAAAATATTTCCTAAAAACCACTAAATATGGGGAGTCATCACACCCCCACACTTGCATTAAATCTTGTCCTCAAGATTTCAAATTGTTAACACATTAGCACAAAAAATGAAATCAAGATTTTATCATCACAAAGTTGAAATCAATTCAAACTCTCAACAATTAAATCCTCTTAAAAATCTCTCTCACCATCCCCAAATGCAAGCAATAAGACAATCAATTTGATAGAGATAAATCACAAAAGTATGTCCCTCACCGGTCAAAGTGTTTACACTCTACTCTCAAAGTATATAGGGGTTGTGTTTCACTCAATTCCATCTATGTAATCCAGCTACCATAGGCTTGTTTATCATCTCGATATCCACTCTTATATCTCAATGCACACACAAATCAAAAGGACTTTTAAGGGTCGTAATGAAAAAGGTAGGATAATGAAATGAAAATGAGATGGAGGTATATTTGAAAAGTGCTAAACCATTTCAATTATAGTAAGGAATGAAGGAATCACATAACTTAACAAGCACATAGGGGTTGACTCTTTTGAACTCCACAATTCTTCGATTCTTTTGATTTTCATCTTCTTCTTTCTTTTTTTTTTCTTCTTTTCTTTGTTTTTTTTTTTCACACTTTGTGTGATTTTTTTTCTTCTCCTTTTCACCTTCACTTTTTTTTTTCTCCTTTCTTCAACACTTATATTTCCCCTTTTCCTTTTCTAATTCCTTCACCCCTTTCCATATGAATATAGTATAACACTTTTCAAAGCGTAAATGGAAGAAATAGATAAGAGATGAAAAATTGCATCAAAAGAATTCAAAGGCTAAAATATGCAATCTTTCTTTTTAAAAGAGAAGCAAGCTCAAAGGGGTTAAGCAATGGAAATAATGTAAAAGGGATGGCTTTTTGGCTAAACTAGCTATGAAACGAAGGCCTTAATCATTTTTGTGCATACAAGAGATTTGAGCGTCAAAAGAGATTCAAGACAAGTTCTAGAGGGGAAATTACAATAGATGTACTCACTCATGAAAGAATAATATTAAGGCTCAAATTCCTCACAGGGCTTTTTGACATACTAGGGTAATTTACCTAAAGCAAAGAGTTTGCCTTTTCACTTACATTCAAAGAAGATGAGATCAAAGTCTAATCAAATTCAATTATTTCAAGTCCAAATCAATCCCAAAATTGGCAAAAAGATTTTTTTTCAAGAAAATTTTACAAAATGAAAGTTTGAGGACAATCTTTAGAGAACAATGATACCCTCATACCCCCAAACTTAAATGTCACATTGTCCCCAATGTGAACATGTAACACAAGACGTGGAATTACAAAAATATCCATAGCAAGTGTAGGAATGTTAAAGTTATTTCAAGTTCCATATCAGTCATGCAATTCAATCAAGAGGCAACACAATTAAGACTAATCATCACACAAGCACATATCAACAAACACCATCACTCATTACCAAAATAATTCTCAGTCAAATAAAATCAAGAAAAAGTTAGAAGAATACTCCCCTTCCTCTTCTCGATTTCCACTCTTAGCTCCTAGTCCATCAAGATCAAGTTGAAGCATCCTTTTAGGCCAAAAGAAGAAAAAAAAATCCTACAAGCTCAAAAACAAAGCATCAAATACCAAAACCTTGGGTTGCCTCCCAAGAAGCGCTAAGTTTAAAGTCTTCAGCCAGACTTTCCAAACAAATCTTAGTCATAAGTATCAAACACAATAATCACCTCATCTTCATTCCTTTTCAAACAATATAAGTAATCAATCAAACTAATTACTTGTGCCTTTTCAATCATAGACAATTTCAAAGAACAAGCAATCACTGATTTCAAAGGAATTAGAATATGCTCATACAAACAATTAGATGTATGTCTTTCTAAGAATAATGAGCATCCAATAAAATCAATTTGACTCTCATCAGTAAGAGTCATCACATTAATAGGAGAATCATCCAAAGCAGTTATAGGAACACTCACATCAACATGTATATCAGAATCACAAGCATTTGAATTCACATCTTCAATATCAATTAAACACCCATCAATTTCATCTAAACAAGTTTCAGGCTCTATGACAACCTCTAAATCTTCTTTAACTTCATGGTCATCTCTATCCTCAATTATTGATTTTAACCTTTTCAAACAATCTTCTAACCTTTTGAAACTATCCTCTTGCCATTTCAAACTATCCTCTAGCATTATCAAAAATTTACCGGCTAATCTTTCTAATCTGTCAAGTCTTTCTTCTAAACAAGAGTTTACACTATCCTCAAAATTGTTTACTTGAACTCTTGATCCAGAACTATTGTAATATTTCTCATTCCTTTCCAAAAAGATATCGGCTGATCTTTCTAATTTGTCTAACCTTTCTAAACAAGAATTTTCATAATCAATATTTTCCTGAACATGTGAAAAAGACATGAAGGGTGTGTCTATTGCATGTGAATAAGGATCTAAATGTGGGTTCCAACACTCATCTTGCTCAAAATTCCAACTACGCCTAGACAAATTATCAACATAAGTTTGTTGCCAAAGCAAAAATGGACAATTCTCAGGTAGATGATCACTTCCACAACAATAACAACGATAACACTTATAATTAGCCTCTGAATAGTCCATCTTTCTATTTTCTCCAAAAGAAAAAAAAAGAAAAAAAAAACTCAAACTAAAAACTACTAAAGAATTTCTAATTCTAATTACTAATTGCCTTGAGTCCCCGGCAACGGCGCCAAAAACTTGATGCTACCAAAATTTTGATAAAAATTCCGCAAGTGTACGGATCGTATTTTAGTAAAGTGGTAAATCAAGGTCGATCCCACAGAGACTCAGACAATTAATAACTAGGCATTAGATCTCCTATTTTCATTCAAGTTGAGTAAACAAGAAAATTTGATTTTAATTACCTAATAGCTAATAAAATAAATAAAACAAAATATTCACACAAAAGAAATTCACGAGTCAAAAGAACAACCTAGAGCCACTAATCCCTTATCTGCTTCTTAGATTTTATTCCCCACTAAATTAATTATGAATTAATCCAACTAGCTAATCTAGAGTACTAGTGTCTATAAATGCCTTTCGGTTTCCACCTATATCCTTGCCTAGCTTAATTACACAATGTCTTGCACTAATTTACTAAGCCAATTAATATCGGTACCGCTCTAATGTGACTATGTAGGGCTTCTAGGTATATGTCTATCCTAGTCGCAAATCAGATAAAAATCCAATCCTACACTATTTAATCCCATGGTCTATTTAAAATTCCCTCTTTCAAGTCCAATTCTAAATTCCCTAAACATGTCTAATGGTGATCAAGCACTAAACAAGTTAACCAATAATAGCAAAATTAAATAAACTAAATCAAATTAACCATGACTAAATAGTGGGAAATAAAATACTAAGTTACAAACAAGTTCATAGTACTCTAGGTTGTAAAAGAAATTAGCCACACATAGGGTTCAACATAAGAATTGGGTGAAAATCCAAAAACATACTACAAGTTCACAAAGGAGTAAGAATTGGACAAGATTGAGGAGCTGCTTCCTTCCTTTTGTGTGTTGATGTCAATGCATATGTGTGTGTGCCTTTGTAGTACGTCTCTGGTGCCTCCTTCTTTTCCTTGCGTCAATAACGTGTGATCTGCTTCCTCTCGTCTTCAATTTCTTCGTGAATCTCGTGTAGGCTATAGGAATTGGAAGAATTATGACCAAGCCTCCCTTTCTCCTCAATTGCATGTGTATATTTATAATAAAATAGTCCAACACCATATTGCCTTTGCCTTGCATGTTAAGTTTCTTTTCTTTCCTTTTCTTGTATGTCCCTTTCTCTTTATTTCCTTTTTCATTAAATATACATTCATGAAGAGAAAGAAATAAGACATAATCACAATGACTCAATCACATAATCTCATTAATAGGAAACTTCTCATCAAAATATTTCTTTTAATATATTAAGTTTCCTATTTCAATTAAATTTCATATTTTCCAAAAGAATCACTCATATACTCTCAAATTACTTTCTTTCCAATTCACATCAAAATCACTTAATTATTTAATTCATGACTCCCCAAATACAACAAAATATTTCCTAAAAACCACTAAATATGGGGAGTCATCAATGGGAAATAATGAGTTAGAACTTGTTAGGACAGAATCTGGGACATCATCCACACGTCGAGGGCCCTCACTTTGTGTGTCTTCATAATAACGCCCGACAAATGTAACAGCCTCATCCCCAGCATAACACTTTGCTATGCAACCCTCTGCCGCAGCTGTGTTCCTGACGAAGGATTTCATTTTCCCTAAGTACCTGTATCGGAAAAAATAAATTGTCAAGTGCAATTATTACTATAATTAATTATATATAATCATTTAATTAATAGAATAAAATGATATCTCATCACCTTTCAATGGGATACATCCAACGATAATGCATGGGTCCACCCATCTTTGCTTCATGAATAAGATGAACGATAAGATGAACCTGTGAAGTGAAGAATGATGGAGGGAATATCATCTCCATGTGACAGAGAGTCATTACAACTTTGTTCTGTAGTTCATCAAGCTCTTCTTTGTCTAACACCTTTGCACAAATATGTTTAAGTATGAAGCTGAGGTCAGCCAAGACCGTAGACACATCTTCGGGCAGCGTGTGTTTGACAGCTAGAGGAAGAAATTGCTGGAGCAAGACGTGATAGTCATGACTTTTTAAACCCGAGATTTTGCTGTTATTCAGATCAACACACCTCGAGATATTACTTGAAAATCCATCAGGGACCTTTATGCCTTTGAGTGTGGTGAGAAATATTTCCTTATTCTTTTTCGTCGTAGCAAATCTAGCAGGTGCAAACCAATCGTCTTCGTTGGGCCATGCGTCTTGACGTATCCCCATCTCCTTTAAATCTTTCCTCGCTCCCAGATTATCCTTTGACTTCCCTGCTTCATTCAAAATGGTGTACAAAATATTTTCGCCCACATTTTTTTCGATATGCATCACATCCAAACAGTGACGCATATGGTTATGCCTCCAGTAAGGCAACTGAAAGAATATGCTTTTCTTCTTCCATTGAGGCGCTGGGCCCGATTTACGCGTCACCGTTCTACGAGGCATTGACCCTTGAGACCTCCTACCTCGACCTCTATTGCTGCTAGGGGCTTCTTCACCAGGCGGTGGTGCTTCCTTCCCAAATTCACATTGAACGCCTTGCACCTGCTCAAAGATCTCAAATCCAGAGATCAGTGGTGGCAGGTCTCTGTCTTCTCGTGCGCCGTCGAACTTGTTCTTCTGCCGCCTAAAAATATGGCCTTGTGGCAGAAACCGTCGATGACCCATGAAACAGTTCTTTTTGCTGTGTAGCAGTCGTCGTGGTTTTTGGTTAAAGTTGCAGAACGGACATGCCCTTCCCGTATAGGTGTTCCACCCGGATAACATTCCAAGACCAGGGAAATCACTAACTGTCCACATCACCGCCGCACGCAAAGTGAATAGCGTCTTGCTTGAGGCGTCAAATGTTTCGATGCCGTCAATCCACAACTCTTGCAACTCCTTTATCAACGGTTGAAGATACACGTCTATATCATTTCCAGGAGATGTCGGACCCGGAATGATGGTCGAGACAATAAAAGAACTTTGTTTCATGCAGATCCAAGGAGGCAGGTTATATGGTATCAACACAACAGGCCAAATGCTATACGCTTGATTACAATCACCAAAGGGATTAAAACCATTAGAAGCAAGTCCTAACCTGACATTCCTGGGGTCATGTGCAAAATCAGGGAAGTTTTGGTCAAAAGTTTTCCACGCGTCATCATCTCTAGGGTGTCTCATCTTGCCATCCACGTTAGCGTCGGTCGCGTGCCACCTCATTTGCTCCGCCATTTTTGGGGACATAAATAGTCTCTGAAGCCTTGGACCAAGTGGGAAATATCTCATACTCTTAACGACCCGTCTTTTCTGTTTCCGCCCCCATTGACCCTCCACCTTGTAGCGATCCCAGCCACATCGTTTGCATTTATCCAGCAATGCGTCCTCACCCCAAAACAACATACAATTAAACCGACAAGCATCAATTTTGATGTAGTTTAACCCTATCTTGGATATTATCTTCTTCGCTTCGTAGAATGAAGGCGGAATTTCGAGACCAATATTGTAAAATGCGTCTGACAACAGATCAATAATGTCAGACATGAGAGCGTCAGATGCACCACGTTTAACTTTATACTATACATTTTTGTCAAAAATGACAATTTAGAGTATCTTTCATTCCCTGTAAATTATACCACACGTATTTCAAAAACATAGATATATATATAAATTAAAGCCAACATTATTGATAATAATGAATTAATCGAAAACAAAGTTATACCCGGATATAATGGCTTGTCGGTTTCGGTCATCAATTCAAAGAAATCTTTAGCGGACTCATTTCTTAAGTACTCTGCCACTGGTCCTTCAACTCCCTCATCTTCGTCTCCGTCGTCAATGGTTTCTTGAACACCGAAAGCTTCCAACAAATTGTTGTTCACCATAGGATTTGCTTGAACTACCACGTTGTGACTGTTTCCGCCGACCTGCATTCCCACCTGAGAGCTCGACCCAACTTCTAAAACTCCGGCATTTTCGTAATTCTCCCCTTCGCCATGAAACGTCCATCTTACATAATATCGGGGGAACGGCTTCTGTAGACAGTGATTAAACACCTCCTCCCTTGTCTGCCAGCTACGAAACTTACACTTTTGACATGGACAACAAATTTTTCCCTCAACACTAGACCGCCTGAACGCAAAATCTAAAAAGTAATTGAGACCCGAAGTGTATTCGGGCGTCGAACGAGGTAAGGTGATCCACGATTTATCCAACATCGAGACAGTACAGATAAGAATGAAGAAGAAGCAAATTTACTGAATTGAGGTGCAACTAACAACTTACCCATATGCTCTTTTATACTGTAAAGATACGCAGTATAAAACACGTTTCACAAAGCATGGGGGCGGGTCCACCGCCCCCACGCTCTTCAATTATTATTTAAATTAAATGAAACTCTGGGGGCGGTCGAACCGCCCCCACGCTCTTCAATTATTAAAATATTGTGGGGGCGGATAACCCGCCCCCACTCATTTAAATTAAATGAAACTCTGGGGGCGGTCGAACCGCCCCCACGCTCTTCAATTATTAAAATATTGTGGGGGCGGATAACCCGCCCCCACTCATTTAAATTAAATGAAACTCTGGGGCGGGCCAACCGCCCCCACGCATTAAAATTGTTGTTTAGATTATTGGGACTCTAGGGGCGGGCCAACCGCCCCCAAGCATTTGAATTAATTGAGACTCGAGGGGCCGGCCAACCGCCCCCAACCGACCGCCCCCACGTTGTTATCTCTCCCTATAAATACCCTTCCCTCCATTTCAAGCGCGCTCAAATCTTATGTTCTCCCTTGTTTCTTCCTCTGTCCCTTTTGTGATTTGCTTTTTTCAGTGTTCTATCACTCATTGGTGCGCAAGTAATTTATTTTTTGTTAGAGTATTTTTGGTTTTTCGTTTTTATTAGATTTTATGTTATTGGTTATTTTTCTTATTTTTTTGTTTTCCTGATATGTGTAAATTTTTTATAACAATTTTTCTCTTATAATATAATGCATTTTGGATATGTTTTGTTTTGATGTTTAAATTGGCTATTAAATTTCATATATATTGTTTTTAAATTTCAAATATATTACCGAAATTACATTTTTGATAATATTGTATATTTTCTTGTTTTTGTTATTATTTTTATCCCAATAAATTATGATGTTAAACTGTACTCCTGGAGCACAGCTTTTTTTAAAAAAATTTAGCAACCCGCCGGCGGTCACGTACGCCGGAACGGGTTGTTTTTTTTTTTAAAAAAAAAATGTTTAGCGGCGGTCGCCACCGCCGACACGACGCCATGACATCACGAAAATAATCAAAAATCGACAATCGCATGGGGGCGGGTGGCACCGCCCCCGCGTAGCGGCGTATACGACCACTCCTACGCCCGTGGCAACAAGATATTAAAATATTAAACTTAGCGGCGTATGTCCCCGCCCCTAAGTCCGCGCCTACGCGTGCTGGCGGTTCGGAGGAGCTACAGCGGAACGTTTACCGCCCCCAAGAGGCGTCCCCACGGTAAATTCGCCCGCGTATAGCGCGCCCGCCGTAGCGCGTTGGGGGCGGTCAAGACCGCCGGGACGGGGTGAAAAACCCCGCCGCAAATCGGCCCGTTTTTTGTAGTGAAGTCAAAATAATCCATTTCCTGTGCTAGTATATATACTTCAAGTATTAAGAGTAGTGTGACTGGTCAAAATGTTCAATGACTGAATTGATAATGGAAGGGATGCATGTTCCTTTTATTATTTAAAGCATGTAAATATCTCCAACTTCCTTGCAAAAAAAAAAAAAAGAATGCCGATTTATGTCGAACCCATTGATCTATCTTCTATCAACTTGTACACATCGACAAGTCATCTCCTACTCACTTGAGGCAATTTCCATTTGGTGCAGATCAAGTTGATGACTCTAAGTTAATTAGAACTTTTTAATTTAATTTCTTCTTACTTTCATGTATATATAATTAAGGTTATTTGCCCCTGTAAAAAGAAGTTTCTCCTCAAAATCTAAATCAATATAAAGATTAAATAATTTATACTCTAATATAATCATACTCATATTCAAGCTAAGTTAATTAGGATTTTAAAACTTTTTATATATTTATCACAAGCGTGGTCCAAATTTTAATCACTTAAGTGTTCATTCCCTTATGGATTGGGCTAGAATCTGATCTCTACAATGCATGTTGCCATCTTATCACTTGTAGCTCAAGTTTTTCTTGGCTGTTGGAAATGTCACACTCTCAAAGTGTCCCTTTTAATTAATCAAGATGTCTGTAACATATATGATAGGACATTAATAACTCCAAATTTTTCGATTGTTAATAGTGTGCAACGTATCGTATTTGCAATTACATCATCCATCCCACCGTCTCAATTTCTCATTCGGTAATTCAGATGTCACCATCACGAGATGTATGTAAATCATATGTATCTAAGTAGACTTTTGAAGATAAATTGATTGGACTATATGATTTTGAGTCCCATCTTATTAATTTCTACACACTTAATAATTTGTTTTAATCTATTATCTATACGTACGTGAGGTACAAGTCGTGCTGATGAGTCATGTCATTTGATGACTATTAACATTATTTTATATAATAAAAAATGCATCCAATCAATTATTTCAAGAATGGCATAATATAATTGGTTAGAAGTACCTATTTAGGATCGTAATCCTTAGTGGTAAACTCATATTCTTTCTTCAACATGTAATATGATATATTTGTAATTGCATACAACTTATCTTTAAATACACACATAGCTGTTGATATTTTACATATAGTTATGAGTTACTGAACCCGCTTCAATTTACTCAATCATGCAAATGAAATTTTTTTAAACAAATGGATCATTCAATCAATTTTTCTAATAATTAATGTATGACAATGTATCAAAACAGATAATAATAAAATATCTGATAATTTAAAGCTAAAAATTTACACGCACACATAAATAGTTGAATTCATTATAGGAGAAAGATTTCTCAGTAGGCGTACAAGAGTCCATCTTCAATATATGTGTTTAATTTGTATTTAGCTTAAACCTAAACAAGAAATTTGGTTGTTTTAACTAATCAACACTCAACACGATCGATATACATTTCACACTGATATGTGCTGTAACTTTCAATTAAAAAAAATGAAAATATGAATTTTTTAAAGTTTTGAACTTTGTACGTGGAAGGTAGTAGGGGCCAAGGTTATCATGACCGACAATATGAGAAAGAAGAGGTCTCGTTTTCAAAGGTCGTCAAACTCACATTACATGTTGTCGCTGTCAGGGTAATGCATGAGAAAAGGATTCATCCATGCATGTGTTATTATATGATTCTTTCTAGGGAGTTGGATCGTTTTTGCAAGCTCTTCTTTTGTGGACCAGCTTTCATTAAATTGTGAGCCATATGAAAGGGATTGCATTAATTTTCTTTCCAGCAGAGATATCCAATTAGTTATAGTAGGAAAAGAACAAGAGATGAACCCAACACAAATATTTTCAGAGATACATGAGTCTCTGATCTCTGCTCGGATTAAAACTTCGTTAACTAGAAGATGGGATATTTAACACATTTGTGGGAAGTTTATCTTTTTTTTTATCAGCATAGTGGGAAGTTTATCTGAGGAACAATGAGAAAGCGTTTTTGGTTTTGAATTTATATGAAAAGTTACGAAATGTAACAATTTTGTTACATCCCTTTTATAATTGCAATAAACAAATAATGTTGACCGATAACAAATTGATATTTTTTTTATTATGAAAAAAGTTTATATTATTAAGCGTTAGCATTATATTGTAGTGATGAGTGATAACATCGTTCTATTTTAATACCTTAATCTTAATCTTAATGCAAAATCCTAATTAAATTTTGTTCTTGAATAAAAGCCTTCTTACACACACACACACACGGAGTTTTAACATTGTGACGGCCCACATGAAAGTGGTTTGTAAGATAATTTTATTATTAAGTTTATAAATTTTTACATTGCATAAATGGATTGGGTGGCCATATAACTTTTGATAAGTTAAGGGGTCATGGTTTCAGTTATTGTATTTGACTTTTGAAAAGCTCACATAGTCCCTTGTAGTGTAGTACGCCATCATTCATCTACCTATTTTTGGTAAAACGCGTCTACCTATTTTTATCTATATGTCAATTAATAGGTCATCCAACTAATATACCTGCTAACATAAAAAAGCAACAATATATTCATACTCCATAAGTAGTTTGTACCACTCAATTCAAAAGTATAAAATGGCATACAAGTACTACATATTTATCAGTCAAATATCACTACAAGAAAAATGCAAAGGATGTCGAGACATGTGTTACGGTTTTCTGTTGCGCCATATAAACGTGCGAGGCAAAGACATATATCTTCGAGGTTCCTGAAACTTGCGACATTTTGACTTAATAAAAAACTAAAATAATGTCATGTCACAGTGGCGCGACATTGATTTTTTTTAAAAAATATCCTGTAACTTATGTCGCACCAGGCTGTGCAATATAAGCTTTCGGAATATTTTAACTAATTATTATGTTTTGAGACACAAATATTATTTGTTATAATGGAGAAAGAGTAGAGGGTTATTGAATGAGAAAAAGTAGAATGATAGAAAAATGAAGAAACATATATTAGATGATGAAATGACATACTTGAAATTATATTATTTAAACAAATAGGTAACATAAATTGTATGTTTGTTAGGAAAACTAAATAGTGAGGGATATAAATTATAGTGTTTGAACAAATACTCTTAAAAAAAAATAAAAGACAATTAGTTATATGGGAAGGAGGAAGAATGAAAGTGGAGGAGTGGGAAAAAAGAAAGTGGAGAGGGAGAAAAATAAAGAGGGAAAGGGGGAAAATTTACGAGCAATATTGGAGTTTATATAGATAATTTTTATGTTGCGTTTCATTGGTCATATTTTGCACTACTAAGTATGACACCATTGTTTACATTATTAAAAGCGTGACTATATTATATTATGTAATGCCACCCGGTGTGACATGTTTTTATTTTTTTTAGAAAGAACTCCATTATGTCGCGCCTCCAAGCGCGTTGTTTAATTTAAAAAAAATGTCAAACACGACATGTTTGTTTAAATTAAAAAATGTAGTATGTCGTGGTTGGAGGCACAAAATGCATGAATATTTTTAGTGCTAAAGTGTTAAACTACCCATGTAATTATCACAAAGGTGCGAAAATACCCATGTAAAATTTTGTGGAGCAAAATTGCCATTAATTTCAAAACTGGGGCAAAAATATCCATCACAGTTAATTTTTTTTACTTTTTGACGCATCATCTTCTGCAGATTCATCTCTCACTAAAACATGAGACAAGCTTATGTGATTATTTGCCCTAATGATGGCGCGACAGAGGATGATGAGTGAAAAAGTCAAAATTTAACCGTGATGGGCATTTTTGTCCCAATTTTGAAATTTAATGGGTAGTTTTACTCCAAAAAATTTTATATGGGTATTTTTAAACCTTCGCGATTACGTGGGCATTTTTTTTACTTTAGCCCATATTTTTAGTTTAAATTTTCATGTCCCGCCTATGTCTTTTAATAAAAAAGTGCAGCATGTGGCGCCTATGGGTGTGACATACATTTTTTTAATTTAAACATACATGTCGCTTCACCATGCACGACTTATCTTATCTCTTTAATTAAAAATAATACATTAGGTCATGCCTGGTGGCGCAATATGCATAATTTTCAATTAAAATATGCATGTCGTGCCCTGTGGCATGAAATGATGCATTTTTTTTAGAAATAATAGGTTGCACACTATATTGCGGTTAAACGAAAAATGTCAACAATTTTTTTCTTTATATCGTAGTTCTTTAATTTATAGCGTGACATCTGGGGCGCGACTATAGACATATTTTCTTGTAATGTATTCCTTCGATCCCTAATGTAAGAGCCCAAAATTTGAATGGTTTTGGTCCCTAATGTAAGAGTTCACCCCATATTCTCTCCTCATTTAATGCATTTTTTTCTACTTTACCCCTAACTCTCATATTTATTAATGCTTATATATTTCTCTCTCTTAAAAGTACCATAATAAATATGGGCAATTTTGGAAAAGAAGCATTAACTCCAGACACCCAACTAACATTCACATGTTTTCTTAAGAAGCGTTTTTTTGACGGCTAGCTCTTACATTAGGGACCGGAGGGAGTATTAAATTAGATGATGTAACGTGTAGATGATGTAACATGTCAGTTAGTTACTATGATATTACTAATAACTACCCAATACAATTGCAAGAAAGATCATCATGATCCCAAATAACAGTAAACAATGATGGCATTTTGGAGTCTCTAGTTTAAAGGATCGTATCAGTTAGATTTGGTTGCCAATTATATGTCACCACTTTTTGACCACCACCAATTCTTGATATGTGAAAATTACAATACATATTAGGGGCGATCATAATTCACAAAGAAAAAGCCTGCAACGCTTTCACTATGTAGATTTTATAGTTCGTAGTTTCATTTTCGCATTAATTATATATTTATATATCAACGTACGATATCTTTTTTTTGAACTGAAATCAACGTACGATATATCAAGAACACAAATATTAATAAAGTGGCCACGTTGGATTGATATAACCTTCTCCTCCCATCCTCTCCATCTCTTGAACTTGCCAACTAGTACTAATATTATTCCTCTGCAACAAGCACAAAGTTCATTAAGCTCATCAATATATCAACTCTAAACATTACAAGAACCTTTGATTATATTTTGACTCATGTCTAGTTGACCAATTTAAAGAGATCAATAAATCTAAATAAAGTAATTAATTATGACATGTTTTTTATGATATTTTTGGTATTATACATTACATATTTTTTTTTGGTAAATATTATACATGCATTACATATTGTGTATCAAGATATAAGCCATTTTGATATAAAAAAAGTATCAAAGTATAAGCCATATAAATTGTTGGCAAAAAAAAACGGCCATATAAATTAGTCAGTTAAATCTCTCGACCAAAAAAAAAAATTTAGTCAGTTAAATCTTATAGATAAGGGTATCAGCTGCCGCACTTCCCATGTTTGTTGTGTTTCTTTATACCATGAAAAAAATTCTACATAAAAAGAGTGACATTTTGATGTACCATAAGAAAAATATGTGATATTTCAAATTTAATGATTTTTCAAGAAAAATTTGATACTCTTAATGACCGGGCTAGCTAGCATTATTATTATGATAGTTATAATAGGTACCTGGAAGGTTTCAGAGAAATTATATTCAGAAGAGCTGAAATCATATTGCATGGTTGCTGCTGTAAGCTTCATGGACAGAAACTGAAAATGAAGGCAAAACCTTAGTTCAACATGTTTGGTGAAAATTCTATTATCTACCTTATGATAAGACAGGACATATTCTGATATGTATGTATGTATGCGATCCTACCTCAATCTGTTGTTGTAGAGATTGAACATAATCTATGATCACATCCAACATTACAGCCATACCCATTGTCTGCAAGTTAACAAGAATGGAATAATATCAAGTTATAATATGTGTGTGTATGACTTCCAAGAAGCACATACTAAGATTCTCTCTCTAATATATATATGTGTTTGTGTGTAAATATGTATATTTTTGTTTACCTTATAGCACCCTGGAACTAATTCTTGCAAATATCTTAACTTTTCGTTGATTTTCTCTCTTCTCACCTGGCAAAAGCAAAATCAAGAAGAGATATATTAAATTAATTTCTAGCTAGAATATATTGCTTATGAATTTCTTAAATATTTGAAGGCTTATTACCCTTTCAGCTAAACTGTGGCTATCAGTTGCTTGGCCTCTTTTGGCTCTTACATGGATTACATCTCTTGGTATCTCTCCATCAACTTCAGGTCTCTTACTTCTCTTCCTTTTGTTCATAACCAGCCTCTGCAAAAATATGGGAACATACAAATTTTATATAAGGGAAAAGCATGAACATAGAATAGAAAAAAGAACAGAAAGTAGATGATCATATATGTGTGTGCGCCCGCAAATGCTTGTTCTTAACCTTGTTCTTGTCAGCAGATGAATCCAGAATGGTATTTGATGATATAGGAACAGTTTCTGCTGCATCTTTATGAACATAATTATTAGGAGAGATTGCTGAGTGAGGAATACTAAGGTTTTGATTAGATAAAGAATCGTTGAAGAAAGCCATAAATTCTTGATTATTGGATGACGACGACTTTCTATCTATCTTCACTTCTACTATTTATCCCCACAAAGGATATCAAATTTGTTGACAAGAGGACACAAATAAAGGATGGTCTTCATATATAAAGAGAATCACTTCCTTTTCGCTCATTTTTTTTATTGATTTAATATGATTTAACATAATTTAGATTCATATGATTTGATAGAAACTGAAGTATATACCAATACCGTAGATGTCATAAGTAAGATACTATTTTTTATCAGAAAATAGGGATTTGAGATAAAATATATCTAGATAGTATTAATTTATTTATATGTCATTTCAAGTGGACCTACAAGAACATGATTCAAGATGACTACATTCATATATACCTCTCGCCTTTGATGTGACACTGCCAATGATGAAGAGGTTATTGTCAACTATATATGTCCTTTCTTGACGATTCCATTATTTTCTTTTCAATAAGTCATAGTTTTCCCCAATATTCGTAGTAATATATTCCTCTGGTCCTAAATATAAGATTTAATTGACTTTTTCTAGAAAATCCTTAAAAAAGCAAAATAAGTTAATTATAAATTGATTTACCTAATTTTTTCCCTTAAACTAGTTTATTTTACCTATAAACTAATGAATAATCTAAAAATATATCAAATATGTCATCATTTAATAACCTATTTCACAATCTTAATATCTCCAAAAAAAGTCAATTAGGTCCTATATTTAGGACCGGAGGTAGTAAAATGGATGTCACTATGTCAGCTAGAGGCAATGTTTTTTTGTATAATTAAACAACTTAATATTCACGTCATTAAATTAAATCTAGAGATTCAACGAATCTAAGTTTTGTCATTTGATAAATTAGTAGTTATATATATGGCCTAAAATTAGTCTTGATTGAATTATAGAATCCGAAATGAACTCCATAATTAGGGTCATCCTAAGTAACAAAGTTCTAAGCAATGATGAGAGGAAACTTTCTGTTTACGGAAAGCTACTCTTCCTAATTTTCTGGTTCTCCATCCCTTATAGAAGAATAAATGGGCAACATCCCTATCATCCCAAAACAAGTTTATACGCTGAGAAAACTGTAAGAATTGTGTTTATCATTCTTCAAGTAAAATCTTTAGTAAAAGTATGCCTTGCATTCATATTTTAAAGAAATTACGGTTAGAGACTTTACAAGATATATTATTATTTCAAGAATAAATATTACTACTTCCTTTGGTCTCTAATATAAGATCTAGTGTATATATATAATTGGATTTCTTTATTTAAATAAATATTACATAAAAAATGAAGGATATCATTCCAATAATCCACGCCATTGTTTGTTTAACTTTAATCTTCATTTTTGTTAATAGTTTCTAAAAAAATGTTTTCCCAACCTTTATAGAGATGGGCATTTAAGGCTATGATCTTTTACTTTGAATAGGGATTTGTTCAATTTCAACAAGTCTGAATTTGTTGAAACAACAAGCAACCTACACTATACTTTCCTCCATAAATATGACCATATATTCAGATCAAAAATTAACGTGTGATCCCATAATTTGATTTATTAAGTGAAACCTCCCTGTTCCGTCATATGCCTAAACTTCCATTAAGTGACTCGTTCCGAACGGCTTGTTCTATTATTTGTGAAATTATATTCTCAGTTCTTCTTTTTTCTTTTAAAGATAAACCCATCTGCTCTTCATATAAAAATCAAGAAAACTACTTGACATCTTTAAAATTTAACCTTTGTATTACTTCCCTTCACCATGAGAAATTAAGCACTTTTATCTCCCTCTTAGTTAAAAGCGCCCTTTTCTCAAGAGCATTTTTTTAAGAAAAATATGATTTTTTGTCTGAATTTTACAAAACTTCTTTTTTGGTTACCCAAGGGTATCCCCACCCGCGTGTCAAGTGAGACTAATCCCTCGCTGTTCTGAAGTCTCATATAGGGGGTAGACAGCTGGCCTGTGAAAACTTCTTACAAATAAAAACACGAAAACCTTTTTAAAGATAATATATTAAAAATAGCTCAAGAGGATGCACACCATATTTCAAGTCGGGAAGTGAAGATTTCTCATAAAATGTTGGAGATACAGTCATCTATTTTAAATGTTGAAAATTAGGAAGAAATTCATTTTCAAAGATTGAATTCTAATCCTCTTATCCATAATCCAGTAGAAAAATAGATAAAATAACTAACCCTATCTTTTTAGATCAGATGTTAGGCCCAATCACATGGACAAGTACATTGTACATACATGCTAGAATTTTTTCAAACTATAAAATAAAATGGAACGACCGACTTGACTCAACGGTAAACTCGCTTTCCATGAAGTTTGAGATTGTGAGTTCGAATCAGTCTTTTTGTATAAGGCAGGGATAAGGCTGCTAGTATATGTTCCCCAACACTCTCACGTGGATTGACCCTTATAAAATATAAGGGAACTACTCTTTTAAAAGAACAAGTTAATTTTTTGATTCACATAAAACAAAAAAACAATACCATTTTGACAGTTATGTAAGAATTATTTATTGTTTTTCTCACTGACATGGAAGGTGAATATGAGATATGAATGTTATACTTTTAATCCCACATCTTTTCCTCTCTAATAAATGCATGAACAAAGAAAGTTTCTTAGGCCAAAAACAACAGAGAGAACAACTTGATTTTTTTTAATTGAACACAACAAATAGTACAAATCACAAAACGACACCCATTTAGTATTCTGGCACGTTTTGACAACAATGATGCGCCTAAAGTCCTAACTCATGAGACTTGCACACACAAATCATAACAAAGATTTTGGTTTTGCCATGAAAAATGAGGACCAGTTTGATAACATCTCCTATAGAAATATGTGATGCTGATAATACCACAGTATAACTTCTACTGCAACATAAGAACATGGAATTTGCATTTTGCAGAATGGGATCAACTAACAAACAACATATGTACTACTTCAAGACAACCCTTGCTTTGCTTCAGCTATGTGGAACATAAGCTGCAAATATTTCAGTGAAATATAAAATTATAAAAAGAAAGGGAAAAAAATATTCGACCAACTGATTTGAAAATGTGGATTACGGATAAAGCGCTGAATACACTATACCTTCGTTCCCACGTAAAACGACAGAAGTAAGCCACCAAGAACTGGCAGTCCTTTAAGATGGAATTCCATTGAGTTAGAGAATAGTAGTTTATAAAACAGAATTAGAGTTCAAGGGTAAGGACTGTCTTGGTACCTTCTTTTTGAGTGAAAGAAGAAAGCAACCATTTGATACCTCCAGGTCCAATAACAAAGCCAACCAGATTTGCCACCTGTCAAATAAAAAACTCGAGTCTTAAGCATAAAAAAGAAACAGAAAGTCCTCTGCTAAAAGCTTTAGAATCTACTCTCAGCTTCCAACTGCACAAATATTTAACCTCAGTTATTTGGTTTGAGGGATTTAGGGGGGGGGGGGGAGAAATTTTTGTAAGTTGGATTTAAAAAATCAATTATAAAATTTCAAAAAACTAAAATAAAATGCAAGAAAAAAGAATCAGAAAAGTTGATTAAAATTTCCAATTCCAGTTTTTTTAATATTTTTATTAAATTCAACCCAAATTTTTCCCCTCCCCTCCCCTCATACCAAACAAGCCTAAAAGAACACAATACAACAGAGTTATGCAGAATTATTTTCTCAGGCAAATCTCAGGGTCCTCGTAGTTCAGAACTATTTTTTATTTGACGAAAATGGCAGCGAAAAAACATAATCACTATACAACAAAGTTATATAAAAACCTTCTCACAGCATTTTGAATTACTTCAGATGACACTTCTTTTATACATTATTTGAGAAAAGACATCACATGCACACTATCACATACAAAATAATTCATGAAGGTGGAACATAACATAAGGGAAAAAATATGACAGTCTATATAAGCAGCTTCCAGGTTTTGATAAAGGACAAACCATAAGACAAGTAATTGTTACGGCACCAGCAACAGCACTGAGCTCACGAAATAAACAGCTCCCAAGACCACTGTCAGCCTGATAATTGTAACCATTATTACCAAAAGTTAGAAACCAACAATCGTGGCTTTGCACTAATATTTATTATTCAAAAAAGTGTACATTACTGAGGTGCATACATGTTCATGGGAAAAAAGGCCGGTGGGTTGGCCACATCCCATGTACATTTGATAAAAATAACATTTGAAGCTCCATCACTATCATCTTAACAATATTTACCATATCCGCAGCTACCAATAAAACAATGAAAGGTGCAACTATCATGGCCTTATCTCACTCAATTGAAGGATAGAAATAATTAGTGTGAGGATATGCACGTGAAGCAAAGTTGTCATCACTTCTTTTAGATAGAAGTACAGAACATTTTGTTGAAGAGTGAAACATTTCTCACTCATCATGTTACAGATTTGTAAATCTGCATTTAAGAAATTAAGAAGAAAATGGGTAGAACGGAGAAGAATAGAAACTTAGAGAGTTCAAGATCAAGAAACATAGAAGAGATTGGAGAAGAAGGGAGACTGTAGCCGTCACAAACAAACTAAGGAACTGCATTCTCATTCAAATTCCAAGACAAGAATAATTAACCCTAATGTCAGGTACTCATGTTATTTAATCCCTCAACCTAGATAATAATAATTGGCCCAAGATACATAATACTCCCTCCGGTCCTAAATATAAGACCTGATTGACTTTTTCTGGAAAATCCTTAAAAAAACAAAATAAGTTAATTATAAATTGATTTACCTAATTTTTTCCCTTAAACTAGTTTATTTTACCTATAAACTAATGGATAATCTAAAAATATATCAAATATGTCATCATTTAATAACCTATTTCGCAACCTTAATCTCTCCAAAAAAAGTCAATTAGGTCCTATATTTAGAACCGGAGGTAGTAAAACATAATAGTAACCAAAAACCCAAATTAGCTAATTAATCTAATTAACTGAGTCAAACTGAATTAATAATTAATTGAATCAATTAACCAAATTAAATAACTATTTATTCATTATATTATTATCATAACACATCATTTCATCAATCAATCAAAGAATAGACAGGTCAACCAAGCATATGATAATAACTTGAATCAATTAAAGATAAAAAGGCACAGAAAGATGTTGCATGACCTTAAAAGCCTTTGCTACTGACTTCAGCACCAACTCAGGAATAAAGAATAAACAGGTCAACCAAGCCCATGAAAGAAGCTTCCTAAGGACAATGAGAGTTATCAAACATAAGCTAGAAAATCAAGCAATTCGCCCTTTCTATCTATCTATGGAATGAATACAACCGACCAACGAGAGGAGAAAGTACCACTCCAAATCATGCCAGATGGCAACAAATGTGAATATGACCCATACATTGAGTAGCTTCTTTTGAGACCCCCCAAGAGGAATATACATGTACCTGCACTTCCAATCAGTTCAAGCCCTTATGAAGGAGAACAAGCAGAAAATCAAAGCAAAGGAGTCAGTTGCACCTCACAAGCCATTTGTTAAAGGAAGCATGCCAATTTTTCCAAAAGCCCTCCAAGCTGTGGCAATTATTGATACACTTTGGCATGTTCTCCGGGACCTCAATGCCATTTATCTACAAGGCATGGTTCCAAAGGTAAGATCTAAATAAAATCATTGTTAACGAATAAGCCAGATGCTTGAAGGTTATTGCAAGAAACATACCAGTGACCAGAACCGGAAGTAGCGCCAGATCAGTAAGAATTTTAACCACATGAAGTTTAAGACCTGAAACAATCTAATGATAAAGCCCTATGCTAATTCCATGATAAAATGAAGAGAAAAACCCGAACTAAATATATATTTGGCAACCAAACTGTGTGTGTGTGTGTATTCTATTAGACTCATATTGAAACTGATAAATTAAGGGTTTCATATCAAAGGCTTCAAACAAAATTTTGAGTTTATGATTTAATATTCGTGGTATAATTCCAGCAGAATTTCCAATACACAAGCCGGTGTCAACCACCCTAAAATTTCTATATATATAGCCCATTCTTTTTCTTTCAATAAATTGTCTATAGTTCTCTTTTCCTCAAACTAATTTAATCTACTTATAAATTAACCTATAATCTAATTACATGCGCTTATATTATAATTTAGCGGTCTAATTTGCTTATTTAATTTTCACAAAAAAGTCAAAGTGATCTTATATTTAGAACCGAAGGAAGTAGTTCATGTTCTCATATTGTAAACCAAAAGTGTAGCCACTTACGCCATATCCAATGATGAATACATCCAAAGGAGACAAGTGCTTCCACACACCACTAACCAATTAAAAGGAGAAAAAACAAGATTTCAGTCACCCAATGACTAACATGAAATATGATCCACTTTTTTGCAGCGTTTTAAGGAACTGACCTGATTGCAAAGGCATTATAATAAAATAAGTGTGTCATTAACTCCATAAGAAGAAAACTCAATACCCAACGACAACCATAGTATATCACATTTCTGTTTGAATGACTACTCCAGGGAGCATCTAGCTGCAAAAAAGTTAGAACAAGAATTATGGACAAAACATATATAGACAACAATACAAAACTATTGATAGCAAGTTGAGACACATGAAAATCAAGAAAACAGCGGGCTATAAATAACTCAGCAGTCAGGTTCAAGGTTTGAAAACATTACCAGTTAACATCTATTCCTCAATTTTCAAATAAACAAACCTTTACAACAAGGCTATATTAAAAAAACTAACTTAGTGATAGCAGAGAAAAGAGAGAAAAAGGAAAAGAAGACAAAAGCTAATTCATTTCACAGTCAATGAACGAGTACTGACACATAAGTAGCTGACGTCAATACTCTAACAGCTCAGCTAGCTAACTCTATGCCAGCTAGGACCTTGGGAATAATGCCTCGATACAATTACTAAAAATACCTTGACTAACAGAACAGTAAGTATATCAGAAGCAATCTAACAGTAACATATATGTATAACAAGACATGCATCAGAAAATATGTATCACTTGGTCACAAACCTGAGAGGCAAAAGCATTGAAGCTAACCATTGGACCAGCAATGTAAAGTGGTGCATAAAGCAGATAGCAAAGGTATGTGATATATCCAAACTTGTCACTCGGCAAACTTCTCTCCTGGCATTGAGACCAAAGCATTGAACAGGGAACATTAAAACCATATGTTTGACAGAAGGAATAATTATATAAAAGTAAGCCTCAATAAAAGAATAAAGCAGAAATCAGTGACTATAATGAAAATTACTAATGTCTTGATGAACTAGCAAGCTGATCTAACCTGTAAAATTAGGTAGCAAGGTTTTCCTGATTTACAAATATGGCAACGTTGATAATGCTTCTGTAATCCATAAACAAAAAAATCCACAAAACCATTTTTTAATAATCACAACAATATCCAACAGAATAAATCCTTAAATTTATACAGAAAATGCTGAAAAATCAGAGAAGAGGAACATGATACAATGTTCACCAGATATTTACAAATAGAAATGTTATGCTCAAGCAACACATACTTAAAAAAAATACAAGGTTACACTACCAACATTAACCCAAGGGATTACTAATTGAATCATGCTAGAATATAGCACGGGCTTGAGTTTCTTTTATGTTGAATTAAACTACAAAGATACCACATAGGTCATTCTCTAGTTATAAAGAGCAAACCCAGTTTGAGTCACTTAGTAAGGGTGCTGGAGAAGATAATATACTAGGCAACCTTTACCCTTGCTTTTATGCAGAGATGTTGATTCGAACCCACGACCACAGACCCATGGCAAGCGAGCTTACCATTGAGCTAAGTCAGCCCTTCGTCATATCTCTAGTTATATACACAACTTTTTTTATGAAATACAGGTAATAAAAGCCTGCCTTAATATCAAGGCTTTACAAAGCATTCTCATTTTTTATTCTTTATTTGGTATCAAAGCTTAGGGAGAGAGAAGAATAACACAAATGTTTGTCACCAACTACTCTATCCATTTGTTTTTGCTATGGGGATAATTTATTTGAGCTTCTCATTCTCCTCTTCAATTAGGTTTTGTTAAAGTTATTTCATCTCAAAGGTTGCGAAGCTAATAACAAGCTTGCTACAATTGGTTTCGGTGCTAGGGATCAAATATAGCATTAGTATGTCTTTCTTCTTCATTTATGAGAATAAGATGTATTCATCATTCGATATGGGGTAAGTGGCTACACTTTTGGTTTACAATATGAGAACATGAACTACTTCCTTCGGTTCTAAATATAAGATCACTTTGACTTTTTTGTGAAAATTAAATAAGCAAATTAGACCACTAAATTATAACATACGCGCATGTAATTAGATTACAGGTTAATTTATAAGTAGAGTACATTAGCTTGAGGAAAAGAGAACTATAGACAATTTATTGGTAGACAACTCTGACAGTGCCAATGAATCAACCACTATGGGCCTAGTTGGTCTTAAAGTACTGAAACTCCCATATTGGTTGTATCTCAAACTATAAGATCCTTTTCCAACCATGAGTGCACATAACAAATGACTACCAGAATATCAAGACTTTCCAGAACACCTCCCCCCCCCCCCAAAAAAAAAACACGAATACAGTGTATCTAAATAATAAGAAAATTTATAGTATAAGCTGCTAAAGACAATGCACGCCTACAAGATAATACAAAAAGTTACTCAACTGAAAATTTTACAATAGTGTGTGCCCTTGATATTGCTAAATGGCCATCACTACAACATCAGCAGTTTACAGATAAGATTGTAGAAAAAACATGTGTATGTAACATATCCAACCAAATTACTCTGAAGAAATGAAAAGTACCATATTCTATATAATACCTCTTGATCGATACGAGCCTCTTGATTTGACCAGTGATAATCCAATCCAAAGCTTATCATACGCAGAACGACTGCCATGAATAACTAACTTAATAATAAAATTATAGATACAAATATATATACATATATCAAATTAATATTTTCTTCTTGATGTAATATGAATTTAAAATGAGAAAGCTAAATTAGTTTCCTAATTTTGCGTTTTAAGAGGCATTTTACACCTACAAAAATTATATAATTAGCCCACAATTGACCATCAAATAGTGTAGCTTGATACTAATATCAAAGTTAAAAAGAGTTTACTTGAAAAATTTCCAGTGTATGCTGACAACACAGTAAGTTCCGATTCTCCAAATGCGATAGAATAACAATTAAAAGACATATGATAAATTAGTGACTACACATCAACAGAAAGTTCTGAACTATAGCCACTGAATAAACATAAAAAAACAATGAGGAAGACAAATACCAAAGTTGAAGCAAATGTGCCATCTAAAAGTGCCTCGGTAGTTGTCCAAAAATGCCAATTGTTTCCTGGAGAGTAAATGGATCATTTTAAGAAGGAAAAACAGATAAATTGCAAACAACAGATCAGTATAATATATCTTACTCTCTCACCCAAATGTAGAGAATGAATATCCTTCATAAACACGATTCCAAAGAAGAAAAAAAATGTTATAACTCCAAATTATGAGCGTATAATACTTCTGCCATGCAAATATCTGCAGTAACACAAAATTTAGTATACATAAACACAGAAGAATTACTAAATACAGTAATTAGTGTCACAATACAGTGCTGGGCTGAAAATAAATCCATATTATTCATTTGAAAACATCTGGAAAGAAGTTAAGATTTCTAAAAGAAGCCCTAATTGACCATTAAGTGTTAGGCTCCCAAAATTGTATTTACCTATACAGCTAGCCTCATAGAATATATTACTATGATGAATTACAAATTAAACAAAACAATGATACAAGCTTCTTCAAACACTAAGATAATATTTGTACATCCATCCTTTACACTCACCTTTACCAAAAGAAAATTAACTGTGGCTATCGATAGGATAAAAACTATGCTACAGAGAAAAAAAAAAGCAAACTGTTAGAGAAAAGAAAGTAAATAATGTCATTAGTTGGAGAAAGTAACATAAATGCATGATAATTAAATTGAACCTTACCATGCTCCATGCAGGTATGATAGGTATATCAAAGAAAACAAAAGCCAGACAGTGGACATTCCTCTCACTTTTAAACCAAAGAACGATCTCATCAATATCGCCAGCAAAGTGAAAATACCAAAGACAATAGTAAGAACAGGTATATTTCCTCGAAAGTTCCTCCATTGGGCATCGGATACATCCTTTATACAAAACAAAACCACCGAGGTTAATTGACAAGCCAAAGAAAATGACATGAACAAAGATTTTAGGCAATTAACGTTTATGTCAGACCACAGACATACAATACCCTGTACAAGCATTAAGTACAAACTTATAAAAACTACAACAAACATATCAAGCATGATAAGTTAGATGCCTTGCATAGATATCCAACTGTCACTGCCCAGTGGTAGGAGGATAGGAATATTGCAAGGGAAAGAGAGAACAGCAAGGATCATGTTGTTAAACAAATTTAAATTTAAATACTAATGATGATCCATTAAGGCTCCAATCACCTTATGAGAAACCCATGGGATCCGCTGTTCATACATAGATGCAATAAAAAACTAATTATATAAGCCAGTATAAGCAATTAAGATAAATCTTCCCAGCTCAAAACGATTAAAATTCATGACAGTCCCCAGTCAGAAAAGCCCTCTCCTTTCCAGTAAAAGATTAAAAAGATGGATTATCCACAACATCATTGGTAATTTAACAGGCAAAAACTCATATTTGTGCCTGTTATCAAACTAGCACAGTCAATCCAGACTTCATTAACTGGTCATTGGGAACATCCTTTCACATGCATTCATCATTTAATGAAGATTCTCTCCTTTAGCTTCTACTAAATAAGTCAAACCACTTTACCAGAGGAAGTGACTTTTATAATATGTCAGTTCCAAATGTTAGTGAGTTTACTATAAAGAAGTTCAATAATTCATATTCATCTCGGAGAAACAGCCAAACAGAAACCTCTGGAATCATTGTTTCCAAGGAACCTCTCACCCACCCTCACATCAAGAACCCAAAGTCATTCTACTTTGCTGGAGAACCCATCTCACCATATCTAATGTAAGTTGTAGATGAACCTGACATACTGGTGTGAGAGAGGGAATCAGGCGTTTAAGCATGTTATGATTGTTTCCTAGGCTAGTATTAAACAATACCAAGTCAAGTACAAGGTAAAGAATAGCATCATAGAAGTACAAAGACTGAAATAACGCCAGTAAATCAGCATCATTTACCACCAACTTCTCATACAAAAATTGATTAAATAAAAGCAGTACATTTTATGCAAAAGCAACAATGTTTTCAACAAATGGCAATACAAAAATTGAAAGAAACCAAGCTACAAACATCATACATTGAGGGCATGAGGTGTGAGCCATCCTGGAGGTAAGCCATATATCTGTTTGTAGTAATCTATGAAATTCAAAAACCAAAGCACAAAATGCTCACCAATTAAGCATAAGATAACATAAAAAGAAGCGCAATTACCCTATTTTGTCCTTCAACTAACCACCATAGACCATTTGGCACCCTAAATTAACAACAGGTACAATTTCACCCTGAAGCTTAATTTTCGCATGACTGAACAGACCCACCAATGGCGGCGTCCACGTGTCAACATTACATTCGTCAGGGGTAAAATTGGACCACTTTGATTACTTCAAGGTGAAGTTGTACCCGATTTAAATTTAAGTGTCCAGTGTTCCAAAGCGGTTGGTTACTTGAATGACAAAATAGGGTCATTGACCAAAAAAGAAGTAAAACCAAGTAACAAATGTTCAAAGAGACATACCATTAGAAAGTTGAAGAGACCTTCGAATGATGGTGACATAGAAAACAAATGCATAAGCTACAAGAAGAAACAACTCTCTTTGCTTCCAACTTTCACACAAGCTACGATTTTTACATTTACCATCATCCAATTTTTCTTTATTCATTTCTGATGTACCCATTTGCTCAAATTCTCATATATTACTTCCCTATAATAATCACTTTGACACCACCACTCTCATCCATCCATTTAAATACGTTCCAAGTTTCCAACTTTGGAGCTGAAACATCACATAAATTGAGGAAATCAAATAAAAACCATGAAATTGGTGAATTCTGCGAAATGGGTATGATTAAAAAATGGAAAAATTGGAAATTTATGGGAAGTGGGTGGCATATAAGTGATAAAGTATACTCCTTTATAACATAAAAGTGTTAAAAGTGGCAATATAAAAGATTAAAATTTTAATGAAGGAAAAAAAAGTGAGAGAAAGAGAGAGTGAAGATGAGAGATGGCTTGCCGGAGTTTGCAGATCGTCCCGTCGGCGAGAACTGAAGCTGATTCCTTAAAACGCAGCGTTTTGAGTTTTGAGTTTTTTGTTTTTGTTTTTAATATACTACATTTTCTTAGTTTTGGTGTTATGGCCCAATATTTGACCATTAGATGGGCTTAACTGGCCCGATTTCTTAGTTTTTACGGGAAATAAACATTGGTGGAGAAATACATGCAAACTCACTTAAAAATTAAAAAAAAAATACGAACTCTCTTCCTAAATATAAGATCACTTTTAAATTTCAATTTGTTTATAAATATAAAAAACTTTCTAATTTTTCTCAACTTTTTTCTAAATAAATCATAATAATATTTATCTATAATAAACAAGCAAGAGTGAGAAAGTGAACATAAAGGTATATAGTTAGGGTAAAT
The DNA here is from genome assembly GCA_029929735.1 of Mimosa pudica. Lineage (NCBI taxonomy): Eukaryota > Viridiplantae > Streptophyta > Magnoliopsida > Fabales > Fabaceae > Mimosa > Mimosa pudica. Next base: position 8,558,111 of record JAKELP010000035.1, read on the forward strand.
TAGTAATATCATTTGTTTATAAGTAACTTAACTAGTATCCTTAATCTAATCAAATAGGGAAAGTGATCTTATATTTAGGAAATGAGGGAGTAGTTATTAGTGAGAACAACTATCTTTTGAGTTTCAAAAAGATGAAAGCATTCTTCATATAACAAATAAGTGTATGTGGATAAAATCTTAAATGACTTTTAATTTCTTGTACTTGTAGGTCTGCAAGTTTTTTTTTATCACTGCCGGGTTTAATCCGGACTCGAGGGGTATGGTTGTTTCTCACATAGGCAATGTTGTCCCCTCTCTCAATGAGAGCGCTCCTCGGGATTTGAACACGCGTTCTATTCCTTAAGCGGGTAGCCCATTTACCAGCTCAATCAATTCTATATACTCATTGCTTGTAGGTCTACAGGTTTAGTTAAGGCAAAATGTGCCTAAAACGGTGCCATGTTTAGATAAAAAACTATAATCCCCCATATGCCGGAACAAATGTGCAGGAATTAAGAAAGGGGCTAGAGCTTAAGCCCTTAAAAATTATGCATGCGTGTCTTTTTCAACTTGTTATTATGGAAAATAAATGAGATCAAACAATAGGAAATTAGAACTCTCTCGCTTCAGCTAGTAGATGAACACCAGTCCATGCCAAAAATCAAATTGTGTCTACCTCGGTCCATGTAAGTTTGAACACTAGATAAACTTCAAATCCTACAACTAATGAAGTCAGTGTAGGTCTCGAAGATTGAGTGCTCTACACTAAAAAGTTGTTTGATGAAAAAACTAATTAAAAGTCCTCAACACACAGTATATGTACAATGGTTCAGATTTATCTTACGAGGAAATATACACTGAGATAATCCGGATTCTTGATGTACAATAGTACGGTGAAAGATACTATGCGGAGAAAATCTGGTTTAGACTTAAAAAACAAAACAAAATGGATATAAACCAATCAATTTGGTTATGTACTGGGTTTGATTTCTAACGAAAATAAACTGGTTTCAGTTTCCATATCTATTACTATATATGATTGAGACTTGTACTACAAATTCATGAAATTATTATACACACTATTTGTATATTTCTTTTTTTTTCATCATCTTTTTTTATCAGCCACACTATTTGTATATTTCAATAAACAAATATAATAAGTAATAACATAATAAAATTCAAATAATGTTTGATCGATTAGACAGTGATTTGCGTTTCCCACCAAAATTGTCTCCTCTCTGGATTGGACTTTCAACCATTTATAGCAAACCTCTTCCATCTGTTTTTGGAAGTGACATTCCCATCACGAGTCTAATAATACCATATTTCATGCCCGGCCGTCTGATCGGCTTTAATTATTGATTCTTCCTTCTCTTCTTTTTCCCTCAGCTTTCTTCATATATGTATAGGAACATATGTCAAACTTATTCTTATATCCTATCAATCATTCATGCTCTCCAACTACTCTTGATTATATATTCTCAAAATATATGTTGGGATATTTTTTTGGCCGAGATATGTTGGGATATTAGAATATGAAAAAAAGAAGAGTTGCACAATATTGACTAATAATTAATGTAATCATTGGAGACATTTCATGTTAAGGAAAATTTTATCAAATTAACTTAAGCTATTTTACTAAAGAGACAAACCTAATATGTTTTAAAATTTTTATATACTTTTTAAGAAAAAATATATACTTCTGTTATTAATTTTGTCTCCAATTCTCTTAATTAAGTTGAGATTATTTAATGGTTATGGTTCAAGTTCCATTGGTCTTTTTTCAATGTAACTTGTCGCTGCTTACTAATGTTGAACTGTTAATAACAAAAGCTTCTTTTAGCCCAAGCTAAGCTAAGTCTAAGCATACCTTCTATTTCCATAATTAGATAAATCAAAACTTTTCAATTATATATTTTGTATAGTCAAATACGTTTCTTATGTGAGGCATTAATTTAGAGTATAAACACTGCTGTCATTCTCTTTGACTGAATTTCCCCCCATAACATGGAAAGAAAATTAAACATTTCTGCTTTGAATCGTTGTGAGTCTAGCTACTAGCTATATCATGATGATTTTTCCTAGATGGCTTTATTTTTCTCATGAAAGTTTCTCTCAACAAAAATAAACAAACGTATAGTAGTATTCATCAAGTAACTGTCCAATGGGAAGAGGATGCTAGTTACCTACTTTTCTAGAGCATTTGATTTGATTGTAATTTTTGATTTTAACATGTTTGGTAGCCGTGAATAATGGAGATGTGATGGGACAATTGCATGAAATGTATTCATAGAATAAACATCAACTTTTTACAGAGCATGTGCAAGAAATTAAATTTGAGATTCTACTAGCAACCCATTCTAGTTAGACCATGTTTAAGTTTAATTTTCTAACACTTGGTTAAGAGTTTTAAACGGTTGAACAGGCTCTGCTCTATTTATTTTACTTAATTCTTAAAACTAAAATGACACGGTTGGGTTTAAAGAAATAACAATAAACATATATTATACTACTCCTACATGTGTTTTAATAACTAAATATGCTTTGTTAAATATATATATGTATAATTCATACATGTATAGTTTATCTGCTAATGGATTAATGCAACTTATCTTTAATGTTATATTACTCATTTGAAACTTGTATACTATATATTTGTTATGTTTGAATTAATTGTATGTTTTACTTATGAGTGGTATGACTTAAGTTTGATCCTGATTTGAATTATATTATTATTAACCCTTGAATTACTACCTCAACCAATTCATCAGCCACTCTGGTTATTTAAGTACATTAATTGACACTTAAATTCAATTCTCTTGCACCTTTTTTATAGTTAAAGTCATGTTATATCTACTTTCTTGATATGAAAGAGGTTGATTAAAATTAATTAAAATGTCCAAAATTCAGACAATGTTTTACAATTATCTGTGTTCGATAGGAGTCAATGGGAACAAAAGGTGATAGAGAGCGTTTACATTAAGAGTAAATAATACTAGGGAATTTTCATATTGTATTAAGAAAATTTAGTATTTTATAAATAAGATAGAAATTAAAGAGGCGATATGTAAGTATAGTAAATACCTCTTTTTTTAATAAAAGTCTACCTTAGTGAGATCTAGATATCCAGGTTACATGATTTTTTTTAAACGTAACACGATCATCTAGTGCATGAGATGAGCCAAATCCAAGTTGTACATAACTACATATCAATATTGTGCTTGTTGCTTAAGACTTGTCTTTGATTGCTCAATATGGCCAAAACGCTCCATCCATTGAAACATCACTTCATGCCCACAATTCACTCTGTTCCATTCATTATTTTTTTATTATTATAATAAAAACTATAATCCACTTTTGGTCAATATTGTTAACATACGGTTTCCACAGTCATATATCCTGTCCCTACCTCTCGTTTGAACAGAAGATCATAAAATTGTTAGTTGATCTCGTGTCATTAATTAGCCCAAGAAAATTGTGACACCTTCAAAATCTAAACACATTTGTTTGTTAATAGCTAGCTACTCTTCATTCTTAAACCCTAGTCTAGAGATCGATATAACAATACACAACTCCCTCCTTATTGTCATGGAGAAAACATCTTCAATAAATACTTTTTAAGGGAAATCATAGTGCAACCATGTATTAGCAATCACAGCACTAAGAAACCTCACAACAAATGAGTATTATACAACACGTTATCATTTCCCATACTTAATCTTATTATTGCATACTGCTCACATGTTATAGAACTTTTTAATGATCAGATTGCTTATGTGATACTACACAATAATTTTTCTTATTTGTAAGGTATAGTGTAAATGGGACCCAATTCAAGTGTATAATCAAACTTATAGGTACATATACCTGAAGGGGCTAACATGTAAGCATGTTGTACAGTAAACTAAGCCAAACTCATCACTCAAACAAATTCCGTGGGCGTTATATATGACACATCCCTAATTGGAGCCTCAATTCTAAAAACCCTTTCTTATATAAACTCTTAATATCCCATACAGAATCACTCAATTTTCTTTCATTATTACTCTTTCCCTTCAACCATAGAGCAACTTACTTTATTCAGAGTTCTTCTCATCATCATCAGCTATGTCATCTACAGCTGCAAAACCAGATGTTGAGCCTAATGAAGAAGAAGCTGAGCTCAGAAGAGGACCTTGGACTCTAGAGGAGGACACTTTACTCACACACTGTATCGCTCTTCACGGAGAAGGTCGTTGGAACATGTTAGCCAAAAGTGCAGGTACATACATAATAACAGAGAAAATAAGTTCATCTTCTATATATGTGTTTCACTTTTGCAAATTCTAACATAGTGATTATGCATGTTTTTGTTAGGATTAAAGAGAACGGGAAAGAGTTGCAGACTAAGGTGGCTCAACTACTTGAAACCAGACATCAAGAGAGGGAATCTAACTCCACAAGAGCAACTTTTAATCCTTGAGCTCCATTCCAAATGGGGCAACAGGTAATTACTCGTTCCATTCCTAAATATAAGACCATTTTGCCTAATTTGATTAGATTAAGGATGTCAGTTAAGTTAGTTATCCTATTAAATTTAGTACCGTTCATGAGTAGCTAAGTAGAATATGGTCTTTTGGTCACAGGTGGTCGAAAATTGCTCAGTGTATGCCAGGAAGAACAGACAATGAGATAAAGAATTATTGGAGGACAAGAGTTCAGAAACAGGCACGCCAGCTCAATATTGAGTCTGGTAGTGACAGATTCATCGATGCCGTTCGATGTTTCTGGATGCCTAGATTTATACAAAAGATGGAACAAAACTCTTCATCTTCATCCTCCTATGTCATAAACATGAACTCTGATAATTCTGTAGTTCATGTCCCTTCCTTCTCTACTGCACGAGGCGAATTCACAGATATTGCAGCAAATCAAACAAGCACCACCATCAACACCAACAACACAAGCAATACAAATATAAATTTCCCAGATCATTATTATTCCATGCATCAACAAGAACCGTTTGAAATATCAGAAAGCCTGAACACAAGTACTGATGTTCCTCAAGTGTTGGAGAACTACAACAATAATAATGTTTGGTTCAATAATCATGTACAAGATCAAAGCTATGGAATGGAAGGACTAAACTTGGAGGCATTTTCAAAAGCTGAAAGTGAGTTTGGGATGCCCCAGTTTGATTATGATTGTCAGAGTTCAGAAAGTGATCAATGGATGCTAAGCAGCAATATGGGAGAATATTCTTTGTGGAACTTGGATATGTGACAGTGAAGAAAAATAGAAAAAGATAAGGGGAAAAAAGCGTCTCTTAAGTTGTTTTTATCTTGGGATGACTAAAAAGGAAAAGAAAACAAAGACTTTTATATTCTGGTTGATTAGAGTCAGAGACTTAATTGTCTCCTTGGTATGCTTAATTGATTACTAAATAGATGATTGTCCCATTGATATTAAGGTTGTACGTTATCAGATATGTTCTACTTGTAATATATATGATTACGAAATGTTGTGTCTCAGTTAATTGAGAGTGCACTTCATGTATATGTGACTCTTTTCACTTTTGTTTGATTTTACTAAAAACTCTAATCCTGTTGACATGATATATATGCAGTCTTTCAATTTGAAATTTTATTGCCTTCTTTCTTTCCTTTAGAATAAGACTCTTGTTATCATTTGATGGCCAAAAAGTGGGAGAAAATATCTCTTATTTACTAATTTGTAAAACTTCCTCTGTTACATTTACATTCAGAAAAGAAAGTTGAAATGCTGAATATAAAATCTTGATGACTTTGATGTTCCAAATTAGGAAAAATGATAAGTGATGCCAAAGATGGGAAGAAGTAATGATAAAATAAAGTAATTGATAGGCTTTGATCAAATATATAAATAATGCAATGGAAGAGAATGATTATACTTTTCTAATGAACAGAAACTAGATTGATTTGCCAAGAATAAACTAAAAATGTCGTATAGTTTGACCACACCCTTTTATTTGTGCTGTAGAAAAATGTGAAGTCCGGTTGTGGAGAGCTAGTTTGAGAGACGATAATAGAAGATACATTAATGAATTTATAAAAAAAATTGGTTTTACTTCTGGTGCCTTAGTTGTAACGATAGGCATTTTGCTCGGGGTTTGAAATTTTTGTGAGATAAAATTTTTTAAAAAAAATTATATTCTCAATTTTCATTTTAACTAGGCACATATATCCTTTAATTGGAGGTAATAGTATTCAAGGTGGGTTAAGGATTGACTAGTTCAAACTTCTTATGACCAATAAAAGAATCCCAATTCTAACTTTGCATATACATTCTACTTGTACAAAAACTTGCGAACCTAAACCATCAATTTTAACCCACCTCCTCCCTTTAATATATTGCAATAACATAATACAAGTCAAATGGAGAGCAGCCATATACAAATAAAGGGAGGATGTGAGTTATATTTAAAGTGATGGAGGCAAAGGGAACGTGATATTGAACACGACATTGGAAAGGCCTTCACCAACTCATTTTACCAAAGAAATAAAGAATCAAAGAGCACCAAAAAGATATTGGTCGCCGCATGACAAGTGAACAGTTACACGTCTTTCATTTTGGTACTGTATATCATTGAGCCCCTTTGATTTTTTGATCACAACACTTATTAGGGGTCAATTCAATACCATTTACAATTGTCCTCTTCACTCTCCAAATCCTTATTCTCCTTTTGTCGAACCCCAGTTCCCTTCAATACAATCACACTCAATGAAGGATATTAAGTAACAAAAATAGCTGTAAATTAAATGTTTCTTCAAATGATTATTTTTTTTCATTCAACTACATCACTTAGAAAGTTTGTTGAAACATTTATGATTATATAATTTATTGTCTATATATACCTAAGTAAATAGGTTCTTAGTGTGTGCAACTGTTTTTCAATCATGTACAACATATATATATCTACAATTATATTGTATAAGTGTCCTTTGTTTTATATTTTCATAGCTGAAGATGAGTTTCACGCAGTTTAAAAAGAGTTCTACCTAAAAGTAGGCTGCACAAATCTATATGTTAAAAGAGTCGTTAGATACATTTATTTTGCAACGAAAATATCTATTTGTAAATTATATACTAAAAGATTTAATTACTGATAGAGTATAATAGTGTCATATGATCCATAAGTATGTCCTTGCTAAAATAAAAATTGTTCAAGTTATTAGCTGTGATTTCGATTTGATCGAAACTTGGCTACTCTTATTCCATATAGATACTCCCAATGCCACACCCCTTTTCTTTTTCTATCAAAAAATTAGATCAGGGATATATACATCGTACAGAATTGATTCATACGTTTGATCATGCTTTCATATTACGTAAGCAAATGGGCCAAATGCCACACTCACGAGGCACAGCACTAGAATTTATTTTGAATTGAGGCACATCACTAGAATTTGGATATCACGATTTTGAATTGAGCCACGTTACGTTCTTTATTGGTTTTTGAGATTTTTTTGCTTGCTGATACGATTTAAGTTTTAACTTGTACATATTTGAAGAATATAATCAATGGGAATTTACAAGTCACAAGAAAGAGAAAAAAAAACATACAAATACGTACCTTAAAATCATCAAATTTTATTAAGTCATCACATGAGTTGAATTAGTTCCACTTGAGAAAAAAAGCCACTTTATTGCCCTTCTTAAATTAAAACAAAATCTAGAAAATCTAATTAACAAATATAAAGTGGTTTTTATATTCAAGTTAACAAAAGGAAAACAATTATCATTTCGAAATAGTCAAGCTTTCGTCTTTGTTAACTAAAAAGAGAAATGTGAAACGACTTTTCTACTGCATATATATCAATTAATTATGTTAAAGGACGATGCAATAGCAATAGTAATATACTCCTCTGGAAGCTATAAGACAAGACAATATTCATTCAGCAATGATGGGCAAGATAGTTTAAGTGATTGATGATGATGATCCGAAAATGATGAGACTGCTTTTGAATGAAGAAGAATATGATGATGACGAGATTGAAGTAAAGACGACCAAAGAACAGTTAAATCCAAGTTGAATAAAAAAATCATGACCACCAACTTTTTCGCAGGATTAGCGGCTGAATTGCACAAGTGTACAATTGCATTGTAGGAAATAAAAGAAAAGAAGAAAAAATATATGAACATGCACAAGCTAAGCCTGCGCATGATCATGACTCTGACACAACACAAACACTCCTTCATTGATTCACATCTTGACTTGACACGACTGCTAGCTCTATATTTCTATGTGATATAGTAATAGTAACCCTATAATATGTAACCGCTTTAAAGTTTAAGCTTTAAAGTTATTGTCTTTTTGTGAACTTTATTAATAATACAGCACACTCTTCCCTCCCAATCATTGAGCACACCTCTGATCTATACCATTTAATTTCTGCTTCTTCTTTCAAGTCTTGATGACTGTCACCACCTTTCACATCCCCACATTTTTCTCTTCTCATCTAAATTTCATTATTCATATTTAGAAATGGGTCATACACTTAATTTTGTTCTGAAAGTTTTGACGTATGAGTCATGGAAGGCTGAGATCAATTAAATCTCGCGATAGAATCAAGAAAGATGAAAAGTAGTCTTAACCATTAAAAAAACTAATGTTCATCACCGAAAAAAAAAACTAATGTTAACTTTTTTTAAAAAAAATAAATGTTGACTAGTAATATATTTTATGGTTAGAGTAGACATTGTTCCTTTTTATAAATACCTCAGAGACATATATAATGATCCAACAAAAACTTTAGGATATCCATAGCTTCAACGTAGAAATTTTCATAATAAAACTAGACATTAACCCTTTACCAATTAATCCAATATGATTTTTTTTGAGTAAATCTACTAATATGATTTTTTAACACTGACCGGTAATCCAATATGACTTTTATACATTATTATCAATGTAATTTCTCACAAGTACTATACTAGAATTAAATGATATGAAAAAGAATAAAATCAAGCTATAATAACAAAAGTCTAACTACTTTTTGTCCTATCAATAGATTAGCCTCCACCATATGTGGGTGGGATGTAGTCATGAAACATAAATATATGTTCCTCTAGTCCTAATCTTTTTAAAGGTAGCTAGAGTGAGAAAGTCTTTTTACTCATTTACATAATTCGATACTCTGTATGTGCGTGTATAAATGAACAATTTTACTTTTAATTTGAGTAGACTTTTTTACTTTTTGAAACATAATAGATATAATTAAGTAGGAATAAATTCGAATGTTTTCAAAATTTAAACATAAATAAAATTTGAGATTTTCTTTATTGTGATGTTAGGGGCAGCTTATAATTAAATAAAGCCATATTCATTATTTGCCATGCTACCAATGTGTGTATACATATACAAGTGTTTGTAGTTATAATATAGGTTAATCACATTGAAACTGCCTCATATTTCAAATATTTTAACAACATAAAGAGGATCATAAAATAATGAAGAGAATTTATAAGGGATCTCTCGGAGGCTTAATTAGTTTCTTAGTTACTAGCTACTTCTCAACTCACTATACATCGTACAATAATTGCAGTCAATTCAGATCCACTTTATATACGTACGTTAATAATTGATGCCCTCCTTTAAAAACATGACATGGTGGCTAAGCTATCTATAGAATTCGCTTTAGGAAATTTGAAGATTCTTTCATTGAACTTATTACAGAAAAAAGGATCGATGTGCTCAAAAAAGTTGTGCGTTCCAAGAACGTGCAACTCTTTCATAGCCACTTAACAAGTCTACAGCATCATCTTTTGTGTTTGTCTTTTTCTTGTTCTGCGCAGAATACAGCAGCATATAGAATATATATATATGTGATTACTGTAAAATAATTGTGTGTGTGTGTGTATTTTACAGTAAGACGAACCACCTAAGTCAGTTCAGTTGATTGTTCGTTCTCTTTTGGGGAAAAAAGTAAAAAAATCGAACCTCAGCATGCATGTGTTATAAACTATCCTTGTTTATCCGAACCTTTAAAGCTAACTAGATTAGACTGGCACACATAGATAAACAGAGAAAAATGAATCCAGAACTTTTAGGTATTAACCTAGCTTCCGGGTCCATCACAATGATAGGCACTAAGAGTTTATCATCACGGTGGACCAATCCGATCAAATTTGGATAGTTCATTTTTTTAACTTACTTTTACGTTAATTTCTTAAAAAAAATTATTTTTAATTTGTAGAAATTCTAAAACAAAGATATCATCTTGAACAGTTAGCTTTTTTAAAAAAAGTTATTTAAAAATCATTAGTTAAAAACTTAAAACTCAACCTTTGAAATTCTATTTAAGGTTTAAACTGCTAATTTGCAGCACAGTGATTAGTTTTTGGTGTTGAATGTGATGAGCATTATATTAAATCTAAATCTAGGCAACAATAATTTGAAAATTCATAATACGATTATCTGTTAAAAAATTTTATTTTTTTCATATTTTAATCAACGTTAAATCATTAATTATGACATTGTTTTTAGCAGAACTTATAAATCATTCTCACTAATAAAATTTCAATAGAAACTTTTCTAATATATTTCCATATATTAATCTTGCATAGCTCAAAATGACCTAAAATAAGCTCATTAAAACAAAAACTGGAAATTCTATAAAGAAAACAAATACTGGAAAGAAATTAGAGAAAACCGTTCTTGATATACTTAAAGCTTCTTCTTTTTTAATTTAATATGTGTGTGCTCTTTGTTTGCATGTACTGAATCTTTGGCCTGTTTGGTTCGCCATGGAAAGTAGTGAAGAAAGTGAAAGTAAAGAAAGTTTTGGTTTTTTTGTAATTTACATATATCCAGGGCCCCACAAACTTTCTCTCTCTATCTTACACTTTTTCTGGGAACGCACAAACTTTATTTTCACCATTACATCTGCTTTCTATCTTTACCCTTTCACTTTCCATTTCTCCACTTTCTCTTACAACCAAACGGTTTGGGCCATTAATTTTATGCATGTAGAACCATTAGTCCCAATAACTTTTCTCTATTATATCAACATTATTAGCCATTAATTATAAAGGCTAATTTTGCTAACAAAGTAAAATAAAATGAATTAATTAGGAGAAATAACAATCATAAGTACTACTACAAAAAAAAAAACAATCATAAGTATTAAAGTCAAAAGTATAAGTAAAACTAATAGTACCTGAACAATGGTTTCCCAGCAAGTTATAGGTCACAGTTTAGACTCGGATCTATATCTAAACATGCATGCCCATGATTTAGTTTTCATAACAGACTTTCTGAAAATATGTTATTAGGGGTTAGGGTAGGTCTATTGAAAGGTACAACATAGCAAATCAAAATTCCAACGGCATTGTAAGAAGTTCTCACAAAGTCACATTCAACATCCGAGTCAGAAATGGTGCATAATAGCCTCTAGTAGCATGCTATTTATGCCTAAAAAATTACTAGCTTTCAGTATATATACATTCATTCGGTTGAAGCCATAATAAAGTCAAACTTTTTCACAATTAAAAAATGGGCGCGAAGGCACCCAACTCTTTTAAAGAATGATCGAAAGGATACGATCAAATTATGAAAGATAAATAATAATCGTTTTTTAATTGATTTACTGTTATTTTATTTTCATATAAGTCTTGTAATTTACTTTGCTTGCCCGGGAAGAGCGATCAAACCACATCTAATTGGCTAATTCAGCCATGCATATTAAAATTAACTAGTCAAGATTAAAGGGAAAACGTATTTTTTGAGTGTTTCCCAAAAAAGTTAAAGGAGAACAATATTTCATGAAGTGAGAGCCACTGTCCAATAAGAATATTTTTACAAAAAAAATAGTCGTTTATTCAGGAATATATATAGAGTGACTTTTCTCTGTGGATAAATTTAAATTGGATTTGCAGTCACACCATGCCTCGACTTTATATATTTTCTTTTAATAGTGATATGCATCCAGGTGGCGATAAAAAATTGTGATTTTGCTGAGGATTTTAAAAAGAGAACAAGACATATAGGTGATTATTTCATGATAAGGAATTATCTTCCAAAGTGCTTTATGATTATTTTCAATCAAGTTGGAAAAGAAATCACAAGATTTTGAAGGAATTTGATTCAATCGTAATAATTCTTAAACCGGAATCTCTCATGCTCAAACTCATTGGACAGTTCATGAAACTGTGCATATACTTAAAACCAATATAAACAATCTATATGGAGGTCGGTATTTTTTATGCACATAGATAAGCAGAAGAATTTCTGTAATGGTGGCTTAATTAGCTAGACCCATTCTATTCATTTATATAGTGAGGGCTTATAACCCTAGATTACCTGTATGAGTGACAAGTGTACATGTACAAGACTAATGTAAATAAATATATTGATACATAGTGATTGGCCCAAGATATACATATGGGCTTACTCAGCTTAATATAATATTGGGCTTTTTCTCAATAGGCCCCCGCAAACGAGGAGTAGGCATCTTGACTATTCCGAGTTTGGTTCTAAAAGCCCCAAACTTTGAGTGTGATAAGGCTTTAGTGAAGAGGTCTGCGACTTGCTCAGAGGAAGGTACAGATCGGACAGAAAGCTTGCGGTCAATAACTCTATCTCTGACAAAGTGCACATCCAATTCTATGTGTTTTGACCGAGCATGGAAGACAGGATTAGAAGCAAGGGCTGCTGCACTGAGATTATCACACCATGCTATTGCTGGTTCTTTTAGGTGAAGACCGATCTCTCCTATAAATGACTGGATCCACGATAGTTCTGCAGCAAGATCGGCGAGGGCTCTGTATTCGGACTCTGAGCTGGAACGTGAGGCAACTTTTTGTTTTCTAGCAGACCAAGATATGAGTGAATCACCAAAGTAAACACAGTATCCACCCATTGATCTTCGATCATCAGGACAGACGGCCCAATCTGCATCAGAAAAGCCTTGAAGAGTGATATGATCACTTGGTTTAATGTGTAAGGCATAATCCTTTGTTCCCTTTAAATATCTTAAAACCCTTTTTAATGCTTGCATGTTAACATTTGTTGGGGAGGCAACAAACTGACTCAATTTGTTTACTGCAAACATGATGTCAGGTCGGGTATTGATCAAGTATTGAAGTGCTCCAATAATCTGCCTATAGGAAGTAGGATTCAAGAGAGGCACACCATCATTCTTGGGTAGGTGTTTATTTACTACCATAGGTGTGGGAACAGGTGATGAATCTTTCATTTTGCTTTTAATCAAAATGTTGGAAATATACCTCTCTTGCTTCAAATATAGTCCAGTGTAGTCCCTATATGCTTCAATGCCCAGAAAATGATGTAACTCGCCCAGATCTTTTAGTGCAAACTTAGTATTCAGACTCTGGATGAACATTTTACAGTCACAATAATGTCATCCACATATATAAGAACAAACATGACATTTGTTTTGTACTTCAGGAAAAATAGAGATGAGTCACATTTTGAATTTATAAATCCCCATTCTGTTAGAGTTGATCTTAGCTTCTCAAACCAGGCCCTAGGAGCTTGCTTTAAGCCATAAAGAGCTTTGTTGAGGAGACATACATGGTTTGGAAATTTAGGATTTATAAACCCTTCAGGTTGTCTCATTAAGACAGTTTCTTGGAGCTCACCATTCAAAAATGCATTGTTGATATCCATTTGCCTAATAGGCCAATTTAAGGTCACTGCAATTGAGAGCACAAACCTTAGAGTAGATGCCTTCAATACTGGACTAAAAGTTTCATCAAAATCAATTCCTGGACTTTGTTGAAATCCCTTAGCTACAAGTCTTGCTTTGTGTTTTTGAATTGAGCCATCAACATTGATCTTTTTCTTCAATACCCATTTGCAATCTACTACATTTCCCTGGCCACTATATGGTACTAATTTCCATGTGTTGTTTTTCATCAGGGCATTAAACTCTTCCCACATAGCGCTCTTTCATTCAGATATCTTTAGGCCTCTTGAACACTAGTTGGGATATCATCAATATCATTGACAGTTGAAACTGTTCCAACATAAGGAGTTTTGTGTTTAGAGATACCTGCTTTGCTGCGAGTTATCATTTGATGCTGATTTGTGACAACCAGCTGCTGATTTTCTGATTCATGATGTGCAGGGGACACTTGAGAGGAAGATTCTTCTGAATTTTCATGTTTGAAGCTTTCATTTTCAGCACTATCAGCAGGTATAAGGTGAATGGAAATTGGGATTTCTATTGTTGGTGTCTGATCTGAATGTTGTGCTGACAGAATTTGTGTTGTTTTGACAGGAAGAAACAACATTTGGCAGAGCAGGTTCAAGATGGTTCCTGTGAACAATTTGTTCCTCAAGTGTGGCTCTCTTATTGATGAAACCTGAAGCAAAAGGGAAGTCAGATTCGTTGAAAACAACATGCCTAGATAAGTATACCTTTCCAGTTGAACTTAGGCATTTGTAGCCTTTGTGAGCGTTGTTGTATCCTAGAAACACACACTTGGTGCTTCTAAACTGAAGTTTATGTTGATTGTAGGGTCGAAGACATGGATAACAAGCAGTGCCGAACACTTTGAGTCTATCATAATCTGGGAGCCTTTTGAAGAGCTTGAAATAAGGTGAAACTCCACCTAAAACACTTGTAGGTAGTTGATTTATGAGTCCTGCAGAGGTATTAAATGCCTCCCACTAGTAGTGTAAGGGCATTTTAGCTTGTGCTAGTAGAGTCCAGCCAATTTCTACTATATGTCTGTGTTTTCTCTCTGCCCGGCCATTTTGTTTAGAGGTATGTGGGCATGAATGCCTGAAGAGGATGCCAGAGTCATGTAAAAATGTTGAGAAACTTCTGTATTCACCTCCCCAATCACTTTGAACAGCTTTAATTTTTAAATCAAATTGATTTTCAACTAAGTTTTTGAACTGAACAAACATACTCAGTGCTTCATCTTTAGTCTTGAGTGGATAAACCCAGGAGTAACGAGTGTGATCATCAAGAAATAGTATGTAATATATGTATCCATTTTGAGAAATAACAGGTGTTGGTCCCCATAAATCTATGTGTATTAATTCAAGAGGTTTAGAGGCATAGGATTGAGAATTTTTAAATGGTAGAGCATGAGATTTTCCAAATTTGCAAGACTCACAAAACAAGCTTTCATTCTTTGTAGCAATTTTCAGATTACATTCACTAATAACTTGACTCAATACTTTTTCACTTGGATGACCAAGTCTACAATGCCATAAGAATCTACTAGGACCAAGACTCTTAGATACTGAAACATCAGCTTCTTTATCAGCAACAAAAACTAGCTCCTTGCTGCCATTTGTATCTGCTCGTGAGACTTTAAACATGCCACCATTAGTTGGTACCCCTTGCAGCAATGTCTTGTCTGTTTCCTGTTTCTTCACACAAAATCCATGTTTGTTAAATACAACATCAGCATCATTGTCATTGGCCACTTTGTAAACACTCACTAAGTTCTTTGTAATTCCAGGACTGTAAAGAACACTATTCAGTTTCACTGATTTATTGGAGATATTTGATAATTTTGAAAAACCAACTTTCTTAACATTTAGTTTGTTTCCATTTCCAACTATAACATGGATCTTACCAGCAGGGTCAGTTGGTCTGTCAAGACGACCCAAATCATTTGTGATATGACTGGTCACTCCACTGTCCATGTACCAATCATCATCGTTCACAATTTCTGGAGTTGCCCAGAAAGCTCCAGAGTCAGAATTTGGATTGCTTGTACCAGTTGCATCCTTCTTCTTGCTTGGCCTGACATATGACCTGTCATACCTATAGCAACAGGTGTCAACTTCATGACCAACACGTTCACAAAGCTGGCATTTGGGTGCCCTGGAATTTGAATTGTTGTTTCTGCTCCACTGATTATTTCTGCCTCTTCCGCGACCTCCACGAGAGCTACGACCTCCATGCCAATTTCCACGAGTAGGAGATTGATTTTCAGCTCTAGCATAGTTTGCAAAGTCTGGGGAAGATATGGACAGATTTGACATTTTGGACTCATTTTGCTGCTCATTTTGCTGCTCCAGTAAAACTTCATAAGTCAGTAGAGTGGATTGATATTCAATCCAAGTGAGCGAATCAGCATCCTTGTTCAGTTGAACTACTATTGGATTGTAGGGTCCAGTGAGTCATGAATTAATCTGTATGATCAGATCTGAAAGTGGAATTGTACATCCAGCCAGAGTACGTCGCTCGGAAAGAGATTTCATCTTGATCAGGTATTCTTTCATTCCCATATTTTTCTTCTTGGTTTTCTGAAATTCTGTTTTCAGCAGAAGCACTCTGGCCTTTGTTTGAGACCCAGCCAACTGTTTTGCAGCTCCCCATAAACCAGAAGCTGATAATACAGAGATCATTTGAGATGACATTTCAAGTGTCATGGTGTTGAGAAGCCAACCAAACACAAGAGAGTCAGTAGCTACCCAATCTTCAAAATCTGGATTGAGTTTTGTAGTTTCATTTTCTGTGATATATTGAGGAGGACAGACCGTTGTTCCATTGATGAAACCTTCAAGTTTGTGCCCTTTGATGATGGGCAAAACATGGGTCTGACACACAAGATAATTTGTGCCATCCAACTTGACAGCACACACTTGATTCAGGCTATTTCCAGGGGACGATTTTTGCAGAGACGAGGCAGAGAGAAATGACGTTGAGGAGGAAGCACTGGAAGGTGATGATGTAGCCATGGCTATTTGCCTGTACAGCTCTGATACCAAGATAAGCAGAAGAATTTCTGTAATGGTGGCTTAATTAGCCAGACCCATTCTATTCATTTATATAGTGAGGGCTTATAATCCTAGATTATCTGTATGAGTGACAAGTGTACAGGTACAAGACTAATGTAAATAAATACATTGATACATAGTGATTGGCCCAAGATATACATATGGGCTTACTCAGCTTAATCTAATATTGAGCTTTTTCTCAACACACATTACTCCTTATAATCCTGATATCATTTTTTTGCCAAAGAATAATCCTGATGTCCTTAAAAACACTGTCAAACACTAAGTGTGAACGCTTCATATCACATTCGTCAAAGTGAAGAAAGCTACTTTTCATCCTTACTCTTTCCACCCGATAAGACCCTTCCCGGGAGCAGATTCGAAAAAAGGGAAACACATCATCATCTAACCACATCAAGGAATATTATCAAGGACCGCTAATTAGAAACAAATAGAATATTATCAAGGAATAGCCCAACATCTTCATCTGACCACATCATCATCTAAAATTATTTCTACTCATTTTCTTATAGTACTAAACTGATATCTGATGAGTGAACAATAGAAATGGTGGATCGCGCCAACAACTTGTCATGTGCATATTTATAAAGTAAAAGGAACCTAAAAAGGGAAAAACTAGGCTAACAAAATCCGTAAGATACATCTGACATCATAAATTCATAATAATGCAGAGATAAAAATTACGAATAAATAACCTGGGGTGTGTGGTTGAGTGGCAAAGACTCATTCACCCTTAACCAATTGTCTGGGGTTCGATCCCTGGCGTTGGGTATGGAGAAGCATTAAATCTCCCAGACCAGCTGTCTCACCCTTTGAGTTGCCTACAAATCAGGGGGATTAGTTTCTCACTTGTCGAGTGAGGGGATACCTTGAACATGGATAAAAAAAATTACGAATAAATTAAGTGTATTACTCCCCCGTAAGACAGTGAATCAGAAGAAAGAGAATATGTAAATAAAATCAGTATTTAAGTCAAATGACTAAGATGTATAGTATGTTTTTTGGCAAAAAAAAAACAAGTATTTTCAAAAATCTAAATGGATTTTATTTTATTTTTTACAATCTGTATGGACTTTAGTTTTGGGCTTACTAGACTTCTTCGTCGTTCTTAATTATAATTGGGCTGAACAAGGCTATATTTATCGGCCCACTGTATGTTTGCATAACGAATGATATCATAATGGGACACTGAACACAAATTAAAAGTGATGAGGAAACAAAAAAATAATTTTATAACTAAAAATAAATTACAAAGATATAGGGGTAAATCTGTAAAGAAAAAGGAGTTGGAAATATAGAATGTCAAATAAGTTTGAGATTTGCAAAATTCATGCAAAAATAATACGTATGTGTCGTAATAATATGAAAGTTGGTGTGATCGAACTAGCGGTTTAAATTTGGAGAATAACCATATATGAAACTTGCGTAAAAGGTTTTTGTTTTTTCAAGCTAATTCTTAATCTATGTACATGTGTGTGTGTACTTTGTGGTCTGGACAAGATTATAGTGACAAATCAAAGTCCTTCCTTGTGTTCTGCCCAAATGTATCTCATTCAGCAAAAATATTCATTTCTCCATATTCTTGGGTTTTTTTTATTTGATTCTGAATTCGGGAAATATTTGGATAGATTTAGATATAAATAAGCCAATCAATTAACAGCAGGTAGTCAATTCCATTGAGTTGCGAACTAATGTTTGTCAAGTGAAGCTTTTATATGAAGCCTCTTTTGCATTAGTCTACCTCAATACATTTGTAATCGCATCGATTCTTGCTGTGTAAACTTTTTCTGGGGATCAACAAGCAATAAAAAGAAAATTCACCTTTAAGAAGAAAGAATTCCTTTTCCAACACAGTGACCAAGGACGATTGGGGTTATGACCTACCAAGAACATAAATCAAGATTTGTTGGCGAAACAAAGTTTAGAGAATAATCTCATTTGACTCATCTTCACTTGTTGCAGTGTGTTTGGTACCAGAGAGATTTGGAGGGGAGGGGAGAGAAGGGAAAATTTTTGTAAGATAAATTTTTAAATGTTGAAGAAGTGAGATTGTGGTATTTTAATGGGTTAACATAACTTTTGGACGAAAGAAAATTCACCTTTAAGAAGAAAGAATTCCTTTTCCAACACAGTGACCAAGGACGATTGGGGTTATGACCTACCAAGAACATAAATCAAGATTTGTTGGCGAAACAAAGTTTAGAGAATAATCTCATTTGACTCATCTTCACTTGTTGCAGTGTGTTTGGTACCAGAGAGATTTGGAGGGGAGGGGAGAGAAGGGAAAATTTTTGTAAGATAAATTTTTAAATGTTGAAGAAGTGAGATTGTGGTATTTTAATGGGTTAACATAACTTTTGGACCCTCCAGTTTCACCCAATTTTGCTTTTAGTTCCTCAAGTTTAAAACACGTGCTTTTAGTCCCAGAAGTTTGCACCGTTAATAAAGTTAGTCCCTCAACTTTAAAAAGGACCTAAAATACACTTAACACCGTTAACTTGTCCTTCGTGGCTGTTAATTAAAAAGATGTGGCACCTGATTAGGATTTGACTGGATATTTAAGTATTAAAATAAAAATAAAAATAAAAAAAGATAAAACAAAAATTTGAGGATCTTAAATATAAAATTAGGAAAATTGATCTTATATTTATGAACAGTGAAAGTATCACTTTACTATATGATTCTTGTACTGCACTTAATTAATTTATTAGGTAGTTAGATCAAACAAACCTCCTGTAAGACGACCGAGGTTGTACCCTACAGTAACTATACAATCCTTGGTTTATAAAATTTTATATTTAACCTCAAGGAGCATAGGGCAAAATCAAATGATTGCTAGTAGAAATTTAGTCTTTGATTGGATTTGGAATTAGAAAATTAACGGATGGAACATGCTTTAGGGCTTGTTTGGTTCCAAAAATGCAAAGAAAGTGGGTTGTAAATAATTGAAAAGTTAAGGGGTAATATGGTCATTTACATATATCCCGGGATCCACAAGTTTTCTTTCTCCATCTCACACTTATCGTGGGACCCACAAACTTTACTCTCTCATCATTACCCTTACTTTCCATCTCTTACCCTTTCCATTTCTAATTCTTTACATTCTTTCACACAACCAAACATACTATTAGAGTTTAGATGTAGACAATTTTAAGTTTTCATAAAACGTTTTCCAACACATTATTTTTTATTAAACAAAAAAAATGGCTCTGTCTTAAAATATACACTTACCTCATCCTCTTCCGAACCGTCATTTCATCCCTCCCCACTCTACAACCAAACCAAGTTCATAACCTAATCTCCCCTCCCACAACTTTAACGTTTATTTGGTACGAGGGGAGGGGAGGGGAGGGAAAATGGGCGTTGGGAAATTTTTTTGACATAAATTTATAAAAATTTGAGAAGTGTAGTTGGAAATTCTAGATTAACATATATAACTCTTATATTTAAGATCTTATCTTTATTAAAATAGTGTTAACATAACTTTTGGTCCCTCATGTTTCACCAAACATAACTTTTGTTCCTAAATATAAGATCAATTTTTCCAATTTTATTAGATTAAGGATGCTAATTAAGTTAGTTATTAGAACATGTTGTTACTAATTCATCCTAACTATATACATTTATATCCTCACTCCCCCTATTGTTTGTTTATTTTAGATAAGCATTGATTAGGGTTAATTTGGGAAATAATTGAGAAAAATTAAAAAATGGTCTTACATTTATAAAAAACATAAAATTTGAAAGTGATTTTATATTTAGGAATAAATGGAGTATTTGTTTGGTTTCCAATAGTGGAAATGAGGTATATATGCAAAGCAAGTACATGCTTTTTGTCTTTTTGAATAAAAGGGGTGGAAATCTACTCTTGGCAATGATTTTCAATGGCTCCAATGCCTAATTAATGGAATTCCATGTAATTAGTCATTGTTAAACTCTTTAATATTAATGGACATATTGCTTGCTAAAAACTATATATTAACTCCTACAATCAGAATCTCGAATTTCAACAAAATTAACTTACTAATTCTAATTCCTTGGTGGAAGCCCAACGAAAAACTTGAAACAAACAAGTTGAAGTCAATGTTACTAAAATAATCAATAGGTTTGTTTTGCCAATTTAGATCACCCTACAATTGCTATTAGTTTCTCTTAAAAATTTTAATTATTAATGGCTACCCAATTAATAAATCAAAACTAATAAGAGTTAATGTCCAATGTTCCAACATAACTAATTAATCATAATGCTATTTCGTTTATGCAAACACTTAACACACAATCCACTAACCATTAATGATAGAAAAGCATCATATTGAACCTAGAAATCTCATTAAAAGCAACACTAAGATCAACAATTGAATAGAAATAAAAAAATAAACACCAAATCCAAAATTCATGGCAAACCAGACTTACAAGTCACCCTTCATCATCATTCTTCCTTCTTTCTCAATCATTCAACATAACGACAACCCAATCCAAAAAAGATTCAAATTTGAAAAGTTCAGATCTCATTAGGTACAAAACTTTTGGATCTAACAAATTAAAATATAAAAATTCAGATTTAACCTCAAACCATCAATTTTATAGAAAAAAAAAATCAAATCTAAAAGTTTCATTTATATATTCAGATCTGAACACTTCATTGAATTTGGAAGTGAAGGAGAGGACAGAAATGACTCATTTAGACCTGGCAACTACAATTTACTCAGATCATTTACCTCTATACATAATCTTCGACTCCCAATCTCACCTCGCTAATCACCGCCGCCAAAAATGGTGGAGTTCTTCATAACCCACAACACATTTTCCTCCTTTGTGAGAACTACGATGAATATGGCTGATATGGGAGTGAGGGAGCGAGAGGCAAGAAAACAGGAGATCAAGAGTAGGAGCTTCATATCAGACCAGTACAATGGTCTCACTGTCCTCCTCCGTTACTGTCGTCCGCCTAGAGCTCATATATATATATATATATAAGTTCACCACTAGTATAATACTCCCTCTGTTCCTAAATATAAGATCACTTTATGGAAGAGATCTTGTTCCTAAATATTAGATCACTTTCTAATTTGACTCAAATTTTCTCCAAATTAGCTCTATACTCCCTTCACCCGAAAAATAGGGGTTTGAAAAAGGTGAGGAGATATTTTGAAAATTTTATGTAATCCTAACTCATTGAAATGTCTTCCTTAATCTCTCCAAATTTGCTAAAGTGGTCTTATTTTTAGGAACGGAGGGAGTAGCTTTTGCTGGGAAGCTATTATCATGCAATTATCATGATTTCTCCTTTAATAAAATTTTTTGAATAACTATTATAGTAGTTTATATGCTCAAAATGATTAAACAAAACCTCTCCATTCATGTTTTGTTGGGGGAAAAACTGCCCTACTTTTTCCATGCAAGTTTTATTTATTCGAAAAACATTCTTTTTTTCCTTTGTTTTATACATATTGATCCATTTTCTGAAACATTTTGGACATTTTGGAGCTGAGAAAATGTTTGTTCTGATGATATAAAGCCACTTGATAGTGAGTTACAAAGTGACCGATCATTCATGGTTTCCTTCTCCTTTTTTTTTTTTGATAAAATTTCCTTCTCCTTTTTTTCCTTCAGAGTATTTACTACTTTTCATACATACCAAACGGAAAACATGTCGAATACATATTATAGGTTTGAAAATGTTGATCTTATGGCCGATTTTGTTATGAGATAACATTATCGTGTTCAATGATCCCAATGCTAGCAACATGATCTTAAAAGGCATTATTAACTTGTCGCTCAAGTCTTCGGATTGCGCCTTATCATACAACAATAATTGATCTATTTCTCTCCAACGTCGACTAGTTTTGGACTTCCTTATTTGAGGAGAAACTACAATTAACTGCCCAAATTTCTTAAGAAATACAACCATTAGGATAAACAATCTTAAAAACTGCAATTATAATATCTAATAATAATGATCAATGTAAAAAATCATTCTTTTTATGACCCCTTAGGCAACTTTATTTGACGCATTAACGAAAATAATATTATAAGGTGTACAAGTAATTGATGAGAGCTTTATAATCAAGGTTTTTCAATCCAAAGATCTCTTGTTTTTTTAAAAAAAATTACAGTTCATGCTTAAAAGATCTAGTCAGATACAATTAAATTAAATTAAAAAGTCTTTGAGGTACATGCCCTTGGATTCCATCATCTGTAGAGATAGTATAAGAATAAACTTTTTATTATAATCCCCATCAACTCAATGAGTGGGCAAACTACAAGGATTTCTAAGCTTTTTCATAGAGTTCCAATAGAGAATGAGAGCAAAAAAATAGTTGAAACAAAAGTCAATTGGCTTTTATTCCAGAAAAAAAAAAACGGTCAATTGCTAGACGTTTCAATCGCTAAGTGTATAAATATTGAAATTCGTGGCTGTCACCCAAGAGGGGGGGGTGAATTGGGTGAGGGAATAAAACTTAAACTCTTTTCGAAAGACTGCTTGTGCTCGGTGATGATGATAATAAATAATGCTATGCACAAGTCAGTATGCTATGTGATGCAAAAATAGAATGATCAAGTATAAATATATGCACACATAAATTTATCCTGGTTCGGTCACCCAGACCTACATCCAGTCCCCAGGCTACACCTGAGATTTCCAATCCACTATTCTTGTTTAAACCGGGCACAAGAGAAGCCTTTACACTTTAGGTTTTACGAGCACGGGTTCACCTAACAACCCACAGGTTTTACACCGGGTTCACCTGCAAACCTTACAAATGCAAGTTTTACGGGCTAACTTGCAACCTATGGAGATTTAGAAAACCTTCTAAATGCTCCCCCTTACAAAATGTAAGATTACAATTATGTTCACTCTATGAACTGATTTTGTTAAACACTTAAGCTCAAAACTAACTCTCTCAAAGAGTGGATGATGTTACTCACTTAAGTACAAATAAATCACTCTCTAAGAATATTACATATCAAAGTCCGAGAGTAGAAGATGAGAGGAATGTAGAATAGTGTTTTGACAATAAGCTCTGTTCTCTCTCTCTTTTTCAAGCCCGCTTCTTCAGAAATGAAGAACATCCCTTTTATACCAGCCTCTGAATATCTAACCGTTGGAGAGGCAATAAGACCGTTTGATTATAGACGTTGGGGCCTTGTTTACGTTGTCCTCATTAGTGCACAGCAGGGTTGACTTTGCTTTATCCAAAAAGGTACTCTGACCAAGCTGTTCTGTCAACACTGTTCTGGCAATATTATTCTGACAAAAGTCGTTCTGACATCTGAACATTTTGTACGGTCCGACTCTTGCTTGCTGTCAGAGAGGACTTCGTTCCTCAAGCATAAGTCCAGGATGTTAAGAGACTCATTATCGGAAGCTCTCTTGCTATCTGAAGCTCGTGGATTCTAACATTTTGCTTGCTATCACATAGAGGAACTTTGTCTTCCAAGCACTTGTCCATGAATGATAAGAGTGCTTTGCTTTTGGATCCTCTCTTGCTATCAGAAGCTCTCTTATGAACTCTGACTTTTGTGGGCAGTATGAGCTTTGACACCTTGAGTGAATCTTCAGATTATGTTCTCATACTCCTCATGCTTGGTAGGTAACAATGTTGTTTGAATGTGTCTGTTATCCTCTTGTTACCGTTGGAAGGAACATCTTCTTAAATGCTTCAGCAGGGTTGACTTGCTTTATCTCTGAAAAGTAGTCCTGACACCTCTGCTCTGTTAAAAGCATTCTGACACTGCATCTCTTTGAACGTTCAGACATCCTGATTGCTTGCGGAAGCAACTTCTCATCCGGAAGCAACCTTACTGAGTGTGCTGCACTTGAACGTTAGTTTAGCAATATAATCATATAGTCTCATGCAGTGGGTGATCCTAAATCTAAGGTGTATCCAGAAGCACTTCTACATCCGGAAGTAAATTCACTTGATGAGGGATTTAGTTCACCATGACTTGCTCTCGCTTAGTCTATTTCATTCCACCACTCAGCGCTAGTCACTGAGCTATCGGAAGCACTTTTACTTGACGTGGTGAATTCACTGACGCTTAGGGTGAAATCTATTCTATCAGTCTGCGCCAGTCAAGATCTAATAGGAAGCAACTTCACTTGATGTTGCATTTCCGCTGACGCTCGGGGTTATATCTAGTCTATCAACCTGCGCCAGTCTAAATCTAATAGGAAGTGCTTTCACTTGGCGAAGTAGACTTACTGACGCTTGGGGTACTAACTATTCTATTGCTCTGCGCCAGTCTAAGTCTAATAGGAAGCGCTTTCACTTGGGGAAGTAGACTTACTGACGCTTGGGGTACTAACTATTCTATTGCTCTGCGCCAGTCTAAGTCTAACAGGAAGCGCTTTCACTTGGGGAAGTAGACTTACTGACGCTTGGGGTAATATCTATTCTGTCGCTCTGCGCCAGTCTAATTCTAACAGGAAGCAAACTCACTTCCGATTGAAACATAGCTTAGTCTTAAGGTTTTGTGTACCTAATTCTCATGGACTAAGTTAAATCCCTAGTGATTTACTTGCTGACGCTGGGGGATGAAAGCATTCATCCGCGTGCGCAAGTCCTAATCTATCCGGAAGTGATCTTGCATTCTCAAGTGATCTAACTCAGGATTCTAACCAAGTGTCTCACTTGCTTCCGTTTGCGTCCTATGGGATGTGTACTCCATCCGCGAGCTCTAGTGCTAATATTACCGGAAATGATCTTGCATTCGCAAGTGATCTAACTCAGGATTCTAACCATGTCATCTAATCCTTCCTAAGTGTTAATTATGTTCTTTTAAGTACTAGACCATATCATACCTTAGTCACCATCAAAACTTAAGATTCTAACATTCTCCCCCTTTTTGATGATGACAAACCCAATAGATGACTTAGAGAACATAATTAAACTTAGATCACTCATCCTAGAGCTTTATTCCTTTCCCCAGTTCTCTCCCCAAAAATCTAGGCATCTTATCTATCTCTCAGCTCTAGACATCTCATGTCTCATTTCTCGCTAGACATCTCATGTCTCATCTCTCGCTAGACAGAGACATCTCATGTCTCATCTCTCGCTAGACATCTTATATCTCATCTCTAGACATCTCATCTCATCTCTAGACATCTCATGTCTCATTTCTCGCTAGACATCTCATGTCTCATCTCTCGCTAGACAGAGACATCTCATGTCTCATCTCTCGCTAGACATCTTATATCTCATCTCTAGACATCTCATCTCTCTCCCCCTTTTGGCTTCATCAAAATCCAACAGGTGCAAGCTAGCCTTAGGGATGGGGATACTTTTATCGTTCTCCTAGGAATGGGCTTTCTACCTAACATTACTTTTCTCCCTATGTATCGCTAATAAAGATTTGTTCTAGACTATTCAATACAGTGTACGAGAATTAACAAGGAACAGCAATAATGGCTCATGATCCTAAATGATTGTATATTCCCTAAACACTATGTAGGATAGTTAAACATGTTTTTCAAAGGAGATATTGATACATCAAATCTAATCATAATTAAATTAAGATCAAAACATACAAAACAGTTTTCTTTTTGAAGGTGAAAATTCTTTCCAAATGTAATTTTGATCCTCTCGAATTGATCAAATGCAATATGTGATTTTAAAATTCAAATGAGATGAAATCTGATACCAAATGTAATCAAATGAGATCTGTGAGTTTGAACCTGTGGTATCAAATGAAATAATTGAATGCCGAATGAAATTTGTGATACCATATGAGATGAAATGAAATCAAATGAAATTTGTGATTTTAAAAGTGCCAAAAATAATTTCCAAACAAATTTCATCACAGCATCTTAAAAGTTTATTATCGATGACAGCATGTGACTCTCTATTTTCAAGGGATCATTAACAGGTAATGTCCACTTACTTCTCTTCTATATTAAGATTAATCATCATTAAATCAAGAAGGGAAGCATATAAGAGAGGTATGTTATCAATTACTTTCCAGCATGTCATTTAGAGGATACAGATGTGTGAGCTAGGATGATTTTCTAAGACAGTGAATGATTTTGAAGTCAATGCAGATTGAGAGAAACATCCTAAGTTGACACCCTTACCAATGCCATGTATGCATCATATGTAAGAGATGGTAAGGTGTAGATGTTACCACAGATGAGGGGTACTCATATTCTATTAGACTCAGGAATCTGAATCATACGCAGATAAGCATGCTTCCTGACATCTTCAAGAGATGTGCTATCTCAAGTGGAAACCCCTAGCGCAAGTGCTTTGATGATTCGCTTCGGCAAGCTGAGCTACAACCACAAGCAGACATGACTGGGCAGTCACTCTACTCTTCCCATGGTTCAATAGTTGGCCTGCTATCGAAGGCGCTGATTGTTGTGAAAGCAACCTTGCTCAAACTTGATGATTGGTCCTGCATATTCTTGAGGAAACAAATGCTTTCTGATGGTCAGTGAAAGAACTTAAGATTTAACATTGAAGACCATCCTCAGGACATTCAAGTCAATCTGTGTTAATCAGCACACGTTAATAATTTTAAGAAATCATGCTTGCTAATTGGTTTAAGAAAATATGAGCAATGATTATGTGAAAACTAATTTTGAAATTGTCTATACGTTCACATAGTTTCACTATCAAGACATGAACTCTATTTACTCTCATAGATAAATATCAATGTGATAGTACAAAGAGTATCAAACAGGTGGCATATTTTCAGAGTTTCATAAGCAAGTATAGTTCAATACATATGCCTCAAGGATGTTCATGTTAGATCATGAAGACATGTGAATTAATAATATAATGAGATTTTGAAAAAGAGAATCTTCATCCTCACAAAATAATTTGATTAGGATTGAATTCGTTTTACAAAAACAACTAAATTTCAGCATATGATTACGAGAATAATTTCCAAATATTAGCTCGAGTTCTTCTAGATATGCTCAATGTGATCTCATTGTTCTTAGGATATCAACAAGCTTGAAATTAATACAGATTATAGCATGCTTGTGATACTATGCCATGTTTTACAGATCTAGCAAGGTTTAATTCAAGGCATTTCCTAAGATTTCTAATGCATGTTAGACAAGAGAGAGACTATCCATTTAATTTCACAACAGAATATGTAAGGGATAGAAATGCTCATGTGTATTGGCGAAAGTTTCTCAGGTTTGGTATAGCCATTCCACACATCTTGATAAGAGACATTTTCGTTGTCATTCTCTCTTGGTTATATTCATTGTTCAAGCTTCAATAATCTGTGTCAACATTCTTAAACCACAAACTTGAACTGAGATCATTAGTAGATTGAGAACTTAAAGATGTAATTAAGAGAGATGTATTGTTCTCGAAACCATAGCTGCTTATGCATTGAAAAAGTTGATGCAAGAGATACCACATGAAATGGAAAATCAGAAATAGCTTTTGAGTGCTATCATGAGGTACGGTTGTCATGTAGAATCTGTTTTGAAAGTTTGTATTTCAAAAGGATCTTTCAAAAATCAAGGTGAATGCATAAACCATTTTCTTCCATGAGAGGTGCCCTTAAAAGAATTCACTAAGCATATATGAGTAAAATGATTTAGACACCATATGAAAAACTCTGAGGAAGATTTTTAGTTTTAGTGTCAAAATTCTGAAACTAGTTCCGAATCATCTTAACAATGTCAGAAATCTTAGAACACAATGATTCAACATGCACAAATTCAGAAGGTTTTGAAGAAGGTTCAGTTTCAAGGTGTCGGACTTCTTGAATTTGTAAAATCTGTATGCATTATATCAGAAAATGAATTTGATATGATAGGGTTGTTTTTACAGAAAATAAGTGTTCATCACAGATAAGGGAAATCATATCAGTTTCAGAGAAATAAGAGTTGTTGAGCCCATCATACATTTACTAGCCAAGTGATTATTCAAGTAAAGAGGAAGGTAAGAATGATATCACCATAGCTCCATTCGCATCTAGCAGAAGCTCGCTTGATTTTGGTTGGCAATGTATGGAATCTATATTTAGAGCAGTACCAAAATCTATGCGTGACGAATGCTTATCAAGACTTGACTAAATGTTCAGATGAGGTACAGTCCTGAGTCTTGCTGAGGCTAATAGGATGGATTGGAGCTGGTGCAGAGGGATGAATTTACTTTGTGATCACTACCACTGGCATCTCTGGCCTCTTGAACCCATACTTCATACACAGCTCTTCACTCAGATTGGGTGCTGGCGCAGAGGGAGACACAGGTTCAGCAGAAGGTGTCTCCGCAGGTTGATCACTCAGCGCTATCTCAAGTTTGCCTCTGAGCTAGCAGATTGTTGGGGGCACATGAATCAGATGGCTCACTGTGGGGGGAGGAGATTTTCCTTTTAGCAAGGGTCTTCTTCACCCTTGTCTTGCTGAACCTTCGGATTGCCCTTCCTACAAAATACCAGATATTTCCTTCCTTTTGTATCCAAGTCTGGATCTGAAGGTCAGTTTGTAGGTTATATATAGTTCACATGCATTTAGATTACGTCCTATGTGTATGGCATGGTGAATCTTTCATGACTATATGCACAAGGATATACAAGGTTTTTGATCAAGATAGTCATGGGCAGTATGTAGATTATGAACATTACTTATTTCTTCAAGCTTTCTTCTATGATGAATATAATGTTCACATCTTAGGATGCTTAATGTAAAATCTCAATAAGTCCATCTAACATTAGCATAGGAGATTTTACTATCAAATGCTTCGTTGCTAAGTGATCCCTTGCTTACTCAAGGAGATCTTCTATACTTATCCTTGGTTCGAAGCATTTTCTTCTGAGAGGTAGGATTCAAGAGCCTTTTCAATGATGATCGAGGAATCCACTCTCTCTTGTTCTTCTCAGGATAGTTGAGTGGAACTTTGTGATAGCTCATCCTTGAGACAGAACCATTGTCCCTTGTGGTGGCCGACAGCTTCTTATGATTGTACCAGTGGGTTTCAGCAGTTGCATCACCACGAGTTCTCTTCTTTGGGATAAGAGGAACTCTTGATCTATCCTGCACAAGTAAGGCACTAGGAGGATGTTTTGGTACCCATTTGTACTCACTTTCTGAATCTTCTAGGCAGAAATGGATACTCTCTTCACTGAAGCCTGCTTCCTCAATATCAGCTTCCAGAAGCTCATCAGTAGATGATCCACAAAGAGCACGAGTTGAGCTTTGGACAGCTGTGCTTTCAAGAGATGGGTTAGAAGCATATATCATATCAAGAGTATTCCAAATATCTCTAGCACTAGAGCAATGTTTGATTTTCTGGAAATCATTTTCAGTTAAGCCTTTGTATAAAATTTGCATTGCTCGAATGTTTAAGGAAAACAAATTTTTTCTCCTTTTCAGTCCAGTTTCCTCTTGGTTTGAAATCAAAATCATTTTCAAAAATATCCCACATTTTCAAACTAGTGGATTTTATAAGACTTTCCATTCTTGCTTTCCACCAACAAAAATCAATATTTTCTAACACAGGTGGAATGGTATGATCAAGGCCTTTGGAAAACATTTTAACCCAAATCAGCCAAGGTCTTTGCACTTGAGATCGTTTGATCCTTTAAACAGGTGACCTGCTCTGATACCAAATGAAATTCGTGGCTGTCACCCAAGAGGGGGGGGTGAATTGGGTGAGGGAATAAAACTTAAACTCTTTTCGAAAGACTGCTTGTGCTCGGTGATGATGATAATAAATAATGCTATGCACAAGTCAGTATGCTATGTGATGCAAAAATAGAATGATCAAGTATAAATATATGCACACATAAATTTATCCTGGTTCGGTCACCCAGACCTACATCCAGTCCCCAGGCTACACCTGAGATTTCCAATCCACTATTCTTGTTTAAACCGGGCACAAGAGAAGCCTTTACACTTTAGGTTTTACGAGCACGGGTTCACCTAACAACCCACAGGTTTTACACCGGGTTCACCTGCAAACCTTACAAATGCAAGTTTTACGGGCTAACTTGCAACCTATGGAGATTTAGAAAACCTTCTAAATGCTCCCCCTTACAAAATGTAAGATTACAATTATGTTCACTCTATGAACTGATTTTGTTAAACACTTAAGCTCAAAACTAACTCTCTCAAAGAGTGGATGATGTTACTCACTTAAGTACAAATAAATCACTCTCTAAGAATATTACATATCAAAGTCCGAGAGTAGAAGATGAGAGGAATGTAGAATAGTGTTTTGACAATAAGCTCTGTTCTCTCTCTCTTTTTCAAGCCCGCTTCTTCAGAAATGAAGAACATCCCTTTTATACCAGCCTCTGAATATCTAACCGTTGGAGAGGCAATAAGACCGTTTGATTATAGACGTTGGGGCCTTGTTTACGTTGTCCTCATTAGTGCACAGCAGGGTTGACTTTGCTTTATCCAAAAAGGTGCTCTGACCAAGCTGTTCTGTCAACACTGTTCTGGCAATATTATTCTGACAAAAGTCGTTCTGACATCTGAACATTTTGTACGGTCCGACTCTTGCTTGCTGTCAGAGAGGACTTCGTTCCTCAAGCATAAGTCCAGGATGTTAAGAGACTCATTATCGGAAGCTCTCTTGCTATCTGAAGCTCGTGGATTCTAACATTTTGCTTGCTATCACATAGAGGAACTTTGTCTTCCAAGCACTTGTCCATGAATGATAAGAGTGCTTTGCTTTTGGATCCTCTCTTGCTATCAGAAGCTCTCTTATGAACTCTGACTTTTGTGGGCAGTATGAGCTTTGACACCTTGAGTGAATCTTCAGATTATGTTCTCATACTCCTCATGCTTGGTAGGTAACAATGTTGTTTGAATGTGTCTGTTATCCTCTTGTTACCGTTGGAAGGAACATCTTCTTAAATGCTTCAGCAGGGTTGACTTGCTTTATCTCTGAAAAGTAGTCCTGACACCTCTGCTCTGTTAAAAGCATTCTGACACTGCATCTCTTTGAACGTTCAGACATCCTGATTGCTTGCGGAAGCAACTTCTCATCCGGAAGCAACCTTACTGAGTGTGCTGCACTTGAACGTTAGTTTAGCAATATAATCATATAGTCTCATGCAGTGGGTGATCCTAAATCTAAGGTGTATCCAGAAGCACTTCTACATCCGGAAGTAAATTCACTTGATGAGGGATTTAGTTCACCATGACTTGCTCTCGCTTAGTCTATTTCATTCCACCACTCAGCGCTAGTCACTGAGCTATCGGAAGCACTTTTACTTGACGTGGTGAATTCACTGACGCTTAGGGTGAAATCTATTCTATCAGTCTGCGCCAGTCAAGATCTAATAGGAAGCAACTTCACTTGATGTTGCATTTCCGCTGACGCTCGGGGTTATATCTAGTCTATCAACCTGCGCCAGTCTAAATCTAATAGGAAGTGCTTTCACTTGGCGAAGTAGACTTACTGACGCTTGGGGTACTAACTATTCTATTGCTCTGCGCCAGTCTAAGTCTAATAGGAAGCGCTTTCACTTGGGGAAGTAGACTTACTGACGCTTGGGGTACTAACTATTCTATTGCTCTGCGCCAGTCTAAGTCTAACAGGAAGCGCTTTCACTTGGGGAAGTAGACTTACTGACGCTTGGGGTAATATCTATTCTGTCGCTCTGCGCCAGTCTAATTCTAACAGGAAGCAAACTCACTTCCGATTGAAACATAGCTTAGTCTTAAGGTTTTGTGTACCTAATTCTCATGGACTAAGTTAAATCCCTAGTGATTTACTTGCTGACGCTGGGGGATGAAAGCATTCATCCGCGTGCGCAAGTCCTAATCTATCCGGAAGTGATCTTGCATTCTCAAGTGATCTAACTCAGGATTCTAACCAAGTGTCTCACTTGCTTCCGTTTGCGTCCTATGGGATGTGTACTCCATCCGCGAGCTCTAGTGCTAATATTACCGGAAATGATCTTGCATTCGCAAGTGATCTAACTCAGGATTCTAACCATGTCATCTAATCCTTCCTAAGTGTTAATTATGTTCTTTTAAGTACTAGACCATATCATACCTTAGTCACCATCAAAACTTAAGATTCTAACAAATATGATCCAGTCGATGACTTGCTTGAAATTGAACTAATTAGTTAATCATCTCTCTCACAAGTGTCCAAACTCAATAAGCTTGTGACAAGTAGAAAAATGACTGCTAAAAAAATATAAGTAGGGCTTTTGCTCAAATGGATTCACTTGGATGTTGTACCTACCTCAATTCATACAAAATCATAAAAAGAAACCAATATGTTTTGGGCTTACCAATTAATTAAACTAGCTGCTTCAATCTATAGCCTACGGTATATATAATTCATTTATCAAACTCAACTTAATCCTTTGTACCTTATATATATTGGTTGTTCTGTAGAAGGTTCTTTCTTATAAGATTTTTATAGTTTTGATTTGAAATAAATATTTTTTATATATGCCCATATTAGGTGGGATGGGAGCGCATGGATTGATAAATTGGAGTTTGATAAGGTTAATAAGGATAATATTATAATTATTTGAATTTTATGACAGAATGAAATATTTTGCAGTTGTCACATTATCGATGAAGGATAACTTGGAATAAAAGTTAATTGGTGTAGTGTCGTGTGTCTCGGGACTCTCATTTAAAAATTTTCAGAACCAAGGGAATGAGCGGCAAATACATTCGAGTGTCGTTTACTTAAGGAGCCTAATGCAACTGAATGACCCTAGTAACTAAATGCAA
The DNA here is from genome assembly GCA_029929735.1 of Mimosa pudica. Taxonomy (NCBI): domain Eukaryota; kingdom Viridiplantae; phylum Streptophyta; class Magnoliopsida; order Fabales; family Fabaceae; genus Mimosa; species Mimosa pudica. Next base: position 8,591,512 of record JAKELP010000035.1, read on the forward strand.
ATGTATTTGATGCAAAAAAAAGTCATAGTTGATTGGTCGTGATAAAAATTGGTGTGAAAATTATAATTATGTTCAAAAAAGTTTAATGCGATTAAAAGGGAGATTTGGATTTGATTGTGATTATTAATCCTTAGTGTTTCAAGAATTAAAAGATCATTGTTTCAATTTGGTTTTTAGGGAGTTTGTTTCAAAATGGACCGGGGGAGTGAGGATTGGTCCACTAAATGAGAATCTTAACTAAAAACATTATTTGAAAAAGATAAATTCATACATTTGAATAACATCCATGTCAATAAAAAACAATATCAAGCATAGGTAAATAGAAATATGGCTAAGAATATTTTTATCACTCTCATTCCAAAGATAAACAATAGAAATTACAACCCAAAGCAAAAGCATGTCCTAGAATCCTAGAAGCAAGAAAAGACATAAGGAAGAAACTAATAGTAGGAGAACAAGAACTCATTTCTGAAACTCCAAGTTCAAGTATTTATCTTCAACACCAAGGATTAGGAGCAAAGAATGACGGTGGAGATGTATGATACATGAGGAATTAGGCTTAGGTCTCTCTAGTGACCTCTAAATCTGTTGAGCTTAACATAATATTTGAGTTGATATGTGTAGGAAGTTGGGTTAAATGATAGAGTTTGAGTTTGGAGTCCAAATTAGAGGCTAAAACAGCAAAAATCATAAGAAGCAAGATTGTGCCAGGTTCGCCACAGCGAGATGGGACTAAACTAAATTTGGGAAGTTTAGGTACTAAATTGCATTTTGAAAATTTCAATCTTTTCTGTAATTTTTACAATTTATCTAGAGACTTGTTTTTCTTGATTTTTCACCTTATTACATCATCTTTTCTTCTTCCCATACAGGCTTAACTATACTTAGTCCTTGAGAGACCTTACAAATGAAAGGAGAAGAAATAATAGATCACATGACTCTTAAATCCAATTAACAAAAATCAATCACAATCGTTACTAATTAATTCAATTTCTAAGCTACTTAGAGATCTTGATATTCAATTAGACATAAATTGACTAATATTACATATTTGACATGTTAATAATAACATTAAGTTAGCACACAAAAAACATACAAATTTAACGATATGTCAATTAATTAATGTTTTTTGTGAATTAAATCTAAGGACTAAAGAGAGTGCAACATTTAATATTTCAAATTTTATTAACACATCTCTTGCATTTAGTTTTTAATGAATGTTTAAAAAAAACTTATTACCATAGAGTTGATGGAGATGTACTATCACTACTAGAAAATAGGCTTTTCACGACCATAAGTAACACGTAAAAAACCAATGTTGGTCGTTGATAAAAAACGCGGTGGCACAAAATGTAAATAACTGTCCAGGCGGAGCCTTTCGACGACCACAGTTTCATATGTGGTCGTGGAAAGTGCACCTTCCACGACCACACTCTTGTGAGTGTGGTCGTGAAAGGGTGCTGACCCTTCCTGTAAAGTACCTCTTACTAAAGTAAAAAAATTAATCTTAACCTAAACCAATTGCTAAACAAATCAATCCAAACCATGGAATCTAACCATGTTAGTAAAAGATTCACCTAACATGGTTAGCAAAAGAATCACCATCACCTAATGAATCACACAATCAATATCATAAACTAAATCTAACCATGTTAGAAAAGAATCACCTAACATGGTTAGAAAAGGGACTAACCAATCTATCTAAAAATAAACCATATTAGAGCGGGGCCCATCTAATATGATTACACACACAGGAAAACATAAAACACTCAAAACATCCTCCATCTACCACATCAACATATTAGGAAAACCAAGTTTCCTATATACATTCATTCAAGTTTGCATCACCTGTATAACAGAATATACATCAACCAAACTTGACATATTAGTCAAAGTAGTTCCTGAACTATCACAGTAGCAGGAACAATGTTATATAACAACCAAAACATAACGTTAAGTTACATTACAAGTCATACAGTTCACATACACAATAAAATTCACTCAGAACAACATTCATATATGCAGAAGCTGGTGCAGCCTAGTGAACTGGCGATATATGTCCCTAACAAGGTCACCTCTGGCCTACTTACTATATCAGTATGGGCCAGACGGCCCCTTCCCCTTCCTCTGCGCCTCCCCCTGGGCATGATCACCTGTAAAAAAATAAAGGGAATGGGGTGAGACAAAACAATGTCTCAGTAATCACAACGTAACTCACTGTGACACTCAGAAGTGGGGTAGTGGAGTGTCTACAGGGTACCACAGTTCAAAAACCTGCATACAGCATATAACATTTGCAAATATACACACACATATATATATATATACAGAACAAATGCATCCATCTCTCAATATACAAAAATAAACGTGTGTGACACTGTGCCCGGTCTACAATCCGAAAAGCATAAAAGGGACCACTCTAATCAATGTGAAAATCCCTGGTTCCTTTACAATCCGAGGAACCCGTACAATTAACCTATCGATTTGCGCAAATTGATAGGTTACATCGGCCGACGGTACTAATAACCAGTGTCATGCAACATACAAAAGATTATATATAAATATGAATTTATATAAAGTACAGTTCAATTGAAGGGTACCCTATAGCCCACGTTTAAGTATAACATAATCTGAATTCGTTTAATTTATATATATAAATAAGTAGAAGAGGATGTTAGAAAATCCTCAACTACCATCACCCTCAGTATCACAGTCAGTTAAGCGTGATTACCTGCTAAACTTCACTGCAGCAGATATACGCAGATAACAGTTATTTTCAAAGTCCGCTTGAAAGATCACCGTCTACAATAATGCCACAATTTAAAAATGGGTCAAGACACTTTGTAAGTGACTTAACTCAGCCTTTTAAATAACTTTCATTAATACTAAAAGTATAAAAATACTTCAATACCAAAACCTCATCCATATCCTTCCCTCCTTCAATTTCTCTTTACCAAATCTTTACAATAACAAAACTTTAACTTTCCAAATTCTATTAACTATCCTTTTATAGCTTCCGGATCCTTAACTTTCACCATTACTTGAAATCCTTGAAAATTAAGCCACCTTATTAAAACATCCTTTATAACACCGTATTCACATTAAATAAATCCCCACAAGGACCTCCATAACAACCAAAATGCTCTTCCAAACTCAAGCACCCTTTAATCTACCAAAGTCACTTCAAATCAACACTTTAACTATCCAACTTCCTTCCAAAAACTAATCCAACTAACATTAACATTTCAACATCAACAAACAACTTCAACTATCACTACATAATCACCTATTTAGTCCAAAGCCATATCCTTTAGCAAAACCCTTACTTAAAGAACCAAACCACAATTCAGAAATCAGTTTCCAACTTCAACAACTTAAGTACTTCCAAGCATCTCCATTTACCACTTGTACAGGGTACAAATCATTATTTAAAGTCCCAAAAATCTATTTATGGCCAAATCCTAAACTCAAAAGAGGCAACTTCAATCAGAAATTAACATCACAAAGTAGTAAGAAAGCTTACGGAGTTCAAAGATGAGAAAGGAGGAATCACTGCCTCCGGCCGCCGCCTAAAGCCGCCGGAAAAACAACCTCAGGCCGCCGGAAAACTGGGAGACAAAGAGTATGAAGGGATGAAGAGGTGGAGTTGAAAGGGAAGGCCTAACTTGTAAAAACCTAAAGAAAATACCTTCCTACCCTTTATCACCGTCGGCCGCCGGAAAAGATGAAGAAGCTCGCCGGAAAAATATTCCCAAGTCGTCGGCCGAACTGGAAAAGGAAAGGGAACTAAGAAAATTGTGTTGTGAAGTTGAAGAAAGGAAAACAACATGAGGAACTACAAGAAAAATCCAAGCTTTTCCTCACCCGCCGGTCAATGTCGCCGGAAATGTCGCCGGAAATGTCGCCGGAGATAGCCGGCCGGACTGAAATGGGAGGAGGAGCTTAGGAAAAATGTTATGGAGTTGAAAAAGGAAGGACATCCAGAAAATCCAAGTCTTTTACCTCAATTCCGAGCTCGCCGGAAAATAGCCTCCGCCGCCGGAAAAAGGAGAAAATTTTTTGAAAATCACCTACACACCACAGATCGGCCGCGAGCTTCTTTGTTCTATGGAGAAGAGAGAGATATAAACCGAAATGAGCAAGCTTTTTGGTGCATGGGGGGCCGAATGGTGAGGTGTGAGGAGGAAGAAGAAAAAAAAATGGTGAAAGGGGAGGGTGCTTCGCGAGTTCAGATGGAGGGGGGTGTATGTTCGAAATTTTATGATAAGGAAGGGAGGGAGGGTGTGTTTGGTTGAGGGGAAATAAGGTGGTTTATGATACTTTATAGCCCAAGCTTGCCATAGTGTACACTTTTTAACTTAAAACCCCTCAAACCAGTCTCCAATCTTCTGAATCTTCAAAATATTTTTAACTTTACCATTCCCTCATATTTCAAACTCTTCATTTCTTAATTAATTATATGCACATTAATTACTTAATATTTCTAAAATATTCTCAAAAAATCTCCAAAAATTCCCAAAAATTCCCAAAATTCCTAATTTCTCCATTTATCATTTCCAAAACACTCTTTAATCCTGTATTAAATTTTCAGGATGTTACAATTCTCCCCACCTTTTAGGAATTTTGCCCTCAAAATTCACTACCACCACATCTTTACCATATGAAAATAATAGAGGAAGAGGTAAAACGTACCTAAAAATAGCTGTGGATACTTTTCACGCATCCGATCCTCAGTCTCCCAAGTTGCATCTCCTGGGGACATACCTCTCCAAAATACCTTTACTAGACGAATGGTCTTATTTCTCAACTGCTTATCTTTTACATCCAAAATCCTTTCAGGCTCCACTTGATAAGTCAAATTATCCTCCAACTCTACTTCTTCAGGCTCAATAACGTGAGAGGGATCAGGGTGATACTTCTTCAGCTGTGACACATGAAACACATCGTGTAGTCTCGATAACTGTGGCGGAAGAGCTATCCGATAAGAAACATCACCAATCTTCTCAATCACATCATATGGACCCATATATCGAGGAGACAACTTCTTAGCCCGAATTGATCTGCCAACACCTGTCATCGGCGACACTTTCAAAAACACATGATCACCCTCTTCAAACTCTAATGGTCGTCGTCGCTTATCTGCATAACTTTTCTGTCTACTCTGGGCCGTCAACAATTTCTCCCGAATCATCTCAATCTTCTGGGTCGTCTCATCCACAATATCCGGGCCAATAACAGCCCTTTCACTAACTTCCGTCCAACAGATTGGCGATCGACACTTTCTACCATACAAAGCCTCATAAGGAGTCATACCAATACTCGACTGGTAACTATTGTTATAAGCAAATTCTGCTAGTGGAAGATGCTTATCCCAACTACCAGGCAACTCAATAGCACATGCCCGCAACATATCCTCAAGGATTTGATTAACCCTCTCAGTCTGGCCATCTGTCTGCGGATGATACGCAGTACTGAACTTAAGCTTACTGCCTAAAGCAGCCTACAATGACATCCAATAACCTGATCTATAACGCTGATCTCTATCTGAAATAATACTCTTTGGTACCCCATGCAAACGCACAATCTCATCAACATACAACTGAGCCAACTTTTCCATTGGACTAGAAATCTGAACAGGCAAAAAGTGTGCTGACTTAGTCAACCGATCCACAATCACCCAAATAGAATCATGACCTGACTGAGTACGCGGTAACCCCACAATGAAATCCATAGATATATCATCCCACTTCCACTGCGGCACTTCGATACTCTGTAACAATCCACCGGGCTTTTGGTGCTCAATCTTGACTTTCTGGCAAGTCAAGCACTTAAGTACAAACTGTGTCACATCCTTTTTCATCCCTGGCCACCAAAACTCTCGCTTCAAATCATTATACATCTTAGTGATTCCCGGATGCATGGCATATTTACTCCTGTGAGCCTCTTCCAAAATAGTCTGCTTTATCTCAGCACAATCAGGAACACAAATACGATGCTTAAACCGTAGAATCCCATGATCATAATCACCTCTATTCCTTTAAGGGGTAAACATACAAGGTCAATCACAGAGTCTCGACCTTCATACTGAAGGTCCAAACCTTTACATACGTGAGCAGTTACAAACACAGCTCCACTAGGGGTAGTTACTTTCAAATCATAAGATAATGCAGATAGAGTAAGGCCAAATTTCTTAACACAGTCATAGGAAATAAAAGAATGTGTCGCACCAGAATCAAATAACACTTCAACACTATGACCTCGGATTGAAACCATACCTTGAATCACATTAGGAGAAGCTGTGGCCTCCTCTCTCGTGGTAACATACACACGTCCAGGAGCCATAGGGCGGCTGCTATGACTTGTCCGACCTTGCTGCCCCATCTTAGGGCAAAACTTGTAAGTATGGCCCAATTCATTACAGTGATAACACCTCCAACACTCTCCCACATGAAACCTCCCACATCTATCACAGGGACCTCTCACACTAGATGCTGAGGCAGCTGACTCCTGATAAGACCCCTGACTAGCACCTGCTCGACCTCTACCACCAAAAGATTGGGTTCTGCCACCCCTGAACTGATTTCTCTGCCCAGATCTTCCTTGGTGTTGTCTGCGAAAACTGCCCCTCTAGTTATACCCTTGCGTATGACCTTGGCCTTGAGATCTTCTCCCAGAACTCCCAGAAGTATTCGTACCAGTACTGTGACTTTTTGAGATACCTCCTGAAGGCCTTAAGTAGCCAGTAGATTTAAACTGGTTGTCAACACGATCCAAGGTACCTGAACTTCTCAAGTTTCTGGCCACAAGACAAAAATACTCACAAGAATCCTCAAAACTAACAAACGGCCTAGCATACAGATATGGCTGCAACACAGGTCTAGCTTTCTGAATCAACTGAGTATGCTTCCATTCGGGATCATCTCTATATTGCAAGTACGTCACATAGCGTGATAACTCATTGAAAGTGGCAACAAATTCATCCTCGTGCATATTGCCTTGCGTTAATTTATTAAATTCAAGTTCTTTCTCATGTCTGATTGTAATGGGAAAGTAATGCTCAAGGAATTTTTCTTTGAATTCAGACCACACAGTCATGGAATCATCCATACCCCCAGCTGACTTCCACCATCTTTTGGCATCACCGGTCAAAAGTAAGATAGCAACCCTGGCTTTCTGGTACTCATTACAAGCAACAGCTTGGAAAATTGTCTCTAATCTATCGATCCATTCTTCTGCTACTTCAGGTTGGCGACCCCCTTCAAAAGTACCATGATTGTGCCTAGACACATCTTTCCAAACTCTATTAACAGCACGGTCTTCTTGGGTAACTTCTTGCTGGGTCCCATGAGTTTCACTCTCATGGCCAAATTCAAACTCTCCTTCACTTTGATGCTGATGGCCCATATCTTGTTTAAATTTCTGTAACCTTTCTTCCATTGTCTCCAAAATCACATCCCTCAATTGATTCACAAACTCTGACCCAAAATTTTGTGCCGGTATAGATTGTTGTGCTATATGCAATGCAACAGGCAGGGTATCGTTTACCATAAAACTGATACCAAATTGTAAAGTACCTCTTACTAAAGTAAAAAAATTAATCTTAACCTAAACCAATTGCTAAACAAATCAATCCAAACCATGGAATCTAACCATGTTAGTAAAAGATTCACCTAACATGGTTAGCAAAAGAATCACCATCACCTAATGAATCACACAATCAATATCATAAACTAAATCTAACCATGTTAGAAAAGAATCACCTAACATGGTTAGAAAAGGGACTAACCAATCTATCTAAAAATAAACCATATTAGAGCGGGGCCCATCTAATATGATTACACACACAGGAAAACATAAAACACTCAAAACATCCTCCATCTACCACATCAACATATTAGGAAAACCAAGTTTCCTATATACATTCATTCAAGTTTGCATCACCTGTATAACAGAATATACATCAACCAAACTTGACATATTAGTCAAAGTAGTTCCTGAACTATCACAGTAGCAGGAACAATGTTATATAACAACCAAAACATAACGTTAAGTTACATTACAAGTCATACAGTTCACATACACAATAAAATTCACTCAGAACAACATTCATATATGCAGAAGCTGGTGCAGCCTAGTGAACTGGCGATATATGTCCCTAACAAGGTCACCTCTGGCCTACTTACTATATCAGTATGGGCCAGACGGCCCCTTCCCCTTCCTCTGCGCCTCCCCCTGGGCATGATCACCTGTAAAAAAATAAAGGGAATGGGGTGAGACAAAACAATGTCTCAGTAATCACAACGTAACTCACTGTGACACTCAGAAGTGGGGTAGTGGAGTGTCTACAGGGTACCACAGTTCAAAAACCTGCATACAGCATATAACATTTGCAAATATACACACATATATATATATATACAGAACAAATGCATCCATCTCTCAATATACAAAAATAAACGTGTGTGACACTGTGCCCGGTCTACAATCCGAAAAGCATAAAAGGGACCACTCTAATCAATGTGAAAATCCCTGGTTCCTTTACAATCCGAGGAACCCGTACAATTAACCTATCGATTTGCGCAAATCGATAGGTTACATCGGCCGACGGTACTAATAACCAGTGTCATGCAACATACAAAAGATTATATATAAATATGAATTTATATAAAGTACAGTTCAATTGAAGGGTACCCTATAGCCCACGTTTAAGTATAACATAATCTGAATTCGTTTAATTTATATATATAAATAAGTAGAAGAGGATGTTAGAAAATCCTCAACTACCATCACCCTCAGTATCACAGTCAGTTAAGCGTGATTACCTGCTAAACTTCACTGCAGCAGATATACGCAGATAACAGTTATTTTCAAAGTCCGCTTGAAAGATCACCGTCTACAATAATGCCACAATTTAAAAATGGGTCAAGACACTTTGTAAGTGACTTAACTCAGCCTTTTAAATAACTTTCATTAATACTAAAAGTATAAAAATACTTCAATACCAAAACCTCATCCATATCCTTCCCTCCTTCAATTTCTCTTTACCAAATCTTTACAATAACAAAACTTTAACTTTCCAAATTCTATTAACTATCCTTTTATAGCTTCCGGATCCTTAACTTTCACCATTACTTGAAATCCTTGAAAATTAAGCCACCTTATTAAAACATCCTTTATAACACCGTATTCACATTAAATAAATCCCCACAAGGACCTCCATAACAACCAAAATGCTCTTCCAAACTCAAGCACCCTTTAATCTACCAAAGTCACTTCAAATCAACACTTTAACTATCCAACTTCCTTCCAAAAACTAATCCAACTAACATTAACATTTCAACATCAACAAACAACTTCAACTATCACTACATAATCACCTATTTAGTCCAAAGCCATATCCTTTAGCAAAACCCTTACTTAAAGAACCAAACCACAATTCAGAAATCAGTTTCCAACTTCAACAACTTAAGTACTTCCAAGCATCTCCATTTACCACTTGTACAGGGTACAAATCATTATTTAAAGTCCCAAAAATCTATTTATGGCCAAATCCTAAACTCAAAAGAGGCAACTTCAATCAGAAATTAACATCACAAAGTAGTAAGAAAGCTTACGGAGTTCAAAGATGAGAAAGGAGGAATCACTGCCTCCGGCCGCCGCCTAAAGCCGCCGGAAAAACAACCTCAGGCCGCCGGAAAACTGGGAGACAAAGAGTATGAAGGGATGAAGAGGTGGAGTTGAAAGGGAAGGCCTAACTTGTAAAAACCTAAAGAAAATACCTTCCTACCCTTTATCACCGTCGGCCGCCGGAAAAGATGAAGAAGCTCGCCGGAAAAATATTCCCAAGCCGTCGGCCGAACTGGAAAAGGAAAGGGAACTAAGAAAATTGTGTTGTGAAGTTGAAGAAAGGAAAACAACATGAGGAACTACAAGAAAAATCCAAGCTTTTCCTCACCCGCCGGTCAACGTCGCCGGAAATGTCGCCGGAAATGTCGCCGGAGATAGCCGGCCGGACTGAAATGGGAGGAGGAGCTTAGGAAAAATGTTATGGAGTTGAAAAAGGAAGGACATCCAGAAAATCCAAGTCTTTTACCTCAATTCCGAGCTCGCCGGAAAATAGCCTCCGCCGCCGGAAAAAGGAGAAAAATTTTTGAAAATCACCTACACACCACAGATCGGCCGCGAGCTTCTTTGTTCTATGGAGAAGAGAGAGATATAAACCGAAATGAGCAAGCTTTTTGGTGCATGGGGGGCCGAATGGTGAGGTGTGAGGAGGAAGAAGAAAAAAAATGGTGAAAGGGGAGGGTGCTTCGCAAGTTCAGATGGAGGGGGGGTGTATGTTCGAAATTTTATGATAAGGAAGGGAGGGAGGGTGTGTTTGGTTGAGGGGAAATAAGGTGGTTTATGATACTTTATAGCCCAAGCTTGCCATAGTGTACACTTTTTAACTTAAAACCCCTCAAACCAGTCTCCAATCTTCTGAATCTTCAAAATATTTTTAACTTTACCATTCCCTCATATTTCAAACTCTTCATTTCTTAATTAATTATATGCACATTAATTACTTAATATTTCTAAAATATTCTCAAAAAATCTCCAAAAATTCCCAAAAATTCCCAAAATTCCTAATTTCTCCATTTATCATTTCCAAAACACTCTTTAATCCTGTATTAAATTTTCAGGATGTTACATTTCCACGACCACAATTTGAATATTGTGGTCACAATTTTAATACTGTGGTCGTGGAAGGTGACCCTTCCACGACCACAATATTTAAATTGTGGTCGTGGAAGGGTCAGCACCTTCCACGACCACACTCTCAAGAGTGTGGACGTGGAAGGTGCACCTTCCAAGACCACAGTTTTAATACTGTGGTCGTGGAAGGGGACCCTTCCACGACCACAATATGCAAATAGTGGTCGTGGAAAGTGGGAAAATTTCTGGCGCGAGAACCCTTTTTATTTCCCTCCAACACTTTCTCTCTTCATCGACTCTTCACTCACTTTCTCTCTTCACTCACTTTCTCCTCCGCCCTCTCGCGCCGTCTCCTTCCCTCTCGCGAGTTGTTCCCTCAACTCTCCGCCCTCTCCTTCCGCCGCCGCCTCCCTTTCTTCCCGCCGTCTTCATCTTCGCCTGAATCCGCCGCCGCCTTCCCCTTCACTCTCGGCCCCCTTCACTCGGCCGCCTCTCTCTTCACTCCGCCTCCGCCTTCCCCTTCACTTTCGGCCGCCTCTCTCTTCAATCGGCCGCCGCCGCCTCTATTACTCTCTCACTCCGCCACCGCTCACTTCCAAGTAGGTCATTATTTTTTTTATTTTTTTATTTTTTATTTTTTTTATTTGCTTCCAAATCTTTATGAATGTCATTCTTGTGTAATAGTCATTCTTGTGTTTGCTTAAACTGTTGATTTTCTAAACAATAGAAAATCAACAAGTGCTCTATCTGATTTTGCATCAACAAGTGCATATACATTGCTCAATATTTGATTCTTCATGTATTTGTTGATATTCTTGTTGTTTAATCTTTTTTTTCTTGAGTTTCTGCATCAATTTAAGTTGATAGATGAAGAACTATGATTAGAAGCTGGTTAGGATTAGATTTTAGTATTATATGATAATTTATTTCTAGATATGAAGATTCAAGACTTGGTTATGCTCTGCTTTTTTTTCTGGTTGTTTGCTTCATGGCTGTTTAGTGTGAATGGTTTTAAGAGATTGTTGTTCTGTTTTCTGTGATAATGCTAGCATGATTAATTTGAGTTATTCATCATTTTGATTGTGGTTGGTGTGTGGCTAAAGGTTCAGGTTTTAAGTAAATGTGTGATTAGGTTTTATTAGAAACCTAATCACACATTTACTTAAAAACGTCATTAGTTACTGGAAGTGGAGCTTCTTTATAGTTACGGACTAGGAGTTGTTAGCATTAGAACACATTCTAACATTGAATGAAATTACTGGAAGTGGAGCTTCTTTATTAGAAACGACATTAACCCACATAGACCGAGGTAGGTGTTATCCATCTTGTATGATGTGTCTATGTCTTTTAAACCACCATGATAATACCATTAAGTGGAATTAGGAAGGATTGTTCTTGTATTTATCCAAATGTTAATAAGTAACCAAAGCTTGTAGCCAAATGGTTAGCTCATTGGTTCAATTGTAACCAAAGAGTAAGAAAACTCATTTTTGGGAAATGCAATCTTACGTTGAGCTGCAGATGGGCCTTGATTGCGGCACTCTTTATTTCGCGCCAGTTTTGAATTGGTAATGAGCTATCTTTTAAACAATATTAAATGTTATGTCTTAGTTTCATGAGCATTTATTTTCGCTTATTTCTTTCAGTGGACATTGGGCTCTGGCTATACTTTGCCCGAAAGAGTTCAAGATTTTTTGGTTTGACTCTTTAGCGCGATATATTAGCGACGATCACAGAAATGTCTTCCAAAAGTAAGTTTTTTACTTTTATAGTTGATAATAATATATCTTTATACCATATATAACATTATTGTTATGATTTTATCCCTTTTTAGTGGAGTATCAAAATGGCATTATGCACAAGACACTGATACAGCTAGTCAGACTTCGATTCATGTTATAAACGTAAAGGTAAACACAATTTTTATATTCATTTTCATGTATATTGCTTTTAGCCATACCCGAACTACTATGATATTGCTGATATTATCTTGTGATTTATCAGTGTCTAATCCAGCGGGGCTCTACAGAGTGCGGATATTATGTCTGCAAATACATGCTGGATATTGTATATCAAGATCAAATTAAACAAGGGAGGAAATTCCAAAAGGTATGCACGCTTCTAACATATATCTCCAAGAAAATAGTGATTTCTAATTGTAAGTGGTACTTCTTGTCTTGTCTTTTTTAATATTGTTTAATTATGTTGCAGCTTTTGGAGGGACTGTAAGTGGTACTTCTTGTCTTGTCTTTTTTAATATTGTTTAATTTTGTTTAATATTGTTTATAAAACTTAGATTATGCCTTTTGTATTTTGTTGTCTAAGTAAGGTAATATTTATGCATGATACGTTTTTGCAATTGAGCTAGTATTCTGTATTGTATATGATTTATGGTGCTGTATTGAAAGTGGTTTGTAAATTGATCTGCAAGAATGCAGATGGCTAAAAACAATGCAGTCCCTAAATATATAAAAAAAAAGAGCAACCTTTCACGACCACATTTTCGTAATTGTGGTCGTGAAAGCCTCCCAGGAGACTTTTCACGACCACAACTTAACAATTGTGGTCGTGATAGGGGATACCTATCACGACCCACAATTGCAGAATTGTGGTCGTGAAAGCCTCTTAGGAGGCACCTAAACTAGGTGCCTCCTAAGAGGCTTTCACGACCACAGTTACATAACTGTGGTCGTGATAGGTGCTACCTATCACGACCACAAATATGTGGTCGTGAAAAACACACTTTTTTACGACGCGGGATTCCACGACCACCTATTTCTGGTCGTGAAAAGCCTAATATTGTGGTCGTGAAAGACCTTATTTCCAGTAGTGTATTATGTGCTTTTAGATTCTAGTGTGTTAATAGGAATTATATCTTTATTTTTGGCGTAAGATACTTTTCATTTTACTAAAGAAACTAAATATTTAATATTTATATGTAAATCATAACTTTTTAATACTTAGAAAACGACTACATAATTCACTAGTAATTTTGATTTCCTTTGAAATGGTTGTATTTTTCCAAAACAATTCGGCTTTCATAGGTACTTTTCCCTTGGAAATGTCCCTTTTGGTCCCACCCCTACATGGGATGGGACATGATTCGAAGAACATCAATTATCGACGTTGGTTTACCACCACTCATGACCCCGTCAATATGTTGGAAAATGTACAAAATCCACTTAATATAATAATGTGAAATAATTGACAGAAGGAAATTATCTTCAGATCTAGGTGGATATATGTATGCGTTCATGCTATTCAGATCTATTGTTAACACATGTGCCGTCTTATTTTATTCCTGCAAAATATAATGCAAATTATTGGACATTATAATTTTCTTTTGGCATTGAGATTATAATACTAATCGTCATGAAATAATGAATAGGTACGCACTTTACTAACTCTAAAAGACAATATGTCTTGAATATTTACTTTGTCTTTTGTTTATATCATTAATTAAGATAATAATTGTGCCTGTTATAATAATTGTGTCATTTTTTATTCCACATTTCTTTTGTCATTTTATATTATGCACTTTATTTAGCTCATATTATGTTATTTATTATGTCTCTTTTATTTTCATTTTGTTTACATTACTTTATTAGTTACGCCCTTTGTTATAATATTATATCTTTTAATAAAGTTGCTATTATGTTATTATAATTTTATATTTGTTATTTTATCTTATTTACCTTTCTATTATCACATTTAATATTAATTTTAAGTTCCTTTCATATTTATTTATGTTTTATATTCTTAAATGGCCAGTAGCCATGATACTCCCAAATGTTTTTATTAGAAGGCTTAAAGCCTCATCAATTTTAATAATGATTATTGGTATAAAATCATCTTGTTATTTTAAAATATATGGCATGAAAAAGGGAGTGACTGATGCCTTAAATATTAAGACCAAGCTCTGAAGCCTAATGACAAACAACTTAAGCATCAAATGTAAAAATGTGGTACTGTAATGATTTAACTTTTATAAAATCAAAGTTTATAAGGTTTATTGTCATGTATTAAATTAAATAATAAATTGAAACGTTTTTATTTGTTGAGAATCACTTGGCAAAATGTAATAGTCCTGAAGATTAATAACTATACATTGATAATATTACATATGATCATTGCCCAAATCGATAATTTGAGGCAAGGATGATAAATATTTTTTTAAAAAAAACATGGTGATGAAATCATGCTACTTGTTGGTGGGATAATTGACCAAATCTTTTTGGGTTTGAGTATGTTCTTGTTATTATTCCCAACATTATTCCAGGGAAATTGATGTATATACCTGCAATTTTATCATCAAATTAATAAAGGTAAATTCTTCCTCTAAGTTTTTTTAAAAAAACACATAGCCTTTATGACATGAGATTTCTTTAACAAAGCATGTGAATGGTAATTGTCATTTACTAATGGATCATTGATTTTTCATTTATTGGTTTAATATTTTATTATTACATTATATTTGTAGCTTAATGTTTTGGTATATACATAGTATATACCAAGTTTAATTAGCTTAATGATACATTATTTATATGCCCAAAAGGCTTTCCGATTATCATGATTAAATCATTCGATAAAGCTGATAAATGTTTAAGGTGATATATGAAATCAAATATACCAAAAGACATTTATTTGTGTCATAATGCAGTCAATCAAGCTCCAGTTTCATATGAGTGCTCAGCAAGTCATTCATATTCTAACTTTAAATCCTTCATTTCATAAGGATAATTTAAGCATTTGTAATTATAGTTTAGTAATTGAAGGATTGTATGTTGGAATAATATCTTATCATCGTTTATTTGTTATGAAAAATATTTAGTGATTATTGAATCGAGTGTCAAATGGATAGTAGATTGAATGATTGATAGTAGAATGTAAATATGTCAAAGAAATCGTAAAGAATGTTGGTAAATGTATGCTTTTACTGTGTAATTCAAAATTGAATTGCTATTAGTATTTAGCATTTGGATGTTATATTGATTTATAAATTATTTTTATTTTCACTCATCTAACTCTCAAGAGTAACTCTGAACTAGCTTACTGACCTTAATCCACTACTTCAACGGATTTAGAAATTTGGTTGATCTTACAAATTTGTTTATGTGATCATTAGCGTGTTACTTTTAGTGAATATATATAATAAAAGCCTTTCTAAAACAGATATACACCCACACTTGCGTGCTTTAATCAGGAAAATGTTGTTAGCTTAGAAAATTATGATAAGTATATGTATGTTTCCAGCTGTTAATTGTGTTTCAATCATATTCAGTCCAAAAAACAAAATGTGTTTGTCATGTGTTGTCTCGGATTACTAATTAATGACGTTTTGGTGTGAGATTCAAGTGCAAATTTATCTAAAGTTCAACTAAAAAATCATATAAACTTACACGGATGGAAATAAAAAAGTTGCGCTGAAAATAATTAGTGTAAATGAATCCCTATACTTCTTTATCTAAAAAAATAAACCACCGTAGACATTCATATCCATTCATACTTAAATTCTATCCTACTAAAACATCAAAGTAATTTTAATCAACCAAGGTGCTACGGAAGTAATGCAGTCCTCATATCATAGAATAATAACGAATTGATATTTAAATTTCCTTTGCTAGATGTGCCTATTACTAGTGTAACTTCCTTCAAATTTAGTTTTAGAAAAAAAATGAAAAGATTGGTGCAATGAATGGAGATCCTTTAAACATAATTGTCTTCCATCAAAAGATAGTTGTGCCACACGAAAAAAAAATAATTCTAAACCAATCATACATCCAAACCTTTTAAAACCCGATGGACTGAATTGAAATGTTTTATCATACGCATTAAATGCATACAACAATTAGGAAATATTGTATAAACTATGATACTCGCCTTAGAAATAAAAACAACACAACTAATGGGTAGTTGGTTGAGCTGGTAAGTGGACTATAACCCCGTAAGGATGAGAACGCGTGTTCAAATCCCGGAAAGTGCTCTTATTTGGAGAGGAGCAACCTTGTCTATATGTGCAACACTCCTACATCTCAAGTCTGGAATAATCGGTTGCCAATAGGCGCCAGATTACCGGGCGATGTTTAACAAAAAAAACCAACACAATTCAAAATAGGCTTGTATTGTTTAATTAGAAAGGCATGACACTCCATTTTAATTATTGGGTTTGAATCTGTTTTTTTCTCCTAATTAACCAAGTCAGTTTACATAAGTACAGCTATTTAACGAGCTTGAATGTAGCTCCTCACAACATAATGAATTAAGGTTTGAACATCCGTTAGAAGAGGGTGTTGTCATATGGTGTGATATCTCGAATGGGATTACATCAAATAAGAGTATACATATATAAACTTAGCAAAACAAAACAAAAAAGACAAGCCATAGTCACTTCTAGCTACACATTTACCAAGAGAAACAAAAAAATAGATACAGGTTTGTAAACATAAAATGTCAAACATAGTAGTATACACAACTAAGTTTTTAACCGTAAGATGTAGGAAAAATCACTTAAAAGATTTTGCTTAAAAATATTTACTGGACAAAAAGGCTTGACGATATCACAAACAAAATTACTTTCATCAGGTTTGGCTTATTCACCCGCATGATTGAAAGCCAAAAAAACATTAATACTCAAACTCATGTCCTTTGTCTTAATAAAATTGTTAGACAATTGCAAGTGTTGTAAGTTGCAACCGATTTTCCTAAAATAAAAACCTAATTTTGAGGTAACTTGATAAAGGTTGTTAGGAAAGCTACATATGAAAGATTCTCTCACCCTCTTTATTGAAGAGAGATAAAAAGAAAAGATCAAGTGAAAGAAAAAAAAAAGGAAAGAACGCCAATCTCAATCAAAAAACCCAAACGCCTATTTTCCCTACTCCTCCATTTATGGAACATGCTCCTATTCCTTCTTCCTCAATCAAACACACACAATCCTCAAAAGCCTAAAAGCTGCAATTTCTGACTTCATATCACCTTAGTTCCCCACAACACACACAAACACATTCAGAATCAAAACTCTACAATCTTATTCTTCTTCTTAGCCTTCCCTTCTTAATGGCAATTGTTGCTAACTCCAACATACCCACTTCAGAAATCACCCATGAAGAAGAAGATCAAGGTAACCAAATCTCTTCAGACTTTGTCTTCTCAATCTCTAGTGGCCACTCTCACCATATCTCTTCTGCTGATGAGCTTTTCTCCAATGGCAAGATCCTCCCTTTGCAACTTCCCATAATTCAATTCCAATCATCATCACCATCATCATCTCGCCTTCCTTCTCTGCCTTCTCTGTCCAAATCTATAAGCACCCAGAAGAAGAAGATGCTCAAAGAGTTCTTATCTGAAGACATAGAAGAAGAATATGATGATGAAGTAGAAGAATATGAGGAAAAGTTTAAATCTTTGTGGCAATTCAGACGAAGTAGTAGCTTAAATTGTGACACTACTACACATGGGAAAAGTTTGATTCGATCGTTGCAATTTCTATCAAGGAGTAATTCGACTGGTTCTGCATTGAATATGAAGAAAACAGTGATTTCTGCTAAGGAAGTAAGGGAGAAAGAGAGGTTACAAAAGCAATCTTCTGTTTCAAGCAGAAGATCTTCTTCTTCTTCATCTTCTTCAAGTTCAAGTACATATTATTTTTATAATTCATCGTCTAAGAAACATTTTTTACAGAAGAATCGTGGATCTTCTGGTAATGGGGTTCGGATTAGTCCTGTTTTGAATCTTCCTCAAGCTTATATTCCTAAGGGTTCTTTGGGTTTCTTTGGATTTGGATCTCTGTTCTGTAATGGGAAGGTTAAGAAGAAGAAGAGATAGTAGGAAACTGTAATTATCTGTAATTATTAATTAGTACTATTGATTGTTTTTTTGTTTCATTTGTTTTAACTTTTTCATGACCAAATCCTCGTGAACTCTGCTGTTTTATGATTCTGTTCGTGTACTTATCATGTGATCTTACCTGTAAATACAGAAAACAATGGACTCGTATTTTTCTTTTGCCAGAATGGACTGATTTTTTTTAAGAAAAAATTGTATAATCCTCATTTAAGACAGAACCACTTTGCAAGTATTAATTATATTCATCTTGAAATTGGGAATAAATCTCCATCTGACAAATTAATTGATAAATGAGACCTTACATGTGTTAAGTACGAATTTTATGTATGAGTGTTAGGTCTCATCTTTTCAATTAGTCTATCAATTAAGGATTGATGCCCAATTTTTCTTTTAGTTTCAGAATAAAAAATTCTCTTGATTAAATATTGGCTAAAGTATACTTTTAGTCCCTTATGTATGCATCAAGTTTCAATTTAGTCCTTTATGTTTGGAAAGTACACTTTTAGTCCTTTTTTGTTAACACCGTTAGTTTAACTTAACGGAAAATGTTACTTAACAATTTTAAATGGTTATTAAATACTGAAAAAATGTTCAGATTAAAATATTTGAGTGTAAATATTCTTATATTTTCAAAATTTATCATTTTTGGTCCAATTACATTACAAAATAATCATTTAAAATTGTTAAATTTTCATTTTCCGTTAAGTTGAACTAACGGTGTTAACAAAAAAGGACTAAAAGTGTACTTTCCAAACATAAAGGACTAAATTGAAACTTGATGCAAACATAAGGGACCAAAAGTATACTTTAGCCTTAAATATTTTAACTTTGTATTGCTAGCGTATTAACTCTTGTATAAATGCTACCAAATATAGATTAAGGGTAATGATGATAACTGAACAAAATTATAGTATTTTCTGAACTTATCAAAATTATATTATTCACTTACGAAAAAAAAATACAGAGGTTAAACTAAAAACGGAGGGAAAGCATATCTACAAAATATTTTCCCCTTTATTCTAGCAAAAAGGTTTCCATTATTGATTGTATTAAAAGGATAGAAGTATAAGGTTTTTAAAAACAAAAAATGAGCAGCCGTCAGCCGTCTTACTTACAACACCAACATACTCCCTCTGTTCCTAAATATAAGATCACTTTGGTTAATTTTGGGAGATTAAGGAAGACAATAAAATTACATGATCTTCCCAAAATCTCCTCAATTATTTAACTTTGAAAGGAGGAGGGGTTTTCAAGGAAAAGAGGGAGTATAAGGATAGTTTGGGCAAAACTTGAGATAAAATAAGAAGTGATCTTATATTTAGGAACTTATCCACTTCTCCAAAGTGATCTTATATTTAGGAACGGAGGGAGTAACATTTATTTTGCTTTCAAATGTCTCCACTTTTTAAAGCTAAGTTATATATATTAGACTGGATTAATTTAGATGAATAATAGATACACTTACTAAAAAAAGTAGAAAACTATCCCAACGAGCAATTAATCGAGCTGATAATAAGTTTGTCTTCCATAAGAATAAGAATATGTGTTCACTTTCCAAGAAAACTTTTCAAGAAGCAGTCTTGTAAGAAAGAATTTTCATCATATCATTGAGTGTTGGATGCAAAATATAATTATTTATAAAAGTTCTGTCATAAAAAATATATAAATCCTCGAGTATCCTATATTGGAAACTTCTAGGAAATATAAAGAACTCATTTTCATTATGTATAACGGCCAAATATTTTTTACAAAATAAGATAATGCAGATAATATTTTTTATAAATCATAAAAAAATTTATTTTAAACCAATCACATTTGTTCTAATGATCCCGTCTTGATAGGCATAGAAATGTCTAAATATATAGTATACATTGGGTATTAATGAATTATAAACAAGTGAGTGAGGGTGGGATTGTAATTTTGGAAGGTGAAAACTACAAAGTGTGGTTGTATAGAAATGGACAAAAATAGAAGAAGCATATTGCATATCACAATGCTCAGTGCTTGGGAGACAGATAAACAAACCCCATATGATCTCCCTTCCTCATTTCTTCAAAATTTTCTGAACATTATTACATGTGCATCTCCCTTGCTTTTGTTCTTTTATTTATTATACTTATATGTCTTACCCATCAACATCTTTCTCACAAAAACAGAAGATTTGTTGAATATGCTGAATTAAATAATTTCAAAATATGGGATTTTATTTATAGGTGTGGTGATTTTTTAGATGATGCGTATAAATTTTTACCTTTCTTTCCCATGGGGCCGCTAATTTTTGTTTGTTATATATGTACCAGTACTAAATATTGTGTGACTTGGGACCATTGAATTCAGTCACAAAAAAATAGTCTGAGAAATGAATCAATAGTGATTAAGAGGTAGAGTTGTAAAAATGGGCCGGGCCGGCCCTTAAGGGTCAGGGTAAACGGGCCAAGCCCATCAGGGTTTTTTTTTTCAAAAAAATCTCTGTTTTCTAAAGCCCGGCCCTAGAGCAATCGGGCCAGGGTCGGCCCTCAGGGCTTCGGCCCATATAAAAAATTTAAAATTTCAACTACATACTACACAAGTTTTAACTTTAATACACAAGTACACTACATAAAACTCAAGTTTTAATATAAATAAACCAAAACATAAATAAGGAAATAAAAAACATTCAAATACTAATAATCCACAAGACACAATTACAACTCAAAAAGAAAATCTCAATAAATATCATTCGACAACATTTGATTGTGTTTGGCTATGAGTTGCCTCCTCCTCTTCTCCACTGACAAAAATATCAATTTTTTCCCATTTCTTCTTTAACGCCATAAGCATTATCACCTCCATCATTTGCAAAAAAGTAGCAAATAATAAATTATCTTTCAAGCATATTTGAATCTATTAGCAAATAATTAATTGTCCTTCAAGCATATTTGATAAAAAAACTCACAATCATATTTAAATTCATGCAATTAATTCCTTGTACAAATAAGAACCTGAACATTAATTAGATGGATGCAACTTGACACATTTGACCCATTACACTATTACAAACTTACATTGAGACTAAGGACTTTGAGAGTACATACCTCTATTTTTTTATTTTTTAGTTTAGGAAAAAGGGTCGGGCCTAACAGGGTCGGCCCTCAGCACGGCCCTCAAAAGCCCTAGCCCTTAAGGGCCGGCCCTTCAGGGCCCACACCATTATGTTTCCCTCTAAATCTCAAGTCCGGCCCTACCAAGGCTTAGGCAAAAACGGGTCAGCCCTAGGGGCTCGACCCATATTGACGGCTCTATTAAGAGGTCCCTCCGTCTTTTAGCTTGCTAGCCAATCTCCGTCTTTTAGCTTTGCTAGCCAATCTTCTTGCTTATGTTTATAAGTTTTTTTTCAAATCTCTTTATTTTTAATTATATTAGGGTCCATTTTAAGTTGCCGTCTTGACCAAATAATGAAATAGCGATTTGGTAGGAAATTAAACTTTCGTATTGTCTATCTGGGGGCTTATAATTAGTAGTAATCTGATGTGCTGTTGTCTTTTCTTTCCTCTTCTTTATTGCTTCTCTACTCTTTGAATTTATTTGGATATTCTAAAACAATATTCATTAAAATAAAGAATTTGAAACAAGAAAACAAAATTCACGTACACTTGATAGAGATATTAGGATATGTGATAATAAATTTAAATTAAGAAAATTGATTTAGGATTAAAGCAACACAATTTTGAAAAATAAAGTTTAACATTAAACACTAATAAAGTCTTTCGTTTCACCAAAAAAAAAGTCTTTCAAGGAGTATGAAAAGCAACCATTACTAAAGAAAAGTCAATTACAAAAAGGATAATCTATCTTGTTTCGCCTGTGCAAGTTAATTTTAATCGAAATTTTAGACCCAAGTATTTTTCTATTGGATAAACTGCGAAACACTGTCGACACATTACATGGTTCAAAATTTAGTCCATATTCCTTTTTTGGATTACATGGCAGGCCTAAGAGGATTATGCCAAACAATTAACTCTGTAGGCCCATTATGTCGTTTCTAGCCATATAATAAGCACACTTAATACAGTCTCCACTTGTATGAAACAGTTTGATCTTAGTTCTCCCATGTAACAGCAACCTAATCTCAGCAATTAGATTATGGAGGGGGTGACCCAATATGCAATCCCGCATGATATTGTTAAAAGCATCCATAGATTCTGTGTAAATGTGGAATCCACTGAGGCCAAGGCTGTACCCATTTTTATCACCACCAATTCTGCTTCTATGATGCTCATGTTCCATATTTTGCACCAGTCAAGTTGACGAACCTGTCATGAAATTTAGTCCATATTTTATTGAGGACTAATTCATAACCAAAACCCAAACTAGAATCCAAACTGGAAACTGTGAAATAATAATAATACTCATTATTAGATGGGCTGGGCTTTGAGATTTTTTTTAGGACCGAAGCTTGGAGGTTGAGTATTGGTAGTTTTGATTATTGGGCTGGGCCATCATCACGATACCACACTCAATTTTAAATTTTTAGCTTTGGAGCTCAATCTTTACGGAGCATATTTGTTCATTATGGGCTGGGTCTCATTTCTAACTTCCCTAAAGCTTGCTTGGTTTGAGGTAGGGGAAGGAAAGAAAGGGGAGAGGTGGGAGGGGATGGAATGGGAGGTTGTTTTTTGGTAAAAAAAAGGGACCAAGCCCAAGCTAGTGCATTACTCGACGAGGACATGTCAAAGAAACTTTTTGGGTGGTCTTACATGCGTGACAAAGAGAAGGATAGTACTAATAAGAAACTCAAATAACTTCTTACAACTACTACTCATCAATATTGAAAGCTTGAATCTATGTGCTAAACTTTGTGTAATGCACAAGAACTGTACTAATTTTTCTACTTGTAACATTATATTAATAATAGTTATGAAAACACACACAAACATATATATGATTTTATCCTTGCCAATGATCAAATTAAACTCATTTTTATAGAACAAAAAACGGGGAAAAGAAAATATTTCAATTGATTATTAGAAACGATTGCTTCAGAATTTCCATTGTATAGCTCATTATCAATTAACTTTGTAGGAAATACTCAAAAGGGTTCAACTTTTTCATGAACTCAATCATATATTTACACAATTGGGAATAAGATTTTAGACTTATTACCAAAAATTAAAATCTCAACTAAGATCCTAATTTCTCACATAATAACCTTATTTGATAGTTTCCTTATTCGTTTAAAAATGAAATATTTCTAAATCAATGCAACCATTACCTAAAAGTAATTTCCTAATACAAACAGGACCTAACCTTCACTTCTATAGAGTTTTATACTAAAATAGCTCCTAATACGAATCAAATAGGAATTCTTACTATTTACATAATTACCACAAACATCAAATACTTACTCAGCACTGTGTAGCGGAGATTTATTCTATTGTGTAAGCGATAAATGCATTATGACATTGGGAAAAAGACAACTATGTCTCCTGAATATGTAAAAAGACAATAAAAGTTACTAAATTTCCAAAAGGACAATCAAAGGTCAATTAACAACACTCTAGTTGTTATTGGAATGGGGATGTGGTTGTGGTTAATGAGGATGCTGCTGTGATTAATTGCTACACTCTAGTTGTTAATATGGATGATGCAATGATTGACTATGCATGTTCAGTGGTTATTTTAGTGTTTGTGACCTTGATTGTCCTTTTGGAAAATTTATCGTCTGTTTGATTGTCCTTTTACATATTCAGATGACTTTATTTGTCTTTTTCCTATGATGTTTTATCCCAAAAAATGTGATTCCAAAGTGATCAAATTTTTGTTGTTTTGTTGAAACAAAACCCAATACTATCGAACCTTTATTTTCCATGGAGAATGTTACATAGGCTATTCTTGTTTTGATATTTTAAGCATTATAATGTCCTTTCAAGTTCTCAGCCTTTAGCCTAATGAAACAAGTTCCTGAATTAAAAAAACACTTTTTTATATTTTAAATCATCATGCTTAATTCTATATAAATATAAGGAGATAAGAAATGATTATTACTCTTTTTAATATAATATTGGTGATTACTTTAGAACACTTGGAATGTTTTTGTAAGTGAACGTAAAGAATATGGGTTGAATGTCTTGAATTACCTTTCTTCCTTTTCCCGCCTCTTTTTACAGAATTTTCTTCTTAAATTTTCTCTCAGTTGATAATCCATTTTTTATCAGAAAATTGATAATCCATTAATAACATATCTATTATTCATATTTTAATATTTTCATTTTAAATTATCGTCTTTAATTCTATTTAACCACAAGATGAGACGTGATTATTATTTTTTTACCAAATTATTATTTTAGAACACTTATGAATTTGTAGTACAAATGTAAGGAATACCCATTATTATGTTGGACATGTATCGATAACTAATATTAATGCAAATATATATACTTCGAAGAATATAAATATAAAATTTTCAAGGTGATTTAGACAAAGACACCATACAAGATAATTAAACCTTTTTAAGAGAGATGAGATATGTGAGAGAACTCAGTCATTTTCCTTACATTTTGAAATCTCAAATCTGTGAATAATTCAATTGACGATTTAGTATATTTACCAAACTGATATAAAATTTTTTTATTTTAGATATATTTATATGGGATTTCCTCTGAATTTAATGAGTAAACAAATACCTTACAAATTTTTATACGAATGCATATTGGGTCAATGATCATTACCCCTAGAGTATACACAGAGGATCAAATATGCTCATAAAGTGTTTTTTAACGCATATTTTCCTCTGAAATATGCAAGAAGATCATATTTGCCCTTAAAATATTTACATTCAAATATTATCCTTCATGCATATTTTAGGGGCAAATATAACATTTCATGCAGATTTTAGAGACATATATGACTCTTCATGTATGCTTTAAGGATAGGTATAATTCTTTATGCACATTTCCGGGCAAATTTGAGCCAAAAATACTTCAAAAATAGATATGATTTTAATTTAGGGAAAAATATGATCTTTTAACCCATGTGTATTTTAAGTATTTTCATCATTATTTATTGACTTTATTTTTGTAGGAAGTAATGGATATTAAAACATGGGTAAGGATAAACAAAGTATTTAATTTTAAAACATCATTAGTTATTAATGGTGTTTAAAGGCTTTCTTAAAATATCTCAATCATGTCAGAAATTGCTGATAAATAAAAGTGAGCTGAGTATGAATTTTTTTTCTTAAATTTTTCTTACCAAAAGACCAAAGATGGTATGATTTGAAACGGAAGCTATAGGAATGTCAAGATAAAAAGTCAACAACTTTATATTACGATCCAACGGGTACATACCAACAACATTGTACTGAGTGCATTAATTAAGAAATACCGAAAGAATGGCTTTGGAATCAAGAAATTGTCACAAAGGAATGAAGCCCAACGAATTTTGACGATCCCAAATCCTACAGAACATATTCACCAATACAAAACCGCGCGTCAAGTAAACGCGCCGCCTTATCATGTGGGCATGGGTTCTCATCTTAATTTTCAAAAATTTGAAATCGCACATGATATAAACGATTAGCATAATAGCAACCTGTTTCCCTCTGCCAAATGAAACGACTCTGCTGTCATATGCTTTTTTGTTCTTCCCACTTCTATCACCCATTAGTTCATCACCAAACACCTCTTTTTCATTTTTCCGATATAAAATTATCATATAATATTAAACTTATTTACTTCAGCCACGTCTCCAAAATGACACAGACGCAATATATAATTGTACAATTATCTCACTCCATTAGTAATTAGTAATTAGTAAATAGAAGCGCCTACATTGACTCATGAATGAAGTTGTCATAATTGACAAGCTGCAATAACATATTAACAGTTAATACTAACATACTCAAAACACTTGTTATTATCAACAACTAACTATTGATCTAGTTATCGACAAGTGAACTTTTCTTCTGTGGGGTGGGACAAGCACAACACCTTACTTGCTATTCTTAATATAATTTATGTTTATCAAGTGCTAAAATTGATTAAAAACAATAATTATGTTAAAAATGTAATTTGTTTTTCAATTATACTGGTGGTGATAAATTTAAAAGAGAATGTAAAGGGAAAAAAGAATGAAGGAGAATATGACAAAAAAGAAATAGTAATGTTAAAAGAGTACGTATGAGAAAAATATAACCAGTTGATATGATTAAATCTAAAATTAATGTTTATACACACTTAAAATGAACATTTTATTTTATGACACATACATTCACCAGTCTGAAACTGATAATAAAGGAGGAACGGAAGAAGTATTAAAATACTAGTAATAGTTTAAACGAAAAAAAAAATACTAGTAATAGATCCTTAAAATTTGAACTCAAGTTAATCTTCAACCAATTAATGATTATCCCAATCATCATATGGACCCAGTAAATGACACTGAACATACTAAAATGCACATGTACGCTTAAACTTGAGACGTTAAAGTCACACAGTAAACAATCTAAGACACTTCGCTCCAACTCTACCTGAAGTTTTTCTTGAAAATTGTGTAGAGTATTCTGGGAAGTCCAACCATGTTCCCAAAGAAGCTCAAATTTGTTGTTTCCATATCAAAGGGAAACAAAAATGTAGTGATAGACGACCACTATTTTGATACAGTTATCTAACCATTGTCAGGCCCACATAGACAATTTTCAACTGATCATAGAAAAAAATGATAAAATGATGGAGAAGCGGATTGATTGAAGAATTATAGATGCAATTCACAAAATGTGTTCATCTTACTGATGAAGAGAAAAGGCACACATAATATTTTAAGAGACAGAACTAAACAAGAAAATGCCTACATACTTAACCAGCATGAACACCTTTAGAACAGTGAGAGAGATAATTAGCATCATAGTCATACATGCCTGTTTTCATGTTGTTGCAAACTATCAAAACCATGTTTTGTTGGAAGCAACCTTACATGAAAGTAAACAGAAATCGTCATTGTTGTTCCTATATCCAGAAATAAAGTGAATCAAAATGCTCTGCAAAAGTGGTTGTAACGTTAATATCATAGACTAACCAGGCGAACAAATTGTGATGAGGCAATGATTTGGAACCAGGTGTAATTGAAACTGAAGAATACCATAAAATCAGTAGTTCCTAGCAATTATAATCAGCTAAAACTGCACTATCCCATGATATTGAGAATTATTCCTATAGACAAACGAATGAAAAATATTTGAAAAATAAAGGAATGAGATCAGCATTCCAAGTAACAAGAAACCTAAACAATAAAAGTATCCAATAAAGTTCCTCATCAAAACTCAAGAAAGATGTAACCTTTACAAGGAAATTAGCTTCAGTCACAAAGTATCAGTGATCCACCAACATAAAATAGTCTTCTTCAACTCCCCACTGCCAAAATTCCATTCACTGCTACCTCTACAAAAAAAATCCACACAAAAAAAGAGTCAGTCCATATACAAATTCAAGAAAAAACCACACCTACAAAACTTTTTATAAGAGTATAATATAATACCTTGCCATTCTCATTAGGATCATAAACTCTGTACAAATCAAGTGAAACCTCTGTTAACCCCAAACCAGGAAAAATGGTCTGCAAAAAAAGAACAGGGGAAATCAATCAAACTAGAAACAATAAACAATACCCAAATCACAAGACATCAATCAAAACAGTTCATAATCATTAAATCATTGAATTGTACAAATAAAAAAAAAAAACTCACATCCAAAACTCTCTGAACATTTCTAGTCCTCTTATGAATGGGCCTCCGTCGTGGCCTGTGGCCAAAGAAAGCCACATAATCTTCCTCAATCTCACTCTTCGACAAAGGCACAATAATTTTACTCATTCTTGGCTTCTCCGGCGATACCTTCGATTTCGCCGGCGACTTCAAAGCATTCACAATTTCATTCCTTCCCACTAACTGATTCTTCCTATTATCATTATCATTATCATTATTATTATTATTATTATTATTATTATTACCATTACTAGTAGCTCTCCTTGTCCTCAATTTCCACGGCACATCCTCCTCCGCCGTGGTCGCCGCCGTGGAAGACGACGGAAGATCATTCTCTTCATCGTTTTCATCATCCTCTCTAACCCCTTTTCCCAAAATCGCATCTTTCATCTTAGCAGCTTCAGTTTTGAGATCAATAAGAATTTTCTCTCTCACCGCTTCGATCCCGTTAACGCCGCCGCCGCCGCCGTCAATTCTCGAATCATCGGGAATCCATATTTTCTTCGAAGATGAATCCCTTGGGGATTCGTGGGTCGTCTCCGAATCGAAGAAGAGCCTCCTCCGAATTGGCATCGCCGAGTGAGATCGCCGATCGCCGGCGGATTCTCCGGCAACGGCGGAGGCGGCAGAGGAGGGTGATGAGTCTGGGGTGAGTTTTGTGCACTTGAGATGTCTCTGATTACCCCACTTTAAATATGGCAACGTGAAATTGTGAAGGGCTTTGGATCTTTCGGTGCCCATGGCCATGGAGTTTTGGCCAATCCCAGAAAGAGAAGTAGCCGGAAAAGAAGGAAGGAGAAGCAGAAAAGTGAGGAGAAGATGAAAGAGAGATTTTTGGGGAGCTGGGAATTTATGTGGGGATTGATTGAGAGGGAAGAAGAGGAATCTGGAGGGGAAAAGATTTTGATTGTTGATTTTGGTTTTGTGGGTGAAGTTGGAGGGTAAGAGAAAAGCATGTTTATATATGATCCTAGTTAAGGAAGGAAGAGAGAGGGCGGTTTTAACGTTCGGGTTGGGCCGAGGTGTGTGTTTTCACAGGGCAAACAAAAACACATTAATTGCCACATAAATCGAAAGGCTGAGAAATGTAAATAAAAAAAATATAAATAACACGTAGAAAAGAAAAGCAAGCAACATGGAAAGATCAAAATCTAAGAAATCACCTCATTCCCTCTTGTTCATTCGAGCTGCAGCTCAAGTGGTGATAAGCAACATATCTAGAATGCCTATAAAGTGAGATGTCTCGACTTCGATCCCTGGGAGCGCCAATGACAGGCCTCCTCCCAGGAATGCTGCAGCATTAAGTCGTAAACTCGAGAGAGCCTTAGGCCTCCATACAATACAATTGGGCTTGCCAATACCGGGGAAAAATGCAAGAGCTGACCCTGAGTGCCCAACATGGTGGATTCAGTAGCCGACACTACTGGACTCAACATCCTATAATAAAGAGATTCATTGTTATAGACAAACGGATCTAATAAAATCCCTCATCACCACTCAAGAAAGATGTAACTCTCTTCCAAATATTCAATCCTTCATTTTCTCATTCTCTTTACTACCCCAAATCTCCCTTTGATTTTCTATGAAAGATAAATTGTAACGAAATTTATTAAATTTTAACAAATAATATTATATTTTATGTATTTGAGTTATGTAGTTTTGTAAATTATTACGAAGTATGTATGTTATCGAATGTATGTAGAATATAATATTCTGTGTATCGTTCGGGGTTGAGAATAGTTTTTCGTAATACGATGAGAAATGAGCATAGATTGGTTTAGTTTTTTATTCTTATTTAAATTTCAAATGAAACTAAATGTTAGGTTATAGAGTATAAAATAGATATACACGTTTGATTTGAAAAGACTATATTATTATTATTAATGAAAATATTATCAATATATTGTCCAATTAGGGCATGACTCAAACTTCAAATTGACTGTCGAAAGCAAATATCAACATATTCGATCTTATGTATAAAAGTATATTTGTCTTAAATACTTACATTCCTCAAAGCTCAATTTTTAATGTACATTTATTCATCAATAAACCTGCGTTTTGTTTGAATTAATTATTGTAATGCCATTATAAATATGCCTTTTTGACTATTTGTATAGACACATTCCATCATGTTTCCCAATTAGTCATATTATGTTTGTTTTTTTGGAAATATTTAATTATGAGTGAACTGAAGTTTGAGTATTGCAGACAGAAATATAACTTTCAAATTAACTGTGCTAAACAAAGCAACAAAGTTTTGAAGAAAAGAAACCTAAACAAAAAGATCTAATAAAATCCCTCATCACGACTCAAGAAAGATGTAAACGAAATTAGCTTTTGTCACAAATTAACAATGATCTACCAACATAAAATAGACTTCTTCAACTCCCCATTGCCAAAATCTCATTCACTGCTACCTCTACAAAAAAAAATACCCAATCAAAAAGCGAGTCAGTCCATGCACAAAAATTCAAGAAAAAATCACACCATAGAAAATTTTGTATGAGTATAATACCTTGTCATTCTCTTAAGGAGTAGAAACTTTATACGAGTCAAGTGAAATATCTTTTAAATTCAAACCAGGAGAAAGTGTCTGCACAAAAAAGATAAGAGGAAATCATCAATCAAACTAGAAACAAGAAACAACACCTAAATCACAAGATATCAATCAAAGCAATTCAGAATTATTAAATCACTGAATCATACAAATAAAAATACTCACATCCAAAACTTTCTGAACCCTCCTAGTTCTCTTATGCTTGGGCCTCCTTGGAGGCATGTGGCCTAAGATAGCCATATAATCTTCCTCAATCTCACTCTTTGACAAAGGCACCGTGACTGTACACGGTTTTGACTTCTCCGGTAACACCCTCAATCTTATCGGCCACTTCAAAGCATTATCAATTTCACTCCTTCCCACTAACTGATTCTTCCTATCATTATTTTTTTCACTACTACTATTATTATTATTATTATGATGATGTTGATGATCATCATCAACATCATCATCATCACCATCATCAAAATAATAATAACAATCATTACTTCCCTTTTTCTCAACATGCAAACGTTGCCGTCCTGCTACGTTGATCACAGCCTTGCTAGTGGCTCTCCTTGGCCTCAAATTCCACGGTTGGTTCTCCGACGTGCTCGCAGCCGCGGAAGACGACGCACGATCATTCTCTTCAACGTTTTCACCATCATTTCTAACCGCATTTCCCAAAATCTCACGTCTCATCTTATCAGCTTCAGTTTTGAGATCATGAAGGATTTTCTCTCTCGCCGCTTTGATCCCGTTAACGTCGTCGCAGCCGGAGCCGTCAATTTTCGAGTCATCGGGAATCCTTGATTTCTTGGACGATGAATCATCCCTTAGGAAATGGTGGGTCGTCTCCGAACGGAATCGTCTCTTGCGAAACGGCGGCTTCGGGTTAGATTGGCGATCTCCAGCGGCTTCTCCGGCAGCGACGGTGGAGCATGTTGAGGCTGAAACGATTTTTGTGGAGGAGAGTTGTTGCCGCATGACCCAGTTTACAAGGGGAAATGTGGAATCGCGTAGGGGTTTGGATGTTTCGGTGTCCATCGTCATCGGCATGGTGTTTTGGAAAATCCCGGAGAGTCGCCGGAAAAGCAAAAATGAGAAGCAGAGAAGTGATGAGAAGAGGAAAGAGAGGTTTTTGTGGTTCTGGGTGGGATGGTTGAGAGGGAAGAAGAGGAATTTTGAGTGGAGAAGATTTGGATTTGGATTTGGATTTTGATTTTGATTGTTGTGTGTGAGTGAAGTTGAACCGAAAAGCAAGTTTTTAGTGAAGAGAAGGGAAAAGTTTTTGGGAGCTGAGAATTTGTGTGGATTATTGGGAGGGAAATAGAGATATTTTGGGGGAAGTTTTATTTTATGAGAAGTGTACCTGAAGTTGGAGAGAGGAAGGGAAATTCAAGTTTATTTATTATTTATATATTTAAAACACTAGACTAAAATGTTTGTTTGTAATGAGCCAAATCTCAAATAAATGTAGGCCGCTGGACTACTGGAGTATGCTTCGTGTGCTTTCCCCTTACGGTCTTTAAGAATTATTCCCTCCTTTCTTAAATATAACGTCATTTTGGCTAATTTAGAGAGATTAAGGAAGATTTTCCCATGAATTAGGATTACATGATCTTCCCAAAATACCCCTCACTTAAATTTAAAAGACAAATAGGGATTTGAGAGAGAAGTGAGGGAGCTAAGAAGTATAGGGGTATTTTGGACCAAAATTGAGACAAAATAGAAAATGATCTTATATTTAGGAATTTATCCACTTCCCCAAAGTGATCTTATATTTAGGAACGGAGAGAGTACTTTCTTTTTTTTTATAAAAAGAATTACTTTCTTTAATCTTTATTACTCCATTCAATTCAATTCGTAATATAACATTTCAATTGTTAAAATGTATTTATTAAGATAACATGTAAATAGTAATTGAGTGACTGAATTTAATTTATTTTTTTTTTAATTTTACTCACATTTATTATGATACTATTAATAGAGATAAATATGTATGCATTATATTAATAAATATGAAAGTGTAAGTGGCAAAGTAAAAAAATGTATTAAATAATGAGAGAATATAATGTTGAGTTCTTATATTTTGAACCAAAATTATTTAAACTTTTATTTTTTAAATTACACGTCAGAGAGAGTATAAGACATCAACTAAAAATTCTGACATACCAACAAAATTGGTTAAATACATTAAATTTTTTCAAAGAGTCAAGTAATTTTTAATAGGACCTTACTTTTTTTGAATACAATAGAATCCTACTAATTACACTAATTTCAAAAAGTATTAAACCCTATGAATTATCACTTTCTCTCACTTTCCTTATTAAATATGTGCATGTATGAAAACAAAATTAATACACTTTGAGAACTAATAAGTGTTTAGTGCCTTATAAAAAGAACTAAGACACTTGTTAATTGGTCCCAAAGTTATAATAGGGACAAAAGAGAGTGGATGAGCAGTAGTAGTAGTAGGAGGGTTAAAAAAATACCGTGGATGTTGAGACTTGGATATCACGGTTCAATCTCAGTCGTACATCTCAATCCTTCTACTGCCAAGTGATTTTGAATCATTTGAAGACTAGGTCCCAATTTTCGCAAAAAACGGAGAGGTTGTTGTCAATAATCAAATAGATAAGAAAAATATACACTCAATAGTTAGCTTAAAATTTATATTACATATTTCTATAAAAAAAATTATATTACATAATTCTTTTTATTTGCATGTTATTCTCCTGAAAAAAAAACTTCTCCTAATAGACCATTTGGAAGCAAATTAGACCACTAAATTATAACAAATTTAATTACAATATATGTTAGAATATAACTAGAATAAACTAGTTTTGAAGAAAAAAATAATTTTAAACAATTTAAAATGATAAATTTTGTAACTTTAACTTTTTAAAAAGTCAAAGTTGGCTTATAATTAGGAATAGAGAGAGTAATTCAAACAGCAATATCTTTTTTATCTGAATTTCTTGAATTATTAATTTTATTTCGTTTGTATTCAATTTTAAAATTTCAAAATTTTTGGAACGATATATTTTAATCTATCTATTATATATATATACTGAAAGTGGTGACAACATTCTTCATTTTTTATACATAGGGAAGTAAATGTGGTGGCAAGTGGCGACATTCATATTATACCACTTGCCACAATATGATTGCATCACATGGTTATCTAATTATTTAAAGTTAAAAAACAATTAAGATAGAATCAATTTCTATTTTTGAATTCCATTTATTATTAATCTTTATTTCTGAATTCAGTTTTAAAATTCTTATATTCTTGGGTCAATACTTTTTAATTCAATCTTAAATAAACAGATCTCATTGTTATTAATGCAATAATTTAATATAATTGATACAAGAATTAGTAAACATTCCATGAATAATTTTAAATAATCTTTTTTAATAATTACTTTTTGTGCATCACACGGGTAATTATCTAATTATCCTAGTATGAGCAGCCTCAAGGGTCTCCCGCATCTCCTTTGCTGTTTTGTGGTGGCTGATCCTGTGGAACTCCTTGTGACTCAGGGCGCATTGAATGTAGTGCATGGCCTTATAGTTCAGCTCCACTAGAGCATAGTCTTCATTGGTGAATCTAGATCGAGCCTTAGCAAAACCTTCATCATCTAGAGGGACGTGGTTATCATGCTCAATCACATCCCAGAGCCGAATGTCGTTGGACTTGATATAGGTCTCCATTCTGAACTTTCAGAAGGGATAGTTGTAGCCATCAAAGCCACGAGGCTTGTTTGGCTGAATAGCAACATCGGGCAAGGAATGATGATCTACATCCATCACTGGATCTTCTCTTTCTAGATTCGTTGGAATCAAGTCAGAAAGACCTCGCTCTGATACCAAATGAAAGTGAGGATGCACAAGAGGGGGGTGAATTGTGCTACCAAATAAAACAAACAATAAAACACACAAGATTTTATACTGGTTCGGTCCAACTCTTGACCTACGTCCAGTTCTCAATCACCCAGATTGAGTTCCACTATCCCCAGGTTTTACAAACGGGTTCACCTGGAACCTTTACAACCGCAAGTTTTAGCACGGGATCACTTGCAACCTTACAACCACAAGTTTTACACAGGTTCACTTGCAACCTTACAGACTCACTCCCCCTTACAACCTGTAAGGGTTCAACCTTTCAAATAAAGGATTTTCTAAAACTTAGTTCTCTCTAAGAACAGATGATGTTACACACTTAAGTACAATGAATGCTCTCAATAAATGAAGAGACTTAACTACAAATAGTACAAGATGAATAAATGACTAGAACTCTCAATGTATTAAGTGTTCTCTTGCTTTTCTGGACAGCTTTGAATGCTTGAAGAGTATTCTCAATTTCTCTCTCTAGATTTCTGTGATTTCTTCAAGTTGTCTTCATAAATGGAGATGAGCTTCTTTATATAGTGTCTTCAAGTATTCTCTCTTGGTAGGTGACAATGTCGTTTGAATATAGCTGTTATTCCATTGTTACCGTTGCTCATTTATGCTTCATTAATGCTCATCAGGGTTGACTTGCTTTATCTCTGAAAGCAACTCTGACAACTCTGCTCTGCCAAAAAGCTCTCTGACACTGCACTGCTGTATGTTCTGACATTCTGATTGCTACCGGAAGCAAATCCACATCCGGAAGCAACATCACTCAGTGCTGCACTTGAACGTTAGTCTAGCAATATTAACACATAGTCACATGCAGTGGGAGTTCATTTAGTCTTAAGAAGTTCTCTTACTTCCGGAAACAATTTCACATCCGGAAGTACTCCTATATTATGACTTAGAGTTTTACTCACTGACGCTCGGTGTTGCCTAGTCCAATAGGCAGTGCTAGTCACTAAGCATCCGGAAGCATTCCTACATCCGGTTGCGTCCTAACTTAGTCTCAAGGATTTTATACTTCTAACATTCCTAGACTGAGTTCTGACTTAGTGAATTGTTCACATCCGCTGTGGGATAAGTCATTCATCCGCGAGCGCTAGTCCTAGTCCATCCGGAAGTAAATACACATCCGGTTGTACTCTTACTTGTGGTTCTATATTAACCTAATTTTTCTAAGTATTTAACTTGTTCTTTCATATTTTAGTCTTCATCAAAACTTAAGATTCTAACACAATATATATTAATAACCAATATATATAATTTCCATGGTAATTAAAATAATACAAAAATAATCTTGATCTTCAAATTATGAAAGATAACTATACAAACATTGACATCCTTAATTATGAAGTATATATGATTTTTCCTCGGGATATATTCAATAAGAAACAAAAGAAAATTTTAGAGGGAAATGTCTTAACGGCTAGTTTGGTAGTATATTCCATTCCATTCACTCCCATCTGAGATCTCCACCGACCACAGCTTTTTACAGCTTGGCTCCGCCATCGCCATTCTCATCTTCCTTCTCTCACTTCACCTTTTTCTTCTCTTTAAAACCTCTCTCTTTCTCTCTCAATCAACCATGACCAACCCATTTTATTTTTCATCTCTTGTTATCCTTCTAGAAATAATCAATCCATTCCCACTAATCTAAATCAAAATGAACAGAAAAAAACCTCTTCTTTTTCAGAAAGTTTCGAGTCTCTTGAGGATTCCCCTGTTTGTTCACAAACTCAGAAGAAAACCCATGATTCCCAAGATGTTTTTGCTCAAGAGATTCAAGAAACGCAGTGAATTCAAGCTTGTTATGCATTATAATAATGGCTTTCATGGGGAGTATCAGTTCTCACCTTCAAATTCTCCCCTTATTCGATTTTGTAGGAAAGACAGTGTTAAGAATAAAGGGTATAGAGATTTGTGCTCTTTGATGTTTTTGGTTCGGTGTTTAGGAGATTTTAGAGCTGAAGTTAAGGGTTGTAATGGCGGATTTGGAGAGAATATGCTTGAGAATGCTATGTCGGTTCATGTTATTGGAGATATAGAAGAGGACTTGTGTCAGCCGTTGGATTTTGAGGATGGCGATGAGTCGGTTGATCTGAGGGCTGAGAGGTTTATTGAGAGATTCTATCATGAGATTAAGATGCAGAGGCAGGAGTCCATTTAATAATATCGTCACTGATTCTTTTTTTTTTTCCAAAGATTTTTTCGTTGTTTGTTTGATTCTCTACAATTATATGTTTATTTTTTATATGATTGTGGATGTGGTTTTGCATTTATTTATTGCTACATTCTTATCACGAAGTTTTGTTATTTGGTACCATTTGTTGGTTTGATGATTAACGGAAAACTATGAATGCTACAATATTTTGTGTGTGGAGTTTTTTATAATTTAATGTTTTTTGAGAATACACTGGATTGTATTTTTATCGTTGTTGAAATCACTGCATTGTATTCTGAGCAAAAAAAAAAAAATCACTGCATTGTATCTGTTTTGCTGACTGTCACTGGCTAGTATTTTGGTTTCGTTTAGGTAAATTCATCCATCTAGTTTAAAATTGTATATCGAATAAGAAAGAGATTACCATATCTCAAAAATAAAAAAGGTGTCCGAGAAAGTTTTCTTGTAGAATTCTAGTTTAGAGTGTATAGGCTCTCTTTAAAGTGAAAAAGTGAACTTTTGATCCACATGATTGCAATTGAACTTCATCACACCAAATAAAGTGAAATGATCTTCAATCTCATTTCAAATTTTGATAGGACTTAGTATGGTACAATGCGTTTTAAAAACTAAAAGTTATTTCACTCTTTAAGTCATTCTTGTTCAAATATTGAGACAAATAAGACACCCCAACCCAGTTACTATTTTAAAAAATAGATGAAACATCATTTGTGTTCTGATTTTGTTATGAACCCACCCTAGTTTATTCACCTCGTCTCATATCTTCTACCTCGATTGAATTCTTATAAATGATGTGTCTCAAAGCCTATCAAGGTCCTACTATCTGTGTGTAATATATAAATAAAAAGTTTCAAACATTACATGTAAAATATGACAAGTATATTAACCAAAAAAAATATGACAAGTACAAGCAAAATTTAAGAATTTATTAATATAAGCCAAGGTGATGCACACGTGTATCTTCCAATTAAAAAAAATTAACAATAGAATCATAACATTTTTTATCACTGAATTATTTTCAAAAGTAGAAAAGCAACCTAAAAATGTGAAAAGAAAAAAACGGCAATGTTAACTCAGATTATGAGTTGATGATTTACATGTGACTAAAAAGTAGCTCTTGATGTAATGTCGCATGAGTTGCAATATGTGGAAGAGCCCACCAAAGCGTACTAAAATGCATAGCCTTTTTGTTTAAACTTTAACGTCTTTATCTAATTGGAGTAGCTTAGATAGAATTTTTATCTATCGATATTGAATTAAAATATGCATAGAAAGTAGTCAGTTATCCCATTGATTAGTCAAATGAAGTTGGTTCAACTTAATGACTTGACAATGAAGTCCATGTCACAATAATAAACAGTTGACTATAAGAGAATGAATTTTTGAAGGCAATGATTGAAGCAGATGTGGTAGGTAAAGTGGCAAACCCAGCATTGGAGGCTTATATTTCAATTATCAAATTCTTGAATGGCCAAAACATAAATTATTAAAGTCTTGATCTTGAGCCTATTAGCCTAGTAAATGTGTAGAAGTCTCGTATCCCTATAAAGTTAAAGTGTCGTTTCCCCGAGCTTCCTTAGAAGTTCTCGTTGTACAAAAATTGTTCCCAAACGGTGATTGAGTCAAAAGATACTTTGTTTAATATCCAAGATGTTCAATTTTAAAGATGTGAAGGGAAAATT
This sequence comes from Mimosa pudica, assembly GCA_029929735.1. Lineage (NCBI taxonomy): Eukaryota > Viridiplantae > Streptophyta > Magnoliopsida > Fabales > Fabaceae > Mimosa > Mimosa pudica. The sequence continues at coordinate 8,630,088 of JAKELP010000035.1, forward strand.
CCAGAAAAACAACATAAAATTATCAAAATGACAAGCCAGTGACTAATTTTATAATCCCAATTTAATCCATCATATGAAAATGAATAGTTCTGTATTATTACTATACTGCCCCTGCACTTAATAAGACACCACAGCAGCCTGGGAATTACTTAAGCTTTGATTTAGCTGCTGGGAATTTTTTATGGCATAATTGATTGATGATGTGTAATTGATTGTTAAATAAAAGGGTTAAACCAACTTTTAGTCCCTATAGTTTCCTCCAATTTGGGTTTTAGTCCCTATAGTTTAAAAGCTGTGGTTTTGGTCCCTATACTTTGTCTCAGTTATAACAGTTAGTCCCTATATTCTTAAAAGGACCTAACGGTGTTAATTTGTGATGATGTGGCACTAACTCTGTTACTATTGCTGATTTGGCTCACTGACTGGACAAGATGACATGGAAATGATTAATTAATTAAAAGGAAAATAAAAAAGCTTGACAATGTGTACCTCTTACCTTCTTCCTCTTCTCCGATGAACCCCAACCCCTTCGGCCATAACCCCTGGGCGCCGAAATGGAACCTTGGGTGGGGCTGGGAGTAGAAATTAAAGTTGAAAAGAATTATCAAATTTAAATGATGGTTTCTTGGTTACTTAAATGGAGTAATAAATGTGTCAGGTGAAAATGGTGTGATACTGTGATTACGGTGGAAGCTCTGGAGGATTTGGGTTTAATTATGAAAAGAATACATGTACAGGAAGGTTAGTGTGATGGATTTGTTCAAGAAATTTGAGACCGAATACTAGTTGCTTCATGCAATCACCGATGTGTGTTCTTTGTATGGGAATTGGGGTTATGAATTTGGGACTGGTAGCTATGCTCTCGCCCATGATTCGTATAAAAAAAGTATAAAAAGCGGATAATACATCCAAGATTTGTATCAATGGATGTAGCTATGATGCAGCAACACAACATTTGGGGCTGGGGCTAAGGCTTCTTCATCTTCTGCCATAACCCCTGGGCAGCGATGGACTGTAGTTCCTTCCTCTCATTGGAGTCCTTTTGATTACAGCTTGGGGGGCAAACATCGGAGGAAGGAGGATCGTGAAAAGCTGCATAGTTGAGGCTTATCGGAGAAGAGGAAGAAGGTAAGAGGTACACAGTGTCAAGCTTTTTTATTTGCCTTTTAATTAATTAATCTTTTCCAAGTCATCTTGTCCACTCAATAAGTCAAATCAGCAATAGTAACAGAGTTAGTGACACATCATCACAAATTAACACCGTTAGGTCTTTTTAAAAATATAGGGACTAACTGTTATAACTGGGACAAAGTATAGGGACCAAAACCACGGCTTTTAAACTATAGGGATCAAAACCCAAATTGGAGGAAACTACAGGGACTAAAAGTTGGTTTAACCCTAAATAAAATGCAAGATGGACTTCATCTATCAGCCATTCAGCACATTTGATCAGTTAATAACACATTTTAATAAACACCTATTGCTCGTATACTCCATCAACTTTTAATTATACTCCATATATGTCAAAAAAATATTTATTATACTCATTCTTTAGCTAATGATAATAATTTTTATTTTAGTAAATATCCATTATACAGTTCATCAACTATTTACTACACTTCAGTTAAAAAAAAACAATTTACTACGCTTCATTAGCTAACTTTGCAAAAAAGAAAAGAAAAAGAAACTTAAGCAGTCCACATGCATGGTAATTAGTAGTTACCACTTACCACGTTAACCTGCCGAACGGAGAGAATGTGTATGCTTTCTTTAACTGTGTGAGGGAAAATTACAAAAACATGTAACATTTTAAATTCTTGTTTTAGTACAGTGGACTAATATAGAATTTTGTATATTGGAATCACCTTTACTCGTTTTTCAAATTTTCAGGGTATTTATTTGCAACAAACACGTATCACAATGGCGTGAAAAAGCATTTGTTATTTTCATTCACCAATGACGTGTTTGTAGTTAAGGAAACATAATGCGCATCTTAGCTGCCAAATGTTCTCTCACCATTCATTCTCTCTTTTTCTCTCCCCACCTTCCTATATCATTCATTTCTACATTTTCTTCAGGACTCAAGTACTAATTATAAGACCCCATTAATTTTTTGTGAAATTAAGGATGCAAAATTAATCATTTTAAAAAATTTATAATGATCATTTTCGTTAAAATAGTTTATTCTACTTATTATAAACTAATATATAATCTAATTACATGTAGAATATATTATAATTTAATTGTCTAATTTGTTTACTTAACTTCCATAAAAGTCAAGGGGTCTCGGATGGAGTATATTCTTTATCATTAAAATAGTTTGAATACATGAAAGTTAGAAAAAGAAAACTAAAGAAAGAGTGTAGGCTCATGTTTTATATAGGCCGTTATAATTTTTCATCTATGGTGATGACATTATTTTATTTTTGACCAAAATGACATTATGTTATTTGATTCATATTTCGAAACATTATCCATTCTATTAATGTAACAAGTGATATAGAATGAATGAATGACGGTATATGAACGTTCATGTTTGCTGACATCATTTTATTTTTGATCAAAATGACAGTATGTTATTTGATTCTTATTTCGAATCATTACCCATTCTATTAATGTAATAAGTGATATAGAATAATGATGGTATATTGGTATATGCACGTTCACCTTTGGTGACATTATTTTATTTCTGACCAAAATGACATTATGTTATTTGATTCATATTTTGAAACATTATCCATTCTATTAATGTAACAAGTGATATAGAATGATGGTATATGCATGTGAAATCAAAATTACTACAATTAAAAGATATTTCTATAAAATCGTACTTAAATTCAAACTATTTGTATAGACATGATCAATATTTTATAATTCGAAGGATCATAACATACGAGATGCTTCTATATATAATCTTAATTATAGAATAAAATATTTAAAAGCAGCAGGAAATGGTATTTTTGTTTTTATTTTTATACTTTATGAAATTTGCATAATTAAATAGGATTGAATTGAATTTTATAACTGAACTACTAACCGAGGTCCAGTCCAGATAATATCTTCGTGTAAGCCGTTGGTGGGATGTGGATTATAGTGTGGGCCTCAGAAATGGGCATTATTTCTATTCTGCCATAGTTGGATGGTTTCATTGGGCCATTATGAATTGGGCCCATGTGTTGGCAATTTCACAGTTTAGAAAGATGTTATCGGAATGATTCCCTTCTTTGTTACAAAATGTCGATTTTAATGATCCAAGGTCAGCGATAATGGGCTGGGCTCAAACTAGGGTGTAATTAAATTAAATTAACAGTACTAGAATTAGAATAACAGTGTGATAATTATATTGTATTGAGAAGGGGATTGGTTCTATTGAATGGAGATGTGACATTATGATAGAGAATATCCTTGAAGAAAGCAATTTTGTAATAACCACTCGTTTTTGTGGATTCCTAGAGAAGCTAACATGGTCGATGATTGGGTGGCGAAAGCTTCATTGAAGGGGAAGTGTCCAGTTAACTGGATTTTAAGAATTCTCAAGGAGTTTCAACTTATTATATCTGATGTATATAGATAACTAGTTAAGAGTTATGTTTCTATTAATATAGCTTTGTCACGAGTTTGTATATATATAAGTTTAGATTGTGACTATGTGTAATTGTTCTATGTATTATATCCTGATATGAATGAATGAAATATAATTATTGGCAAAAAAAACAGTGTGAAAACTAAATATGGAAATTTTATAATTTAAATTAATAAAATAGTTGAATTAAAATTTATGTTTGAATCAGCCACTTTGCAATTTAAACGGCATACTATATTAATATGTAATTTAAAAAGAAATTCCATAAACCTTCAAAAATTATGTATTTAATAGAATAGTATTGATTAAATACAAAAAAATTGGAAATTTAAACTACAAAAAATTCTACAGCATATTACTTATTACTTCATGTCCTAAATATAGGACATATAACCTATTTGGATACAAATAAAAAGCATTTTTTTGGTACTCAAACCATGGTTTAAAGAAAACGTAGTCAAACACTGAGCAAGATGGATTAGTCAATTATTTATCTGAATTATTTCTTCAAACTAATTTGTTTATCTTATAAACTAATAATTAATAATCTCACAATATACTTATCACATAATTATGATCGACTAAAATATTTTAATTTTTTTTATAAAAATCAACTATATCTTATACTCCCTCCGTTCCTAAATATAGGACCTAGATGACTTTTTTGAAAAATCCTAAAAAAAGCAAAAAATAAGTTAATTATAAATTGATTTACCTAATTTTTTCTCTTAAACTAGTTTATTTTACCTATAAGCTAATGGATAATCTAAAAAAATATTAAATATGTCATCATTTAATAACCTATTTCGCAACCTTAATCTTTCCAAAAAAAAGTTATTTAGGTCTTATATTTAGGAACGGAGGGAGTATTATAGAGCAATGTCATTATTTAATAATTTGTTCTTTAAAAAATGAGCTGACGAACATACACTAGTTATTGTTTTTGGACTTGTTAAATTACTTATCGAGCAAGCTAGCCATGAACTCTTAAAATCACAAGCAACCCATTTTAGTTACCGCAAGACTTTATTCCATCCATTATCACTCTTGTGGGAAACTACTTACACTCACGTATCATAATGCCAAACAAACAAATATATAATTATTCATAAGTTTTGTATGATTATCCTGTCTACCTTTATATTTATTAAAACAAGTTTATTGTTATCTCTTAAATAAACATTAACTCACTTTACGTGAACGTAGTACAGCCAATGAGTGGCAATGTTTGTGGGTACGAAACCAAATATAAAAGAAGTCATCATATTAGTCATCTTCCAACTCTTGAAGTCACCTTCTACATAATTAATTAGCTGTAAATCCTTATTGACCAGTAGGAATAAAGCTCCATAGCAAACACACGAAAACTTTGATAGGTATCTATATATACAAATTTAGCTAGATAAAATTAAAGTAATCTGTCTGATTAACAATAATAGCTCAAGATGATCGCATAAATGGGTGCGAGTGTATGTCAATACATTATTTTTTACCATTGTGTCAAATCTGAATATATGATAATTATATATCATTTGTAATAAAAAAAATAATTATATATCATTTGAAAAAATTAAGAGTGCTCATGAGTTAGGCTCTTATCAACTCACCACACACGGCCATTCTAACCTAAAGAAAATACATGAATGTATTTTTGGTTTTATGTATAACACCTTAAGCTCAATTAAGTCAGGCTTAGTAACTGCAAATATAAGTTATAATACAATCAAAGCAAGCCATATGTAGAATTAATATCAATAATATGTAAAACATTTTGAAAAAAAAATTATCAAAATTGAGGAATAGTTATATTGAAGTAAAATTGATAAAAGAATATACAACACCGGTCATAAGAACAAAATATAAGCAAGGAGATCCATTGCTATATGCAAGCCATAATGTGGTTTTTAATTTATTACATTATTCAATTTATGAATGATAATAGCTATATGGCTTGCTCTCACGTGCCTTGACACCTCATCTGTATGCTCCAATGCCACGTGTGTATAAATGAGGACGTATTTCCATCAAAATGTGGCTTTGGAATAGCAACTCAAGGTTCATCTTAAGCACATAATTAGATGGAAAAAATAGCACTACAGGATGATGAACTTAATATTTTTCTGAATTATATGGGCTTATTTGAAAATCAATACAAAGTAGAAGGGCTAAATTAAATGATGATTTAACTTTTCTTGATTAAGTTTTCAACATTTTAAGACTATAATTTTTTTTTTCAAAATGTGGCTTTGTCAAAGAAAATATGCTGGTTTTCAAATAATTATCTGCTAAACACAAGATGATTGATTTACTGTATGAGAAATGTATAATTTATATCTCATACAATGAACATAATGGGTGAACTATCATATCATCGCTCAAGTCTATTTTGTATGTGTCATGCTGAAGCCAATTGCAAGCTGAAAAAGACAACGTCATTATGGGCATTTCTGTGGTCCCAACATACTTGGGAGAGCCTAATTAATTGGTGGGTTATTTAATTAATCTTGTAAAACATGCATGCTTAATCATGCTTCTAGTCTGATTGGATTTTGGTAACTAATAAGAGGTGAAGAGATGCATTAACTTACTTTGGCAATGATCTGGTCTAATGTTTTCTTTTATGGGTTAACCTTAACCAAACAAGTTAAATTAACTACTCACCTAATTAGGCATTATACTGTCACTGTTCATTTCTTTTGATTTGTCCATATTTAAGGAAAACCCAAAAAGAACAAGGACGAAATGGTAGTAGAATTTTTATTTCTGTTTTTAAGTTGAGAGTTAATTAGCATAATATTTTATTCTATCTTTTTCCTTCCAAAACAAAACAGAAGTTAAACTCGTTTTTGTCAGATCTAATTATAGTAGTCAAATATATTCGCTGAGAATAATAATTTTAAGCGCAGAATTGTCCGAAGAACATGAAACAAGCAATATGTTTCCTGATGAGTTAGTTTCTCACCAAGCACATGTGGCACTACGTGCTAACATGTCAAAAAGCTCTGAAGAAGGAACACGTTTTTTTCTCCAAGTGCTCAAATTTTTAAAGTCTTATGATCATTATATATATCTTCAACAAATCAAACAAAAATTATCAATAAATATCAAAGCAATTGTAAAGATCTATGTCATACCTGAGAGAGCAAGGGTTTAATTAAAAAGGAAAAGATCAAGATTATATTCTTAGTCTTGTGGGGATCAACTTCACCTATTTCTAACTACAAAACTAGATAAAAGCTTATATAAGCAAGGCACCAATTTCTTACACCGAGTAGAGTTAAATTACAAATATAAGCATATAAACAAGAAAGACCATATAAAATCGATATTTAAGATTTTAGGCTTACCTTAGGAGTAAGAGGATCTCAGTGTATGATGCTCTCATTTATCTAATAGAATCAGGGACTTGTGTGAAAGACTGTTTAAGTTATGAGCTTGAACTGAAATTTCAACTTTCATGAACTATAATATTATATTGTTTTTAAACTTTGTTTTGAAATTCATATATAAATTACTTGCAGCCCCGTTAGCTATAAATTTAGTTATATACTCTCTCCAATTTTAATTATAAGACAGTTTTAACATTTTTTCTTTGGAGAAATCAAAGATGTAAAACAAATAATTTTAAATGTTTATAATTATCTTTTCTCCTAAAAACTAATTTATTCTACTTTAAAACTAACATATAATCTAATTACATGTGATTTATATTATAATTATTTGTGGACTAATTTGCTTACTTAACTTCCACAAAAAAATCAAAGATCTTGTATTTAAGACAAGAGAAGTACTCAATTAATCAATTATTCATGATGTATTAGATAGGTGCATCCAACTGGAATGAAAAACCTTGCTTAATCAGTCACTTGCTAGCTTTCTTATTCCAGCTTGCAAGAGGGTTAAAGCCATTTATGTGTCACTGTCAATACTCTTTCCATCACCTTTGGACAGTAACCAACTGATTAGATATCAAGATCATATTACTCTTTCTGAGTTATCAACGATAATGCATGGTATCTAATGTAAGCCAGTTACAATATGAAGTAGACTATTTGTGTTCTAACCTCATTTTGTTAATTGAAAAAGGATCTCTAAGGAAATGAGAAGAGTCATTCCAATTGCAAATTTCCTATTTCGATTAGTCAATTATTTATATACTTGGTTATATGGAATAGATAAAACACTAGATATTGGACTCAAAGGGCTATAATCAAAATTCTAATACGTGCGTGTATCAACCTGAATCTATCCTCATACAAATTTAAACCACTCAATTCTTTTGTTTGTTAAATAACATTTTATTTCATTAAACATTATAAATACAAAATAAGGGTCTTCAAAAATGAACTCCAAATACAGAGGATAGAAATGCTAAAAATAACATAACATTAACATTTGTGGAAGAGAGTTGTCCCCACAAAGAACCCTACAATGCGTCTAAGTTCATCAATCAGGATTTGCAAGTGAAAAATGCCGCCACCAACATCAAAGTCAATGTAAGTAGTGGTTGTTACATAAACCATCCTAAAGAATTCACACCTCTTATAGACAATATTATTAAACTAAATTGGTTTTTGAAACATCTCCATGAGTAAATCTCATGGAAAGAGAATAACCCACGCACAAACACCAATTCAAAAAATAAAAACAGAGTGGAAGTAGAAATTCTCATTGTCTTCTAAACTCTCTCAAGCTAGTTTATTTTTAGAAAAACAAGCAACACTACCGTAAGAAACAAAAAAAGCATGGTTACAATGCATACTATGGCAAAATAATGAAGTCTCCTTCCTCGGCCAAAAGGGAGATTCAATAGAAAAACTCGCACAACGGTGAGAGAAGAACTCTCATTACCTCAAAAGTGAAAGAGGAAGGAAGTGAAGAAAAGAACTACCACTGCTCAATTATAAGATCAACAATATTTAAGAATAATTATATAATAAAATTATTAATATTATCATCAATTCATCCTTTACAATTGTATGATATAAAAGTCTCCCCGTAATGTTATATATTTTAATACTCTCCCCGGTCTGTAATATAAAAGTCAAAATTTGAATGATTTTAATCCAAATATAAGAGTCACGCCCTTACATTTTCTTATCATTTAATGCATTCTTCCTAATTTATCCTAACTCTCTTTCATATTTATTAATGTTTATATATTTCTCTCTTTTAATGTATCATAACATATAAATGGAGTGAAATTGGAAAAAGATAATTTACTTCAAATACCCAACTAAATTTTACATGTTTTTTTAAGAAGTATGTTTTGACAGCTGAATTTTTATATTACACAATGTAAGAAGTATAAGATAATAACAAGAATAGCTTGAAATGTTGTGAACAAACTTTTAAGTTTACTTTTTTTTTATTATTCTAGTCCTTATTATTAGTATCTCACGATGAAATTCTAACATTGGATGTTAGTTGTGGCTAATGGTAATGGGTCTGCAATGTTGATAATTACGATGGACCCACATAGTGTTGTATCACCTCCTAGTCAAGGTGAAAAATAAGAGAAAGCACCGAATCATGAAAGGGTTAGTTGAGGTTTTGTGAGAGACTAGAAAATCTTGCAATGATAACACTTCACCTTCACCGGGAGGCAAAAGGATCTCCTCTCACCAAACATATCTCCATAACCCACTATTTCAATTAATACTAAATAATATTCATCTACACACACGCACACATCATTATATATTCTCTCTTCTTTCCTTTTTAAAATCCATCAACATAGATGATATTATCGATAAACCTGGACTTGTGAACCATTACGTTCCTAAATCTTTACAAAGGCTTGTAATTCCTGGTTTTAAAATGGATTAATTTTTCAAACATAATTTTCAAACAGATTTAATAATTTACTTGGCACGCACTTATCATGCTATCATTGGTTATGGGTGAGACAGTTGAGACTTCCGGGTATCTTATAATAAGGATCAGGGAAGTATATTGCACATTCTATCCTAATGATACAAGGATTTGTTGTATCATAACCATGTCTGCAAAAAACGTTCTAGTAGTAATATAGAAGACATTTTATTTAACATGCATGGTTGAAATGGTTTATTAATTGATGCCGGAATTGAAGGATTCAACAATATATGGGTTGTCTAAAAAAGTGGACAAGTTAAAGTAAAAGAATGTTAATTAGTGCACGAAATAATGCTTAATTAGCATAAATAGTGCATACCAAATCAATTGAAACTCGTTAATTAGCGCGCGCGCGCGCACACGTAACTCTCCAATATCTCATTCTCACCTCAAATTGACAACTCTAAGTGATTTCATGTGAACAAAAAATTTGTACCATATTGACCACTTAATTAAAATTCGGCAGAAACCCCATACAAATCCCACAAAATTTTCACACTTATTATTGTACTTCCCATGTCCTACGTGTCCCAAACATTGTGGGGGCTTCCTCATAATTTGTTTTCCTTCTCACTTCAACAAATTAATATGCAATATGCATTTACTCTATCATTGAATCCAATCCAAATCAAAATATATATTTAAAGTTACTTGCTCTAATTAATTCTCACTTTATGCAATGCAAAATGTATAGTATAGTATAACATATTTACCTAATTTGATTAAATTAATGATGTTGGCTGAATTAATTAAAATTACATGTTTCCTAAAGAACCTTATTATTTTTTTTAATTCCCTTACTCCCTTAATTATTGTTGATGAGTATCTCCAAAAATAATTTAGGAAAAATGACAATATATATATATATATATATATATATATATATATATATAGAGAGAGAGAGAGAGAGAGAGAGAGAGAGAGAGAGAGAGTATTAAGATAAACTCCTCAAATATATCATAGATGTTAATGATCAAAGTGTTTTTTCTTGTGATATTGAAATTTTTTTGTAGTTTTGATTTATATTAATAGATTGAGGATAGTAATGGACCGGGGGAACCATCTAAATATGAGGAGCAATATAACTAAAGGAAATATAATTATATGTACAAAAGTCTAGAAAAATCGGTGCTAATAGGGGAAAAAAAGAAAATAGTCTACATACATTGGGATTGAGCAATGGAGACTAAAGGGAAACCAGTTCCTTAGAAAAAAATTGAAAAATTTACAAGAAGTTAAGTGAGCCTTATATATAGTTTCCTCAAAGCTCACTAATTAAAAAGCCGTTTCTAAATTCAAATCCTCTTAAATAAAGAACCGGCTAAATTGTTCATACATTCAAAAGCCGAGCCAACTATGATCACGGCGCAGCTGGCGCAAGGCTTAGATGCAAGTCCAAGCCCAACGGGTCATCAAAGTTGGGCCCACCATCCCCTTTTGAAAATCTATTTAAAGATGGCCCATGGGCCCTACGATAAACTTGAGATCTCACGGGATCTCCTACACTGCCACCACAGGATAACGTCCCACCCCCGATTGATCTCACCCCTTGATTACTACTACCATTAGTCAACGAAGGCAACACGCACCCGTGAGATACCGACACGTGGAACGGAGGTGGAGCCGCACGTGGCGGGAGATAAACCCATGATGATGACGGAGTATTGGCCGCCGGAATGATGACGTGGCCGGCCGGAGAGAGTAAATGCGGCGGAGGAGCAAAGGCTGAGATAATTGGGTTTCGAACGTATGAAACGGCAGCGTTTCGTTGGGCCTGTAATTGGGCCCGCTTTAATTGTTGGCGTTCTTTTTTGTGGGCATTTTGGTGGCCACCAAGGGCCTGTGAGTTAGCAAACTCACGGCAACAATATTGACACTCGTACTTCCGGTCACCGGAGGTGGCGGGGAAAGCTCCGGCGCCGTCGCACACGGCGGAATCCGGTGACCCAGATGGGGAATTATTGGGCTTTGAGATGTATGATTCGTCTTCTTCACCTTGGTGTATGTTTTGTGGGACACTGAAGCCAAAAAGCCTTAATGGGTTGTTTGTGGGTTTGGAAGGGTAGAGAATTTGGTGATCCTCCATTAAAGAGAGGAAGGAGAAGAGTGAGAATTCTAAGACAAAGGAGGAGGAAGAAGAGAGTGTATGAAATAATGGTATTAATTAAGGTGTTGGAGCATGTTTTGGACTCATTTATATAAGAAGGGGTTCAAGGGGGTTTAGACAAAAGAATTGTTTTTGTTTGGCAAAGTGTGACAGTGGTCTTAGCCATTGTTGTCAAACTCGCGAGTTGACTCTCCGATTTTATCGTTTTTACGGTACCACTGAAACAAAACGTGTCACAAGTCACCTAAATTTTCAATCTTTGAAAATTCGGTAGAAACTTACGTGTTTACATTGTAAATTCACCGTTTTTACGTTTCTACCTTATAGAAAATTGTGTTAACTTGCTACTAAACTCATTTCAATTATTTTTAATTGAAAAAATTCAATGAATTTAAATATGAATTTCATCGAAATTTGTCTTTTGAAGTTGATATAATATGAATATTGATATATTTAAATCTACTATCTGTATTCAAAATAAATTCAAGTCAATTTATTATTATTTTTTGTATTCTTATTTAATTATATAAAAGAAATACATGTTTTTTTATAAATGTAAACTCTTACGAGTTTACGATTCGAGTCTACCGATCCGAGTTTACCTAATCTCCACGAGTTTACTTAAACTCACGAGTTTGACAACCTTTGTCCTAACAAATGAATATTGTAGTGTCATTTATTATATTGATATTAATGGTGTGAACAATGGTTAGGTTTGTGAAGGAAAGAATTTGGCATCATCAAAATCAATAACTATAAAAAGTGGAAAATACAAATTTAAATAGAGAAGTGTTATGAATTTGTCCCACATTCAATATGATTTGAGGACATCTTTCATCAAATAAAAATATCGCAACATAAAGAATTGATCTCTTTTTTAGTTAAACATTTCCCGGTAATTTGACTCTTATTACCAACCGATTAATGCGAACTCGAGATGTTGTAGTGTTGCCCATATAAGCAAGATTGTCTCCTCTACCGATGAAAGTGTTTCTCAAGATTCGAACACTCGTTCTCATCCTTATAGGGCTGTAACCTACTTACCGGTTCAACCAACTATTCATTGGTGGATGATTCTTTAGAGCTATACTTTTGCCCAATAATTTTTTTACAATATACTTATGTAATTTTTTTACAATAGTTACTTATTCACTCTTAATTTGGTTTAACCATATGTGTTTGAAACTGGATAAAAGACTGATTAAAAACACATTCAATTCAAAATATTAATTGGTCTTATAATATAGAGGACAAGAGAATTTAGCAACTCTAGTGTTATATGAGATACTAGATTATATATTTATGGGACAATAGCACCTAGGTCTCAAATAAGAGACTTATTTTTAAAGTGGTCTCAATGAGTTGTTAATATGCACTATTAAAAAGTGCAATAGTCTTTATTAACAAGGTGGTAACAACTCCTTGGGACCTCTTTGAAATTAAATCTCTTATTTGAGACCTTGCTGCAATTGTCCTATTGATCATACAAAATAAAATAAGCACATCTGCTGAAAGTTTAGGGAGAATGAACTAAGAAAATCAGAAACAAAACTAAAGAGCATGGACCCAAGGGGTATATACAAATAACAATTCTAGATTTAATTATTAATGCTTCAAAATAGAAAAAGGTACAACTTCAATTTCGATCAATTATTTGACAAATTAGCATCTTGATATTAAACATTGAATAAAAACAAGACAAAAGTATATCAAATGAACGATCATTATTTATTATGATTAAAACCAAGACGATTTGAGAATGTGATACGCATGTGATAAGAGTATGGTCCAACCTCAAGTCCATGTAAAATGATTGGCTCGGCATCGTATCTTGCCATCTTTTTAATTTACTATTTATTTTCTGCTTCATACACAGTTTCCCTCACATACGTACAAACCCATCAAGTAGATTAATATATATGGCAACTTCTGACAATGCAAACTCGATAGGTTTGTCCAACCAAATGCATTAAATAAGCTGAATATATCTGTATTAGTATATATTATATATTTGGGCCCATCATCAGTTATAACTTATAAGCTTCCATTAATTAAAGACGTACACTCTGATTTTTCCAACCAATAACAAGAAGTAATGAAAAAGAATTGGAGGCCGGGCTTCTCTTGATTCATAGTTAGGTTAGAAAAAGTAGAGACATTCATGCGGTAAATATGTATTGCTTTATCCATCAACTTTTTTTGTAAGATACCAATCTCTAAAGCTTGCCCAGGTTAATGTATGATCAACTAATTAATATTATATAACATTTTGCTAAGAAAGATACTCTCACCGGTACTTAATATAAGAACTCAGCTGCCAACACATGCTTCTTAAGAAACATGTGAAAATTTGTTAAGTGTCTGGAGTTAATATTTTCTTTTCAATATTGTTCATGTTTATGATGATTTATCAAGACAGAGAAATATACATAAGTATTAATAAATATGAAAGAGAGTTTGGGGTAAAGTAGGAAAAATTTGAATTAAATAAAGAAAGAATTTAAGGTGAAATTCTTATATTTTAGACCAAAATTATTCGAATTTTGGGCTCTTATAATATTAATTCAAAGTTTCAACCTCATCAGCTCACCAGTGTTCGACCCACTACATATTTTTGACACGTAAGACACATGCATGCTTCTTCGTAATGAATGTTCATTGGTCATTAGCTGTGTCATCCTTTTATTACTGCAACATACACAATTGCTTAGGATCAGGACAGAACAAGTGGCTTTGATCATTTCAGTACTTATGTAATATCATATTCTGTCACCAGAAACTCAGAATCGTATTACAGCAGAACGAAACTCAATGATCCACCATGAAGCCCATGCCTGTATTCTCCTGCAGATCAGACCCCAACTTTTTCTGCTCATTCAAAGAATTTAGAAATTCTATTTTACAACCAATCAGGGTTGTGGTAAAAGGCTATTTGTCCCTTAAAACGTGGCAAACAAAAATTCAAGTATTCATAAAGAGAAAAGCCCATATTTAGCGTATAACATTGTTTTGAATAAAATTATCTCTAATATCAAAGGATACCTGAGTTTTAGCAAACGAAATAATGATGCGATTTCACGACAAATAACGCATGTTGACATTTTTATACTTAGACAGGTTGAGAAGGTTAAAGGTGTCTTTCCATTCATTAATATGGGGTCGGGGGTGTCAGCTGCCCTCTCAATTTGGGAGCACTTCCCAAATATTTTTTGTGTTTCTTATATTATAATCCCTCCGGTCCTAAATATAAGACCTAATTGATTTTTTCTGAAAAATCCTTAAAAAAGCAAAATAAGTTAATTATAAATTGATTTACCTAATTTTGTCCCTTAAACTAGTTTATTTTACCTATAAACTAATGGATAATCTAAAAATCTATCAAATATGTCATCATTTAAGAACATATTTCGCAACCTTAATCTCTCAAAAAAAAAAGTCAATTAGGTCCTATATTTAGGACCGGAGGTAGTATATAATATTATATTATATACTAAAAGAGTGACATTGTGGTATATTATGTGCAATGAAAGATATATTTTCAATGTTTTTATAATTATTAAATTTTAAGATCGATATATAACATAACACAATATGTTAAGTATCAAATCATTAAAAAATCATAAAAATTTGAGTGCATTACTGGCTTTTACCCATACTATATCAAAAATCCCTCCTTTAATGTTAAATCTAATATTATAAAAAAACACAAAATAAATGCACTGGAAAGTGCCCACGCCATCCATTATATAAATTCAATTAATATGGACGACGTGGGACTTTTAATATATTTTAATACACTCACACACATAGACATTTTTTTGATCAAACACACGCATAGACATGATAATATACTATATGGTATTTTACACAATGGATCCACTGCATTTTATTAGTGTTCAGTCTGCCTTTTTTTTTTGGAAAACAAAAAAACCTTTAGTATTGAAATGAGATCTTGCTCATTTATTTTCATTTGACAGTTGCAATTTCACCACTCTCTGTCTCTCTAGCATCCAGAATGGTCCTTTTAACTTGGAAGATTTATGGGGAGTTTAAACTAATCTAATCAAGACGAGCAGGAAATACTATTGTGTTCTTTTTTTTTGCTTAGAGCCTTCGTTGTCCGCCCTCTTCGGGGAACCGACTAATCCGAAGTCGCCGCCAAGATTCCCCATTTTGGAGGTGACGACTTCCCAAGAGTTCGAACCCATGACCTGGTGGGTACGCGGTGCTTTATACCTTCCTCTTTTTACCAGCTGGTCTACGTCCCCTTGGGCAAATAGTATTGTGTTCTTAGAACTCAAACTCAAGTGCTCCAATTGAACTAGTATAACCAACTGCCTGGTTGTCGCTACAATTTCTATTGTCTCAAATGAAATGACATCGTTTTTAAGTTTAATTTGTAATACATAAGGCATATGTGTCTCATTAATATTGGTCAATTTAAAATATATCACGGATTGTATAGAAAGTCTGAACCAGGCCCTCTGGTATCACTACTTGTAAGACTCATGCGTCAACATCATAATTCACCTCTCATATGATCTCATTGGATACGCATGTTTCACATTATTCCAACCTCTTACCTCTCCCACACAATAAGTGTCACCATTTGCTGCTAACTTTTTTTCAATAAAAGTTCACACACGGAACCTCTCACCTTATAATCCTATGTCTATATAGAAGCTAGACATATGAAAACAGGGACGTGTCATGGTTGGTACCTTTACGGCTTTACTTACATATACACTACTTCACATTCACTCACAGTTGGCTTCTTTGAAAGGCCAATATATATATATATATATATATATATATATATATATATATATATATATATATATATATATATTAAGACATGGAGAGACAGAGAGCGTCGCAAATTATTAATGCATGATGGTTGAAATTCACTGCAAAACTACTGGTTATTCTTCACTCCTATATATACAGAACGGACGGATATAGTAACATAATCTCTTTCAGGTAATTCGAGTTTTTGGGTTTCAAATGAAGGATTTACATCGTTTCAAAATGTTACTTCCGTTGATGCCCAATATTGGGCGCCTTCTAGAAAGAAATTATTGATGATCCATATTATGAGTAAATTGGTAAGTCATTAATAAACTTTTTCTAAATAATATCTATATTACAATCTATTACAAAACTTGAAGTATAATGTAGTACTTCTTTCTACTCTTAAACATGAATCGAGAATAATCTTAAACCTTATGAACCCAGCCTTAAAATTTAACATTTTTGTAAATTTTACCCAGTTAAAATATACATTATATCCTATGAAAATATAGTTTATATTGAATGAAAGGATTAAATTTTAGATTTACATTAAACAATATTTAATTTGATGTACCTTATAAACGAGAAAACAAAACACTTTCTTCCTACTTTATAAATATGAACAAATAAGTAAAATTAATAAATTAACAACATCTTATTGGTTCTATAGTTAAATAATTAAGGTCTGGTGACGTGTAATTTGGAACTAAAGGAGCATTTTCTTTCACTTGTACAAGAATAAATCTCAAGATCCTTCTAAGGAGATCGGTATATATTGAAACCCTTTTGCTCAATCCAACTGATATTGGTCCACTATATGTTGTGTGTGTGTGTGAGAGATAGTGAATTTATTTAACCAGTGTTCAAAAGATGTTTATATTCTATTCAGATCAATTTTTCTGTGTTAGCAAAAACTTAGGGTTTTGGGCCCACCCTTGTCGTATTGGTAGCAATGAATAATTGTTTTAGGAAGTTTGCGTGATTGACGTTGAAATCTTAATCTCTCCATTGGTTTTCTTGCTTTGAGAGAGAAATCTCTGCGAATCTTATTTGCTAAGAGTGTGTGTGAGAGCTTTTGGGTGCTCTAAAAGCATAATGATAATAATCATAATGGATTTAGCATAATTAATCAACGGAAAAAATTAAAAAAAGCAAAAAGACTTCCGTAATTGAATGCCAAAGTCTTCCCTACAACTCCAAAGTGACCCTACCTTGTCCCCTCTTTCATTACATGTGAGTTCTATGCAGTTTTAAATAAAGATCTCATTCTCGTGTAAGCTCAAGAAAGTCTCTTTGTAAATCCCTATGGAATGGATTAACATTGAAGTGAAATTTTGGTTCTCTCTTAGCCGTTGGATTTTATGATTAAACCTCATCATTATTAGCTCAATCCTTCAAGTGATTGACCAAATCTACTCAAATACATCAATTACATCTAGATTTCTAGTAATACCGTGCCATAGTTAAACAAAAAGATCAAATACTCAATAATGACAGTTTTCAATACTACCTACAGTAATATATATTAAGTCAATCAATGTAGTGTGTCTCCAACCCACAATTAAAGAAAATATCGACCTCAAGTTGAAAAAAAGCTACCCACGTTATCATTCTTTTAAGAAGCCTAACAAAAAAAATGAACCCTTGTGATAGAGTAACTAAATGAAAACTTGAATTAAAATGGGAAAACTCATTGCTTGTGTATTTTAATTAAGAGATTTAATGTGATAAGTGTATAAATTTGGTGTGAATAAAATGAACAAAAAGAGAGATTTGGATATGAATGTGATGGCAAATCCTTAGTAAATGGAAACTTAGAAATTATTGCTTCAATTGATTTTAAGGGAACTCTTTGGATAATTAAAAAGCTCCCAAAGGAATCTCTCTAGGTAAGGCTTGGATTAGGTGTGGATTTTAATACCCGAATCCCGCTTATTAATCCTTCTAATCCCATTTTGATTAAGCAATTGACCAAAGTGGGTATGTCACTCATGAAATTTAGCAACCCCAAAGCCAAATTCTCAAATACAACTACTTGATACAATGCTCCACTAAGTGAAAACCTCATAGCACAAAATCTTAATTAAAATACGGATTCAAAATTGATGACCAATTGAATAACACTCAAGTCAATGAAGAACAATATCAAGCATCTACACAAATGAAAATATAGCTAAGAATATTTATACTACTCTCTAATCTCAATCAAAAGATGTACAAGAGAAGTTACAACCAAATGAAAGAACAAATCCTAGAATCCTAGAAGAAAATGCTCAAATATAAGGAAGAGTTGGGAGAACAAAGATCTCCCCTTAAATCTCTAAGTTCAAGTCTTCATCCCCATTACTAAGAATTTTGGAGGTTTAGTTATTGCTCATGGTTGGAGAGACATCAACAAGGGAGGTGGATGAATGAATCATGGTGGATTTGGGTGGACGAAGTGAGAAATGAGAGACGAGGTGGAGAAAAATTGAGAGAATTTGGTTTAGGAATGAAATGGTGGTGCCAAATCTGAGCTTCCTTGACCTAATTCAATTTCAAGCCTAGTAGCTAGGTGTTTCAAGTCGGGTCTCTAAGGGGGTAATGAGTGGGATTCTAATTGAAGTCCAAAATGCGTTTGACTTGTGCTGAAGAATGCGCTCGCTGTGGCTTTCTCTGTTGGCAAGCCACGGCGAATAGGAATTAAATTTGTAACTTTTAGAAAGTCTTTGATCCTTTTTGGTAATTTTCACCACTTTATCCAGAAACTTCATTTTCCCCCTTCCAGCCGGACTCCTCCATTTTTGGTCCTTAGATGACCCTACAAGTAAAACCAAGATGGGATAAGCTAAGGATCAAATAGTCCTATAATCTATTATTACAAACCAATTCACAATTTGGCCAATTAGTTCTAATATCAAGCTAATTTTCTCTCAAGAGTCTAAGATCTACATTAAGTATTATTGAACCAATATTGCATTGAAATCATTGAAAGGGCCTCATTTAAAACATGTAAAATCACTACAAATCTGAGATAGTAGTATATGTTGTATTACAAATTAACTTTTCTACATGATAGAAATTATTGTTCTGGACTCATTTTATAAAAATAATACTAAAAGGTCATGTAAATTAAAACTATCAATATCCTGGAAAAAATAAAAAGTATCGTCAATTAAGTTTCACGAAGTTTATCACTAAGTTGGAAGAAGTTCTGAGTTGTAATTCGAGGTCCGCTAGCAACTTTCCCATTAGTTTATATTTTTTGAACTAATCATTTATATAATATCAGGGTTATTTATATGTAATTTTCCCTTTTCAAAAATCATTTCCGGCTAGAGTAGTGTTCCATTTCTCGTCATGGAAGATGCAAATGGGTTATGAAGTTCTTTTCATAGAGAATTAATTAATCTTTTTATAGGTTGGGTCCCAATGATAAACATTTACATAACAAGGGATTACTGGTGGAATTAAAAAACATATAATATTAAAGGTTAATTTAGGACTCACAATAGGATCTCCATTAATTAGAATTACAAAAGTGTTTAAACCTAACAATCCCTTTATGCTTTATTATGTGGATCCAATGATGACTTTCTCTTATTCCACAAAAAGAGAGAAAGAGAGCTATATATGTAGTTAGGGTTAGGAAAACCAGGTACCTAGCTAGAAGGTCCACTTTCATCCCACCACACACACACACAGACACACACAAACACACAGTAATATTAGATAATTTGACTGTCTATAAGGTCTATATCACAAATAATTATCATATTTTTCATTTAATTTTAGAAATATTACTGTAAAACCCCAATAAAGTTATTAATCATGAAAAAAACCTTAAAATAAGTGAACTCTATGTAACAATAACTTCTGGTGCAGAAAATTATAATAGACTCATATTGATCGATGACTTGTTATAAACGTTTTTGTGATTATATTTCTCCATTGAGATTTCAAAGTAAATTTTTCTCTAACATTGTTGGCTAAATTACTGTAATCCCTTGACCTTCAAGACATATAGACAATAATTAAGCTACATGTCACAAACTTTAAATCTAACCAGTTTTTTTAATTAAATTTTAAGGGTGCTTGAGAGGGTAATTTGAGCATTATCCAAAATGCAAGGGAGTTTTGTGTATGTTTTAGGCCTAATTGTTTTAGATATACTCCCACCTTTTATTTCTGTAGACATAGAGAACTCTAATATCAACAGAACATGCATGAAAGAAAACTAACAATATCTACATTATTATTACTGGATATATTGACGGTTTCATATAACATTGTGTGGTCTTATTCATGCATATTGTTAGAAAAAGTACTAAATCTGGCTGGAGAGAGATAATTGTTGGGACCAGTTGTGGCCAAGAAAATTAGCTGTACCATATTTTGGCTTCATCTTCTGCGCTATTTTTGGCTTCTCATAAATGCTTTATTGTAGACAATAAGTCCTGTTTGGAAAATGGTCAAATATATTATTTTCAAAGACTAACTAAAAATGCTGTTAATTTAACTGAATAATTTTAACAAAATCTACTAAATATTATAACTTGCTTATCTATTTTTTTTGGGCAAATATAACTTGATTGTTTCTCTATAATCATGTAATAATTTTCTTTTAATCTAGTAACATTCAATTTTGAACATATGGATCCTCTCCCCTCCCCCCTTCTCTCTCAAAACAATCAATATTAACATATATATTATTTATTATGGAAATTATTAGTTAATAATATATATTGAGAAAAAAGAATTTTACCTTATGATATACCCTACATGCTCGCCATAATAGAGAAGGAAGTGCTTGAATTGTTTCCTATAATAATTTCTCTCATAATGTGTGTGTAGGTGATATTCTGTTTAGAAGTTCCACTTTATCATTTTTGTGCTTAGGGTGGATGAGAATGAAATTCAACGCCATGCACAATCATCCTTATTGATGCTCCCTCAACATAAAACAAGAAAGTGATGGTGGGAATAAATGTGATAGTTATATGGTGTTTTAATAATATCACCTTATTTTAATTATACTACTTATTATAATTAAATTAAATAAATATGTCTTATATTTATGATCAGAAGGATAATATATATAACTGCGCTATTCACAAACCTCCATGCCTACTTAAAGGACTTGGTCTTTCAATACTTCCAATAATTACTTTTTTATATGAATTAGTAGGAAGATATCAGTCCAATTAGGGTACCTCCAAGTCTCTCCAAAACTTTTTTTTTATTACAAGTCTCTCCAAAACATAAGGTAAAAAAAAGTCTCTCCAAAACATACAAATACAGAATGTTAGTTAGGTCTCTTTCTTCTGATAAAAAAGTTAGGTCTCTTAGCTTTCTCTGTCTTCCTCTATCTATATATAGACACAAAGCTATAGCTGTGTGGGCCTATTATATCCATTCACTTGAACGAACAGAACAGAAAGCCAGACACAGAGAATTAGTTGACACAGTTAGAGTTGAGAGTTTTCAATTAATGGAAAAGGTGCAGAAAGAGAAGAAGAGAGAGATTAGGTTAGGACTTTGAGGGTGTGAAAATGATGAGAGACATGAACTTAGGGTTCTCCTTCCCCACTGATGTAGGGAAACACATGGGATGGTACATTTGATTGGATTGTATACAGTTCGAAGAAACATGAAGGGCCCAACTTGTATATTACTGGGACCACATGCATAAGTGTAATGTTATGTGGTACTTTGCCCCCATATGAACACTTACTATTTTGCTTGATGTTAAGTGGGGTGATGATGAAGCAAATTGTCTTCTCATACTCTCCATGTCTGTTTTTGATTCATCAACATTAAACTAAATAGTTTTGTGAGAAGTGAACGATTTGATGTAATCGGTTCCTAATAAATACATAGGATAACTATTGAAACTTGTATTAATTGAAAATCTCTACTTAATAAATTTTACGAAGTGTATTGTAGTTTAATGGTATGACATTTTCCCTTTAGATTAGAGGTTGCATGCATGTTCGATCTTGCTAATAATTAACCCCAAGTCATTAGTGCTAGCTCTTTTAAATGAAAAATAAATCTTGAATTAATGGGTAGTTGGTTGAGCTGATATGTGAGATTCAACCCCCGTACGTAAGAATAAGAACGTGCGTTCAAATCCTTTCGAATCCGGATTAGTCAGTTTGCCAATAGGCGCTGGATTAACGGGCAATATTTAACAAAAAAAAAAAATCTATGATCTTGAAGAAAATTTCTGAAAAGTGCAGGTTACAAAATTTATTACCCAAAAGTAATTTGCTTAAAGAATTATGTGTAGCCTATTTTCAATACAACACTTCTTCAACCAGAAGTATGCAACTTATTTTTCTAACTGTGTCAAACAAACTTATTTTTCTAACTGTGTCAAACAAAAAGCATTTTTACCCAATTAATAATATATTGCACATAAATGATTACAGAAGAGTTACTCCTGCTGAAGAATCCAAGTCAACGGTTATCTTTAGTCAATAAATTTTGGAATGAAACTTTCTATAAATGTTCTGGAACTTTTATATTTATGTAAATAATAATCTCCTTGTGATTATTTATTAATACAGCATGCAATACAATGATAATTTACCCTTTTTAAAATTATATTTCATATCAATAATATTTTAAATTGCTTTTTACATGCAACGTATACATTATTCATATTTTAAACACATATGAGCTTGCGTGTGTGTGTATTGCACTAAGAAAATAGAGAATTAACGATGAAATTTCGCTAATAAAGATACAACTATACACCAACAACAAGAACAAAGCATTATTGGGGTTAAGAAATTGGAGATCGGTGTAGCGTGTCTCAAACCCAACCTTCAAGAAAATAAGAAAATATGGATTAAAGGGATAATGGAAACTATCTCCAGGTACCGTTCTCTTGTAGGAGTTTAAAATGCAACATATGCTTAACTTGGTAACTAAATGCAAACTTATTTAAAGGAGGAAAAAACCAATTTGGTTTATTATGGAAAATTGGTGAAAGTATATGAGGTTCAAATAAAGAAATAAATTGAGATTGGACAAAAAAGAGATTTGATTAAAATGAGATGATATATATGGTAATCCTTGGTAAATAAAAACTTAACAATCATTGCTTCCAAACATATTCGGGAAGTTCTCACATCAATTTAGAAAACCGTAGAGGAATCCATCTAGGATAGGATTAGGTTAATTAGATAAATTAGTACTGGAATCTTGAATATCAATTTCTCTATCTCTCAGAAGATTAAGAACAACAACTCAACTGAATTATGAATAATAATCTCCTTGTGACAAAAACTCAGTTGGTGTAATGGTTTCCACCATCAATTTAGGAAAATGACTTCGGACATCACGTCAACCAAGCTTTCTTAATTAGCTGTTTGTTGATTAAAGTGTGAGATGCCTATATTATCACATAAGATCGCCCAAATCGCGATTATGGCCCACCATTAGTGCTTAAGAAGGAACATTAACCAATTGAAAACTAAAGAACCACAAATCAGAAAATTCAAATATTATAGATCATTATATAGAGCTAGACAACCATTATCCTATCACATTAGAACCTTTCCTATATTATTAACTTTCTAATAATCTTTTGTTCCTTTTTCCAACCATTACTTTGGAAGCATCTAAAAAGGATGTCAAGACAGCTCCATATGTAATTTATATCAGTTTTCAAGTCTTGAAAATCGTCTATTGATTGTTTATCACCAAATAGCTTTTACTTCAAAATAATAAAACTAACACTCGCCCAAATGATGTGTGTGTAATGACTCATCAATTGGGCTGGAACACTTTGTGTTTGTAGTGCACTACGCTACTACCTCTACAATACTTTTCAAAATTGCAATCAAAACCCCTATTAATTTAAATATATTAAACAATTGGTGGCCAGTTGTAATCAGATGAAACTAGTACTAAATATAATACTGTGTAGTTTTAAGCTAAGTCACATTTGGTTAAAAAAAATAAGCTATGTCACGTGACCCGCCAAGGAAAAATAATGTATGAGCTCGACGTGGATCTGACTTTAGATTGTTCGTAGTTCAGAAAGTCCACATTTATGTGAGAAAGAAATGAAATTATTCTAAAGCCCCTTGAGACTCTTTTTTTTATATACATTTAAGCCAGCCCCTTGAGACACCATAAATAATGGAAAGTCTTTCCCAGCGTGAAATTAGTTTTGCATGTTGCAAAAAATTACTTATTCATTGCTTAATATGCAAATAATGAAAAGAGGCAAAAACATGCATAAAGTTTGATATTCTGATAAAGTGAGAGACAATGAGACGGTTTTATATGCAAATAATGAAACGAGGCAAGGCTTTTGTTGGTACTTCTTTAAACTTAATGTTTAGAGATAACTGCACTCAGGTCCCGACTTAATTTCAAAGAGGTCCCAAAGAGTTGTTAATAACTACTATTAACAACTACAATAGTCTTCATTAACAAGTGGTAATAATTCCTTGATACTTCTTTAAAATTAAGTCTCTTATTCAGGATTCATCATGGAGATATTTATGGAAATAGATACAATTTTTAATAGAATTATATACCACTAATTCACTTGTAAAAGAAGAGTTCACGTAAATTACATTTTAACCTTATAAATTCTAGATTGTCTACTCGAGTAACCTCTTTAACCATATTTAATTTGAATTCCTCCCCCCGCCCCGAATATAACGTTCGATATAATTTACTCAATGGAAGTCCTAATAATATTGTCTTTTAATTTAATGTATTGCTACAGAGCTCAAACTTCAATTTACTGTTGGATTTTAAGATTACTTACTGATTATTCCATTACTTGACGATCATAAATAAAACATATATAATTAATTAAGAGACACGTCAAGTTAATTAAAAATAAGCTCATGTCTCCAAATAAAATATATACATCCCAATATATAAGGTTAATTTTTTTTGAATTGGTTTGTTCCATCTTATAAGGTCTTGTTTGACTTTATTTGAGAATTAAATGGCCCTTTTTCCATTTTGATCATGTCTCTCCTATATCCCCTTTCACTCTTTTTATGTGTATTCTCTAAATCTTACTCATCCTAAATAATGACACTTTTGGAAAAAAGAGTATATTTTTGACTTATCGCGGATTTGTGCGCTTCCGTAAGCATACGAGTCGTCAAAAAGTAGTATAGTAAAAGGTTGTTGTTCCACAGAGATTGTAGTTTAAAAAACGTGATTAGCGCTAATTATATCATTAATTGTCTTAAGTAAAAACATATTGAGAGTTTTTTTGTTCAAGTAAGAAAAGAGTTTTAAATTTGAATGCAAAGAGAGTTGGAGTTTCAAACACGAGTTAACAATGATAATTAAGGCCTAGGGTTGCTAATCCCCTATTTACTTCATGAACCAAAGTTTCCCTCTCCTTTTTAAGTGATTAAGTGAAATCATGTGCAAATCTAGGGATCTAAAGCATTTGAAAAAGCTTTCTCAAGTCAAAATCAAATTTATGTCAGCATTTATTGCACAATCTCTTGTCACAATAAATGCAAGCTCTTTTCCTCAACTACCCTAATTATGACTATGTTAGGTCAATAACTATATCTCTATGTTATCAACAAACCATTCATTTAAAACCATAAACTTCAAGTCTAACATGCTTTTATCCAAGTTTTAAAACAAAATACACTTTCTCAAGTCACATTTCATTTAACTAAGTAAGTGGTGATCAAGCACTTAAAACAAATAGAGAGCAAGATAAAAACTACACATATATTTCATTAATTACTTAAAAAGAGAGAGAGTAGATGGTTCAATCCATAAATAGGTTCATAGCAACCCTAGATTGGGGTTTTAGTTACACATAAATGCAAATAAAACTACACCCAAAACTATAGAAGAGTTCATTGAAGAGAGATGAAGAAAAGAGAAGAAGACTACAACCACAAGTGAGGAAAACCTAAATCTCTTCAAGCTTCCCACTTGATTCCCAAGATTTCCCAAGGTTCTTCAAGACTCCCAAAATTAAAGTGCCCTAGAAGTGTGTATTTTCGTGTATGAAAGTCCCCTTTGAGTGCCCTAAGTTTCAGCTTTTATACCATGTAAAAATCAGTCAAAACGCGTAGCTGAATAAAGCCCCTCTCAGGAGCGCGCCCATGGGCACCGTTTGGGCACCGAGCGCGCCCCATCCGCTCCCATGGGCACGGGTTGGGCGCCAACGTGGGCACCAGTTGGGCACCGATCGCGCTCCTTCAATTCTCATGCTTCTTTTGCTTCCTTTATTCATCCTCTTGATCCTTTTCTTTCATCTACACTTGAGCACCTCTTCCTACACAAGATAGAAAGAGGGTTGATGAGCTTTTACACACCAAACGAACAACAATTTTACTCCAAATTTCACAAGAGTATGATTTTTAATGCATTGTTCATTTCACCTCAAATTGTGTATATTTACTACCTATGTATCCTCAAAAATCATATACATCCAAGGTAAATGTGAAGTGAAATATGTGAAATTATGGAGTTTATCAATTTTTTACACATTTATTATTTTTAACTAATTTACCTTACTTTTGAGTAACCCACAATTTGGTTAAAAAGAGAGCGCGCGCACACACATCATTGATTTTATAATGTAAAGATACAAACTTCTTTATCACAGAATAATTTGTTTTTTCTTTGATGATATATGGGGTCAAAATTATAATTTTATCCATCGTTTTATTTAATCAACAAATCAATGGAGGAGAGATGGTTTATATATAGGGAAGTTGCTCATACTAAGCTGTCACAAAAAAAACAATTGTTAGACACATTTCGATCATACCACGACCGAAACGAGGAATCTAATTCCCCCTCCCTCCCTCCCTCCCTCCCTCCCTCTATGTGCATCCACACTAGGTTTTCGTGCATCTAGAAAGGGTTTCGGACATTTCTTATACTACGTGATGTGCTTGTTTTTAACAAAACAAAACTTGGGATCAACAGCTAATTAATTGTCCTTATTAGGATATGGTATAATTGTCTATTGGGAACTGCAAATTAAGCACATGTATAATACTCCCTCCGGTCCTTATTATAAGTCACCAACTACTCATTTCTCACATACCAATGAATGGTAGTTGGATCTTAAAATTCATATTCAATTTACCACTTTTCCAATTTCACCCTTCATTAAATGTTGTGTTTCACATTTTCAATTTTGAATTTCTATTAATAACAGGGGTAAGTGAAAAAAAGCATTTAATGAGGCGGTTAGTGACTTATATTAAGGACAAAAAATTGTAGGTAATTGGTGACTTATAATAAGGATCGGAGGGAGTAATGCTAAACCACAAAACTATACTCCCATGCACATCGCTATATATAAGAGCTCAATTGACTAAATCATCGAGATTAAGAAAGTATTTGAAAATAATAACTATAGTTGAAATAATTTGATTTCTCAAATTTGTCCTTATTTATGGTTGAGTATATAAGAGAGACAGAAATATTATAATTGTGTCATAAGGAAGTATGCAAGAAAATGTGGATATAGAGAGTAATAATATTAAATAAAGTGGAAAAAACACATTAAATGTTTCGACAACTTTAGTCAAACTCTTATAAAAAGGACAAACTATTCAAATCTTAGGCTCTAACCTTATATACAGGGAGGTAAGGAGTAGTATTAATTTTATTGACTTAGATTCAGCACATGTCAAGTCACAAGCTCTTCTTGTTCAATTCTATCGCAAGATATTATAAAATAGTGAAAGCAATGTGCCACTTCTGTAATCTGTAATATACTAATATCTACTCAACCCTTCATTATATTCTATTTCTTAATTCATTAATTTATGTGTGCATCAGATTGCTATCAACTTTCTTGAATTTGTGAAAAACATTACTCCCTCTAATTGTAGACTCCAAGTTAAATTCAACAAATATAGTAAAAAAAACATAGTAGCTACATGTTTTCGATAATTTCTGCACCCGTAAAACTTTCTCTCACGGTTGATGTTCTTCCATGAAGTTCCAAAAAAAAAAATAGGATGGTAGCTTGATATACGTTTATGGGTATTTAAGAGTCTTTGCCCATTTATATTTGCACATCAATTAAGACTATATATATCTGTCATAAAAGATCTTGAAGGATCACTTCCAATATGATCATATTTCTACCTTAAGATTTGAACTGAAATAGTAAAAGAAAAGGGCATATTAGTCCTAAAAATTAGGTGATTACAGTCCTTTTGTGATAGCTTCTAAATTTAGTTCAAACCAATACATAGATTTAATCCACACATAGCTAGAAAAGAAGCAAGAAGTAAAAAGCAAGAAGCAACAATAAGCAAGAAAATGATGTTTTTTTTTTCTCACTTTGCTTTTGGTGCAAAAGAAATTTGATTTTACCTTGTACCCAAATATCATTTTAAGCAAAAATAAGTCATAAGTAAAAATAAGCAAAAAAAGTTAGTGGTATCTTGCTTATTTTGGATTGCTAAACACACACTTTAGTTCTTGGTGGCAACAACAATCACTACTCACAATAACTTCATAGCTACTGATGACATTTTTCTATCCACAAATTCTAATGAAAGAATGATGAAGACTTACAATGTGATTCTAGTTGGCAACAACTCTCTCCCTAATTGTTATGATTAGGTTTTCTATTCATGGTTGTTTAGGTTTTATTTTAACAAACTTTTATTTTGTATTAGCTTTTCCAATATTTAATGAAATAACATGCTATTTAAAAAAACATATAAACATATACTAAGTCGATTGTCATAGGAAATAAGGCTGAAGAGAATAACTCCATAATAGAAACAAGTAAATATATATCATTACAATATTAAATTATATACGTTTGCTCCATGGAAAATGGATGGTGCAAGAGCCCCATTGGATCAATAGCACATTGGAAACAGCTGAACTTACATGTTTGCTTTCAGAACTTCCAAGTGATACAAAAATATGAAAGAAAAACTTTTTATACACCCAATTACATGAAGTTGGATGTAAAATAGAAAGCAAAAAATACACTTATCATGCTTTACTTGATAAAACCTGATAGCAAACAATTAAAAGTCGTACTCCACTTTTGTCCCATAAGACAAATGCTAATTGCTTGCCAAAGAACAAACAAACACAAACCAATTTACAACCATCGTGTAACCTAACTGGGAATATATTCCAAAAACATCAAAGACACAACCAGGCATCTTTCAAGACATTCTCTTACCAGAACCATTAAGATTGAGATTAAACCATTTCTTTCTTCCAGATTTATCCTTGCCATCCGAGCTTCCATCTTCTGTAGGGCTCCCTTGTTTGGAATCATCACCAGAAAATTTCTTACTACTACTTCCATTACTCAGATTAATACCATTCCCACTAGCAATGATTGTCCTGGAGACAGTGAAACATGAGTGGATGCCATCTCTCTGCTTCAGAAGCTCATCTACCTATAGCAAAATGCACCAGACAATGTCAGAGACATGGAAAGAAATTGTAACAAGTTTTTTCAAATTGTATTTGTTTAATTAACTAAAACCAATGAAGAACCAGATTTACAGAGTTACGGAACCCCCCACAGCGAAAAAATATAGTCTCACAATTTACAGCAAATGTTCAAAGGAAATGAGAGGATCAGACAAGGTGATATATTATATATATACATATGACATTTAGCAGTGGCCCCTAAATACTTGCATGGGGACTCATGTTAGACTTCAAATTCAAAAAGGATAATCATCTCACAGAGAATCATGAAGCATCACTAATCAAAGCAAAGTGATTCTTTTAATGGTTATTTCTTTTGGGCCATCCATTCTTCCGAAGGCTTATAAACAGTGTACACATAAAAACACATTCATTTGTGATAACAATGTACGATAGTGCCATCTCTTTGTCAGACAAAAACTAGCTTCTTATAAGTAAATCAGACAGATTTCTTTTGATCCAGTTATAAATCAAACCAAGAGGTAAAATGATAGTAAAATGAATGCAAATGCATACATATTCCGAGATGCATTTGCATAGTGAGTAATAACAGTAGCTCAGGGTATGAGAACATACTGTTTGCTTTTCTTTGGTGTATCTTTCAGTCACTTCTTGGTAGTGTGCCAATGCCTAAAAAGAGATAATAAAAATCATATTTCAACTTTTGAGGACTAAAAATACACTTTATATCAGCAATGACTAAAGCTGATGATAACCTTTCTATATTCTGTTTCAAATTGGCGTAGCTCATTTCTCTTCAGTAAAATTTTAGCCTCAATGTCCTTAAGTTTCTCAGTGGTATCCTCATATGATTTTGTACAAAGCGCCTCAATGGTATAGGAGGCAGTCTTAAAGAAGTTATCTCCTGAATAAAATAATTTGAATAAGGATACATGCTATTCAGATAGTTGATATGAAAATCTAGCCCATCAAGGCAAAAAGAATATGAAGCAATAGATTATCCAGACCATAAACTGCAAATATATGGGTGCCAGGCTTTAGTTCCGAAACTTCACAAGGTTGAAGACCTTCCAACCTTTTAAAGAAGGCAGCTTCAGGATCCTTTGCCATTGCCAACTGCAACATAGCACCAAACAAAGTCACCACTTTCCTTAACGCCATAGCACTGAACAACACAGAGAGAAATACCAAATAGAAAGAAGAACAAGAAATACAATAAACATAATGTACATACAGCATTCACAGTTGAATCCAATCTGTACACTTGAAAATGTAAGAAATACATTCCTGCAGATGTCACCTTGCCAGTTTTTTCACTGTCTTCCTGTATATAAAGACACGGTCATTCGCTAAAAGGGCATAACCAATGGTTCGGTGACACAAGTTGTATGGAAGCAATGAAAAAATAGAAGCTATTGCAAAATTATTTAAACTTCTATAATGAATTGACTTTAACATGAATAGCTTAGTAAGAACAATCGCTTGCATAATCAATTAGGTAACAAGATGATAGTACCACAAAGCAGAGGAAGCTACTCATAAACTTCACAGGTAGCAGATTAAGTACTTAAATTATTAGCTATTCATATGCCTGTATATATGAGAGAAAAAAAGCACAAAAGAAAAAGGATACTTGAATTAATGGATCATTAATCGAATAAGCAGTGGTATTTATTCATCTCCTAATCTGCAAATTCAAGTTTACATCAAACTATGAAATGAGTATGTTCTGGTAGATTATGTAGAAGAAAATTGAAACACTAATAGAACGTGAAATTTCTATCTTGAATTGAATCCACAAATTAAGCATTTTTGAAATAAAAGAAGAAAAAACAATAAAAAGCAAAGTAAAAGTTAGAGGATAAGAACCCTCAATCAGAGAAAACATCCTTTCAGATGAGACTAGCGCATCAGGCAGCATAAAAAACTTATCAACATAGTAAAATAAAAGTTTAAAAAAAAGTATCACAATTGATACAAAGAAAGAATGTCACCTGCAATGCTAAGCCATAGCCACCATTTGCATCATGTTCAAAGTAGAGCAACTGAAAATTCCAAAGTCGATGTTACAATCCAATTTTATAATATCCAAAAATCATTATAACACACAAGAAATTCATACCTTGAACTTGCTTTGTGCAGTTGACGTGACTCTTATAACAACCCCTGACTCAGCTTGCTGCTCATTTATTGTCACACCAAAGAAATGAGCACCTTGCTTCTCAACCTGCAGCAAATGATAATTCAACGAAAAATACTATATTTCTTCATCAACAGAAGAAAAAACAGAAATTGAAGTACCTTTCCACTAACTGCTGTTGCAATTGGAAGGGGTCTGACTGTAACTGTGCCATTCAGAGCTTCTTCAAGAACATTAGCTGAAATGGTGGTCTTGATAGGGACACCCAGCTTGCTATACTCAAATAAAATAAGAGATTAATCATAGTTAAATGGGTTTGAAAATTACGTACTGAGCTAGACACTCACCTGAACAAAGCTGCAAACATTGTGTTGACAGTTCCAAGATTGGACAAGTCAACTTCCATGTCCATGCTGTCTGCTTCAAGTGCCTAACATGAGTTGACATAAAATATATAGCTTAAAGAATGTCAAGATTGAAAAATAAAAATAAATGGGGGGATATTGTGAAGTAAGAAGATTGATAGCCGTGCAAACCAAACAATTGGGCATCAATACTGCTGAATACAATCAAATTAAAAATTCCTTAATGAATATAAGAAAATGAGAACATGGATTAATGGGGCTAATGATAACAATAGGTGAAAACATTGTAAGCCAAAATCAGTAACAGAACAGAACATAAGTAAATAAATACATGGTCTCTAACGAAACAAACAGCGTAACATTTTACACCACAAGCATGTTCATACAATTCTGGACCGGAAAATAGCAATGAATTAAGACATCTTATATCCATTTTCATGTCTATTCCCTACTCTACTGGTTTGGTCTTACTGAAAATATATGACCCTCAGTAGGTCACTAATACATTGCTAAGAAGATGACAAAATGATATGCTCTCAAAAGGAAATATCATACACTGTTCAAGCATCACTGTTCTATATCTTTTGGGCATAGGCATTGACAGGAAATGAAAGCCAATAATTCAGAGAGTTGAACCAAATGGGTGACTCAAATGTGTTC
Source organism: Mimosa pudica (assembly GCA_029929735.1). Taxonomy (NCBI): domain Eukaryota; kingdom Viridiplantae; phylum Streptophyta; class Magnoliopsida; order Fabales; family Fabaceae; genus Mimosa; species Mimosa pudica. The sequence goes on from JAKELP010000035.1 coordinate 8,663,000, forward strand.
TCTCTAGGCCCCCAATTTTATGTTTATCATATCCAAGGATCTCCCCCAGGGCTGGAAAATCCAACATGGTACCAAAGCTAGCAACAGTTGGGTGAATAAACAGATGTCTTGATAGTGTGTATCCTGTTCATAGGAGTCAAGTACAAGAGTGCAGATGATAGGCACCATTGTACACAGAAGCAATGATTAAATAACTTCCATAGATAACAAGGGTTGGGAAACCTTTTATACTTTGAAGAATCATGCACTTTAGGTCAATGGGGTCATTTCTGTTTCTATACTGTATCCAAATGAAAAATGACCAAAATAAAATACAGAACAAAAGAGGAGACAGCCATGATCCACAAGCAAGGGGCAAGACAGAGACCTCAAATCCAGCACTGTCATATTGCCTTTTCTTCTCTGGGTCAGACAAGATACTGTACGAAAATGCAACCTCTTTAAAGAGTTCTGAGGCTTCAGGATTGTCAGCATTTTTGTCAGGGTGATACCTGTCAAATTTATGAATAAAATATATTTGAGAGACCTTACATATTTTCATAATGGTCATTATTTTAACATAATAATAATCATCATCATATTATTTATACAGTAAGTAACTAAGTACCAGAGAAACTTCTTAATACTATGAGGCTTGACCAAAATGAGAGCATGAAGGAAATTTAATTGAGAATATCTTTTTGATATTCAATTTGAAAAGATTTTTCTTAAAACGTCAAGCTTGCAGGTGATTTGCCAGAAGCGGTGAACACAATTATAATAAAAAAAGCCACTGGGCTCCCAAATGAGAATAAAACTGTGGTGTTTAGAACTCTCATTGTTTTGGATTAGGATATCAAAACCAGGCATGCTTAAGGGGAAGTCAACAAGTGTGCTAACAGGCTTGCCAGAACTGCTCACCGGTTTGAGGATCCATGTTGTTGTTCCTATACGGATCCTCCATTAGAGAGTAGGAGGTTAATTGGTTAGGACAACCACGATATCTAGTGCCATTAGTTTTCCACTTTTTGCTCCTATATAGTAAAGCCATATCCTTATATTCAAAATAATAATAACCAATTTGCTCTTTGTCTCCACCTCTCAATCTAATCACTACATTAAGGAAAAGGAAAAGAGAAAGAGAAGATGGGAGGGAGCACAATGAAACCATGCATTTCAACATAATCCATCTGATGAGAAGTTTATAAACGATTGGATCTGTAACAACTATCAGTAGCTTTGATACATAATTGCAAAGGAATTATCCCAAGAATTCAGCAAGATGCTACAATCAATTAGAGAAATCTTACTATCATAGGATACAAGACACTTTCCTTTTCCATTTTTTGACCCAAAAAAAAATACTTTTATGAAAAAGAAGAAAAGATTTAGAGTGTAGCTAGAATAACAAACAACAGGGGCATATAAGTCGCTTCATTGATTCAGAATTGAAGATATAACTGCAATATGAGAGGTTGAATTAAGAAAAACAAGTTCATCACCTTTCAGCATTACTCAGTTTTTCTCCTCACTCAAACATTATATATGAGCACCATACAAAACATTCCTAAACCAAGACTCCACTATCTAAATTTCCAGACATCTAAAGAAAACCAATGGAGCTGCAAATAGCTATTTACAGGGAAAGTTAATCACAAGAATAAGCTCAAAGGTCAATCAATTGAGACATTCAAAGCTAGAAGCAAAGCCAGACACACCCAAAATTACAAATTAAACCAAGTAATACACATGAATTGTCATTCCTAAAGAGCAAAACAAATCACAATCACCATCTTCCACAACAAAGAAAACCACATGATTAGGCAATAACACAAAATTAACATACTTGAGGGCAAGTTTTCTGTAAGCAGTTTTGATCTCCTGATCATTTGCATCCTTTGACACACACAAAACCTCATATGGATCTCTTCTAATTGCTAAAGCAGAAGATCCTTCCATCTTAGAACCCATCTCTCTGTGTCTCTCACAGAGAAATTAATGGAAAAAATCGTTTTTTTCCCTTCTTCCAAGAGTTATTGAATGAAAAAAAGATGGGTTTTTTTTGAAAGGCCAATAATGGATGAACAGTAATAAGAAGTATGTTATGAATAGGAGAAGACCCAGAATTCAAAGAGACATTGGATCGCTAAAAGGTTGCTTGAAATGTTGAAAAGATGGATTTTTTTTGTGAGGAGGGAAATGGGATCTTAAGAAAGTAGAGAAGGGTGTGAGTTGCGAAGGAGAAGAAGGGAAAATGTTAGATTGGGTTTTGAATTTGCAGAGCAGAAGCTTCAATGAAAGGACGAATCTATGGACTATGATGACCAAGCCAGAAAGGGTGTCTTCTCTATTTAATTTTTTTTAAAAAAATAAATGAATAGATCTTGCAAAATGACAAATAAGTCTCTCACAATGTCCAAAAAGTCAAGTAAGGAACTCAAACTTCCAAAAGAACAATTAAGGAATCAGATAGTTACTTGACATTTATAATTGTTTTGAAAAGACTTAAATGTCCCTATCCCAAGTTAATTTGAATGACTCAATTGTTAATAGGTGTGCTACAATTGTTAATTGGTAAGTTGCAATTGTTAATAGATACATTGTAATTGTTAACAGAAAATGTGCATTTGTTAACAGAGAAGTTAATTCATATAGTCCAATTGTTAATGACAATGCTCCAGTTGTTAATTGGTAAGTTGCAATTCTTAATAAGGATGAAAGCATTTAAGTCTTTTTGTAACAATTACAAATGTCAAGTAAGTACCTAATTCCTTAATTATCCTTTTATAAGTTTTGATTCCTTATTTGTGCTTTTAGACATTCGGATTGATTTATTTATCATTTTCGCATAGATCTTCCATGTAAGAAATATATTAAAAAATATAGCACATTGAGTTATAAAAAAAATTGAACTGATAATAACAATTTGTAAACATGGGCAAAAACATTTTAACTAGTTGAATAGTAAAATTAATTATGGAATAATGACATTTATTACTCAAAATCTGTTTTCTAGGATTTGAAAATTTAACCGACTTTTATCCAAACTTTCCTAATTGAAATTCTGTGGGATAATTTTTTTGCGATTTCTAATTACTTTTTTGTTGATTACTTTATTTTATTTTTAACAATAGGAGTGTGTCAATAATGATGAATTATTGAGGAGTGGACTTCATTTTATTACTTTATATACGTGAAAGAAATTATTGAAATTTATTTTAGTTACTTGATCTATTTATCAATTATCACTTATAGATTTTATATAGTAGTGCACTAATATGGTTGATAATGATGTTACGAATAAGTTATCCAGATTTTATTGAATCCATTCTTTTAAGAAAGTATCTTACATTCAATGTGAAAATGATAATAATTTCTTCAACGAACTATTTCTTCAATGTGAGCTGGTGATTACTGGCATGTTATGCGCTTTTTTATTTTTTTTTTCTATCATGTTATGTGTCCTTAATTAATATAAAACCATCACTTACTTTGTTTTAACCATTGTTGCCGAATTATATTAACACTATTAGGAAAACTTTTGGAAAAATTGACATTAAAGTATGTCTTGTATACTTAATCAACCTTTCTCTATCAAACTTGATTTCCTTCACAATTCTGAATGGATCTACACTTAAAAAAAGAATACAAGTGGGAGTTTTTTTTTTATGACCATGAATACAAGTGGGAGTTGACATATAAGAATGTTTTCACTATAATCAGTTATTAAAGTCGAATGAAATTTGTTTAAGGATACTAGAAATGTTTAAGACTAAAATTTCTTATGAAATGCAAATTAAATCAAATTAATGTTAATAGAAATGTACTACCATAAAAACCTTAATCTCTAATCTAATACAAAACCTTAATCTGATGCAGAAATCGATTCAGCTTCTTTCAACTATTTCCTAATCCGATTCTTAGATACCCCACATTCACATTCACCTTCTCTTCCTTCTTATGCTTGTAAGCTAAGGTAATCTTCTACTCTCCATCATTTGATTTCTGCTAAGTTTCTTGTTTTCCCATTTTTGTTTGGCTTTCGTTCTTTTTGCAAGTAATTCATGATCAAATAAATAATCATTGTTTGTTTTGCTTATGAGAATCATATGGAATGTTTTGCATGCTGGACTTTTGTGTCCCAATGAAGTTAATAGAACTTATATATGATCTGTAAATGTAATTGGGATTCTTGGAAATTGTAACAAATTTATTAGTATGAGATTAAGTTGAGTTGGAGATGGTGCACTTGAGATGTACGTTCATAGGTCAATAATGATGCAGCAATAGGGACTTGGTTTTTGCTATGGTTGATGTAAATTTTATTGGAAGGAAAAGAGTTGGCTTTACATTCTAAAACAACTCTTGTATTGTAGCAAAGCCCCAAACAGATGTTCAAAGAAAGCATCTGTAGTTGTGGGACAGCCATGTAAAGTCCAAAAAATCTGATACTGCTATTTTTCCTCATGTTGCTACTTAAGTTTCTATGGCTATCTTATGACGCCAATATAATACTACCTCCGATCCTAAATATAAGATCTAATTGACTTTTTTTGAAGAGGTTAAGGTTGCGAAATAGACTATTAAATAATGACATATTTGATTTATTTTTAGATTATTCATTAGTTTATAGGTAAAATAAACTATTCTAAGGGAAAAAATTAGGTAAATCAATTTATAATTAACTTATTTTGTTTTTTTATAGGATTTTCTAAAAAAGTCAACTAGGTCTTATATTTAGGGCAGGAGGGAGTATAATATAATGGAGAAATTGATTCAGGTTCTTTCATCTATTTCCTGATTTTCTCTTTTTTTATTATCTCTTTTCCATCTGCACTTTTTATTGTTTGATGTTGAATTTCACTCCTCATCTCTTCATTTTGCTACTACTGCATTTATTTATTAGCTTTCACCCATTTCTCATACATCTTTCTCTTTGGATCATCTCTCTGGGTGGGTGGAGGAGGTAATTCGTTTCTCTATTCTTTACTTTTTTTTATTCTATCAGCTTCCTTGTGCTCTCTCTCCATATTCATGCTTTTGCAACCCACTGTCTTCAATTCATTGACTCCCCAAATTGATTGTGATGCCTGATTATATTTGGTGAACTGTGAACTTAATTCGTACACCAAAGATTTGTTCTTTCAATTTCTCTTTCTAATGTTTTCTGACACAACCAGTCCTCCAAGAATTATTTTCAATTATCTTTACGAGGGTTTATTGCTGATAGGCACAATTGATTTAGGTAATCTATAAGCTTTCATCTTCCCTGGTGTTAATTAATTGTTTATCTTTTCCATTTTTGCATCTCCTCCTCTTTGGTCACTGAATCTTGTACTGATCTTAGTTGTAATTTTATGGAACTGAATATATAACTTGCATTCTGCCATGTAATCTTTGCTGGGCTTTAATAATGGTATGAGGAAATTAAAGGCTAGCATGTTAGACTAAAGCTTCCTTCTAGGTAATTTTTACATCTAAATTAAATGGAGAGATATGTTAGATGCATAGGATACAACAGAGACAAGTGAAATACTTGAGTTGTTGCTGATGAATATCCGCATATTCTCTTTGAATGTGGAACTATTTGAACTGTTGCTTTATGATCTATTTGAACTAATGAATCACGATACCACTATGTTTATGACTTTCAGTATTACGCCTAGAGCCTTATCCCTATTCCCATTCTATATCTCTGTTTAATCACTCTTGATGTCTTGGAGAATTTAACTTTTTTATACAGATGTGATTCAATTTATCATTTTATTTTTACATTACACCTAGAGCCTTATCTCTGTTGATTCATGCCCTTTACATCTATCTTGTGAGTGAATTACAAAAGGGTCTTCAAACATTTTGGTTGACCCATAATGATGCACCCTTTATGTCTGTTGTATATAACATAGAATTAATTTATTAGTTATTTTGAACTTTGTGATTTCCAGGGGAGTTTCTTTTTGCTATAACTTTTCTCTCTGATTTCTTGCTACTTTTTGCTATTGCTCTTTCTTTGCTATCCATATAGACATATGTCCGTTAATACTACCTCCGGTCCTAAATATAGAACATAACTGACTTTTTTAGAGAGATTAAGGTTGCGAAATAGGTTATTAAATGATGACATATTTGATATATTTTTAGATTATCCATTAATTTATATGTAAAATAAACTAGTTTAAGAGAAAAAATTAGGTAAATCAATTTATAATTAACCTATTTTGTTTTTTTAAGGATTTTCCAGAGAAAGTGAATTAGGTCTTATATTTAGGGCCGGAGGAAGTATAATATATGTTGATTCCAATACAAAATTGATTTCACTTATTGGCATTACTTGCTATGAGACTATGAATGAAACTATCATTGTCATTTCTGTTTTATTGAATTTCAATTTTGTAGCCTATTTTGATGAATACTTCTCTAGTTCTATAAAACAAAAGATAAAGGGTCAATCATATCTTTTGCAAACTAGTGGGTAATACATTAATATTGTGGTCTCTCTAATGTTGTATATCTCTCTCATATTTGTGTCAGATTTTTATTGTATTTACAGTACACATATGCTTATTTATATATATATATATATATATATATATATATATATATATATATATATATTATCTTTTCAAGCTCTTCTATGTTTGCTACAAGTGCTTTTATAGTTTAGTAGGAGAGTTGCAAAGACAAATGAAGGGAAATCTGAACAGAAATTGAAGGGGAAGTAGAAATTGGGGGAGGATCAAATAGAAAGAGGTAGAAGTTAAGAACTTGAGGGGGAGAGAAAACAGTTAATCCATAATTATTTCATTCTTAAAAGTCTAAAAATATACGATAGAATTTAGCTATTTATAGAGGGAGGTTTTCCTTTCCTTAAGAAAATTTTATTGTCTTCCTTTTTTTAGCAACCCAAAAAAAACTATAGCAGCAACAAAAATTGACTAAAAGAATAGGAATTTAGATAAGAAGGAAACTAAACATATAACTATAAAACTTAAAGGCTAAGGTTCTTTCTTTTAGTATAGGTCTTCTCCCAAAATATTATTGTTACAAAGGTTTATGTTTTTGCACGAATCATTTTCTTTCATATAGCATAATTTATTGCTCATGTTATTGATATAACACAAGCTTAGGCCGGATGCTTTGTGAATTGTGTAGACATAGAAATTGAGAGAAATGTAGTGATTTTGAGTTACCTTTGTGTTAACCTTTCATGTTATATATCCAACGTTTGCCCTAGTTTATTTGCATAAAGGTGAATAGTTAAGTTGATGAGTTCAAAGAATTGAACAAACTTTTGTCATTGTGCTTCACTAATATGTTGTCACGTGTCTGCTAACCATTTTTCAAGTTAGGTAGGGAAAATAGGACATCCAGCTCCATTTGAACATGATGAACTTCAATTTAAAAGGATGTTCAGGCAATGTGTTAAAAAAAATCAACTTAGATGCAATGCCACCTCGTCAAAACATTTATTTATTGATAAAAAATAATTGAAAAATCAATAATAATCAATGTCTATGTAATACATCCAAGAAAGGACCTCTTTTGAAACAAGTGTTTGAAATGTAAAATGAACCTTAATATAAATTGTAAATGGCATGATTTGGGAAAAAAAATAGGTTGTTGACACAATTTATTTCGAATGTTTATTTATTTTTAAGATTTTTCTTCCCCAGACGGTAGGAATATACAATTTCTATGACTTTTCCCCGGTGCTTGAAACGCAGGAATATACTCACAACTTGGCAGCGTTCATCTAACCAAGCGCTTTGGGAAAGAGATCCATCGTGGCGTTTTTGACGTAAACGCTGGTGTAGTCTGTGGTCTACTCCGGCGTTTTTCACGTATTAATGCCGGGGTAGGGCATGGGCTCCGTGCATACAGCGGCGTTTTGTTTAAGAAACGCCAACCTTGTAAACTTTTACCGGCGCGTCTTTACTAAAACGCGCAGGGAAAAAAGAAGAATAAGAATTTCTACTCTGGCGCTTTTATTATTTTTCAAGCGCTGGTACAGGTGTTACTAATTTACAAGCAAATTTTATATTTAGTATTCAAATTGAGCAATCTTTTAAGGATTTCCCATTTAGAACATCAAAATAAAAATTTCTAAAATGATATTTTATTAAAGAATTTTCTCAAAATTAAAATAAGGACCTAAGTATTTTTTATATATAAAGGGAATAAAATCCTTAAATTCCTTTCTAGATTTTCAATTGAGGCATGTATATTTTACATAAGGCCTTTGTCTCTTTCCTAAATTTTGTGATTACTTTATTGAAACAAGGATTTGGTTTCTCTCTCATACCCTTTTGATTCTCTTATTAAAAAAAATCTTAGAATATAATAAAAAATGGTGATGCTAACCTTGAATCATATATTCTCGAACCGCTCTCCTACACCTATCAAAAAATAATAATAATATATATTAACTTGTCATTTTATAAAGAAAATTTACATACCTAAATATTCCATTTTATTTGAAAAAAATCATCTTATTATATTCATTTTTTGTATGTAAAGTTTGGTGTGCCTGTTGGTTAGTGAAAGTGATATACAACAATGGAAGACCCCTTCTTAGTTGTCTTCTTCGTTCTTTATTTCCACATTCTAACTGGATCATAAAAATATTTCTTTAACATGTTAATATTTACATTATACGAGCACAATCAATAATCAATTGAAATAGATTGAATCAAATATACAAAGGTCATTGAACGCATAGATGATTAAGGTAAATCAAGCGTCACATAGAATTAGGCAGAGTAGTACAAAAGAAAACACTAAATGAAATTCTTGAGTGTTGCATTTTTGGTTTTTTTGTTTTGAAGATTTGATTATTAATAGCTAGAGTACAATAAGACGACATGGTGTGTGTGTGTGTGTATAGTCAACACACCCATTGGGATAAGACATGATTGTTGTTTTGGTTAGTTAGATATTTCTCTGATTATGACTTTCCTTCTATATACGCTTTTGGAAATGATTCATCGATTTGTCATATCAGAACTTAAGGTGCCATCCAGATTACGTAAACATTTTTATATGTTACATAGAGTCTGTAGAAGAATGAATAGCGCGATTATATGTAAATGCTGGCTCGCCAGAACATTTATTATATTAGGTAAGGATGATAGGTGTAAACAAACGTAGTTTAGTTTTGTTCTTTTTGAAATATTTAACTAATAGACCCAATTATTCCTAGTAGGTGTGAATTAGATAACTTAAGTAGTTCCTCTAATGTATGGCTACGATAGATAACACTGACCTTTTGCCTAAAAATAGAGATTAAATGAAAGTCGAAGCATTTGGAAAACTGATCATTCATTTATGAAGAAAATGTTTAATACATAAATAATATTATCACAACTTCAGTTTACAAATATAAGATGGAATATCACCCTGGAAAAGTGGATTGGGAAATTGTCATTGAATACAATTTTGATGAGAATTTTTCTCACGAACGACATTTTTTAGCTAGAATTTCTCTCAGATTTTATTTGGGATGACTTCTCACAGTAACAGATTATGTTCGAGACATTCTTATGGCTTCATGCATGAGAAGATCGAATGTGAAAGATTATTTTTGTTTTTTTAATGGAAGATCGCATGTGAAAATACTCGTGGAAAACAAATTTTCAGGAGAGATTTAGGCTTAGAAACTTTGTTTTGGTGTCGATCGAGTAAAGGCTATTTTATCTCATGTATATTTTTATACATTAGGGCTATATTTTTAAGCCCAAATTAAACGAAAAATGGAGCCTTACCATAGTGAATTTAAGTTCAAATTTAAATTAAACGAAGAGGTAGTCATGTCAATTTTAGTGTCTAGCAGTGCCTTAAATAGTTTGTTTTCCATATGAAGGTACTTATTCCTATAAAAAAACTGACTTGCATATTTAAAACATAAACATAAACCTACTTTATCTATGCATGCCGAAATATTAAAGGGTTCTCATGGTCTTATAATGAAGTGTAAATAACATATGATCTTTTAAGGTTAAAGATGATGAATACACACACACACACACACACACACATCCGAACTCAAACTGATAGAACTAAAGATTTTAAAGTTATTGTAGAAAATTAGCCCTACATTTGGAAGCTCTGTACAATGCATTTTCTTGACGTGAAATTTTGAAGTTTTACCGGCATGATTTCAAGAACTTTTAGCTAGCCTCTCTATTTGGATATATGGATGAAGAAACTTTAGAACACTCTTTTGGATGTGGTTCGTTCAAAATGTTAGTTCAATAAAATTATACTCATTAATTTAATATGGCTGGTATAACCTCAAGTTGTCCCTGATCTAACTAAAATTTTTAAACTGGTGTTTTGGCCATTTCTATGTCAAGTCTTGTTTTTTGAACCTTGCTATTTTGTCTCTTCGTCCACTTTATATCAAGATTTTATATGGGTAGGCTGTTACATTGTGGTGATGGATCTCCGCAATCATAGACTTACATTCATCTATAGTCCATAGCATAATTTTCCTTAGCTTCATAAATAACATCATTTGGAGGAAAAGAAATATGGCGCTATGCAAGATAATTAATTACCCTCTCCCCAAGAAACTATTTGCTCAATTTTAATTTCTTGTTGGAACCAATAATGAGGTCGTATGGTTAGACTGAAAGTGTATAATGGAAATGGAAATGAAATTTAGTGTAAGGGGTAAAAATAGAAAGTAGAGGTGAATTAGGTAATGATGAAAAAGTAGAGTTTGTGTGACCTAGGAAAAATGTGTGATGAAGAGAGAAAATTTGTAAACAACAAAATATATGTAAATTACCAAAAAATCATCCACTTTCACTTACTTTACTTTCTTTCTCCACTTTCTATAGCAACCAATAAAATTTGAGAGAAAATTTGTGGGCCCCATGATTCATTTATCTTTGTTTAATTCCAAATGATCCTTCGAAAAATTCAATCAATGAAATTTGAATGGAAATGCCATCTTTTTTTTTCTTTAGAAAAAGTCCCATGTCTGCATGGCCAACTTACATACATACATTTGATATTGCCAATCTCATATAAAAGGAAGCATGCATGCATGCTCTATACTATAATTTGAGTTGTGATGGAGAGTGTCAACTAGCTAGCTTTAAAAAAAGATACATATACGACAAATATGAACCACCAAAATATAAATATTGTTCCTCTGTTATTATACACATTAAACATGCAATATCCGTGAGTGGCCATCAATCGAGACTTTATTATTATAATTATTCAAAATGTTCATAGTGGTGGGCAGTATTCGTTTTCCAACATTGGCTCTTGGACAAAAAAGGCACAAACTGGATATTCGTTCACTTCCATTTCAAAACTATAAAGAAGTTTATAAGACTCCATAAGCCTAAGCAAAGAAAAATGAAAATAAACGAAATAAATTGATATGGTGAATGTCAGAGAAATACAAGTCCCACATAAAATTATGATAGATGGATTGATAGCGTGTGTGTGTTTATGTGTCTATATATATACATACACACACATATAGTGTTGAGTTGAGTCTCAATACATTGGCTTTAGCTTTCATAATGGAAAGACAAACTTAGCTTGTACACACAGATACTTCCTCCAACCATTAATATAATAAAATAAAATAATCTTAATTTTTTGGGACAATAAGGTTTAGAAAAATAAGCTAGTGAGTCATGCATAAGATGTAATTAGATTATAAAGTAAATATATTTTAAATAAAAATTATAGATATATGTATTTTTATAGTATATTTTACAACCATAATATCTAAAATAAAAAAGTCAACTTTATCTTGGTGATGAAGGGGCGTAAATGTTATACATAATTTTTTTTGATAAATAATGTTATACATAATTAATTTTTTGAATGGAAAATGTTATACATAATTAATTTAACGGCATATAAACTGGACAGATGGAGTCGGGTTTAGTGCGGCTACGGATTTTGATATTTTATTCAAACAAAGCATATCCACCTTTGAGCAAGGAAAACGAAATATTCAACATCCATATTATTATATATCCTACACCCCTTCTCATTTTTTAACTCTTTACAATATACGACAAAAGTAAACAACTTTCCTAGTTTTATTATTATATTTAAAGAAAGTGTAATACATATATTTCTGTAATTACGAGTTAAGACACAACATTAGTTTTTGTACTCATTGAAAAAAATAAATAGATGGCCCTCCTCCATTCTGGAACATCGATCCGGGTTTAATATAGATGGTCCAAAATCAATATTTTTAAATTTGTGATTTAAAAATGGTTATTTTTATGGATACATAATTCAGAATAAAGATATTCTCTCGATTATTATTTTGTTAAAAAGAAATTATTTATTTAAAATAAAAAATTAAGAATATAGAACATCAATATTTAAATTTGGATAGTATAGAGTGGAGGAACGCGCTCTACTCATCTTTTCGACTAGTATCCAAACGGATTGTAATAACTTAACTTTTGAGATAATTTCTCCAAATATATGAATTGTTTTAGTTATAGGAGTTATTTTTGTAGTTTATATACTTTGATTTCATAAATAGAACTTAATCCATTAATTTATAATCAAGCAAGGGTGCAAAATACTCATGTGATTGTCAGCAAGGTGCACCAAACACAATTATTGGAGTAAAAGTAACCATGATATTTCAAAATTGGGGCAAAAGTAACAGTGATATGTATATTTAAAAAGTGGGGGCAAAAGTAAGCACGACGTTCAAAAGTCACGATACTTTTTCCCAATTTTGAAATGTCATGGTTACTTTTGCTCCTAAAAATTACGTAATGTTAGGTACATCTTTACTACAATCACATGAATATTTTTACACATTAGTCATTATAATTTTTCTAAATGTATAGCAATGGTTGTGTTTGTATGTATATTATCGAATATATATGATTAAAAAGGGTATTTTTGACCCGAGGCTTTGTAACCCAATAGTATGTCATCTCCTCGTTTGGTGAAAAGTTGTGGGTTTAACCCACTTATAAAAAACTACAAACTATCAATGCTTGTACCTTGAATTAAAAAAATGGTATTTTATGGAAATCGGGTAATTAATACTCCTATGTTACAAATTATTGAACTAGCTAATTTTCTTTACATATAAAAGATAGTTACATAGGCAATAGCTGAATTAGTGGGAGCAATATTTGAAAACAATCCAATAATAAACCTTGATCAAGATCTGGGTATATCTAGGTAAACGACAAAGAAACCGATTTGTGGAGATGGTGGTCATATTGTGTGTGTGGTGTGTGTAACTTAGCTTTAAATTTATTCCATATATTCAACTTTTGTTATTAATATAGTTAGCACTTACGAATTCATTTGTTTTTGGATAAAGTTGATTATAAGGCCAAGTACCTAACTCTTCTTATTATGCCTTTTTGTGTGTGTGTGTACACATATGGAAAGTAGTCAAAGAGATAATTAAGTGGAGGGTTTAATTATCCAAAGTTGGATTAATTAATCGATCAACATACAAACTTGAAAGGCCCACTTGCGTTTTGGTGGTGGTGAGTGTGCCAAACATGAGAACGCCACACTCCTATTATTATTATTCCACTTCCGCTGGAATCGATCAACTTTCTTTATACACACATTATGTTTGTATATAAGTCATTCATAACATATTTTATCATTAGAGAAAAAACATTGAAGAGCCCATCATTTTTGACTAATAATAACTTAATAAGTTTTCAGCCTTTCCCCATTACATAAACATAATTTACTCTCTATTAATATTCGCACCAGCATGCCAATGAGTTTCAGCTCACATGATGACATTATATCAAACTCCTTTTGTTGTGGAGGTTGGGGAATCCATCCCCATATATAGGTTGAGGGGAAGAGTGGGTGTGGGGTTCAAGTGTATGTAAGGGTGTGTGAGTAATCTCTCCTATATATGGAGATAGTTAGAATGGGGTAGGAAGAAAAAGATAAATTTACAAGAAAAAGTCAACGACACACCTTGTATAGGACCAAAAGTATCATCCTTTTTTGTCTTGTAAAAAGGAGGTGGACGCATAAACATATAGACATTGTTGTCAAATTTATAGATTGACTTATCCAATTTACCATTTTTGTGTCTATATATCATAAGATCGTGGAAACTCACTTTCAAATCTGAGTTAACCATAAACTCAATTGAATCCGTGAATCATTGATATAATGTTTTTATATCTTAAAATTGTATAGTTATATTGAATATACTAACCAAAGCTAAATAAAAAAATTATAGAATTTTCATATTCATTCATTGAATGTGGTTAAATAAAAAGTATTAATATGATGATATATACAGCAAGTTAGCAGAATTTTTTCATACGTAAAAACATAAAAATAGTAAACTCGGATAATTTAGATTTAATATGGATTTATATGGCCTGTAACACATTTTAGTTAAGTAGATTCTTTTCACGGTTTCTTTACTCTCCTGCGGAATATTTATTTTAGTTCGGTTATATATATATATAGTAATAGCATAAAAAATGTTGGTTTATAGTTAATACAGTACATCAGAACTTCGCCACATTGGATTGGAAATATAATATACTCCCTCCGTTCCTAAATATAAGATCACTTTAGCAAATTTGGAGATATTAAGGAAGACATTCCAATGAATTAGGAGTACATGAAATTTCCAAAATATCACTCACCTAAGTTTTAAAAACTTCAAACCACTATTTTTTGGGTGAAGGGAGTATGTGGGTAATTTGGGGAAAACTTGAGTCAAATTAGAAAGTGATCTTATATTTAGGAACAAGCTCTGATCTCCTCCCTAAAGTGATCTTATATTTAGGAACGGAGGGAGTACTAAAATTGGAGTCTTCAAATTGGAACCATACCGCCGCCTAAGACTAATAATGTAACGCTGGATGACCTATGCTGCCTTCTTGAACCACATCAATTAGTTGCCACATAACAATAAGATTAAGATTATGGCTAATGGCCTCCTCCATCTTTATCCAATCAAACAGATGTCGAGAAGGATAATAGTAGTTTTAAAAAAAAAAGGATAATAGTAATTCGTTACATCTGTATATTGCTTTAAAGCAATTTTCTATATAAAACTGATGTTGGCTCTCAAACTACTTCTTTAGCCGTGTAAATTGGCTTCATCATTTCATAAAAGAACGTAATCACTTAAAAATCCATATGCAAAGTTTTCATTCTATTACTGGAATTTGATTATATACAAAGTTGAAATAACTTTTGTCCTAAACTTAATTAAATTTTGGCTTTATTCCTAAACTTTAAAATCCTTGGTTTTATTCCTCAATTCTTTGGCCAATTTTAATTTTAATTTATAAACTTTAAAATCAATAGTTTTTTTCCCTCCTTTAATAAAAAAATTGAAAAAAATTTAAAATCGAAAGAACAAATGTGATAAAAACAAATCGAAAGAACAAGATCTTTATTGATTGAAATTTCACATTTCAAAGATCAAAAGTTCAATAACGAAATCCATTAATATCAATAATAGAGAATCAAAACTAAGATTGAGTAATCAATGCAAATCAAAGTTGTAATAACAAAGAAAACAGTGGAATTTGGCGTTTTGTGTTGTGGGTGGGAGAAGCTGATATTGATACTACTCCTACAATTGATAATTACTAGATTACATGAAAAAGGAATGCCACGTGAGACACCTATTAAATATAAATATATAAAATATATAAAATAATTCTCTCTTTAAAGTTTTATCACAGCCACATGACAACGAAGCCACTCACACACATTCACTCTTCTTTCTTTCCTCTCCCTCTATAAATACACATACACGATAATCCTCCGACAGTTTTAACGCCGTTATCAGTAATGGCGATGCCTGAGGGAGCAGTGGCTACGGTTAATGACGGAGCTACGAACGCCGTTAATTCGTCTCCTTCTTCTTCTTCTTCTTCTTCGTCAAGTTGCATAAAGAAGAACTCGCCGATTCTCATATTCTCTTTCTTCCACAAAGCTATTCGCTCTGAGCTCGATTTTCTCCACCGTACGGCCTTGGATTTCGCTACCAATTCTTCTTCCTCTACTAGCGATGATGTTAAACCCTTGTTCGACCGCTGTCACTTCCTTCATACTATTTATAAGCACCATTGTAATGCCGAGGATGAGGTACTTTCTTATATTACATTCAATTATTTTATATTACTGGAATTAATATGTTTTTAAAATTAAGTAAGTAAATTAGAGATTCAATTTATTACATATGTTATAGGAGTATGTAATTAGATAATTCATTACATATGTTACATGCAATTAGATAAGAGGTAGGTAGTGAACAACAGAACAAGTAGATAATAGGTAGGTTGTTTATGAGTAGAATAAAATATTTTCGAGTAAAAAAAAAACAATTTAAAGTTATTTTGTTACATTAAGTTAAATTAAATTATACTACTTCCGGTCCTAAATATAAGACCTAGTTGACTTTTTTTTGGAGAGAATAAGGTTGCGAAATAGATTATTAAATTATAACATATTTGATATGTTTTTAGATTATCTATTAGTTTATAGTTTATAGGTAAAATAAACTAGTGTAACAGAAAAAATTAGGTAAATCAATTTTTAATTAACTTATTTTGCTTTTTTAGGATTTTCCAAAAAGTCAACTAGTTCTTATATTTAGGACTGGAGGGAGTATTATATTAGTGGACTTTGTATGTTTCTTATGTACTCCCTCCGGTCCTTAATATAAGACCTAATTGACTTTTTTTGGAGATGTTAAGGTTACAAAATATGTTATTAAATAATGACATATTTGATATATTTTTAGATTATTCATTAGTTTATAGGTTAAATAAACTAGTTTAAGGGGAAAAATTAGGTAAATCAATTTATAATTGACTTATATTTTGCTTTTTTAGGATTTTTCAAAAAAGTAAACTAGGTCTTATAATTAGGACCGGAGGGAGTATCTTTTTTAAATACCGTCAAGTGATCATTTATTTACTTTGTGTTTTACTTTGAAGAAATTATTATTTTTTTAAAAAAAGTCTAAGGAAGTAAATTAGACCATTAAATTTATAATATATGTTACATGCAACTAGATTATAGATAATAGGTTAATTTATAAGTAGAATAAATAAATTAGCTCTGAGGAAAAAAGACAATTTTATAAAAAAGTCAAAGTGATATTAAAATTAGCACAGAATGGAGCTAATGGTCCATCTTATTGTCATTCTTTTGCTTTTGAGAGAATTTGAGCCATCGAGTTGGACTGTTGATAACTTGACTAAGTCTTGTGAGTTGGGATATCATGATTAATATGCACTCATACTAAGGATTTGAAGGCAGCTTCCTAATACAGTCTGAATGATTGCTTCTCTGTTTTATTTAAACATTATTATATGTTAATGCATGTGAATTTTTATATATGTATTTTAAATTGATTATGAGTGATACTTGTTGGACCTATCTCCACCTTGAAGCGTTTTTTTTCAGTTTTCTGCCTTTCAAATTAGCTTTCAGTAATATCATTTATTTGGGATGAAATAGTTTTGGAATATAGACTGAAGTGAAGCTTTTGAATTGAACAAACAAGAAGGAAAGACGTGTATACTCTATGATATTAGTTTTAGTGCTAGCATTTCTAGTGCAGTGCAATTCTAAAGGACACAAGCAGGGAAAAATGATTAGGATATTCCGAACAGTATTTTATGGAATGCTCTCCCCGTCTCTGTTCCTAAATATAAGACTACTTTGACTTTTTGTGGAAGTTAAGGAAGAAAATTAAACTATTAAATTATAACATATATCACATGTAATTAGAATTTACGTTAAATTATAAGTAGAATAAATTTGTTTCAAGGAAAAAAGATATATCCCATGTAATTATAGACAATTTAAAGTGATCAATTTTGCAATCTTAATTTTTTCAAGAAAGTTAAAGTGGCCTTACAATTAGGATCAGAGGGAGTATTATATTTACTGGTTTGAGCGCTTAAAATGAGGTTTCAATGTCTACTTGCCTGCTAATGGTACTTGTCAGCATAACATGTCATTTTGATGTGATCACATTTTTTTTTAGATTCAAAATATTGCTAAGAAATCATATTACTTTATTATGTGTGGAATTTCTTAATCTTGCTTCTTCATTTTCGCAGTTTAATTACATATGATTCATATCATTTGCTATCGCCTCTACTTTGAATTTACAGGTCATGTTTCCTTATGATTCATCTGATCTGGTTTGCTGTCATGTCTTCCCAGGTCATATTTCCTGCATTAGATATACGTGTGAAGAATGTTGCGCGAACGTATTCTTTGGAGCATGAGGGAGAGAGTCTTCTTTTTGATCAATTATTCAAGCTTCTAAATTCTAATTTGCTAGAGGAAGAGGGCTACCGTAGAGAATTAGCATCTTGTACTGGTGCTCTGAGAACATCAATTAGCCAACATATGTTCAAGGAAGAGGAGCAGGTAATTGTATGATAATTCTAGCCGTGTCAATGATTTACCAGATTTTGAGATTTAGTGGGTAGGCTTGACTGTAAGATTCAGCCTTCAATGATAATCTTTGCATAATGTCTTGAACTGACATGTTGCTTCCTCCCTCCTTAATTTGAAGTGTTTTATTTTGCCTAAATATAGCCAAACTCATGATAAAGTTTAACCAGTTGAAAAATCTTCTATAGAAGCAGTTATTTTCTGTTGGTGTTCTTGTTTTCTTCAGCTGTTAAAATAGGGATTTTAGTTATATGACAAGCTAACCCATATTAATTTCTCTATGCATGAAGAATGGACTTGGTGCTGTTAGAAAATTTCTTAGTATTCTTCATCTGTAATTTTTTTTTTCCCAACAACGATCTTTGTAGAGTTTCTCTTACCAACTTCTACAAAAATCCAATATCCAGTCATTGCATTGGGCAGGTCTTCCCCTTGGTTATTGAGAACTTTTCATTTAAAGAGCAAGCATCACTGGTGTGGCAATTTCTTTGCAGCTTACCTGTCAAAATGATGGAGGAATTTCTTCCCTGGCTTGCCTTGTATATATCATCTGATGAACATCAGGATATGCTTAAGTGCTTATGCTCAATAATTCCTGAAGAGAAGCTTCTTCAACAGGTAAGTGTTATTTAATTAGATGCTGTTGCATAATGATTAAATTTGAATACTGTTTTAACTTGAATTTTCTGATTGTCAAGGTTGTTTTTGGATGGATGGAAGGGGTGAAGATTAAACATGAAAGTATAAATGATGCCAAGATTCATTATGAGAATGTTGGAACACAAGACTTTACCAATTTTTCTGAAAGGGCGTGTTGTCCTTGTGAACCTTTCAAAAACGGAAAAAGGAAATGGATGGATTTAAGTATTGATCATACCAGTTCTTATTCATCATGCCCTATAGATGAGATATTACTTTGGCATAAGGCCATAAAACAAGAGTTGATTGATTTAGCTGAGACCATCAGAAAGATACAGCTTTCTGGAAAAGTTTCTGATTTATCGGCGTTTAATGGGAGGTTGCAGTTTATTACTGAGGTCTGCATCTTTCATAGGTGTGATCTTTATTCTCTATATTATAATTTCTATTGTTAGAAAGTTCAAGTTTGGCAGCCTTTTGCATTGTATTTTAACAACTTTCGTACTCCGTACAAGTAGTGTTAGTCATAGGAATTATTGTCCTGCGTATTGTCATAGAAGTCATACCCCCTTCCCACCCCTATTATATGTTTTGGATGATTGACTGTGGAAATTATGTGAACTTTCAGTGATTTCTTTTCCCTTCCTACCACACTTAACTAAATTTTCTGTCTTCTAATGAAAGACCATTATAACACTCATGCTCATGTGACGAAAAAAAGATAGAGTGAGAGTGAGAGAGAGAGAGAATGATGAAGCACAATATTACATCATCTATCTATCTTTCATTGGATTCTTTGCTGTGCTGACATAATGTGTGAGCATCTCATTTTCTTGCTGCAGCATTGCTGAAGACAAAGTGATATTCCCTGCTATGGGTGCCGAGGTTTCTTTTTTTAATGAGCATGCTGATGAGGAACTTCAGTTTGACAAGCTTAGATCCCTGATGGAAGAAATTCAGAATGATAAAGTCAACTCATCATCTACTGAGGATTACATGAAGTTGAGGTCTCACACTGAGCAAATAAAGGACAACCTACTGAAGCACTTTGACAATGAGGAAGATCAGGTGAGGTTATCTCTATTGTAACTTTTAAATGTGACCAAAAATACTGCCTGCTATCTGAATGTCATAAATCAGCCAAACCTTCTCTATGCTTTGATGACTTTTTATCTGAAGAAACAGGATGCTTTTCTAGCACTTTTTGTATATATTTCAATTCAGCATCTATACATTAGCAGTACAACTGGGCATATCTTGCTGTCATTGTGATCTATCTAACTCTATCACATGCTCATAGGTTCTACCGCTAGCACGAAAACATTTTAGCCCCCAAAGACAACGAGAATTACTTTATGAAAGTTTGCGTTTAATGCCTTTGAAATTGATCGAATCTGTAATACCGTGGCTGGTCGGATTTCTCAATGAAGAAGAAGCAAAGTTATTTCTACTGAATATGTATATGGCAAGTAAAGTGCCCCCTCCCCCCCCAAAAAAGCACACAACAAAGTGTTATGTATCTAAGTTTCTGTTCTGTTTCTAACTTTCAGAGTTATCTAATGCAGCCCCAACAGCAGATTATGCATTAATTACACTGTTTTCTGGTTGGGCATGCAAAAGAAAATACAGGAATAATGGTTCCTTTTCAAATAAAACAGGTTTGTGTTCTGCAAGGAAATTACGGGAGATGGAAAACAAAAGTCCATCATTCTGCATATGTGCACCTTCATTTAGTCCCGAGAAAAAATTCTCATTCATTCAACCTGATGATGCACATGGAAGTAGTGAACCAGCCAAACATGGAAAACTAGAACTGAGGGATGGGAATGATGTTCCTTCCCTCACTGGAACTAGAGAATCTATTACCTTTTCTGATAATCAAACTTGCTGTGTCCCTGGATTAGGCGTAAATGCAAGTCATCTAGGAGCCAACTCATTAGTCCCTGCAAAATCTCTGCGATCATTATCCAATGGTTCTGTGCCTCCCCTTAATGCTAGTCTATTTGTCTGGGAAACAGATGTAGCCTCTGCTGACAGTGGGTTCAAAACAAGACCTATTGATAATATATTTAAATTTCATAAAGCCATTTGTAAAGACTTGGAGTATATAGATGTTGAATCTGGAAAATTGTTCGAATGTGATGAAAATTTCCTGAGGAGATTCACTGGTAGATTTCGCTTATTATGGGGTTTGTACAGAGCTCATAGCAATGCAGAGGATGATATAGTATTTCCAGCATTAGAATCAAAAGAAACTCTTCAAAATGTTAGCCACTCCTACACTTTGGACCATAAGCAGGAAGAGAAATTATTTGTAGATATTTCACTAGGACTCTCAGAGCTTACTCAATTGCATGAATCATTGAATAATAAGACTTCAGATGACCATTTTACCAGTTTCGACTCTGATTACTCTGGTGGCTCTGATACCATACAAAAATACAATGAACTAGTTACAAAGATTCAGGGCAAGTGCAAATCTATCAGAGTAATGCTAGATCAACATATCTTCCGCGAGGAACTTGAATTATGGCCATTATTTGATGTTCATTTTTCTGTGGAAGAACAGGATAGAATTGTTGGTCGTATAATTGGTACTACTGGGGCAGAGGTCCTTCAATCAATGTTGCCATGGGTAACTTCTGCTCTGACACAGGAGGAACAAAATAAAATGATGGACACATGGAAGCAGGCTACCAAAAACACCATGTTCAATGAATGGCTTAACGAATGGTGGGAAGGGCCTGCTTCAATTTCAAACACAACTACACCTAGCGACCATCTTTCACTAGGTTAACTGCTATGTCCATTATTTATGATTTTTACAGCCTCTTTTGTATTTCTTTCCAAAACCAAGCTTAAATGTTATTATATGTTTGGATTCTTTCTTATGCACTCAACTTTTAATAATTTAGGTCCTGATGCCTTTGGCAATTTGGATAAGAGCATTCAAGCTTTCAGGCCTGGGTGGAATGATATATTCAGGATGAACCAGAATGAACTAGAATCCGAAATTAGAAAAGTTTCTAGAGATTCAACTCTTGATCCTAGAAGGAAATCCTATCTCATTCAAAATCTATTGACTAGGTCTGTTTCTTTACTGATGTTTAATAAATCTTTAAGTTCCAATTCTTCTGTTTAACTTAATGTTTGGCTATCTCAGTCGCTGGATAGCTTCTCAACAGAAGTCATCTAAAGCAACAATGGATGAATTTGGAAATGATGTACTGGAAAGATCACCTTCATTTCATGATCCAGAGAAAAAAATCTTTGGTTGTGAGCATTACCGAAGAAATTGTAAACTTCTTGCAGCTTGCTGTGGAAAGTTATTCTCCTGCAGGTTTTGCCATGACAAAGTCAGTGATCATTCCATGGATAGGTAAATTTGTACATACATGAATATATTTATTTTCTATGACCTAGTATTTTAAGTAAACATAAACTATACTGTAATGTGCTTGCAGGAAGGCTACAACTGAGATGATGTGCATGCACTGCCTGCAATTACAGCCAGTTGGACCAGTTTGTGCGACACCTTCTTGTGGTGGTCTGTCAATGGCAAAGTACTACTGTAGTATTTGCAAGTTTTTTGATGATGAAAGGTATTTGATTTCTATAATATCTTTATGTCTTCTTTCCCCTTAAATTGTCCAGTAATGGGACCCAGTAACCTTAAAAGTGTGGAGATTTATTATTTTTTTAATTGGACATGAAAGTAACCTTAAAAGTGAGACGATGGATTAACGACACGAAGGATCTTCATAGAACAACTTCTTCATGTTGCTTGTTTCTATGATCTGTTTACATTACGGTTTTATGATTTACATGTTCACCAAGTCTCATGTAAATTAAGTTAAATTGGGTTAAAAGTCCTGAATTCTAAAATAATTTCAGAAATCAAGTTAAAAGTTTTCTTAATGGTCTTATATTATTTGTTATGCTAATAAAAATGAATTGATTTGTTACAGGAATGTTTACCATTGTCCTTTCTGCAATATATGCCGTCTGGGGAATGGACTTGGTGTTGATTCCTTCCATTGCATGCAGTGTAACTGTTGTTTGTCAATGAAATTAGTTGACCACCAGTGCCAGGAAAAATGCTTAGAAACAAACTGCCCCATCTGTTGTGATTTTTTGTTCACATCAAGTACATCTGTCAGGGCTCTTCCTTGTGGCCATTTCATGCATTCCACTTGCTTTCAGGTCATTATCATCTTTTGCTTCTTTTCTTTTCAAATCATGGAATGCAAATGTTTGTATAGATAAGATATATTTTTCATTTGACCCCTTTTCAGGCATATACTTGTAGTCATTACACTTGTCCAATTTGTCGCAAATCTTTGGGAGATATGGCGGTATGAGATATACCCTCTTTTATATACAACTTCATAATTCCTTGATATGTCATAATTTTTTTTGGGCAGGGTCAGTATATGAAACAGCGATCATCTGTAGAACATTTTATGACCATTTATCCTTCCATAATTCATTTCCATTTGTTAGAAAAAATAATCTGATGGGAACACTTCAAGACATTATTGTTCATCAGAAAATATGTATTTCTTCTATACACAAGCACTTAAAATTGACCAACAATACAGAGATTTTGTAATGTATTTATGTTAAAGCGTTGATATGAAAGAAATGTGCCAAATATGAAGCAATTATCAACGTACCGTAACCTTTTGAGGAAGATTTTGTTCATCTCCTGACAACAGTTACTTTCCTAAATCTAGTATTGCTTCAATGTCCATTTATAGGTTTATTTTGGCATGCTTGATGGTCTGTTGGCTTCGGAGGAACTCCCTGAAGAATATCAGAATCGTCGGCAGGTAAAATGTTTTTTAAAGTGATGCCAAAAAAAAAAAGAAAACTAGAACCACATATTACATGTATCTTTCAAAGGCTACACTCTTTTTTTGAGGGTCAGAGAGAAACGATGAGAATCAATTTCTTGGTTGCATTTGAGGTTGGAAATCAATTTGATACAAATGATCTTGTTTTGCCAGGATATACTATGTAATGATTGTGAGAAGAAGGGAACTGCACCATTCCATTGGCTATACCATAAGTGTGGGTTATGCGGTTCTTATAATACAAGGGTGATTTAAGGTGACTCAAGCTTCAGCTGTTCTGCCCTTATCTCCTTATGGTTGATGGTAACTCTGCCACAAGGTGACTTCCCATGTATAAATGGTATTGAATCAGAATGGTCTGTAGCATTTTGGTTTAATCTTGCCTTGTTTTCAAGGTTGGTTCCACAAGAAGTGGTAATCACCCCATTTTCTGATTGGTTTATATCACTCCCTTCGTTCTTTATTATGTGAAACACATATCTTGTTCTTATTTATAAGAAACATTTAGAGAATGTCACAAATTTTAAGTTAGTTTTCCATTTTGTAAATGGGGATTTAGTTATTCCCTATAGGCTATAGCTATTGTAAATAATACTAGAAGTTATTATTCATGGGTCTATTTTCAAGAACTTTAATTACAGATATAAGGTTACTCCCTCCATTCCTATTTATAATAAACTTTTAATCCAATAATGTGGATAAAAAATCAATTATATGCAATAAAGATGTAAAAGTCGTAATATTTTTGTCAAAAGTACCCTTATTTATGGTGAGATAAGAATTAAGAGATTATAATGAAATAGTCATAGTAATCTAACCTTGGTTGAGTAGATTAGGATAACCTGACACTACCTACACTCAACAACATTAGTCAAAGTTAATGATAATTCTAGTATTAATAACTAGTATGTTGAATTGGTGAGTTGACAACTGTATAAAGGGGAATACTAACACCTGAGATGAATATTTAATGATTACTTATTATGTTGACATTTGATGGTTGATTGTTAGTTTGTTACTATAAGTTGATACATGTCAAAGAAATTGTAAAGACTTTTGAATAAATATATGATTATTTGTTTAGATTCCAGATATATAGAGTTAATATTTAACGTAGAAATTATCTAATATCAATATGATATGGTGTCAATTTTTCCAATCAATTATAAAGAATGTTGGATATTATAACAAACTTTTGATAGTGATTTAAGTTGAAGTAAAAATAAATAAATATTGGAAGGTGGTGATGGGATTTTAAGTATCTTCAAATTTATTATTTTTTACCAGTCTGGCCCCCCAAGTTGATTATGGGCTAACTTATTGGCCCTCAACTCATTGCCTCGATGGGCAAAATGGCAAGTCCGGATTCGATTCCCTTGAAAATTGTTTTCTTTTTTGTTAAAGTATACTTTTGGTCCCTTATGTTTGAATCAAGTTTCAATTTAGTCCTTTATATTTGGAAAGTACACTTTTAGAACCTTTTTTGTTAACACCGTTAGTTTAACTTAACAGAAAATGCTAACTTAACAATTTTAGATGATTATTTTATAATGAAATTGGACCAAAAATGATAAATTTTGAAAATATAAGAATATTTACACTCAAATATTTTAATTTGAACATTTTTTCAGTATTTAATAATCATTTAAAATTGTTAAGTTGATATTTTCCGTTAAGTTAAACTAACGGTGTTAACAAAAAAGGACTAAAAGTATACTTTCCAAACATAAAAGACTAAATTAAAACTTGATGCAAACATAAGGGAGCAAAAGTATACTTAAGCCTTTCTTTTTTGAATAAAAGATCAATTACATAAGATGATTGCGGAAGAGAGAACAAGGAAATTTTTCTTAAGCAGCGAGTGTGAGTGAAAGAAAAATTGACCAATAAAAAAAATCTTTAACAATAAATGTAATACTACCTCTAGTTCTAAATATAAAATTCCTTTAACTTTATTTTTGGGAGTTAAAGAAACAATTTAGATCATCACTACATATGACATATGTCGCATTTAAATAGATTATATGTTTAGTTAATAACTAGAACAAATTAGTTTTGAGAGAAAAAATATAATTATAAACATTTTAAAATGATTAGTTTTGCACCCTCAATTTCTCTAAAAAGGTAAAATAGTCTTATAATTAGGACGAGAGGGAGTAACATTAATATTAATATTTAAATGATGACGAGAAGGGAAATTAGCCAAACAGAAATTCAAACATCTCCTAAATGTTTCTTATAAAAAGGAACAATACGAGTAAGCCAAGTGTTTCTTAGTACCGCATACTCACATGGTGTGCTTTGTCACATGGTAATTAATCACATGTTGTGCTTTGTCACATGGTAATTAATCACATGTTGTGCTTTGTCCACAATTCAAGGACAGGATTTTATGAGAAGGGCAAAGAACTGTTTAGAGCTAGACAATAAACTATTTATGAGCCTCGACTTATGTCACTTAACAACTTTAAACAAAATCCATATAGTAATACTTGACGCAACTGTGAGCCCAGAATACACATAGTACAAATTAGCTTTTTGATCAAATAAGCTATTTAGAGGGTTGTACATCACAAACATATACTCTAGCTGGTAGTATCGTGTTTACCCCATATTTATGTGTAAATAACTGATTCCTTAAACAAACTTGAGAAAGAATGAAAGGAACATCCTTTCTTGAGGCAAATATGATCATGTTTCATTTAGTTTACATGCTCTATGTACTCAAGCATAGTATACATGGATCATATCTAGACAAATTGAAGCAGGGTTGTAGTATATGTCACGAAATACCAACCGCATTTCAAAAACATGGGTACAAGTATTTTTTAGGCAAATCAGTTATAGTAAGATTTACAGGAACTTCATAAAAAAATTAAAGATTTACAGGAAGGCATGTGGGATAAAAAAAAAGGGTTTCTCAGAACCAAAGGAAAGAGTGACCATTCTTTCTTCCTGTGTTATGAGTAAATGAAGATAAAGTCTACTTTTTACATACTAGTTACTTCGCTTTGACCCTCTGAACCCATCGATTAATTTGACTTTTCTTTTAATACTTAAAAAATTTCAAAGTAAAGCTCTTCCCAGTCCTTTAGGAAAATTGGTTGTCATTTGATAGAATATTATTACAGTTGTATTCTTAGGTTGCATAGTAATTATCAGGGCATTTCTCTATTACTAATACAGTATCAATTTATGTTTATTCCAAGAGTAGACAGTTCAGCATTCAGAAGCTTTATTTTTCTTTGCAAAATCTCTAATGTTCAAGGTTTACTAAACCAAAAGTATATGCCAAAATGAAAACGCCAAACGTCAATTTCAGCAAAGCTTGTGGCAATACTTTGCATCATTTACAGCTATATGTGATTCCATATTTTAACTTTATTTTATTTCTGAGTTACGTAGTTAGCATAATTGTTTGCGAATATTTATGGAGTTGTATTCCTACTCTGTGGGTATATTGAAAGAATTGTTGATCAACTTTTACTCTAACATAATCTGCAACAAAAAAAAAAGATTAAAAGGTTAATTTCAAAATCATATCATTAAAAATCATTGACAAATAGAACAAAACGACTGCTCATATCCATTGGAAGAGTATTGATATTTGAAGATAAAATGTTGACATTTTAAATTACTGTAACTTCTGTTTTGAAATTTTAATATTTTTTGTACTCCGCCATTGATGTATTTGATGCACACAGCACAACGGCACTAGGCAAATTTTACCTTTATTTTCTAGTTCAAAATTTTAGTTGTTTTATGTACTCCGCCAGTAAATATGTATCTGCTTGCACACGGCAACTTTAGTTGTTGAATCTCACAGAGCAATGCAATTGAAAATTGAAAAAAAAAGTGCTTAAATGATGTTAATATATCTTTCATTTGAATATCGCGTCTGTTGTTTATTCTATTCAAATAATAATATATTTTAAAGATATCAATTCATATTTACATATTGCTGTGTGTTGTGTAAGTATTATATGTAAACAAATTTCGGTCTCAGAATAATGGCAGAACATATTTATTTTAATGCATCAAACTGGTTGAAGTTATATTTTGATCAAACCGGTTGAAGTTATATGAAAAACCGTTAAAAGTTAAAGACTATTTGATTGAGCGGGGCAAATATTTGTTGATTAAATTAAACTTTAAAAAGTCAAATTTTAAAGTCACTGGTATTGTTAATAATAAATGATTATAAAATGTAATTAATTATTTTTTGTCAATGGAAATTCTGGAGACGATCTAATTCAACAAAAGTATTCGATATATTAATTAAGACAAACAAAAGCCTTGATATTGTTCATTGACAAACGATAGTAATTGTAAACATATAAATATAATCATAGGTGGCAACGAAAAATTTTGTCTTGCATTTCTGATTATTGTCTCAACTTGTTTACCTGACAAGGACATCTAAATAACAACTTTTCTATTTTGTTTTCGTTTACCAGTCAAAATTAAAAGAAAAGTTAACAAAGCTATAAAATTACATATATTTTAATCCCGATTTGCTTTTCCTTACCCTTTTTCTTGTTCAATGCAATTGTCAGGAGAAGGAATTTTGAATTATAGTACACATACAATCTCTCTTAATTAATTGTCATGTGTTGTTGAATTTGACATTAGCTGAGCTTCCTAAGAATGTTTACGCGACAAAATCTATGCTCATTATTTTATTACTGCCAATAACCTAGTAATAATTATTTGTTTGATAATTTTGATTTGTTTTTTCACTGGTCATTGTACTCTTTGTTCTCTACTCCTTATCCTTGCATGTTGACCCCTTTTGATTTGATATATATTAATCACTCGTTAACAATTGATTATGGTTAAAAGAAAAAGATTTGAAAGTCTTACGCTAATTAAAAATAAAAATCACTATGCTCATAATTGTCCATCTTGTATATGTAATCTGATCTGATTGATTTGAATATTATTTAAATATTTGTAATTAAATTAAATTCAACTATATTTTGAGTGAGAGCAGTATTATCAATCACTAATATTGATGTTCTTATAAATCAATATATAATAAGTATTTAATCAACTTTTATAAGCCTGAATGAAAATTAAAAGTTACAAGATTTACCAAAAAGGTTACCAAAAATAAAAAGGGAAAGTTACAAAAGCATGATTAAAAATGAGGTGAATTAATAAGGAAACTGCAGCTAAAGAAACTGACTCTTCAACTACAAATATCTTTAAAGCCTTCAAAATGAATTTAAAATTAGAAGTTTTTTTTAAAAAATAAATACTTCTAGATCCACTGTATTTCTCAACCATTTTCTCCTTTCACAGAATATTACTTGAGCTGAACTTTTCCAACCCTATCACTCACATCATTTTCCACATGTTCTAACCTTGATCGGTAAAGAACTAATCAAAAAATTAATGAATGAACTCTATGATGAAAAAGTCTTCTTCAGGATGCTTCTCACTTCATGTTTTCTTCAACAAATGCCACTTGTTTGGCTCAAAAGATGTCCCCTGTCCCCAGATATTGAATTAGTTAAGGACCGTACCAAAAACGAGTAACCAAATCACACATATACTAATAGATAATATACACTCTCTCTCCTAAATATAAAAGGGCGAAAACCCAACAATGATACATAATTATTGGCCAATGAACAAAAATAGTGAATAACTATTCCAAGGTACAAAAATGATACCCAAGTTTTACCATGTGATCAAAAATGATATTTTCATTAATATGACAATAATATTAGACATGAAAAGTCCGAAATTCACCTATAAATTAATCGCTGCTCGATAAAAGTTTATCTAATTATAGGGGCATTTTGGACATTTCATGTTTGATATTATTGTCATATTAATGAAAATATAATTTTTGATCACATGGTAAAAGTTGGTATGGTTTTATACCTTGAAATAATTATGTACTATTTTTGTTCCTTGATCAATAGTTATATATCATTTTTGGACATTCGCCCAATATAAAACCCAAATGAATCTCTTAAAAAATCTTAAGAAAATTAAATAAATCTTATAAATTGATTTGCCTGAGTTTTTTTTGTCCAAACTAGTTTATTTGACTTATGAACTAATATAAAATCTAATAATTTACTACCTCAGGTCCTAAATATAAGACCTAGTTGACTTTTTTTTGGAGAGATTAATGTTGCGAAATAAGTTATTAAATCAAAACATATTTGATATATTTTTAGATTATCCATTAGTTTATAGGTAAAATAAACTAGTCTAAGGGAAAAAAAATTAGGTAAATCAATTTATAATTAATTTATTTTGCTTTTTTAGGATTTTCCAAAAAGGTCAACTAGGTCTTATAGTTAGGACGGGAGGGAGTATCAAATATTTTATGATTACCTAACCTATTTTGTTTCCTTAATCTTTTAAAAAAGCAACTAGAAATGTATAAAAAAAAAATAGGTGATATAAGAAACCGAGTAAGAAAACAGGTCTTAATAAGAAGGTTTGGCTGGCGGCATCTGGTAACTTGGTCACCGTGGTTACATAATTTTCAACGGTCAAAACCTCCACAGAAAACGTCAACATACTTTTGGAAATTCCCTTTTTCTCCTTCTCCTATCAGGACTAGTACTAACAAGACGGCACCATATATCATGTATCACCAACAACAAATCAATACGTTTCCCCCTGAACTTTCAGCTTATTTTTTTATTAATTTTCTCACATTATTTTATTCCCACACCTATATAAGTGAATCCACACACGCTTTCACACATCTCTCTCCTCCTCTCTTTCTCTCTATGCATATATGGCTAAAGTTTTGATCATATTTCAGAAGATTTAAGCTAATATTATAAGTGGGTATTGAAGATTATCATCATCTCCATCACTTCATCTTCTTGAGGATTTGATCTTCTTTTGTTATTTCTTTTTTTGTTTAAGTGGGTAAAGAATGAAGAGTCAAAACAATCAAATCCCATTAAACTCATCAGTGTCAAAGTTTTTGAATGTTCAAAACCAAATGGTTCGGCTTCTTCCTCACTTGATCCTTCTAGGATGTGGGATAACCATTGGGATTATCATAAGCTTCTACCTTCAAAACTTCAACTTCAGTGTGGAATTCACTCGTTTCTCAATCTCATCATCTTCAACATCAAGACTTTTAACACCTTTGCCTATATTTCAGAGACCACAAACTGAGATGCCTAATATTCCTGCTTCTAAGTCCAACAGTAGTTCCATGAAGGAGTACCTTAAGCCTCCTGTGGTCATGCATGACATGGAAGAAGATGAACTTTTGTGGAGGGCTTCGATGAGTCCTAGGATACAAGAATATCCTTTCCAACGTGTTCCTAAGGTGGCTTTCTTGTTCTTGACGAAAGGTCCTGTGCATTTGGCTGCTTTGTGGGAGATGTTCTTCAAAGGACATGAAGGGTATTACTCTATTTATGTCCATTCAAACCCTTCTTATAATGGATCCCACCCCGAGAGCAAGGTGTTCCATGGCACAAGAATACCTAGCAAGGTCGGTCACTACTTTTATTCAATGAATTGAGTTGCACTTTGGAACATAACTCCAATGTGAATGTTGTTTGTTTTATCAATATAGTTTTATAATTATAAGTGGATTTCAACATATTTTATATAATTAATAATAAATCATAGGTCTTAACAATTCTGTCTTAAAAATAAGAGTTAGTTGACTTTTTTTGAGAATACTAAGAAAGTAAAATAAACCACTTAATCGTAATATATTTTATATATTGTTAGATCATATGTTAGCTTATAAGTCAAATAAATTAGTTTAGATAAACTATTTAGGAAAATCAATTTTTAATTACCTCATTTGGCTTTCTTAAAATTCTCTAAATAAGTCAATTAACTCTTATATTTAGGAATAGAGGGAGTTTTTCTTTAGCTCCATGTGTATTTACTATCCATTACAATATATGAGAATAAAATGTACATTGTAAATTATACATTAGTATAATAAATTTAATTATGTGAGTTATAAATAAGATGAAAAAAAATCTTCTCTCTCTTTTATGCCCATAAACATTCTATCTCTTCCTCCCTTATACACAAGACCTAAGGAGTATACTTTAGGGAGGCCCATGAATGATGGCTTATTAGTGCCCCACTTAAATCAAACCCAAAGAGAAATATAGTTGAGCTTTTGTAGCTTAGTTGACAACAGTGACCACAGCATCCCACAAAATTTATTAAACATGAGAGCTTGTGAGTTCAAGTTCTTTTAAGAGGTGTAATGGATGATTGAGTTAAAAAAAACTATGAAAATAATATAACTAATACTTAGGTGGGGTCGTTCTACTTAATTTTTTCCATAGTGGGAATAAAAAAGAGAACAAATGAAGAGGTCAGAAGAGTAAAGAAAGCAAAACAAAACAGAGGAAGACGTTTCACATGTCCATAAATTTATGTACAGTCAAAGTCAATAATGGCAGTCCTCTGTACTATGTTTACCTTAATCTGAATCATGACATGATTAATCAGTTGACAGGAAGCTTATATTAATAATTTTTGACGTTTTGAGTTTATTTTACTTTTAATGTCATTCATATCATATAAGCATCTGTTCCGTTGTATCTATATAGTAGCTCTAATCTATGTAATAGAACAAAAGAATGACCAAGAGGCTAAGAGTAGAATAGTTTTTTTTTGGACTTAGCTAAGAATAGGATATAAGCATAAAATTAAAATCATCAGAGGAAGACAAGAATTTATGCAGGGTTTATAAATTTACAGTTTACAAAGAAATTTAGTAATTTATCCTTGACATTAACCAAACTTCTCAAGAAATATAGCTATGTGTGTGTCTATATATATATATATATATATATGGGAAAAAACCGTATCCTAAAAAGATATAAGGGAAAATCCCAAATAAATCCCTCCCAATACCCAAAAAGACAAGTGAGGAACCAAAAGGACCATGAAGGAACCAAATTTTAAAATTTTGGTTCAATTTGTGTTTTAGGATGTGGGCAATTTTGGGTTCCTCATGGTCCTTTTGGAAGTTTAGGTTCCTTACTTGTCCTTTTGGGTATTGGGAGAGATTTATTTGGGATTTTCCCAAGATATAATTGTTTCTAAGAAGCAAATGCTGGTCCAACATACAAGTAGCAGAAAAAACTTGGAAAAGCTATCCTGTTTGTGAACAGAACTTCTAGTAGTACAACAATCACAATTATGATCACCATGTTCATTTTTCACGAACTGGTCCAATATCCCGTGTGTTACGTTTGTTTACCCTCATTAGATATGCCTTGTGTCCCACTTGTATCTGTCTATCTTCAATCATGATAGGTAGGTAGCTTGTGAGGCACAAAAACGACAGTTTTTTCACCAAAATATGCCCAACTTCACCTACCTGCAATTCGAACCAAGGTTCCTAGGTCATTTTTCATTGTCATTTTGCATTTTTTTTTAATCTATAGGATAAGAAGGCCACAACTCAATTTCTACTAGTTTAAGTCTATAGAAAGTTTAGTTAAATCATTAAATGTATCATAAATTGATAAAAGTTTTAAAGTTTCCTATAATGTATTTAGGATAACTTTTTTTTTCCTACTAGTAAAATGGTAAATAAAGTAGCTTAAATTCCTGTATTTGCGGATGAAAGTAAATCTCAGTCCATATATTATCAGTTATGCTGGAGAAAGTATCATTAATTGGCTTGTTTTTGTGGGACCTGTACATAGCTACATGTTGCATCATAATTTTTGTTTACCTAATAAACTGGTTTAACCAAAACATCTTAGTCTAACATCATCATCAAACGCCTAACTCATCTTAGTCTATATGCAGGAAGTTGAATGGGGCAATGTGAACATGATTGAAGCAGAACGGCGGCTTCTGGCAAACGCCCTCCTCGACATATCGAACCAAAGATTCGTCCTCTTATCAGAATCATGCATTCCTCTATTCAATTTTTCCACCATCTACACCTACCTTATGAACTCCAAGCAAAACTATGTCATGGCCTATGATGATCCTAGTTGGGTAGGTCGTGGCCGTTACCGTCCTAGAATGTTGCCCCAAGTGTCCCTCCGCGAATGGCGAAAAGGATCCCAATGGGTTGAAATGGACAGGCGCCTCGCTCTCGAAGTTGTCTCAGACAAAGTCTACTTCCCTGTGTTTCAAAAGTATTGTAATGGAGATTGTTATGCAGATGAGCACTACTTGCCCACATTCGTGAGCATCAAGTTCTATGAGGAGAATTCGAATAGGTCATTGACTTGGGTTGACTGGTCTAAGGGTGGGCCCCACCCTACCCAGTTCGAGAATGATGAGGTGACTCCAGAATTGTTGGAGAAGTTGAGGAGTTACAACACATGCACATATAATGGGGATGATGAAACGAATGTGTGCTTCTTGTTTGCTAGAAAGTTCTCACCTTCTAGTTTGCCCAACCTTCTTGATATTGCTCCTATGGTTATGCATTTCTCAAAAACTCATCCTCAAGAAGATTTGAATGATTTCGATTGGAGCACTACTTTAAGAAAACTCAAGTGATTTATGGATATGTCATCTCCATTATTTGATTTATTCATTCCATGATTCTTGATATATAC
Source organism: Mimosa pudica (assembly GCA_029929735.1). Lineage (NCBI taxonomy): Eukaryota > Viridiplantae > Streptophyta > Magnoliopsida > Fabales > Fabaceae > Mimosa > Mimosa pudica. The sequence goes on from JAKELP010000035.1 coordinate 8,697,468, forward strand.
TACTATCATTGGAGCTTTCTTGTATGGATTTCCTATTCTGTACAAATATTGAGGAGGGAAATAGTAACCGAAAAATTACCATGAGATGCTCAAAGAAGAAATGTGGCTGCCCAAAAGTGCATTGTGTATTGACATTTGACAGATTTGACGTTGGGAAGATCAATAAGTTCATACTGATGATATTGAGACTTGTTGATGATTTTAACCCTTCAATGAGATTATGATAACTTGCAGTAGATTTTCCATTTTAATATATTGCTACTTGGCAATACTTCCTCATGTTTGAAATGTAAGATTCAAATGACCTCATAGCATTTTTCATAAAATGGATTAAAACTAAGAAATAAGAAGTACTTCATCTTGCCCTAAATGAAGGACTTGTTATCTAATTTATTTAGATTAAATATGCTACTTAAGTTGATCAATGTGTCATATTTGCTTAAGCTTTATAATCATCTACATTTATTTTTTCATCAGGACAAGAACTTCAATTCAAATACAGAATATCTCTTTCCTTGCTTCTTTAAGCTTTAATGGTCAAAAATAGCACCCTCACTCTAAAGCGAGAAACTTTTCCAATTTTAATCAATCTAAAGAAAAAGAATAAATTACAAACCCGTTTCCCCCTTCTTACTTAAAGCCAGAGAATTGTAACCAAAAAAAAAAAAGCCAGAGAATACTTCTTTATTCCATCAGGTTGTGTTATGTAAGATGTAAGAATTAAACAAGCATGATGGTTACAGGTATGCAATCTGGATAATTCTTTTTGACAACGAGGTCCTAAGAAGTTGTTACCACTTGTTAATAGTGTATATTAACAATTTATTGAGACCACTTTGAAATTAAGTCTCTTATTTGGGACCTAAGTTCAATTGTCTCATTCTTTTTAATGTAACAAATTTTACATTAAAAACCTATATTCTATGAATCAAATTAATTAATTGCTAGAGATAATCTCTATGTAGATTCTACTATCCATCTCCTCAATATATTTCATGTCAATCAAAAGATATAAACTTGAAATTTAAGATCTAACTACAAAGTGCACAACACATTTTAATTTCATACTGATTTGATTATAAAAATCCCATGCAGGACACGATATAACCCATTTTTTCTTAAAAACACAATGAAACACTAAATATTCATAAGGTGGCTCAAAAGGAAACCCCTACAACACAATAACAACAACTTCAAGAAGCACCTTCAGAGATAGAAGGTGACTCAGACGCAGAATCCAACGTGTCATGAGATGAAGGCGCCACGTCGACGCCACGAATCTCCTCAATCATCTTGACCACGTGGCTCATGCTAGGCCGTTGATCTGGCACAGAAGCAGAACAAGCCAATGCAATCTGAAGCAACCCCACCATCTCATCCTCAATATCTTTATATCTCATCAGCTCCAAATCAAACACCTCCGCCGTCCATTCCTCCCTCACCACCGACTGCACCCACCTTGGCAGGTCCACCACCGTGCCGTCTCCGCCGTACGCGCCGCCGTCCACGGCGGAGGGGCACTTTCCGGTGAGGATCTCCAATAAGACGACGCCGAAGGAGAACACGTCGGACTTCTGGGTGGGTCTCCGGCCGTCGTGGGCCTCCGGCGGACGGTAGCCGTTGGGTTTCGAGGCGGTGGGGCCCGCGAAGACGGAGAGGCCGAAGTCCGACAAGCGCGCGTGGCCGTCCTTGTCTAGGAGGATGTTGGTGGATTTGATGTTGCCGTGTGTGAGTTTGAGGGATTTGCATGATGTGTGGATGAATGCTACTCCACGCGCCGCCGTTGCAGCTATTTTAAGCCTTGTGGTCCAATCAAGTGGGGTCCTCCCAGGTCCTCTGTTACCTGTCGGAAACAAATATTAGAAAAAGAAAGAAGTTTTGTGTAATTAGAATCAAAAATATAAAAAAGAAATAAATATAAGATATAAAAAATAAAATCCTTCTGAAAATACACTTGTCACTACCTATCCTTGTAGTCGATTCAATTTTGATTTTAGTAGTTGTGTTTATATTATCCTTGATTAAATGCTATACTCTTATTTGATTGGCAAATTTTAGCTCTTATATTAAGGTTAAGAAAGCTAATATAACATAGTTATGACTATTAGTTGATCATGGCAATTGAACAAAATTAATGATGTATTAGGATATTAAAACACAGATATACCAAAAAAGCAATTGAATAAAAATACAGTACTTGATGGGTTTTCCTAAAATTTTTTGATCAAATGGGTTTTCCTAAAATCACACATGGAGTTTTTGATAATTAAGAATTTGACTTTGGTTGGAGGCTTCTGTTTTTATTTTGGAAAACTAGAGTTTTTTTTTTTTTACCAATGGAAAACTAGAGTTCAAAATAGCCTAATAGGTAGGTAGCTTATTGGGCACTTTTTTTTGGGTCTTTAGTGACTGAAAATCTGGCGCTAAAGATAAAGAGCATAAGGACATGTTTTCTGGAAAAGAACAAAAAGCAAAAGAAGATGTGGAAATAAAGAAAAAGACGCTTGTTATGTGCAGCGTAGGTTATGTGCTTGTGACAGTTGCTTTCGTCTGCAACAGCTTACGAGTATACGTACAAAAATATAGAATTAAAAAAATGGCATTATAGCCTCCTCAAATCCTTACAAGCTGTGACCAATTGAAACTTGAAAGTAATCCATCATTCTTAATCACATGGTCCAACTTCAATGATATTTTATTATTGTAACCTTTCTTTCTAATTTAGGTCTCGTCACTATGGCTATTCTATCCTATAGTTCTAAGAGAACTTGATAACAAAACTAGAAGAACATGTAAAATTTTTAATAACTTCAAATAAAAATGAAACTACTACTTTGAAACCATTCAAAGTTTCAAATTACAAATTACAAACTATATGACTTCTTTCGGAAAAAGAAGCTCTCAATGGACCCTATCAAACCTACAACTTTAAATGCATATAATAACTTTGCAGAGTCCTATCTTGCTCACTTCTCCCCAGTACATAATTACGACACAGGAATTCAAAAAACAGCGTAGCTAAAATCCTCAGACTGTTTAAATCTCTGTATAAACTTAAATGTTCCTAACCAAATGGTCCAACTTTTAGAAAACTCACTAGATTCATCATTACCCTATAATTAAGTGGTCTTACTCTGGCAAAAAAAGTGGTCTTACTCTATTGTACATTAGACATTCATTCATTATTCAACTGGTCCTAAAACAACACAGTCCTACAACTATTGTGACAATGATGTCTGGTTCACTAACTAATCTCAGCAGCCAAATTCATTCAAGATAAATTAAAATACCAAAAGATATTATAATCATGGCAATGAAATGAAACAAACGTACCATGAAGAAGCCAGAACAAGCTGCCATTAGGCATATAATCAGAAACCAACAACTTCTCATCTCTGGCAAAGTAATAAGCCCTCAAATGAACAACATTAGGATGTCTCAACTTGCCCAAAATCTCCATATGCTGCTCAAACTCTTTCTTCCCTCCAATCTGAGCCTCCTTCAATCTCTTCACAGCAACAACACTCCCATCATCCAAAACCGCCTTATATGCCGTCCCAAACCCGCCTTTTCCGAGCATCTCCGCCGAGGCCTTAAGCAAATCCTCCAGCTCAAACCTCCTAACACCCTCAAAAAACACCATCTTCCCCCTCTCAAACCCGGTCTGAACCGGATAAGGACTCGAAGAATACACAATTTTCTCACCCTCCATCAGCTTTGAACCCTTCCCTTCCTTCAATTTCCCTGCATAGTTCCTCCAAAAGTAGCAATACAAAAGAAGTGTCACCACTGAGAGAACCACAATGTCACCAAGAATTATACCAATCAGAGCAAGTGGGCTTATTTTTGTTGATTTTTTCTGAGGCTTTGCTTCATTAGAAGGCATCATTGAGCTTGGTGTGGAAGAAATCATTGGTGTTCTTGGCTTATTATCATTACTTGGTGTCAATGGTGAGGCAATGGCACCTTCAGATCTAAAGTTCGCACATTTCTTAACTGGGGCCCCACACAAAGATGGGTTCAAGGCAAAGCTGGATTCAGGGAAGCCAGAAAGCGATTTTGGTATCTCGCCGGAGAATCCATTGCCGGAGACATTGAACTCTTGAAGATTACGAAGCTCAAGGCTTGGAATATTCCCAGAGAAGTTATTCCCATCTAAACGAAGCGTGAGGATGTTTACCATGTGGTTAATAGTAACAGGAATGTTGCCTGAGAGTTTATTGTGGGAGAGATCAAGGCGGTATAGCCGGAAAAGTGAAGTGACGGTGGCCGGAAAGGGGCCGGAGAATTGGTTGTGGGAGAGATAGAGGAGTTTGAGGGAGGTGAAGTTGGAGAGGGAGGGAATGGGGCCTGAGAAGTTGTTGTTTTTGAGGCTGAGGAGTCGGAGGTGGGTTAGGGAGGTGAGGGGGTGGAAGGAGTTGTGGAGGTTGAGGTTTTGGAGGATGAGGCGGGAGACTCGGTTGTGGAGGCAGAAGACGCCGGTCCAGGAGGAGGAGGAGGAGCAGGGGTGGGTGGTGGAGGTCCAGGAGGAGAGGGTGTTGGAGGGGTCTGAGGTGGCTTTGAAGGCCATTAAGGCTTCAAAGTCTGAGTCTTGGATGGTGGGGACTATGAGGAGGAGTGTTAGGAGGAGGGTGGCTTTGTGAAAGAGTGATGCCAATGCCATTGGTGTTATTTGCTGAGGGAGAGAATGGTGAAGTGGGGTTTTGTAGTTTTGATGTTATGAGAGATGAATGGGGTAGTTGTAGCCTGTAGGGGGGGACTATAGGTCACTTAAGTGTGGAATGTGTAATTGAATGGGAGGAGGTATGGGGGTCATTGTACAGAAGAAATGTAGAGTACTTGGTACTACCACTACTATTGATGCATTATTTTTTGATTTTTCATTATAGCTGCTTATTGTTCCCACCAAAGTTTGGGTTTGTAAATATGCAAATTTAGTATCCAACGATGGCGGAAATCACACTATATATTAGTAATAATTATTTGGAGCAAACATGGTATCAACTAAATAAAAATTGTGTGAATATAGAAAAGTCGCTACTAGTCAATCGAACCATTAAAAATTGTTAAGTTTGGCTGACAATTGTTTATATCATACAGAGTAAAGGTTTAGATTTGGTATCCAACAATTCCATAAAGGTGCAAATCTATCATTTAGCAATTGTTTAAATTGTATCAAACATAAAATTGTGCCATACATTTTGCAGTTCACATGCCACTTGTCATGTTTGTGTCCCCACTTAGTGATGTTTTAACGATTGGTTAATAAATTCCTGTATTTGCACAACAAAATGTTATTTTTTGTTTGGTGCGATTCGCACAATTGTTGAATTGTAAATATGCACCTTAATCAGAATAATTTTGTTGATTCGCATCCCCTAACACTTTTGCTTCCCATAGTGCTACACTAGAAACTAAGTCTTGATAGTCTAAGTGGAACGCTATACATTGTCAAATTACTTCTCATTGTGCAACCACTTGAATCCACTAGCATATGAACAAATTACTTCCCATTGTCAAAAGGAAGACCTCAGTAGAATTAACAGAGATATCGCTTGCGGAAGCATAAGTGCTTTCCCTAGCTGTTTGGTTTCCACTAGCTGATTCGCATCCCGTATCACTTTTGTTTCCCATAGAGATATCGCTTGCGAAAGCATATGTGCTTCCCCTAGCTGTTTGGCTTCCACTAGCTGATTCGCACCCCGTAGCACTTTTGCTTCCCATAGTGCTTCCCCTAACTTCCCGTTGTGGAACCACTTGAATCCACTAGCATATGAATAAATTACTTCCTATTGTCAAAAAATTTGCTCATGAACAAATTTTAAACCTTTTTTTTAACAAATTTGCAATAAATAAATATATGACAAATTTTTTTAAGTAAAATATTTGGTGAAAAAAATCATTTTATTATTTAGTTCATAAGCAAATTACTTCCCATTGTCAAAAAATTTGCTCATGAACAAAATCATTGTTTATGTGAGTGCAGGAACAGTGTTTTGGTAGAATATAATATTATTATTTTTTTAAAAAAATTGCACTAAATAAATATATGACAAATTTTTTAACTAAAATATTTGGTGAAAAAACATTTTATTATTTAGTTCATAAGCAAATTACTTCCCATTGTCAAAAAATTTGCTCATGAACAAATTTTTAAACCTTTTTTTTTAACAAATTTGCACTAAATAAATATATGACAAATTTTTTTAACTAAAATATTTGGTGAAAAAAATCATTTTATTATTTAGTTCATAAGCAAATTTTTTTATTTAACTAAATTTGTTTTTTTTAAAAAAAATTAAGTTATTATATGATTCTTGAATGTTTGAATATGTATGAAGCATGCTTGCTCGTGTGACTATTAGATTAGCAGAGATATCGCTTGCGGAGATTCGCATCCCCTAGCACTTTTGCTTCCCATAGTGCTTCCCCTAGCTGTTTGGCTTCCACTAGCTGATTCGCATCCCGTAGCACTTTTGCTTCCCATAGGGCTTCCCCTAACTGTTTGGCTTCCACTAGCTGATTCGCATTCCCTAGCACTTTTGCTTCCCATAGTGCTTCCCTTAGCTGTTTGGCTTCCACTAGCTGATTCGCATCCCCTAGCACTTTTGCTTCCCATAGTGCTACACTAGAAACTAAGTCTTGATAGTCTGAGTGGCGTACGCTATACATTGTCAAATTAGTACCCATTGTGCAACCACTTGAATCCACTAGCATATGAACAAATTACTTCCCATTGTCAAAAGGAAGACCTCAGTAGAATTAACAGAGATATCGCTTGCGAAAGCATATGTGCTTCCCCTAGCTGTTTGGCTTCCACTAGCTGATTCGCATCCCGTAGCACTTTTGCTTCCCATAGAGATATCGCTTGCGGAAGCATATGTGTTTCCCCTAACTGTTTGGCTTACACTAGCTGATTCGCAGCATCCCGTAACACTTTTGCTTCCCATAGTGCTTCCCCTAGCTGTTTGGCTTCCACTAACTGATTCGCATCCCCTAGCACTTTTGCTTCCCATAGTGCTTCCCCTAACTGTTTGGCTTCCACTAGCTGATTCGCATCCCCTAGCACTTTTGCTTCCCATAGTGCTACACTAGAAATAAGACTTAATAGTTTAAGTGGAACGCTATACATTGTCAAATTACTTCCCATTGTGCAACCACTTGAATCCACTAGCATATGAACAAATTACTTCCCATTGTCAAAAGGAAGAACTCAGTAGAATTAACAAGGATATCGCTTGCGGAGATTCGCATCCCGTAGCACTTTTGCTTCCCCTAGAGATATCGCTTGCGGAAACATATGTGCTTCCCCTAGCTATTTGGCTTCCACTAGCTGATTCGCATCCCCTAACACCTTTACTTCCCATAGTGCTACACTAGAAACTAAGTCTTGGTAATCTAAGTGGAACGCTATACATTGTCAAATTACTTCCCGTTGTGGAACCACTTGAATCCACTAGCATATGAACAAATTACTTCTCATTGTCAAAAAATTTGCTCATGAACAAATTTTTGAACCTTTTTTTTTTAACAAATTTGCACTAAATAAATATATGACAAATTTTTTTAACTAAAATATTTGGTGAAAAAAATCATTTTATTATTTAGTTCATAAGCAAATTTTTAGCAATAAATTTTAAAATATAGGAATAATTACAATAAATTAAAAATTTAGTTAAAATGTTCAAAACCGCGCGGAGCGCGGGAAACACCGTGCAACCCACGGGAGATGCCGCTAGTTAAGATAAAAAAACTTACTTAATTTAATTTGATGCAATTTATGAGAATGATGAATAAAATTTGAATTTAATAAAATTGGCAAACTAATATTTTGAGGTCGGTCAAGATAAAATATAATTTCTCTTGGTCTAAAAATTAAATACTTTTTTTTACATCAATTAAAGTTTCTCTTGTCTCCTTTTCAATTCATTTTGTCGAACATGCACGACCATCAGTTTAAGAGTAAAATTGAAAAAGAAAATATTTGTAACTCATTTTTTAATTTTTGGTCAATCTTATCCAAACAATTTGTTTGCATGGTTTGGTAAGTTCTCGTTAAGAAAAACAAATGAGTAAATGATAGAAAGAATATGACAAAACCACAGTTGCATCTCAAACAGATTTCATCTTCAATAGGAGCAAGAACTATGAAATTTTATCCTCAGACGCAAACACAAGCCTATTTCACTACAATAACAGTCAAATAGTAAGAGAATAGCATTCTCACCTCATTTGACATGCGTTGCGTGAATTTGCATCAGTGGGCATAGACGGAGAATTATAACAGAAATAGCATGGACCCCGCGCGTTGCGCGGGTCATTAGTCACTTAGTTGTTTTGCATTTCAGATTATACATACATTAGTTTGTGTCGCACTTGGAAAGAGATATCAACACACTCTTAATATATTTGTGAAAATTAAAGAAGACAAACAACTTAATTATTATATCATATTTTGTTATTTTATACTATATCAATTCATAAGATAAGTTAGTTTGTATACAAATAAACTCTAAATTTATAGAGTGATATTTAACTTGATCGAAAATCAAAATAGTCATGCATAAAACAGACGAAAGTAAAACTTTATTCCTAACCTCCCCGTCCAAACCCCCTCCCCCCATTTTTTTTTATCATAAACCCTAAACCCTAAACCCCCTCACCCCATGAAAACAAAAGAAAGTCAAACTTTATTCTTAACCTCCCCTGTTTAAACACCCTCCCCCCATGAAAACAAAAAAAAGTCAAATTTTATTCCTAACCTCCCCTGTCTGAACCCCTTTCCCAAAAAAATAAACCAAATTTCCCTCCAACACCTCCCGATTCGAAAGTTCATTTGGACTGAAGTTTTTTAGTAGTTGATTATTTTGACCAATTTCAATTTATAAGATCTTCATGCCATATAAATATTTATAATACAATTCTTTATTCTCATTTTCACTATTTTATTTGCAACCATATAAATATTGATAATAAAATTCTTTATTCTGAATACTATAATTTTTCACATGCAACCCATGTTTCACTATGTAATGTTGCTTCCCAACTGAATTATAGTAAAAACTAAAGCTAGAAATCATGGACCCATATGTTGGGAAACTTTCTTGTCCAACATACTAAAATTTTTGACAATGTAAGCACAACTCTCCCAAATCTCAATACTAAAAATTTGCACATGCAAAATGCTAATAATTTCAAATTTTTAAATCAGCATTTCAAGTTGTTGGAATCAGCCCTAAACAATGATCTAAGCATTTAAATGCATATGTTCACTATATTGCTAATAAGTTTAGTTTGGATCATTTTTATTGTACTTATTTTATTTGCTAACTCCCCGTAAATATCAAAAAATAATTTCACTTCATATTAAATGTAATACTTTTAACTTCTAAAAACTGAACTCATCCGTGTATAAAAACAAAAGAAGAGTCGAACTCCATTGCGAAATCTCCCAACCCGCCTCCCCATAAAAACCACAAAATCCTCTAGGCACCTTTCTCATATGAAAGTTCATTTGGACTAAATTTTTTGGTAGTTGATTTTATAAAAAATTTCAATTTTGAAAATCCTCGTGCTATATAATATTCATCATGTGATTGATCCATGGTTACCTAAATCCCCATTCTAATGCAATGTTCGTGACTACTGCTAATGAAGTTTTTTTTTAAAAAAACACAAATTTAGATTACATGTAATATTTTCAACTTGATGTAGAATCAAGTCCCTAAAAAAACACAAATTTAGATTGCATGTAATATTTTCAACTTGATCTAAAATCAAATCCTTGGATATAAAGACAAAAGAGTCAAACATCATCACATAACCCTACAAAACCAAATTTTCCATTAAGTACCCAAAAATAGATTGATAGGAAGCATATACGTAGTGGACGTTCACTTATTTTAGGGCGTCTAGGAAATATATATTAATATAGGCTAAAGTATACTTTTGGTCCCTTATGTTTGCATCAAGTTTCAATTTAATCCTTTATGTTTACACTTTTAGTCCTTTTTTGCTAACACCGTTAGTTTGACTTAACGGAAAATGCCAACTTAAAAATTTTAAATGATTATTTTATAATGAAATTGGACCAAAAATGATAAATTTTGAAAATATAAGAATATTTACACTCATATATTTTAATCTGAACATTTTTTCAGTATTTAATAGCAATTTAAAAATGTTAAGTAGTATTTTCCGTTAAGTTAAACTAACGGTGTTAGCAAAAAAGGACTAAAAGTGTACTTTTCAAACATAAAGGACTAAATTGAAACTTGATGCAAACATAAGGGACCAAAAGTATACTTTAATCTATTAATATAATATAGGTGGCTTTAAGCAAAAATGTGATTTTATAAAAACTCAAAATACTGAAGTACCCATCAATGATGTTAAACCATAACTTCAATTGCAATGATATTTTATGAGTTTAAAACATTTACTAAAATTTGACGCTAGCAGATTGAATAAGAAATAAAAGAAATTAAGATTAAGATTAAATAAAAAAACATAATAAAGATCAAAATGCTAAGTCTTTGCAATTTAAAAGTGTGGATTTGTACATAGTCGTCCAAATCAATGCTTTTGGTTCAATCTCCCCTCACTTATTAGTAACTAACATCACCTGTCAAAACAGAGCAGAATAGTTTAGATAGTAATACTAATAAAGTCCTGAAACCAAACTCGTTATATGATATAAACTATATCAGTTAAAAAGAAAAAAAGAAGAAATGAAGAAATAGACCAACTTGCTAATGGCCGAAAAGGGAATTTAAAATTTGTCCAAACTATGAAAGTGAAGAGAACATAAAAAGCAATTAGAGAAAGGAAAGAACATCATCTACACTTGTCCAGTGACCATTTGAGTCTCTAATCATAATAAAAGCAAAATGAGATTCACATGTTGGAAGCAAAATGAGATTCCTGATTAACAAACAACCTTCATCTTGTTCCTCTTTACATTTATCTATGCATTTCTTGCAATTTAGGATGACATGACATCAATTAATAGCACAAACCATCCTAATAAACTACACGCATACTGAAACTTATAATTACTCAAGCCAATTTTCATAAATAACTGATCAGGGAATGAAAAGATTGAATAGTGTCATTGTGTATCAATTATCAATAGAAAATATAAAAAGCATCGGAATTCCTATTGTTTATAAACCATATGTTGTATGATTTATCTACATGTCTATACAAACACATAAACCCACTCTAGTTACAGCATAAGAGCAGAACTAACAAATACTAAAAACAAACATACATAAACACATTAAGAGGCATCAAATTTACATTAGTCAATCATATCAACACTAAAATAGGCATGAATATGTTGATCCAACCAATCAATAATTTGGTAGTAATTTCTAGCTTAAGCCACTAAAAGAAGTATAAAAAATCGTCAATCTCCAATGAATGGTCAAAAACAATAGGTACTGCCACAGAGTTCAAAAGCAGTTTCAAAGGTCAATATGCAAAGAGGAGAAACCAACTAAACAATGACAATGTTGAAGCCTACCAAACAAATTAAAATTACTGATCATACTTTGCTCAATTTGATGCAAGCTCAACCATTTTCTGAAGTGTCTGACATAACAATGTTGAAGAAGCCTACCACACAACATAATGGAATATGGACTACCTACTCAATAATCAGTTTATTGACAACACCAAACCAATTATACTCTTTTCCTGTTTGACATTCAGACTGGTAAAGAGTATAACCTCTAAAGCTGCATTTGCATCTTTGATTGCAGCATTAGGTTTTTTCAATCTTAGCTAATAAGAATTCATTCATAGTTAACAAAAGAAAATCCCAAGAGCAAACACAATTCAAATGAAAATGGGTACAGAATTAAATGAAGCAGAAAGGAAGTTTGAGGAAGTCAATAACCTCATAAAGAAAAATACACTACTCCCTCCACCCGGTCTGTCCCCAAACCAAATGAGAAGTACTGGCATATACAAACTTTATAGAGTAATTTCGATATTTTATTTTACATGAATAATTCTTATATTTCTTGCATTAGCAAGTAAAAAAGAACCTGCACTCAAGAGATACATGTCATCCTCAGTAACTTTTAGCCCAATCACAGCAACATAATAATGAGCAGAAGCATGATTTTGATTAGATAGCATCACCGGAAGTAATCTCTTCTTCATGGGTCCCTTGGCGTATACTTTACCTATTGGCAACTCTCTGCTACCACTCCCATTTGAAATTTTCCTTTGTCCAACATGGGGTGTTATGCCCTGATTATGGAAAACAAAATACCTGATTTTTAGTTGGTGCGCATAAAAAACGGGTATTTAGTTTTCCATATAGTTCCTGGGCTTCCTTAAAGCCGTTTATAATCTTGTTTCTGCCAAGGGGAAACGATTAATGCAATTATAAGAACACAGCACATATTAGCCAACAGAAATTGAATATTTCATCCTTACAACTACACAGTATGAAAAAAAGCATGAAGTGAAGCTTGTCAAACTTCAGAGAGACTAAAATAAAGCTCCAATACCTTGAGGTGCCCGTCACCAAAATGTTTTATGGATTCAACATCATCCACCAATGAAGATCATTAGGGCTTTCATTGAGCTCCACTGGCCAATCAGGATAAAAGTTACCATCTTTGAAAAAGTTTGATATTCCATCATCTGCTCCTTGAAGAATTTTTTCACAGTGTACAATGTTAACATCAACAATGGTCATATGTGTGTGTGTGTGTGTGTGTAAAAGACCAAAAGAAATAAGTTGTTCTATGTAGTAAACACTTAAAAGATTTTTCAAGTTTTCAATGTTCAATGTAATGGCTTTGCACTTACAGGAAGGTTTGCAAAAATCTAAGACTTTGTTTATATCAAACTTGAACTATTGTCCGAAAAGGAATTAGCATCATATCAAAGTATCAAATTTAAATGTGGTGTAGTGAATTTGTCACAGGTTCACCACACAGTCAAGTATGATATGATGTACCACTTAAAGTTAGCATACCTGCATCAACTCCTTCTTTCTCCCAGCAAAGATCAAATAAAGGGATTATGTACCACAGTAGCAAACACATGAATATTGAGCTTTATTTTTAATTTCCTATTTTTTTTTCATCATGGTTATATATAGGATGACCACTTAGCTGGGATTAAAGCTTTGTTATTGTTGTTGTTGTTGTGTTGTTATATATAGGATGAACCTATTTTTTCATTTCCTTAATCCAATTCTCTAATGAAATGCATTGTTTCAATTCCATTACAACACTATGGTAAAAAAAATTCCATCAAGACACTATAGAAACTTACACACATCTTTTTTTGCCCCATTGCAGTTTGAGAATTCCTCTGCTTCATATTGGACACTGCATTTGCCTGATAAAATGACAATTGACAAAATCAGAAATTCTCCATCGAAATTTTTAAGATCATATCACACACTGCTCTATGAACCTGTCAAATTGAGAAAAATAGAATTATTGGTAATCTCATATCACAAACCCTTTTCATTTAACATGCAAGAGATTAAAACTCATGATTCCTATAAAACTCATAATAAAGTTAAGTCCAAGGGCAGAGAATCAGAAGAACAAACTCAAGTACCAAAACAATTTCTGAAAAAGTAATAAATTCCCAGCACAAAAATAAATACAAATCCGACATGTAAATACTAATAAACAACAATAAAGAAAGAGCAACACAAATGAAACTGACAGGAAATAGCAATTCTAACAAATATATACCTTAGATGCGTCTCCATGGTGTCCCTCTTGCCGCCGCCGCTCGCCGCCAGCCATCGCCACAGATCAAGCTTTGCATCATAAATCCAAGAAGTAGATAGAAATAGGACACCGCTACATATCTGTGGATGGAGAAGGGAAGGACATGGCGCCGCTATAATGGAGATCCATTGTGGAGTCATAAAAGAAGGGGCGGTCCTGATGGGATAGAAGAGGAGAATAGAAGAGGAAAGGCATATGATAGAGTGATGATAGAGTGATCGATGAGTGAGGTTGCATTGGAAGATGGATGGAATGCTTGTTATTAAGTGGATTGATTCGAGGAATTAATTGGAGGAGTTGGCAATACCAAGAGGTGAACTGATCAGATAAACCAACACTTACAGCTATTCAATGGTGTGAAAGAGAATGGGAGCAGTTACCGTTACCGTGTGTGTGAACGCAAAAAAAAGATTCTACACGCGTAATATAGAGTTATATTAGATAGATAGATAGATAGATAGATAGATAGATGTATATTTGTAGATTTAGTAAATTTCACCGTCAAAAGCCCAAAACCAACACAAATGTAGATTTGTAGATTTTCATTTAACCATATTGAAAATTCTTACGTTGAAATAGTGAAGTATTTACAATATATGCATTGTTTTTTTTAAACATCTCTTGAAGGCATTATAATTGATTTATTCCTTATGTTGCCTTGCACATTCAAATACTTTTATTCACGTTCTTGAGCAATTTGAAAATCTAGATTTTTTTCATTAAAAAAATTATAGATCTTAGGTTATGATGTGTTGGGAAAGGTTGTGATTTCCAATCTTTTATTCCTTTGTCATGTAGAAGCCGTTGGATTCAAATTTTAGTGCAAAAAGATGTTATTTTACATTATCAATTGAGAATTCCAATGTAGTTAGTAAGGTTGTTAATCTCGTGGCATGAAAGTAAAATTGAATAATAAACTGGATTTATGAATTTGTAAGAATTTACATTTATTAATAAATATGTGTTTTACGCATATAATTAAATAAAAAAATACTAAAAATCACGATACTTTGACTTGAAATTTTTTTGAATATAAATAGTTGGTATTTAACATATCAACATTCATATTTTATCATCTTCAACCGAGAAGTTTCTATGAAATGTAATTATATATAAATTTATACAATTTGGTCAATTAAACATAATTAAAATGAGTTTTAAAGTAAGTTAACACAATTTTTTATAAGATAGAAATATAAAAATGTGAATTTCCACGTATAAACATGTGGGTTTCTATTGAATCTACTATTAAAATTTTAAGAGATTCATGACACATTTTTATTAGGTAGAGACATAATAATAGTAAACACTTATCACATTAGACCCATATACATTACACCTGGTAGATGATCGTTAGTTAGTTTCTTCATATTTTTGGCCAATGTAAAAAAAGTATGTATCCAATATAAAAGCAACAATTTTTTTTAAAAAATGAAAAACCGTTGACTTGAGGAAACTAAATATGTATGGACTATGGATTGACCAACTCTTTAGCAGAACACAAATCCTAAATAATTATTGTGAGAAAATATTTTGGAAATAAAATAAAATGATGATTAAGGGGAGCAACTAACTAGCTGATTTGCTTGAAATGATGTAATAGCGTTTTTAAAAAAATCAAAAGATCCAAACAATCAAACACAACTGAACGTCTTTCCTTAAACTCACAGGACCCTTCAAATCCTTCCATTTCCTCCGCCCAAAACCTCAAATCCTTCCTTCCTCTGCCCATCAGATCGGGTTTGGAGAGCAGATGAAGATGAAATGTGTTAAGCTCACTTCTTCTTCTTATTCTTATGCCTAGCCTATGGGTAAGAAACCATTTTTTCTTCACAAACCATTTTGGCTGAGACACATCACTAATCTAGTTGTTTGTTTCCTTTCTTTTTCTTTTCCATAAAATCCCTTTCTTTCATTTAATTCCATATTTTAATCCTCCCCATTTAACCAAAATCGAATCTTGTTCACTTTATTAAGGATTTGAAAGAATTGAAGTTATGTGGGCGTTTGAAAATAAGGTGCTTTATACAAATAATTTATATAATCATAATTAGGACATACCCAACTCATAAGTTTTGACAAGATCCAGTTAATTTTAACCCTTAAACATTTTATATGAATTAATTGTGTGTTTCTGTTGTTTTCTGGATATTGACACTATAGTGAACAACATGGCTTTCAATAATACTTTGTGTGCACTTGATCTATCTAGTTTACTTGTCTGGATCTTATTTAGTTTTCTGTTATAACTCAATCGAGATGGATTTGCGTGTGTACAAATTCTGGAAAGGAAGTAAAGTAATGTTTTTTCCTCTCTCTATGATTTTGGTTATTTGACTTACAAACTAACATGTGATTTAATAATCGAAAAAAGTCAAATAGCTCTTGTATTTTTAGGAATGGAGGGAGTGTTACATTTGTATGTTTGTTGAAGTGAAGGAACTGAATGATGTTATTACTACTTGTGCTGGTCCTAAAGGGTGCAATATTGTGGTTGTTGCAATTTACTGTTAAAATTATGCTCTCATCTATGCTTTTTGAAACCCAAAATTTTGCCTCCTTTTGAGAGTAGCATTCAGAGATGGCTACATTGTGCTCTCCATAGTGACTCATGAATATTGTACTATTTTCTGATTCTTTTGGTGGTTACAATTGTGGAATTTTTTCTTCATCACCCAAGGCAAAATCCACATGTATGGTTTGCTTTGTAATCCATATGAATAAGGTGATCTCGGTCTGGTATAGATGGAAGAATAATTTTCAGTGATATATATGATTTGTTGGTCATAATTAGGCATTGGAACATATAAATGCATGATAACTTGGGTAGGCATTATGTAATTATATGCCTATTTGATGTTAAGTATAAATACTGCATTGCTTTTCATATTTTAAAAATCTAGCAACTTTTTTTACATCTGTTGTCCTGTCTTTAATTTATGTTGGTTAGACTATGAATATTACTTCTTCGTTCTGTATCCACCAGGTGGGGATATCACTTTTCTGTTTTGGATTGGTGATTCGTTATGGCAGATGTCAGCCATCAAGCTCCAGCAATAGAACCATTGGTGTCTGAATGAGTTTAAGCTTGTTTAAATGGTATATTTCCTTTGAGGATTTCCTTGACAAGGTTTGGTTGTGGCAAGCGAGATCTTTTTTCATGATTATTCTATTTTCGATCGGTTGAGTTGAATGTCAAAACTTGTTAATGTTTTATTGTTACTGTTGTAGGCATTAAGATTGGTGAGGTGAGGTTGGAGGTTTATCATTTATGAAAGATGCCTCGCAAAAGAGAAAAGTGAATCTCATTGCTGCTATTTTTCACGTTTTTTGAATATATTGTTAATTATGTTTTGAATATGTAGTTAACACAAAATTTTGTCGGAAAACTGAGCTGGGAGTTAAATTAGTTTGAGTTTAGCTTCTTTCATCAAATGACAAAAATTATGGATTTGCTGATAATGCAGATTGTATAACTTGTGTTGCATCATCACCTTGTCATGTATTTTAGTAAATTTATAACTTTAATTAACTATAGCCTTACTATATTTAGTGTTGCTCCATCAATACGTTTCTCTTTTTACCCTATCTTTGAGTCCAATTTGTGTTTCACTCTACAGACTTTAATGGAGGTATTTGAGCTCAAGGTGGATGAAGTAGCCTTTAGATTGATTCCGGAGTCTTCTCAAGTACAAAATGCTATGAGTTGAGTGTAGTTCATAGGTTTGTCATGCTATCTTTCCATTATATTGTTTTTGTGTATGCTATTTCAATTGCTTTACTGATCTGAATTGCCTAAATTCTTGTTATAGCGAATATTGATGGTATAACTATGCTTTCTATTTTATTTTTATATATTTGATAAAAATGTTGTATTTATTTGTTTCTCATCCTATAATGCTACATCATTATTTCTATTTTTGTCATTATCTTCATTGTTGCTTCCATTGTTGCTGCTGCTCTCATTATTAATGAATTATGTTCAACAATAGATGAAATTGAAGTTGCTAAAATCTTTTCTTATGTTGTATGCTTTCCAATACATCTGCTGCATTTTTCATTAGGCTAATTATTTTTGAAGTACTTTGGTTAGATTATATAAACAAATGCATTCTTATGTCACTGGGGCTGTAGCGACTAAATTTAAATTGAACTATAAGCTTGTGGAATTTTAGTTGAAGATAATGGGGAATATGAAGGGGTTGATTTCTTCTTTGATGGGTTCGTTTCTTCGTTTGACGATTTGTGTGCTTGATTTGGTGATTAAAGTTTCTGGCAATGCTGAAGGTGGGTGGAGCTTTTGACTTAACTCTGTGGTTTTGATTAATTACTTCAGAAATATCTTTTTCAATTGATTGATGTTTCAAATGAACCTCTTTGTTGATATGATTGTTGGCATCTTAGTTTTATTGTTTTATTGTTGTAAATACATCTCGGGAGATAGCTTTTGTGATATTTCTGCTTGTGCTTTTATCATTTAACTTGGGTGATTCTATTTTATCATTCCTGTTTGATCTGTGTATGAATGTCCGGTGGGGAGGAGAGGGGTGGGGTGAGTGAATAATTTTTTATTTGTAAATGTGGGACCCACATATTAAAATTTTATTAATTAAGTAAAGGGTATTTTAGTATTTTTTATTAGCCCATTGGTCAAAATGACCATTTTATTTTGTTTGTAGGGCATAATGAGCCATTTTATTTTTTATAGGCCAAATTGAGCCATTAGAAATAGTTTGTATGCTAAAATGATATTTAACCCTTACTATAATTCAAGATGAAGAGTCATATTCTAAAATGAGTGTGGGTTGAATGTGTTATAAATTTTTATAGAGGATGATGATAATTGGTACTCATCCTATAATATGATGACATATATGAGTTTATCAACATATTTGACCTCATTTTATAATTTAGCCTTATTGCTTGTTTTCAAAATTTTCATTTGGAATTTCTCTTCAGTCAATATTATAAGGGAAAGAAGAATGATCAGTATCTTATAAGCATTTGTACTTCCTCTAATTTTCTCTTTTAATATATTATTTGAACTAGTGTAGCGTACATCCTGTTTGCCAAATTTATGAGAGGAATTTTAATACAAGAGTCGAGCCGCTAAAACACACTTTTTAATAAAACATTTGAAAATTAGTTGGGTGTTTGGAGTTAATGATTTTTTTCTAATATTGATCACATTTATTATGACACTTTTAAAAGACAGAAATACAAATGCATAATTAAATATATGAAAGAAAGTACGGGATAAAGTAGGAAAATTACATTGAAAGAGGATTAAATGTGAAATGAGCTATTATATTTTGAATAAAAACCATTCAAATTTTGGGTAATTATATTATGTACCGGAAGGAGTATTACATTTATTATAATCATTTATGTAGATTTATTTCTTTTTATGCCATTTTTTCCTATTTGTATTTATTTTTTTATTTAATCTATTTACTGATTCATTTTTTTTATTTGTTTAACAATTTTTTTAATTACTATGCTTAACTTCATAGTCTATATTTTTACCCTTCCATTTTTACAAAACTATGCGCTAAATCATAAAATATTTTGTATTACAAAACTATGCGCTAAATCATAAAATATTTTGTATAGTGCTTATAACTCAAATACAGTAATTAGAAGAGAAAATTTTCTAGCAAATGAATTTATTACTCATTTTTAATTAATTATTTTCTTTTCAGTTTTTAGACTCTGTATAGACAATTGAATAATCATGTAGTAGCGTTTAATTAGATAACCGACATAACAGATTTATGATATTAGTATCGTTTATTCAAAAACACGACACAAAAAGCTTGCTATAGCGGCGTTTATTTAGGTCAATAGCAGCGTGTCTGTGCGTAGTTTGAAAAGTATATTCGATATGTTTTATCAGTTCCCGCGCTTATTATAAACAACGCTGGCATAGAGTGATCAATAGTGGCGTTTATGTTGTCCAAAAGTGGCGTTTTAGAGTGTAATTCGAAAATTCTACCCGGGCGATTCAGGTGTCGGGATATATTTCGATCTACACCAGCGGTTATTTTAAACAACGCTGGCATAGGAATATGAATAGCAGCTTAGGAGTATCTTAAATCTTGAGAGACAGGATTATACATGCACATATGAAATAACATAAAGATTAAATCCCCAGAATGTGTAGAGTCAAAGCAGCACAAAACAAAATTGCATATTACAGTTTCACCCTTGTAAATGGACTCTTTGTTGAGGATTTGAAGTTATAATTTCTTAATTACATGGCACCAACTTTACTGTTAGTCCAAGACCCACTCTTACAACATAGATCATATGTATCAACAAGAAATCCGACAGCTGCATATTTCACTTGTTTGAGATGTGAATAAACTCGTCACCCCAAATCACATGGAATTAACCTTACTATTACTCCAACCCATCTCTCACAGCAACAATGACCATATATATCAAAAAGAAAGTTTACAACTGCATAATCTCTTTTGTTTGAGATGTGTGATGAATCGGAGATGTTGAAATAGAAAAGAAAAATGGTTTAGGAGGTACTTGCAAAGATTCCAAGCTTCCTTCCAACATCTCCACTACTCTACTCATTTCTGGTCTCATTGAAGGGTCAGTTTGTATGCACCATAAGCTCACCATTGTCATTTTTCTAATAATTTCTTTATCACTTTCATTCTTAATGCACCCCAGTTCTAGTTCTTGATTCAGTTCAAGGCGCTTATAAATCCATTCTGGAACATATATTCCACTAGAATGATCCACATCAACATCCATGTTCCTTCCTCCTCCAACCATTTCTAGAATCACCATTCCATAACTGAAGACATCTGACTTGTGAGACACGTCACCATAGTTTCTTGACAATACTTCAGGAGCAATGTATCCTATGGTACCCCTCGCTTCCAAAATGGACACAATCCGATCTTTTATTGGCAATACTTTAGCGAGACCAAAATCAGAAATTTTCGGACAAAACTCTTCATCGAGTAGGATATTATGAGGCTTTATGTCAAGGTGAAGGATTTTGGTTTTATTGCAGCCCCTATGTAAGTACTCTAATCCTCTAGCAACACCAACTGTAATATTATACAGAGTTTGACAGTCCAATTGGTGTTGTTCACCCATGTTGGAATTCTTCTTCTCATATATGAATTTTTCTAGAGATCCATTAGGCATAAAGTCATATACAAGAGCTCTTTTGGAGCCTTGGAAACAAAAGCCTAGAAGGCTAACAATGTTAGCATGAGATGTCCTGCTGATACTTGAAACTTCATTAATAAATTCCTCAGTGGTACATTTTAACTGGCTTAGCACTTTCACTGCGACTAGATGATTGGTGTCTGGTAGCTTCCCTTTATATACAGTTCCATATCCTCCTTTGCCTAATTTTGTTTTGAAACAATCTGTGATTTTCTTTATTTCGGAGTAACTATACTGTCTACAAGATATTGGTCCATGTTGCTTCAGAGAGGCTTCAATTATTTGATGGGATGTATGTTTCTTCTTCCAGAAGAGACTAAATGAAGCAAGAACAGGAAGTTTTCTTCTGTAGCAAATGGCCAGGAACAATAATAGCAAAGCAAGTCCCACAGAAGAAGCTACTACAATAATTAAAAAAAATCAGAAGAATGCTGGATAAAGATTTAACTTTTAGTGAAAGCGTTGGCCTATATCAATCTTTTCATCATTTCATACGAAGAAAATCTGAAAAAAAGTGTATGTGAATAATCCAAGTCTCAATAAGCTTAGCCTTTATTATTGTTTTCATATTACAATACAATTACAACAGTATCAATAATAGATCAACCTGCAGAGTGACAAGGCAGAGAAGAGGGTATAGTAGAACATAAGATAATACTACCTCCGGTCCTAAATATAGGACCTAATTGACTTTTTTTTTTGGAGAGATTAAGGTTGTGAAATAGGTTATTAAATGATGACATATTTGATATATTTTTAGATTATCTATTAGTTTATAGGTAAAATAAACTAGTTTGAGGGAAAAAATTAGGTAAATCAATTTATAATTAACTTATTTTGCTTTTTTATAGGATTTTCTGAAAAAGTCAATGAGGTCTTATATTTAGGACCAGAGGGAGTATTAACTAATTTAAGTAATTTCCTTAATTAATTTCTCCAAAAAAGTGAATGTGGTCTCATAATTAGGATCGAAGGAAGTACATTACAACTTTATAGAGTACTGCCTACCTCTAAAACATATACTAATTAGCTATAACTAATTTTAAAGAGGATATAATTGAAAAAGAAAAGTTCATATCTTGCATGTTTATTAGTTTTAACTATTTTTAACATATTTCTTAAACCAGGTGGTTCAGTTCAAAGTATCTTATAAGAAAACTGGAGGGATTACAACGTGATTATTATGTTAACCTTATGCTCTAACACATGAGTAGGCAAAGCTGAATGCAATACTAAACAGTTGATGCAACTATATATGTGCATTTTAAAATCTGAATCTTGACAATACAAAAAAAGCTTTTACCTGTTGTCGCAATGAGCACGGTTTTTCCAGTTTTCTCTGCAAAGGAGCACAAAAATTAAATAGAGCCAATAATTTAATACAAGGTTGTTGGATTCATGCAAACACACATACCTCTGTAACAAAAAAAGTTCCTATTGCTGTCCAGTCGACATTGGCCACCTTTTTGGTTGTAACATTTACCACAAGCATCAGATAACTGCACTTTAATAACCATTTTAGCAGTTAAGAAAGATAAAAGGTCTTTGGTATGATTCTGGTGTTTACTTGGAAGCAGAAGAACAGAACAAGATGAGAAATACTTTTGGTAATAATGATTAAGAAGAGGGTGCTTGTACAAGTGGTAATGATAGATATTATAGTTATGGCAGGTATATTTATAAGCTTTGGAAGGAGGGATGATGTTGAGGCTATGATGACATCTGAACAAGGTTATGCTATTTTTGATGTGAAAAGAAACCAAAGGAAAGGCACTAGGAAGTGTTACATTCTGGTTAAAAATCTCACAAGTTTTGGATTTCAACTTCTTTTGCAAATCTAAATCAGTAACATAAATATAAGCAGAATTATCCTCCTGAATGATGCTTGTAAGCCTTAGTGGCCTCCCAATCTTATCTAGTTGAATCGTTTTATTTGAAGATGGATCATCACAACCATGTATGATCATAAAGCCACAATCTTTTCTTTCTGCTTTGGTGAAAGGGAAGTGAATCTTCCCAAGTTCTCCACAATCAAATGATTGAGGACACTTTTCATGGCTTCCAAATCCAAGTCCAGCAAAAAATATTAGTACCAGTTGAGAACACAGGAGTAAGCTACACATGTAGAGTGGAACCATTCCAATTTGCATGGATTGACCTGAAAAGAGAATGAAGATATGAGAAGGAATCAGAGAAGCAAGTATAGGAATATAAAGAGGATACACATACTGTTACAAAGTAGAAATGTTACCAAAACATGTGTGCATGCAAAGAAACGGTAATGAGCTTTTGCTTATATAGATGAGTCTAAGATGGCTGTGTTGACTTGGTTAAGGATTGTAAATTACCGGGGAAACCTGAAGGAAGGTGCAAGATGGTGAAATTCTACTTCCATGCTGCATGCACAGTCAACAATGACTTCCAAAATACTTCAGAGGATGAAGGTGAAGAATTTTAATTTTAGAGTCAATGTTTGTTTGTGCCGTTTCTCATTTATAATAATATTTTATATTTTTTTTATCACTTTTAATTTTGAATGAACTTAAATATCTGATTGAGAATTAAATATATATACCCTCTAACCTTTTAGGTGATGTGGCTCCAGAATTGGAATTATTTGTTGTGAGTTTCAAACAAATTGAAGAAAACTATACTACTATTAAACGAACCTCTGCTTTTTTTTTATTTCCCAAGGGTATCCCACCCGCGTGTCAAGTGAGACTAATCCTTCGCTGTTCTGAAGTCCCATATAGGGGGTAGACAGCTGACATGTGAATTTGCTCCATTCGCAAGGGCTAGGGATTGAACCCCCAACCACTTGCTTAATTAAGGGATGAGAGTACTTACCACTCACGTCAACCCGCCAGGTTAAACGAACCTCTGCTTTTCAGAATTAACCAAATGTTTTTTTACCAGCAAGAATTAACTGAAAACATGAAACTTGATTTTCCATCATATTTTGACTTCCCATGTTTATTTTGGGAAAATTATGCGTGCGAAAAAAGTTTTCTCACTCACCTCCAAACCCAAGTCTAAATTCCAGCTGGTTAATTCTTTTTAGTTTTTTATTTGTCTTATATGTGACTTCATTTTAATTTTTTCTTTCATTAATTAAAAGCCTGAAAGTCTCTCAAATCAATACCTCCATCTAGTTTATGTTTCCTTAGCTTATCTCATGACATTCCATGAATTCTTTTGTTAAAAAAAAAATCAATTCCTTATTTTTTTTTGGAAAAACATTACGCTGCCTCACAAATTTAACAAAGAAGAAAGCTAATAATTTCATATCTTATTAGTTTTGACTTTCTCCATTCATGAATTTTAAATTTTCTTAATTAATCTTTTAAATTTCACCACGATTCCCGTGCTTTCAAAAAATATTTGGTTGATTAAACCAGTCATGAAATTTACAAAAGTTTTTATTCAGGAATTAGCATCTGAAAGATTTTTAAAAGAAAAATGTTTTTTAATACAATGATTTGAAGGAATAATGTTGATCACAAGGTTACCCGGCAATTTACTGCAGAGCACACCCTCTTTTAAAGAAAATCACATTATATTACTGATTTACTCTAACTGTCTGTCTTTATCGTCATCCTCCATTTCTTGTTTGTTTATTACTTCCTCCACTTCTAAATATAAGACCTATTTGGCGAGATGAATTTGGTACTAAGTATAAGACCTATTTATATTTCTTACCAAAATTTCCCCAAATTATCATTCTCAATACTCCCCAAATTATACTTCTAAATAGAAGCCACAATGCAAGTTCACAATCATTACCATGTTTTTGTTGTCCCTTCATGCCAAACTTGACAAACACATACAGAAACATTAACATAAGGTCTTCAAACATAATGCTTAGTGAAAAAATACCATAAAGCATAAGAATGAATCAGTGAGATAAGGAAGAGGAAGAGCATGGTGATCTTGCAGGAGAAGATAGGTAAGGCTTTGGTGGAATCTGCAAGGTTTCAGCTCTGCCTTCAAGCATCTCCACCACTTTATTCATCATTGGACGCTCTGAAGGGTTAGTTTGTATGCACCATAAGCTTGTTATCACCATCTGTCTTATCCTCTCTTTGTCAGCTTCATTTCTAATGCTCCTTAATGCAAAGTCTTCATCTAATTCTAGACGCTTGTAAATCCAATGAGGAAAGTATATTTCACTCGTATCATTAGCATTGACATTCACATTCCTTCTACCTCCAACCATTTCCAAAACCATCATACCAAAACTATAAACATCTGACTTCTGAGAGACTACACCAAAATTTCTTGAAAACACCTCTGGAGCAATATATCCAATGGTTCCTCTAGCACATGTTATGGATACAACACTCTCATTTCTCTGGCATATTTTAGCTAGTCCAAAATCAGATATCTTTGGACTAAAGTTCTCATCCAACAAAATGTTGTGAGGTTTTATGTCAAAATGAAATATACGAGTTTTACATCCTTTGTGCAAATACTCCAATCCTTGTGCAACACCCACTGCAATTTGATGCAATATTTCACAACTCAGTCGGAAATCACCATTAACTAGATTTGCTTCATTTTCAAAGATGAACTTCTCTAATGATCCATTAGCCACAAACTCGTATACTAGTGCCTTCTTTGACCCTTCAAAACAAAATCCTAAAAGAGTGACAATATTGACATGAGAAGTCTTGCTTATGCTTGCCACCTCATTGATGAACTCCTCTCCGCTACCTTTTGTTTCCTTCAAAACCTTCACAGCAACTGCACATTTGTCATGCAACTTCCCTTTGAACACACTTCCAAAGCCTCCTTGTCCTAATTTTTCTTTGAAACAATTGGTCATTTTTTTAATCTCTGAGTAGCTATATCTATTTGTAGCAATTGATTGGTGGCTCCGTAGAAAGGCCTCAAAATCTTGATGAGCTTTAGATTTCTTTTTCCAGAATAACGTCTTTCTAAACCAGTAGATTGTAATGATAAGAACAAAAGCACCTAATGTTGCAGCTGCTGAAGCTGTTTAATACGATTAGAGGAGGTAAGATTATGCAAAATTATGCAGCATCAATAAGTAACATAAATGCTGACAAGTTGTCCTGTTGTTTTCGTAAGCACTCTTTCAAATATATTTAACATATATAAGAAGCCTCTCTCTCCCCCTCTCCCTCTCCCTGTGTTCCTGTCCCTCTCTAAAATTGAAGGGATAAACACTAACAGCTTCAAGTTACAAGTGAGATGGAACTCATAATGTCTCACTTATCTGTCATACCACTAAGCTACAATTTTTTTTTTTGGTAATCTAAGCTACAGCCTACAAATCCATTTGGTTATTAGAAGTTTGTTTCTCAATTGACCTTAAAATTCATGATGACTAGGATACATGTGTTCATTGTGAAAACAGTTGTGTTGTAGGTATTCAGGACTAATGTTTTGATTTGACAAGATTAATATTAAAGGTAAACTAAACCAATAAAGACAGTGGGTTACCCGTAGCAGATATAACCACCGACTTCCCTGATTTCTTGCCATCTGAAAAACCGAAAACGGGTAAGTAAATCATGGTTAAAACACATTTCCAAAATACACTTGAAATATTACCAACATGAAATGGCTAAAGAATACTTTTGGCCCTTATGTTTACATCAAGTTTCAATTTAGTGTTTTATGTTTGGAAAGTACACTTTTAATCTTTTTTGTTAACACCGTTAGTTTAACTTAACGGAAAATGCTAACTTAAAAAATTTTAAATGATTATTTTATAATGAAATTGGACAAAAAATGATAAATTTTGAAAATATAAGAATATTTAAACTCAAATATTTTAATTTGAACATTTTTTCAGTATTTAATAACCCCTTAAAACAGTTAAGTTAACATTTTCCGTTAAGTTAAACTAACAGTGTTAATAAAAAAAGGATTAAAGTGTATTTTCCAAAAATAAAGGACTAAATTGAAACTTAATGCAAATATAAGGGACCAAAAGTATACTTTAGCCAACATGAAATTTAAAACCTCAAAAACCTGAAAAAGAAAAAGATAACCCCGGAATCAGGATGAACCCAAATAAAATCTAAAAAGACAAATAAATACTGGAATTTTGAGTGTCTGTTTTGTCCGATGTTGTGTGGCGCATTTTTTGCCTTTTGCTCAAGAATATGACTTTACAAATGTAGTAAATGTTAAACTGAGTAATAAATCTCTGGTAAAAAAACTGAGTAATAAATCCTTTTATTTAAATGTTTAATACCTTTATAAATATAATCTTGTCCATTACAACTTACTACAAGTTATCATTAAATACCTTTAATGAACAAGTATATTAAATTTTGAACTGCATTATTATATTACTATGCATTAATGTTAACAAAGAGGTAGCTAAATGTCAACCAAATCTTTTAGTGACTCTTTTTGAGAAAAAGAAAAAAATCTTTTAGTGACTCAGGTGGTGGCTCAATTATAATGTCCAGAAGTTACTAAGGAAGTCAAAGGATTACATTCGTTCAAATTGGACCACCAAGAAGTTCCTTAATAGAACTCTATTGGGTTAAAGAATGAATTTTTCTTGAGTTATATCTTTAAACCTCAACTTAAAAAAATATATGATGATTCACCCATGCAACTAGTAGTTTTCTTAAATAGGCAAATACCAAAATTAAACTATTGTAGCTAATATCACACCATTTCCTTAAAGGATACTATCACAAATGTTTAGTTTTGTTTCATTATCCATTCATACAACATGAGGTTACCGCACATACAAAACCTTAAAAGCCTTTGAATGATAGATTACTCTAAAAATATAATACTACTTCCGGTCCTAAATATAAGAGCTAATTGACTTTTTTTGGAGAGACTAAGGTTGCAAAATAGGTTATTAAATCATGACATATTTGATATCCTTTTAGATTATCCATTAGCTTATAGGTAAAATAAACTCGTGTAAGAGAAAAAAATTAAGTAAATCAATTTATAATTAACTTATTTTGCTTTTTTTTAGTATTTTTCAAAAAAGTCAACTAGGTTCTATATGTAGGACCGGAGGGAGTATTATTTGTTGAACTTGATAGGCTCGCTCGTGGCAAGCAGACAATGCTTTAGTTCCTTCTTATATAGTTAAAGATATAAGTAAAAGAGCAAATAATAAGCAATGAGCAATTCTTGCCTGAACATGAACATGATGTTCTGTTTAATTTGTAGTACCAATCTAAAGAAAATCCATAAAGTAGTTTGAGGTGGATTTTTCAATTTGACTTAGTACCATAAAAAATTAAATAAAACATATATCATGGTTTCATTGTTTTATATTTTAATAGAAAATTCTACCTCATATTGTAGGTGTAAACTTAAGGTTAAAAATCATTTTAGCCAATACTAAAAAGTCTCATTTTAGTCAATAAACAAAAATAAATCCTCAATTATAGCCCATGGATTAATGGAAATACTAAAATACTCTTCTCTCTGCTTGTGGTTGTGTGTGACATTCCCAACAGAGATAGATGTTGGACATTCCCGACAGAGATAGATGTTGTTTTAGTATTTTTCAATAATCCATTGGCTAAAATAGGCCATTTTTTTGTGATTGACCAGAATGAGACTTTTTATCGATTTTTCATCAAATTAATACTTTCGAAATAGTACTCCCTCCGTTCCTAAATATAAGATCACTTTTGAAATTCAACTTGTTCCTAATTATAATATCACTTTCCAACTTTTTCCCTAATTAACCCTACAATGCTTATCTATAATAACAAGCAAAAGGGGGAGAGTGGGGATAAAGATATATAGTTGAGATAAATTGGTAATATCATGTTCTAATAAGTAATACTCCCCCTTTTCGTAAATATAAGATCACTTTAACAAATTTGGAAAGATTAAGGAAGACATTCCAATGAGTTAGGATTACATGAAATTTCCAAAATACCCGTCACCTAAGTTTTAAAAATATCGTCTCACCTTCAAACCACTTTTTTTGGGTGAAGGGTGTATAGGGTAATTTGGAGAAAGTTGAGTAAAATTAGAAAGTGATCTTATATTTAGTAACAATCTCTCCTCCTTAAAGTGATCTTATATTTAGAAATGAAGGGAGTAACTAATTTATATAAGTTTCTTAATCTACTTGGAAAATATCTTATATCACGGAGGAGTAGGAGTAGGATTTAATCTAGTTTTGGTTTTGAAGAGAGTGAGAATGCACCGATAGGAAGCAACGATCCATTTAGGGCGGGGGAAGAACAATTTGGAAAGCTATCGAGGTCGCGGCAAATGCAGGTGAAGGCAAAGCTAGAGGTGGAGCCAAAGCTGAAGTTACACCTGCCTCCACTTCTCTGGCATTCATCACACAACTTCGTCCTCCATTTCACCGCCTTCAACATGAACCCTCTTCCCAAAGCATCTCTCATCCCTCCTTCCGTACTCTCCACCACCGTCGTCACCATTTTCCCGCCCCTACAATTATCACTCGCATACTTCAATTTCTCCTTTTCCTTTTCCTCTTCTTCATCCACCACCACGCCCAAAACTGACCTACTCCTGTTTCCTTCATAGCACCCCACAGTATTCTCTTTCAATTCCGAATTCGGCTCGCAGTCGAAGAACAATCGGACCTCCCTCTGGTTAGGCACGAGAGAGAAGGGGAAATTTAGGGTTAGGTTTTGGGATTGGGGGAGGCAGTTGGGGGAATTTGAGAAATTAGGGTTTGAGACGCGGAGAGAGTAATTGTGGTAGAAGATTTGGTGGATGGTGTAGAAAGTATTGGAGGAGAGATTGACGATTGGGTAGCCGTTGGGAGCACAGAGGAGGCCCAGATTAGGGTATCCACAGTAGGAGCCTTGCTTGTTTTTGATATAAAATGGGAAGCTTATGGTTGGACCTTTCCCACAGTTTTTGGGCTCACAAGATTCGAAATTTGGGTTCAAAGAAATTACTTCAACATTTCCAGACAAGATTAGAAAGCTCAAAGTGACTAGCATGGAAACATGAGGTAACATTTTTTTCTTTTAATGGGTGGAAGGTTTGTTTTCCTGTGTTTGTGTGATTGATGAAGCACCAGAAGATAACACTGTGTTTTTTGGTCTAGTTCAGGCTCTGCATGCCTTGACTTAGTCTGAATGTTGTAACTTGTAAGTCAACATCACCAGAAGACTTCAAGCAATGGATTTTGTCTCCATTGGTGTTCACTTTGAAATTGAAGGCGAAGACTACACTTAGGAAAATTACAGAAAATAGAATCTTGACAAGGAAGTTAAACTTTGTTTGAATGGTTGTTAAATATGGATTCATGAACCAACATCACATGTTAGAAAATCATAATTAATTAACTCGAGCATTAATCCTTTGTTTCATTTCTTTACCTATCTGTCCATCAAAATCACTTTTCCCATGTAATCTCTGTTGAAATACACCAGGAAGATTTTCTTGAGAAACATGTCAGGTCAGAATATCAGACGTGTTCTATATATATTCTTTTGCTCTTGTAGTTCTTACATCTCAAGCACAAGGAACGATCAACTTTTAAAGGTTTACATCTCAAGCACAAGGTTCAATCAATATATCATATAAATCTCAACTTTCAAGCCGAGTTAAGGAATTGTAGCTATTTTTCAGTCGGCTTATATTTGATGTAGAATTTGTTCGGCAGCCGCTTATACTGCTAGCTTATTATAGTCAGCCAGGTCCTATTCCTAAGCCACGACATGATGGCCATATATATTTAATGCAGTGCAAGTTTTTCATTTGTACTGTATATTTACCCCCCTAATAATAACATGTTCATATGCATGCGGGATTAGCTTTTATGCTGCCGAATTTCCTTCCTTCCCAATTCATCTGAATTCTATATATACTACCGCTGCTATTTTCCTTATTTCATTGTACCTCTTTGTTCTATTTTAAATGGCATCCTCTGATATGTTGTTTCTTTCTATGGTTCACCCTGCTTCTCCTCCCTTTTCAGTAGCCATAAAGATTGATCGGGTTTATTCTATAGACCATGTTGAAATTTTGGGAGATGGACTACCTTCAGTGAAGACATTGTCTTCAGTTGACGTAGTAGTCTATGATGAAAAGGTTATTGTTTTATATTTAACACTTGTCTTACAATTGATTTAATTTTTACTAACTTTTTCCTTAATTAGGCATCAAAGATGATCTTGCGGTTGGATAGTCAGGAAGTCATGGAGAGGTTTATGTGGATGATTTTCCCGGGTCTTTCAGTTGAAATAATTAGACCTAAAGTTGATTATGGTGGCCTTGGAATCCAAACTCAATATCACATGAAAATTGTCAAGGAAACTAATCTCAGAGATTGTGTTGGGATGTTTCCTTCATTTCCCTATGATATATGAACTCCTGCTCAATTAAGTGCCTCTGAGATGCCCGAAGATTGTTTATTTGGTTGGTTTTATTTCCCATTTGTACTCAAGTTTACTTAATTTTTATGATTGTTTGATTATTCTTTTTTTCCAGATGTTGTTGGCTTCCTTCAATATGTGTCTCCTATTTGTAAAGTTAAAAATAGTGGTTTTTGGGATAAAGAAATGCGCATCCTCCTGTCTTGTAAACGAAACAAACTTGGCGGGTAAGCATATTTGGTTTTAATTTAAGTCTACAATCGTTTTTCTGAATGGTTGTTTTTTCCTTAAAAGCAGGGCTGGAAAATTACTTATATGTATTTTACGTGGTGGTTGGTTAGATATGGTGGAGAAGGTTATTAAGAATGCTTCTTTGATGATATATGCCCATTTATTCATTTACGATATGTTGTGTCATCTGGGATTATGGAATCTGGTAAGTTTTTTCCAAGAATAGTTATCAATGCCTCAATATGTATTTCTCATTTGACATGTTTTTTTCTATAG
Source organism: Mimosa pudica (assembly GCA_029929735.1). NCBI lineage: Eukaryota > Viridiplantae > Streptophyta > Magnoliopsida > Fabales > Fabaceae > Mimosa > Mimosa pudica. The sequence goes on from JAKELP010000035.1 coordinate 8,729,272, forward strand.
GTATTCCTGTAGTTCAGTCTTTTACAGATGCTTCATATTTGGATGTGGATCCGTCAAGTCCAAAGATTCAGCAGTTAAAAATCAGAATGTTGGTTAATTAACTTAAAGTGCGATCCAGGGAGGCCAAAAGATTTCTTACCTTCAAATTAGAATGTTTCTTGATTATCATGTTATGTATTTTTTATTATGAGTTTTATGCTGTGTAAGAGGTGGACAATTTAACAATTTCTATGTTTATTTTGAATAAAGTATTTTATTTTTGCTTTGTTGTCATTTCCTATGTTAGTTTGACCTATTTTACCCAATATGTGTAAATAAGATAATTTATTTATAAATCTCTTTTGATTTTCTTATTTTAGTAAACAAATAAATTTATTTTCTTTACATCACTTAAAAATAAATTACATTATTGGAAAATAAGAAATTTTATCAAAGAGAGAAATCAGTGGGATAAATGATACATAAGTGTAAATCTGTGTGGATATAATGTATTAAAGAATTAGAATAAATCATTGTAAAAATGATACAAGTTTCCAAAAGAATTGTCAAATCTTTTTTAAGTCAAGTACATGTATCTTTCTTTTTTAAGTCAAGTACATGTATCTTTGATGTTATTGGAGGTTGAATATATTTGACAGGTTTTTTCCGTAAAAGGGTTTTTCTAAGCGCGTCAGTAAAGTAGTTAAGTGTTAAAAAAGAAAATTATATGGTGTTTTTTTTAAAATAATATTTCTGGGAAAATACATAGTTGAAGGTCAAAATTTTTTTATATGTATCTTCCAATTTGGCCAAACTTGGGCATAATTTCTCTCTCTTGGGAAGCGTGCGGAAACTCCTTCGATCCCCTACGTGGTTTTGTTTTCACTTCCGCCATGACGGACATGACTCCGCCGAAAGTCCCGCCGGACAGAGGGCCGCCGGAGGAAGAAGGGCACAACAGTAGCAATAAAAAAAAGAAGACCGAAGACGATGACGTCATGTTCCAGGCTGTGGGGGAACCTACGGGCAACCCCAATCCAACAGAGATCCCAGGAGGGCATGACCCTCCTTCCCCGAAGCCGACCGCCACAGAGAGACCTCAAGTCCACCCCGCCAGCTCGACGGGGAAGTTTACCTCTTACAGAGCATCCTTAATGGGTTTCAACGGGGTGGCAAATGGAGGCTACGCTCAAACGGAAGATGACTTCATGCTTGGTGATGATGATTTTGAATGGACGGTACCTCAACCTTCTGCTGAGGTTATGAAGCTGATGGAAATCTACCCAGTCATTCCGGTCACTCAAGATGAGTATAATGATTGGTGCGAGCCCTGGAAACATGCCCTGATTATCACAGTCCTTGGCCGGAATTTCAACATCTTCTGGCTCAAGGAACACTTCCAGAAAATCTGGGGCTTCTCCTCTTTCGAGATGATCGACCTACCAAACAACTACTTTATGGTGCGACTACTCGACGAAGACCTTTGGAAGAACCACTATAGAAAGATCCTTTGTGAAGGGCCCTGGACAGTCCGGCAACACTGCGTGCTTGTCCAACGATGGACCCCCTATTTCAACCCGCATCATAACCCCCTGGGACGAGTTGCAACTTGGGTGCGAGTCCCAAACATCCCTATTCACTGCTACAATACGAGGTTCATGCATAGGTTGGGAGACCGCATCGGTCGAACCCTTAAGGTGGATCTCCGGACACTCAGCGCCTCGGCAGAACAGAAAGACAGGGTAGAACGTGGCAAGTTTGCCCGCATTTGCGTCGAGTTGGATCTCCAAAAACCTCTGGTTCCTAAAGTTATCTTTGCGGACGCCGTTTTCAATGTTGAGTATGAAGGCTTAGGGATGATTTGCTTCCAATGTGGACGCTTTGGCCACAGGAAAGAATCTTGTCCATGGAAGGTCCGCTCCACCGCAAACAGCTCTGGGGATAACCAGCAACAGGCACCCCCAACCCCGCCGGCCAACGGGACAGCCCCACCGTGTGATACCAGTGGTCATGCCGCGAAACATGCCGAACCAGAGACCTTCGGTCAATGGATGATTCCCCAACGGTCCCAAAAGGCTCGGACTCCCAACCAACCTCTGCGCAAAGAATGGCAGGTGACGACAAAAGGAGGTGTCAGCGCAGGCAAGTCAGCAGGATATGCTCAGAGGTCAAGGTTCGCTGTGCTAGAAGGAAAAGATGACGAGGTAGTCTCGGAATTACACGATTTTGATGGGGTGTCAGAACCTGTATGTACTGACAAATTCGACAAAGCCTTAATTGTGGTGGAGAAACGAAAAGCCTCACACAAAAAGGCTGATAAAGTGGCTGACCAACGCAGAAAGCTGGGACCGGGGGAACCAAGTGGACTCAGTGGCAGGCCCACGGCTTCGGGCAAGGAAAATCAACTTTTGGGCGATGGGCCTAATGTGCCAGACGGGCCGAGCAAGCCCCAAAAGGGGAAGGAGAAACTTGGAATGCCCCAACATGGGGAGCAACTTTCAAACCAGAAAAGACATGTGGGGCAGAAGGGGAGACGTACACACCATCTGGTTGTGGGCAATATAGACAAAGTGGGCCAGGAACTTGGTGAGGCCCAACATGGTTCCACAACCAAAGCCTCTGATGACCTTCCCCAACTGCCGACAGTCATCCCAAACCACCCTACCACCCAGCCGTGGCAAGCGGGACTTCCCCACGGCAAACCCCCTGACCCGGCGGACCCCGATCACTATGACGACGAGGTGTTGATTGAAGCCCCCAGCACGGTGGTGCCAGAGACTCAGATTGAGGAAATGGTTGTGAGCGCTGTTGCTGACCTGCCCCAGTAAGCTCTCTCAACTCATGGGTTTCCATTTTCTCCATTTAACGTTTTTTATGATCATCGCAACATGGAACTGTAGAGGGGCGGGCAACCGAGCCTTTCCCCTAATGATTAAAGATATTACTCGAAAGTATGGGATTGAAATCTTTGTGTTGATTGAACCGAGAATTAGTGGAGTTCGAGCCGAGCGAACCGTGCGTAAATTGGGCTTTAGTCACTGGATTCGACTAGAGGCCAATGGTTTCACAGGGGGGATTTGGCTATTGTGGGATCACTGCAACTTTGACATTGATTATGTTTCCTCTAATGAGCAACTCCTACACTGTAAAGTTCTCGACAAGAGGAACAACACTAGCTTCTTTCTCTCATGTATATATGGCGAGACCAGAGGTAGAGACAGACTTCGGTTGTGGGAAGCCATTCGTGCAATCGCCTCCCTGACAACTGAACCGTGGCTTGCTCTTGGTGATTTCAATGCTATCATGTGTCGTAGTGATAAGGATGGGGGTGCCGCCCCTGACCAATCCAGCATGCTTGCTTTTAGTGACTGTATTTATGACTCTGGCCTCTTAGCAACAACTATGACAGGGGATAAATTCACATGGGAACGCCCTGGCCTTCGAGAACGACTAGACTGGGTTTTCAACAATCACAGCTGGGACGCTACCTTCCCAACTTCTCTCGTCAATCATGCTCTTCGTTTCAAATCTGATCACAGGCTTATTATTCTTAGTACCTCTGATCGTTCCCCCCCGGGGAGAGGGAGAAATAAGCACTTCCAATACCAAATGGCTTGGCAACTTGAGGATGACTTTGGTGATCTTGTTGCGGCGGCCTGGAAGGATCAGAACTGGCAGCAAGGCCTTCAAAAGTTCCAGGTTGAGGCCTCGCTTTGGAATGATCAGAAACTAGGCTCCCTGCAGAAGCAGAAACGTGATTTGCTCAAGAGGCTCGAGGGTATAGATAGAACCAGGGCTTCAGGGAATCCATCGGGTCTGTTCCGTGTTGAAAAGAAACTGTGGATGGAATATCACAAGCTGGTGGCGCAGGAGGAGCTGAACTGGTTCCAAAAATCACGTTGTAAATGGCTACAATGTGGTGATAAGAACACCGCTTACTTCCACGCTTCCACGGTGATCAAACACAAGCGACAGAAAATTCTCTCTCTACAGGATGATCGAGGCACTTGGGTTGACGATGTGGATAAACTTAAGCTTATGGCACGTGATTTCTACTGCTCCCTCTACTCTAGAGACCCGACCATAACCAACCCAGCTGGGTGGCACGCAAACTTCCCAACTATTGATTTAACTGGTTTGGCAGGGACACCGGATAGAGAAGAAATCAGGCGAGCTGTTTTTGACATGGGGGCATTGAAAGCCCCAGGCCCAAATGGTATTCAATCCCAGTTCATTCAAAGTCAGTGGCACATTGTGGGTGACAAAATCTGCGGTTTGATTGAAGAACTGTTTATCCACCCCCATAAGATAGCAGAAATTAATCAAACCCGAGTGGTCCTAATCCCTAAGGTAGATTCACCAACCTGCTTAAAAGAGTTCAGGCCTATTTCACTCTGCAATGTCAGCCTTAAAATCCTCACAAAAATCATTGCAAATAGGCTCAAACCCGTCATGGGACATCTTATTGGACAAGAACAATGTAGCTTCATAGAGGGGAGAACTAGCTGTGATAACATAATCATCGCGCAAGAGGCTTTCCACTCCATGAGGACCAAGAAGGGTAAGAACGGTTTTGTTGCTATCAAGGTCGATATGGAGAAAGCTTTCGATCGACTTGATTGGGACTTCCTGCACGACACCCTGTCGGAGCTGCATATTAACAGTAATCTCATCCACATCATTATGCAATGCACAACCACAGCTGAGATGAACATCCTCTGGAACGGCGAACCCACCCCGGCCTTCAAAACCTCACGTGGCATCAGGCAAGGGGATCCACTCAGCCCCTATCTCTTCATTCTATGTATGGAAAGGCTTAGTCATTGCATCAAGGCCGAACTGAATGCTAAACGATGGAAACCTTTCTACTTCACTAAGAATGGGCCCCTACTGTCCCACTTGTTCTTCGCCGACGATTTGATCCTCTTCGCCGAGGCTAGCCAAGCTCAGATGATGTTGATTAAAGCAGTGATGAGTGATTTCTGTAGGGTCACCGGTCACCGTATCAACTTGGAAAAATCAAAAATGCTGGTATCCAATAATGTCCACTTCTCTAGGGCTCAGGCTTTGAGTAATAGCCTTGGCATAGGCCTCACCGGCAACCTTGGCAAATATCTAGGCGTGCCCACCTTGCACACAAGAGCTACACGGGACACATACATACATTTAGTCACAAAAACACGGCAGAGGCTCTCCTCCTGGAAATGTAAATATCTGAATATGGCAGGGCGCTCAGTTTTAATTAAGGCAGTTCTCGCGGCGCTGCCCAGCTATCAAATGCAGTCCATTTTGCTCCCCGCCAGTGTCATCAAGGAGTTAGACCAAATCACCAGAAACTTTCTCTGGTCCCAAGACGAGGCAACGAAGAAGCCACACTTAGTAGCATGGGCTCAGATTCTGAAACCGAAGAAAGAAGGGGGTTTGGGTTTTAAACACTTGGCCTCTCAGAACAGGGCATTCATAATGAAATTGTGCTGGCACTTGCTAACCAACAGCAGCGCCCTCTGGGTCCGTTGTCTTAAAGCTAAATACAAATGCGGCTCATCACTTGTCCCAATTGTGGCGAAGAAATGCTCAGCCTCCAAAACTTGGCAAAGCATCACTGCAGTGTGGGACTCCTTTTTCAAGGGGGTGGGGAAGCGAGTCTCCAACGGCGACCGCACTAAGTTCTGGTGCGACCTATGGCTCCCGCTTGAATACCCGCTAATTCACTATGCCACGAATGTCGCCGCCGTGGACCTAGAGGCGACAGTCAGCGACTACCTTCTACCCTCGGGGGGGTGGGACTTCTCACGTTGGGAAAGCTTTCTCCCACCCACCATTGCCACTCTCGTTCACCGCTCCCTACATCTGCGGTCAAACGAGCCAGATAAGTTCACTTGGAGACCAGGCAAAGATGGCACTTTCACCGTCAAGGCCGCTTATGAATTCATCAGACAACCTGGAGGAAACGGGCAACAACACATTTGGGGCCACATTTGGAGTTGGCAAGTCCCGGAGAAGCTCAAATTCTTCATGTGGCAAGTGGCACATGAGAGACTCAACACGAACGCATGGAGGGCCTCCCGTCTTCCGACCACTGACGATAGTTGCCCTTTCCCTTGCTCGGCAGTGGAAACCATACTCCACCTTCTACGAGATTGTGCAAGAGCCAGAGAGGTATGGTCCCTTTTTGTCCACCCCCGCCATCTCACGGGTTTTCTTTCGGGCACTCTCCAAGAGTGGCTCTCTTGGAACGCCAAGGCCACACCAGGTAAGGTTTTCATCCAAAATGAACATTGGCCTCGTGTTTTTTGTATATTATGTTGGAATCTGTGGACATCACGGTGTTCATACGTGTTTGAGGGTCGCCAAACTACCACAAGGGATCTCAAACACTTATGCACATCTCAGATTTTGGAAAGCACTCTAAACAATGCTTTCCACCACAAGATCCTTCGGATTAACAAAGAGCATGAGGCGGGGTGGCCGGACATACCACCAGGCCACATTCGTGTTGATGTTGATGGATCAGTTTGGACTCACCAAGCAGCGGCATGTGGCGGCACCATGCGCAATGATAAGGGTTTTTGGCTACTGGGCTTCCACCGAAACTTGGGAACTTGCTCAGTTACAGAGGCAGAACTCCTGGCTATCCAAGAAGGGGTGCGAGTGGCACTTGCCACGGGTTTTAGAAAACTTATTGTCATGACTGACTCCAGCGATGCCCTTAGTCTTCTACTGAGATACTGCCCCACAGATCACCCCCTCTATGAAGTGGTCCTGGCCACACAGGACCAAATTAACCAAGCTGAAAACATCGAAATCCACAAGATTTGTAGGGATCGATTGAAGGGAGCCGATCTCCTAGCTCGCATGGGGCACACCAGCAGCCCAATCGCTCGAATCTTTAAGGAAATGCCAGCGTGCTGTAGGAATTGGTATTTTGAGGAATTACAGTTGCTTCAGGGCTTAACTAGGGGACTGTCCTAGTAAGCTCCTTCTAACTTCCATTCAAGCCTAGCTTGCCACTTTGTATCAAAAAAAAAAAAAAAAAAAAATTTTTTTATATGTATTGTTCCTATTATCTTATATTTTGTATTGTTATATTGATTTTCTTTAAAAAGAAATGCATAGATTTTTCCCTCTTTTTTTTATTTTACTTATCTTTTATATATATATATATATATATATATATATATATATATATAGGACGGTTATTTTTCTTGATACAATGTCATGTATAGTTTTAAAAAACTTGCTTTGATCATGTAATTCTCACAAGTTAGATTATAAATTTTCATATTTTCAACCAGTTGGTTATTAACAAAATGAGTACTCCCTCCGTTCCTAAATATAAGATCACTTTGGGGAAGTGGATAAGTTCCTAAATATAAGATCACTTCCTATTTTATCTCAAGTTTTGCCCAAACTACCCTTACACTCCCTCTTTACATTGAAAACACCTCCTCCTTTTAAAGTTAAGTAATTGAGGGGATTTTGGGAATATCATGTAATTTTGTTGTCTTCCTTAATCTCCCCAAATTAACCAAAATGATCTTATATTTAGGGACGGAGGGAGTATTATTTATCCTTAGTTCAACGTAAAACATATATAACACATAATATGAGTTTGTAAAGATTTATGACTGTAAATGGGGTGGACTTTTTTATTTAGAGAACAAATTTTTCCATGCCTATGAGGGGCAGGAATATAAAGGCAAGAAATGGAAACCTCATGAAGATGCTATTCGGTATGATCATATTATTACTCTCCCTACATTAAGTTCTTAGGGATGCGGTGGGTAAATGTAAAATAGTATTCAATCAATTGATGTGACGGTATTGTTGACTATGCTGGTGCATGTTTAATTATGAGGGGAACAATAGCTATTTATAAGTCAAATTTAGTATACTATTTAATTGCACGGAAGAATTTATTGTGTTAGCAAATAAATACATGTCGGATAAGCACATGAATATTATTTTTTATTAATAGAATGAGTACCCTTACAAAATCTAATCCTTTAATTTATTGCTCTTTGAGAAAACCAATGATAGTTGGAAAAATTTGATGTGTTTACCGACATGTCCTTTCTTATGTTTAGTTTGACCTGTTTTACCCAATATGTGTAAATAAGATAATTTATTTATAAATCTCTTTAAGATAATTTATTTATAAATCTCTTTTGATTTTCTTATTTTAGTAAAAAAATAACTTTATTTTCTTTACATCACTTAAAAATAAATTACATTATTGGAAAATAAAAACTTTTATCATAGAGAGAAATCAGTGGGATAAATGATACATCAGTGTAAATCTGTGTGGATATAATATATTTAAAAATTAGAATAAATCATTGTAAAAATGATACAAGTTTCCAAAAGAATTGTCAAATCTTTTTTAAGTGAAGTACATGTATCTTTGATGTTATTGGAGGTTGAATATATTTGGCAGGTTTTTTCCGTAAAAGGGTTTTTCAAAGCACGTCAGTAAAGTAGTTAAGTGTTAATCACCTCCGCTATATTGTCTGTTCAGGAGTCTTGAATCTGGTGTGTATTGTATTTGTTGTGCCATTTTATGTTGTGGATAAAATTGATGTTTATCGATTTTTTTTATGATTGTCCATGAGAACAAATTTTTGTTTCATATATTTTAACTCATCAGGGGGTGTTAAATATGGTTTGTATTTTATTTTTTTGAGCGATTTTTTTGTTGTAGGTATACCATCTCAGGTCCCAACATGCGCTTGAAACATTTTCAAAAGGCTTAAAAATCTTTTATTTAGTTCTTCATTAATTTTATATTTTAACATCTTAAGTTGTTTTAAATTTTTTTTATAGGAATACCATTGGTTGAGTCTTTTTCTGACGCTTCCTACCTAGATCTTGATCCAGCAAGCATGAGAAGTTTTGGTCTCTAATATAAGAGTTTATCTCACATTCTCTCCTTATTTAATGTGTTTTCCTATTTTGCCCTCAACTCTATTTCATATTTATGATTATGTATTTCCCTATCTTAAAAGTATCATAATAGATATCAGTAATATTGGAAAAGAAGCATTAACTTAAGACACCAAACTAACATTCACATGTTTTCTTAATTAAGAATCTTTTTTTAGCGGCTGTCTTTTATATTAGGGATCGAAGGGAGTACTATTTTTTTACGTTTCTTTCTTACTACACATCCCATCATTTAGTGTTAACCTATTGCCTATGCAAGTGAAAAATTAAACAATGGTGGTACAATTCCGACACGCCTGCGAGTTGAACATATACTTGAATAAATGTAATCTCACACCTACATTCCTTTAACGTATTTATGTGGCATTTAATGATTAGAGTTGCAGTACCACTTCAATAGAGAACTATTTGCTTGTATCAAAAAAAAGAGAGAACTATTTGCTATGTTTCTCTGTTTAATTTGTGACGCATTTTGCTGTATTAATCACTTTTTCCACACATATGAGACACATTTATGATATTTAGGTATGGTTGGTGTGGATTCTTCCTTTATAAACTTCCGCTTTCTCTATATTCAATGCATCGAAAATTATCGCGAATCATTAGTGACTAATACTCCCTCCGGTCCCTAATATAAGAGTTAGCTGCCAAAGAAAAGCTCATTAAGAAAACATGTGAATGTTAGTTGGGTGTCTCGAGTTAATATTTTTAAAGCAAGGGACCACTCATTATTTCATTATGGCTGTTGTCTTTTTTTTTAAGTATACCCGGTGGTGTATAAGGATATGTGATTTCTTAACAAAATGTTTCTACCTTTATATAAAAATTTAATCTCGATTATTATTTTTTAGAATTTTCATTTTTTATAGAACTATGAAAAACTTTGTTACATTTATTTTTTTATAACAATTGTTAGATTTAATTTTAGTACAATCAAATTCCATTAAAAGTTGTGGCGGCACTCAAGAAGGAAAAAAACTGAATTTTAGGATGACAACGAATAATGAGACATAATAAAGGTCTGGCCAAGTCAACATAAGAGGACAAAAACATATGTTGGAAACATTACTAAAAAATAGTAGAAATTAAAAAGAAATGATAATGAAATTTGATGTAGATCATTAGAAGATAAGAATATGGAATGTGCTACTTCTATAATAAGAATAGAATATTTCTTATATTATACATTAAGTCTGAGGAAAAAATAAAGAATAAAGTCAAGTACACAAGCAACAATATAAAACTATAAAGGGGCTAGCCCTTTGAAATTAGAAATCATAAATGTAAGAGTTGTTTCTTGAGAACTTTGATATATATGAGAGGAGTTTATGGTAGATTGATTAACAACAGGAATGACTAATCCCAATAGTGATGTGATACAAGAAATCCTAGCATATGTTCAGAGCTGGAGAAAGTGGAGGGTAAGCAACTAGAAAATTATCTGTGGTCCCCTTCTAATTGAAGAACCCGACAAGCCTAGACATTGGGTAATAAAGTAGTCTTCTTAAATTTTCATTTTCATTGGAAAAATTATGTGGTGCTTCCAGTTAACTAACTACAAATTTGATTCTTTTATTTTTCAACTTGAAGGAGATGACTTTAATTTGTGTGTCATAATTCTTGATTCATTAGCTACCAAATGAAGGAAGCTTTTAAAGAGACCAACTTTATGCTAAATTTCAATGTCCATATCATGTAGAGTTGGCGAAAAAAAATTGTCCCAAGTGAAAATTGTTCATATAACATGCTTCTCTTAAATTGCATTTACAAGATTGACTGGTGGATAAATTGTTGTCCATGCCATTTGATCTGTTCTCTGTATAGTTGACCAGAATTAAAAACTTCATAAAAATATATCCATGACTTGGGAAATGGGGCTATAGGTGGCTGATTGATTTTTTGTAGGTGGGGAGTTATATTCATTTACCTAAAGTAGATTAGGTAAATTTTTCCAATTAAAGTATTATTGGACATTTAACTCCTTATATGTTTGAAAATAATAATGGGTTTGTACAGTAGATATGCGGTGGAATAGATTAGGAAGTAAAATAAACTACATTAACAAAAAATACACTAAATCACATCCTAAATATATGAACTTTTATATTAGGGATCAAAACCATTCAAATTTTGGCTCTTATATTAGGGACCAGAGAGAGTACATCAATTGCAAAACACCTCAATTTCTTGTGAATAAATCTTCTCAGTAGTTAAACATAACATGGAATCTTACACCCTTCTCACCAACATTAATGCAAAGTGTGATATGTGGTGTATAATGGTTAGGATTATTTTTACTTCCAAGACCTTTTTCACACCAGCCGAAGCATCTATTCCTAGATTTTCCTAGGACTTTTGGTCTATCTCCAGATTTCTTTCAATGCCTAGCCATGAGGAACTTCAACACCTCATCGGTATTGTGATTTACTTTTATAATAACGTAATGATTTCTACCTGGCCATTTCTAGCAAAGAAGGATATGCTGCAAGTGATATTGAGAAGCCACTATTTATTCATGTGCGCTACATTCTTATGGAAGCCCATTTACCATCACGTTATCATAAAAAAATCAACTTCATAAGTTTTGACTTATTTTGTGAAAAGAGTGTAAAAAATAATCGTAATTTAACTACTTACAGGTTTTGCTATTGTTTCTTCATATTGTGATGCCACATTCGTCCATATTGATCCCGACATAGAAGAAATCCAAAAAATTAAGCAAAGTCTATTTGACATATTTGTTATTTTTTTAGAAATGGTAGGAAATAAAATTTAGCAGTAGCTATTGCTTGGACTTATATGATAAAGTCATTACTTCAGTTTATGGGGGAGAGAATCATGTTTTGTAAGTCCAGCTTGCCGTGCGTAGCACGGGAGTCCCTTCTCGTTTATTTAAATTTGTTATAACCTTAATCAATGCACTATCATACATATTTTGTATTGCTTTAATATATGCAACACTCACTCCTTTCTTTTCCAATGCTCTCCAAAGTACAACCCATCTTACACTTTTTCCAAGTCAATGAAGATTGTATGTAAGTCTCTTCTTCTATTTCGATACTTTTTCCATCGTTACTCTTATTAAATAAATAGTCTTTGTTGTGGATTTTCCTGATATGAACTCAAACTGTCTCTAAGCAATACTATTAGTCTCCAATCTCAACCTATGTTCAATCACTTTTTTCCATAGTTTCATTGTATGACTCAAGCTTGATTCCTCTAGCTTGATTCCTCTATAATTTACACAATTATGTATATCCCCTTTATTCTTATATATTTTTCCTTTTTATCATACATCTTCTTGGACTGTAAAATCTCATAGAACAATTTAGTTAATCATGACACACAATCTTAACCTAAACTATGACTGAGTCTGAATGTTGTTAGTCTCACCAGAAGATAAGTGAGGACTACAAGCAATGACGACTTTATCTTCATTGGTGTTCACTTTGAAATTAAAGACAAATATTGAATTGTGTTAGGAAGAGTGGCAACTTTGGAAAATCACGAATAATAGAGTCTTGACAAGGAATTAAAACTTTATTTGAATAGTGTCTGTTCCAACGAGTGTCAGAATCCACAAACATTACCATTCTCTTTCGTCTATACAGCGCAAACTTGATCAGTGCATCAGTGGATATCTTATCAAAAAATAATAACAAGCAGATGTCAAAATCTTAACACAATGATCTGAGAATATCATGCTTTAGTGAAAATACCCAACCGCATAAAAACCTATGGAATCAGTCAACTAAGGAATAGGAAGAAGAGCATGGTGATCGTGAAGGAGAAGATAGGTAAGGCTTTGGTGGAACATGCAATGTTTCAGCTCTTCCTTCAAGCATCTCCACCACTTTACTCATCATTGGATGCTCTGAAGGGTTAGTTTGTATGCACCATAGACTTGTTATCACCATCTGTCTTATCCTCTGCTCGTCGGCTTCATTTCTAATGCTCTTCAGTGCAAGGTCTTCATCCAATTCTAGCCGCTTGTAAATCCAATGAGGAAAGTATATTTCACTCGTATGATCAACATTGACATTCAAATTCTTCCTTCCTCCAACCATTTCCAAAACCATCATCCCAAAACTATAAACGTCTGACTTCTGAGAGACTGTGCCGAAATTTCTAGAAAACACCTCTGGAGCAATATATCCTATGGTTCCTCTTGCACAAGTCATGGATACAACACTCTCATCTTTTAGACATATTTTAGCTAGTCCAAAATCTGATATCTTTGGGCAAAAATTCTCATCCAACAAAATGTTGTGAGGCTTTACCCATTCAGTTGTCAAGTTATGTCCATCGAGTTGTCATGGCTGCCCATTAAGTTGTCAGGTTTTCCCATCAATAAAAGGGCAGGGGCAAAAGTGTCTTTTCAATGTTCAAATATATTAAGGTGAGGTCCTTTGGGACCCTACATTAATTATTTCAACTTTTGAGACATTTCTAGTATTAAGTCTCTTGTGGGGGACGTCAAATTAATTTTTCCTATTTTTTTTCATTCTAGTGACCTATTGAAAAAGATAGAACTATTTATTAAGCCACCCACGCAGTATTAAGATACATTGAAATGTATGATTAACTCAAATTTGAAAAAAACATCAACTACAATGAAAGGACAAAAGCTATAGAAATATTGAAGTATATATTTTTCATTATTCTGACCTATTAAAAAAATGGAACTATTTATATATTATAAATTGGTTGTTTTTAAAAATTATTAAACAGCAATTATTGTTAGACTTGAAGTCAAAAATCATAATCAACAAAATTTATGAAAGGAAAACTTAGATTTTACCTCATTTGCGTGGTGAACTATCAAAGCTCCACAAGTGATAGAAACGTTAGACGTATCCATATCATTCCACCACGTGATGAAATCTAGAACTTCTTCAACAGTGTTAGGTTGTAGATATCCATAATCACTTTTGCTAAAGTTATTACTTAAAATAAATAAGACTAAAAGGATTAAATAAGGAATACTGAAAGGAGAGTGAAGGTTTCTTTGTGATGAATAGAGGATGTTCCTTATATAGAAAAAGCACCCTATCTTTTGTCCTTGTAAATGTAGACAAGTCAAAATAGAAACAGTAAATATGTGTACTATTTCCGTGGGAGCACACATGTAGGTTAGAAATTCATCTTTTGCCCTACATAATTTCCTATGCATTCATATATGACATATTTACACAAAACAATATAGTATACGTATATATAGCAATTATAAAACACACACACGTTCCCTGACAATATAGAATAATTTAGTTAGTTTATATGTATTGCGAAAAATTTTATCAATTAATTTTTAAAATAACAAACGAAAATGGGTAACTCATTAAAGTGAATATTTAAAAATAACATTAAATTTTTTCATATGTATTTTTTTTATTGTTCAATTACTCAAACCAAATAAACATATCATTAAATTTTGAATGAAGGACAAATTATCAATATTAAACAACAATAAATGTGTGTGTGCGCATATAAAAAAGTGTCTGTGTGTGTCTATATATATGTGTGTGTGTGTTTGTGTGTGTGTGTGATATTCATACGTCACTGTTAAATTTTCAATTATTTTATTAGACAAATTCATTTAAAGGAAAAATAGTATTGTTAACAAATTGAAGCACAAATAATATATATAATCACAAAAAATGTTTGGAAATGTTTTTTTTTAACTTCTCACAATTCCCATTTGTATATATGATCACAAGAAATTTATTAATGTATTCTTTTAATACTCCGTCCGATCCCTAATATAAGAGTCAAAATTTGAATGATTTTGATCCCTAATATAAGAGCTCATCTCACATTCTCTCCTCATTTAATGTGTCTTTTCCTACTCTATCCCAAACTCTATTTCATATTTATTAATGATTATGTATTTCCTCTCTTAAAAGTATTATAATAAATATCATTAATATTGAAAAAAGAAGCATTAACTGTCTCTTACATTAGGGACCGTAGGGAATATTATTTTTCATGTTTCTTTCTTAATACACATCCCGTTATTTATTGTTAACCTATTGCCTATGCAAGTGAAAAATTAAACAATGGTGTTACAATTCCGACACGCCTGCGAGTTGAACATAAACTTGAATAAATGTAATCTCACACCTACATTCCTTTAACGTATTTATATGACATTTAATGATTAGAGTTGCAGTACCACGTCAATATAGAACTATTTGCTATGTTTCGCTGTTTAATTTGTGACGCATTTTGTTGTATTAATCACTTTTTCCACACCTATGAGACACATTTATGATATTCAGGTAGGGTTGGTGGGGATTCTTCCTTTATAAACTTCCCCTTTCACTATATTCAATGCATCGAAAATTATCGTGAATCATTAGTGACTAATACTCCCCCGGTCCTTAATATAAGAGTGAGCTGCAAAAAAAAACTTCTTAAGAAAACATGTGAATGTTATGCTTATTTTCCAATATTACCCATATTTATTGTGCTGCTTTTAAGAAAGAGAAAAATATAAGTATTAATAAATATGAAAGAGAGCTAGGGGCAAAGTTGGAAAAAACACATTAAATGACGAGAGAATGTGAGATGAACTCTTATATTAGGGACCAAGCCAAGCCATATATCTCCGCTATTCATTATGTCGGGGATTCTTTTCGCACTGCTTTAGAGTATTGCAAGTAAGGTGGTATGTTCCAACACTTAAATAGAAGTATTAAAAAATTTTATACTTTAGAGTTCAAATACTTAGAGGCGAAGATAAAAGGCTTGCATGATTTTCTCATTTCGAAGAAGTAAGATGATTGGGGACATGTAAATTTGAGATACGACAAGAGTGCTAGCTGGCAACAATGATCTGAAGTTTCAGATATGGACAGGAAAAAAACACTGTTATGGCTGCGCCCTAATGAACACATGTGTATGTGCGGCTGTGTATGGTTATCCTACCTTTGAAAGTTTGTTGTCATTTTGTAAAAAGTTTCACCGCCTGGAAATCAATTAAGGCACTTCAAGGTAAGTGATATTTCCAGGAAGGTGCAGGTGAACAACTTTCTACATTCACAATGTACCTTATGACATGCTAAGTCACTGAAAAGTTTAATAACAATATGTCAGATGAAGTTATTAACTAAGGATCTGATATGGTTTAAGTATATTGACTTAAAGTTTCTTATAGATTCAACCATAAGCGGGGTTGGGAGTAGTTCAGGCTAGCTATCAAGGACATATGACTTGAATCGTTAAGTTCTTGGACTAATCTCTTTATATTCAGGACAGGCTCAGACTCAGTATTTTCTTTGGATTCTTTTGCTTAATAGGTAAGTTTCAATGTTGAGGATAAACTCTATTACCCTAACTGGTTGCTCTAGTTAGAAGTAAAATAATATTTTTCTTCTTGAAAATACATTTATTTGTTAATTGAGGCTATTTATAAATAATTTTTTCCAAAAACATGATAAATACTTTACCCTTTAACTTTCTAAACCTCTTATTGAGTGAATCAAATTAATCAGGTCTTCTAACAGGTTAATAGTCAGGTCAGGCCAGACCACATGCCATCTTCAGGCTTCAAATTATAGTTCTTAATAGGTGATAGGAGAGTGTAAAGCTTGATAATATTGTCTCTAATTGGTCTTAGGCCAAGTTTAGAGCGAGCAATTATAACTTAGTTCAGGTCATTTGTAACCAGACCAGTCTAGACTTGAACTATTCTCATCCCTAATCATAAGTTGGCAAACCCAAAGTAATGCTTCATAAATAAAATACTACCTTTAATTTAAGAAAGTGGATCTAAATAACTTTTTTAGAAATGTTGATATTATTAAGGTAGTCTTTGAAATAATGTCACATTTGATATGTCTTAAAATTACCTATTATTGTAAAACTAAATTAAACTTCTTTAAGACCAAAATTAAATAAGTAAATTTATTAGTACTTTACTTATCTCATTTATTTTTTTTTTTAAAAAAACCAAATAGGTTTTATATGTAGGACTAAACGAAGTATATTTTATTTGCTATTGTATTGAAATGAACAAAGAACACAAGTAGGTACATTCCTTTTTCACGTAATAATAGTTTTGGTTTAAACAATATGCAGCTTATAATAGTAATGGCAGGATTTTTTTAATGTGACTTCCCCTTGAGCTTTTATTTCTACTGCCTCCCTTTTTTGGGATCACAATACGTTACTAGGATCATCTTCTCTTTGACGTTTAATATTTAGTTTCAAAATTATTATTGAAGACTGTCAAAGATTTTTAAAAAATTTTCGCATGCAATAGCTAACGAATTGAGAACACACAATATGGCAAAATATTGTGGACTTCATTTCTTTATAACGACGAAGCAATACATTTGTTACCTATTATGTTTAGGATATAAATGAAGACCACTAAGTCTCCTTTTTCCTTTACAGCATTGTCAATTATTTCTCAATAATCCTTTGTTACAGAACCCTCAATCATCATACATTCAGCTTTTCAAATCTCTAACGTGCATTGCGTATGCGCACATCGTCTGCCTTGACGTCACCACTTAATATCCTATTGACTCTAAGTTTATTGTAGAGTGATTCTGCAAGCTCAATTTAGACATGCAACATTATGAGACCGTTGTAGCTCACAGAAATAAGTTAGTTGTTACAGGCGATAGTGATAAAATACTTCAAAGCGCAATAACCATTAATGCAACTTAGATTGTATCAATTTAATACAAAATGAAACATATTCCTTCAGTATTAAATGTAAGATTACTATGTGGAAGTGGATAAAATCTTACACATTAATTCCCTTATTTTGCTTTGAACTCCCTATTGGTCATTTATATGTTAGTTTGACATGTTTTTAGGAGATAATCTGATCCGACTTTGTTGAATATAATATATTAAACATAGTGGTCAAACTAATGTGAATTCCCTGTAAGTGTTCAAAGCTAGTTTCTGACCATCCTATAAAGTAGAGGTGGAAGGTAGTGCCAAAGTTCTGATGAAGAAAACTTTGTCATTGCCCACTAATAGTACACTGCAAAACAGTAATCTATTAGAAATATGTATATAGTATGTCAGTTCATTGTATCAGAAGCATTGAGATGGCTGGAATGATCAAGTCAATGAAACGCGTATAGGCTCATAGTTAATATTACATTGGATACATGATTTTCGTTCCCTATAAATGAAATTAGACGATTTTTTTTTAATTGTTAATGCGACCCATCTGAAAGGAAAATTTATTTAAATACTCTTTTAAAAAGAAAATGTTTATCATATTTTTAAATGACGAATGTGATTATTTAATTCATCTGATGTCACTAACTGTATGAGATCAAATTTTGATGTTTTTTTGACATTTTAAACAATTCTGTAAATTTTTATGTTATATCAAAATTACATTTATTTGGTTTAAATATAGGTTAATTACAGTAGTATTCATCAACTCAGTATATTAGTTTGTTCAATTAAATCGTAAAGTTCACTTTCGTTGGCCTGTGAATTTATGCACTTCTTCTGAATGTGGTCGAAATGGCGTCACTCCAATTTCACCGCGAACCTCACAACCGCCATCTCAATTTGTCTCATTTCATTATACACAAGTTCATACTCGTTAATTGATATCTTTGCAGCAATCCCTGATTTTTGTATCTCTCTTGCTCTTCGATCTCTAGGTGGCCAGTGAATTCAGCAGACTTCATGATGGTGGCAAAAGATAAACAATTAAACCTTCATCTTCTCACTTGATTATATCTTTCTTCCTCCAACGGGCCAGATTTCAACTGAATTTTACCCTTCATGGAAAGGAGTACAATATAGTAGGAAAAAAGGATAGGAAAATAGTAAGTACAAGAATGGATGAGCCAAAGGATACGCAGATGGGATGGTGGGTGGGGACGACGAATAGGGTATGAAGGAAAGAAGGGCAAGTTCAGGAGGTGGGTCTGAGAAAGAAGGAATTCTCGCATCTGGCATTTCAAGTAGCTAAACCAACTAAGAAGACATACTCTGACCTGGAATTTCAAGTACCTAAACAAATTAAGGTGAGGTAATATTTGTGAAACTGTCTACATTTTCCTAATTCAATTTGCTTAATAAATCTCTTAAAAATAGTTATATTATTTCTATATTTATTACCGGTCAGAGCATACATTTTTCCATGATTAATTTAAGTTACAAAACACTTCTCGAAATACTACATTTGTTGTTTTGCCTCCACTTTGAAGTTGGTCAGGACTTAACACTATTCGCAAACCGTCTATACTACGGACTCTGGATAGGGCAACATATAATTGGCCATGTGTGAACACATGTTTTGTTAAACAAATCCCAACTTTTCTTAACGATTGACCTTGACTCTTATTAATGGTCATAGCAAAAGAAAGCTGAACTGGAAATTGTCTTCGCTGCATGTTGAAAGGCAATGTTGACTGTGAAGGATTCATATCCATCCTATGTAAAAGAACTTTTTCATTTGGATTTGATCCATTTATCATTACGGCCTCAATGACCATTTTGCCCAACTTGGTAACCACCAATCTAGTGCCATTGCATAGTCCTAAGGATTGATCTATATTTCTCAATAACATTATAGGAACCCCTACCTTTAATGTAAGGTTGTGAGGAGGAATGCCTGATCCTCCAAGCGAATTCAAAAATTCTGTTCCATATAATTCATCATGAGAATCATTGTCAGTAGATGCTTTACAGATAGAGTCACAGCTTAAATATTCATGTGAGTCCCCTGGAAGTAAGTCACAAATGTAGTTATTAATAACATTCACCATATCAATTGTTGGAGCAAGGATTGCACGATCATTGTAATATGAATTTAAATTAACCGTAGTCAATAGATTGTCATATGTCCAATTAACAATTGATGAATCCGGATCACTTGTTGAGTAAAGCAACAACTCGTTTGGTATAGTGATCTCTCCAATGCCATCTGATTTAACCGGTTCCTAGTCGCCTTGGGGTTAAATGCAAGTTATTTATGAAACCAAGGATTGCAACACAGTGGCGCAACCTCAGGTCGTCTCTCTTGAGGAGTCTTCTAAACTACCCTAAGATGAACTAAATGCAAATTGAAATGAACAAGGGAATTGGGGTTTGTTGGGTTTTTATATGTAGAATGCAAATGAACCTAACTACAATATTTTTTATCTTTTCTTTGATAAGGTGGGATGATTGAATGGTTGAAGTGTAGTGAATTCTATGAAATGGATCTCTTGAGTCTAGGTGAGGTGACAAACATTAGCTCAAATCATTTAGGGGTTCAATGCATCAAGTGTAATTCCTAGATGTGTGAAATAGTTTGAGTCTAAACACTTGTGGCTCTCATGAAGTGCAACCACAACAATCATGAATGGATACAATCAAGTAATCTCACTAGCAACCACTAAAATGAGACTAATTTAATGCAACCACAATGTAGACATGAATTCATAACTCAAGTGTTTAAAGCCCAAAATAGACACAACTTAGTCCATTCATGATGTGATTTGCTAATTTAGATTTGGTTAATGTCTTTTTCCTTTTCCAAACTCAATCGAATTATAGAGTGTCCTATAAAAGAGAGCTCATACAATCATGCACATATCTAAATAAATCAACTCGATAGAATCATCAACACAAGGCTAAGCAACTCAATATCAAGAAGAATTTACCAAAACACATATATAATCAACAAAGTACTTAATACATAGTCCTAATCCAAATTAGCAAGGTCAAACATCATACATACATATATAGAATCTCAATCCAATACATAAATCCAAACATCTACAAGAGAGGTTCAAATACATAAAGAAGAAATTCTAAATACATATAATGAATTAAGAAAAACTCCCCTCATGATGAACCCATGCTTGAACAACCATCAACCCATCCTCAAGAGATGAAAAATCCTCAATCCAACATAGAAACTCCAAGAGAAACTCCAAGAAGAAGAATCATTTGAAAATCCATGGAAGAGAAAGGTGGAAGAAGGTGGAAATGTGATGAAAGGATGGATGGGGTGGAAGGAATGAGGTGGAAGTGGATGAAAATGAGTGGGAATGGAAGGGAATTGAAGAACCCTAGGTTGGGACACTTATTTTCGGCCAAAGGGTGCTTGGGAATGGTTTGGGTCATGATAGGAAGCTTTTATAGGCCCAAAAAACCCTAAAAATCGCGTCTGATTTTTTGACAGCGTCAGGCTCGCCAGTGGCTCGCCAACTGGCGAGCGAGTGACGAGTTACCCGAATGTACTCGCCAGTGGCTCGCCAACTGGCGAGCAAGTGGCGAGTGGCTCGCCAGTGGCTTGCCAGTGGCTCGCCAGTTGGCCTGTCTCAGCACTAAAATGCAAGCTTCATCCAGAAACGTTATTTTGACCCC
The DNA here is from genome assembly GCA_029929735.1 of Mimosa pudica. Lineage (NCBI taxonomy): Eukaryota > Viridiplantae > Streptophyta > Magnoliopsida > Fabales > Fabaceae > Mimosa > Mimosa pudica. The sequence continues at coordinate 8,750,536 of JAKELP010000035.1, forward strand.
TTTTCTTGAATCTTCACCTTCAACCTCCCAACCTACATATTCAAATGTCTCAAAGGTAGCATCAAAATGTTCTTGAAAACATGTAAAACATTATAGCATACTAAAAAAAGCCTAAATTGCCCTTGATCAAAACAAATTCCAACAACTAGTGCAATAGTTAGAATCTATGCAAATTAGGTGCAATTATCATCAAAACATGCATTAATTCAATGGATTTGGCCATGAAAATATATGCAAAAGTATGGTGCAATCATTTCCCCCACACTTAGACCTTTGTACTCCTGGACAAAGGGTACAATGCAAAAAATACAAGGTTTTAACAAATCAATAATCATCAAGTTAGAATGAATCAATAGGCAAGAATATGCAAAGTGAGAATTGGCAATGCAATTGGACATAACTTATGGCGATGAGAACTCTCAAGATTATAGTGTTTCACACTCCTCACCTTATGTGGAATTTGTCACTCTACTTGCTCAACAAACAATTTGACCATATGCTTGTGACTACTCTAATATCTCCACTATGCATGCACTCATGATTGGATCAAGAGGACTTTGTGGGGTTGAAATGATGGAGAAGGCTAATAATGAATGATGAATAATGGAATGAAGCCAATGACCAATTATGTAAACAATTATCCACCACATATAAATGCAATACAAAAAATGGTAACTCAAGTCATAACAATTTCATACTAGCATGTTACATGTCATTCTTTTTCTCACTTTTTTTTTCAAGCACTTTGTGCTTCCTCTCGCTTTTCTTTTCACACTATGCCTTTGGCATACATTAGCACTTTGTGCTTTCACTATCTCTTTTTTTTCTTGGCCTTCGGCCACATTTTATTCTTTCTCTCGTTAGGCCCTCGGCCTCCTTTTTCTTACTATGTATCATGCTTTTTCAAATCATACAACAATACAAGAACAATGGAAATGCAAGTATATGCTATGGATGCATGTTTCCAAATTGGTCAAGGTGGAAGAAAAGAAAGTGATGGCCCAAAGGGGTGAAACAAAGGATATATTTGTTTGGTTAAGTGTTTGGGTCATAGGGTTTAGAAATGAATGCCCCAATCATATCCAAACATGAATGCATAAGCTTTGACTAAGAGTAGAAACAAGTTCTAGAAATTGAATAATTGAGCAAGTCACTCTTGAAATGAATTAAAGGCTCAAAAATCCTCACAAGAAGGGTTACTCTCATGCTAAAGATAAGTCTAATTGCAAGGCCAATTGACAAAATGCATATGCTTGGTATTGATTCAATACTAACTTGTTGAAAATTTGGTAGGTTCTAATCTTGCCCCATAGGTTTTCAAAAGTTATTCCACATTAGGTTTGAAGGAAAAAAAAAAGTGAAAATAGGTAAAAAGTGCAACTTTGTTCCATATTACAATGAATGTGAACATTCAACACAACGTGAAACTTGGAAGCTTGGAAGTAAATTTTTTTTTTTTTTTTTGAAAAAAAATTGACACTAATGTGGAAATGACACAAATCCAATGAATCAAGCATGGCTACTACAAGTCCCTCCCCCACACTTAAATCATGCATTGTCCTCAATGCAATGTGGCGCAACAGGAGACTGACATCATAAGGGGTTCTTATTGACTCAACTAACACTAAACTACCTTTTCTACTAGATGTGTCCCTCCCCCACACTTATCCTAACATGCATCACAAAATATCACCAGCCAGCCTGAACATGTATAACGAAAGGACAAGAGAGGAAAGGAACAACCTTGATTCATGGAGGCTTGTAGCTTGAGAGAAGAACCAAGAGGAGGGTTGATTTTGTCCTCCTCGGTGGAAGTCGAGGCTCCATCAGTAGGTGATCCAAAAGTGGGGTTGGTGAATGGTTTATATGGGATCCTCCCAAATGATAGGCCTGCAAAAAGTTAGCCAACAAAAGAGCAACACTACCAACTCCGAGTACACCACATGAGTCAAAGTACTTAAATCCATGGAAAGAATTAGCACAAGTAAAGTGACAAAGTGGTGTATGCAATGTGAGAAGCCTAGGTTTAGGCACATAGAAGAGTAGATGCTTCTCACAACCAATGAAATCAACCACATTTAAACATCTATCAAAGCATGGTATTACAAGGTCAATGTGGTTTGCAACAATGGTAGTATCACAGATTGGTACTATCTTCTCATGAACAATAGCATCACTCAAATCAACAGTATTTATACCACAATCAAGTGCAATTATATCAGGAGGCAAATCACATGATAAGATTTGAGAATAAGAAAGCTCATGTGCACATGTATCAACCAAAGGACTAGTGATCAAATTGGAATCATCATTGTTACCCTCACTCTTGTGTGGAGTGGGAGAAAGTGTAGGGTGTATCTCAACATCATGTAAAACATGCATATCACTAAGTCCTATAGATTGGTTATTCTCAAACTTATCATCAACACTAGCACTTGGACTAGACTTACCTTCTTCAAAAGACTCATGCTCATTTCTAACAGCAATTCTAGTATTATGCAATGCATGTTCACGAAATTGGACAAGCAAATGACACTTACGATCAATGCAATTCATACAAATTATATGCTCATCACAAGAACATGACAATTGATCAATTTTTTCAGCATCTTCAACATTGCTATCAATAGGAAGATAAGCATGATCATCACAAGAAGAATCAGCAGTGCAATTGGTAGGCTCAAGTGTGGTAGTACTACTAATGACATCATGGTGAGCATGTTCAATTTTAGGCATATGGGGAGATTCAACAATGATTTCTTCATTCTTCCCACTATCACTCTCACTAGCCAAATTAGTTGTAAGAGGAGGATAAACCTCTTCTAGAATAGGAGGGGTATTACCTATGTTTGAAAGTGCATCCTCTTGCACTTGAGGTACCACTTGCTCAATCTCTTCACTCTTAAGATCATAGGGCCAATGGGTTCCCTCTTCTCCATTAGTTCTTTTCCAAAGCACATGCATGTAAAATGCATTGAGGTATTCCCCTAACTCTTCCAATTCTTCCTCCAATTGCTTGGAGAGTCCACATGCAGTTTTCTTCATATATAGTTCTAGAGATCGAGTTTTATTAACTGCATACATCCTCTTGAGCTCTTTGGTATGGTCATCCATGTTGGGGTAGTCAAAGAAAGCATCAAGGGGATTTTGTTTACGGGTGATGGGTTTGGGTGGGGGTGGGGGTGATGGTTCACGTGGAGGTGGTTGGTATGTAGTTTGGCATGAATGGTGATATGGTGATGGGCAAGGTAGAGATGAAGAGTATGGTTTTGTATATGGTCTATGTGGTGGAGGTGAAGGCTCATATGATGAGGTTTGATATGATGAAGGGTATGGATGGTGATATGGCTCACGGTAGGTAGAGGAATATGGTGGAGAAGGATAATCAAAGTATGTGTGATATTGTGGTGGGGGTAAAGGTGGATCCCAACATGGTGTGCTATTGGATTTGGAGGAGGAATCGAGAATGACCAACATTTTGTCCCTTTCTTTGTATAATTCATCCATGATTGAAGAAGGTGTCTCTTCCATCCTAGTGGTATTTCTCACAAAAGAGTTTGAATTCTCAGGAATATCATGATTGTAACCAAAATTTGTGAAATTCCAAGACATGAGAACTCAATGATTCAGTCTCAAACAATCTCAAGAAGACAATATATATGCAAACAAGAACAAAAACTAAGAAGAAGAAAAAGTAAAAAATATGGAATGCATCTATCCTAATCCTAAATGATGAAATGATGCATATGAACTAAATCTAATCCTAATGACTCCTACCCCTTGTCAATGTTTCAATTGACACTTAGCTACCTTAGGGAGTCAAAAATGACTCCCCGGCAACGGCGCCATTGATTTAACCGGTTCCTAGTCGCCTTGGGGTTAAATGCAAGTTATTTATGAAACCAAGGATTGCAACACAGTGGCGCAACCTCGGGTCGTCTCTCTTGAGGAGTCTTCTAAACTACCCTAAGATGAACTAAATGCAAATTGAAATGAACAAGGGAATTGGGGTTTGTTGGGTTTTTATATGTAGAATGCAAATGAACCTAACTACAATATTTTTTATCTTTTCTTTGATAAGGTGGGATGATTGAATGGTTGAAGTGTAGTGAATTCTATGAAATGGATCTCTTGAGTCTAGGTGAGGTGACAAACATTAGCTCAAATCATTTAGGGGTTCAATGCATCAAGTGTAATTCCTAGATGTGTGAAATAGTTTGAGTCTAAACACTTGTGGCTCTCATGAAGTGCAACCACAACAATCATGAATGGATACAATCAAGTAATCTCACTAGCAACCACTAAAATGAGACTAATTTAATGCAACCACAATGTAGACATGAATTCATAACTCAAGTGTTTAAAGCCCAAAATAGACACAACTTAGTCCATTCATGATGTGATTTGCTAATTTAGATTTGGTTAATGTCTTTTTCCTTTTCCAAACTCAATCGAATTATAGAGTGTCCTATAAAAGAGAGCTCATACAATCATGCACATATCTAAATAAATCAACTCGATAGAATCATCAACACAAGGCTAAGCAACTCAATATCAAGAAGAATTTACCAAAACACATATATAATCAACAAAGTACTTAATACATAGTCCTAATCCAAATTAGCAAGGTCAAACATCATACATACATATATAGAATCTCAATCCAATACATAAATCCAAACATCTACAAGAGAGGTTCAAATACATAAAGAAGAAATTCTAAATACATATAATGAATTAAGAAAAACTCCCCTCATGATGAACCCATGCTTGAACAACCATCAACCCATCCTCAAGAGATGAAGAATCCTCAATCCAACATAGAAACTCCAAGAGAAACTCCAAGAAGAAGAATCATTTGAAAATCCATGGAAGAGAAAGGTGGAAGAAGGTGGAAATGTGATGAAAGGATGGATGGGGTGGAAGGAATGAGGTGGAAGTGGATGAAAATGAGTGGGAATGGAAGGGAATTGAAGAACCCTAGGTTGGGACACTTATTTTCGGCCAAAGGGTGCTTGGGAATGGTTTGGGTCATGATAGGAAGCTTTTATAGGCCCAAAAAACCCTAAAAATCGCGTCTGATTTTTTGACAGCTTCAGGCTCGCCAGTGGCTCGCCAACTGGCGAGCGAGTGACGAGTTACCCGAATGTACTCGCCAGTGGCTCGCCAACTGGCGAGCAAGTGGCGAGTGGCTCGCCAGTTGACCTGTCTCAGCACTAAAATGCAAGCTTCATCCAGAAACGTTATTTTGACCCCTTTTCTTGAATCTTCACCTTCAACCTCCCAACCTACATATTCAAATGTCTCAAAGGTAGCATCAAAATGTTCTTGAAAACATGTAAAACATTATAGCATACTAAAAAAAGCCTAAATTGCCCTTGATCAAAACAAATTCCAACAACTAGTGCAATAGTTAGAATCTATGCAAATTAGGTGCAATTATCATCAAAACATGCATTAATTCAATGGATTTGGCCATGAAAATATATGCAAAAGTATGGTGCAATCACCATCCAATAATGAACCAATTGACCCATCACCAATCTTTAGTAACCATTCCGAGAATTCTGATATTTTTTTATTGGTTAGTGGGTCATTTGAAGCACTTAACCTCATGTTTCTGGTAAGTGTATATAAACGGCAGTGTCTCCAAAGCCATGATGAATTGATACAAGCATCAACAATAGTTACTCTATTTTCTTTGGGCATAACTGGTAGTATTTGTCAAAAATCTCCACCTAAGACAACAATTTTTCCCCCAAACAATTTATTGTTTTGCATGACATCCTGAAGACTTCTATGTAAAGCCTCGATGCAAAACCTTTGAACCATTGGAGCTTCATCCCATATTATCAACGAAGTGACTTTAATCAATTCAGCAAGAGGTGAATTTCGCCATATAGAACAAACAGAACTTTCATTAACATGAAGCGGTATTGCAAACCTTGAATGAGCAGTCCTACCTCCAGGAAGTAGGGTAGCAGCAATACCACTAGAAGCAACTGTCAATACTATAGATCCACGTGCTCGCAAAGTTGAAGCCAGAGTGTTCCATAAAAATGTTTTACCTATTGGTCAAAATGATAATTAATAACAATATAGCCATTAGTGCAATAGTTATAGTTGGATATTCATGAAGTAAGAACATAAATGTCTTGTAAAAAAGACTTACCTGTTCCACCGGATCCATAAATGAAAAAAAAACCATTCTCTTTATTTTGGATACTATGCATTATAGCTTCATATGCTTCCAATTGACTAACATTTAGCATTTGCAAAAGGGACTTTGATTGCCTTGTAAGAAATTCCTTATCATATGCCAATTCTTGTGTGATTAAATGATTTGACATATCATATTCAGATACTTCAATAGGATTTGGCAAATCAGGGTAGTCAGATAGGTTTTTTCCATTGTTCATAAGGAGACGGTTTATTGCACGTAACGAAGCATTAAATTTATCCTCACTTAAAATGTTTGTACCTGCAACAATAGTGACAATTTGTTACGTTAGATGAAAAAATGATTAACTAAATAATTCCAAGTCACAGGGAAAAAAAAATTAACCTGAACCACATGGATCCCTTGTGCGCAAATATAACATATCGTCTGATAGAAGTGTTTTTGTTGATTCCCACACGAAAGAAGGTCTATGAATAGACCCTGAAAGCAACATGGACACAAATAATTGTCTAAGCAAAGGAGGCATAGCCCAAGTTCCGGCCTCTTTGAGAGTATTTATGAATTCCGTATCATCATCTAATAAGCCCATAGCAAAACAGGCTTCCTTAAAACTGTTATAAACTATGCCCGATACTGTTTTAATGTCATTAAATGAGGTAGGCCCTCGAACATGAGTGGGGAGCATACGTAGATAATATAATTCACCAGCGGAAATAGAAATATGTGTCAAACGACCAACTGAATAACCTTTCTTCCTTTTAGTCCATAATCTCTTGGATTTATTATACACATAATGATTTGGAATTTGAGAATAGATTAGTTCACGTGCTTCAGAGTCTGTCTTATTCAATTTCATCCAAGATAGAAATTGGGACTCACAAACTCTAGGTTTGTGAAGTAACATGGAGACATCATCAGTATCCTTGTAGATAATGTATTGTTGGTTAGGCAGATGGAAACTTAATCTTTCAACTGAAGGACGTCGATAGTGAATCGGGAACCCAAAAACACGCCAGGAAGCTTCACAAGCAGGAAGGTATCTACAATTGAGGTATTGTTCAACCTCATTTACACTAGAAGGATTATCTTCACAAGACTTTTTTGTAGTTAGGTTAAGAACAACACGGTCATGCCCCTTACTTATATATTTAAATAAATACTTTATTGCAGTGGATTGATTGCATTTTTCAATATTTATATGGGCATTGAATGATCTAAGTAAAATTGGGTTGTATGGAACAACATATCGATTGTCAAGTTCAATTCCCTTCAAAGTGGTTGTTCTACCGTCATCCCTACGTCTATATGTAGGATAGCCATCACCATCAACAGTTGTAACATTAACAAATTTCTTGGGAAAATATTTTGAGCATTTCTTGTCTATCATGCAAGCCGCATTTGGATTCAAATGTCCACATGGACCATGAACCATACAATTAGTCACTATATCAAAGAGGTAAGGATCTAGCTCAACTTTCAGTGAGTGGCCATGCACAAGAATTGATTATGGAATTTTGTTACACATCAAATGCCAAAGTTTGTAATGCAATAGAGATGTAATTGCAATTCTCTTTTTTTATTACGTATGTATTATTTTTGTGAAGGAACATTGTAACAAAAGAACCATTTGACATATGCAATTTTTTTTCCTCTCATGTCATATTGAATGATGAATGTTTTGCCACCAATTGAAGATGAGTAGTGCCAAACACGAGGTGCGGTTGTCTTTCAAATGAACGTTAGATTACTGTTTAGATAATATTTTAATTTTAAATAGTGTTTGGTGTCAGTGGGAAGAAATGTAGCTATAATAATAAGGGACTGGATTATTTACTATATGTCGTCACTATATTTAGTTAATCAATGTAACATGGATAAATTTTTAGTCTTAAAGTGGGATTGGACATTTACCTGCTTATATGTTAGAAATAATTGTTCCCTACAATTCTTTTTGTTGAAATAGGTCCACTTTAATTTGCAGGTACCTCTCATGTCATGTATATTGAACAACATTTGTATTTGTACACGTTTCCATTTCAACATACACAGTTCTTTCACACGCCACCTCCTATCATATATGAATGATTCATTGTTAAGTGAAAAACTAAATTGCTGTCATTTCCAAAAAAATAGTAAAACCAAAGTTATTGCTCTGTTATAAACAAGCATTTACACATGAACCTGATTTATATGTGGTTTGGATTGATATTAATTATTAAAAAAAATTAAAAATAAAAAATATGCAAAAATCTTTAATCTAAAGGGTTTTTTCACCCCAGTAGCGCAGCCCCATTGTACATGCTGCCCAATCTATAGGCATCATCATTGCTAGCTGCTGCTGTCATTTCCAAAAAAATAGTAAAACCAAAGTTATTGCTCTGTTATAAACAAATACTACTTATATAGCTTTACTTATATAATAATATATTTTACATATTTGATACTTTGAAGTTATACTTTCCTTTCAATTAAGTGGTATGATTTAACGATAGTGTATTAAAAAAAAAAAACTCCCTCATACACATTGTTATTTCAGAATGAATGATATTTGATTCTTAAAATTAACTATTTTTTCAATTACAAATAAAAGTATTATTTCCATTTTCACTCTTTATTAAATAATCTCTTATCCATTTTAATTTATCCAAATTCTATTTATATCCGAGGTGAGTAGGTTAACAATGTGTTTCCATAAAACTTAATAGAACTACGAAAAACTTTGTTACAGTTATTTTTTTATAACAATTGTTAGATTTGATTTTAGTGGAGTCAAATTCCATTAAAAGTTGTGGCGACACAATTTGAGTCAGATCATTGATGGAGTTAACTGTGGAAAAACTATGTGGCGCTTCCAGTTAACTAGCTATGAATTTGATACTTTTGTTTTCAACTTGAAGGAGAGGACTTAAATTTGTGTGTCATAAGTCATAACTCTTGATTCATTAGCTACCAAATGAATGAAGCTTTTAAAGGGACCAACTTTATGCTAAATTTCAATGTCCATATCATGTAGAGTTGGTGAAAAAAAATTGTCCCAAGTGAAAATTGTTCATATAACATGCTTCTCTTAAATTGCATTTATAAGATTGACGGGTGGATAATTGTTGTCCATGCCAATCTCTTGTCTGTATAGTTGACCAGAATTAAAAACTTCATAAAAATATATCCGTGACTTGGGAAATTGGGCTATAGGTGGCTAAATGATTTTTTGTAGGTGGGGAGTTATATTCATTTACCTAAAGTAGATTAGGTAAATTTTTCCAATTAAATTATTATTGGGGACATGTAAATTTGAGATACGGCAAGAGTGCTAGCTGGCAACAATGATCTGAAGTTTCAGATATGGACGAAAAAAACACTGTTATGGCTGCGCCCTAATGAACACATGTGTATGTGCGGCTGTGTATGGTTATCCTACCTTTGAAAGTTTGTTGTCATTTTGTAAAAAGTTTCACCGCCTGGAAATCAATTAAGGCACTTCAAGGTAAGTGATATTTCCAGGAAGGTGCAGGTGAACAACTTTCTACATTCACAATGTACCTTATGACATGCTACTACGTCTTAGGAAAAATATCATATCAACTAACTAAACCAATATTATCAATCTAACTAAATTAAATAAATAAATTTTATATTTAGGACTAGATAGAGTAGTGCATTTAGGGAAGACTAGAGTCTTTACGCCAAGTTGACTAGACTGAGGTTAGTTATACAATTTAAATGCAAACCTGATGGTAAATGGTCTTCCATCATAACATAGCAAACATGAATGAATGATGGATCATTAGTATCGATCACATCTTCCAAAAATTGTGAAACAACTTCAATCCAAGATCCTCTTAATATGCAGAACACGTTCTTATTTAAGAATTTTTGGACTATATGTTAAAACTTAAAGAAGATAATAATCAATACCAGCCACAGGTTGGATCCCATGTCCCATATTGAGAAAGACAAAAAAAAAGTAGTAGTTACATCACTTAGAGTTTATCCAATGACAAGAGACATGGGTTAGAAAATTGAGTAATACACAAATCTTTCTTTTTATTACATAATACAAAAATCTTTAGCTGAACAACAGTAGTCATATGTAAAAGGGGGATTTTATCATTGTTATCACAGAAACATCATTGGCTGAATAATCACATTTTTTTACCGTTATTAAAAGTAGATCTAATTTACGTCAAAGCAATAATAAACCCTTCTCTCCAGAAATAAGATGGACCGATATTAATTTCTCAATTATACATATATCATTTCAAAATTTATGACTCTCAACTACGATCAAGGAGGAATTGCTACAAGGCAACCTAACATTCACCCCCTTTTAATTGTCGTACGTGCACATACTCCTAATTAACTCAATTCAGACTACACAGAACCAATATAATGAGCAAAAAACACCGACAAAATATGAAAATCTTCAACCCATTAGTCATAGTCGGCAATGTGAAAGATGAACATAATTAATTCCTAACCGAATAAAAGACATGGTAGGATTCTCCAATCAATGAAACACCTCAAAGCCACTTGAATGCTGGACAACAATTGTAGAATATGTGTAAGACCAATAATTTTTGAGACCCATGATGCAATTTCAACTTTGAGCAAAGATGATTTGAAAAAAACTTCGATCAAAGATGGCTGCCGTAATCTGACCAAAAATTGAACAAAGTAATTTGCATAAACCAACTATTTATCATCTAATTAAGCTGAATTACTCTTCAAAATTGAAATATTACGTGTTAAATAATTTGGAGACAATATAATTAACTAATATCTTATTGAAGGTGTGCAAGAGACATAAAGCGTGTCCTACTTGATTTGTTCATATCATTTACTAACTATTTTCAAATAATAATCTATGGTTTTTTATACACTTAATATCACATACATGCAAATAAATGCGATGCTATTTCAGCAGTTAATGTAGTACATGCATGCATCTTCAGTCATAAAAACCAATAGAGCATTGACTGAAATTCATATGTCTAAAACCTAACCTACAACCTAGACGACAAATAATCAAAATCGCATAAATTATGAGTGGTTGGTTTTCTTACCCACAATTCATGGAAGCTACTACTACTTTGTATTGAAGGAAGGAGGGAAAATTAAAAATTTTTGTAAATATATTTTTTCATTGATCTATGGAGATGGTATATGACTGGGATTTATTTCCAAGGTTATTTGAAAATAATGGTGGCGAAAGAATAATTTTTAAGACCAAAAAATGATTCATATAATTAAGAAATGTGTTAATAACTTAATACTACCTCCGGTCCTAAATATAAGACCTAGATGACTTTTTTTGGAGAGGTTAAGGTTGCAAAATAGTCTATTAAATTATGATATATTTGATATATTTTTAGATTATCCATTAGTTTATAAGTAAAATAAACTAGTTTAAGGGGAAAATAAGGTAAATTAATTTTATAATTAACTTATTTTGTTTTTTTAGGATTTTTCAAAAAAGTCAATTAGGTCTTATATTTAGGACCGGAGGGAGTATAATCTTTGGATCTATATATTAATTATATGGGCAAAGGTGCAAAAATAGCCACCGTAAATTTAAAAATGTGCAACTGAAACTGGAAGCGCACCTGAAGGGTGGACAAACTCTGGTAAATTGAAGGGGACAAAACTGTACACTGTAAATCAAAATGGGGCAAAATTGGGCAAATGTGCAAAAATAGCCATCATAAATTTAAACGTACGTTTTCCAGACATGGCTCCACCATCAGTAAATGATGTGTCATACATTTAAGGGTGCAATATGTTGATGAGACTTTAATTTTTTGATGAGACTTTATTTTTTCAGATGATTACATGGAAGTAAGGTGAACTTCACATGATTTGGGGTTTTATTTTTTAGATAACTGTAAATATTAATTAATACAGGGTTGTGTGTTAATTTGAAACTTACTGTGAAAGAATTTAATCAAGTGTTACTAAATTTATTTAAATATCCATGTTAGTCAATTTTTATCTAACATGAATAAATCAGTTTTGATAATTTCTCAAATGATTTTGGTTGTGAATTTTATATTTCATTGCTTTTATTTTTGAAAAATTTATTAAACTATTAAAAGATATTTATATTGTTATTTAATATTTAGTAATTATTTAAAGTTTTTAAGTTAACATTCAAAGTTCATCGAAACGGTGAACTGATTTAAAACCACTAATATGTAATTCAGAACACATATTATTACATTTTTTAATAAATTATTTCATGGATTTCATACGTATAATTTTAGTACAATAGTGTTTAACTATTTATGCTGAAATGTTTTCTTGTGGCAATAGTTAGTCAAGGCAATAAAAATATAGCACCCGATGTGTGTTCCTTTCAAAATACTATAATAATATATTTTTCTTAGTATCTAATATATCTTATAATAGTCCGTGTAGCACCCCCCACGTGTCAGTTTTCTGAATTGATTATAACAAGAGCATTTAAAGAGTAAGAAACTGCAGAAGAACATTTAAAAAATAAGAAGAAACCGCAAAATGTATCTACCGTTTATTTTCCACCTATCCACCGTTTATTTTCCACCTTTGGTTTCTGTTTGTTTACCCCCTCAAACTACCTGCATTACTTTGTGGATTTATTTGTCTTTTGTGAAAATGGCAAACGACCCAAAACACACCACTTCCTAGATCCACCGCCTGAACCCGACATAAAGTAATGAATACAATAGACATTTAGCAATATTCTTACTAATTCAATGACAAACATTAAAATACAAATAAAAAACAAATGACACGAATAAAAGAATATAATAAATATTATAAAGAATTAAAACGATATATTATTTATTTTGTGAATTAATACACTATTAAACTGTAATCATCTTTAAATAAATACTTAATTAAATACTAGAAACAATAAAAAAATAGGCATGCAACTCCAACTTCTACACATTACACTATATTATATTTTCTTCTTCTTCTTTTTTTATATTCTTGTACCTACACATTACACTGTAATCATTTATTTTTGTCTCTTTTCAATTTGATAATGTTTCACTATTATTAATGCTCTAACAAAGAGATTATAAATATTTACTACACTTAATACATAGCATGCTGAAGTGGTTATAACAAAAGTGATTATAAAAATTTGATTTGTGAGATTCATAGCAAAAGTGATGCAGAATCCATAGCATGCTGAATTTTCCTACATCCACTTAATACATAAATTTACTGCAAGAAATTGATCAACAATGTATACATCCGAATCTCTCACCTTCACAACTATTGACACCGGCCCCTTTGAACCCAGCAGGAATTATATACTTTGTATAAATTGGAAGGCCCGGCATTATCCGAGCTTAATGAAAATGCAACCAAAGTTTTATTCTTATCTGAGGTAAATTTTCTTTGTTCTGTATGCTTAAGTTGTTAATTATTCCAAGAGTACTAGAATCAAGGATTCCTTTTTCTGCTTTTAATTTTCTTTTTATATTATGAAGTTTGGCTTCTAATAGTCAAATTTGATCAATTTTAATTTACCATTATGCTTGGTTTTCTCCGGTATGGACTTTACTGTTGTCTGATCTATTTTTTCACTATGCTTTTCGAGTACCACATGCTATGCCATAACATTAGTCCGATTTTGTGAATTGGGTTTATTGGATAGGGTTGAATTCTCTGGGAGTATATGAATGAACTTTTTGTATGGCTGTTTTCTTCAATTATGATATTATTCTTTTCTGTTTTTGACTGTTTTAAAGCTCTGAAGAATATTTAACTTGTGGTTGGACCTAATTTCACTTGAATGGTTAGGAGAAATTTACAGGAAGTGTTTGAACCAAAACAAATATCTATGGAAGAGGAGACTGCATTTACTGTGGCTTTTCATTTTTTGATGTATGGTTATGATGCTCATAACCCAATTAACTTTAAAAAAACATAGTGCATCTTTTCCCCTTGGTTCCTACGTGAACGATAAGGAATGCCACACTTATTTTGCTGCATGACTAATTGCCTGGATTCTAGATAGATTGTGCATATTGGTGAACCAAAGTTTTCGTAGGTATGAAGCAGCTGAATCTTCAAATGGCAATGGAGCAAGAAAAAAGACATGTAAGTTTCTATAGAAAAAAGACATGTAAGTTTCTATAGTGTTTTGCTCGAATAAACACTATAGCATGGGGTCCCAAATAGAAATCCAATTTCATATCTTATCAAGAGTTAGCGTTAATGACTCCCAAACTTACCCAAAATGTACATTCAACCAAATTAAAAATTGGAAATCATCGAAGAGCAAGCTTCAAGTTTAAACAACAATCACCAATTGCATCCAAAGTATATAATAACATACCAAAGTAAATTACTACTATAAAAAATTAATATTGTGGAAAAAATATATTAATTCATGAGAAAAATAACCTGAGGTGTGTGGTTGAGCGGCAAAGACTCATTCACTCTTAACCAATTGTCTGGGGTTCGATCCTTGGTGTTGGGTATGATCAGCGGGGGATTAGCCTCTCACTTGTCGAGTGAGGGGATACCTTGATCATGGATAAAAAAACAATAAAATACCAATAAAAAACAAATGACATAAATAACTGACTATAACAAATATTATTAATAATTACAACAACGTATTTTTTATTTGGTGAATTAATAAACTATTAAACTGTCTAAGTAGTGTTAAATAAAATTTAAGTATTCATATTAATTTTTAAGTTTACAAAAAAATATTGGATGAATATTTCTAAATAAAACCCCATTTACTAACAATAATTTTACGAAATATATATTCAAGTTACTATTTATTTGGTGTGAGTGGTAAATACTCTCGTCTCTTAAGCAAGTGGTTGGGGTTCGATCCCTAGCTCTTCTGAATGGAGCAAATTCACAGGTCAGCTGTCTACCCCTATATGGGACTTCTTAACAACGAGATATTAGTCTCACTTGACACGCGGGTGGGGATACCCTTGAGTAACAAAAAAACAGTATTGAAAATCATGATTGCATTCTATATACAAGTTAGAATACATTTATTAAAACACTTTATAAGACAAGGTGAACCAAAAATTAAATTGATTGATACACTTATGAATGTTATAAATAGCATTATCTTGAGTTTTTAATCCCATTTACTTTTCATAAACCGCCACTATTACAAATTTCACTATTAAATTTACAATATATTGATTGATTTGGAAAAACCAATATAATAAGACTAACATAACAAAGTAAATTACTACTATTAAAAATATTGAATTATAACCCCCATTTGAATCAGCCTCTAAGTGGCCTCAAAATTTTAAGTATTAATATTAATTTTTATTGACAAAAAATTGGACGAGTATTTCTATATAACACCCATTTTATTAATTCTTCAGGAATTCCACCACACAAGATTGAATTGAAGGTTGGAATGCCAATAATGTTGATCAGAAATATTGACCAAACACCTAGATTATGTAATGGAATCAGACTTCACATAATATATGGAAAAACATTTCATCAAATCAATAGCACTGAATGCGACCAACATTGGAAGTGAGGTACTCATACATAGAATAGATATGAATACATCTGACTCAAAACTCCCTTTCAAAATGAACAGACGTCAATTTCCAATCATACCTCCATTTGCAATGACAATTAATAAAAGTCAGGGTCAATCAATGAATAATGTTGGCTTATACTTGCCCAATTTAGTCTTCTCACATGGTCAACTCTACGTTACATTATCAAGAGTCAAATCAATTACAGGTTTGAAGGTTCTCATCATTGACAAAGACAAGAAGCCAACAAATATAACCACAAATATTTATACACAGAAGCATTCCAAAATATTATTCATAACAGGTATATTTATATATTATATTTCAAAAGTTATCTCATCATAGATACAGTCTTTTCACAATTAAAAATAAAACATACACGCTAAATTCTTCATGTTTGCAGGTAATATTGGAGACGGAAGATACAATAACCATAAAGATGCAATATCCCCGATACACCTTTGTCAATATGCACAATATTAGCCAATGGTTATTCCTTGAATTACTCAACAAAGAATATAAAAACAAATATGTAATCATTTTATATAACACTTCCCGTATATTTTTCTTAGTATTTATTTACTTATAGTTTGCATTCCGAATAAATGATACTGCTGATTGTTGGTTAATTATCTCCCTAGATTTAAAGTCTTTAAGATTCTGATAATGGAAAGGCAAGTTGGCCCACTCTGATTATAGGACTTCGGTGCCTGAATTAAACGAACCATACGTCTTCCCACTTTATCTTATCCAATTTCTGCACACCGAATAGGTTGATCCAAGTTCAAGTGTAATCTTATAAATGCAATTTACGAGAAGTATGTTATATGAACAATCTTCACTTCGAACAATTTATTTCCCACCAACTCTATATGACTATATGATATCCACATTAAATTTTGAGATTTCCCCTTCACTCAATATTGTTAATGTTATATTAAGTGAAATTTAAATAATGTGTCGTGTTGATAAATTAGTATTTAAAATAGGGTAAAGGGGCAAAAATAGCCACCGTAATTGCCAAAATGGACAACTTTGGCACCCGTAATTTCGAGGGTGCAAAACCGTACACCATAAACAAAAATGGGGCAAATCTAGCCACGCCGTTAAGTTCTTGTTAACAGACGTGTATTTTGGTGTGGGGCCCACATTCATTAAACGACTTGGCAGGACAGTCAGCACCTGAAGTGATTACACGTGGGAACCCCTGCCACATCACCCATCATCACCAAATTCCCAACCCCAGCCGCCTCCTCCCCTGCCCCCCCACCCCCAGCCCCACCCCTCCGCCCTCCTCGGCCCACCCCCTCCCCCCTCCCCCCTCGGCCCCCCACCCCCTCCCTCCTCCTCCCCTGCCCCCCACCCCCAGCCCCACCCCTCCTCCCTCCTCGGCCCATCCCCTCCCCCCTCCCCCCTCGGCCCCCCACCCCCACCCCCTCCCTCCTCCCTCCTCGGCCCCCTCCCCCACCCCTCCTCCCTCACCCCTCCTCGGCCCCCCCACCCTCAGCCTCCCTCCTCGGCCCCCGAGGAGGGAGGAGGGAGGGGGTGGGGGCCGAGGCGGGAGGGGGTGGGGGGCCGAGGGGGGAGGGGGTGGGGGTGGGGGCCGAGGCGGGAGGGGGGTGGGGGTGGGGGGCCGAGGGTGGAGGGGGGAGGGTGGGGGCGAGGAGAGAGGCTGAGGGTGGGGGGGCCGAGGAGGGGTGAGGGAGGAGGGGTGGGGGAGGGGGTGGGGGTGGGGGCCGAGGAGGGAGGAGGGAGGGGGTGGGGGTGGGGGGCCGAGGGGGGAGGGGGGAGGGGATGGGCCGAGGAGGGAGGAGGGGTGGGGCTGGGGGTGGGGGGCCACGTCATAGACAAATCAGCATTGTGGTGTCACGTCATGTCTCACAGTGCCACGTCATTTGCCATATCAGCATTCCAATTCACTTAACGGTCAAACTTAACTCCAATTTTTAAGATGACTAAATTTGCCCCATTTTGGTTTATGGTGTACGGTTTTGCACCCTCGAAATTACGGGTGCCAAAGTTGTCCATTTTGGCAATTACGGTGGCTATTTTTGCCCCTTTGCCCTTTAAAATATTGCTATTGTTCTAATCATTTTTAACTAGATTAGGTTTACCTATCTACTAATTTATTCCCCCAGATCTTATACTTTGAGACTATAGATATCCTTCAATTAAATCATTACAAAAGAGAACATAAATTTTAATCATCCGTTTTTTTAAGTCTTAAAACGTTTTTCATATTGCTTATTCTTATTTCCTGTTCTATTACCACAATTAGTTGCTATCTCACATCATGATTAATTTCTGCATCTGTTCACATTTGTAAGCCCCATTTATGAGTTGCAGGTATGGTAGTTGTTTTTCATCCTATATAAGCTAACCTTCACTACTTGGAACATGGACTGCCCTTGCGTTCATGATCCACTTGGAAAATAGATATAGTCCAAGAAAATAACAAAGAGAAAATGAAACTTATGGTATCTGGAAGGT
This sequence comes from Mimosa pudica, assembly GCA_029929735.1. Classification (NCBI taxonomy): domain Eukaryota; kingdom Viridiplantae; phylum Streptophyta; class Magnoliopsida; order Fabales; family Fabaceae; genus Mimosa; species Mimosa pudica. The sequence goes on from JAKELP010000035.1 coordinate 8,768,734, forward strand.
TTTGTTTTCGGAATATTATGCTCTCATTTAATATTAGGCACATATATGTTTTTTGTTTGTTTTTCTATTTAGGATCAGAATATTTTTTATTTTTAGATTTTAAAATCATTAAAATCAACTAAATTGATTTCTGACAAGGGTGTGAGACCGCATTATCTATCTATTGTGGTTTTTTCCCCACCCTTTTAGTTTATGACAATTTAGTTTTTTGCTTCGGTTAAGATATGCTAAATTGGTGAGGGCTCATAATAATAATTTGGAGACGACGTCTTTATTATTCGGTGAAAAATAGGACACTTGATAAAATTGTGTACCTATCCTGTCAGCATATATTTAGTGAAAAAAGGAAAAGGGCGGCTAGTGTTCAGAGTTTGATATTTGTTTACCATTAATCAACAAGATAATCTCATGGAACCTACTCACATCTTGGATGGGATAATCTACACACGACAGCGTGACTAATTAATGAACATGTTCTTTAGGTCACATCATATTTGATGGACATTAAGCACGGGTGGGTGAGATAATTAATTGTGTCGTGAATACTTCAATTTTATCTCCCATCATATGCTTTTACTGGTATGTGTTTGCCTTTTTTAAGATGGTTTCTTTTTTAGTTAATTAGTAAATAAATTCTAATTTATCTTATTTTTATGTTTGAATGAACTTTGAATAAAATGACTTATTTTCTCATTTCACTTATAAACATGTTTGAACGAATATTTGTTTAAAAGAGAATTATTTTGAGCTAGCTTATTTTAAAGTTATGAAGAAAAATAAGTTGGTTTCTTTTCCTGAAATAAGCTACCCAGAATGGCTTATGAATTAGCTGACTTATTTAAATCTATCTCTTCTCCATTTCAAAATTTTAGTGAGTCTCACAAATTTTACTTTCCCATCATTACCTAACTTACCTCTACTTTTTATATTTACCTTTTTACACTCATTTCCATTTCCATTTCCGTCATACATTTTCCGGTCAATCAAACGGGCCCTTAATATTATCAGTATATATCACTATTTCTTTGCACTTTTAAGTTTTAACACACATGATTTTGAACAGTTTTCACTACAAACAGTATTTGGACTACATTTTTGACAGTTGCAACTACCTTATAAACTACTCCCTCCGTTCCTAAATATAGGACCTAGATAGAGAGTTTATTTTGTTACTAAATATAAGACCTAGATACATTTTTGGCCACATTTTTTCCTAAATTACCCTTCTTCTTCTTAACAACTCCTTAATTAATAAATAAACACAATAAAAAGTTAAAAATTGAAACTTTTGCACCTCATTATATCACATGTGCATCAATTCACTTTTTTCATATCCCAATAATTTTAAGTAATCTTATTATTTTTCCTAAATTACCCCTATTACTATTTCCTCAAATATAATTAATTTCATAACACATACAACATTAACTATTACTGACACATCAAATTCAATGTTAGTATTTTTTTTCAAAAAGTGTTTTATCTAATTATCTATCACCATAATTATTGTTTCACCGAAAATGACCAAACAAATTAGCAATACAAATCTTTCTTTTTTTCAGGATAAGTAAATAATTTTACTCTTATGTAATGCCTAACTGAATACACCTAGCTTTTTTATCAACATAATACACCCAACATTTTTTATCAACAGGATACATGTAACATAATACACTTAAAATTATTTATCACCATAATTATTATTTCACCTATGCTTGAAAAATTAAAATTATAATTCAAGTATCCTCAAAATTAAAGCTAACTTTTGTCAAAAAAAAATCTACCATACAAACTGACATCTCATTGTACTAAAAAATCATTTCAAATCTATTAAAAATCTACTATACAAACTAACATCTCATTGTAGTAAAAAATCATATGTTTACAAAACAATGTGGAATAGACATGTAGCTATATATGAATCACCCATCTTTGACATAATTGAAAGTCCTATTTTCCATGTTTAGAGATAGCATTCTGCCATGACACAAAACTATACATGAAGGACATCATGAGTGCTGAATCTTTGAGCAATATATGGAATTGAATCACAATATAGATTGGGCTAGCATCCTCAGACATTATATTCCAGTTACCATCTTAAGATGACCTGCATTAAAGAACATAATCATAAACAAGTGTATATAGATGTATACAATATAGCTATGGAAGGTTAAAGAAGATGAAAGTAACTAACCAAACCTAATCTATAGCCACAAACATACGAAAACGGAAGAAGCTTGGAGGACATACTACACAGCAATGCAGCAGAAGAAAGGAGAAAACCTGAGCATACCCACAGTACCACACAAATAGTATAGAGAACAAATGACAGGATCAAAATTAAATTAAAGAGCAGACTAATAAACTCCACCTTTTCAAGCCAAAGTAAGGGAGAAGCCACAGTGAATAATGCTCCCACAACAACAATGTCATCAAACAACAGCAAGAGCAAAGGGATGATTTCACTGAGTGACATAGTGACATAGTGATTTCACTGAGAAACATTGCAGGATTGAACTACCTAGATCATTAAAGGTCAGCTGCTCATACATGAGAAGTTAAGTTAAGAACCAATCATGACCAGAATTTGACTAAAAAGTCAAAACCTTTTCTCAAAAGACAATAAATTGACCAATTCATTGAGATAACCACAATTCATCAGAGCCAAACCTAATCAAGCATTCTATTATAACTTTCTATTCCATACTACTAAGTAGTCAAATCAAGTAAACGACACAAAGAAATAACAATTCCAAACTCAGTTACTCTCAACACATCACCAAAACCCTAAAACAACATCAATCTAAACTCCACCATGACAAACCAATATCAATATCAAAGCACAACACACACAAAAACATAACAATGTTTATTATACCTTCACCACCGTCATTAGCCCATAGAACAACCAGGACATACTTCAATAGAGGAAATAAGATTAAGGTGTACAGGACAATGGATAATGCTCCGAGAATGTCTTCATTTCCATCAATAGGGGACTTACTAAAAAACACTGAAGGTGTATAATGGATAGTGCTCAAATTCTGCTCTAAGAAAAAAATTCAGATGACAAGTAAAAAGCTTAATCTGATATCATTCCACATGAATTTACAGCTACATATTTTGTCAATCAAATTAAAAAATATGTAAGCAGTGGCCAGTAAAAACTGAGAAAAAGTTTTGTAAAACAAGAGAAAAATACAATAGGAAACCTAGAGAATTTGAAGATATAACACACACATAAACCAGATTGACACATGCTGCAAAAAGAGTAATGCTCAATGGTATTGCTCATCTAATTTCAAAGCAAGATAAACATACAATAGGAAGTCATATAGACAAGAGCTATATAATACAAAACTAACTTCATGACAAATCTTGATAATTAGTAAATAAAATATACGGTTTCAGCTCCTATGCGTCAATAAAGGCCAAAAAGCAAATACCAATCACCTTTTTTCTATGAATCCAGTCACATTTTTATATCATAAGTAAAAGATTTCCGCCTAGTGCACATTTCAATTTCAATGAAAAAGTCAAAAGCAGAGTTTCAAATCATCGGAATTTTATAAAGTTTGCATTTGCAAAACTCCAAAACCACACCACAAAACTCCAAAACCACAATTCAAACTTCACCACAAGGCCTCCACAACTTTTGACTCTACAAATATTCCATTTTGTCTTTTAGCTCTGATGAAATTGAAGACTAATTCACCAGATGAAATTAAAAAACAAAGCCTAGAAATCCATAGAAGTATAGTGCAATATCCCAGCTGAATGAAATAAAAAAAAGTCAAAAATCCATCTCAGATCCCAAAAACCTTCATAAGCAACAAAACGACAGGAAAAAAAGACAAGGTAGAAATGGTTGTATCACACAACCAAAGCTTTTTTATTACAAAAGCTCAGAGCTACTGCTTAAAGGCAAGGCCCCATAGCTGCTCATGCACTGCCATAATAGCTATTGACCCAAGAACCTCAATAAAATTCACCATGCCAGTCGCCAGAGCCTACTTGCATAACCTTTCTAGCCAAGCTATCGGCTAGTCTGTTAGCCCCCTTCTACACCAAATAACATGCACTTTCCCATCCTCATTAAGCGTACTCTTATAACCATTTAGTGCCTTAAACTAGCAAATGAAGCATACAAACACAAGAAAAGGGTTATTCTTAGAGTAAAATTAGACAATTGCGCCTGGACAATTAGAGTCAAATTATCCTCTCTATCTATTGAATGTTTCTCAAAGCATTCAACAGTCTTAAAGCAATCAATTTCTATTAACACGTACCTAACATTGAAATTACAACAACATCTCAAACCAATTAGAACTCTCAAATGGACCCTTAAACATGGGACTTATTATTAAGACTCGACATGCTCACCAATTTCACTGTGCAACAATTCCGAATTGGGAAATTTGCATTCTAGTCCCTGGGAAGGGAAATTATTACTGGAAGGTCCCTATACATTCCAAAATAATTATCAAGTCCCTTGGGCCTTTCCTGCAATTATTTGCTTAGCTGAAATGACCATTTTGCCCCTAGTTAAAAAATGACATACCACATTCATTCTCTTCATTCCTTTTCATTCCTCATCTTTCTGTTTAAAAAAAAAAGGACGCGCTCGCCGATTTCAATCTCTTCCCTGAGCTCTCGCCGATTTCAATCTCTTCCCTTTCTTTGCTCATCAAGCATCAGCTCCATCATCTTCTCTTTGTGCGATTTTATTTGGGAATTTCGTCGGCTCCATTGTGTTAACCTCCCAAACCCTAGAATATGAAAACCACCGCCCCCATTACTTCAGTGGCCACCGTGCGACGACAAACCCAGCGGCGTCGGACTCAACAGCGCCGAGTAAGTTTCTATCTCTCTCTGGATTGATTGATTGAATTTGGTGGTATGTGGGTTGAGAAGAAATTTGGCTATTATGATAAATTTGTCTATTTTTCATCACAGTCCTTGTTCTTTAGTACTACTAGCTAATAGCTTCTGTTAGTTGTGATTTTCGTTTTGTTGAAGAAAGGACTTAATATCCCGTAAACAAAGTCATGAACTTAATTCTTTTATAGGCTCTGTTATGATTTATTCATATGCAATTTGTACTTGGAAAATTTGTAGCATCTGTTTTATAGAATGAACTTAGATGCATGTGTGCTTATGAGTGGTGCTGTTGGACTTGCTTTGTGAGCATGAAATTCCCTGCCTTTATGTGAGATATGAGATATGATGTGTTATGTTATGTGGTTGAAAGTGGTTTAAGGGAACAATTAGAAACATATGAAATACTTTAGAAACATTGAGAATTCTGTTTTGACAACTTCTTTTAATTGAGATTGTTCTGGTTGATATGCATGTTTGTATATTAAAGTGCAATGATGTAAACATGAATAATGTCATTTTAAGTGCTTCCTTTTGCCTTGGTATGACATATAATCGTACAATTTATAATTGGTGCAATTGTTTGTTCACAGAATACGAAAATGGCAAAGAAAAGTGTAGCTAGTGGACCGAAAGAAAGTCATTATGTTGTTCCATTCCGTACTCAGTGTGCGCCGAAGCAATTAATGGAGGTCTGCCGCATTCTGAAACGAGACGAAGATAAGATGAGGCGGCTAAAAGCTATTGGGCTTGATAAATTGGTAAATATAAGCTGCCCACAAATCAACCGCGACTTATGCCATGAGTTTATACGTTTTTTTGACACTCCAACGAATAGCATTCGTATCCGGGGTGAAACGCGTACACTGGGGCCTAATGATGTGAAAACATTCTTAGGACTGCCTTGTGGGAAGAAGAAGTTGAAAATAAATATTAAAGACGATGATAAGAACCTGAAGGAATTGAGGCGCACATTTGGGAAAATTCCGTATAAAGAGATTGCGAACTGGTTGGTTGATGACGTTGATAATGAGAATTTTGAGTTTTTTTTTATCTTGTATGCATTGGGAACCATGTTGTGCCCTAGTGCAAGCGTCTATGTCACCGACACAGTATTGAAGATTATGTTGGAAACATTGGATGCATTCCATGAATATGACTGGTGCTCATTTGTTTTCAATGAGCTTTCCACTTCTATTGGAAAGTTCAAGAAAACATTGAGAATGGGAAAAGGAAACGCATCTACGAGGGAAACTGTGCGTGGTTGTGTTTATTTTTTTCAGGTGAGTTTGTTGTCTTTAATATTGTTATAATTTCGGATTTGTTTTGGATCAATGTAATAGATGTTACACTTATGCATGTGAAATCTTGTGCCATAGATATATTGCTTGCAACACTTTCCAATCGGAAAAGTGAAGGCAAACAAGGCAGCAGATGCGATTGCATTTTAGGATGACCAGAAAGTAAGGGATAGAATAGAGCTGGAGAAGGACAGCAACATTGGACTGCTACGCGGTGTGAGCAACGTTGCTGGACCTTCACTCCTATTTAATGAAGAGCTGATAGAATTCCCCGTAAGTTGTATTAGAATTCTGTTGTGAAATTAATGTTTGGTAGTCATTTATACCTAATGATGGGTAATGTATTTTCAGAGACTAAGGAGAATCTACGGCATAGTTGAGTCTTATGCGGAGCAAATGAAGTATGAGACAGGAATGGAGTTGCTGGCCTTTCAAACAGATTTGATAAATAGGGGTGTAAATGTAGATAAGCCTAATTCTAAAGAGGAAGAGGTAGAGAAGGATGAGGATGAGGAAGAGGAAGACAACGAGGAGGACGAAGAAGAGATGGATGACATGGAGGTGGGGGATGAGGATGAGGATGAGGAAGAGGAAGAAAACGAGGAGGACGAAGAAGAGATGAATGATAAAGAGGCGGGGGATGAGGAAGAGGAAGAGAAGGAGAAGTATGACAAAGAGAAGGCTGAGAAAGAGGTGGGGGATGAGGAGGAGGAAGACAAGGTGGAGGCTGAAGAAGAGAAGGATGGGAAAGAGGTGGGTGATGAGGAAGAGGAAGGGGGTATTAATGCAGAAAAAATTAGTCCAAATGCAGAGGAAAATGAAGAGGAGGAAGAAGAGAAGGATGATAAAGAAGAGGAAGGTAGGGAAGAAGTGGCAGCCCCTCTAAGAAGATCAACCAGGGTTGTTGTACCGGCCATTAGATCGCCCTGGATTGAGACAAAGAGGAAGGCTCGGGCCAAGAGGCCAGTTGAAGAGAGAGATGCCCTTTATCAGATGTGCATTTCAAAATGCACAGCTAAGGAGGGTGAAGAGTATGTTTTTAATATTTTTATTGAGTTTCATGTCGTGTTTTCGTATATTTAAGTTGATCATTGACAGCTGCTTTTTCTGTAGATTGTGTGTTCAGATGTATGATTATTATGTTACACGGAGTGAGCTTCAATGTCTCAAGCGCAACGAATGGATCAATGATACGGTGAGGCATTTAGTTTTATTGCTACCTCAAATTCTAGGATTCTAGGGTGATTGACTGTGATTTTGTATATTCTGTTTTGGCATTCTGTCCTATAATTGTGTGCTATGTTATTACAATGTGTAACTTTTGATTTACTGTTGATAGTAGCTCATGTCAATGGTTGCGAAGACTTTGGTTGGGGACCAAACGAAACATGGTCAAGTTAAGCGACACATTTTTTCGCCTGACTTCATGACCAAAATGATCAACCAGCCGATAAGATGGTCTGTCAAGCGAAATGAGAGAGAGGTGTTGCCCGAACACGTAGGATACAATATTGGAGAATGCGATTTTATATTTGGTCCCACAGTGTTTGATCATCATTGGTTTTGCTACGTGATTGAACCAAGAAGTCTTCGCTTCTACGTGTTGGATTCCTTGGTGGAATACACACGATTCATGAAGGAGCAGGAAGGGAAAACCCCGAAAGCAAGGAGCCAAAAATCCACGGGGATTGATCCAAAGCAATTTGCAGCCAGGAGCATTGTATGTTTTTATTGTCATTTTATAATATTTTGCTGCCTTATATAGTGCATAGATTTTAGATCAGGGCATTTTATACGGAAATGGCTTTGGCTGTTCATTACAATCTGATTCACATTTGTAATTTGTTACTTTCTACCAGAAGGGGTGTTTCCTCGAAATCCTTCGTGCAGTGAAGCCTGATCTGTTCGATGAAAACTATAAAGATAGTGGTGAAGTGATTTGGGCGAAGGTTCACGCCCAAACAGACTTGTCAGTACAATTATCTGTTCCACTGGATGCTTCTGTAAATTGGGTGTGCAAGTGATTTGCTGACATGATATAGTTTTGTTTGCAGGGATTCATGTGGAGTTCATGTACTGTCTTGGCTACAAATGTGGGATGGAAGTCAACAGGATGTAGAGGGCTATACCATGCCCAAGTACTCCATGGATGATCTACATGAACTAAAGAAGGGGTGCTTATGGTGGCTTGTTACCCATCCTGAAAATGTACATTCTACTACAGTTTTGGCAATGTTAGGAGGAAAGGATCAAAAGAAGAAGAAGTAGGACATTAGTATTTAGAGATAATATGTTTGTAATCAGCTTGAATGAAACCACAATGAGCACAAACTTTTTGTCATGTGTATTGTTACTATGTTTATCAACTCTTGTTATGTTGAATGAAATGATGTTATTATAAATTTTCCTGCACAAGTCTATGAAGTCAATTTTTTCATGGAAGCATTAACAAGTGGCAATGCCTGTCTTAACAAGTGGTCAAACTAGCAGTAACAAGTGCCTGCACAAACTTAACGTTGTATTTCTCACTTAATTTCGCTAGAAACAATTGTCTCACTTCTTACATCTCTAAACCTTCAAACTTGCTACTGGGATAAGAGGGAGTAGTCAGGGGCTTGCTACCGCAGGTGCTCCCACTTGCTACCGCAGGCATGTGGACTTGCTACTGCGATTTTAAGTGACCAACATTCCCTCCCTAGTGGGTTTAACTTCTAAGGGCCCCTTATAAAGCCAGTGACCACTTGTTATCATTCCCTTGACATGTGCCCCACCATGTTTTTCAGAAACCATTTTATTCACATGGGATGAGAGGGACTAGTCAGGGACTTGCTACCGCGGGTTTGCCTACTTGCTACCGCAGGCTTGGGGACTTGCTACTGAGACGTTAAGTGACCAACATTCCCTCCCAAGTGTCATTCATATCTGAGGGCCCTTTAATAAAGTCAGTGACCACTTTTTGTTATTCCCCCGATATGTGCCCCACCATGTTTTTCAGAAACCATTTTATTCACATGGGATGGGAGGGACTAGTCAGGGACTTGCTACCGCGGGTGTGCCTACTTGCTACCGCAGGCTTGGGGACTTGCTACTGAGACGTTAAGTGACCAACATTTCCTCCCAAGTGTCATTCATATCTGAGGGCCCTTTAATAAAGCCAGTGACCACTTTTTGTTATTCCACCGATATATGCCCCACCATGTTTTTCAGAAACCATTTTATTCACATGGGATGGGAGGGACTAGTCAGGGACTTGCTACCGTAGGCTTGGGGACTTGCTACTGTAGTAACAGATCAGCAAACCTGCAGTAACTGGGTCCAGACGTGTCTGCAGTAACATGTCAGCGGATGTGTAGTACCAATCTCCCTTCAGGAATGATGAAAAGCAAATACTCACACTTGACATAAATTAATCATTCATGTAGAATTTAACTTACATCCTTTCATGCATCCTATTTCCCAAAATTTACATACTCCAAAATCTACCCAAAATATAATACTTTACCCACTACCTATGGCCACCTGACTAATAACATGTCCAATGACATTTACACAGGTTGCCCAAAATATGCATTTAGAAATATGCCCAAAATATGCATTTACAAATATGTACAATGTAGGATGCATTTACAAAAAGTGACAACAAAGGATGCATTTACAAAAAGATTCATCAAGATGTCAACTCGTGTCAACTTGGGTTTGGATTTTGGCAGGTCTTCACAGTGTGCCCAGCCTCATGGCATCTCCCACAGTGGTACAACCTCCTATCCTGAAATTGAGATTTGATCCTTTTTCTCTTGGGTCTTCCTGGTTGCCTTTTGGTTTTTGGGGGATCTAACAAGGCTTTTTCCATCTCAAGTGTAACTATGGGAAACTCTGGATGTGGGCAATCATGTGTTGCTACAGGTATCATCATATTTGCATATATTTTCTGTTGGGTAACAAGTTTGTAACAGTCATCCACAAATTCATACACATTACCGTGAACTAATTTGATTGCCGCGCAAGCGTGTTCACAAGGTATATCGCTCATTTCCCATGCCAAACAAGAGCATTTGCGTGAGACAAGATCCACAGGTATATCAATCTTACCTCTTAAGGTCAACACTTGAACTACAATTCGATTGTCCCCATAATATGTGGCCTCCATGCCACCAACCTTCTGAATAGCTTCTACCAATTTGGCCTCAATGTTTGGCCCAACACCATTATGCCAGTTTTCCATATCAGATTTACAAGCAACAATCTTCGCAGCCAACTTTTCTCTATGCTCATGAATGAAAACATCAATGTTGTGCTTTCTTTCTTTCACAACCCATGCATTAAACGACTCTGCAATATTAGTCGTGATATTATCCCACCTTTTATATGGGAACTTGCTCATAGCCCATCTCTCTACAGCATTAGTCAGCACCCATTCAGCCATGTGTGGAAACCTCAATGTCAATTTTCTTAGAGCAACATTATAGTCATGCTCATGTCTTGCATAAGCAATTGCATCTAGCAACTTCTTTGCATCCTCCTTGCTACTGGTTGAAGTTCGCCCTTGACCTCTACGCATCTTTACAAAATCAGAACTGTAATTTTCTTTCAAATGCCTGTAACAAAAGGCATGTCTTTCACTGCCAAATATATCACGAACAACACTGATGATGACTTGGTGTCTATCTGACACTATCGTGATCTCCCTCCCTTCAATGCTCTCTTTTATATTGCACAAAAACCAACTCCAATCAGCACATGTCTCCCCACTGACTATTGCATATGCCAAAGGGAATAATTGGTTATCTGCATCTTGTGCATTAGCTGAAAGCAAAGTCCCCCTGTAGGGACCGGTGAGATGACAACCATCTATATAAAGTATGTCGCGACACCCTCCCAAGAAGCCTTTGATAGAGCATCCATAAGCAATGAATACTCTTTGAAATCTTCGAAACTCACGTCCATGTTTATCTTTTTCTGTAGAGTGTTCACATTTTGCAATGGTGTCAGGATCAGTCTCAATGAGCCTATCACAGATCCAAGGAATGCACTTGTACGAATCTTCCACACAACCATGAATTTCCCTTAAGGCTCTTTCTCTGCCTCTGTATGTCTGGGTATAGCTCAGCTGCAACCCAAAATCTTTGTACAAATCGTTCCGGATTTCATTCGTGGTCTTGTCTATGTTGCACCGCAATGTGTCAACCATGATTGATGTTGTCATGGTAGATCTTGTCGAGTGAGGTGGAACTAACTGATCTTGAGCAGAATGATAGTGCTCATTTTTGAACGATCTTACCGTCAAGAATTCTGTGCCTTGTTGTCCCCCCATACAATATGCACCCATATACCATTCACAACCTGCTATCGTGCACTTTACAATGATCTTTTTTCTATTATTCTTCACAAATCCTTCCATTTTGTTGAGTTCAATTCAGCATGAATTGTAGGGATCATTTGTGTTGCACAATCCAATGATGGTGACTCGTCATTAAATAAGGTTGGTGTACACCCGGACAAGATAGCGGAGCTTCCAAACACGTTACCCGTCCTGCACATAATCATTCCACACGTTATTAATCAGAAATTTACAGGAATTTCACTAAGACAACCACATTTCAATATTGACAAGTTACAACACTTGGTTTTCAGTTCCTATACAATTGGACAAAAATATACAAAATTAGTTCGACAAGTATATTCAACTTACACTTGTTCCTCTCTCATTGGCTCTTCAATCATTGATTGTGGATTATCATATCTTTTTTCTTCCACATATACATTCCCTTTTTCTTCATTAAAATTCAATAGATACTTCATTCCTTCCTCATCTTCAAGATCCACAAATGTGGATAAATCACATGAAACAGTGAACCTCATAATAAATTCATTCATTTGTTTCCCCACCATTGAACATATCATCGTCTTAAACTCTTCAAAACCTGTGCTTTCTTTGATGATTTTTAATCTTGTTGTGCCACCAGCATATGTTACAAAACCTTCTCCATTAGTTGCAAATCGTCCACCAATGTGAACAAAGCATAGCAGATACTTCCCAGATGTACCAGCCATTTATCTTGCGTTGTTCTAGAAAACCAGATTGCATTAGCAAGTAAACCACATATGGAGCAACTACTCATGCTTCTATTAACAACACAGTGTCATACGTTGCACACATATGAGTATTCTAGTAATATATTGATCCTCCCATGTTGAACCATTCCCACTCATACAACAACAAATCGAGACATTAACAATTAGAACATAAACATTGACACTCATATTGTATGCACAAATATTATTTACCAAAAAACACAGTCGTAGTAACAACTCAATAACACTTATTAGCAACCGCATATGCCACCATTAACAACTCAGGTTTCGTTTTCGCACAGGAGATACATCACTCCACTCTCATTGGAGAAACAAAGTATTAAGTTCACAAAACAGAGTATTAAGTTCACAAAACAGAGCATGATGTGTTCAGTTCATGCAATGATTATTAAACCCTACCCAACTAGAACAATGTAAGCATAAGCTTTCACAAAATCATCTCCATTTAACCATGTCAACATTAATTCTTCACACAAAACACATGGGTCACATTCATTACCCAAAACTCCTAAACCCCATTAATGGTAAATACACTAAAAAAAATGCTACCTTTATAGCTCAAAACTTGATCAGGACACATGAGTAGTAGAACCAAGCAATCCCCATGGTGTTATGATCAAATAGCTCCTCATTTCTTCCTTCTACAGTGACACGCAAGCATGGAAATTTTACCTCTCTTTTTCTTGTTTTTCCCTCTCGTTTTGATCACTTGATGATGGGGGTGAATTTTATCTTGTGCATGTTTTGGGTTTTTGTGCTTTCATAAGGGCAAAATGGTCATTGCACATAAGCAAATAATTGCAGGAAAGGCCCAAGGGACTTGATAATTATTTTGGAATGTGTAGGGACCTTCCAATAATAATTTCCCTTCCCAGGGACTAGAATGCAAATTTCCCTTCCGAATTTGCTAGAAACAACATGCTCTCGAATGGACCCTTAAACATGGGAAGCAAACCGGACTTTCAAAGTGTACTGAACAACAATAATTATTTCAAGCATCAATGAACTAGAAACAACATGCTCTCTGGCTTGCTATCAACCAAAAAAAACATATCAGGCAATTAAAAAGGAAACAAAAAAGCATCTCAGACTTATTCTTGTTGTACGAGTTTGCTGGAGAACAAATATTTCGGGGACAAATAGTACAAAGGAATATTTGTACATCTAATTTGTCCCCGAAAAACTAGATGCTTGAAACTATGACCAAACTCATAATCTCAGAAGAAACCTGAATCAAAAAACACAGTTCATCACTTTGATCTCAATAAGTCAAAGTAAAAGATCAAAAAAATTAGTAGGAGCAATATTATCTCATGATCACAAAATTAGGTAATCTCTTACTATGCGAATGTTAAGCTCAGAAAATAAGCCTCAATATACATGAATGGAATCAACATTCTAAACAAACAAAACAAACTAACCTAATTCTTCTTTTCCAAGTCCGATTTGCGTGAAATCCTCATATGGACGAAGCTGAAATCGATCGATCTCCACGCAAGAAGGTGAACAAGATTACTCCATTAAAGCAGTTAAAATCCTCATATGGACGAAGCTGAAATCATCGATTGAAATCGTTGGAAATCGGTGAAATCGATTGAAATCGTTGGAAATCGTTGGAAATCGGTGAAATCGATTGAAATCGTTGAAGAAGGAAGAAGTTGATGTCTCGCGATGGATGAAAATGAAGCAAGTTGATCTCTCTGCGATGGATGAAAATGAAGTTCGAGGATGGATGAAAATGAAGCTCGAGGGAAATTTTGAGAGAGGAAGGGTAATGAAGTAATTAAACTAATTAAGGAGGGGTATTATTGGAAAGAAATCTAAAATTAACCCTTCCTTAATCTCCCCAAAAAAAGTCAATTAGGTCCTATATTTAGGAAGGGAGGGAGTATATGGTTACAATTCATTGTCTCATCATTGTCATGTGATTTCTTCGTAAAATGTCCTTGTCTTTATATAGTTTTTTTCACTTTTTCGAAAAAAAAATTTAATTTTTCAAACCCATTTATTACATGTTTTTCCTTTTAATCATTAAAAGCTTACTCGAATGTTCTAACCTCAACTTATTAAATTGTTTTGAAATATTTCATTAATATTCAATCTCATATTTTATCAAAATTAATTTTTTCCCTAATTTGTTCTTTACTCTTTTTCTTTATAATTAATATTTATTAGAGTTATACATTTAAGATGGATGTGTATTTTTTGGTACATTTAAATCATGAAGGCCGAGAGTGATAATATCAATTTGAGTTTATGTTCAGGGTTGAAATTGGAGCAAGTGTGTCAATCTTTAATGATCCTACCCATCTGTTGTTGATATTGCCCGGCTCTGGTATGTCAGTTAACTGTCCTCTTAATTTTATAATACAAGTTTGCTCTTCTCCGACTAAGATCATGTTCATTTTGCACGCTTCTATATATAGTTTAGCGTGTTTAAGTTGTCAGGATATTGACAAAAAATTCCCTGTTTAATTACTCTAAATATATGTTACTTTGGGTAGGCACCGTTAAAGGGAATGACAAAAGAGTAGGTGAAAATTAATGCCTCAGTTTTTGGGTTAATTGACATGTGATGGAGTTGTATGATTTTATCTTGCAGTCTCGCAATACAAGTGTCCTACTTAGAGCTTTTGCTTTGCATTGTATAAAAGAAGTTAAAATTTAACACGTGTGCTGAATTATTTGTTGCATTAAAATCACGCAGACCAAGACGATAACGAAGATGGTGTGTGGAAGTTGAAGATGAGTTCTTTGCTTTTGGGTGAACTGAAATATGGGGATTTTGGCTCCAAATAAATTACATAATACATGTATTTATATGATTAAAATATGTTTCACTTAAGTGATATTTATTTTGCACATGTACAAAAAGAAGGAAAACTTAAAGAAGTCATTGATATTTTTCCACATGTTAATGGATCCAATGTCATTGAAATAATGAATAAAATTTTATTTGAATTGAATTATTGAAATATTATTTATTGTTATTAATGATTATCCAATTTTCCTACTTCCACTACATACTTTGGACATTGGGTGAAAGAAGTCTATTCAACATATCTTAGTTAATACTCCGTCCGATCCCTAATACTCACATTTTCTCCTCATTTAATGTGTTTTTCCTACTTTATCCCAAACTCTCTTTCATATTTATTAATGATTATGTATTTTCTCTCTTAAAAGTATTATAATAAATATCAGCAATATTGAAAAAAGAAGCATTAACCGTCTCTTATATTAGGGACCGTAGCGAGTATTATTTTTCATGTTTCTTTCACTACTACAGATTACCCCTTTTACATGCGCTTATTTTGGGCTCTACATACGCTTTATAAGCGCATGAAGAGGGGGGCGCTGGTAAAGGCTCTACATGCGCTTGTAAAAAGCGCATGTAGATGTGCCTCTACATGCGCTTAAAGCGCATGTAGAGGTATACACTATACATGCGCTTTAAGCGCATGTATGGTGTATATACCTGTACATGCGCTTAAAGCGCATGTATGGTGTATACCTCTCTACATGCGCTTTAAGCGCATGTATAGTGTATACCTCTACATGCGCTTTAAGCGCATGTACAACTATATTTTTTTTTTAATATAATATTCATTTTACATCTGCCACCTGTATTACTTTCAAAAGTCACCAGAAACATTGTACCTGAGAATTATGTGAAATCTTGCTAACAGAAGTATATATTCTGCATCAGAATTCGTGAAATCTTTCATATAGACTAATATCAATCAAGTTGTGTTTGAAAAATTAAATAATATGACATGGCATGCGTTCATATCAACAAATGTTTATGCAGAAGGAAAAACCACTAATTAGGTACACTCATGTAGGCAACATATGTAGGCTATGAGATTTCGCTAATATACATATAGACCTAAGGGGACTCATCTATCACAAAACTAATGAAAAAACACTCAACTAAGGTCAAATATATATCAGGCCCTATCAAATGAGAGGCAAAGGGAAATGTTGAATCCTCCGGAAAAATTCAGGACACCATGAAGCTCAACCTTGACTAATTTCCTTCTCCTTTGCCTTGCACGCATCTTCTGCATTTTTGAAAGCAAAAAAATTTGGTCAATTCAACATGTAAGCACAAAGTTACTTCTGAGAAGTGAAGGGATGCGATCTTGTAGGCACTCACCTAAAATGGGATTGAAACTTACTGTCTCTAATCTTTCACCAGAGACTTTAGAATTTAACCCCGATGGAAAGGTAACAATAATGACATTTTGTGTAATCTTTCACAACTCAATTGGAGATTACTCTCAGCAAGATATGGTTCATTTTCAAAGATGAATTTATCCAATGATCCATTAGCCATGAACTCATAAACAAGGGCCTTCTTTGACCCTTCAAAACAAAATCCTAAAAGAGTGACAATGTTAACATGAGAAGTACGGCTTATGCTAGCCACCTCATTGATGAAATCCTCTCCGTTACCTTTTGCTTCTTTCAAAACCTTCACAGCAACCGGACATTTGTCATGTAACTTCCCTTTGAACACACTTCCATAGCCTCCCTGTCCTAATTTTTCTTTTAAACAACCGGTCATCCTTTTAATCTCCGAGTAGCTATATCTTTTTGTGACAAGTGATCCGTGGCTCCTTAGAAAGGCCTCAAAATCTTGATGAGCTTTAGATTTGTTTTTACATAATAACATCCTTCTAAACCTATAGAATACAAGAACAAAAGCTCCCACTGTTGCAACCGCAGAAACTGTGATCAATAAGATTAGAGTATATGAGATTATACCAAATTATGGGGCATTGATTAGTATACTTATTAGCTATCCTATTGTCTCCGCAATGACTCTTTTGTGATTTATCTATGTTTATCTGAAAGCGGTAAACTGATTGGATGAACTTTTTGTTTTATGACTAAAATAAGGAAAAGAGAAAATCGGTGAATCATCACCTGAAAGTGCAGAATTGGTGGATTTAACAAACAAAAAGGGGGTCCTTGTGGGATCTCTTAGTCCCACATCGACCAAGAATGTGTGTGTGTGTGAGTATATAAGTAGGACATTCGCACTTCAGCTTGCCAACCGCGTTAGTTGGTTTTGCTGTTGTGTTTGGTCCGAAAAATGTGTTAAAAAAAAATGGCATGTGCCTTGCATATGTTGGTGTGGGTGGCGCTTGCGCCGTACTGAGGGGTCCTTGTGGGATCTATTAGTCCCACATCGACCAAGAATGTGTGTGTGTGAGTATATAAGTAGGACATTCGCACTTCAGCTTGCCAACCGCGTTAGTTGGTTTTGCTGTTGTGTTTGGTCCGAAAAATGTGTTCAAAAAAAAACAAACAAAAAGAGGAAAGTCTAAACTTATGAAAGTAAATTTTCCATTTGAAAGTTTAACAATATGGGAGAAATTTCAACAAAATAAGTTTTCCATTTGAAAGTTATGAGCATGAATTGAATGGAATGATTATATGTAAATTACCTAGTCCAAGTACCACCTTGAAAATCTTACGCTTACGCTCACGCTCTGCACACAATCAAACAGGAAGAACTTAATGCATCAAAAAAAGAGAGGAAGAATTTAGCTAAAACTAATAACATGAAAATATAATTGTTAGAATATCATAAAAAATTATAGTTATATCACAAAAAATTAGAAATATATTTTGATATATATTTTTTTTATGAATTATGCTTGATAAAGCTTCTTATAACTAATATGTGACATTATTAAATCACATGTGAGACATGTATATTATGTTTAAAATAATTTCACTTAATTATAACTCACTTTTTTTTAACCGAATTATAAACCCACTTGAAAAAATAGCAAATGAGACCGTATTTGACTGGAGAATTCAATTTAATAGATATAAGAATCTTGTTAACACACTAGGGAAGTAAAGTTCTCGAACTAACTACCTCTAAATAATTATCGCACCTATATATCTGGGTTCGAACTCGAAACTCCTAATTAAGTGGGAACAACCCACAATTAGTTAATCCAAGTGTTTGAAGCTTACTTTTAAGACTCTTTATTTCTTCATAAGATGTATGTGACCCAAGCCTTGAGCCCCAAAAGAATACAAGTTTCTATATATCTATTTCCCCACTAAGTTGCTATATATATGAGCAAGTAAAACAAACCTTGGCTATAAGGACATGTCTGAAGGTGATCACCGTCGGGGCAGAAGCACTGGAAGCCATAACCTTGTTCACCAATGTTACCACACCTCCCTCCACTTCTCTGGCATGCCTCGCATTCACTGGCCGTCGAAATGTGTGCATTCAACACGAACCCTCTTCTCAAAGCCATCTTTATCCCTCCTTTCATACTCTCCACCACCGTGGTCATGGTCTCACCCTTGCACATATCTTTCCCGTATTGCACCTTCTTCTCTTCATCCTCCACTGCCATACCCAAAACCCATCTCCCTTTGTTCCCTTCAGAGCACCCCACAACGTTCTCCTTCATCTCCTCCTGTAACTCACAATCAAACATCACCATTACCTTCTTCTGTGCTGGAGCTAGAGTGAACCTTACGCTGGCGGTGATGTTCTCAGAGGGAGACAAACATTTCTTGGAATTGGACATTGTAAAGTTGAGGTTGGAGATTCGGAGGGAGTGGTTGTGGTAGAATATTTTGTGCACTGTGTACAAAGTTGTGGTGAGTTTGAGCATTAGTAGGCCATTGGGATCGCAGACAAGGCCATAGTGAGGGAGTGCACAAGAGGGGTCTTGTTTGCCTTTGATATAGAAGGGATATGTTATCATTTGGCTATTCCCACATGCTTTGGGCTCACAAGCTTCGAACTTTGGATTCATAGAACACACAAGAGTTCCGAACATGAGTAGAATGTGAAGAATGAATAACATGGAAACATGGGATGATGACATTCTTCTGTGTGATGATATTTGTTTTCCCTTCAGTTTTCCAAGTCTATTATTGGGTGGAAGCTAAGGAGGGTGTTTCCGTGTTTGTTTGTGGGCCTAGTGAAGGACCATATTTCAAACAAAAGAGCTAGCTAATACTCCATTCCATGTCGTACCAAAGTGAGGACTAGTAATGGAGGACTCGGTTGCCGTGTGTTGACTTGGAAATGAAAAGCAAGGGGACAAACTTTGGAAAATTACCTATGACAAATTCTTTGACAAGGAATCTAAACTTTATTTGGATGTTTCATGCTGTAATCCTGGATGTTGATGATTACCCTGAATTCCCTTCATTCCCTAATCTGCAACATTTGTTCAAGTATTCATATTCATTAATTTTTTTATGAAAACCATGTACATGAGAGCAGATCAAAGAACAATACATAATACTTATTAATTGAAGTTTCTTGAGCGTTTACTTTGTAGAGCGCTATAATATTAAACAAATCTTCTTTTTCAGAAGTTTACAAACTTAATGTTAACCTCACTCATTGTTTGGATGGGAGGACTGAACTCCCTACTCTTGGTGCCTTTACTGCCATAGAAAAAAGATTCTCAAATTGAAAGCTCTGATCTCTTGAGCACTTCAATCTTGTCCATACATACATATGACCGTCATTGAGAGAAAAAGTTCTCTGGCTTACAATTTTTGTTGCAAAATTCAATAATTTCATATCTTTATATTTTGACTCTATGAATTTTAGATGTTTTACTTAATTATTTAAATTTCATCACAATCCAGTACTAACAAAAAATATTAAGTTGTAATAAGTCATGAAAAGTAAAGAGGTTAAGGGTAAAAATCGAACTTTTCTCATGAAAGCATGTTTGACAATAAAACTATTTTTAGGTTTAAAAATAGGGTTAAGGGTCAAATCTAGCACTCTGCTATTGTCAAAAGTTCACCCAACATAAAGAAGAATTTGATGGCTCAAATGTAACATACATCTATTTTAAAATAGCTCAAATCTAGCATTTTCGTTAACGGGTTTGACCGTTAAGTCTTCCCGATCATGTCACGCCATCCGCCACGTCACCCAATTAGGTCACGTCACCTGCCACGTTATCCGCCACGTCACCCAATCATGGATAGTAAGTGTGTCATTGGGTGACGTGGCAGGTGACCTGACCTAATTGGGTGACGTGGCGGGTGACATGGCCTAATTGGGTGACGTGGCATGTACGGGTCAAACTTAACGGTCAAACCCGTTAAAGTTGACGGAAATGCTAAATTTGAGCCATTTTTGAATAGATGTGTGCTACATTTGGACCATCAAATTCTTGTTTATATATGTTGGGTGAACTTTTGACAATAGTAAAGTGCTAGATTTGACCCTTAACCCCATAAAAATACGCAAGAACTTCTTTAAATTGGGCAAAAAATGCCACCTCCGTTAATGAGGGTAAACTGTTGTTAATTTTTTTCATTTTGTGGGCCCCATGTCAGTGTTTTAAAAATTAATTTTTATGGTCAAAGTTCAAAAAGACCATGAACAATGTGTTGGCACCATGTACTACTTGTAGATCCAAAAGTTTCTTTTATCTAAAGTTATTGAGCAAATGAACAAACAAAAATGAAGTGAAAATTAAAATTAAATCTAGCTAAAATGATTAAAGCTAACATCTTAATACTGTGATAGACATGGTTTCGTGTTCCTCAACTAAATTATTGTGCAATATCAATGCATCATTAATTATTGTGCAGAGTATTAGTGTATAATACTCCTTCCGGTCCTAAATATAAGACCTATTTGAGAGGATGAGTTTGATCCTAAATATAAGACATAATTCTAACTTTTACCAACTTTTTCCCAACATATCTTTATCAATGTTTCCTAATAATAGACAAGAAGAGAGGGAGCGTGGAGTCAATGCTCTCTAATAGTAGACAAGGGGAGAGGGACTGTGGAGTCAATGTTCTTTAATGGTAGACAAGAGGAGAGGGAGGGTGGAGTCAATGTTCCCTTATGGTAGACAAGAAGAGAGGGAGTGTGAGGGTGAAGGTGGATAGTTAGGGTATATTGGTAATATCATGTCATTTTAACTAGCTTAACTAACATTCTTAATCTAATCAAATTAGGTAAATAGGTCTTATATTTAGGACTGAAGGGAGTATATGTGAAGAAAATACGAAAATATAAATTGATTAAAACATTTGTGCAGTATCTGTCTATAATTATATGTGTATAATCTAAATTGATGCATGGATATACCACAAATCTTATAATTTAAGGATTAAGGAAGCCAGCTAGAAGATTGATATTGCATATTTCATTTTATGATCCAAATTGATTAAATGCATTAGTCAATAATATAGCCCATATAGCACAATAGCTCTCAGACACAAACCAGAGGGACGTTACTAAAAGGTTGATTATATGCACTGTACTAAATCTCAATGCCAATACATGCCAGATTCTACAAGTAATCAGATATCTAATTTGCAAATGCTAACTTCAGAAAATTAGAAGCATGCACAGAAACATGAGCCCCAAAGTATCAGGCATCAATGAATAAGGGCCCAGTAGTAAAGACTTACCAGAAGATAAAAAGTACACACAGAAACTTTACCATAAAACCAGAAACATTATCAATATAGACACAAAAGGAAAAAAAAACAAGTCCGCAAGCATTACCTTGTTCTTGCTGTCTATACACACCAAACTTGATGTCCATCAGCGGACATCTTATAAAAAAGTAACAAGCACATATAGAAAAATTAACATAAGGGTCTTAGAATATCATGATTTACTGAAAATACCACACATCATAAAAACTATGGAATCAGTGAGGTGAGGAAGAGGAAGAGCATGGTGATAGTGAAGGAGAAGACAGGTAAGGCTTTGGTGGAACCTGCAATTTACTCATCATTGGACGCTCTGAAGGGTTTGTTTGTATGCACCATAGACTTGTTATCACCATCTGTCTTATCCTCTCTTTGTCAACTTCATTTCTAATGCTCCTCAGTGCAAGGTCTTCATCAAATTCTAGGCGCTTGTAAATCCAATGAGGAAAGTATATTTCACTTGTATCATCAACGTTGACATTGACATTCCTTCTTCCTCCAACCATTTCCAAAACCATCATCCCAAAACTATACACGTCTGACTTCTGAGAGACTGTGCCAAAATTTCTAGAAAACACCTCAGGAGCAATATATCCTATGGTTCCTCTAGCACACGTCATGGACACAACACTCTCATTTTTCGGGCATATTTTAGCTAGTCCAAAATCTGAGATTTTTGGGCAAAAATTCTCATCCAACAAAATGTTGTGAGGCATTATGTCAAAATGAAATATTCGAGTGTTACATCCTTTGTGCAGATACTCCAATCCTCGTGCAACACCCACAGCAATTTCCCGTAATCTTTCACAACTCAATTGGAGATTACTCTCAACAAGGTATGGTTCATTTTCAAAGATGAACTTCTCTAATGATCCATTGGCCATAAACTCATAAACAAGGGCCTTCTTTGACCCTTCAAAGCAAAATCCTAAAAGAGTAACAATGTTAACATGAGAAGTCCTGCTTATGCTAGCCACCTCATTGATGAACTCCTCTCCGTTACCTTCTGCTTCCTTCAAAACCTTCACAGCAACCGGAGATTTGTCATGTAACTTCCCTTTGTACACACTTCCATAGCCTCCTTGTCCTAACTTTTCTTTGAAACAGTTGGTCATGTTTTTAATCTCCGAGTAGTTATATCTTTTGGCAAGTGATCCATGGCTTTTTAGAAAGGCCTCAAAATCTTGATGAGCTTTAGATTTGGTTTTACATAATAAGATCCTTCTAAACACATAAATTGCAAGAACAAAAACTCCCACTATTGCAACCGAAGAAACTGTAAACCAGAAGAGTAGAGGAAATGAGATCATACAAATTTACGGGGCATTAATGAAATGACTTTAATGTTTGTAAATTACCAAGTCCAAGTATCATCTTGGAAATCTTAGGTTTACGATCTGCAATCAAAGAGGAAGAATTTAGCTGAAATTGATAAAAATATATTGTTCTGTCCAAAAAAATAAGAAAACTTTTTAAAATAGTTATTTTTAATTGTAAACTCCTACTACTATTGCAGCCGCAGAAACTGTGATCAATAGGATTAGAAGTGGTGAGATTATACAAATTATGTGGCATTGAAATGCGTATTCTAATATTTCAGCTACGACTCTTCTATCAAAGTATATCTAAAAGTGATTAACTGATTGTTGGATGAATTACTTGCTCTATGACTCAAAAAAATAAAACGTAAATCGGTCAATCATTATGGTGAATTGGTGGAAATAACAAACAAAATGAGGATAATCTAAACTTATGGAAGTAAGATTTCCATTTGAAAACTATAAGCATGAAATGAATTGAATGATTATGTAACTATAAGCTTACGCTCACGCTCTACACGCAATCAAAGAGGAAAAATTTAGCTGAAGTTAATGGAAAAGTAAGGTTCTATATCAACTATATGATAGGATGCAAGAAATAAAGATGGGGTTTTGCAGGACAAAACAAGAAAGCTCATTGAACTCAGAAGCAAAAAAACGAATAACATTAAACATAGGGTCTTAAAATACCAAGTCACAAATATGTCTCAAAAAGCAATGTTAAAAAATGATCATTTCCAAAGAAAATACCTCCAGCATCACAGTAGAACTTCTTGTTGCTGTCAAGTTGACAAAGGCCAGCGTCCAGGCTGTAGCAGCTATGACAATCATCAGATAACCGTACATCTAGTGTCATTTGGGCAGATAAGAATGATTGGAGGTCTATGCTATCAGGCAAGTCTTTTTTTGGAAGCACCAAAGGTAAACATGCTGAGAAATAGCGTTTTTGGTCAGGTTGAAGTGCCTCAAATAGTCTATAATGAAAGATATCGAAGTTTCCACAAGAATGTTTAACAAAACCATTGGGGGTGCTCACATTGAGTTTGTGGCTGCATTTGAACAAGGTTGTGTTATATCTAATATAAAAAGAAATAAGAGGAGAGCTTGCAGGAATTGGGATATTGTTGTTGAAGGCTTCACAAGAACCATTACTTTGCAAACGGTTGTGCAAATCTTGGTCAAAAACTGTAATCATTTTTTCCTGCGGATACACACCACTAAGCTGCAAGAATGGTTTTCCATTCTTCTCTAGTTCAATAGTTTTAGTTGAAGGTGGATTTGAACCATTACAGTTATGAACCACCATTAAGCCACAGTCTAGAAATTCTGGCTTGGTGTAAGGGAACTGAAGGTTCCCAAGTTCTCCACATGCAAAAGAATTTGGACACTTATCATGCCTTGCATTTCCATGCATAACTGAAAGAACTACAAGGTGAGCAATGAAGAGGAAACAAAACTGAAAAACTAGAGCCATAATTTCCTATTTTTTCATCAAAACCATTGAACCCTGCAACAAGAGACTCTTTTGAGAATTAAGTTTGGATTATGTTTCCACCGTTTTTCTCCATCATAATATAATCTGCAGTACTTTCTTGAACTGCTTGATGGTGCAGTTGACTTGGTAAATTACCATGCAAGACTTTGTGAAAGATACCTAAAACAAAACAGGCTAAAGTATAATTTTAGTCCCTTATGTTTGAATCAAGTTTCAATTTAGTCTTTAATGTTTGGAAAGTACACTTTTAGTCCTTTATGTTTGCATAAAGTTTCAATTTAATCCTTTATATTTGGAAAGTACACTTTTAGTCTCTTATATTTCTATCAAATTTCAATTTAGTCTTTTATATTTGGGTTAAGGGTCAAATCTAACACTCTACTATTGCCAAAAGTTCACTCAACATAAACAAGAATTTGGTGGCTCAAATGTAGCACAAATCTATTCAAAAATGGCTCAAATCCAGCATTTCTGTAATTAATTTTAACGGGTTTAATCGTTAAGTTTGACTCGATCATGCCACGTCACTCACTTAGGCCACGTCACCCAATGGGCCCACTGACTATCCATGATTGGGTGACGTGGCCTAACTGGGTGATGTGTCGGATGACGTGGCATGATCGGGTCAAACTTAACGGTCAAACCCGTTAAAGTTGACGGAAATGCTAGATTTGAGTCATTTTTTAATAGATGTGTGCTACATTTGAGCCATCAAATTCTTGTTTATGTTGGGTGAACTTTTGGCAATAGTATAGTGCTAGATTTGACCCTTAACCCTTTATATTTGGAATGTACACTTTTAGTATTTTTTTGTTAACACCGTTAGTTTCACTTAATGGAAAGTGTTAAGGGAGAATTTCAGTTAAGGACCAAATTTGGGAATTAATTTCTGTGAAGGACCAAAACATTCTGAAAATTCTGTGGAGGACCTAGGTCCTTGGGAGAAATAAAATGTATGTTTGAAAAGACTAAAAAGCCCTTAAGTTTAGTTCTGAAATGAAATAAAATGGAAGAGCATTGGGATGATTCTCCATCACTCTAACCAAGAACCTTCACTCAGTTCCTCACTTTCACTCTCTGGTTCTTCATCACCAACCTCTCCAACTCACCTCACTCTTCTCACTTTTCTCATTCCACAATCAAAGCACCACTCTCTTTCTCCCCTTCTTTCTCCATTTCTCACTCTCACCGTCGCTCTCTCGTTTCCTTTGACTTCTCTTCTTCGCCCGATGGTTTCCGACGACATTGACGATGATTCACAGCGGCACCAGCCCCCGTTCAACATGAAGAACCGGATTTGAATTTCGGTGAGCCTACTTTACACTCTTCTAGCCTTTGATCCTCCGATTTGAGCCGTTTGAGGGTTGGAGTTTCGAATTGGGTTACAATTTCAAGAGTTCAAACTTACTGAAATGAAGATAAAGTTTCAATTTTTGATGTATTAGAGAAGATTAGAGCTTTATTTTAAGATATGATTTGTTAGATTTTGTTAGTTTACAGATTTTCAATTCTCCCTCTCTTCTTCTAGCTGATTGTACATTGCTTGGGTGTTTGAAAATTATGAGTAATAAATTTAAGATTATGGTTGTTTTTCAAGTTTATATGTGTTTTGGTTCAGTTTACTGGTTCATAGGAAATTTCTTTTCTCTAATTTTGAGCATAGCTGGTATGGGGATATGATGGTATTGAATTGTGATATATGTATGTCAAAGGAGTGAGTATTGTTGAAATTTTGTTCATGCAAATGGGTTTTAAAATCTTACAATTTTTTTCTTTGAATAGCCGAATTAGGGTGGAGGTGGTGGTGTTTCCAAACATGATCAAAGTATTTATAATTCAATTTGTTGAAATTTAAATTTAAGCTATGAATTTCTTTTTTAATTTCGTTTGACCTCATTTAGCAATTGAAATGTTCAGTATTGGTACTGCTCGTATAATTTTCTTGCTCAATATTATTAGCAACTGATTCATGTTAAAGAAGTAATGAAGTAAATATCTATGAAAAGGGAAGATAGATAGAATTCTGATTTCATTGGAAGTTAGATGAGTAGATAAAGTCTTTGGAGGTTAAGGAAAAATTGGGTTTCTCATTTGAGTTATATGATTTTTTTTGTAATGACTAATGGGTCTTCATTTCAGCTCTTTAGGGTGATAGGCTTTAATTGAAAAAAAGTTTTAGTGTTGTTGATTTATGGCTTTTTAATCATCCAAAATACTGATAACTGACGCTTAATGGATATCAGAAGGATGAAAGGTTAGGAAGCAAGGTCAATGAGGCAATTTTATACTACAACCTGCATATATTGTTCTAGT
Organism: Mimosa pudica; assembly: GCA_029929735.1. Classification (NCBI taxonomy): domain Eukaryota; kingdom Viridiplantae; phylum Streptophyta; class Magnoliopsida; order Fabales; family Fabaceae; genus Mimosa; species Mimosa pudica. The sequence goes on from JAKELP010000035.1 coordinate 8,795,610, forward strand.
TTTTTATTTATGGAACTTTTACATTACTAAGTGTCCTTCATTTAATTTTCAGGAAGGAAGAAAGGGAAAGTTCAATCGAATTCTACGTAGTGAACCATATTTTATGTCATAGTAGCATCCATGTTTTTGTAAGGCCCCTCGATGAGCTGTGTGTGTAGCACCAGAATGCAAACTCCAGGGCTTGTTTGTTGTGAGGAATTTGGAGAGGAGCTGGATTTGCAGCTCAAGAAAAGTATTAGGTGATTGGCTAATTTTGGTTGTTGGTAGAGGAGCTAGATGTAAATATAGCACCTATTATTTCTTTTTGGAATGGTTGCAACTTAGGCAGTTGTCATTTAGGTGGTTGGGAAGGAATGTAGATCATGTAAATATAGCACCCATTGTATATATTTTTGGAATGGGTTGCATCACTATAGGTAGTTATGATTTTGCAATGTAATTTCAGGATGGTACTTGGTGGAACCTTGTGTCAAGTATCAAATTGAAATGTATGATGAATGAAATGGTAAAAACTATTGAATGTATGTGAGAAGCTAAATCTATTGGTTTGTATCATACCTTGAAGAAGTGACCTTGAATAGGTAAAATGTCATTTTCAACAATAGAAACCCACGTTTGAACAGGTGAAATGACAATTTGAACAACAGGCGAAATGATATTAACCATTACTCGTTGAAAGACCATTTCACCTACTCATAACTAAGTTTATCTTGTTGAAAACTTATATTTGAACAAGTAGACATTTAATTGGTCATACAATGTTTCATCAGACCCTCAACAAGTGAAAAGATGTTCTTAACGAGGAAAGTCCTTGTTTAAACAAGAACGACTTATATTTGAATAAGCATGACCTTTAATTGATCATACATTGTTGAATCATACTCTCAACAAGTGAAAAGAGATTCTCAACAGGGAACTCCTTGTTTGAACAAGAAAAACGTATATTTGAACAAGTAAGGATTTAATTGGGCATACATTGTTGAATCAGACCCTCAACAAGTGAAAAGGCATTCTCAACAAGTGAAATCCTTGTTTGAACAAGAAAAACTTATATTTGAACAAGCAAGGATTCAATTGACATACATTGTTGAATCAGACCCTCAACAAGTGAAAAGTCATTCTCAACAAGGGAAGTCCTTGTTTGAACAAGAAAAACTTATATTTAAACAAGCAAGGATTCAATTGGCATACATTGTTGAATCAGACCCTCAACAAGTGAAAAGTCATTCTCAACAAGGGAAGTCCTTGTTTGAAAAAAAAAAACTTATATTTGAACAAGCAAGGATTCAATTGACATACATTGTTGAATCAGACCCTCAACAAGTGAAAAGTCATTCTCAACAAGGGAAGTCCTTGTTTGAACAAGAAAAACTTATATTTGAACAAGCAAGCATTTAATCGTTCATACATTGTTCCATCAGACCCTCGACAAGTGAAAAGACATTCTCAACAACTGAACCACGAGTTTGAATGAGTATAATGACATTTTAAACAAGTAGTCATTTTCAAAGACATTAATCATTACTCGTTGAAATGGTCATTTCACCTGTTCAAATCTGGCTTTCACTTGTTGAAAACCGCTTTTCACTTGTTGAAACTCTTATGCATGTTTTTAGAGGATATTGACCATTACTCGTTGAAATGGTCATTTCACCTGTTCAAAACTGAGTTTTGCTTGTTGAAAACCGCTTTTAACTTGTTGAAGCCCTGATACATTTTTTAAGGACATTAATTGTTACTCTTTCAAATGGCTTATTTGTTGATGAAATATCAATATGTTTTGTCCATTACATGAAATACAAAGTGTTGCGAAAATATGAAAATAAATTTCATCTCATCTCTAATATATTACCATATTAACAATTTATATATTCAACACATTTTCAATGATAATAATGTCAATTATTCACCAAAAACAAATACATTCAAAACATTTTAATTCCCAAGTCTTTCTAGCCCCCTTCAATTCTTCCAACTCTTGCAATATTGTGTCCTTTGCAGCTTCCAAACCCCAATTTTTCAATCCTCATTTTGAGGTCTTTGTGGTTATTGATAAAAAGCCCCAACTCCTTCATTCCTTGTAGTGAACATCTTGTGTTGATGGGAGGGGTGTATTTTTTTCTCCATTTTCTTGCTTATGGACGGCCCCGAAACCAAACAAATAATGGTGTAAAAAGATCTGTGTACAAATCCTTTTTTAATAGCTGTGTACGAATCTAGAAAAGCAAATTCTTTACAATACATGATAAAAAAGACTGTATTACTGAGAGGAAGAAACATTAACCTTTGAAGTTCAGGCATGCAGGTCTTGTTAAATACAAGGAAATAAAGCTATCGCCAAATAATACAGTAAACTAGTTTCACCAAAAACAATACGTTATAGTAATTGCATAGAACGATATAATCCAAGTAATGTGCAGATCATGCTTCAGTATTTAGCCACTTGATTAAGCTATGTTGTAGGATTAAATCACAAATTCTGAATTCTAGACAAAATCTACGCAGAAAATGGATTGAATCACATAATTTCACCAATAGGATTGTGCATATTTTAGACAACTAAAGGTGGCCCAATCAACAAAGAGATAGAAATTTAGATTAACAATCAAGAAACATTTGAAAAAATAAACAATCATAAAAAGCAAGACAAACCAATTTATAAAAGCAACAATGTAATAAATATTTCATAGAACAAATAGATATCAGCTTTAGAGGAGCAAAGGATTATGAGTGAAGTCCAAAGCACCCTAATTCCTTGTTATATCAGTTTGAGAACAGTTAAAGGAGAAACAAGCTGATTAAATGTATAGTAATCCCCTAAAATGAAAACAACTCCAATGTAAAGGCTAGAAGGAAGAGGTTTAAATTGATAAATAGATAGATTTCAACTATCCATCTTGAGAACTCCCATCACAAAATAAAAAGTTAAATTCAGCTTTGAGGTCTGCCATTTTGACCAATGCGGTTTCAACTATCTTGCAAACAATCAGATAGAAGAAAACCAAAGGCCCTAGAGTTGCAACTTGTACAAAAAGAGAAAAAATTGGACAAATTGTAACATTGACCATACAAATTTCTCAACCTATCTAGCCAAACAAATACTCCCAAAAGCATCTCAAAATAGATTAAATTATTGCTGCTAATTTATTATATCCTTCTATTTACCAATACACACAATTTCAGAAAGGTACAGTGTCAAGAACATTTTTTTCCAACCCCAAAGTTTTAGAAAAGTTGTGCAAAATCCTCAACTACAAATCCTCAACATTTTTTAAATAAAACATGCACCCTCTATTACTGCAAAATCCTCAAGATCCTTTCCCAATAGACTCAAAACACTATTATATCCCTCTATTACTAAACAAGAATGACACTTATTAGCAGCTACAAATCTATGCACAATCTATTCATTGGCATGTTTTTTAGCAGTACTTCTGCTTCTTTAGTTTTAAGACTAGTCCAGCAAACAACATTCTTATGAGAACTTTCAACAAACAATTATGTGCAGCTTGAATGACCCCATGTCTAGAATATATTAGCAGGCAGAATGCAAATACACAACAAGTCCTACATTTCACATAAACACAATCCAAAACAAACAGTTGAGAGAATACCTCACGGTTGCAAAGAAAGAAACGAAGCATCAACGGTGGAGGACCTCACGGTTTCAAATATGACGGAGGGAAGAGTACGGTCAGATCTTCACCTGAGGAATGCGGTGGTGTTACGCTGAGCTCCGATTTGATTTGAGAGACTGGAATGCTTTTCAATTTGAAGAGGATTTGAGTGAGGGTTTTGATTTGAGAGGGAAGCTTGCTTTTCGGTTGAGAGTGAGGCTGAGGAATAGAGCAGTGAAGCAAATGAACTTAGCAAACACATAAGGGCGCTTTGGTCTTTAGCCTTCCTGAATTAATTTCAGTTTGCCCCCAAGGTCCTTAACTGATGTTTCAGAATATTTTGGTCTTGTTTTTTAATTAATTCCCAAATTTGGTCCTTAATTGAAATTCTCCCAAGTGTTAACTTAACAATTTTAAATGTTTATTAAATACTGAAAAAAAATACTTATATTAAATTATTTTAGTGTAATTATTCTTATAGTTTCAAAATTTATCATTTTTGGCACAATTTAATTGTGAGATAATCATTTAAATTTAAGTGAAACTAACGGTGTTAATAAAAAAAGGACTAAAAGTGTACTTTCCAAATATAAAAGACTAAATTGAAACTTGATGCAAACATAAGAGATTAAAAGTGTACATTCCAAACATAAATGATTAAATTGAAATTTGATGCAAACATAAGGGACCAAAAGTATATTTTAGCCAACAAAAAAGATGACTTTGTTGAAGGTCATGCTTACCATTCCAACAAAGTGGACAAGAGAAAACTTTCCAAGTTTGCCTACTGAATCCTTCACCCTTCAGAAATTTAACACCTTCGAAGCTGCTGTTAAAATGATCAAAGTCAAGGTGTAACTTCTTCTCTTCCTTTATGACTTTGTAAAACTGGCCAATGGGTGAAACAGAGAGACATTCATTGCTATTACAAGTGGACCTACAACTCTACAACTCTCAGCCTGGCCGTCTGGTTTAGATGAAGAAAGTAGACTGCAAAGTACCTCCAAAACAATTTGTGATTCGTGCAACAAGAAATAAAGTTGACTTACCAATGGGTAGCTGGTTGATCTGGTAAGTGGGTTGTAACCCCTATAAGGATGAGAACGCATGTTCGAATCCCGGAAAGCGCTCTCATTGGGAGAGGGAACAGTCTTGCCTATGTGGGTAATACTCCTACCCCTTGAGTCCGGATTAGTTGGTTGATAGTAGGCGTCGATTTACCGGATGGTGTTCAACGAAAAAAAGAGAGTTGACTTGGTAAAATGAGTGGTGATTAAGACTTAGCTAGAAGCCATGTGAGACATGAATGCTTAGATAAATGAAGGCCATGGGAATCTCGTTTGCGTGTAAGGGATGACAATTCTTTGTGTCCTTGGTTGAGTGATATTCAATTCAATTCATCCTTTATTTATGAGGCCAGAAGATTATAGACACATATATTGCATCATTTCATGCGTCATAGTTTAATTAAGCGGATCATAAAAATGGTTTTATACTGTCTATAGTACCTTGTTAACATGTTAAGATGATCATACCAACACAGTTCCCCCTAACATGTATTTTTCTTAAATGTGCTGCCTCTTGTCTTTGATACAAGAGTCTGATAAATAACTTGAATATAATAAAAGGAAATTGATAAATAACTTGTATAATATAAAAGGAAATTGGTATCCAGAGTGTTGCATCCTCTGTGCAAATACTCTAGCCCTCCTGCAACACACATTTGATACTTGTTTCCCTTTCAAACTTGAATGTTGTTTAATTGGTAGAAGTTTTTCTGGGTTTGTAATTGAAGTGGAGGACTTCATTACAATGGTGGTGACTTGGAAAAGGATTGCAAATTGCAGGGGAAACATATAGGAAGGAGTCAAATAGTGGAATCCAGCAGTCAACAGTGGACTGGCAACATGCCTCCTGTGGATGGAGGTGATAACTTTTAAGCTGAGTCAATGTTTGTTTTTGTAGTTTCTACATATTAATAATAAAACATATTTACGTCAAGGGGCATGCTTCACAATCAAAAAATAAACTGGGATATATGTCGAGTGGTGCATAATAAAATTGTTCCGAACGCAAGGAGATACCAATATATTTTGGTTAATATAGCAGAGTTCTAACTATTGCGCAGAGTTCAAAATATCCTGCAAAGATATGGAAAAGAAGTTGGCATGGCAAAACATTTGCAAAATGAAAGCTTGGGAGATTTGCAGAATTTTTACATTGTCACACCACAAATATCTCCTTTTGACTGTTTATTTTTCAAGAGGCTAGGCTATGTTGGCATAAATTTTTACAATAAACAGAGAAATCACCATATTACAAGTCCAACAGCAATTACATAGATGTTTTTATGTCAATTCATATCAACTTCTACTGCTAAGCACAGATCTTATTGGCAAATTCTAACTTCACAAAATAAGAAACAAAGACATGCAAGCTAGGCATCAATGAATTAGCCTTATTAGATAATATTACCAAAAAAATAATTAGCACGAACATAAGCAATCACCTTGGAATAAAAAACATTAGTGAGATACACACACACACACACACAAAGATGTGTGTGTGTGTGTGTGTGTGTGTGTAGAAACACACATACAGAGAAGTAAAGGCCACAATACAGCTCCTAAAGCTAAAACCATGTCCTTGTGCTCTATGCATGCCAAATTACACAGTGCATTAACAAGTTTTATCAGAAAACAACATACAGAAGCATGACACACAAGGGACTTCTGAGTATCTTTGCTCTAATGAAAGTGCTCCACGGTATTAAATTTATGGAATCAGTGAGATAAGGAAGAGAAGAAAGATCACGGTGATCTTGAAGGAGATGATAAGTAAGGCTTTGGTGGAACTTGCATGTTCTCAACTCTGCCTTCAAGCATTTCCACTACTTTACTCATCATTGGACGCTCTGAAGGATTAGTTTGTATGCACCATAGGCTTGTTATCACCATCTGTCTTATCCTCTCTTTGTCAACTTCATTTCTAATGCTCCTCAGTGCAAGGTCTTCATCCAATTCTAGGCGCTTGTAAATCCAATGAGGAAAGTATATTTCACTCGTATCATCAACATTGACATTCACATTCTTTCTTCCTCCAACCATTTCCAAAACCATCATCCCAAAACTATACACGTCTGACTTCTGAGAGACTGCACCAAAATTTCTAGAAAACACCTCTGGAGCAATATATCCTATGGTTCCTCTAGCACACGTCATGGATATAATACTCTCATTTTTCGGGCAAATTTTAGCTAGTCCAAAATCTGCGATCTTTGGGCAAAAATTCTCATCCAACAAAATGTTGTGAGGCTTTATGTCAAAATGAAATATTCGAGTGTTACATCCTTTGTGCAGATACTCCAATCCTCGTGCAACACCAATTGCAATTTTCCGTAATCTTTCACAACTCAATTGGAGATTACTCTCAACAAGGCATGGTTCATTTTCAAAGATGAACTTCTCTAATGATCCATTAGCCATAAACTCATAAACAAGAGCCTTCTTTGACCCTTCAAAACAAAATCCTAAAAGAGTGACAATGTTAACATGAGAAGTCCTGCTTATGCTAACCACCTCATTAATGAACTCCTCTCCGTTACCTTTTGCTTCCTTCAAAACCAACACAGCAACTGCACATTTGTCATGTAACGTCCCTTTGAACACACTTCCATAGCCTCCTTGTCCTAATTTTTCTTTGAAACAATTGGTCATCTTTTTAATCTCCGAGTAGCTATATCTTTTTGTGGCAAGTGATCCATGGCTTTTTAGAAAGACCTCAAAATCTTGATGAGCTTTAGATTTGGCTATATATAATAACATCCTTCTATATACATAATTTGCAAGAAAAAATCCTCCCACTATTCCAGCGACAAGAACTGTGAACAAGAAAAGTAGAGGAAATGAGATTATACAAAAAAAATGGGGCACTAATGAAATGAATTTAATGATTATGTCAAATTGTAAATTACCTGTGCCAAATATCACGCCGAAAAATATACGCTTAATTTCTGCACGCAATCAAAGAGGAAGAAATTAGCTGAAGTTAATGGAAAAAGTAAGGTTCTATATCAAATATATGACATTATCCATGAAAGCTGGAGTTATGCAGGAGAAAACAAGAAAACTCATTGAACTCAGAAGCAAAATAACACTAAACATACCTCCAACTTTGCAGTAGAACTTTTTGTTGCTGTCAAGCTGACAAAGGCCATCCTCAAGGCTGTAGCAGTTATGACAATCATCAGATACCCGTACATGCAGTGTCATTTGGGCAGATAAGAATGATTGAAGGTCTGTGCTATCCGGCAGGTCTTTTCTTGGAAGCACCATAATTGAACATGCTGAGAAAGGTCTTATTTGGTCAGGTTGAAGTTCAAGGAGTTTGTTATAATGATAGATATCAAAGTTTGCACAAGCATGTTTAACAAAACCAGTAGGGGTGCTGATATTGAGTTTGTGGCTGCATTTAAATATGGTTATGTTGCTTTGAATATAAAAAGAAATCAAAGGAGAGCTTGCAGGAATTGTAGTAATGTTGTTGAACGCTTCACAAGAACCATTGGATTGCAAACGATTGTGCAGATCTTGGTCAAAAACCGTCATCATTTCATACTTCAAACTGACACTATTCAGCTGCAAGAATGGTCTTCCATTCTTCTCTAGTTCAATAGTTTTAGTCAAAGGTGGATTTGAAACAGTACAGTTATGAACCACTAATAAGCCACAGTCATGGAATTCTGGTTTCGTGTAAGGGAATTTGAGGCTGCCAAGTTCTCCACAAGCAAAATATTCAGGACACACATCAAAGTCAGCCTCTGCATTTCCATGCCTAACCGTAAGAACAAGGTGAGCAATCAAGAGGAGGCAAATCTGAAAAACTAGAGCCATAATTCCCTATTCTTTCATCAAAACCATTGAATCCTGCAGCAAGAAACTCATTTTAGAATTCAGTTTGGATTATGTTTCGACCGTTTTTCTCCATTTTAATATCCACATTTCCTTCTTGAACTGTTTAATGGTGCATGTTGACTTGGTAAATTACCATGCAAGACTTTCTGAAAGATACATAAAACAAAATAAGAAGACTTTGTTGAAGGTTATGCTGACCATTTCAGCAAAGTGGACAAGATAAAACTTCCCAAGTTGGCCTAATGAATCCTGCACCCTTCAGAAATTTAACACCTTCGAAGCTGCGGTTAAAATGATCAAAGTCAAGGTATAACTTCTTTTCTTCCTTTTATGACTTTGTCAAACTGGCCAATGGGTGACACAGAGAAACATTGCTATTAGAAGTGGAACTACATGTCTCAGCATGACCGTCTGGTTTCGAAGATGAAAGTAAACTGCCTAGTAACTCCAAAAGAATTTGTTGAAATGAGCCACACTACACAGACAGACATATGAAGTGGGTAAAAGAAAGACGTATTGTGAATTTGTAGAAAAGTGAAATAAAACAGGAACTGAAGAAAAGGTGGTGAGTGGTGACACTAAATTTAATAATATTTTTAGTTCAAGTGTAAATGTAATCTGTTTTTTAACGAAATTTTAACATGTCAAATGACAAAGATTGGAATTGGAGCCAAATACTTTTTTATCATCGAATTGCTTGATATCGAGGTAATACTGATTGCACATGACTATGGCATGGTCATAAAATTGAAGATTGTGATGTTTTAGAATCTTGCAACTCAGGCATAACTTCAGACACTTGTGTGCACCACACTTAATGATTTGAAATTGACATCAGCATAAGCTACTTACAAGTAAGTCAATGAACTTGTAGCTTACTGGCTTGATAGTTCCATCATATGTGGAAAGTTGCAGTTTCAATCTTGTTTGTAAAATCAACATGACAGTGTTGCCACTTTAATTAAAAAATAAATTGCCTATAAACAAGTTTCAACTAATTCTAAAGGCTTTGAAAAGATGAAAATGATGGAAGTGAAAGTAGGATAAAAAAGTAAAAAAGCGGTGCCACTGTTTTTTGCTGAAAACATGCGTGCATGAGAATATCTGCGAATTGTTCAAGTGCAAAACTGTTTTTTTTTCAATGCTGCATGCTGTAAAAATAGTAGCATAATTGTCTGGAATGCCTATTTTTTATAACTAAAAGTTTAGTTAGGTTGGGTCCCAGGGGTTCATTAGGGTCAGGGCAGGCCTTCGGGCTCAAAGAGCGCTTACAAAGGTACTTACACATCGCCATAGTTATGGGTTAAACCCCTTTACCACTGGACCAACCTTTGTTGGGGTCTGGAATGCCTATTAGATACGGAATAATGAAACAATAATCAATTTGTAACCATGCAAATTACTTCTTCTTAAAACATCATTATTAATGGACACAAAATAGCATATGTTGAGGTTTCCTTGATCCCATGGTCTAATAATGAAGTCTAAGTGTGAACTTTGGTTATTACCCTCTGAAGATGATATCTGAAGAGCTAGGGAGGTTATTTCGGGAAGATATTTATAGGATTTCTTTGTCTAATTAATTTCTAGTTTATTCTTTCTATGTATAAAAAAATGCAGAGAGTTGGAATTATACATGCACATATGTTAACATAACATAAAGATTCAAACCTCACAATATGTAGAGTTAAAGAACTAGAAAAATTGCATATTACAGTTTCATCCCCATAAATGGATAATTTTCCTCCCTCTGCTCCAAATCACACATAAGTTAAACCAAACAGCGCTACAAACAACAAGAAAAATGAAGTGAATTATAATCAACTTATTGTTAAACTTGGTTATCCATCATATATTAACCTCCCGTTGTTTTATTTGGAGTGATTGAACTCCCTAATCTTGATTCATTCACTGCCACAGAAAAAGATTCTCAAATTGAATGCTATCTGGAACAATTCAAACTAGTCCATGCATGTGATTTTGTTATTGAGAGAAACAGTTCGCTACCTTACAAATTTTTTTTTAAAAAAATAATTGTTTAATCTCATTGTAGTTTTGACTCGTTACCCTTATGAATTTTAAATTTGTTTTGCCTCATCTCTTAAATTTCACCCTAAGGATTTCTGGTGTTGCTGGTTTGCGATGAACTTGACTAGATATCCACATGAAATCAGATCACCAATTAGAATCCGACTACTATATATGCACAGGGAGGAAGAAAATAAGAGACTGGAGAAAGGAATTTGTTTTTCTGTGTTAAAACTTTAACTTTTTCATCAGACTTTTTATATTTATTTTTATTCTGAACGAACAGAAAAGTCAAATCCCCTTCTCAAAAGACATATATTACGTAATGACTCCAATTTTCATTGGACTTGGGTTTGTGCTTTAATCCACTAGTGAGGACCCAGAATTTCCCTTCAACTTCCCGTTTGCTTTCTAAAAATAGTTGATTAAGTTCTTACAAGTCATCATTGTTGGCAAATCAATCGGTCATAGGGTCTTTAGTCTGTAGGATTAATCAACATCTATACAACTGAAGAGGGGAGCAATCTCTAAGACATTTTGGAATCCACTTGTATAAACCAGCCTATCCACATATTCAATTATATGTTGCAATATCCTGGGTGAGGACAATGGATGGTGTGAATATGTGTGTGTGTGTGTATTATGGACAATGGTGTTGATTGAAAGAAATTGCAACTAATGTGGTTTACAAGGAAGTTTTTAGAAACAATGTATAAAACTAATAAAATTAAGGCAGTTTATTTCATTAAACTTAAGGCGTTGTGATTCAATATTTATAGAAAAAGTGATGTAAAGAATATTATTGGGTGTTTATCTGTAACATATGTACGTTTGTGAGCTAGCTCTTCCGGGTAGCACTGGCTAGCTATTACAATGAAAGAGAAAACGCTATGATACAGATCAAAAAGCAATACCATGTTTTTGATGTCAAAACATGACAACTTCTTCATGTAAGCAGAGATCTTAATAGCAAAGTCTAACTTTTACAAAATAAGAAACATGCATAAATAACAAAAAAGAAACATGTAAGCTAAGCATCATTGAAAAAGCCCAATTGCAGAGATCATACCCAAAAGTAACAAGAACACACACAAGCATTTACCTTATAATCAGAACCATTATCAATATATAGACAGAAAAGGCCAAAATACAAGTCCGCAAGCATTTCCATGTTCTTATTGTCTATACACATCCAACTTGGCATGTACATCAGCGGATATCTTATCAAAAAGTGACAAGCACATATAGAAAAACTAACACAAGGATATTAGAATATCATGATTTAGTGAAAATACCCCACAGCATAAAAACTATGGAATCAGTGAGGTAAGGAAGAGGAAGAACATGGTGATTGTGAAGGAGAAGATATGTAAGGATTCGGTGAAACATGCACTGTTTCAGCTCTGCCTTCAAGCATCTCCACCACTTCACTCATCATTGGACGCTCTGAAGGGTTAGTTTGTATGCACCATAGGCTTGTTATCACCATCTGTCTTATCATCTCTTTGTCAACTTCATTTCTAATGCTCCTCAGTGCAAGGTCTTCATCCAATTCTAGGCGCTTGTAAATCCAATGAGGAAAGTATATTTCACTTGTATTATCAACATTCACATTCACATTCTTTCTTCCTCCCACCATTTCCAAAACCATCATCCCAAAACTATAAACGTCTGACTTTTGAGAGACTGCACCAAAATTTCTAGAAAACACCTCAGGAGCAATATATCCTATGGTTCCTCTAGCACACGTCATGGACACAACACTCTCATTTTTCAGGCATATTTTAGCTAGTCCAAAATCTGAGATCTTTGGGCAAAAATTCTCATCCAACAAAATGTTGTGAGGCTTTATGTCGAAATGAAATATTCGAGTGTTACATCCTTTGTGCAGATACTCCAATCCTCGTGCAACACCAATTGCAATTTCCCGTAATCTTTCACAACTCAATTGGAGATTACTCTCAACAAGGCATGGTTCATTTTCAAAGATGAACTTCTCTAACGATCCATTAGCCATAAACTCATAAACAAGGGCCTTCTTTGACCCTTCAAAACAAAATCCTAAAAGAGTGACAATGTTAACATGAGAAGTCCTGCTTATGCTAGCCACCTCATTGATGAACTCCTCTCCGTTACCTTTAGCTTCCTTCAAAACCTTCACAGCAACCAGACATTTGTCATGTAACTTCCCTTTGAACACACTTCCATAGCCTCCTTGTCCTAATTTTTCTTTGAAATAATTGGTCATCGTTTTAATCTCCGAATAGCTATATCTTTTTGTGGCGAGTGATCCATGGCTTTTTAGAAAAACCTCAAAATCTTGATGGACTTTAGATTTGGTTATACATAATAACATCCTTCTAAACACATAAATTGCAAGAACAAACACTCCCACTATTGCAGTAAAACAAACTGTGAACAAGAAAAGTAGAGGAAATGAGATTATACAAAATTATGGGGAATTAATGAAATGAATTTAATGATTATGTAAAATTGTAAATTACCTAGTTTAAGTACCATTTTGAAAATCCAATACTTAAGATCTGCAATCAACCAAAGAGGAAGAATTTAGCTGAAGTTAATGGAAAAAGTAAGGTTCTATGTCAAATATATGACAGGATACAAGAAAGACGGGGCTTTGCAGGAGAAAACAAGAATGCTCACTGAATTCAGAAGCAAAAGAGAGAATAACACTAAACATAGGGTCTTAAATTAGTAAGTCACAAATATGTCTCAAAAAGAAACGTCAAAAAATGATCATTTCAAAAGAAAATACCACTAGCATCGCAGTAGAACTTCTTGTTGCTGTCAAGTTGACAAAGGCCATTAGCATGGCTGTAGCAGTTTTGACAATCACCAGATACCCGTACAAGCAGTGTCATTTGGGCAGATAAGAATGATTGAAGGTCTGTACTATCCGGCAAGTCTTTCCTTGGAAGCACCATAATTGAACATGCTGAGAAAGGTCTTATTTGGTGAGGTTGAAGTTCAAGGAGTTTGTTATAATGATAGATATCAAAGTTTGCACAAGCATGTTTAACAAAACCAGTAGGGGTACTGATATTGAGTTTGCGGCTGCATTTAAAGAGGGTTATGTTGCTTTCAATATAAAAAGAAATCAAAGGAGAGCTTGCAGGAATTGAAATATTGTTGTTGAACGCTTCACAAGAACCACTGGATTGCAAACGATTGTGCAGATCTTGGTCAAAAACCGTAATCATTTCATCCTCCAAACTGACACTATTAAGCTGCATGAATGGTCTTCCATTCTTCTCTAGCTCAATAGTTTTAGTTAAAGGTGGATTTGAAACAGTACAGTTATGAACCACCATTAAGCCACAGTCCGGGAATTCTGGCTTGGTGTAAGGGAATTGGAGGCTGCCAAATTCTCCACAAGCAAAATATTCAGGACACTTATCAGGCTTTGCATTTCCATGCCTAACTGGAAGAAGTACAAGGTGAGCAATCAAGAGGAAACAAAACTGAAAAACTAGAGCCATGGTTCCCTATTTTTTTATCAAAACCATTGAGCCCTGCAACAAGAGACTCATTTGAGAATTAAGTTTGGATTATGTTTAACCATTTTTCTCCATCATAGAAGCCATTGTGAAAGATACCTAAAACAAAATGAGATGACTTTGTTGAAGGTTATGCTGACCATTCTAGCAATGTGGACAAGATAAAACTTTCCAAGTTGGCCTACTTAATTCTGCACCCTTCAAAAATTTCATACCTTCGAAGCTGCTTTTAAAATATCAGAGTCAAGGTGTAACTTCTTTCCTTCCTTTATGACTTTGTCAAACTGGCCAATGAGTGACAGAGAAACATTGCTATTAAAAGTGGAACTACAAGTCTCAGCCCAGCCATTTGGTTTAGAAGATGAAGTAAACTGCTAAGTAACTCCTAAAGAATTTGTTGAGAAGACCCATACTACACAGACAGACATATGAAGTGGGTAATAGAAAAACGTGTTGTGAATTTGTAGAAAAGTGAAATAAAATAAGGAACTGAAGATGAAGAAATTGGAGAGTGGTGACTAAATTTAAAAATATTTTCAGTTAAGTTATAAAATTTAATTTTGGTTTTTTAACGAGAATTTTAACACATCAAATGATATAGATCAGAATTATTGGAGTCAAATACTCCTTTACTATAATCCCATTGCTTGATATTCAGGTAACCATGATGGCACATGACTATGGATGGTCATAAAATTGAAGATTGTGATGTTTCATAGTCTAGCAACTTAGTCAAAACTTCAGACACTTGTGTGCACCACACTTAATGATGTGAAATTGACATCAGCATAAGCTTCTAACAAGCCGATGAACTTGTAGCCTACTGGCTTGATAGTTCCATCATATGTGGAAAGTTGTAGAATCAATCTTGTTTCTAAAGTCAACCTGACAGTGTTATCACTTACAGTTAAAAAAATAAATTGCTTATAAGCAAGTTTCACTAATTCTAAAGGCTTGAAAAGATGAAAACGATGGTAGTGAAAGTAGGAGATAAAGTGAAAAAGCAGTTCCACTGTTTTTTGTTGAAAAACATGCATGCATGAGAATGTCTGCCAATTGCTCACATGCAAAATATTTTTTTTTTTTTTCAATGCCGCATGCTGCTTGCTGCAAACAGCATAATTGTATGGAATGTCTATTAAATATGGAATAATAAAACAAAAATAATTTTGTAAACATGCAAATTAGTTCTTCTTAGAACATCATCATTAATGGACACAAATAACAAAGGTTCGGTGGAAGTAAAATACCCTCTCCTTTCTTAAATTATAAGATCAATTTGACTTTTTCAGAGTAATTAATGATGTAAAATTATATACTTAAAAATATCTATAATTTTTTCCTCAAAACTAATTTACCTATAAATTATCGTATAATACAATTGCATGTACGATACGTTAAAATTAAGTGGTATACTTAGTTTCCGTAATTTCCACAAATAAGTCAAAATGACCTTATATTTAAGAGTATAAATTGGCTGTATTACTGATTTCAATGCAATGCTCATTTTATAATAACTTGAGAATATTACATATACAACTGTCACTACTACTATAATGAGATCGAAGCAATTATTTGACCTATAAAACTCATCATGACTACAAGAAAAGCAGGGGAGAAACGAGAATGAATAAGGAAAATAAAGCTATGAGACTCTAATTCCACTAGGACGCTTGCCTTCCATGGCATCCTTCTTGTTGCGACAAACAGCACAAAGAAAAGGGCCTTGCCATGGCTTAGAGGTGGTAGAGAAAATGGAGCCAGCATGAACAGATATGCCTTCACTTGATGCTATATCTATCTGGCACACTGCGCACATAAACATCCCAGATGTTGATGATTCCCCTGAATTTCCTTCATTCCCTAATCTGCAACATTTGTTCAAATATTCATATTTATCTAGTCTCAATGAATGACATGTAAATTAAAAGAACTAAAGAGCAACAAACAAAACATAATAGAAGTTTCTCAGGCGCTTAGTTGTAGGCTGTATCATTAAAATGTAATGGAGGAATAGCTTTCAGAAAGTCCATCAAAGGATGAAATATCTAACATGTCATGTTACATACTCACATGTTATGTTTTTTAATGCAAAACTTGATAACAAATTTCTAAAAGAGCCCAGTGCTTTAATAGTAATAGTAGAAGAAATTAGTCAGGCATAGATTTTGGGTGAAAAAAATTATAACACACTCATCAAATTTATGAGATTAAACAAGTTTCTGATCATCCTCTTTCCATTTCCTCTTTCTCTTCTTCTTTTTTCTTTCCTTGTATCAAATTTCAAACAAATAGTAAACATCACTTTTAAAAGCATGTGCCCAGAGAAGGAAACCATGATGCAAGTCTGTGTCATGAGATTTACTCCCCCATGTCCTACATATAAGACTTAGTTGACTTTTTCAAAAAATTCTAAGAGAACAAAATAAGTTACTTATAAATTGATTTACCTAATTTTTTCTCCTTGAACTAGTTTATATAAATTATAAAATAATGTGTAATCTAAAAATATATCAAATATATTATAATTAAATAAGCTATTGTGCTTTATTAATTTTTCCAAGAAAAAGTAAACTATGTCTTATATTTAGGACCAGAGGAATATATGATACCTACAAAACAGAAAACTTTTGCCGAAAAGAATGTAAGATTACCTTTCAGCGAGCATTGCTGATCCTTCTTCAAACAGTTCCTCTACAATATTTACGGCTGAAAGCTTCTTTGACAGCTTACCAATGGAATCACTAGATTTCTTCCTAAATAGTAAAGCTCTCAATTTGTTCTTCTTTTTGGGAGGAGGAGGTGGTGGCAATCCATTATCAGGAGGAATTATGTCAACTACTATGCAAGTTGTATCATCCCTTAAACCTCTTGTCCTTAATGCTTCCTAAATATGAGACCTAATGTCAGAAATGTTGTACATGATTCTAAAATGAACCCTTAGGCTCAAAAGAAATATTGACTTGCTAAAACTAGCAGATAGCATTATGAAGCATTTTACCTTCACAACCTGCCTAGCAGCAAGTTCGGCGGGCAAACCGCGACAAGATTTTGCAGCCATTTCTGAGGATAGAGCATCCCAAATGCCATCAGAAGCAATTATAAGCCTCCCACCAGCATTTGAAAGCTATAATATAGGAACAACATCAGGTTTCATCCTGAAGACACACGTAGCAGCATGCATAGGCTTTAAAAATCAATGCTTGGAGGTAGAATATATTGTCTCATGTAATGATACCTTCACTTGTTTAACATATGGTATTGGAACTATATACTCCCCAACATCCACATCTCCAATTGACCTAGAAAGGCACAGACCCCCTGGCCAACAACGAAGGGGACCAATCTGAAATGATTCAGAAAGACAATACAATTAAAAAATAATATATGGATATGCAAAACATGTAAGTCCTTAACATGAATGGTGCAAAAAAAAAATACTAAAAGACAAAAGAAAATAATCGAGTTTTCTCTTTATTTTTTGACTTAAGAAGAAAAGGTAATACTTATAAAATGTTCCCACCTCAGCACCACCATAAATACTAAGTCTTCCAACTTCACCTCCACTTGCAGTAACACGTTCTCTCCTGTAAGTAAAGACAGTGCAAGTGATTGCCATGTGCATACAGAAGAAGATAAGATAAAGAATTAAGGCCTAGAGCTAAGATCATACTCTTCAATATTCTCTTCAAGTCTGTGATCAACAGTTAAGTTGGTAATAGGGCCACCTTGAGTGTCTAGTATACAACGGGAGTCTCCAACTGATGCAACCGTCACAGTCCATCTATCAACTATCACAAATGTGGCAGTAGTGCCAGAAGTTTCTCCTGGAGGATACCACATAGGACCCAAAATTAAATAAGAATAATCTAATTCCTGGTCTTCCTACTCCCTCTTATCCTGAATATTAGATTATGACATATTTGATATACTTTCAGATTATCCATTAGTTTATAGGTCGAATAAACTAGTTTATGGAAAAAATTAGGTAAAACATTTTATAATTAACTTATTTTGTTTTTTAGTATTTTCCAAAAAAATCAACTAGATTTTATATTTAGGAAGGAGGAAGTATTAGATGCTTCTTTCCCTTCCATCATCAAAGGGAGAGGGGAAAGGGGAATGAGGACTATTGATTCCACACCTCTTCTTTGAAATTCCTTATCAGTCTTCACAAACCCAGCAACCAATGCCCTTGGTAATGCCTGAAGCCACTCTTCTCTTCCAATACCTCGAGGAAGAGCACCCAAAATGTGATGTAACAAATTCTCCCTGCTAAAAACTGCTGCAGCATTTCCATTGTGACCATCAAAGATCTGCCAAATCATAACACATAAGTAACCATCTCACAAATCAATTGCTCCGACAATCACTTTGAATTGTCTACTACTCCCTTTGGTCCTAAATATAACACCTAATTGACTTTTTCTGGAAAATCTTAAAAAAGCAAAAATAAGAATTATAAATTGATTTACCTAATTTTTCCCTTAAACTAGTTTATTTTACATATAAACTAATGGATAATCTAAAAATATATCAAATATGTCATCATTTAATAACATATTTCGCAACCTTAATCTCTCCAAAAAAAGTCAATTAGGTTCTATATTTAGGACCGGAGGTAATATTATTTGTTTTACTCAAAACTAATTTATTCTACTTATAAAATAACCTATAATCTAATTACATTTATCATATGTTATGATATAGTGGTCTAATTTACTTCTTTAACTTTTAAAAAAACGTCAAAATGATCTTATATTTATAATCAGATATGATCTAAACATCTATTCCTACACTCGAGTCAAAGATATATGAATTTTTCACTTGTACAAACCAGAACTAAAAAACAGTAGTTCTCTAACTGGCAGTTGCTCAGGCAATCAGGTAATGTGAAGAACAATATGAGATGGAAATGGAGAAAATACCGCAAATACAGAAAATGCTGATGAGGAATTTCCAGGTATTCGGTGACAATCAGTCTTTACTAAAAAGTAATCCTCCCCTTTCCTTGATTGAGCAGCATATCCATGCCTCACTGTAGGCTTCTCCATCTTCTCACTCCTCACCTCCCTACTTATCAATGCAGCAAGAGGCACAAGATTATGATGGTGATGCCTCCCTCCATTAGACGCCATATCGTGGCCTCCAATGCCTTTCTCACAGACCAATAAGGGACAACCCAGTTCTAGTCCAGGCTTGGTGAAGACACTGAGAAAGGAAATATACTAAGCAATCTAACCGTTACTTTTTGCAGAGTGACTGAATCGAATCCACGAACTCAGACTCTACGGCAAGCGAGCTTACCGTTGAGTCAAGCCGACCCTTCTTTCTCAGAGACCAATATCTCAAAATTTACTAAGCTCTCTTTCTCATAGCCATGTTTGAACTACTAGCAAGGACAGTATCAACATACTACACATGGAGTAGGCAGAATAAACAAAAAGGAAGTTGGCTTCAAATCAGCTTCATCCATCTTGATCTGCAATGATCACAAACTAAGTTGTCAAGCTAGGATCTAACCATTATAATCTGATCTCCAGCAGTAATGCATGCTAGACTACAAGTACTATAGCAACTATTTGTTAAACCAAACTTTATGGAAAATGACATATGAAGTTCCAAAGTCAACACTACTTAAGAAGAAACCTGAAGCTTGACTTTGGTCCTGGTTTTAAAAGAAGCCAACTTGAGAATAAAAATTGCAGACAATAGAATCAATGTAGCTGAATTACCTGCAAGAATGTCTGTTTGCGTTGTGTTCCACAAAACAAGTTGCAGATCTGACTGATAGAAGTAAGCAAAATACAAAGAGAATAAGAACAGAAGAAATCAACTCAGATTACAATACTCTTGTTGATGACAAGGTATGAACTGTAAACCCAATAATGTAAACCAAAAATCTTAGATTAAATAAAAGCCATTTCCTTGGGATGGATTAAGGATTAAGAAATTTGGGGTAATAAAAAATATGGGATTAAAATATATTTGAGGACCAACCCATGTCAGCTCTAGAAAAAAAAACATTAAAAACAAATTGTCCTAGCCAATGAACTGTACAGAGATTCTCTAAAATTATGTATTCTATGTTGGAACCAGAAAGGATAACACAAAAGCACATGCCTTGGGAAATGGGTGTCATGCTATGATCCATACATTTTGAGGGACAAAGTGACTTTTGCTGACTATGAAGTCTAGTGTACCTAGTAAAGATTGCACATTCTAGTTCTGTTAAAAGTTTGTATCAAAAGGTCCTTTTTTTGTCTTCTATGATTCCATGTGCTGGATGAAAAGTCAACACAAACTTCTTCCACTGGGAAAAAAAATTGCGGATTAAATAAAGGGCAAATTTAATAGTAGCTGCTTCGGGTAAAATAGAACAAGTAACATGAATCATAATGTGCACAATGGTCCTACTCCCTACTGGCCTACTCCCTAGTCGGGTGAAATTGACCGTTTGCCCCTTAAAACAAAATTTAATGGTTTTTAGCTTATTTTCTAAATTAAATGTATTAATTCTCTTCAAGAATATATAAGTAAGAGATGGAGGGTGATGATAAAGGTGAATAATTAAAATGCATTAGTATTAAGAAAAAGAATGATATGGTTTCTTCCATATTAGAATAAGAGAGAGTCTTAATATTTGCAGTAATAATATATTATTTTAACTAGTTTATCTAACATCCTTGATCTAGTTAAATAAAGTAAATATTAGGATCAAAGGGAGTATAAGATTTTTTTTATCTTAATTATAAATAGGGTAAATAAGTTTTAAGAAGATATGATAACTATAAGAATTTTAAGTAATTTATTTTTTAACTTAAATATTTTTTTAAAAGAAATCAATTTGATCATATATTTTAGGATCACAACGAATATATAATTTTTTATAGAAAACTAATTCCTTTTGCGACTCAGAAGCTGTATTTTTTTTTAACTTGTTGATCAATTGACATATTATTTAACTATACACAAAATATTTTAGAGATATTATGTAACATGCTCATTTGGTCCTATGTAAAACTTATTTTTGACTCTCACATAGTTTAAGAAAAATTTTAAACCTCACTACTATTGTCTTAAAATTCAACAAAATTTTCATTTTATATCTATTTTTTAGTCAATATATCTGTAACACATAAAAACAAAATCAATACACAAGAAACAGGTAAAGTTGTACACTCATGTGAATAAATTAGAAGCATGACTTATAAATAGAATCATAATGGCATGTTATAATCAAATATATTTATTTTCATTAATCTTTATGAATCAACCAATCAACTATAATATTCAAGACAAGAGGTAGCGTTGTTGGCACTGATTAAAAGTTGTTAGGCAAAAATAAAAGAGGGCAATTTTTTATGAGATGAAAAGTGATAACATTCATGCATGATACAATAGAAGTGGTAACATGATATCAATATTCATGTGCTCAATGAATAATGGCAACTAATTCCCCTCTTGGGCCGGGTAAAATATTTACAATATTAGTAATTAATAAATTAAATTTTGATAAAATACATCTAATAAATATACGTGTGTATATAATGAGAGACTTTGGGATCGTTTTAGCGAAAATAGTAATGCTGTTTGGAAAACGGAAAGTATGTATAACTAACACACACACAAACAAGTATATAATCTATCATCATACCCGTGAGACAATAAGCACACCTATTGAGTATTCATGCACATTTGATTTCTACTACTACCACACACACACACACTCTTCTTTTGAACTTTCATGCACTATATTACTATCCATTGGCAACAGTTTTAATTTTCATTATATTAAAGTTCATCTTTACATTTTCTAAGACTGCACTTTTGATTACTTTGTTAACATAGATATTTAAGCAAAATAAAGTAATAAACCATATAATATTACTCCTTTTATTAAGATTTGCTTTGTGAATATGTATCAAAACTCTTGTTTTCTTAATTGAAAGATAACTCTTTGATGCCAAAGTCTTTATTTCATTAACATGAACCCAACAAAAGATTTTATAACGTTTTTCCCATTACAACCAACATTTTTATCACTTTTATAGGGTCATTGTGGTATCTACAGCTGCTTTTTAACTAAAAACTAATTCATATGCTATGTAAGCTTAGAACCAACATTTTTATTTCATTAACATGAACCCAACAAAAGATTTTATAACGTTTTTCCC
Organism: Mimosa pudica; assembly: GCA_029929735.1. NCBI lineage: Eukaryota > Viridiplantae > Streptophyta > Magnoliopsida > Fabales > Fabaceae > Mimosa > Mimosa pudica. Next base: position 8,817,863 of record JAKELP010000035.1, read on the forward strand.
ATTACAACCAACATTTTTATCACTTTTATAGGGTCAATGTGGTATCTACAGCTGCATTTTAACTAAAAACTACTAATTCATATGCTATGTAAGCTTAGATAGTATAGAGAATTTTAGTCTATGTTCACTTTCTAGGTTTCGAACTTTTGTTCTCCCATTATGGGGATGAGTTTGCGTACTGCTACAATCAACACCTTGTTGCTTTTTTATTTATCATTTGCTCCAACTAGTGTTCACATATACCGCAAAATAAAAAATGCATGCATATGGATGACAATATTCTTATAACATTGGACCACAAAAAATAAACATGAATAGATAAAGGCATATTAAAAAAATGCTTAGTAGAATCCAAAACCATGGTATCTAAGCCATGTTATTGCTTTAGGACAACTACAAACAAAGGTAAGGCCTAAAAGCAGCACATACATCATATACACACAAACTCTCTAATTAAACATCTTTAATAATTTTTCTCTTCCCAACTTGCAACTACCTCTTTTGATCCTAATTATTATAAGGTTGAATATTTATCACCCATCCATGTGCCACCACAAATTGCATATTAAATGTTCTTTAATTTTATTATCACCTTCAATTTGTATCTCCATTTGCAGCCACACATTACACAAGCCATTTATGATTGTTGACAATGAAAATTTTCAAATTTAACTAATTTGGTGTACCAGTATTTAAATTGGTATACAACTAAATTGGTATACAACTCAGGGTTGGTTTCGATTCGATACATGTCCTAGATTGGTAGTCCTTTGGCCCTCTTCAGTTCATATTGGATTGATTGAATAATTTAGCCGAGCTTCAATTTCACACAAATACACACACATGACTATAACTAAAAATGGTAAAATTAGAAGCTATTAGCCAACCACCATCATCTGAATATTAGGATCATGATCGAATTGTAGAAGTCCAGCCACACATTGTCATTAACTATGAGTATGCTTATCCAACTGCACAACTATATATAAAACCACAGCTAGCCATTGTGAAAGCAAAATGTTTTCTTATTCAAATATTTTCTGCAAGACTTCTTTTTTCCACAACTTAACAAATATCAATAATCGAGTAATGTGAATTAAGAAGTTTGTTAAAATAAATGAAAAGGAATAAACAAAAAAGAAATATAATTTTTCTTGATAAATATAGCTTTATGGAGGCCGGGAGGGCTGAGTGTGTGATAAAATATGTGGGTGATAAAAAATAATGAAATGGATAATTATTTAGCATAAAAGTAAAAACAAATATATTCACATTTTCTACATGTAACTTTGAAATCGAATTAGATGCATTTTTAAAAAATTGTAACTAATAAAAAGTGGCAGTAGGGAGTCAGAGCTCTCTATCTAACTCATAACCTTGTGTCCCTTTTTCTGATAAATTAAAAAAAAAACCATGTGTCCCAATCCAAATTGAATCCTATCTCTTCTTGAGTTAGTCAACTTTTTAACTAGTGATCATATTTTGTTTTTGCATTCATTTTGCAAGTTTTTTTTGAAAAAATATGTATGTTTTTTAAAACATCGATTTTGCTACCCTCATCCTACACAATTCATGTCTCACTTGATCAGATGATCAATAATACACATGAAGATGTAGCATCAAACTAGGTGAACGGGTTAGTTCGTACATGGGCCTCCTTTGGGCCTATCGTGAGAAGTCAATTACAAAAGGCCAGTTTATAATGCATGCAAGCACACTGAACATATGCGATGTAGAACCCATTCATTTCAACCAATGACTTAAATACTTAATAATCTAAGAATTTAAATTTATGGAAAATAAATAAAAAAATTCAAATTTACCAATTAGAAATGAGACCTTTTCTTTTTTTTTTTTTGGTAGGAGGGGGGTTAAGATGGTTAAGCATTGGTCTAAACTGTCTCAACACTAGGGCTGCAGAGCAAGTTGGATGGGCTACCTCAATCTATCCTCTTCTTTAATAAACCTAGGCCAGTCCATGGCTCCATGCCCATCAAAAAGCCATTAAAGCCTGTGAAAGGTGGAATAGGCTAAACTTGTATTCATTTGAATTTGTATAAGCAGCCCGTTTGCGCCTTTTTTCTTAAAAAGAAAATTAACTCCATATAGAATTACAATTCTACCATGTTATTGCGGCTAGTTTCCCAATATAAATTATAAACAATAACAATAATAGAAGCCACAATTGCACAGTAGTCCTAAATAAAAAAATTAGTTTCAAAAAAGTCTCAATGAGTTGTTAATGGTCAATATTAACAGTTGCAATAATCTTCTTAACAAGTAAAGAAGTTGTAAATGGACCTATCTAAAATCAAATATGGACCTAGGTTCAATTATAACACCATGTTTCTCACCATTCCTCTATGCAACCATATAAAATCATATTGATAAAGAGTAAGTATATAACTCCCTCCGATCCTAAATATAAGACCTAATTGACTTTTTTAGAAAATCCTATGAAAAAGGTAAAATAAGTTAATTATAAATTGATTTACCTAATTTTTTCCCTTAGACTAGTTTATTTTACCTATAAACTAATGTATAATCTAAAAATATATCAAATATGTCATGATTTAATAGCCTATTTCTCAACCTGAACCTCTCCAAGAAAAAGTCAATTAGGTCTTATATTTAGGACCGGAGGTAGTAGTATTTATAAGTTGATTTGTTTGAATTTTTCATTAGAGTAGATTATTTAATTTAATTGATAAGTTAATATATAGGTAAGCTAATAAGTAATAACACATAAATACTCCTATATTTAATAAATAACAAAGACAGAATAAATAATAAAGACAGAAACAATACAGTGTTTGAGGATTTGACCGTGTGACTGTTTGAGGATTTGACCGTGTGACTCTGGTCCACTTTAAAAGCTTGCCGGCAACCTTAACCGCCTTACCTCGTTTCTCTAAACCCCTCAAAATCCCCTTATCATCATCATTCCCAAATAGAGTATCAATCAACTTACCAACTATGTAATGACTAATGAGCTGCTTTTACATAAAAAAAATGTAATGAACTGCTTTACCAAGAAATAACCAAGAATCTTGCTCTCTAACATTAACAAAACTTCAACCAACCTTCAAGTCCACACCTTTTAGCATCAAATACTGTGGGAAAGGAATAAAAGCAAATACCCAGAAGAATATATCAAAGCAAAACGTAAACATTTTCTCAAATTTACTTCTTTTTTCTTCTCTTGGAAAATCCCTTCAATTTCTTGAGTTATTTTTATACCCACTTTGTTCTTGGACCAATGCACCGCTTTAATAAAACCCTTCGGAGAAGTTAAAGTTAGTGGCAAATTCAAAAGCCCGTCTTTGGGGTTATGGTTGCTATAAAAGTAGCCATTTTGAAGATGTTACATGAGAATTATATTTCGTTTTGAGGCATTATCAACAAGGGGTTTACTTCTTGTTTGTTTGTTTGTTCAGAAAATTTTGTATATTAACTTGTTTTCTATAATATGAGTGGTAATAAAATCACCAGAGATGTCATTTGTAACGCAGGTGCTGGAGCTGCTGCTGGTGAGTAGAATTCAGTCTTATTGAATTTATGTTGTTTTCTTCGTTTTTCATTCCAAGTGCCTAAGTTTATGTTGGTTTACTTTGATTCTTATGTGCCTTTTTTTTAATGTAGAATTGTGTCTTTTTTGAGGTACAGTTTTGTGGTGTTTCTTGCTGTTATATTTATGTTAAATTTATGCCTTGAGGATTAGGTTCGAAGGTAAGCTTGCTTGCCGTGGGGTCTGAGGTTGTGGGTTCGAATCAGTCACTCTGCATAAAAGTAGGGGTTAGATTGCCTAGTATATATTCCCTTCCTGAGCACCCTTACCAGGTGGGGACTAAAAGTAAGTTGACTTTTTTTTATGCATTGAGGATTGGCTTGATTGCATTGCAGGTGCTATAGCGGCTACATTTGTTTGTCCACTGGATGTAATCAAGACGAGACTACAAGTTCATGGCCTTCCTCATGGGCAGAAAGGCATGCTAGAACTCTTTTTCTTTATGTTAGTTCACTTTACTTTATTCTCAATTTCTTCAAAACAATAGTTCTGCATTGACTTGTTGGACATTAACAAGATAGAGAAGTTATCTTGGTTGAGACAAGTTTGAAAATATGGTACATTGATATATATGATAAACATGGGTTGTGTGTTCAACAGATGGAGCTGGATCAATTTAGTTGTATAAGAACTGTTGCAGATATTGATTGGAAGTACTGTTTCATTATGTGTGAATGATTTATTTGTTTATGGATTTTTCCTTAAACTGAGGTTTTCTATTTCTTAGGTAGTGTCATCATTACGAGCTTTCAGAATGTAGTTAGGACTGAAGGTTTCAGAGGACTGTACCGTGGCCTTTCCCCAACATTAATAGCACTACTTCCAAACTGGGCGGTGTGTTTCTCTTCCCGTTGCTCTTTGACTGCAACTATGTTCTTTCTTTGAACAATTGTAAATAATTATCATGATTAAAAGATGCAAGATATATGACTTAGGACATGAGGTACTCATAGTTATCATGTTCTTTCTTTTTCAAATGTATTTGGTTGAGGGATGGATGTTGATTATATAAGAACACGAAAGTTTCCTTAAATGCATCCAATTATGTGTTTGTTGTAGTTGATCTTCATATATCTCTATGTGTAAAAATCATATTGTTCATATTTGTAGGTGTACTTCACAGTTTATGGTCAACTGAAAGGACTTTTCCTTTCACAAGGTAAATATTATGCCAATGCTGTGCACTAGACACTGCCATTGTGTCTTCAATTAAATTTCATTAACTGTTTATTACTAGTCTACTAGATTCCGTAAATTATTTCAATCATGGTTTCTTTTCCTTTCTTGGTAATACTGCAGCAGATGGTTGCAACCAATTATCAACTGTTGAAAATATGGTAGCTGCTGCTGCTGCTGGTGCTGGGGCAGCAACAGCAATTTCAACAAATCCATTGTGGGTTGTTAAGACCAGACTCCAGGTAAGTCTATGCTTATCATGCCTATAATTTCGTAAAGCATAGAAAATAAGTGAATGATTTTAGTTTTACTACACCGTTTCTAAATCTTTAATGCACATGCCTGCCTATTATTTATTTTAATGTTATATTATGCTTCTTGGCTGCACCCACAATATTTGCTTTTCCAACTAAGTAATTAGGCTTGAAAATCTGGTTATGCTCTAAACTAAAGCAGTGCAGTTCAAGATTGCTATTGACCAATTTTACTCTTTTCCATTTTCTTCATTTTTCTTAGCTTTCTTACTCCCTTTTACCTAATGACACTCTGAACTTTCTTAACTATTACATGTAATTGGTGATTTGCATTATTGATATTTTGAACATCGATTGATTCTTCTTTCCCATTAATTCACATTAGACGCAAGGAATGAGGTCTGGTGTTGTTCCATACAAAGGCATTTGTTCTGCTTTAACAAGGATTATGCGTGAAGAAGGCATACGAGGACTGTATAGGTAAGTAAATGTTCCAACAGCTTTGTCAGTATGATGCCCTATTGGGCAAATGCCCGCTTGGCAAATATTGATAGACATATAAGCTTCTGTTATGCTACATCAGCAACTCTTTATTAATGCGACCTTTTGTCTAATAGATGGACCATTTCAATTTTTAAGGGAACTTCTTGACAAATGTTTGTAACCTTGTCCTAAGTTGGTGGCATGTCAAAACAAAACCCTGCACTGATACTGAAACTAAAAACATATTCTGAACAGGAAATACCTAAAACAAGACTCCCCAAAACTTACAAATCACGACTCTCAATATTTCACATATAGAGAAATATGCTCACACAAAACACCAACCCGAGGAGAAACACAAGGAAGCTTCTGACTTTTGAGTGATAAGTTCCTTTCCATTTTGGGTCCTTCACTGAACATTCTTCTCTATCAATCCATGTGATACCTTTAAACATTCCACTTCTTCCACAATAAGTGTCCTCCTTATTTGTTATTTCAATGACTCTTTTCAACATCTGGTGCCCATATATCAACCCCTTTTATGTAAAATAACCATGTGGGGGTTTAGGCTGAGTATGAGAATAAATCCTATTGAGATGCTCTTCTTTTGGATGACTGGATATTTGAAATTAGTAACTTTGAAGGATGAAGCCTGATTTTACTCTAGAATAAACAAACTATTCAAGAAAAAAAGCGTACAAGAAAGTGATAGTTTGACCTGGGCCTACCTCATTCTTGAGTGAGTGATAGTTTGTTTTTGTGAAACAGTGGCATATTGCCTTCCTTGGCTGGTGTAAGCCATGTTGCCATTCAATTCCCTGCATACGAGAAGCTCAAGTCATACATGGCAGAAAAGGGTAATTTTGATAACACAAATTTGTTTTCATTTTCATCTGTACTTGCCAAAAAAAAACATTGCTAATTAAGTGAAAATTTCCCATACTTCAGATGACACAACTGTTGACAAACTTGGTCCAGGAAAGGTTGCCATTGCATCCTCAATTTCAAAAATAATTGCTTCTGTGATGACTTATCCACATGAGGTATAGCAAGCCTAGCTAAATTATTGTATCTTCATCTGCAGAAGCACTAGTTTTATAATTTTGTATTTTATTATTTTGATGTCACTTTCTTAGGTGATACGGGCGAGGCTGCAGGAGCAAGGCCAGAACAAAATAGCAGGAACCCAGTATGCTGGCCTTATTGACTGTTCTAGGAAGGTGTTCCATACTGAAGGCCTTCCTGGCTTCTACCGAGGCTGCGCGACGAATTTACTAAGAACGGTTCCTTCAGCTGTCATTACATTCACCAGCTTTGAGATGATACACAGGTTTCTACAAAGTGTTGTGCCTCAGGACATGGGGTACTCACAAGGGTCTGGTAAACTTGATGATAATTTTGGCAAAAAGCACAAGCCAAAAGACTGTGACATGAAATTGGAAGACAATACAGGTTGGAGGAAATCACCATCTGAGTCTTATAATAAGACTGCTATGAATAAAGAGCAGCTATCTAGACATTGATTGAGGAATTAGTTGTGTTATTTTATGTAGTCTCCTATTTGGTGTTATTTTTTATTTGTTATTTTATTTGTAATAAGTTGGGGTCACCTCTGAAAATTCTTGTCTGCAGTCATGGGATGCAAAAGCTTTGATTCAACATGAATATTTAGTGTTTTGGCCCATATACAGGATGGTTGAATGAAGTTAAAGGTCTTTATGAAATGCAAAATAGGTAGACTGATTTATTTTGTGACTGTTAAACCTGAATTTGCTTTGTGCCAACTTATGCAGATCGTCACAAAAAAAAGAGAGGAAAATTCATTTCATGAACTCAACTTCTGGAAATTGAAGAAACTTTAAATTTGTTCAAAATATTACATTTATCGTTTGCTACATAGAAAGCTTTTATTCTTCTTATTACCTAATGCAATCGAAGTTTGATGTAGACAGAAGGAAAATAGATTGAAGAAGAGTGACTTGCAAATTCTTTTACCGTTAAGTCACATTTCACAAGTATATAGCATATTCTTCGTGCAATTTTTGTATAAAAACTAAAGAGTAAATAGAGTAAGCATCAATTATTTAATATTTGGTGTCATGAAGCGCCATGAATTTACTAGAAACTATAGGAAAAAACTTTTATTTTAGCAGCATGTTGCTTGGTATGCAAGTGAACTGCGAGCTTTGGCATAGAAAAGCTCAAGTATGTGTTGATTCAACCAAATACCCGGCTAATCAATCAAATATTAAATAGTACTCCCTTCTCCATTTCTAAATATTCTAAATATAAGATTGTTTTCCCTAATTTGATTAGATTAAGAATGCTAGTTAAGGTAGTTATTATCGCTTGATACTAATATACCATAACTATATATATTCTCGATCAAATCAACTCAATGCTAGTTAAGGTAGTTATTATCACTTGATATTACTAATAAAAATTATATAAATATAACAAATGATTAATAAATGGAGACAAAAGAATAAAAAATACGTTATTTTCAAAGCTTAATATTGTTGTAGAAATCATTATGACTTAAAAGGTAACATGTGCTTTTACCTTATCTGAATTGCTACTACATGTTATATTTAAGTGAGATTTCAGGTTTAAGTCAACAGATGATATGTTTGTTTTGTTTTTATGTATATCTAAATTGTATTGATAAAGGATCAACTCAATTATAGTCCCCACTTAGTGACGGGTGCTAGGGAAGAGAATATAATAGATAACCTTACCCCTGCTTTTTATAAAGAGATTGATTTGAATTGATGACTTCGGACCTCACGATAAGCAATCTTACAGTTGAGTCAACTCAAGCGTTCTTAAATTGTATTGATATGAAGGGAAAACAGAATTGGTGTTTTATTATGTAGTCAATCAATATTTTTATGATGGAGAATACATTCATACATTGATACTTGATAGGTACCATAATCTTTTAAATTTATTTTAATATTTTTTGGTAGCATTCTCTCAATAATACATTTCATCTCATCAATTTGAATAACTAGAAAAACACACCTCACTTTGGCAAAAAAAACAAAGAAAGAAAAACACAACTCACAACTCATCAAATTTGGATCACTCAAACACAGCATCGAGCCCAGGGCGCCAACCTCGCTTGAGCAAAACCCGAACCCGAAAGCCCTTCCAACCCGATCCATGTGAACCGGGTTCACCACTCCACATAACCCTCCTCGCCGGAATCTCCTCTTCTCTTTCCGGCGAACACACAAACAATTCCTTCAACGAATTCCGCCGCACCAATTTCCTCCCTTCCTCCTCCGCCCACTTCCACCGCCTTTCCGGTGACCGCCGGCCGTCATTTCTGCTCATTAGCATCCTCAGCGTTGTCCTCCGCCGCCGCAGTTGCACCGTCGGAACCACCGGACTTCTCGTTGGGCTCCGAGACTCGCCACATTGTGTTGCAAATAGCTTGAATTTCTGAAGTGTAGCCATTTTCCGGCGACTCTCTCTCTCTCTATATATGTATATGTATATGTATGTATGTGAGGGTTAAAATGTGTGTTTGAAGGTGCAATTTTAAAGGTTGAAAGGGTGTATTAAAGGAAGATTGTTTGGGATTCAGTGAGTTTGAATTTTGAAATGCGTGATATGATTGTGAGGGGAATCATGATTTCAAGCTTGAGAGATTCAGTCATCAATGGTTTTGGATAATGAATAATGATGTCAGGAAAAAAGGAGTTGATGGTCTTTTTACAAATGTCAGACACAATAACCAGAATGCCTCACACCTCTACCTTTCCATCTTGCTTCTTCATTATAACCCCAGTCGATTCATGATGGGTTTTTGTGTGAAGTCAAAATGAAATACTCCCTCCCGTCCCTAATATAAGAGCTAGCAGTCAAAAAAACGTTTCTTAAGAAAACATGTGAATGTTTGTTGGGTGTTTGAAGTTATTGCTTCTTTACTCATATTTATTGTGATACTTTTAGGAGAGAGAGATACATAGACATTAATAAATATGAAAGAGAGTTAGGGGCAAAGTTGGAAAAAACACATTAAATGAGGAGAAATTATGAGATGAACTCTTATATTAGGACCAAAACCTTTCAAATTTTGGGCTCTTATATTAGGGACTGGAGGGAGTAATTCAATTAAATACTAGTCGTACTACTATTTTTTTCTTAGAGCATTCTGTATTTGGCATCCTTTAGCACGAGGAGGACTGTCAAGGTTCGAACCATGACCTTGAAGGGATAGAGGTGTCTTACCTCACCCTTTCTAATAATGAGGGGACTGGTCATTGGTCTCTTAAGAAAAAATGCTACTATTCAATATATATTATGAAATTAAGAAAAGAGAAAATTACACTTGGTATTAAATAAAAGACTTAATTTTAAGGGAAAAAGACACATAAAGTCTTCCCAATTGGTAAAAGGACAATTTATTTTTCACAAATTTGGTAAGTGAGTTTTGGTTAGTGCACTACAAGAAAAACATAGGCTAGTGGCATATGAAATCAGGGGTTAGTGGCGTTGAAATTCGAGACAATATAGGTATGTCACGTGTGAAGCAAACGCCACAAAACATGACGTGACAAGCTGAAAAAAACGCCACAAATAGCGCCATACGCGACACAAAAAAAGTAGGTGTTTATGTCGCGTATGGACCTGGTCCAAACGCGACATACACCATACGCGACATAATTTCTTTTAAAGTTGGTGCCCATGCGTGACATACACCATACACCATACGTGACACAATATGCTAAATTTTTTTATGCACTCGCTGGAAATTTAAATTTTTACCCAAATCAAATTTTAATTTTATTTTTCTGGTTCTAAAATGTTTTTATTGTAATATGTATAATTTTTTAGGGGTCCTTTTTTGGAATTTGGCACTTTATTGTGTTACTAAATAGTCAATGAGTCTTTTGTCCCAAATTTTTAGGGGTCCTTTTTTGGAATTTGGCACTTTAATAGACTAAGAACATTAGTTAGTAGAGTAAAGAAAGTGAAAGAATAGTAGATGAAATTAATTGTAGAAAATGTGTAAATGCAAGTTGGTCATTACCTTAAGTGAAGAAATAATGATAGTGGGTAGGAAGAAAGATGGAGATGGTAAAGGAAATAAATAAAATGAGGTGAATATGGAGATTTTAGAAGTGAGTTTATATAGGGGAATTGTTGGCGGGAAACTTTCACTCTATGCACTTGTCACGTATGAACTTATGTCACGCATGAAGACATGTGGCGTATGAATACATTTGGCCATTGAACACTGTGGTGCATGAACTACTTGTCACGTATGATATATGTCACGCATGAAGACATGTGGCGTATGACCATATTAAACATGCATCACAATGTCACGCATGAACCTTTTGTGGCGTATGGTATATGTGGCGCATGGCCATGGTCATATGCTACATAACCCACCTCTCGAGGTGGGTTATGTAACGTATGGCCAGCGCCATACGTGACATAACCCACCTCGAGGGGTGGGTCATGTGACGTATGGCCCTGCCATACGTTACATAACCCACAGGCGTTTATATGCATGTGTCACGCATGAATTTACTTTGTTGCGTTTTTAGTACGTGACAAACTATGAAAGAAATGAAAAATGAATAAATATATTCCTTTGTCGCGCGCAAACATCTCCATACGCAACAAAGATAAGCAAATGCAGTGTATGTCACGTTTGGGAGATTTCATGCGTGACAAACATAGATTGTTTTGTCACTCTTGCCCCATGCGCCACATACCCCACGTGACTAGCTTACTCTTTTCTTGTAGTGGTGAGATATCCTAGTTCTATTTTAAGTGAGTTTTTAAGGGCATTTGAGTCTTTTCCCCAAATTTGGTAATGTGTATTAAGTGTTTATGACTCAACTTGTCCTTTTCACAATTTAGCAACTTCAATTGTCCTTTTACCAATTGGGAAGACTTAATGTATCTTTTTCCCTAATTTTAAAGAGGCTCATTGAGACTTCTTTAAAGTTAAATCTTTTATTTGGCACTTGGTACAATTGTCCTTGAGAAAACAAATCAATTGGTGTAGAAAACAAATACAGTTGTCTACTTGTAGTTAACTTGTTATTGCTTATATGAAAAACCAGACGTACTTAAGTTGAATGTTTCACTCCTTTATATGATTGGTGGGCAACATTTAACACACCAACACATTTTTTTTAGTGAGTTTGGGAAGTTATATGAAAAGAAACTAGATTATAACAACTTCCATATACATATGGATGAAGACATTGTGCTCATTCCCTTAATTCGCTGCCTCATGTAAAATCAGATTAAACTAAAGTGTAATTTAAATGTTTTTTAAAAAATTTTGAATACCACGTCAAAATATTAAAGCAATCAAGTGTTTCATAGTTCAAACTCTAATAATGATGATGATACTATATCTATTGAGCCGTTAGTATATAACTAATTAAGAACTTTTCTTATAAAAACTAGGGGTGATTAATTATAGGAATCTTACAATGGGCATAATATAGGAAAATGTTTTATTAGTGGGACATTTTCTATATTGTGTCTCTTGCAAGGGATCTGTAATTCATTATCCCTATAAACTAATTTATGTGCTAATAATATAAATTGAGTGTTTGGAGATGTTGTAAGAGTCTATAATTAATCAATTTAGTAGTTTTCTTAATATTGCCAAATTAATCAATTGGTTTTTATATAAAGAACCGAAGGTAGTACTGTAGTAGCTACTTGCTAATAATACATATTAGATTCTTAGATATAATTTTCCGATAAAAAAATTTGTCCTAAAAATAAAGTGGAGTGGTAAATATGGTGTTCAAAAGTTTTGCTGCCTAAAATAAATCAGTAGAGACATCCATTCGATCACCGTACATCTGGCAGAGAAATAGAGAAAGAGATATTGATGACATGGGGTCTAATGGTCAAGGGAATGAGTATCCACAGTTGCTCAATGATATCTGAATCTCATGTCTTAAGTTGGACTAGAAAAGTGGTATTCTTTTATTTAAAGCCCCATTCTTCCATATAAGAATTACTTAATTAGTTTGGGTAAATTAATGAAACTTTTGGGTAAATTAATGAAACTAAGTTATTACTTTTCACAGATATGAGTTGATTTTCCTTAAACTTTTCAATCAAGACTACCATTGATGTAAACACTTATGCTTTGGAGAGATGATGATAAATTAATTAGGACACAAAATGGATTGATGTATTATATTTATAACTGAATTCAACCTTCAATTATTTATTATATATACTCCTATTAAATACCAGATGCAGATGTAATTTTCAACAATATAGCCTTATCTAGTGAATGTTTCATACCATTATGCAAAGTCCCTATTACCCCATGATTATTTACTTCTTCTGGAAAAATGAGTTCCACCGATCCTTTCCACGCACTCTCAATTATATTATTGGATGATATCAACTGAAATTGAGAGAACAAGTACAAAGTGATAAAACCAATAGGTCTGTATGGAGACTAGTATGACAACCTGAATCTTTGTGGACTATGGTATTATCATTGAACTTTCTTCCCATTATATCACATACATCTACTTGGACTGGCCATGACTTTGGAATTAACTGTTGAAGACTTCGGTGAAATGGGCTTTGTGAGAAAATGAAAGGGGAAGTTTCCTGTGAAACCTTAATTTGTTTGAACTTTCCTAGATCTTTTATTCCAGCGAAGAAGCTTGCATGACAAAATTTCCTTTGAGTCCTTGACGCTTCAGAAACGTCTCACGATGTATATGCATGTGTTACACGTATTTTCCATGGTCTAAACCTTTTTAGTCTTTTGAATTGTTAACGCGTCTAAACAATGGCTAAGAGAGTAAAAATTCATGGGAGGCATCGGTTTTTCAAATTTATTTCTGTTTTTTTTTTATTTAATGTTGGACTAAAATGACCAAGTGTTACAGATTTCATCATCGATCCGTGTGGCCCAGGATAAACAGATCCGAATTTCTTTTTTCTTCTAAATCTAATAAATGCTAGAAACTTATAATGCATTATTTTGTTAAAAACAACATATTTGTGCAATAAGCTAAGGATGAGTTGGAAGGGTGAATCCAGGCTTATTTTAATAATTTAATATCAAGACATAATTTCATTTCAACTCTGTACGGTAAAACATATACCATGAACTAAACAACAATAGATCAGAACAAAATATCAACTAACATAGAAAAGCTCTAGTCATGGTAATATCAACCATTTAGACATGAAAAAGCAGTTGAAAAATGAGACGGTGTTTAACATAGGTACTATATATCTCCAAGGATGTGGAGATAACAATAGATACCTCAATCAAGCCTTGATGAATGTTGAAGTAATTATTATGTATGTGTGTGTAAAAAACAACAAAATACATTGTTCATATCCCTTCTATTTAATCTTAATCACGGAGATTTCCTTTTTCATTTTAAAATTTAGTTATGATGAATTTCGAAACACAATTATATCAAAAATCCTCAACTTTACATACACTAGAAACTGATTATCGATCTAGTGCAAGTTTGTATTTTAATAATTAATTGAACACGCTTTTCTCCAATAAATATGTCTCCTCGTCACGAACCTTTTGATACGAAACTTAAATTGAAAAATGAATGGTCAAAGACGCTTGAGAGAAACAATAAAACAATATAAGGTGGGGAAACCTTGTGATTGTGATACATGCATGTCAGGTTCTTGATCATTTTTCTCACACATCTTGAATTCTAATTCTTCCTTCCTTCACTTTTTAAATCTTTGAATCCAAAATTATACTCCCTCCGGTCCTAAATATAAGACCTAATTGACTTTTTATAGAAAATCCTTAAAAAAGCAAAATAAGTTAATTATAAATTGATTTACCTAATTTTTTCCCTTAAACTAGTTTATTTTACCTATAAACTAATGGATAATCTAAAAATATATCAAATATGTCATCATTTAATAACCTATTTCGCAACCTTAATCTCTTCAAAAAAGTCAATTAGGTTCTATATTTAGGACCGGAGGTAGTATATCTGAAGAAAATTGAAAGCGGATTTTTTTCCCAAACCAAAAATCAGTTTACAAAAATATATTCATATAGTTAAACAAGAAATATGAACGTGTAAAATAATTTATTTAAATATGATAATTAAGTCCACTACAATTTGACAGTATATACTTCGGATTTTTATCATCAGATCTTAATTTCCTTATTAATATACCCGTGTTCAAACATGGATCCTTAAGGTCGTTTCCAACCTTAGATCTAAATATATGAGGACCACAAATACCAATAGATCTTATTTTCCTTCTCTATTTTTTCGACATAGACATTATTTTCCTTCTCTTAACCAAGAAAAGTGATGTAATCCTCCTAACTTTATTTTTTTTCTTCCTCCTTCCCTACTTTCCTTTCTCCTCCATCTTTACTTTCTAATTTTTTTCCTTTTTACTGTTACTCTTCACATTTCTCATTTAACTAATTTTCTGTAATATTTTTTTCCTAGATTAATTATTTAAACTCCTCCACGAGTTAAGGTATATACTTTACACATCCTCTAATACTTGTTTTTACATCTATTATAATTTTTTTTGATAAAAACATCTATTATAATTCTAACTTTATTATTTTATCATCCAATACTAGTTTTTTTCATTATTTTTCTCTCTACTTATTTATGAACTCTTTGTAACTTATTCTTTATCATCTAATACTATTTTTTCATTTTTTTCTCTCTATTCTTCTTAATTCAAAAATTCTCTTTATCCCTTGTCTAAAGCTTCCAAGAAGATTGTAAACTTATTTTTTATCTAATACGTAGCATATAATAAAAATTGAGAAGGGAAATAAATTTGCGCAACAAATTTTTAATCTAAAATATGATTGCCGTGCATACACGAGCGACAACTATAATTTAATATTTAATTTTGTCGCGCACACATGCGTGACACGCGTTTGCTACCATACTGAAAATCGCACATGCATACGCGAACCTTTTGCCACGTTTGCTACCAAAAATGCGCGCGACATAAATTGTTTATTCAAGGTTCATGAAAACGGAGTCTTCCGCTAGATGGAGTGGTCACTCAGGGTATATCTCCTTCAAGGCTCAATGTCAGTAATCAATATCTGATTAATGTTCTCATCAAAATAAATGTGAAGGTATATTTTCCTTTATTATATGTTTTTAAATCAATACCTTGCATTTTCTTCCCCTTGAAATAATACGCATAGTTTGAAGATTTGAATTCAAAGGAAACAATGGAACAAACTCCGTTGTTACGTGTTTGCCAAGAACCTACCATCATTCTTGGCATAGACGTATCACATGGTTCAATAGGACAACATGAAAACCCTTCAATCACAACGGAAATCATATTATGCTTCAAACTGCAGGTGGTTAGATCTAGATGTTGACCACTGATGCCGAGTTTGGAATAATAAATAACTTGTTCAAACTAGTGGGTGAGGTTCATCATCCAATATATGCTACAATTAATTAAACCTTGACTCTTTATTTGTAGTAAATTAAGTTGATTTATCTGTGCCTTTAATGTTTGAGTACTTATGGGGTTTCTTCGTTTTTTCCCAACACTCTTGGGATTGAATATCCTGTAGTAAGAAACTATTAATTATTGTAACTTATGTTTGTGAACACATTTTGTTTTTGTTGGCCCTGTCGGTCTATGACTTTTATTTATTTTTTTGTAGGTTGATAGAAAAAAGTGTTTCTCTTAATTAACTTCAGCTAACACGTCAGTTTATATTCATATATGTTGTTTGATCTATGTTCTCCCTTTATGTAGAAGAGCATAGTTGTGCAATACTGCAATTATAAGACCTCATGATACCAAAAAAAATTATATATGAAATAACACATATAAATTAGAATTCAATACAAATTAATTGTACTACTATATATATAATATAGAACTTTAACATATTAAATTATCCATCACATATATACAACTCATCCAAAAAATTAAAAAAATCACATGTATACAACTCATTTCTCACATTCTGATATTACACAAGATTCAATCTATTTTACTAAGAAAATCTATTTTAAAATTAATGTCTATAAAATATTCATCAGTATGCTCATTTGGTATATGAATGATCATTAACAAATAAAGATATAAGCCATTAACTAATTAAGCACACACTAACATTAGAATAAGTTGACTCTAGTTTGCAAGGCCGCGTGACTTCATAGCTTTCAACAATATAGCCTCATCGCAATCCGGTGATGATGGTGGAAGTATTGGGCCACTATATGAAATCCCATTAGCCCCACCATGAATATCAACTTCCTCTACATGATTTTGTTCCCCCTTCCCACTCTCAATCCTCCTTAATATCTTCAAAACCTCATCCATGGAAGGTCTCAAATCCTTGTCCCTCTGTAAACACTGAAAAGCCAACTCTGCCACTGAAACTATCATCCTCCTAACCTCACTATCTGTCTCAAAACCAAGACAAGGATCCACCAACTCCCCAAAAGCACTTTTCTGAATCTTATTCACAGCCAAATTCGCCAAGTTTACCTCAGTTTTATTCCTTGTGATATCAACTGGAGGCAAGGATGATATAAGTTCAATAAGCACAACTCCAAAACTATACACATCACTTTTGCTAGTAAGTTGATAACACTGGTAATAATCTGGGTCAACATAACCAGGTGTGCCTTGTGGGGCAGTAGAAACATGTGTGACATCATTAGGAAACAACCTTGAAAGCCCAAAATCAGCAACCTTAACACAAAAGTTGTTATCTAAGAGGATGTTATTGGTTTTGACATCTCTATGGATAATGTCTGAAGCATGAAGGTAAGATAGTGCAGTGGCAGTTTCTATGGCTATTTTCATTCTGATTGACCATGGAAGGAAAGTAGTGCGATGGGCTAGGTCATTGTCAAGATGGCATGCAAGGGTTCCATTTGGGATGTATTCATAGACAAGGAGAAGCTCTCTGCAATGGCGTGAAGTGCAACCATAGAGAGATACAAGGTTTCTATGGCGCAAGCGAGTGAGGATGTTTACTTCATTGATGAACTGTTCTATTCGCCTGTAGTTATGATCATATAGTCGCTTTACTGCTACTTCTCGTCCATCTTGGAGTTTTCCTAATTAACAGATGAGATTAACATTTACTTTCATTAGAAAAAGGGAAATGGTTGAAGGTATGTATAGATATATAATATTAAGAAAAGTCCTCATGTAGCTGGAAAAAATGTCTAATGCTTATTGAAACTAAAAAAGTCTTATATATATGTACAAATTAACAAAAATAGTTTCACGGTTAGGGTGGATAATAAGGAGTAAGCCTCTCAAAATAACTTATTAGAGAAATGAATAAAGGATTGAGAAACATTTTAATCAATAAACTATTGCGTATTTTTGATAAACAAAAAAGTCATTGCGTAATAAGTATCATCTGACACAAGTATTAATAAATGATACTACCTCCGGTCCTAAATATAAGACCTATATGACTTTTTTTTGGAAAGATTAAGGTTGCGAAATAGGTTATTAAATCATGACATATTTGATATCTTTTTAGATTATCCATTAGCTTATAGGTAAAATAAAATAGTCTAAGAGAAAAAATTAGGTAAATCAATTTATAATTAACTTATTTTTTGCTTTTTTAAGAATTTTTCAAAAAAGTCATCTAGGTCCTATATTTAGGACCGGAGGGAGTATCATTTTAACAAACGAAGTTTTAAATTGATCAAAATGACCAACACATTTAGATATAGGTAAACAACGTTAGGTCAGTGTCACATGTCGACATGTCACTCATTCATGTGAATTGCCAGCAAGTCAAAATAATGACTTGAACCATTAATGTGTTGACATATATATGGCAAGAACTTGAAAACATTTAACTACATTTGTTAGTGTTAACCATTTTATTCAATTTTAAAACTTATTTGATCAAAATAATACAATTCATTACTACTTGTGCCAAATGATACTTCCATGATAGTTAATTGGCCAAATTGATTCCCATATATGAATATACAATCTCAAGAGAAGTCATATTAAATTGTCTATATCACCGATAAAAAATAAGAATAGTGTGAAATTAAATGATTACCGTAATAAACAATGCCAAAGCCTCCCCTTCCAAGTTCTTTTGAACGATCAAAATTATTGGTTGCATTGTCAAGCTCCTTGTAAGAGAAGACGGGTATTCCAAAGTGAGCCATGCCACTTTCTAAATCATTATTATTATTATTAGCAGAGCTACGAACACTTCCATCATTGTCTGCTGATTGCATTTGGGAATTTGAAGATGCATATTTGAGTTTGTTATGTTGCCTACGCTGCCTCCAAATTATGATTAGACAGCCTATAAGTACGACCAATAAACCTGCACAAATATGTGATCCCTCTTTATCTGTGAACGCTTCTAGATTACTCCTAACACACTCTTTAATATATTAGTGCTTATCCATTTAATTTGATTCAATTCAAAGTAGTTGATACATGAATAAGGAACTGGATTGTACACACACACACACACTCACAAACTCATATATTTAAGGCATCCTTAATTTAATAAGCTTTTAAAAGGTAACAATAGCTTTACCTCCAAGCCCAAGTCCAAACCCCAACTTAAGCAACATGTTGTCTTTCTCTGCAGTTCATGTTCAGAGAATAACTCATTATTTAATTAAGAATAAAGTATCATTATTCATTAACATCATTTGTAAATTTGTGTGTGTGTGTGTATGCGTACCTATGTGGCAGTATAAGTGATTGTAGTCGTCAGCTAGACATTGGCCTCCCTTGTGGTTGCAATTTTCACAGTCAGGTGGCAATTCAAGTTCGATATCAATTTCAGCACATGAGAACCAAAGGTCTTCGGTATGGCTCATGTCTTTACAAGGAAGCTGAAGGGTGGAGCAATGAGGGGGAGGTTTGTGTTCCATTTCTTCATCAGGAGGATGAGGATGACTGTGTGAGTGGTCACAGAAGTCATCATAGTCAGGACAGTGATCATCACCAGGAGGCATACTTGGGGACTCCATCATGTTGCATGAAAAGAGAATTATATTGGGTTTGATTTTAAATGAAGGCTTGGTGGTGGTAGTAGTAGTAAGAGGTGGTGGTGATGTGTGATTGTGGAAAACTTCACAAGTTGTAGATTTCAAACTCTGAGATTGGTCTTGAACAAAAACTTTGATATTATGATGATGATGAAGGACATTTTTAAGCAATAAGGGCCTTCCATTTTTTTCCAGTTCAATTGTTTTATCTGGAGAAGATGAATCATCACAGCCACTTATTGTGAATAAGCCACAGTGTGGCGATTCAAGCTTGGTGAAAGGGAAATAGAGACTCCCAAGATGTCCACAATCAAAAGAATCAGGACACTTGTCATGATGCTTCCCATTTGTAAACTCAGCTAAGAGAAGAAGAATTATTACAAAGTGAAACATCAAGAGGAAACGAAACACATGAAGTGAAGTCATCCCCTCCCAGCAAGAGAAACTTTAAATTATGATTGAATTGTTTGTGTTGTTAGTTGCTAATATATTCCCAACTTGAACTGCTTCATACCCTGTATGTTGACTTGGAAGATGACTAGAGCAAAGACTTGATGATGCCAGAAAATAAAACAAAGGGATGTTTTTGCCCGTGCAACACGCATACTATCTTGTTTAAGTATATGGACTTCTCACGCGCACATGTTAAGTCAATGTTCAAGGTCTATGATTTTAGTTTCTAGCTTGGTGACTTGTTCAACATTCCTAATTAACGCGGCCTCAAAGAGAGTGACACTAATCCATGCTATGATTTCAACTGGAAATAATTTCTTCTCCTTTGGAACTAGCTTTGTAACATTGGCTTATATTCATGCTAGGAAAGTAGCAATTACCTTCATAAAGCACAACTCATTATGCTAATTGATGTTCCATTTTATCCTCATATATAACTATATACAAGGGTTATAGGTGATATATACCCAGATAGAACCAGAAGTATGCATGATATATTATATTTGCATCAAAAGTATTTTTTTGTCCAATTTTGCCACAGAAGTATGCATAATGTATCATATTCGCTCTTTACCATTAAAATATATTAACAATCAATGTCAATCATTTAATAATCAATATGATATACTTAACACATTTCTGGGGCAAAATTGGACTAGAAAATATTTACAAAGAATATTTGACACACCGTGCATACTACAGAGCAAGTATGATCTTTAGCCTAATATATACAATCCTTTTCTTATTTCATCATGAATTTTGTAACAATTGATTTATCTTGCACATATCACTTGCATGATCTCTCTGAAATATTTACTTGTATCATTAGTATTAGTATATACAATGTAATTAATAAATTGAAGAGACTAAGCACCAAATATATATATATACATATATATATATATATATATATATATATATATATATATACATATATATATTAGCCTAGAAAGAAAGTGTGAAGAAGCCACACATATATCTAAGCACCAAAGCATAATTAATAAATCTATTACTCTTTCCAATCCTAAATATAAGATCACTTTCAAATTTCAATTTGTTCCTAAATATAAGCAACTTTCTAATTTTTCCTCTTTTTTTCCAAATGAACCCTAATAATGCTTATCTATAATAAAAAAGCAAAAGAGGGAGAGTGAGAATAACAATATATGATAGGGTGGATTAGTAATATCATGTGTTCATAACTAACCTAACTAGCATCCTTAATCTAATAAAATTAGAGAAAATGATCTTATATTTAGAAACGGAGGGAGTATAAGACAAGCCAAGGAATAAGCATAACGATTAGCCTCCTTTAATATGAGATCAAAAGTAACAATTGACAAGCACATTTTGAGGTAGTGGATATGTATGTTCGAGAGGATTGGAAAAGTTACAACTTTAACGTTTTTTTTTGGTATAAATGCTCCAATTTTTGAAAGATCCTTTGCAAGTTAATAAAGAACAATGACAATTTTTTTGTAACAAGAATTGAAACTTTGCAAGGATTGATCCACCTTGAGAACTGAAGCTGTCGTCTACAAAGGCCTAATCCACGAAGCATGATCACATGTTTACAAGTCCAATAAGAAGTATAAAGACTTTCTTTAAATAAAAGGCCCAATTTTGAAACTTGTTTAGTGAAGAAAGGCATCCTATAGAGCATTAATTAGGAGCCAATTTTGAATAAGGGTTAAATAAATTTCTTTTGAAGATCCAGGTTTGTACTAATTTTATATTCATAGCATATATTGTATTTTATTGAAGATTGAGTAATTTTATTTTATATTGTGTAACAAAATTGTGTCATCTCATTTTACGAAAAAACTATCATAACTGATCTTATCTTATATTTAGACATTCTTTCTTTTTTATTGTGTCTCTAATAGTGAAATAGAGCTTAAGAATTCAAATTTTTTAGAACTAATTAGCTAAAAGGGAAGAATTCTAGTTTGTTAGCAAGTTTGTGAAGACCACATATGTTTTAAGAGTAGTTAAATCATTGGATGAGGCTATAACCTTTATATTAGGATGGAGGGCCTAATCATCTCCTAATTAAATAACCATATATCAACAAGTGACAGTGCGGATTGTGGCATTCTATTTTGTTATGCTTGATTGGAAACTGTTAGATAAAAACATTCAACATAATATAAGCATCTCTACAAGTTAATGAACTATATTATCACTTTCTTAAAAAATAGAAAAAACAGATCATTACATAGATATGCACACACAATTGGAATGAATTAGGAGCTACTAAAATGAATGCTATTAACTCAATAAAAGTATGGTTATCATAATTAAATCAATTAAAGTATATTAAACTCAATATCTTCATGTAAATATGTTTCTTACAAATAAACTTCACTTAGAATTTTTCATTATATCTACAATCCTCAACCCTTTGCCACGATCACCATAATTTTATTAACTCGTGCATCATCAGTGATCATAAGAACTCCCACAAGTTGTAGACTTACTATGCCCCACTTATCAGTAACAGCTATAGGTGAAGGCAATGACTTGATACTTTTCAACAATCCAATCTCATAATCTGGTGAAGGTGGTGAAGATAAATGTATAGGGCCACTATGTAATATACCAATAGCACCATCAACATCAACTTCTTCAACATGATCATCAAACTTCAAATTTCCACTCTCAATTCTCTTTAGAATCTCCAAAACCTCATCCATGGAGGGTCTTAAATCCTTGTCCCTCTGTAAACACTGAAAAGCCAACTCTGCCACTGAGATTATCATCCTCCTCACCTCATTATCTGACTCAAAACCAAGACAAGGATCCACCAACTCCCCAAATGCACTTTTTTGAATCTTAGTTATAGCTAAATTTGCCAGATTTATCTCATCCCTAGGCTTAGTTACATCAACTGCTGGCAGTGATGAAATCAACTCAATAAGCACAACACCAAAGCTATACACATCACTCTTGCTAGTAAGTTGGTAATATTGGTGATAATCTGGGTCAACATAACCTGGTGTCCCTTGTGGAGCAGTGGAAACATGTGTAACATCATCAGGAAACAACCTTGAGAGTCCAAAATCAGCAACATTGACTGAGAAGTTGTTGTCAAGAAGGATGTTGTTGGTTTTGACATCTCTATGAATTGTATCAGAAGCATGGAGAAAGGCCAATGCAGTTGCAGTTTCAATGGCTATTTTGATTCTTATAGGCCATGGTAGAAATAAACCATGGTTTGCTGATGACTCACCATGGAGATGACAAGAAACTGTTTTGTTTGGAATGTATTCATACACAAGGAGAAGCTCATGGCTATGGCATGAAGTGCAGCCATAAAGGGACACAAGATTTCGATGGCGCAATCGAGTTAGTATCTCGATTTCGTTCATGAATTGTTCAAATCGCCTATAATTGTGATTGTATAGGCGCTTAACTGCTACTTCACGTCCATCTTGAAGTTTCCCTGGTTATTTAAGATAAAAGCACAAGTTATAAACAAGATGGGAAGATATTTTTCTAAAAGTACATGATTGTTTGAATCTCATTGAAAGAGCATAGTGAATAAATTAAAATAGTAAACAGAGGCAAAGCCTCCATTTCCCAATTCATTTAAACGATCAAAGTTATTTGTTGCTTTCCTGAGCTCCTCATAAGAGAAGAGGGGTACTCCCAAGTAGAGTCTGCCACTTTCTGTGTCTGCATTGAAGTGGTGATCATTTGTATTATTACATGTTATTTGCAATTGGACGTCTGGAGATGGATGCTTCTGCATGTAATACTTCCGTAGACAATGCCATATTATCAAAATGCCTAATATTCCAGCAAATAGACCTGCAAAAGTTGAGTTTACACTTATAATATGATCGTGCCTAAATTTAGCCATTTTAAACTTTTCCTGAAAGTTTTTAGATTTTCCACAGCTTTTTAGTTGTTAAGTTGATGATCTAGCTGTCTTACTTTAGAAACTCTAACTTCTTTTGAAAATGGAGAAAAATACTAATATATAAGATCCAGAAAAATAATAACCAAAAGATCAAGGTGGAAATATTTTAATGATAGAAACTGTAAGGATTGCAGAAATGGAAATGGAATTAGGGGATGAGAACAAACGAAATATTCTGAAACATTGATATAAGGCTAATCTTTGAATGGGACAACGAGTGAATCCACAAGGTCTCAGAAAATAAATTTGAAAGAGGACCAGGTATAAGCTTATGTATGTTACCTATCCCAAGTCCCAGTGCCAGCTTCCAAAAACTTGGATCAGGAAGAGCTGAAACCAAAAAGAGAGAACAAATTGAAATTGAAGTTATAAACACATACACATTCACAAATTACAACAGCAAAAGTTTAAGATGTGTTTACTGGATGTTAGAGGTGGAAACCAAGAAATTAGAATATTGAAGACATAAAGTATAATGAAGTTAGCAAGAAATATTAGGCATTTAGAAAGTGATACAACCATGTCAAGGACAAAATAACTGAAGTCTCATGATGTCTCAAAAAAACATTAAGAATCCTTTAAAGCGGAAAGAATGTGCACAAGTTTTATCCTTGGAATACATACCTTTAAAGCAGTAAAACTTATTGTTGCTGTCAAGTTGACATTGGCCTCCTTGGTGGTTGTAACAGTTATCACATTCATCAGATAATCGTACCTCAAGTATCATTTGAGCAGATAGGAATGACTGAAGGTCTGTGCTATCAGGCAGGTCTTTTTTGGGAAAAACAATGCTTGAACAAGCTGAGAAAAATCTTTCTTGGACAGATTTTAGATTATTAGGGTCTCCTTTGTAATGATAGATGTCAAAACCATCACATGGTTGTTTAATAAAACCAGTTGGCGGGCTGACATTGAGGTGGTTATAACATTTGAAGAGTGATATGTTATATTTGATATCAACAGAAATCAAAGGTGAGTTTGCAGGAATACTGATGTTCTTGTTGAAGGCATCACAAGAACCTTTGGATTGTAAGAGATTGTGTAAATGTGGATTGAAAAGAGTGATCATATTTAGTGTTGGAAAGGCACTGGTAAGCTGCCAGGACTGATTTCCTCCCTTGTCTATCTCAATAAATGGATTTGGGTGATCACAATTATGCACTTTTACTAAGCCACAATCTGGTCTTTCTTCCTTGGTGAGAGGGAATATGATGCTTCCAAGTTTTCCACAGTTAAAGGATTTAGGACACTTATCATGGCTTGCATGTACATATCCTGCTGAAACAAGCAAAAGATGAGAAATCAAGAGGAAACAAAACTCAAAAGCAAGAGAC
This sequence comes from Mimosa pudica, assembly GCA_029929735.1. NCBI lineage: Eukaryota > Viridiplantae > Streptophyta > Magnoliopsida > Fabales > Fabaceae > Mimosa > Mimosa pudica. Next base: position 8,843,077 of record JAKELP010000035.1, read on the forward strand.
ATCATATCATGAGCATCGACTTAGTGAGGGAAAAAAAGTAGGGAATTGTTTAGTCTGAAGTAATCATGTTTCCACCTTCTAATCACACAAGATATAACCCTGCAGTTCCTACTTGAACTATTTGACACGCAAGTTGACTTGGGAAATAACCAGGCAAGACTTGATGAAAGAGACCTGAAAGGAAAATAAGAGGTAGCTACTTATGGGGGAGTCAATAGGGTCTTAGTTGAATGCTATGATGATCATTATTTGTAGCAAAGAAGCTAAGACAAATTTTGCATCTCAAGTTGGCCCTACTGAATCTTGGAACCACAAGAAGTTTTCATACTTTTTTCCAAGCTTACCGTTCAAGCAATCAAATTTCATTGAACTTTTATTTCTTTTAACTTTTACTCCCTTCCGGTCCTTATTATAAGTCACCAACTACCTACAATTTTGGGTCCTTGTTATAAATCACCAACTACCTACAATTTTTTGTCCTTATTATAAGTCACCAACTGACGCATTAAATCTTTTTTCCCACTTTACCCCTGTTATTAATTGAAATTCAAAATTGAAAATGTGAAATACATCATTCAATGAATGCTGGAGTTGAAAAAAGTCAAATTTAACATGAATTTTAAGAACCAACTACCATTCCCTGGTATTTGTGAAATGAATAATTGGTGACTTATAAGAATGACCAGAGGGAGTATTAGTTAGTCAAACCGACCAATGGATTGGAGTAGGACGACAAAGATATATTGCCTTTGGAAAGTGGACACACTAAACTTAGTGGTGTTTGGTATTGATGATTATTGTGCATGCATGTCTTTATCTAACTCCAAAAGATCAGCTGCAAGGGCCACACTACACAGAAATATTAAGTGTATAATAGGAGGGCACGTGTCAATTTATGTATGGGCTGATGAGGACAAATTAAGGGTTTAATTTGTATGGCTAAGCATTTAGAGTATACTTTATGCCAATAAAATTGATCATAGTGATTTTAGAGAAAAAAAATTCAAGAATAACTTTTGAAAAAGTGATAAACATAGCTTTTTGGAGAAGCATGGTTTACAAACCCTCAAATCATGGTTTTCTTGTCAACAATAGATAGTAGAGAAATTAGAGTGTTTAGGTGGCTTAACGGCCAAAACAATGCGTGCTTTTCTTGCTCAGAGACACTGACTAGTGAGTGGCTAATGTTATTTTTAATTTTTTTTTATTCTTAATGAACCATGGTTTGTGGTAAAACCATAATTTCAGAAGTTATGTCTAATACATGCTAAACAGAGAGCTAAATATAAGAAATTAATGACAATAAAGAGATTAATTACTTCTAAAATCTGTTTCCCTGTTTGATCAAGGATAGAATCTGTTTATCTCACGAATTGAAATTTACAATATTAAAAATTTTAGAAGCCAATTGTTTATTCTCATAACATATATTTTCTTCATAAAAAAATTATTCATCCTAATTCCTACCTCAAGCCTAGCCCAATTATTCAATACTGCCACTGGGTTCAAGTTAAAAAGGCCCAGAGCCCAATTTGAAGTCCAAAATACCTTACAACACTCCCGTTACTTTGAGTCTGGCCTACAAACGAGTTAGCTTTAAAGTATCTGTTTTTGTCTTTAAAAAAAACCACGGTTAATATGTAGATTTACCAATGAACTAATCAGCACAATTGACTTTTAAAGGTACAAAAATACCAACCAATATTTTGAACACACATGCTCAAAATGTTTGTAAATTTACACCTTAACCCAACAAAACATGCTTGAAAGCTTTGTTTTCTCTTCATGTTTCATTTATATTCATATAAATTAATTTCTGCATTTTCATTAATCATATGATCATATCATATCATATTACTCCATATTATAAATGCATTTTTAAACAAGTTCTCGTACAAAGCTGTTTTAATAAAAAATCACTAATTATTTTTCATTCTGTAAAATCACTCTTAATAATTAACACTCAAACTTAATCACTTAATAACAAAATAAATTCTAACCAAATTCAATTTTTCAATCTCTAAAGCAAACATACAATAAGCCCTCGAGGCCAAGCCATGTACATAAAATCCATTACTTCCATCTCAGCTATTTTGTCATTTTCCTCATGACCAAATGATTTTGACAACTCTATTACAAACTAGTTATTAAATGAAAGAAGAAGAAAAAGGAAAATGAAATAACCATTTCCATATATGTATTAATAATTTTAGTGTAAGTATTAACAACTCAAAATGACCGATTTGGGATTTCAAAATTTAGAAGGTATTTTTTATCATTTTCCCAAGAAAAATCCTGTTCAAATTAGAAATGGTCCAAACAAATATTATTAACAATTTAACACACACACACATATCATATTTACATTTTTGTACAGTTAACTGAATCTAGTTATCTCTAATAAAATATAAACTGCCTTTGAATTTTTCATTATACATTAACACCTCCAACCTTTCCCATCTCTGTGATATGAAGTACAAGTCAATATCTAATAGTAGTTGATAGTTGATTACTAGACACTCCCATGAGTTGTAGTTGAATCACTATGCCATCTATCAGTAACATCTTTAGGTGAAGGTAATGACTTCATACTTTTCAGCAATCCAGTCTCAACACAATCCGGTGAAGGAGGATCAATAGGATCACTATGTAATATACCAACAGCATCATGACTATCCACTTCTTCAACATGTTGAAAATCCTCATTTCCACTCTCAATTCTCCTAAGTATCTCCAAAACCTCATCCATGGAAGGTCTCAAATCCTTGTCCCTTTGTAAACATTGAAAAGCCAATTCTGCAACTGAAACTATCATCCTCCTAACTTCACTATCAGTCTCAAATCCAAGAGAAGGATCCACCAACTCACCAAATGCACTTTTCTGAATCTTATTTATAGCTAGACTTGCAAGATTTATCTCATCTCTAGGCCTGCTCATATCCACTGCTGGCATAGATGATATCAGCTCAATAAGCACAACACCAAAACTAAACACATCACTTTTACTAGTAAGCTGGTAGCATTGATGGTAATCTGGGTCCACATAACCAGGGGTCCCTTGTGGGGCAGTAGAAACATGGGTCACATCATCAGGAAACAACCTTGAAAGTCCGAAATCCGCAACCTTAACTGAGAAGTTGTTGTCAAGAAGGATGTTGTTAGTTTTGACATCCCTATGAATTGTATCAGAAGCATGTAGAAAAGCCAATGCAGTTGCTGTTTCTCTGGAAATTTTCATTCTTACAGGCCATGGAAGTAAACCAAAGTTGGCTAATTCACCATGGAGATGACTAGAAACTGTTTTGTTTGGAATGTATTCATATACAAGGAGGAGTTCACGGCTATGGCATGATGTGCAACCATAAAGGGACACAAGGTTTTGATGGCGTAAGCGAGTCAATGTCTCAATTTCATTCATGAATTGTTCTACTCTCCTGTAGTTGTGGTCATATAGGCGCTTAACAGCAACTTCACGTCCATCTTGGAGTTTACCTGGTTATTCAAATTTGAAGCACAAGTTATGAGGAGGATGTCAGATGTTTCTGAACAGGTCTAATCATCTACATCTCATTCTATGAGCTGAACAAGCATAATGATTTAGTAGATACAAGAAAGACCCAACTTGAACCATTAAGTGGGATTATACCAATAGTAGCAAACTAAACTTCCACAAATCATTATAGCACATGCATATTTAAATATGCCAATGTCCATAATTTTTCTTAGACCAAAACCGATACCGGCGTTTCCTGAAAACGCCGCTACGCGTATGAAAAACGCCGGTAAGTATTAAATATTATTTTTTAAAAAAAAACATGCATATCGGCGTTTGCGAAATCGCCGGTAAAATAATAATACAATATCACTTTCCGGCGTTCCCATCATAAACGCTGGTATGCTCCACCTTCCCTATAAATAGCGATGCTCCCCCCTCATTTTCCCTTGCTCATTCGTTTCTTACTCCTTCCTACTTCTTTCTATTTGTTTCTCAGCGATCATTATAAATAGTGGTGCTCCCCCCTCATTGCACATTTGGTGGTTGCTTATTTTCATATCTCTTTTTATTTATATTTGCTTCATTTTTGTTTATTTTTATGTAATTGTTAATTTTTATATTTGATATACTTTAGTTGCTCTTATAGGTATTATTTTCTTTTAATATGTGTAATATGATTTTTCTATCATTATTATTTATTAATATTTTTTATTTATATCTATAATACTAAATTTTCGTCCCAATTTAATGTTAAATTGGGACGAAAATTATTTTTTTAATAATTTTTAAACACTTTTCGGCGTTTCTGCAAACGCCGAAAAAGTTTATATTAAATAATAGCATACCGGCGTTTCATCAAAACGCCGGTATGTCAATTATTAAAATAATGGACATACCGGCGTTTCGGGAAACGCCGGTACGTCTGAATATTATATTATTTTCTGCATCCCGCGTTTCGGCGTTTGTGGGTATCCTACGGCGTTTGTAAAAACGCCGATGTGCTACTTTTCCACGTTTTTTTTTCGGCGATTTGCAAAAACGCCGTAGAGTTGTTTCGCCGGAAAAAACGCCGGAAAGAGGCAAAAATAAACGCCGGTAAGCGGCAAGTGTTTTGTAGTGACCCTTAATAAGAGAAACTATATAGAACACAAAATAGCTTTGCATAAGTCACCACAAAATGGTTATTTTTCATACAAGCTTCTCTTTTTTTTTTAAAAGAAACCGTTGATAATATTCTATAAAAACTCCAAACTTTCTCTTTCCTGATAATACATGATATCTCATCATTTCTCCTCTAAGATAATATAGCAAAGAGCCCAGAAGAAGACAAACAAATAATCTATATGTTTAGTAGGAGAGAAAATCACAAGTGAATTACCATAGTAAACAGATCCAAAGCCTCCATTTCCCAATTCCCTTGATTGATCAAAGTTATTTGTTGCTTTCTCAAGCTCCTTGTAAGAGAAGAGGGGTACACCTAAGTAGGTTCTGCCCCTTGCTGAGTCTGCATTGAAGTAGGGGTCAATTGCATCATTGCTTCTTAATTGCAGTTGGGCTTCTGAAGATGGAAGTTTTTGTTTGTAATATCTCCGTAGTAGCCACCAACAACTTATCATAATGACAAGTCCAATAAACAAACCTGCAAGTGAGGACTTCCCACTGTTAGCATGATCATTTTTTAAATTAGGGGTAAGCTAAGCAGTGAAATAACCAATGAAGAACATTTTTGAACTTTGTTTGCTGAGCTAATTCAGTTGTTTAGTTGAGAGTGTGCATGTCATTAACCGGAGGAATGATTGACTAACTTCCATATTATTAATTCAACATCTTTTTCGAGAAAGGACGTGAAAAGGCATAGAGAAAAACATATAATTAATTGTGCAGAATTTTGTCCAAAATTCTGACTATTGTGATTATTACACTGAAAACAAAAAAGAGAACAATAAAAATTAATCAGGAAACAACTACCAAAGTTGATATTAAGCAATATAGACAGCATTTTGTATTACCTAGCCCAAATCCCAGTGCCAGCTTCAAAATTTTACTCCTATCAGGACCAGCTGCAATAAAAGAAAACAAATTTTGATGTGAAAATTAAAACAACATCAAATTACAAGACTATAGTTGAGAGCAAAAAGCTTAGATGTTATTTGGTGTTAGGCGATGAAGGTAAGGAGAGGAGTTCCTATAAGCAGTAAACAGCATAAAAGTTTAATGCCATAACCGATGATATCTAATTGTCACTCTAAGAAATAAGAATATCAAACATGAAATGAAGTTAGCAAGAAACATAAGCTCGCTTGCCATACATTAAGAAGAAAACTGCTTAAAATTCGAAGGTGAGAATATACTGTCACAAGTCTCACATCAGGGAGGTTGCCTCACAAGGGAGGCCTAGTAAGTCATTAGCTCCCCAACCCCAATGGCTAGCTTTCAGGGTGTGGCTCTCCTAAGGACTTATGCTCGTTACATATATATACTAGTAAATTAAAGACAAATCGGTACAAACTTGTCAATGACAATATGAAATCATCCATATCAATCTCCCTTATCCTGAGAATAGTTAAATCACATAAGAACCTCAAAATAACATATAGAACCCATCATTTGGAAAGAATACACACAGGAATTGCTTTTGGAGTGTACCTCCATTACAGCAGAAGTTCTTTCTGTTATCAAGTTGACAGTGGCCTCCACGTCTGTGGCACTTATCACAAGCATCAGATAATCGTACATCTAGAGTCATTTGAGCAGATAAGAATGATTGAAGGTCTGTGCTATCAGGCAGGTCTTTTTGTGGAAGCACCAAAGATGAACATGCTGAGAAATAGCGTTTTTGGTCAGGTTGAAGTGGCTCGAGTAATTTATAATGAAAGATATCGAAGTTTCCACAAGAATGATTAACAAAACCATTGGGGGTGCTCACATTGAGTTTGTGGCTGCATTTAAACAAGGTTGTGTTATATCTAATATAAAAAGAAATAAGAGGAGAGCTTGCAGGAATTGGGATATTGTTGTTGAATGCTGCACAAGAACCATTAGTTTGCAAACGGTTGTGCAAATCTTGGTCAAAAACTGTAATCATTTTTTCCTGCGGATACACACCACTAAGCTGCAAGAATGGTTTTCCATTCTTCTCTAGTTCAATAGTTTTAGTTGAAGGTGGATTTGAAACATTACAGTTATGAACCACCATTAAGCCACAGTCTAGAAATTCTGGCTTGGTGTAAGGGAACTGAAGGCTCCCAAGTTCTCCACATGCAAAAGATTTTGGACACTTATCATGCCTTGCATTTCCATACATAACTGAAAGAAGTAAAAGGTGAGAAATCAAGAGGAAACAAAGCTGAAAAACTAGAGCCATATTCCCTATTTTTTGATCAAAACCATTAAAGCATGCAACAAGAAACTAACTTAAGAGTGAAGTTTGGATTAGTTTTCCACATCTTGTCCACAGTTTCCTACTTGAAGTGTTTGATGGGGCAGGTTGACTTGGTATACAAGACAAGTGTGAAAGAGGCCTTGAAGAAAATAAAAGGGTAGGGGTAGGCAATAGTGCTTTGTTGAAAGTAATGTAGATCATTAATTCCTACAAAGAAGACAAGAGAGAAACTTTCCAGGTTGGTCAATTGAATCCTAGACCAAAAAAAAAAATCTTATATTTTTCAAAAGCTACTATTAAAACAATCATAAAGTCAAGATAAACCTTCTATTCTTCCTTTATGGCTCTGTCAAACCGGGCAATGGATGCCAAGATATTGCTGTTTAATTTGAAGTGTAACTTGAAGGCCCCATTGTGTCTGGTATAGAAGGTAAAAGTAGACTGCAAAAATTGGTGCTTGCCCACCAGTATCTAACTCCAAAATAATCAGCTGAAAGGCCCCACATTACACAACCATAAGAAGTGTACCAAAGGAGGACACATGTCAAGAATTTTTTTTTGTTCATAACATGTCAAGAATTTGTGGAAAGCAGAAATAAAACATAAACTAAAGATAAACAATGAATCAATGCATATCTGTTAAGCAATGTAACAGCCTACTAGATTTCAAGTTTAAGTCCCAAAGTAGACACCTAGTCTGGAAGGGGCAAACAATGTCCTCGAATAGTATTTGCAACCCGAAGTATGCGCAGAGGATCATATAGATCCCTGAAGTATATTTTTTCCTCCAAATTTGCCCTGGAACCAATAATCATATTTGCCTCTGAAGTATAAACAAAAAGTCATATCTACCCTGGAAGTATATAAGAAGGGTCATAATTGCCCTTGAAGCATATATAAATGATCATATTTGAACATTACTATTTTAATTGTGAAGGACAGATATGATACGCATGCATACTTTAGGGGCAAATATGGGCCCAAAAATACTTTAAGGACAGATACGATCCTCCATACATACTTGAAAGGCCAATATGATCTTTAACCCATATATTAATTGGTTGTTTGAATAAGCATTAATAAAATCCAGGAACAAGTATCGGATACCATATTTAAAAAAGTAAAGAAATCGGTGAGTGGTGACACTAAAAGATATTTACTAGTGCTGATATTTTAGTGAGTGGTGACACTAAAATAAAATAGTTTTTTTATTTATCTACTGGTATTTGGTGCTACTAATAATTAACTAATTCAATTAGTGGGAAAAAGTATTTTTCAATACAACCATAAAATTATAATTTTACTTTTTTCAAACGAAACCATAACCTAGCAAATGATGTGGAGCAGAAATGGAGCCAAATCCTTTACCATAACCTCATTGCTTACTATTTAGTTGATAATGATTTTAGTTGTATGAGGGTTCATAGTTCATACGGTGACTTATTGTTAGTGTGGAACGGGTCAAAAGAGAAAACGCGTAGGAAGGTGAAGGCACATGACTATATGTCAAAGTATTAAAATTGAAGATTGTGAAGTTTCATAATATGGCAAATCACATAATAGTGTGAAATTGACACCAGCAGAATCTGCTGACGAACAAAATGTTGGCGAAATCTAAAGGCGTTTGAAAAGAATAACATGGTTGTGAAAGTACGAGAAAAAGTTTAAAAAAGCTGTATAACAAAATATCAAATGTTGGTACGCACATTTTTTATTCATATTACTCATCTTCTTCCTCTATTGATGATGTCCAGGCATGCATCCTCACTTGTGCTACATGAATATATAATTATAATCTCTATACATAGTGAAATATTGTTCGGAAATTTACATCTTTACAAACAAATCAAGTCCAGTTTACTTTTTCTTATTGTGTCTGTGAGGAAAATAAAGCATTCATTCATTGTGTCATATCAAATTAAAAAAATCATGTGTCATATGGATAATTATATTTTGTTAGATCACAAAGGCATGTGGTAAACCGGATTAAAATAAAAATTTCTCCACATTACATAACAATAATTAAGGCTTTATATTTTTACTTAGTATATCTAGACAATCAAAATTAAATTTTCCCAATCACAAGTATTTTTAGTTTTCTTGATAAGTATTTTTTAGTACTGTAAATCCAAACATAAATCCCATAACAAAAGATGATTTATACCTAATCTCACTTATGTATAAGTTTGATTGAAAATAATTCAATAATTTTATACATGAAATAATTTAATTTTCCAATCGTTATTGGATACACATATCCTAAATAAATGGTGGGCTATCAGAAAGAAGAGGTGTAATTTCACAACTCTGCAAGCAAAGTCCGGTTATGTTAAATCTTCAGAGTGAAAAAACTTACTTAGCATTAACAGTTTAGTTAAATTGATGGCCTTCAATATTTTCAAATAAAGGTGACGATTAAAATCTTGTCAATGAAAGCCCAAAACCAGGGAAAACACAACTAGGCGAGCTAATTGGGTATCAAATATAAAGTAATCAAAAGTAAAAAAATAAAAAAAAAATAATCAAAAGTAAAAAAAATACTCATGTAAAAAGTCGGCAAATACTTATAAATTATAAGAAATGCAACGAACCATTCAACCTGGTAGATTCATAGACTGATTGTTATCAAACTTGTGGTTGTGTGGAGCAAACGGGTGGAAAAAAACATTAAGGCCATTATTATGTTTGATAGAGTTATTGCAGTTTTGAAATATCTAAAGACGTGTCACTTTGGCCATGTTCAAAGTCACAAACTAATGTTGTCAATGTGGCGTGCAAATAAGGTAAAAGAAATTGAAGAAAAACGGCCAACTAATTCCATTATTGTTTTTCTTATTTGTGTCGCAATCTGATTGTACTATCAAAAATGTAGTAGAAATCCATATCTATATTTATATCTCTATCTCAAATATTATTAGAAATGTTGTAGAAACGGCTGTAGTTGAACACCTTTGGTATACTTGGTTATCAATATGCCTTTTGATGCCGTTGAGTTTTACACCTTTTAACGATTAATAATGTGAGGTAAATCCCACCGCTAATCTTTCTTGATAATATACTCAATTGATAAGTAGAGGGACGCTAAATTTCAACCGAAAAATCATCTTGTGGGAATTTTAATGTGAATGTGAAAAAACAAAATGAGAATCTTTAAGATTGACAATCTTTAGTAAATACTAAGATAAGATGTCAGATTGAGCTAACATATTGCGCAAGAAAAATGATTAAACAGAAGGAGTATATATTCGCAATCGATCCTCATGATGCGTTATAAGAACTTGGTTTTGTTCATGTATAAAAAAAAAACTTGGTTTTGTTCATTTCTAATATCGGATTATCATAAATAATTGTTAATGGTCAAAATTTCCGCATTTAATTATTAGTAAGCCACATTTAATCAATTTTATGTCTAGCTACTCAACATCCATATGTTTATTTCCTGTATAAAGCAAAATATGTGATGTGTGGTCCATGTGCACCAAAGTCATGTAATCATGTGTGCATTGTGCAATGAGCTCTATCATTGAGCTCTTCTGCCTCAAGGACTGGATTGACAAATTAAGCTTTTACTTTTCAAAGCTTGCTCTTTTGTTAGAAAATAATCCAAGTTAGTTTCGGCTAAAAAAGTTACTATTTGGATTATTAATCTTGTTGACTAGCAATTGTTGAACCTCTACAGAAAGAAAAATATATACAAACTCACATTATAAAATCTCAGTTAATTATCCACCATCAAATCATCTGGGTGACATCCTCAAAATGACCAAAAATACCCTTTTAGAAAGTTAATATTTACTCGTGAAATGTTGATATGCAAAAAATAATATGCTTTACTTATTAGTATAATACTGCTTCCAAAAAATAACTTATTATAGTATTATACAGAGAACCTAATAAACTAATATGAACAATTGCTTAACCACTGACATTAGGCGTTGTGCATTGGCTTACCCAATTATCAGCAACACTATTAGGAGAACGAGGTGCTAGATTTGCATTCTTCAACAAGCCAACCTCATCCCAATTGGGTGATTCAGGAGGCAATCTTGGTTTCTCATGTACTTGATCATTACCCCCACTTTGAATACCCTCTAATGTCTTCAAAACTTCCTCCATAGTAGGTCTCAAATCCTTATTAGTTTGTAAACACTGAAATGCCAATTGAGCCACTAAAATCACCATCCTCTTCACTTCCCCATCACTCTCAAACCCAAGAGAAGGATCCACCAATTCACTCAGCTCACTCCTCAGTATCTTCCTCACTGCTAAGCTTGACAAGTTTATTGAGTCTGAGTCTCGACTCATGTCAACAGCCTCCATCGATGTTATGAGCTCGATAAGCACAACTCCAAAGCTATAAACATCACTTTTGCTAGTGAGTTGGTAACAATGATGATATTCGGGATCAAGATAACCTGGTGTCCCTTGAGGAGCGGTGGAAACATGAGTGACATGACCAGGAAACAACCTTGAGAGTCCAAAATCTGCAACCTTTACATTGAAGCCTTCGTCGAGGAGAATGTTGTTGGTTTTGATGTCGCGGTGAATGATTTCAGAGGCATGGAGGTAGACCAATGCTCTTGCCGTTTGAATAGCAATTTTCATGCGAGTGGACCATGGTAAGATAGTGGCTTTTTTGGGATCTCTATGAAGGTGAAGGTGGTGAGCGACTGTGCCATTTGGGATGTATTCATAGACGAGAAGGAGCTCGCGGCTGTGGCGGGAGGTACAGCCATAAAGGGAGACAAGGTTTTTGTGGTGTAAGCGAGTGAGGATCCTCACTTCATTAATGAAGTGTTCTACTTGTTTGTAGTTTTGCTCAAATAAGCGTTTTACCGCTACTTCTCGTCCATCTTCAAGTTTACCTAATTGGAAAATAAGTAAATAAATTAATCCCAAGCAAGACAATAACAACAAGACCATATTTCCTTGCCCACCAATTCTATATATACATATGCTCTCCTTGTCCTTGATTTATTGAGACATCTTTTAGAAGAGATGAATGATCTTATTACAAGTCACTAGATTGCGATGGTGTAATAATGAAATGATTGGAATATCACATTAATTTAAAGTCATCAACTAAGCGCCAGAATACAATGCCAATCTGAAAATTTCAATTAAAACATAGGTCAAATAAAAAATGTATTCTGTATTTAGACAAAGTTAATGATTCGAATTTGTTCTGGTTTTGAAGATGAAACAGGTGGAGTATTTCGCTCGGGTCAAATTCACAAAGCAAATGTTCTATCATTAAAAGTATCGCTTATGTTCTTAATACAAAACATGTTTTAGATGTTTTCTATAATACTGAATCCAGGTTACTTTGCAAAAACTCAAATAGGTTGGCAAGAGGACATATTGTGTATAACTAAGGGGTGAAGATCATAACATGCATGTCAAGTTCTTGTTGAGTGCATAGCCTATTTAGTCTTCTATTTCTTCTCTTCTCTCTATTATCTAATAGTCTCCAAGTTTGATCTCTTCTTTACAAGTGTTTTGTCCCGATTCTTTTCCCATTCAATTATAAAACAGTTCTAGCAATTTCAGAGAATTGATAATTCCATGAAAGTATGATTTAGTGTAACATACAGCCTTATTTTCAGTTTCTACCCCAGTTCCACTTTCAAGGATTTAATTTCATTCTAACAAACAGGGCATAAATGGTCCGTCCAGCGCAATTGAGTATATTAAATGACAACCTACTGTCAAAACTAGATAGGAACCAAATCTCTAGATGCTCAAATTCTCTCTCTTGTCACTCTTTTTTCCTAATTTTTTGGCATGATTTCCTAGAAGCTTCTTTTTTTCCAGAACCCATTCTACAAAATCTATTATTATCAAAACTCCATTTTCTTCTGAAAAAACTAATCCGATCCAAACACTGAAACACAAATACATAACAATAATCTAAATTGGCAAACAAATTTTACCATTTTAATGTTATACATTACTATTGACTACTTTTTTTCATCTTTACAAAGTGCTTAAAGGTGTCTTGTATTGAGGATAAAAGTGGTATATATTTAGTTCACTAAAAAAAAGAGTGGCATATATTTAGAATCACATAAAAACTATATCAAGACCCATGTTAGACTCAAATAATCTTATATAATGATTTTCCTTATGACAAAATCAAACTTTCTAAGCACATTATGACAAAATCAAACTAAAATAGGTATTTAATATTGGGTTTGAACCCACCATAAAGTAGAATGAATGGAAGAAGGGAATGTTACCATAGTAAACAACGCCAAAGCCTCCATCTCCAAGTTCAGTAGAAGGGTCAAAATCATTAGTGGCTGCTTGGAGCTCAGAATAGGAGAAAACAGGAATTCCAAAGTACACATTACTACCCTCTATGTTGGACTGACTGGAATATCTGTTTATCGCATCTGAATCTTTATTTTTTCTTCTGCACCTCCACCACCACACAAGCATCCCCATTGTTATCATCCATGGCACTCCAATCCCTAAACCTGCAAGCAACATACATCTGTTATCTCCCATGCATGGCACTCCAATCTCCATTGTATTCCTGTGATTTGGCCATTTTCTCACTTTCCTTAATTGTTTCATACCAAATTTTCATTGCAGAATATGTCCCATCAAACTTGATCTTACACTAATGCAAATTAAATTTTAAGTTGGGAAAAAGAAAATACTTTACCTAATCCAAGTCCCAGCTTCAAAGCCCGTTTGTGTCTACCTGAAGTTAAATGAATCCATTAAAATGCACTATTCATAAATCAAAATAGTTTCTTTTTCAGTTCAAAAAAAAATAAATCAAAATAGTTTCCTACTATACTTTTGGCAACAACCTTCAGACTACCATCACAACAATGAATACTTTTTTTTATTACAATAACAATGATTACTATCATCAATATTAATTGAATATTCATTTCAAACTCAATATGAAAAATAAAATTTTATAACAAATTGATTAGTTTGCTTTGAAAGTTTTGCAGTTTGAATTCTCATACTAATCATTGACAACAGTTTTAGACCATACTAACTTTTTAAATCATTTGAATGCTGCAAAATAAATTTAAATATGCAGTGCCATTAAAACACGAATAGATGGACTTTCTGAGCAGAGAAATTTAATCACTCACGTTCACTTCACACTTGGAACACTACATAAATTTTCACCAGCTAGCTACCATAAAATCTATTAGTTTTATATATCAAATATTATTCTTATGAAATACTCAGTTATTGTTAAAAAGTACTACCAACAAAACAAGAAACCCTCTAATTAAACTCGTCTTTGGTTTCACATGGCAAAACGTACCATTACATATAAACATCATTTAACATTATTTTTTGGATTATCCGAGTCTTATAAATTTTTGTTGTATATATTATCAAGCATAAAAATCGAAATAACATTTATCACCACCCCCTCTATTTTTAAATATTTTAACATGATTTTGATTAACAAAATGAAGTACTCCTATTATAGAATTTTAACAAAATATTGGTTGTAACGTTAAATATTAAAGTGTAGGTTTTAAAAACAGGGGATATTTATTTCTAATTTCGGGCAAACATTAAGGGATGTTAATGAATTTTATTTCAAAATTAGATGACCTTTAAGCATTCACCTTCCAATAGTTTTTTCTTATTTTTGAAAATAGCAACCGTTGAGTATTAATTTATTCTCGGAAAAATCAAAATTGACTGTTCTGTCTTTAGATTGAAAGAGTCAAAACAATCAGCATAAATCTAATTGATTGTACAAATAACACACATCTTTTATTATCACAACGTCATGACTCATGATATACCTGTTTAATATTGACACAATTGTTTAAATAATAATAAGAGAAAAGACAAACAAAAAAGTATAGGTAATCATAAGTATTTGAAAGATCAAGCACAAGACGTCAACTAACAGCTAACCATGAGTGTGAGTATCATTAAAATAATGTAAACAAATATTATTCCAATCCTGAATCATTAATCTTAATCTAAAGAATTGTCCCTAGATGAATTGAGACTTGAAACCTTGTGGTCTAAAATGTTAATGCAAGACCAGTTGATCACATATGTATTTACACAGTTAATTCCATGTTATTCTTTTTATTTCCTGATTTTATATGGATGGAAAATATAATCATAAACGTAAAAAATTAAGGCTGCGTTTAAAACCTACAGCAGGTCAACCGATTCAATTTCCAAACAATTGAAGCAAACAAGAATTTCTCATCAACACCATGTGTCAATATATAAATATATATTATTGTATATTTTCATAATTTTCAGTCCCTCAACACCGTCACCGTGCTTGACTAGCACAATGATTATTTTTCCTCTGCATGCATAATGATGCTTGAAAACCAAAAATAAAAAATGAAATATTCGAGAAAAAAACTACCATTTCATCATTATCATCGCTAGTCAACATCATAATGAAAGTGGTAATAGTAACCGTTTTTTTTTATCATAAAGTGGTAATAGTAACCGTGGATCCTCCACATTTTGCAATATCTATGATCCCTATAAGTCGCTTTTAGAAATATGTGTCCTTATTACAAGTCACAAAGTGGGGCGTCTATATTCTTAGAAAAATTATCAAAAATTGAACAAACAAAACCAACCATCCACTATCCCATTTAATCCTGGCGATAGATGGGCCAAACAAATAAAGGGGCCGCCTAGTGACACCAAGCTTATCTACTTCTGAAGTTGCAATTTTAATCGACCTGCCGGTTCCAAGTAGAAGAAAGTCTATCTACTTTTGGATGGTTGGTAGTATTTGGTTGAATTTCAACGTTTAAAGGTGGTGGTGGCCACCAATAGATAGTTGGTTGAGTTAGTAAGTATGCTACAACCTTCCGAAAGGATGAGAACACGTGTACAAATCCCGGAAAGCGCTCTCATTAGGTGAGGGGGTAATCTTAGATTTGTCAAAGTCAAATTTGTCCATAATGCCAATCAAAACCCGCCATCTATTTTAAGTTTTCCATGTAAACACTAAGCCCTCCAAACAACGTTTGGCCCCCAATTAAGTTATTTTATTTTAATGATGTGGGGCTGCTTTTTCATTCAAGAATTTAGCCTTAATCGCTTTGACGTGGCGCTAAGCTATGCCCACCCACATTAAGCTATGTAGTCTAGACATGCGCGTAGAATCCTATGATCACTTCAACAGTTCAACCACATGCGCACTCACATATCTCCATTCTCCTCCACTAGTTTTTTTTTTTTGATAAACAAATTTTAGGAAGGGGTTTGGGCTCAACCCAATCCAAGGGCAGGGCACCTAACTCATGATCCACTAGGGCCTGTCCCTGTGGGCTCTGGAGCATGACCAGCAAGCTCTTTCTTTCTGTCCACAGAGGTAGGTTACTCCCAGCTTCACATATCTCCATTCTCCTCCACTAGTTATTTTTGTGATAGAAGACCTATTGTCCTTTCATTTCAAATTGCCGTAGTAGTTCAAGAGAAAATTAGTATACTATGATTTAGCGAAGAAAATATATCAAAACCACCTTTAACATGAATGTTGAGATCGACCTTCTAAATGAAAATATTCTAACGATTGCTTAAGATTTTTTGTCAACTTAATTCGCATCAGCCAGTTTCTTATAACAAGGGGATTTATGGAAAATTTTGTTCCTAAATTCTAAATTCACTAAAAGGATAATAATTATTATTTTTCAACTTAAACCATATTTAGTTCTTATTAAAAAGAAGAATGACATGTGAGAATCCTACCTAAAATATTTGAGTTAAAAAATTTTATTGAACAATGCCTGGTAATCTAACAACCAATCCAAACTGGTAAGGAGTGATATTCACATGGCAGACTTCTCGATATACGAACACACATTTTTTATTCTTCACTTATCAACTTGACCAATTCCTCATTCATAATCTTTAAGAAATTTTAACTAGGTTATCTGAATGGAACATGCTTAGCCCTTATGATGTTACATTCTTGCTAATTGGAATAGTTTAAGTGTCAAACTAAATAATAAATAAATAAATAGAAAAGGAAAGGAAAATCTTCCCACCAAAGTCATCATAAACGAAACTAACACTACACAGACACATTTCATCAACGAAATGTAGAAACAAGCATTGATGACACGAGAACTTGAAGTGAAGGAAGAGACAAACCCATTAAATAAGAATGAAAGAGAACACGAATAAGAAGAATATGGATGAATAAAATGGGGAACCCCCATTCAATTCTTTCACAAATATGGTCAAACTCTAATAAAAACAGACACACTCATTCGTTAGCGACCTATTACCATAGAGAAATTGGCAAAAAAAAAAAAATACCATAGAGAAAAGTAACTAACAATTTTAGTTCATGGTAATTAGATAAAATGTGACTGTGTTAGTTGAAGCCAGGTAACATGGTTAGCTATTAAAATATTACCTCTATTCCTAATAACTTTCCTAATTTAATTAGATTAAATATGTTAGTTAAGCTAATTATTAGCACATGATATTACTAATCTCCCCTAACCATATATCTTTATTCCCATTCTTTCTCTCTTACCTGTTTATTATTGATATGAATTATAAGGGTTTATTTGGGGAAAAATTGAGAAAATTAAAAAGTCGTTTATATTTAGTAACAAATTGTTATCTGAAAGTGATCTTATATTTAGAAACGGATCGAGTACCACATTTTGGTAGCTGAACTAGTATAATGTCAAATACTCAAATTAGATCATCCCAAGTCATACAGAGGCCAAACAAAAACAACACTGCTCACACAGGACAGGATCATTTTCATTTGATTTACCAAAAGTAGAAGCAAAATTAAATAGAATAAGGCAAACAGAGAGAGAAAACATACCAGGTTTACATTTTTTTAGATGATCACGATCACTGCAAAAACACCTAAATCCAAAAGCACCCGTAACCAAAAAGCCACACCTCCCTCCACTTCCCTCACACACATCACACTCACTACTTGTCCAATTTGCTGTCCTCAACAAAAATCCTCTTCCCAAACTACCCCTCACCCCTCCCTCCACATTTTCCACCATAGTCTCCACCATCTCTCCCTCACAATTTCCCCCCAGAAACTCCAATTTCTTATCTTTCTTATCTTCATTTACTACAACCCCCAAAACTGACCTACTTTTATTCCCTGCATAACACCCCACTACACTTCCCTTCAATTCACTGGGTAAATTTGAAGGTGGGTCACAATTGAAGTACAATTGGACTTGTTTTTGGTTAGGAGCTAGGGAAAAGAAGAAATTTAAGGTTAGATTTTGGGAAGGGGAGAGGCAATTTGTGAAATTTGTGAAATTGGGGTTTGAGATGAGGATGGTGTGATTTTGGTAGAAGATGTCTTGGACCATGTAAAAGGTGTTAGAGAGGTTGAAAATTGGGTAGCCATTTGGGGCACAGAAGAGAGTGAAACCTGGGAATCCACAAAAAGAGGGCTGTTTGTCTTGGATGTAAAATGGGTATTTTATTGTTGGTCCATTTCCACAGGATTTTGGTTCACAAGCTTCTAAATTGGGATTCACATAGCAAAAGGTGGTTCTTAGTGTAATAGAGAAGGTGAGGATGATGAAGAGGATGGTGATGTTCATTTTGGGGATTGGCGATTGATTTTGAGAGAGATGAGGATGGGATGGGGATGAAGATTGGTTGTGGTGGCTGCAGATTTGTTTGACCTGTGGAGTTCATACTTTGGGCTCTGACATCAGCTTACATGTGACAGAGATTATGATGGTTTTGTTTTGTCTTTGCTTTAGCCTTATAAGTTTGACCTTTTGGAATTAAATCAGAATCAGATTATTTATAATAGTATTGAATCACTGTAGATCACAAAATTTGTGCAGTGGAGTTTATAGTGCTATGAAGTTTTGTCAAGGAGGTGGTGATGCAGTGCAAGTTTCTTTTGGGTTGTTAAACAAAGTGGATGAGAGAGCTCGTGAAATTACCTTTTACTTGATATATCTTCATCACATTATTACTATGAGCTTCAGGACGGATTCGGATACTCTCAGTATCCGTTTTTTCCTTTTCTTCTCAGTATCCCCTCTTGGGGTATTATTTTACCCATTTAGATTCATCTAAGAGCTCATAATTTGCTACTTGTACCATTAAAAATTAAAGAAATGTATTATAATATAAAATAAATCAAGAACTTTTATTTTTTTTTTATTTTTGAACACTTTATGCTAAATTTTTTTCTATATTATAATACATTTTAATTTTATTTTTAATGGTACAAGTGATAAATTATGAGCTCTTAGATGAATCTCAATGGGTAAAATAATACCCCCAAGAGGGGATTCTGAGAAGAAAAGGAGAAACGGATACTGAGAGTATCCGAACCCCAGCTTTTTCTACTTTCTAGTTTCTTATTCAGCATTTTTACTGGTAATTATGTGTTTGGATAAAAAGATTGGATGGATGGGAGAAAATGAAGAGGGAAGATTAATTACATATCTCAAAAATTTAATTCATGCAATCGATCTCAAATAAGTTTTAAAGGGTTGTTATGGTATAATTAAAAGATCTTTTGACATGGTAGATGAGGTAGTAAGACATATAGGATGTGGTGGTAAAATTAATCATTTTGTATACTTGAAAGGTAAATTTGATAAAAAAAACTTCCACACAAAATTGATCTTTACTTAAAACTTAAAACTTATAGGGAAAATTTGATTTGTACCCCCTTTATATTATGTAATATGTTTGTATAGTAGTGACACAAAGCAAGTTGACAAGCAAACAGTTGAAAAATGCATGGTCATGGATCATCCACACGTTGCCAAAATCCCACACCACTTTTTTTTCCTTTTTTGTTTTGGTCAAAATATTCTCCCTTTATGTCTCAATACCTTTTTTTAAACACCTCCGCAAATCCAAAAAAAAAAAATCTTTTCGAATTTCCATCAATAAAATTCAAACCGGCCAAAAAATCCCCCGCGTTTTATCTTTACAAGTAGATTATTTAACTAAAAGACTAATTAAGAAACTAATCCAAATAGAATTTAGGTTTAAGGGAATGGGTAGCCCTCACATGATGAACTAATATTTTAGACCCTGCAATAATATTGGCCTGCCTTTAATATTTGGTTTTACATCGAACAAGGCTGGCTTCAACAAAGAAATATTTACACTTAATTATCTTAATGAGAAAAAAACTATATTAAATAATGAAATTCATACATTAAATAATTTTATGATTTATAATGGAAGACCTTTTATCTAGTTTAAATAGATTGAGTATGCTGATCAATCTTCTTTATACGATTTTATAAAGAATATCCTAATCTTCCCTCGATATCTTTCTCCACTCTCATATTTGATGGTTATTAACTTTTAAAAAGAGGTCAAAAATGACTCAACCAATGAAGAATGAGTACAGGATGAGATAAACTCATGAGAGGGATTTGGGAGGGAGAGGGTGAGATTTTATTTGGGAAAATTAATTTGTAGTCTCTCACAAGGGACTTAATAGTAGAAAAGTCTCATAAACTCCACATATTAAAGTAGGGTCCCTAATGACCTCACTTTAATATACTTCAAATACAAAAAGACTAGATTGCTCCTTCTTCTCTGCCTATGAACTTGTTATACATGTGCATGACCTTGTCATTTCTGCCTATTACCTCGTCAATGCTTACTTATTAACTTGTTACAGGGTGAGTTATGACCTTGTTAGAGTTGTCTATGATCTTGTTATATGTGCACATGACCTCGTCATTCCCTGCCCATGACCTTGTCACAGGGAGGGGCAATCTGGTCTTTTTGTATTTGAAGTATATTAAAGTAAGATCCCTAGGGACCCTTCTTTAATATATAAAGTTTATGAAATTTTTCTACTATTAAGTCCCTTGTGAGGAACTACAAATTAATTTTCCCTTTTTATTTTAAGATAATTTGGTATTTTGAAGTGTTAATAGGTATAATTTGTTATCATCATTTTCAAATATATTGCCCTCACATCCCCAAAATTGCCTTTAAAAGCTCTCCATTTGGGATATTTAAACACGCTTCACAAATGCGTACCCCAAAAAACATTAGTATTATACAAAGAATCTAATATAAATAATTGCTTAACCACTGACATTGGGTGTTGTAGTTTGGCTTACCCAATTATTAGCAACACTATCAGGAGAACGGGGTGGTGTATTTGTGTTCTTCAACAAACCAACCTCATCCCAATTGAGTGATTCCAGTGGCAATCTTGGATTCTCATGTTCCCGATCGTTACTCCCACGCTGAACCCTCTCTAATGTCTCCAAAACTTCCTCCATTGTAGGTCTCAACTCCTTATTAGTCTGTAGACACCGAAAAGCCAATTGAGCCACCAAAGTGACCATCCTCTTCACTCCCACATCAATCTCAAACCCAAGAGAAGGATCCACCAATTCGCTCAACTCGCTCCTTTGAATCTTCCTCACGGCTAAGCTTGATAAGTTTATCGAGTCTGAGTCCCGACTCATGTCAACTGCTGTCATTGATGTAATGAGCTCGATAAGCACAACTCCAAAGCTATAAACATCGCTTTTGCTAGTGAGTTGATAGCAATGGTGATATTCAGGGTCAAGATAACCGGGTGTCCCTTGAGGAGCAGTGGAAACATGAGTGACATCGCCAGGGAACAATCTTGAGAGCCCAAAATCTGCAACCTTAACATTGAAGACTTCATCAAGGAGAATGTTGTTGGTTTTGATGTCGCGGTGAATGATTTCAGAGGCGTGGAGGTATACCAATGCTCTTGCCGTTTGGATAGCAATTTTCATGCGAGTGGACCATGGTAAGATAGTGGGCTTTTGGGGATCTCTATGAAGGTGGAGGTGATGTGCAACTGTGCCGTTTGGGATGAATTCATAGACAAGGATGAGTTCACGACTGTGGCGGGAGGTACAACCATATAGGGAGACAAGGTTTTTGTGGTGTAAACGAGTAAGGATCTTCACTTCATTCATGAAATGTTCTACTTGCTTGTAGTTTTGCTCATATAAGCGTTTTACCGCTACTTCTCGTCCATCTTCAAGTTTACCTAATTGGAAATAAGTAAATAAATGAGTTAATCCAACACAAGACACACAAATATCAGGTTTACATGCCTAGCTACCCATTCAATAACACACACACACATATGTATATAGACACACACACACACACCTACTCTCCCGGTCCCTGTTACATGAGACATCTTTTAATTTAGAGGAAATGAATAATTCTTGTTAGTTGTTACATGTCATTTGATCTTGATGATGAACTACTTAAATGTTTTCAATTTCCCTTTTATTTAAGTCATAGACTACTTTCAAAACACTATTCTAATCGTGGTTTGAAGTAAAACCATGATTTTCTATAAACCTTTTTTTATTTCCAAAAGTAGTTATCCAAAATCTTTTATCTGAA
The DNA here is from genome assembly GCA_029929735.1 of Mimosa pudica. Lineage (NCBI taxonomy): Eukaryota > Viridiplantae > Streptophyta > Magnoliopsida > Fabales > Fabaceae > Mimosa > Mimosa pudica. Next base: position 8,865,330 of record JAKELP010000035.1, read on the forward strand.
ATCCCTCTAGTTACAGTTTCTCTAAAAACTAATCCAAACTCACTAAGATAACAATAAGCTTAGAAATTAGCAATATGTAATTTCTTACCATTTTAATGATATACACTATTCTTAACTACTTTTCTTAATCTTTTTAAAATAGTTGAAGGTGCCTTGTATGTATTAAGTAGGTATATATTTAGTGATTGGGCTTGAACCTAAAATTAAGAAAAGAACGGGAGGGAAGTTTACCATAGTAAACAGCTCCAAAGCCTCCATCTCCGATTTCAGTGGAAGGGTCGAAATCGTTGGTGGCTGATTGGAGCACGGAATAAGAGAAAACAGGGATTCCAAAGTACACATTACTACCCTCAAAGTTGGAATGATTGGTGTATCTGTTTCTTGCATCTAAATCTCCATTTTTTCTTCTGCACCTCCACCACACAATCATCCCCATTGCTATCACCCATGGCACTCCAATCCCTAGACCTGTATTAATACACCAATCCCCAATCAACATCAACATATACATACGCACATACACGAAAATTAAACTATTTTCATTATATGTATGCAAGAAAGCTGTGCTATGGCCCATGTTATATGTTACTCAAAAAAGAGTAAGACCTCACAAAAGAATGCCAAGTATTTCACCTTTACGCCATGTTTTGTTATGGATAAAAGAGATATGCCTCCTTCAATTGCGCCCACAAAACCTACTTCATATGGTTCATAATATTTTTGTTTTCGAGTAAATCATATGGGTCAAACCATTAAACCAAACAAAATGTATTGCCAATTTTGTCCAAGAGTAATTAAGTTATTGGATTAAAATACCATTTTGCCATTGAAGTAACCACTTGGGAGTCATGGGCATATGGAAGTTTTTTTTTTGACTAATTTTGTCCTAAAAATAACTAAAATGTGGCAATTTTACCCGTTTTAACGATTATGGAGAATCAGCTCTTTTTTAACTACTATTTGGGGTGAAATTGCTGGTCAAAAATTCAGATACTTAGCACACTTCTAAGTGATCAATTCGAAAGGAAAATTGCACCTTAACTTCAAATATTTCAATTACTTCCCCTTCATTATCTAAAAATTTTAATCTTTGGATTTCTAAAAGGTCAGCATTTTCACTCTGTCATTTTCTTTCTTAGCAAACTTGAATTGCACAATATGGGTTTTTGTGCGAGTGTGTGCATTTCTGCCTACCAAACACGTTTTTTTTTGCCATTAGGAAAAACTCTAACCATCTCACATTTTAGTTCTTTTGAAAATGGCACTATCCCATCACATTTGACGATATAAAAAAAACTGAGGAAAAGAAATTATAAGTTAGGAAGAAAGTACATTACCTAATCCCAGTCCCAGCTTCAACGCGCGTTTGTCTGCACCTGAAGTTAAATGAATCCATTAAAATGGACTGTTTAGAGATAAAAATATTAGTCTCATTAATTATTCTTATGGCAAAACAACCTTCAAACTGCCATCACATATAATAATATCATTCATATAAATTCAATCTTCAATATATGCTCATTATAAAATATGAAATTCATAACAAGTGGCGTATTTTATTTAGAATTTTTCCATCTTCAAATCTTATGTTACTTGCACCTTTAATCAAATTCATCTGTTGGTTTAAAATGGGAAAACGTCCCATCCTATAAAAACATCATTTGATTCTTTTTTGGATTATCAAATTTTATTACAATTTTTCTGTTGTATATCAACTATCAAGCATAAAAATATCTGGACCACATGGGCATATACTTGTCATATTTTTTTTATAATTTTGAAATCAAACAATCAACAATTGACTGTTCTTTCTTTGAAAAGGTCAAAAGAGCAAATATATATTAACTTAATTATCCAATTGATTGAACAAATAAGTGAAAACACACATATTGTATTCCCACGATGTAAAGATATACCTATTTTATATTGACAATCAAAACTTGTTGAAATAATAATACATGAGTTAAGACCAAAAAAGAATTATATAATTATAAGTAGGATATGAAAGATCAAAGAAAAGACGTCACCTAACAGCTAAAGAAGAGAGTGAGTATAACTAAAAATAATTTAGGGAAAATCACAACCTTGTGCTCTTAAATGTTAATGTAAGACCATTTGACCACATCTATTTACGTAGTAAATTCCATGTTATTCTTTCTTACTTCCTAAATTTTCATCGATAGAAAAATTCAAAATATAAGGACAAGTGAAAGTTAAGATCGTTTTTTTTTTTAAATCAAAAGTTAAGATCGTTTGAAAAGTACTTCAGGTCAAACAATTCAATTTTCGAATAATTAAAATACATAAGAATGTCAACTACTCTACCATATCTCAATCTCCCACTCTCTCCATCCACACACACACACATTCTATAAGTTTCAGTCCCACGACACCATCCCAATGCTTGACTAGCACAAGGAACAATTTTCCTCTGCAACCATGTTTCTTCAACATAAAACGTGTTTAAAAACAAAGTGAAAATAAGGGTTAAAGTATAAAAATATTCATGTGATTGTGTCAAAGTTGTACCAACACCATATGCTTTTTTCTTATACAAGTGACTCTAACATGTCAAAACTGGGGTAAAAATATACAACACTATTAATTTCATTAACCTTTGATGGGTTTGCAGTTAACTTGTCATGTGGTGTGTAAAAATACCCATGAACTTAAGTTGAAAGTATATCTAACACTGTATATTTTTCTTGCGCAAAATACACATGAACATTCAAAATAGGGGCAAAAACACCACCAAGAGCTTAGATCAACTAGTTGGGGTTATTCTATACCTTAATTAGTGGTATTGAGTTCTATCCTTTAATATGCAACCGCGATAATTACTTAGAGGCATGTGGACTTATATTCTCGCAAATCGAATTAGCACCAGCTACCGATTGATAGATAATTTAAAAAAAAATAGGGGCAAAAACCACAATTATTTTATTATCACCGGCTCAACTATAGCCCAACCACCACTTTTACCAGTTTTGAGTTCGAGGCCATCTCAACAGATTCTCCCTTATATATATATTACCAGAGGGAGTACTCTTCTAGTCCTATTTATAAGGGAGTGAGAGAAGGTTTTTTTGTCCTACATATAAGTCACTGAATGTATAAGTTCATCCTTCATTTATTATATATGACTTTATTTTCATGTTTAATAGTAGTAGATATTAAATATGGGTAAATAGGACATTTGTTAGATTTTAGCGTGAAGTTAATAATGTTTAAGATTGTCTTTGTTGAACGTGAAATATATATGACATGCCTACTAAATCGATTTAGAAGAGCATCTGATTGAAGTGACAACAGTTATAATGCAGCAACAGCAATGAGCATTGAAGACGAAAAGATGCTAGTGCTATAAGAAAGAAAGAGAGAGATACCAGAATGGCAAGTGAGAAGATGGTTTTTGTCACGACAGATGCATCTGAAGCCATAGGCAAGTTCATTCTTAATAAAGCCACACCTGCCTCCACTTCTCTCACATTCATCACACTCACCCGCCGTCCAATTCCTAGGCTTCAACAAAAATCCTCTTCCCAAAACTTCTCTAATCCCACCTTCCATGTTCTCCACCACCGTCCTCATCATCCCACCTCTGCAGTTATCCCTAGCATACTTCATCCTCTTCACATCATCACTTACCACACCCAACACCCCCCTCGTTCTGTTCCCTTCATAACACCCCACCACGTTCTCCTTCTTCATCTCCTCAGGGAGTGACGTCATGTCACAGTCAAAGAGAAGACGCACGTCCTTTTGGTTGGGAGCAAAACGAAACATGTAGTTGAGAGAGAGGTTGGTGGAGGCCAAAGGGGAGAGACAGTTGGGTGATTGAAAGAGTGGGAAGTTTGGATTTGAAACTCGAAGGGTGAGATGATGGTAGGAGATGTCATTGATGATGTAGAGAGTGTTGGAGAGGTTGAGCATAGGGAAGCCACTGGAAGCACATAGGAGGGAGAAACGTGGGAAGCCACAAAAAGGGTCTTGTTTGCCTTGGATATAGAAGGGGTACCTTATGGTTGGGCCGTTTCCACAGCTTTGAGGCTCACAAAGTTGGAAGTCTGGGTTTGTAGAAGAGAGGGTGGTTGTGATTAGAAGAGAGTAGACGATGATGAAGGAGAAGAAGAAGAAAGGGGTGGGAGAATTCATTGGGGGATTGATGACTTTGAGAGAGAAGAAGGAGAAGGAATAAGAAGAAGGATGGGATGAGATGTCGGTCGTGGTTATCAGTAATTGTATAGTAGCGGAAGGTTTGACTTGTGAATTTAATGTCTGGACTCTGGGGTACTCATCTCACATCTTCCTGAGCTGAAAAGTATCGTGGCACATTGTCTTTTCCCTTGTGTCCTTTTCTCCATAGTATACTACTAGTTCAAATGTCAAAATAGGCTTCTTCTTAAGATATCAGAACATGTTTGCTAACAAATTATGTAAAAGTTAGTCTGGTGTGTGGAAGTTATTTCTTCTTTTTCACCTTTGCATTGTCCATATTTATTATAATACTATTAAAGAGAGAAATATGTAAACATTAATAAATATGAAAGAGGTATGGGTAAAGTAGGAAGAAACACATTAAATGATGAGAGAATGTAATGGTGGACAGTATTCAAATTTCCGACTATTATATTACTCCCTCCGTTCCTAAATATAAGATCACTTTGGGAAAGTGGATAAGTTCCTAAATATAAGATCACTTCCTATTTTATCCCAAATTTTGCCCAAACTACCCTTATACTCCTTCTTTTCATTGAAAACTCCTCCTCCTTTTAAAGTTAAGTAATTGAGGGGATTTTGGGAAGATCATGTAATTTTTTTGTCTTCCTTAATCTCCCCAAATTAACCAAAGTGGTCTTATATTTAGGAACGGAGGGAGTACTAATTAGAGGCTATACAAGTTTGACCTTTTGAAAATAAAAGGAAAATTGATTAAGATGAAGGATGTGAAATCACATATTTAATCCAAAATCTCATGAACTTGTTCTCGTGTAGTCATGACTTTGTTATTCTACCGTCCTCATTTAATATCAACTAACATTTTTAGTCCTTTTTATAAGACACTTAGTGCTTGATTGGGAAACTCAAAAACACTCAAAAAAGTGTTTCTTGGCCACCCAAAACAAAACTCCTCTCACATACTTATCCATTATGATGTACATTATTCACTTTTAAAAAAGTAATCTAAACATGCACTTCATAGTTTTCAATAAACCTTAACTATATTTTCCATACATACCCTTATTCAATAAGGGTAACCCTTATTTAATAAGGGTAGAAGAAGAGCTAATCATTAATAATGTTATAGTTAATTGTAATTGATGAAGGCAGTTAATATTCTAAATCACTTGCATTTTAAGACATATTTAATGTTTTTAACTAATTTTATTGGTTTGTAAGTATTTATAGTTGGTGTCTTGTAATAAGAACTAGAAAAATATTTTTCAGGAGTTTAAAAGTTGTGATTTGTGAGGGTCAAACCTTGAGTTGCTATGGCCAAATTTGTCACACTTAGGTCAACGGTTATTATTTTTTAGTAGAGCCGGTAATATGGGTCTGGCCCGTCGGGCCGGCTCGTTTTCATGCAAACCCGAGGAGGGCCGGGCTTGCCATTTTGGAGGAAAAAGTGGGGTTCGAGCCTATGCGGGCCGGCCTTTTAGGGCCGCGGGCCTGTGGGCCGGCCCTTATTTATAGGCCCGCTTCCCAATTTTATTTTTTAAAAAAATTATTAAAATTGCATTTACTCTCTCACTCATTCTCACTCACAGGCAGAGTCGCTCACACCACATGCAAGACTGAAACCACACAACACAAGACTGAATGTTAATTTTATTGTAGTTTTATGTTATTGTTTAATGTTTATTTAGATTTTTATTTGAAGACTTTGTTGTTTATTTTGACTGTCAAATTATGTGTATTGGTGTATGTTGTTATGTACTTATCAGACTATGTTATGACTTATGATTATATTTATTGTGATGTTATTAGATGATTTTATTTTGCTAAAACCGTAAAACGTAGAGGGAGAACAAGGTGGAAAGAGGAAAAATGGATTTAGGAAAAATGTTTTTTTTTAAAAAAAAATGAAAATGGGTCAGGCCCGGCCCGATGGCATGAGGGTCGAGCCTTGTGATTAAGGGTATAAAGTGGGGAGCGGGCCTAAGTGGGCCTGGCCCGTTTAGGCTCGGTCCTATGCGGGTCGGCCCGGCCCGTATTCCCAGCTCTATTTTTTAGCCAAAACTTATATTGAAAATCACAATGAATTATCTCTTAAGACAAATTTTCATATTTAAATCTCAAAGAATAATGAAATTGAGTTAAAGTTCCAAGAGACTTGAGTGATATTAAATGACTTGTCAATAACAACTTTTTTAGTTGTCATAACCAAAAGAGCGTTGACAACTCAAGGTTGACATATTTACAAATGAGTGACAATTATAAATGACAAGTCATTTAATATCACCAGATCTCTGAAGACTTAAACTCAATTTTACCATTCAATCAAACATCATCCATGTGATGCTTCAAGACTTTTTTTTACCATGAGCTTCAAGACTTTTTTTTACCATGAGAGCTTCAAGACTATCAAGCCTTAATTATTTTTCTGTTTTTAATGTAGTTAGTAGTTACTACTTCATCACCCTATTTAAATATGCTTCATTTGTTACGTTTTAGTTACCTTTTCGTTTGGTTGATATAAAACTTTTTATGGTATTAATTCCAGTCTTTATTAAAAAAAAAAGGGAAGCAAGTTGGCAAACAATTGAAAAATATGCATGGATCATTCCACACGTTGCAATTCTTTCTTCTTCTCTTCCATCTCGGTCAAAATATTTCCCTTTTTTCCTCTCACTTGCTTTTCGACTCTCAGTGGACAAAATGCAAACCGACCCAAAAACCAAAGTTCGTCTCGTTTTTTCTTTACAAGTCGAATATTCAGAAAAAATACTAATTAAAAATAAATTTATATATAGATGAAAATATATGTTGGAGACATATAAATAAGCAAAATGTATACAAAAATTAAATAAATCTCATCAGTTGATTATTAAGACTAACCTAGAATTGATGAAGACAATTCATAACGCAAATTTACAACTAAAAATATTTAATAATTATTATCATCCAAAATATATAAATTTACAAGTGAAAGCATTTACTATGAGTGGCTCATGAATTAAATAATTTATAAATTTTGTCCTTGAAAATAATATTCTCAAAGAATATTAATCTTAAATGAATATGATCATATGAGAAATTTTTTCCAAATTATGTGAGATCCATCATTTTATTAGAAAATTATTTCGTAAGTGTTTATACTTTTTCTCAAATTTTAATTGGTACATGCATATATAATTTTTCACTTTTTATTAAATCTGAATTTTCTACAAATGGTTTCGGTCAAAAAAAAATTCTACAAATGTTAACAAGCTAACATAGTAAAGTTACTCAATTATGAAAAAATACATGTGCAAAAATTAAAAGTTAAAAGAAGTATACATACCTACAAATTATTTTATCCTCAGAAACACAAATATATTTAAAAGGGCAATGACCCTATTTTATACCCAAAGTAACCACCTTAGACCATCCACCACCATAAACTAACATGTGGTACAATATTATACCCAAAGTAACCAAAGTGGTCCAAAAATACCCTCAACCGACGGTCTGCAACGCAGATCGTCATATAAAGTCAATTAGGTCGAAGACCGTCGGTTGAGGGTATTTTTGGATCATTTTGGTTACTTTGGGTGTAATATTATACCACCTGTTAGTTTATGGTGGTGGATGGTCCAAGGTGGTTACTTTGGGTATAAAATAGGGTCATTGCCCTATTTAAAAACGTAAATAAAAAAAGAAGCTGGCATTGCGGAGGTGGTCAAATGCGACGCCAATTAAATGAATTATGTGAATATATGGGAGGTCAGAGGAAAACAATTTTGACAAATAAAGCACTTTTAAATTTTAGACCAAAGCATAACTAACTTCAAATCGAGATTTAACAATTTGAGTCTTTACTGTCCCACAAGCAATATTGACTTTGACTTTGACTTTGACTTTGTCCCCCCCTTTGCATAACATTTAATTGGCTGTGGCATCACTTTATGGATCTCGTGCTTCCCTGGCTAACAATCATCTATGGTTTAAGGGAAGGAATAGGCTCGGATGAGAGAGGCTTTATAAAATCTGAGCTCGGGCATATGATCTTGTAAGTAGGCATTTTTGGGAGGAAATAGGCTTAAGATGACATAAGTTTTAGCATGAGCCAGGGTTTAGGCTTTAGCTTACATGTAGTTTTTTTTGGTCTTGATCCTTCAAAAGGTTTGTTAACCTTTTTGAAAGCCTACAAAAACTGTTAATATTCAATTAAAATTAAAGTTTATACCTAGGCATATCCTTTTGGGACTATTTAAATGTCTCTGATATGTCTTATTAAATACTCCCTCCGGTCCTAAATATAAGATCTAATTGACTTTTTTTAGAAAACCATTAAAAACGCAAAATAAGTTAATTATAAATTGATTTACCTAATTTTTTTCCCTTAAACTAGTTTATTTTACCTCTAAACTAATGGATAATCTAAAAATATATCAAATATGTCATCATTTAATAACCTATTTCGAAACCTTAATCTCTCCAAAAAAAAGTCAATTAGGTCCTATATTTAGGACCGAAGGTAGTAATATTTGTGGGAGTAAAATGGTGGTGCCAAATCGCTGAAGAGGTAGAGTAAGAATGAATGCGGACATAACCAAGAAGGAAGAAGACGTTTGGATCTCAGAAACAGTAACGGTGGTGCCGGAGCATAATGCTAGAGTGAAGGAGGTGAAGGCTGAGTGATGAGTAAAGAGAGAAAATAGAACTGGTGAATGAATAAAGAGAAAATGGTAGGGTTTGTGAAAACAATACGTTATCCAATAATTATAAGTGTGAGAGAGAAAATAATCTGTTTTTTTAATAAACTACAAAAGTTGTATTATGAAATAAGTTTTTTTTAGAATAAACTGGATGAAAAATAAGTCTAAACTTTAATCTTTTACCTCTACTTTGATCCCCTTTCTGATTTATTTATTATATATTAGAGAACATCAGTAAGGATAATTTGGGAAAAAATTGATAAGAATAAAAAATGTGTTACATTTAAGATCATCTATCTCCCCAAATATATTTTATATTTAGGATCAGACGAAAGTATATGATATTAATACAAACTTGATCAGACACATGTGACACAGCCTCGCTCCGATCCCATTTTCTTAAAAGAAAAAACTCATATAATTACCATATAAAGTCATTGGCGCAGATCGTCATATCTCCACGGCAATGTATACGAGAGAAAATTTCAACCCCATATCACAAGTAAAGAAAACCCAAATGGATCGGAATCGAAATAATGTTGTGAGGAAGAAAAATGAAAACGACGGAAGTGTGTGATATGATTATTGTATTGACTCATATCAATCACAAATCACAACGAGTTAATTATATTCATGCCGTTTATTTGTTGGATTATGATGAGCTTATTCTACACGATAGTTCAAATCAACCAGACGAAATTGTAGACTCTATGATAGTCAAAAGGGTACGTGTAACGTGTTATTATAATTGGAGAAAATAAGAGTCAACGAAAATAATTTCATGAAGCACATTCTACATGTCCCTTCTTAATACGTTAATAATGGACATATATATTTTATCAAAAAAAAAAATAATGGACATAAATAGACCATCAAATCGCCCTACACTTCAAACGCACCTCTATCAACTCGCCCACCCATTAATGCATCACATTATCCCCGGCCCAATCTTTTCAGATAAACGTGAAAGTTAGACCCAAGTTATTATGAAAATATTGTAATTTTCTGTTTACTTGTTAAGAAATGGAAAACTTGTTTGATAATAATTAGTTTCTGTGATTAAGTGTAATGAGAAAAAAATAGCAGAATTCCTAACAGAATAAAAAAAATAAGAACTTTAATTTTAATAGTTTGGTTATTTTCTTAGTTCTATCATATTAGAATATGGTCAAAAAAATCATATTTGAATGAAAAACTGATACTAGATGTTTTAAAGGAAAAGGTCCGAAAAAGACTCTCAAATTATGGAAATGACAGTTTAATGTGGCAAATTTCAAAAAGACCAAACAACACGATGGACACAATTATCCTTTGAAAATTAATGGAAATACTACTACCTCCGGTCCTAAATATAGGACCTAATTGACTTTTTTTGAGAGAGATTAAAGTTGCGAAATAGGTTATTAAATGATGATATATTTGATATATTTTTAGATTATCCATTAGTTTATAGGTAAAATAAACTAGTTTAAGGGGAAAAATTAGGTAAATCAATTTATAGTTAACTTATTTTGCTTTTTAAGGATTTTTCAGAAAAAGTCAATTAGATCTTACATTTAGGATCGGAGGGAGTATTATCTAGCTTTTAAATATCCATTTATCTTAGGTAGATGATGATCAACAAGTATTTCGATATATCATTAAATGTGCTAGTCAGTTCAAATAAGGTGAACCCATCGTACAATTTTGTGTGGATAGAGTGAATAATTAAGTATACATAAATACTTTCAGAAAGTCCCAGGAATGAGTGAGGAGTGTACTGTTATCATTTATTATATGACTCCCTCCAGTCCTAGTCCTATATAATACTATAAGAGTCCAGCTGCTAGGGGTGAGCAAATCAAACCGAAACGAACCGAATTGAATTCGGTTATTTCGGTTCGGTTAATTTGGTTTTTGGTTCTTATTCGATTTTGCAGTTCGGTTATTTCGGTGTTCGATTTTCAATTCGGTTTTTGAAAAAAAATTGGTTAACCGAATTAATAAAAAAAATATTATTTTATCATATTTTTCTTTAGATAAGTACAAATTTAGAGTTTAAATCTATAGTTTTTGTATTCCTTCATTTAAATTAAAAATGATATGCAATATATCAATATAAACTGTGAAGTTTTATATGTTGAAAATGAACAAAAAATTGAATTTATTATAAAATAAATAAATTTCGGTTTTTTCGGGTAAAACCGAACCGAAATATTTCGGTTATTTCAGTTCAGTTTCCAACACTAATCGGTTTCGGTTCGCTTTTGAGAATGATCATAAATCAGTTTTCGATTTTTTTTTGTTTTCACCGAAAACCGAATGCTCTGCCCTAGTGATACAGGCTCATACTGAAGCCTTCTAACCTTTTCGGCCCAAAACTAAAGTTGTTGGCCCCGAATCAATGCTAGTGAAGCATGATGACAAATGGAGTAATGCTAGTGAAGCGTGACGGCAAATGGATTAATGTCAATTTTAACTCTTACATGCTTTTTCTAACTATACTTATATTTTCTTAGTCTAAAGTATGCAGTTGGTCTTCTAAGTGTACATCGAATTTCAGTTTTTAGTTTTTTAGGTTTAAAAAATGTACTTTTAGTCATTTGTTGTTAACACATTTGACTTCATTTAATAGAAAATGTTGACTCAACAAAAATTTAAATGGTGACTATGTAATTAAATTGAAATAAGACATGGTTCAATTTTTGAATATGAAAAGACATTAAAAAATTAAATTTAAGCATATTTTATTAACATTTAATTTTGTTAACATTTAATGAAAAAATATATTTTTAATGTTGTTTGTTTCATATTTAAGCAAGTTTTAACCATACTTTTTTTAGTATTAAAAAAAAGTATGGTTAAAACTTGCTTAAATATGAAACAAACAACGTTAAAAATATATCATATACATCTGCCATATTGCAGAACCAATTTTACATGTTGAAGCTTCATAAGATGTTATGTTGTGGTAATATTTTAAATTGGAGGCAAACTGAATCAGATGACATATTATGGCTATAACATAATTTTAGGATTGCCTGAGTATGAATTTTTATAAAACAAAATTCTAAAGGCATAGTGGGCAATATTACCCAATTGTTCGTCATACTTACGGTCGAAGAAAGAGAGGTGAGTGTATTTTTAAAATTTACTTATATGTGAAAGTAAATGATAATTGATATGCTAAGATTGTTTTCTTGTCATTTATTGGGTTAATCATTGTCAAGCGGCTTTGGAGTTTTTCAAACTAAGAGAGGCATCTAAAGAATATTTAAAGCATAAGTTTTAAACCATTTGAAAATGAATTACAATATGAATATTGAAGGAATGTAAAATAGGTAATTTATTAATTCCCTCCCTAAGTCTCAAGTGTTTCCTGTTCATAATTCTCAAGCATCTCTTTAAAAATGTGTTCAATATTTTAAATCATCTTCTTTGATACTGAAATACGCTTAATATACTAAAATTTAATATCTCTTTGATACTAAAATACGCTTACTATACTAAAATTTGATATCATTCTTGAATGAATTTATTATTGTTTAATACTATATAGTTAAATATTTATAATTGTTTGATATCAAAAGTTAGCGAAAAGATGTTTGGAGTAGTGTTTATAATGCTTATAATTTTTTCATTTTGATAAATTAGTTAATTTTTATTTGAAATAGTAGAGAGAGTTTAGTTTTAAAAATTTTTTATACATATTAGTAGAGAGTTTGAATGACGGTAGGTTAATAAATAGAAAGAAATTTCATGAAGTTTAATAAATAGTAGGTTAATAAAGAAATAGTAGCTAAAATCTTAATGAAGTTGAATGGTAATAATTTTGTTTTAAATATAAAGAAGTTCAACAAGTCATACTTTGCCACTCCAGTTTAGCCGTTTTGAGTGAAGCATTAAGAGTTTTTATCTCCCGCATTTTATATTATATTTGGATTGGATATAAAAATATGCCTATAAACTCATTTGACTTGATAGGCGGTTTAATTATTCATATCAACTATTATTCATGTTGATGTTAATTGGTATTTCGATTAAATTTCTTTTCTTTTTTTTTTATAAAAATAAAGTACAACTTATCTCAAAGTAGGCTCCTTCTCTATCCTCACTAATTCAGCAAACTCATCAGGCACTTGACAAAACGATACAAGCTCTGTTCTCACTAACAACACATGTTTGGATAAATGATCAGTCAGCTCGTTCCCCTCTCTTCTACACCATCAAACATGCAGGTCCCAATCATGCTTAAAATATGAAACAATATCTTCCAGTGCAGTCGTCCCAACTTCATTCATATGTCTGCAATGTTCAATCTCTTGAGGTTATTGATTAAATTTCTTTTCTATCATTTATTGATTACCGTTTTTTTTACTTGAACATTTATTGATTACATCACATTGTAAAAGAGGAAATCAAATATGATTATTACTAGGGATACGGTACATGGAGAACTTAATTTAAACTTAGTGCTAACAAGATGTGATCATCGGGATATGAATATGTGCAGATCATATGGGTAAGTATTTCTCGATCGACCAAAAAAATATGGGTCCTCTGGCTCCCTTGCTTCTACACCTCTAAGTATTTGAGGTATTGTTGGGAAAGTATAGAAATTTTTCAAAATCAGTATGATATAGGTGTATGTTGTTTTTTTTTTTTTGTAACTAAAATGAGATGATTTCATATTTATGGAAGCGCGCAAATATCGTTGGAGATATACTTAAATTGTAGATGTTTTCATATGGTTTTATTCCAAATCAAACTGATTATGACCAAATTAGACATATTTTAAAAGAATAAGCCATTTTAATGGACATGGAAATAATTATATCTAATATAAGTTTATTGATATTTTCTTTATGAAAATTGATTTGTTAAGATGATGTTAAGCGTGTTTATGCCATTCTTCCTTTTTTAAATTAAATACCTTATTCTTAAATAAAAATTTGAAACGCCATTTTCCTTATCAAACTTCTTATGATTTCCTGGCTCATACATATATACACGTTTCACTAAATTAGAGAAGGTGATGAAAGCATATATAGAAGTCTGGGAGATGGATGAAGGTGTGCATGGGTGGTGATGAATTACACGGCAATGAACAATGCAAGAGGAAGTAAAAGATGAAATTGTGAAATGCTGAATTCATTGTTGCATGATTGTCTGCGTACATAGTTGATATATATATAGTGTAAAATACATGTAACCCTAGTTTACATAATGGACTTGAGTTTTGGGCTTGAGACTCTTCTCAGTATTGGGCTTCAGCATATCTATTCCAACAGCCCCCCGCAAGTCAAACGGCAACTGTGTGAGAGTGAGACTTGAGCGAAGAAATTGGAATCGAGGAGCATCCAATGCTTTAGTAAAGATATCTGCCAACTGATATTTGGAAGAAACAATAGCAATATGAAGAGCTTTGGCAGCCACACGCTCACGAACAAAATGATAATCTAAATCAATGTGCTTGGTGCGAGAATGCATAACCGGATTAGCTGCAAGATAAGTGGCACCAATATTGTCACAACACAATGTAGGTGGTTTGTAAAGAGTGACACCAATTTCACCTAACAAATTCTGAAGCCAAATGAGATCACATGTGGCAAGGGCAAGTGACTTGTATTCAGCTTCGGTAGATGATTTAGATACTGTCGGTTGCTTTCTAGAGCTCCAAGAAATGAGATTTGGACCATAAAAAACACAATAACCCCCTGTGGACCTACGATCATCGATGTCACCAGCCCAATCGGCATCTGAGTAAGCCAATAATTCTTCTTCAGGAGATTCAAAATCAGTATAGGCTACTAAGGAGGAAGAAGAGCCTGGACGTAAAACCATGGCATAATCAGTAGTGGCAGACAGATAGCGAAGAATCCTTTTAACTGCCTTCCAGTGAGAGTCAAGAGGATTGTGCAGATATTGACACACTTTGTTCACAGCATATGAGATATCCGGTCGAGTAAAAGATAAATACTGTAAACTCCCAACAATACTTCTGAAATATTCACCATTAGACAAGGGAGAGCCATCAACAGCAGATAATTTTGTTTTAGAGGACATAGGTGTGGATTCAGAGTTGCACTGGAGCATGTGCGTGCGTTGTAACAAATCTAAGGTGTATTTCTTTTGAGAAAGAAACAAGCCTTCCTTAGAAAAATGACATTCAATGCCCAAGAAGTAACTTAATTGACCAAGATCTTTGACTGGAAAATGGCAGGATAAAGAGGTAATAAAAGCTTCAGCAACGCAGTTGTCTGATCCAATTAGCAAAATGTCATCTACATACACCAAAAGATACAAAACAGAGGAAGAAGTACGCTTCATAAATAATGATGTATCAGATTTGCAAGAGATGAACCCCATACGAGATAAACACGCACTTAATTTTGAATACCAAGCACGAGGAGCCTGCTTCAAACCATAAATAGATCTCTGAAGTTTGCACACATAGTGAGGAAAATCTTTATTTTTAAAACCAGGTGGTTGGGCCATGTATACATTTTCACTAATATCACCATGAAGAAATGCATTCTGAATATCAATTTGTCTAACACTCCAACCAAAATTGACAGCCAATGAGAGTAAAAGACGAATAGTGGCAGGCTTGATGACAGGAGAAAATGTTTCAGTATAATCAATACCTGAGGCTTGATGAAAACCTTTAGCAACCAAACGAGCTTTATACCGATTGAGGGTGCCATCAGAGTTAAATTTCTTGCGGAGGATCCATTTGCAACCGAGTACATTTTGGCGAGGAGAAGGAGGCACTAAAATCCAAGTTTGATTTTGTATCAAAGCATCAAGCTCGTCAATCATGGCTTGACGCCATTCAGGAAATTTCAGAGCTACAGTGATGGAGGTAGGAGCATCAGGAGGTGTGGTGGAGAAAGAGGCATGAGCACGTGGAGGAGGCCAAGGAATTGTACCATCGGTAAAAGCCTTTGGTTTAAGGGAGTGTGTGTGTGAACGGGTGATGGGCCGTGAGACAAGTTGAGAAAGAGAGTGAGGAGAGGGAGGCGGATCTGAAACAAGAAGAGATTGAATGCCTCGTTCATGGACATTGAGTGAATGTGATGGTGAGTGAGAAGGAGATGAAGTGGAAGATGGGGTTGACGGGGAGGCATGAGATGCAGACACGGGTGATAAAGGTGGAGGGCTGGAGATGTGATGATTGGGCTGACATAATGATGGGCTAGGAGTGTGAGATGTAGACAAAGGGAATTGAGAGTTATTATTGTTATTTATGGGCTGAACGTGAGAAAGGTGTGGAAGGAAAGTATGGGCTGAATTATTAATGGAATAAGTATTAGTATTATTGTTGGGTTGAACAAGAATAGTAGGCCATAAATCATGAGATGGAAAAATAGATTCATTAAAAACAACATTTTGATTAATGAAAATTTTGCTAGTTTTTGGTTCAAAACACAAATAACCATGATAATCAGGAGCATACCCCACAAAAATACATCGTGTTGATCTTGGTTCCAGCTTATTTTTAGTATATGGACGCATGTGTGGCCAACATTCACAACCAAATGTTTTAAGAAATGAATAGTACTCAGGATTTGGTGTTTCATCTGGTAAATAAGGACAAGGTTCCTTAATTGTACCATCAACAAAGGGATAAAGCTGTTGGCCATACAAGTATGGGACCATTTGAGCTTTCCACAAGTGGTAATTGTCATTAGTTAATTTAATAGAAATAAAGTGTGCTGGAGAAGAAGATGAAAACGAAATAGTAGAAGAAAATGGTGAAGTGACAGTAGAAGAAGAAGTAGAAGAAGACGAAGAGCTCATGGTTGATCTAATATGTAGGCTTTAATAGCCAAAAAAAAAATCAAGGCTCTGATACCATGATGAATTACACGGCAATGAACAATGCAAGAGGAAGTAAAAGATGAAATTGTGAAATGTTGAATTCATTGTTGCATGATTGTCTGCGTACATAGTTGATATATATATAGTGTAAAATACATCTAACCCTAGTTTACATAATGGACTTGAGTTTTGGGCTTGAGACTCTTCTTAGTATTGGGCTTCAGCATATCTATTCCAACAGGTGGAGGATCCGAAGGGGTTCAAAAGGTGAATCCTAATAAGAAGAGTATAATCATATATTCGCTCCGCTATTAAATATAATATCACTTTTTTAATTTTATTATTAGATTAATATGTTAGTTAAAATTGCTATTAGCACATGATATTACTAATCTACCTTAATACAATCATTCTCCCTCTCCCTCTCCCTCTCCCTCTCCCTCTCCCTCTCTTGCTTGTTTATTATAGATAAGCTTATATTTATGATTTATTTGGAAAAAAATTGAGAAAATTTAGAAAGTTACATATATTTCGAAACAAATTGAAATTTGAAATTGATCTTATATTTAAGAACGGGAGAGTACTTCATATAAGTATGTATGAGCGGTGGTATACTGTTCCAGTCTTCCAGACGTTGATAATAAATACTTTGCTTTTGAGAGTGAGGAGATTGATACAGAACTTGCCACAAGGCTACCCCTACTACGGAGGCATAGGGGTGAGCAAATCAAATCGAAAACTGAAAACCGAACCGAATTGAATTCGGTTATGTCGGTTCGGTTAATTCGGTTTTCTATTCTTATTCGGTTTTATAGTTCGGTTATTTCGGTTTTTGGTTCGGCCTTTTTTAAAAACTAATTCGGTTAACCGAATAACCGAATTAATAAAAAAATATTTTATCATATTTTTCTTTAGATAAGTAAAAATTTAGAGTTTAAATCTATAGTTTTTGTATTCCTTATTTTAAATTAAAAATGATATGCAATATATCAATATAAAATGTGAAGTTGTATATGTTGAAAATGAACAAAAAATTGAATTTATTATAAAATAAATAATTTCCGGTTTTTTTAGTTAAAACCGAAACCGAACCGAAATATTTCGGTTATTTCGGCTCGGTTTCCAATACTAATCGGTTTCGGTTCGGTTTTGAAAATAGTCATAATTCAGTTTCTGATTTTTTCTGTTTTCACCGAAAACCGAACCGAAAAACCAAATGCTCTGCCTTACCAGCCGCCAAATCGATATTCTAAGAAAAATATTTAAAAGTAATCAAATGTGTCTAAAATAATAAAATATACATTTTTTCAATATTATCTCTATTTGTGATGAATGTACTACAAAAACTTGATGTTACCAAAATTTTGATAAAAATTCCGCAAGTGTACGGATCGTAAATTTAGTAAAGTGGTAGTTCAAGGTCGATCCCACAGAGACTCAGACAATTAATAACTAGGCATTAGATCTCCTATTTTTATTCAAGTTGAGTAAACAAGAAAATTTGATTTTAATTACCTAATAGCTAAGAAAATAAAATAAAACAAATATTCACACAGATGAAATTCACGAGTCAAAAGAACAACCTAGAGCCACTAATTCCTTATCTGCTTCTTAGATTTTATTCCCCACTAAATTAATTATGAATTAATTCAACTAGCTAATCTAGAGTACTAGTGTCTATAAATGCCTTTCGGTTTCCACCTATATCCTTGCCTAGCTTAATTACACAATGTCTTGCACTAATTTACTAAGCCAATTAATACCGGTACCGCTCTAATGTGACTATGTAGGGCTTCTAGGTATATGTCTATCCTAGTCGCAAATCAGATTAAAATCCAATCCTACACTACTTAATCTCATGGTCTATTTAAAATTCCCTCTTTCGAGTCCAATTCTAAATTCCCTAAACATGTCTAATGGTGATCAAGCACTAAACAAGTTAATCAATAATAGCAAGATTAAATAAACTAAATCAAATTAACCATGATTAAATAGTGGGAAATAAAATACTAAGTTACAAAAAAATTCATAGTACTCTAGGTTGTAAAAGAAATTAGCTACACATGTCTTTGAACCAAGGTAACAATGAATTAAAATCTAAAGACATACTAAGAGTTCAAGAGGAAAGAGCAATGACTAAAGGAATAGTGTTGCCCCCATGATATGCTTCTCTCCTTTGCGTGCTTGATGATTTTGTTCCGCGTGTGTGTGTATACTTCAATCAAGAAAACTCATCACTGCAGCCACTTCCTTTCTTTCTTTTTATGCGTGAATGTCATTAGGCTATAGGAATGGGAAGAATTATTTCCAGCCTCCTCTTCTCCTCAATTGCATGTGTATATTTATAATAAAATAGTCCAACACCATATTGCCTTTGTCTTACATGTTAAGTTTCTTTTCTTTCCTTTTCTTGCACATAATCAAATCATCTCCTTCTCTTTATTTCCCTTTTCATTAAATCTGCATTCATGAAGAGAAGGAAATAGGAAATAATCACAATAACTCAATCACATAATCTCATTAATAGGAAACTTCTCATCAAAATATTTCTTTTAATATATTAAGTTTCTTATTTCAATTAAATTTCATATTTTCCAAAAGAATCACTCATATACTCTCAAATTACTTTCTTTCTAATTCACATCAAAATCACTTAATTATTTAATTCATGACTCCCCAAATACAACAAAATATTTCCTAAAAACCACTAAATTTGGGGAGTCATCACACCCCCACACTTGCTTTAAATCTTGTCCTCAAGATTTCAAATTGTTAACACATTAGCACAAAAATGAAAGTTTTTATCATCACAAAGTTGGAATCAATTCAAACTCTCAACAATTAAATCCTCTTAGAAATCTCTCTCACCATCCCCAAATGTAAGTAATCAGGCAATCAATTTGATAGAGATAAATCACAAAAGCATGTCCCTCACCGGTCAAGTGTTTACGCTCTACTCTCAAAGTATATAGGGGTTGTCTTTCACTCAATTCCATCTATGTAATCCAGCTACCATAGGCTTGTTTATCATCTCGATATCCACTTTTATATCTCAATGCACACACAAATCAAAAGGACTTTTAAGGGATGTAATGAAAAAGGTAGGATAATGAAATGAAAATGAGATGGAGGTATATTTGAAAAGTGCTAAACCATTTTAATTATAGTAAGGAATGAAGGAATCACATAACCTAACAAGCACATAGGGGTTGACTCTTTTGAACTCCACAATTCTTCAATTCTTTCGATTTTCATCTTCTTTTTTTTCTTTTCTTTCTTCTTTTTTTTTTCACACTTTGTGTGATTTTTTTTTCTTTTCCTTTTTCCCCTTCACTTTTTTTTTTATTTTTTCTTTTCTCCTTTCTTCAACACTTATATTTCCCCTTTTCCTTTTCTAATTCCTTCACCCCTTTCCATATGAATATAGTATAACACTTTTCAAAGCGTAAATGGAAGAAATAGATAAGAGATGAAAACTTGCATCAAAAGAATTCAAAGGCTAAAATATGCAATCTTTCTTTTTAAAAGAGAAGCAAGCTCAAAGGGGTTAAGCAATGGAAATAATGTAAAAAGGATGGCTATTTGGCTAAACTGGCTATGAAACGAAGGCCTTAATCATTTTTGTGCATGCAAGAGATTTGAGCGTCAAAAGAGATTCAAGACAAGTTCTAGAGGGGAAATTACAATAGATGTACTCACTCATGAAAGAATAAAATTAAGGCCCAAATTCCTCACAGGGTTTTTTGACATACTAGAGTAATTTATCTAAATCAAATAGCTTGCTTTTTCACTTACATTCAAAGAAGATGAGATCAAAGTCTAATCAAATCCAATTATTTCAAGTCCAAATCAATCCCAAAATTGGCAAAAAGTTTTTTTTCCAAGAAAATTTTCCAAGAAAATTTTA
Source organism: Mimosa pudica (assembly GCA_029929735.1). NCBI lineage: Eukaryota > Viridiplantae > Streptophyta > Magnoliopsida > Fabales > Fabaceae > Mimosa > Mimosa pudica. The sequence continues at coordinate 8,885,901 of JAKELP010000035.1, forward strand.
CAAAATGAAAGCTTGAAGACAATCTTTAGAAAACAATGATACCCTTATACCCCCACACTTAGATGTCACGTTGTCCCCAATGTGAACATGTAACATAAGTAGTGGAATTACAAAAATATCCATAGCAAGTGTAAAGATGACAAATATTTCAACTTCCATATCAACCAGCAAAGTACTCAAGAGGTACACAGTCAAGACTAATCATCACACACGCACATATCAATAAGCACCATCACTCATTACCAAAATAATTCTCAGTCAAATAATATTAAGAAAAAGTTAGAAGAATACTCCCCTTCCTCTTCTCGATTTCCACTCTTAGCTCCTAGTCCATCAAGATCAAGTTGAAGCATCCTTTGAGGTCAAAAGAAAAAAAATCCTACAAACTCAAAAAAAAACAAAGCATCAAATACCAAAACCTTGGGTTGCCTCCCAAGAAGCGCTAAGTTTAAAGTCTTCAGCCAGACTTTCCAAACAAATCTTAGTCATAAGTATCAAACACAATAATCACCTCATCTTCATTCCTTTTCAAACAGTATAAGTAATCAATCAAACTAATTACTTGTGCCTTTTCAATCATAGACAATTTCAAAGAACAAGCAATCACTGATTTCAAAGGAATTAGAATATGATCATACAAACAATTAGATGTATGTCTTTCTAAGAATAATGAGCATCCAATAAAATCAATTTGACTCTCATCAATAAGAGTCACAACAGTAATAGGAGAATAATCCAAAGTAGTTATAGGAACACTCACATCAACATGTATATCAGAATCACAAACATTTGAATTTACATCTTGAACATCAATTAGACACCCATCAATTTCTTCTAAACAAGTTTCAGGCTCTATGGCAACCTCTAAATCCTCTTTAACTTCATGTTCATCCCTATCCTCAACTTCCTCATATTCAATCTCATTAGATAACAAAGGGGAACTATGATTAAAGGAGGAATTTTGTTTTAATTCTTCAAGGTCTCTGCACATTTGACTCATCTGTGCTACAAGATTTTGTGCTCTTGATTCAAACTTAGTCTCAATTGAATCTAACCTTTTGAAACAATCCTCCTGCCATTTCAAACACATATCGGCTAATCTTTCTAATATGTCAAATCTTTCTTCTCTACGAGATATTTCACTATCCTCAAAATTGTTTCCTTGAACATGTGAATAAGATATGAAGGGTGGGTTTAATGCATGTGAATAAGAATCAACATGTGGGTTCCAACACTCATCTTGCTCAAAATTCCAACTAGGCCTAGAAAAATTATCAACATAAGTTTGTTGTCTAGTGAAATCATCTCCTATACAATTTATGGTAGGCAAAAATGGACAATTTCCTGGTACATGATTATTTCCACAGTGATAACATCGATACCATTTATAATAATTAAGCTCCGAAAAGTCCATATTTCTATTTTTCCAAAAGAAAAAAAAAACTCAAGCTAAAACTACTAAAGAATTTCTAATTCTAATTACTAATTGCCTTGAGTCCCCGGCAACGGCGCCAAAAACTTGATGTTACCAAAATTTTGATAAAAATTCCGCAAGTGTACGGATCGTAAATTTAGTAAAGTGGTAGTTCAAGGTCGATCCCACAGAGACTCAGACAATTAATAACTAGGCATTAGATCTCCTATTTTTATTCAAGTTGAGTAAACAAGAAAATTTGATTTTAATTACCTAATAGCTAAGAAAATAAAATAAAACAAATATTCACACAGATGAAATTCACGAGTCAAAAGAACAACCTAGAGCCACTAATTCCTTATCTGCTTCTTAGATTTTATTCCCCACTAAATTAATTATGAATTAATTCAACTAGCTAATCTAGAGTACTAGTGTCTATAAATGCCTTTCGGTTTCCACCTATATCCTTGCCTAGCTTAATTACACAATGTCTTGCACTAATTTACTAAGCCAATTAATACCGGTACCGCTCTAATGTGACTATGTAGGGCTTCTAGGTATATGTCTATCCTAGTCGCAAATCAGATTAAAATCCAATCCTACACTACTTAATCTCATGGTCTATTTAAAATTCCCTCTTTCGAGTCCAATTCTAAATTCCCTAAACATGTCTAATGGTGATCAAGCACTAAACAAGTTAATCAATAATAGCAAGATTAAATAAACTAAATCAAATTAACCATGATTAAATAGTGGGAAATAAAATACTAAGTTACAAAAAAATTCATAGTACTCTAGGTTGTAAAAGAAATTAGCTACACATGTCTTTGAACCAAGGTAACAATGAATTAAAATCTAAAGACATACTAAGAGTTCAAGAGGAAAGAGCAATGACTAAAGGAATAGTGTTGCCCCCATGATATGCTTCTCTCCTTTGCGTGCTTGATGATTTTGTTCCGCGTGTGTGTGTATACTTCAATCAAGAAAACTCATCACTGCAGCCACTTCCTTTCTTTCTTTTTATGCGTGAATGTCATTAGGCTATAGGAATGAGAAGAATTATTTCCAGCCTCCTCTTCTCCTCAATTGCATGTGTATATTTATAATAAAATAGTCCAACACCATATTGCCTTTGTCTTACATGTTAAGTTTCTTTTCTTTCCTTTTCTTGCACATAATCAAATCATCTCCTTCTCTTTATTTCCCTTTTCATTAAATCTGCATTCATGAAGAGAAGGAAATAGGAAATAATCACAATAACTCAATCACATAATCTCATTAATAGGAAACTTCTCATCAAAATATTTCTTTTAATATATTAAGTTTCTTATTTCAATTAAATTTCATATTTTCCAAAAGAATCACTCATATACTCTCAAATTACTTTCTTTCTAATTCACATCAAAATCACTTAATTATTTAATTCATGACTCCCCAAATACAACAAAATATTTCCTAAAAACCACTAAATTTGGGGAGTCATCAAGGGTAATATACAAACATTAATGAACATGAAAAAAATTAGAAAAAACGTATTAAATTACGAGAGAATTTAGGGCAAACTCTTATATTTCAGATCAAATTAATTTATCTTTTGGGTTTTGGAACTGAAGGGAGTATAATATAGGTTGAACTTCTTTCAATATCCCTTAGAAGCACTCGTCATATCAATCCAATTAATCTAAACAAATTCCTTACAAAATTTTTAAAAATTGCATATCCACATTATGCTTCTAAGTGATAAAAGATGTGATATTATATGCTTCCCTATACAACATGCTCTTCAATTATCATCTAATTTTAGCTAGTTACATACTTTCACTTGGACATGATTGTAATTCTCCAAGATAAGGACTTAAACTTTTAGCTAACAGAGATTAGCTTAGTTGATAAAGGATGTGGCTTGTATCTTTAAGATTGTGAGTTAAAATTCTACTGATGTAAGGTCTTTATTATCAGTAAATGCTCTTTTATCCTAGAGGCATGTCATAATTTTGGTGAGTTCCAGAGACCCAATTTAACTAAACTCATTTTTTAAGAGGTAATGGTCCTATTTTGCCTTTCAAGTATAGTCCATGGACCACTGGGTACGCTAAACTAACATTGAATACAATTTTACCCTTAAAGTAACCAAAATTGTCCAATTTTACCCTCTGACGAATGTAATGTTGACACGTGGAATGTAATGATGACACGTGGAGGACACGTGCCAACATTACATTCGTCATAGGGTAAAATTGGAACATTTGGCTACTTCAAGGGTAAAATTATTCCCGATGTTAATTTAGGGTGTCCAGTGGACCATAGTGATTACTTGAAGGGTAACCTAGGGTCATTAAAAAAGGAAGTAAACATTTAAGCTTTTAGCCCTATTTTCCCAACATTGAGATTTGAGACATTTGAATTGGGCCTTATATTTAACTTGGATAGCTATCATTGAGTTCAAGCCCACAACAATTGGTTTTCTTTTTTACTTTTAAAATTTTATAGCAAAAACAAACATTACATTGGCTTCTTACCTCTCATAAGTCACACACTCCTTCCCGTTCCGGCGCGTGTAGCTACGCTCTGATCACCGTCTTTAGGTATGTGAAAAGTCATCACTTGTCTTAGTCTCTGAGCTAAGTCTTTCCCTTTGAACATGTTTTGGCTAAATGGGTTTTGGTGTTTGTAACAAAAATTCCTCCTTTACAATGTCAAGTCCATGTGAATAGGTACAATGTTTCATTTTGAGAAATTATTACTTAGTTCTGTCTCCGTTGTTGTGATATACTGATGTGGCTATAAATAGAATGACCCACTTTAATATTGTTCTTTATGTGGCTTATAAATTTAATGGTTAGTGATATATTAATGTTCAGAATGTGACCCCCTTAGACCTTAGTACTTCCTGTGTTGAATGTGTTTGGGGTAGTTTCTTTGTAAATTTGTATGACCTGGTGGTGAGTCTAACTTGCCCTATACTCATTTGATATTTGTATGTTCTTTCAGTTAAAAGACATCCTTAAATTCAATATAGATATATGCTGTTATCTCTTGTTGGAATATTTTTTTTTTTTTGTAATTTTGAATTCAGTCATCTATTTGTATTTTGAAAATCTGAAGGCTCCTACATACTTTTGTGAGTTGAGAGGAGAGAATTATTTCTTCCATGGTGAATGCATTGTCATATTTTGTCATCCTTCCATGGAATCATTCTTCATGTCAAATGTACTTTGTAACTTGTAGGCTAGTTCACATTTTTACCTTTTGTTGGTGATCGATTTACCTTGGTTATTACAATTAGATGCTATTGATTTGTGCATGCCACCTGACAGTTGTAAGGGATGAGTTGGTGGTGGATTCCATAATCCCTAATACATTACTATACTGTGAATGCTTATGAACTGGATTGATCATGTGTTAGAACAGCCATGAATCTCGTGTTAGAATGTATTCTTACCTTAATTTATTCATTTCACACTTGATGTCTTATTCACTCTTAAATATCAATCAGGATGCCTTCCTTTCTGTATGAATTCATCAAGAGAAGAAGTATGGCCAAAAAGAGGAAAAGAAGGCACAAAAAAAGAATATTGGATGGGAAATGCCATGTGGACTGGTCAAATCTCCCTCAAGGTATCATTGAAATGATTGTGGACAAACTTCCCTTAATCGATCACTTATCCCTCAGTAAAGTTTGCAAAAGCTGGAATGATGCTCTTTGTGAAGGTTTTCCTGGTCGGCTAATTCATGGAATTCCTTGGCTTCTAGTGTCAGGTGAGCAATTTAAAGAAAATAGAACTTGTATAAGCATACTTGACAAACGTATTTGGGACTTGGAGCTGCCGGAGGCTTATGGAAAGTATTGTTGGGGATCATTTCAGGATTGGTTAATTATGGTGAACGATGTGAACAATTACATTCTTGAAATTAAGTTGTTGAATCCTTTTACAAGAAGCCAAGTTACTCTACCTCCAATATGGAACTTTTACCACAAGATAGTGCTCTCAGGGGATCCCTCTGAGAATGACTTTGTGTGTATGCTTCTGCATAGCCAGAGAATGGAGTTGGCTTTTTACACGCCTAGAGAGCAATCATGGCTTAAGCATAAAATGACTGGCACAGCATTTGAAGATGCTGTATTTTGTAATGGAAGTTTTTATCTCTTGGATCAAAAGTATAATATCTGGAAAATTGATGCCAAGGATATCTGCGCTAGCATTAGTAAAGGTGATGCTCATTTTGGAACACTGTTTGAACTGGATATTGGTTTTCATGAGATAAAAATGCCATATCTGCCGCAGTCGAATGAAGTGCCAGTTTTGGAGGGGCGTGATGAGAATTATGTATTAAAATATCTTGTGGAATCTTGTGGGGAGGTTTTGCTTGTTTGTAGATATTTTCACTCGAAACAAAATCTAGTGCTTGAGACACAAAAGTTTGAAGTGTATTCATTGAATATTTGTCAATCATCTTGGGAAAGAGTTAAGGATTTGAAGAACAGAATGCTATTCTTAGGAAAATGTTGTTCATCATCATTCTCCACCAAGGAACTTGGAGTTGGAATTGGCAACAGCATTTATTTTACCAATGATCAGGCCACTCCTTGGTGGAATGAGTGGGATTCAGACCATATTAACAATATAAATGTATCAGCTCGTTTAGGCGTAGTCAAGAATGTTGATGGAAATTGGTGCAATTTCAAGCTCAGAAGTGATGATGATGATGATGATGAGCCTTTTAGCTTCCGTGGTGATGTAGAGAAATGGCCATACATTTGGTTTACTGCACCAATGTGGTGGTACTGCAAGAATGTTCCTCCTATCCCAAGAATTTAAGGGCTGCTATGTTTGAAATTGAAGAAAAAAGTTATTTTAGTTAAGTTTGTTGTTTGAGTTGTTGGGAGAAATCAAGCTAATCATGATGGTTTTGATAGAAAAAGGTCTTTTTTCTACTCATCCCTGAAGTGTTTAGCTTAAAATTTCCCCACAATTCCCATGCTCCCAACAACTTCATCATATTATGCCTAACTAAAATTACTTCTTTTTTTAATCTTAAACAAGCTAGCCCTAAGTTAGTTAACCTATGTTAATATAGTCATACAGATATATGAGTTGGCTTGCATTTTTGAAGAATCTTTTAATACCTAGCAAGGGCCTGTTATGGCTATTGTTTTTTGCCTGGCTAATGGGTAAGCCAACATGTAGATATGCCATCTACAACCAGCATGGTTGATGATATTTATGTTTTGAGTGGACTGTGTTTTCGTTCTGGATCTATACTATGGTTGTATGTTATGTCCGATTGTTATTTTCAATTATATGTATATATATATTATAGACACAAATGGACTTCTCTTTAGTGAATTCTGTCAATAATAGATGTAGGAATCACGTCCTGGACATGAGGGGTTACGTCTGATGAATAAATTCTAGACTGATGCTAAAGCATCAATCAATCCTTTTATGATATGAATATGCCAAAATTATTATTCAATTCCACACCCATAGCATAAGAACAAAATTATTATATAAATAAGCAAACATCATTTTCAGAGCATCACCGAGTCCCTTCCATTTTCATTTACCATTTTCTCACCGCTCAATATGATGAAATAATGTAGATTGAGATGCTTTGAAGTGTTTTTGTTAAGGTCAAGAAAGTTCTGTACGTGATATACTTCTTTTGAAAAGCTTTGGTTTCATATTAATTATGTCCATTGATGATATTGATATGAAATTTAGAATCATATATGATGTAAATGTCCTATCTCCTACTATAATAAATTTATATCTATAACACTCACACTCACACTCGCACTCACAACTTACATAAAGCTTACATAATAATATATTATTCTTTTTAGATGAGAAAGCACTAAATAAATTGTTTGAATTGTTCAACAATATCTATTTAATATTCATATAGTAAAATAATGTGTAGACATCGAGAAGTGTTTACCTTTGGGATCTCTTCATGGTGATGTGTCATTGTAGACCTATAAGACTGAACTTCAAATCTGGTTTTAGTGTTTCATTGTGTACATCTCTACTTAAAACACATTAATTGACGACTTTGGCGCTTACTCTTAGGACCGGCTAGCTTGTGAATTAGGTTTATCCTTTTATATGCTTTGACAAGAAGGATTATAAAGTAATAGATGAAAAGAAAAACATTTTAACTTGTGGAACATAATTCAACAGATAAAAAATGATAGGTCTAGAACATTGTAAATTTAGTTTTTATCAAAATACATAATATAAAGTGCTAAAGATGTAGCATTCTTACAAGCCTTGTGGTTTAATACATATGAATGAGACAAAAGGGATATAATGATAAAGCTTGGTGAGATAATTAACTATGGAGCAAACTCTGCGAATAGACAAAATGAAAAAAATGAATTTTTAGGCAAAATAAGTATATTAAAAATGAGTAGATGTATGTTTACACGGAAGATATGAAAATAAGAATGCATTGTTTGATACAAACCAATTATCGGAAGTGAACATATAATTTAGAAGAAAATGTGTTTTGAGGCATAGGCAAATTAAAGGAGTAAGTTATGAACACTATGAAAAGGAATAACTATATGTAATGTGAAAAAGCAAAGTTTAGATAAAATATAATTAGGAAAGGACGAATCTTTTGTATGATGTAGATATTAGTGAGAAGTTATATATGAGTTGTATTATTCTATCTTTATGATTTATGTACGTTTATCCTTAAATATATTTTAATCTCGTATAAACTACTTATAATGAACATATTTCCATCTTGTCTTGTTTCATCGTTATAATTTCTATTGTAAAATGATGTTCCTGATAGAACTTGATGTACTGTCATTTTATATTAATATCGTCCTTGAGTAAGAAATTAAAGTAAAATAATAATATTCTAGATTTGATAGTTCACTGAAAAATAACCCAAACACCTGATTCTTTTATTATCAACGTAGGTTAACTGCTTTGAGTAATTTGATTCATAACAATATTTAGCTTTTAGATTGTGTGTCACAAGTCCCACATTGGGGAGGTTTCCTCACAAAGGAGGCCTTATAAGTCCTTGGCTCCCCAACCTCAACAACTAGCTTTTGGGGTGTGGTTCTCCCAAGGACTTGTGCTCGTTACAATGGTCCAAGGACTTGTGCTCGTTACAATGGTGCTTTCATTGAGAGACGACCCAATGGAAAGGGCTACCTACCGAGGGTTCTGACCGGGAGGGGCTGACCAACAAATGGTTGAGTGAAGCGCCGAGTGAAGTGTCGTAGAGTGGAGCCGCCGGGACGCCGGCTCTCGAGGGAGGTGCATTGTCACAAGTCCCACATTGGGGAGGTTTCCTCACTAAGGAGGCCTTATAAGTCCTTGGCTCTCCAACCTCAACAGTGCTCATTACATTGTGTGGGATATATATAACTGCAATGTGCTTTCATGATTGTGTCAAGTATGAAGATTCTCTTCTGGTCGGAAAAAAATGAAGGTATGCTTTATATGTTGGCATTCATAAGTATATTCACTAATCGGAAAGTTTGTAGTATTTGATAAAAAAAAATGACAAATTGTGGGTAATAATTTTTTTTTTTTAAAAAAAGAAATAAAATGGGGCAAAAATTGAAGTGGCCAATTAAGCGTTGTGACCCAGATAATTGGGCGGATAACTCACCATTGAACAGTGATTCTATAAAGATTTTTTATTTTTCAGATTCTCCTTCAGTAGTTCCATTTTTTTTTCTTCCAAGAATAAGGTATCTTAATTTTGATTTGTTTCGCCAGACCCTTTGTCACGTCTAATTTGCAATAAGCCCATGAATTTTTTCACATTTATTAAAGGGCTTAATATAATATATTTAAGATAAATAAAAAATAAATTCAATATGATGTTTTATTCTTTTTTGTGTTCATGACTAAGTGCATCTAACGCCAAAAATATTTTTTCAAGTACATCCAATTCCCTAGAATATTTTGTGGTGTATTTGACACTCTAACATTATTTTCATGTGTCTAACACTCAAAAGTACTTGTTTGGTGTTATTTTACATTTGACAATTCAGGTAATTTAGAACTCTAGATGTATTTGAAAATATATTCACAATATTGGAATAAAAAAATCGAAGTACTCAGCGACCACAAAATACTTTATGATACTAGATGAATTTGAAAGAATATTTTAAGATGTTTTGTCACTTTTTTATTCTCTTAATAGTTAATATACAAGGAAAATGAAGCAATCATAAAAATTGTTAAAATGTTTTTTTATAAAAACAGTCGTAGGTTGCTTGTCAAGTGTGAGTAGTCATTTCTTTATTTATTTTGTAACAAACCTGATTTGATATTTTACAATTTTCAAGTTGCATTGTTTCTATCATTCAATCTAATATTGATATTTTCATAATTGTAAAAATAATTTAATTTTCATCACATAATGTATATTCGCTCAACAAATCATGGAGCGTGTAATTTTGCGAACTTGGAGATAAAAACTTTAGAACACTTTAACAAGGAGTATAATAACTTGAGAATACCAATATATAGCTAGTAAGCGTATGGTTTATTTGAATTCTTCCTTTGAAAATATACAAATTTTGTAAACTCAAATCAATATATTTTCAGTGTTAACTGTGTCAAATATAAAATTTATCACATGTTATATCGTTTAGAATATACGTAACAATGTAACACCTTTATCTGATTTTTTGTGACACACGCTTTTCATAAAATTTCAATTATTTCCTAATCTTCATACAAGAAATTCAATTCAAATATTTGGTGTGGTCATAATCATAATGTATTTGATTTATGGGATAATTATACATTGATACTAAACAAGAGACTTAATTTTATATAGGTCTCATGAAGTTGTTAATGACAACTATTAACAACTAAAACAACATTGTTTAACAAATGAAAAAGTTGTCAATAACCAATCTGATATTGATCTCTTATTTGAGACCTATATGATCTCAAAGGTACAAGAAAATTATATATGACCTAAATCATTAATACTTAAATGTCAATTTTAGGTTTTGTTTTGGTCAAAAGTCAATAATGTAGGTTAGATAAGCATTTAAATTATATAATGATCTACTTGTATATAACGTGTATTAATATAACATAGAATTGCTTATAGAATTATACGTGTTATTGAGGCAACTTTGTTGACTTGTTTTATTAGGCGGCACAATGAACACATGCCTGGCCAAACAAAAATAACTAAATAATCTTATAAAAGTTGATCAAATAATCCAGGTGAAATTTCTTAAAAATTAAATAATACTTATTTTTCATTGATTAAAAAAATGGGATAACAAATGAAGCAATTGGACAAAGAAATGGATGAATATTTTATGGTGTAAGTAGATATTGATCTTCCAAAACAGTTTTACGAAAAACTAATCAAAGATTAAACCTAATCAATTAAAACTAATGGAACTAGCGAACATTTAACAACTTTAGTGTATAGTTTATTTTTTGTTTTCTAGTTTTGTTCAAATTAATTAGAATTTTCATATTTTGTTGTAGAGATATGTCGCATAAGAAACTTTAATAAACTCTAACAACTTCTTAGATATTCATGTCTATTATAAATATTTAATAATTATGATATGCTGAATTTTAAACAAAAAATATTTCAGTCCTTATAATTTAATTGGTCTTATTTTGATCATTAAAATAAAGCATTTTTATAGTAGTGTATGATATTAAATAATCTTTATCTTGGTTAAATGATCAAATCCAATACTTCAAATATCAAATATGTAGTTGCTTGTTAACGTTTTAAATATGGAACTAGTTAATTACAAAAGCAAATTAATAAATGTCAAGTCATTTTCAAAATAAAGGAATGAGATATAGAAAATAGTCAAATACTTTCTTGAGCTTATAGAATTTCTTTATTACGTACACAGCTTAATGGTCCTATATTTTTCTGTTAATGGAGTATAACTTAAAGATTCAACGATGTTAAACTCTATTCTAAATATTAAAGACTTATTACACTCGTTTATTAGAACAAATATTTGGTGTTAACCATAGAGAAATGGGTTTTTATTATTGTTCAAATACAAGGTTTCGATTAAATAATACAAACTCTGATCTTCATCTTCTATAAAATTTAAAGAAAGAGAAACATCATTATTAGTATCGATGCTATTGCAAGTGGTTCGATTGGTAAAACACTAAAACCATCCCATATGTCTTATCCCTTTTGTAAGTAACAAAACATGCATTAAAAAATTCCATAAAAACAAAAGCACTTAGAAGGAGTAGACCAACAAAAAAAATATAAGGAAAAGGAAAACTCATTGTCAATCACACAACAAGCAGCAATGCTTGAAGAATTATGTTCTCATGATCTCATCTCTGAAATGCACTTCGAATTTGCCACTGCCAAAACAAATTATATTCCTCAAGCCATGCATGCAGTAAATATAAATATAAGAGATTCAATTACCAAAACTCAGTCGTGTACACGGAAATGAGAGTGATTAAGTTGAACTTTAATCCATCAACTTTCATGCTTCCACGATAGTTATTAGAGCAATCAAAATCATACCCTTCAAATTCACTAATTAAAACGACTAAAGTGTTTTAGAAAGCTAAACTAATTTTCTTGATTGTATTCCTTACTCCCATTTCCTATAATATACATACTACGGACTTTTTTATTGAATGATCTTGTCACAAAATATTAAGTTATACTCTCTCGTTCCTAAATATATGATCACTTTCCTAATTTGATTAGATTAATGATGTTAGTTAAGTTTGTTATTAACACATGATATTACCAATTTATCTGAAGTTCTTAACCATAAACCTTTATCACTATTCGCTCTCTCTTACTTGTTACTATAGATAAGCATAACTGAGGTTAATTTGAGAAAAACTTGGGAAAAATAGAAAGTGATTTCATATTTAAAAACAAGTTGAAATGTGAAAGTAATCATATATTTAGGAACAGAGGAAGTATTTGATTTAATTTAATCAATAGATATTTTTTTATATTGGTCTAGTCTTTCATCTTCTTTTCATCATTATGCCCTCTTTTACCCATTGATAATTTTGCATAACTTTTTTAAAGAAAATGTAGTTCATTTAGTATATCTTATATTTTGAGAACTTGTAACATAATCCTAGAAATTACCATATCCTCCCCAAACCAAATAATCAGCACAACAAATAATGTCCTTACATGTGTGATATAACTCTTTTTCTTGTTCAAAGTGATATAACTCTACATTCCATTATTTAACATATCTTCTAATTTTCTTGGGTCGAACGTTATTTAACATATCCCGACCCTCCATAACGACAAATCCTACCTAATAGAGTAATAGATGATACAAGTTACAATGTTGAGGATTTTCTTCTTTTAATATGCTTTAAACTTTTTTATAACCTAAATCTTCATTAGTTTGATTACATGTACAATTTTTTTATAAGAGAAACTGTTGTGTGAACCACATGTACCAAGCTATTTGTCGCTATTTGTGGTCTGTTCAATTACAAGTAAGTAAACATATGTTATCTAATGTTGCATTTTCAATATGATTTAACATCCTAAAAAAATCAACAAACACATAGCTTTCGCTTTTCAATTTTGTTTTGTTTTACAAGGTTAAAAAAATTTATGAGTGAGTCATTTGTTAGAATGTCAAATCAAATTGAATATTTTACATTACGCCTTATGTGTTATTTGAGATTGATCATACATAAATTTAAATTTAGGCAAGAATTCCTCATTTTAAAAACAACATTATTTTGTAAATTTTAAATTATAGTTAAAATCAAACAATACCACAAAACAAAACTATCCAAAATATAAATTGTGCAGCTAGCTACCGTTGGTTTGAAAATTTTATCCAAATTCCAAATTGAGCTGTCTAAGAATGCACAAAATAAAACAAAACAAAAACAAGTGAACATCTAATCACCAAGCAATCTGAGAAATTTCAAAATTCCTTTCTTTTTTAGAGAATTCCTTTTCTAATTTCTCCTTGGTTGCCCATTCATTCACTCACAGCCTTCCCTTTTTGCCCATCACATTCTTCCCCTTCTTCTTCCCATTCTCTTTGCAATTTGCACCTATCCCTTCCTCCACACACAAATTTACCATTTTGCCCCTCCTCCGACCCCACCACCTTTTCTCCCTTCATTCTCCACCCAGATCCATTTTCTTCTTCAACCCTCAATTGGGTATTTATTTAATCCGATTTCCCATCAAACCCATCTCTCAAAATCCAATCTTTTCTCCCATTCATGCCACAAACACCATTTTCATAACATCTTTCACTGTATATAGACTTGGGGGTCTTTAGATTCCAGAAAAGAGAACCTTTTTTTGCTTTTCTTTTTTCTGGGTATTCTCAAAGTTGCTTTTTTTGTTTGTTTTCTGTACAAAATGTTGGGTGCTGGATTACAATTTGGGATTTCCCGTGGAGAAGATCGGTTTTATAATCCTGTTAAGGCACGACGGTGTGTTTTGGAGAATGATAGATTGCGTAGAGCTCATAGTGATTTGACTGCTAGTCGGTTAGATTGTGATGATGAAGCTAAAATGTTTGCTTGTGAACCTGTTGTGAAACCTTTGAGTAATTTAGAACGCTTCCTTCAGGCGATCAGACCATCTGTTTTTGCTCAGTATCCCTCTAAGGTTGTAATTTGTAGTTTTACTGTGTTTGATATTATAGGTTGATTGGGTTTTATTTGCTTGTTTATTGATTCTTCAACTTGTTCTGTTATTTGTTGGTCACTAGAAGGAAGTTGGTATTGGGGGACTGATAAAATTGGGCTTCATTGATTTTTGTGGAAACTAAGATGACTGAATAGTCGGATGATTATTTCATTGATATGATATCATATTTATTTATAATTATAAATATGATTTTACTAATACAAAATAAGAAATATTAACATTATTTTCGTAATTTCTAACAATTTTAGTTGCTCCAATTAGGCATTTGTAAGATAAAAATCTATGTGAAATCAAAGAAGGAAAAAAAATTAAGGCTTTGTATAGTATTGATGAACTAAAGGTGTGGGGAGTGAACTTTAGAGGATTATATTAGGAGGAATGAAGTTTCTGGTTTTATTTGTTTACTTGTTATTCTTCATTTATTCTTTGATTTGTTGGTCACTAGAAAGAAGTTGGTATATGGGGGATGATAAGATTGTGTATCATTGATTGATCATGCTCTCGTTATGTAAAATCAAGAAAGAAAGTATTAAGGCTTTTTATAGTTTTGAATGAACTAAAGGAATGGGGAGTAAACTTTAGTGAGAAATATATTAAGAGGAATCAAGTTTCTGGTTGTTTGTCAGTTGCTATATCACTTGTGATTGGGTGTCTGTTATTTAGTGTATTTTTCCTTACCTGTGAACTATGTGCTGTTTGTCTTCTGTTTTTGCTGTTAACGTTTATTTGTATTGTTGTCTGGATATTGCAGACGATCATGAAAAGTTTCAAGGCATGTGAGGGGGAGTTTCAACCTTATTTTGTTCTTGGTGATTTGTGGGAATCTTTCAGGGAGTGGAGCGCATATGGTGCAGGAGTGCCACTTGTACTTAACGATAGAGATAGTGTTGTTCAGTATTATGTTCCTTATCTTTCTGGGATTCAAATTTATGTGGATTCTGTGAAGCCACCTGCAAAGTCAAGGTATTTTGGTAACTGTAATCTCTGCAAATGATTTGTATAGTTTGTATTTTTCTTTGCATCTAATATTAGACTGCGTTATTGAATGCTTGGTTGTCATTTGTTAAAATTTTCCTGTTCATTCAAAGTGCTGATACATGATATCCTCTTCTAAATTGTGATGGCAGTTTCAATTGCATGAGGATTAAGCATATTTTATATCTTAAAAAACGTTTTCTATTTTTCATATGGATGCCTTCTACTTTATTCCTTTCCTTTCCTACTCTTTTATGCATATGTATGTTATTTTTGTTCACTTAAATACTTTTTCACAGCTATTCTTTCAGCTTGTTTCTACTTATTGTCATTATAATGGAAGTTGAATACTTTAATATGGTGTTCTATGTGAGTAGAGTATGTGAAAATACTTGAATGTACATGAGCGTCATCTAAACAGTTGATATTGTGCCATATTGATCAATAATTATGTCACTGAATTATTCTAATCCAAATTTAATTGTTATTTGTTGCTGTATCAAATGATTTTGATCATAGAATAGAAATCAACCTAATTTGTCAATGTTGAAAGCTCATTTTCTGACTTCTGTCTCTGTCTCCCTCGCCTAGGATTTTATCATTAATGTGTTTCGCTGGTTCTTACTCTACAATACTACTAGATTGTCACCACAGTTTAGAAGTTTTTCATTTTTATTGTGTAAAATAATAATGTGTGTTTCACTTTCAAACAGGCGACCAGGTGATGATAGTGACAGTGATTTCAGGGACTCAAGTAGTGATGGTAGCAGTGATGGTGAACATCCTTCAGAGGTGGTATCTCATCAGATGGACAGATTATCCTTGGGAGACCACCATAATATCTCTCAGGATGGTTTTTCTAGTGATGACGGTGAGGGAGTCAATTCTCAAGGCTACTTAATTTTTGAGTATCTTGAACGGAACCCTCCGTTTAGCCGTGAACCTTTGGCTGACAAGGTGTGTTAACTCTTGATCTTGTCTTTCTACTCACTTAGTTTCTCAAAAAACAAGCTGTCACATCCATTATTATTTGCCTCCCTTCATTCAGTCTTTTGATTATATGATCTTTTATGGCTGGTGACAGATATTGGATCTTGCTTATCGGTTCCCTCAGCTGTTGACACTTAGAAGTTGTGATATTCTACCTTCTAGTTGGATATCTGTAGCATGGTACTATTTCTTTACCATTGTGCTTTATTGAGGAGCTTACAGGTACGAGCAACTAAATTTTCTATTTTACGTGCAGGTATCCTATTTACAGAATACCGACTGGACCAACATTGAAGGACCTCGATGCTTGCTTTTTGACGTTCCATTCTCTTCATACACCTGTGGGAGGTAGGATGTAATTCATACTTCATATTTGTTGCACTGAGTTTGTCTTTCTAATGAAATCTTAAAAGTATAATTATGCGTTTACTGAAAATGTTGGCTTGTTCGATATCTGTCCTAAAGATGTGCTTGGTCTGGGTTATGCTTGGTCTGGGTTAATGGTTTTCTCCTAGTTCATGTCTAGTTCTGAGTGCATCTTAATCATTTATCGAGGGAAATTATATTGATATTGCTATAGATCCTTAGGGGTTAATAATGGAACAGATTTTCTTATATCCATGTCAAACAAGTTGTCAACCCGTACCCCACGAATTCAGTTGCATTTATGAGATTGTACAACACATTTTTCAGGTTCACAAGGAGTGCAGGCCCCCATAGTGACATGTCCTAATGAGATGGATGGCATCCCCAAAATGTCATTACCTGTTTTTGGTCTTGCTTCATACAAGTTCAAAGCATCTATGTGGACTCCAAATGGAGGATTTGATTGCCAATTAGCTGGTGATCTCTTGCAGGCTGCTCATGACTGCGTAAGAGAGCTTCGGGTCAATCACCCAGATTTTCTGTTTTTCTGCCGGTGATGCTGTGAAGTTGGATCTTTGTATTTCCTAGCTTGACCCTATTTTCAGATGCTGGACTTAATGAAATCTTAAGTTTCTCCCTAAATTTGATCGGAAGAAAAAGCGTAAAAAGAAAGTGATACTCTTTCCTTTCTGATTTCCTGCTTTGGTTATGGAAGCAGATAGGCTTTGGACAAGCATCTCAACAAAGGCTCCCCTGAGATGGTGTATTTGCTAAGTTTGAATAGCTTTACAAGTGCTGGATTATATGTATATGTATATGGTCCACCTTATCATCTGTCCTGGGTCCTTTTGAACTATACTTATGATTAAGAGAAGAGG
Organism: Mimosa pudica; assembly: GCA_029929735.1. Lineage (NCBI taxonomy): Eukaryota > Viridiplantae > Streptophyta > Magnoliopsida > Fabales > Fabaceae > Mimosa > Mimosa pudica. Next base: position 8,903,193 of record JAKELP010000035.1, read on the forward strand.
ATGTTTCCCCCTCTTATTTCCTGATCATTGGGGTCTAGCTTTAATTTATGGGGGAGTTTTGACAGAAAAAGCATGTTAGATCTGCTTGAATTGCCCCAAATATGTTAAATAATCTGTAGAACTTGTTTAAGAGTTGTTTTGATAATAATAGAATTGTTGTTAGTAGGATAAAATGTTTGTTTTTAAATGATTTATATGGTTGTGTTATGGTTGATTTTAAGATGAAGGTGACATTCATGCTTTTGAAAACTTGATTCAACTCTCATTACTATAATAATCTTGATATCAAAAGCCTATATCAACAAAAAACCATTCTAAAACCATTAACGAATTTAATTTCATGTTGTGCCAAACCAAAGTTGGAATCCCTAATGGGAGAAGTGGCTGCTGCCTACTACGCTGCAAACAAGATTGCCTTTAAAATGAGATTACATTTACTTAGCAAATAAACATATTCTAAATTACTTTGTTATATGTCAACAATATTTCACATTTTTTCACCATAATGTTCCCCAATTACCCCTTCTTAAAGAAATTAAAAACTATAAGTGATATTACTATGAATTTATAAGTTGTGATTTTCTAACAACTTTTTTTATCTCTAGTGGGTTTCAATGAGATTCGAATCCATGATCAAATTTTGACCATCTTTCGAAGAAAAAACAAGAAATGAATTTCTTATAGGATTCTCAAGAAATGCTTCCATTCCTTCCAAAAGTATATGAATTAATTGCCTCTCACATCTTGTGAATAATTATTATGATATTGAGGAGATGTGCTGTAATTCTTCTCTGCTCCGTAATAATAGAACCTGTCTTAAATTGATCAATATTTAGAAACCAAACCAAATTGGATAAATTATAAATATAAGATAAAGAAATACAATAAATTAAGTGCTCCGTTTTCTCAAAACAAACATAAGAAGCAAACTATCACTGTGAGATTGACAAAACTGATCTACAAACCATTTACTTGACACTTTAACGACCAACATTTGCAGTACATAAAATACTACACCATACTTATACTACCTCAAAACAATCTAACATTGACACCAAAGACAAACAAAATACATCCAAGGTACTTCTTGGTCTAAAGATAGATTAACTAGACTACAAAATGCAAGAATTGAAGTTTGAATCCCACTTTGTAAAAAGAGACCCCAATGGAGATGCTACTATGTGGCACGATGGGTTGTAAAAACCAATGGACAGACGAAACAAAAGAGAAGCTACTAGACCTTAATCAAAAGTCAAAATAGAACCCAGAAACCGAGTAAATCCATACTCTTGACAATCTAATAGCTGCATTGACCTTAAAGGTTTCAGCAAGTGGGGAATGGTGAGGCACAAGCATTAGCAACCTTTTTGGCATTAGGAGAGTTGACAAGCTTTTGGAGATTAGGGTCTTTCATGTAACCACAAAGGCAAGGCCTTTGTTCTTTGAGTTTTGTGCAGCACAAAGATGTGGGAGGGGTGGAGGAAGTGATGGCACTTGCACATGCACTGAGTTGAAGAGCATTGCATGTCACTGCCATTGAAATCTCTGCTTCTGCACAAAAAAGAACAAGCATCACCCACATGAATTTCACATATGGGATCTTCATTTTTCTGAGAAAAAGAAGACTTTGTTTCAATGTTTAAGAAAAAGACTTGGATGGATTTGATTGTAGAAAATGTGCTGGTGATAGAAGGTGTGGTGGGTTGATTCTCTATTTATAGAGAAAATTGAAATCACTGTGTGAATGTTGCTGTAGGAGGGTAGGCGTGCATGTCAGTAGATAGTCTCCTTACTAAGAAATCTCTAGATAGATTAAAAGATGAAAAAATAAACCTTATTATATATAGCTATATGGGAATTAATTTACATTGAAGGAAAAAGATGTTTGGAATAGTGGGTTTTTAGTTTTTCTTATACAAAAATTCAATTGTTTGTTTTGATATATTATATCATATACTCATCTGGTCCTATTTATAAGGTAAAGAGAGAATGTCTTTTTTGAACTTATATGTAAGTCACTTCATTAAGAATGTACAAGTCCACTCTTCATCTGTTATATGTTGATTTTATTTCCATGTGGTTCTGTATAGTGGATATTAAATGTTGGTAGAATAGGAAATTTGTTGGATTTTAGTGGAAAGTTAATAATGTTTAAGGTTTTCCTTCGTCTGTGTAAAACATAAATGAAATATGCTATAAATAGGACTCAAGGAGTATACATGTGTGGCTATGTTATGTTATTTCATTCATATTTGAAAACATTGTTGATTCATTAGTGCAGCAAAATGATATATGAAGATTGTGGAAGTGAGATCCAATATTAACAAACATAAGAGAAGTTTTCTTACAAGACTGATATGATGGAGAATGACATTCAACGTCCAAAAGATACACTTAATGACAATTAAGGTCCCCAAATTTTTTCTGCAAAATGAATTGTAAATACGGTATCAAAAAGTTGCGAGTAGAAATCTCAAGTCCTAATTAAATTATATGACCTATTTTTGACTTTTTATAATTTAGTGGATAGTCTAATTAATTTGCTTCCTTAATTCTCACAAAAAAGTCAAAGAGATCTTATATTTAGGACCGGAAGGAGTAGTAACTAAAATTGTGAATGAAATTTAGATGCCTTATGTATAATTTGAACTTCTAAATCAATAGTTGTCACTCATTCTTTTGAAAATTTTATTGAAGAACTAATTTAAAAGGTTTTACCGTGACTTTGCCAAAAACCATGATTATATTAACAAATTAGATTGAAGAAATAGTAGGCATAGTTGGATGTGGCTCATGAGATGGGTGTTGCGGAGCACTTTTTTCACTCAATTACCTATTTGAGCTGCTTTAGTTACAGACTTAAAGTAGGGGCGCCTTTATAATTGCCTCCACATTATTCACTAATATATTAATATTAATATAATCCAAGCCAATAATAATATTGCCTATGTATTTTCTATTGGAAAATGATAAACCTTTAATAGATTCCACCAACGAAAGATAGATTATCAAAATATGTATGTTAATTTTAATATGAATGGCCACTCAAAAGTATCTTATGAATCTACAAATTTTTATTAATTGTTTAAAACAATACTAACTGTCAATTCACAACTTTAAATCAGGAAGTGGGGGAAAAGCTAAATGAAAGTTTCTGTAGCATGTCACGCTTATTAGTGATTACCAGCAATAAGCAATCTGCGACTTTCGGCGATGTGAAATGTGTAATTAAGACTCATTGGGTTTCGTTTGGTTTTACCTTAGTCAAAATTCACTGTTTCTCCCAAAGGTTTAAAGCCCTAAACTCATAAAAATCATAATCATAAACTCTTGGAAAAATCACATCTTTTATCTATTCATCGTTATAAAGAGCTACTAGACCACTGGTTAAAGTAGAATAACTCCAGCTAGTTGACCTAAGCGCTTAGTGGTGGAAAAAATCACATTTAAGGCTCAAAAGAACCATATTTAGTCCAATAATAATTTGAAAAGGTTGTATATATATTATGGGTGCGATCAAACAAAATCAATGTGATTATTATTCAAGATTTCACGTTTACAATTTTATTTACCATAAAATAACCAATTGAGCCCAATAGTTTGGAAAGCTTATTATGGACTTGTTTAATTGAGTGGGATGATTCATCACATATTATAATGTTGGGTTAAAGGTCAATTTGGCCACCAAACAATTTTGGATGTATCAATTTGGCCTATAAACAATTTTCGGTCTCAATCTGGCCACTAAACAATATAAAAGGCTCAATCTGACCTACACCGTTAAATATAGCTTAACACCGTTAAATAAAATCCCATGTCAGCTACTGTACATGTCAAGTCATCCTTCTCTATGCACATGTGTGTTTTAAGTGTCAAATTAAAAAAAAAAAAGATGAAATCATTATTGAAGCCTAAAACTGAATCAGAAACCCTACCCCATTGTTTGAAGGGCGACGGCTAAGAACCACAAAGACTGAGAACGTGGCTGAGAATGAAGGCTGAGAATCTTCCAAAGAAAGACAAAGCTTGGTCTCCTCTTCGTCCTCCTCCTTTTTGGCTTCCCCCAGTGGAGAAAAAACGAAGGGTTGTGAATCTCAGAAATAATCGCGAGGACACAAGGACCACCAATAGTGTGCGACAAATATCACTTACCTGCTGCAAGATGGACTTCATGGACCGACGAAAATCCAGGGAGAAGGTTTTACCGATGCCCACTGCCAAGGAATGTAATGTAAGTAGTCTGATTGTTTTATTGTCTCTTAATTGACTTCAAGCTTATTTTCTGCATGAATGAAAGTGGGCATCAGATATATAACTACGGAGAATTTTTTCCCCATGCTAAACTGCAAGCTTAATTTCTGCATGAATGACTTAGATTGTTAAATTAGGTTTTTTTTAGAGCTCACTGCATGAATCATTTTCTTAGTGTAGGCTTGTGTCGCTTGATTCATTTGACCCCTTTATGTGAATCTTCACTTTATTTGTAAATCTATGCTAAACCCGTTTTGCCTAAGTTATTGCTGTCTGTCTTGAGCTTTTACTTCTTCCTTTCTTTTTTTTTTATCGAAATTTACTTCTTCCTTTCTGTTTCTCATTTCTGCTGGCTTTGTTCATATTTTTCTTTCAGTTAAAAGAAACTAAGTCTCACATGCTTCCTTGCACCTTGTACACGCTTGCATATTTCTTTCTATTTGTTTCTTTCAGTTGTAAGTACTGAGAACATGGCTTTGTTGGAATATAAAATTATGTAGATGTTGATTTGATCACTGATTTGAACAAATTGTTATGAGAAGGAATAATTAACAGCTGAATATCACTTGTGTATTGCTTAAAATAAGTTTCATATATGTTTATTTTGTGAATTTATGAAATGGCTGTTATTGACATGATTAGTGAAGGATTGAATGTGAAATGTCTATGTTGTTTTGAATATGATGTGAGCAATAAACTGTTGTTGTTAATGATTGGACAGGTAAGGCAGTGCGTTTTTTTTAGATTGGCATAATACTGAGGTTGGTGTGTTGCAAAAGACTATCATTAGGGAGCTACTTGATATTATTGACAAATTGTATGATGAAAAAGAAGAGGTTCAAACAGCCAAAGAATTGTTGATGCTCAAGGAGTGGAAATGAGGAAGATTTTAGAGAGGAATGAGCTAAGGAACAAGCAAATGATCAAGTAAATTGTTGATGTAATTGAAAAGAGGGAAAGAAAATATAAAGTAGTTGTGGGAGTGCTTGTGTATTCTTGATGATTTTAATGAAAGGGTGAAATACTTGCTTATTGTACTTTGCTAGTATGAACTACTTGGCTAGTTGAAGATTTTATGTATTTGAAGATAGTATGAACTACTTGGTGATGTAAAAGAATGTGAAAGGAATATGGTAGTTGTTGTAGAATGATAAGTACTTGGCTAAAATGTTTAATTTTACCAGGAATTTTTGCTTCAAATTTTATGCAAGAACATGTCGTATGGCTCAATTCCTAATAACATCCATAAATCATATAAATCATAGTAACACACAAAAAAATTTTAGGCATAAAAAGCTCATATCAAAATATAGTAACAACCATAATATTGATATAATATGCCAAAATACAATATATTGTTGGTGTCTTAGACCAAAATATGCCAAAATATGGCAAAAGTAACATTGCATTTCAACAGTCAGACCCTGTGCTGGTCTCCTTCTGAAATTCATCACGTCCATCTAATGTAGCAGTTGTGCACTAGAAATACTCGGTTTGGCCTTCCAGATTAGTGAATTGAATTCTTCTTGGGCTTTTTACTGCATGAGGCTGAGAGGAACATTGCACAGGTTCCATAGTCCGGCTAGGCAGGGGAAAATTTTTCTCAGGACTTGCAATCCTGGGTAAAGGTTCAGATGAAGTCCTGTCAGTCAAAGTTTGCACCGATGATATGGATGACTGCAAGACCAAAAATATGTTAATAAACCAAGCCTGCAGTAAATTATGGAATGCTTTTCAGTTCAGTTCAGATTTTTATTTCAAAAATGCAGCAAGTATATTTAAAAACGCAGCTGCCCCTGTGAACTAAGTGTAGGCTTTTTATGACAGATTCAGTGAAGGCTTTTTTAAATGCAGCAAGTTCAGTTTTTAAATGCACTTCAATATGGAAGTGAAATCATATTTACTCTAAATGCAAGTATAAGAGATAACAACGCAAAATGCAAGTCTGAATGCAAATAAAACTCATAACAGTTCAGTTACTCTGAATGCAAGTCTGAATGCTTAACCAATCCACAAATCATAGTTATAACTTATAAGAGATAACAACATAGAATTCAACTATAATCAGAGAAAAGTTACACCAGCAAGGCAAATCTACAATCTGTAAAATAGGAAACAAAAGCATAACATGGTGTTTAGTTCAGGATTGCATGCAAATCACATTTTTAGCAGCAAATCAGTGACCTATAGACTTATGTTTTATTTCTTTACGGCGGGAGGATTTTGTTGTGGATTTCAAGCTTAATTTCTAATGCCTCCTGATTGAGAATTCAGCTTTTGTATTTGTCTTAATGTTCTATGTCAAGTTGCCAATCATTTTGTCTTACTGGAAAGCATCCGCTGTGACTTTAATATTGAAGCCTCAGATTCTGTCTTTTTCACAAGTAATGAAAGTACTGGTGATTCTGGAGCTTACTCTGCTCATCCACTCATGACTGATATGTCTAAGCTCAAGTACATTTTTGGAGAGGGGTAAAACCTTAATTCATAACATGCTAATGTTTGTGGTTTCAATTTGGTTTTTTTACCTGGCAATATACTCATGCAAACAGACATGCATAGGCCTCAAAAAGTATGAGATCATTTATTTGGTTGAAAATTGTGTAATACTGAATGAATATTTCTAGGATGAAACCTGTGAGCATAACTTGAAGGCTGATATAATCAATCCACAAATCATAGTTAAGAATTTTCATGGAAGTTCACTACTAAACATACAAACAAACATTAACTTCCAAATAAATAACTTACCTACCAAATGCCCAAATCGAAGGTGAAGCCTCCTTCCTCCCTCACAAGTTCGCAGGTCCCTCGCAATCCCCAACCCATGGCCTAATCGAAGTCGCTCGCAGGCCCCCACAAGTCCGTCGCAACTCAGGTCGCCCTCGCAAGCCCTTTTTTGGTTTAGTGTCAAGCAAGCCCTAATCCATCAATGGCTTCTCCGTCTCTGTTCTTCCCAAGCACTGTAAAAATGTTATTAATTTGTAAATAATAAAAAAATACAAAAACTTTTGGCACGCCACGTCACTAAAAAAAACCCAGTCACTTGCCACATGTCGATAAAAAAATGCTTACTTGGCATAGCTACTGATGGTGTTAAGGAGTAATAGATGGAGTTGGCCAGATTGAGCCTTTAATATTGTTAAGTGGCCAAATTGAGACCCAAAATTGTTTATAGGCCAAATTGATATATCCAAAATTGTTTAGCGGCCAAATTGACCTTTAACCCTATAATGTTTTTCTTTGATATTAAAAGATACTAATATCTTGATGAATTGAACCAATATTTGGATTTTCGTAAGAAAAAATGTTTTTTACTCGACAATGTTTCAAATAGAATTATCTTCCATCAGTAGGTGATAAGTACGTTCCTATAAAAAGAGTTATCCGAAAATGTATCTCTTAAAATTTTGTATTAAAAGTTGAGTGTCTGCATAAATTTAAAATTTATTCAAAGAGGTCAGCGCGTGCGTGCATGCAGATTGCACGAGAAAAAAATAAGGCTAATTATGCATAAAGAGTTCGAAATTCATATATATTTATATACACACAGAAGCCATGGGCAATTTAGCTTAATCAATATAATAAACACTTAATTATTCTTGGCAATATCTAAATAGAATATGATAAAAGAAGAATAAGAAGAGAAGAAAAGGTAACTGAAAGGTGGGTGAGAAGGAGGGAACTAAAAAGCTTGAAGGGCATGCAAAAGGCATCCCTTTCCTAGCTCAGTGCATCTATATATTCATATAATCAATTATATTAATATCTTTGCCTCCAAGATTAGAAGAAGCCCTACCCGTGTTACAATCTCTCTTGATGCACTAATAAATATTTATACATATGTATAAATATGTAACATGCATGCATCATATGAATTAAATCATTGAGAATTATTATATGTCAATCGTCGTATAAAGCGACAGTAAAAGAGAAGAGAATTAGTCTATAAATTACACAAGTTTGTATAGATCTGTGAATAGTCACAACAACGAACACCATGCCAAGTCGTTCTTCTTCTTCTGCCTATGAATCTTCAAAACTGCCTAAGTTTCTTGGTTTTGGAAGATCGCTCCACGCCGCCCTTGGTGGCGGAAACTGTAAGCCACTTTCTAACTTAGCTTCTTATATCTCCCTCTTTTTTTGTTGCCTTTTTATATGTTTTCTATAATTTTCATGTTTATGAAACTTGAAATGTGCATGTGAGTAGAAACATTGATTTTTTTGCAACGTTGGAAGCATGTATTGCGTCCCACCATTTTCGTGGCATGAGAAGACAATCAGTGCTGCCCGGTTACACTAGTAATTAATTATAGGTCCCTCTCATATGCAATCATCAGTTTTGAATAGATGGACTGAGTTACATTTATTATACATACCCCAATGCAATATTTTGCTTTAAGCCTGAAACCATGTCATTTTGAGCTTTTTAGAAATAGAAATGTCGATTTTTGGGCTTTAGGGATCTTAGGTTGAATATCGTCAGTGTTTTATGCATTAATGTTCTATTTACTTGCGGATTATTGATTCGTTTTTATTTAAATTAAATATTTATATCTTTTTCAAATTGATAGATTTTTTTTTGTATATATGTTTTCATGAAATTAGGTTATTTTAATTATGACCAATTTAACCTTGATTTGACATCAGTTTGAACCCCTAATTCTTGAATAACAGTCATTCAGTGGTTCAACTTTTAGTAGTACTTTACCCCTTTTTTCATGTTATTTAAGATTCAAACCTCATGTACTTGATATTTGATTCTTACTATGGTAGCCGAATATATTACTTTAAATATTAGATCTTTTAGTTCCTTTGTATGAATAATTAATCACGTAGAAAAAAAATAAATATTAACAAGATGCATGAATATGAATTTAATTTGCAGTGGCAGACATAATGCTATGGAAGGATAAGAAGAAGACAGGTGCAATAGTTGGAGTTTTCACCTTCATTTGGTTCCTCTTTGAAGGCTTGGAATATCCTTTTGTCACTCTTCTTTGTCACCTCCTCGTTGCCTCCATGCTCCTCCTCTTCCTCTGGTACAACGCCGCTGGACTCATCACTTGGTACGCACTGAAATTCAGATCAACAGTTATTAAAACTAATAATATACTTGAATCTGAACTGGTGGTTGTATCTATGTTAATACAATAATATTCCTTCATTCTTCTTTATTAATGTTGATTGGGTCATTTTAAATAAACTCTCAACCTTTTTACACTAATTCTTAGGCTTGTAACCTTTAAAATTAAGTATTTTTAATCTTATAGCAATTAAAAGTAATTATAATAAAAATAATTTGTAGTTGTTGTACATCATGTTAATTGGCAGGGGTCCTCCGAGTGTTCATGATCTCCAAATTTCAGAATCCACAGTGAGACACTTGTGTGCAAGATTTAACTGGTTCTTGAGGAAATTCTATGATATCTCCATTGGCAAAGATCTCTCACTCTTCTTTGCGGTATTTTCTATCTAAATTAAAATTCCAATATTGATGGAATATTCATTTATGTACATAGTTATATATTGATTATTCGCCAAATATCCTTATTGATTAATTTTGGGTGTTTATTGTGCAGACCATCGCTGGCTTGTGGGTCATCTCAGCCGTTGGCAGTTACTTTACCACTCTGAATCTGATATACTTCTGTAAGATTTAAAACTAATTTATGCATGATATTCATAATTATTAAAAAATATTAATTAAGAATTACTAATTATTCTGGTGTTGTATTTGTGTATATTGAAGTGTTTCTATGCATGGTGAGCTTACCTGTGATGTACGAGAGATATGAATATGAGGTGGATTATTTGGCAAGCAAAGGCAACCAAGACTTGAGAAGATTGATGGACACACTAGAATCTAAAGTTCTCACCAAGATTCCCAGGGGACCTGTCAAAGACAAGAAATATAAATAAATTAACATATATCCCACATATAATTGTATTGAAAAATTTCATTTTATTTGTTTAATTTGATCATGTTTCTGTATGCCTATATAAATTTCAAACAAGGCCTTGAAAAAAATTTTTATTGAATCTTTGACTGGGTTTGTAAGGAAAGAAAATAATATTAATGTGTGAAATGAGTAAACACAGTTCATACAAACACACACACACATTAAATATCAATTTCAAAAGCTTTAATATTTTTTGAACATATTCTTGTTCAAGTCTGTAATGTTTTTATGGCTCTGTATATGTGTGTGACATTGGAGACTTTACTATTTCCTAGCAATCAATCTATCACACACAAACACACGCGTATACAATAACCCGTGATCTGCATCGATGAGTTCTCTATCGGCCAATGAAAAAGACACTCAAGGCCGTTTTAATAGGACAAATTTAAATTACATTACCCAAAACATTTTCATTTTTTTATAAAAAGACAATTTCATTAAAAGTAAAATGATTGCAAAATAAGACTCACTTATATAGCTATATAAGAGAGTCTGTTAAAGTACATGCAGGAAATAAAAAGGAGACTGAAACACAAAAAGAGAGAAGTTAGAAAATAAACAAACATAATAAGATTGGGGCCAGAAACAACTAAGCTAACCAACTTCATTTGAGGTAGAATCTGCATTGGATGGTTGAAAAGATTGAAGGAGTGACAGCCAAAAGAGAGAGTTAAAGCAGATCAATGACATGCAAGAAGCTCCAATACATTTTCATTGAATTCAGGCTTTTACCATCAACTTTTAATTTTTAATGAGCATTCACGGCAAGAAAAAAGTCTCATAGTCACGTAAAAAATGTGAAGGATGTCCCGCCCGTGACAAGAGACATGTGTCACAGTTTTTTGTTGTACCATATCAACATGTGAGACGAAGACATATGTTAAGGTTATGGAAAACCAAGACATATATAAAAACAGAAATTTTCGCTTAATAAAAAATAAAATAATGTCACTTAATTTTTTTTTAAAAAAAGCATATCGCAGATTATGTCGCACCAACTTGTTAAACATAAGCTCTGGGATTTTTTTAAAACTAATTATTTTTATCCGTGACACATATATCATTGGTTATAATGGAGAAAGAGTAGAGTGTTACTGAATGAGAAAACACAAAATGAAGGGTAAAAAAAACAAATATTAGATGATAAAATAATGGGTTAAATATCATTTTGGCCAAAGAACTTTGAAAGGGTCAATTTGGCCAAAGATCAATTAAATGACTCATTCTGGCCAAAGCACAATAAAAGTGGTTCATTCTGGCCAAAGGGCCACTTGAAAATACTAAAATACCCTTAGGACCTAATTAATATAATTTTCTGAAGATGTGGGTCCCACTTTAAAAAATAAAAAATTACACCCAATCCCCTCTCTCACCCACTACCAGCCACCACCAACCCCTCCCCGCATCTCCATCGCTCTTTCCATCATCCTTCCCTCACAAGTCTTCCTCTGCCTCTCTTCTCGGCCAAAATCAGATTTTAAGCATACAAAACTAGCACAAGACATTAAATGGAGAATCCCACTCAAGTATTTCAGCTTTCTCGTTGGAGACAACACCTCATGGCTTTTATATACCCAAATCCCAACACACACCACCCTCCATCCCTCTTATACTCACATCTCCCATGCTTCTCCTCCCATTCTCCTCCTCCTCTCTCCCTCCTATCTCTCATCTCCTTCACTTCCTCACTCTCCCCCATTTCTCTCCCCATCTCTCCCATACACTCCAAACACTCTCAGACTACCTCTGTTTCCTTGCTCCTCTCACTACCTCTGTTCACGTTGTTCCTTCCCCAAGATCAACTCCTCCTCCCTCCCCAAGTTCATACCCAAAAACTCCTTCACCGGCAAGTTCATTGGCTGCAAACTAAGCCCCAAGCACTTTCTTTTTTATTGTGATCTATTGTTTAATGGTAAAAGCTCAACATTATTGTTTTAGTTTTGTGTAATTCTGATTTTTTCAGAGAAGAGAGAAAGAGGAAGACTTGGGAGGAAATGATGATGGAAAGGGGAGATGTAGGGTGGTGGCCGGTGATGGGTGAGAGAGAGAGGGATTGGGTGTAATTTTTTATTTTTTAAAGTGGGACCCACATCTTCAGAAAATTATATTAATTAGGTCCCAAGGGTATTTTAGTATTTTCAAGTAGCCCTTTGGCCAGAATGAACCACTTTTATTGTGCTTTGGCCAGAATGAGTCATTTAATTGTTCTTTGGCCAAATTGACCCTTTCAAAATAGTTCTTTGGGCAAAATGATATTTAACCCTAAAATAATATACTTGGAATTACAGTATTTAAATTAAATGAATCAAGAATATTCTTTTTTAAGTCGCATTTTGTTTATGGCGCAATATCTTGGGTGGGACAAAAGAAGGGAAGAAATGAGGGGGAGGCAAGAAAAATTTAATGCAATGAATGTAGAAAAATTTAATGCAATGAATGTGGGAAGCAATTAAGGGAAGATGTGGGAAGCAATTAAGATATCTATCTATCTAATATATCTAGTAATAGTCCGTATGGAACCCTCCACGTGTCCACTCCTCAGCAACTTGGGCACCGAAGCATTGAAACTTTGAAAGTAATCATGTCTCATCAAAGGCATTGTTCACTTATATCATGTCCTTTCCGTTTTCCTTTTTTTAAAAGAATAAAGAGTATAAATGGTGTTTTTTATTAATTAATAGTCTATTGGTTTAATAATTGTAATTGCCGTGGATCTCAATTATTAGTAACCTATTGGTTTAACGACTCAAGATCATTAATTAAAAAAGGGAAATTATTGGATGCAATATCCGGTACCTGCTTTTAATTTATGTAGTAATATTTTGATTTTTAATTAAGGCCGGCCTGATAGGCTAATACGCTTTTTCTCAAGTTTGACACTGACATGTTAAGCAAAACAGTCTAAAAGAAAAAATCTGAGTATGGGTCTGACCTGGATATAAGGAGGCCGGTCCGAGGCCTCAACGATCCAAGTCATAGGCCTTGATAGTCGCATGAGCTATTCCCATTCATACTTATGATTACCATTATACTACCTCCGGTCCTAAATATAGGACCTACTTGACTTTTTTTTGGAGAGATTAAGGTTGCGAAATAGGTTATTAAATGATGATATATTTGATATATTTTTAGATTATCCATTAGTTTATAGGTAAAATAAACTATTTTAAGGGAAAAAATTAGGTAAATCAATTTATAATTAACTTATTTTGTTTTTTAAGGATTATCCAGAAAAAATTAATTCGATCTTATATTTAGGACCGGATGGAGTATATATGTATTTATTGCTAATTATCAATATATGTTACGGGTGTAACTTAATTTCTTGAAATACTTATAATCGCGATATGTCAAATGATGAATGATTATTCATATTCATGTAACTATTTAATGCATTAATGTTTATAAAATTATTATCATCCAATTCAGTTGACAACTATTCAGTAATACCTAATTGGTAACGTTAACTTAATCTAATGCACTACATTTAATTTAATAAGTAAATACAATGTGAACTCGTCTCTAAAAAAGTAACGTCTCATAGCAATTGCACTACCATTACTTACATTATTGAAATCCAACAATAATTATCAAAATATCAATTATCAATTATCAAAGTAATCAGAATAATGATAATAAAATAATAATTCATTATGTGAGTGGTTAATTATATGAAACTAACGCATGTATTATCGTAAATACAATACAACCACATAACATATACTACTACTCAAAAGACATCCCATTAAAACAAATATCATATGTTAGTGAAACACTCTTTAAATACGAAATAAATAAATACTCATACTTATTAACACTATATATAGAGATGGATCTAAATGGTATGATAGACCCTATCAAAAACGGTGATAAAGTTAGTCTACTAACAAAAAGCCATGGAAAAAACCACACTTAGTGGGTTACATACCAAAAAAGAAACCTGGGCTATCACGATTAAAGTACTAAGAAAATGTGAAGTTTCCAGGAAAAAAACCACTTTTTCACCATGGAGATAATGAATTTATCAATCTTGCTTTTGTTAACAATTTGTTTCCTAACAACAAATCCTATTCTTCCACCATAGTCAGTCCAATATTGTCACGCCTCTTCTATATTATCAAATTCAAGGCCAAGCATTGGAGTTAATCCATTGTCCATGGCTTCAAAACTACACCATATAAAAAGAAACAGCATAAACCAAAATAAAATAAGAAAACAATTAACAAATAAATATGAGTAAAAAAACATAATTAGAGCCACAAGAAAAAAGCAACACATTGCATACTTAAGGAGGGACAGACTATTCTTGCATCATAAGCAGTACAATATTGTTTTTGATTGTTTTGATTAAATAATTCCTACATATTCCTCTTCCTCTTCAATCAAAGGCATACTTGGCAGTGAGAGAGAATTGAAATTTCACCTTTGATTAAAATCACCCATTGCACCTTCATCTTTGTCGAGATCTTCTACTTGGTTGTGGAGCTGATGCTTGGAGGGGAGAAAGGCATCGTCCAAACTATTCATCATCATTCTCAGTGAACAAGAAATTAGAGGAGAGTAAAAGAGTCTTTAATTCATTCCGTTTGATTTGTATTTGATATTGAATATATGTTGATAGTTGTTGAAGAAGAATATGCACCATGTTGTAGTTGTAAGACACGTTAAAATGATAAAAGAAAAAATAGGAGTTTTTGTATGATTAAAACAATATAATATTGTTGACTTTTTTAATTTTATTAAATTTATTATGATTTAAAATATAGAGATTTGGGGTTGATGATCGAGGAGGAAATCAGGGGGGAATTATATGGTGTGAGTGGCGTGTGGGGTGTGAGAGAGGTATGAAGCATTGGATTACTTGGACGGCAGAGATGAGGGGAAATGAGGGGAAAGGAGAGAAAGGAAAAGGAGACATATTTCCATTACAAAAATTATGTGTATAATTATTACAATTTTCACACTTCAATATTACACAAGCAAAATTCAGTTGAAGTAGTGGTGTATGGAAATGTTGCTAATCAAACTTTCAGGGAGAAAACTGAAGATTTAAAGCCAATTTTGATTAGATTTGCAAAAATCAAAGAAATAGCAGGTAATTAGTAATATTTATTACCTAAAACTACCATATCTTTTTTACATTATAATCTCACATAACAATATAATATAATTGTACTATATGTGCAACTCTCAAGTCTATATGATGCAACCCAATTTATATTCAACCCTGAAATCTAAGAGGCATTTGACCTACTTGCAAGGTTAAGAAAATCTTCATTTTACAACAAGTGAAATAGGAATTCAAAATTTTTTTGTTATTTTGTGCACAATTCTTATTTTACATCTCATAGGCTACGTAGTAATCCAACTGACACCCAAGCTTTATCCCAAATAGCAGCTCCAGAACCAACAGTTCAAACACTTGAAGATTTAATTACTTTTCCAAGAAGGATGTCAATACACGAAATGAAAAGAATGGAAGAGGTTTTTATATTATATTTAATACAAGCTTTTTCCCGCAAACAATAAACAATGTTTTAAATTAGATTGGCATACATAATATAATAATTCACTGCTTTTGAATAAACATAGAACGGGTATGAATCCATCCGATTCAAAGCTCTCTTTCAAAATGAATAAGCGTCAATTTCCAATCATACCTTCGTTTGCAATGACAATTAATAAAAATCAAGGTCAATCAATGAATAATGTTGGCTTATACTTGTCCAACCCAATCTTCTCACATGGTCAACTCTGTGTTGCATTATCAAGAGTCCAATCAATTGAAGGTTTGAAGGTTCTTATTATTGACAAAGACAAGAAGACAACAACTATAACCACAACTGTCGTATGCACAGAAGCATTCCAAAATATTATTCATAACAGGTATATTTACATATTATATTTAAATAGTTATCTCATCATAGATATAGTCTTTTCACAATCAAAAATAAAACATGCGTGCTAAATTCTTTGTGTTTGCAGGTAATATTGGAGATGGAAGATACAACAATCAGAGAGATGCAATATCCTAGATTCACCTTCGTCATTGTACACAATATTAGTCAATGGTTATTCCTTGAATCACTCAACAACAAATCAAAAAAAAAAACAGCCAAGTAATCATTTTATATAACACTGTCTGTGCATCGCACGGGGTCATTTCCTAGTTTTAGCAAAAGAAAGACAGTCTCATACAAATCTCGCGTCACCTTATTTATTTGGGTTAAACATCAAATCCCACCTGAAAGTTTTTTCATTGTCTCATTTCACCCCTGGAAGTTTTTTGAGACTCAATTATACCCTGGAAGTTTTATTTTGGAGCAATTTCACCCTTGCTGTTAAAAAAGTTAACTTTGACCGTCTGTTGACCCATTTTATGGTGACATGGCTGAAATGTTATGCCACATCATCATCAGCATCGAATCCACGCGGATGAATCTCATATTGTTTCATTTTGCAGAAAAGAGAAACCCAGAAACTGAAAATTCTGAAATCGCAGAATGAAGTGGGAAGAGATGGTAGCAGATAAGCACAATAGTGGCAAGATAATTTAAACAAACAACTAAATATTCACTTTACTTCACAAAATTGCAAATTCACCGTTCGTACAAATTCTGAAAATAATTGAAGTAAAAAAGAGATAGCGGCAAGATAAGCACAACAATGGCAAACTTGCTATTTCACTTGAAACCCAGGTGCTTTCTCCTCAGAACCCATCCATATATACCCCATGCCCAGCTTAAATCCCCTCCCTCGTTCTCAGCAACTTCGTCAGAGCTTCTTCCTCTCCAAAACCCCCTTCTTCGTCTTTGTCCTCCTCTCCATTCCTCAGCAACTTCATCTTAGCTTCAAGCCCCTCCAAATCCTCCCACTTCAAAAAACAAGCCCAACTTAAATCCATCCATTACAAACTCCAAAGCCTTCCCCAGCTCCTCATCACCTTGGTATCCAGCCACCTAAAACCCCATCAACAAGAACAAAAGAAAAAGATCTTTTTACAACTAAAATCCCATAACAACAAAAAAAAAAATCTTTTTACAACTAAAATCCCATAACAACAAAAAAAGATCTTTTTACAATTACCCATCAACCCAAATCAACGCATCAACCCAAAGTTCAAATCTTTTTCCAAAAAAAAAAAGCTTGAAGTTTTTTGTGCACCTCAGATCTGGTGTTGATATGGCTGACGTCAGCAGCGAATTGATCAGAGGTTAGACATGAAAGTGATCCTTCTTAACCCTCTCATGAACTTCAAGCTCTAGATATAGTCGGATGGTGGTGTGGGAGCGGTGCGGCGGCAGTGATGGCTGCGGAGAGCCTCATCTCTATATTAAATCATATTTAATCCAAGAAGAGGTAGGGGGATTTTTTCCAGAAACCGAGAGAAAAAAGGAAGATAAATGTTGAGGTGGAAACTAATTCTGAACCACGTCATCTCATTCTCACAAGTGTTATCGCCATATGTTTAATCTAACAGTCAACGTTTTTTGACTGTGAACTTAGGGTGAAATTGCTCCAGAATAAAACTTCCAGGGCTTAATTAAGCCTCAAAAAACTTCCAGGGGGAATTGAGACCTTAGGAAAACTTCTAGGGGTGATATGCTATTTAACCCTTATTTTTATTTAGGTCTCATTGTATAAGGATTGATTTGGACATCTCTTTGCACTTCAGACCCACCAAATATGAATTGCCCCAAATAATTTCTCGCTACATAGTGTAAGTCACGTGAATATTTATTAATATAGCATATTCAATCTCTTTTGCTTAAGCATGCAGTTGATATTTAATTACTGAAATCTCAGCTCTAATAATGACCAAAAAAATGTGTGGCTGTAATGCGTTCCATAAATTCATTTATATATACATGCATTATATATACAAGGATTCATGAAATATTATCATAGAAAAAAAGTATACATGAGGGGGGAATTTGTTGGTCATACAGAAGAGAGAGAGTAAAACAGAGTTGAATATTGCTTCAAACTGAGTGATAAATAATGGGGAGGGAGTTGAAAGTTGTGAAGAAAATAACACAATCTGAAAGCCATGGAGATGAAGTTGGTACGATATAGTATTTGTGCTGTGGGCAGCTTTATTAACATTCTCACTTCTCTCTTCTTTCATTTTCATCTGTTCAGATGGCTGCTCGGATGCCAAAACTGCCACTTCTAAGGCCGATCACCGGTCTTCAGCCACCGCTAGTGGCACTGCTTGTGGTTGTTGATTGGTTCCATTATCCAGCGAACTATATATATAATTGATGACAATTTATGTGCAATAATAATAATCATATTTTGAATTTCCTATGGTTATTGTTATGACGTCTCAAGCACATGGCTAGCTAACTAGCTAGGTGTTAGCGTTAAACATGAATTATTGAAGATGTGCTTTGTATTGAGGAAGAATGTTAGAGGAGATAGTAGTGTTCCTCAAGCAAATTGAAACTAAATTATTGAAGATGATCGATAAAACCTTTCTTTTGTTCAATGTTTGTGGTGACAAGTCTAGAAAATTGTGAAGAGTTCTCCATGATTTGATCTGATATCATGAAAGAAATCAGAGGGCTATGGGAGAAGATTTAGACAAGAGAGCTAGTTGGAGAAATTGATTTGTTATTCACTGAGAAGGATTTACAATATATAGGCATCAAGACTGAAACATGCTTAACTTAACCTTATTAGCCTCTAACTAATTCTGTTAGTGTGTAATTAACATATGCTTAATACTTCTTAACAGTTATGATAGTGTAGTATAAACTAGCTCAGTCAAAGAAAAACATTTTTTTTTCAACTGGGTCAATACAACTTTTGGTACACCGCTTATGGTGCCCTATGCAACTTGAATTGGTTGTTCCTTCATTGTAATCCAGTCTTATAAGGTTTACGCCAGTTTGCTAGTGCGCATAGCCCTTTCAGATTGATATATTCCACCTTCAAGTAACTTGCCTACTCTTATTATCTTAATGTATTCTATATCTCCGCATCATGAAACATTGTGTATATATATATACCCTAATCTCTCCTCGAAACCCAAAAGATAAGTTGTTTTAATATGCCAAAGAAGGAAGTTGTAAAAATAGAGACGTTTTGAATTTATAATTGAACCATTATATTCTAGACCTGCAAATTAAATGACTCTTTTTGAGAGTTTATTTCTTTTTATTCATCTCCCTTATCGCAAAAATTTTATTAATCATGTAGAAACTCTTTCATAATCAAAATCTTGAGGTATATATGTACCATATTGCTCCCTCCGTTCCTAAATATAAGATCACTTTGGGGAAGTGGATAAGTTCCTAAATATAAGATCACTTTCCATTTTATCTCAAGTTTTGCCCAAACTACCCTTATACTCCCTCTTTTCATTGAAACCCCTCCTCCTTTTAAAGTTAAGTAATTGAGGGGATTTTGGGAAGATCATGTAATTTTATTGTCTTCCTTAATCTTCTCAAATTAACCAAAGTGATCTTATATTTACGAACGGAGGGAGTATTTTAAATGTCATAAAGAAGAGATTTTATTGCATCTCCTGCCCTCTAGCTCATTGTTCACTCAATGGTTAAAATCAGCTTTTTTACTCTCCTTACACGATGGCATGACATTGTGATTGAAGACTGTCATCACTTCAAATCAATGGATAAATCGAAATTGTGATTCATGAAGGGAAGAAAATGTGATCCAATGCTTCTATAACTTTCACCAATGATTTCCTTTAGACATCTACATTTCAACCTCTTCTTTCTAAGTTACTACAAAAGGCGTGTTTTTGAAGCGATCAACTAGTAACTTTTTGTACCAAAGGATAGTCAATCCAATAAGCCTTCTGCTTCATTAAAATCAATCAAAGATAACTCTTTCTCATCCTCGATCAGATCTTAAAGGCTGGCTCTTTTCTGGATTATAAAATTCTCATCTTTCTTTTCTATTATCTCCTCTTCATCATTGTAAATTTCGATGACTAGGGATCATATCATAGCCTTGATATTTGGAGTATCTTATATTTTTTCAGCTGCGTTAATTTTAGTTGTTTGAAATATCAAAATCTTAATTTTTCTAGTTTATTTTTTCCCAATACTATTCTGTTCTCGTTCTTGTATATATACTTTCGATGAACCTGCTTTTATTATTATTATTATTGATTATTGATTATTGATATTGATTCTTTTTTAAAAGATAGACTAAATTAAAAGTTTCTATATCAAGTTCGAAGTTCCAACCATTGACAGCAAGGGTTAAACAAGCCTCTGATAAAAAGGGGTTAATCAATACTCTATTTTGTCTGGATAGCTTACATTACGTTTATAACCAATTTTATAGAAACAACTAATTACATGAAAATATTAAAACGCATTAATATTGCCCTATTCCATTAAACTCATTTTCTTTTGGAGTATGAGGGCTATAACTAATAAAAATAGTCTTGATTAACCCCTTTTTATTATTATAAAAATAAACAGTAAACTTATAGCTATAAGTTTACTGTTTATTTTTATAATAATACTACCTTCAGTCCTAAATATAAGATTTAATTGACTTTTTTTGGAGAGGTTAGGGTTGCGAAATAGGCTATTAAATCATGACATATTTGATATATTTTTAGATTATACATTAGTTTATAGGTAAAATAAACTAATTTAAGGGAAAAAATGAGATAAATCAATTTATAATTAACTTATTTTGTTTTTTTATAGAATTTTCTAAAAAAGTCAATTAGGTCTTATATTTAGGACCAGAAGGAGTATTTTATAAAAGTTCCAAAAATTTAATCCTCAAATGATATTATTATAGTCTGGTAAAAAAATAATATTATTATATGGAATAAAAGATTATAAGAAGGAATATTTATAGGAAATTTTGGGGGTATATTTTGAAAGAGGTAAATGTAGTTAACAAATAACTTTAAGAAACAAAACATGGCAAATAGCTGGAATAGCTCAGTTGGTTAGAGCGTGTGGCTGTTAACCACAAGGTCGGAGGTTCAAGCCCTCCTTCTAGCGCTTTCCTTTTATTTTTTCACCTATCGAAATGGGCTTAACTTATAGGCAAACCTCTCCATTTTGGGCTTCGAATTCATTGGGCTCTTTTGAGATGTGACTGACATGACATAAAAACGAAATAAGCTTTGACCAAAAGAACCCATACAATGAAGTTGGATTGGTTGGCAAAAACAAAGATTGAAAAAACAAAGATTGATGAACCATTTCACACGTTCATTCTACATAAATATGAACAGGTTTTGGAAAACACAACGTAAATAAAAAGGATTAGTTTTTGTTCAAGAAACAAACAAACGGAATCTTCCCCCTCACTTTTACATGGATTACACCCGATTAAATTTGGTTCAATCTCGATGAAAGATTCGTTTTCATGTGGGACAATAATCTAAAGGAGGTCTAGATGCTTTAGTTATGAATCATTCAACTCACAACCATCTAACTTTCTTTTCAATTTATTAATGTTCACCGTTATTAAATTTGGTCCAAGTTTAAATTTGGCAGTACCAAGTTAGACACACAGACTATATGGAATAATAAGATTGTGAGATCGCCCTAGATGGTTCAGTTATTATCGGAGTTATGCAAGCTGCAAGGTTGTGGATAGGCGGATGCTCCTTTGAAGATATTTTATTTCCTTTTCTTTACACACACACATTAACAATCACCACCTTTTTCGGATTCTATTACTAGATTTCCGTGCAATCAACTATTCAAATTTCAGAGTTCATGAATTCCATAAGTGTCTCTTGCTTCTAATAAGGCTTACACAACTAGACAACGGAGTTCTTTTTCTTTGTCAATTAGGCCACTAGCTCATGATCAAATTGCTGAATTTAATTATTTAGACCATCCTCCTCATAGTAAAAAGATGGGACAGCGTTGATTTGTAGCTCTCTAGTGATTGCATCTTTTTTTTTGCTTGAAATGATATATTTCCACTAGAATTAACTCATTTCCACAAGAATTAACTGAACAGAGAGGGCGTTTAACTTGTCCTGTATGGAAATGGAAGATTGGAAGTGCATGATAATTGATACCAGTGGATTTCTTGAAAACTTGGAAAAGCATTAACATTAATCTTCGGTTGCTTTATGCATGTGAATCCCAAGTATTCACACTGCGATTTGGATGGTGCATACAGCTTTAAGGGGGAGGAGTGTTTGAAACAACTGATTGCTCAACCGTACGTACCACTCCCCCTTCAAATAATTGGTCATAATTGAGGATCTGTTTACTGTTATGAAGTACTTTTTATGTTTTTGTTGTGAACTTGGTGTCAAAATACTTCGCTTTCTGGTTTCCTTCATGATGTTTCTCTTTCTGATATCAAACATTTGTACTTAGAATGAATGAAATCATATCATTTGGCAAAAAAAATAATTTCATTTTCTTATTCGAAAAATTTAAGAGTAATTTTTCACAAGATTATTACAATTTAAACATACATTTTTCATACAGTAATTTAATCTTCTTATTATCAAAATCTCTTTATTTTGGTTCATGTTTGACTGATTTAACAAGTCATTAAAGTATTTCATGAATTCTGGTGTCAATTTTCCGGCGCTTAAAGATGTCTACAAGTGCTGAAATCTAATCTATATATAGGTTTGGCTTGAATAATAAAGTTGCACTGGATTTATATATAGATTTGTTCTATATATAGCATACTGAGATCTGGAAAACCTCAGAAAAATCAAGATATGCCTACCTTGCTAAAGGACTGTGAGATTCAGATCAAACAAACTATTTCAGGAAAAGAGATCAACAAACTCAAAAGGTAAGAAAGATTCTGTAATAAACTAATAATAGAATTTTTCAGTTAAAAAAAAACTAATAATAGAATTTCAGTGAAATAATATAAATATACCTGAGGAGGAAGAGTAGGAAGAGGTAAAAAGGGAAAATCAAGGGTATGGGAGGAATAGGAAAGAGAAAGAACAAGGATGTATGTATTCACCATATGTTTGGATCTCTTTCCCACCTTCCCACACCTATGACTTTTCCTCCATTCAGCACCCATGTCTCTTCACTACACCATCATCTTCTCCTTTTATATATCCCTCAAAACCCTAACCTTGGGACATTCTTGTAATTTCACCTCTTCCTTAGCTCACTCTCTTTTCTTTCCTTTCCAATATTTTTTTTATACAAAAATTGTAGGAAGGGGTTTGGGTTCAACCCAATCTAAGGGCAGGGCACCTAACTCATGATCCACTGGGGCCTGTCCCTGTGGGCTAGCCCTTTCTGTCTGTCCACACAGGTAAGTTACTATCAGCTTCACTTAGCTACGGAGATGTCTACCCAAGCGCCGCGATGGAGACACAACAAAGTATCACTCCCCAGGATCGAACTCGCGACGTGGTAGTCAACCCGACGCTCATTGTTCAATCTCTTCGCCACTGAACCCACGGACGATGAGTCCTTTTCCCATATGTTTTGTTGGTTCGTAATCTAGCGACTATTAACAACCACTAATTTGGCCTATAATCACATAGGCAAGCTTATCATCTCTTTTAATAAGAGTGTCTCCCGAGATTCGAATATATGTTCACATTCTCACAGGGTCATACCCACCTACCAGTTAAATCAATTACTCTTAATTAGTTCTTTTTATGGGTTTGGATTCTCTCAGAATCCCAACCCTCATCATCCCTCATAACCCCTCTTTTGGGAACTCATTTTGACCATTGAGATTTATCTAAAAGCTCATAATTTGCCATTTGAACCATTATAAATAAAAAATATTGTATTATAATATAAAATAATTTTTATCATAAAAAATTTCAACTATGTAGACATATTTCATTTCAATAGAAGGATCTATAAGAGGTATAGACCAGTTAACTTTAAAAATTATTTTACAATTAAGTAGATAATTTTACAGTTAACTGGATAAGTCTGTACCTCTTATAGATCATTCTATTGAAATAAAATAAATCTGTATCTTTTACAATAATTTTTTATTTATAATGGTACAAGTGAAAAATTATGAACTGTTAAATGAATAGGTCAAAATGAGACCCAAAAGAGAGGGATGATGAGAGTTGGGATTAGGAGAGAATCCGAACCCCTTTGTTATGGCAAGTTAATATGTCACGGGTAAAAGTAAAAGGAATCACATGCAGCGCACTCCCCGACGAACACTGCATTAGGACAAAGAGACCCACAACGGCATCTTCAATTTTCTCAACACCTTCTTATACTTTCTAGATTGAGATACTCTCCTCTACCCTCTTCTCCTTTTCCTTTCTACAACCACAACCATTGGATCTCTGATACAATGGTCTAATTTAAATCTCATTATTTTTATGAAAATAAATATTACTCCTTACGGAGTATAATCATTTAAAATGATTTAATCTGTCAAAATTTAGTCTGAACGTTTGAGAACTGTGAGCTATTATTATAAATTTATATTTTATTTTTTAATTTTTTATCACAGTTATGAAAGGTTTAGATCAAATTTTGATAGATTAATTGGATTATAGATAGAAGAGAAAAGGAGAGGAAGGGAAAAAGAGAGAAACCCAACCCTTCCCATCCCTTGCCCCATACTTTCCTATCAACATCAACGTCAACATCCCAAGTTCCAACCTTCTATTGAAGGGGTATAATGGTGAAATGCAGTTAAAGGTTTTCAATATTAAAGGTTTTCAATTTGTCCCTTTTTCTTTTATAAAAGAGAAAGTAAAAGTCCCACAACCACTTGATTCTCTCTTTTTTTATAAAAAGATAAAACGATACTCCCTCTCTCTCTCCCCCACATTATATAAATTTTGTATAGATCACTATGTTTAAGAAAAATCTTAAAACTTTTTTGAAATAAATAATATTTTTGGAATATATTTTTTCCAACTTTACCCTTATTTATGAAGATGATAAGCGAGATGGTGATTGGATGAGAAAAAATGAGAGAGTATGTTTGTATGGGGACATGAGAGTGTTGTCAACACAAAACTGGAAAAAAAAACATTAAATGACCAGAAAAAATGAACGTTAGCTTATATTCTCTGACAAACCTAAATCACAACATTAACTTATATTCTGTGACAGACCTAAATCATAACATTAGCTTATATTCTGAGACATGGAAGTATTAATTAAGAAATATTTCATAATTCAAACAATGTCATGAAAACTGAAAAGGAAACACAATAAATTGATCAATAGAAAGTAAATGAATAGAGAGAAAAGTAAATGTGCGAATTAAAAAGGCAACATTCATAATAATGATATGTTTGACCAAAGGAGCTCAACAAGGGCAAGACGCTCCATAGGTAAGCCGAATTGATGTAGAGTTCAGAGCAAGACGGAAGCAGCCAAGGGCAAAAAATTCACCATGAATGGTAATGAGCCTCCACATGAAGGTTTGAAGAAGAGATGCTTCAAAACATATTAGGATGTGACAGTAGGAGGATCACTGAAGTTTCCAAAATTTGACCAAGACATTCACTAATATGCACCTTAGAAATTAGGGGCGGCGAAGGCTTGATGGTGAACTGTCATATTGATCTTCTGTTGAAAACTAAGAGCTGAAAAAACTATAATTGACTGAGAGTCTCTGATAATATATATCTTGTGGATTAGGATCATGACCTCCACGAACAATTTGATTACGCTTTCTCTAGATGTCATTCAAGAATGAAATGATGCTCTTAAGAAGAAAAATGACGTGCCCTCAAAATATCCGATGAAGGGATAGTTATTTTGTTAAAATTCTTCCACGAGATCAGAATGCATAAGCAGGTTAGAAACAACTCTAAGATTAGTTGAATTCCCAACTGAATCTTACATGGATCATTATAACTATAACAAATGGTTGATTGGAGTCGAAAAATCATCATCAACTTGCCATTTAAAGTGGTTAGTGATGAAAGAGCTGCACTATAGAACCATCGCATTTTATTTTCCATTTGTTCTACGGTAAGTTTTCTTTATTAAAAGTTAGGGTTAACATAACTTTTGGTCCCTCAAGTTTCACCCAATTTTGGTTTTAGTCCCTTAAATTTAAAACTCGTGCTTTTAGTCCCTCAAGTTTGCACCGTTAGTAGAGTTAGTCCCTCAACTTTGAAAATGTAGTTAACACCGTTAAAGTCTCTTACATGGCACTAACTCCGTTAATTTATAATGACATGGCAATGACTAGATATTTAATTAATCAATAAAAATAAAAAAACACCAAATTTCTTGAATCATCAAACATCCCGATCTGGTCTTCCCCCACATCCCCAGAAAATCTAAAATCTGACCACGACATCCTTCTACGGCGGAGACAGAGGAGTTCGGTGGTGGGAGATCGGCTGGAGGAAAACGGTGGTCGAAAGCTACGGCGGGTCGTTGGAGACGGTGAAAGATGAAAGATGAAGATGGTGGTTAAAGGAGGTGATTGTGGAGCATCGGCGGATGATGTTACGGCGGCGTAGGCGGTGTTGGCAGCTACGGAGGTGAACTTCGGTTGAGCTGGGCGGAGGAGTAGTGGCCGGAGATGGGTGTGCGGTGGCCGAAGTTCGACGGCGAGGAAGAAAGTGAAAACGATGGTGGTTTGTACTTCGAGGAATACTGTGGCCGGCGGTGGGTGGAGTTTGGTGGCGGCGAAAAGGGAAACTCTTTCTGGATTTGATCTGAAGAAGGAAGAAGGAAGGAGGTGGATGAAGAAAATTGTTTGATTTGTTGGGAATGGTGTAGTCAGATTTGAGATTTTAGATTTGGTGGAGAATGGTGGAAGAAGAGATCGATTTGGTGGAAGGAAGGAGAAGGTGGAATAAATTTGGTGTTTTCTATTTCTTATTTTATTAATTAAATAAATATCCAGTCATTGCTCATTATACAGTAACTGAGTTAGTGCCACGTAAGAGACTTTAACGGTGTTCACTACATTTTCAAAGTTAAGGGACTAACTGTACTAACGGTGTAAACTTGAGGGACTAAAAGCACGAGTTTTAAATTTGAGGGACTAAAATCAAAATTGGGTAAAACTTGAGGGACCAAAAGTTATGTTAACCCTAAAAGTTATAAGTCGCACTTGTTTTATTCTTCTAATTCCACTCAGGAAGACTTTTCTTCTCTTTCCCGTCCATTCCAAATTTCTTAAATTTAAAAGACTAATTAATTTATCTTTTTTTTTTTTCATTTTCAACCTTCGCCCTACGAACAATATAATGTCGATGCAGAAGTTTGTGTGAGCAATGTTTTATTAAATTTCCTCATAAAATAATGATATTTTGAACGAGTGCACCGATGGAATCTACAACAAAAAGAGGTGATTGTGATAGCTTAATTCAGACAAAAAAAATTCTTAGAGTGTGTTTGGTTTTGTGAACTTTCATTTCTTTTAACCAAACGTAATTGTCAGTTCCTATAAGAAACCTCTTATTAATTGTTTAATTTAAAGACATAATAATAAATGCATGTTGTTTGATGAGAGGGGCTCAGATGTGTGCAATTAATCCAAGTCGCTTGGCATTTTTTCATGTGAACTTTTTGAAAAATTTTAAATGTATTTTTATATTATTTTTTAAAATGGAAACTAGAAGAATATGTTCAAAAGAGAAATTGGGGTTGCTCAATGTAGTTTGCTATAAGATCCAGAAGCCAGGTAACAAATTAAAATATCAATTATTTTTCTTATTATCCTCTGTATCGATCTCTCACAATTCCTCATACGTGTTTTCCTTTCTTGATTTTTCGGCAATAAAGGTAATAGAAGCAATAGGACTAATCTAATCGTCCTGCAGCTATGTAATATTCAATCTCTTCAAGAAAAGAGTTCCTCGTCGCATCTTTGTCTCTGAAAAACACAAGTTACATAGTGATGAGGGATTAAGAAAATACAAAAAACTCAAGGGTTTAAAAAAAATTGATTAAAAATACGGAAAACCATCTTGACCAGAGCATGAAATAAAAATCTTCATACCCAAGCACAAAATCTCTCAAAATAATTTAATCAAAGTGGATGTGCAAAGGTTGAAAAGATTGTGCATGCTGTACAATTCTAATAATATTAAATCTAGTTCATCACGGTAAAACAAAGTTCATCTTCTATGCTTGCACTTATATCCTTTGTCGTTCTGTCCCGATCCATCACATACAGAGAGCTCCTAACAAACAATCAGATTATTATTACAAAACCTCATGACAATCCAAACTAATATTAACAGATAATTAAAAAAAACTCATGAGAAATCAAACATCAACTTATTTTGTATGCTAGAAAAGGGCATATCAGACAACTCAGAAAACTCAGAATGGATGATCCAGACTGTTATATTTATACATACCTTAAGAAGAATATATGGTTAAGATTAAATAAAGGGGAAGCAGATCAAGGGTATGGGAGGCATTGGAAAAAAACAGACCAAAATTTAGTCTCATATTTACAGAAAGTATATTGATCTGTTCATTTCCAAACCTCCCACACCTGTGACTCTCCCTTTGAAGGCAGAAGCAAGCAGATGTATGTTGTTTAATTTGAGGATAGAAAAGGAATTAAGGAGAAAATCAGGGGCATGGGAGGCATTGGAAAGAAAATTCATGAAACTAACTGATTCTTCACATCTCTCATTTATTTTCTTTCCAAGACCCCCACGCCCATGACTTCTCCTTTCACCTAACTCTCAAATCAACTGCCATTTCCCATCGTTTACTATATATACACAAATAATATGATTTGATCCACAAAACCCTAGAACATACAGGGTTACAAGGGTCTTTACACTTCCACTTCTTTAATTAATAAGGTATGTTGATTATTGTATGGTCCACTTATTTTTTTTTGGGCCAACGTATGGTCCACTTATTTAAACTTAGCCCAAATGGTATTTAAAATTTTTTAGACTTGCCTGTCGCTTTCTGAGGGCATGAAATCTTTTCCTACGGCTTGTGTTTGTTATCAATTGTTTAATGGGAAAATCCCAAATAAATCCCTCCGAATATTAAGGAGAAGTGTAGAACTTAAACTTTCAAAAGGATCATGAAGGAACCAGCACCCAACTGTCATTTTAAAATTTTGCAAAAAGACAAAATTTTTCTCATCCTAACACACAAATTGCGAGAAGAGGGTGGGTATTTGTGTGTTAGGATGGGGCAATTTTGTCTTTTCGCAAAAATATAAAATGACAGATAGGTGTTGGTTCCTTCATGGTCATTTTGGAAGTTTAGATTCCTCACTTGTCCTTTTGGATATTCGTAGGGACTTATTTGGGACTTTTTACTTTCAAAAAATCTTTAAAATTAAAATATCATGATGTTAGAAATTGTTTAGGATGGCTTTAGACTTAAGGGTTATCTCAAACTAACTCAAATGCATAAAAAATTAAAATTAAAATAGATAAAAGAAAATAGAATACTTCTCTAGTTCCATTTACAAGTCCATCTGACATAGGAGTATTTAGTTTTGATTTTTGCCTTTTTAACTATTCATTGAATCTAAATATTTTTACTAATTTTAAAATATATTATTATTCAAATGAATTTATATATAATTGTCTGTTTCAATATAAAATATTCAAACATTATTTTCATTACACTTATTACCTTTTATCTTAATTTTAATTTATAAAATAAATAAAATCGAACTTATTGTGGTCAAATTAATTCCAAACGGGCCTGGTTAAATCTTGAATGAATGAGTTGTCGTGCTCGTTGGTTTAGGGTCACGATGTGAGGGGAACACTTCTCCATAAAGGAATATATATATATATATATATATATATATATATATATATATATATATATATATATATATACACACACACACACACACACACACTTCTGTTTTTCCCGTAAACTATGTAAAGTTAAATAAAGTTATATCATAAAATTCAGTTAAAAAAGTTATATCATAAACATATTTTTTTATAAACTAGTTTTTTTAATACTCCCTTCGGTCCCTAATATAAGAGCCAAAATTTGAATGATTTTAGTCCTAAATATAAGAGTGTCTGAAGAAAATATATTAATGTTAGTTGAGTGTCTGAAGTTAATGCTTCTTTTCCAATATTGCTCATATTTATTACTCCCTCCGGTCCTAAATATAAGACCTAATTGACTTTTTTGAAAAATCCTAAAAAAAAAGCAAAATAAGTTAATTATAAATTGATTTACCTAATTTTTTTTCCTTAAACTAGTTTATTTTACTTATAAACTAATGGATAATCTAAAAATATATCAAATATGTCATGATTTAATAGACTATTTTGCAACCTTAACCTCTCCAAAAAAAAGTCATCTAGGTCCTATATTTAGGACCGGAGGTAGTATTATACTTTTAAATATGAAAGAGAATTAGAAGCAAAGTAGGAACAAACACAATCAAGGAGGTGAGAATGTAAAATGAGCTCTTATATTAGGGACAAAAACCATTCAAATTTTGGGCTCTTATATTAGGGACTGGAGGGAGTATATTTTTATATTATCAGTCAGTTTATAAGTCAAATAAAATAGTTTAAGGAAAAATTAAATAAATCAATTTATAAATGACTTATTTTACTTTTTTTTTTCAGATTTTCCAAAAAAATTAGCTAAATCTTATATTTATAAACTAAGCAAATAGTATAATTTATATAGCAGTAGATATTTATTAGCCTTATCAATGACTCAAATTTACTTCATGAACGGAAGAGTACCGGCTGGGAAGGTGGAAAGAGGGTGAGTGGGTAGATAAGAAATATGGGGTTGAATGGAAGGTTGGAGTCCGCCAATGAGAGGCTCGGATTTCAGCCATAATTCCATTTTGGTTAAAGTTTGAGTGAAATAAGAAGAAAGTCAAGGAAAAAATTACTGTTAGGTCATCAACATCACTGTCATTGATGTGGCTGAAATCCGAGCCTCTTTCATACTGATGACCATGATAAAAAATGAGACACAAGTGGATCTTTGAATGAAAATGAAGCAAGTTGTGACAATGCAGAGTTGATGAATGATAATACAGGGCATTCAAGTATTTTCGGATTGATAGATTCTCTCAAGAGAAAATGGTTTCTAGATTCTTGGGAAAATTAATTGGTAATCCCTCATAAGGGATTTAATAGTAGAAAAATCTCATAAACTCCATATATTAAAGTAGGGTCTCTAATTACCATGCATACTTTAATATACTTCAAATACAAGAAAATCAAATTGCTCCTCCATGTGACAAGGTCATGGGCAGGGAATGACAAGGTCATGCGCACGTATAACAAGATCATGGACAACTCTAACAAGGTCATGACCCACCCTGTGACAAGTTAACGGACAAGCATTGACGAGGTCATGAGTAGGAATGACAAGGTCTTGCGCATGTATAACAAGTTCATGGGTAGGGAAAAAGGGCAATGCGTATGACCTTGTCATTCCTGCTCATGACCTCGTCAAATGCTTGCCCATTAACTTGTCACATGGTGGGTTATGACCTTGTTAGAGTTGTCCATGATCTTGTTATACGTGTGCATGACCTTGTCATTCCCTGCCCATGACCTTGTCACATGAAGGAGCAATTTGGTCTTTTTTATTTGAAGTTTATTAAAGTAAGGTACCTAGAGACCCTACTTTAATATGTGGAGTTTATGTGACTTTTCTACTATTAAAGGAAGTGCAAATTAATTTTCCCTATATTTTTTGCCAGCATATGGAAGTGCCGGACCACAATAGCCTATTATTAAAATCAAACATAGTGATGGTGATTTTTTTTTTGGCCGAAACATAGTGATGGTGATTAGTGCATTAGAAATGGAGCATTGAATGGAAAAAAGATAACCTCGTGAAGCATCTGTTGATGATATTTATTTTTAATTTCATCATGAGAGTTTATAATTGATTTCTTTTTTTTTGAATGAAATTGATTTCTTTTTCCATCCCAATTGATACATTTGTTTGACGCGCTACGCAATGGTGAACTAGTTCTTCCTGCCCTTAATATAAGAGACCAAAATTGGAATGTTTTAATCCAAAATATAAGAGTTCATCTCACATTCTCTTCTCATTTAATGTGTTTTTTCCTTCTTTACCTCTAACTCTATTTCATATTTATTAATACTTATGTATTTTTCTCTCTTAATAAAAGTATCATAGTAAATATGGGTAATATTGGAAATAAAATATTAACTCTAGACCTCAACTAACATTCATATATTTTATTAAGAATCATTTTTCTTAACAGCTGACTCTTATATTAGGAATTAGGAGTAATAACCAGATCCGTTTACATAATCCCAGGAGTTTGTAATGTTGGAAGGACTCCGTTTACATAATCCCAGGAGTTTGTAATGTTGGAAGGACACGGTTAGTATTCTGTAATTCGTGGACGTTGGACTAATTTTTTTGTCTCTAGCTGGATAGCAGGTAGCTCAACTTAGTAAGTGGATTGTGACCAATAAGGTCACGTAGTAAGCTGCATAATTTTCTGTTATGTAGATTGTTATTCACCCGTGCGTTCACGGGAGGTTTAGCTCGTTGAATGGAAAAAAGATAACCTCGTGAAGCAACTGTTGATAGATATTTAATTTTAATTTCATTATGAGAGTTAATAATTTTTAACTTTATTAATTAGGAATTGACAATGAATTATATAAAGATTCACAACTTCAACATATTAATTTTCAAATGTCTATACAGTCTCGATAATTAATTGGATGTAGTGATATTCCACCATCGTATGCTTACATTCTTGTGAATTGGATGGATTAATCAGTTATTAGTATCATCGACATACTAATAGATAAAAAATTTAAGTTTATAACCTCTTAGATTGGGAACCACAACTTGTTTACAATTTATTTTACCCTTGTGGCAATTGCCGATACGACAATTGGAGAAACTAGTTATAAAAAACTGGATATAAGATCAAGTCCAAAAAGAAAAACCCAATGTATATTATAAAACAAAAAATCATAATATTGATTTTTGAATGTCACATGTCACTTTAATAGTGAGAATGGATATAGTGTTTAAATGATTTCAATAGTAATAATGAAATCATAATAACAAAAAGTAATAAATGCAAAGATTAAAGGTAGAGGTGAGAAGTGATATTTAGGAAACTTATTATGATTTGGGGATAAAGACCAAAAATACCCCGGAAATTTCCACCCAGGAGCACTAAGTATATGAAAGTTTTTTAAGGGGCAAATATACCCTTGAAGCAATAAAAATGGGGCAAATTTGCCCTTTCGTCAAAAAAACTAACAGTCAACCGTTTAATTGTGGGCCCCACCTCTTTAACATTTTTGGTCAACTAAACGGTTGACTGTTAGTTTTTTTGACAGAAGGGCAAATTTGCCCCATTTTTATTGCTTCCAGTGTATATTTGCCCCTTAGGAAACTTCCATATACTCAGTGCTCCTGGGTAGAAACTTTGGGGGTATTTTTGGCCTTTATCCCTATGATTTGTGTTTTCTTTCTCAGGTTGGTGATTGTATTATGTAATCCCTCCGTTTCTAAATATAAGATCACTTTGACAATGTAAATAAGTTCCTAAATATAAGATCACTTTATATTTTTTCTCAAATTTTGCCCAAATTACCCATATATTACTCTATCTTTCTCTCTCTCATCCTTGGCATCACCACTTGTCAAATTTAAGTGAGGAGTATTTTGGGAAGTTCATGTTATTTAAATGTCTTCCTTAATCTCTCCAAATTAGCTAAAGTGATCTTATATTTAGGAACGGAGGAAGTATTATTATAAATAGTCGGATTGTGTAAAGTTGTCACAAGGGTAAGTTGCGCTATTCTGAATTTGTTTCGAAATCACCAGGTAACTAATGAGTGTGTTGCATGCTTCAGTAGTGCGTTGTTTTTTTTGTGTGTATGCTTTAGTGTGTTGTATGCTATTTTGTTGAAATACTATTTTGTTGATTATGTTCTTTGGTAGAATTTTATGTTCAATAATTATGAAATTGTTGTGTGAGTAGTATCGATAAAAAAAATATTAATTGTCGTCATCACGTGATGAAGTACCCTGTTGCGCCACAAGACTAATATTATTATAGGGATATATTCCAGGCTCCAACTGACTTGTATAAGGACTAGAGTAGATAGAGAGGTTCCAACTGGTTCTATTTAAATCTGGAGTAGGGCGGGATAGAGAGACTCCGACTGATTCCGCTAAGATTTACTTGGAATTGAGTATACATGTTTTGTGTTGTATATTATGTGAATTTTGTAAGCAAGTGTTAAACTTTCATATGATAGGTGTTTAAATTTATTCCATTATTCTCGTCTAGGTAGGTAGATTAGAAGTTATAACTTAGGGCTACCCCCGTTTATTTTAATTGTGTTGGCTGGTCCGAGTAGTGGTATAGACAATCAAGGAAAGGATTCACTGACCTCTCCCTACAGTGAGTTGCTGAGGATGATTATTTCCACAACTAGAATTCATGATGATTTATTTGTTTCTGCATTAAATTACTCAGTTTTAGCATTTATTTGATTTAGCTTTTATACTTGATGAATTATTGTTGATTTACTACTCCATCCATCAAAGTTATATTTCTATACTAGCGGTACCTCCCGTGCGTTGCACGGGAGATATACGTGAAGGAAATAAATGAAGGAAACGCCAATAAAAGAAAATGATTTTCATATTTTTAGACAGATATTGGTCCCAAAATACCATCATTGGTCTGTTAAACCTATGGATCCACAAGATGAATACATACAAAAATAATATGTGATGTAGATATAACATCATTGGTCTGCTAAACCTATAGATTCATGAGATGAATACATACAAAAATAATGTGATGGAGATAGACTTCTAAGTTTAAAGGGTAGCCATAAAAAATACTAAAAAGCGAAAACTGATAAAGAAATCTCCTGCAAAAATACTTGCAAGTGAAAAATGATTGAGATTGAAGAAAATTAGCAATAAAATAGGAAAACTATTTTTATGAAATAATGGTAATGTAACCTTAGAGTAATCACAATGATCATAATGTAACCAATGATGATACATTATGATTATAATGTAACTAATGGTACAAAATTAACCAATGATGATACTATGTGATGAATAAGACAATAAGAACAAAGGGTGTTTCCCACGCAATCCAAACAGAACATATTATACTCACTCTTGTTAGAATCACCATGGCTTGGGCAGGTAACAAAGTAATTAGCTTTAAGCATTGGTTTCAGCCATGGAGGTCCCATGTCACACTCATAAAAGTTAGCTATTGGACTCACCTGAATCAAAGGATACAATATTACATTCAGCAAGAAAATCAATCACATAAATTTGATACAAAGAAATCTAAAATTAGCTTGATCTGATTCTTCATTTTCTGCTTCATCACATTCTTCATCATTATTTTCATAGTCAACATCAAAAATTATGTGTTGATGAGAATTGATATAGTCAGGTGTGAGACAATATTATTTAGAATCATAAATAAAAAGGCCAAAAAGATAGGAATACTGATTGCACAGATATACAAAATGTACAGCAGCAAGCTGAATGCAAAGCCGCAGTAATAGGTATCTAAACAAAAACTGAGTGGTGCACGGTATAATAAAAAATATAGACGGGAACCATAAGAGATGACAGGAAATTTCTGCAAACATCTAGCTCCTTATGTGTAACAAATACTATTTTTGCAGAACCAACATCTGTTCAGATATATAGAGATGTTTTTTTTTTTTTGTTATTTCCTTCACCTCAAAAATCTCACTAATGTTGTTCCACTTTCATCCTTCACAGTGTATGTTAGTCTCATCCCTCTATTGGTTGACAAAAAGCAGAAAATCAGATAGGACTTGACAGATACATGAATTTCACATTGCACATATCAATACAAATTAAAAGAGTAAGCATCTAGTTCTAGAAGAACTTGATCACTTTGATTATTTGATCAGGTCTAGAAGGAATCTATTCATTTTGTTTGTTTGATCAGCATCCAGTTCTACCAACATCACATGTCTACATAATATGTTGAGCAGATGGAGCAAGTGAGAAAGAATATCTAATAGCTGTAAATATGTCTATATTTAAAACCATACTTACCAATCAAAGTGAACTAAAAAATAAGGTTAATTTAATTGAACATAGGCTTCGGTTGGTGGTTGAGACATAAGCTTCTTATAGGTTCCTAAGTTCCTATAAGAAGCTTCAAATCCTATAAGAAAAAGCAAAAGACATAGTTTGGCATGATAGATTATGGACTAAAGAGTAAGGGCTTTATTAAACTAAAAGCAACTACTTTTAATCACGTAGTTTAATGTATATTGGTGGATAGCCCATACCTCATCAATGTTCAATATTTTAATAATCAAACGATTTTACATTATTACCAATATAAAGGAAGCATTTGAACTCATTAAGATATAAAGTAAAGATATAAAATAAAACTAAAGCTGGTTGAGTTAAGACTTAAATTGATCAAGCAGATGAACTTTATAGGATTTTGAGAATGAATGACATTAAGGATGCAAAGTGACTATGGGAGATATATGAGGAATACGACCAACGGAATATCCTTTTTCATGAATTTTCCATTTCCTTTCCTTTTTAAGGGACATTTGCATCTTGAATTGATGTAAATCATAGCCTTTGATCACAACTTGTATGCTAAGTGAGAGAACTTTTGGAAAAGCCAAGCCAGACCTCTAATTGCCACCAGATATACATTATTCAACTACAAAGTAAGCTCGGCTGATAGTTATTCTTCAACTAACTGAAATATTTTTTTATATATGAATCTAAATTTTTCCTAAATGGACCATCCCGTATGCAATAAAGCATGTTATTCAACAGTTTACAAAAGGATTTGGGAATAAACATAAAAAACATAACCTATTTACTTTCTACAGTATGAATTTTGAGGCCATGAAATAAAACTTCAAGATCAGTTTCATGAAAAGTTATGACAATATCAATAAGTTTTAATAGAAAGACATGGTTCGTAAAGTGGAGAATTCTATTCCCATGATGTAGACTTCTTTTGATAACAAAAAACTGAACGTTTAACCAATGGGAGAAAGAGCTGAAGGACAATTTTCCAATTTGCCAAATCTGATTAATGGAGGCCCAAGTTGAAGTCATTCTTTATCAAGCCTAGAATGAAAAAAGAAGAATGACATCTTTGTGATTGAAGTCCACACAACATAGCTATTATAGTAAACAAAATTATGTGAGGACCCAAAATTTAACACAAAAGTATGCATTGTTTCTCTGGCTTGTCCTTCATTTTTTATTTATGCATTTATTTATAAAGAACTTTAATTTCTTTACTATCCCACATCGCAAAAACTATAATTAAATGGGCTCTGCTTCCTTAATATCTTTTTAAGTTATAAGATTTGCATGTTGAAGGAACCATACAATGCATGACATCTCTCTCATATATATAGAAAATCTATAGTGGCAAGACCTGAATGCATGGCATAGAAGGTGCAGGAATAAATATTATTTCTGTCACTTGAAAAAGATTATTCGATAGGAAGGTATGAATACAGTGGTGCCAAGTAAGCTCCGAAAATGTAAGCCTAGGTTCTTTTATCCAAGTTGCGATTTATGTAGATGTTACTTTTCCAAACAAATGACCTAAAAAGTGGGAAAACTAATTAAACAGACCAATTTCAGATAATTTCAAATAGGCTTAAGAAATGAAGAAAAGATCATACATTGCACATGCAATTAGCTGTATCACAGTTCCAAAGAGGCTTAATAAGACAGAAAGCAGAAAAGAGACCAATTTCAGATAATTTCAAATAGGCTTAAGAAATGAAGAAAAGATCATACCTTGCACATGCAATTAGTTGTATCACAGTTCCAAAAAGGCTTAATAAGACAGAAAGCAGAAAAGAGCGCATAACAGCACACATGTAATAAGAAATGCATATAAACTAATTATGCAGTCATTAAGTAGGAACGACACCTCTTGATAAGCCATATCATGTAGCGCAAAAACACAGTAAACAATAATGGATGATACCAAGGGTCAATTCAAGAAGAGGTTTTCATTTTTCTGAACTCTTTTCACTGTGGTTCCATTTTCCAAAGCTTCTATATCCTCATGGGACTCATTGCTATCATTGTGTATGTGCAATGTTTCCTGCAGCAGCACAAATTTCATAAAAAAAATTATAATATCTCAAGTTATTCCTTGTTTGTCAAAAAGAAACAGTTTGAAATATAGCACATGCAATCCTTGTTTGTCACATGAATTGTGATACCGCTAGACAGAGCAAATGAGTCAAGTTTATGAATTTTTTTAAGGCTATATATAGTATTTTCATCCTTAGCAGCATTTGATCTTTCCTTATATTTTATTATGTTTTCCCAAAACAACCCTTAAAACTCTGGGCAAAGATGTTACCCAATGCATAAGGAATTCCACTAACATCGCTTTCTCAGTAGGATGAAACATATCATCCTATGTCATGGAAATGTCAAATTCTATTCTAAACATATAATTCAATGCACAATGCACAAAAACAAAAGTACCTGAGCCAAATAGCCTCTCAATGCTGGGCCAACAACTAAATCGATCCCCCAAGCTGCACTGATCTGAAAATTGATCGGACTAATAATTGGGTCCTGGTAATATATTTTGAGTCCTAGCATATCTATCATAATTAATAATTGGGGGTTATATTGTTACTGTGTAGATGTGAGAAGAAAGATTTGTTATTTTCCAACTTCCAACAAAAATACCAAAGAGCATTTTTTCCCAAAAAATTGTCCCCGAGACCAAATTTGAAGTCATGGTGTCACATCTGCAGTGTAAAGTACGCAGGAAAAATGGACAAAACAAAATGAGATCATACAACCTTAGCATTACTATTTTACACACAATATGACCCACATTTAATGCACCTAATGTAGGCAGTCCTTTAAACTATTAGTGTGACAATGAGCATTTAATGGGGAGAAATGAAAAAGAAGTATATCCTACCCTTGGGCAGAAAATAACTGAAACACAAAATTTTTATCCCTACAGATTTATTAGATATCACATGGCCAGAATCATTAATCAGATCAGAAGGGCAAAGAAGAAAAAACATACTGAAAGGAATTTTGGTATAGATGAAACTCCATTATCATTTTCAGTGCAAATAAAATCTTAAAATACACACATTTAGTTTTTTCAAAGACATTGATGTAATAGTGGATTAAATAAACAGAGCATAAGCAATGTCATGAATGTTATGAGATTCAAAATAGATTCTAACAGTTCTAATAACTCTGATATGAAATGAAGTGCTGATATGAGTCACTTTAAGCGTTACCTCACCCAAAACATATTCCAAGGCTAACCAATTTATGAGTGAGACTTTTGATTTTCTACAGTGTCAACATGATTTAGGATGCATAATTATTCAGAATAAGTAACACCCAAACAGGAATTTTCTATAAGAAGCATCGACATCAAAATGAGAGGCTTTGGGTATTTGATTTGAAATACCAGGTTAAAAGTTATTACAGTGCCAACAAAAAGATCTCTGGAACCCTCATGGGACTCATTGCTATCATTGTGTATGTGCAATGTTTCCTGCAGCAGCACAAATTTCATAAAAAAAATTATAATATCTCAAGTTCAAGTTATTCCTTTTTTGTCAAAAAGAAACAGTTTGAAATATAGCACATGCAATCCTTGTTTGTCACATGAATTGTGATACCGCTAGACAGAGCAAATGAGTCAAGTTTATGAACTTTTTTCAAGGCTATATATAGTATTTTCATCCTTAGCAGCATTTGATCTTTTCTTATATTTTATTATGTTTTCCCAAAACAACCCTTAAAACTCTAGGCAAAGATGTTACCCAATGCATAAGGAATTCCACTAACATCGCTTTCTCAGTAGGATGAAACATATCATCCTATGTCATGGAAATGCCAAATTCTATTCTAAACATATAATTCAATGCACAATGCACAAAAACAAAAGTACCTGAGCCAAATAGCCTCTCAATGCTAGGCCAACAACTAAATCGATCCCCCAAGCTGCACTGATCTGAAAATTGATCGGACTAATAATTGGGTCCTGGTAATATATTTTGAGTCCTAGCATATCTATCATAATTAATAATTGGGGGTTATATTGTTACTGTGTAGATGTGAGATCTTCTTAGCATTTAAGACAAACATAATTATTGTTTTTGAACCAATAAAAATGGAAAATGCATGTTGCTCACCTTGCTCCTTCATAGATTAATTCCTCACTAAAATAATCAGAGGCATTGCCTTTACACGTTATTGTGCTTGCCTGCACTTCTTTGAGAAAGAGATACAAATTCTTAAGTTCCTCCACTATCCTCTTAGTGGCTCCAAGTTCTTCAAGCACATCAAGTGTTTTGAGTTCTTGCACTATCAAATCTTTTTCCAACTCAGCCACTTGCTCCTCCCCTTTCTTTATGCCAAATCCATCAATTACATTCTGCCAATTATCATCTTCTACAACATTTGTACATACGCCAAAGAAGAAAATACAGAGTCACCAAGAATGCATAAAGAACAATACCATATAAACATGTTTAATAGGTCCTAACTTCCTATATGAAATAAGAAATACACAAATATGGGGACTCACCAATTTTCTTGAAATGAGAGATAGGTGACTGAAATGTTGAGACAGCCCAGAGATTTCAAACCTCAAGTCTTGAATTATATTTTCCCTTAATTATTCAGTCTAAGGACATTGAAAAGCTTCCAATAAAGCTATCTGATATGTGATTGAGATATGAATAATGGGGTTGCTTAGTAAATTAGGAGCTAGTTTTCCTTTTTGATACTTATAAGAAGTTGCTTAATATAGCCGTTAGACTGTAGGCAATAGAGTTGTTGAATTGTATTTTCAGTCATATATTGTGTTTAGCCTGATGGATTGAATATCTCTCTCATCTCTCTCTTCCTACTTTCTCTAATCCTCTCCTCTGTTTCATTTTGTTAGACCATCTACTTCTCCCTCTTATTTCCTCTTTTCCCTATCATTTTACATCGATTTGTGTCACAGCCACGGAGATAATCAGTATCCTTCATTATCAGTTTGATTTCAATCATAACAGATTTCCATCAAAAACAAAAATTCACCAGTCATTCAATGAAAGGACATCCAACATGTAAGAGGTCTAAGAACAGAAAAGCATAGCAATAAATGAAAAGGTCATCCTAACGCATTAAGCATTCATACTAAGCATCACATCTGCCACATACCTTAATGGCTATACGCTGGCCTTTCCTGGCAAAATCAAGAGGTTCCTTGTTAATTTGAATGGATGCAACGTGACCAATACTGATGCAATCTCTGAAAGGAACATAGAGTGAAGCCCCAACCTGTCAAGCACAAATTAAACACAGATTCAAATCGCCACAAATCAAGTCAAGAAAAAAATAGCCTCAAACATGATT
This sequence comes from Mimosa pudica, assembly GCA_029929735.1. Taxonomy (NCBI): domain Eukaryota; kingdom Viridiplantae; phylum Streptophyta; class Magnoliopsida; order Fabales; family Fabaceae; genus Mimosa; species Mimosa pudica. Next base: position 8,944,732 of record JAKELP010000035.1, read on the forward strand.
TAATATTCTAGAAGAAGAGTGACCAAACACACAAAAGGGTTTATAAAAATATCCCTTAATCTTCCTTTCCACCAATGGGAAACTCTATTTTTGAAATACCCAAATCATCTCTCCACATGATCTCTCGCAAATCGGAAGAAAGGAGTGAGGTCATACCCGTGAAGCCCTCACGAAAAACTGGACAGCGTCATGCGAGCCTCTTGCGTCAACATGCCTTGACTTCGTCTACGGCGAGAAGAAAAGAGAAATAGAGAAGGTATATTATTTTGACCGATTTGAGCTTCAGCGAGAGAGAGAGAGAGAGAGAGAGAGAGAGAGAGAGAGATGAGGAGGCAGATTGCTGTGGGTGAGGGGATGAGAGAAATGATAGAAAAAAGAAAAAAAGAAAAAGAAATGAGAGAAGAGAAAATGAAATAAGGAAGAGAAGGTATATTATTTTGATCGGCTCATTAAATGGCTAATGAACAGGGATATTGAGTGTGGAGCCGGACAAAACCATCAGCTTCTACAGTGATATGTGTCTGCAGCAACAGTGCCAAGGCAAAAAATGTGGTGGATTACTTTTCTATGATATATTGATGTACTGTTTGAGTCCAATAGACTTAGTAGGGTTAGATTTGAACCCCTTTGATTATTTATTTGAATAAGGTCAAATTCTAACTAAGTATTGTAACTTTATTAAGTACTCCATCGGTTCCCTAAATATAAGATCACTTTGGGGAAGTGAATAAGTTCCTAAATATAAGATCACTTTCTATTTTGTCTCAGTTTTGGTCCAAATTACTCTATACTTCTTAGCTCCCTCACTTCTCTCTCAAATCCCTATTTGTCTTTTAAATTTAAGTGAGGGTATTTTGGGAAGATCATGTAATCCTAATTCATTGGAAAGTCTTCCTTAATCTCTCCAAATTAGCCAAAGTGATCTTATATTTAGGAACCGAGGTAGTAAACTGTTTTTCCTGACATAGTTAGCTCAGATAGAATGATAGTGAAAAACAAATTCGATAGTTTGAAGAATGATTAGGAGGAGAGTTGTTACATGCTCACGCCCTCGGTCAATCATAATTATGACCAACAAGAAACCTATATACCCGTGCATGATTGAAGACTACATGCATATGGATGAATTTAAGCCTACATGTAGTCGTCGATCATCACACATCATTTAGGCTTCTCATCAGTCATAATTTTTCTAAATAATTATCATTTACATCTCATGTTTCTATTTCTTCTTCGGAACTTTTGTTTGTATTTCTAATTTGTTTAAGATTTTTCCAAATACTCCGTGCTATGTTGAAGAGCTAATAATGTTTGAATAAAAGAATATTTAGCCTAACACAGTTTTAAAAATTATTTCATGTATCTTGTGAAAGGAGTATGTTGCTAACAATTACAATTAATTCAGTTTAAAAAAACCTACTTCAATTAATTAAGCTGACAGCAATCGCACAATAATTAATTTAAGAAAGGCTTTTCAGAAATAATTTATTTCCCTCGGATCGGACCTCATTGCACCATTTCAAAAGAATCAAGGCTCTTAAAGATGTGTATTTGTAGCTGGTGAGAACATGACAATTTATCTATTTCAAGTCCTATTTATATAAACATTTCATATATGTTTCACACAAAGTAAGGAAAACCTTAAATGTAATTAACTTTCAACTAAAATCTAACAAATTTCCTATTATACTCATATTTAATACTCCTATGCACCATACCACGAGAAAACAAAGTCAACATATAATAAATGAGGGTATAATGAAGTGACTTATATATAGATATATATGGAAAAAAAAACCCATCACCCAGTAATAATAAGGTATACCTCTAATTGAAGAGATGTGAAATGAGAATATGGAGAGGAGGGAAGAGAGAGGAAGAAGAGGGAATGATAGGAATGGGTGGAATCGGAAAAAGAACGCAAAAGAAGAAGGAGAAGAACTACGAAATTCCTTCTCTCTATCTTTCTCTGCGTTTTCCCGGTCCTCCCATTCCCACTACTCCCTCCCGTTTTCTCTCTTCCCATTCTCTCGGTTTTTTTCTTTGTAATTGAACCCACTGAACTCACCACTGCACACTACAAGCAACCTCTATTATTATATTTATAGGCCTCAACAATTATATATAGGGTTTTCTCTCTTTCCGCGAAGCTACACTTTGAGCTCTATTTTCAAATTTCAATAATGCCCCTCTTGTTTTGGGGACAAAGGATGAGGCAACTTATACGACAAGAGGGGCATGCAAGGGAATCCATTGTTCCTTGCTTGCGACAAAAGTAAACGCATCTTCACTACCTACTCTTTATTTATGGGCCCTTGCCTTGCCTACCATTTTTTCCATCCCATTGCCCCTACGAAATCTTCATTTTCTTTTTTCTTTTTCCCCACACAGCAACTAATATCATTATTGACTTCATGTAAAGGAGTTTTCTGGGTCAAGCCAATCTTTGAATGTACGTATCCTAGTCCTATGTTCAATATAATTTCATTTACTTTTGTAATGGTTTACCCTTGCTAGTCCTATCCTTATTACCTAATAGCAATGCCTGAAGTCACTATTCATTTAACAGTGCACATAAAAAATTAATTTTTCCTCATTCTCTTATGCCTAGGCCCCACTATTTGCTTTTCACATGTTTATTCTCCTCGTCACATACCTGTGCATCCGCCAGCTGGATACCATATTTTTTTTGTTAGATATTAGATATATTATATATTATTTTTTATTATATTATATTCAAACTCTTAAATCCTTATATTATAATATTCAAACTCTTTAAAATAATATTTTTTCCCTTCCTTATATGCATTTGCGTGAATGGTTCCTATTGTGATGATGGGGCCTTTGCATGCGTCATGTTGGTTCCTTATATTTTTCAATGCATACATACATACATACATACATACATACATACATACATACATATATATATATATATATATATATTAAAAAATTGGTTGAGTTAATTGTTTAATTGTTTAGTCCTTAATTGTTTATTATTTAAATATTTGATTCCTTTAAAATAATTGTTTATTATTCAAACCCTTTAAAAATAAGTGCAAGTTATATCACTCAAGATCATCCTCTTCTGGTCCAATTTGGATAATTACATAGTCTATTAACTTCATTATATTATGTACTCTGTTTTACCATATATGTTTTGTATTCTTTAAACATATGAAATGCCATTGTTGCATTAGTACCTATGCCTAATATTAATATTATGTAACTTATGTTCATTTCTAATCTTCTTATTATTACATGTTTATTCTTAGTATATATTTAATTAACTATTATAGTGAACGTATATTTGTATCCTGTTGTTATCATTCTATTATTTTGTACTCCCTCCGTTCCTAAATATAAGACTTATTTGAGATGATGAGTTTGATCCCAAATATAAGACTTATTTCTAAATGTTATCAACTTTTTCCCAAAATATCCTTATCAATACCCCTAATAATATACAAGAAGAGTGGGAGGGTGGGGTCAATGTTCTCTAATGGTAGACAAGAGGAGAGGGATGATGGAGTCAATGTTCCTGAATGATAGACAAGAGAAGAGGGAGAGTTGAGTCAATAATGTTCCATAATGTAAGACAAGAAGAGAGAGAAAGTGTGGGGGTGAGGGTGGATATATAGTTAGGTATATTGATAATATCATGTCATTTTACTAATTTAACTAACATTCTGAATCTAATCAAATTAGATAAATAAATCTTATATTTAGGACCAGAGAGAGTATATTATTTTTATAACTTGCTTTGACATATAATTGAAACTTCTAATCAAAACTTCTTTATCCCATATCAAATAGGCACAAAAAAATAATTGGACACATTCAAAATTTCATACAAGTAGGATTGTACATTCAAAACCTACGGATCTTCCTACCATATAATTGAATTCATTATTTGTAATACTTGTTCAAATTATAGCAACAGCAGGTCCTAAATTCACAGCTCAAAATTGAGAGTACAGTTCCCTAACAGGGTAACCAACATTCACAACTGCTTATATTGATTATATACTAGATTTCCGATAGAATATCGTCTATGGGCAAAATAAATTAAGAAGTGAGGGAAAATAGTGCAGAACACTTTGAAAGGCTACAATAAAAGACAAATATAAGGATTTACTCATAAAACTAGCTGCCACAATATGTAACATCAAACAACTAACAAGCATAGAGTATTGGGTAAAAGCCGATCAAAAGATAATGACTCCAACTATAAATTGTTTTCACTTTGAAAGGTATCAAACAACACCATTACAATGAATTATGAATATTTCTTTTTGTTCCCAGCCAAATGGGCTAGTAATTACCAACCACCGTAAGAGCGTCAAATTCAAACTTCATACTCAGAGGAATAAAAAGAAATCAAAGGGTACAATGAACGACCACATCCTCTCCAAAAAACCTGCTCAAGGTTTAGAAAGCCTCCTATATAGTTTTCGTCCTCTACTTAATCAAAAGGATATATGAAACTAATTATTCTTATCTTATAATTTCTGTCCATGTATATATGTAATTACACAATCAAGAATATCATTATGTACCATTCTGATTTTTCAGTCACAAGCTGTGTAACACTTTTCTCACCATAGTTATCTGCAGTTGAACTGGTGGCTTATTTTATCTGTGTAGGTTCATTGACCTGCTGGGCTTAGGCTGTGCTATGGCTTTCTCTTGTTCAGTGAGGGCATGGCGGAAATGGCATCTATGGCCATAGGGGCAGACAACTCCAGCAAGGACCATCCTGCATACCTCAGTTTTGTAGCGAGGATGGCGGATGACTGGGCGGAGTTCACCAATACCATGAGCAAATTGGCACTGATCCTTATAGGGGCATGTCCCTGTCTCCTGCCATTTGTTGCACAGCTCAGTCTTGAACATGCCTTGGTTATACACCACCATCTCGAGAGGCTCTTCCTCCTTCTTCCCTCCACGCACATATACCTTTTGCTGTATCATTTGGTATTCAAAATTGCAACAGCGGTTACCAAATGTTATTTATCAACAATCAACAAATCAAGAAATAACATAAAGTCGAACACGATAGAAAACAATCTATATTCTCAGTGGTTACATACTTACATTAGGCATGCCTTTTTTTTAATTCTTATGTATGTTTGGGCCACTAACATTTTGGGCCTTCATCTATTATCTTCATTTGAACAGCAACTACCAAACCTTACTTATTCATTAACAAATAAGGAAAACATACCATCACCGAAAATATAAGGAAAACATAAAGCTGAACCCCCAATTAGATAGCAAACTTAATTTATATCCTGTTCACTGGTTTACATTAGGCATGATTATTTTTTGAGTTCTCTTTGTTTGGCCCACTTAAATTTTGGGCCATCATCCATTATCTTAATTTGAACAGCAACTACCAATCCTTAACTTATTCATCAACAAATAAAGAAAACAAAAGGCTGAACCCCCTATTAGATAGCAAACTCAATTTATTTCTTATTCACATTAGACGTATTTATTTTTTGAGCTCTTGCTGAGTTCATCCACTGTTACATTTTGGGCCTTCATCCATTTATCTCCATTTGAACAGTAACTACCAAACCTTACCTTATTCATCAACAAATACGGAAAACATAACGCTGAACCCCCTATAAGATTGCAAACTCAATTTATTTCCTATTCATTTTGTTGATATTAGACATACTTATGTTTTCAGTTCTTCCCTTTTCTTGACCCACTGTAACATGTTGGGCCTTCCTCCCTATATATTGTTGTTATCTTTGTTGGACACATAATTCTTAAAGACTCGATGATTTACAAACTTGATTTCTTTTCTGTTCCTAAATTTCCGATTATAACATGATATATTTTTCAAACAAGGCAATCACAAATTCGACCTGAGACAAGCATGTATATGCAACAACCGACCTCAAAAGGTTATCGCAATTCGCAATATTTTTCACAACAAAATAACTAACTTTCCCTAGGCCACTCAATAATCAAACCAAACCGTTAATTTACAATCCCGAAAAATTAGAGCTTCCCAAGCAAGCAAGCAAACAAAATGTCATTCACGTACATGTGAAGCACAAAAGATTAGACCCAAAAGAACACATAACCGAGGCAACAACCAAACCACTCAGTCGCTACATCTACCAGGTAATAACTATTGACGTAGACAAACAAACAAGCAAGCAATGGTTCCTTCATTCAAAAGAAAAAACCAGCAACAACCATACAAATCACAATCAACATCAAATCAGTCCGGTAAACAACGATAAAACAAACAATAAATAAATTAACATAAAACAAATTAAACAGTATTAAACAGTAATATATATCAAACATGAGGAATTTCTTACAACGACATCAGTAGAAGCAGTCAAAGACGCGCGTGGCCTAGCAGGACCCTTATTAGAGCGACTTCCATTGCCATTATTATTGCTAGTCCCAGCAGAAGCAGCAGCAACAGTATTACCATTCTGAGCAACCTTCAAATACCCATTCGACCTCACAGAAATACTCTTCGGCAGAGAAAACCTCTCCACCTCAACATTACTATTACTGTTATTATTATTACTCTCAATCACACTCGTAGGACTCTCATTATTCAACCCCTCCAGACTATCCTTACCATTATTACTATTATTATTGTTATTATTGTTCCAGTTCTCACAGTTTTCTTTGCCATCTCCAAAATTATCAGCAACACGTAATCCACGAAAGCCGTTGATGACATCAAAGGCCTCTCCACAAGAAGAGTCCAATGGAGTGTTGTTTTGGACAGAGACTTGAAGTAAGAGACTCAATTGATTGTTGAGTTCAATGTTGACAGCCCTAAGCTGGCTATTCTCTTGCCTTAAGGCTTCGACCTCTTTCGAGGTCTCGGCTAGGCGGTTCAGGCACATGCTGTGACGGTTAATCATGTCCTGATGATTCTGCACAGCGTGAGAATCATAGAGATTATGACTCTGAAGCGAGAGATTATCAACATTGTTGGTTTCTGTTGGAGGTGGAATTAGAGGCTTCTCGGAAAACAGAGTCGAGTACATCGACGTGAATATCGAAGAGTCCACGCCGGTTGAAGATGAACATGAATCTTGATTATGCATTCTGAATCGCAAGATTCAACTATCCACACAAAAAAACAAAGAAACAAGGAAATTAATTAATTAATTAACTTCAGAAATGAATCAATAATACGAAATTAACAGAATCTTGAACGTAAGAGCTGATTTAGTGATGAAATTGAAGATTTGAGCTAATGATTGTGAATGAAGGTGATTCTTGGAATTCAAGAAATTGAGAGATGCGAAATGAAGATTAATTGAAGGTGATGACAAGAATTGATTGATGAATTACCTTGCTGGTGAAGAGAGAGAGAGAGAGAGTGGAGAAGGAGGAGTGATATTTAGAGAGAGAGAGGAATATGGAGAGAGAAGAATGAGGAGAGAATGAGAATTTATATAGTGAAGAAGAAGGTTGTTACTTGTTGGTGAGAGGGAAAATCTGAGAAACGAAAAAATTAAACCGTCTTCTATACACTTTCTAACAGAATACACTCCACGTGAATTTCCCTAACTGCCCTCCGCGATTAACAGAAAGGTATTGTCTGGAGTGTTTCTATGAGGGATTGTTTGGTAATTTGAGTTTGCATGTGGCGTGTTGTGTACGGTAATGGTGAGCTTGATCAACGGTGTGTGGTGTGGGGATGAGAGGATTGTTTTGATCTGACGGTGTAGCAATGGCATTACTATGGTGGGTCCCAGTGTAAATTTCCGTAATTGACCTGTGAATTTTGGTATTCTATTTTTGGGGTTAGTTTGGTAATTTTGGTTTTGCATGTGAATATTGCTACGGTGATGGTGAGCTTGATCAACGGCGTGTGTTGGAGGGTGAGGAGTTCGTTTGGATCGGGCGGATTAGAAATGACAATACTATGGTGGGTCCCAGTGTGAATTTCCGTGATTGCCCTCAGTGAGAATAAACTCTGGGTATTCAGCTCGCTTTGAATTTCCGAAATTGCCATCGATGAGAAGCAATAAAACGGGTATTTGATTTTGCATGTGAGATTTTGCCTACGGGAAAGGTGAACTTGATCAACGGTGTGTGTTGGAGGGTGAGGAGTTCGTTTGGATCGGACGGTTTAGAAATGGCAAATGATGTGGTGGGACCCAGTGTGAGCTGCTATTACTGTATGATACTTCTAATTCACTGGAGAGAACCGGTTAGGTGATAATTAATTATGTGAACTTCTGTAACTGCCCTGGGGTTTGGGATTAACTAATCTACTATAATGCCACTGTTGGAAAAGGCACATAGCTTTTACGAATATATTTAGGGTGTGTTTAGCTCGTTTGAAAAAAATGGTTTATTTTCCCAATTAATTTATAAACATGTTTGTATGACTTTTTATTTAAAAAGGGTTTATTTTTAAACTAGCTTATTTTTAAGTCATGTAGAAAAATAAGCTGGCTTATTTTCTGAAATAAGCTACCTTGAGTGACTTATAAATAAGCTGTTTATTTCAAATAAGCTGGGTGAAAAATAAATTCAGTCAAACATAAAAAAAGCACACGCCCAAAATAAGCTGATTTGTTTCTAAAAATAAGTCAAGTCAAACACACTTTTAATCTAAGAAAATGCATTTTTGGAAACAATAATTTAGTTCATAATATTTCGATATATTTTTTATTACATTATATAGCGAAATGATATTGTTTTTTCACTTATAAGGTCAGTATATTGATCTTGACAAATATATTTTATCAAAATTCCTTATATATAATTCTTCTTGGATGGATATGGAAGGGGACTTCAAAAGATCATGCAAGTGGTAGTAGGAAAAATAATTTGGCAAGTAGGCCAGGAGATGTGTGCTCAATCCCCATTATTAACAACTTTTGGTCCCTCATGCAATAGGAAGTAGATTATCTATTACTGTATGTTCCTTACAATTAGAGTTCTATCACATGTAATAATATCAATTATTTCAACTCTTATACTCGCCAATCATTGTAAATGCTACTATATATGGACACACCTATTTCTATTGTTAAGTTTTTTAAGCAAAATTAATCTGGACCTGGTAATAGTATGTAGGGATTAATTTATACTGTAAAGAATAGTGTAAATCATCTATCGCAGATATATTCACCAATTTTTGTAATATTTGACCGATGCTATCTGAAAATTCTTATAGAGGCTAAGACTTCAATTTTCAAACCAACAATTGCTCTTTACATATATGAAGCTCCTACATGATGTTGTACATATATGAAGCTCCTACATGATGTTGTGACTTCTAACGACGTTCTAAATAGGCACGCATCATCTTCCTTCAAACACATTTTGTATATTTTGTTGTGGTACTAAAAATCTTTACAGAACCTTTTATTTCATGCCCACTTACAATAAGCTTGTGGTATGGATTATATATCTTAATATTGAATTTCCCAACATCACTTTCTCCGAATGTAAGAGCTGGTTATGACACTTAGTTAGCATTGGCATGGGCATAATTAATGGCCATTCTCGCTTGGTAAGTAATGTGATTTGTCTCTTGAAATTCATCTGGAAGAAGTGAAACATATAGCCCCCTGCATCAAGGAAAACGAGATAATCTTGTGACACTGATTAATGAAATTTTCAACAGGTAGTTAATTTTGCTAGCCTAGGATTGATCTCTGACTACTTCCGCCTCAAAGGTTTGGTCTATAACTTCAAAGAATGCGATAGAACATGATCTATTGATAAATGATGATATAATCCATAAGTATAAAAAACTTGAGAAATATTATTGTCACGGAATTATTTGTCACCAGGAATCTTCATTCAAAGAGTTTTTTTTTTGGACAACATTCAAAGAGTTTAATTATATGGCATAACCATTTACCATTCCACGAACAGGCTTTCATTTCAAATTGTCTTTGTGCTGCATTTTATTTTAAACTATACATAAGTTGCAATCAATCTACAAGTGACAAGTATGATCTGATCATATACTGTGCCAACAATGGTTTCATTCCGATTCCAACTCTTTAAGACTTGAAATCACGTGGCAGAAAATCTTGATTCTACTCTTTGATTATTCAAATCTAAATGTTAGGACTATTTAAATTGTGCTACTGTAGATTCTCAATTTCATAGATGATAATTTGTGTTTATTTTTGTTTATAACTTGTAGACCTTATTGTTTCTTTATTTTCATTTTGTCCTTTTATAAAAATAATACTAATATATACTCCATATTGTGCAAAAAACATGATACTTATTTATATAATTTTAACAGATTGAGGAAGACAAGTACATTGACTAAATATAAAAGGAATTAAAAATAATTTTATATTTAAGGCATGAATTCATTTTCTTTTGGTCAAATTTATTGTATGAATTCAATTATAAACTATATCTAGTATTTAGGATAGGAGAAGTAGGGTATGTCTTTTTGAATGAGAGACAAATTTATTGCCAACTAAATAAAGTTATGCTTTAAAAGAAAGTTTCTATGCTTACCCACTAGGGTAAGCAACGTAATACCTATTAGCAGAAAACATAGCATAACGAAAGACAAAACAAAATCATGAAGCATATGTAAATGCTTAATACACAATGAAACGCCAATAATGTCTAGTCATACAATGCAGTAAAGAAGATGATAAAGACCACCGTGAGCAACTAAAGCAAGCTAAAAGAAGCACGACTCCAATTCAATAATCTTCTAACCATCTTGGAGACCTATAAACAACTGCATATTATATTTTAGAATATTATATTTAATAATATGATTAAGGGTTAATTTTTCCTTGGAAGTAATTTTTTTTCCAATTTAAGGGTTAATTTTTTCTTGGAAGTAATTTTTTTCCAATTTTCCATGAATGTATCAAAACGGAGCAATTTTGTTCTTTACAACTAAAGCTTACATTAACTTTTGAAAATATGAGATTAACCATTGATTTTTTAATGGTAAAGAATAAAATTGCTCATTTTTAACTTTTAGAATAAATTGTTTATATTAAAAAAGCACAAATGATATCATTTAATATATATCTTAATAATATAAGAGAATTTACAATAAAATGACATGTGATCTACCGACCTTGATTTGAATTATAAAGGGTCTTATATTTATCCCTTTTTAAAAACCAATTCGCTCCAAAAAAAATATGGAATTCTCTTTAAAACATAGACGTTTCACATTCAAAGGGTACCAATATTTGTAATAAAAAAAAATAAAGGTTACCAATAATGTTTTATAGTAGTATATGAATAGTAGCTTAAAATTCAAGGTTTATAAAAACAGAAAGCATTAACTCCGTCCCACGTCTCATAAATAAAGATAACCTTATTCATAAATAAAAATATCTATGTTTCAACATTTTTTTGGTGTTTAAGCAATATTTATAAATGAAGATAATCTTATTTAAATTCAAATGAAATATTCTTATTTCCTCCAAAAATATAAAATTCTTTTTATATTACAAAAAAATATAAAACTCTTATAATTCAATATATAAGACAATAAATATAAGACTTTTCCCAATATACCAATCATTATTTATTTGCTTCTGATGTGAGGCAAGTAATTTTGATATGCTTCTATTTAAATTTTAGGTAAAAAAATATATTAATTGTCTTTCAAACTTCATGAATTGTCTTACATTTCAAAAAAATACTTGCGGACCAAAAGTATACTTTAGTCTTAATAAAAATGTTATATTTTTTCGACTTGAAAAAGATATTATATTGACACCATATTTATTTTTAATTACAACAATTATATTCAACATGTCTAATTGATTGATTGTAGCATGTGAGAAGATATATATCATATGTCATGTTAATCTATCAACCTATTCGCATAACCTCATTTGATGTAATCAATAAATAAATGTACTACGTTTATGTCATAACTTAGCAAACCATAAAACGGCCATAGCAAACATCTTATGTATATTGGGCTATAAATCCATACTCTTTTTGTCCATTACTCTTTTTGTCCATCTGACCATCTTATATAATGCAAAATTAGCATATCTTTTATGTATTATTTAAGCTTTGAGCCATGCTTATGTCTCAATCCTATCGAGCTCTTTCATCTGAATTTTTTATTATTCGTAACAAACACTAATTGTACCGTTAAACAAGGATAGGACAATATAATATTAATTAGAAAATTATGAGTGTATATAAAAAATTACTATGGTCAAGATAAGTCAACCGTTGTGTTGATTTTTCAGCTGATGATGATTCGTCAAATAGATGTTGGAGTTGTCATCATGAATATTATATATATTCTTGTTGAATACAAAGTTCTCTTTAAAGATTGCAGCCTTCAAGTACCATCAGTTTGCTAGTATCTGTACTTTATTTCACGGCACTTTCATTCAAAAATAAATAAGTAAAGTGAGTATATCATCAATTGAAAGTTAAAAAAATTGTTGGCCAAAAAAAATTGAAAGTTTAAAATCTAAGGATACATGTATACAAGTCCATGGATAGGTCCCACAAGAAAAAGAAAGCAAAGGAAGGAACAGTAGCAGGTAGAGAAATGGAAGCAATTGATGAATAGGAAATGCTTGAAACTGAAGATAAAGGGTTAGAGGGTGGTTCTGCTGCTGGTAAGATTGCCATTTCGCAAGTAATGAATTTGATTAAGACACTGGTCGTGTAGGAAGATAGAACACATCATTATTTATTAGATGACATTTTAATTTTTATTATTAACAGGGCTTTGCTTCTTTATCACATTTACAACAACTTAGCTTCTTCGTTTGCTAGCTTCTATATCAATTTCTAATATCAACTTGTTTGGTGACTCAGATAACATCCACATTCTCTCCTAGTCACCCAAAATTTAATAAAAAATTAAATCCAAATGTTTGTTGTTAGAACAAATAACAGTACATTTGTTTGGTTGATGAAATGAGTAAAGGATGGTAACATGATGGAAAAATTAAAAACAATACCATTTCCATTCCAAAATTTTAAGTAGGTGATGAAAGTTGTCGCTGTAGTTGTTCATTCAGTCAAAATCATTACTTGAATAGTCAAAAATCTTCAATCTAAAATTTAGGAATTCAAATTATATTTTTCTGGAATTTTCCCTAATGTCATTGTAAATAATCTTTGTTCCTACACACATATAATAATAATTTTATATATTAAAAATAAGTATTATTGAATAAAGATAAAATATTCCGATAAAATTAAATATTACACCATAGATTGCGGTCTCGTTTTTTATTTTAATTTCAATATTCTTTTTTGTATCATATCTATTAATAAAGGTATTTTTTGCACTTAGTTTAATTTCCTTTGTTGTTATTCTCATTTGAAAAAAATCTATTGGTAATTGATATACCCAAAGAGTTGGTTAATGATATAGCATAATGACATAACTGACCCATGTAATGTGATAAGAATTTGTTGTTTTTGTTGTATTATCAAGTCACGTAACAATTAGCTAAACATATTTTGTAGCTTTAATGAACACTATACCGCTTTCTTGTTAATCACTACCTATGGTCTCATTTACGCAGTCACTTTCCATATTTTTCATCAAAACCATGAAAAAGAAAATCTTAAAACTAAACCCATTGACTCTATCTAAAATAAAAGAAATTTCTTATTTTGCCCATACATAAATACATCCTTAAAAATTTAATACATACCCACATCAACACTAAACAGAGAAAAAGTAAAAAGTAAAAAATTGCAATAAACTCAATTAATATTGATAACAAACATGTTTCATGCAATTCAGTGATAGTGAATATATAGTATGACTTATATATATATATATATATATATATATATATATATCAATTATTGATTGTTGATAACAAACATGTAGGTAGAGAACTTTTCCAAATGTTGTTGTCATTAAGTTTTCAATAAAGTAACAAACTGCTTTGTACCATTTTAAACACTCTCATAATAACATGAGTATATTTTAAAATTTTGGAGTCAAATCGAATCCATTGCAAAAGTTATGTTCTTTTACTTGGAGAGGCTGTGTTGTGGCTGTTAAGTTAGGGAGACAATTCTTCTCAAAGAAGAGCTTTTCATGAAACAAACAATGATGGTGCAGGTGGCGAGAGAGATTAGCTTTCACTTTCATTACAGCTAATTAGGGCTTCTATTATAAGTTTATAACTAACCTATTCGGATATATTCATAAGTCAATACTTTCATTATCATTATCAGTATTATGTTAATATGTACTACTATTTATTTTTACTACGTTTGAACACAAAATTTGAACTCCATTTAGTCAAACTTTGTTTATAGTCACAAACTTGACGTTTTTGGCTGTCATTTCTTAACTATGAAATCTTATCATTCTTTATTGATTTTCATCATATTTTTATAAATTCAAGATAGAAAATAATAATAATAATACTCCCTCCGGTCCCTAATGTAAGAGCTAGCCGTCAAAAAAACGCTTCTTAAGAAAACATGTGAATGTTAGTTGAGTGTCTGGAGTTAATGCTTCTTTTCCAAAATTGTCCATATTTATTATGGTACTTTTAAGAGAGAGAAATACATAAGCATTAATAAATATGAAAGAGAGTTAAGGGTAAAGTAGGAAAAAATGCATTAAATGAGGAGAGAATATGGGGTGAGCTCTTACATTAGGGACCAAAACCATTCAAATTTTGGGCTCTTACATTAGGGACCGGAGGGAGTACTACGATGTGTGTGATTTTATTTAAAAAATTACTTTATATATTTACAAATAATATTATTTCACATTGAGTTGAACCTATATATAAGAAACAATTTGATTTTATGTAACAATTTGATGTATTTTTCCATTTTTTATATCTGTTAATTACGTAAAAGGAAGTTTTAAGATCAGGCAACCATTGAACCAGCAATGTTATATGATAGTGAATGTTAAACTCTTAATGCAAACATAAGATGTGGATGGTGTATTGACATATATAAAAATGTTGAGAGAGATGTGTGGTCATACGATAAAAGATATGATCCACAATGATTATACTCCCTCCAGTCCTAAATATAAGACCTAATTGACTATTTTAGAAAATCCTATAAAAAAGCAGAATAAGTTAATTATAAATTGATTTACATGAATTTTTCCCTTAGATTAGTTTATTTTACCTATGAACTAATGTATAATCTAAAAATATATCAAATATGTCATGATTTAATAGTCTATTTCGCAACCTTAACCTCTCTAAAAAAAAGTAAATTAGGTCTTATATTTAGAACCGGAGATAGTATTAGAAATAGAGTTGGGGTACGTAGCATCGATGAAGGAGAAAATGGTAGAGTACAAAGTTAACAGTGTCGTGTGAGTTGACCCTATTAACTTAACTAGTTTGGAAATAAGACTTTATTGTTGTACATATGATAATCACGTGGATCTTCTGCATCTTACTCATTCCTATAGTCTTTTTCGTCACTTATTTTCTCATATACTCGTGTAAGCTAAGATAATTAAATTCAGTCCAAGGAAACCGAGAGAATTAAAATTCTTAATCTTTCTGTACAAGTGATGATGTTTGTACTTTGTAGCTATCTTTCTGTATTCATACATGAGAAAAGTGGTACTCTAAATTTTCCAAAAGCACCAAGCCACTGTTCGAAAATAAAAAAGGTTTAATTAAGAACATATTTTTTTTTTCCTTCTTAGTATTATTGTTTCTCCAATTTTCTTCTTATCCAAATATAAAAACCAAATATAAAATATGTTCTTCTCCTAGCTTATATATGTTCTTGAAAAAATAATATAATCATTGTTTTGTCCCGAAAATAACTAGTTAGGAGTTAGGAATGATGCGTTGTGGATATTTATAACTTTTTGAAAAACAACAGCAACAAAACCTTATCCAGAAAAAATGTAAAGTAGAGAAAAGTGTTCATCTTCTTCCTCTACTTCAAATTCCAAAATTAACATGTAAAGTAGAGAAAAATGTTGGATATTGACAAACCAGGAAATTAAATTTCAAGGAAAGATTAGTTTACCGGTGGTGCATAGAGGCCCAAAAATACAAGCAACAAATCTATAATTGGATCGAAGTAAAATTTGAAAGAGTGTGAATGATGGATCAATTGAGGGGGCAACCAAGCCGAAGTGGAGGAAGAAGAAGATGAACATTTAATTCTTGTTTTTCCATTAATGAATTTGACGTACATTTTAGAACTAGAAAAAATTGACATGTATCACACATCAACATAAAAAGGTCAACTAACGTTAACCGTTTAAATAGTTAACTTTGGGGTGAAATCGCACCAATATTTTATTTTCGAGGTGAAATTATCCTAAAACTATTTCAAGGTTGAATTTACAATTTCTTGGAAACTTCAAAGGTGTATTTGCACCTTTACTGATCCATGTGACACTTCTTCGTGGGCCAACAATCCAACATTATCTCCCACGTGGATTAAAGGTGACGACTTTAATAATCTTATCTAACAGAGGGTCAACATTGTTGTGATATTTTATTTCCGAGGGATCTGCAGTGTTACCCAAAATAATGAAAATATCACCTTGCCATTACTGGAGGTAGTAATTAATCTTCAACAGTGTTGTGAGTCTCTCTCACATACTAATTTGTATATTTCTTTATAAAAGTCGGTCTCAATAAATTCTTACCAAGCAAAACAGCCTCATTGGTCAAGTGTGGGAAAATATACAATCCTGATCCCTTCTAAACATAGAAGTTAATAACTTAATATAACGAGTGTCCTACATAAAATCACTTATTTATTCCTCACCTTTTCATTATATGAGTATGTAAATAACTCAATTTAAATACTAAATACAGCTCAATAAAAAAATATAAGAAACTCAAAAGTTACTTTCTCTTATTTATGCACACACATTCATATTGATACATAAAATATAAACCAACTGTGAACCTACATTATATTGTATAGTAGACTCATGTTGACAGTCAAAAACCAGTTAAAGAAAGACGTGTGATGTATAGAAGGTTGGTTAGGTTTATAGTTGAATTCCTTCAAAATAACTGCATATGAATTTATTTTACCTTTTTTAACCGTTTAGTTTTGAACAATTTTGAACTTTTTATTTCGTTTCCTTATGTGGCGTCAAACTTGATAACGTGACCAATACAACAAAGAAAGTTCTAAGATCTTTAAATATAGATACTTCTATAGAGGCCTTTTTTGTTCATTACTTTGAAAATGGAATGTAGGAGAGTGTCACTGTTCAATTCTGTTTCTAGCTATGCACAAGGAACAGAAATTTTACTTGTTCATAGTGACACCTTAAGTCTTGGTCACTTATCTTCGCTGCTTTGCCAATACTCATTCAGAGGTACATCTCTGTAACTTAAGTCTCTATAAATTATATGTGTGTGTGTAATACTAACACCTATTCACCACCAAAATCTCATATTAAACCTCCAGATGAAGCAATGGTTATGGACTTATTCAAGAGTCTACATGATTAAATTAATAATAAATTCAAACTTGTATAATTAAAATAGATAGTTCCTAAATTTAGGGCCGCTGTAACTAATTTGATTAGATAAAGATGTTAGTTAAGTTAGTTATATCACATAATATTAGTAATTCACCCTAACTATAAGCATTATCAGGGTTGACTTGGGAAAAAGATGAGAATGAAATATTTAGAAATAAATTCAAATTTAAAAGTGTCCTTATATTTAGGAAAGGAGGGAGCACAATAGCATATCTGAGAAAATCTATAACTGATTAGTGAAGAAGTGAGAGACATCTATGTTGAAGTTAAGCCATACATTCTGCAAAATTGATGTATATCAAAATTACCAAGTTAGATTAATTGGTGACAAGTAGTTATAATTTGTTTTGTTATGTAGTTACTGCTACAAATAAAGCAGCAGCAGCTATTGACATGGTTTGCCAACAAGAAGGAAGGTTCAAACTTGTGATGGCTAAAGCCAACATGCCTGACATGAGCACCATTTCCTTCCTCAATACACTACTTCTCAAGCAGATCACTGTCATTTGTAAGTTCTCCAATTTTCTTAACACTGATTTGATCTATCTTAAACTTCAAATGTAAAGTTGCATCCTACAATAATGTGTTTTTCCAGTAGCACTTATTAATTGGTATCATAATGTAACTTTTGTACATCCAACACCCTAAAGTATTTTTCCATTAGCACTTAGCATCATAAAATAGTTTTTGGTGCATTGATTACCCAAATATATTTTTCAATAACATTCAATATCTTTAAATTCGGGTGCTTGCTACTCCTGAGAAAATATTTTAGAGTGAAATTGCACTCCAAATTATGTTAGAATACTAAATGCTACTGGGAAAATATTTAGAGATGCTGGTTAATATAAAAGAATCTCTATATTATAGTCTTAACACTTTCCACATTATTGATGTTAGTTGTATACTCTGGACAAAACGATGGTGGAGCAAAGGAAGCTTTTGATAGAGGATTATGTTATCTCCTACAGGAACCAATCCAATCAGAGGATCTCATATATGTATGGCAACAAGTCTATAACTCAAATAATAACAACTTAACTCAAGAGATTCATTTTGCAAAATCTAAACAAAAGGTAAATATTTTCTCAGCATATTAAAACCATATATGCATGTAGCTTGTTTTGGAAATCAGTTTCTTTTGACTCTCCATCACATAGGAACCAAATCCTTGAATATGACATGTATATAAACAAGAAGGGCAGACTTAGTTATTCTGGATGATGAAATCATGGAAACATGCAAATTAGTTAGTGTAGTTAGTGTTGATTGACTACTTATTGGCAGGTGCATGAATTAAGTGAAAATCAAGAGAAAAGTTATCATGAAGTCAAAATCAACAAGAAGGGGAAGAGAGCACTTAACTCAAACCAGGTAAAAGTAGACAACAATAATCCTGCTGCAGAAATGGTGGGAGAGGAAACAAGAGAACATGACCATAATCGGTTCCCGGATAAAAGACCACGTATTTCTTGGACTTCAGATCTGCATCAAAAGTTTTTACAAGCCATAAGTGATTTAGGGAAGAAAGGTACTTGTATCTTAAGTGAGCAGCATGCAATTCTGTTGTTGTCTCCTACATTGGATCTTGTCATTGCATTTTCCTTACTTGTTCCGTGACTTTTAAATGATTCGATTTTTTTATGTAGGGTTGATCACTAATTCTTCCTTTTCTTTTTCCTTTTCCAATAGTTGAATTTCATTGGAATCATTTATGAAACTACCTGAATTTTGATATTTGGTTCTAATTTGCTTGCAGATATTCGTCCAAAATTTATACAAGAGATCATGAATGTTCCTTATCTGACATGCCGCCATGTTGCTAGCCATCTACAGGTGTTTTTATATTGTGCAGGACATCCTTAAATTTTACACATATTAGTGTTTGCAAATGCTAGTACCAGGTGGTTGTTAACACATGAATTGAAGCTAACTCACTCCATTTCTTCCACATTGATCCTTAAATCTCTCTTCTTCCTGTGATAGATGAAGCATTACTAATCTCCTATCTTATGAAACTTCTTTCATTCTGTTTATTAATCCTATTTAATATAATCCACTAGAAGAGCCTTTATCAATTTTGCTGTTACATTTTTTTCTCTGTCCAATATTCTTCTGGTTTCTTTGCTTCTATATTTGAGAATAATTTCTTCACTTCATTATTCTCCACATGCTTTCATCTTTACCATATTGTATAACATTTTCATTGCACTTCTCTCCATACAGAAATTCAAATCTGATGTAAGGCGCCGTCAGAATAAGCGGAACACTAATTTTCTTCCAGAGGGTAAATCATTAATTAACACCAGGGATGGAACCAAGTCATCCTCTTCAATACAGAGCCAGTGTCACCAAGGTGAGTTGGCATTTGAATAATTCCGCTTATAAATAAAGCACAAAAGCTAATATATACAAAAAAAAAAACAGTTGAATATGACAATGCATAGCATATTTGCAACATGTGAATTGTCTCAGGTAACCATGCAATATCTGCTTTCCAAAATGAGAACCAGAATGAAAACCATGTTCCAGTGAGCTTTTCTGAAACCGAAGATCTTGCAGCTGTTGTGAGAGGAGCTGTGCCAGTTACTTTGATGGATGAAAACCAAAATGATATCTTTGGAAGTGGATTCACTGAATATGATAGTGCCCAAAACTGCGAGTTACAAACAAAGCCACACAAGTCTGATAGCAGTAAACCATTTGCTATATTGGGAGAACTTGAGCCATGTGCTTCAGTTAATCAAAGCTTAGCCCTACACTCAGATAACAATATTTTGAGAATTCTTGGAGGAGATAGTGAAGGATATGACTGTTTTAATAATATCTCCAGATTTCTTGAAGAGGATAGTGATGACACTGTAAGATCATTGAAAGCCAAGCAATGTTCTGTAGTGGGAGAAACTATTCCAGATGCTTTGAAGGATGATAGTAATATTGATGTCTTAAAATTTCTTGGGGATGATTCTGATTCATATGGCTGTTTTGGAAATGCACTTAGCTTAGATGATATTTCAATCCTGGAGTACTTGAAAGCTTAGTAATGGCAACACTGGTTGTGTGAGATATTTTAAAGCCAAACCATGTTCATTTGCTCTTCTAATTTTATTGGACACATCAAATCATCACTTCATCATCACCTCAAAGCAACACTATCCTATGAATGTTCTGGTTTCATGTGCATGTAGGTTTGGTAGAATCTTCATGTCAGAGCTGTACTTGGATGGATTCAGGAGTTTATGGTGACCTTTAAAGCAAGTCAGCTTATAGCCACACAAAATTATCTATAAATCAATGAAGTTAGACTCAACTATCATAGGAAACTAGAGATTAAGGTTTTCTTTTCTGTGTTGTGATGTGGGAGCATGAATTTATGTATACATTTACGACTGCAACAGACGCCAAAAACTCATAGATATGATCGTTTTTTAATCTATATACTCATACATATCCCAATATTGTGTATATGTGGACCAAATATATTTCTTACACAAAGATGAGCTTATCTTTGGACAGACTTTTTATTAAAAAGGTCATTTTGATATGTTCAAATGATATATGGAAAAGTTGGCCAAAAAATTATATATGGAAAAGTAAGTTTTAGAGTGTTCAAATATATGAAGAAAAATTTTCACCAAAAAAAATATATGAAGACAAATAAAAAATTTTGAAAAAAGAAAAAGTTTTTTTAAGTGCTTTTTGAGCAAAAAAAAGTCATTTAGTTTCAAATCCATGTCAAACATCATTTTAGACCTAAATTGACTTTTTCAATTTAGAAAATCACTTTTAACATGGAAAGCCAGTATTATAATAAACCTATATAAATCATTCCTTCTTGAAAACCGATTTCCCTACTCATACAAAAGATGAATATGGAGATTGGAGAGCTAATGTATTTAGACTATCTAGATCATAGATTTGATTTTAGATTATGTGTCAACTTAATGATGACTGTAAAAGCAAGAAATGATTTCAAGGAAAAGTAAAAGAAGAATGATGAACTAAAAATTTAAGATAATGGAAGACAAACTCAAAAGTCATGGACATGCTTATGAAAGTATGCCCGTGAATCTACAAGAAATGAGATTCATTGATACATAATCTAAAATCAAATCTACTCCAAATATAGACTATTTAGATACACAAACCTCTCTACTAATCTTTTTATGAGTAAGGAAACCAACTCCTTGCTTTATTGTGTAGTACCATCAGATAACAATTTCACTTGTTTTTTTGTGTTATGTATGAATATTTTATTTTCTAACTTTAAATCTATCAGAAGCTAGTCAAGCAGCAGTTGGATCGCCATACAATTGATTTTAATTTCTTAACTTGTAAGACGTTATTTTAATTCATCTAAAATTAACTTTAAAACAAAGACAAAAATCGCAAGACATTATTGTATTTCATGCGTGTTTAAACTTTTGAATAAGAAAATTAACATTGACACGTTCGTGAAATCAGTTCTATTACTACCATTGGCCACTTCACAAATGTCCAATAGTCCAAAGAATCAATGATCAATATCTTGCACAGAACCTAAGGAAACAAACTCTTCATATGTGAATATTCTGACTTAAGATTCAGAAAATTGAAGTTCAAACGGTTGAAAAATAATCTGTGTTTGACCAAAAAGTGAGGTTCAAATAGATTCAAGAAGAATTTTAAGGTGTTACAGATTACAACAATTAATTGAAACTCAACTGTTAACGTAATAATGTATAGTACAAATTTATAGAAAGCCATACTATTTATGAATAACCAATAACCAATAACTATTTTTCCTGAACAGATACTATCCCCAGTCTTTAATATAAGATCTAGCTTGCAATTTTCACTACATACTAGTTCTTAGATAAAAGACTGGAGGTAGGATCACTACCTAAAAAATTCTATTGACAAAACTTCACCTATTTATATTGGTTATAGGGCCTTTAAACCAATGCCTACCCCATATTATCCAGTAAAAAACTACAAGAAGCAACAGACATCCAACAGCAACTGGGGTGTAGTTGAGTGTCTTGATAGTAATTGGGTAAGAAACAGGCAAGGAGAAGAGCACAGAGATGGTGACCACCCAGAGAACTGCGATCCAGCCAACGATGACCCCATACCGACCCAAGTTGAACGGCCCTGGGACGAATTTCTCTGCCAAAATCACCCTAAAGAATATGGGAAGAGCATAGGCTATATAGAGGCCAATCGTCGCTATAGACACCATAGCTTGAAATGCTACAATGCTTCCAAGAGACTGCAGTACACAGAATTTACTAAGCATAGTACAGTAAAACAGGAAAAAGCTGATGTAATATAACAACAGAACAGAACTGACACATAATCTAAGGTGACTTAAGAATATTTTAGGAAGATTATGTTGCATTTATTCAACTTAATAAATTGTTCCACTGCCTTAATGTAGCTAAGTTAGTTAAGTAGCTCTTATATTAGGAACTAAGAGAACTAGCAGGTTGCAGTAGAATATTGAACATAAAAAAATTGTTTTGATAGATGTGAAAGCCATTCTAAGGGTTTTTATCTTATATACTTTTATATTAAGCGGACTGATAAAGAGATTTGGAGTTTTCATTTTCAAAGTAAGGAATTTGTCACTCAGTTTGTATTTTGGTCCTCATCATAGTGATATTTTTACATACCGGTAACGCCATGCAGAATGATATAAATGCAGACAGCCAAACAGCATTTATGGGGACCTCCTGCTTATTTACTTTATGCCATAATGATGAACCTGGCATGGCTCCATCTCTAGAGAAAGCATAAGCCATCCTGTTCAAATAGTAAGCATTGAAATCATAAGAGATTGAATTCCTCATACATGAAAAATCACAACTGGAAACTACTCTTACCTTGAGTTGCTAGTAACTGAACTCATACCACAGAAAAATATGGCAACAGCAACTACTCCCAAGCAAATAATGCCCCCAACTCCACTTCCATACCTTTTCTTGAATGCTAGATAAAATATTTCAGCAATGGCGTACCCACCGGCATCATTATTTTCATCCAAAAGGTAAGAGATATCAGTAACAGCAAAGGTAATGCCAAGTATATAGCCCCATCCAACAATAATGGATATCCCAATGGCACTGATGATTCCTTTTGGTCCATTTTTATCAGCATTCCTTGTTTCCTCCGTCTAGAAGTAAGAATTGAAAAAAGAGGAGGTTTAGTCCAAATCATTTAGAAATCTTAATCCATCTGAGAAAATTAAAAGCAAAAAAGTTATTATAATTACCAATGTTGCATAATTACTTATAGCATGAAAAAAATAGCATTGGCTCAACAATATAAATGTCATTACATCTAGAATGGGTCAAAATACATTTAAATTTTCTTGTACAAATATCTTCTAACTTAAGCCCTTATACTTGAACCAAATACTGATAATATGCCAAACTTTCAACTCAATTGAAATTTAACTTAATAATCAATTTATACATGGGCTCACTTATATCTAACCCTGCAATGGCAGGTGAGTTAGCTGGCTTAGTGAAGATGCCCAAATCGCCATGCCAGTTTTCAGCTTTAAGTTGGCTACAAGAACTCATTTACACGTAATAATCCCACGATTTTTCTGGTGTTTAATCCAAAGGGATCAAGAAGTGTATAGTCTT
Organism: Mimosa pudica; assembly: GCA_029929735.1. NCBI lineage: Eukaryota > Viridiplantae > Streptophyta > Magnoliopsida > Fabales > Fabaceae > Mimosa > Mimosa pudica. The sequence goes on from JAKELP010000035.1 coordinate 8,968,828, forward strand.
AACAGCTATTACAGAAATCATAATTCGATAAAAGATTAGAAAAAATATAAAAAGATTTACCATATGAGCAGATGCATCATATCCAGTCAAAGTGTACTGACTCATTAGAAGTCCTATGAGAAATATGTATAGTCTGCTACTGATTCCTTCTCCATTATCAGTATTGAAATGAGTGAAAACAAAATCGGCACTAGCTCTTTCCGTTGCAACAGATGGAATTATGATCATCAGAAGGAAAACACCTGAAAATTGTTGTTCCATGGTGTAAGTAAATAAATGCTTTTCCCAAACTCTAATGAAAAAGACAAAACAAAACAGGAAATTTGTTCTTCCCACCTACAACATTCCAGATAGCAGCTAACTGTCCAAAGAATGATAATATTGAGATAGGAAGGCTGTTTATTATAGCATGTAGGAGCAAAATTCCCCCATGGAAACCAATAACTACATACTTAGAAGCCTCATATCCACCCCCATTTTTTCCTCCAGTACTAAGGAGAATGATAACCTGAATAAGCCCTGCCAGTGAATAATCTACACTTGTGGTCACAGCCCACTGAAAATAAAGAGACCCAAAGTTAAAAGTTGAAATATCATAACAGGAAATCCACAGCGTCACATAAGTTTAACTTCTCCAAGAGTAGTGAAGGATGTTGAAAATCTAGTTTCTACATCTTAAGATTACCTGACCAACAATATTGAACCTGCAAGACAATAGAACTCATTCAATGTCCATTGGAGAAATAATTGCAGAAAAGCAAAAATTGCAAGGTCTTCTATGATTAGGCCCGAGTTTCTCATTAAGCAGTCAAATTCGATTTTGAGCTAAATCTTAAACACGTTGCACAGCAATCGTGCTGTAGGCAAATCATACGAGAAAATGTTCATAAGGAGGCCAGAGAAACATAAACTTGATTTAAGCTCTACTATTGTGCTGTATAGGCTAGCTCAATTTCAGTAAAGTAGCTCCATATTAAACGTTGGAGATTAGTTTTCACTTCACTTTTCCATATTAGAAAGTCAACCATTGTGGTATTCTTATTCTCAACGCATCAAAACAAGCACTCCTCATATGTCAATGTAGTTTTGGCACTCAGCATAGCAATTAATTAATATTCCTTAGGAGCCTAATATAATTTTGTGTCATAACTGAGACAAGCAATAAGTAAACAAACAAAAAGAAAAGCTTACAAGGATAGAATTCCTTACAAATTTCTTCAATGAATCTAACCTATCATAATTTACATGTAATACATAAACCTCTAGATTCTAATGATTTCTCCTCCTCATAAAAGAAAAGGTCAAAAACCCATATGTGTCAAACAGAATAAAAGAAGGGGAAAATCACCCTGGACTACTGGGCACCCTAAATTAACAGCAGGTACAATTTCACCATTAAGTAACAAAGGTGGTCAAATTTTACCCTCTAGCGAATGTAATGCTGACACGTGTCGTGGAGGACGCCCATTGAGGGGTCTGTTCAGTCAAGGGAAAATTGGACCACTTTAGTAACTTTAACCGTGAAATTGTGCCCGATATTAATTTAGGGTGCTCAGTGGTCTAGGATAGTTACTTGAAGCGCAAAAAATAGGGTCAATTACCCTAAAACAAGTAAAGGGGAAAAGTGAAGATGAAACATATTACCACCCAGTGATCCAGGAAGCAAAAGGAGCCCAACCAGGGCCAGCAAGTTTGGCACTCCAGTAATATAACCCACCAGAAGTTGGATAAGCTGAGCAAATTTCAGCCATTGACAAGCCCACCAACATAGTAAAACCACTAGCCAAAAACCAACCATACACAATAGACACAGGGCCACCATAGCTCAACCCAGTGTTGTACAAAGTTGTGATACCAGTGAGCACTGATATGATAGAAAAAGAAAAGGCAAAGTTTGAAAGAACCCTGCAAATCAAAAGGAAACAACAAAGCATAATGAATCAAAATATCCACCAATGGTCAAAACTGAATAAAAAGTCAACGTCAGAGAGTGAAGACTGAAACTTTACGATAGATCACGCTTGAGTTCTTGTTTGTAGCCAAGTTCATGAAGACGGGCATGGCCTGAATCAAGTGAAACATCACCATATTTTGATGGTAGTGCCATGTTTTGAGGTTGCCTTGTTCAGAAATGAAGAAACAGAGAGATGGGTTAGTATTTGATGTGATTGTACATGTGGGTTACATGTGTATTTGTGTGAGAGTAGATAAAGAATGAAACTTTTCAATGAAATGATTTGGCAAGTAAGAAAAAACGGCTATATTAAGTTAGTTTCACTATCTTTTTCCAAGGAGAATTGTTCTTCCATTGCATTCAGTTTAATTTATTTATTTATTTAATTTATTTATTTGCCCAAAACTTCCTTATTTCTCAGACTAATGTGTTTTCTCTTCATTTACCTTGTTTCTTTAATTTCTTTTTATTTTTATTGGTTTTATTATTATTTTTTTTATTTTTTATTTTTTATTTAAAAAATACTAATTTTTTTACCTCAAACTAACTTATTTTCTCTTCTTGTCCTCTTTATTTACATTTTTACTTACTTTCGTTTTAGGTTAGCTTATTATTATTATATTCTTTATATATATATATATTAGTTTCTTCTTTGTGTTAATTTTATCCTTTTTATTATTCTTAATTATTGTTTATTTTATTTTTGGGACAAGACTTTGTTGTTGTTGTATTGTTTTATTTTATTATTATTATTCGTGTCATTTTTATTGTTGTGCTACTTGCAGTTTAATTTGTTTTTTAGGGATTTTTCAATTTCTACACTCCTTCCTTATCTTTTTGTTTTATCTCTTCTTTCTTTAGCCCATTCTTTTTTTTATTATTCTCATTATCTTTTGTTTAGTTGTTGTTTTTTTTTAGCTTTTTTAGTGTTGTGGATTATTGATGTAGGTATAGGTTCTCTTAGTTCTTCTTCCGTGAAAATGAAAACACAATCCCGTCGCCCTCTTCAGGAACAGTATATTCAGAGAAAGAATTCTCGAGAGAATTACAAGGGAAAAAGTCTTTGACGTCTGGAATACTCCGTCTATATTTATAGACAGTCCCAAGCCCGGATAAAGAAGTAGGGTTGTGTTAGTCTTCGGCAGCCAACGTAAAAGTATGTCGAATCTATTGAGCATGGACAGACGCATTTTTTTTATAACAATAGGTCATTAATTGGTACTTCACATGGACTATCACACTCTCATGAGAGGAGACATATAAAAGAAAGAGAAGGAGACCGAAAAGAACTATAAACGAAGTTATTCAACGAAATCATTTGATGAATGATTTATCTCCAAACATGACTATTGATCAAGCACAATGGCACTATGTGATCCATGTAGCCGACCCCACTTAGTTGAGATAAGACTTTGATGATGATGATTTGAGAAGTAAGAGGGGGGACCAACTTGATGTGATATGCTTGGAACGTACTTCTAGGACCTTAATTGTTCAGTTCAAAAAAAAAGTGACATTAATTGTCAACAAATATGATGACATTTTTTATTTTTCTTTTTATTACCAAAGAATTTAGCGCTGAGTCAAATGCTATTTGTTTAATTGATTCAAAACAGTTTCATATTTGTTTGTATGTGGGTTATGCTTCTGATATGTGGACTCATGTTTTATATATTCATTTAATTGTTATTAGCACTTAGTTAGTGGGTCAGTTATTTCTTTTATTGTAGTTACCATTTTTATTATTTAAAGAGTCTTGTAATACATATTAGATTAATATAGTTAATGAAGTGTTTATTCTCCAGAAATATGTTCACTCCTTCTTCTTTTCTCTCATTTAGCCAACATTTGTGGTATCAGAGCTTCAGGTTGAAAGATCCTGTGGGTGATGAAAGAAAATGTTGAGATGAGGGTGTTGCAGACGTCTGAGACTCAAAAAGAAGTACAAGTCATGCAGATCAGCATCTGAGACTCAGAAAAGAGTACAAGATGTAGAGAATATTTTTTTGTCCGTTGAGATTTTTTAGGCATGTTTTTAGGAAGTTGTTATTTGACTAGTTCACTTGTAAAAGCCTGTAAGTAGGCTCATTGTTATTAATAAATTGTGGTCCGTATTATTTACGTGGTCATCCCCTCTCCTTTTTCTCTCGTCACTCTTCTGTTCTTTATTTTCTAACAAATGCAATTTAAATTATTAGACCTATTATTATAGATTGGAGTTATTTATCAATAATGGGAGAATCATAAGGTCCCACCAGCTCGAACCCATGTCCTCATGAGTTTGCGCTAAAACATCAAACCCATGACGCAAGGGTATGCCAGTAAATATTATATGTAAAGTATGTTTTTGGTCCCTTAACTTTGGAGAAAATCATGTTTTGGTCCATTAACTTTGAAAAGCGTGTTTTTGATCCCTTAATTTTGGACAAAGTCATCATTTTAGTCCTTTAACTTTGAAAAGTGTGTTTTTAGTCCTTTGAAATTCGGTTTTAGTATGTTTTCGGTTCCTTACGTTTGCAAAAAGTCATGTTTTAGTCTCTTAATTTTGAAAAGGAATTGACTAAAAACATTTTATCCTTTTTTCAACGGACTAAAAACATTACTTTATCCAAAGTTAAATGACAAAAAACACACTTTTCAAAGCTAAGAGACCAAAAACACACTTTCTCCAAAATTGAGGGACTAAAAACACACTTTTCAAAGTTAAGGACCAAAACATGACTTTGTGCAAACTTAAGGGACCAAAAACATACTTTAGCCTATATGTATCATAAAACAATTAGCTTGTAGATAAATTTATTTATTTATTTTTTAATAACAAAATTTATTTATTTCTAAGTAGCTAACTATAACTTCAAAGGGTATTATTATTTTTTGATTCAAAGGGGCAAACACTAAAGACTTGAGGTTACAAGCGGGATCGAACCCGCAACCTCCCACCTAAAGGGGAGATATCATACCACTGGGCTACAAGGCCCTTGGTCAAAGGGTATTATTATAGATTGGAGTTATTTGAAAAAAATTTAGGTGAATTTTTTGATATGTCATTTGTGGTCTCTACCATTTACAAGCAAACACTTCAGATATGACGTAAATATTATATGTATCATAAAACAATTAGCTTGTAGATAAATTTATTTATTTATTTTTTTAATAACAAAATTTATTTATTTCTAAGTAGCTAACTAATATAAAATCATTATCACTGTATGCAGTAAAAGAATCTTTTTAAAAAAACAAACTAATCATAAAAATTTGATTAAATTATAGTGTATTGATATATTCAATGCTCACTTTGAAATTTCGCTGAACCCAAATCATCAATGTCAACAATGTCAATTTCATCTCTCTTATTGTTTTTGGGAGTAATGACTGGTGTAACGTATAAGGAAAATAATCATGTTAATGATGAGAGATAAAATATTGTTTCTGTTGTTTTCTTTCTTTGAAAATATGTTTTCATTTTTCTGATAAAAAAATATGTTTTCATTTACGATTTACCCCGAGATTGTTCTCTAGCTGAAGTATTTTTTTACATTTGAATTTTGAAGTACAACTTTGAGACTAAAATGTATATTTAATGATAGACAGAAGTTATATCCGATAAAAAAAAATTATATGTAACCAGAAGTAATACTGGTGGATAATATTAAATGGGAAATATATGAATCATTGACTTTTAGTTATCCTTTTATAACTATATTCATCTAAACTAACCTTAGGTTAGGGCGTTAGGCTACGAATCTCTCTCATTCAAAGGTGCTTTACCACTAAGCCTATATTTAAGTTACTCTTGTTGGAGATGTTATTTTCTTTGAACTGAAGTAACCAGTTAAATTCTCGATCAAAATAAAGAAGTAACCAGTTAAATGTCTAATGAATTTTAAACAAGATATTTATAATATAAAAGCTCCAAAATTACTTTGGGAAAATTTTGAAAACTATAAATTTAAATTTTGTAAAAATGAGGGGGGGTGTAACTTGTAACTTATGAGTCAGTTTAGAGATCTGAAATATTTCCCATACGAAAACAGCGTTAAAATCATAGGGATTGGTGCCAACCAACAAATATCTTGGTAGCTGGCTAACTGGCTTCCACATGCAACGAATTTTCATGGTCAGTGCCTGATAACATTGACCCTCAGATGTGAAAAGGACGGTGTGGATCTTCATTATATTGAATCGGACTTTTATATCAAATACTCGCAGTATATGTCAATAGCAAATATAAAATGTGATTCTATTATTGGTTCCAATAATTCAGATCGAATTTTCAACTTGTAGCTTATTGAAATGAACCTATATAATTTTTTAATTACACCGTTGAGAACAGGGAATGACTAATTTAATTCTCCTTTCTTTTATGGAAGATATGTTATGACTACAAGCCAACACATATACATAACTGAATAACTGAATCATGTGCGCTTTTTATGAAACTTGGAGAAAGGATCGCAAGTTGCTGAAACGAAAGCTCCATTCTTTTAGACCCACTTTTAGAACATGCATGTGCGAGAAAACAATTATTATATCAATCACATTCATAATGTAGTATTGGCATTTTTTTTCCCCAAAATGTAGTATTGGCATTTGGAAGTTAGGTCAAGAGATGGATTAGGGTGAGCATTCGGTTTTCGGTTCGGTTATTCGGTTAAAACCGAAATAACCGAAAACCGAATTGTATATATTATGAAAATCGAACCGAAACCGAATTATTTTGGTAACCGAACCGAAATAACCGAAATAATTCGGTTCGGTTTCGGTTTTAACCGAAATAACCGACTTTTTTTTTATTTTATAATAAATTTGATTTTTTTCATTTTTAATATATAAATATCAACATTTTATATTGATATATTGCATATCATTTTTAATTTAAAAGAATAAATAAAAAAACTATAGATTTAAACTCTAAATTTTAACTTATTTAAAGAAAAATATGATAAAATAATTTTTTTAATTATTTTTTATAATTATTTTTAATTAATTCGGTTATTCGGTTAACCGAATTATCTTTTTAAAAACCAAACCGAAAGCCGAAATAACTGAATTATAAAACCGAATAAGAACTGAAAACCGAAATAACCGAACCGAAATAACTGAATTCAATTCGGTTCGGTTCGGTTTTCGGTTTGGTTTGCTTACCCCTAACAATGGACCAGGAAGAGGTGTTACGGCATAACTCTAATCCCATGGTGTTGGTTGAGGTGTCCTTCATCTTTCTATCCAAAAAAGAAGTGGACCATGTTTTTCTTTCCTTTATCATTCATAACGACAAATTCCAAACCATATCCCACGTGGGGCAGGTCTAGGAATTATGATGAAAAATCACTACCTAATCAACAAAACATAATCACTAAAAGTTTTACTTGTGTGAGTAAAATAATTAAATAAGCATGTTATTTTTTTACCAAAATCTACCGCTGCATACTCCCTCCAGTCCCTAATGTAAGAGCCCAAAATTTGAATGGTTTTGGTCTCAAATGTAAGAGCTCACCCCATATTCTCTTCTCATTTAATGTATTTTTTCCTACTTTACCCCTAACTCTCTTTCATATTTATTAATGCTTATGTATTTCTCTCTCTTAAAAGTATCATAATAAATATGGGCAATTTTGGAAAAGAAGCATTAACTCTAGACACCCAACTAACATTCACATGTTTTCTTAAAAAACGTTTTTTTGACGGCTAGCTCTTACATTAGGGACCGGAGGGAATATTTTTTATTAAAAATAAACAACTGAATGAATAATGTTCACTTGGTATATATAAAACTTTCAGTTGTTATAAAAGCTCATATCTTTCTTCACAAAAAAAAAGCCAATAACCAATGGATAGTTGGTTGAGCTGGTAAGTGAGCTACAATCCCCGTAAGGATGAGAACGCGTGTTCGAATCCCGGGAAGCGCTCTCATTGGGAGAGGGGACAACCTTGTCTATGTGGGCAACACTCCTACCCCTCGAGTCCGGATTAAAACCGGGCGGTGATTAACAAAAAAAAACCAATAGCTTTTTTCATTTAAAATGAAAAATATGGCCTTCAGTGAGATTCTGTGGTTTATTCTTGTAACAAAAAATAAAGCCCACCTACTTCGAGAAAATGAAGAAGTCCATGACGATTGTCTTTTTGGGCTTCAAAGTCATTTTGTAAGCCTTGATTTGGGCTTCAGTCTAGTTGATAGTTTTTTGGGCCGAAAATTGATAGTTACATATTCTATTTTTTTATCAGCAACATATTCTTTTTTTATTATGAAATGTTTTTGCGTGTTATAACATATTTATCATAACCTAACTTGACATAGCAACATATTCTATTATTTTGACAAAGTATATTATGTTCAAGTAAATGGGACCAAAAAACAAGATTAGTTTTTAAGAAAATACGCCGACTTCAGATATCACATATATTTCTAAATGAACAAAGTCATCTCAATCAAAATTAAACCAACACACCACAAGAATTAACAGCCAATGATCCCAGAAGATATCGCTTATATATCTGATTTCATCAAAATAAGGGGCAATAGTTGTTAAGATTTCTGGGGAATAAAGTTCCAAGCCACATAGATATACAGTTGAGACTCAAAAACAGCCTAATCTCTTGGAGATTATGGACATTTAGCTACTTCCCTTTCTCTTTACTGGACTTTGAATGGAGTCAGATATCTGGCCTGTTGACTTTATGATCATTACATTCTAATGTGGCATGTGGGATATATACATGCACACACAATCTGAAACTCCATCATCAACTTGAAGTGCTTAATTATGTTCCCCTCAAAGATTGTCATTATTGATAGCATAGATTCCACTTCGAGATTCGGCCAACATATGGAAATATGCATGAGGTCCCCACCCTATATAATACAAGAAAAGTAAAATTAAGTTACACTTTGACTCATCATTCTTCTTCTTTTCCGATATAATAACTTACAATGCATTATCAGTATCTTAAGAAAGGGAAGAACTGATGAGTGAATGTGTCACCATGACTAACATATCAGCTGGTGCAGATTTCCTATTTACTTGAAAATTAATTGCATTGTTGGCAAAATAAATAAACAAATCATATTGGAGTTTCACAACAACAATTAGAATAAGTCTCATCCTACTTTGCGTTGTTATAATGCTTTATTAATATTCAAACATTTTGGTAATTTCATTAATCTGATTTAAAATTCTTGTGCTATCAATTCCTGGAAGGATATTTCAACATCGGCAGGGACCATAATTCATAAACATGTATTCATATGTGAGGGTATATATCTCTTTGGCACACATGTTAGATATACTAATAATTTTGTTTGCCATACAGATACTAATAATTAACACAAACGGTATTGCTGACTCAGAACACGGAATAAAAGAAAGAAAACTAGACAAAAAGGAAAAGAAAGGAACAATATTATTGAAGTTTTAAAAGTAAATTATAAAAGAACACAGTTCATGGATGACATACCATTTATGTCATACGGAGGTGGAAAGAATTGCAAGTAACAAAAGGATGCTACTACTATCCCTGCATAAAAAATTACTCAAATAAGAAACTTGACAGGAAAAAAAGAGATAAAAAAAATGGACTATCTGAATTTTGATAGCTGACTACCAGACCAAAAAAAATACCTATAAAACCTCCAGCAAATACATCTTCCCAATGATGCCAATAATCATCAACTCGAGAGACGCCAACCATTGTTGCCATGAGTAATGGCAAGAAAACAATACAGAGCTTTGCAATGTGACCCCTACGATCAAATGCCCTTACTTTTCCAGATAGATACCAGGCAAGAAAGCCAAGACCAGCAAAAGACCCTGCACACAATAAGTGAGTATTTATGTCTCTTATAAAACCACATCATCTGATTTCATGAAGCCTATGATAAACTCATGGTTCAATACAGAAAACTTAAATAAGTCCCCTTGATGGATTATTTAGTTGAATCATGCAATTATCACACTTGAGTTTTGTTAAATTGGGGTAGTTAAAATGAGGATCTTGAGATGGATATATGGTCATATAGGAAAAGGTAAGATTCCGATTGACCATATGCAAAAACAGGTTGGAGTGGCTCCCATCACTGAGAAAATAGTAGAATATTGTTTGAGGTGGTTTGAACATGTACAAAGAAGACCAATAGATGCGCAGGTGAGGAGAGTGGACCAAATAACTGAGTCCAATTAAAAGAGGAAGAGGGAGACCAAAACAAACGCTTTGAGAACTTATAGAACGTAATCTATTGGTGAATAATATACTCAAAAAATTGGTTACCAATAGAGTACAAAAACATCAAATGATCTATGTAGCCGACCACGCATAGTGGGATAAGACTTTATTGTTGTGTTGTAGTAACATTATATATGGACTCTCAGAGTCTTAGTTCACTTTCAATTTTTTCTTGAAAGATAACTTGTCCATGACTTCTTATCTTGGGATGTACTGTAACCAAAAACAACTTGTGCTATGACTTAAGCCATCAACCACTTAAGCTAATTAAGCATGTAAAAATTCTTCAGTCGTATTGATCGAAGTACGTACAAGAGGTGTGACCACTTGGAAAGCTTTTGTACCCCTCCTTTATAACAAGTTGATGTCCAGTACACTTAACAGCTCTTGTTAACGGCTCATACACCTGATTATGTCACACAAATTCACCAATATGCCAATCTTACTGAGCACATTGTTAGACAAAAGCAATATGTATCACATGGAAAGGATATCAAATTTGTTCATCAAACTGTTTTGAAATTCAAACAGTATTGAGAACCCACCTCTTTGTTGTCAGGAAAACAACGCCAGAAGAAATCTGGACGTGGCCGTCCAACCCCATCTTTAATAGCATCAGTTATAACCGCAGTAATGAGTACAGAATATAAAACACCTGAACACACATGTGACATTAAGTAATTAGATTATGGTCAAACCATAGTGACAAGGGAAAGCTCAAAAAATGTTCAAAAACGTACCCAATATAGCCTGGTGGAAGTCATAAACATCCTTACGAATGATGTAGTAAACAAGAATGACAATAAATGGCACCATCATTGATATCAACTGCCCAGAATAATAAATGGAAGTCAAGAGTTTTTCTTTTGATTTGATCTTGCTAAGCATCAATGACAGCATGCATTATGAGCATGATATAAGTATGTTTGAAAGAAATTGATCCCAGGAAAAGAAACTTACTGGAACGGCCCAAAATGGAATTGTATTATCTTTCAATGGGAATTTCAGGTCTTCCATCATCCAATCTCCAACAAAGCGTTGAAATGGATCTATCACATTTAAAATTACATCAATCACGGCAAGAAACATTAGTATCACCCAGTCATGCAAATGTCTTCTTGCCACTTTAGCTCCATGTGATCGGATTGTGTGTACACCCAACTGGATTTCAGGCATTTCTATTTAAAATGAAAAATAATAGCAAGGGTCATGTTAGTATCAAATAGCTAAAAATCAATGGACATAAAGTGAGAGTAAAGATAGCTTGGAGTACATGTCTATGAATTTCAGAGCCATCAAGAAAAATAGAACAAAACAATAGTCATGTACCAAAACAAAACATAGCAGTTCAGTAAATAATACTATGCCTCAACCAAAATTCTCAAAATATTTCCCCATTCTTCAGTTTGTATCTTATGAATGGAGAAAGGAACCTAAAATATACATACCAATGCTCGTTTTAGTGTTCATGGAATCAGTGATGCAGCTACAATCACGTGGGTTCAAATTCTATTTTTCTAATTTTTTAACCCAAGCAAGAGTTTATTAAAAGTTTCAGGAGCCCCAATTATTTGAACATCATATATAACATTTGGTAATAATAATATCATGTTATATTAATTAACTTAACTTATTTCCTTAATCATATCAAATCATGTAATCATATCAAATTATGTATATCCATAATGGAGGGAATCTAATTCTACTAGTGGTGATTATCTTATTTCAATCTTGTCATTTTGTCAGCTTCATTTTAAACAAACTTCTCTCATTCTTGTCAACTTTTATCTCTCAGTTTTGAATGCTACAGTTATGTTATGCAGAAAATATCACAAGTAAGCCATAATATACACACATGTACAAGTATCAGAGCATATCAGATGAAATAACGCAATTTGAAGGCAATGAATGCAAAAGGTCAGGATTATAAAATACAGAAAGTAAACTACGCCATAACAAGTAACAACACAGAAGGAAAGAAAACACGTATTACAGTTTAACTTGTGGGAAAAGAAAGCATGCAAGTGCACTGAAAATATCATAGTAAATGAAAGCAGAAGGAAGAGAAAGAAAATGGAGAATATTACCTGAGGGGAAAACGAAAAAGAAGGAAGGCGCGTGGGAAGAACGTGGAGATTCTAAAGAAAATGAAGGAATCAAGTTAAGAGAACTCACATTTTTTTATTTTTTATTTTTTTTGAAGAATGCTCTCTGCAGTGTCGAGAAAAGCCAGGAAATGAAGAACACAGGGTGGGCCCCGCTTGATAACGACCAACAATAAGATATGCCAAAGTTTTAAGGTTCAACGTTTTAGCATCTTGGCATTGTTTGATTATCGAGGATTATCTTAGTAATGATTTTCGTGGTGTTTTGGGGAACATTTCCACACTTCAGTGAAGCTAGGCAGAATTGTATAGGTCGATATTTGTCATACTCAATAGCATATATTTAGACCGAGAAAATTTTGAGTTAGAAGTCATATCATTAGATTGTGAATGAGGTCTACCCCTTTCTTAAAATTGAGTATAAAAATTCTACTACTCTTTTTATGCAATTTAATTTCACCAATTAAGTTAAGTGTTACTTTCCGCGGTCCAAAATATAAGAGATAGTAATGTAAAGTTTTAAATCAAAAATATAAGCCAGAGGTAAGATAGCAAAGTTTTTTATCCAAAGGTGTAAGAGATAGCAAGTGAAAGTCACACTGGTAAGTACATGTCTGCCACTGTATTATAGAATGAAAGGATGAGATTGAAAGTATGTAAAAAAATTGGTAAGAATTAAAAGTGAGCATGATCTTAAAATATTACATTCTCTCCCAAACAAAACAAAACAAATTAAAATGTGTGGCGTGTGGCTCATAGTACATTTGATTCTTATTTTGAATATTAAGTTCTTCTAGAAGTATTGAACAAAAGCCTTATATATACCGTCTACAAAATTGCTGAAATTGATAATGATCCCATTAATTTCGATAAAAATATAATGATCCCATTAATCTGTGTTGATTGGTCTTGTAAGTGACCTATATAAAATTTGAGCCTGCACGAAATGTTACAATCCACGGTTAAACTAGCAATTGGATGACTAATATATATATTATATAGAATATTTATTTTTTTGTTATAAAAACATGCTAGAATAGATTCCCTAAAAACCTGACGGGTTAGCGTGAGTGGTAAGTACTCTCGTCCCTTAAGTAAGTGGTTGGGGGTTCGATCCCTAACCCTTGCGAATGGAGCAAATTCACAGGTCAACTGTCTACCCTCTATATGGGACTTCAGAACAGCGAAGGATTAGTCCCACTTGACACGCGAGTGGGATACCCTTGGGAAATAAAAAAAAAATAATAGATTCCCTTAAATTCTCATTTTAATTAAATATGCTCGAAATAAACCACTTCCTTGATAATGGACAAACTTCTTAGTGCAATGTAATATATATTAAGAGAGAGATATAGTTGTAAACTGTGTGTAGGGCTGGCTCTAAGATATTATAGTAGCCCTTGTCAGTTTAAACATCATTGAGTTTTCGTCAATTCAATTTTCAATCTATCGATTACGATAAATAAACAAGCTACATCTTTTTAAGTTTCTTATTATTTTTTAGTCGGAATTTTAAGTTTCTTATTAACTAAAAAAATTGGCATTTTTTGAAATTAGTAAAAGAGTTGAATGGGTAAATTTGGCTAATTTAATCTATTGAAAATAAAACTTGAGGTATTAGTGATTTAATTTTTTTTATCTAAAGGCAAAAGGAAATCCATAATTTAAATAGCTCGCACAAAAAAAGCTCATAACAATACAATAATATTGAAAAATGAATGTCATTTGTCCACAGATATTATTTAAATATTATAAGTGCTTCGTATGCGAAAAAAGAAATTTCTACTGGAAAATCAAGTTATATCATTTAGCATGAAGCCATGAACAACTATCTAATATATCCCTTGAAAGTTCAAAAATATCCTGTTTCCTTTTCACACAATACAACTAGATAAAAACAGGTTTAATGTGTGCTGGACAAGAATCTCACCATTAAAATAAGGAGAGAAGTGTCTTTGCGTTCACACACACTTGAACATGCACCGGTATACTATCTAAAGAATACATGTTGCAAGTATTATCGGCCAAAAAAAATAGTTCCAGTCTTAAATTTTCCCAACAACCCCAAAACCCTAATTACTTCCTTCCTCGAACCCTCCAGCTTCCATCAACACAGCACAGCCTCCATCTCTATTCTTTAGCGTCGTGCCATCACTCTCATCTCCGTCTACTACTCTTTTCCCCTGGCCTCTTTCAACGATCGTCAATGGGAAGGCGGCGAGAAGCTCCAGGAGATGATAAAAGCTCGACCACCCTCAATCTCTTCATCTTCTCTTTCACTCAACAATGTCTCTCCATGGCGTCAGTAACGATTTTCGGTGAAGTATCCCATGCCTTTTCTTTCTTCGATATGTAGTGGCGTCCATCTCTTTCTTCAATCTGTGATGGGAAGGTCTCATGCCTTCAATCTCCGGCGGCGTCGAACGGAGACATCAAAGGTATACAATTAATTTTCTTTTCTCTCTCTTTATCTTCGACTTTTTCTTCTTCTTCACATATGAACCGTCTTTTTCTCTTGCATTTGAATGCAGATTTCTGGATTTTATTGTGTTTTCTTTTGAGTCATAAAAGGTAAGCTTTTTATGTATTTTTTGAATTATTATCTATTGTCACTGATTTTTTTTCCAAATGGACACCGATTTTGGACTGATAAAAGGCAATGCGATATTTCATACATAATGCCGCAAAATTTTAACGTTTTGGTAACTACAAGAATCACAGCTCGAGGGTTTCTATTTATCGTTATTGAAATTACTTTTTTTATTGAAGAACATTTTTTTTGGATTACAAGGTTATGTAGTGACGGGTAAAATCAGCGATCATATAGAGGTTATTCTACACTGACTACTGCAAAATCAAAATGAGGAAGGCAAGGCTCAGGCTGAAGGTTCTGCTGTGATGATAAATTTATATGAAATGAACTAAATTTAAAGGTTTGCTTGATTTGTTATACTTGAAGCTCTTGACTTTAGAAGCATACAAGGGTGTTTTTGGTTTGCTTTATTATATGAAATGAACCAAGAAGTTAACGGATTATGATTATGTGTTAATGTTGTTTAATATTGATTTAAAGGTTTTATAAGTGGTTATGATTGCTTCTATTAGTTTTTGAGTAATTCTTACCTTCAGCTTGAACTTTGAGTTCGAGCATAGAGGAAGGACTAAAATGGAAATAACTGTGCAGAACCCACACAGAAAGTAATTAGCTGGAAAAGGACAGCTTTTACTCGGTCGACATCATCCAGTAATGCATTGACAACTACATCAAAGGAAGATAATGATGAAAGTGGAAGTGAGTTCATTGCAGAATTCAGTATGATTGCAGGAAGTAACTCCTCCACTCTTAACAGATTGTATGCATGAGAGAGGAAACTCTATGATGAAGTTAAGTTGTTGCGTTGAATATATATTTCAATTTCATATATGCAGATTACTGCTATCACTTGATCAACCTAGATGCACAATTAGATGTGCACAATATCTGTCCATAAACTTTAGCTCCCTAAATTTTGCCAAATACTCATATAATTTTATTTTCAAAATATAAGGATCAATAGTTTTAGGGTTTTACTTGGCAGTTTAGTACTGATGCATTCTCTTGCAGGATTTCAAGATTTCTTCAACTTCGAACAATGTCTCGCTTCAATTGAAGATTACATGGTGAAAATGGTCCTTCTGATGGTTTACTAGGATTTTCACAGGTGAGGTTGAGCGAAATTTCTGAACTTCTCTACATTTTATGAAAGTTGACAGATTTTCCTTTTATTTTACATGGTGCTTTTGCTATTTTGTCAGCTGCATTGCCATGAATGCAATCATAGGTACTATCTAACATACTGACAATAGGCTTCGTTTACCCTTTTATTTTGGTTAAAGAATGAAAAATTAGATGTTCCTGAAGACACACCAAACTGGATGATTTATTTGTCTTGATTGATTTGATAACTTCAGGGTGTGGCACTTACTAAAGTGGACATGATAAAGTTTTTTATTCTGATTTCAGGAGCTAAGTTTGGGGGAAACAAGTTTGGAATACTTAAATTGGCTTCCAATGCTTTCTCAAAACCTATTGAAATCCCATCTCTCCACTTCATTGGTAATTAAAATTATACAGTCTTCTTCTTATTCTATCTGTCATTTCACGATACATAATATTGTGTTCTCATAACTTAATAACTGGGTAGATATATACAAAAAATGTTATATGAATATTAGCATAAGCTTTTGTGTCTGTTATGTGGATAAAGGTGAAGAGGATTATTTAGCTATGATTGTCTATAGTTTCTGAAAGAATTTTGGAATCTGAGTTTCTAATATGTAAAGATTGCTGAAAGTCAAAAGCAATCTCAATTGCTAAAGAGCAATTAAGCAATCTCAATGAGTATAGGTTGAGATCATCTCAAGTCTCCAAAACAGATCCTAAAGGCCATTCCATATTGATCATACCCACTGGGACTGTGATTCCTGGATACCCTCCAATTGCTAGCATTGCAGGCTTGCAGCAACATCAGAACCTAATGTAACCAATTCATCAAATTCATTCTCCTGCATCATTTTCTCAAAGCCTTCTTCTGACAACAACTCCATTTTCTTCGTAGCCTCCATATCTTTTTGACCAATCCCGTTAGTCTTTTCTGATCTAATAAACAAATCTTGCTCGAACTCTTTTGTCTTTTCCTACAAGTTCAAACTACAGTTTATAGTCAATTATACTGCTAAATCAAGCATATAATACATTTAATCCAAATGTAAATGACATTATTGGTGTTGTATTTATGCCAATAATAAATGCTGACATATCTGAATTGCTTATAATGTTAGATAGTGATTAGATGATGTAAGAAGCAGCTAGACTCTAGCACTCTCAGCTTCTCCTTAACCTGATTATTATTGTGAATACTTAAATGCTCTGATACAATGAGAATGAATTTTTTTAAGATTTTGGGATGATCAAGGTCTTTAGTTTCATCTGATTTAATTTCCAGGTCCCCCCCCTCAATATAGGATACACCAGTGCATACTGTTTTGATTCTTCAACCTCTGATATGAACCATGTTAGGTGGCTTACTGTTTTGAGACTTCAACATCTGATTTTTCAGGCCTTGCATCTTAAAAGCTGGTGGTCTATAATATTGCTCTGACCATGTTACTATGATACATCGATCAAGAAGTCGGCAACAGACTTATATTGTTTCCAAAAGCAAGCAGAATAATGGTGCTGACAAATCTTCTCATTCATGTAGTACTTTCCAAATTATGGGACTTATGTTTTTCCAGTTTGTGCTCACTAATGTTTTTGGGCATAGTTTTTAACACTGAATTTCTTATATACCTTACAAGCTGCTATCCCTTTTGAGAAACTATATTTGATTTTCCCCTTCATACTCTAAATTATGAAGGCCGACATTAATTAAGATGTCCTATATTACTGTCATCTCGGTCCAAGTTTTCTGTAACTGCTGTAAATTCTGATGTATTGATTTGTTATTGTGGTCTATGTGCTTAATAGAGCATGTGTATTTGATCTGATACTGTCCTATATTTTTAACAATGGCCTGCTGACAATGTTTAATGATTGAATGGACCACTCATACTATTTCATTAAAACTTCAGATTTAAAAGGGGCTAATTTATCATTCTCTTCTTTTTATATTTCAAAGAGTGGTGATTATTAATGTGGATTGACTTTTTCAGCCCATTCAAATTTGAATGGTTGAGCAGTGTGTTAATTGTCACAATTAATAACTTTAATTGTTTTTTATCATCAGCATCGTATTTAAATTTAAACATTATATAATATATAGATAGAATTACAAAATTTAAAAGTCAAGATTATATATTCCTAATATGTTTAAACATATTAAAGTAAGTAGCATCTATTTGAAAATAAAAACAATGACAGAATGCTAGAAAAGTAGATTAGCCCTGTAAGTTGTTGTATAGGATCACTGTACTCAATTATTTGCCAGTAGTATATTGTCCATTCAATGACTTATTAATTATTAATCGCATTACAACAGTCAAATGAAACTTAAAATGCAAAATTAATCAAATTATGGTATAAATATTTTTATAAGTTCATTGATTATGTTGCTATATTGATTTATTACCTTATTCCCAGGCCAATTGAGTCTGCATATATTCATTGAAAGAGAATAAAAAGATCAGGAAATAAAGGAGCCATAATGATGGAAAATTTTAGAAAGACTAAAAAATATCAATATTTAGAGGGACTAAAAATAATAATGTTTAGTTAGAAGATATCCTACTAAATCAATTGAACGTATTCAAATATGCATGTTTTAAATGCATTTAATTTTTATGCCTAATAAATCTTGGAAATTTATTTATGATCCAGGAAAATTAATTATGAATAATAAGAAGTTTCCTATAAATAAAAAATACCTAACAATTATTTTGAAGTATTTATAATTATTTTTTCCATCACTAATTTAATTTACCTTGATCTTTCCAAATATTTATAGCTTTTATTAATTTGATTTATTTTTTAAATAATAAGAAATTTCCAAATAAAATAAGGAAAATTAGAGCAGGACATTCCTTTGTTTTTATACCTGGGCAAGTTCAATTATTAGAGCTAAAAATATATTACATGTACTTTAAATTTAGCGGGCTTGGATGAGGGAGGTTTGAGATAAAGCTTGACTCTTCTTTTGTTTTTATAAATGGGAGAATCTGATTCTTAGATAAGTTAATAATATTACATGTAATCTATCTTAAAATTATTTGGAAAGATCGAGTGCCAAAAAAATTTAGACTAAGTGAACTTTCGGGTGGGTAGGTGCCTAGGGGATTTCTTTTGGGGGGGGGGGGGGTAAGGAGATTGGAGATAAAGTTTTACTCTTCTTTTGTTTTTATTAACAGTCGAAATTAAAAATAAATCATCTAATGTAAATTGAAATTATTTCAAAAGATCAATTTTTAAAAATTTTCAAACCAAGTGAACTTTCAGATGAGGGAGGTGCCTAGGGGAAATTTGTTTTTAGGGAGTTTTATATGGGAACATTGTTCGGGTGGAGTTTAACTCTTCTATTATTTTCATAAAAGTCGGTTTTATCTGGGAACATTGTTGGGGGTGGAGTTTAACTCTTCTATTGTTTTCATAAATATTGCATTAGAGTGGGGTTTTGCATAAAAATGGTTTAATAACACATTAAATATCATTTTTAGACATTTTAAAAAGATATATTTGGATTAGTAAGGTATTTATTTTCATAGTACTTCAAATATTACATATAATTTAGATTCTCTTTTATCTTCTAAAACATCGAAGAGGTTTGTGTATTTTTTTTCATAGTACTTTAAATATTACATATAGTTTAGGTTTTCTTTTACCTTCTAAAACATCCCCTTAGCTTGCTCAAATAATTTCGTCAACATAGATTTGGGGGGGGGGGATTCGGTTCTTTTTTTGTTGTGGGGGAGGGGCACTGGAATAAAATGAGGATTGGGGATAATTTAATTCTTTTATCTTTATTATCTCTTTTAATTATTAAAACATGAATGATCTCTTTTAATTTTTCAAAAAATAACTTAATATCTATCATTTCAAATAAAATACTTTGAAAGATAAGTGTCAACTGATTAAATGTATCTCAATTTATCCACATATATGACTCTATTTTTCACCTTTTATGCAAATTATCACCCTTATCAATGACCCGAATAAAGGGAAAATAACAGAGCAGAGTGGTAGTAAAGGTGAATAGTTAGGATAAGTTGGTAATATCATGTTATTTTAACTAATTTCCTTAATATAATCTAAATAGGTAAATATGTTTTATATTTATGATTGAAGGGAGTATATATAATCTAAATTTATATTTTATTAAAAACAAATTATTCATATTGTAAATATCACATTGAAATAGGATTTAAATAACCTTATTTGATAATATGTCATGTATCAATTAATATACTTATTGACTTTGAACATCCAAAAAACTTCATATCAACACAGATATTTCATTAAAAATAAAAACGCCCGTGCATCGCACGAGGAAAATACTTGTTGATGTGATAGAATATGGATCACATAGCAAATGAATCATACTAATCATGCTTTCTCCGCGGAAATTGGATGGCGTAAACCAGAAAAAAAAGGGAAAATTAATTTGAGGTCCCCCACAAGGGACTTATTAATACTAGAAAAGTCCCAAAAATTGAAATAATTAATGTAAGGTCCCAAGGGACCTCACTTTAATATATTTGAAAATTGAAAAGACACTTTTGCCCCTGCCAACTTAATGATCTGTGACAACTCGATGGGCATAACTTGACAACTGAATGGGCAAATGTGACAACGTGTTGGGCATGTGCTTTAAGACGTGTTGGGCATGTGCTTTAAGTTAATTGTCCAAACTCTCTTAAGTTAATGGGACAAACCTGACAACTTAATGGGCAGCCGTGACAACTCGATGCGCATAACTTGACAACTGAATGGGCAAATGTGACAACTTGTTGGGCATGTGCTTTAAGTTAATTGCCCAAACTCTCTTAAGTTAATGGGAAAAACCTGACAACTTAATGGGCAGCCGTGACAACTGAATGAGCAAATGTGACAACGTGTTGGGCATGTGCTTTAAATTAATTGCTCAAACTCTTAAGTTAATGGGAAAAACCTGACAACTTAATGGGCAGTCGTGACAACACGATGAGCATAACTTGACAACTGAATGGGCAAATGTGACAGCTTGTTGGGCAAAAGTGTCTTTTCAATTTTCAAGTATATTAAAGTGAGGTCCCTTGGGACCCTACATTAATTATTTCAACTTTTGGAATTTTTCTAGTATTAAGTCCCTTGTGGGGGACCTCAAATTAATTTTCCCAAAAAAAAATATATGAATTACATATGAAATGCTATGTCAAAATGGCTTAACTCTTTCGATACTTTTAAAGATTACTTTGAAATGAACTTTTTTTGTGAAAAACCTATGTTTGCTACATGAAATTAATTGTAATTTGGTACATCGAAGTCGCTACTTGACAAATTTTTATTATTATATTTAAGATGAAATTTAATTAAAATTATTTACTACTGCTCTACTTATTATCATTCAATAAGCTTACTTTTTTATTTTTCAAATTAATTATTATCATTTCATTTTTTAGCTTAAAGATACTTTGATAATTTCCCAAAAAAAAATCAGTCCAATTTTCAAAAATCTAACACTAATTATCATTGGAACAATTGTATATAGGTCTCAATCAAGAGATTTAATATTGGATAAGTCCGCTGACAACTTTTTCACTTGTTAATCAGTGCTATTTCAGTTTTTAATGGTAGCCGTTAACAATTCTCTTGGGCCTATGAAACTAAATTCCTTACTTAGGACCAGTTGCAAGTATCCCTTTACCACATTTTTTTAAGATACAGGATTCACATATTTTAGTGACATTTTTTTTATCATCCTTCCTTTTTGCAACAACCTTAGCTTTCAATCTTAACTAAAGGTTCATATGGCTGAGACTTGCTTAAGATTTATTATTATTATTATTATTATTATTATTATTATTATTATTATTATTATTAGTGTTAGTGTTATTATTAATATAAGTATTATTATTATTTTCATGAACAGTTAGTGAAACCCACCCTTTCTACTAGATTCTTCAACTTGTCTCAATTTTCTTAAAATATATATATATATATATATATATATATATATATATATATATATATATATATATATATATATATATAATAAGTTGATAACTTCATGATCAATTCAATAACATTTTCAAAAGTATTTTTTCTCCTTTTGCCCTCTTAAGAGTAGTAAGAGAGATCGTTGATTTCATCAAGCCTTGCCCTTTGGTTTATACTCAAAAGTCTACAAATTATTCATTGGTGACAATTCAGATTCTATGTATTATATTATAAAAATCAAGGATTAAAATATTCATACAGTCACTTCCAGATGATTTTTGTTTGTTTGAATTAATTTTTTTTCGTACAAAGTAAATATATCAAAAGAGTTTTCTGTTGTATAACATAAAAACGTTTATTCAAGTTGATTCAAACAGCTACCATAATGCTGTCTCTATGCGATTCATATATTCTTTTTTTTTCAATGACTTAAAGATTCAATTTCCAAGCAGCATACGGATGATTTTCTTAAAACAATCTGAAGTAATGAAATGTTTTTATCAGACTGCTGTGGTCTGAAACAAAAGGCTGCTCAATAAGCCAATATTCTCATTTTCACTCGTCAAATTGTTGTATATCTAGGTTCTCTTCACTTTTATTTGTCTTAATTATATATTGTTATTACCATCAATGTTTCAAATTTTTTTGGAAGAAAAGTAGTCACGAACTAAATTTAAATTTATTTATTTAAACAGAAAAACTAAGAAAAAATATTTAGTTTTAGGATAATATTTAGGGTAAAGGTGCAATAATGGGTCCAAACAATTATGCCAGGAGCACATAGGGGCAAGAAGTATTTTCGGGTTCAATTCTGGGTCTAAAGAATAAATATTGGTGCAATATAGGGTACGCCGTTAATGTTGACCGACGTTGACCGTTAAACGCTGACGTGGAAGGGAAAATAAGATTTTTTTGCTGACATGGCATGCTTATGTGGCAATATTTTTCTGAGTGTGTGGGGCCCACATAATTTAAATTAATAAAAAAATAAAACAACACCCCCTACCCCCCCCCCACCCCCCTCTTCTTCTTCCTCTTCCCCGACGCCCCCCACCCCCTCCCAACCACCACCACAACCCCAAGTCACACCCCCTCTAGCTGCCACCACACCCACCACATCCAGTCTTCCTCACTCCTCACACCACCAGCGCCCTCCCCTCCCCTCCATTCCCCACACCACCTCGCCCTCCCCCTCCATTCCCCACACTGGCCACCATTACCATTCCTCACATTTCAAACGTTCTCTTCCTCCTTCTCTTTACTCCACCGCCACACCATTCCTCTCTCTCTCTCTCTCTCTATAGTCTTCTACAATACTCGTCCACCGCCTATGGCTAATGGAGAGAGAGAATATTCAACGTGATTGTGTCCCCTTCCCTTTTGATTAGACCCTGACTACACAGATAACTTCACTTTCTGTTTTTCCTCTCAACCCATCAGAATAGACCTATTTGGGGTTCTCAAGTTCACACCTTTTTGTTTCCTAACCTTTGTTTTCTCTCTGTTTTGTTATGTGTACCTCTGGTTTTCACATGGCCACTTCACAAAACTTCAAAAATGGTGGCAGTGGTGTTTTAAGTGGGGACGTTAATCTTTTGCCTCACATTAAAGGTAATGGTGATAGTGGTTGCAGCGAAGAGTTGGGGGTTGATAGTGGTTGCAGCGGCAACGTCGAAGGTGGGTGGCCAGCCGTGGGTGATTCTTGGTGGAGAAGCTTCGGTTGGCGACGGTGAACCGAGGCTGAGGTCGAAGAAGCTGTGGGTTGGGGTTTTTAGTTGGTGGCGCGGTGGAGGAACTGTGGTGGTGGACCGGTGAGGGGTACGGCGAAGCGGGTTCAGTGAAGGTGAGCGATGAACTGAGGCGGTGGAGGTGGCGGTGGAAGGCGGTGAGGTGTGGCAGACCCGTGGTTGGCCATGGAGGGAGGGAGGGAGGGGAGGGGGAGGGCGAGGTGGTGTGGGGAATGGAGGGGAGGGCGATGGTGGTGTGAGGAGTGAGGAAGACTGGATGTGGTGGGGGTGTGGTGGCGGCCGGAGGGGGTGTGAATTGGGTTGTGGTGGTGGTTGGGAGAGTGTGGGGGGCGTCGGGGAAGAGGAAGAAGAAGAGGGGGTGGGGTGGGGAGGGTAGGGGGAGGGGTGGGGGTGTTTTTTTATTAATTTAAATTATGTGGGCCCCACACACTCAGAAAAATATTGCCACATAAGCATGCCACGTCAGCAAAAAATCTTATTTTCCCTGCCACGTCAGCGTTTAACGGTCAACGTCGGTCAACATTAACGACGTACCCTATATTGCACCAATATTTATTCTTCAGACCCAAAATTGAACCCGAAAATACTTCTTGCCCCTATGTGCTCCTGGCGTAATTGTTTGGACCCATTATTGCACCTTTACCCTAATATTTATTACTTCAAACTAATTCTTAGGAATTTTGTTTTGCCATTTTGTCCTCAATCTAATGACAAACTACTTTCTCCGTTCCTAAACATAAGGTCATTTTACTTGATTTGATTATTAGATTAAGTATGTTAATTAAGTTAGTTATTATCACATGATATTACCAATTCACCCTAGTCATATACCTTTATCCTCAACCTCCCTCTCATACATTTTTGTTTATTATTATTAAGCATTATAAAGGTTAATTTGAAAAAAAGTTGGGAATAATAGAAAGTGATCTTATATTTAGGAACAATTTGAAATTTTAAAGCGATCTTATATTTAGGAATAAAGCGAGTATTTCAAATCTTCATTGTGTAATGCATTTCTTCCAATAGAAGTATTATTGGAAGCAAGTACTCCTTCTATCATATAATCTAACTAGAGCAGCTCCCCGCGCGATGCGCGTGACTAACAATTTTTTAAGGACAATCGTAGGATGACCAACTTAATTCTATACAAGAAACAGTAACACAAAAAAACTTAATAATAAAACAAATTTTAAATTATCGTTGAAATAGGAACAAAAAAATGTTTGAATTGGAGATAAATTAAATAGAAGATTTGGACAAATGATATAAAAATGCTTTTGAGTTCATCAACACAAAGAAAATACATAAACTATAGTTGTTATGTATTTACCACCGCGCCAGCGCGGGTAACATTATTTATTATAGTTGTTATGACACTTTATATGTCATATATAGACAACACTAAGTACAATAAATAGCACAAACACAATGGTGTTAAGTTGCCATTAACACATGTTTTGTAGGTGACATTGACATTCAATTATATGAGCTCTGGTAGTTTGTATATTTATAGGTTTTACTTAAATGAGTAAAGTCGTGAGCTTTTATGCATTATACCCACACATTTCAATTTCAATATTAAAATTGGAGGAGTGCCACATAAATATCATATTCACTCCTATCCTAATAATGAGATCAACTTAACTTTTTTGAAGTGAATCAAATAAAATAAATTACAAAATTATACCTCATCTATTACATATAGGTAGATTATATCTTATTTTTATGTAAAAGATAAATATGAATGGAAAATATTAAATATAAACACTTTGAAGCAATCTCGTTTATCCAGATTTTCTTCTAAAAAACCCCAATCTAATCTTCTATTTAAAATTTGACGAAACATCTAAAATAATTTGAGTTTCCATTTTTCAAAGAAAATATAGTGAGAAAGAATGCTCATATAATATGACTTGGTTCTTTAGTAATGAAATTTTTTTCCTATGGCTTTTGGGAATAAAATAAATGTTTTGATTCAATTCATCAACATTTTTTTTGGTACGGAACAATTCTATGAGTGATATTGTTGTCCCTCTCTCTAAGATACCTGAGAGTAAGTTCTTGCCTTTCGAGGAGAATGGTGATTTTACTTGTAACTTCTGAATTTCCATAAGAAGCCAAAAAGTTCCAGAAGAGGAAGAATTTACATAACTAATAATGATTCATGATACACTACATATAAACATTGAGATCCCAGATTTTCAACTCTGTCATCATATCACATTCAAGATTTTTTGGACAGAACTCCAAATCCGCAATATAGGCCCCTTCACCTCCTTTTTCTCATCACTTACCATATAAGAAAACTAAAAGAAAGTACAGGTCATGTATGCTCTAAAACCTTGTTCTGTTGTTCCATCACCACCACCACCAGTGTACCCTCATTGTGTTACACTTGTAGTAACCTTGCTCATACAACATTAAACAACTTGTCAAGTCTCAAGTGTAATAAAATCAACTGCCATTAACTAAGGTCACATTTGCTACTCCAAGAAAAATGACTGAGTTAGGAGTAAACAATTGTGTAATTAATATTATTATTCATGGGAAAAGGATGAAGTGTTGACTTAAGTTGTAAAAACTATGTTCTATTAATAGATATGCAAAATATTTGCCATAAAAGCTGGAAAAGACACTGACTAAAGCTGCACAAACCAATAACTTGAAAGCTTTTCCCATAAATCAGGGATTTCGCTGAACAAAATCTCCCCCATTTGTTCCTCTGATATCTTGCATGTCTACCTCATTGAGCTATACAAAAGTCCCACAACTCCTGCATGAAGATCATTGTATATAGGGAATATGTCAGCAATCCCATAAATCACGGAACTAAAGGATAAATCCATTGCATGACATCCAAAATATAAAACTAAAAAATTCTCTTACTTAGCATCAAAGATCACCATGAGTTATCAATAGCCACTTGATCTGTGGACCAGCACCCCATTGACTCTGAGTGCTAGCTCATATATATGGCAGTACCCATTTCACATTTCATCAACGTATAATTAATTCTTTCTTTTTATCTGTTTTTTTTTCTGTTCATCAAAATATTCGAAAAAAATCATGAACTTATGCGTATTCCATTTATCAGAGACACGTCCCTTTTAGGCCTGACATGTTTATCAGTTTATCCACCCACTTTTACCCTACCTGTCCCACATAACACTCTAGTTCCAAACATTCGTTTTTTCATATCAGCCCAAGTGTCCTGTGTAAAGTCCCACATCGGCTGGGGAGGAGAACGAAAGGTGCTATATATAGGCCTGGATACCTCCCCCTCTCGACGCGTTTTAAAACCGTGAGGGGTGAGGATTCCCCAAAGCGGACAATTTCGAGAGCGAGGCGCTGGGATGTTACAGATGGTATCAGAGCCAGGTTCGGGTCGATGTGCCAGCGAGGGCGCTGGGCCCCAAGGGGGGTGGATTGTAAAGTCCCACATCGGCTGTGGAGGAGAACGAAAGGTGCTATATATAGGCCTGAATACCTCCCCTTCTCGACGCGTTTTAAAACCGTGAGGGGTGAGGATTCCCCAAAGCGGACAATTTCGAGAGCGAGGCGCTGGGATGTTACATCCTGGCTCATAAAAGACCTAATCATCATACCACTTGATATCCTTGTCACAGCCCAAAAACGGGGAAAATGTGTAACACTTCGGAAACTTTACTCCCTCAGACCCTGCTATCCACATCCATATTATACAAAAACCTGATGAAAATTTAAATTGGTTTAGTATAAATATAAGAGTAGCCTAGAGTCATTAAGATAGTTCTAGCAAATATAAGTAGCAAAACCGCATAAAGCTATAAACATGGCAATAATCTTCACACCATTCATTTTATCATGAAACACTATCATAGATGCAATGGGAGTTACAGACAGAGAGAGTACTGAGGTTTTATAAAATTAAGTCATACGCATACAAAAAAGAACTGCCATTGAACTAAATTCAAACAGGGAGGCTAAGTCATGGTAGAATGAAAAAAAAATAAATTCAATAGTCATTTTTTTGCCATCCAAATTCAGTAAACATTACTAAAAAAATATTAATGTTTTCTCTTATAATTGAAGAAACGATGTATATATCATTAAATTATAAAGCATTCGAGCTTGTATGATTTTTATCTTATTCTCAACCACAAATCATTCAAAGAATTAGTTTAACAATAATCAAATATCAAGCCGCCACAAGTTTGCAAGAATCAAATAATCAATTAACCTACCCACGAGAACAAAAGTCACATAGTTGTATTTCTTTGAAGGTGCTGAAGTCCAGGTACAATGCCAAGAAAAAGCCACAAACATCTAACAACCAAAAAACAAAACATTAGATCTTTAAACTGTTATTGCATACTATGAATAAAGCTCTATGACAATAACAACTCTATGACCCAGATCCCATTCTTGATTTAAGTAATCGAATGAACCCCATTATTCTATAGTCCTGTCAAAAATAAAGTCTTATGTGCTAATCTCTAGACACCAGGTCCAGAATGGTCTCTCTTAACACCATCATTTCTAGCATGCCTATTGTTACCCTTTAAAGCCACATGACATTTTTCGTCCAAAACTTGTAAGGATAATTTCAAAATGGAAGTTAGAGCTAGATCTGCAGATCAAGAAAACAACCAATTTGTACAGCTTAGGTGACTAATATATAACTAAATACTGCCAATTGCAGAATCTTACCAATCTCAGTTCAAATGTTTCACTTAGCAAGATTCATTATTCTTTCGTTATTATTTGTAATAAGATGTTCCCCCATGAAAGCTTAATTGACAACTCATTGATAAGACAAAACCAAAACAAAGGCAGCTTATTCCCTCACCCACATAACAGAAAAATTCAAAGTTAAGATGCATGTCAAGAAAACCAATATAAAACTCAATAAACTTCACATCCGCAGACTAATATATAAACTAAATACTGCCAATTGCAGAATGCTACCAATCTCAGTTCAAATGTTTCACTTAGCAAGATCCATTATTCTTTCGATTTTATTTGTAATAAGATGTTCCCCCATGAAAGCTTAATGGACAACTCATTGATAAGACAGAATCAAAACAAAGGCAGCTTATTCCCTCACCCACATAGCAAACAAATTCAAAGTTAAGATGCATGTTAAGAAAACCAATGAAAAACTCAATAAACTTCACATCCTCAGGCTTTCAAACTTGTTATATCATAGAAGGAAAGACAATAGTAAGACACACAAAATGGGTAATATGAAAAAATAAGACATTAGAACAAAAAATAAGAACACATCAAGCTTACCAAACAGACCACAAC
Organism: Mimosa pudica; assembly: GCA_029929735.1. Lineage (NCBI taxonomy): Eukaryota > Viridiplantae > Streptophyta > Magnoliopsida > Fabales > Fabaceae > Mimosa > Mimosa pudica. The sequence continues at coordinate 8,997,817 of JAKELP010000035.1, forward strand.
TATCAGTGTACCAGCAGCAACCTAAGGTATTGTCAAAATATTGTAACAGTGGCTTGGCAGTAGCAGAATTGGCCTGTAAATTGAAATAATTACACAAAACTTCTTTTAGTTGACCCATTAAGTGCTAAGTATTTTGGTTTCCACCATGATACTTAATAGAACTTTGTTTCTACATCAATGGAAAATTATGCACCTTATGATTGTGTTTGGAATACCAGAATCAACCTTCAGTTTCTTCTGTTTACTTTCTTCGGTTCTAGCTAAACCTCTAGTGACATATTCATCTTACCTCTCCTTTAGTTTTTTATAAACTATTTGACCTGAAATGTCACCAACAAAGCAACAAAAAGAATAGTCAGTTGATGGCAAAGGCCAATGCATATAAAATCTGAAAAAAAAAACATGATCATTTATACTCATGCCTTACTCCACTTTACAAAAATTGTTATACTTTTCATAGAATTCAAAGAAAATGTATTCACACGTATTTGAAATTTTCAATAGGTGAGCTTATATTATTTATAAAAGAGTGAAACCCTAAAAATGAAAGAAAATTGAAATGTCAATTTAGTTTGGTCTTGGATCTTTATAGACCGAAATGTATAATTTACCAAAAAAATTTCTTTGCACCTTATGCCCTTAGACGACTGAATAAGGCCTATTGTGGTTTAGTGATAAATACTCCCATTTTTCGCTGAAAAGCTGTACAAATAAGGCAAGATATTGACAAAAGCTGTGAAAAGCAACTACTTGAGAGCTTTTCCCTAAAAATAAGGGATTTTGGTGGGCATAAACAATTTTTTGTCGTTCATCTAATAGCTTTACATTCCAACCTCATGGAGCCACACACAAATTCCAAATTTGCCGCATGATCATCATATATAAAGAGAGTATAAGTCATCAATCCCATTAAACAGGAAACTAAAGGATAAATCCCATTACATCACATCCAAATTTGAAGCACACAGATTCTAAGTTCAATTCAAAATTAAAGGACACATGAAAAACAAAAAGTATAATGCTTTATTTGAATTTACACGCATCCATATTTGATGCAGCTATGAGATCAGAGGTCTATTCAATATATCCCATACCCCATTTACTGATCATTTTGAAGGTTACAGTAAATATAGTATTGGATAAGAGAGTTTAAATGTCTTATTAAGATTTATGTCATTCTCAATGATATGCACAGATCGTAAATAAAAGGTGGCTTCTGTTTCATTTTGATTTTGTTTATGAAACAGTTGGTAGGAACATTTTTCAAACGGCTTTTGAAGCAAGATGACTTGAGTTCAAGCTCTTGCTCCATCATATATAAAAGGTACTCCCACAAGTTCAAAATTTTTACCATAAAAACTGGATAGATATTGAATAAAGCTGCAAAATCAACAACTTGACAGCTTTTCCTTGAAAAAAGGGATATTTGTGAGCAAAGTTCCACAATTCATGCAAGATCATCATATATATATATAGTATATGTCAACAATCCCATAAAATAGGGAACTAAAGAATAATTCCATTACATCACATCCAAATTTAAAACTCAAAAATTCTAAGTTCAATTTAAAATTGAAGGACAAATGAAAAAACAAAGAGTATAACCCTTTGGTGACCTACATAAATATAAAGACAAAAGGGTAAATTTCATCATAGAAATTTACCAGAACCAGTCAAGTAAGGGAAGCAAGCATAACCTCATCATAGAAATTTCAAAGGACTAACACACATGGCTTTATCATACATATATAATAACTGTGCCAATTTGAAGATATTCATTTCGCTACAACAACACATAGAAATATCGAAAAATTTAAACCGGTAAGAAGAAAAGTGCTTGTAAAATTAATATAGCAATATCTGCAGTGGCATAATTTTGAAGTGTTCTACTTCAAACATGGATCAAAAGTAAAAATCACTTAGATAACTTCACATAAAAAAAGAGCTTATTGTAATTCTAGAAGTCTAGGCAGGGCCCATCTCAATCCAATGCATCTACAATTCATGGTAAAATTTGGATACAAATAACAGGTGTCTCACGTACAAACTTAATAAGATATAATCTTTATGATATGAAAACCTACCTCAGCTTCAGAAGCAGTTGTACTAAAAAATGATTGCTCGGTTTTAAGGTCAGTAATATCAGCCTCAAGAGAATGAACCTGGGAGTCCAAAGACTTGCCTCTTCGCCTCAAAATATCAATGGTTTGTTTAGAAGTTCTATCTACATAATACCCTTCTCCTAAAAGAACCTGCAAAAAAAAAAGGCTTTAGCTCCATACAATTGAAATTTTCAAAATTTAAAAATGGGGCATAAAAATTGAATACCAAAAACTCATTGGTGTGAATCAAACGGCCAGGGAAGAATGCTGATTTCCCAAAGGGCACCTGAGAAGAATCAGACAGAAAAAAATGACATCTTTAGTTAAGAAAGCAGAAAAGGAAGAAGGAATTCAGTTTAGTTTGGTGAAGTGAGAGGACCATGATATCGTGATGGAGTTCATCGGGAAGTTTCTGGACGAGGTTGATGAGGTTGGTGTTGTCGGAGATGAAACCTCGGAGACTGTGAAGCTGGTTCTGTTTGTGAGCGATGGTGTGTTGAAGTCGCTTGGTGGCCTTGTGAGCTTCCTCTGCAGGGAAGAGAGAAGCGAGAGGAGTGACTGTTCCTTTCCTTGCACCTTCCATTTACTTCACACTCTGCTTCTTCTCCACTTTTGGCGTCTCTTTTACATTCGAGGCTTATGATTTCGTGGCGGGAGTATGATATCGGGCGCAAAATAGGAGAGGGAATGATTTCGTGGTGGGAGTATGATCACTACAAGATGATGAGCTTCCATTAATGGGAGAGGGAAGCAAGAAAGGGAGTGAGAGAGGAAAGAGGCGAGGGAGAGACGAAGAGAAAGAGAGGAAATGATGGGAAATACTTTAACCCACATGAGGGCATTTTCGGAATTTAACTGTAGACAAGAAAAAAGGAACAGTAACCAGTGGATGTGCTTTTAAAAATATAGTGATTTAAGGTAACTTTTAGTCATAAATATGAGGCATTTTTTATTTTATCTCCTGTATTTATAATATTTTTAAAAAATAGCTTGTCTATCTTATATATTGAACTTAAACTTAATCCTATAAAAAACATTTTAGAGACATCATGTCACACATATTGTGACTAAGTAATTCATTTAGTCCTCACATTAGAGAAATATATTTTGCATATTTATTACTAAGAACCATGGAGTAATAATTAAATGTAGATGCATAAAAAATATAATGAAATGTAGAGATTTTGAAAGCGATCATATGTAAAGATAAAATGAAAGTTTAAATCAGGACAAGCATAAATAGGAACAGAGGTTTGTGAGAAAACCATGGCTTTGCTTTATGGACAATATTGTTAATCAATAAAGGAAAATATGCCAGCCCAAGAGAATTTAGATCTAACCCTTCGTATCAGGTGGCACTAAAATCTTCAAAAACAAGGTTCATTTCTTAATACATATCATATTCCTTGTTGGGCTTTATGCTATGCATTAGTTTTATGCTATTGATATATTATAACAGAGGCCGCTTTGTTCTTATGAGCCCGCAATAACTGACACACGTTAGAGTTATTTTATTGTACAATAATAATATATAGTGCTCCTCTTATCGTACTGTTAAGTTATAATATTATGAGAAAAAAGCAAATAAAGTCCTCTGTATCTAAAGGATAAGCAAGGTCGTTAAATTTTCAAAAGGACAACTAAGGTCAATTAACAACACTCTAGTTGTTAATTGGAATGAGGATGTTACTGTGGTTACTGAGAATGCTGTTGTGATTAATTGCTACACTCTAGTTGTTAATATGGATGATGCAATAGTTAAATATGCATGTTGTTAATGGGGATGATGCAATGGTTAATTTAGTGTCTGTGACCTTGGTTGTCCTTTTGGAAATTTAGTGACCTTGATTGTCTTTTTACATATTCAGTGGACTTTATTTGTCTATTTCCCTAACATTATTTGTATTATTTGCATGTATTTTCTCATCATTCATTTATTATTTATTTTTATACTGTTTTTCTCTTGAAAAGTGTCCATATTTTTGGTCAAAAATGTGTTTATTTTTTTTGGCCAAACAAAAAAGTGCTTATTTCAAACAGGCTAAAGTTCAAGAGTATAAATAAAATATAATGTTCCTGTTAATTTTTTTTCAAACATTAGCATATTTCAATTTTTTTATTTGAAAGGTTTAAACTTTAGACTCTACCGCTTCTTTTTGAGTTTTTAATATAGTATCCTAGGTTAGACCCTATATCACAGGGAATTTAATGGTTTTAGATTAATGCAGATCCAGACCGGGATCTCCACTTAAAGGCAAATTACTGGGTACTAGCCAAGAGACATAGTGCAATATACTCAATTTATTACTGTAATACGATGGCATGCTTGTCGCTGCAAGCTTGGAGTTTGGACCTCTCAACAACGCTAGTACTTTAATTTGTAAGACGATAACGAGAGTCTGGTTCCAAGAAAATTAAATAAGTCTATTATAATTATAATTATAATTTTATAATGGGAGTCTTATCCTGAATGGCGAGTAATAAAATATTGAAATGTAACAATTCAACAATAAAAGATATAAAATTATAATGTAATAATGGAAGGGATAAAATTTTTTATTCTTAAGAGAAGAGAGAATCGTTAAAGGAACCTTCCAATGGAAGATACTCAACCTGAATTATTTCAATATATATGGATAACCAAAAGCCTTGTATATATTTCAAGCATGCACATAATATTTTATGAAAATAAGTACACACTACGGTGAACCTAACATGGATTATTTGGCAATACTACAAACTTCCATCATAAATATAATTAAGATCAACTATTGTTCTTATATATATGTAATGGTTCTTAGAAAAATAATTGAAAATAGCTTAAGTCAAATTAACTTTTTATTTTAAACCATGACAATAAAATAATACACACACATATATATTTCGGTATTTCCTTATACAGTATGAAAAGTTTGAGAATTAAGTTGCACTTAATGATAGTGAAAAATATGACTTATTTTGTTTCTAACTATAAAATTTAATTGATTCTTTTAAGAAACTAATAAAGCTAAATGAGTCACTTAATCATAACATATGTTGAGTAGGATTTGATTATTATATGTTAGTTTATATTTCAATTAAAATTATTTAAAAGATGTGACAAATCAATCCATATATAAGTAATTTATTTAGGATTTTTAGTTTTTTTTAAAAAATCAATTAAGTCTTATATTTATGAACGGACATAATATTTAATTAATTAAACATTGGGTGTAACTCCTGAAATTGGTAAATAAATCATATTGTCATGTACAATTATGAAAAAAAACAATTCCACGAAAGTGTGACTGACACAGAAATTAAATTTGAAGTATAAATTTAATAGGGACAATATTTTTCGCTTACATATAATTGTGTGTAAAAATGGTTATTAATAACTCTTTAGGACTTTTAATTATATTGCTTGCTTAGAATTGTGAATTGTGTGTAATTCTCCATTATATTTGAATTGTGAATTGTGTGTAATTCTCCTTTATATTTTTCCTTTTTAACCCAAATTGTATCCCATTATTGATCAGTATTACTTTAAGATTCTAGCCTATAAGCCTAGGTAGATGTCTACATGTGGTATAGGACTAGATGAGGGAGAATATATGGTAAAGTTAAAACTATAGATGAATTAGCGACCTTAGACAACATTCATGGACCCACTCATAAGCATGCAGCATGTTCAGAGGCGGCGTCACAACTTGGTGGCGGTGGAGCCCAATTCTCCGGGTTTGATGACTTTATTTGGAGGAATAATATATTTTCAATGGTTAATATTAAATTTCTTATAGACTTTATAAGCCCCGCCTTTGGATCATACTATCATAGTACTCCCTCCGGTCCTATTTATAAGTCGTCAACCGCCTCTAAATTTTGGTCCTTAATATAAGTCACCAACCACCACTAACTAACTTATTTATTAAAATTTTCCTAATATACCCTTATATTGGAAAATGAACATTGGAAGATGAGAAGAGAGAAAAGATGAAAAAGGCACTTTATAGATAGAAGATTAATGAAGAAAGAGAAAAGGTAGTGGGCCATAGTGATAAAGGTGGAAGGGCAAAAATGGAAAAGACAAAAAAAATAAGACCAATTTAATGATGCAACTTCCATTAACCTCCATTCCTTGGTATGTACAATTTAGGCGGTTGGCGACTTATAAATAGGACCGGAGGGAGTATTTTACAAGTCTAAAGATTCCCTTTCAGTTTCTAAGCAACCTACCCAACTCCAACATCCTCATGTCACTATACCACCACTATCATTTCACACTTGACTTCTTCCCTCCCTTCACCGCCCTTCTTGTTTTACTCATCTAAGTACTTTTGAGTTATGAAACATACCTATCAAAATTTTAGAATTATCTCAAAATTAATATTTAATACTCTTTTATAGCTTGGATATATGAAATATTTAAATTGAAGATATTAGTTAAACTAATTTATATAATGTATTTTAGAACATCTCAATTATCTTTTCTAACGGGTTATTCCCTTTCTTGTTGTTAAGAGAGTGTACTAATGGGGGATAATATGAGGAAAATAACAAAAAATAGAGATAAATGTTAAATTTTTTATTAAGATCAATTTCCTAAATATGTCATGTATTAAGCACATGAGACAATATGCAATTAAATATTACTAAAATAGCTTACAGGCACTATTTTATTTTTTATTATAAGATAAAATTATACAGGAAATTTATTTTATTTTCTTGTATAATTTTACTTTATATAATAAAAAATTGAATAATTTTTGGGCATTTACTAAACTGTTGATGTTTGAGATCAATTAAACATTATAATTTAAGATTTTACTTTATATAATAAAAAATTGTATAATTTTTGGGCATTTACTAAACTGTTGATGTTTATAATTGATCTCAAATTAAAATTTGGTTTCTATAATTTATTTTACTTGAAGTATGTCGCTATAGCTTGATTAATGATATTCATTCATCCTGAAGCTATAAATTATGTTAATCTAGTTTTTTTCTAAATTTATGGCGTTCAAAATTTATTATGTTTCATTCATCACTTTTTTAGCACCAGTGTATAGCATCATTGATTATAAAAATTATAATCGATGATTTATTTCTTCCATATAAGATAATATAGGATAAGGTAAGAAAAGTGTAACATATATACACCCAACCGCGCGGACATTTTTTGATAAAAAATATAGTGGTTTAGTTTAATAAAAGTTTCTTCCTTTTTAAATCGTAGTAGTTGCATTGTTGGATGTATTCAGAATAAACCAGATCGATATTGTTTTTTTTTTTGGTATTAAGGCTTTTGTCGTTAAACTAAGATCCAAATAGAAATAAAGCTAGTGAAGCATTTTCTGTCGGGGATTTACGAATATGACACTGAGCCGAATCATCAATAATAAGGTGGAAATTTTATCAAAAATAAATAAATAAGGTGGAAAAAGTGTAGTGATCACTCATAATTTATGTGTAACGAAATAGATGTGTGTGTGTGTGTGTATTAGTTTTTTTAAAATATTATGATGTCTCATAAAACAATTACACCCCAAGAAGTTCTCCAACGAATGAGTGCAGTCACTTGTTGTACGATTTTATAATAGTCATATTCTTTTCTTCAAAAGTCACTGTTGATTTCTATAATTTTTTAAGAGAAATTTTCATTTTTCCTTTTTTTTATAAAAGAACAAAATGATAGAAGTAATTCATAATTTTACAATGTAACAAAGCAGATAGAAGATATATAATTAGAAGATATATATCGTAGTAAAAGTTTGAAGAGAAATAATAGAAACCGGAGATACATAGAAATTACGCAATAACTTCATCGAAAAAAGAAAAAGAAAATACGCAATAAAAATGAAATTTCCGGCCAAATAACTGAAATATTAAATGCTCCTCAGCATTATTATTCAAGTTGATGAACTGCTCGCCAACATGAAAGTTGGTAAGATTAGGGTGAGAATGAAGCTGTAGCCATCCAAAGTTGTGAATCCAAATCAAGCAAGCCCGAAAACAATTTGATAGGAGTAGAAAAATAAGACATGGTGTACTTGAGCTCTTCCACAATTAGAAATTTGATCAAGGGTGATCCTTGAAAGAAAATATAGCCAAAGTGATGTCCCCGTCTCTTGAATTTAATTTGTCCAAAACAACATCCCATCTGGTCTTTCTTAATGAAAAATTGATCATTGGATCGGAGCACGAGAGTTTTGTGGTCCTTCTAATTTCCCACCATATATATTCAGAAAATGTTATAGCATAACAAGATAGGAAGTCATTGATTTCTTTCATTATATCTTGAGAATGATCACATTTACCATGATGGAGGGCTTGATATATATAACGCTTGAACCATATGACAATAATAAAATAGATGATTCTACAAGCTAAGAATTGAAGATTATCTTTATGCATTTGAAAAGGAGTAGTCTTAAGCCAAGAGTTAAGATCTTGGAACCCATAGAACAATGAGTTCTAAAATGAAAGCAGCCAAACCATAAAAGCTAACGAACGTTCATGTGATAGTGATTCAAAATATCACTTGCTTTAATGCATTATACAAGAGTTTCCAAAGAAGAGAAAATAAACTTCCTTGGCTTAGGTAGTTTCCAAATTATTTTCCAAAATAATTCATCTTGGGAGTTATGAAACTCCCCGATTTGATAAAGAATGGTCACACCATCTTTGGCTGTACGTGTACGAACCAGAATCATTAATTTCCAGTCCAACCAAAGACTATTGATGATATATATTTGCTTACACTACTACAGAATAACCCCTTTACATGCGCTCATTTTGGCTTTTACATGCGCTTAAAAAACGCTGGCAATGGCCTCGCCGGGAAAGGGTTTACATGCGCTTGTAAAAAGCGCATGTATATCTATACTTATACATGCGTTTTATCGTCAAAAAAGCGCATGTAAATATACATATATACACGCGCTTTTGTAATAAAAGCGCATGTAAATATATATATACACACGCGCTTTTGTATTAAAAGCGCATGTAAATATATATATATACACGCGCCTTTGCAATAAAAGCGCATGTAAATATATATATATACACGCGCCTTTGCAATAAAAGCGCATGTAAATATATATATACACGCGCTTTTGTATTAAAAGCGCATGTAAAGATGTATTTATTACATGCGCTTATGAGCTTGCGCCATAAGCGCATGTATAAGTTATTTTTTTTTTTTCATTTGTCATAATTCTTTTTCCTGCTTTTTGGCAGTTAAATTGCTACCTGCACAATATAATATACCCAACCAGCCAGAATAACCAAAATCCTTTATATATCAAGAACTACTTTACATGTAATATAAAAGTCATCCACATATCCCAATCAGAATTTACATCTAATTTGTAGCACCAAAAGTCATCTAATTTGTACCAGCCAAAATACACATCAAAGTTGTACCAACAAAAGACATTTAGATTAAATAACCAACTAGTTCATCTATCAAAAGTGTCATACTCCCACTTCCTCCTTAGATGTATGAAACTCTAAGAAGGATGTAAATTTTGAATAATAGGATGAGCAATAGGGAAAACATACTTGCACCACTCTTCAATGAGATCATCCACCTCCTCCATAGATAACTTTGATGATCGACAATCTTCATAATACTGAGTTAATGGACATAATAAACATATTTATGTGACAATTCACTTTAAATAACAAGTCAACAACAATTATGTAAGTTAAGACTATATATGTCATGTGCAATAGTAAAATTTAACATGAATGCAATTTCATATTAAATTGTTAATGAGATCATGCAGAGAGAACCACACATACCTTAAAGAAATTATCTTCTCTTAATTTTCTAAACTGATATATCCAACTCTTGTAACAAGAGATGACTTAGGATTTTGGAAGTAACCAAAAAGGGATGTAAAGCAACATCCCTTTGTACTTAAAAAGTGTTGCTCATCCAACACCAAGTTGGACTGCACCTAATTTGATTAGTGCAATGACATTTTTTAGCAACAATAGATTTCAACACTAAGAAGCACAATATATACCCTTAACCCTTTTATATATCATGTTTTGACAATGCCTAACTAGCTAACACAACATGAATTCAGCACGTAATCTTTAAACAGACAATCTCACTGATAACTAAAAACAAAAACAAAGCCTAATTAAATAATATTAACCTCAACCAATTGATAAAACTTCCAACAACTACAAAACAAGAACTAGAATTCAAGTAATCCCAAATATAAAACGGACATGTACTAAACACAGTCATGGACACTAACTTTTTCTTTAATGAAATACTTTTAAGTATTTTGATTCTAAAAACAATTTACAAGGAATTCTTTATGATTCTACGTTGATGGGACTGTACCAACAATTCTAAGCAACTTAATAAAGATCTAAAATCCCGTAATACAGTATGCAATGAAAGAATAAATTAAATTAGGAATCCCTTCTCCTAAAGTGAAGTAAATAGGCAGTTTAGTTTTCAGTTAGCCTTACACACAAGTATTATTCTGTCAATGTTGAGCAAACAAACATGGATTTGATTCATTAAGTATCATAGCTTTATTATTATTATTGCAGAGAGGATGGGAGTGGTAAATGGAAAGTGGTGCAGTGAGGTTTGATGATGAAACAGGGATCTAAGAGGAACTGAACAATTTGGCGGGCATCCATAGACCATAGGTGTTTATATATTTCCATAGCACTATGATGGGATTGTTCCTCTTTTTAGCCATAGTAGTATCATCAAAATCAAAACTTATAATCAAAACTTATCATCAAAACACAAAAAGATTCTCATACATATATCAACATACAGAGAGAGCTAAAAATCAAAACTTGGCAATACCTTTAGACAAAAAGCACAAACCTTTGCAACCAAAATCTCATAATCTCATACTTTTAAACTAAAAGTACAAACCATTGCAACCAAAATCTCATAATCTCATACTTTTAAACTAAAAGCACAAACCTTTGCAACAAAAATCTCATAATCTCATACTTTTAACCTAAAAGCACAAACCTTTTTGAGGAATGAAGCTTTGTGTCCTTAACCTATATTTATTTATTTTTTTTTCAGAATCAGACCACACCAAAACAACAAGCAGAATTGCACCAAAATGTAAATCCATATACTCATTTCCAACAAAAGGATCAAAGGCACCACATGCAACAACAAGCCAATACCACTCAAATTAATTAACTTTCAACTATCATACCAGCCATTTCAAATAAAAGATGAACTTCATTTATCTCCTCAATTTTAAATCAGCCATGACAGAGAAAACATTGGAGAATTAAAGTTATACACATATATACTCCAAAACAGTTTCCAAAAGCAATCATCCATGATTCCAACTACACATGCATATACAAAGTTTCAACAATTCCCCAAAACTTCAAAACCCAAAATTCCTATACACATATTATGTGTCCTGTTTAAACTACTATATATGTGTGTGTATATTACAATTTTCGGTTTCCCCAAATCAGTTCTCAAAATGGAAAGATCAAAGGAAAACTAGAAATTTGTGAAGCAAAAAAACTTCCAGAATCGAACAAAGTCATTTTACAACTTCAATAAACATATGTATTAGAAAGTTCATAGCTTTAGTCTCCAATAACCCCAAACACAAAAGTCAGTTCGAACTCTTCCCTCTCTCCTCTCGAAAATCACGCAAAATAGGTATGAAACAAAAGATAACACTCACCTAAGCTAGAGTCATCTTCTACATACGTCAATGGCGGCCTCCACCGCCAAGAAACTTGCCGGAAAACGAAGACTCCGACGGTGAGGAATGAAGAATGACGAGAATAAAGAGGAAACAGTGAGAAATAGATAGTGGATGGAGAAATAACTTTAGGAATGAAGGGAATAGTCAAAGCTTACATTTTTCCACCACCATAGGTCGCCCAAACTCGCCGTCACCACTCTCGTTCACCGTCAGACACGGAGAAATCAAAGGAAGACAGAAGAAATCGGAGAAATGAGGCTAAAGCATGAAGAAAAAACTCGCCTGAGCCTTTCGTTCCCACTGGCCGGACCGTCGACGTCCACCACCGCCGGAAAACAAAATGAAGAAGTGTTAGGGTTTGGAGGGTGGCCGATAGTTTTAGAGATTAGGATGGAGTAAGGGTTTGTGTATTTATTAGAGAACAATCCACTTATATGCCCACTTGTTTGTTTTTAATTATATTTTTGCCCCAACATCTTTTTTATAACACTTATACCTTTTTCTTTCTATTTCATTCTTTCTTCCTATTTACATATTTACCTCAATAAAAAGTCAATTGGTCTACAATTTCTCCTTTATCCCATTTTAATAACCCACAACTTGTGATTGATATTCCTCATTCCTTTTGGAATTTATAATATTTATTTCTTCCAAAAATTGGGATGTTAAAGGTAGTAGAGGACTTGGAAAACGAAGGAAGACATAAGGGCGCGGGAAATTACAAAAATGAAATTTTTTAATAAATATTTAGTGCCTAGAAGTTTATTTACTAGGCTAGAAGTTTATTATTTTAAGATCAATAGTGTATGTGAACTTAATAATTAAGTTTTTAAATTATTTAATTATTTGATATCAATTTTGTATATCCTATGCATGGATATATTGTTCAAGCAATATAATTTTAATTAAAAACTATACATGCGCTTTCTAGGTTAAAACGCATGTAAAGATGTGATATATACATGCGCTTAAAACGCATGTAGATGCCACAAACATATACATGCGCAGTTCCTCAAGAAGTGCATGTAAAGAGGCACTATATACATGCGCTTTAAGCGCATGTATAGTTTTGAGTCCTATACATGCGCTCTTATGTATAAAGCGCATGTATTAACATATTATATACATGCGCTTTATGCTGTTCTTCTTGGAAGCGCATGTATATGTGTAAATTACCAGCGCTTTTTTTGAAGCGCATGTAAAGATGCGCTGGTATAGGGTTATTCTGTAGTAGTGTTAATTCAAGAGTGAGAGAGGCATGCTAATATTTGTTCAGCAATGTTTTGATGATACTCCATATATATGGATCAAATCACGGAAATGTTCATGTCACAGAATTCCAAGTAAAATGAACACACATTAATAGATCAAACAATTAAGTGTCTATATATATGGACTCATAAATGGTACGTAGTAGTTAATTATAATGGAAGTACCGTTTCCTACTTTGCATTTTACTAGCTGATTCAGCAATCCAAGTGGTTTTGAGGGATATTTTAAACTGTATTTTCAACAAAACAATTCATTGCTTCCATATGAAAGTGACTGGGTGACGACACTACCACAGATTACCCCCTCTACATGCGCTTATTTTGGCCTCTACATGCGCTTTATAAGCGCATGAAGAGGGGGGCGCTGGTAAAGCCTCTACATGCGCTTTAAAAAAGCGCATGTAGAGGGGGGCTCTATATGCGCTTTAAGCGCATGTATATATACATGCGCTTAAAGCGCATGTAGAGCTATTTTTTTTATATATTATATTCTTTTTTTTACATTTACCACATACACGTACTTTCCTGCCCTGCACATGTATACTATATACCAGAATCATTTACATTCAACAGAATCATTTAACCAAAATATACCAGAATCATCATTACATTCAAAACCTAATAATATATATAAACATCACCAAAATATGTATATGCACTACTGCCAATTCCTTCAAGTAGTCATAATGTAAAACTACCAATTCCTCCTAAGTAAGACTACATGCAACAAAGATCATATGTACCTCAACGCCACAAATGAAGATGATCTCAAGTAAAACACCAAAAGGGATATCATCAACCTACATGACAAAATAGCATTACATAGAATAAACAAGCATGTTACATAACAAAATTTCATAAGACAAATCCGCAATTTTTTATTCAAGTAATATATGAAGATAGATACCTTAGTAAAACCTAATAAGTAACAGGTGGCTGATTAAGAACAACAGGTTCAACAATGGGGTATACAAATTTGCTCCATTCTTCAATAACTTCTCCAACTTGTGCCTTGGAGAGGCTGTCGAAACGACAGTCTTCATAATACTGGATTGACAGAAACATGTAAGTAGCAATTAAATTTAAGTTAGTTAAAAGTAATCCACACATACAAGCAAATATGTGAACAAATTAAAAGAGTTTTAAATTAATGGAAAATTTCAGAACTTACCTTTTCTGGGACCACCAGTTGATCATGAGTGACAATATCTTTCATAAATTTCATGACATAATACCCGCAATCATTATCATTCGGTTGGAATGGGCACTACAACAAAATACCACAAATCTGTCAAAAGACTTTTATATGATTACAGTCCATAATTCAAATCATTGTTTTAGCATGTATAACTAACCTGAATTTTGAGCCAATCATATGCTTTGGAGTATTTCATTTTTTTACTAGACCTACAAGAAGTGATCACACTAAAGTCGAGACAAACAAAATTAGTAAGAGTGACATTTATAAATGAGTTAACATAATTTAGTAAGGTTAAATCATTACCCATTGATAAACATCATATACGAAGGTCTATTTTCAGGTTTACCCGACCGAATAGGATCCAGATAGTACACCACAGGCTTTGGTGCAACGGGATTGAATGCAAGGAGAACCCAATGATTCCTAAAATGTGATGAACAGTACAGTTATATACATGTAAAATTTGGGAAAATAAAAAAAATTATTAATGACGAGTAAGAACTTACCCTACATTCACTGGGGCTAGAAACAATGTTTTATCTGAAGAAGAGCTCCCCAGACGTGCTTTCACGTCACCCTCATCCCAATAGGTAGTTGTTTCAGTCACCATTGAGGTTGTATTTGGATCTATGAATGCGAAATTGACATTTTCCCCTGGCACAATTATTTCATCATGCAAATACCTATACAAAAAGACATCAACACATACAATTATTGTAATTTAAATACTAAATGACAATGTAAGAAACCACAATAACATAAAAATAAATTCAACATTACATACTTGATCCATATGTTGATCGCTGACGCACTAATCCATTCCTGATTAACCACATCCATAATTACTTCACTACCTAGGTGCTCACTGACACTCTTGTAATAAATTGTTCTTGTCAATTTAACTTCAATTTGTTGAAAATCAGGTAGTTGTTTTGTCAAGTTCTTTAGTTTAACACGGAATGATTCAGAGGGATGTGGTTGGGTGACACGAGTAAGAGTCGGCTGATGCGGTTGGGTGTCACGAGGAGTAGGAGTTGCCTGTTCAAGAAATATGTCAATAATTCTTTCTACAAAATGAGTGCTAGCTAATGTGAATCCATTAGTAAATAGTTACCTTCAAACTCTTTTTCCGAGGTTTAGTCGGAATAGAAGAACGTGGTTGGACATCATGGCGGTTTGTTTTCCCCAATTCCTTTCTTTGTCCTTTTTCGGGCTGTAAAACATAGTAAATAAGCAATTAGACATACTAATTAAATCTCGTTATCTATTATATATTAAGTATAACTAACTAAGTAATCACCTCTGATTGGGGAACCATCCACTTTATGGGCCATGCCACAAAAGAGCCTATTGCGTCAACGACCACGTTCATTCCATCAATGGGATACGGCAACGGTGAATTATTTCTAAGAGAGATGTGGATGGACACCCTCATCGTGCCTGCAGGGAGAGGCGAATTGTGCAATGTTTTGCTCCCATCATTGAAGACATAAGCCAGAGCAACCAGGGTATTTAAGGACAGATCAGAAGATAGTTGACAATAAGACTCACCCTACAAATGAATGAAACACCTTCAATTATGAAGTAACAATTCATAAGAACATTAATATTTAAAAGTGAAAAGTATAACGATTACCTCTGCAATGGGGACACTTTCCATTGTACAACTATGGTTCTCCATGACCGGGCTTTCATGAGCCGATGGAGCATGAGATTGATGGCCTGATCCCTGACCTCGCCCTGATCGAATCTCATTAACTTGTTCTTGCAAGTCTGCATACAATTCGTACAAGACCTTGTACTGCTTCTCAAGTGCGGACGTTTGGTGGCTTTTCAGCTTCTCCTTAAAAAACTGTGAGGGCAAAACACCAAACCCCTTGCCCCTGAC
Source organism: Mimosa pudica (assembly GCA_029929735.1). Taxonomy (NCBI): domain Eukaryota; kingdom Viridiplantae; phylum Streptophyta; class Magnoliopsida; order Fabales; family Fabaceae; genus Mimosa; species Mimosa pudica. The sequence continues at coordinate 9,013,989 of JAKELP010000035.1, forward strand.
ACGACCTGTACTTTCTGGGCGGCCAAGTGTTCGGCCAAGCAAGTCATCTTGGCCATGGGACGGGATTTCTCCTGATGCACCTTGCTTTAGTTCAATCTGTAGGAAGGAAATGATAATTGTTGGTTATGTAACAAGCAATATAAGAAACTGAGAATATAACAAAGAAAATGACTTACTGCACGATCACGAGCCGCTTTGACGGAATCATGGTGTATAGTCCCGTCCTTCTTTGTATGACCTTCCAACCACAAGTCGCAGCGATCTACTTTGCGATTAGGGTCAGCAGTCAACTGTAACCGAAAAATAGGTTAACATGAATTAATTATAGGAACATTCATTTATATCATTAATGAAGATGTTAACGTACTATTTCATGCTCTAAATCAGCATACTTATTTCTACCACGCATATACGGGTATGGATTGCTTCCTGCTGACTGGCTATTCTTTTCGCTAACGGCGCGAAACTCCTCTGAGCATCGTATCTCAACAAACTCATCCCATTGCTGCTGCGTAATCACATCATAGAAATCTACTGGACGCTTGGGAACAATATCACCTTCAACATTGCGCAAAAAGTATATGCCTAGATGGGATCGCCACCATCGGGCCATTGACGCTGCTTTCTTCAGCACATAACTTTTGGCATCCTCACAGTCCGATAAGTCAAAGGCAGTCTGTAACAAATGAAGTATAAACTTGTAATCATAATAACTCATCCAGAAAAAGATTGTATTAAACATAATTGCAAGAAAAGTTGCTTACCAAAATTTCTCTCCAAATAGCTTTTGGTATGTCAGGGGACAAATATCTCCAATCTTTTAATGTGATTGGGACGGTGTTCCGAACAACCACTCCAATATAGGCGATCAATAACTTACTTTCTCTTCCAATTGGTTGATTTTCCTCATTCCATCTTACTTTGAACTTAATCCCCTTATGTCTTTGTGAAATAACTTCTTTCATCACCGTCCTACCACGTTTCACCAATTTCTTTGCTCTCTCCCTCTCATTATTGTAGTCTGCAATATGCTCATCTTGTCCCTCATTGGGTTGTGCTACCTCTTCCCGGTCATGATCTTGTCCCTCCATTATCCTGTAAGAAAGAAAAACCAGAAAAAATTCAATAATATGAATACAATGATAAAATAATAATAAAACAAAAAATTGCATACATTAGAAATCATTTTTTTGTAGCCTGTATTCTTTTTCTCTGCTGATAACGAATAACAGCTACTCGCTTTCGCTTTTTGGGTGTGTTAATGAAAATGCCTTCTCTATGATCACGTCTTAAATAAAAAGGTTCATCGTTAAGACCATCCCCTGGCTCATCAAATTCTTGTAAGATTGATGTGAAGAATGAAGGTTCGCTCTCAATCAAATAATTCATATCTATTTCAGTACTTTCATCATCAACAGGATCAACATGATTTCTGTTCGATTGCATGACTATCGACCAATTCTTTTTCGAAGGATCTGCAATGTAAAACACCTGTGTAACAAGAGATGGTAAAATATAGGGGTCGTCCTTATATCCAGTTTTGGAAAGGTCAACCGACACAAATCCAAACTCATCGATCCGCCGTCCACCAGAGTTGTTAACCCATTGACATTTGAAGACAGGGAATCTTAAACCAGAGTAATCCAACTCCAAGATGCTTTCAATCACCCCAAAATATGCCATCTCCGCATATATTGGATTTGTATCTTTTGCACTGGATACATGCCATCCCTCACCAACCACTTTGACTCCACTATTCTGCATTCGGCTCTTATCATCATGGGCTTTAGTGTAGAATGTGTAACCATTGATTGCATAGCTCGTATAAGAAAATGCTTTTAAAGACGGTCTCCGTGACAACCAGTACAATTTCTCACACACTGACCCATCGTCTAGCTCTAACTGACGGCGAATCCGTCCATCAAACCAATCAATGAAATGTTTGTTGTGCTCTCTTGTGATCAAACTTTCATTTCTATCACCGTGTGTGAGTCGAAGAAGATTTTTGTGCTCTTCAACAAAAGGTTCTACCTCGCTACTATTGTGGAGAACATGTAAATGAGCTAACTCTCTGTCAACATTTGAAATGTTAACTAATATGCTTGCCCCAATCCCTTTTCCCTTTGATCGACCATCATGACGAGACTTTGACATACCAACAGGTTCAACACTAGATAAGTAATCAGCACACAAATCAATTGATTCGTCCACGATGTACCTCTCAGCGACACAACCCTCCGGTCGATATCTATTCTTGACATACCCCTTCAACACTTTCATGAAACGCTCAACCGGGTACATCCATCTCAAATATACTGGGCCACACAGTTGAACCTCCCTGACCAAATGTATTGCAAGATTAACCATAACATCGAAAAACGAAGGAGGGAAGTACATTTCAAGTTCACACAAGATGAGCACAATCTGCTTTTGCAAATCACGCAACATTTCGACATCAACGACTTTACTACAAATGGCCTTAAAAACAAACACAACTTAGTGATCGTGCCCCGCAATTTCTTCGGCAAAATGTTTCGTATGCCAACTGGTAAGAAATTTTGCAGTATGACGTGACAATCATGTGTTTTGAGGTTTTTCAACTTCAGCTCTTTCATGGACACAAGATTCTTAACATTTGAGGAATAACCTTCTGGCACTTTGATTCCATTGAGAAACTCAAAGAACACTTTTTTCTCCTTTCTAGAAAGGGTGTAGGCCGCTGGAGGTAAATATGTGAAGTTTAACTTTTGAACAGGTGCTAACTCTTTCCTGATCCCCATCTCTTGCATGTCTAATCTCGATTTAACACTATCCTTAGTCATTCCCCTAACATTCAAGATCGTGCCAATTAAGTTATCAAATATATTTTTCTCCACATGCATCACATCAAGAAAATGTCGAACATATAATGACTTCCAATACGGGAGTTCGAAGAATATGGACCTCTTCTTCCAACCACTCTCTGCCACATTTGTAGCGTTAGGCTTGCCAAAATTGTTCTCCAACACTTCTACCTTCTCAAACAATTCATCCCCTGTTAAAATCAGAGGTGAAGTACTTTCTTCTGAGTTACCATTGAAAGCCTTTTTCCACCTTCTCCAAGGATGGTTTCTCGGTAAGAACCTTCGATGCCCCATGTAAACATTTTTCTTACACCGAGCCAGCCGAATTGAATGGGTACCAGCTTCACATATAGGGCATGCACCATACCCTTTGACCTTATATCCAGACAAATTACCATAAGCTGGGAAATCATTTATTGTTCCAAACAACAGGGCTCTCAACGTAAAGTTTTCTTCACTGTAAGCATCAAACACATTTTCACCTGTGTGCCACAAATGATTCAAGTCTTCTATTAATGGAGCCAAGTACACATCTATATCATTGCCGGGCTGACTGGGCCCACCAATAAGCATCGAAAGCATCATAAACTTGCGTTTCATAATCAAATTTGGGGGGAGGTTGTAATTCATCAGAATGACAGGCCATGTGCTGTAAGTAGTACGTTGAACCCCATGCGGATTGATTCCATCACTTGCCAGTGCAAATCGCAGGTTTCTTGGATCTTCACTAAACTCTGGGTACATGTAATCAATTTTCTTCCATTGGGGGCTATCCGCAGGGTGTCTAAGCTTGTTGTCTTTGATCCTCTCATCCTCGTGCCATGTCAAATGTTTCGCTGTGTCCTTATTACTATACATGCGCTTCAGTCTTGGAATTATCGGAAAGTACCACAAGACCTTGGCAGGACTTTTGCCATTCTCCCCATATCGAGAGACTTCGCACTTCGGACACTTATCCAACGACGCATACTCATTCCGGTATAAGATGCAATCGTTGGGACATGCATGTATCTTCTCATATTTCAAACCGGTAGCGAGGAGAATTTGCTTTGCATCGTATGTTTTTGAAGGGAGTACATTATCCTTTGGCAAAACATCCCGCAGAAAGGTAAGCAGTGCGGTGAAACTTGCATCACTCCAACCATAACGAGCCTTTAAGTTGTACAATTTAACCACTGCGCGCAATCTTGAGTATTTACATCCGACATACAACGGTGTCTCTGCATCACTCTTCAACTCTTCAAATATTTCTGGGTTCTCCTTACCCACAACCCTCACCATTTCTTCAAGACAATCCTCGTCACTCTGATCAATGACATCATTCGAAGCACTACTAACATCATGTTCACGATCACGGCATTCAACCTCATCGGTCTCACCGTGCTTTGTCCATCTTGTATAAGATTGATCAATCCCATTACATATTAAATGATTCAACAGGTCCATGGGATCGACACGCTTTCCGTTCAAACAGCGGATACAAGGGCACAGAATATTGTTAACATCGCATGCATGAGCAGCTGCAAATTCAACAAACTCCTTTACTCCATCTATATATTCACTTGAAGTTCGGTCACAACGCATCCATTTTCGGTCCATGACCTACTAAAGGAGAGTAGCAGTGAGATAGTAAATTACACTCTATGCAGCTGCTATGCATGGAAAACACATTGTCTAAACCTTTTGCAAGAATAATGGCGAAACAAACCTACCTAGGCTCAATACTGGCTTTTCCAGTTTAAACAGTCTACTCCCGTTTTGGGAAATAAGAAAAGAAAAGGCAAACTTAAAAGGAACCTTTTAAAAGCAAAAACATCACTCTAGACAATCAAACAACTTCATTGAAATAATAAATAATCATCAAAACATAATGAGAAAAGGGTAAGATTTACTCATGTTACATACCTTATTTCTTGGAATTCTAGAGAACTAGAGTTTTCCCATCAACTAGTGCTTTCCTCCTAGATAGAATTCTTCCAATCACCTGTGCATGATTATTAAACTCATCAACATTATGAACAAAGGTTGAAAACAATTTTTGAAGAAATGCATACCAAAACAACATCACACAAAGCATTAATTTTGTTAACTAATATAAACAAATTTGGCATCCACTCACAAGAACTTGGAAACATATGAATGATTTAGCTTACTATGATAAGCAATGTGCATAGCAAAACATAGTACAGAAACATAGTATGCTCCAAGCAATGTGCATAGCAAAACATAGTACAGAAACATAGTATGCTCCAAGCAATGTGCATAGCAAAACATAGTACAGAAACATAGTATGCATAGCAAAACGATTTAGCTTACTTGGAAACATAGTACATAACCCACATGTGAAACAAATCACTTTCACACTCAATTTACACAAGAATTAAATACCACCAATAAGTGTACTCTGAAGTCAGTTTGGAAGTGAAAACTAGATTCAAAATACCTCATAAAACCCGGAAAAACCACTTCACAATGAAGGAAAACTGTTACCAAAATTTGATTCAAAATGAAGTTAAGGATGCATAAAAGTAATTCAAGAATTGTGATGCATTATAGCTGTTTCAAATCTGTTAAAAGCTGATTTCAACTCTGATGCAAGGCATGCAAATATGAACACAACAAACTTTTAAAATTCTGCCTCCAGAGCATCCAAAACTAATTTGATTGCAGTGTTAGTAAAAAACCAGCACACACTCATAGTAAAAATGGTGCTTAAGTCACAAACTAATATGAAAGTTGTCTACCCTTCTATGATGAATTCGTTAACAGCAGAAAATTTAGCAGTTGGAAATCACGTCCATTTTGGAGTTCATTTCTTAGTTTTTATTCCTTCTGGGAATATACATGAGTTTCATACCAAGTCAGTGCTTTTTCAGCAGCTTAGTCACCCAGCAACAGATAAAAAAACATAAAATAAGGGGCTCATTAATTGATGAATTTCCCAGCAGCTTTCAATTATGAAGAAAACAGTAGCTTCTATCAGGATTATTGTTAAAATGCTGATATTCAGAAATGCATATCTTCAAATGTTTTATCATTCAGAATTCAAAAAGGAAGAGTATAATAGCACACTACCTTTATATCAGCTGGGAGGTTAACAATGAATGAGCTTGACAACTGCTTTTACTTTGCTCTGTACTAGATAGGCGAATACATAGGGCGGTCTGGACCAAATGGATATAGAACATGCTCCACTGTTACTTCACAATCACATATTTCTCAAACAGACCCCAGCTCAACTTAGAAAGAGGAACAACCATTTCTCACCCGCAGCCGGCCGCCACGTCGCCCACCGGAAATCGGACACCACGGCCGGAAAACACGTAGGGCGAAAAAGAAACCAGAAAAACAAAGGGAACAATGAGAAATGCTTTAGAATGAAAGCATAGCCCGAGAAACACTAAAAAGGTTGAAGCTTTTACCCATTCTCGCAACCAAACCAGAAAAAGCGAGGGAAGAAGCGGCGATGATGATGAAACTATTTCGAGTGATGATGAAAGATTTCGAAGGAAGGTGGAGGGATTTCGAGTGATGATGAAACTATTTTGCAGAGAGGAAGAGAGGAAAATGATTAGGTCGATGATGGTGATGGTGATGAAGGAAGAAGCGGCGACAATGAGAAAAGAGAAAGGGAAATGAGAAAGGGAATGAGAATGAGAATGAGACAAAGGGAAATGAGAAATGACATTAGGGTTTCATTTTAGAAAAGAGAATGAGAATGAGAATGAAGAATGCTCATAAGACATGCTCTGTGAGCGCGCTATAGAGTGATCAGATATAGGGAGGGAACTCATGAGACAAAGGCGCGGGAAATTTATAATTTCTATTCAATACATGCGCTTTAAGCGCATGTACAGGGGCTAATATTAATTTTTAATAAAACAATTACACATCAAAGAACTTAGACTAAATTTTTGTTCTATATATGTATATATATATATATATATAGTTCACATCAAAATCATAATAACATCTCACATTTGTGATGTTGTTTCTGTTGAAAATTATTTTAAATTAATCATAGTGTTTAAATTGAATAATCTTTTATTTTATTAATCATTAAGTATTTCATCAAATAATCTTTTATTTTAAATTAATCAAATAATGAGTGCTATTAAGTTTTTCATCATTAAATAAATCAAATGAATAAAATTTTATTTTATTATTAGACCTATAAGGCTCTACATGCGCTTAAAGCGCATGTAGAGCCTTATAGGTCTAATAATAAAATAAAATTTTATTATCTCTACATGCGATTAAAGCGCATGTAGAGCCTCTACAAGCGCTTAAAGCGCATGTAGAGGCTCTACATGCGCTTTAAGCGCATGTACAGGGTGCTATCAAAATTTTGATAACACCCAAAAGTGGTTGGAGCTTTGAAACACTATGTTGACGTGCAGGAACACCTTATGAGCTCTGAGGAGGATCACTTATGCATGTTTTAATGTTTTGCCCCTCAGTAGAGCCGCTACATGCGCTTAAAGCGCATGTAAAGGCTCTTTCTCACATAAACAGCCTCTACATGCGCTTTAAGCGCATGTAGAGGGTGTTTAAGCCTTACCATAACTACAAAAGTTGTAATGGAGATTTGAAACACTATGTTGACGTGCAGGAACACCTTATGAGCTCTGAAGAGGATCACTTATCCATGTTTTAATGTTTTGCCCTTCAGTAGAACCTCTACATGCGCTTAAAGCGCATGTAAAGGCTCTTTCTCAAATAAACAGCCTCTACATGCGCTTTAAGCGCATGTAGAGGTTGTTTAAGCCTTACCATAACTAAAAAAAATTGTAATGGAGATTTGAAACACTATGTTGACATGCAGGAACACCTTATGAGCTCTGAAGAGGATCACTTATGCATGTTTTAATGTTTTGCCCCTCAGTAGAGCCGCTACATGCGCTTAAAGCGCATGTAAAGGCTCTTTCTCACATAAACAGTCTCTACATGCGCTTTAAGCGCATGTAGAGGTTGTTTAAGCCTTACCATAACTACAAAAAGTTGTAATGGAGATTTGAAACACTATGTTGACGTGCAGGAACACCTTATGAGCTCTGAAGAGGATCACTTATGCATGTTTTAATGTTTTGCCCCTCAGTAGAGCTTCTACATGCGCTTAAAGCGCATGTAAAGGCTCTTTCTCACATAAACAGCCTCTACATGCGCTTTAAGCGCATGTAGAGGGTGTTTAAGCCTTACCATAACTACAAAAGTTGTAATGGAGATTTGAAACACTATGTTGACGTGCAGGAACACCTTATGAGCTCTGAGGAGGATCACTTATGCATGTTTTATTGTGTTGCACTTCAATAGAGTCTCTACATGCGCTTAAAGCGCATGTAGATGATAATACCTCTACATGCGCTTTAAGCGCATGTACATATACATGCGCTTAAAGCGCATGTAGACGTTGCCTTCTACATGCGCTTTAAGCGCATGTAGAGGAGTAGACATCTACATGCGCTTAAAGCGCATGTAGAGACCCTTTGTACATGCGTTTTTTGCTCTGCATATATGAGCGCATGTAAAGCTGCGCTGGTATAGGCTTAATTTGTAGTAGTGCGAGGACCTTTTGACAATTGTGTATGTGTGTGTGGTTCTTTTCATATCACATATTATATTATTAGATTTGATCTTTCTTTTCAGAGTTATTATTATACATTTTTTTCTATTCCTAAAGTTCAAGTTCTTCACATCTTAATTAAAAGAAATGAAGTTTTTCCTTTCCACTGACATTGTTATCGTCGGTTTGAGGTGGATGCCTTCTATCATACTCTAACAAGTATATTTTTTACCTAGATGAAATAAGGAATATATTCCTTTTATATCACTAAGTATATATTAGTAGGTCCCTTTTTATATCGTTTGAATTATCATATATAAAGTATTGTTAATAGAATATGTAAATAGGAATACAGATGCACAAAAAATTACATTAAACACTCGAAATTTGTGAAAAATATAGTTTTGGTGGGCAGGATGAATGCTAAAATATTGGATCAATGTACATAAGAAAATGCCCTTTCGATGTATCGAAGAGATAATAAAATTAAATAAAAAAAAGAAAAATATGAAAACTGAAATATACTAATAATGGCAACAAAACAATGTTTTCAAGAATGTGTCTATCAACCTCTAGTGTTAGATCAACGTATAGTGCACACAAATATAAGTTCAAGAATGCCAACTATTAAATATAAGTTATAAATATATGTATGGTCTTGCTTTAGCTAGCTAAGCTATGTTAAGATATATATTAAATGTTACTCCCTCTGATCCCTAATGTAAGAGCTAGCCGTCAAAAAAACGCTTCTTAAGAAAACATGTGAATGTTAGTTGGGTGTCTAAAGTTAATGCTTCTTTTCCAAAATTGCCCATATTTATTATGGTACTTTTAAGAGAGAGAAATACATAAACTTTAATAAATATGAAAGAGAGTTAGGGGTAAAGTAGGAAAAAATGCATTAAATGAGGAGAGAATATGGGGTGAGTTCTTACATTAGGGACCAAAACCATTCAAATTTTGGGCTCTTACATTAGGGACCGGAGGGAGTATTATTAATAAGTGAATTTTAGAACTAGATTCCAGCTCTAATAGCCGATAAATTTACGTCTCAATAATGGTTTGATGATTTCAATATTGATGATAATTAAAGTCCAAATGCTTACCATTATTTCAAGAATGATTTGAGTACTTGATTTATGCGTGCTAACTGTTAATTTTGTCAAATTTTTTTAAAAATGATTTTATGGCTTAAGTCATATATTTTGTGTTTTTTTTTTTTTATTTTGATAGGTAACACACACACACACACACAAGAGCTGAATGTAAATCCGTCAACCTAGAGCCAAGCATAATACGATTTGTACGAGGATTTAAACAAATTAAGCTTTTTAGGACCCAACTCTTTTTTTTATGATGTTTTTTTTATGATGAATTAGGATCCAACTCTATTGCCCATTATTTAAACGGTATCCATCATTCAAATTCAAATGTATATAAGGGCGCGACCTCTTAGCAACGTTGTTATCAACTTTCCTAAAAATCCTCATCAAGTAGATAGTGGGCAAATGGAAGGAGACAATGGGGAGGAGCGGAAATTGACACTTGACGATACCACAATATAATTGTTTGCACCAATCATATATAATACATTTTCAATGGTGTTTACATCCCCCTTGTATTTTTCTTTACTGATTAGTAAGATCAATATTTTAGTTCTTTTAAAACAAGCATATTTAGAGTGATAAAATATGCTTGTTTTAAAAGAAGCATATTTTATTTAACGAAATAATTTAACTGACCTTATTTTATTTAACGAGGTAAAACTTGTTTTTCATGTTGTACAGCTTAGTTAAAGTGATAAAATGAATAAAGGAGAATCTCATCAAAGTCTCATTCAACCAATTTTAGTCATCATGCAAAGGAATTTCATATTATACTAGACTTCTTTGCCATAAAATTACTTATGCGTAGCTTTGATGGATTAGTCTCACATAAAAACAGTTCTCAAGAATCAATATTAAGTCTGGTAAAAAAAAGATGAGAATAAATATTAAGTTCAAGTACATAGTCCATATACACTACTACTAGAAACACCAAATTAATTAAGGGATCTCATACAGACGCTTCCAAAAGTACACAAACTATGAAAACAAAATATTATTAACCAATTCACTTATTAGTGTTTAATCTTAAAAATAGTAATAATGTAAGTCAAAAATGGGCTTGGACCAATGTCAAGATAAAATTCATATTAATTCTGACTCATTTAGGCATGATTGTACTAAGTTGCAACTAGTCTTTCAATAAGCAAAAGAGCCTCTTTACTATTTATCCTCTTCACTTTCTCTCTACTAAGGATCTTTGCTATTGGATTGTTTTCAATGGTTGAAATCTTCAGTTAAAAAAAATGGTTGAAATCTTACTAATACATATACAATTGTAAATATATTATATACATTAAAAAATAAATAGGTATAATAATTTTTTTATATTGTAATAAATCTTCATTGAGAGAAAATCTAATGATAGAAAACTCAATGGAGATTAATTAAATGGAAAAGTGGGATAGTAGAGTGACCCTTAATGGCCTTTCAAGCCCATGTCTTACATTAAGTTGTTGGTCGTGAGAAAATAATTCTTTTAAATAAAATTTTGATACATATTTTAAACCTAAAAATGTTATTAATAATTTGCAGACAGTTGTAAACTATGGGCATTAAATCAAAAATTAAAGGACACTTATGTTGGAAAGTAATACATATTTTGTATTTATAGCATGCTATATATTCATAACATTTAAGGTAAGAAACACCATGTTTACGTGAAAGAATTGGTGAGGTATTAATGTTATGATAAGAATTAACGCATCAAGTTCAAATTAAATCATCCAAAACCGTCAACACTCATGAATTTATTGTTAGAAAAAGTAATTTAACTTGTTTATTTGCACAGAATGCATATCAACAATTAAAATAATATGTGAAATAATGGTTGAATGGTCTTGATTATTTCAGTTGCCGTTTGGTCTCTAAAGTATAAACTATATATAAACGACGGACAGCAACGGCTTAAAAATTATAATAATCTGGATAAGAAAGTTATAGTAATATAATTAACGACACGACATACAATACATAAAAATTATAAGAACTAATTTAACAAACGTACAATATAATAAAACAATAATAATAATAATAATAATAATAATAATAAGTTAAGAACATATCAACATACAAAGAAAGATGCACAACTAACTTCACCGAGCTGTCCTACACTCCTACCTTCGCAAACTACAAAGCAATGAACAATTTAGTTATTTTTTGTTTTGGTGTTATAGGAAAACAAATACGGGTTTAATGTACATATAATATATCACCATGTCCTTAATACAGTATCTTGGATATATTAAATTAATCAGCAGTGAAAATTTATTCTATAATATGTTATCTAAATATATGAGAGTAATTTTGATTTGTAAAGTGTAAAATTAATTTAATTTGAAAAAAAAGACCAAACATGAACTTAAAGATATTTTTAAGGATGGTTTTTATCATTAAAATGATGAGAGATTAAATTTAGTATCTTCTAATGTTAATTTTTAATCAAAATCAACTTGTATTAATTCCTTTTTTAATAAAACATGATTTCATGCACAAATAAAAAAGACAATTTGGTGGTACTCAAATTCGGATTCTTTAATTTGAGCGAATATATTATTTTTAAAACAAGAAAATTCTAGAAAATTTCTCAATTATTTACTAAAAAGTTAGTTATAATATTGAGTATATGGAAAATTCATGAATTCTTAAAAAGAGATATATAGGAGTACTAAAAAGGTAGTATTATTGAGTCGAGCCTATATTCTAAATTATATTGAAAAAATTTATTGTAGACAGGAAGAATATTTCACGCGTATGGACATTGATTGTGAAGTTCAGAATCTCGTGAATACTTTTTCCCGTGTCATCAAATCCCGAAATTAATAATCTCATTCTGAGTTATAACTGTATCAATCATCTTTGACCAAAACAAAACTGAAATATCAAGATTTCTTAGCTCTAATCACTATCACATGCCCCTAATTTTTTTTTTTTGATAAAGATGCCCCTAATTTTAACTACTCCCTGTAATCACTAATATAAGAGTCATTTATTTAGTTTAAAATATTGGAGCTTATATATTCTCTCATAATTTAATGTTTAACGTGTATCTTCCCACTTTGTCTCTAAGTGTCTTTTATATTCATTAATACTAACATATTTTTCTCTCTTTATAGTAATCATACTCCATCCAATCTATAATATAAGAGTTCAACCGCTAAAACAAGCTTCTAAAGAAAAACATGTAAAAATTAGTTGGATCTCTAGAGTTAATTCTCTTTTTCTATCATTGTCCTTATTTATTAAGACACCATTAAAAGAGAGAAATATATAAGAATTACTGAATATAAAAGAGAGTCAGAGGCAAAATAGGAAGAAACATATTAAACTAAATTATTAGAGAATGTAAGAGTAAGTTCTTAAATTTTAGACAAAAAACATTCAAATCTTGGTCTCTTAATTATACCCCATCTGATCCTTATTATAAGTCATCAACCGCCTTTAAATTTTGGTCCTTTATATAAGTCACCAATTACCATTAACTAACTCATTTATTAAAATTTATTAAAATTTTCTAAATATACCCTTATCATTGGAAAAAGAGATTTCTTTAATTGAATAACGGAAAAATAAACATTGGAAGATGAGAAGAGAGAAGATGAAAAAGACACTTGTATACTCATGAAGATACAAGATTAATGAAGAGAGAAAAAAGTTAGTGGATGATAGTGATAAAGGTGGGAGGGGCAAAAATGGAAAGGAAAATAAAATAAGACCAACTTAATGATTCAACTTCCATTAACCTCCATTCCTTGGTTGTACAATTTGAGCTGCTGGTGACTTATAATTATGATCGGAGCGAGTATTACAAATTAAACCAGAGTTGGTAATTAAGAGACAATAGTGGCAAAAAAAAAGCTAACTACACATATCTAACTAACTTTTAGGGTCTGCTTGGATGGAGGGAAAATGAGAGAGGAAAGAAAATGGGAGGAGAGAAAATGGAGAGGAAAGAAAAGTGGAGAGAAAATGTTATCGCTCATCATACTTGGATGGATGAGAGAAAATAGAAAGGAAGGAAAATGGGTGGGTGAGGTGGAGCATGGTCATTGGTCAATGTTGTGTAACTTTTCTCTCTTTTATAATCCCCTATTTTGGGAGGAAAAACTTGGAAGAAAAATGGGACATGTGGCCCACCACTTTTCCTCTCACATTTTCTTTCCTCTCTCATTTTCTCCCCATCCAAGCAAGGGAAAATACTTCCCCTCACCCCATTTTCCTCTCTCATTTTCTTTCCTCTCTCATTTTCCCTCCATCCAAGCGCGCCCTTAAATGTTTTCTTAAAAAACAAAACATGTTTTGAAAGGTGGGCCCTTCTATTAAAAAATGAAGAGAGTATTACACATTAAAAAACTACTATAACAAGAGAGTATCATAATCATCTTCTTCTTCTTCCACTTTCCCTCCTCCATCACTCTCTCTCTCTCTCTCCACCATGGAGGCTCCACCTCCGATGACCACCACACCACCGTTCTCCTACCCGGACTCCGTGGACTCCTCCCCGCGCTCCTGGTCCGACACGGTGGACCCCTTCCCGTCCCCCAAGCTCCGCCTAATGTGCAGCTACGGCGGCCGCATCGTCCCCCGCCCCCACGACAAGGCCCTCTGCTACGTCGGCGGCGACACCCGCATCGTCGTCGTGGACCGCCACCGCACCTCCCTCTCCCTCCTCTCCTCCCGCCTCTCCTCCTCCTTCCTCCACAACCAGCCCTTCACCCTCAAGTATCAGCTCCCCACCGAAGACCTCGACTCCCTCATCTCCGTCACCACCGACGACGACTTCGATAACATGCTCGACGAATACGACCGAACTAATAACCATACTAACAACAACAATAATAATAATACTTCCTCTGTTTCTAAGCCCTCCAGGATAAGACTCTTCTTGTTCCCTGTGAACAACAATGAAACTGCTTCTTCTTCTGTTATTGATGGCTCTGTGAAATCTGAAGACTGGTTTTTGAGTGCTTTGAATGGCACTGGGGTGGTGAACAGTAACAGGGGATTCTCTGAGAGTGAGAGTGGCTCTGTGAATTGTTTGCTGGGGCTTGATGATAATAATAATGGTGGTGGTGGTTTGGAGAGTGAGGTTGTTGTTGGAGCTTCTGCTTCTTCTGCTGGTGTTTCTGCTTCTGCTTCTGCTTCGGCTGTTCATTTTGTGAAGCAGGGGGGGCAGCAGGATGTTCAGTCGGTGCCGGATTCGCCGATCATGATGGAGACTACGTCGTCGTTCGGGTCGACGTCGTCGTCGCCGCCGTCGCTGGCGAATTTGCCGCCGATTCGGGTGCATGTGGTGGATGATAGGGTGCAGGAGCAGAAGGTGGTGGTGGGGATTGAGGAGCAGTTTGCTCAATTGGGTGTTGGTATGCAAAGGCAGGAGGAGGGGTTTGGTGTTTTGTCTTCGCCTTCTCCTCCTCCTCCTGCCGTTGTTCCGATAAGCTCGCCTGCTGTGGTGTCTGTTGGAGAGTACCCGAACCGGGTGTTCTCCGATGATGAGAGATCGGATCATGGAGTGCCTTTGGGTTATAGGAAACAGACTACACAGTCACAGCCTCCTCAATTTCAACACAAGACAGCTGCTGTTGTGGATTTGCCTTCCCCAGATTCAGTTTCTAGGTAACTTCAAACTCCTCTAGTTATTAGACTGTATGGTTTTTCTTTTCCATATAGTTTAATTGATTCTGGATATGCAATTTAGGGTATATTAGAGATGACATAAAGGAAAACAAATGAAACTGACGAGTTGGCGAGTTGGCGTGAGTGGTAAGTACTTATGTTCCTTAAGCAAGTGGTTGGGGGTTCGATCCTCAGCTCTTGTAAATGGAGCAAATTCACAGGCCAGCTGTCATCCCTATATATGGGACTTCATAACAGCGAGATATCGGTCCAACTTGTTATGCGGGTGGGATACTCTTGGGAAACAAAAAAAAGGAAAAAAATTGAGACTTGAATTTAAGCTATATCACAGTGTTGAGTTAAGACCTGTCAAATTGATTTAAGCTTTTGTGATGGAAAAACGAAGCTAATGTATATACATACACACAACCAAATCATATTTCAAGAGGGGTAATGTAGATTGTAGCAGTTAGCTTGGCTTGTGTACTTATAATTAGGTGCTGGGTGTGCTTCTTGTGATTCTGCAGTGATGGTAGTCTTTCGAATCCATTATCGCGCCCGAAACCTGTAATCTATCAAGAGCAAATTCAGATTCCTGCTGTGACTACAAGGTTTCCTAGTAATCCTGCTGATCCGGTGAAGCTTAACATGTCTGATCCACACACTCGGATCCATATGCAGCCACATGTTCAGGACACTGGATATGTATTGCAACCACAGTTTGATCCACAGCAACAACAACAGCAGAAGCAGCAATATATACAGAATTCGCATTTCATTCACCATAGTCCTGCAGGACCTGTCCAAATCCCAGCATACTATCCCTTATATCCTCCCCAGCAACAATCTCATCCTCAGCATCATGCTCAGCTTGATCAGCAATATCCGGTTTACTATGTTGCACCAAGACAAGCCCAACCTTACAACATATCTATGCAACAACAACAACAGATGCCTAATATTGGTGAAGCCAATACTGCCATTCCATCAACTCGTCCCCTAAATCAGCCAAATCCAACAATGGCTCCATCAGCTGCAGCTTACAATCCTGTGAGAAATGTTCCTATTCCAAAGGCTGAAATGGCTGCTGGTGCATACAGAACAAGTGCAGGCATACCTCAATTAGTTCAAGTCCCTTCTACTCAGCCTCAACATCAGCATCAGCAACAATTTGTTGCTTACTCTCAGATTCACCATCCCTCTCATCAGGGTGTTGTGTCCCCCAATTCTGCTGCTCCTGCAAATTATGCTTATGAATATACCGATCCCGCTCGTGCTCAGATATATTACACCCAACCTATGCCTCCTACAATGCCTTCTCAGTACCAGACCATGGCAGCCCCACCTGTTGTGCTGCCAGAAGTTTCTTCTCAGCTTCCTTCTGATAGCATCAAGCAGCAGATAAGAACCTCACAGCCAATTTGATAGTAAATCAGTTTCTTGATTATAAGAAACAATTTTGAAGAAATGGGTTTGGTGTTTCTCCCTTTAATTCTTATACTACCTGATGTGTTGCTATGGAAATGTGATTATATAAAATAAGAAGAAACTTGTGGTCAAACTTGTAATATTTCATGTAAGTCATAATTTACTGGAAATTTAAAGTGTTCTTAAGAGGTTATACTGTAAAAACTCAAGAATCCTCTGTACTTGGAAGTTTATACCATCAAATTCTTGAATGAATGACATAAATTAGAAGGCATTCTCTTATTATGACTTGGATCACCCATTGATGTTTTTGTGAAATTGCTGACACTATTTCGTGCGCCGTAATACAATTTTGTGCTGCTGGTCCCTTCTAAGGTTTACAAGTCCATGAAGGACCACTGGCAAATGAAAAACGTTTCTTGGTTTTTATTGGACCATTTTCTCTGACAAATTGTTGTTGGTATCTCACAAGTGATGTGGTTTTGCTATATTTATTGCATCTTACATTACCTTACAAAAACATTATTTAAAGTTTGGTGAGTCCGAATTGGATTGTTCTTTGACTTTGGCTACATTTTGAAGTTATGTTCGATCATTAATGCCAGCCTATTCTTCTACTACCAAATACTACTAGTAGTAGTACTTCGTAATTCTGTGGGTGTATGGGTTTCTACTTCGCAGAATATACCATGACTTATGAATTGTTTTGACACTTATGTAAATGTCCATGTGAAATTTGGTTTGAACATAATATGCACCATTAGTGAATTTTTGTTTATACTCTGTTAACGTATGACCGTTCTGTTGAAGAATTTCACAATCACAAAAACACACCTTAAATTTAGTATCTATAAAAACATATGGAGGCGACAAATTAGAAAGAATTTTGAACAGAAAAAGACAATAGAGAGGATAAATGATATACTTTATTTGTGTGAAAAGAATTATACTCTCTTGTTACCCTTAACCCTACACTAATTAATATGATGTTCACATAGTAAAATAAACCGTGCAACTTACTTTTCATGGTCGAAAAGTTGGCCTATACAGGTTATATGATAATCAGATATAGAGGTTAAGTTTAATAAATGATTGATCTTTTTTGAAAAGTGATTAGTTTGAATAACCTTAGTTTCAGGTTAGATATGAATGCGGAGGATATAAATATAAATTATAACTATAAGTATTAATAACAGTTTAAATGACTCTGAACATGTCGTTCAAAGAAATAGTGTAAATAAACTTAGTTTCAAGTTAGATATGCATGAGGCGAATATAAATTATAAGTATTAATAACAGTTTAAATGATTTTGAACTTGTCTTTCAAAGTTTTAGTTTTGAATAACAGTTTAAATTACCATAACTCACGCTCAATGTTCTCTCCATAGCCCTACTGTCACTCAATCATTTTATATTAATGATATAATTGGTGTTATTTTGTTTTCTAACAGATCATATTCATACATTGTCAACCGCAATTTAAGTGAAGATAATCTTTTTAAAAGTGCTTTAAAATGAATATGAACTTAAACTCAATGCTCTATATATAAAACATTTAAGCGACCAAAACTCTTACTAAAACCAATGGCTAGTAATTAGTTCGACTCAAATTGAATTAGTTATGGGGTCTATATTATTTGGAATTGGCACCACTCCACAGTCCACACACACGCACAAAGTAGTTTAACATTTATATTGTAGATACAAACAAAAGTAAACTACCGAACTAACCAAAAACCAACATATTACGATCTGCTTTTTCCTATATCGATCATGACGACTTACGAGTCATATTTCATTAAGAGATATTGGATTAGCATAATGAAGAGTCGCCTTGGAAGGCAAGAAAGAGAGTTGATAAATTTTGACATATGATGAAGGCTCTAATCATATGCTTAAGCCGACTTCACAAACACAGTGAGATTCGGTGTCTTATTTTCTTTGTATATAATCATGAAAAATAGTGGTAATAGTTTAGTGGTTAAACCTCGCTTAACTTCACAAAATTAACGTCTATATTTAAGAGTTAAAGAGGGAACATTGAGCCGCTCATGAATCAGCAAATTGTGTTTTATTTGCCACACTTTACACTGCAACTGTTGTCATCATCCTCTCTCCATTTGTCCCGTTCACTAAATCACCAGTTACTTTTTAGTAATTATTAAGAGTCAATATCTTGTTACCTAAATAATAATTAGTTGGAGATTCCATAACTTAATAACCTTGAATTTGCTTTTATTTTTTACTCTCCAGTAGTCTCCATACTTGAATATAATTCATTTTTACTTTTCCAATTATAAAGGGGTACGTAGTCCTCAATATGAATCTTGTATAGGACTTCACTTTGATCCTTAAAACCAAATCTTTTTCTTTTATAAACCAAATCTTTTATACTTTCATCTAGCACTTTAATGATTTTCTCTGAATTATCCATATTTAATGCTTCATTTATTTTTCAAATTTAAATGAATGAATTGATTAATAGTTCAATAAATGTGAGGGTTATTTAAAAAAAACAATTATCATCAAATGTCAACATATAAATGATTACCAAAAATAAGTTAACTTCTTTTTATATTTTTGTGAATTAAGTAAAAAAAAATATGTTATATATTGTTCATCAGCAGAAATAATTACATGGTTATAAAAAATAATCATAAGGATGCGATTTTTCTTTCCTTTTCGGCCAAATAGATTATATGAACGATTTCGAATAATTTTTTTATGTTAACGAGCTCGTATAGATATAGAAGAGAGGTTATGATTTCGCCACCACTTCCCTTGTCTCTTTACGTGACTTCTTTCTCATATATGGATTCGATTTAATTAATATGTACTCTACTAGGTGATGATGACTAATTATAAATTTTAATGCATCACCTACTAATATTAGACTAAATTTATTATTTGTGTTTAATTTTGCAATCTAGAATTCGGTCTTCTAAATCGCAATTCAATTCATGTAAAGAAGTAAAGCTAATAATTAAACCATTATAAACACCGCTTCTTTTATTAACATTTAGTCACAATTTTGAAGATATACAAATAATAAGTATGGATAATGCGCATCTCATCATGAAGTTAATAAGCTAAACTTCATGGATGCAAGTTATCATTAATGTCAAATATTAGGAAGAAAAATAAAAAATGCTTTCGTCCTATTTTGCGCATTTCAATTAGATTGATTTTGTTTGAAACTTTTCCTTTTCCCACTAAAAAGGTAAAATGAAAGATGTATTTAGTCTTTTTTGTGTGGCCATATACTAAAATTTTGTAATCGATCCGATATGAAGTGATGGGAACATGAGAAAATTCTAAGTGTTGGAGGTAAAGTCTCACTTTTTCCACGTGGAGCATAAATTCTGGACTTTTGCAATGTTTATCAATTTTCAAAGACAAAGACAACCATGAACGAGGCATTTTTATTCTATTCTCTCTCGAATGCTGATATAACAATTTCATACAATATTTGACAAAAAACTCATACAATAATTTTTTGAATTAAATTTTCAACATTTAAAAATGAAAATAATTTATTCTTTTTTTATTGCACAATTTTTTTTTGAAAATAATTTATTCTAATCATTATTATGAAAAACATAAATTAAATTATTTAACTTTATTTTCTATTTGGTTGAGAGAGGAAGTAGATCCAACAATTACATAATGCATTGCGTACATTTTAAGGGGGAAAATCAAATAGGAGTCAAACTAGTCAATTATTTCAAAGAAATTTTGAGCCTATTCAGTTTTTGGTCAGATTAATGTGATTCAATTTTAATGAACCAAACTAAAGTTCGAATTCCCATATCAGATATCAATGTTTAGTGATCAATGATACCATGAATATGATCACATCAAGTAGGAGGATAGTTTACCTATAAATGAATTTGAATTAAATTTTTTCGTTTGAATTAGTTTTTTTAAAAAAAATTGCAAAAGAATATTGTAACTAATAGCAAATTAAATTTAGCGTTATAATCATCTTTTAAATAGTACTTGATATTCATATAATCAAAAAATTTTATAAAAAAATAGTTGAAACTTGAAAAATCTATCCTTTGCAAAACACAAAGTAGTTTAATAAAAAAATATCAAGACTATTTAAAAAACAAAATAAAGAAATATATGAAAGGCATATACTAGACCAATGGAAAAGCTCAATGCTGATGGTATTGGATGATGAATGATATGCACAGTGAACATAATTAAGATATTTTGAGATAGAAAACATTTTAGATGATTGTATACATAATTAACATAATTAAGGAAGCTAAAACCGCTAAGATTGGACAGCTTTACCGAAAGACTATGTGTGGATCATACCGCAGGCTTGGGCTGCGTAAATCAGCCCAAACTTGTAATCCAAATGTAACTTGAAAAATTTGAATATAAAAACATCAGGAAACATATAGTAAAAGCCCAAGGCCCATTGAATGTACTCGGCAAAGCTACAAGTGTTTTTCTAGAAAATAATTAAATTTATCATTTTGAAAAGTTTATTACTAATTCTCAAACACAGTATACCAATACCATGGTGCATTACTAGTAAGTTAACAACTTAACATGCTTTTTTCATAATAATATTATAAAAGCAATATGGCCGGGCTTCTTCTTAGGACTAATTTTCTATTTTTACTTTTCAAAAATATTTCCCTCATAGAAACCTACTCCTCCCCATATAGAGAAATAAGCCCAAAATTAAAGTCATAATGACCCAATTACTACCGAACCCATATCTTGTAAACCCAAGTAATTGCACCTGACCTGAAAAGTAACCAAAACCGCTAGCAACGATATGGGAAGATAATATGAAGGTAAAAAAAGGATATGGGGAGATAATATTTACTGCATAATAAATTAAAAGTAATAACTTAATGCCGTGGTAATGAATTAAGAACTAAGAAGTATTTGTACGGCTAACAAAGATGGTTCTGATTGATAAAGGGGCTGGTTTATAACTACAAAATTATGAGTTCAAATCCCGCCGATATGAAGACCTTGTTGATGGGGCAGCCAACTCACCAAAAGTTTTTCTAATAAAAATAAATGAAGCATTTTGTATGAATGTGGCTCCCAAAACGGCAACAAGCATATTTCAATTTGAATTTATTTTCTTCTTACACGAAATTCTTTTCTGTTATTTTTGCCAATATGCAGACACAAGAATATAGCAGCCTACCACTTATAGACAAAAGTCACTAACCACTCGAACCCCGTCCACCTACAAGGTGATCAGTGACATGTCGACTATGGCAAAAATGTTAATTCAGCTTATCTCATTGATCATTGAGCAGCTAATAGTAATATTTAATTAATTATAAACTACCAAACTCCCTCTGTCGTAATTGGTAATTGTATGACTACTTTGATTTTTTTTGAACAAATCAAAAATACAAAATTAATCATTTTAAACTGTTTTTAGTTTTTCCTTTAAAACTAATTTATTCTACTCATAAATTAATCTATAATCTAAATATATGTGACACACACACACACACATATTATAATTTAGTGATCTAATTTGTTTTTTTAAATATTGAAAATAAAGTAAAAGGATTTTATTTTGGATTGAGGGAGTACTTTATAAATTATATTTGTTACCACAATTATAAAACAGCGCATGTAAACTTTCTGTTCGATATGAGACACTACGATATGGCAAAGAGTAATAATTGGACGGGATTCATTTCTTCAACTAGAGGCTTTTTATTACTTTTTTTGAAAAATATGAACATCTTTAATTTAAATTATAGTTCCATTGAAACAAGTTTTTAAAAAATAAAAAAAGAAGAAAAGTAAAAGTAAACTTGAACTATCCCAAATCTGATTTGAACCAGCTAACACACACATATATAGAGGTAAAAGCTTGTAAAGATAGTGGGAGATGTTATTAATATAAAGAGTAGAGGTGGATATTTAGTACTCTAAATTATGCAAAGTGCACTCAAAATAATAATAATAATTTTGAGGTGCTAAAATGGCCACAAAGAATCTGAAGAGTTTGATAGTTTTCTAATATATGGAATCTATTGCTATTAGGTCCCTTAGAACATGCTAATAATTTAGAGATTTTCAAGGGAGCTCATGGTAGTAATTAGAAATTAAAATCCCTTCTTTAGACAATAGTGCAATTACCCAATTATATACTAGAAAGGGGAAGAGGGTTGTGTTGCTTGGCATTTTCGTGAGCCTTACAAAGCAAGTAATGTAGAATACTAAATATCATAGAAGTGACAACTTAAGTTAGATGCAATACATAAAGATTATAAGTGCAACTAGGAGTAGTTAGCTAAAAATATTAGGCTGAGAATTAAGAAGCCTAGCTAAAAGACGTACAAAAGTGGTTCAACCAACTGCCCTCGCATATTTCAATGTGGCAAAAGTCAACTATTCAATTCAACCTAAAATAGACAGCTAATGAACTAAGTATTTGTAAAATAAAGAAAAGATTGCATTATATTATTTCAAAAACACATCTTATAATATAAAACCACGTACGTTTAGTTACATCAAACAGAAAGTGAAATGTCATCTGTTAGACTTAGATCAAACATTACAATACAACATGATCACCATGACAGATATATAACATAAGCTACGTGAATGTCCCCAGTAATATAGTAGTATGTATCATCCATACATGTTCATATTACTCACAGCTCCGACCTGTCTTCCACAACATCCTCCACCTTATACCTCTTTAAGTAAGATTCATAATCTTGGTTCCTTATAGAGCAATTCCCTCGTATTTCTCCACTATTACCAGTCAACACACCCAATTGGCCCATCTTCACCATAGCTTCAGCAAATCTTATAAAGAAAACACTCTTGTCCTCTGCAAATTCCTTCACAATCTCCCTCGTCCTCGCATCACTATACAAGTCTTGGTCCGACGTGAAAAGTCCCTCACGCTTCACAAGGCCAACGTAGTACTTATTGTCAAACAAGTTTGGTGTCCTAATATCCATCACAACGGTGTTGTTGGAGTTTTCAGTGGGGCACGTGACTTTGAGATCATTGGCCAAGTCGTTGTCCATAGTAGGGTCCTTGTTAGGATAAAGCCTGTTCCTGAAGGAACCACAGTGGCTGATGCCGATGGTATGGCCACCGGAGAGTGCCACAACGTCGGTCGGGTTGAAGCCTTTGGTGGCCAGTGAGTCGAGTATGACGGTGGCGTTGCTCGTCGGGGACGGGAGGTTCGCCAATGTGGCGTTTCTTGTGGCAAAAGTCAGGCCATCTCGTCTTCCTAAGGGAACTCCATATTCTGGTCCTCCAGACTGAAATAACAAATTTTTGTTGAATATGTCGTAATTTGACTTTTTTAAAAAAAAAATTAAAGATGTAATTACTTTAATGTTTGTAATTATTTTTTCCTTTAAAACCAATCTATCTATTATTTGATTAATTACATGTGGCATACTCGCTATGCTCCTAAATACTAATTAATATGATCATTTTCAGATTTCAATAATTTTTTTCAACTTTTTTCTAAATAATAAACCCCAAAAATATTTATATATGATCAACAATCTAGAGTAGGAGAGTAAGAATAAAGGTATATGGTTATGGTATATTAGTAATATCATTTGTTAATAAATTAACTAACATCCTTAATTTAATCAAATTAGGGAAAATGATCTTATATATATTTAGGAACGAAGGTAGTATGTTATAATTCAATGGTCTAATTTACTCATGTAACTTTCAAAAAAAAATTAAACAAATCAAACGGTATTGTATCTAGGACTAGGATATATAGGACAAGAGGGAGTATATACTAAAAGACAGTGAAATTATTACAACTTTCATATTGATGACATATTGGCGCTATATGGAATTTTGGCGATAATTATTTAGTAACACTGGAATTTATGACGAAGTTAGCCAAGTTTGTATAATTGTATTGCTAAATCATTATTTTTTTTTGTTTGAAAGATGTATAAGGTAGGTACCAGGAAAACAGAGTCACGAGCGGCGATGGCAACGATGTCAGCGCAAGAGACAACGCTTCCACAGTGGTTGTGGATGAGAGCTCTGAGGTCTTCTATGATCTTGAAAGCTTCAGCCCTCAAGCTCAGATTTGGTGGTGCTTCCTGCTCACTTGGCCCACTTGCTGATCCATCCAATAACACTGAACCATCACATCCCTGCATGCCATATAGTATTCATTTTCATAATCTTTAGTATAACCTTTGATAATTTTTAGTGTATTTTGGTTTTGGCTCCTCAATTTTAAAAATATTGATTTTAGTCCTTAAACTTTCCAACAATTTTGATTTTATTCTCTAAACTTTTAATATTAGAGGTTTGGATCCTTAAATTTTGGTCAATTTCGATGCTAACTTTCAGTAAATTTTGATTTCAGTCCTTAACTTTTAAAGCTTTTCGAGCTTTTTTAAAGCCCAGAACCAAAACCAAAATGGACCTAAAGTTCAGAGCTCAAAATCATCAATTTTAAAATTAATTAAGGGACCAAAACCATCGATTTTAAAATTCAAAAACTAAAATCAAAATTGAATAAAAATTTAAGGGCAAAAGTTGTATTTTATAACTATAAATATGTGTGTGCTTGGCCCGTTGGCCGTTAGGTGCACATGAATCTATTAGCTAGCTAGCCAGCAATGAAGTTTGATTTTTTTTTCTTGTGACACAGTACATATCTTTTTAATTTTTACTCCTATTTGATAATTTAGCAGGGAAGTCAACAGCTCTCGATCATAAAGTCAATGGGAAGATAAGTAAAGGGACATGTCTCCTTAACTAACGTAATTAAGCAGATCAGGATATATGTGCACACACACAAACACGCACACACACACACACACACATATTGTGGCTTTATGTGGGTTCATGCTTCTTCCAGATATAGTTAAGAGAAGCAGAGGAAAAGTGAAATAAAGTTGATATATGATGAATATAAGTTAGTGTTACCTGAACGAAGCAATCGTGGAAATGAAGGCGAAGTAAGCCAGCTGCTTGGCCAATGTCATGTGTGAAGACCTTCTTTAGGTGTTTTCTGATGAGAGAATGAAGATTAGGACATGTTAACTCATGAAAGCTCCATGACAGTCCCTTCACTAGGGGAAGCTTGTCGGGGGAGGAGGAGCATGAAGAATCTGCCTCACAGTGATGAGCAGAAGAGGAGGCATGGATAAAGGAAACTAAAAGAAAAAGAAGAAAGCAAGTGAAGAGAGAAACTCCATTGGAAGTAGTAGAAGCCATGGATAATTGGGAGAGTTTTTGGGGTTTGAGAAAACTTAGGCACAAAGGAGACACAAAGACTTCTATGTATGTATTGACCAAGACTGAGTTATATGGATGAAATGGCTCTCATACAAGTCTGGTACTTATAACAGTAAAATGTTTGACAGACAGATGGGAAAACGTGTGCTTCGTGGGAAACTTCCTTAAACACGGTAAAAGAAAAGTAATAGTATCAAATTTCAACTAGAAATTATTTTTGACAAATAAGGGTTGACATGAATTGTTAATCGGCATAATTTAGTTGAATCTTAGTTTGGAATCTTATAGTTTCAGATCATTTAATAAGGACATGGTTGGATTTAAGTATAAGGATAAAAAATATGTTATCGTTAAAAGTGTAAACTCATGTTCGGTTTGGATTAGCTCTTGGAGAATAAGTTCTGGAGAGAAAAAAAGAAAAAGTTATCTCAGGGATTAGACTCTGGAGATTGTTTTCTTTAAAAAAATTCTGAAAAAAATAACTTCTAACAAAACCTAAGTTTTCTGTTCCTAGGTTTTAAGGCAAAACATTATTTTGAAAAGTTGTGAGTGTTTGTCTAACTTAACTGAAACATACATTTTGACAGAAAAAAGTTATTCTAAAGAAGATGAGCATGCTTGTCTACCTTGATTTTAATACTTAGGTTTAGACTCAAACCTACGTTTCAAATCTTATATTTAAATAAGCAAACTCTAGCGAAAATCTTATTGTTAGAATCTTAAGTTTTGATGGTGACTAAGGTATGATATGGTCTAGTACTTAAAAGGACATAATCAACACTTAGGAAGGATTAGATGACATGGTTAGAATCCTAAGTTAGATCACTTGCGAATGCAAGATCACTTCCGGAAGTATTAGCACTAGCGCTCACGGATGAAAGACTCATCTCACAGCGGAATCACAACCGGATGCTGAATCACTTCCGGATAGACTAGGACTAGCGCTCGCGGATGAATGACTCATCCCCCAGCGGCAGCGAATAACTCACTAGGGATTTAACTTACTCCATGAGCATTAGATAAACAAAACCTTAAGACTAAGCTATGATTCAACCGGAAGTGAAATTGCTTCCTGTTAAACTTAGACTGGCACAGGTTGATAAAATAGATATAACCCCAAGCGTCAGTAAAAGTGCAACGTCAAGTGGAAATGCTTCCTGTTAGATTTTGACTGGCGCAGACTGATAGAATAGAATAACCCCAAGCGTCAGTGAATCAGCCTCGTCAAGTGAAATTGCTTCCTGATAGATTTAGACTGGCGCAGGCTGATAGAAGAGATATAACCCTAAGCGTCAGTGAGTTCACCACGTCAAGTGAAAGTGCTTCCGATAGCTTAGTGACTAGCGCTGACTGTTGGATTGAGGGACACTGAGCGAGAGTGAGTAATAGTGAACAAAGTCCTTCATCCAGTAGTTTCACTTCCGGATGTAGAAGTGCTTCCGAATACATCATAGTCTAAGTAAGACTACTCCGCATAGCAAACAAGCTTCCCACAGCATGTATAGTTCTTACTATATTTGATTATATATATTGCTATGTTGGACTAACCAGTATGTGCAGAACTTAGTCACACTTCCGGATGCAGATGAGCTTCCGGATGCAAAGACTCTTGGTATTGGGATTCAGAGATTAACACTTGCAGAGCAAGATTGCCACTTCCGGATGAACGATGATCATCCGTCAGCAAGAGTACAAGAGTAAACGTCACATACTCAGAAGTCAGAATGCTTTTGTCAGAGCAGAGGTGTCAGGACTACTTTTCAGAGATAAAGCAAGTCAACCCTGCTAAGCTTTAATGGAGCGTTTAAAAAGATGTACTTTCCAACGGTAACAAGAGGTTAACAGATATTCAAACAACATTGTTACCTACCAAGCATAAGGAGTATGAGAGATAAGAAGAACATAATCTGAAGATTCATTCAAGCTGTCAAAGCTCATACTACCCACAAGAGTCAGAGTCCATAAGAGAGCTTCTGATAGTAAGAGAGCATCCAATAGCAAAGCGCTCTTATCATTCATGGACAAGTGCTTGGAAGACGAAGTTCCTCTATGTGATAGCAAGCAGAATGTTAGAGTCCACGAGCTTCACTTCAGATAGCAAGAGAGCTTCCGATAGTAAGTCTCTTAGCATCCTGGACTTATGCTTGAGGAACGAAGTCCTCATCTGACAACAAGCAAGAGTCAGACCATACAGTGTATAGATGTCAGAATGACTTTTGCCAGAACAGTATTGTCAGAACAGTGTTGACAGAACAGCTGGTCAGAGCACCTTTTCAGATAAAGCAAAGTCAACCCTGCTGTGCATTAAAGAGGACAACGTAAACAAGGCCCCAACGGCTATATTCAAACGGCCTTATTGCCTCTCCAACGGTTGGATAATCAGAGGCTGGTATAAAGGGAGATATTCTTCATTTCTGAAAAGTGAGCTTCATGAGTTTGATAAGCAAGAAAAATAGAATGAAGAAGCTCAAGCCTACTATCTGAAATATCCTTCTACTCTATGATCTTAAGTTGTAATATCCTTAGAGAGAATTTGTTGAGAGCAATTATTGTACCTAAGTGAGTAACATAATCTGTTCATTGAGTGAACCCACTTAGTTGAGCTTAAGTGTTTAACACAATCAGTTCATAGAGTGAACATCCTATCAAACCTGTTCTAAAGCTTGTCGCTTGAAGAACAGTATTGTAATCATTGTTAAATCTTTGTCTGTAAAGACTGAACCCTTCTAGGTGTGAGGGGGAGCTGTATAGGTTGCAAGTGAGCCCGCAAAACTTGCGGTTGTAAAGGTTGCAAGTGATCCCGTAAAACTTGCGGTTAGGTTTGCAGGTTAGCCGTTAGCAAAACCTGTGGGTTGTTAGGTGAACCCGTGTTCGTAAAACCTAAAGTGTAAAGGCTTCTCTTGTGCCCGGTTTAAACAAGAATAGTGGATTGGAAATCTCAGGTGTAGCCTGGGGACTGGATGTAGGTCTGGGTGACCGAACCAGGATAAATTTGTGTGTGCATAAATTTATATTTAATCATTCTACTTTGCATCACATAACATACTGACTTGTGCATAGCATTATTTATTATCATCATCACCGAGCACAAGCAGTCTTTCAAAAAGGAGTTTAAGTTTTTATTCCCTCACCCAATTCACCCCCCCTCTTGGGTGACAGCCACGCATTTCATTTGGTATCAGAGCAGGTCACTTGTTTAAAGGATCCAACGATCTCAAGTGTAAAGACCTTGGCTGATTTGGGTTAAAATGTTTTCCAAAGGCTTTGATCATACCATTCCACCTGTGTTAGAAAATATTGATTTTTGTTGGTGGAAAGCAAGAATGGAAAGTTTTATACAATCCACTAATTTGAAAATGTGGGATATTTTTGAAAATGATTTTGATTTCAAACCAAGAGGAAACTGGACTGAAAAGGAGAAAAATTTGTTTTCCTTAAACATTAGAGCAATGCAAATTTTATACAAAAGTTTAACTGAAAATGATTTCCAGAAAATCAAACATTGCTCTAGTGCTAGAGATATTTGGAATACTCTTGATGTGATATATGCTTCTAACCCATCTCTTGAAAGCACAGCTATCCAAAGCTCAACTCGTGCCCCTTGTGGATCATCTACTGATGAGCTTCTGGAAGCTGATATTGAGGAAGCAGGCTTCAGTGAAGAGAGTATCCATCTCTGCCTAGAAGATTCAGAAAGTGAGGTATCTGGATCTGAAATTGAACTCTCTGATTTGCAAGATGCATACAATGAGTTATATACTGAATATTGTAAACTTGCAAAAGAACTTCTAGGTTTAAAAGAAAAAGATAGGAAACTTGTAAAACTAATTTCTTCTTCTACATCCAAAGTTTCTGAGGTTTCTTTTAAAGAACTAGTGGTTCCGATAGCTAGCCCACTATCGGTAGGGAAAACTTCAACATGCCTTGAAAAATGTTTTGACTGTAAACACGTGTTGAAGGAAAAAGAAAAGCTTTCAAAAGAAACTGAGATTTCAAAGGAACAAAAAGCTTTTCTAAAGAAAACTAATCATGATAATGATAGAAAACCCCATTTTGATTATCATTCCATTATCTGTCATTATTGTGGTAGATTAGGACATATTTCTCACACATGCAGTCTTAGAAGAAATTCAAATGTGAGAAATAAGTTTGTATGGATTCCTAAAGGACAAGTAAGGTCCAGTGCTAACCATGTAGGACCCAAGTACAAATGGGTACCAAAACATCCTCCTAGTGCCTTACTTGTGCAGGAAAGATCAAGAGTTCCTCTTACCCCAAAGAAGAGAACTCGTGGTGATGCAACTGCTGAAACCCCCTGGTACAATCATAAGAAGCAATGCGCAACCACCAGGAACAATGGTTCTGTCTCAAGGATGAGCTATCACAGAGTTCCATTCAACTATCCTGAGAAGAACAAGAGAGAGTGGATTCCTCGATCAACATTGAAAAGGCTCTTGAATCCTACCTCTCAGAAGAAAGTGCTTCGAACCAAGGATAAGTATAGAAGATCTCCTTGGGAAGGAACTATCTGATATTTTGTAGGAAAGGCAATCCGGAGGTTCAACAAGACAAGGGTGAAGAAGACTCTGGCTAAAAAAAAAATCTCCTCCCTCGGTGAGCCATCAGACAGTGAAGAAGAATCAATTGCTGATCCTAAGAATGCTCCGAATGAACAAGAAGGGAAAAGGGAAAGCTAGGTCTAGCCAACCTCAAGAGCCCAGTAACCCTGTCTGATAAACTCAGACTTCCCAGTTTGAAGGTTGAGATCAAAATGTTTATCTCCCTCACGGATCCATTACAATATGAGATGCATCAACATTTGAAGGATCTGTTGAATTTAGTGAGACTGTTGATCTGAAAAGCCATAGTAGAACCCCTGGAGCTTCAACAGATTCTTGTCCAGATCAATCAATCAGAGTTAGATGAGTTATGGGCTAAAATGAACAAGGAGCATGAGCAAAATCAGAGAGAGATAGGCTAAGATAGCCATCCCTCGGACTTGACCAGAATGTCACTGCTGCCCTCAGAAGGGAAATCGAAATGAAGCGGATTGCATAAGCAGGAAGGCTCGCCCTTGGGGAAGCCATCTGATTCATGTGCCCCCAACAGTCTGCTAGCACAGAGGCAAGCTTGAGATAGCGCTGAGTGATCAACCTGCGGAGATACCCTCTGCTGAACCTGTGTCTCCCTCTGCGCCAGCACCCAATCTGAGTGAAGAGTTGTGTATGAAGTATGGGTTCAAGAGGCCAGAGACGCCAGTGGTAGCGTTCACCAAGCTAATTCATCCCTCTGTACCAACTCCAATCCATCCTATTAGCATCAGCAAGACTCAGGACTGTACCTCATCTGAACAATTTGTCAAGTCTTGATGAGCATTCGTCACACATAGATTTTGGTGCTGCTCTGAAAATAGAAGAATCCTTGTATTGCCAACCAAAATCAAGCAAGCTACTGCTTGATGCGAATGGAGTTATGGTGATATCATTCTTACCCTCCTCTTTACTTGAATAATCATTTGGGTAGTAAATGCATGATGGGCTTAACAGCTTTTATTTTTCTGAAACTGATATGATTTCCCTTATCTGTGATGACCTTATTTTCTGTAAAAATGATCCTATCATATCAAATTCATTTTCTGATATAATGCATACTGATTTTACAGATTCAAGAAGTCTGACACTTTGAAACTGAACTTTCTTCAAAACCTTCTGAATTTGTGCATGCTGAATCATTGTGTTCCAAGATTTCTGACATTGTTAAGAAGATTCAGAACTAGTTTCAGAATTTTGACACTAAAACTAAAAACCTTCTTCAGAGTTTTCATATGGTGTCTAAATCGTTTTACTCATATATGCTTAGCAAATTCTTTTAAGGGCGCCTCTCATGAAAGAAAATAGTTTATGCATTCACCTTGATTTTTGAAAGATCCTTTTTGAAATGCAAACTTTCAAAACAGATTCCGATCCTCTTTAAACTTACATGACAACCATACCTCATGATAGCATTCAAAAGTTATTTTTGATTTTCCATTTCATGTGGTATCTCTTACATCAAATTTTTCAATGCATAAGCAGCTATGGTTTCGAGAACAATACATCCCTCTTAATTACATCTTTAAGTTCTCAATCTACTAATGATCTCGGTTCAAGTTTGTGGTTTAAGAATGTTGACACAGATTATTGAAGCTTGAACAATGAGAATAACCAAGAGAGAATGGCAACGAAAATGCCCCTTATCAAGATGTGTGGAATGGCTATACTAAACCTGAGAAACTCTCGCCAATACACATGAGCATTTCTATCCCTTACACATTCTGTTGTGAAATTTAATGGATAGTCTCTCTCTTGTCTGACATGCATTAGAAATCTTAGGAAATGCCTTGAATTAAACTCTACTAGATCTGTAAAACATGGCATACTATCACAAGCATGCTATAATCTGTATTAATTTCAAGCTTGTTGATATCCTAAGAACAATGAGATCACACTGAGCATATCTAGAAGAACTTGAGCTAATATTTGGAAATTATTCTCATAATCATATGCTGAAATTTGGTTGTTTTTGTAAATCGGATTTAGTCTTAAAATCAAACTATTCTGTGAGCATGAAGATTTCCAGTATTTCATTTTTGTGAGGATGAAGATTTTTCAAAATTTCATTGTGTTAATAATTCACATGTCTTCATGATCTAACATGAACATCCTTGAGGCATATTTGTTGAACTATACTTGCTTATGAAACTCTGAAAATATGCCACCTGTTTGATACTCGTTGTACTATCACATTGATATTTATCTATGAGAGTATAAATAGAGTTCATGTCTTGATAGTGAAACTATGTGAACGTGTAGACAATTTCAAAATTAGTTTTCACATAATCATTGCTCATATTTTCTTAAACCAATCAGCAAGCATGATTTCTTAAAATTATTAACTTGTGCTGATTAACACAGATTGACTTGAATGTCCTGAGTATGGTCTCCAATGTTAAATCTTAAGTTCTTTCACTGACCATCAGGAAGCACTTGCTTCCTCAAGCACATGCAGGACCAATCATCAAGTCTGAGCAAGGTTGCTTT
This sequence comes from Mimosa pudica, assembly GCA_029929735.1. Lineage (NCBI taxonomy): Eukaryota > Viridiplantae > Streptophyta > Magnoliopsida > Fabales > Fabaceae > Mimosa > Mimosa pudica. The sequence continues at coordinate 9,046,867 of JAKELP010000035.1, forward strand.
CGCAACAATCAGCGCCTTCGATAGCAGGCCAACTATTGAACCATGGGAAGAGTAGAGTGACTGCCCAGTCATGTCTGCTTGTGGTTGTAGCTCAGCTTGCCGAAGCGAATCATCAAAGCACTTGCGCTAGGGGTTTCCACTTGAGATAGCACACCTCTTGAAGATGTCAGGAAGCATGCTTATCTGCGTATGATTCAGATTCATGAGTCTAATAGAGTATGAGGATTCCTCATCTGTGGTAACATCTACACCTTATCATCTCTTATATATGATGCATACATGGCATTGGTAAGGGTGTCAATTTAGGATGTTTTTCTCAATCTGCATTGACTTCAAAATCATTCACTGTCTTAGAAAATCATCCCAGCTCACACATCTGTATCATTTATATGACACGCTGGAAAGTAATTGATAACATACCTCTCTTATATGCTTCTTTTCTTGATCTTGTGATGATTAATCTTAATATAGAAGAGAAGTAGATGGACATTACTTGATAATGATCCCTTGAAAATAGAGAGTTACATGCTGTCATCGATAATAAACTCTTGAGATGCTGTGATGCAATTTGTTTGGAAATTACTTTTGGCATTTTAAACTCACAAAATTCATTTGATTTGGTTTCATTTTATATGGTATCACAAATTTCACTTGGCATTCAATCATTTCATATCACAAGTTCAAACTCACATATTTCATTTGATTTCATTTGGTATCACGAATTTAAAATCACAAATTTTCATTTGATATCATAATCATCATTTTAAACGCACCAAAATTATTTTGATATCATGTTAATCATTTCGAGAGGGTCAAAATTACTTTTGATGTTTTTTATATTTGAAAAGAATTTTCACCTTCAAAAAGAGAACTGTTTTTGTATGTTTTGATCTAGACTTAATCCTTGCAAAACATGTTCTGTTATCTTGCATAATGGTTAGGGAGAGTAAACTCACTTAGAATACTGAATCAATATTTTCTTTTTTGTCTCACACTGTTTAGCTATCCTACATAATGATTAGGGAGAATACAATCATTTAGGATCATGAATCATTATTGTTGTTCCTTGTTAATTCTCGTACGTTGTATTGAATAGTCTAGAACAAATCTTTATTAACGATACATAGGGAGAAATTTTAGGTAGAAAGCCCATTCCTAGGAGAACGATAGAAGTATCCCCATCCCTAAGGCTAGCTTGCACTTGTTGAATTTTGATGAAGCCAAAAGGGGGAGAGAGATGAGACATGAGATGTCTAGAGATGAGACATGAGATGAGATATAAGATGTCTAGCTAGAGATGAGACATGAGATGTCTAGAGCTGAGAGATAAGATAAGATGTCTAGATATCTGGGGAGAGAACTGGGGAAAGAAATATAGCTCTGGGAGTGATCTAAGTTTAATTATGTTCTCTAGTCATCTATGGGTTTGTCATCATCAAAAAGGGGGAGAATGTTAGAATCTTAAGTTTTGATGGTGACTAAGGTATGATATGGTCTAGTACTTAAAAGAACATAATCAACACTTAGGAAGGATTAGATGACATGGTTAGAATCCTAAGTTAGATCACTTGCGAATGCAAGATCACTTCCGGAAGTATTAGCACTAGCGCTCACGGATGAAAGACTCATCCCACAGCGGAATCACAACCGGATGCTGAATCACTTCCGGATAGACTAGGACTAGCGCTCGCGGATGAATGACTCATCCCCCAGCGGCAGCGAATAACTCACTAGGGATTTAACTTAGTCCATGAGCATTAGATAAACAAAACCTTAAGACTAAGCTATGATTCAACCGGAAGTGAAATTGCTTCCTGTTAAACTTAGACTGGCACAGGTTGATAAAATAGATATAACCCCAAGCGTCAGTAAAAGTGCAACGTCAAGTGGAAATGCTTCCTGTTAGATTTTGACTGGCGCAGACTGATAGAATAGAATAACCCCAAGCGTCAGTGAATCAGCCTCGTCAAGTGAAATTGCTTCCTGATAGATTTAGACTGGCGCAGGCTGATAGAAGAGATATAACCCTAAGCGTCAGTGAGTTCACCACGTCAAGTGAAAGTGCTTCCGATAGCTTAGTGACTAGCGCTGACTGTTGGATTGAGGGACACTGAGCGAGAGTGAGTAATAGTGAACAAAGTCCTTCATCCAGTAGTTTCACTTCCGGATGTAGAAGTGCTTCCGAATACATCATAGTCTAAGTAAGACTACTCCCCATAGCAAACAAGCTTCCCACAGCATGTATAGTTCTTACTATATTTGATTATATATATTGCTATGTTGGACTAACCAGTATGTGCAGAACTTAGTCACACTTCCGGATGCAGATGAGCTTCCGGATGCAAAGACTCTTGGTATTGAGATTCAGAGATTAACACTTGCAGAGCAAGATTGCCACTTCCGGATGAACGATGATCATCCGTCAGCAAGAGTACAAGAGTAAACGTCACATACTCAGAAGTCAGAATGCTTTTGTCAGAGCAGAGGTGTCAGGACTACTTTTCAGAGATAAAGCAAGTCAACCCTGCTAAGCTTTAATGGAGCGTTTAAAAAGATGTACTTTCCAACGGTAACAAGAGGTTAACAGATATTCAAACAACATTGTTACCTACCAAGCATGAGGAGTATGAGAGATAAGAAGAACATAATCTGAAGATTCATTCAAGCTGTCAAAGCTCATACTACCCACAAGAGTCAGAGTCCATAAGAGAGCTTCTGATAGCAAGAGAGCATCCAATAGCAAAGCGCTCTTATCATTCATGGACAAGTGCTTGGAAGACGAAGTTCCTCTATGTGATAGCAAGCAGAATGTTAGAGTCCACGAGCTTCACTTCAGATAGTAAGAGAGCTTCCGATAGTAAGTCTCTTAGCATCCTGGACTTATGCTTGAGGAACGAAGTCCTCATCTGACAACAAGCAAGAGTCAGACCATACAGTGTATAGATGTCAGAACGACTTTTGCCAGAACAGTATTGTCAGAACAGTGTTGACAGAACAGCTGGTCAGAGCACCTTTTCAGATAAAGCAAAGTCAACCCTGCTGTGCATTAAAGAGGACAACGTAAACAAGGCCCCAACGGCTATATTCAAACGGCCTTATTGCCTCTCCAACGGTTGGATAATCAGAGGCTGGTATAAAGGGAGATATTCTTCATTTCTGAAAAGTGAGCTTCATGAGTTTGATAAGCAAGAAAAATAGAATGAAGAAGCTCAAGCCTACTATCTGAAATATCCTTCTACTCTATGATCTTAAGTTGTAATATCCTTAGAGAGAATTTGTTGAGAGCAATTATTGTACCTAAGTGAGTAACATAATCTGTTCATTGAGTGAACCCACTTAGTTGAGCTTAAGTGTTTAACACAATCAGTTCATAGAGTGAACATCCTATCAAACCTGTTCTAAAGCTTGTCGCTTGAAGAACAGTATTGTAATCATTGTTAAATCTTTGTCTGTAAAGACTGAACCCTTCTAGGTGTGAGGGGGAGCTGTATAGGTTGCAAGTGAGCCCGCAAAACTTGCGGTTGTAAAGGTTGCAAGTGATCCCGTAAAACTTGCGGTTAGGTTTGCAGGTTAGCCGTTAGCAAAACCTGTGGGTTGTTAGGTGAACCCGTGTTCGTAAAACCTAAAGTGTAAAGGCTTCTCTTGTGCCCGGTTTAAACAAGAATAGTGGATTGGAAATCTCAGGTGTAGCCTGGGGACTGGATGTAGGTCTGGGTGACCGAACCAGGATAAATTTGTGTGTGCATAAATTTATATTTAATCATTCTACTTTGCATCACATAACATACTGACTTGTGCATAGCATTATTTATTATCATCATCACCGAGCACAAGCAGTCTTTCAAAAAGGAGTTTAAGTTTTTATTCCCTCACCCAATTCACCCCCCTCTTGGGTGACAGCCACGCATTTCACTTATAATATTCAAAGGCATAGAACAATTAATTATTTTTTTATTACAGAACAATGAATTATTTTAAATTATAAGGAAAAAATAAAATTCGATCAAACTATAAGAATTAATTTTGATTTTAACTGAAAAATAATAAAATGTTGTTGTTTGATTTAATAAATTATAAATTCATTTTTTGACTAAAATATAATTGTTACCAGAGTTTTTTGATTTACTATTACACTCATCAGTTAAAAATATTAAACTTTTCATAATATGATTTTGTGCGAACACATTAATATTCTTGCCATAAATTTTATTAGTATTTCAAAGTTTAACACCTGATTTGCACACAAAACAGCTTTGTATCTCTTCTGATGTCCCACGAAATATCCTTTCACATGAATTATAGAACTGAAATCCCTTTCAAAATACATTTAAACTTAACGGAAAATCACTTACATTCAAGGAAAATTTTATAATAATAAGCATAAATATTGGATCAGAATCGCGACGATGACTAAACTATTATTTGAGAATAACTAATTGGCATTATAAGACACTTTGGTAATAATAAAGAATTAAAATTATGACATTAAAATTAAGATATATAAAAACAAAAATTACAGTTTTTAGAGAGTGAGATTATCAACTACATTTTGGAGATAAGACTCATTTCTAATATATTTTTCTTTATACCCTTCCTATTCTATTGTCCTCTTTTTATTTTATAAAAGTAAGACCCATGTTTTTTTATGACTAATCGTACAGTTGAATTTCGGGTGTGAACAATGTGTTTTTTTATTTTTATTGTAATATTAAATTATTCATATCGATCAATATCTAGCAATTTGAGTTTACGTAATTATTTTTCTTTTTTATAACCTCCCACTTTGGTGATAACCTAATAAAAATATTAAGTCTGAATAATTCAAATATTAATTATAAAAAGTAAAAGAAGAAAAGAAGAGGGAAGAGTATAAGGAAAAGAAAAGGAGAGTTTTATTTATGTCTCCTTCTTGGATGAAGAAAGCAAACTCACTCTAAAAAGTAAAATCAAAATGAATTTGTTCATGGTGTTGAAATTTCCCCTTCTAATCTAATATTCTCATCGGTTCTTAATATAAATCACTTTGACTTTTTATAAATTAAAGAAGAAAATTAGACCACTAAATTATAACATATGACTTGTATAATTAGAATATATGTTAGTTTATAAGTAGAATAAGTTAATTTTAAGGAAAAAATGACTACGCCGCAAGGGAGGGAATGGGTTGGATGGAATCTCTCATGTGAAGCAGGCAAACAAATCACAAAGAAAACTCCATTGGCAAGCCTATTTACTTATATCGGGTAGGACATATGGACTGATAGATGCAATAAAAATTTCAACCAATAGGATGGAGCATCTCCAAATGATGGGAGGTCAAGTTTATAAAGGGCTATCCTCTACCATATTCTTAGTGAATTTCTTTGTCCATAATTACTTCCGTCTTGCTTTTATAGAGCGACTCATCATTTGAAATGTCTGTAAGTGCACCATTAACTTCAATTGTTGGGTTCCTTCGGTCAAACATACATTTGCTAAGAATGTTACCTTTTTAATCAACTCATATATTTTTTTTTCATTCATTTGCTTTCTGTTGATCGGTTTATTGTTTTTCCTTTTTTTTATTTTTTCTTTTTCCTTTTTAATATAATTTTGTCTTTCTATAAAAAAAGTTTCTAGTGGGCTTATTTGGATCAATATGTCTTTAATTACTGTAATTTTTATACTGAGTGTTGCAGGTGGGACAATCAATCTAAATTTCAGGAACATTTCAAATTAAAGGTGTATTGCTAGTCTCATATTGTCCGGCTATTTGACTACTTTAATTGGAATTAGTTTCCAATACATGAAAATTTTATAATGAATGTAGCGGATTTTTCTATCAACATGAACTAACTATTCCTGCACGACAAGTAATGGAGAAATTATTAATTATCATAATAACTACTACTCCCTCATTTTCTAAATATAAGATCATTTTCCCTATTTAAATGATTAGATTAAGGATGTTAATTAAGTTAGTTATTAACATATAATATTACTAATTTACCCTAAACATATACATTTATTCTCACTCTCTCACTCTTGTTTGTTTACTATAGATAAACATGATTAGGGTTTATCTGGAAAACGTTGAAAAAAATTATAAAGTTACTTATATTTAAGAACAAATATAAATCTGAAAGTGATCTTATATTTAGGAACAGTAGTATTGTACAATTAACCTGACTCACAAATATTATTCACATTTGTCATGTGGAAAACATAACGTCTTGTTTATAATGTAAATATTGCGCAAACTAGATTATTTAGTTTTATTCTTAAAGGGTAATAATTATTTTTCAAAATTATTCAAACAATAAAAAAATAAAATCTCTTAGATTACATACATATTACTAAGATCTGAAGTATATAGGTTTCATTCTTAGGTCTTGTCCCTTTTTGTTTTCTCTTAACAATCCTATTGCAAAGGGTGAATAGAAGTTATATGCCTAATTTATAAGGGCGAAGACTCAAAAATGATACATAACTATTGGTCAAGGAACAAAAATACTACCTCCGGTCCTAAATATAGGACCTAATTGACTTCTTTTGGAAAGATTAAGGATGCAAAATAGGTTATTAAATCATGACATATTTGATATCTTTTTAGATTATCCATTAGCTTATAGGTAAAATAAACTAGTGTAAAAGAAAAAATTAGGTAAATCAATTTATAATTAACTTATTTTGCTTTTTTTATGATTTTTTAAATAAGTCAATTAGGTCCTATACTTAGGACCGGAGGGAGTAATACATAACTATTTCAGGGTACATAAATAATACCCAACTTTTACCATGTGATCAAAAATAATATTTTCACTAATATGACAATAAAAAAATGTCCAAAATTTATTTAATTAGACATGAAATGTCCAAAATGCCCTTATAAATTAATCGCCGTTAGGTAAAAGTTTATTTAATTATAAGGGCGTTTTAGACATTTCATGTTTAATATTATTGTCATATTAGTGAAAATATCATTTTTGATCATATGGTAAAAGTTGATATCATTTTTGTACCTTGAAATAGTTATTTACTATTTTTGTTCTTTGACCAATAGTTATGTATCATTTTTGGGGCTTCGCCCAATTTATCCCAATTTATAATTGCTAAATTTAACTGGCATGCAAAATAGCAGGAAATAAAAAAAAAAAAAGACATGTATACTACCATTGAGCGCCTGAAAAGCCTATGTTCTAAACATTGGTGAATACTTCTTTGTAAACAACATTCATTGTTGTGTTCCTTAGTTCCTGACCATTTGATCTCAAAACTACCTTCAAGTCTAAAATACTTCTCACTCATACTCGTTGCGTAAGCTCATGAATGTCGTTCACTATGTTTACTGCCTCTGGCTGAGCTAACCTAAGAGCATTCTAAGACATCCTTATGAGTTCTTCAGAATTTGTGCAAAACCATTCTGCTACTATTCTGGATGTTTCCTTATGACTTCAGGTAAAAACACCAACTCCATTGTCAACTTCATAAGGGACTTTACATTTATCCTGAAGTCACCATTAAAGTTGAAGAGTGAATGCTAAGGAAGTAGAAGAACCATAGATTGCTAAAGCATTTGACAGTTTGGTGAAAACAAATTTAGGAAAATTCAATCAAATTTTTCACAAGTAAAACATGTTTATTCCTAATTCATTGTCTCTGATTTAATTCCTTACCTATCAAGGAATATAGTCATTGAGTATTATGGGAAGCCCTCTAATCTGTGCTTCTGTGATAGTACCAGGTCCAGCCTGCAAATCCCATAGTAAAGATCAGCTTTTGCTAGCATATAAAGTAAATTAATGAGGGAATATTGGTTCGGTATACTTATTGGGGAACATTCATTACACTCAAGATAGGAGCAAAATGCCAATCATCAAAATATATGCATTAGGTGTGGGACTACCATTTATTTAGCTGCGATTCAATTGGCTTCTTGAAAGTTCTCTTGGGTGCAAGGACTTCATTACATTAAAGACTTACTCTAGTAGTATGACTAAATTTTGTTATTATACAATCACAGGCTCCCATCCATTAATGCATCTGTGTCTCAAATCCTCTAACCTGCTCAGAAATTACAGAAACAGAAATTTTGAATTACTAACATCAATCCGTGCATCAACTTTTTATATGCAAGAGGTTTAAGTGAACCCAATAAGTTACCTTCACAAATGATTATCAACTACCCAATTGGTTGATTGGCTTCTTATCATACAGTGACGCACCCAGAGCCACTGAGCCAGTGCACTCGACAGATCTCATTCCTTCTAAAACTGCTGGCAACTTAAGATCCATCCCAAATTCTTCTCTAATTTGATACTAAACCCAAGATGTGGGGTAAAAGTTAAACTTAGTTTAGTAGTTCTAACATAGCAATAAGGACAAATCCTCCATATTTACTGTTCTGGCATGCATAGATACCTTTGAGAGAATTGCTCTGGCAAAAGAAGGCCTAATAGCCATAAACTCGGGTTTGAGACTCATCAAGGCCATCTTGTAAATCTCTCTTAGCAACCTTCTGAGAAGGGCAGTAACATCTGTAGACCCCAGCCCCAGGTTGAAACCTGTATATAGCTTATCAAGGTGAGATTTGATATTACGAGAATACAATTACTTGAGGTTAAAGTTGAGATATTTCGGAGAACTTACCAAGTCCTATGGCAGCTATTAAGATCAGTGATCACAGTGACAAATATCACTTTCTTTTGCAAATCTTGCCACTTGAGAACCTGCAATGGAATATGCTGCATCAAGGGATAGACACTCATTATAATATCTGGCTTATACTCCAACAGTCCACCTTCTACTTCCCTGGCAATAATACAAAATTATGAAACTCTCAAGTGAAAATTAATAAATTGCAATCCCCAACAAATAATAGACGATTAAGTAACATGCAGTCCATAAAAGTCGTCATCATCAGAGAGAATGAATAGAAGTAATATTATAGTTAATAATATAAGAAATTATTTAAAGAAAAAAGCGGCCTCAAATTATGGTGGCAACACAACTTTTTTCTACAGTTTATCATAATAAAGTAAATTATGGAAGAAAAAAAAAACCAGAGCCAGAAAATCAAACTCCAAATAAGTTCAAGAAAAATACAAAAACCGAAGCATAAAACAAAGAAACCAGAGCTAATCAAGACGATACATTAAACCACCAAGAAAACGGGATAAAAAACAACCAAAACATCAGTAAGTAAACTCAATTTGAAGAAAATCCTAACACCAAACATTAAGCAAAAACAAAAATCAGATCCTCTGACACTATCATCTTATCCAAACACCAAAAAAGAAGTTTTGAAAAATCACATTCCCTTGGAAGCAACTTAGCAACATAACAAATTTCAGTCCACCATTGAAACAAACAGACCAAGATAATTCTCTCAAAAAAAACAACAGTGCCAAGAGTTTTCCAAGTAATGCTTTTTACCGAGCTTCTTCTTCAGCTTTTTCTCGAGCCATTCTGTCGGACATATCTTCTACAATCTATTCCCTAGGTTTTTCAACATATTATGAAGCAGGTTGCATAACTCAGACACTAAACAAAGCCATCAACAATTAGTAACTTCAGAACTGCAAACTAACTAATAATCAAAATATATTGACAGAAACATAAAGGAAAACTCAGACCTCCAAAAATGTTCATTTGATGAGATCCTACTAATAATAACAAATGGGTATGTATAACCGGATCAGTGAAAGACAAAATAATCAATACCTTCCATAGGTTGGTAATTGTTCTCAGTGAAGTCCGAGTGAGGTACAAGCATCTCCTCATCCTCTTGCTTCTGCAAAGTACCGACAGAAAAAAAACTCAGACTAATCCGGAAATGACAAAACTAACAAAAAAATACACAAATTAAAAATCCAAAAGTTTTAAGTGGAACACACAGCAATATATTCCAGAAATAGCACAGAGGCAACCAAATCACATTCAAAAGCAAGAGAAAGGTTTGAGACAAAAAACCTCATTCAGTGTATCAGAAATTCAGAATGCCAGCAGTGAAAATCGCTTCTCTCCACATTTGTTCACAGCTTTATCGATTAACCACTTATAAGAAATCCATGTAAGGAATTTGCAGCATGAATCAATGAGATTAGTTCCTGCAGATAAACAGTCAAAAAGTAACACTTAAATTGCGCATGCAATCAAAAACGAAGAATAAATTTCTCAATTTGACAATTTGACATCTTACCATTTTCACAATGGCCAATAAATTTGACCAAGTTGACACGAGAGCAGCAGTGTTTTCTGAAAGAATAGATCAAAAGTAAGGTTGATTGTTGTTGATAAAACTTCTTGACAGGCATTGTTAGCTGGTGAAGAAACAATGCTGCACAGATCAGCACTCCAGATGGAATTGGCATGCCAAGCAATCAAGAGTCTTTTCATGGAATCTTAGTGATTCATGTATCCCCAAGACTTTCTGCAAGTATGTTGCTAACAGAATCTTGCAAGGAGAAGTTAAACATCAACCTCTTGTGACTCGTTTCTTCTTTGACATCAGATCCAATCAACAATTTATGAGTAATAGCATCTGGTACCCAACCCTTTTCTAACATCAAATCCAACAATCGATGAGCCTCATGTTTCCTACCCTCTTTCCAAAGTCCATTTATCAATAAGCTATATGTTGCTGAATTTAGAATTTCACCAGCTAAAAGCTTATCAATTGCACCAGAAATCATACATAACTGAGAATGACTAGAGATAAATTCAAGTTGATGATATAGTCTATCAGGATCAGGAAATAGACCTTCATTAATCATCATGTTAAAAAGTAAAACATATTGGCTTGCCCGACTTTGTAGTCTCATACTCTCAAGAAGGATGCAATATGCTTCCATATCAAGGTTGCAACCCTCTATCAGCAACCTTGAAAGGATCACAGATAGATATTTTACCCTCACTGATTCAAGCAACCCGTGCATCATAGTAGTGTGGACGTCAATCAGACAAGAAATGCCACAATAATAAGCTAATTGCCATAGCCTTATGGCCTCATTGACCTTTCCAACACTACAAACACTCTTAATCAACTTGTAGAAGGAAAGAGGACCAAGTGAGCATCTCTTTAAAGCCATGTAATTAAATACTTCAGTGGCCTCTTCAGTTTTGTTCAAGTCACATAGGCCTCCGACTAGTTCTGAATAAGATGTCGAATCCAAAGGCCAGCATCTGGCACAAACTTGGCCAAACAATTCCATTGCATTTTCATACCTTTTAAATCTACAGTTGCCAACTACAAGAGCAGAATATGTGAGATGATCAAGTGTAACTGACGATGTGATCATTCTTCCAAGAAGTACATATGCTTTCCTAGTCTCTTCATTCTCACAGTGCCATCTGACAACAATATTCCAAGAATAACAATCGGCTATGTTTTTCTCAGACATTGTTTCCAGCAAAGCGTTAGCTGCATTAATTTTACTAGCATTGCAGCAACTTTCAAGCAATGCATTGTAAGGAGGAGTTTCAACAACTTGCCTATCATCCAAGAACATAATAGCCTCATCGAATTTCCCTAACTCACAAAAGCAGTTCACCACCTCAACAAATATATTTTGAGCTACAGGCATATCACTTTCTATCATCTCATTAATTAGGGATACTGCAGAATCCAACTGAAGATTCTTGCACAGACACCGAATCAGAAACTCGTAAATGAAAGAATCAGGTGTAAAACCAGAAACTTTCATCATCTCAAACAACTTTACCGCCTCCTGTAGTTTATTCTCCTGGCAAAAGAGAGGTATGGAACATCTATAAAAACTCAAATCTAGCACAACCCTGAGTTCAAGCATTTGTTCTAACACCAAAGTAGCTTCATCAACTCGACTACATGCAAAAAGACCCTTCACAAGAATCTCAAAGGTCTTGCTATCCGGGCTGCACCCTTTTCTGTGCATCCTTCTATATTGATCCAAAGCCAAATCCACTCGATTCGTCGTAAACAAAACCTCCAACAAATGATTCAAGGTGTCAACTGTGGGCAAAATTCCTGCTTTGACCATCTCTTTATAGACAAACAATGCATTTTGAAAATCCCCATTTTCTTTCACAAGAGCACCTAATAGAACATTAAACACATGTATTGTGGGCTTATAACAACCAAAATCCATGCTCATAAAAACCGTCATGGCTTCATTAATCCTCGAATCCCCAACAAATGCGAAAATCAACGCTACAAGAGCTTCTTCAGCTCCAGGGCATCTATCCTTCACCATATTTTGACACATAACACTTATCTCATGAACATTTCCATTCATACCCAGTTTCAAGATCATTTCATAATATGTACTAGCAGTGTGGTGAAAGCTTTTCTGTAAAGCAGCCCAATTGAATATCTTCAATGCTGAATTCAAATCACTAGTACAGTTCAAAAGCCGGATTAAGTTGTGGGGTTCAAGTTTGTTCCTCAAAAAGTCAATATTTTGGTCAAACTCAGACAATCCCTTTGGATTTTGAACCCTTTCTGGCACATCTTTAATATGAGTAGCACATGAAGTTGAAGAAATAGAAGCAGTTGGATAAACCCATTTATGGATTGGACAGAAAGGTGTAAACTTTTTAATCATAGAGCAAAGCATGAATGTGGGAAACGATTATAACAAGAAGCTGAGCTTAGAGCTTAGATAAAAGCATGAAATTAATTATGAGGGAAATATATATATTCCTAAACTCTAGAGATACACACGCAAGCAAAGGAAAGAATGAGATAAGAAAAGTAAGATAAAAATATGAAGTGAAGAAGTGAATGCTAACAAAACGGCTGCAACAGTAAAATAGAGATTGGGTGCTCACTCGTGAGTGAGATAGAGCAATGAAGAATTGAAATGAATGACAGGATGAGTCTATATTGCCAAGCTGTGTAGAACATGGCTAAGGAATTTCATATCCATTAAAGGTATTCCAAAATACCTCATTTTTTAAAAAAAATAATAATTGATTTTTAAATAATTACAATTGACATTACATGGGTTATTTTTAACTTGCTCAATACCTCTATTTTATCCTTCAAGTAATCACTTTAGACCATTACACGTGAAATGTAATGTTGACACGGGTTGTCCATGTGTCAACATTACATTACATTGATTAGAGGGTAAAATTGAACCATTTTGATTACTTCAATGATAAAATTGTACCCGGTGTTAGTTTATGGTGCCCAATGATCATGATGATTACTTGAAGGGTACAATAGGGTCATTACCCTTTTAACTTGGTAGAAAATCAGCAACTGATGAAATTTTCGAGATATTCTAAAATACCTCATTTTTTATAAATTTTTTTAATAATTGATTTTTTAAAATAATTCCAATTTTTTTTGATACATAAGGAAGTAAAGATACAAACTTAAAAATAAACTAAAACAAATTGTTTACAATATACAGCTTCTCGAACCCTCTAACAACTCTCTAACCCTTAACGTATAATAAAATAATTCCAATTTTATTATATGGGTTATTTTTAACTTGATGAAAAAAAACAGACTTGCCTGTTATAAAAAAACAGACTTGCCTATCAATTCTTTTTTCCTTTTAAATTTGTTAAATAATTAATTTTTCAATTTACGTTACATGGTATTTTTAACATGGTGAAAATCACCCGTGCCTATTAATGAAAAAATTATAAGAGTCAAATTTCATCTCTAACCTCCCCATCTACCCAAAAAAACAAAATTCCCTTAGTCTAATTTTTATGGTACTCCCTCTGTTCTTGAATATAAGATCACTTTTTAATTTTTCTCAATTTTTTCTCACATTAACCATATCATGCTTATCTAAAATAACAAGTAAGAGAGAGAGTGGGTATAAAAGTATATAGTTGGGATAAATTGGTAATATCGTGTGTAAATAACAAACTTAACTAACTTCCTTAATCTACTCAAAAATAGGGGAAAGCGGTCTTATATTTAGGAACGTGAGGAGTACTTGGTTATGCTTAGTTATTTAAAATTGTAGTTTGTGTCAAATGGTCATTTGAAGTTTTGAACAATTGACTATTCTATATAAACTGTGTGTTATTATGTCAAATGGTTTTGATCAAAAAAAATATTATGTCAAATGGTCATTTGAACAATTGACAATTAATATAAAACATAAATATGTGTCAAATGATGAACAAGGGAAAATTTCATTTGAACAAGGGAACCCCATGTTTCAACAAGTAAAAGTCCGTTTTGGAACAACAAGAATTTAAGGTCAGTGATATTGTTGCACTAGTCCTTGAACAAGTGAAATGACATTCGAGCAAGGGAACTCCACATTTCAACAAGTAAAAGTTTGTTTTAAACAAGCAAAAAACAACGGAACTCCACATGTCAACAAGAAAAAACAGAGGCACTCTTCAAAAGAATAAGAAAGGTTAATCATCACAAGCAAAGTATTTGATTGAATCTAAATCAGTATGAACCAACCAACCTTGACTGGGAAAATCCACTTTAAGTAGCGTGTTTGCATTAGTAGATACAACTTAAGCAAAGGAAGCTGTTTACAATCAGAACTGCAAATGCATAGCTATGCTTGAGTCAAATCTTGTTTTTTTTTAGAAGAAAAACAATTCAATTTTGTTTTCTCAAACCAAATATTCCAAATTTACAAGGATGACACATTAATTTTAAGATGGTTGAAAGTTCCTTTCTCTAATTTACACACTTGATCCACAAAATAATTCCAAATGGATTCACTTAAAAGTATGATGGATACTAGAGGAAGAAAGTGCACGGTTTATAAATACCCAGCAAGAGGATAGAGAAAAAAGTTTTGCAAAAAATCTATATCGAAAAAAAAAGTTTCATAATTCATAGATCATGACAAAAAACAAAATTGACTCCAATCTGATAGGAAAAAAGCAGAGTTCACGACTTTCAAAGAAAAACTAGGAATAAAAATAAAAGGAGAATCAACATTTTCTCATCAACACAACAAAAATCCAGCCGCCAACAATAGAATGAAGCAAATAAGTTTCACCAGATTCATTCCACAACAAAATTCATCAAAAAAGAATAAGCTATACAAGAACATCCATCAATCTATGAAAATAAAATAAAAATTGGAATATGATGATAAGAAAATAGTTACCAAGAGACAGGCCTAGAAATAGCAATAGTTCCACATCACCCTCAAATTTACTAAAATCAGCTACAAGATCTAATTATCTACAGTGGTCCCTAACTGCAATTCTCCATAGATAGAAGGTTAATGTGGTCTTTTGATTTCCAATTTAATTCCACTCAAGGGCCCAAGAGCCTGCAGTGATGTTTCTGAATGATTTAGTCCTTCTCTTAAATTATTTATCTACTGTGGTCCCTAACTGAAATTCTCCCAAAAAAAGAATTAAATGGATGGGTAACTGAGGGCATGACATAGAAGCAGGACGTGAATTACTAGACTACTGGTAGAGTAACAGAGCCAATACTTGTGGAAATAGCGACGAGGAAGTGTCTTTCGACCACCAGGGGAAGATATGGTGGGATATAGTTTAATAGTTTATGGCTGAAAAAGGCAACTAATGATTTATTTAATTAAATTATTTTACATTTATTATATCTGTTATCTCCATGGAGTTTTATAATCTTGGTTTTTTAATAATGCTAAAAAGTACTGAGCAAAAAAAATAATGCTAAAAGGTAAGTCCTACATTGCTAGAAACAACGTGCAAATTAGTATATTTAACTACAAAATGGAGTACTCTAAATTGTCAAGCTAAGTTATGATAAATATGTTATAACACATAGCAAAGATATTTCATAAGCAAATAGGATTATGAACTTCAGGCCTCGACAACTCGAGGTATTCCAAAATACCTATTTTTTTAAGTTAGTTTTTTTTGAAAAATTAAATGAACATACTATTTCATGATAGAAAGGAAGGAACTAGGAAGAAAACACAAATAAATAAATAAATGGCTAAAGTATGCTTTTTGTCCTTTATGTTTGCATCAAGTTTCAATTTAGTCCTTTATGTTTGGAAAGTACACTTTTGCTCCTTTTGTGTTAACACCATTAGTTTAACTTAACGGAAAATGTTAACTTAACAATTTTAAATGGTTATTAAATACTGAAAAATATTCAGATTAAAATATCTGAGTGTAAATATTCTTATATTTTTAAAATTTATCATTTTTGGTCCAATTTCATTATAAAATAATCATTTAAAATTGTTAAGTTAGCATATTCTGTTAAGTTAAACTAATAGTGTTAACAAAAAAGGACTAAAAGTGTACTTTCCAAACATAAAGGACTAAATTGAAACTTGATGCAAACATAAGGGACCAAAAGTATACTTTAGCCTAAATAAATTTATTAATTTATATATTCCCTCCGGTCCTATTTATAAGTCACTAACCGCCTATAAATTTTGGTCCTTAATATAAGTTACCAACAACCACTAACTAACTCATTTATTAATATTTTCCAAATATACCCCTGTTATGAAAAAAAAAAGCATATAAAAACGTGAAAGAGGAAGAGAGATGGTGAATAAATGAAAAAGGAAAGATGAAATGTGAAAACGTGAATAAAAACGTGATATTTTGGGGTCAAGATTATCTCAGTATCTTTTTCGCATTATCCCTCAGAAGCTCTGAATCTGGACCGTTCAATAAATCTAAAAGCTGGGAATGCTCCACGTTGTCTGTCTCCTTCAGCCCTTTCTCCTCTTCCAACTCCGAAACCTCTGAGCTAACCTTCCCCTCCACTGTTCTTCCTCAATATCTGACCATTATCATTTCTCATTCTCAAAGTTTAGCTAACAATTCTTGTTGAAACCAATATATTAATGGAAATTTTTTCTCCAATCATCCACGTGAATGAGTGAAGGAACACCCAAAACTTGAACCCACCATGCATTGCCATCCTTAATAACCTCAGATTTTTAAAAAAAAAAAACCAAAGGAAAGAGAGAAACCGTGAAGAAAAGGTGAAAGTTAAATTTTTTTTATATGGGTAGCTATGGATATGCGATTAACATTTAAGATTCGGAGCCTCAAAAGTAGAAGCCATGGCTATGGAGCTGAATTTCTCACTGACGAAGTTGACTTGGGAAACGGAGGAAAGGGGTTGGGATGAGCTTGATGACGTGGAGGGTTTTGAGCTTTTAGATCCATTGAATGGTCCAGATTTAGAGATTCTGAGGGATGAGTAGAAAAAGATAATGAGAATATCTGCTCCCAATATTTTGGAGGAAGAAATAGGAAAGGCGTGAGCATTAGAGAGAGAAAGAGGAAATGTGAGTGTTGGATAGAGAAAGAGGAAATGTGAATGAGACTAGAGGAGACTGAATATGAAAAAGGCATATAAATGATTTGTGTGTGAGGAGTGAGGAGGGGCAAAAATGGAAATAAAAATAAAACAAGACAATAACTACCATTAACCACATTCCTTAATATGTACAAATTGGGCGGTTGGTGACTTATAAATAGGACCGGAGGGAGTAGTTTATTTATTTATTTGAATGAACGACTTAACTCAACGGTAAACTCGTTTTGCCGTGTGGGTATGAGGTCTTAGGTTCAAATCAAGCCCACTAAGTAGAGACTAAACTATATATATAGATTTTTTAACTTTCAAGCCGCCGTAAAAAATTGTGGCTAAACAAAATTTATTTGGGTTCCTTTTATTTTGCAAGAGTTGTTAAAAAGTCTATCTAATATACTAAAAGACATACTTACCTCAAATTCCCAATATCAAGTTTTGTCAAGTTTTCCTTATCTCCACCATCCATTTAATCTAATGGCTAACATCTAATGCGCACTCATACACCCACCACACCATATCTTATCTCTCTCACGCCTCACCTCCACCCTTCCTCCTCCCCACCATCACCACAACCACCCACACCCGTGAAAGTCACTCCCTATTTACAACGAAGATGTAGAAGATGAATCTCATTTTGGTGAGAAAGTCCAACAATGGCGGTGAACTATTTCAGTGATCCCCATTCCCCACTTCACAAGATCAAAAATATACAATTCTCAACGAGATAATTATATCAAGAAGACATAAAAATATCATATATAATTGATGCGAAAAACCCCATCATCTCACATATAAATTTCATTTATAAGAGCAATAATTCCTTTTACCAGTGACATTTGGTTCAAAAGAAACAAGGTAGTACATGGTGGGAAGATTCCTCAATCTCAAGACATTATCAAAGGCTCCCGGGCTACAATATCATTTTCTTCATTAACAAGTGCAATATGAAAATATGAATTTTCATATTTGGGACAACTGATTTTTTAGGTACAATTGTACCAAAAATATCCGTGTATTTTTGGGACAATTGCACCTAGGTCCCAAATAAGATATTTAATTTCAAAAAGATCTCAAATAATTGTTACCAGTTGCTAATGAAGCCTATTACACTTATTGATAGTAGTTATTAACAACTCCTTGTGACCATTTTAAAATTAAGTCCCTTACCTATGGAAACATGGTTATTATAAATAATAAAACGTGTGTGTGTATGAGGTATTAAAACCCATGAACATGGGCCTTTTTTAAAAAAGCATAATTTTCATTTTCATATTTATATTATAAATTAATAAATGTTATCATTCTCCCATGTATAGGAATTTTTAAATAATCTATTATCAAATATATAATCTGATCATTCAAATTTATAAAATAAAATCATTTATTTAATTGTAACTAAATACCATGGTAGCTATGTTCTTTTTAGTAATTTGCACATAAAAAGTTATTCTGATAACAATTTCCGAACATAAACCATTTTCTCAAAAAAACATAGAAAGTCATTTTCCCAAAATATTGTGTATATGAGTTACTAAACCAATTGTCTGGTGTTCGATCCTTGGCGTTGGGTATGAAGAAACATTAAATCTCCCAGGTCAGTTGTCCCACCCTATGAGGTGCTTACAAATCAGCGGGGGATTAGTCTCTCACTTGTCGAGTGAGAGGATACCTTGATCATGGATAAAAAAATGAATGGAATATTTTTCTTATTTTATGTACCAACCCAGTGTTGTAAGAGCCGAACCGGACAGTTAGACCCATCCAACCGTCGATCGCTTCACATTTCAACTCAACGATTATCCAGTCCAATCATCAGTTTGAGTGGTTCGACCATGTGGAACCATGATCCGAAGCCTTTTCCATCTCGCCTTTCGGTGGTCGAACCATGATCCGAAGTCTTTTCCAGGTCCGATTTTTACAACATTGTATCAACCAAAATGTTGTATATTCCCTTCGTTCCTAAATATAAGAGCACTTTGACTTTTTTGGAGAATCCTAAGAAAACTAAATAGGGTAATTAAAAAATGATGATCCAATTTTTTTCACTAAACTAGTTTATTTGACTTATGAACTTACATATGATCTAATAATATTTAAAACATGTTATGATTAAATTGTTCATTTTGCTTTCTTAGGATTCTCCAAAAAAGTCAAAGTGCTCTTATATTTAGGAACGGAGGGAGTACATTGTAAATCACTAAAATATTGCACATAAAATAAAGGTGGTGTCAAATACCAGCTTTGATTAATTTGACCATGGACACAATAATAGTGGTGGAGAGAATAATGTGTAATACTTAGGAGTTAGGACATAGCACCAAAACCATCCCACCTTTCCCAAAATGGCAACAACTATCCAATTTGACATGTTTTCCACTTCTCTCCTCAAAATCTCTCCCATTCGCTCTCTCCCACGCGCCGCCACCACGCGCCGCGTCCTCTTTCCTTCTCCGCCGTCCTCCGCCGTCACTCCCCTCCACGCCTTCTCCACCGTCAAGCTTCCCGAGAAGCCTTCCCTTTGTACGGCCGATGAGCTTCACTATGTTTCTGTCTCTGATTCCGATTGGAGGCTCGCCCTCTGGCGTTATCATCCTTCCCCTCAGGTAAAGTTTCAATCTTTTTGCTTTTTTCTTCATACCCTTTTGCTAATTTCTTCTCTTTCTTTGGTTTTAGCTTTGGAATTGAAATTCTGTGGTGTTTTTTTTTTTTTTGTTTTGAATTTTTTTTAGGCGCCTCCTAGGAATCATCCTCTATTGCTTTTGTCTGGTGTGGGGACCAATGCAATTGGATATGATCTTTGCACTACTGAGGTAATGGTTTCTTTTTTGCTATCTGTATTAATCAATCACATTAGTTTTGAAATTTTTCTTGTTTCATGATTGTGATTGTGATTGTTTCTTCACTTGTGCCAATCACAATAATCAGCCTATCAAACTATTGACAGATGTAGTGCTAATGAATACTACCTCCGGTCCTAAATATAAGACATAATTGACTTTTTTTTTTGAGAGGTTAAGGTTGCGAAATAAGCTATTAAATCATGACATATTTGATACTCCTTCTGGTCCTAATTATAAGTCGCCTTTGACTTTTTTTGGAGATGTTAAGGTTACAAAATATGTTATTAAATTATGACATATTTGATAACTTTTTATATTAGTCATTAGTTTATAGGTTAAACAAACTAGTTGAAGGATAAAAATTAGTTAAATCAATTTATGATTGACTTATTTTTCTTTTTTAGGATTTTCCAAAAAAGTCAAAGGCGACTTATAATTAGGACCGGAGGGAGTATATTTTTAGATTATACATTAGTTTATAGGTAAAATAAACTAGTCTAAGAGAAAAAATTAGGTAAATCAATTTATAATTAACTTAT
Source organism: Mimosa pudica (assembly GCA_029929735.1). Lineage (NCBI taxonomy): Eukaryota > Viridiplantae > Streptophyta > Magnoliopsida > Fabales > Fabaceae > Mimosa > Mimosa pudica. The sequence goes on from JAKELP010000035.1 coordinate 9,067,491, forward strand.
TTTGCTTTTTTATGTGATTTTCTAAAAAAGTCAATTAGGTCTTATATTTAGGACCGGAGGGAGTATTATTCAATGTACATTTGCTTTTGTCTCTTACTATTATCGGTCATGATTGCAATTTGTATGACATAAAGTAGTAGGAATAAGAGGCTTTTGATGGTGATGATTGGTGTGTCATGATGACACCAATGTTTATCAGCTATGTAGTAGGAAACAAAAGGCTTTGTTATTGCATATGTTTTTCGTTGTTGTTTTCTTTGATGACTATGTTAGATTTCCTGCTAACAAGTGTTGTCTCTGCAGTCATCGTTTGCCCGATACATGTCTGGTCAGGGATTTGAAACATGGATTCTTGAAGTGAGAGGTGCTGGGTTGAGTGTGCAAGGCTCTAACGCCAAAGATATTGAGAAGAGAGCCATTGAGAAGTCTGAGAACATGGAGGCAGCTTCAGAAAGTGCAACCAATGGGGCCATGCCTTCGGAACAGCAATTGAATAATATTTCTTGTGCTTTGCCTGAATCTGAAATATCGGATGCAGAAATAATAGAACCTGAGAAGTTGGCTGTTGATGAAAATCTAATTGGGTTAGCTACTGTTTGGGATGAATCAAAACTGGTAACAAGGTTGACAGAAACATTTATGCAATTATCAGAGAGAGTTTCTGGCTTTCTTAGTGATGGTCAATCCAAGGTCATGTCTGCAAAATTACTTGATCAAATTTCCAAACTCTTGGTAGATTCACCATTTTATGAACGATTCAGTGAGATTAGAGGGAAGCTTTCAACTTTATTGGAATCAAGGCAAAACTCTGGTGTTACTAGCCAAATATATGATCTGAGTGAAAAGTTAGTGAACATTATTGAAGAAGGTCAACGATCTCTTTCTCCTCGATTTTTAAATCTACAAGACCGCTTCACTTCAACATTAGAAGATTTTCGGAAGCAACTTGACTTGATTGTCAAGTATGATTGGGACTTTGATAGTTACTTGGAAGAAGATGTTCCTGCTGCGGTGAGGTGACATCTTATGGTGCTCAAGTGCTATATATATTTAGAACGCTCATAATGATAACCATTTTCTTGTATTTATGAAGCATTCCATTACCTGTCTTTTATCACATATTAAAAGAAAACTTTTCCTGGTTTATTCCTGAAGCGATTGTTACTTTCACCTATGCAGATAGAATACATATTGAAAGAAAGCAAGTCAAAGGATGGAAAGTTGCTTGCAATTGGACACTCCATGGGTGGTATCCTGCTTTATGCAAGGCTCTCACGGTTTGGTTAGATTTTCTCTATAACCTCTGTCTTTTCACATATTTTGTTTGACCAAGTATTTTGACATTCTTCAATCAGAAAATATGTACAACCTGTTGGGGGACTGAGTTCTAAATTGTACTTACTGGCAGCTGATATTTAGGTATAGTGAGGACTCTTTTTCCACATATAGATGCTATGTGGAAAAATTTTACTGGTATCCATACAAAATGTGGAATGGCATTCAAAATTAGGAGTCAAAGAGGTTGAGAATCGGTCAAAAAATTAAAGGGCAGAGGTGCAATTTTTCCAATGACATTTATCGTGATAAGCGTTTGGCACAATAAAGCACTGGAGGGTGCTTGAATACCAAACATATTTTAAAAATGGTGCAAATTCAATAAAACCTTATCTATAAGCAAACGGCTGTTAATTTTTTCCCGTTGGTCCCACTTTATTTCTTCCTCAAAAAGTAACAGTTTTTTGCTTATAGATAATGGTTTTATTAAATGTTCACCATTTTTAAAACATGTTTGATATTTAAGCACCATCCAATACTTTTGTTGTGTCAGACGCTCATCATGATAAAGTCGGCGAAATCCCACCTTTGCCCAAATTTAAAACGAGAAAATTTGACATTACCATTTTATAAACTTTGCTCATGGACAAGTGTGCCTATTCGTAAGTTATTTGTTTTAATGCTTTTCCTTTTAGGTTTTGAAGGTAAAGAATCTAGATTGGCTGCGATTGTTACGTTGGCATCCTCTTTGGATTACACATCATCTAAATCAACTCTTAAGTTGCTATTACCCTTGGTAAGTTTGCTGATTATCACTGTGTGGTTGCTTCATATATGCATTTGGTGCTTAACTTTAACCTCTGGGGCACTTAAAATGGGTCACTTGTCAAACAGGCGGATCCTGCTCAAGCCTTGAACGTCCCTGTGGTTCCCTTAGGAGCAATGTTGTCTGCAGCCTATCCTCTAACATATCGTCCACCATATGTATTGTCATGGTTAAACTCTTTGATTTCTGCTGAGGACATGATGGAGCCTGAACTTTTGAAGAAGCTGATCTTGAGTAACTTTTGTGAGTATTTTTCTGCCAAACTGTGATGAAAGAGAATCTGTGAGTTGTGAAGTAAAAGGAACACACTTATTCATCATAAGGGACAATTCCGTCTTCTAAAAAACTTTAAACTGAGTTGTTTTAGAGTTTCTAAAAATAATACCTCTTTGTTCCTAAATATAAAATCTCTTTACCTAATTTTTTTATGAAATTAAGGGTGTGAGTTAAGTTAGTTATTATCGCACGATATTACCCCCTTAAAATCAACATTTATCCCATGTTTATTATTGATATGCATTATTTGGGGTAATTCAGGGAAAAGTTGAGATCAATTGGAAATAAATCTTATTCTTAGGAAATAATGTAGAAGTAGTAACAATATTGATCCCAAAAAATTGGATTATAAGTTTGGAGCTTATTTTCATTTATTACTTTAATTTTCTCCTCATGTATATATACTCCTATTAATAGAGCACAATGACGCCGTATGGTCCATGTAGCTGACCCCATGTAGTGAGATAAGAATTTTTTATTATTGTATATACTCCTATTGTACATCATAATGAATAAGATGATCATATTATTTTGCTTCTCCAGTTCACATGGTACCAAAGCAGAACATTTTTTTAGGGTTTCTGGTTTGATTCTTCCTGGATGTTACTGTTCACCGCCGTGAACAGTAACAACGATCATTTATGCGTCTTTTTGGAAATTTTTGAGTTAGATTTGTATCTCTACCCAGTCCACGTGTCACTTCTTGGTGAACCCACATTGCGACCTTATCTGCCACGTGGACTGAAGGAGACGACGTTTATCATCTGATCTAATCGACGGGCAAAATCGCTACGATATTTTATTTCCGGGGTAAAATTGCACCTAAATGCTAGATGCTAGGGTGGGTGGTTTCAGTAAATTTATAACTATTCATTATTAATGGATCTAAAATGCTGTGGAGCTCTTTGATTTACATTTTGGTTATTATGTTTTTTGCCAAGCATGAATTGAAAATTGATCAGTATCGAAGATAGAAAGTGTAATGCTCACTGGTTTTATTCTTGAGCTGAACAAAGTATATGTTGACTGGTCATAAATAGCTTAGTAACTGACCATCATTCACTACTGTCTCCATTGGCAGGTACTATACCTGCTAAACTTATATTGCAACTCACTACCGCATTCCGAGACCATGGATTATGTAATAGGGATGGTACTTTTTTCTACAAAGATCATTTACACAAAAGCAATGTCCCTGTCCTAGCAATTGCTGGAGACCAGGATCTCATTTGCCCCCCTGAAGCTGTGGAAGGTATTTTGAAATTATATTATCAGTTTACATGCCTGCTGTTCTCGTAAGTAAAGATTCTTATCAAGGTTTTTTGTGTGGCTCAGAAACCATTAAGCTGATTCCTCAGCACCTGGTCACCTATAAGGTATTCGGTGAGGCTGGTGGTCCACATTATGCTCATTATGATTTGGTTGGAGGGAGACTGGTATGAAGCCTTTCATTGTTGATTAATATTGCCCATTTTATATTTTTATACGAGTATATGGAAAACTTTTGCTTAGAAAATTGGCTGAGGATTTACATTATGTGAAAATCATTCCAATTGTCATCTCATCTACACTAGTTGCCTGGTGGATGTGTGGGAGAGAAGTGGAGGTGGATGTTATAAGCTTTTGGTACCACGAGGGAGAATAGTATAGCTAAAATTTTCAGGGAAAAAGTCTTCCATTGAAAATTTTATTGGTTAGAGTGACTTTGTTATGGGATTCTTAGAAAGATTGGTAAAGATCGATAAAGATTGAGAAAATTAGGAGAAAGAAGAGAGAAGAATAGATTTGAGAGAGAGAGAAGAAGAGAGAAAATAGAGAGAGAGTTGGGAAAATCTTATTCACATCAAATCACAAAACACTACAAATGAGAGTTAGCAAACTTATATAGGTCCTATAGGTCATAACTGAAACATAACCGACCCCCCTACACTTACTAACCAACTAAACAACAATAACAAACATATAACAGCCCCTATGCCATACAACTTTAATAACCAACAAATCAAATATTAATATTTCATAACAGACTTCAATTGGAGTACCGGCATTTAGTGTGGACAAAGTTTGCAGAGTTCCATCTTAAAATAATCTATCAAGTCCTTGTGACCAATAAAATTTTTAATGGGGGACTTTTTCTTAATTTTCCCTTCTATTTCTTTATTTCTGCAATACCTGTAGTAGGGTAACTCTTTTCTTAACCAAAACTATCGTAATATTTAATATCGTTAAATAGTTCCCATGAATCATTCAAGTGTTCCAGTATCAGATACTGTTTAGTTTCTTTTATATATACTGCTGATGATTTCCTTGTGATCCCTTTTTCTTTGCATTTCTGGGTGCAGGCAGTGAAGCAGGTGTATCCCTGTATAATCGAATTTCTAACTAGTCATGACCAGTGATACTTATACGCAATCAATTTTATCCAAGTGTACATTCTTTTGAAGATCATGCTTGGTTTCCAATTCTAGACAGGCATGACATTCCTCTCTTGTTATTTTGTACATTGAAGGATGGGTGTTTTACATGTACATTGTCGAAAGTTATAACAATAGCAGTAAAACTAGTAATCTAAGTCACCGAGGAAGATGGATGGATATAGTGAATCAAGAGTATGTAGGAAATTTGCTTTCACCTTTGGTTCAGAAGATATAGTCCAATTTTGTACTTAATTTAATTATTTATCAGTCCAAATTTCTTCACCTTGTTTTGATGAAAAATGTTCTGAGGGGTTGGCTTCAAGCCCCAAGCAACACTAAAGGTCCTTTTAGAATGGTGTGGATAATGTTCATCTTGAACAGTTCATCATGAATGTGTTTTATCTACTGAGATAGGGAAAGGAAGTGGAATGTGGACATACATTTAGTAAAAAGTAAATTGCCTATGGTTAAGTTAGATGATAAAGTTGTCATCTTCTCAAGCAACCTTTAATTCAACTTAAATTGTAAACAATTACAATGTGAAAATATTACAGATTAAACTTTAATGCAAACTTTTTGCTCCAATATCTAAATATAATCAAAACTAACCATAAAGATCAATCTCAACAAAAATGATTTTCTCTATCAATAATGTAGGAGTTAGGTGAAGAGTTAGTTTTGATACAAAATGTATAATTACCATTCACTTGTCTCCTAACATAATATTTTTTCTCAAACAATTTTATTGATTGTAGGTATTCCAACCTTGGATTATTTCAATGCTGATGGTTTTAAAAAAAATATTTTAGGGGAAGCGAAATACATTTTTACAAAATATCTAATTTAAGTAGTTATTTTGGTATTCCATACCTTAATTTTTTTTATCATTTTAATTTACTTTTTCTCGTATATGTATGTTCTACAAAGTAACTATGTTATAGGAATGTTGCCTAGTAAAACACAATAGTATTATTTAATGAAATATGGTTTATATTAGGTATACGTATCTTTTTTTTTTTTTGATACAATTAGGTATACGTATCTTCATATGTGAGACAATCCAATTTAGAAGACACTTTAAAGCACCAGATGTGGATGTGAGTACCCTTGATTCACTATGTCTGAGGGACTAATCACTTCTATTTAACTCAAGTGATACAGGTGGAACTCTTTTTTTCCATGATACAGGTGCAACTTACTGGAGTGAAAGATATGCTATGTGAATTGTCTAATGCAATAGAGTAATAGTCCAACGGTCTTAATTATAAGATTAGATTAACTTTTTTGAGAAATTAAGTATGTAAAACAAACCACTATAAATTTTTTATATTATTTTCTTCTAAAACATAATTTATTTTACTTATAAGCTAATATACAATCTAATTTTATATAGCTATACCGTTAGCAATCTTATTTGCTTCCATAAATTTTTTTAATAAATTAATTTAATCTTATAATTAAAAGTTGTGGGAGTATTAGTGTATTACAATATTTTAAACTTGTAATGTGAATTTTAACCCAATAACATGGGGTAAGAGGGTTCACAATTGAAGGAATCACACGTTATGCTCATCACCAAGATAAGTAAATGGTTTTATGTTGATTTATACTCCCTCTGTTGCTAAATATAAGATCACTTTAACAAATTTGGAGAGATTAAAAAAGACATTCAAATGTGTTAGGATTATATGAAATTTCCAAAATACCCCATGGCATGTGGAAGAGTCATTTTAAAGAAATGGAGAGAGTAATTTGCTTGTAAAGGGAGTATTGAGGTAATTTGGGGAAAACTTGAGTAAAATTAGAAAGTGATTTTATATTTAGGAACGGGGGAGTATTGTTTTTATTTCATCGCTCCAGATTCAATTCATTTTAATACTTTCCAACAAAATTTATTTTAGTAGATACTAAAGTAAGAATAAATTATATCTTATAACCGGGATTTGTTAAAAAAATTTATCTTGTGAGAGAAAGATCATTTAAAAGTATCCAAACTTCATTTGACACAAATCAAATCAAAAATCGAACCGAATTAGATTCCGTTATTTTGGTTTTCGATTCTTATTCAGGTTTTGAAATTAGGTTTTTCAGTTTTCGGTTCAGTTATTTTAAAAAATATTTCGGTTAACCAAATAATGGAACTAATAAAAAATATATTTTTCTTTAGATAACTTAAAATTTAAAGCTTGAATTTATAGTTTTTGTGTTTCTTCTTTTAATTTAAAAATGATATACAATATATCAATATAAAATATTGAGTTTTATATATTGAAAACCAAAAAAAATCAACCCTTATAGAATGGAACGATATATAGTACAAGACAACAAAATTCCAAAAAACCCACAAGTAAATGAAAAAAGATAAAAAGAAAAAGAAAAAGAAAAAAGAGAAGAGGTGGTGTTTGTTTGGATGGCGGGAAAGTGATTTCCCGCGTTAAAGATTTGAGATGAGAAACCCTAGAGACTCACTCTACTATACTATACATACATTCCCTTTCTTCCCTCCAAATCTCTCTCCTACTCTCACCTCAATTCCTCTCACCATTCCTACTCCTACCTCCGCCGTCGCATCGCACCGTATTATTTCTCTTTCCTCTTCTCTCTTCTTCACTTCATTTCCTTATCTCACCTCAAACAATCTCATTTACTCTATTTCCTTCAACCCTAATTATTGTTCATCAACCCTAATTTTTAACATTTAAGTTCAACGAAAGCTCCACTTTTCGTCAAATTAGTTCGATCTCCCAAGCCGATCGGTGATATTCAATTTGACATTTGTTGTGTTTCCATGTAGGCAGAATAAATTATCAATTTTAATTTTTTTCTACTTTTTTTTGTGGTTGAAAAAATGATTTCAATTTCTTTCGTTACATTGGTTCAAGCTGTCATTACTGTTGATTCTTAGTGTTTTGCTTAGAGATCTGAGGTATGGAGGAGAATATGTGGCTCTTTCGATGATGATCTTCAATTTCACATTGGTTGTGTTTCCATGTAGGCAGAATAAATTATCAATTTTAATTTTTTTTTTACCTTTTCAAGTGTCTGTCTGGATTGAAAAAATGGTTGGAATTCATTATTATAGTGTTGAGTCGTGAGCTCTGAGAATTATGATATATGAAATTTTTAGCATGTGTATTTGGATTTCATATAATTGGCAAGGTAGGGAGATGCATTGAAGGCATGAACCTGCAGTCCTCAAACCTCACTCTTTAATTTCAATGTACAGTGAGTCATTGATTATAGTATCAACCATGATTTCTGTGATTGTAGGAATGAGTTGTTTGTCATTAAGAGTTGAAACTTTTTAAGCAGTGTCTCCTTGTATGTTATTAGACTGTGGAAATCAAATTCTTCATTTGTAGGGATGAGGGATACAATATTCCAATCATTAAGTTCCTTATTGAGGAAAATACATGTTATGATTGCTTATTCCCGGGTTATGTTCTGGTCTTTCTGAGTGATAAATTAGTTTGACACTCTGGGTGATACAATATGCCTTAGCAACTTAATATGAGCTAGAATCTCCCTTTGTGGTTGAAGAGTTTGTATTTATTCCGCTATTGAACCCTTTGCTTTTATGAGTATTTTTTCACATGTCAGGCCATGATCCTTCCCTTATTTTCTCTCTTCTGTATGTTAGTCAAGATAGGATATACAATAATCATATTCGAGAAAGAGTTGGGGTAACATCAATTGCGGAGAAAATGGTCGAAAGTCGCTTGAGGTGGTTTGGGCATGTTCAAAGAAGAGGATTAGATGAGCCAGTAAGAACAGTGGATCAAATGGTTTGGAGTCCTTACAAGAGAGGGAGAGGGAGACCAAAAAGAACTCTTAACGACATTATCCAACGAGATCTTTTGATCAATAATATATCACCAAGCATGGCAATCGACCGAACACAATGGCGCCGTGTAATCCATGTAGCCGACCCCACCTAGTTGGGATAAGGCTTTGTTATTGTTGTTGTTGTTGTTGTATGTTAGTCATGTTCTAATTTTACAACTTGATGCTGGCTTGCATTTTCTTGTCAATTATTTGAACGAGTTTGATTTGTCCACTTCTGTGCAGGGTAAGGATTTATTCCCTGGTATATTGAACTAGTGGTGCAAAAGCCATATCTACCATCCATATGGAGTTACGGAGATGTGGAAATCTACACTTCATCACCGCCATTCGAGGAGGTTCAATAGTGAAAGTCTTTAATGTTATACGTTGCAGGCCGAAGCTTAGATTTAAGAATGTTATAGATATATATGGCAGTTCCATAGAAGACAATAATAATGTAAAGGTAGAAAGGTCGTGCGCTTTTGAAGAGGAGAAAATAACTGTAAAAATTGAGCCTGAAGATGATACATGCAACGCCAATGATGGTGATGATGAGGAGAATGTCTTGGAAGACTGTAATTTTGGAAACATTACACTAAAGCAAATCAAAGAGAGGTGCAAATCAAAGAAGAGGAAAAGTTCCCAAGATCTTGACACATCCAAAGGAAAAATAAAAATTGGAGCTTACTTATCTGAAGAACATCACATTGAGAATCATATAGCGGCATCAGATGATTCTGAATTCATGGAGACTCTCGGTAGCTTGCGATCTAGGCTATCAAAGAATAAGAATGCCAGGAAGAGGAAGTTTACAAAAGACCAAGTGTCTACTGTTGTACAAGAGGTCTTACCTGTTGTAAAATCTGAAGTGATCGAAAATGACCAAGAGTCCTTATCGTTTAGTGAGAATTCAACTGCACTTGTTGAAATGAAGGTTGAGGTTCCTGACAGTGCTTGGCCAGATCCATGGAGAATGTTATACACTACTAATAATAATTTTCAAGCTTGTTTCTGGCCGGAGGACTCACTTGGAATAGTAGCCATGGAAGAGCCTGAGACCACTAGAGAATCGGTAGTAGGTTGTGAATTAGATAATGAGTGGAATGGGCATGCTGATGCTACTCCACTTCAAATAATTGTGAGGAACTCCAACACTGATGTCTTGAGTAGTGATTCAAATTTCAGTGACGAACAATCTCAAAACTTGCCTGCAATTGCAATAGAATTTAAGAATGAAGAAAGTGAAGAATGTATCGCGCAACCAGATCTCCATTCAATCTCCCCGCAAACAATCGATTTGGATATAGAGCAAAACACTGATATCTTTTATAATCAACCTGAAAGTCAAATCTCAGCCACACCACTCATTGCTAATGAAGATATTAATTGTGCGGATCTAGGTAATGGATGTAACGATGCTTTATTCAGTGACTGCTGTAAAGATGAATATACACTGGTCAGTGATCATGGCCAGAATCCTGATGGATCCCAGAATTGTGACTTAGACTCACCAGATGAATCCCAGAATTGTGGCTCAGATGGTTCACCAGATGAATCCCCGGATTGTAGCTCAGATGACTCACCTGTATCAGAGGAGAAGAAATTGCTTACTTCTGCAAGTTTTGTTGAGGAGAGGCATTCCAGTGAAGCTACTGATAAACCACAATCTTGGGAGAGACATCAAAGCAGGTCAAAGATGCATCATCCTCAAAGGCTGTTATCAGGCAGAAAGGTGAAATGACTGGTTCCAAATATATTTTTGTCTTGGCTTAATTTGCTCCTGCTTCTCATTAGTCTTTTCTTTTCAGACCATTTCGCCGCCTTCACAAATTAAGCTCTGTAAAGCCATGCAGTCCATTGACTTACATGACAAAGAATATACAAGTAAGTGCCTGAAATTCAGCATGTGCAGGGATATTATGCTATAATGCGAGGTTGGAATTCTCAGTTCCAAGCACAGTCCTTTTTCCTACATTTTTGTTGACTTTTATTGTGTTTGCAGCGTGTAAAGGAAAACTATTCTTTGGCGAGCAGACTGATGACTATAAGAAAGACACTACTGAAGAATTTGATGTGACTGTGGGAGCTCGATTTACTAATCATTGTAACAAAATTCGTAAAATTGCAAAGCCTCTTAAAAGGGTTTCCCAGCCTCAAGGCATTCAAAAGAGTTCTCTTCCTTCGCGTTCTGCTTCCCGCCATGGCAATGGGCTCACATCCATGCAGAGTTGCGCAAAGAATGCGATTCTATTTTCCCAAATTCAGATGCAAGATGCAGAATGCCTTGCAATGAAGCTAACAAATGAATTGAAGTCAATGAAGGACATTATGGCTGCTATGTTACGCTCTGAATTATGTGTGACCACACCTTTGAGATATAAAGTAAATGAGGTATTCACATAACCTTTATTAACTTATTACTGATTCTGAAGTATGTAGTGAAGATGGCAAAAATGAATATATCATTGAAGCTTGTTATTTAGCCTTACCGGTTCTAAGTAAAAAATGCGGAAAGACAGTGTAGTTATTTAGACCTGGGGATTCTTTTTTTCTTTTTTCTTTTTGCCATGTAGACCTGGGGATTCAAGTGATGGATAGATGGGAAGTGAGGAGGTGTTCATGATTGAGGACTTGAGGTGTTATATGAAACTTTTCGTCTTGGCGCTTTTTTTAGCTGAAATCTTGGTACTTTTCATTATGGTGTATTTAGAATGAACACCATAATGAAAATAGGTGATATTTTTATGACAGGAGAAGATACTGGAAATTTTTTAAGACGAATGAGGGAGTTGATAGCCTGTATATAATCAGCCTTGTGCTGAACTTTCCTTCATGGAATCCTCAAAATCTGCTAGTCTCCTTCCATGTTTTCTCACTGATGCTTTTCACTCATTTTTTGTCATGCGTATGAGCGAATCATACTACTGCTTGTGACTTTTGATCTTTCACAATTTCCCTTGTCTATTGCTGAATTATTTTTTTCACATTTCCAGGCAAGAATGGCCATGAAGAATGCAACAAGAGTTGAAGAAACTGCAAAACGAACCCTGTCCTTTATGGCAAGGGATTGTAACCGTTTCTGTAAGCTAATGGTTCGTACTATCATTCTCCTAACATATGTATTTACTTTGTTCTGCCAAATTCACTCAAAATAAACTGATTTTTTTATCAGCACAAAATAAACTGATTCAAACTTTTTGGCTTGGTTTTTCGTTTTACACTTTTGGTTGATTATTAATTATAGTTGTTGGCCCGAATTAATTGCAGCAATTAGCTGAAGAAGGCTCTCCTGTTTCAAAAGATGTAGTGTGCAATGACAATAAGCGTAATAAAAAGATAGCTTTCGCTGATGAAGCTGGAGGAAGGTTGTGCCAGGTCAGATTTTATGAGAATGAGGAAGGAGCTTTGATAGAAAGTGACATAAAGGACATGTTGACTTCATGATTCTATAGCCTTGTCCCTTGGGTGAATAATTACTTGGATGCATATTGCAATCTTTCTAATAATTCATCGATTGTATTGTATTTTAGTGGCTGAATGGATTTCATGTTAATACTATAAATTCCAGATTCCTACCCACGTCCATGTGGAAATTTTAGGTTTGTCCCTAACATGCATAAATTGTAATGAATTACTCCATCCATTTTTAAATTTTTAAATATAAGACTACTTTCAAATTTAATTTATTTCTAAATATAATATCACTTTCTAATTGTTCTCATATTTTCCCATATTAAACCTGAGAATGCTTATTAATAATAAACAAACTAGAGAGAGATAATGAGGATAAAAGTTTATGTTTTGGGTGAATTGGCAACATCTTGTGGTAATAATAAACTTAATTAACATCATTAATCTAATCAAATCATGTAAAAGGTCTTATATTTAGGAAGGGAATGCGTATAAATGTTCTAAAAAATTGGTGGGCATAAAATGGTCGTAAAATAGTTAAGGACAATTGTAAATTGGTCCCAAATAAGTTATTTAAATTTAGATAGATCTATTAACAACTTTTACACTTGTTTATGAAGACTATTACAGTTATTAACAGTAGTAATTAACAATCCTTAACACCTTTAAAGGTCTTGTTTGAGATTATTATGCAATTGCCGCAATAGTTATAAATAGTCTAAAAGGTGTGATCAATTTTATTGAATTGAGTGGCTTCAAATTGATATGGTCTATGCATAATTGATATGGTCTATGGATACGGTCTAACGTAAGGCCACTTCATCTTCTGTACTCATTGATTATGGTTGTCCTATCCTAACTCAAGTAACTTCACTTTACCTATTCATATTTTGACCCCTCCAACCACAAAGTACTCCTTCCTTTCCACTGAGATGTAGTGGCCATTTATTTCACTTTAATCCCAAAACATAATGGAGTATTTCATATCTTTAAATGAAGCACGTTATAAGAAAATTATACAATATCCAAGCATGCATAAAAGCAAACACTTTAGATGAAGGTTGATAACTTTTGGGTTAGTATCCAAGCATGCATAAAAGCATGCATAAGTATTCATGTCCATATGAACAAGTAAAATAAGAGGATTTAGAGTTAATATTAGGCCATTTGCAATAAAGATAGGCAAATTTATAACTTCCAAAAACGCAAGTTTTCCGTGTCTGCATAAACATGTAAAATAAAGGGATCGGCAACTACAATTAGACCACTTAAAAGAACAAAAAAAATGCAACGGCATAAAATATCTTTGTATGAAAAAATGAAAAACTAATTCTCTGAGTTGTTTGATATTTAATGTTTTATAGAGGTTGTGCGCTTGAAATTTTTTTAATACAATATTTTGTACTATCATATTTGGGAAAATAAAATGAAAAATAAAGACATCTAAGTGTTAAAATGACGGTAAGGAGTTGGCCAAAAAAAAATGACGGTAAGGAATTCAAATTTCCAAAAGGACAAGTAAAGAACTCAAAATTTCAAAAGTACAATTAAGGAATCAGACAATTGTTAACTGATGGTGGTGGTGAATGGAGGTGGAGAAGGAAGAAATAGGAGAGAGAGGAGAGAGGTGGGGGTGGGGTGGGGGATATTTTTATTATTAAATGTGGGGCCCACACTTTCGAAAATAATTAAAGTGAGGTCCCTAGGACTCTACTTTAATTTTTCAAGTTTTTGGGACTTTTCCAGTATCATGTCCCTTACCAGGGACTTATATTTAATTTTCCCTATAATTTTCGAAACTCAACAATTCAAATTGAAAGATTTGATCGTAAATAAAATAAAATTTGGGACAGCTTCAATAAATTTTTGAAGTCATAAGTGAAATTTTAACTTTATAAGTTGTATGCAATTTATAACTAAACAATGGTGCCAAGTGCGTCGTTCAGTTGTGCTTGACTGCTTGAGTATGATTTTGCCTATCTGTATTTAGTTGTGTTTATTAAATGTGAAGCATCAAAATCAAAATGATGTTTTGTCCCATTGCTTCGCTTTAACTTCCTTTATCTTACCTTATTCATTTCTGGTAGCTCATCTTTATCTTATTCTATTTCACAATTATTGATCAATTAGGTACTCCATGTCAATTAATTATCCTTCTAATTTCTATCCACCCATCCATTTAACTACTAATATCAACATCACTTCCTTCTAATTAAGGAAGAAAAAACCCAGGGAAAAAATATTGTCGTTCCACTTAGGTGATTATTACAACAAAGCAGTTAATTTTTTTAAAAAAAATAAAGTTGCCTTATAACAAGTTTCCTTCGAAAGGAAATGTCCAACACGAATGGAACTTGCTTTTCGATGAAGCAATAGCAATATACTCCCTCCGTTCTTAAATACAAGATCACTTTGGGGAAGTGGATAAGTTCCTAAATATAAGATCACTTCCTAAATTAACCGAAGTGATCTTATATTTAGGAACGGAGGGAGTAGCATTAATATTGTCCTTATAATCCACTTTGAGTAATCTGTTCCTATATAGCAAACTAAAAGAGGATTAACAGAAAATCCAACTATCTTATTCCTTTCAAAAACAAAATATATAATTTAAAAAGCTAAAAAGAGACACAGTAAACTCAGATGCCTTCTTCATTTTTGTACACAAGGAATTACACATGGTCCATAATTTCCTCACTTACTAACATAACATAAAAGCCTATAATTTACAGCAGCTCAAAAAACCAAAAAGAACCCTATGACATCACATCCAGAGTCCTTCAAAAAACCCACATCCTTTAAAAAAAAACCTAATAAACATAATCATATTATTTTTTAACAAAGAAAAAGACAAAACTGCCCTACTCGAACAACTGCATATTTTAATTTTAAAAAAGAAAATAAAAAAACAAGAAGAAGAAGAAGCCACCGTCACTGTCACAGGGCAAAACGACGTCGTTTACCGCAAAGAGAACCAAGAGACAATCTCCGGGGCCACGCGCCGCTCCGCAATCGCCACGCGCTCATCAGAAACCACCGGAGATCGACACAGAGGGCAATTAAAGTTAAGATGATCGAGCCAACCGTCGAAGCAGAGTCTATGAAACACGTGGCGGCACGGGAGCCGCCGGACGACGTCGCCGTCTTCAAACGCGCTCTGACAAACCACACACTTGTGGTCGCCGCCGTGGACGTCGGAGGAGTAGCGGTAGGAGGAGCGGCGGCTGAGGTTGAGCTGGTCGGAGAGGACGATGAGGGTGGCGAGGCCGGAGCCGACGGCGGAGAGGAAGCCGTCGTCGGCGGCGGCGGCGGAGAGAGGGGTAGGGTTTGTTTCGGAGATTCCGAGAAGGGAGTGGAGGAGAGTGAGGAGGAAGGAGCGGAGGTGGGTGAGAGAATTGGCGAGGAGAGCTATGAAGAGAAGAGGGATTGAGTCTGATGCGACGTCGGTTAGCTCGTTCTGCAATCCCATCTTGTATGTCTCTTTTCTCTGTGTGTGTGTGTAGAGTATAGATGATATATATAGGGATGATATGAGTTTGGTTTCGTGGTACTAATGGAAATTGGAGAGAGAGGTGGTTGGTCCTTATAAAAGGGTGGTGTAAGGGATGAGAGAGAACATGCACTTTTTTTTTTTTACAAAATTTTAGGGAGGGGTTTGAACTCAACCCAATCTAAGGGTATGACACTAACTCATGATTCATTGGGGCTTGTTTTTGTGGGCTCTGGGGTATGACCAGCAAACTCATTCAACTGTCCACATAGGTAGGTTACTCTCAGCTTCACTAAGCTACGGAGATGTCTCCCTAAGTGTCGGGATGGAGACACAACTAGTGCCACTCCCGAGGATCGAACTCGCGACGTGGTAGTCAACCTGACGCTCATTGTTTGATCTCTTCGTCACTGAACCCACGGACGATGGGTAGAGAACATGCACTCTACTTCAAAAATTATATGCTTAATAAATTACATACTCTATGGGGACATGCTTATTATATCATAATGATTTGATTAAATTAAGGATGATAATTGAGTTATGTATTACTAGATGATATTACTAATCTACTCTAATTATATACCTTTATTCTCACTTTGCATCTCTTGCTTGTTTAATATAGATAAGTATTTGAGAAAATTAGAAAGTTATTTATATTTAGGAATAAGTTGAAATTTGAAAGTGATCTTATATTTAGGAATAGAGGGAGTATTAACTATGGATTCTTACATGCTAAAGGATGGTAATTGGGTTGTTCTAAATTCATGCTTAGTTAAATTGTATGACTTAGTGTTTTAAACTTTGAGGATCAATTGATAATAGGGGTAAAATAGAAAAACAAATAATGTGGCGGTTGATATCTTATATTAGAAACAAAAAATTTGGTTTGGGTTGGTTAAAACTCGTGACTAGATGTCTCACTCATGGAGGTGCATACAATAAGTGATCCACATTTGTATGGGACCATTCATGTGCCTGAAAAATGACATGCCCCATAATATTGAAAAAAGAAATAAAGAAGAAGAAAGAAAATTTCATTTGATTTTTTATAATAAGGAACAAAGGGGATATTTCTTTCATAAAATATAATTACCTTTTTTTGATAAATTAATAAAGGTTAAAGTATATTTTTAGTCTGATATCTTTGCATCAAGTTCCCTTTCGATCCCTTATGCTTGAAAAGTGTGCTATTGATCTTTTTTTTTTTCGTTAACAACATTAGTTTTAGTTAACAGAAAGACAAAAGACAAAAGTGCACTTTTAAAACATAAGGGTTCAGAGAGAGACTTGATATAAAGATATGAAATCATAGCCTAAAAATATGTTTCATGTAAGTGGCTCAAATTTTTTATATTATTTGATTTTATGTTAGTTTAGAAGTTTAATAATCTTATTTTTTTAAAAAAAATTGAACATATCAATTTATAAACAACTCATTTAACTCTCCTAGAATTTCTAAAATAGTCAACTGGGTGGGATGCGACTACTAAACTTATATTTAATTAAATAAACTGATAATGATAAAAAATTTAATAAAAAAGTGAATGCGAAATAATAATGAATGGAATCTCGGAATTTCTGATCCACCCACGAGTCTCATGTGGAGAAAAGTAACAAGGCTTACTGCAAAAGTGGGGTCTATATATTTTTTTTCAATTTAATTTAATAATATAAATACTAAATATAAAAGATTTTATGTCAATATTAGTATTTTTATCCTAGTTAGGTATCCTTTTCTTGGAGGCTCAAAGGCACGATTCACTTTGGTTCGAGATGTTCTAGTGAACTTTTTTTTCCTGAAATGAACTAACCATTTTCATTAGACCAAACTTTTGTTGTTTAATATTTTTCATTAAAGATTTACAACCATAATTCTTAAATTCTTGTAATTCAACTCAACAAAATTTTACTTTTCGTCCCATACCTAACTCCCCTTTAAGGCCTAAATTTTTAGGTACTTTTGTACAATAAATTTTGTAATGAGATCGAAATTTAATCTGTTTGATAATTCTCCTATAAATTATTTTTTGGAATGTGTCCAAATTATTAAAGAAATGTGTGAGTAGGTTCTGAAAATCTGCCCTTATGGCTTGTTTTCTTGCAGTACTTTGCAATGTCATAGATTAGGTTACCCTCCCTCGAGAATTATTTCTTTATCGGTGGTCCCTCTTCTCCCTATTATTATTCTTATGCCAAAAACCATATCCTTAGGATACATTTTTATTGAATAAATAAATATATATGTAACATAAAAACTTTAAAAATTATGTGGTTTCATGAAGAAATTGGTACCTAACACTATTAATAAATTGATAAGTATTAGAAAAAGAATTAAACATAATTGGGATTAAGGTTATAAAAAGGCAAGGGTGTTCTCTAATTTGGAGGCAGAGATATAATATTTGGAGCTTGTATAACATAAATCAACATGAGGAGATTAGAGAGGTATATTTATAAGAATAAAGTGAGATATCATATTGTTAAAAAATTGCATAGTTGGCAAAAAAAAGATAGAGATCATATAGGAATATATCTCAATGTGGAAATGTTTGCACTTATTGACTTGTGTGTGTTATGCTAGCAATATAGAGCACATACTCAGCATGTTTGAGACGGTTAGTTTAAACTGACCTTTCCAATTCAAAAAGTTAATTTAGGCTCAAAATTATGTTTGGTATATTTTTGGAGTAAACAGCTCTGGACTAAATTGGGAATTAAAAGTTTGTGTTTTTGTTCTTTACTCGAGATTTGTTTATTATATTCGAATCTTTTGAAATTAATGTTAAATATATAGATTTAAAAAAAATTCTGACAAGATAACTTTTTTCCAATAAAAATTTATTCATACGCGCACACATACATATATTGACTTTTAATTAACTCTTATAAAATCCGTATTGAGATATAAGTTAATTTTGCAAACGTTAATACAATATAGATATTAAAAGGGTCCCGGTTCTCAAAAAATACAAGCTAAGCTAACATATAATCATATTTACATCAAGTTGATTACTTATATTTATTATGTTTTTTTTATAAAATATTTATATTTATTATTTTGATTTCTCCTAAAGCCTATACCCAAGCTAAGTGTCCTTTTTTTATAATTATTTGAGTATATGATTGAATTATAATATTTTAAAAATAGGACATAGGACTGACTGCATTAGAAAACTTGATACAAAGAATGTCATGATTAAGCTAAGGAACATGACATAAGCATTTTCCATTATCATATTCATAGTGATGGATATTGTTATTTACATGTCATGTTTCTTAATGTATATTTTTTATATATGAAATTTCTTACCACGTATTTGGCCTATGCTTGTTATATAAATTTTTTAAAACAAACCATAAATTTCTAAATGGCGTGAAATTTAAAGGATAAATTGTAATCTTATTCAAAATTCATAAATAGTGTGATCTATTACAAATGTTATATTCTTATATATTGATTATATTTTTATTTTAAATCCATCATGATGAAACCTATTAAAAACCTAGAAAAATGTTCCTGAGCCCGTTAAAAAAGAAATTAAAGTCCATCATCTCTGCAAAAAAAAAGTAATCGGTGATGCATATTTTGATCTTGAGATTTTTTAATTTTAATTTATTATTATCAAAATGTGATGGCAAAACAAAAAAAAATCATATTAATATGTGTTTAATTAATTTATATAGAATTTAACTAATTATCACTTCAATTATTAACCGTTTGGCAAGTTGATGTGATCAGATCTCTTCCACATGCGTGGATTAAATTGAAACTAGTCATGTAAGCCATCACGAAAACAACAACAAGATAAATGGCCTCATTAGTTATATCGCCATTTCTTAAAATTGAAGGACACGGTATTGTTGACAATTACAATGAGATGATTAAATCGAAAGTTTCCAAATTCAATAAATCAAAATGATTCATTAAATATGGTGAATATAATAATACAGGTTAGCTTGATGGCTTAAATTAATATGAGATTTTAAAATTCATGATTTTTAATTTTAGGAAAAAATAATTGACTCAAAATGCAATCTTTAATCTAAATTATCGCACCTTGTTGTCTTTGTGTTCACCAATGAAAAAACCAATTCGATGGCATTTGGACTTTATTTCGCACATTCATTGAACATGTTTCGCTTTTGAATTAAGAATATCAAATATAGATCTTCTCTTGAGAGTGACAATACTTTTATCTTTGGGTGTAAGTTTAGTTTCATAGCCACGCGCATAATAAAGATGGTATTTGTCAAAAAGAAATGGAAGGAGTGATTGTGGCAAACACGTTTAAAAACAATTCCAATATATGTTAATTGTAAAATTAACTATAGTTCAATTATATAATGAAATAGCTTTTTTAAAAAATTAATATTTTTACTATCATCTAAACGAGAAAACTTGCGTCACAGCTTTATATGCGTAAGGTACTTCTTTCCAATCAAACCAAGACGTGCATGGATTTCTTAATATTATTCAATAATAATAAGTTGTTACAATTAGTAATATTTTTTCCTCCCGTGTGTTGCACGGGCTACATGTGCATCATGTACAATTTGAGTATATATTGGGTATTGATGTTTAATGTAGTATGACTTGTGAGACTTTATTTATTGGTTATATTTCATATCTAGTAGCTATACCTATCATGCAATAGTTTCTAAAAGAAACGATTAACTTGTAAGGAATGAAGCAGTAATAAATATGTAAAATTAGTAGGTAGTCTCTAATCAAAAGGAAAGTGCATCTCAAAAGCCATCCCATTTTGTGTATATCTAACACAAGGAATGAATATGCACCAATACATTGGTGAAGAAAAAAAACAAAGTACCTAAATGTATACAAGAACCAACCCAAAAGGATGACATGCATAATAATCAAAATGGATGTTTGATAATGATGAGTACAACCAAACTATCAAATGAACTGATAAAACATTCCAATTATCATGAATTCTTGGTATGTTGAACACTCATGAAAATCTCCTTGTACACAACATTTTTTGTTGTGCTCAATCCTTGTTCATCATCTTGTCCTATAACAATCCTCAAGCCATCAACACTACGAACTCTGGATAGAGCAAATGTATTAGCAATTAATTGGAAATAAAGCTTGGTCATTAGGTTCATTAAGATAATTAAAATTTGATTGGCAAGATGAGTTTTTTAGTAGGTTGTCATAAGATAGAAGAACTTCCTAACTACATAAGATATTTTATGATGAAATTAAATTCTCTGGTCATTAAGTTCATTAAGAGAATTAAAAATTGATTGGCAATTTCATTTTTAGTAGGGTTAACAATTAATTGCCAATAAAGATTGGTCATTGGGTTCATTAAGAGAATTAAAAATTGATTGGCAATTCCATTTTAGTAGGGTGTCATAAGATAGAAGAACTTCCTAACTACATAAGATTTTTTATGATGAAATTAATCTCTTTGTTCATTTAGTTCATTAAGAGAATTAAAAATTGATTGACAATTTCATTTTTAGTAGGGTAAGCAATTAATTGGAAATAAAGCTTGGTCATTGGGTTTATTAAGAAAATTAAAATTTGATTCGCGATTTCATTTTTAGTAAGGTGTCATGAGACAGAAGAACTTCCTAACTATATAGGGAAATTAATCGAAAATGAATTAGCAATTAATTGGAAATAAAGCTTGGTCATTGGGTTCATTAAGAGAATTAAAAATTGATTGGCGATTTCATTTTTATTAGGGTATCATAAGATAGAAGAACTTCTTAACTACCTAAGATATTTTATGATGAAACTAATTTCTCTGGTCATTGGGTTCATTAAGAGATTTAAAATTTGATTGTCGATTTCATTTTTAGTAGGGTTAGCAATTAATTGGAAATAAAGCTTGGTCATTGGGTTCTTTGAAGGAATTAAAAATTGATTCGCAATTTTATTTTTAGTAGGTTTTCATAAGATAGAAGTACTACCTAACTATTTAGGGAAAATAATCGCAAATGTATTAGCAATTAATTGGAAATAAAGCTTGGTCATTGGGTTCATTAAGATAATTAAAATTTGATTGGCAAGATGAGTTTTTTAGTAGGTTGTCATAAGATAGAAGAACTTCCTAACTACATATGATATTTTATGATGAAATTAATTTCTCTGGTCATTAAGTTCATTAAGAGAATAAAAAATTGATTGGCAATTTCATTTTTAGTAGGGTTAGCAATTAATTGCCAATAAAGATTGGTCATTAGGTTCATTAAGAGAATTAAAAATTGATTGACAATTCCATTTTAGTAGGGTGTCATAAGATAGAAGAACTTCCTAACTACATAAGATTTTTTATGATGAAATTAATCTCTTTGTTCATTTAGTTCATTAAGAGAATTAAAAATTGATTGGCAATTTCATTTTTAGTAGGGTTAGCAATAAATTGACAATAAAGATTGGTCATTGGGTTCATTAAGAGAATTAAAAATTGATTGGCAATTCCATTTTTAGTAGGGTGTCATGAGATAGAAGAACTTCCTAACTACATAAGATTTTTTATGATGAAATTAATCTCTTTGTTCATTTAGTTCATTAAGAGAATTAAAAATTAATTGACAATTTCATTTTTAGTAGGGTTAGCAATAAATTGACAATAAAGATTGGTCATTGGGTTCATTAAGAGAATTAAAAATTGATTGGCAATTCCATTTTTAGTAGGGTGTCATGAGATAGAAGAACTTCCTAACTACATAAGATTTTTTATGATGAAATTAATCTCTTTGTTCATTTAGTTCATTAAGAGAATTAAAAATTGATTGGCAATTTCATTTTTAGTAGGGTTAGCAATTAATTGGAAATAAAGTTTGGTCATTGGGTTCATTAAGAGAATCAAAAATTGATTTGCGATTTCATTTTTAGTAGGGTGTCAT
Source organism: Mimosa pudica (assembly GCA_029929735.1). Taxonomy (NCBI): domain Eukaryota; kingdom Viridiplantae; phylum Streptophyta; class Magnoliopsida; order Fabales; family Fabaceae; genus Mimosa; species Mimosa pudica. Next base: position 9,089,896 of record JAKELP010000035.1, read on the forward strand.
GAGATAGAAGAACTTCCTAACTATTTAGGGAAATTAATCGAAAATGAATTAGCAATTAATTGGAAATAAAGTTTGGTCATTGGGTTCATTAAGAGAATTAAAACTTGATTGGCGATTTCATTTATATTAGGGTATCATAAGATAGAAGAACTTCTTAACTACCTAAGATATTTTATGATGAAACTAATTTCTCTGGTCATTGGGTTCATTAAGAGATTTAAAATTTGATTGTCGATTTCATTTTTAGTAGGGTTAGCAATTAATTGGAAATAAAGCTTGGCCATTGGGTTCTTTGAAAGAATTAAAAATTGATTCGCAATTTCATTTTTAGTAGGTTTTCATAAGATAGAAGAACTACCTAACTAATTGGAAATAAAGCTTGGTCATTGGGATCATTGGGAGAATTAAAAATTGATTGGCGATTTCATTTTTAGTAGGGTGTCATAAGATAGAAGAACTTCCCAAAATGTCTTTTCAATGCTTCCCTGCAACACTTACCAAAAGAGAAGAGCATTTGATATTCAATGCAAATTCAACAAATCAAATGACAAAAGGGGAGTTCAACAAAATCAACTAATCAAATGGCAAAAGGGGAGTATAGAAAATTCGGCTTACACATGATTCATATATATGCATTTTCTCAAACACCTTGTGAGCAGGAAATCAGCACCGACTTTGACCATATCAGCCAAGGAACAAATTTGGATACAAATCCATAATAAAAACATTCTTCTAAACAAAGAAAATAATGAATCTATCACAAAACATCTTGTTGGATTGAAACTATCACAAAACAAAGGAATACTATCACGCACGGGAGGATAAAAAGATGAGATTTTGGAGAATACACAGATGAAATTGAAAGTAGAAAAAGAGAAAGGGATACCTTTGAGGGCAGGCTTGAGGGACTTGAAGGTGAGTTTCTTCACAGATGGTGGCTCCACTGAACCCAACCCAACGCTCGAGGAAGCAGGCATGTATGTTTGAGGCTTAGATTTACAAAAGAGAAGAGAGAAGAAAGAAAGTGAGGATTTTCAGATATGCCTTGGGTTGGGTTGAACTAATAAAGCGGCGAAGGGCATGGGTTGTGAGAGGTGGATCTGAGAATAGTTATTTGGAGAGAGATATTAGAGGAAGGTGGATGTTGTGTGGAGGGGCAATATGTATAAAGTTTCTGTTTTGAAATGTCAAGATTCTTGGAGAAGCATTTTTTGCGTGGACCCTACACAGTCATAACATCTGAAATTGAGAGATAAAGATATGTGGTCCCCATGGTGTTTGTTGACATGGTCAAACAGCTTAAGAATAGTGTTTTTTGAGTTGCTTAATAGGGTGTTTTACTATTTATTATATATATAGATATTTCGAAGCTCTTTATTTCATTGGACATAGGAAAACTAATTATATAAGGTTAAGCGTATAGGTGGTCTTCTGATTAAAATTATCAAATTACTTAAAATATCTCACTTTTTTCCTTTCTGTTGTTCTTGGAAAAAAATATCAAACCTAAAACAAGTGAAAAATTTTAGTACAATATAATGATAAGAATTTCAGTCAAACAAGTTATGAATAAATAGAACTTTAGATTTCTAGCATTCTTATATACGTTAATCATTATCATTTTACCTCAACAAATACTCGATTATCACATTGCGTGGTCCAACTCTTTCATTAGCATATTTTCTCAATTTGCTGCTACATGTCTAGGAAAGACATTATAAAAGAGTAATTTTCTTGTAAAAAAAGAGTAAACATTTCTAGTACCAATATAATGAAAAACTAAGTGCTTATTTAGCTGTTATTTATTTTAATTTCAGTTATACTAATACTACTTTTGGGGAACTTAGTAACATGGTCATTATATAGTTTCACGAGAAGCTTTTTATGCTAAAAGTTTCATCGTGATTATATATATAATAAATTTAGTTTATTATAAAAACAATAATGCAAAGCCAAGTAAATTGCATTTGGACTCATTCATTGATACATTGAACATATTTAGCTTCCTAAACAAGAATAATGGAGGAACATGATCAATTGCTACAATAGTTTTATCCAAGTGTGCTTTTTATATATCAAATAAAAGAAAAGTGGGTTGTGGTTAATAATACACCTTTAATTTCAAATCAAGAAAACCAATAGAAATAAAAATAATTGTTCTCTCTCTTGAATAACATCCATTAACTTTTTAATAAATTATTTATATTTTACTGAAAATATATACCATTTAACTGATCAAACAATCAAAATATTGTTGCTCATTTTTTAAACTCCACGCAATACACAAAAAAAATATGCCTAGTTTTACATATACATTAATGTCAAAACGTCGTCTATGCATCTTTATTCACTAGATAAATTACTCTCTCTTTAATTAGATTCATGTTAACTTAGAATTCATAATAATCTTCTGCAAGGATTTCTTACATAAACTTAGGGTGACAAATTATTCATGGTCTGTCCAATTAAAAAAAAAACACCAAATCACGTCAGTTAATTTCATGTGAAAATTAACTTTCATACGAGTAAATTTAATGGATTAGGCTCACCATTTTCTCTTAATAAAATTAATCACGCATCTCTCCAATTTATCTTCTCCCATCTATTAAATGATGTAATTTGATGTATTCTAAATGACAGACTTTTATGCAAAAAAATTTCATTTTATTATTATGAAAACATGCAGCTCTTTGATTGATTTTCATTGTTTTTTCAAAAAAATATTCTTTATTCTATTCTCTTAATGAGTACATATTACTGTGTAATATTAATTTTAGTCCTCCAATCACGTTGGGGAGGGTTCACACTTGCAGGATTATGCCTTAAATAATTTTTGGATAAGAGTTGACCACACGCTCAAATTAAAAGATTTGAATCTGCAGATCGAATGGGTAGTTTATCGCAATCCCTATTAAATTAAACATATCTGTGTTACAGAATATGGAGAAGTCATCAACTTATACAAGACACTAATAAAGCAACCTTTTTTGGTATATTAATGTACCATGACATTTAAAATAATCTACATATATTGATTTAATGCTTAAAATATTTTATGGTGTATATATGAGTTGCTGATGTCTAGCTAGCTAATCAGTCTTAGTGAACTGATTAAAGAAGCCAAAATTCCTTAATTGAAAAATAGAAAAGAGTAGAGACACATACACGTCACATTCTGAGTTATAACTAAAATTAGAGACAAAGTGATGAGTTATAAGTGGGAATGTACTGTGTGTGTAAACTAAATGCATTATGGTTTTGAAGGAATACTTTAGTTTGAAAGGCGGTAATAGCTCTTCCTTGGGATGTTATTCCTTACCCCCACATCCCAAAACGTAGACTCTCACTCAATTTCGCATCAATGCAAGATCGGGAAGTCACCATTCGAAAATAGAAATGAGGATTCACATCATGTTGTCATATTATCATATGTCACAAATGTCTTCCATTACATCAACTTTGAAAATAAGAGTTAACTTCGACAACTATATTTGTTCAATCATGTTTTTGGTCAATATTAAATTAGATCGAAATGTTAGGACTTGTGATGACTTCCAGAAAATCTGCTTGTGTGTGCATATATATAAAACAAAAAATATTGTTTGTTTGTCATGTTTCAGATTTCATAGGGACTTGCCTCAATGGATATGACTGTATGAGTTATGAGTCTTTACTTTAAACTATAGACGAGTCTAATCGCTTTCTTAAAATTTAATTATCAAAATGAATTTCTTCCAAGAATAATAAAATTTTCAATACTTTTGTTTGGAATTTTCCTTCTTAGTAATACTGTTTATTTAATTTTCTTATCCAAATATAGGCATGAGATTCTAAGATGATTTAATGTTGTCAATTCACTTGTGATCAAATCATTCCTTAGACTATGGAATTTAACGAACAAATCCGTTCCACCATGCTTACATATATTCAAGAAGGGGGAATAATTGAATCTCCAACTAATTGGTTTACATTCAAAGAAAAGAGCTAGTAGATAATAACGGTTTATTAATTAGTGACAGTGTTTTTTAAAAGAAAAAGCTATAACTTACAGTAGTATATAGTAGTGTTTTTGAGACGAGCTGTTAATTACTAAAAGACCATACTTTGCCTAGTATCAAATGGTGCAAGTAATGGTAGTAAGTAGCACAATTGTTGCGATTTGGATAACTAAACAGCAACTATTTTGTTGCAATTCAAGGAACAAACTAGATGTGGCAAAAGTTTGGAACAAAACTTGTAGCTTCCACACAAGCCAACTTTTTTTTTCGAAATTCTAACACCAAATTTAGTAACTGTTTGGAAGCATGTTAAATTGTATGTCTTGATAATAACAGAACTGGAAAAAAATTATTGTTTTGTTCGATCCATGATATAGTTGATATTGCATATATACAGCTTTCTTTTTCATCTATATATTCTCCTTTTACTCCTCAGAGAACAAACCTTTCAACAATAACGTCCGCGCGGAACTTGAAGGGATATACTTTTTTTTTATCAGCAGGGATATACTTCGAAGTGCCCGTGGAAAGCTTGTAAAACCAAACTGAGATATCAAGAGGCTGTCTCAATATTGGAAATGTAACATGCTGAATTATCAAAGAGCCTGTTTTAATCGAAAATCGGAAGGTCTCAGGGATGAGGGAACTAGACGTAGGTTAGCAAAGAGGCTGAATTAGGATAAGATCTCTTGAGTATTACTTATGAGTTACCAAATCTCCCTGTTTACATTATATGCTTTGGAGATGCATGAGTGGTGATATCTTCAACTTATCGCGCTAATTTAAGCCTTTCTTGATTGAATTTTTTAATTGCTTTATTTTTTTTTAAACAGCCAATTCATCCCCTCTTAAAATATTGAATAAGCTGCTACTAAATTGTCAGATAAAATTTGAAAAGTTCAAATTCCAAACTCTTCATGACAAAGCTTTGTAGCAAACATTAATTGATAAGTGATTTTTAACATCACTACTAATGCAGTTTAAAAAAGTTTCACTACTAATGTGTGGCCTTTTTCGTCAAGGTCAATACTCAATAGTTCTTGAAACTGCTATTAAACTGCTAATTAATGGTTTAGGTTGAAAATAGATTTTTAAAGTTAATAGGCAAACTGACACAAATACACTTATTAAGTACTCCCATTAGCTCTTATTATAGATATGTCTAAAATGGAATTTACGATATAACTCTTATTTACGATAAAATTATTAAGGGAAAGAAATATAAGTAGAGAGAATAGATATAAGTATCAACTACTCACCATTTATTTAATGCAATACTTCAAACTAGTTTGTGACAAAATAAAAAAAATATATTAAATAATGAGACAACCCAGAGGATTTGGTTTCTCACATCTCAGAATATCTTATTCACAATGAATGGTCTAAATTTGTTATTTTATAAAAATCGTTTTAATAAACATAGAATAAGTAGATTTAAACTCTTAAATCATATCTTTATAATTTATAATTGCAATAAAATAAAATAAAAGATTTAATTTATAAATTGATAGATGTGATCAAACTTTTGTAAGGTATTAAATATAAATCATCCATTCCATGATCTAAAGGTATCAATGAGATTTTGAGATTTTGAGGGGAAATGAGAAAAGAGTAAAATGAGAGTATATCTAATTAAGCTCTTACATTTTAAACCAATTCAATTAAAAATTCAAGCTCTTATATATAACAGCAATCAGTAGAGTAGATCAGAGTAGTAGTTGTAACCACAATAGATATTCAAGAAAAAATTGCTCCATAATAATTTGATTCAACTAGTACTTTATATTTGTTTATTAGCTGTAACGAGTTGCATCTGCTTTTGTTTCAAGATAAAAGTATATAATATTTTTTATCAAAAGCTAATTGGATATTGAGATAGAGTAATCATTGGATGAATGCAATAATTTGATTATGATTAATATCTAAGAAACTGAAACAGAGAAATGTAGGAGAGCTTTTTCCATGTGCAAGTTTGACAAGATGGAAAAAGAAAAATATGTTAATGAGTCTCTGAGATGTTCTCGGAGCTGCAACATGTATTTAAATAAGGTACACAATACCTCTTTATTAAAAAAATAAATATACAGTATTACTAATAAGATATATTAAGATGATTGTAATAAAAAAAGATATATTAAGATGATATTTAATTTTTTTTCACACCTTCATCTTCGTTTTGATTTATTGATCTATACAATAAACAACTACTGAGCTGACAAAAATGATAGTTAATTGATATAATTTATTTTTATTCTATGTAAAATATATACATTGCATAATTTCCGAAGTCAAGATTAAAAGTATCCATTTCAAAAATACACAAAAAAGGGGAATTCCTAATTATGGAGAATAATTTAATTACTAATATATATATATATATATATATATATATATATATATATATATATATATATATATATATATATATAATCTCAAGTGATTAGGTAATACATTTACTGGCTATTTGTTGGTTACTTCAAAATAACGTTTTTAATTAGTCATCTATGAATACTCGTAATTTATAGTTTGTTAAAATAATATAATTTTAATTTATATTTTTATAGGAACTATTTTAAAAAATATATATGAATTGTAATTTTCTATTTAGAACCTCCTAATAAACACTTATCTTCATATATTCAAGAAAGAATAAATAGTAATAGCGATGATAAAATAAAAGATCCATCTAATTACTATGAAACTGGCTCCACAAGGCATTGGAGGCCGGGTGATGAGTTCAAGTCCTGCTACAAATGAAACTATCTCATAAATACGCCATTAAAATGATAAATCTCGAGCCAAATTCACATAGCTTTTTTAATGAAAATATACCTCAAAAGTTTTCACTCAAATTTAATATTGCTCTAAAAGATTTTTGACGAGCAATATTACTACGTAAGTATAAGAGATGGAGCAAATTTATCCTTTAATGTTTAAGTATCAACAAAAATTTCAATATTTTTTTCTATCAACATTAATTTTACTAGGGGATAAGACAATATTGCTATGTTTTGAAAGTTTCGAGGCAATTGCAAACTCAATAAAATTTTTGGTGTAAAATACTCCCTCCCTCCGGTCCCTAATGTATGAGCTAGCCGTCAAAAAAACGCTTATTAAGAAAACATGTGAATGTTAGTTGGGCGTCTGGAGTTAATGCTTCTTTTCCAAAATTGCCCATATTTATTATGGTACTTTTAAGAGAGAGAAAGACATAAGCATTAATAAATATGAAAGAGAATTAGGGGTAAAGTAGGAAAAAATGCATTAAATGAGGAGAGAATATGGGGTGAGCTCTTACATTAGGGACCAAAACCATTCAAATTTTGGGCTCTTACATTAGGGACCGGAGGGAGTAGCTCATAAGCTAAAATCTCAGCAACAAATTTCCACTTCAGCCCTATATTTTTTGTTGTATGTGTGCATAGTGTATACTCCTCCTGTCCTATTTCTTTGACAAAAAAAAAATTACTCCTCCTATCCTATTCATAGGGTAATAAGACAAATTTCCTATTTCTACTTTCAAATAAATTATTCTCACATCTCTCTCCTATTTCTCTCTTTCCAATAAAAATTAAATAGGAAAGTTAAAAATAATCATTAATAACCTCTAAATATAGTTATATACTTATATTTAGGACCACAATTTTTTTTATATACTCGTTGAACTTATAATAAAGCTCATAGTGTGCTGTATAAAAGTGGGCTGCGATGTTACATAAATCACATGAAATGTGGGGGCAGAGGAAAAATGTCACGAAGATTTCCAACACGGTGCACACATGGGGTTCAAAAAAAACACGGACGCGTTTCTTCGCTGGAATTTATCTCATGCAGTCAAATATCGCGATATCATTTCAATATTCTCGCGAGATCTCCGCTTCTTTTTTAATTTTTAACTTGTGTTCACACATCTCTAATCTAATCTCATTCATTAACAACCCTAGATGCATTTAATTAAATGTTCAAAACTTTATAAGCATCTCAATTAATGAGCATCAGGCACATACATTAAAAGTAGATTCCCCCACGAGATCGTATCTTCACCGTCCAACCAGATCCGCGTATCTGCCGACCACACTATTTTCTACATTTAAAAGATGTCTTAATGATTGTTTATTGGATTAAACAAATGCAAACTTGTTATTGTTAATCAACAAATAGCAGCTAATTATAATAGTGGGGTCCACCTTTTCCCCCTCCCTTTTAGTTTTGTCTAACCATTTTCGCTTTTGATGTTACTGACTAGTTTGAATTTTAATGAAAATCAAGAGCTCTGATTAGATATAAGTTCCATCCTCCAGTCAAGTTGTGGATGAACGGAGAATGGAGTAATGGTAATGGGGTCATTGCCCCAAAATTTTTAAATTAATTTAATATTATAGAACTATTTCAACCTTCATATTCTCCAAAAAAATTGTGTACATTTTACAGGGTGAAACAGGAGCATATAACACCATTATATTATTTCTCAATAGTATCAAGCATCCTCTAATTTTATGTATATGAGTTGTGAGAGTGTTGGCCTACAATGGGAGACACTTCTCTACTTCCAAAAAATTATGGTGCATGCACAAACAAGGTTCATGCTGAGGCTATTGATTATATTATTGGGTCAGCCCCTATGAATTAATCTAAACGCTTAGTAGTCACTTGAATGTTATTTTCCTTACATACCCATCACTCCAATCTTATTTACTACAAAGCATTTTGTGCATTTTTATATATGGGTAATGCCCTATTTTATACCCAAAGTAACCACCCTGGACCACCCACCACCATAAACTAATAGGTGGTACAATATTACACCCAAAGTAACCAAAGTGGTCCAAAATACCCTCAACCGACAGTCTTCAACGTTTGACCGTTAGTTGGATGATTTGGCGCCCACGTGTTATATTTTTTTTCCACGTGACACCTGTGCAAATGCCACCTGGATGCCCACGTGTTATATTTCAAGCCCAGGGCAGAGACGCATATATGACAAGCTTTTTGTTTATTTTTTTTAAGCCCAGGGCATCGACAGCGATTAGGGCAGCGATTTAGAGAGGAGGGAGTGCGAAATCCTTTGTTCATTTTGCGAAATCCAAGTGCGAATTCGAAGTGGGATGCATGTGTATTGAAAGGAGTGAGATTCGTCCTCAAGCTGAGCGTTGTCAGATTCCCCATTGTCTAGCTCAAGCCTTTAGATAAGGTAAGGAATCTTTTGATTTTTCAAATGTCACATTTGGGATTGTTTAAGGGCTGATCTGTCATGTTCCCACCGTCGGTTGAGGGTATTTTTGGACCATTTTGGTTACTTTGGGTGTAATATTGTATCACCTGTTAGTTTATGGTGGTGGGTGGTCCAGGGTGGTTACTTTGAGTATAAAATAGGGCCATTGCCCTTTAGATATGTATATTTGTGACATATACTCCCTCCGGTTCACATTATAAAAGATAATCAACTATTAATCACAAATTAATTAAACATATTGGAGTTATTTGTTATGGGTAAAATTAATGTATCTAATTTTACCCTCATACATACATACATACATACATAATCATACACTCACATGGTCACACTCTCCTATTCACATTTAATATGAATGAAAAAATGAAAATCAAGCATTTATCATGTTGACCGTAACATGTTACTTCGTACTATGTGAATCGAAAAAATTCTCATATTACCTCTTATATTGTGGATCAGAGGGAGTAATATTTATAATTATGATGTATTTCAAAAAAATATATAATATTTATACAAGGTTGTGTATTAAGAAAATACATAATCATATACATGCCCTATAACATTTAAAAATTTAGATAGGAAAAGGTTGTGAAATGTTTGGGGCAATTACATATTATAAGATGCCTCTCGTGGTCGTCTTGTCGTTTGGAAAGGCATATGCCTACCATTATGTTTATCCTTACATCTTGATAGAGGCCTAAGAGCTTTTGTCAAATAAAGAAAAACTAGATATAGAAGAAGAACTCGGCGCTTTATGACTTATGAGGTCCATATAGAATTAAAAAATATACAATCTTTCCAGTTTCCACTAAGATTTTAGTAATTTTTTTATAAGACAACTTCATAGATACCCTAACTACTTTTCTTTTTCAAATAAATATAAACTTGTTAATTTCTCTCTTTCTTCTTTATGCCTCAGTTTGTTAATTTCTACACACACACACTTGAACTACTAAATACCAAAGAAAGGAAGATTTGAATGAAGTTGGGCTCCACTTGGTTTACACCAATTTAGGAATTTAATGTGTGGTGAGTAAGGTATATGATATTTACTATCTCAGTGTACATTATTTTTTATGTGACATCAGATAACTTGGATCTAGCTCTTTTTAACTCTGTTGTTTTATCAAGTGTCCAAACTAATTTGGATCGAGTCAGATAGAATCGTAAAGACGGTGCAATTCTTTTTTTTTGTTTTTTAAGACGGTGCAATTCTACTACCAAATATTTAACACTATCGTGTTTCTGGAGCTCAAACTAAATATTTCTGATTAAATTGGTACAGCCCCTTACAAATTGAATCAAGTGCTTGGTAGTAGTGTATATTAATTATTAACAACTGTTTTTGATTATTTATTATATTCAATGAACACATATTTTATTGTTTTTATCTAAATTTGTATCTATTTTTGTTTTTAAAAATTATGTGAGTTGAATTCATATGGCTTACCAGGGTTTAGACACATTTTAAAGCTCAAAAACATTTTTTTATGTAGGAGGTGAAGGGTTTGATCCCCTATAACTTCAAACCATTCATACCCTTTTAATTTTTTTAAAAGCTAAAAGCATTTTGTAAAAGTATTTAATAATAGATTACCAATATCTACTTTTGTTTTATTCCACATGCTAAAATTAATATGGAAAAGCAATAAATGGGGAATTCAACTAGGTTGGAAGCAATGAGATGATGCATATAACTTATAAGAGAGTTAGATCTTCTTGTAAATATATGGCTCATCAGATTTATTTAAGGTGATTAAAGAAGTTAAGCAAATTTATTAATTATAGCATATCTAATACACACACACATACACCCCACTGATTGAATTACTCTTAATGCTTAATTTATAAGTCTTATGTACTACTCCCTCCGGTCCTAAATATAGGATCTAGTTGATTTTTTTGGAAAATCATAAAAAAGTAAAATAAGTTAATTATAAATTGATGATTTACCTAATTTTTCCCTTAGACTAGTTTATTTTACCTATAACCTAATGGATAATCTAAAAATATATCGAATGTGTCTTGATTTAATAGTCTATTCCACAACCTTAACCTCTCCAAAAAAAGTCAATTAGGTCTTATATTAAGGACCAGAGGTAGTATAAATTTTCTTTTCGATTCAATGCTATTTGATGCGAAATTTATACGCTCCCCCACATAGATAATCCACTCAGTGAGTCACTCTGAATACCCAAATAAATCCAATAGAAGTCATAGAATCATCCCGCAGTTAAGGAGGGTTTTGAAAATAATTTACGGAATTACAAGTCCACACATGCAAACACTCTTGAGAGAAATAACCGAGACTGAAAAATAGGATATGTTTATGTTCGTGTGTGCATATATGTGTGTGTTTGTGTACAATGTGTGTGTGTATCTGTATACAAACACACACACATGAGCTTGAAATGATATCGTTTAGAGTTAAAATATTAAAGTTTAAAAACTGTGACGTTAAATTGTATGCAGTGTATGAATACAAATTTTATATACATATAGAAAAATACTATTTGAATATTATTTTAATTGTGGTCGGTTTGCAATGTGTTAAGGCTCTTAAATGCCCAAAATATTTTACCCAAGGAGCTACTAAAATAAAAAAACAAATTATTAACTTAAATGCCTTATAAGTATTATTTTTTAACTTTTTAATTAAATTTAACGGGTGGACAAAACAGATGTTTGTCACGTTAGATTGAATGTCAAATTAGACTAAATTCTTATTGTTAAATGCCATAAAAGTTTTTAAAAGGAGTATCTAACACCTAAAAGTTTTGTTTTTGGATCTTTTCTTTGCCATAGTTTTTAGATATTAAATGCAGTAGAAGTATTATTTCAGAACTTTGTTGTCAATTAGATGTTATGTGTCCACTCGACCCTATTATTTTACCGTTACAAATTGATAGCAAAGTTACGAAATAATACTTCAAGAGCATTTAAGATAAGAAAATTTATTGATGATGGGAAGCTCATCGGATAAAACTTCCTAGGTGTTTAACAAGTTGATCCATTTTTAACTTAGTCTTAAATCATTTTCGTAGTTAATCTACTAAACAGTCTGATTTTCACTACCTTAATTTTTAATTGGATTAGACATTCTATGCACAAAAACTTATGGTATGCATTTAAAACTGAAAAGGAAGGCTGAGCATGAGCATGTGGGTTGTGTGCAGAAGTGAATAGAAGGGTCCAGAAGATGACAAATTGATGCGATGATCAGCAACTGGTCAATGGTCATTCACAATGACAGCCACAAAACAGATTGCTTTCGAAGATCACATCCCCACAACCATTATTATCATATACATTTTCTATCACCCTAAATATAAGTCACTTTGCAATAAAAAAGAATAATAGCATCACGTTTTTTACTATTATCAATTATGTTGTGGAGAGACTGTAGAAAACAGTAATTAAAATACACTAATTTTAATTGGATGGTAGTTTTGAAGGTACTAATTTTTACCAGTGAAGTTATACAAACTACTTTTGACCACTTTTCTCAAAGTTGAAATCTTTTACAATAAAAATGATACCCCGTTCATTTTTTACACTTAAAATCCAATTTAGATGATTTATTTTTTAAAAAAAAAAAATCCATTCAAGGCAGAACTTTTGTGTAAAAGTTTAAATTAATGTATCTTTGTAAAAGATATTACTATGAAATTAATATTTTACGAACATATTTTTAGTCACCATATTTCCTTTTGGCACCTGTAAATTGTCCTCGTCAAAGTAAACGAGGAATAATTGGACCTTACCTAAATAGAAAAGGACACAAGAAAACAATGAGAAAGTGGTATTTTTGGAGATAGGCACTGGTTCCTGGATTGACAAGTGTAGTTTTAATTATCCTCTATGAAGGACATTTTCATAATCATGTAATAATTTTTTCAAAGGAAAGTTCAAGAAGGGTCAAGAAGAAAACCTATTTATAAAATATGAGAACTGGAAGTGGTAGAGTCCAGAACATACTTTGGAAATTAGGTACACCACACTTTATAAAAGCATATCATTATTCACTGAACTAGCAGGTAACAAAGACTACTAACAATGGCAATAGTAAAAAAGTAATTATGGTCTAAGATGGAACAGAAACTTCCACCTAAAAATGTCACAACATCGATTAACCTCAATATTTAAGGTGCTTGAGGATTTCTAGTTTAAGCTTGAGTAGGAGTGACATGGACACATTTATATGCTAAAAGAATCTAAAAGATGTGGGTAGGTTAGAATTTGTCAATGGGTTCAATCCAATTGGTTGAATGTTTTTTGTAGATTTTGTAGCTTGGGCCCAGAGATATTGGTTTATTGATGTATCAGCCCAACTGGTTAATTAGCATCCAAATTTTAAGGATTGGGCTTGTGAAAAATTTGAGAAATAGGTTCAAGGAAATTGATTTCGTCTACTTATATACTCCCTCCGTTCCTAAATATAAGACCTAGATAACTATTTTTTTTGGAAAGATTAAAGTTGCGAAATAGGTTATTAAATCATGATATATTTGATATCTTTTTAGATTATCCATTAGCTTATAGGTAAAATAAACTAGTTTAAGAGAAAAAATTAGGTAAATCAATTTATAATTAACTTATTTTTTGCTTTTTTCAGGATTTTTCAAAAAAGTCATCTAGGTCCTATATTTAGGAACGGAAGGAGTATCATTTATTCTAAATTGTTAAATCAGATTATTATAAATTATGCAATTTTTTTTTAAAAAAGAATCTAAATCATGAATCATATGCTAAGTATGAAATAAGGCAAACATTTTATTGATGACTTGTACACATCTACCAATATACTCCCTCCAATCTTAAATATATGACTTATTAATAAAATTTGATTAATTTAAATGTCAGTGAAGTTAATTAATAGAACTGATTTTTTTAAACACTTAATAATTTTCCTTGATTCACCTACTCCCCCCTTATCATTGTCGATGGAATATCAATAAAGATAATTTTAATAAGATTTAACAAAAATTAGAAGTAGACTTTTATTTAGAACTAAGATCAATTCATCAAATAAGATCTACACGAGGGACTGGAGAAAATATATTGTGGCACAATATGACGCCATGTTTTATATATGCGTTGGAAAAGGACAATTAGCATATTGTGAATTGTTATACTTGTTGAGCATCACCATCGAACACCCTATAAACGCTAATGTCATTCTAAACAAAATTCCTTTTGCATGCGTAATTTATAGCACAATGGAAAAGCACTTAAAATAAGACAATTCAAAAGATCACATGTTTGATTGCAAAAGGCCATTAACTATGAAGTCCACATATAAGCATTTCCTATTCCTATCAGCTCACAAGTGAAACCTCCAAAATAGTCACAGTTTTGGAATGGCAGTTTCACATATAGGCTTTAGTTTTCCATCAATGATAACTCCAATCCAAAATGCTACATACAAAGTCTATAACTAGCTTTCAGCACCAAAAATCATTCAGACAATATCTGGTCATGTTCCTTAGATATTGTTACTACCTACAGACCCGTGAGTCCAGGCGCTAACCTCTGGACTTCCAGAACATGGTATGGTCCCATGGTTCATTCGCTGCGAAGCTGGCAGCATGTTAACAGGACTAAGTCGCTGAGTGACCGATTGAGGCAAACTGTTAGGCAGTGAGGGGACAAGAGGTACAGATGAAAACACCTGATCAGCTACAATAGGCGCCCTAAGCATCGCCATTGACCTATTGATGTCCTGATTTTGCACCGCATGCAATCGCTGGCTTGTCTCGGCCCAGGGCTCCCTGTGATTGTTGAATGTGTTTCTCATGTTAGTAGCATCTGCGTTGGCAATTGAGAGCATGCTTGCATTTGTTGGTGTTGGCAATCCACCAAAGAAACCTTGAACTTGACTAGCATTCAGATTTGGGAGAGCCGGAAATCTGCCGTCTGAAAGTGCATAAAACAGCTGCTCATAATTCAAACCTGATATATGATTAAGATTATTCAGAAGATTGCTAGAGGTTCTCAAACTGTTCGGCAAGGGCATCAGTCCCTCTGAAAATATAGGTCCAGAACCATTTATTCCTGTGATATGATTGTCAGAGCTAGATTCCATGTTTCCGATAATCCTTTGGCCACTATTTAGTGGTAATGTATCATGACCACTTGCAGCAGCAACCAAATGAAGGGTGGATTCTGTCCTTGGAATATGTTCCTGTTCTTGCCAATGCTTCAGCATCTGCATTTGATATTGCAACCACAAAAACCTATTTGCACTATGTTGCCAATATTGCTGGATGGACCTCATTTGCTGTTGAAGATTGTTAATTTGAAGATCAAAACAGCTGGTACGGGTCTGCTGTGGTGATGGCAGACTATTATGGCCAACAGCGACATTAACTCCAGGAAGAATGTTGGGCTGCGGAAATTGCATGGCAATATCATGCTGCAATGGCATCTTACCATTTGAATTTTGCAAGGGAGGAGAAGACGACTCAGCAGTGCAAATTGCAGGAGGTTTTACATTTCTATATGGCACAATGGAATTGCTTACAATTGGCTGTTTTTTTGTGCCTACTTCACCATTTTCATTACATGGAAAGTACCCAACTTGATCACTAGTTATGCGATACCCTTCACGAATCATCTGTATCTCCAAGAAAAGCATTATATCATTATATAAGAAAAAAGTGACTATGAAAAAAGATTTTGATAACAAATATCATAGGCAACTCACCAATGAAGTGAACTGAGAAGCAAACTGGTTCACAGAACGCAGCTGTACAAAGTGCAAAGATAATCAGATTAATAAAATTCATACAATATACTTTGATTTTGGGTTACAATAGTAATAGAATCAATCTCATTAAGAAAATTTCATTAGACAGCCAAATCATGGAGCAGAAAAAATGTTGAAAATTATTTCAATGCACAACAGAAGAACTATAAAATGCTCATAGTAACGGCTATAGGTCCAAGACCCCAAAACCCAGACACAGGTCATTCCACATCATTTAGAGGATTTGCAAAATACAAGTCAAAACTTGGTCTGTACATGTATGCAAAGTTACTTTTGCTAGATACAATTCTGAAATGGGAAAAGCAGGAAATATTGTGATAAATGAAGAAGCAAAATCAGAAGGAAAGCATATGACGATTTGAAACATGAACAACTATCGAATCCATGACCGAAAGATTAATCGTATATATGGCATCTCATGATTGAATTCAAAAAGAAGACCACATTTATCAGAAGAAAATGAATTGTGCACAGTAGGGGGAAATCAAGTATACAATTATATATATAAAAGTTCAAGGGTTAAAAGGTGGTGAGGTCAATCAGTTGAAAGATGCCTTATTTGTTAGTCAAACAGCATAACAAAGCACACCATAGGCTAACAAGTCATTATTTTATCAGCCCAGCTTCTCCAATTGACATAAAAAAATGATAACAATGTGACATATGTGCTTTGACTCACAGAACCAGAAAAAGTAGGCAAGAGAGATAAGGGAGCAGAATGATCTCCATCGTGTCCATAGCATAAGTGCACTTTAACTATTTCCAGATCTAGGTTTTCCAACATGACCAGTTTAACCAGAACTGCATCATCACCAACTGGACAGTCATTTCCTGGGATAACGGAGAGAAAAAGCAATTCAGACTTAAGAGGCACTCAAAGAGTTGAGTTTTAAAACAAACCAATAAAATATGAATATCTTTATTTTGGATGATAGGATAGGATATTCACGGGAAAATTCCAATGTCCTAGTTTTCCAGGAACTGGGATGCTTGGATGAAGAAATTTCATTTTGCTTAGACTCTTCTGATGGCCCGCTGTCCTCAAAATTTGCAAGGTGAACACCGACCAGAGGACTCGGGCGGAAGGATGGCTTCTTTGGAACAATACGGTCCAGTTTGCACTTCTTGTCCATCAATTTATACCTGAATACAAATAAAATACTATCATGCCACTAAAAACATTCCAGCATCAGTTGAACATTTCATATAAATAGATAGAAGATTTCACCTTTCACAAAGTTTCACAATTGTTACTAATCTGTTGGAAATACTTCTAACTTCAACTGATTGCTGTGGTGCACAAAGGTTTCTCACAGTCAGACTATTTGCACTAGCCAGATTCCTAGTGCTCGTTCCGATGACTGAATCAGCCATTTCCGCTCTCAAACCTCTAGAACGACAACTTTTATGTGATGCCGTCATAGAGACCTTCCTTTGCAAGGAATCACTATTTTGAGTAGTTGATAGGCTTCCATCTGCAGCTTTAGCCTGTGAATCCTGAGGTTCTTTTCTCTTCGGAGCAGCATTTCCATTTTTCAAATATTTGTCATAAGGCTGATCCATGTGATTGGATGAATGGATGGAAGCACCATTAACTGCCAATGGCTTCGGTAAGAAGGATTGTTTCGTATTATACAATTTAGATTGACTCATGCCACTGTCCATGCAAAAACCATCAGTATGGAGGTGACTTATATCAGCAGGCTCCTGTTTAACAAAGGGAACTCTGTTCTGATGGTTTCGAATTTCATTAGGCATCACTTGGTCATCAAGTGCTGATTGAGGGGATTGAAATTTTCTCTTTTTGGTTTCACAGAGAATTTTGTTGGATTTAAATTGCTCTTGCAGTCCATTGTCCACCCGCTGTAGTTCAGGACCTTGAGGTGCAATGTTGACTTGGCTTCCTACAAGCTGGAGATTGGGCAGGTCCACTGGCTCTAGTTTTAGCTTTTTATAGGGGATTCCTTTGGTGGATTGTTTTTTGTGAGCACTTTTCTCACAAGAAAATTTGGAACTTCCCTGAGCCAAACCATTATTAGCATTAGCAAGTGATTGATTGAGCACGCCAACAAAATTAGGTGTCTTTGAAACCATTAAGGCATTTGAGGGTGATGAGTAACCAAGAGCAGAATTTATATCCACTGGACTACAATAAGAGCTGGGGATATTTTCCTGCATACTAGAAGTGCATTTCTCTTTTTCCAGAGGACCACGTTGAATTTTGTAGTTTTGGGTGAGACTATCATGCCTAGCATGGGTGACAAGATTTGAGTCCTTGATTGGCAAAACTTGCACTGGTTCATCGCTTAGCTTTCTTTTCCTCCAACTCCATGCAATACCCAAATCAAGCTGCCATGCATGTTAAGAATTAATCAATGGTAGTGAAAGATAAATCAAGCCTTGTAAATTTAGAGTTCAAATTAAGACTTAATATTTGTTAAGTGTTAGGAAAAAATAAACTCAAATTTATATTCATTAACTTAATTGCAAGGAAAATTCAGACACTCCTTTCTTATATATAAAATTATTTTAACAACAACAGGAAGAGAAGATTTTCAAAAGTTACAAGAATAATATAGCTATTAATACCTTCTTTCTCGGAGGTTCACCAAAAAGTGTGCTCCCTAAAGGTTGTGGGTCCAAATGAAGATCTGGTTGCAAAGTCTTGATGATGCATGACTCAATTTCCTGATAATATAACATGAAACTAAAAAAATTAAATATATTCAATGCAAAAGATAAAATGTACACTAGCTTAAATTGATCAACTTATACTTACCAGAAGATTTTGGTATGTCCAAGAATTATTTGTGACAGACAATATGTCCCTGACAACAGTTTCCATGCACAACTGGAGGGCCAAATTATGCACAGTTGGAACACTAGCAGAAGATAAAGTGTGACCCTCCTTATATGGAAAAACATGACGATAATCTCGAATCTGCAAGGTATAAACTTATTAACAGAAATAATTGGAGTAACCTCAATGTTTGAACTCTTTTTGATCCCTTGAGATGATATGAGATCACTCATTAGACGGTTGAACATTTATCAAAAGAAGAGTTAGTTGACATTACCCAAAGTGATAAGTAAATCATGTCCTCTTATGTATTTGTATGGAAATCAGAAATCAAAGTAAAGACCTGAAATTATTGTGAATAGTGAAGTGCTGGTTTCTGCAAATACTCTTTGAAAATATACGGTGGTATGCAAGTACCCCACATATGCAAAATGATATCTATAATTTTGAATTTTGCCTCACCTCACACATAAGGACTCCATTGACATACTTGCAGGGAATATCATTAAGCATATCTCCAGGTAACCAACCATACTCAATTGCCTGATGCGCGAAAGAAACATGAAAAAATAAAAAAGGGGAACAAAAAGTAAACCATGGGATGAGCAAATCACATTCCAACACCAATAGGACGTTATAAATGAAGATCACTTTTAAAAAAAATATAAATTTCAATTTTTATTTATTTGTTATCCTTTCAAATATCAACTGTGGTGTGATTTAGCACTTCAAATGGATAAAGGTTATTTTTATTTTAGATGATACAGTGTTGTAGAATTTTCCCTAGCTTATATTTCATGTAAAATGATGTTGCTTAGATAACTAAAGAGATGTAATGAATTATAAAAGAGCACAATATATGCAATAGGGCCTCATAAATACGGATATCAATTTAAAGAAGCCCAAAAATGGGAACAAGTAAAGGGAGATGGGATTAGCTTATTATGAGTTACAAGGTAAATATGTGAAGTGTTTTATCTTGTAAAAATCAAAAGAACCTTTTCAATTGATTATCTTATTTGCCAAACAAGAGCTTAAGTTCATATGAAAAGATGGCCAGGGTTTTCATCGATGCCTGTGAAAAACAAGTTGAAGGGCACTGAGTGAGTAATTATTGTGGATTTATATTTCTATGTTAGTGAACATATTCATGATATGTAGTATGCATACTTGCAGATATCTCAAGTATTCATTAAGTTCATTTATATTAGTAGAATGTCTATAGCACAAATACATCCAACATTAAAAATTTAAAGACATTCAAAATAGAAACTACATCAAAATTACTAATTACAAGCTCATTAGAGCATTAGGAGGGGATATATTTCATTACTATGAACCATTAACAGTAATATGTCATAGTGGGAAGCTCAATTACATAATTACCAAGTTGATGCATAATTTTAGCTCGGAAGTAAGCAGGGAAAAATATCATACTAGGATCAATTAAATATTTACTCCATTATGGTAAATCAAGTTTGAGGTAAATATATCTTTTGATGCTTACAGAGAAAAGTGTTTCTGATGCCTTGTCATAGGGAAGCAAGTGTTTTGGCACATCAATGGGAAACTGCAGGGTCATAAATCAACAATTGAAAATATAAGGATTAAATTCCAGAAGTAGCAAGAATCAATATAAATGCCTAACACTAAAAACTCTTCAGTTTTAACTCTACTGATACTGACCTTGTTAGCTTTTCCAATAGAGAATCCATCTTTGAATAAATTGAGTGAAAAGGACACCTCAAGTTCTGCAAGACAGCAAACCATGAAAACTAATGCTTGCATAATAGATTACTGTACAACATAAGTATGAACATTACCTTCTGAGGTTGAGTTCAATACATTCTTGTGCTTCTTATTTGAGTCATCAACAAATTCATCTCCTTTCTGAAACAAGTTACCCCATATCAAAAAGTGTGATTATGTATTCTCATATAAAGCAAGATTTATTCAAAACCCATGAATTATTTTCATGAGTAATAAACTTTTCCCTTGTCTTTCAAATAAACCAACGTTGTAAAAGTCGGACCAGAAGGCAAGTCGGACAAGCCTTCACGACAAGGTCCAACACGGTCGGATCTCTCAGACCAATGGTCAAACTAATAACCATTGATCCGAAATATGAATCAGTCGACGGATGGACCGGTCCGACCGTCCAGTTCTTACAAAAGGGCTCAGTAGAGCTTGTAATAAATATATTCCTTTTCACTTATATTAATATCCCCAGCCCTTTGACTTATTAACTTGCAACAACCACTATATATTTAGATGGAAAAATATCATGTTAAAAAGGTGAATTTCATGTTGAATAAATGAAAGAGAAGGTTAAAAGGAATAAAAATTGTTGAAAAGGACAGAAATAAAATAATAAAATCCATAAAGGTGGGGACAATAATTTGGTAAAGCGATTGTTGGGGGACCAAAATATTTTGTCACACAAAAAAAAAAACCAAAAAACTGCACAGTGAATCTCTATTCCTATTCTTCAGTTCAAAAAAAAATCTCTATTCCTATTGCTTGTGCCTTTTTTTTATTCCGAAAAGGTCGAATTTTTAAGAATATGTATGGCTCAGACAAATAGAATAATAGTACTCCCTCCAGTCCTAAATATAAGAACTAATTGACCTTTTCTAGAAAATCCTTAAAAAAAGCAAAATAAGTTAATTATAAATTGATTTACCTAATTTTTCCCCCGTAAACTAGTTTATTTTACCTATAAATTAATGGATAATCTAAAAATATATCAAATATGTCCTCATTTAATAACCTATATCGCAACTTTAATCTCTCAAACAAAAAAGTCAATTAGGTCCTATATTTAGGACCGAAGGTAGTAGTATAATAGAGAAAGGAAAAGAATGAGCATGTGAATGTGATTGAGTGAAATTACAGAAATGCCACTGAAAGTTGAAGAAGAAGAAGAAGAAGACATGCCTTGAGGTTGAGGTCGTGGTTGTGAATGGGGAGAAGCTTGGGCCTGTACCTAGTGCCCACTCTCGCCACCTCGAAAGCCACGCCCATGGCGAATAATGAAGAGAAGAGAAAGGATTGTAATTGTTGCAGAGGAAATGCAAGTGTCTTTGTAATGTAGTGTGTGGAGTGAAGATTGAAGAAGGTGGTGCTCTTGTTTGTTCTTCTTTTATAGTGCCTGCTCTCCCATGGACCCCACAACACGTACTGCCATTGCAAACGCCTCTCTCTCTCTCTCTCCTCTCCCATGGCCCACACACACTCTCTCTCTTACTTTTTAGGTTTCTTATTTTTTTCTCGATCTTTGTCTTTTTATGCTCTAGACCAATGTTTGTTTGGTTGGTGAGATAAGGTATCTCTATGCCTTCAAGGTCTTGGGTTCAATACTTGGCGCGCCCTCCCTGAGTAAACTCCGGATTAGTCGTTACTTGAAGAGTGTCGGATATCGGAGGCTCTAAGCAAACAAAAAAAAGACGGACCGGAAGGTGAGCAGGAATACGTCGGATTGCTCAAATTGATGGTTAAAATGAGGGTGACAACGATCACTGTTGAGTTGACATGTGTAGTTGTCGACTGTTGAATCGGTTTCGACTGTTCGGCCTGATTGTTATAAAACACTTGCTTACACATAAAAAATGAAAAGTACAGGAAATTAGTTTATGTATTTCAAGTATGAGCAAAGTTGGAAGTTGACGAATTTCAAGGCATGGTTAATGAGGTTAAAAATCTTCATTCATGTATGTGAATTATGTCAGAAATGCCTAATATATAAGATGAAAGAAGTATTCCCTTTAGTTCCTAATATATAAGTTTAACCGCTAAAACATGTTTCTTACAAAAACATGTAAATGTTAGTTGGATGTGTGAAGTTAGTTATATTTTTCCAATTTTTCCTTATTTATTATACTACTATTAGTTGAGAGAAAATATGTAATCATTAATAAATATGGATAAGAGAGAAGGGAAAAGTTGGAAAAAAGATGTTAAATGATAAGATAATGTAAGGTTGAACTCTTATATTTTGAACTAAAACCATTCAAGAATTGGGCTTATATACTATGGATAAGAAAAAGTATTTAAGTGTAGAACTATGTCAATCCTTACTAAGACCACCTTTAGGACCAAATCCACCTTCATTATCTTATTAGAAAAAGACTAAAAAGATTTATTTTTAAAAGATATGGACTAAAATGAAGTCTTAAGTGAAATTACAAACAAATTACAGATGTGATTACTAGAAATTTGCCTGTTGCACAAGAAAAAGGCGGTCATAAAAAGGTCTTACATGGTAACTGGTAAGAAAAGACAAAAATGAGGAATAAATCTCGGAACCGCGCGTAATCCTGGAAGCGAAACTCAGCCCATTTTGAATATTATCCATCCATCCAAATACATCTGAAAGATGACGTTGCACCACATCAAGGCTCAAATTTTTTTACAATGTTCGAGAATAGAGAAAAAACATTTGTCTCATAAGTATAAAAATTGTAAAGAAACCGTTCCCCAATGGCCCAATCCAAGTCTTCCTGTTTCAGTTACAAACAAAATTCAAGTCTTTTTTATGAGCATTGCATGAATTTATGGCTTGGCCCAAAAAATGGATCTAGGCCGTTTGGGATTGTGGCCCATTGACACCTGATAGTTTTCATATTTTTCCTAATAATTATATTTATGGATGTGATATTGTTTTTATTTTAGAAATTTATGGCCAGTAACCACAATATGTTTCTTAATACGGAAATTTCGGCCCGTTATAGTTATTATTAGTGTGAGTGTCAGAGTGTGTGTGTGTGTGTGTTGATAAAAGCAATATTGAGATCTTATCCTATTTGTCAAAAGAAGATTGGGAATGGTTGAAACAAAAGAAGGGAAAATTTGGAATAATGATCATGAAATTTCAATTTATCTCTAATCCTAAAATTTTAAGTACAAAACATTAATTTTGAAAAAAAAATCATGGGTCCAATCAAACTTATTCATCCTACATTTTTTGAGATTTGCAATTTAATGTGGTTTATAGAAAAACATTTTATATTGAAAAAATAGTAAAACGATTACTCATTTAATATAAATAAAAATATAAAAATTACTAAGTGAAATGAATAATTTGATATTGCTAAGTTATTATAATATTCATCATCATCATCAACGTAAACCTTATCCCATTCAAATGGGGTTGGCTACATGGATCACACGACGCCATTTAGCTCTGTCCCTAGTCATTCCTACAGATAAATTTTTCACAACCATATCTCTTTGAATAACTTCATCAAGAGTTCTTTTTGGTCTTCCTCTATTTCTTATATACGGCTCCCTTTCCATCTGTTCCACTATTCTCACAGGCTCATCCAATTCTCTTCTTTGAACATGCTCATACCACCTTAAGCGATATTCTCTCATTTTCTCTGAAATTGGTGCCACCCCAACTCTTTCACGAATGTGATCATTACGAATCCTATCTTTTAGTGTATACCCACTAGACCATCTCAACATTTTCATCTCTGACACATCCATCTTATGTTCTTGCTGTTTTTTAATTGCCCAACATTCACTACCATATGACAATACTGGTCTAATAGCTGTTCGATATAATTCTCCTTTTACTTTAGTTTGAACCCTTTCGATCACAAATAAGTTATTATAATATTAATTAATTAATTAATAATAATAATCTACTTATTGGACAAATTTGGTATATTTGACTGATTAGTTTTTTAAGAAAAATTAAATGTTATTTTGTGCCATATGATCAACTCATCAAAGACATGGGTGGGTAGGTGAGTAACCCCTATGAGGAAGTCCAACTACAAGGGCTGGTACATTGTTGATATTAGGTGGCATCAATGGGACCCATTGGCGCCAATGTACCTACCTACTCACCAGTATACTCACACGAAAAATATCCACGCGGACTAAACTACCCCTGTTTCCCCTCTATATTTTTGCAATTTTATTTTACATGAACTCCATCTGACTAGAGTTGCTCAGCATCAATCCAAAATAATTGCACTGAACTAACGAGAAAAGTTAACAGCCTAATCCCTAATTCCTCCTGCTTTGGACATTGACAAGTTTTTCTAATCACCTGTGTAATATTGTTATTACTCATTCATTTTAGTTGGTCTTCTTTTAAGTCCTATTGTTTTCACTTTGTTCTTTATTTATAATCAACTGATACATCAAAACAAGCATATAACATGTGAATGAAAAAAAGAGGAGTATTTATTACCTTTTTTTTATAGAAAAGCTGTGTTTGTTACTAAGTACTCCGTATTAGAAAAGGAGAGAAAATATATTGTTGGGCCATCTATTTGAAATAAATGTGTGCATTTGTTTAGTTTTTTTTGTTTAACACTGCAAGGTAATCCGGCACCTATTGACAATCGGCTAATCCGAACTTTAGGGTAGAAATGCTGCCCACATAGGTAATTTATCTCCTCTTCTAATGAGAGTCTTTCTGGGATTCAAGCACATGTCATCATCCTTAGTGGGTTAGAGCTCACTTACCAACTCAACCAACTACTCTTGTAGTCGTACGAATTTTTTCATCGGTGTCTCCTTCTCAGGTTCATTCCGGGGAAAGAGACGTCTATCACTTTCATTGGTCTACTTTTATGTTTCTTTCATTTTCAAATAAATTGGTCTAGAAGTTTCGACGACAAGAGAAATTTCTTTTACTCAATCTTCATCTTATGTATTAGTTTTGTGGGTACGTACGTTTGTTTCTGTGAGATCTACTCATGGAGCTTCTTTGAAAACCAATTTGATTGGCTTATTACCGTTAAGAGGTGTGGATCCTTTGTGATGATTCTTTGAACAACCACTGTACTGCTCAATGACTTTTCTACCGGTGACAGTTCTTTTTTACCCACAAATTCTCAAAAAGGAAAGATAAAGAAGATGATAGAGTTTTTGCGATGGCTGCGACTCATTCCTATCCATGTTTACCTTTTTAGGTTTTCTATGTATTTTTTTTTGCAGACCTATCTATTTTGTATTGTAATTTTGTAATTTAATAAAATCTTTATGCTTCTTGATAAAAAAAACTACTCATTGGTTTAGTTTTATTTAGTGATGAGGTTATTGTGAGGTTAAATAAGGATGTAATTTATTATTATGTTTTCATAACAACTAAATTCATTGAAAAGGGGTACTTTGTGCAACAAAACAAATTTGATTCGGGTTAAACTTTTTGAAACATAATCACGACATTAAAGCTCCACATAAGTGAGAAAAAAATAAGAAAAAATGGTATATTTCATAATGTACGCAAACTAACTAACTGTTGAAAAAAAACAAGTAAACTAACCAACTATTAGGCTCATGAGCGAAAATCTAAAGCCAAGAACCAAGAGTGTACTGTACACAATTCATATCATAATCACAGCTGAAAAACTGCGTTTTATTCCATGAAAAACATTTCATTGGCAAAAGAAAAAAGAAGCAAAAGCATTTCAGAATGATATACTAAATACTAAAAATTCAAAAGAAAAATTATTAATTGATAAGCGATAAAATAAAATAAAGTTAAAATATCCTTAGAAATGCCTACTTTATAAATTCTTACGATACAAAATAATTATGATGATTTTGTTATTTTTTTGGCCAGAGATTTTGTTATTCAAAAACAAAAAATAATAAATAAACTCAAAAAGCCGTTTTAAGGTCATTATTGTTTGTTTGCTGCACGATAGTCTCCATTTGCTCAACGACAGTTCAGACATGTGATGTGAAAGGGATAGGATGATTCTGAGGAAGAAGAAGACAAACACTCACTCATAGTGGTCTAGTCTAGCGCTCTCATACTTAATTTTTTTTTATCATAAACGCTCTCATACTTAATGAATCCATGGAGTTTGAGTTTTAGATAACACGCATATTAAAACGGGAAGTTATAAAATGTAAAGGGTTAATATTTATTTATTCCGGTCAACAAAAACAATTAACAAAGTATGAATTTAGTCAATCAACAATAAATAATATCTCTCCTCTATTCTTAAATAGCAGTATAAGATTACTTTCGAATTTTAATCTGTTCCTAAATATAAGCAACTTTCTAATTGTTCTAGTTTTTTTTTTCAACTTTCTAATTATACATATCTATAATAAACAAACAAGAGAGTGAGAGTGATAATAAAGATATATGATTAGGATATATTAGTAATATCATGTGATAATAACTAAATTAACTAGCATCCTTAATCTAATCAAATTAGGGAAAGTGATTTTATATTTAGGAACAGACGAGTAATCATTTTGACCAATGACGCTCATCATCCATTAACACCGTCAATTCTATTGTCAAGTAAGCATATTGATGGTGTTGGTGTATGATATAATGTGATGCCTTAAACAAGTCTTTTTCATAGTTTGTGGGTCAGAAAGATATGGTTTATTATTGTATGTCTACCAAAATATTCATAAAATGAAAACAAAAATAATAAAGAAAAAAGATAAACTTAAAAAGGACAAATTGGTCACTATAGTTCGGCACTGTTTGTTCTTTGGTATAGCCGCACGCTCATTGTCACATCACAACTTCCCGGTCATTCTCTCATAATCCTACTCTCTCCTTTTCCTTCTTTTTCTTTAGAAACCATTGGATCTTTCAACAAAAGATTTTAAAATTTGATCTAATGGTCCATAATTAATATTTTAATAAAAATAATATAATTATAAAATATTTAAAAATCTCATAAATAAATTTAATCAGTCAAAATTTGGTATGAACAGTTCATGACTGTATTGAAAAATGTAAAATAAAATTTAAATTTATAATAGTAGTCTGCAATTCTGAACAGTTTACATAAAATTGAGACAAATCAAATTTATTTATAAGATTTTAAAATTTTATTATAACTGTGTTACCTAGATTTTGTATAATCTAAATAACTTTAATAACATAAACATATTATGATTCTAATAACAATTAATTAACATGAAATATGAATAAAATATGGATTATCTATATCGAGGTATAAACCTGACCTAGAATAATCAAGCTCGTGGGCTGGATTCGATAATTTGATCGATAATAAGAATTAAGCATGATAATAACGACTAAGAACCGGAAATAATAAAGATAAGCAGAGATGTGATAGGATTTGATAAATAATGAGAAACAATTAAGGAATTAGGCAATATGAATTAGAATAGTAAAGCATAAAGTGTAGACTAATATCAATGGATAGAACCTGGCGAGCTTTATTGAATTGGATAATCAGAATACAAGATGAATAGCTGGTTACAAGAGATCTCTCAATACAAGAAAGTAAAAAGTGATTGTGTTCTTACTCTCAGATATTCGTACCCTAAACCCTAATTGGACCTCCCTTATGTAGACTCAGGAGTCCCATTTATTTCTCCTAACAGTTATACTAGGTGCTCTCCTGAAAGAGTCGTTTAGCTTCCAGGTCTTCAGCTTGCCCGAGTCTTCAGCTAGAGATCTCCGCCTAATTCCTCGGACAGTTACAATGACTGTTATCCACGTCCCAATAATTCTTATATCAGCCTGCCACTTCTCTCGTTCCACGTGTATCCTCTCTCATATTTATTTTTATCTACAACTTCCAATCAGTTGAGTCAGCGCCTGTTGGGCTTCTTCTACACTGGGCTGGCTTTGGATCCGACCCAGCGAGGCTGGGGTAACACATTTACTCCCCCAGCTCCACGTGGCTTGTCCTGGAAGGCTCGGGGAGTTGCGTTACTTAATACATCTGGTCAGGATGAGCGGTTATTGGGTGGTTATCAGGTGAATTTGAATTTGAATTCAGAAAAAAGAAGAACCGTTAGATCAGACGCCCGTTTTTAATCAGACACGCCCTGACCATCGGATCGACTTGTCCTTTCACGCTTCACACTTTAAAAAGCCTTCCTTTTTCTGCCAACTCCACTTTCTTTCTTGTCTTCTTTCTTTCTTAACTCCATTTCTGGAAAACTAGTCTCACGTGCGTTAAAGTCTGGTCTCTTGAACCCCAATCGTTGTCAGGTGACTTCTTCTCTTCTGCTTTTACTCTGCATTTTGTGTGGTTTCCTTCGTTTAGTTTCTTCTTTCTCATTCCCCATTATGGTTCGAACTCGTAGCAAAATGGCCACTCCTTCTTCATTCGACAGTGTACCACCGTCCCCCATGGATATTAAGGGTTCAAACTTCAAGGGTTTCGCTCCCATTCCTGAATCTTTGAAGGAAGTTACCAAAGATTCAGATGTTATGGACATTGATGCCCCTTGTACTCTAACGCCTGAATCCCTGACACTTCTGTGTTCTAAGAATAAGGTTAGCGAAAACCTTTTGATTAGGCTTCCTGAGGGCGAGGAACAGATCGACTGGTACAGTGAGAACTGGGGTACGATATGTGTTGACTATTTTCCTCTGCGCAAAATCATTCCTTTACCCAAATTAATTCTGGATTTTTGCCTCACATTTGATCTGGCGCCTTCTCAGTTAATGCCCTCATTGTGGCTAATAGTATTATCTGTTGAAGCGTTATGTGAAAAATTTGGTCTGGAATTTAACTTTGGGGATTTGATGAAGTGCTACAACATTCAAAGGAAGGGTTCAGGACTCTACACTCTCCATGCTCGCAACAGATTGGAGCCTTTGATCGCAGCACCTGCTGACCTGGAAAAGCAATGGAGGGGAAGATTTGTGTTTGTGCACAAGTCTGTCTTAGCAGGTTCTGACGTGAATCTGCGAACCAAATGGGTGAATCAAGGTAAGTTATATCCTTATTGAATCAACATGCTTTCACATTTTGATTTCTGATTTTTTAATCTGGCTTTTCATGTTTTGCAGAATCAGTTGGAAAATACCTTAGGCCTTCCTCTGAAGATAATTCAGATGAGCGTGTTGAGGCTTTTAAGAAATTACCTTTGAGTGAAAGGAACTGCTCTGCCATCTTCAGCCAAGGTAAGGCACCAACTCAGACTCTTTTCATTTTTCTCTTTTGTTTCCGGTGATTTTCCCTGAGTTAGCGCATTATTGTTCATCAGAGATTAGGTATGTGTATGAGAGTGTTGTAGCTCTTCAGGAAGATGTGAAAGTGAAGGTACCACCCAAGCCTTCCTACAATAAGAGACTTAGGTCTGGATCTGGGTTTTCCTCTGGTTTAGGTGATAAGTCCCCAACCAAATCTGCTAAACTTGGGTCAACAAGCTCTGAGTCTATTAGCGTAGATGTAATCAAAGAGGATTCAGCCATACCTGAGGAAGCTGAGATAGTACCAATTCTGTCGGACTCCCCCGAACCAAAATTTGCTATGAAATCTGTGATGAAGCAGCGTGCTGCTTCTCAAGCTAAGAAGAGTAAAACTATGTTAGATTTT
Organism: Mimosa pudica; assembly: GCA_029929735.1. NCBI lineage: Eukaryota > Viridiplantae > Streptophyta > Magnoliopsida > Fabales > Fabaceae > Mimosa > Mimosa pudica. The sequence continues at coordinate 9,119,993 of JAKELP010000035.1, forward strand.
GACAAGGGCAAGTCAAACAAGATAGTACTAGAGTTTGATAAAGACACCTCTGTCCATTCAGGATTTGATTTGATTCGTAAGGAGTGTAGCAAGCTCCTTTTTGATCAAGATCGCAAGGCTATTTTCTCCCTGAGGACTAGTGGTTCTGGCTATGCTTTCTCTCAGGAGACCTTAAAGGTATGCCCTTTGTAAGCTAAACCTAAGTTCTTTTAAGCATACTCTCCTGCTTTGTATCTTAACTTGTACATTTTTTGCATCAGCTTTTTCAACTTTCTCTGTCTATGGAGGATGATCTAAACATGTATAAAACATTAGCTGTGTCTCGCTCTGTGAGGATAGAAGAACTTGAGCGAAGGCTCAGTGAATCTGAAGTTCTTCACAGGGAAACTTCAAATAGAGCAATTGATCTGGAGAAAGATCTCACCTTAATGCGTGAAGAACGAGACAAAGCTTTCACTGAGGTTGCCACTGTCTCTGAGGAAAATTCTGATCTGGTGTTGAAAATTGCTGATTTGGAGCTTGCTTTATCCTCCAAAGACTTAGCATTAGAGCAGATGAAAGCTGAGAGGGATGAAGCTCGTGTCATTAGTCGTAATATTACTGCCAGGGAGTTAAGTACAGCAGAAGAATGGAGCTTAAGGGCATCAATCACTATGGCTCAGGAGTTTAAAGATGGGAAGTCTCACCTTTGGGATCTGGAGCTCTAGAAAAAGGAATATGAGGCAAAGTTCGGGCCTCTACCTCAAGATTCTGGTGATGATGACATTGTATCAAAAGGAGGTGAAGAGGAAGAAGTCTCATCTGGAAAGCCACCTGAGCAAGCTGTTCAGCCTGCAAAGAATGTTACTGACTCAGAGACTGAAAAAGAAGGCGAATCCAAGTGATTGAAGCATATGAATGAATGTAATATTTATGTCTAGGACCTAACTAGTCTCCTTTCCGGATAAACTTTGTGTTTGGAAACCTAGTTGTTGTTTTTGTTATTTGTGTTTTGTTACATGCACTTAGTGTAGTGCAAGTACTTTAGATTTGCTTTCAGTTTAACTAGTTTTGAACTTTGTTATGTTTAATATTTTGCAATGAATTTAGCTTTCTGGGTACAGTTCTTTACCTGCCTTTATTATTGAATTCTGGATCTGGTCATCATCTGGGATTTCCTTTGAAATCTTTAGAGGAATTTTGCTTTTAATTCTGCGAAATAAAAGTAAGTAAAAAGGTAATTAGCATAAAGGGGGTTAACAAAAGAATAACGTCTGCGCTACTCTTCTTCCTTTTTTTTTTTTTAGGAATGGCTCATCATTCTTATTCCCCCTAAAAAGGTTAGAGACCGAATACAATATGTAATTAGCTACAGAAAATTTGAATTGGTAAAGGTTTCTACCTTTTTTGAATTTGCAATCTAGAGTCAACCTGGACCTGAATGTCATCCATTTTGTCCTCCGTGATTTCCTGGATTTTTGCAAAGTCATAAATAAGTATATGAATTTCCTGGGTTTATTTTGGAACTTAGAGATTGAATTTAGATTAGTTAGTACCTGAGAATCTGTGACTTCTCCCTTATTCTGGAGGACCTTCTTTGAAAGGGAGCTGAGATCTGGAAATTCTCGAGAATCACTCCGTGACAGAGGTGCTGATCTCGTCGTCACGAGGGCACACACAGAGATGCTGAGTGAGGTTTCACGGTCCAGGTGAACCTCAATTTTGAAGATTTAGAAATCTGGGAAACTGGATAAAAAGGTTGTTTCCTCCTATTGCCTTGATAAGAATTTGCCTTATCAAGGGCTAGGGCACTTGGCCCTTTCCTACCCTTCATGGGTAGTATCTTTTGAGATGTTTAGCATTCCAGCTTCTTGGCAGGACATTCCCTTGGGAGTCCTGAAGCTGGTAAGAACCTGGGCCTGTAATTTCTTTTACCAGGTAAGGCCCTTCATAATTAGGGCTGAGTTTTCCATTTGAAGCCTCGGGGGTGTTTGAGAACACTTTTCTTAGTACTAGTTCCCCCACCTGATATTGCTGTTCTTTGACATTCTTGTTGTATTGTTTAGCACTTCGCTGTTGGAATGCTGCCATACGAATTAGAGCTTGTTCTCTGCGTTCATCAAGCAGGTCTAGCTCATACCTTAGGTGCAAAGAGTTTAGTTCATCCTGAGCCCATTTATATCTGAGGCTAGGGATCCCATACTCTACTGGAATAACTGCTTCTGCTCCATATATAAGAGAAAAAGGGGTTTCCCCTGTTGGAGTTCTGGATGTGGTTCTATATGCCCATAAGACAGCTGGAAGCTCATCTGCCCAGTTGCCCTTTGCTTTACCAAGGCGTTTCTTCAAAGAATTCATGATCGTCTTGTTACTAAATTCAGCTTGTCCGTTAGATTGGGGATTTCTGGGAGTAGAGAACTTAAGTTGTACTCCCCAATTTTCACAGAAACCTCTGAACCTAGTTCCAATGAATTGAGAACCGTTGTCACAAACTATTTCTTTAGGAAGACCAAACCTGCAAATAATGTGTTTCCACACAAAATCCACAACTTGCTTTTCTTGAATCTGAGCGTAAGGTGCAGCTTCGATCCACTTAGTAAAGTAGTCAGTAACCACTAGTAAGTACGTTAGCTTCCCAGGTGCTGCTGGGAGTTTTCCTACTATGTCCATTCCCCAGCGCATGAATGGCCAAACTGGAGCAATAGAATGAAGGAATTCTGGATGTTGGTGCTTAGATGGAGAAAATTTCTGGCAAGCGTCGCATCTGGAAACCAGGGTGGTTGCATCCTGAGCCAAGGTCGGCCATAAATAACCAGTACGTAATGTTTTTCTGATTAAGCTTCGAACTCCAGAGTGATCTCCACATTCTCCTTCATGGATCTCTCTAAGAGCTGCCTGAGCTTCCTGGGGACCAAGGCAGCGAAGCATGGGACCTGTGAAGGACTTTTTATATAGAATTCCTTCATCCTCATAAAATATGGCAGCTCGAGCCTTAATCCTTCTGGCTTCATTGGTATCATCTGGTAAGGTTCCAGTTGTCAGGTACTTTAGTATGGGAGATCGCCAATCCCAAACCAAATTATTTGAAAAGACTGATCCTGCACGAATCAAGGTGGAAGGCTCTGGAAGGTGAATAATTGGAATAGCTCTGGTTCTGTCAGAGGGGATGGATGACCCAAGGTTAGCCAAAGCGTCAGCTCTTTGGTTATCCTCCCTTCCTATCTGAGATATTTTGAATTCTACAAAATGATTGCACAGTGCAGTAACTAATTGGTAGTATGCTAGCATTCTGGGATCCTTGGTTTGATATGTTCCTTCTACCTGTCTGGTCACCAGCTGAGAATCACTTCTGATTTCTATCCGTCTGGCTCCAAGCTCAATTGCTACCTTCAATCCGTGGACCAAGGCTTCATATTTTGCTTCATTGTTGGTAGCTCGAAAGCTGCAGTGAAAAGCTTGTTCTATGATATCCCCGGTGGGAGATTGGAGTACTACTCCTAATCCAGTTCCCTTAGAGTGGGTAGATCCATCAGTATAAAGGATCCATAAGCCTGAACGGCTTTCATCAGTTATTGAGAATATTTCACGTATTATCTCTGGATCACCTTCTGAGCTGAAATCTGAGATAAAATCTGCTAGTGCTTGAGATTTAATAGAGGTCCTGGGTAAGTATGTGATGTCAAATTGACTAATCTCCACTGCCCATTTGACCAATCTTCCTGATAAATCTGGTTTGTGCAGAACGTTTCTGAGTGGATGCGAGGTAATAACCACAATGGGGTGGCATTGGAAATAAGGCCTAAGCTTCCGGGATGCGATGATCAGGGATAAGGCTAATTTTTCCATTGGGGAATATCTGGTCTCCGTGTCTAGGAGGGTCTTACTCACATAGTACACAGACAGCTGTTTGCCTGACTCTTCTCGTACCAGGACAGCGCTGACTGCTTTATCTGATACTGACAGGTATAGGTACAATAGCTCTTCAGTTTCAGGTTTGGATAAGAGAGGGGGACTTGTCATGTAAGCTTTCAGGTCTTGTAAAGCTTTCTCACAATTCTCACCCCATATGAAGCTCTTATTTTTCCTGAGAACTTGAAAGAAGGGATGACACTTATCAGATGATTTTGAGATAAATCTGTTGAGCGCAGCTACACGTCCTGTAAGTTTCTGGACTTCCTTCACGTTTTTAGGTGAAGGAATGTTTAATATAGCTTTGATTTGAGTTGGGTGAGCTTCAATTCCTCGCTGGGATACGAGGTATCCCAGGAATTTACCTGAAGCTACTCCAAAGGCGCACTTCTCAGGATTCAGCTTCATGTTGTATTTCTTCAAGGTGTTGAAGGTCTGTTGCAAGTGTTCAACATGATTGACAGCTTCCAAGGACTTGACTAGCATGTCATCTATGTAAACTTCCATGGTTTTTCCAAGTTGCTCCGCAAACATTTTGTTGACTAGTCTCTGGTATGTTGCTCCTGCATTCTTCAATCCAAAAGGCATCACTTTATAACAGTATGTTCCCCTTTCAGTGATGAATGAGGTCTTTTCTTGATCATCTGGATTCATTTTGATCTGGTTATATCCTGAAAATGCGTCCATGAAGCTCAGGAGCTGATGGCCAGCTGTTGCATCTACCATTGAATCAATGTGCGGTAATGGAAAAGAATCTTTAGGGCAGACTTTATCCAGGTCTGTGAAATCTATGCACACTCGATGCTTCCCATTTTTCTTGGGCACCACCACCACGTTAGCTAACCATTCAGGGTAGTGAACCTCCCTGATGGCTCCTGTGGAGATAAGCTTCTCCACTTCATTATTGACAATCAGGTTTCTCTCTGGAGCAAATTTTCTTCTTCTTTGCCTTACTGGTTTTTTGGTGGGGTCTACATTCAAGTGATGCATAATGACTTCTGGATCAATCCCAGTCATATCAGAATGTGTCCATGCGAAACAATCTTTATGCTGGAGCAGGAAGGTCAGGATTACCTTTTTAAGTTCTGGGTTTAGACCTGCCCCTATGAGTACTCGCCGATCTGGAAAGTGAGGGTCAAGGACTTCCGGCGTGAGGTCCTCTACCTGTTCCCCCCAGGAAAGGTGTTCCTGGGGAGATTTCTGTGGTTGCTATGCAGGTTGTTGGGTGGTTGCCTTCAAGGCAGCCTGATAGCATTCTCGGGAGGTGCGTTGCTGACCATGTATAGTTTTAACTCCCCAAGGGGTATTGAACTTAATACATTGGTGCAGTGTTGAAGGAACAGCTTTCATTTTGTGGATGAAAGGCCTCCCTAAGATGGCGTTATATGAGGATGGGCAGTTCATGACGTGATAGGTGAACTTCACATTCATTCCTGCTACCTTGGTTGTCAGGTTAATGATTGTTTTGGACTGGTCAGCAGCTCCGTTCCCAAACACTAGTGTTGTGGGATAATAAGACATCTCATCCTCCAGGTTCATTTCTTTCACCGTGCCTCTATATAGGATGTTAACTGAACTTCCAGGATCAATCAGGATTCTTTTTACCTGGTAGTCAGCTATTTTGAGCGTAATGACTAATGCATCATCATGGATTCCAGGAACTATTTCTTCATCTAAAAAGGTTATGGGTCCGGGTACGGCTTCTCCCTCAGCCAAGTGGAGCTCCTGAGGCTCCGTCGGGAGTTCTCTGGTATGCCTCTTGGCTGCTGAATACGTTACACCACTAATATCAGAGCCTCCTGCAATAAAATTAATGGTTTTTACCCCAGATTGTGGCGTTTGGGGCTGTTTCGAGGGACCTGGCTGAGAATTATCTGGGTGTTTTTTATCAGGTTTTTTCAGTAAATCAGTTAGATATCCTCTTTTTAAGAGTTCTGCTATTTGTATTCTGAGAGATATACAATCTTCAGTACGATGACCATAGTCTTCGTGGAAATCACAATACTTAGTTTTGTCACGCTGATCTGGGCTTGTCAACATTTTAGGTGGCCACCTGACGGCGTCCCCGAGTTTGTAAAGTCCTTTGACGAGCTGGGTTGCAGATACGTTAAATCCTCTTTGTGCAAATGTTGGAGGTAAGTCCTTCTTGGGCTTCTCCGCCTGCTGGGTATCATTAGGTTCACTTCTGTTGGCTGTAGGATATGGTTCAGCTCTCCAGTTCTTTTTGTTCTTCTTCTTTGAACTTTTACGAGAACCTGAGCCATTATCTTTGCCTTCTTCGTCAGGTTCATAGTAAGAATATCTGGCTGCATAATCTTCTTCCCAACGCATCTGGTCTTCAGCTTTGCGCATAACCCCAGCGTAGGTATCGCATGGGTGCTTTGTCAATTCTTTGTAGAGGTCTAAGTCTACAAAGATTCCTTTACGAAAAGCATTAATCGAGGTCTCTTCATCAGGTTTATCTATAGTGAGCCTCTCTGTATTGAAGTGGGTAACCCAACTGTTGAGTGAATTGTTCTTGTAGTTGAGCAAAGGATGATATGGATCTAACAGGCAGTTTGGTGAACCATTTCAGGGCCGGACCTGTCAAGCTCATACCAAATCCTTTGCATATGCAAGCTTCTCTGGCCGAGTCCGATATAGGAGCTGCTAGCATCCTTTGTTTGAAGTGAGCCATATGCTCATCTGGGTCACCAGTTCCATCATATTGATTCATTGAAGGATAGGTGAATCTCTTTGGCAGTTGAGTTTCTGTGATCCACCTTGCGAAGGGTGAGTCAGCATAACTCGTCTGGGCGTACTTAGGAGTGGGTTTTGGTGCTCCTGGGACTTGTTGAATGATCTTTTTTAGCTCCTCAATCTCACGTTCCATTCTGATCATTTCAGGATTTTTCTGGTCATGAGCACCATCTGAACCTCGAGATTTAGAATCCGAGTTAGATGTGCTAGCACTGCTTGAGGTCTGACTCCCGCCAGGGTTTAGTCTGAACTTCTCATGTCGCGTATGAGAATGTCTATGATGGTCACGAGGAATTTTAGTTTTGTGTTTCTGGTGTCCTCCTTCCTTGTGGCCCATAGTTTCTTGCCTTCTTTGCTGATGCTGGAACCCTGCTTGGTGAGGAATTTTTGTTCGTGGACTCTGGAAAAGGCGAGTTTTACAGCTGCCTTTATTGTTGCGATTTGGGATTTGTGCTGTGTGAACAGCATAGTCTCGTATGTCTTTGTTCAGGGACTCGATCAAGCGAGTAAGATAAGCTTGTTTTTCGTATAACATACGCAGGTTTTGTGCTGGGTTATTTTCATGATCGAAATTTTGCTGGTCATGATCTTCCTCACGACCTTCTTCATGATCATCTTGATGATGATCTTGGTGATCTTCTTTATGATCATCTTGGTGATCCTCTTGCGTGTTCTCCCCCTGATGTTCAGATGGTGTTTCAGGTTCAGGGATTTGCTCCTGATGATCTTCAGGGATTGTTTGCTCATGATCGTTTCCATTTGGAGGAGGGGGTTGGAATGGATCTCCGTGTGGGGTATGAGGATCATCCTCATCCATTGGAACAACGGGACCTCGATGATCAGACATGTTGAATCTCAAGTTGAATGTTAGATGAGAAGAATTTTAATATCTTCCCCACGGTCGGCGCCAAAATGTGTTACCTAGATTTTGTATAATCTAAATAACTTTAATAACATAAACATATTATGATTCTAATAACAATTAATTAACATGAAATATGAATAAAATATGGATTATCTATATCGAGGTATAAACCTGACCTAGAATAATCAAGCTCGTGGGCTGGATTCGATAATTTGAACGATAATAAGAATTAAGCATGATAATAACGACTAAGAACCGGAAATAATAAAGATAAGCAGAGATGTGATAGGATTTGATAAATAATGAGAAACAATTAAGGAATTATGCAATATGAATTAGAATAGTAAAGCATAAAGTGTAGACTAATATCAATGGATAGAACCTGGCGAGCTTTATTGAATTGGATAATCAGAATACAAGATGAATAGCTGGTTACAAGAGATCTCTCAATACAAGAAAGTAAAAAGTGATTGTGTTCTTGCTCTCAGATATTCGTACCCTAAACCCTAATTGGACCTCCCTTATGTAGACTCAGGAGTCCCATTTATTTCTCCTAACAGTTATACTAGGTGCTCTCCTGAAAGAGCCGTTTAGCTTCCAGGTCTTCAGCTTGCCCGAGTCTTCAGTTAGAGATCTCCGCCTAATTCCTCGGACAGTTACAATGACTGTTATCCACGTCCCAATAATTCTTATATCAGCCTGCCACTTCTCTCGTTCCACGTGTATCCTCTCTCATATTTATTTTTATCTACAACTTCCAATCAGTTGAGTCAGCGCCTGTTGGGCTTCTTCTACACTGGGCTGGCTTTGGATCCGACCCAGCGAGGCTGGGGTAACACAATAACTATATTATTTTTGTCAAAAATATTAAATATGAACAGTTGGATCCTTGATCCAATGGTGTATTATAGGGAAAAGGAGGGAAAAGGAGAGGGATGATAAGGAGAAAATCGACATCCCATAGGGAAGTTGGGTTCGGATTCTCTCCTCATCTTTCTCTTCTCATCCCTCATTTTCCTATTAAAATTCATCTAAGAGTTCATAATTTGTCTTTTGTACCATTAAAAATAAAAAAAAATTGTATTAAAATATAATATAAATGAAGAAATTTTATCTTTTAAAAAAATTTTGAAAAATTTTTAACATAAAAAATTTCAATTATCTGAAACGATTAATTTCAACCATTTGGACTTATTCAATAGAATGATCTATAAGAGATTTTTTTTTATCAATTTCAAAAGGGGTGCAACACGAGGACTTCCTAGGAGGTCACTCATCCTAGTACAACTCTCGCCGAAGCACGCTTAACTGCGGAGTTCTGATGGAATGATCTATGAGAGATACAAACTTATCCAGTTACAGTTAAACTGAAGTGTATCTCTTATAGATCCTTCTATTGAAATGAAATAATAAAAAAAAGAAATGAAATAGGTTCAGATAGTTGAAATTTTTTATACTAAAAAGTTTTCAAAAATTAAAAAATTTAAATTCTTCATTTATTTTATATTACTATAATACAACTTTTTTTTTCAATGATACAAGTGGCAAAATATGAACTCTTAGATGAATTTGAATTGGGTGGGATTATGAGGGAGGAGGAGAGAAAAATGAGGAGAGAATCCGAACAACTTCCCTCGTGGTCAGCGGAAATCCCGAGGAAGCAAATAAAGCGCAAGCTTAGTAACATGTACATATGTACAGTACTATGTAGTATAAGCCTCCCAAGGATTCTTCTCAAAATCACCGAATCACAAAGCCAAATCTCCACCTAACATACTCTCGCTATTCTTCTTCTTCGCTATGGCCTCCACCGCTTTCGCTAACCTCAATTCTCTCTCCTCTCAATGGATCGCCCATTCTTCTTCCTTCTCTTCTTCTCCTTCTCAAGGATCTTCCATTCGCCTGCCTTCTCGTCCTTTCTCTCTGCCCATCCGTGCCTCTTACACCCAAGAACTCATTCAAACTGCCGTTAGTTCCTTTTCATTTAACCTTTCTGATTTGTTCTTTGCTATTTTGTATGCTGCTAAAAAAGAACAAATAAAACATAGTACTAGTATTTGCTTATACTCCAAAAGAGCGTTTGCTCAATCTGCAAAAGAAAGTGATTTCTTTAACTCAAAAAACCTTTTACACAACAACGTGAAACCAAATACTACCTCCAGTCCCTAATTGACTTTTTTTTAAGAGATTAAGGTTACGAAATAGGTTATTAAATAATGACATATTTGATATATTTTTAGATTATCCATTAGTTTAGAGTTAGTTTAAGGGAAAATCAATTTATGATTAACTTTATTTTGGTTTTTTAAGTATTTTCCAGAAAAAGTCAATTAAGTCTGCGGCTTGTACTCTTTTCTTTTCTGAGTCTTAGATCTGCCACTGCCGTTTTTCTTATGTTATCATCATTGTGTTTGGATCAATTGTTATCATGCTTTTTGTTGACCCTTCAATTGAATCATTGAAAGATAGTTTTTTCATCGAATAATAGAACAATATTGATGGGTTTTAGTTCTTTCGATTTTTATTGCATTTTAAATTGATACAGGTGGTGGTGGTGGTGGTGGTGGTGGTGGTGGTGGTGGTGGTGGTGGTGTGTGTGTGTGTGTGTGTGTCTGGCTTTTGGCATCCCTAAAGACGGGATTTTTTTGCCTTTTAATTCTTGATTTGTGCTTATGTTTTCTTATTTTTGTTTTTTAATGAGGGTTGTCTGCTATGTTAAGAGGATTGACCTACTTGATTTCAATCTTTGGCTTAGCTCTGTGACTATGATGTAGATTTAATTATATGCTTAGCATGCTGTTGTATTGGATTGGCTATTGTGTGATAAATGCTTTTGCTTTTTCTTTTGTGTGAATTTAGATTTTAGTCTTGTTATTAGAACGGCGATTGCTAGGCTTGGCCAATGAATATTTATGATTTCATGACTTTGCTTTGTTTGTTGATTGTATAGAAATCTGTTGCATCACCTGGTCGTGGAATTCTGGCTATTGATGAGTCAAATGCAACTTGTGGTAAGAGGTTAGCATCTATTGGATTGGACAATACTGAAACCAACCGCCAAGCCTATAGGCAGCTTTTGTTGACCACTCCGGGCCTTGGTGAATACATTTCCGGTGCTATTCTATTTGAAGAGACCCTTTACCAGTCAACTACAGATGGAAAGAAGTTTGTGGATTGTCTGCGTGATGAGAACATTGTGCCTGGCATCAAGGTTGACAAGGTATGGACTGTATTTTCAGTCACAATGACTCATTGAGTAATTTTTTTATTCTAATTCTAATATCTATCATGCAGTTGAATATTGATAGTTCTTTTGTTGATCATTTTGTAAACTCTAACCTTGAGTCAGAGTAGTTGTTTAGTTGTTATTTGTTATAAAAAAAATCTAAAATGCAAACTTTGCTTTAGTTGATTACTTATTCAGCGATCATATTTCTGGCTTCTGTGTTTCAGGGTTTGGTCCCACTACCAGGCTCTAACAATGAATCTTGGTGCCAAGGTTTAGATGGATTGGCTTCAAGATCTGCTGAATACTATAAGCAAGGTGCTCGATTCGCAAAGTGGTAAGTCATTCGCTACCCCTTTTAAAGTTTTAAGCATTTTTTATTTTTTGACATGATCATGTAATTTTGCTGGAGGTAGGCTTATCAAATTTTGGTTTGCCTGATGGTTTGTTTTGATGTATACAGGCGAACAGTTGTTAGCATTCCAAACGGTCCTTCCGCACTAGCTGTTAAAGAGGCTGCATGGGGGCTTGCACGATATGCTTCCATCTCTCAGGTTCATTCACATAAGAATCAGTTTTGGTTTATATGAACTTGTTCTTTATTTGCGTCTGCATTTTCTTGGCTGGCCTGTTTGTGTCCAGCCTCTCCATTGGGAGGTTCTTTCAGATGAAGAGGCTGAATTGAAGCCATTTGTAGACTTGTTTTTAATAATCTCACTGTGCTGTGTGAAGGATGAGATTTTATCTCAAGCACAAGTTCATTTGTGATTAGGTTGTTTCAAAATCGCTCTATTCATTTTGATTTAACTAATTGTATTTTTTTTAATACATGCTGCTTAGACGCAAGATGAATGAATATGAGGGGGAGGCCCCCACTTTGCTGGGGTCGATTAAATGTGAAACTAGTGAAATCTGAGTTCTCCCTGATAGTGTGAATTGTGAAACTTTTTATCTCTAAGATTTGGAATTTCTTTACTTTAGTTTGACGCTTGAGGTTGATGTATATGCATCATTCTTCTTTACTGTTTTTCCCTAGCATGGTTTTGCTGCAAGGTTCCCTGAACACTAGCAACTTCTATCGCCTCATATGCATGATTTGTGATTAAAATGATATACCCAAGTGATGAACATGTATTATGTTATTATTGTCCACTTGTTTGATGTCTGTTTTATTTACTCTTATGAATTATATGGATGTCTGTGTTTGTTTGTTTTTTTTTGGTCAGAATGACATGTGTTTTTTTGACAATGTAGGACTATGGTCTTGTTCCAATTGTAGAGCCTGAAATCCTTCTTGATGGAGACCATTCAATTGAAAGGACCCTGGAAGTAGCAGAGAAGGTTTGGGCTGAAGTGTTCTTCTACTTGGCTCAAAATAATGTTGTGTTTGAAGGGATATTGCTCAAACCTAGCATGGTGACACCTGGAGCTGAACACAAGGAAAAGGCTTCCCCAGAAACCATTGCTAAATATACTCTCACAATGCTCAAAAGAAGAGTTCCACCTGCAGTCCCCGGAATTATGGTACGATTATCAAACTTTCTCTCTTATTTTTGGAAGAAAAGACAGATACCAAGATATTTACCTTCTATACAAAACTCTTCACCAAAGAATGAAAGGATTCAATCACGTGTTTCAAATGTTTACATTCTATTCTTGATTCTAGCTTGCTATACTGATTTTAAGTTTAAGAATATCTTGTGGCGAGCACTATATGATGATACTAGCTTGAGAGTCTATATATTCTCTCCATTTTGGCCATGAAAATCTCTTCAATCTGAATGGTTTGCATTTCTTCTTCCATTGAGGATTAAGAAATTCTCCAAAACATACTGATTTTTCATGTTGATAGTCGGAATTAACTTTGATTGATTTGTCTCTTTTTCATCTTTGGAGTATTTAAGAGTTTTGAACTAGAAGTTAGTAAAATGTTAACAAAATCATGTTAATATATACTTCGATTTTATTTTCAGTTCTTATCTGGTGGACAATCTGAAGTGGAGGCTACACTAAATCTAAATGCGATGAATCAAAGCCCCAACCCATGGCACGTTTCCTTCTCGTATGCACGTGCCCTGCAGAACACAGTGCTTAAGACATGGCAAGGGCGACCGGAGAACATCGTAGCCGCACAAAAGTCTCTTTTGGTGCGAGCAAAAGCAAACTCCCTTGCTCAACTTGGAAGATACTCTGCTGAGGGTGAAAGTGAGGAAGCCAAGAAGGGAATGTTTGTGAAGGGTTATACCTACTAAAAGATAAGGCATACTATGCATTTCAGTTTGTGATCATTCTTCTTGTTAGCAGTGAATCCTAATGAGACTAAATTGTGTTGTATTATTAATTTACTTTATCCTTCTAGTCAGTGAGTTTGAATAAAACCGACGAGAAAGAAAGGTTTTGACATCGTCGTCGGGGTCGGAGATTAGTGAAACTTACAAGGGACAAGGATAACATGTGAAAGAATGTGTGAATTACGTTTGTTTTCATTGCAAGCTACGTAACTTGTAGTTTTTAATACAACCTATCAAATGAAAGAGTGTGTGGAATATTTATTAGGGCATATTTGATTTTATAATGCAAATTATCAAATCTCATTTTAGTGGAAAGTGGTCATTTTGTATAACCCTTATGTCTTCTTTGCTCATACGGTAAAGTATTTGTTTCAAAAAGGATTATTGTCAATGACTTTCAAGTTTTATATCCTTTGTCAAGTGATGAATGGAATAATAATTGGGAATATGTTTTTTTCCCTTTTTGGGAAAGTGAATATGCTCTTGATGCTACGAATTCTTTTTTCCCCTTTTCTCTTTTCTGGTCAAAATCTCATCCAAGTTCATTTGCACATGAATTTCATTTCTCTTGGATGAGATGAGGTTTGTTACTCATACTTCTGTCTTTCAAATAAGAAAATACCTTTGTCAGACAAAATAATTTCTTTATACTACCTCCGGTCCTAAATATAGGACCTAGATGACATTTTTTAGAGAGATTAAAGTTGCGAAATATGTTATTAAATGATGACATATTTAATATATTTTTAGATAATCCATTAGTTTATTGGTAAAATAAATTAGTCTAAGGGAAAAAAATAGGTAAATCAATTTATAATTAACTTATTTTTTATTTTTTTAAGATTTTCCAAAAAAGTCAACTAGGTCTTATATTTAGGACCGGAGGGAGTAGCATGAAAATCAAAACATGTAAACTTAACTATGGTTTTAATTTAATCAAAATCTTAATGAAGCCCACGAACTATGACAATGTAACTAATTTCTACAATTACACGTAATTTACATTTGGAGAAATTTCAAGAGATCTTGATTCATGAAAGCATATCCCAAATGAGATATCCATGAACTCCCCTAATGGAGACTCGAGACACCCATATGATAGTTAATTTATATATCTATATCTAATCTGTATTTGATATATACTTTTGAAACTCTTAATACTCTTTTTATCTATCAACAGGTAATTAGTGCATTTGTTTTATCTCATTCCTAGGTATATAAGCACCCAACTACTCAAGGATTTCCCTACCAAATGCATTTAAAAACTGATTATGTATTTTTTTTGGATTCATCAGTCTATATCCAGCATTATTTACAAACGACTTATCCCATTTGCGGGAAAGTAGACCCATAGTAGGGGAACTTTGATACTTGTAATTAATTAATGTGATGCATATCTATGACTTAAATTTAAGACCATTAATTAAGGTTAGGGGTGAAATGAGTCAAGTCAGGCTAGACTTTGAGTAAATAATTCTGAGTCTATAATGGGAAAATAATATAAATGCATATACCTGAACTTGTAGGCTTTTTTTCAGACCCAAGTCTGAGTTGTTAAATGGCCTATCATTGTTTGAGGTCTTTTTAAAGGTCTATTTTATGTCATAAAGGTCATAAGTAGACTTTACGCATAAAAAACGGACAGAGCAAAACAAAGCAAATATGTTCTTTGTATTAAGGGGAATGGGTTAACCTGGCGAGTTGACGTGAGTGATAAGTACTTTCGTCCCTTAAGGAAGTGGTTGGGGTTCAATCCCTAATTTTTCAGTTCTTATCTGGTGGACAATCTGAAGTGGAGGCTACACTAAATCTAAATGCGATGAATCAAAGCCCCAACCCATTGCATGTTTCCTTCTCGTGTGCACGTGCCCTGCAGAACACAGTGCTTAAGACATGGCAAGGGCGACCGGAGAACATCGAAGCCGCACAAAAGTCTCTTTTGGTGCGAGCAAAAGCAAACTCCCTTGCTCAACTTGGAAGATACTCTGCTGAGGGTGAAAGTGAGGAAGTCAAGAAGGGAATGTTTGTGAAGGGTTATACCTACTAAAAGACGAGGCATTCTATGCATTTCAGCTTGTGAACATTGCTCTTGTTAGCAGTGAATGCTAATGAGACTAAATCGTGTTGTATTATTAATATACTTCATCCTTCTAGCCAGTGAGTTTGAATAAAGCAGACGAGAAAGAAAGGTTTTGGCGTCGTCGGGTCGGAGATTAGTGAAAACTAGTATCAACCCGCGCGATATGCGGAATATTATATTTTATATAAGTTTGATAACAAATACGCCACATAATAATATACATACATAACTCTGAAACCATTTTTATTCTAATAAATAAAGATACCATAAAATATTATAGTATTAGTCAAAATTTAATAAATTTCACTAAAATTTATCTTTCATAGAAATCATTTTTTTATGATAAAAAAATAGAAAATCAATTTCTTATAAAAAAGAGAGATTTGAGGTAGCAAAGAGAATGAGAAAGGTTCTCATAGAAAAAGAGAATGAGAAAAGGAAGGAGGAAGTATTAGAGAGAGAGATCCAATAGAACAAAAGGATGAGAAAAACATACAAATAAAAAGAATGAGAAAAGTGATAAAAGAATATGTTAAGGTAGTGTGTATTTTAAATAACAAAAAAAAGGCAACATGTAACGTTGCTTTATAAAAATATAATTAGACAATACTTGGGGAAAACAAAATTCGATGGAAAAATTAAGGGGATAATAGCAACAATAGTAAATGAAATACAATCTGTACGCTCTTATGAGCTTTTGATTTTAAGGGACAAGGATAACATGTGAAAGAATGTGTTTATTACGTTTGTTTTTCATTGCAAGCAACGTAACTGGTAGTTATTAATACAACCTATCAAATGAAAGAATTTGTGGAAAATTTATTAGGGCATATTTGATTTTATAGTACAACCTATCAAATCACATTTTGGTGGAAGTGGTCTTTTTTATAATCCTTCTGTCTTCTTTGCTCATACGGTAAAGTATTTGTTTCCAAAAAGATTATTGTCATTGACTTTCAAGTTTTATATGCTTTGTCAAGTGAATGGAATAATAATTGGGGAATATGCTTTTTTTCCTTTTTGGGAAGTGAATATACTCTTGATGTTATGTTACAAATTCTTTTTTCCCCCTTTCCCTTTTCTGGTCAAAATCTCATCCAAGTTCATTTGCATATGAATTTCATTTCTCTTGGATGAGATAGGTTTGTTACTCATACTTCTCTCTTTCAAATACGAGGATACGTTCGTTAGACACAACAATTTCTTTATAGCATAAAAATCAAAACATGTAAACTTTACTATGGTTTTAATTTAATATTGATCCAATTTATTATAGTATATATTTTTTTAATTTCATCTTGTATCCTATACTGAACACCATCGATTAACAATATAGGGTTAAGGGTCAAATCTAGCACTCTACTATTGCTAAAAGTTCACCCAACATAAACAAGAATTTGATGGCTCAAATGTAACACACATCTTTTCAAAAATGGCTCAAATCTAACATTTCCTTCAATTCTAACGGGTTTGACCGTTAAGTTTGACTCGATCATACCACGTCACCTGCCACGTCACTCAGTTTTGCCACGTGGTCTGTCACGTCACCCAATGGGCCCACTCACTATCCGATCGGGTGACGTGGCGGGTGACGTGGCATGCCACGTGGCAAAATGGGGTGATGTGGCGGGTGACATGTCATGATCAAGTCAAACTTAACGGTCAAACCCGTTAAAATTAACGGAAATGCTAGATTTGAGCCATTTTTTAAAAGATGTGTGCTACATTTGAGCCATCAAATTCTTGTTTATGTTGGGTGAACTTTTGGCAATAGTAGAGTACTAGATTTGACCCTTAACCCAATAATATATTCAAAATCTTAATAAAGCCACGAACTATGACAATGTAACTGATTTCTACAATTACATGTAATTTACGTTTAGAGAAATGTCAAGAGATCTTGATTCATGTAAGCATATCCCAAATGAGATATCCATGAACTCCCCTAACGGAGACTCGAGAGACCCATATGATATTTAATTTATACATCTATATCTGTATTTGATATATATTTTTTAAACTCTTAATACTCTTTTTATCTATCAACAGGTAATTAGTTCATTTTTTAAAAACTGATTATATATTTTTTGGATTCATCAGTCGATTTCCAGCCTTATTAACAAACGACTTATCCCGTTCGTGGGAAAGTATACCCATAGTAGGGGAACTTTGATACTTCTAAGCAATTAATGTGATGCATATGTAGGACTTAAAATTAGGACCATTAGTTAAGGTTGGGGGTGAAAATGAGTCAAAACAGGCTAGACTTTGAGTAAATAATCCTGAGTCTATAGTGGAAAAATAAAGCATAAGCCTATGCCTAAACTTGTAGGCTTTTTTTAAAGATCTAGGCCTGAATTGTTAAATGGCCTATCATTGTCTGAGACCTATTTAAAGGTCTATTTTATGCCATAAAGGTCATAAGTAGACTTTAAGCAAACATTTTTAAGATCTTCCTATCTCAAGAAATCTCATAAAAAAAGTTCAGAGCAAAACAAAGCAATATGTTCTCTGCAATAAGGGAAATGTGTCAGTGTTACAAAGAAGAGCTTTGGTTTATGGTTATTATCACCCAGAAAGTATGAGTAATACACAAGGGAAAGTACCTGCGTTTACTGTTTCATCTTTACAGATTGTATAGATGAATGTGCAGAAGAAAGGATGCTCAATCTAAAAAAAATAATCCCAAGGAGAGTAAAAAAGGCACTACAGATAAATGAGATAATACATTTATCAATGTTTTCCTCTTGTGTTATATATTAATGGACAAAGGAGAATATAGAACGACTAGGATTGCTTAAACAAAATAAAACTATTGTATATAACATAATATATTTTGTAATGGTAACCAGGCATGAAGGTTTATACATCAAGCCCTAATAAAATAAATTTAACCTAGTTACATGGTAAGACTTTATAAAAGGGAAAAAGACAGACCGAATTCCCAAAAGGATAAATAGGGTACCTAAATTCCCAAAAGAATAAGGAAGGTCACAAGCACCTAATTGACATTAGCAAACGTGGATAAATGACTAAAAATGCCCTTAAAAACTAGTTAAACAGTCAAGCAGGATTATAAATCATAACTTTTCATAACTGTTATGAAGCATACAAGTTTTTTAAGGGCTTTATGAGTCATTTTCCCACATTTACTAATGTCAATTAGGTGTCTGTGACCTTCCTTGTCCTTTTGGAAATTTAGGCACCCTATTTATCCTTTTGGGCATTCAGGTGTCTTTATCTGTCTTTTTCCCAAAAGGTTTTAGCCTAGCCTTTTTGTTAGGCCCTAATCAGGCCAAGTTGCAGGCCCCTAATAAGGGCCTAACATATTCTCACATCTAATTAAGGAAGAAAACAATTGGCAGTCAATTGATCTTCTATGCTCTTGTGGCGGATTACATTTTTTATAAGTCCTAGATAGTGCAACACTTTTTTTTAAAAAAGAATTCAATACACTGGACTTGCCTTAGGTTAAAACTACAACTGTTCGTGATATAAAAAAAGAAAAAACTAAAACTGTTCGCAAAAATATTGATAAGCTACTTAGATATCAGAACTCATTGACTTTTGGGCTTTCATCTAACTGATGGTAATCCTGTTTCTATTGGGCCTTATAATTTCATCCTGGATTTTATATTCAGGAGTCAGGACTCACATAAATCCGAGTCATTTAACATGTAATTGTCTATATTTATATTTCTTTTAACCCAAAAAAAATCATCCTACGTAAAGTAAATATTGCAATGGATGAAATAAAGCGAAGTATGGATGGCCTGATATTTGTTAGGTTTTAAATTAATGGTTAAATTTAGTATTGCAATTTATAAAATTGTTTTTGGAAGAATATTACAGCTTAACTTGATTTAAATTATTTAAAACACAATGACGCTTTCAATAAGATTGGTATGTCGAAATATAAATTTAAAAGGCAACAAAAAGAAAAAAGAAAATTAAAACAAGACCTCTCACAGTTTAACTCACCGCCCAAAGTGTCATGACCAATAAAATAAATAAAACAAGAATTTCATGATACTCTCATATATGACCACTTTACATTATGAAAATTACTACTCAATATTTAATCCATGTTTCAAAGTCAACCCAACCAGAAGAGTATATTCAAGAAAATAGATAGATATTTAAAAAAGAACAAAAGCGCAATTTAACAGTGCCCATCACTATCTATCTTCATGTTACTTTTTAACTTTTGAATGTAATGAGCTTAATTTAAGGCCAAACTGAAGATAAAAAGACAAATAACCCTAGCTGTATTGTTATTGCATGTGAATGTAACATTTAATTTTGCAGTGAAACAGCTAAGAAGGTTCATTGACCCTCATATTTAATGGATTTCTATTCCCAAGATATACTGATTTAATATCATTATAAAATGATAAAAATTAAAGAACTTATTTCCCAAATCAAACCCATCTTTTTAAAATCTAATCTTTTGTTTTTTTCTCTCCCCATTAAACAATCCAAAATAAACGTATAGTATATATTTCTGCCACCCACATCACCAAATAAAGAAACAACCATTAATTTCTATAGTAGCTAACCAGCAATTGGAGATGTCGGATCAGAATATAATGTTGATATAAATTCTTTTAAAAAAGAAAATAAAAAAATTGCCACACTAATGAAATGAGACATGGATTTTCTTGTCGGAGGACCGTACTTTCAGATTAGGTAAATAATTTAGAAAACAATGGAATCTGACTCATTTGATGAGTTATGAGACAGCCTGGGTAAGGCCATGCATGCCTTGTCTTCTTAGGAAAACATTTGGACACCATCAAATACAAGAAATGAAATGAAAAAATATTGCAACAATAATAATGATGATATATAATACTATTATGTTCTGTTTTTCCTGCGTTTTAGGGAGGAACTTTTGTTATTGTACTTTGTATATGCTGCGGATGATGTTTGACATGTTGTCTAGAATTAAACTTTATTAGTACCTATGCTTTAATTAATTTTCTTTGGCTTTGTATCAACTAGACATGCGCACAAGTGATAATGACATTAGATGCTCCAAATCATGTGTTGATGGCTTTGTTGTCACGCAGTAGGGCTATTGGGGATGTCGGGCCATGCCGGACCACCATCCGGGGCCAGAAATTGTGGCCATGGATGAAAGCAGCCATGCAAAAGTTTTAAAGGAGGAGCAAAACTAGGAGCTGAAAACAGGGCAATTTTCCCCTCAAGAGTTTAAAGAGGGGTTTTCCCCCTTTGTTAAAGGTGTTTAAGTGCTTTTAGTGAAGAGATGTAAATTAGAATTTTGTTTGATATCAGGACAACACAATAAATAGTTGGTGGTGGTCATGTTTGTTGGAATTGAAGGGATAAGAATATATGTTGATGTTGATTAAGTTACTTTGTGAATTAAATGGCAAATTATTGGAGACAAGACAACAAAGTTGGGACTGTGTTGTTTGAAACTTGTAACCATGAGAGGTACTCATGTTATAGTTTTCGAAAGTTGGCTTTTTTGGGGGATAACACAACTCTCATTTATAAATGTGGTGTGGTATATTATTTTCTTTTACGCTTAAATGATTGGTTTATTATTATTCTACAAAATTTTATGCGCACGGACATTTACAAGCCCCCCTACCACAATTATTTGTTTTATATAATAATTAGAAGTATAATTATAAAAATGCGGTGAAAGAGATGGCGAAAAATTCAACTGAATATTAGCTCAATACTAATCTCCTCTGAATTTTGATTTATTTACGGATGAATTAATTATCTCTAATATTTGACCACAATTTTTTTAATTTTCAAAATTGCAAAATTAAAATGCAGTCGTTAGTTTTCACTAATAAAACATTTTAGTTTTCACTAATTAATAAGACATTTTGGATGTGAGATAAATGAAACCAAACTTTAAGAAAGTTTGAGTGATCTGATTAAGTGTTGAATTTGAGACCTTAAATTTTTATCGTTATATTTCTACAAATATGTACATTAATTAATTAGTTATATACATAAAAATAATATGCAATTTCCTTAAAAGTTAAACAAAAGTGGGAGGGAGGCTAATCTACAGGCAGGAGCTAAGCTTAAGAGAATGACCCTTCCGAGAAAAAAAGAAAGATAAGAAGATGAGATGATAGGTATGTGAGGGAGAAAGTCATAAAAATGTTGGTAATCTCCCTTACATTGAAATTAATAGATGAGGGTTCAAGTATTGTTTAAGTTTGAAAAAGATACATACGTATGTGGTCATATTTACAAGATAGAAAGAAAGTTTCCTTTAATTCTATTTATAAATCACATCAATAACTTATACTACCTCCCGTCCTAAATATAAGACCTAATTGACTTTTTTTGGAGATGTTAAAGTTGCGAATAGACTATTAAATCATGACATATTTAATAAATTTTTAGATTATACATTAGTTTATAGGTAAAATAAACTAATCTAAGGGAAAAAATAGGTAAATCAATTTATAATTAACTTATTTTGCTTTTTTATAGGATTTTCTTAAAAAGTCAATTAGGTCTTATATTTAGGATTGGAGGGAGTATATATGAAACTATGTTGTAACCTTTTTTATGTTATTGTATATATAGATACTTTCTACTCGTAGATTATATTATATACTACCTCCGGTCCTAAATATACAACCTAGATTACTATTTTTTGGAGAGGTTAAGGTTGCAAAATAGTCTATTAAATCATGACATATTTGATATATTTTTAGATTATCTATTAGTTTATAAGTAAAATAAACTAGTTTTAGGCAAAAAATTAGGTAAATCAATTTATAATTAACTTATTTTGCTTTGTTTTAGGATTTTTCAAAAAAGTCAATTAGGTTTTATATTTAGGACCGGAGGGAGTATTAAATAAGGGTTAATTTAAAAGTAATTGAATTTTAAGTTATGATTAATAAGATTATATATTCTTCTTTGTTCCAATGTAACTAAGCTAATTAGAATTGAGACTATTGTATAAATATGTTAAAATGGGTTGATAAAAGGACTAATTTTTCCCTATGGATTTGAAGTTTAAATTATGGGCGAAGGGGCAAAACTACTCACCGTAAATTTTCAAATGGACAACTCTGACACCTGTAAATTGAATGGGGCAAAACCGCACATTGTAAATCAAAATGGGACAAACGTACCATTCTCAACTAAAGGTGTTAAGTTTGACCGTTAGTTGACTGAGAATGCTGATGGAGCTTGTTGACGTGGCAATATGTGGCATTTTTTTGTGACGTGGCAATATACTGAATAGGGACTTAATATTAGAAAAGTCTCACTAACTTGGGAAATTAAAGTAGAGTCCCTTTAGACTGTACTTTAATTAATTATGAATACGTGGGCCCCACAGTTTATAATAAAATATTTCTCCCTCCCCCACCCTCCCTTCTCTCCCTCCCCCACTAAATATAAGATCACTTTTTAATTTGTCTCAATTTCCCAAAATCGTTCCTATTGATACTATTAAATAAAAAACAAGTGATTGAAGGGGTTGGAATAAAGGCAAGACATAAGAATATTTTTGTAATATCAAGATTTTAACCAATTTAACTAACAATTTTAATCTAATTGAACTGTAGGTGAGCCAACCCCTTCCACATATGCGTGTGTGGAATTAAGGTTAGGCTTAGGTTTGGAGTAGAATTTTCGCTTTTGAACTGAAGGTTCGTAGCAGAATTGAGTGAGTGCAAATTAAAGGTGAAGTCATAACTCACAAGTATTGCTGATTCCTCAGATTTTGATGTGCAACAACTCGTAAAGATATTCCTCCCTCTTAAATTAGATTCTTCTTATTGTGCTTCACTTTATGATTTTATCCACATATTCTCCCTTTATTCCTTTTTTCTCTTGGCAAATAGTTGACGTCAAACTATAAGTGAATTGTCTGAATTTCAGGTCATATCCTCATTTACGTAGATAAAATTATAACCTTTAAAATATATATACTCATTATAAATTTTGTTTTAGAATTTTCAATAATTATTTTAAAAAAGTTTCTATCACTCAATAAATTCCTTGGTTTGGCATAAGGAAAGTACTTCATTTGTCCAAAATATAAGATCATTTTCCTAATTTGATTAGATTAAGAATGCTAGTTAGACTAGTCATTAACACTACATGATATCACTAATTTACCCTTTGCATATACCTTTATTCTCAGTTTTCTCTCTCTTTTATTTGTTTATTATAGATAAACATTATTAGGCTTTATTTGAGAAAAAGTTGTAAGAAATTAGAAAATTATTTATATTTTAGGAACAAATTAAAATTGGAAAAATGATATTATATTTAGGAACGGGGAGGGAGTATATGATTTGTATTTTTGTGTATCCCTCTTTCTTCCCCACTTCTTTTCCCTTTTATTAAACTAAAAAAAGAAAAAGAATAAAGCAAACACTTGGTTTAAAACGAAAAGGTGTGAATAATAATACAATTATTTGTTCCAAAAAAATCATTATAAAATTATTTCAAAGCTCGTGTACTTCACCCACATGCACGTGTGATCTTTGTAGGTTAGTTTTCCTAAATGAATTATTAGTCTTGAAATAATAAGTCATCAATTCTATTCAATAAATATCCATATAAACAATATTTTTTGTCATTCTGAACAGTTCAAAAAAGCACTATGAAATAAGTATTTGTTATTTAAGGTTGAAAAAATAACTAGATCATTCATAAGAAAAAATTTTTGTTAGATAAATTCATAATGGAACTATTTGTTACAAATGGAAGGTTTTGAGCCTATTCGACAATCCAATCCAAAACATTAAATAAATAAAGTGAAGTACAAACTATGAAGTATACCTTTATTCCTAAATATATGTGACATCTTTATTACCGGATCAATGAGTACTTCAAGGTATTAATATTTTTTTAATATTTTTTTATGCATGATTGTGATTAATTCCCTTATTTAGAACCTAATTATACTTCTTCTGAAAAGTGATTTTTTTCTCTGTATTAAAAAAAGCAACCGAGAGCTCATCCATTCATTATTCAATACTCCCTCCGGTCCTAAATATAAGACCTAATTGACTTTTTCTAAAAAATCCTTAACAGAGCAAAATAAGTTAAATATAAATTGATTATCTAATTTTTTCCCTTAAACTAGTTTATTTTACCTATAAACTAATGGATAATCTAAAAATATATCAAATATGTCATCATTTAATAACCTATTTCGCAACCTTAATCTCTCCAAAAAAAGTCAATTAGGTCTTATATTTAGGACCGGAGGTAGTATAATATTGTTGTGATATGTAATAATGACCAGTATTCCTTATTATATGCTAGTGAGATTATTTTAGCATGAAAAACTAGATTAGTACTTTTATAACACTTTATAAACAAACATGTGATTTTCATAGTGGATAATATATATATATATATATATATATATATATACACACACACACACACATATATATATAAAGTACATAAAAATATTAACATGAGTAGTTAGTTGAGGTGTTAAGTGAGCTACAATCCCGTAAGGATGAGCGTGTTTGAGTTTCGAGAAGCGCTCTCATTGGAAGAGGAGACAACCTTACTTATGTGAGCAACACTCCTACCCCTCGAGTCCGGATTAAATCTGGCGGTATTTAACTAAAAAATTACATAAAAATATTGAATCGAAAGTATCGAACATCAAGAATTAAGATCATTGTGCGTTTACGTGGTCCTTTGGCACACCATGATGAGTTTCTAAATTTTATAATAAAAAATTACTTGTTCCAATAAGAGCCGGATTGAAAGTGGCATGCTCGCACACCGATAGATTTATTATTATGATCAATTAACTTCTATTATAACCTCTGCGAATGCAAAATACGTTAAGCAAACGCTGTTTCTTTATGATAATTTGTTTGGATCGACAACCATCATTTCATATTATTTTAATGATACGCAAACTTTTCTTGTCGTTTTCATAGGTTTCGTTTGATATGCCTATAGGCACAATAATATTATGCTATAATTTGTTTCTTGTAGTCAATAATTTTTTTATAAATACTTTTGAACATTTAAATGCTACTTAAATCTTGAGGCTTATTGTAATATTGGTGAACTCTAAGACTAAATTTACTTAAAATTTTAATCAGATAAATAAATATTTTTCGCTTTACATTGATTATAAGACTAAAAGAGTAATTATCTTTTATCTATTTTATGATTAATTGTTATTTGAATTTCAGTATATCTCTCGAGGGGGTAAGTGACCTTTCAAGTTTCGATAAACTCTAAGGTCAACTTAACCTAAACATGAGATGTGTGTGTGTGTGTTCTCTTCATCGATCTTCTAAGTAAGATTTAAATAACTAAATTTCTATATTTCAGGATGTGATATTTTTTATTTTTTTATTTCGCAAGATTGTATAATTCTAAAAATATAAAAGTTAATCATATTGTAGAAACAAGCTTTAAAAAAATTTGGTGATAAATAAAGAAAATGAAGCCATCGTCTTTATGATCTTGCTTTTTGATATTGTATTTTGTGGCGCTCTTTAAAAGATAGCTGAATGATAGGATTGATTAATTTGTCTATTATGTCCGATATGCTTAAGGTGTGGCTCTTGCTAATGCCATTTAAAATCAGTCTCCACTTTTGAAAATACATGTAAAGAGACGGTGATATTTTTATTCTGAATGTGTTATATTTTCAATTTATCTCTAGTTTCAAATCGTGAGTACGTTGAGTTACGGCTTCAAATTATTTAACATATACAGAGAGGTTATTAGATTTAAAGTTTTCCAAAAGCACTCTGATATCGTAGGATTTTCTATATGCATGCTTGTAAATTTAATCTAAGATATATCATACCTTACCAAATAACTTGAATATGTATATGGGCAAGAATAAACGAGGCTAAGATAATAATCCCTTTTACAATAATGTCGAATTTCCGTATGAGAAAAGTTGATGCAATGTTCCCAAAAGACATATGCAGCATTTTCTTTTACCACGTTTAATTTGGTTTATAGCCGCCGCTAGGCGATATGTTAGCAGCATTTTCTAGCGAGTTTGCGAGACTAAGCAACGAGTTTTTTTAGTGACACACATATAAGAGTGTGAACTAAAATATTATACTACCTCCGGTCCTAACTATAGGACCTAATTGAATATTTTTTGGAGAGATTAAGGTTGCGAAATATGTTATTAAATGATACTCCCTCCAGTCCTAAATATAGGACCTAGTTAGAGACTTCATTTTGGTCCTAAATATAAGACATAATTACATTTTTTATCACCTTTTTCCTAAATTAATTTTCTTCTTCTTAATAACTCCTTAATAATAAATAAACACAATAAAAAGTTAAAAACTGGAACTTTTGCACCTCATATATCACCTTTTGCACCTCATTATGTCACATGTGCATCAATTCACTTTTTTCATATTCCAATAGTTTTAAGTAATCTTATTATTTTCCTAAATTACCCCTATTAGTAGTTCCTCAAATATTATTTTAGGTAACTACCTCTTATAATTTAGGATTTAGGAACAGAGTGAGTATCATATAGTATTATGTGCCACCAGCAGATAAAAGTTTCTTAAATTTTGAAAACCGTTTTTCCATCAGTCATCTTTACCAATCTACATTTAAATTAGAAAAGATAAAAGCATATAATAAATACAAGAATTGCGTATCAAATGAGAAAATTACCGAGACAATGGAGCCAGGGGCAAGGGAAGAAGAAACCATGGAAGAATCAGAAAGCCAAACGTGAGAACCTTTAGATTTGAGGTTAACAGGAACGACATGGCCAAAAAAAGCAGATTTGCCAATGAAAGGAGGGAATATTCTAGGAGCTTCTTCACATAAAAGCATGAGCTCTTCTTCACTAATAACATCTGAATCTCCATCAGAAGTGTGCGACGGCGTGCGAGGAGAGGCCAATTCAGGAGTGGAAAGTCTCGATTGAGACTTGACATTATTCTTTTTTCCCTTGGAAGGCATCGTGTGTGTGTGTGTATGTATGTATGTATGTATGTATGTATGTATGTATGTATGTATGTTTATGTACAGTTAGTTTTGTTTTGAATTGAAAGCACAGCTTACAGAGAAAGTGTGAGAATGAGCACAAGAAAAGGAAGCAACGGAAGGTATGGCTCTCAAGGCGGAGACGGCCACGGGCTACTAAGTAATTAAAGGGGTATTATTGGAAAAACATCTAAAATTAACTAACTTAACTGTCTTAATTAATCTCCTCAAAAAAAGTCATCTAGGTCCTATATTTAGGACCGGAGGAAGTAACATATTTGAAATATTTTTAGATTATACATTAGTTTATAGGTAAAATAAACTAGTTTAAGGGAAAAAATTAGGCAAATTAATTTATAATTAACTTATTTTGCTTTTTTAAGGATTTTCTAGAAAAAGTCAATTAGGTCTTATATATTTAGGAGCAATTTAGGAGCAAAGGGAGTATTTATATATTAATCACATCATGTGCAGGTCATGCCACGTCATTGCTTGATTTAAAAAGCAACAAGAAATTAAAGACCAAACAAACCACATTAATGCATGAAAAACTACAAGTTAATGCTTATGGGGGTCACACCATTTCTTTCAAATCAAAAAATAACAACAAAACGTTTTGTGGCCGAAAAAGATAAAAAGGAGATTAGGACAAATCAGTAAGAAACACACGCATAGAACAAACACCATTAAATTCCTGACGTTATTCAGTAGTACATATGATCAATCATGCATTGTTGTTTATCTTAAACTAGGTTTTCCAGATGTTTTCAGTACATGAAGATTTGTTAACCACTTGATTTTTCAAATTGTAAAGTACCACATCAGTTGGGGAGGAGAACGAAAGGTGCTATATATAGGTTTGGATACCTCCCCCTCTCGACGCGTTTTAAAGCCGTGAGGGGTGAGGATTCCCCAAAGCGGACAATTTCGAGAGCGAGGTGCTGGGATGTTACAGATGGTATCAGAGCCAGGCTCGGGTCGGTGTGCCAGCGAGGGCGCTGGGCCCAAGGGGGGTGGATTGTAAAGTCCCACATCGGCTGGGGAGGAGAACGAAAGGTGCTATATATAGGTCTGGATACCTCCCCCTCTCGACTCGTTTTAAAGCCGTGAGGGGTGAGGATTCCCCAAAGCAGACAATTTCGAGAGCGAGGCGCTGGGATGTTACACAAATCAAATTTTATCTCGACGAAGTATTGAAGTATTGAGTTGTGCCGAACATAACCTTTGGGTCCCACCGTTTTACATATCTTTAGCACTAAATTCAAATGAAAAGGTAAATTAGTAAATAAGAATTGATTGTTGACTTAGGATCCAATTTTGTCAGAAGTTTTCATTTAATACATACTATGAGTGTAATAACTTTTGCAGATTCAATGTTGCTTCAGAAATATTTAAATTTAAACGACTCACTCTAACAGTACGTAGTCAAAGGAACATTTGCCACCTTCGAGGACCACATATGATTTCATATGGCTTTAACTATTTTTTATCTTAAAAGCTTTCACGAAAGATCAATATATATATATATATATATATATATATATATATATATATATATATGGAAGTATAAAATGAGCATGATTATCAGTCAAATTAAACAATAAGATGAATACACACATACAGCGATGAATACACCATAGCTAATAAAATGTACTCGTATTAGGATATTTTACTTTTAAAAACACTATTTCCTTAGTTGTATTTATTAAATTATTTATTACTTTCTGCTCTTGATAACACTAAATTTTTATTTGATCATTTCATTTCATTATAACTTTCATCCTTCCAAGTGTGTTCGATTCTGTATTTTAATTGTGGTAAAGCTCAAAAATTGACTAGTTGAAAATACACTTTCTAAGTTTGAAAACTCAAACTAACTATGACAATTTTTTTTGTGAGTTGAGGCATGGCCACAAAGCATACGAACCTTTCAATCTTAGCTTTAATTTATAATCACATGCAAAAGCTGGTGATGACTAAGTCTCAATTAATGACCCATGTACTGGCAAAAACAAATTTAATGACCCATGCATTTTCCTCTTATTCTTATCTATTTTATACAACTCGTTGCCATGCCCTTTAATTTTAGTAAATGGATATATAGTGGCATCTGGAGGCATAAAATATCAAATCATCTCATATTCTCACTCCAAAATACTTGATTGATTGATACAACTCGGAAATGTTTCTACTAGTTGAATAATTATGGTCTCAAACTATTCTGAAAATTCCATGGTGTTAATATAGTCAAATATTAGTAGTAGAAACTTTATCGTTAGTGATCCTACAAAACTTAAATATAAATTAGTTTAGACTCTAATAAAATGGATACACTTAATTTAAGACTTAATTTAACCATAAGAGGGTGTGAGATTTGTTGCTTACAGGAAAAATCGGACAAATCCATTTAACTTGCTGAATCTCTATTTATTTTTGTAAATCTAGAGTTCAATTTTATCATTTTATCCTTGATTGTCCTCCTTCACCTTATTAGCTTCTAGCATTTCAAAAATTAAGGATAAGTCACACATACCCCTCTTTCTGCGAGATCGAACTCTTTGTTTAGAGACCAATGAAAGGTCGACCGTCGACGACAATCATCATCATGAATTCTAGCACTTAATAAGATAAGATATTTCCCTTGACTTTACCGTCAATGGTCCCGGCAGGCTTTTCTTTTCCCTCTGAAGCATCATCATACATTATTTATTATTCTATTTTTGTTTTTATTGTTATTATTAAGATTAGAATATTCCATGACTTCGTTCCTTATATTCCTTGTAAAACAATCATATGTAGTGAAGTATCAATAAATATAAATTTTCCTTCTTTAATTTTTTGGAAACAAATAGAAAATATTTACTAGTATAGACGACAACAAATTCATAATTATGCTAGAAATTAAATTACAATTTGTTCCCAGAAATATTAGTATAAAATTAATTTCTATTGCGAAAATAAAGAAGTAGGCAGATGATTAAAAAAGTACAAATATAAAGTAGATCAGACGTAGTAACTGTGGGTGGGAAATACCGAAATAGACGAAGGAGATGCTGTATAAGTCGCATTCGTGAGACAGAGAACATAAGCGTGTACGTACAAATGCTTTTGACTCAAAACTGCCCATTTAATTTTCGTACCTCTAGTAATTGTAATTCACCTGACCTCAGACTGCGTGAACTTCCATGTTCTCTTCACTCTCACTTCCTTCTTCTTCCTAATTCTCTTCATTGAAAAAGTTGAATCACAGCACTCCACCATACTTAAGTATTTCCATGAATTTTTAAAGATTATTAACAAAATCCCCGTATTGATGAGATATAGCTTGAACTTATAACTGTGAACTATACTATACCAACTCTATGTTGGTATTTCTTCCTAATTCATATGTCCTTCATATTTATTAATTGAGTTTTTGTTAATGAAACATAATTAACTCAATCAGAATGTTTAAAAATATTAGTCTGACTTAGTTCAAACAAAATATATATAATGAATTTCATTTACCAATAATCCTATTTTATGTGAAAGAGAGATCATGAGGGGAGAATGGGTAAACGGAGTAATTAAATGGGGGTATACGGAAAATCAATCCGCCTATATTTATAGTCGGTCCCGAATAGGGTTGTGTTAGGCTTCGGCAGCCAACGTAAACATATCGTCGAATCTTATGAGCATGGATCCACGCATTTGTTATGACAATAGGTCATTGCCTAGTAGTGTACTTTTATCTCCAAGCATGACTAATGATGAAACAAAGTGGCGTCATGTGATCCATGTAGCAGACCTCACCTAGGTGGGATAAGGCTTTGCTGTTGTTTAAAAATAAGTCAGCTTATTATGAGTGTATGGTTTTTTTCTATGTTTGGCACTTTGACTGGACTTATTTCAGCTTATTTGAAATAAGTCAGCTTATTTATAAGCCACTCAAGGCAGCTTATTTTAGAAAATACATCAGCTTATTTTTCTACATGATTTAAAAATAAGCTAGCTTATATAAATAAGTCCCTCTTAAACAAAAATTCATCCAAACATGTTTATAAGTCAAATAAGAAATAAACCACTTTTTTCAAAGTTCATCCAAACATAAAAATAATTCAATTTAGAGCTTATTTTTTAACTGACTTAAAAAATAAGTCAGCTTGAAAATAAGTCACTTTTCCACAAGTCGAGCCAAATACACCCAATATATATGACATAGCAACAACTAGTAAGACACTCCTAGATCCACTTATGTCTCAAATTCACCACAAATCCTAAAATATTTGATTACTCAAATATCTAAGAATAAGATATATAGAGTGTCAAATACTAGCTTATACTACCTCCGGTCCTAAATATAAGACCTAATTGACTTTTTTTGGAGAGATTAAGGTTGCGAAATAGGTTATTAAATGATGACATATTTGATATATTTTTAGATTATTCATCAGTTTATAGGTAAAATAAACTAGTTTAAGGAAAAAAATTAGGCAAATCAATTTATAATTAACTTACTTTGCTTTTTACGGATTTTCCAAAAAAAATCAATTAGGTCTTATATTTAGGATCGGAGGGAGTATTATAAAAAACAAACATGACAATTACAAATTGTCTGTTGTATATCAATTCGAAATTGTTCAACTGACAAATATATGTCCATTACAAAATTCATTTTCGATCATAGCATCAGAGGGCATGTAACTAGTCAATTTTAATTTTAACAAGAAAGTTATCGTTAATAGAGATTTTCACTTCATTCGCATGCAACTAGTTAATTACTTTAGAGGTCATTTACTAGTAAAATTAATAATAATTTCGACAACAGTGTTCAGTTCACAACTTATATTCTAAATTAAAATATGAGGCTGATGGTTGCAACTTTACAACAATATAATAATGAGCTTATTATTTATAGCTTATGTATAATAACATGTGCAAGTTTTGTATATTAATGATTTAAAAATTGAAATGACAACACCATATATATTTAATCTTTCAATTTTCTTGATGTCTTTTATTCTAGGGAAAATTAATTAGAGGTCCCTTGTAAGAGACATAATATAGAAAAAGTCCCACTAACTTGGGAAATTAAGGTGAAGTCTCAAGGGACCTCACTTTAATATATTTTGAATATGTGAGACCCACAGATAATAATAAAAAAATAAAAACTCTCCATTCTCTCTCTCCTCCCTCCTCCTTCTTCTTCCCCACTCCTCCTCCCCTTCATTCACCCGCCAACCCCTCCCCCGCCGCCATCGCCGTCGAAGCCTGACCACCGATTTTACCGGCCACACCCAAAAAAACCCTCTGAAGCTGCCCACCACCGCCACCATTTCCTTCAACCATTTTCATGTGACCAACCTTGGTTTGAGATTTGGTTGGGGAGGAGGAAAATAACGAGGCTGCGTCAGAGTTGGAGTCGGAGTCGGAGGATGACAGCGTCTGAGTCGGGGTCGGAGGACGACGGCGTCGGGGTCATCAAGCGAGAGAGAGATGTGAAAGTGGTGAATGGGGAAGGGAAAAAGAATAAGAAGGGAGGAGAGTAAGGAGATGGAAGAGAAATGGTACATGAAAATGGTTGAAGGCGGTGTGGCGCGGCGGCGGTAAAAGCGGTGGTCGGGCTGCTGCGGCGGCGACTGGGGAGGGGTTGGCGGGTGAATGGAGGGGAGGAGGAGTGGGGAAGAAGGAGGAGGAGGAGGAGAGAGAGAGAATGGAGAGTTTTTATTTTTTTATTATTATCTGTAGGTCCCACATATTCAAAATATATTAAAGTGAGGTCCCTTGGGACTTCACCTCAATTTCCCAAGTTAGTGGGACTTTTTATATATTATGTCTCTTACAAGAGACCTCTAATTAATTTTCTCTTTATTCTAACTGTATCTCCCCTTTTCACATCACTCATGATTTTTGTTATCAGTTGTCTAATTAACAAAAATGATTTATACATATTGGTGTTTAGTCAATTCCGATTTTGTGATATAGTATTATGCAAGCGCAAAAAGGGATTCGTTATGATTATTAATTATTACCATCAATTTTTTCATGATAATAATTAGATAATTGATATCAGCAAAATATTCCACATTTTTTTCATGTATACGTACGTAGCCCTAATAACAAATATTACTGTCAATGAATACTCCTAAATAATATTGGATGCACAAGTTTGTCCAAAAAAAAAAACTATTGGATGCACAAGAAATATTTGGAAGACCATTTCAATAAAGAAATTAAATAAACATTACAGGACGAAAATCACCGGTGACAAATTATATTATTTAGAAGCATCTTACGACTTATGAAGAATTCTGTAATAGGTAATCTTCAGCAATTTTTTCTCGTATAAGAATAACGCTATAAAGGAAATAAACAATAAGATAATGAAAATAATGAGTTAGGGTCTAAATTTTGTCGTTATTGGCATGAGCTATGAGTATGTAAAAGTTTTTTTTGATTAATCCCAGTATGAAAATACTAAAAGGGAGTAAAGAAGGCTTTTTGATTAATCCCAGTATGAAAATACTAAAAGGGAGTAAAGAAGGCCTAACTATTAAAAATGCAAAATTGATGGTTAAGAAATTTATTTTTTTTAAAAAAAAAGTTAGGATAATAATTGAATTGGATACCCTCACTAATTAGATACCTAATGCTTATATGCGAAAATTATGAAGGTAAGACTGGATTGAAATTAAAATATGATAATTGTTGAATTGATAAAATTAGTGACATGACGAGAGTACTTGTATATATTTTTTTGACAAGGTACTTGTATATATATACCTTCCCATTAATGGCGTTCTTTTATAAAGAAGTGAACAAGAAACAAAAGAGAGGGAAGGGGGTCTGTAAAATGAGGGCATGCACCCCCACGTGATTAGCCTAAAACTGGAAACGATTGATTTGAAGTGAGAAAATGGAAATATAAATTTAAGCACAACAAGACACCAATTCATTTCACTCAGTTCACATAATAAAAGGTACATGAATGACATTATTCATTTTGTTAATTGGATCTCTGTGACTCTGCCTGCTTCAGCCATTATCGTCATTGCCATCAAAACTTTGAAAATTTAATTAGTTTTAACTTGACCATGAGTTACATACTTACGTGAAAATAATTTTATTTTTTTTGCATGGGTTAATTATACTAACAATGATCATATTAAAAGAGTGTATGACCTCCCGAGCACTAATAATCTCACGTAACAGTTTACAAGAATTAAGTTTGATCTATTGATTTCATAAAATATTTTCTTTGTTTTGAACTTAAAATGATGCGATTATATTTGTTATTCTTACAAAAATTAAATTAGAAATATATTAGTTTGTGAGAATATTCTTTGATCAACATCACTAGAGTTACACAACAATAACTAAAAGCTGATATTGTTGTTATATATTAATAATTCAATTATGACCATATTATCAATCAACAAAACAAAATATGAGAGATAATGATGATAACATACAAGTTCATATTTGTAAAGCAAAAAATTAGGCAAGATATGTAGGAATTATACCACACACATCGGTGAACTAGGGACACATCGGTGAACTAGGGTGATTAGGTCCTTCAGGCCCCTTTTTCCATGATACTCAATGTTTTTCAATTAAGTTCTGACATTTTCAACTAGGTAAAGTTAACTAAACAACTAACTAGTTTGAAGTTGAGGTAATGTGAACCTGTGAAGCGCACCCTGTAGCTTTTTGTGTTGAGATATGTATCTCCATTTACCTACAAGTAAGCTTTCAAGTATCAAAGTCACTTTAATTTCTCCTTTCAAAGTGTCACCCGCTTTATCATTTATACACTATATTTGTCAATACATACAACCATTACATTTTTTTTCTTTTTTCATTTTGAATAGGCCAGGGGTGAAAAGAGGGCAAATGAGACTTGGTTTTGATTGACAAGAAGGTGGAGGAAGAGGGCAAAATAGAGGGACCAAAAGGAAGGGTGGAAGTCACATGGGGGATGTGGGAGAGCACGTGAAAGGCACAACTTTCACGCCCTCCCTTTTCCAAAGTCAATGCTTTCCCTTCCTTCCATATCTAATTCTTCCGTTGTTATATATGTAGTCTAATCACTACTAATCGCCCCCAAAAAATAATAATGAACTAATCACCCCCAAAAAATAATAATGAAGGGAATTTTTGACTTTTATCTTTTGAACAAAATTTCGCTTTGGGTTTATGACATATGCAATTTAATCTCAAAATAATTTTATTGTTAAGTAAAATGGAGTCATATATGTGGTTAATGTGAAATTCTCCATGTTTTTTTATCTAAAAGAACCAACTATAAGTGTTTTGAAAAATTATGAAATATCCCTTTAATCCATTTTGTGAAACTATTCAATCCTATTTTATCATAACTTAACTCCAACCTGATTGTTATAGAATAAGAATTTCTCAAAATTAAACTATTGATATATATAACTTCAATGCTCATCAATATTTATAACCCTTGTTTAACGTTTAAATTAGATTTTAAAAAGAGGAGACAAGGAAAGCAACATTTCCAGAGAATATAACAATAGAATATGACATTGGACGTATAGTTAAGCATTTAGAGGCTGCGATAATTTGTTTATTTATCTAGTGTTGTTTCTCCATTCTTCCATACGCACTACTCATGTATGGCTTGTTCCGAATTTTAGGGAAAAAAATATTTTTTTAAACGACGAATTGTTTCCACTTAAATAAACTATAATT
Organism: Mimosa pudica; assembly: GCA_029929735.1. Classification (NCBI taxonomy): domain Eukaryota; kingdom Viridiplantae; phylum Streptophyta; class Magnoliopsida; order Fabales; family Fabaceae; genus Mimosa; species Mimosa pudica. The sequence continues at coordinate 9,155,758 of JAKELP010000035.1, forward strand.
ATAATAAAACGAAGAATCCAAATGGACTGGCTTATTAAAAGGGGGAGACCAATTATATGTATGACATAATAACAATGCATCTTTTGCATTTGATCAAAAAACTCACTTGAAAACACTTCACTTGGCTTTTTCGTTGGTCAAAATCGTCAGTGGCTAATCTCTCAATCAAGTCATAAACATCAAGATATCAATGAAAAATATCTTTGTTATCAATAAGAGTCTATACTCTATAGTTGCGTATACAATATGTGTGTGTATTAAAACTTAAAAGATCTTCATTAGAAGGAAGACCCCCACACGACATTCATAACGAATTAGCAAAGATGTGTCCTGTTTTTAAAATTAAAAAGAGTGAAAAAAAAATATTGTTATTTTTGTTTTCAAACCGAGATATTTCAATGACGGAGTCCAAATCTTTAAAACATGAACCTGTATCCTAACTAAAATCCCTAAATTAAGAAACCCACGCGCGCGCACTCAGCACACACAATTTAAGGGAATATTTCAGCCCATAAAAGACCAACATTAAGCGGAAATTAAGATCCTCTTTATTTGGGCAACAGCAAAAAATGGATGCAATTATAAGTGCTGTTACACTGTTATACCACTGGGAGATCAATCGCACTATTTTTTATTAAATAATAAAATGTCCTATGTTCGCTGTTATGCCATACCTAAAGTCTATTATCGATAATTTTGCATATCCTTGCACTTTTCTTTACAGTGATAAAAAATTCCATTTTTTATAATTATAATTTTTTGCCCCAAATGTATTGATAGCTAAAGTATATGTTTTTCATTTGTATTTGCATCTGACTCAATTGACTATATATCAAAAGGGTTGGATTTATCCATGGACCTTTTATCCAAGGGAAAAATAGTCAAAACCATCTATTTTATTTTATGGATGTTGAGCATTAGTCAAAATTCTTCTATCCACCAATGAGTAGTTGGTTGAGCTGGTAAATGGGCTGCAACCCCCGTAAGGATGAGAACGCGTGTTCGATTCCCGGGAAGCGCTCTTATTGGGAGAGGGGACAACCTTGCCTATGTGGGCAACACTCCTACCCCTCGAGTCCGGATTAAACCGGACGGTGATTAACCAAAAAAAAAATTCTTCTATCCACTTGTTTATTATATCCAAAATGTTTAAAGAGCATTTTACCAACCGACTATTAGTAAAGTTGTATGTGACACAATTAACTAATGGTCAACATCCATAAAATAGAAGTTTTGACTATTTTGCCCTTGAATAATAGGCCCATTGGTAAATCCAACATTTTTTATAGTCTATTGTGTCATATATGTCACTTTACTAATAGATGGTTGGTAAAAGTACCTTTTAGCCCTTGGAATGAAACAAATATATTATTATCTTTTCAAACAAAAATGTGCCTAAATGTGTCCGCATTAAAAAATAAATAATAATAAAATAATAAACGCAAAGGTGCAAAACTACCCATCAAATTTGGGTAAAAGTACACAAACTTTTTATGGGGTAAAAATACTCAAACTATTGAAATGAGAGAAAAATACCATTAATGTTATAGTGGCTTGATAGAGTTACTTTTTGACGGAAGAACTATTACCGATTGGAGAATCTTTACTTTGCTCACTCTCGTCTCTCGTGAGAGATTCATCAGAGTTACATGTGTTGGTTTACGTAATTCTCAGGCGCCAACATGGGTATTCATTGGCACATATTAATTAATTGTATTCATATTTAAATTTTAATAAAAATGATCGATTCTCATGATGATGCTAGTTGTGGGAGGCTTTTGTTTCATTTGTTTTTAGTTCTTATAATAACTGAAAAGGCTGTCTCATAATTTTGAATAATCAATATAGAGAGGACGAAAATGGGGCCCATCTCAAACGGTTGCATTGTGTGGGAGATAATTGCAACAGCATCATTGACAGCCACCAGATAGAGGTATGCGGTGATTCCTACTGTTCCGATGCTCGGATATGTTGTGCAAGGGGTGGGAGATTAAGTGAGGGGTAGTTTCGTAAATCCAAGGCACATATATGTTTATTTTTTGAAAAAACATGAGACCCACTTCAAAAAGTAAACTCTGTTAAGTCAATATATAAGTGTCTGATATTTTTGTTATAACTGTTGGGTAAAGGTGAAAAAACGGGTTCAAACTATTACTCCAGAATCACGTAGGGGTAACAAGTATTTTCAGCTCAATTCTAGGATTGAATAATAAATATTGGTACAATATAGGGAACGTCGTTTAGTTTGACCGACGTTGACCGTTAAAAGCTGATGTGGCGGGGGAAATAATTTTTTTACTGGCGTGGCGTGCTTATGTGGCAATTATAATTCTGGGTGTGTGGGTCCCACATTATTTAAATCAATAAAAAAATAAAAAAAATTATATTTTTTTAATATTTTCCAAAATATATTTGCTTATATTTTTTATAAAAAATATAATTTTAATAAATTTTTTTAATATTTTTTATAAAATATTTATATTTTTTTAATAAATAAAATAAAAAAATATTTTTTAAATTTTTTTATTAATTTCAAAAAATTATTCTTTTGAATTTTTTTTTTAAATATAATTTTGATAAATATATTTTGATAAATTTTTTTATAAAAAATATAAACAAATATATTTTGATAAATTATAAAAAAAATAATAATTTCTTTTATTTTTTGTATTTTTTTATATATTTTTATTAATTTAAATAATGTGGGCCCCACACACTCAGAAAAATAATTGCCACATAAGCATGCCACGTCAGAAAAAAATTTTATTTCCCCCGCCACGTCAGCTTTTAACGGACGTTTCCTATATTGCACCAATATTTATTCTTCAGTCTCATAATTGAGCCGAAAATACTTGTTACCTCTACGTGCTCCTGGTAGTTTGAACACGTTTTTGCACCTTTACCCTATTTACCCTATAACTGTTTGATATTTTTGCTTCATTTCAACAAGCATTTAGAGCATGTGTTAATATATGTTGTTAATATTAATATTGCATCTTTTTTTTTCTCGATATCCCCTATGATAACCTCAACCTACATGTTTTATCTCAGTTCAAAAAAACCTACATATTTTATCAGAAACTCTTCTTATTTTTATTTTTGTTGAGGGTTTATTATGTCATAAAAGTTTTTGTGTGACAAAATATCTTGTAAATATTTTTATTGTTCCATTTTAACTCTTTTTTTGTCGAAAATTCCATTGTTACCTTAGAAACAATGTTTTAAGACCAGGACTAGATATCAAGTTGAAAAGCCAATAAGTTATTTTTCAAACATACAGTTCAATTTGAGAACATAAATTAAAAATATTGAAGAATATGCGTTTTTTGGATGCTACCTTGTACATGTTATCTATTAAATTAAAAGTAAAAAAAATCACTGTTATGAACGACATAAAGAGAAAAAGAAATCTTAGTTGTTTTATTTTTTCTAATTTTTTTTAAAAAGGATACAATTAAAATTAAAATTTAAAATTTAAAATTTGAAAAATATTTAAAAAGGGAAGGAATTAAAAAAGGAAGGAACAGTGCCTCAGCATTACTTTAATTTCATAATATATAGGATAGGTTATGGGTATTTTTCATATTTACAATTTGATATTTATAATTTCACAAGATTTGGTCTGAATTCAAATGAAAACTTCAAATGCTTAAAACTAAGATTCATTAAAAGTTATAAGGACCTATTATTAATTAAATTCATGCTAAATCTTTATGAAATCACAGGAATTAAAACCAATTGTTTGAAGTTACGCGATTACAACATACAGAAATTTGTTAAGATTAGAGTGGATACCAATGAATATTCCACAAAATGCAACAGTCTTATTTGTAAATGTGTATGCTTGCTGTGTATTGTAGTGTGTAGATGCTTACTAATGCAACACTCTTATTTGTAAATGTTTGTGCTTCTGTATTGTAGTGTGTAGATGCTTATTACTACTAGTTACTAGGTCAATGAATTACAAGCTCAAAGCTAATGAATTGCTTAAATTTGGTTGGGATCCGGAGAGTGGTCATCAGATAGTTGCTTGGGTTGGTGCCTCTCATCAGGAGCCATGAATATGATTAAAAAGGAGAATGTTGGGGGTTGCTTTTTGGATAATTTGGTGGGGAAACAAATAGATCGAAAGTCAGTTAAAAAATGAAAATGGAAACAATATAATGATCCTCTAAAGAAACTCAATTGAGTTAAGAAACTCAATTGACACTTAAAACTTAATGATAAACTACCCTAAAGCTAAGTTTAAATTTGTATATATAATCTCCAATCACAATTGTCACTAGGTCATAAAACGTTTTTGCTATAAATATATCCTAGTAAACTTTGAGTTAAATTCTATCCTCTTTTAAATATAAGACATACATATTTGTAATTTCTATCCATTTTTCTCAAATTAACCTCGTTTGATGTTCTATTAACTAATTAAGTAAGAGATAATTGAAGTGGGTTAAGTAATGCATTTATAACATTTTTTAAGAAACAACTTTTATAACTAAATGTTTAATTTATTTAAAATTAGGTAAATATTTTTTTTAATTAGCAATGAGTAACAATGCAAATACTATTGAGTTTAAGCTGTAAGCACACAGGTATTTGCATGAAACTAATAATATAAGAGCTATGTATAAGAGTTTATGGAGCAAATTCACAAGTTTCAAAATATGAGAGAGATTAAAGGTACATGACATAAAGTCTATGGGAGTTGCGTGTAGTTTAAATATTATTCTTTGTTGTGCTAATATTTGTAGATGGAAAACCTTATTTCTAATTTTTGACCCCAAAAAACCTTATTTCTAATTTTTTATGTTTTTTAAAATTGTCTTATTGATACTCCTTCAATGATAACTAATTTAGAGAGAAGATGATGGTGAGAACATTAAAGATGATGATTGTGTTTTAGAAAAATTATTCTGGATTAGTCAATAATTGCTAATAGTAGCAACATATACATAAACGTGGATTCATATAAAAAGGTTTGCATATTATTGATCCTATCCTTAATATATGAATTATTCAAGGAGACTGATCTTTATATGATACTCCCTCCGGTCCTAAATATAAGACCTAATTGACTTTTTCTAGAAAATCCTTAAAAAAACAAAATAAGTTAATTATAAATTGATTTACCTAATTTTTTTCCCTTAAACTAGTTTATTTCTAGTCAAGAGATAACCAACATTTTAAAAAAACACAAAGAAATACTCCCTCATATATTATTATGTATTCACTAATAACACCCTCTGTCCTATTTACATTTAATATTCAGGGGACAAAAATAAAAATCAAACAATATTTTATTTTGAGCTTATATGATATCTCTCAAGCACCTCACATTTTAAAACTTCAAGGCATCATATAATATATAATTGACTTTTTTATAAACTAATTTCTTCTTAATTTTCTCGATTAAGTGGCTCATGAAACTTCACTAATCTCCCCACAAAAGTCAATTAAGTCTTATGTAAACGAAGGAGTGGAGGAGGTAGTAAAAGGGAAGACCATGATGGTAATTTGAGGAGGAAATAAGAATGAAGGACAAGGGGAGGGTCTAAGCATCATAATTTTGGACAAAAGTCCAATTTTACCGTGTAAGTAACTCTCTACGAATCATCTAGTACCTTAAACTAACAAAATGAGTGTATTTTTCTAAAAAGTAATATATACGTGGTCATTTCATCCTTTGGTGAGTGTACTACTGCCACTTGGATGTCATTTGTGGGTAACTCCTTTGGGTGAAATTATATTGAAACATCTACTACTCATGTACTACTCTCAAGGTAAACCATTTGATCCTTCAAGATACGTTATAATCTAGGGTTTACTTCTGGCTTTGCCCTTATGTAACTATGGTGGGAATTCCATTTATGTTTGTATTTCAATGTTTCTTTTTACAAATGTATTTTTTTTTTTTTGTGTTTTTAAGCAACTCTGCTTTTTTTTATTACAAAATGTTTAGGTGAGTTGGGTCCCGAGCTTACCTGGGACATGACAGACTTCCGAGCTCAAAGAGCGCTTATAGAGGTACTTACAGATTGCCTACAAAAAAGTCCTCACATCTGCGGAATTGGAACTCACAACCACATAGTTATGATTCAAACCCCTTTAACAACTGGATCAACCTTGGTTAAGTAACTATGGTTTGAATTAGTATAATTGTCATATTATCAAAAAAAAAAAAAACAATGGTGGGAATTAAATGAAGGAAGGAAGAGTATAAGAGTGAGGGGTAGTTTGGGAAGGAACATAAATTGGCCCATCCTTATAAATTGGTTCCCTTCATTCTACCTTCCTCCCCATTTCCAAATCTCTCTCTTCTCCTTTGACCATCGTACTCTCTCTCTCCCTCCTTCTTAATCATCATCATCATCACTCTTTGCCTTTTCGCCGCTGTTGCTCCAGTCTCTGCCGCCAACCAACACACACATAACAAATACTCTCTCTCTCTCTCTCTCTCTATGTGTATACATATACATACAGATAGATAACATATTATTAGTGTTTTCTGTTTATTTTAACTGTGCCCCATCATCTTCCCTTCATTCATTCATTCATTCATTCATATTATTATCACCATCATCATTACGCCTGTCCTTCTTCTTCTTCCCCTTTGATCTGACGGCTTCGATCTTCTCGCTTTCTCATCGTACGGCCAGGAGTCCTTTCTCTGCTCCTCTCTCTCTCTCTCTACGTAAGTAGTATAGTATTATGCTATTATCATTATTATATTATTATTATTATTATTATTATTATTATTATTATTATTATTCCCTCTCTCTAAAAAAAAGCTTAACTGCATCGAAAGTTCAAAACTTTTCACCATCATTATTCTTATTATACCCCATTTTTCAATACCCAATTCTTTATTTCTCTTATATATATGCTCTTTCTCTTCTCTTTTTTGTTTTTGTGTGTTGGGTTGCCTTCAGTTTTTCGATTCTTCTTCTCACATTTTGTGTACGTGTTTTTCTTTTCTTGTCTTTATTTCATTTTTCATGTTCAGTTAATCCTGTTCATTTACTTATAAATTACTAATTATGCTCCTGTTCAATTTAAAATTAGTTTTTTTTTTTATTTTTCCCCGCTCTACCCTTTTTGAAAAAGGTTTAATTTTTTTTTCCTTTTTTTATGGGATTGAATAAGGGTCAGTGTATTTTTGTTATCTTCAGTGGTTTAGTGTTGAATTGATTATTGTGGTGATGGGTTTTCTGTTTGGATGTGGGATTAGATGACGTTGAAGTCATCATTGGACAATAGGCTTGATCACTTTTTTTTTTGTTTCTTTTCTGAAAACTGTTGATGGAGAAAGGCTTTTTAAAATTGTTTCTTTTGTGAGCTTTTTCTTGCATTTATCCATATGTTAAGTGCTTAAACGAAGCTTTTAGCTAAAGAGTTGGCTCATTGGTTCAGTTGTCCTCTTTTCTTTATAATGTGCATCTATGAGTGTTATCTGAATCATGTTACCGTGTAAATAATGTTTATGTGCTGATGGTCTTTAATTTGGTCGGTTATTGATGATTAAATTGTTTATCAGCTTCTACTTAGGCTGCAAAAATCAATAATTTTTTTCCTAAAGTGGTCTATTACTTAATTATGATTCAATTTATTGGCTTTGCGGTTCTACCTTGTTCTTTAACTATTGAGCTTTGAGTTGGTTAAATTTCCAGAAGGAAAATGGTAACTTTTTTTTTGCACCTTGTGTATTGCAATGAATCAAATTTATGTAGTTTTTTTTTAAAAAAAAACTCGCGGCAGTGTTGATTTTTACTGGCATTTCTTCACCACACATGTAGTTTTTGTATTGACCATGGAATCGTGCATCCATATGGGTTTATACATCTTTTGCAAGTCTTTCAATATTTCTTTTCATATGAATGTAGCGCTAAAATCATGAAACTGAGATGCAATTACACATGGTTAGTTTAGTAAGAACCTTGTCTATTAGTGCTGCCAATGTTCTATGCTTGAATGAATGTTTGCCCATTTGCTGTGGTTTTATACAATGCTTATTATTGGTAAATATTGGTAAATATGGTGGTTATGTGTTTTGCAAAGATATATTTTTTTTCTCACTATTTGTTCTTCATTATAGTTTCCAGGAATAATGGCTTCTTCATGATCTTATCTTTGTCACAGCATCAGGAAATATCTCACTTCTGTGATTTCAGGAACTCTGAGAAAGCTTTTCTAGACACCAAATTATGGAGTGCAGCAGTCAGAAAAGGGTCAGGAGAAATGATTACTTTGAAAAAGAAAATGGTGGTTCCCATGAGCTGTCAAATGTTTATGAAGAATTTGATCCATGGACTGCATGGGCCTACAAGCCTCGCACCATTACATTGTTAATGATTGGTGCTTTTTGGTTAATGTGAGTGCTCCACTAGATAGATTGATGCCAAATATTATTTTGGTGATCCCTGACATATGAAGTATGTTTTTCTCAAGTGAAGTTATTAAGCTTGTCTTCTTTTTTAATTTCTAGTTTTGATGTATATAATGCCAGATGGGCAAGTGGTGCACTTGATCCTGAAAGAGATGCATCTGGTGATCTTGTTACCTCTGTTAAAAGGTTTTGTCCTTTTTGTCATAATATTACTCATATGTTCATTACTTATATTCCTGATCACATTGAACATTGCACTGCCTGTGCAGTATGTTAAATACTCGATTAATATTTTCTGTAGGGGTTTATGGGCAATGATTGCTGTTTTTCTTGCTTACTGCCTGCTGCAAGCTCCCTCCACGTGAGTAATCAAAGCAATTTTTCTTGATTTTTTGAATGTGTACTATTACTCCTTTTATGTGGTTCTAGTGAGAATGCTGCATTGGCAAAATTGTGAGGAGGCTATTAAACTATGTATTAGGGAGAGAAGTGTGAAAAGGTTTTTCCAAGTTATTTAAAAGGAACATTTACCTGAAAATTGTTCTTTTTTTATTTAGGAAGGAATGGAATATTTAACCAGACATAAATTCCTTTTGGTTCATTATTGCTTGATTGCTATGTCTTATGTTCATTGTTATCTGGTTTCATTCAGGATTCTTATTAGACCACATCCTGCACTTTGGCGATTGGTCCATGGCATGGCTGTTGTTTACCTTGTGGCCCTCACATTTTTGCTTTTCCAGGTCAATTGTTGTGCCTTCATATATCCTTATTTTTTGTTGAAGTTATTTAATTGTGTGTATGGGAAGTGTAATAGAAGCATGCAAAGTTTATCCTTCAGGAGCAAAGTTTTTGAAAATTTAATCACAGTGCGTCTTTGCCCTTTAGTTTTGTGTACTTTTTTATGTTTGTGTCTGTTGGCCTCTTCCACTTTGTCTATGATTCTCTTGCACAATTTATGGATAATAAACACGCACGCTTCAATTATCTGCTGTTCTATTAGTTGTAACTGAATGACTATTTTTTCCTGCAGAAACGTGATGATGCCCGACAATTTATGAAATTTCTTCATCCTGATCTTGGTGTAGGTAATGAATCTGTGTCTTTTCTTTTTAAGTTTTCAATTGCATAGCAAGTAGTTGGTTGATTGTTAAATTTTGTCTCTTTTTCTTTTAGAAGTCCTGTTTATTTGGTTGGATCATCGTTAGAATATGCATAACTATTTTCCCTTACTTTATGCAGAACTTCCTGAGAGGTCTTATGGTGCTGATTGTCGCATATATGTGCCAGAAAATCCTACGAGCAGGTTTAAGAATCTTTATGTATGATTTCTTCTTTCGCAAACTTTTATTATCACCTGCCAGTGCTGCCTTGTTCTACAACTGATCATATATCATATGCTTCCTTAATCACCTGATATTTTGTTCTCTGTATTGTAGGATACACTTTTTGATGAATTTGTTCTTGCTCATATAATTGGCTGGTGGGGGAAGGCTATATTGATCCGTAACCAGCCTCTCCTTTGGGTGTTATCAATTGGCTTTGAGTTAATGGAGGTTAGCCCTTGATCTTTTATGAAGCTGCTGAATTGATTTCACATAGTCTATAATTTTTTTGGGAGGGAAGGGCTGGATTGGGATTGTTAAAGCATGTCACTTTCTAAATTATATTATATTGTTTGTTTATAAACTTTGTTTCCATGACCAGTTTACTTTTCGCCACATGTTACCAAACTTCAATGAATGCTGGTGGGACAGCATTACTCTGGACATTTTGATCTGTAACTGGTTCGGTGAGAATTCTAAGCCTTTTATGTTTGTTGGTTAGGTTACATATACTCCTTCTGATCCTAATCATAAGACCACTTTGACTTTTATAAAGAAATTAAGGATGCAAAATTAATCACTCTAAAATGTGTATAATTATTTTTTTTCAAAACTAATTTATTCTACTTATAAACTTAATACAAAATATAATTACATGTGGCATATGTTATAATTTAGTGGTCTAATTAACTTCTCTTTAACAAAAAAAGGTCAAAGAGATCTTATATTTAGGACCGGAGGGAGTACCATGTAAAAATAAATGCATGCACGTTTTTGGGCTAGAACATGTAATTACATATGAACTATTACACTATCAAAGAATTACATGTAGTTAGTTTTGGAATGTAGTTTTTTAGAATCATTTTTGGAGTTTTTGGACGGTCCTACCAACTGATTTGAGGCAGTTAAATTTAAGAACTATGGTTTATTTTGTATTTGGTAGCTTGCACTATCTTGAACTCCCAATTTCTGGTGAATATCAAATTGATGTTATTGTCATGTGCCTCTTCTATGACACTGAGCTTTTTTTTTTTTGGTTCATCTTTACTACTTTTGTTCTGTCTTTTCAAGATTTCAGGATTGAAATGAGTATAGTAGCTAGTATTTGTATACTCATTTATTTATTTTTTGTGGTTTTTTAAATTTTATGAAATAATAAAAGTTCTACCTTGCATTTTTGGGTGTAAAAAATCAAACTTATAATCTCTTCATATTTGACTGATTTTATGTATGAGCTAATTTTTGTTAGCCTCAAAATGCTGGGGCCCTAATTCTAATTGTACTGTTTCTTTTATTGTTTTGGGTAATGTTTAGTGAACCCGTAATCTCTTATATTCCTGTTTAACAGTACGTTTTTAAAAGTAGAGAATGGGGGTTTTTTTTTATTAATTCTCAAAATCATCTCTTTTTAGATACAGTCTTGGCTTGCCTCTAGTTAGACATTTATTGGAATGTTAAAGATTTTTTGTGATTCATTTGCAATAATTTAGCTTTATGGTGAAATATTCATTTACCTGGTGTATCATGCAGGTATATGGGCAGGAATGCATACTGTTAGGTATTTTGATGGGAAAACATACAAGTGGGTTGGCCTGAGCCGTCAACCTAACATTATGGGAAAAGTACGTATGAGACTATATGTATGGTCAATAAGAAACAAGAAGATCTTTGAGTAAATTGATAATTTGAACCTAGCATTTCAAACCAAGTATCTTAGTTAACTTTAGCCTTACAAAGTTAATAAGTGAAAAGTAAGTCTTTGATTATAACATCCTTATGCAAAGTACTCCATCCAGCCCTAAATGTGGAATCTATTGTCTAATTTAATTTGCTTAAGGACATTAGTTAAATTTATAGTATGCTATTTCTATAACATCCTATTCCTCAATGGGGGGTATTTGGGAAAAAATTGGCAAAAATTAAAAATATGATAAACATTTAGGATCAAAATTAAATAGGTCTAAATTAATCACCAGATGTAGTAAGTTTTTTGGTTATGTGACTCAAGGATGCTAGGACTTATCCATGAGATATTGTTGATTTCAAGTATTAACTTATATAGTTACTAATTTCAAGGATTAAGAATGTCATACAAGAAGTGCTTCATTTTTCTTTGTGGAAATGATGGCTTTTTAAAAGCTAAAGAGATTGAATTTGATTTTGTTGCTCCTTTTTTTACAATGTTGTCAGGTAAAACGAACATTAGGACAATTTACTCCAGCACATTGGGACAAAGATGAGTGGCATCCGCTGCTCGGTCCATGGCGTTTTATTCAAGTGATTACTCTTTGTATTGTGTTTTTGACTGTGGAGTTAAATACATTCTTTCTCAAGTTTTGCCTCTGGATACCACCTCGAAATCCTGTCATCATTTATCGGTTGATTCTGTGGTGGTTAATTGCAATTCCAACTATTAGAGAGTACAATTCCTATCTTCAAGACAGGTACATTTTCTTGTTATTTTTTAAAAAGTTGCATCTTACATGTATTCTCTTATTAGGGACTATTATATTTCTTTTAGTTTCATATTTCATTCTATGTAATCATTGTGAATTCTCCAGGAAGCCGGTGAAAAAGGTTGGAGCTTTTTGTTGGCTTTCTCTTGCAATTTGCATTGTTGAACTACTGATTTGTTTCAAGTTTGGACATGGTAGGTGTAAATGTAAAATTTGTCACTTGTGTATTATTCAATCATATAGGCTATTCACGGAAATTAATTTTGTTCTCGTGTTTTCCTCAGGTCTGTATCCTAAACCAATGCCTTCATGGCTGGTAATGTTCTGGTCATCTGTTGGAGTGGTACTAGTAACATGTCTGCTTGTATGGTCGTGGCACTTGCACCGAACTCTTGGCCAAAAAAAGAGGCAATAAAATTATGAAAATTCTGGTGGCGTTATTCTTTGATTTATATGGTTATTGGGCATGCATAGCATTAATTAGCATCCATGTTGTAAATACTATCAGCTTCATAATTGTAAATGATCATTCTCCTAGTATAGGGTAGTGGATCTCAGCATTAGCAATATTTAATTTGTGAGTGGGGAATAGTAAGTTATAGCTGGTAGAGGAAGAAAGGTGTTTCGATTGGGGATGCCTTAGAATGAATCGCATTTGAAACATTTACTTGTAGTTTTAGTTGGTTTTGATTAAAATTACAGGGCTTGAGTTAGTTCGTGCCATTAATCAAAAAATGGTTGAAATGAAGCAAAATTTATGTATAAAAGTCAAGGTATAATATGTCAATATGTTTTGAAGCAATATATCCAAGCTTTTCTTTTGAAAAAAATGCAAGCAACATTTCATTTAGGCATTGTATTTGTATCATCATTAAATTATCTAACTGTGGTCTTGTGTCATTATACTCCCTCCGTTCCTAAATATAAGATCGCTTTGGCTAATTTGAGGAATTTAAGGAAGACAATAAAATTACATGATCTATCTGAAATACCCCTCAATTACTTAACTTTAAAAGGAGGAGGGTTTTCAATGAAAAGAGAGAGTGTAAGGGTAGTTTGGGCAAAACTTGAGATAAAATAGGAAGTGATCTTATATTTAGGAACTTATCCACTTCCCCAAAGTGATCTTATATTTAGGAACGGAGGGAGTATTATTTATTACTATACTAATTATTACTAATTTGAGTGTAATCCTTGTATGTTGTTATACTTTCCATTTTTAGAAGTTTTGACCATCAATCAACTCCAACTAAAATCCTATTTTGCTCAGTAGTTCCGCGCCCCGAAGTAATCAAATCAAATTGATTGTGATAATTATGATAATATGATGTTTAAAGTGTTAATGATGAAACTTTGACAAAAAGGATGATGTTAATCTTGATTTGACATGGTAATGGGGATATTGTACGATCCTCAAGCACATCCACCCGACGTATTTGACATCATCAACGCCATAATTCATGTCCAAATCACTAATCCTGTTGGGCTGCAACCTCCAGATAAAAAGGTTGGATCAAGAGCAATGTTATCCGTACATATGTACTTAAATGACCAGATATTGCATGGAAATTGAAGGGCTAGGAAAATGTATTGAATCGCTGACTAAGTTTAGGCCCGAAAAACTTTAAAGGTACGTTTGGTTGCTTAGAAAGTGAGGAAATGAGGTGAAAATAAATGAAAAGTTAAGGATAATATGGTCATTTACATATATCCCTGGGCCCACAAGTTTTCTCTCTTCATCTCACACTTTTCCTGGGGTCCACAAATTTTACTTTCTCATCATTACTTCTACTTTTCATCTCTTACCCTTTCCATTTCTAATTCTTTACTTTCTTTTCTGTAACCAAACATACTCTAAAGTTGGGCTTTGAGGTTTTCCCGCAGGAGTCTACGGGAGTTTGACCATATCTACTCAAGACAAGCAAGGTCAAAGGTTCTTGAGGATGTATGGTGATGTGGAGACTAGTGAAGAGTTTGACCGCATGAGTCTATGGGAATGGTCCAAGGTCGATAGGTGGAGTAAAAGGTTAACTTGAGTGGACCAAAGTATATAGGTGGAGTAAAGGTAACTTCAGTGCCTCTTTGGATTAATTTTTTAAAAGATGATTACTATATTTTTTTTTTGATCAGAAAAGATGATTACTATATGGGGTAAGTAGGAGAGATGGATTTTGTTTCGATTTACAGAAAAATACTTTTTATGCGCTACTTATTTCTCTAAGGATAGATAAGTAGATTAGTCATACTTACTTGCGTTTCTGAATTGCTTAGTATATACATCTTGTGAGTCCTTATCTTGTAACCCATTTTAATGGAATAACTCTTTAATTAGATGACTTTATTTTGGTCCAATACCTAATTGCATCATATCCACTCTTTTTTTTTATCCAAAATCAAGATATCCCCTCACTCGACAAGTGAGAGACTAACCCCCGCTGATTTGTAGGCACTTCAAAGGGTGTGACAGCTGGTCTGAGAAATTTATTGTTTCTCCATACCCAACGCCAAGGATTGAACCCCAGACAATTGCATCATATCTACTCTAGTCACCACCATTCATGGAAAACATTCTTTTAATTAGGTCGGGTAGCATATTTCGCACTTATTCATTGAAATTAGGATACAAAACATTTTTATTCCAAATTTCATATACAGCTTACAAATTGTAAAATCTTTGGCGCTTATTCATTGAAATTAGGATAAATAACTTTTTTATTCCAAATTTCATATACAGCTTACTATTGATCATTTCTGGAATTTCATATGGTTAATTTCTCTTCCTTAGAAGAGGCTACTATTGATTTGGAAACTCATTTATAAAGGCAATACCAATGATTATTATCTTTTGGGCTCATCACTAAGAAGGGGATGGTTTATGCCTATTTGGTCGTTCTGTTGATGAATCCATGCATCATACTTTCTTTGCATGTATTTTTGCTATAGTTGTTTGGTTTGGGTGCTTCTCGTTGCAACCTTGAAGTTTTTAAAAGGTACTTTGAGTTATTTGCCCACATTTTCTAATATCAATTAGATGACTGTGACCTTCCTTGTCTTTTTGGGAGTTTAGGCACCCTATTTATCCTTTTGGGCATTCATTCAAGAGTCTTTATTTGTCTTTTTCCCAAAAATAATATAACTCCCTATTTTTTTTTAAAAAAAATGAAAAGTGAAGCTACTGCTCCCTCCGTTACTTATTATAAGTCACTAATCACCTCCAATTTTTGGTCCTTAATGGAAGTCACCAACCGCTGTATTAAATGTTTTTTTCCACTTTACCCTGTCATTAATGGAGGTTCAAAATTGAAAATGTGAAACACATCATTTAATGAAAGGTGAAGTTGAGAAAAGTAGTAAATTTATCATGAATTTTAACACTCAACTACGATTCTTTGATACGTCAGAAATTGGTAGCTGATGATTTATAATAATAAGGAGACTTACTAATGGAGGAAGAAAGAAAATATCTTTGTTTTGCTTAGCATGAACCAGACGAGTCAGCTGAAGACGCATATCATATCCAATCAAAAAGACGAAATCTTTGAGCATGGGAAGCACAAGCACCATCCACACTTGCTGTTTCCGACCACTCTCTCACATCCCACCTCGCTTCTCTTCTCCTCCTTTCTTTAATCCTTCGAGGACTCCCAGGTTTAAGTTTGGTGCCTCCCAGAGTCAGAGCAGGAATGACAAAAGGCTTTCTGGGTTTGTTTGTTTGGCTGTTGATGATGATTTGAGAGAGAAGCAGCAGGAATTGATTGAAAGAGCAACTGGGGTTGGCTCTGCCATTGAAGATAGACCAGGTATGAGCTTCAAAATTGAATCTTTAACTTCAATTATCTTCTTCTTTTTTTTGTTGATTGTTTAACAATTTTCTGAATTGGCTGCTTTCACGATATGGGTTTGTTTCAAAATGCTGAAAAACTCATGGGATTGTGATTATTGCATTGTTTTATATTTTCCCAATTGTCTCATGTTTTCAAACCATAGACGTGTATGGCACCATATATTACTATACTTTATAGCTGTTGTTGAAAATATTGTATATAGCATTTGAGTGTTGGGTTTGCTTGAGATGATGAGGTATTTTTGTTTTTGAAAAAAAAAAAAAACTGATGTAGGTGATTGAGTATATCAGTGTTTAGTTAGGCTTCAGTCTTTCATTTAAATAAAATATGGTATCTTGCTGTACCAGGCTTCCAGCATATCACTTAAAACAAATTAAGTTGATTGAATTGAAGACAACACCAATCTTGTACTACCTCCGGTCCTAAATATAAGACCTAATTGACTTTTTTTTGGAGAGGTTAAGGTTGCGAAATAGACTATTAAATCATGACATATTTGATATATTTTTAGATTATACATTAGTTTATAGGTAAAATAAACTAATCTAAGGGAACCTGGACATGTTTTTTGTCAACAGTATTAAATTAATTTGACTGATTATGCTGAATTTGGTTGGGATTCTATGAGTCAAGGAACCTGGACATGTTAAATAGTCGGTTAGGATATTCTTTGCCCTTCATTTTGACCAAATCCCTTCTTCTCTCCTGCACATGCCATGTGTTCTGGTTCTTCTGTTGTTTGTGATGTAAATCTGTGAGCCTCTAGAATCCAGGGCTTGTCTCTATATTCCCAACTGATTTGAAATTTAATTCATCAACCATCACAACCTTCTTCATAAAATAGTGGTGTGTGATATGAAAGTATATAAAAAGGCCAACCCAGTTCGACTCCCACATGTTGATGGTGCTGAGAAAGGGAATATACTAGGCAATCTTACCTCTATGCAGAGAGGCTGATTCGAATATACGACCTTAGACCCTGCGGCAAGCGAGCTTACCACCGAGCCAAGTTGACCCTTCAAGTATGAAATTATATATGTAACTAAATTGAGCGACATATCCTTTATGTTGATCTTATTTAATCTAAAATAAGCTTGGATTCCTTCTTTTACTAAATGTGGTAAGTGGCCTATGAAGTTCTTTTAATTATGCCAACTTATGGTGCAATTTGTTCCAAATCCTGTCTGAGCATTGTGCATATTAGATCTGCCACTGCAGTGACTAAAAGTTAAGATCCCATTTACTATAGGAGAGGAAGAAAAATTAGGTTCCTGACATCATTTTTTTGTTACACAATACAGAACTGGTTAACGATATAAGAGAAGAAACTCTGAAAAATTCTAAGCAAGATGGTGAGGGAAGCGCTATATATGATTTTCTTTACCCTAGCAAAGAACTTCTTCCTGATGATAAAGAAATGAGCATATTTGATCATCTTGAAGAACTGCGACAGAGAATCTTTGTATCCGTTCTAGCGGTTGGGGCAGCCATTTTAGGATGTTTTGCATTTTCAAAAGAATTGATAATTGTTCTTGAAGATCCTGTAAAATCACAAGGTGTGAGATTTCTTCAGCTAGCTCCAGGAGAGTTTTTCTTCACCACTTTAAAGGTATGATTGTTTAATAATTTGTTCATGCTCAATCTGCTGTATCATGCTTTATCAAAACTGTATGAAGCAGTTTTTGTACTGTAGTGTGTGCCTTTTATTTTATTTTTCTGTTAAGTTTGTGGCTTAGGAGTTAGGAATTAAATATCTCAATTTTTAAACCAACTATTTTTGCCACCATAGTTTGGCATGTAATGCAATTCAAAGGAAACCGATGGCCGAATAAACTTAATACGGACAAGAACAGGGGAGAAATTTCAGTAGTAAAAACAAAGGGTCCGACTCCCTTAGTTTGTCTATACAACCTGTTAATGTTCTTATGTGAATGTTGAAGATAACTTCCACTCGATTCTGTCATGTATGACTGTCCATGAGTATCTGTGTTCTGCATGATTATATTGTCTAGCTCATTGAAATAGTAACCCTGTGGAACATTGTGTTCTTATTTTGGTACTGCAGGTGTCTGGATACTGTGGCCTCCTCTTGGGAAGTCCTGTCATTCTCTATGAAATCATAGCCTTTGTGCTTCCAGGTCTAACAAAATCAGAGAGAAGGTTTCTGGGGCCAATTGTTTTGGGCTCGTCAGTTCTTTTCTATGCTGGAATAATCTTCTCCTACCTAGTTCTTACGCCTGCCGCATTAAATTTTTTTGTTAACTATGCTGAAGGCGCTGTTGAATCATTGTGGTCCATTGATCAATACTTTGAGTTTGTACTAGTGCTTATGTTCAGTACCGGCTTGTCCTTCCAGGTAGACATTTTTCTTTCGCTGCATAAATTCTTCCTATATTTATGATATGATTGTACCATTTCATGAACTTCAACATACCAGGAGTCCTTGACCTTAAGGCATGGAGCCCCTCAAGAGTAACACAAAGACAGAAGGATAAAATTGTGTATAATAAATGCACAAAAAGTAGAAATACACTCACCACATCAGCTTCCGGTCATTTGTGTACATTTTCCTTAACATTGAAAACCAGTAGTTACGCCCATACTGGGATACATTTTATTCCATCTGACCCTTATTTGCCTCTAAAAAATGGGGGCATGCATTCATTTAGCAAGGAAAGGTGTAAAATGGCATCACCACACCAGTAAACGGACTTTTTAGTATTTCTCAAATTTTGGAAGGGTTCTTCGTAAGTATCCGTTCTTATTTCTCTAATTATTAGTATTAGTACAATGGAATTGAGATATTCTAGGTACACCCTGTCTACAAAAGCAAAGATACATTGCATATATGTAACCATACTTTAAGGTTGTTCAGATACAGTTTCTTAATTATATACAATCTTGTAAACATTGTTTTAAACGACTGGTTTGGCTTATCCATCTCTTGTCCACCAAATCTAAATAGTGTTTCTTTTGATATAATTTACTATCAACATGCTCACTTATCGATTAATTATTGTTAATTATTGATTTAAACTTGAACGTCTAATATTGAAGCAATATTGCAGGTACCTGTTATACAATTACTATTGGGACAAGTTGGGCTAGTGACTGGAGATCAAATGCTCTCAATTTGGAGGTATGTTGTGGTTGGTGCAGTAGTGGCAGCTGCTGTGCTTACTCCTTCCACTGATCCACTCACACAAGTTCTTCTAGCTGCTCCTCTCTTAGGTCTCTACATTGGTGGGGCTTGGGTGGTCAAGCTCACTGGAAGGTGACTTTAATCCCACGTCTTAGTATCAGCTCTTATTCTTTCAGAGTGAATGTATATTCTTCACAATGTAATCTACTTGATTAGTACCAGATTTTATAGGAACACATTACCTATGTCTGTATACTGAATTTTGAAATATAATTTTATACCTTATTTTCTGCAAGTTTTGTCAATAGCTTTCTCCAGTAGAAACATATGATAGATATGACATCTCATGTAGTATTTTCTATAAATCATAATGTTATGAGATTCCCTTTGTATAAAAACAAGGGAGGAATGTGTTAGATATAGCATCTCACGAATCACGATCTCTAAAACTCATAATAGTAATGGATATGTGCGTGTGTGAATAACGGGTCATGATTTCAATTTTTGGAAATCAATTGTTTTATCTTTACAAAAGGTTTCAGTTTGGTTTTTAATTTTATGAAGTGTATTTTTAATTCTCAAATTCGAACACATCTAGACAAGTTAACAGAAGGTACCATTCAAAAGTTTTAGCATTTTAAATTGCAATGTTACCATTTTCTTTTAATTAAGTTACCAGTATTAGGGTTAGATGATTCAAAAAGTAATTCATAAATTTAAACAACAAAATTAAAACTGTAAAGTTAGATGTTAGAGAATCAAAAGCGTATTCCATCTATTTTATATTATTTTTCTTTCCATTGCATTTCATTTTAGTGTAGAAATAATCTGTTAGGCTAAATACGCATTTTACTTTAAGTTACTCCCTCCGTTCCTAAATATAAGATCACTTTGGCTAATTTGGATAGATTAAAGAAGACTTTCCAATGAATTAGGATTATATGATATTCCCAAAATACCTCTCACTTAAATTTAAAAGACAAATAGGGATTTGAGAGAGAAGTGAGGGAGCTAAGAACTATAGGGGTAATTTGGACCACAAAATAGAAAGTGATGTTATATTTAGGAATTTATCCACTTCCCCAAAGTGATGTTATATTTAGGAAGGGAGGGAGTATTATAAAAGGCAGCATGCATCATCAAACCTACGGTCTAGTGCTAACTGCCAACAATAATAAGCCGCCAATTGGAACTTGGTTTAGTGTTACGAAGACTCTAAAATTTCAACCTATGAAAACAGAATCAAACAAATGCAAGCTATTCAATTTATCAACTGCAAATTTTCAAAAATTTGACTTGATAACTCCATCCCTTTGCCAAATCAATATCAGATTCAGTTTCCATAGAAACCCTTGGACAGAATGGTATGGATTCAAACAATATATGCAAAACTCACTTGTTGAATTGTGAAATCTAAGCTTTTGCCATTACATGCCAAATCAAAATTTAAACCATAATATGGACAAGTCACTGCCAACATTACAAGAAGGGCTTCTTAATTGCTTAACGTAATGTTTTCCACTTTAGTTTCTATGTCAGCGGCTGCAGAACTACTTAATTCAGATTCAAGCTGTTTCAGTGAACTCCTCAAAACATTGCCTGCCTCAAGGAATGTGTCTCCTGCTCCTTTGAGTCCTTCTAATATTCTTTGCATGTCATCAATAATAGTATGGATTTTCACTATAGATGCTTCTATGGTGGAGACCTCTTGAGGGGGATAGAGGCAAGCTCCAATTTCATCAATCTGTAAACCAAAATCCTGACACAACTTCAACAGTTTCTCCAGTGAATCTACAAAATCGCCATTATCACTTGGCTTTTCCAGCTTAAGCAAGCCTGAAATGCAGCGAATGAGCTCCTTTACAAATGACAATGTATCTGATACAACTACAATTGCTGCTTGGGCGATTTTCATCTCTTCAGGTGAAAGGTCATTTCCGAGTTCACCATCGCTGCCAGAAACTTCATCATTTGATTCTGGCCTGAGTTCTTTCAGCTCACGAAGAACGTCCTTCATCGAAGCAGCAACCTGCGTCATTCCTCGCCCAATTGCTGTAATATTTGACGATGGAGTCTTTTTGAGAGCAGAACATGCTTCCCATACCACACCAACTAATTGAGCAATTGATAGTTGCTGATCTTTCCCTTGAGATGCTGTTAATGTTCAACCATAGAGATAAGTTTGCAGTGATAGGAAAGAAGTTGCACAATAGGTTAGTAAAAAATGACCAAGAGATGAAGGAAGGAATGTAGTAATCCCACAGTAAAAAAGCGAAGATGTGACACAATATAATCAAAATGATGATATCCTGAACAGTAAGTTATTAGAAGACACCCAGACATGTGACACATAATTCTATATCCTGTCTTCAGGATAATATGGCTTCTCATTCCAACAACAGCCGATTAGAGTATTACTAGTACAACTACATAGCATGCTTGTGATATCGGATATCTGTCATAAGCTACAGTAGCAATGATGAAGTTACTGGTCAACAGGCCATTAAATAGAGATAACTAATCAGAAACCACACAAAAAGAACACTACTCAGGACCAGAGTTTAAAGATCAAGGTTGAGAACTTGAGATAGATCACTGCTAAGGAAAGTTGAATAAACTATCTCTCGATCAGTATATTGTTAAGAAATGCTTGGAAGGGGAGGGGATATAAAATGGATTACCATATAAAGCCACAAATTCCTTCATCAGCTTAAAACTGGAATCAACAACTTGCTTCACAGAAGCATGAATGCAGGAAGACAGTGTAGGCCCCGCACCAACCGTACTTCCATGGGAATGCAAGAGGAAACCTTGTAACGTGTTGAAGTATGATGTCATAGTGTCCTCCATTGCTTTAGCCTCTGGTTTTTGTCCAGTCCAAAGCATTCCAGCTACAAAGCAGATAGCAGACATTTAAATTACAAAAATCCAAACCTGTGTATAAACTGTAAAGCTAAACAATAATATGGGCTAAGAGTAATACTACTACGCAGCACACTTAATAATGCAAGATCAAAGATCCAATAAATACTGAAACTATGCCCCATTTTTCATCTTCTTGCAAATAAGTTGAAATTTTAGAATTATCTTTAGGCTACTAACAAAGATTTTGTGTGGATGATCATCCTCACGAATAAGAAAAAAATGTTTCAGTTGGCCATTTCTTTTAAAAGCTCTTAGAAAAACTATAATTCTGAAACTAGGAACCCTTTGCTCTCTGTTGTCATATAGTTTGGGGTATAGTTATCATACCAAAAATTGAAATCCTGAAAAACTAGAAGCATCCAGCTAACTGCAAGTGTTGGATGTCAAAATGGTACATGGATATTCATAAACAAGTGAAGGCAAAAATGTAAATGGAGATGCATGGACAGATATTCACCGATATTGAGTGCATAGTGAAAGTCAAAAGCATAAAACTGAGATTACATTGAGGAACAGAACACTGGAAAGGTAATGCATATATCCAACTCCTACATACACTTATATAGACATATGGCCAAAGCAGACGCAAGTAAACCTTTACACTGTCAGAAATAAATAGACATGCACGAAGATATACATAGATTTCTTATACAATCTAAATCATTATCCACATGGCCTCTTGAAATTACCATTTACGACCTAGAGCCTACTCATGTAGATTCTTTTCAGTAATATTCCATAAGATGTCCCCATACAGTAATCATCAATTCATCATCTATTTGCTAAATCTTATGGGCTCAAATTGGAACCTCAGTAACAATATGTGCCTTAACCCATAGCCTTAAGAAAAGTTTTAAGAAAATGATAGTGATTATCTGTAACCTTTTGAAATTCACCTATCATGTCACTCTGAATGACCATATTCCAATATATACCTTCACATAACTTGAATATATGGAAATCCAAATAAGTGGAGATCACATACTTGTAAGTTATAACTGATTCATCTGGCCTTCTTTTAGCATTACAATTAATGCTTCAAATTACTGAAAGTAACAATTACCAATACACAGAGTAGATAACAACAAAACTTTATGCTACAAAGTAGGGACGACTACGAACTGCATTATGCAATTGTACTCTATCAACAACCAACCCTTGAGATAAGCCAAAGAAAAAACCAATCAATAACTTCCTTAAATGTTCTAGGTTTTCCACTATTTCTCTTCACTAAACTTAAGACCATTAGATCAAACCTCATCGGCACCTCCATCATCCTTCTTTAGACATGTCGAAACTGCCTTAAGTAGTTTTCAACCATCTTCTCGATATATGCTATCTCCTCTTTTTCTTGTATATAGTCCTTATGAATTTATATTTTCTTATATAGCCACACATCCATCTTAGAATCATCATCTCTACTATCCAAACTTTTTCTCCATGCTGTCCCTTCATTGTCCAACATATACCACCACATTGCATTACTGGTCTCATAACAATTCAACAAAACAATTCCTTTCATCTTGTTTAGCATCTTTTGGTCACAAATAGCCCCATGTGCCCTTTTCCATTTGAAACATGCAACTTGAAGTCTATTCACGACAATTCAAAGCACACAAGTCATGAAACTGTTCATACATTACTTCCCAATTCCAAACCTCCTTCCACTCTGCAAAGCTCAGCAAAGTGATTAGGTAACTCCCAAGAATGTTTCATTTCTACCCCGGGCAAGCTCTCAAATTCAGTGACAACTCAGTGTTTCAAAGTGGCAGCAAAAAACTCTAAAACTGAACAAACTAATGCAAATGCAATTACACACATACTCATCTTCTTAGAACTGTAACCAATCCATCACTTTTACCAAACACCCTTTGTTCAATCCAGTGATAAACTCTAGGCACTAAAACGATTGAAGAATGAAAGAAAGGGCAAAAACACATCTATATATGCACAGAACAGAGTGACCACAAAAAAAAAAGAAAGAAAAAAAAGAAACTTTCATCATACCCAATATAAAATTGCACCCAAAAAAAATTCCCAATACATAAAATGGCAAAAAGAATCATTCTTTTTTATTATTATTACCTATGGTAGCCTGTTTGGAAATGTGGTCACCCATTTTTATTATCTCCTCCCAATTCACTTTCTCCAAAGAGGAAGCAGCAGTTTGATCCAAAACCTGAATGATAATTACACAAAGCTCAACTCCTAATATTATGAATTGAATAGAGCAAGTGAAATTTGTAGTAGTCATACCTGAAGGGTGTCATGGATAGTACATAGGTGAGAACCCAGGATTTCATTTAAACGCTTCTTCTCACCTTTCTGAGACATGTTTTGTTTTTTTTACCTCCTCAACAGTTTCGAATGAATGAATGAATGAATGAATGCAGTGAATAAAAGTCGAAGGTTTAGTTTAATGAAGGCCTTCAAATGTTATGTACTGCATAAACCCACGAAGGAACTAGGAAGTTGGAATGACATAAAAAGGACTATATATAACTAATAATTTAACTTACGAGAAATTATCGTACTTTAATTTGACAGAGTAAATTATAATTAAAAAATAATGATATTTAAAAATCCTTTTCATTTTGGATCTTAATTACGCTCATTTAAATAGTTACTTTTCAGTAAATGTAGACTGTGTAAATAAAATATCTAATTGATATTACCAATTTATTTATTATATGTATAATAGAGATATGTTTAGGATAGGAGATCATATTTTTTATCCATTAACATTTAACATGATATTTTTTTTAAAAAAAAAATCATTACTATTTTTATGAAATCCGATTTGAGATTTTGTAAATGTGATTGGAGATATCTTTCAATCGAGTTGTTGAAAATATTGCTACCCACACAAAGCGCGGCGAGAGTACATGCTAGTTTTATTTACGAGAAATTATTTGGCCATCACAAAAAATTATATTATATTTTACTTGAAATTTTAAATCTGACATGACACTTCAAAAGCAATGTTGTTAAAGTTATAACGGAAGGTGGTGGAAATCTTTGGGTCACGATTCAACACGTTCAGCTTGCTCAGATCGATGATCGAAGTAATAACTGTTGAGTCAACTTGTGAAGCAGTTGATGGTTAGACTGATTCGATGGTCCGATTCAGTCAGGTTCTTACAACTCAACATTGTTTATATCATCATGGGAAAATCTTTTAATTGATTATTTTTCGAAGTGTTGTGTCTTAGCAATTTGATGGGTTTTTTATCTTATAAGATCTGATTGGTTTCTTTTATCTTATTTGAAGGGTTTTTATGTATAATAATAATAAACCTTTATTTTTAAAAATTCAAGAAATTGAAATTATTTATTAATATGTTTAGATATAATAATAATATTTGATAAGATATTACATCTAAACTATTGATTTTTAAATCTAAATGTGAAAGAGTTTATTCTAGATCTCACAGTTAAGAAGAAATTCGGATTAAATTATCAAATATTTTTACAAAGTTAAGAAGAAATGAAGACAGAATCTCAAACTTAAGTAGTCCTTCACACTATGTATATACCTTGTTCGCTTCATCAAGGCATCACTCCCAGGCGAGGACCAGCGACTTGATAAAAGATAAAATATGAAACTATTAAATAATTTTAAAATAGTTGTAAAAATACTCAAAGTGTACGTTTTTTATGTCCCTAAATATTTTATTTGATAAAAAGATAAAAATTAATTGAAAAACTAAGCATATGAAAAATAAACTTTCAAATCGAAAAAAGGTTAAAAAAATGAGTAAATGGTAAAAAGTGGAAAACATTTATTGGAGTGGAAGTATAAACGCTGTGGTATACTATGTGTGAGTGTGTGTGTCTGATGGCTCCAAAATTTTATAAGATATACAAGTGGTCACATGAGAAGGCTAGATGTGATGCAAAGATATGATAATAATATTATCAATACACTTTCAATTACTTGTCCCATATGCACACCATTACTTTAATTTCAACAAGACACTATAGGAGTATATCAATAATTGCAAGTCAGATGACCAAAAAAATAATTGCAAGTCATCATAGCACAGTTGATAGTAGTGTTAAACTATATATTGCCCCAAGCAAACTAGCTAGCTAGCAAATTCAGACATATCTAGTGGTGCAGATTTCTTTGAAGATGGAAACAGTAGTAGTAGGAAGAGGAAGAGATGAATCAAATCCAGAGACTCAAGTTCTTCTGTGTTCTTCAAACCAAGAAACAATAGAAGAAGTTGGACAAGGAAGAGGTTGTATGATGAGGTGGTTAACATGTAGAGAGGAAGTGGTGGAAGAAGGGAAGAGACAGATATGGCTAGCAGGGCCATTGATAGGTGTCAGTTTACTTCAATACAGCTTGCAGGTTATAGCCATCATGTTTGTTGGCCATCTTGGAAATCTCCCTCTTTCTGGTGCTTCCTTGGCCTCCTCCTTTGCCAACGTTACTGCTTTTAGTGTCTTGGTATTTCCGTTTCATTTTATTTCACTTTATACTCTCTAGCTATATGGTCTTATTTAGTATAGAGACTGGATGTATAACTAATTTTTTATGGATTATAGAAATTAGTTATTTGTAAAAATAATGTGTGCTGATTGTCCTAAAATGTTGTGATCTTTAACCATAGTTTATCTTTTATGTGCACTGAATAAGAGTGTAGTTTGGAGAGAAAAGTTATAAATTCTAGAGATCAATTCTCATATACATGTCAAAAGTGAACTCAGGTGGGTATTCCAATATCAGTTTCCTAATTAATTTCTATATTTATGACCTTTTTTTATCAAAATTCTATATTTATGACATGAGGGAATATGAAAATGAAAAGCCAGGTGGGAGTTTATTGTGTCTGAAGTTAATTTCGTATCATTATTTTATGCTTCTTATATGCATTTTTTGCTTACAAACAAATTTCATGTGTTATGTGTTAAAACCATATACAGTCTACTCCATCAGTTAATCTATCTATATAAATTTTAAGAAGTCAGAATTTTTACATATCATAAAGAATATAGTTAACAGATATGATTGGACTTGTTAGTAAGAGATGTATATGTGGGGAATGAATAAGCATACTTTGTTAAACTTTGATTTCAAATTTGTGACAGTTAGGGATGGGAAGTGCATTAGAGACACTATGTGGCCAAGCCTATGGAGCCAAACAATACCACATGCTAGGAATCCACACACAAAGAGCAATGTTTGTCCTGCTTTGCTTGTCCATTCCCTTATCTATAATCTTGTACAACACCAGCATCATCCTCACAACACTTGGCCAACACCGGGACATATCGGCTGAGGCCGGGACATTTAGCCGGTGGATGATCCCGGGCGTGTTTGCTTACAGTTTCCTTCAATGCCTCAATAGGTTTCTGCAGACTCAGAACAATGTGTTCCCAATTCTAGTGAGTTCTGGAGTGACAACTGTTGTGCATGTTGGGTTTTGCTGGGTTTTTGTGTTTGGATTTGGACTAGGAAGCAAAGGAACAGCTTTGGCAATATCAGTTTCATATTGGCTCAATGTGATTCTTTTGGTTGGATATATTAATGTGTCTCCAAGTTGTGCAAAGACTTGGCATGGCTTATCCAAACAGGCTTTCTTTGATGTTCTAAGTTTCATCAAGCTTGCAGTTCCTTCAGCTATTATGATATGGTTGGTAATTGCTTGACTCCTCCTATTATTAATAAATTCGATTCAGATTATGAAATTGCTAAGTATTTTAAGTGTTTGAGACAGCTTTGAGTATTGGTCATTCGAGATGGTTGTTCTGCTATCAGGTCTTTTGCCAAATCCACAACTAGAGACTTCTGTCTTGTCAATCAGGTAATTAGTTATTAATTAACTTTACTCATATTTGTCACCCTTCTATGCAGTCAATACTCATTTTTAACTTAAGTATATACTCAAACACACATAACATAATACCAAACACTTTAAAATATTTTTCCACAAGCACTTACTTTTCTAAACTATTTTTTATGCATCCAACACCTTATAGTATTTTTTTTAGTAGAACCCAATATCAAAGAAATTTTCTGTGTATTCAACTTTTATTTTAAGTGTTATTCTGGTAGCCCTTAATATCCTTTATTTAGGTTGTTTTTACAACTGAAAAAAAAAACATAAAGGATAAAATTGCACCAAAATTACGTTAGAATAACGGGTTCAACTGATTAAAATAGTTCATGGTGTTGGACCTACCCAAAATTAACTTATGATATCAACTGGTACTGAAAAAATATTTAATGGTTGTGGATACAATCAACTTAACTCGTTATATATATAGACACACACATTACATGGTAGGACCCTATAGTATAGACACACACATTACATGGATGAACGAAGATTGTCTGTGTACGATGTGCAGCCTCAATACTTGCTGGATGGTGTACATGATATCCGTTGGTCTTGGTGGTGCAATAAGGTATATGACATGTATCACACATTTATCTACATTATTACACCAACTAATAAGTAAATATTACTTGTAACTTTGATGTGTGTGTGTGTGTACTAATGAATGGATGAATGAACAGCACGAGGGTGGCAAATGAACTAGGAAGTGGGAATTCAAAAGGAGCTGTATTGGCAGTGAGAGTGATGATGACAATGGTGATATGTGAGGGAAGCACAGTGGCAGTTCTGACTATTTTGGTAAGACATGTGTGGGGAAAGCTTTACAGCAATGACCCTCAAGTGATTCATTATGTTGCCTCCATGATGCCCCTTCTTGCTCTCTCTGATTTCCTTGATGGTTTCCAATGTGTCCTTTCAGGTTTTTCATTCTCTCTCAATCCAATCTCACCATCCTCGCAACTAGGGGTGTTCAAGTATGCCCATACCCGTTGAGCCCGCCCGTACCCGCCCGCATTTCCCCCGTTTAGGCCCGCCCATTTAGGGCCCGTCACATTTTTACACGGGTATGGGCATGCCCATACCCGTTTATCTTACACGGGTACGGGTATGGGCATACCTACGGGCATGCCCATACCCGTTTAAATGCCCATTTATTATTTTTAAAAATATTTTTTGATGTATTAGTCTTTTTTACATTACTCCCTCCTCGTAACTAATTTTATTTTATTGGTATTGCTTAGTTAGAATAAAATTAAATTCAAAATCTATTAAAAATTGAAGCATGCTCTACTCTTTGTGGGGATTTTTGTTGGATCTTTCTTAAATTTTTTCTGAGTTTATCTTACATGGGCCGCCCATTTAACTTTGTTGCCCGTCCATTTATTCTGCGCCCATTTATAGCCCGCCTATTTATGGACCGCCCATTTATCAATATTTAGCCCGCCTGTTTATGTTACACGGGCACGGGTATGGGCATAACCACGGGCGGCCCGAACCCGCCCGTTGAACACCCCTACTCGCAACTAATATGTTCTTATCATGCCTTTTTTCTTATTTATGATTGTTTAACTTGATTTTGATCACATGATCCAAAAAAGTAAAATAAAAATGGAAAAGCACAACATAATTTTGGAGTACATAATTTTTGAAAAAAATCATTGATTGAAAACATAACCGTTTTTTTTCTTCTTAATGTCTCAAAATGTCACTCTTCTAACATAAAATCTAATGATAAAAAAAAGGTTAAGGTGCATTTTGGCCAATGAATTATTGACTCAGGATTGTTGGCACAATTATGTTTTGAAAGGTTCTTGTATGTCAATAAAGTTTTGAAGTTAAGAAATGTGACCAACACCATTAAAAAACACTTAACAACTTCATTTTGTGTTGATGCAGTGTGACAAGTGTCACTTGCTTTGTTGACGTGGCACACCATATGTCGTCGAGTAATGGTGTCATGTGTAACAGAGGCCTTAATTGTTTACTCTTGATGTTGTCTACTATGCTTCATTTCAAAGCTTTATTGGTATACAAAAACCCTTCAAAAAATAATTGTGTTAGGCGCTCTTGAACCAATATTTCATTGGTCAAAATGGATCTTAACCTATAAAGAAACACAAAATAATTTGGGAAAGACCCCCAAATTAAGGGGCAATGAAGGCGGAACAAATGACACCCCAGCTCAATATAAAACTTGATAGATTTTTTTGGTGAATTATAACTTGATAATTTGGGGGGAAATCTTGATAGTTTTTCAAACTTAATTGATCCTATTTGATATGCCATGTAATATCAAATTGATATAACTTAACAGATTGAAAGATGGCTAAATCGGATACATTATATTATGACCTATGTTAAAAAAAGTTTGACCAATGTCTCTTTTATGGGTGGATGGCTTAAAATCCCAATCTATGACACCAGTTATTAGTGCAACCCCTTAAAAAAGTTGTGATAGTAGAGATGTGGCCTGACTAATAACTATAGTTTTCGCCTCATAATTATGCCTTATTATGCAACTTTTGTATATCCTTAGACAGACTAGGCTACTACGTAAAAAACTTTACATATAAGAAGACATCATGTATTTATATCAAATCAAGTTGTTTTTTAATCAACCCCTCATTAATAATGGCTTATATGTGTATGTTTATAGGAGCTGCGAGAGGGTGCGGATGGCAAAATCTGTGTGCATTTATAAACCTTGGTGCTTACTATGTTGTGGGAATTCCTTCTGCCATCCTATTTGCCTTCTTCCTTCATATTGGAGGCATGGTATGGATCTCTTCCTTATTTATACATTTGAATTTTTTTTAAGACTATACATTTGAATTTTTAATCATTCATTCATGTTCTTACTTTATAATCCTTGAGCATATTCTTACATTATAATCCTAAAGTATAACCTTTAAGTTCAACTATTAGTCTTTACAACACTACTAAAAAAATGTGTATATGCAGGGGCTGTGGATGGGGATTATTTGTGGACTCACTGTTCAGGGAATAGCACTTGTTACGGTAAATGCTTTGACTGATTGGAGTCAAGAGGTAAACACTTAACGTAACTCAATTCGATTTATTTTATTTTCCATTTAACTTGCTTCAAATACAAGTCATGATGAAATAAAGTTCTGTATTGTTCCAAGAATATATAATTTACACACGTATTCAAATGTTGGTGACATTTTTTGGTAACATAAAATCAAGGGATTTAAAGTTTAAACTGTGCTCATTCTTTACCATATTTTTACCAGTTGAATTTTAGGTGATTTTTTTTATTTCTCTCACAAGTGAAATCAATCCATTTAACTCCGCGAAATTCAAATGATCTGTATTTTGTACCTCAGCAAACTCCTACTTAGAAATGGTATTTATATGATATAATGACAATGAAAATTTGTTATAATTGTTCCAAATGTAAGTTACATTTGTTGATATAACTTCATTTTCAATTTCTTGCAGGCAAGGAAAGCAGTTGATTTAACCCGGAAAACAAGCATAGTTGAGGGGCCCTAGGAACCATTTTCTAGAATTTACTCACACACACACACACACATGTTGTAGCATAGCATGATGCTGATAATGTTACAATAATTAAGATTACAATCACAGCAGCATTTTGCTGAGAAGTATCCAAAATTTTTGCAGTTAGCAATAAAAATTAAATCCTTTGTCTCTCACTTGGACTGTTAAATATCATTGGAAGAACAAGGGAGAAAGTATATACATTGATCCTATCAAAATTGTGGGGGAAATAATGAAACTATTCCCTATGGATGCTGTCCAATGCCATGTATCAGAGATGGACTAGAGAGTTCTACAGATGCTGAATTGCTCAGTCAGTATCACATTCAGATGCTGTAAGACAAAAAAGCGTCAACTTGATCACCAACAATTCTTTAGATACAGCTCCTGTAATGGTAAAGCGGGTCTTAAAATTGTGTATAGTGCAACCTTTGGTCACTAGCATTGCCTTATAGCGCTCTATTGAACCATAAGCTCGCGGCTAAATCATTCCTTGGTGTCCTGGAGCACTTCACCAAGTATTTGTGACCACAATCCATTGAAGTTCTTATGAAAACTCTGCTGAAACCAATCCAAAATTTCTGCATAAAGTTCCCTTGGATTCTCCTCCCACACCATTCTTAACATAGCTGAGCAATCAATCAGCCAGCTCTTTAACTTGCTCAAGAGATTTACTACCCTTTTCTGACAAAATGCTTCTTTCTTTAAAATGCTTTCAGGAGAGGCTGCCATATATTTTCGCACAGGTTTTAAGCATGGACACACCTGACCCACGAGCAAGGCATAGGCAAATACTCTCATCCTAAGATCATCATCACTGATTGGTAGCTGACACTTTGGAAGCTCCCAACAAAAACGGCCAAAGGTTGGGTCGACCCAACATTTTACTAGGTCAGTCTTCCTGTCATAGAAAGGCTTGGGATCCATTAGGGGTTCAGAGAATTGACATGACAACTTGGCATGCTCCACAAGCCAAGCAGGCTCCACTCGTGTTACACCATGCATGTATGGTCTTTTTGTATCCAATAATTCATTATAAACTAGATACTCAGGGGCTGCAATAGAAACTGATGATCGGCGATGAAGGAAGACACTTTCTTCGTGCACACATGCTTGATACCTGACAGCAGGAACTCTTGTGCTGCCATCTGATGTCCTAGAAGGTCCTGTAATACGTTTAGCAACCCTGTCTACCCAACCAGCACAAATTGCCTCACAGATGAGACGCTCCTCATTTGGTAAAAAGGGATATTTCCCACAAGATACCTTCCAGGCATTTTCTGCATCCTCTAATGTTCCATGAACCCAAGAGTATTCCTGTTCAAAGCCACCAACAGAACTCTGATTGAAGACAAGTTTAAGTAGTTGTTGCCTAAGCTTGGACATCTCATCCATGGTTTTGTAGTGCAATGCATTTTCATCACAAAATTCTGTACGGTTCTTTGAATGTTCAAAATGCTGCAAAGCATAAGCTATTGTCAAAGCATCACTAGAAATAACACGAAATTTTTCACGAGCAGCTTTTGCAGTTTCTTTCAGTTTCTTTCGCCTTAATTTTGTTTCCTTGTCAACTACTTTCTCATTGAGCACCTCACTGAATTTCTCATGCATCTCTGAGTCTCCTTTACCATCGGTTCCTTCAAAGTGCATCATAAAAGGATTTGTTAAGCTTAATGCTGCTGCAGCTGCAGCAGCATATGCCAAAAGTAAATTTGGTCGTTTGCATTTATACTTGCTCCTTGTTAATCTAATAAGTGTAAGGAGCATTCTGGAGTGACGGGGAGTCAAGGGATAAAGTGCCATAACTTTCCCCAATGGTGTGAGTTCACGCTTGACATCAAGTGCTTCTAAAGCACATAAGCATTTCTCTGCTTCATCTAGTGCAGCTCGACTAGGAGGAGTGGGAAAAGGGAAATGTTGAACCTAAATAAAGAGTAACAAGTTAGAAAAAAAGTTCAAAGAGAAGACCTCCAATCAGGATACATAAAACATAGTTAACAACAAGAAAGTTTTGTCGCAAATACAATTGCAAGCAACCTGAAAAGCATAATGTAACCAATAACAGTTAATTCCTCAAGTCAAATACATTACACTACTATTACAAGTTCAAGTAGTGGAGACCCATCACATGAGAAGGTTTGATCTTTCATTGGATCCCACATACCAAGTAAGTTATTGCAATGATAATGGAAAATGATATAAAAATAAAGAATCATTCTCATCATAGTATCATACTCAAGACCCTTGGCAATGATTACCTCAACCCCAAATTTGATTGACAAAACCATTTCAGTTAACTCCAACTGAATAGATGCTACCAACAAAACCAAATCACACATTGATGCATGCATGCAAATACTGGGGATGATGCAAAAACTTAAAACAAATTGTAACACCCAATATAGATAAGCAGATGGACTTGAAGAAACTTAAAGAGAGAACAAAAACAATTTTAGCCTACCTTCTTAATAAGCATAGATTTTAACAGAAGAACCACACCATGAATAGGCACTTTAGAAATTTCAGCAAGCGAAAACTCAGGGAGGATATTGTTAAAGACTGCAGAAGAATAAAGACGGTAACAATGGCCAGGTCCAGTTCTTCCAGCTCTTCCCGCGCGCTGAGCAGCAGATGCCTTACTTATCCATTGTACTTCATATGATTCCATGCCATTGCAAGAGTTGTAGTTCTTTACCTTTTCCCTTCCAGTATCCACGACATACTTTATTCCTGGGATAGTCAAGGAGGTTTCAGCAACATTAGTGGCGACTACAACAAGACGCTCTCCCTCCTTGATTTCCTGAAAGACACTAAGTTGGGCTTTTGGAGGAAGCATAGCATAAAGTGGTAAAACCTTAAGTAAACCGGGAGAATCCTCTCTAGCCCTTGTCTCCTTATAAATTTTTGATTGATCTACAACTCTCTCCTTATTCACAGAAGGAGTCTGTCCCCCACCAGAATCAGGGATTGATGGGGCTTTCCCTGACAATGCTTCAAAGGCTGCCTTTAATGAAGCAATATTCCCCTGCTCTCCTAATACATTCATAAAATCATCACTGTTCTCTGAAAGCTTAGGGTCATCATCTGCGTCGAATTCCAAATCACTTTCAGTTTCTGAATTATACGAACAATCAGATTCATCCCCAAATACATCTTGCTCCTCTTCATCATAAACACTAAACCTATCAGTTTGTTGGCTGGCTGTACTTCCACGGATCTCATATGCTTCATCTATCTCCTTCATATCTGCCTCCTCAACAGAACCTATTCCAGGTACCACAGCACCATGATGTTCTACAGATGCTTTCAATTTCAACTCCTTTGAAGCATTCTGTAGCTTCCTGCGCAAGTACTCTACCTCCCTTTGCCCAGTGACAAAAACAAGTATGCCACCAGGCGGCAGTCTCTTGTGAATTGCCATGACCTTTTTATATGCTTGCCCTATATAATCAACAATCTCTGTCTTCTTTGAAAAGTGTACTGTTACAGGAAACTGTCTTGTAGGAACTTCTATAACAGGTGTTGGTGTATTGAATAACCTTTTGGAATTGAAGTCTTCAACTTTCAAAGTGGCGCTCATCAGCACCAGCTTCAATGGAAAAATCATATCCTTAGGATTTATGCTTTCTCCTGAAAGCATATCCTCTTTCTGTTTCAGGTACCTCTGCAATATTGCAAGAAATTGATGTATAGAGCAAGAAAATAAAAGAGCAACCACAAGCTTTCATTTCTAAATATTTGAAAATGAATCATCATATCCACCTGTTCTCGAAGCCTAACAACACGTGAGAGCATTCCAATCAAAATATCTGTGTTCAAGCTCCTCTCATGAGCCTCATCAAGTATTATGACAGAGTAACGCCTTAACAAAATATCATTCTGCAGCAGAAAAAAATTCCATTATACTAAGCATGGTTGAGTGGTATTACAATATGATAAATTCATACATCATCTTGTTTAACCATCCCAACAGAGGTGAGAGACTAATGACAACCAATGGTATCACCAAATAACCAGTCCAGGCCATGTGACAGGACTAAAATTAACCCCCGCCCGCCAAAAAACCACACCCACACACATCAAGAGCACTTCATTTACATTAATCTAAAATTAACACACAAAATCAACCAAAGAAAAGACATAGCAGCATCTAGTAGTAACTTATGGTATGTGGTAACCACAACAATCAGCATATTAAGGTAATACAAGAGAAGAAAACATAAAAACTATTAATTGTAAAAATCTCCATTTTAAAGTTCCATGAGATACTACATAATGATAACATGCTCACGCTTATGTTAACCCCCAAAGTTCCATTGCCTAGAAGCACTACTAACTAACACCTAATGATTCCCGATATTAGAAATGTTTCTACAAACTTATAACATCACATTTTCCCCAAAACCTGAAAAGGCCAACCCAGTTTGATCCATTTATAGGAAATTAAAGCATCACAAATAGAAAATAAAATCAAAGAGAACAGGTTACCAACAAAACTAGTTCATGAATGGCATATCAACTACGAAAAAATTGAACATATAATAGAAATGCTTGTGTAATATATAACCTGAACTTCGCGTAGTAAAATTCCATCAGTCATAAACTTGATAGAGCAATCATCTCCAAGCTTCTTATCATATCTAACTTGAAAGCCAACCTCCTTTCCTAGACGAAGACCAAGCTCATATGCCACACGCTTTGATGTCGCAAGGACAGCAACTCGGCGAGGTTGTGTGACACCAACAATACCATTGTGCTCTCTGGAGTTGCTTGAACCATATCCAGCTTCATAAAGAAACTGACATCATGAAAGAAACCAAAATACCGTATGTTATGAAGTTTTTCTCAAAGATCAAGTTTCAAATACTAAAAGATATCATTGTAATATAGCATCACAGGTGCTCACTTGAGGAACTTGAGTTGTTTTTCCGCATCCAGTTTCTCCACATATGATAACAGAAGAATGATATGTTATGGCCTCCATGATCTCCTGCTCCATCATGACTATTGGGAGATCCTTTCTTTTTTCTTGAACCTCGGCTGGTCTATTTACATGCACAACAGTAGGGGTAGTTGAAGCAGAGAAGCTATTAAGGTTGCTCACTTCATTAAGATTGGTTTTAGAGATATCACATGTCCCGTCCTGTCTCATCCCAGATACAACAATAAGTTAACTTGTAGATAGACAAGCAAGCCATCTCACTTATACAGAAAACTGAAATGTAAACTTATAGGTGTACTTCTTTGCAAAGCAAAACCATATCAAAAGATGGATACGAGGAGAAAAGTTGTGTGTGCGTGAGATAATTTCTTCCGCCAAGCAATAATTAAATTCAACTGCCTATGCTAAATGATAGATGGTGCAGTTTATGAACAGATCATTGTGCAAAAACATAGATGTTATAAATCTAGCCATTTATTTATCCAAATGCTCTATCTACACACATTGACAATCAACAATGAGCATGCACCATACCTTGGTTTCCGCTGTTATACTTCCATCAATGAGAGAACAATGAGTTCTATCATCAAGTGGCAGTGAACTTGCTTCATTGTTGACAGTGACACTATCAAGAGAAGCAGCATGAGGTTCAATATTTTCAAAAGATTTACCACCATAATCTGATTTCTGAGAGGGTACCAAAGGAGCACAAGGTTCGCATATGAGTTCTCCAACAAATCTAGCTGATTGGATTTGTTCATTTTCTTCAGTTTCCTGTGGTGTACAAATATCTTCTATCTCTGTTTCATTTCTATGGGGAACATTCAAAATATTGGTCAGATCCTCGCTATCCGCAGACTCCAAACCTTCTTTCAATAAGTGTACAGCTCTCCTCCGTTTCTCTAGCACAGTTTCAGCCTACACAGCACAAGAATATGGACTAAACAATAAGCCCAAACAACGTTTCCTCCTACTCTGCCCATTTTGGGAATAAAATTATCATTGTTTTTACTATACTGACCTGATTAATATTCCGTGTAGACTGCAAAAGAGGATATGCATAATCTGGGATCTTGAATTTGCTATAATAAATGAAAAGATTAAAGACTGAATCATTAGTGACATAAAAAACCATATGGCTTATTTTTCCTCCAACAAATTTTGTAATTCCACTTCTTTTGACTAAAATTTCATCACATGTTGAAAAAAGAAAGATAAAAGCAAAACAAATTTAACATACTTCAATGTCTCAACACTTTTCTTCAGCAGAAGTTCTTTCTCCTTCTCCTCCTTCAAAAAACAATGCAAAATCAAATCACTTCCAACGCAGGAAACAATAAAGAGCACTTAATCTTGTTTTTAAAAAAATTGTGCACACACCTCTAACTTCTTCAGCTTCCTTTTCTGAGATTTGCTCATTTTTTTTGCCTTCTTTGAATTAATTTCTCCACGTACCTATAAACAAGAAACTTTCAAGAAAAATAAAAAATAAATCCCTCTTTCAAAGTAGGAAGTAAAATGCACACACAGCAAGCATACCTGATTCATGCCTTTCCTTTTCTTGGCAGTCTTAGACGGCAATATCAATGCATTACTATCATCTCCCACACTGCCAAAACATACATGTTGATGTTAAAACTTAAAAGGGTCCACTAAAAAAGCTTACTTTTTTACAATACAATGATAATTTAGCTTCCCCTCTTGCTATAGGCGAAACTGAAAATAAAATAAAATAAAATAAAAGCAGGGAATGAGAGAAGAATTCATTGTAGGCACCTTATAGAATGATTGTCATTCACAGAATTGAGCTCAATATTTGCTGCATCATCTTCCATTGTGCTTTCCTTAGGGAAAAAACAACCAAAGCTACAGTTGAAAAACAAACTGTGACGAAGGCACGACGGAGAAAGTAGACTCCGGCGAGTCTCCGCCGAACGCCGACGGGCTAGGTTGAGCGAAGAGTGAAAGTCGTTTGTGAGATATGTTTTCGACGTTTTCTAGGTTTGGGAGGGGTTTACAATTCGGAATTTCGTATAAAAAAACATAGGATTAACAATTAATTTTTTTTATTACAAGGATTAACAATTAATTATATGTTTCAATCTGCATTGGTATATCTGGATATCTTTTGTTATTATGATACGTTATTTATTAATTATTAAAGTATTAATAAGTAAATAAACCATTTTTTTGGCCAGTAAAATAAACCATATTTCAAATTTTAAAATATAATTATTTTTGATAAAATTTTATTAATTTTCGGGAAAATGATAAATAAATCCCTCCTAATACCCAAAAGAACAAGTGATGAACTTAAACTTCTAAAAGGACTATGAAGGAACCAGCACCTACTTGACATTTTAGAATTGTGCGAAAAGACAAAATTGTCCTCATTCTAAAACACAGTCGTTATTAAAATTTAAAGGTTTGTCATTGATATTTATAACATAACGAACAACATTTGACTCATTGGAATTAACTTCTCTAACATTTTGTGCTTCTATTTACACCTGTTACCTATTAACATTTGCACCGTCATTATTAACATTTGCACATTCACCATTAACATTTATATCATAACGAATAACATTCGGTTCATTAGAATTAACTTCGCACAATTTTGTCTTTTCGCATAATTTTAAAATGTCAGGTAGGTGCTGGTTTCTTCATTGTCCTTTTGGAAATTTAGGCTTCTCACTTGTCCTTAGGAGGGATTTATTTGTAATTTTCCCTAACTCAAATGCTATATTATTCATTGTAGTGTTGGCCAAAAAAAGCTATTCATTGTAATGCATAGCAAGGGAAATATTTTAGTTGTGGTTTAATTTGCATGTAGTAATAAAAGAAGATTTTTTCTCATAAAAATTTGTTTGTGCATCGCATGTGCAACGAAAGTGCGTCACATATGATTAAAAAAAATGTACTGTAGCCCGGGGGGCGTAGCTTGATGGTTTGAAGTGGATCCCCAAGGTGTGGATCCCTCCATTTAGCCCAAAGGTGCCAAGTTCGAACCCCAGGGAAGTCAGTCACCCCATTTACGGGAATCCCGGCTGGCGATTCCGGATTAGTCTGCACCCGAAGGGTGTGGGACACCGGGGGAAGCAATTCAAAAAAAAAAAACTGTACTGTAGAGCAACATATGCTCTACATAGACATGAAGGGTTGAAAAGCTATTTAAGCGATGATTGGAAATCAATAAAACTCAAGTGAGCAATCCTTCTTGTTATGTTGTACATGTTGTTAGAAAAGTAGTGAACCACAATGTAAATTGTTGACAAAACTGACATGAAAATGAATAAGATGAATAATGAAACAAATCTTTTTATTGATGATGAAGAAAATAAAAAACAACAAAAACCTATCTAACCCACTATTGGGTAAATAAAAAACATCCTCACATGAGGTGATGACCACTCATCCTTAAGGTAGTGGATTTACAAAACAAATCCTTAGCACTAGAGTAATGAGGAGAGATACCAAGTTAATTAACTCTCACTCTTGGTGTAGACTCTTATAAATCTCACACACTAAAATATTTAGGTTAGAACCCTTTATATAGGCAATAGGGCCACTAACAACCAATTACAAGATCTAACACATTTAAATTATCCAATTATTTCTAACATAAATAGTTGGTCCATGAGATTTACATTTTGATTAATAGAAAGAATGGACCTTAATGTAAAATGTAACATATTGTTACTAAATCCCTAATTAACCTGTGACATCTCTTTTAGTTCATTAATATATTTACTAACTATGATAGAAAAAGGATTTCCATAATATCAATGTCCTATCATAGTTAGAAAAGGAATTTCTTAATGATTAAATACTATCCATGATAGAAAAGAATTTCCTGATACAACCTGAACACTATCATGGATAATTAATAACTAACCATGTTAGAAAAGATTTGCCTAACATGGTTATTAAACAAAACTAATTGATATTAAACAAATAATAAATATATATACATGCGGAAGCAGATGCAGGCCTATACAAATTGGCAATATACAATTCCAAATAAACTATATAACTCCTATTACCTAATTCCCTTTCCTGATGCTCACGCCTGTGCATGAATACCTGCAAAAATGTCAGTAATCGTGGGATGAGACAATTTGTCCCAGTAATCACCGCTTAACTCACTATAACAGTGAGATGTGCGGTAGCGAGGGCGTCTAAATGGTACCACAGATATAAAAACCACAATGTAATATATATATATAAAGGTTTCTTCCATGCTCACTCAAGTCCAACAATCACCTCCAAACCAAATCAATTCAACATCTTCATACTTCAATCAACTAATACTACCACAACAACTCTCACACTCACCTACAGATGCATTGTGCCACCACGGTGCATTCAAGCATCTATTCTTCACTATATGATTTGACACTGTGTCCCTCTCCATAATGAGGGGACAATTTCCCACTCTGGCAATCTCCAAAGAGGGAACCCCAATTCTGTTTCCATTACAGAACGGGAACGGTTGGACTCTTCAATGCCAAACAACCGTAGGGGCGGTTGGGCTCTTCAATGCCAAAACAACCGTAGGTCACTTCTCTCAATAAGTCGACCTATGATCCCCGATCCAATCAATCTGAAAAGGATCATCTGTACAAATAACTGTCGATTGGCCTATCGACAGTTATCATCGCGCGATGGTACACAAAATTCAGTGTCATGCAATGCTCACATATTCCTTTTAATATCTCATCCACAACATTTCATATCTCAATCACAAATATCCTTGAATATCTCAATTTCATTCACTATCTCCTTCACAACAATTAAACTCTTTCCCACAACCTACTATCACTATCCTTGATAGCAGCTATATAAATCCCTCAAATAACTATCTTAACACTATAATCATAAACCTTTCACACCATTCCAATTCAATAACCACCACCAAACAGGATAATAGATATACAAAGTTTCAAATTTCTTTATATGAAAATAATCGTGTTTAAAAGGCACCCGATAGCCTGTTTTGTATAAAAATACCCTTTTAAAGATAATATATATATATAGAGGGTGAGAAGGGATTTTACAAAATCCCTAACTAACGTCACCCTCAATGTTATAGCAAGGTTAAGTGTGATTACTGGGACAAATTGTCTCATCCCACGATTACTGACATTTTTGCAGGTATTCATGCACAGGCGCGAGCATCAGGAAAGGGAATTAGGTAATAGGAGTTATATAGTTTATTTGGAATTGTATATTGCCAATTTGTATAGGCCTGCATCTGCTTCCGCATGTATATATATTTATTATTTGTTTAATATCAATTAGTTTTGTTTAATAACCATGTTAGGCAATCTTTTCTAACATGGTTAGTTATTAATTATCCATGATAGTGTTCAGGTTGTATCAGGAAATTCTTTTCTATCATGGATAATATTTAATCATTAGGAAATTCCTTTTCTAACTATGATAGGACATTGATATTATGGAAATCCTTTTTCTATCATAGTTAGTAAATATATTAATGAACTAAAAGAGATGTCACAGGTTAATTAGGGATTTAGTAACAATATGTTACAACTTGGTTATCAGTATTTGGTATACGATAACCCTGGACTGTGCTGCATTGCATGTAGATTGGCAATATACATTCTTAGTATTCCCTTCCTTTCGTGCATGAATATCTGCTATTTTGAGAGGAATATCACTCATCCCGTGGTGGGGAGAGAGTGATAAGTGCAATTGAATAGGTAATGTGGAGAGATTGAGAAGTATATAGAAAGAATAACGAAATAATATTGATATTGATAAGAATTTAGGAAGAATTACGAAATAAGGATGATTCTCTGGGGTCTCGAGTATAGTTATGTGCTAGCCATAAACATAGTCGAGGCATCATGAGATCCCTTATTGGGTTTAAGGGATCAAGATAATTTGAAATAACATTCAGTAATTTATACAAATGGAAATAAGGATCATTGACTTTGTTCTTGTTTGTTTTACTCGTTTATTGAATTGCTGAATTAATTGATGAATTGATTTGTTTGTTTGATTGTTTTCATTCGAAATTCTTTGGAAAATTGTTTGTTTTGGTAACCTCCCGCGCGATGTGTAATTGGAGGTTGTTGTGCCTTGACTATTAAGGCTATGTTTGTTCTAAATTTTAATGTCATTTTTTTTAGCAAGTATTAAGCAATATAAATTCTGTTTTGTAATCAAGTATTAGGGTGATATGTGAAATATGAGCATGAAAGCTGATTGGATATCCATGAAGTTGGTTAGGTGGGACTCTTTGCAAGAAGTTCTACCTTATTTTATTGATTTCCAAACCTTTGTTTAGCCTCTCAACTTTTTCTCCTATGTTCAAGGAGTGGTATGTCTGATGCTTTCCCTTTATCTTGGTGATTGTGGGCTGATTCATAGGAAAGAATTTATAGGCAAGTTGTTTCTAGAAAGATGGTTGATGTTTTGTGCTTGCATGTGTATTTAGAAATTTTCTGCAATTTGAGATTTAGGAAGGAAAATCTTTCAAAATTTCTGTTACAAGGGGAAGTGATGGTTAGGAGATTAAGAAGGACTAATAAGTTTTTGGGCTAGTTCTTTGATTGATGGTGTGATAGGTTTATTAATCATTTTAATGTGATGTTAAAGGATTGAAAATGTGATTTTAGATGAAAGTAATGGAAGAGGAATTAAAACATGTGACATATTGGTGATTAAATGGAGCTGAATGAGGTTTTGATATTTGAATACTGCTTGAGTAGTGCGTATTACTTATTTGATATTGGTTGCAAATTGTAGGCTTTCAAATAGACATTTTTTTTATTTAGAGGATCAAATTGTGTTGAATGGTATAGAAAAGAATAATAACAAAGTATAGTTTCTGGTTTGGAAAGTTGATGCAATGTGTTATATTAAATGAAAGATTATAGAAGTTTGTTGATGTTAGAATTATGTCCTTTGTAGTAGAGCATTATGATGAGAACGGTGAACTCTGTTGTTTATTTTGTATGTTGGTGACGATGAAAGAGAAGAAAAGAGAGATTTAGTTTAAGGGAAATTTAATTGGTGAAGTTTTGAATATGAAGGAAATCGTGAGTGATATGTTGGTTGAATTGCTCCATGATGAAGAGGAATTAGTGATGTTGGTGTGTTGTTGGGAATTGTTATCAATATGTGAATTACTACCAATAAGGATTGATGGTTTTGAAGTGACAACTATGAATTGATGATTTTGATGAGAATGTGAAGAATAGTGTGATTAATGTTATAAATGAAAAGAAATTCAGTAGATCTTGCGAAGTAGAACCTTTATTGAGAACGATGTATGTAAGATGAGAATTCGGTGGGACATAAGGTTATGTGATGATTTTCATGTTTCAAATCAAGGTATTAGAAGGATTGAAATATTTTCATCGATTCTTTACTTAGTTGGAATCAAACAGTAGGAATTTATGATTTGAGAAATGTAGGGAATTATGGGAAAATCATGATTGTCGAGCTTGAATGGATTGAAATAGAAATAATTGAGGGAAGTTTTGACTTTAAGGATTAGGATACTATAGATTGACTATGAACCGATGAGTAATGTATTAATACTGAAAGATATTATGACTTGGGGATGTGTTAACATTAGGCTTTAGAGGTTGCTTACATTATTCAGAATTGTATATTGCCAGTTTATATAGGTCTGCATGCGTTTCCGCATATTTTCTTATGAAACTGGGAAATAGACTTAGGGTGGTGATGATTATGAAATCCTCTTTAATCTTGTGGTATCCAGGATTTATATATTATCAAGAGTATTCATGAATATGATGTTAATGAATTATGAGAATAGTGTTTGAGTTAGATTTTGGTTAGTAAAAGGACGTAAATTGTGAGAACGACCTAGGAAATTGATTTAAAAAGCATTTTTGTAATGTGGCACATTGATTTCGTTGAGATGTCATGGATATTAGTGATGTGTATTTAATAATTGAAATGGAGTGATGGTGATAGGTAATTGAAAATTGATGGTTGGGCGAGAAAATAGTGAGATTTGGGCGAGTTACTATGATTTATCATCTCGAGTTATTAAGTTTAAATTGGTATTGATGCGAGGAAGGATGAAGGGATGTCAAATATGAATGAGTCAATGGAGATCAGTTGAAGTAAGAGGAATTAGGAAGATCTTTAGTTTTAGAAATGTGATTCTTTATGATTTGCCATACAGTCAGTGAATAAAGTTGTCTAATAAATTTAGTGTGAGTATGAGCCTTGGAGATAAATGACGCATTTTGGAGTTGTGATCAAGTCAAAACCAATTAAATAAAGAAGTTAGTTGAGATGAAGAATTTAGGGTGAAGCTTTAGTGAATGTTTTAAATGGATACATTGGAGATTGAATGTAGTCTAGAATGATTTTGTTAAGGAAATTGACATTGACATGGTTAGTCATATACTAAATTAGAGTTATATGGAGGAAAATCAATGGGTTGATTAATTTGGAG
This sequence comes from Mimosa pudica, assembly GCA_029929735.1. Lineage (NCBI taxonomy): Eukaryota > Viridiplantae > Streptophyta > Magnoliopsida > Fabales > Fabaceae > Mimosa > Mimosa pudica. The sequence goes on from JAKELP010000035.1 coordinate 9,200,617, forward strand.
AATGTAAATGATAATATATATGGTGGACATTGGATTGTAAAACAAGTGAATTGAGGTATTATGACTATTGATCTATTGTTTTGTAAGGTTGAGGATTGTATTGAAAGTTGTCAAATTGGAGTTTTGAAAATTGGGAAAATATTTGATGACTTTAGTGAGAAATTAAGTATCGTCACATGTTTTTAGCATGATGGTATGAATAGGCATATATCTTAGGTATGGGGAGTTTGATAGAATTGTTAGTACAAAAGGCAAAGTTGGAGGTGGATTTCAATATCTTGGTGATTTCTATGGATTAACGACTTTCGTAGTTCCACTAGTTATTAATAATACACTGTGTTGATGATTTAGAGAAGTATAGTGATGTGGTGGACTATTATGACTTGTTGATAGATCAATATTAGGCTTTTATGGATGAGTGTATATTAAGTTAGAATCATGAGTTAAAGTTGGAAAGGGAATTTTATGGAATTGTTATCTAACAATTAGAAGCGAGACCTTGGATTATGATTGAGGAAACCACTAGATTTTGAAGAGGATGTTGTTGTCATATATGATGTTGGACTTTAATACAAGTAAGTTGAGGTTAGAGTGGCTAGTAAATTGAGGGTTAGTTAAGAGAAACGGGATAAGGATTGATGATTATTATAGATTGAATGAGGAAAAATGGTAAAATATGACGTTGAGTGTATTAAGTTGTAGTGAAATGATTAGAGTTAATATGCAGAATGCAGAACTGACGCGTGAATTTCTTTGTGATAGGTAATACGTTTAGTAAATTTTGGGGACAAAATTCTTAAAAGGTGGGGAGAATTGTAACATCCTGAAAAATTTAATTCAGGATTAGAGAGTGTTTTGGGAAATTTTGGAATTTTTAGGAATTTTTGGTGATTTTTAGGATATTTGGAAAATTTTGAATAATAAATGTGCATATAATTAATTAAGAAATTGAAGAGTTTGAAATATGAGGGAATGGTAAAACCCAAAATATTTTGAAGGTTAAGGAGATTGGAGGCTGATTTAAGTGGTTTTAAAATTAAAAGAGTACACTATGGCAAGTTTGGACTACAAATTAGCATATACCATCCTTATTTCCATGCAAACCTCACAATATCCACCAATTTCAATCTCATTCAATATCACAATCTCAATCAACATCAATATCATACATTCTTACAATTCCCTTCCTTTCGTGCATGAATATCTGCTATTTTGAGAGGAATATCACTCATCCCGTGGTGGGGAGAGAGTGATAAGTGCAATTGAATAGGTAATGTGGAGAGATTGAGAAGTATATAGAAAGAATAACGAAATAATATTGATATTGATAAGAATTTAGGAAGAATTACGAAATAAGGATGATTCTCTGGGGTCTCGAGTATAGTTATGTGCTAGCCATAACCATAGTCGAGGCATCATGAGATCCCTTATTGGGTTTAAGGGATCAAGATAATTTGAAATAACATTCAGTAATTTATACAAATGGAAATAAGGATCATTGACTTTGTTCTTGTTTGTTTTACTCGTTTATTGAATTGCTGAATTAATTGATGAATTGATTTGTTTGTTTGATTGTTTTCATTCGAAATTCTTTGGAAAATTGTTTGTTTTGGTAACCTCCCGCGCGATGTGTAATTGGAGGTTGTTGTGCCTTGACTATTAAGGCTATGTTTGTTCTGAATTTTAATGTCATTTTTTTTAGCAAGTATTAAGCAATATAAATTCTATTTTGTAATCAAGTATTAGGGTGATATGTGAAATATGAGCATGAAAGCTGATTGGATATCCATGAAGTTGGTTAGGTGGGACTCTTTGCAAGAAGTTCTACCTTATTTTATTGATTTCCAAACCTTTGTTTAGCCTCTCAACTTTTTCTCCTATGTTCAAGGAGTGGTATGTCTGATGCTTTCCCTTTATCTTGGTGATTGTGGGCTGATTCATAGTATATATAATGTGTACAAATCTTTTGTTTTGTGTCTTCCATGCCTCGCCGGAGCTCGCCGTCGCCGGAAACCCGCCGGAAGTCGGCCATTTAGGTGGCTGGCCGAACAGGAAAACCAAAAGGAAAAGGAAAAGTAAGAAATTGACATGGGAAAGAAACATAACACGCGAAAAACAAGTCAAGGTCAAAGCTTACTCTTACGTTACCGCCGTACGTCGTCGAGCTCGCCGGAAAACATGGAGGACGACGATGGCGAGCGAAGAAACAGAACGAAGATGAGGAGTGAAGGACGCGAGGGAGAGAAAAAGGCATAAGGTTTTAGTGAGGCTGAGAGGAGAAGTGAGGGGTAACGGCGGTCGCCGCCGTGTGCCGCCGGAAGGAAAGGAACGGAGAAGGCGACAGATGGAAGAGGGAGGAGGAAGTGGGCGGCGCATTTTTGAGGGAAGGGAGGGAGTCCGTCATTTTTATTTAGCGAAGAAAGAAGGAGGGTCGTGTTTGGTTAAGTGAAATAAAGGGGGTTCTCTGATGATTTGTAGCCCAAACTTGCCATAGTGTACTCTTTTAATTTTAAAACCACTTAAATCAGCCTCCAATCTCCTTAACCTTCAAAATATTTTGGGTTTTACCATTCCCTCATATTTCAAACTCTTCAATTTCTTAATTAATTATATGCACATTTATTATTCAAAATTTTCCAAATATCCTAAAAATCACCAAAAATTCCTAAAAATTCCAAAATTTCCCAAAACACTCTCTAATCCTGAATTAAATTTTTCAGGATGTTACATAAAACTACAGAAGCATCCACAAATAAATTACTATTACTAGTTTTTATTGAAGGAAAAACAAAGTCTTACCTGATAAGTGAGTGAAGTTTTATAAGATTGAAAAGTGAAATGTTTATCAAATATCTCTTTAGTTTTTATCCAATAAGCAATACTCACAAGTCACAAGCTTTTCAATTTCCTTTTTGAGGCTTTCTTCTCTCCTCCAAGTACTACTGTCCCTCTCTCCCTCATGTTCCTATCTTCTCTTAGTTTTCGATTGCAGTCATGTAGGAAAAGGTTCAAAACCTCAGATTTGCAAGGTGAGGGCGAGTGAAAAAGAAAACAAAGGCATGAACTATAATGTTGTCTCTCAAAAGAAAGTAATATCTATTTTTTTTAGAACCTCTGTAGTTTATGTTTTTCAATTTTTTGGAAGAAATTTAGGCTTTTAGTTCTAACTCAGTAAACTTGGTCTCAAAATAGTTAGTTTAATGATTTTCTCTGAATAAAAAATGAGTTTACCCGATTTTATGCCTTAAACGATTCCATTACGAGTTAACTCAATTTGTATGCTAGAAACGCGAACTCGGCGAGTTGATTGACGAGTTTAACACCCATGGTTAGTAGTGATTATGAATGATAAGTAAAAAAAAATGAAGGAATGTCATACATGTTAAAAGGAAGAGAAAAAATTGTAACCCAAAAAAGGAAGAGAAAAATAACAATCACAATATTTGAAATCATCAATTGCATTGAATTTTTAAAGGCTTAAGTGAGGTTGAGTCAAAGTGTATCAATAGTAGTATTAAGCGAATTTTGAGGTACTATGCCATGTTTCATTTTCACACAGAAGACATGTCCAGAAACTTTTTGAAAAGCAAAGGTAAATTTTATAAAAAAAAAAAAAGAAAAGCAAAGGTAAATGACTCTATATGTTCTGTCAATTTGCAATAATTCACGAAATTAATATGTAGGAGAGAATGTCAAATATCTGAAGCTTTCTCTCTCCTTTTGAGTTGGATATTTGAGATTCACTAGGGAATGACATGTCTCTAAGCTTAAAGAGTGCTTATAGAAATTCTTATAAATCGCCCACCAATTAAGATCTTACATAGACGGGATTTGAAATCACAACCACGTAGTTGTGAGTCAAACTCCTTCATCAATTGGACCAACCTTTATTAGCTTATGTCTCTTTTAATCAATGTAGGGAGACAACCTGGGGGGCTCAAGTAGTGCAACATTGTGATCAATTTGGTTTAATATCAATATAATATACTCCCTCAGTTTCTAAATATAAGATCACTTTGGGGAAGTGGATAAGTTCCTAAATATAAGATCACTTCCTATTTTATTTCAAGTTTTGCCCAAACTACCCTTATGCTTCCTCTTTTCATTGAAAACCCCTCCTCCTTTCAAAGTTGTAATTGAGGGGATTTTGGGAAGATCATATAATTTTATTGTCTTCCTTAATCTTCTCAAATTAACTAAAGTGATCTTATAAGTAGGAACTCGGGAGTATGTGCCAGCCAAGCTTTTGACATGGCCACTTTACGTCCTCACAAACGAGACTAATTCACTGGTAATAGAGCTAGCAAAGAATTTCTCTTGGTGGGCCCAATCGGCCCAAAGCCGATCCTAGTTCTGAATTCCCCTGCAGTAAAATTCGCCCATTTCCATGGAGGCCAGAGAAAGAAGCGCATATTCCAAATTTGTCCCAGTCAAACGCTTCTCAAACGACAACCCCTCCCTCCTCAAAACGACAATCCACCTATCCCCTCCCCCAATGTCTAAATCAAACATCTTAATAATAATTAATAATTAATCACATCTTAATTGATCACAGACGCAATTGCACCTAAATTCCAAGCAAAAGAATTAAATATTAAATAAATCCACTAACAACTCATTCACTTGTTATCGAAAACTATTTCAATTGTTAACACTCCCCTCTTTTCCTATATAAGAGTTCAACCACAAAAACACATTTTTTTAAAAAAAAATATAAAAGTTAGTTGAATGTCTATAATTAATTGTCTTCCACTCTTACCCCTATTTATTATGTTACTTTAAAAAGAGAGAAATATATCACTAACATTATTGAATATGAAAGAAAATTATGGGTAAAATATGAAGAAACACATTAAATGACCAGAAAATATAAGGATAAACCCTTAAACTTTTAACTATAAACATAATCAAATTTTGAGCTCTTACATTATGAGGGAGTAATTATTAATTACTTCCTCCTGTCCCTAATATAAGAGCTACCCGCTAAAAAACGCTTCTTAAGAAAACATGTGAATGTTAGTTGGGTGTTTGGAGTTAATGTTTCTTTTCCAATATTACCCATATTTATTATGATAATTTTAAGATAGAGAAATACATAAGGATTAATAAATATGAAAGAGAGTTAGGGGCAAAATAGAAAAATGAGGAGAGAATGTGAGATGAACTCTTATATTAGGACCAAAACTATTCGAATTTTTGTTCTTATATTAGGGACTGGTGGGAGTATTAATTAATAGTTATAGTCACCACTTTGTCACATTTATGAAATTAAATCTTTTTTTGTTGTAGTAACTAGTACTCTAGTAGTGTGGAATTGTCCAATTACTATTAATTACTACATCTTACAAAAATAAACCCAAAATTTTAGGTGTCCCAATATTTTGAGCTAAGCTTCTTTTACATATACCTTCACTTTTTCTCACACACACTTCACTCCACAAACCCTAATCTCTCCATTTCCCAAAATTCTCTCCCCTTGAAGCCTCCAACCATGGCTTCACGAAGAATCATATCCTCTCTTCTCCGATCTTCGCTTCGCCGATCTTCAATCACATCACCCAAGCCACGAATTCCATCCTCCTCATCGCATCGCGCATCTCCCTGCGGCTATCTCCTAAACCGAATCGCCGATTACGCCACGTCCGCCGCCGCCGCCGCCGCTCCGCCGCCGCCGGCGAAGAAGGATGTCGGCACCGGCGGAGGAAAGATCGTGGACGAGTTCACCGGAAAAGGCGCTGTCGGACAGGTGTGTCAGGTGATCGGAGCTGTGGTTGACGTGAGATTCGAGGAAGGTTTGCCGCCGATCTTGACGGCGCTTGAGGTTATGGACCATTCCATAAGGTTGGTGCTTGAAGTGGCTCAGCATTTGGGAGAGAATATGGTGAGGACTATTGCTATGGATGGTACTGAAGGTGTTGTTAGAGGACAACGTGTGCTTAATACTGGATCTCCTATCACTGTGAGTTTTGATTATCACATTTTATGTTTTGGTGATGGAATTATAATTATATTTGTATTTTAGGAGGATGTGAATTTTTAGGGTTTTGGAATTGGAATGTCTCATTGATGTGATTATATTATAGCTAAGTGTGTGTGTTTATATTATAGCGTTGTTGGAAAATGATGTTGTTCATTTGGTTTTTGTTGTTGGTTCAATTTTTTTAGGATAATTCTGTGATTTTGTTGAATTCGTTTGTGTGTTTTGATCTAGTGCAGCACTTGGTGATATTCTTTGGATATTGATTTTTGTTGCTTGATTTTTGTACTACCTTAGATTAAGGATGTTAGTTACCATTTCGCCCAAACCATATACTTTTATGGTCACTCTTTACCTCTTGTATGTTTATTATTGATTAGTGTTATGGGGTTAATTTGGGAAAAGGTTGGGGAAAATTAGAAAGTTATCTTATGTTTAGGAATAAATTGAAATGTGAAAGTGATCTTGTATTTAGGAAAGGAGGGGTATTTGTTTTGGCGTCTCTTTATATTCTGTTTTGTGTTGAATTTTCAATGCTTGTTTTTTAGGTTCCTGTGGGTAGGGCTACCCTTGGGCGTATCATTAATGTCATTGGAGAGGCTATTGACCAGAGGGGTGAACTGAGTAAGGAATCACAGATCAATTTATGTCTGTCTGTAGTTGAGTAGTTGTGCTGTCATTTTGGTGAGGTGTTTGTCCTGACTATTATTTTGATTTCCTTAGATACTGAGCACTTCTTGCCAATTCATCGTGAAGCTCCTGCTTTTGTTGAACAAGCAACTGAACAGCAGATTCTTGTTACAGGAATTAAGGTGCTCTTTGTTTATTTTTCCTGACAATTCATTACAGTGAATATTTGTTTTTTTTTCTGCACATTCATTTGTTTTTACTGCCTAATAATGTTTGTATAATGACTGGGTACCATTTGCTTGTTACTATTGCCCTTAGGTTGTCGACCTTCTAGCACCATACCAAAGAGGAGGGAAGATTGGATTGTTTGGTGGTGCTGGTGTGGGAAAAACTGTTCTTATCATGGAACTTATCAACAACGTTGCAAAGGCTCATGGTATGTGCTAATGCTCTTCATTATTTGGAAAGATGTTCTAGCTCCTCTATACACACACACACACATATATGAGAATGCTGAGTGTTTTGCTGCGTAGGTGGTTTCTCCGTGTTTGCTGGTGTCGGAGAGCGAACCCGTGAGGGTAATGACTTGTACAGAGAAATGATTGAGAGTGGTGTCATTAAGCTAGGTGACAAGCAGGTGAACATAATGTTTTGAGATATTCAATGCTCTTCTTGTGTCCCTTCTATTGTGATGCTTATGTCTTTTAATTATTGTACAGAGTGAGAGTAAATGTGCCCTTGTGTATGGTCAAATGAATGAGCCCCCTGGTGCTCGTGCCCGTGTTGGTCTGACTGGGCTTACAGTTGCTGAACATTTCCGTGATGCTGAAGGGCAAGATGTGCTTCTTTTCATTGATAACATTTTCCGCTTTACCCAAGTATGGATCTTTCAAATAGTCTTAGCCAGTTTCTGTGCTGTTAAGTTCTTGTGGCCACTCTATTACTGTTCAATTCACATTGTGATTCATCATTTAGGCCAACTCAGAGGTGTCTGCTTTGCTTGGTCGTATCCCATCTGCTGTCGGTTACCAACCAACCTTGGCTACCGATCTTGGAGGTCTTCAAGAGCGTATTACAACCACCAAGAAAGGTTCAATTACCTCAGTTCAAGCTATTTACGTGCCTGCTGATGACTTGACAGATCCTGCTCCTGCTACCACTTTTGCTCACTTGGATGCTACAACTGTGTTATCACGACAGGTTTGATTGTGTCTTGTGAGGTGAGGTGTCTGTTGCACTGATGTCTCTGTTTCATGGTCTAATACAACCTTAAAATTATTGAACAGATCTCTGAGCTGGGTATTTATCCTGCTGTCGATCCCTTGGATTCTACATCTCGTATGCTTTCACCACTCATATTGGGTGAGGATCACTACAATGCTGCTCGTGGTGTACAAAAAGTACTTCAGAACTACAAGAATCTTCAAGATATCATTGCCATTTTGGGAATGGATGAGCTTAGTGAAGATGATAAGTTGACTGTTGCTCGTGCACGTAAAATCCAACGTTTCTTGAGCCAGCCTTTCCATGTTGCTGAAGTCTTCACGGGTGCTCCTGGTAAATACGTAGACTTGAAGGAGAGCATCAGCAGCTTCCAGGTATGTGATTGTCTTATTGATTAAATACTGCTTTTGTCAATTACATGTCATTTAGATTTTAATGTACAACCAATCGTAAATGGGAAATTTCATACTTGCTTTTCTATTAAAGCATTTATGATGTAACAAATAATGTGGTGGTTTCTGCTTCCTTGCCCTCAGAATATATAATTCTTGTGATACTCTTAAAGGACTTCCAGCTTTAATTTTTATTACAACTTGCTTTCAGTAGTTTTAACTTTTATTGAAGTTGTTTGCTCTTCTAAACAAAATAATAAGAATGTGTTGATTCTCACAATTCATGATGCCTTGATGTTTGTATCCTGTTTGTTTCATTGTTTTTGGTAGTTTGTCTTTTGCTAGTTTAACCAATATACCTTCACCTTGGTTTCCCTTTCGAACTGATGCACAAGAAATGGATTATTTTGTTGTTTAATACTTGCAGGGTGTGTTGGACGGCAAGTATGATGACCTTCCTGAGCAATCATTCTACATGGTTGGAGGTATCGATGAGGTTGTTGCAAAGGCAGATAAGATTGCTAAGGAATCTACATCATAAGTTCATAACCATACTGCCTTCCTACTAAGTTGATCTGTTTTTTGATAGTTGCATAAATCAATAATTTAGGAACTCTGGGCAATGCCAAATGACAGAATCGTTCAATTTTTTCTCTCTTGGTACCAATGTGTCGGGATTTTCCATTTCCATTTTAAATCTTGTTGCCAATTGTGAAAGTGAAACGGAGCCTATGGGCCCCATGAACCCCACCCCCCCTTTTTCCAGTTGTGTTAATAAGGGGAAGAGGCTAGAGAACTTGTACGTTACCACTGTTCTGGTTCAGGAACATGGGTTGCAGATGATGTTGAAAACTATGGCTGAGCTTTTTTTCATGCTGTTAAAGAAGCAAACCTGATTTTTCAAGTGTTCTTCGTCTCTTTTCCTTTTCCTTCTATTTGCTGTTTACAAGTATCGTATCATGTGAATGGATTTGATTGGATAAGTAATAATGAAAAATCATCAGCCATGGATTTATTTATAAAGAGTTTTTTATACGTTATTACTGTAAAATGCAGATAAGGGCTATTTTGAAACACAAGCTTTCCAATTATCTAATTGATTCAGAGTTTTTTTTTTTTTGCTTTTTCATGTAGGTTGTGTAGTTTCTTGTAACAGTTTTTTATGCTGTTGATTCCAGCGTTTATGTACTTTATTTGACTCTAAGGTGCAGGATAATATGGACTCGTTTTCGCACTTGTGAGTTACTAATGTTTGTTATTTTTCTTCATTCAAAAACATCTTAATATTTCCATTTTACTGTTATTTCAATTATGAATTTCAATATTTCAACCAACTTGTAATTTTCGTAGCCCGTGGCTCGTGGCCAGAGGGATTAACAAAACGTGTACTTCCATTACTAGGCGAAGTGACAATTTTAGTAAAGGTAAAAAAAAAGGAAGTGGCAATTTTAGGCAGCGGTCTCTTAGCTTTATGGCATGAGATTGAGTGTTCCTTTTGTTAATAAAAAGAGGTCATAGGTTTGATCCGCGATTTGTGCATTTACATTCAATAAATGGACAAATATGAAATCTTCTCAAATGTTACATATTATCACACACTAAACTTACTCTAAGTACGAAAATGTCTACTGTAATTAAAAGAGCTCGAAAACAATAAAGTCATATAATTCATTAAATTTTTCATCTCATTCGTCTTATTTATCAACATTTCTCACCTCATTGTCAATAAACAATCATTATTAAACTTTAGATCCTATGTAAATGTCACTAAAAACACAAACCATTTCCTTCTTAGAACTTCTTATAATGACCACAAACTTCAAACCAAATACACTGTTGTAAAAAAAAACAGATTGGATGGCCGAAGTCTACTGCTTCACATGTCAGCTCACCGACTATCATTTTGAGATGGCCAACAATCCGGCCAACAATCCAACCATGTGAACTGTGACTCGAATTCCTCTCCTGCCCAACTTTTACAACATTAAATTGAGCAAAAGCCCCATCACTCTTCATTCTTGTGGTAAAATATCATACAATCCTAGATGATAGGGCATTAGCCAATGATAAGCCACCATATGATAACCTCATTAACACGTGGCAGCCCATTCAGCATCCCATCCTCTCCAACCAATACCGGCGCATGTTATCAAAACCCACCCTCAATTTCACCGTCCCTTCCCTCCACCTACGTCGGCGGCCAAACCACACCACAACACAACACTCTCTTCCATTCATATATACTCACAACACATATATTCCTATGTCTCTCTCTCTCTCCCCCCTTCCCCTTCTCTCCCCTCCCCCCACTTCCCCCCATGCGCACGTTAGCCCCACCCTCCCTCCCATGTCTATCCTACGCCGCCTCACCCAAACCCTAACCCTAGCCCACCCCCACCGCCTCCGGCGTCTCTCCTCCATCGCCGCCGCCTTCCGGCAAGACACCACCGTGTGGACCCCAGCGCCGGTCTCCATAATCGAGCCAGCAGCCGAATCTCTCTTCCACATAACCGTCGATTTGTCCGATTCGCCTGATTTAGCGTCGTCTCACGCGCGTGCGGGGCAGTACCTTCAGTTGCGCGTGGCGGATAATCCGAAGCCGTCGTTTCTGGCCATCGCTTCGCCTCCGAAGGTGGCGTCGGCGCGTGGGGTGTTTGAGTTTCTGGTGAAAAGTGTGCCTGGATCAACGGCTGAGATTCTTTGTGGGCTGAAGAAAGGGACTGTGGTTGAATTGAGTCAGGTTTTGGGTAATGGTTTTGATATTAGTAGGATTGATCCACCTGGGAAGTTTGGGACAGTGTTTATTTTTGCCACTGGATCTGGGATTAGGTGAGTTTTCACTTTTTTTTTGTTAAAGTTTTGTTTTTTTTTATTTTTTTGAAATGGGTATGTTCAAGATCTTTTTTTTGTTGAATTAGAAGCTTATGTGTTGTTACATTGACATTTGATTGACATTGGTGTTGTGGGTTTCAAAGATTGATTGCAAGTTGTCATATTCATTTGCTTTGCTTGTTTGAAATTTTAGTGAAAGGTATTGATAGTTTGAGAAAAGGAGCTGAGAGGCAATGTTATGCAGATGTGAGGTTATTGTCTGTGATATTGGGAGCTCTGGAGTGTTTTTTTTTTTTTTGAAGTTATTTGAATTTGGAAATGTTTTTATTTGTACATCAAACTTGATGTTTTTATTTGCTGAGCTGGTTTTGAAAGTTAGTTCAAGGTATTGGTAATGTGACAATTAAGAGCTAGAGGCTACGCTTTGCAGAGTGTGTTCCTGAGCTCATTCTCTTGCTGTTAGGAAGTTGGGAGTTTTTTTTTGAAGCTATTTGAAGTTGGAGATATTTTCACTTTTTGCTCTTTCAAATGCGATTGTCTTTGATGATTTTCTTTATTGAATAAGAAGCTTATTTGGAATAACGAATTGGGTGCTGTAGTTGTATTGGATTTGAATGACATTGGCGGTGGATTTGGAAGCATGATTATATGTTTTCATATTCATCATTATAGGTGGCCTCTACTTTGTACTTAGGCTGAAAGTTTAGATTTTTTTAATGGAAGGATCTGTGAGTCTTGCTTGGATGGTTTGAAAACTTAGTTAAATGTATTCATAACGTGACAATAGGAGCTAAGAGGCAATTGTTTGCAGATTGTGTTCATGAGCTTATTGTCTGTGCTATTGGGAGCTCAGGGCTGTTCTTAAGAAGTTATTTGGACATGGAAATGTTTTTATTTATACCTCAATATGGAAGCTTCTGATATTCACTGAAGAATGATTGCTAATTTTATTGAGAATGTGGTATAGGGTTGGAAGGGTCATGTAATGTTTTGTGTATACTATTGGTTAGTTGCTATAAATTTTACTATCGGGTGCTTTATATTCTTATGTGATTATTTATACACTCTATACTTTTGATGATACTGTATATTTGTTTATCATCCAATTTGAGGTTCATATTGGTGTTGAACCATCTACTTTTTCTTTCACATCCTTGGAATGTGCATCTTATGTAAAATGTCTTTATTGCTTTCATTTATTTTGTTTAGCTGGGGTCAGGACACTTGTTGACCCTAATAGAAAAGGGTTTCGGTATTGGTATTTTGGTGTGCAAAAATCACTGCTTCTATTGGAAAGTGGCAATGTTGTTTCCCTCTTGAGACATCTAACTTGTGGCATTAGGTCATGCAGTGTGATTTTTTTTTACTCAAGTAGAACGATATTTTTAACTGTTACAGTCATCCAAGCATTCGAAGTCATCTCTTGGTTATTTTAGAGGGGATAGCTTTTTGTAGTTTTTTTTTATAACTCCTGCCTGTAAATCTATTGTACTTGGAACACACTGCAGTGTTTCATTTCTTAGCTAAATATTATCACCAATTCTTGTCCTGTTTTTATTTACTTTAATGTTTATTCAATGTGACTCATGAGGTTTCTCCCTATGTACAGTCCAATTCGATCACTTATAGAGTCTGGATTTAGTGCTGCTGAGAGATCTGATGTGAGGCTTTATTACGGGGCTAGAAACCTTCAAAGAATGGCTTATCAGGTTGGTTTCATTGATTATTGGGCTTTGTTTTTGGAAAAAAATGAAAATGTATTTTTCAAAGTGATAGTTATATTAATATATATATTATTTATCCTTATAGGATAGATTTAAAGATTGGGAGTCTTCTGGTGTAAAGATTGTGCCTGTCTTGTCTCAACCAGATGGTAGCTGGAATGGGGAAAGTGGCTATGTGCAGGTAATGCTGTGGTATCGCGTGTTAGTTTGGCAGTCCAACATAAGCTTGAACTCTTAAACATTAGCTTACATCTCCTGTAATTTTTGTACAGGCTGCTTTTACAAGAACCAAGCAAATTACGAATCCTTTGTCAACTGGTGCTGTACTTTGTGGGCAGAAAGAGATGACTGAGGTGTGCTACTATTGCCTTATGTTTTTAATTGTCTTTTCCCAGCTGTCTCCGCCTATATAAAGTATGAAAATGCTGCATGTTTTTATTTTATCACACCGATCCTATTTAGTTGGATAAGGCTTTGTTGTTGTTGTTGTTATCTTGTTTTGATTACCTGGTATACAGCAGTATAGTATGGTTATGGGCATAACCTTCAGGCTACTAAGCCACTGGGTCCATCTTATTGAACTTTCCATGTTATTTTCTGTCCATATTTTTTATATAGAGCTGGAGAAATATGACAATCTTAAATTGCTCAAAATGAATTACAGTGGCCTGGATTCAGCTATGAGATGAGGATATTTAGTGCATAGCTCTTTGGTTCCTTCACCATTTCTTTTTTGAATTGGCTTTTAATACAGCCAACTGTCATCATTTAGGGTGATTCATGATGACGCAAAACAAAAATGACTAGATCTCCTTGTGTTTGACATGAGAGAATATGATGTAAGAAATAATCTGACTGAACAATATCATTAACATTGATAAGAATAAGTTAATAGCTTAAGATTTTTCTTTTCTTTTTGTCTTGAAGTTCTTATATATTAAAAAGAAATAAATTAATTAATTTAATTACATTTAACATCGATATAATGAATGTCTGACTTGGCTTAACGGTAAGCTCGCTTGCCGTAGGGTCCGAGGTTGTGGGTTCGAATCAGCTTCTCTGCATAAAGTAGGGGTAAAACTGCTTAGTATATTCTCTTCCCTAGCACTTTCACCAAGTAGGGACTAGAACTGGGTTGGTCCTTAATAGTGATATAGTTTGTTTGAGAGAATGTCTTCTTTAACTCCCTAGAATGTCATCTCTTGTAGAATGTATTACCAGTGGCCAAAGAGTTTGCTTGATAATAATGAGAATGGATGGAATTGGGAGTAAGCAGTTTTGACAAATATATAAAGGCATGACCTATGAATAATTTGAAGCATTTTTCATCCCTTCTCTCACGGCTGTACTCATTTGCACTTGCACTAGTACGCTAGCACCATAAGAAAGTGAATCTATACTTGTTTAGAGCAAAGACAACTGTGTAAGTGAAAAGTAAAAAGTCTGTCATTGATTTACTCCTTGGGAATTGCATTTTGGGTAAGCAAATGTGAATTGCTTAGTAGTCTAAAAATTGATCTTGTTGAATACTGGGAAACCTGATAGAATTTAAGTGTGGCCTCATCTAATTGTATATATATGGTTTATTAGCTATAACTGGATTTGAAGCCTCATGTTAGAGCTCCCCAATATTTTTGAATATCCATATGAGGAGACTTTGTAAAAACAACCATTTAGTTTGAGATCATAAAGAGAAGTTTCCATCAAGGAGGTGTGATGAGTGTAAACATACTGTTGAGAAACCTAGCCCTTGCTTCCAACCTAAGACTCCTAAGTGATTCCATCTTGAGGAATCTGTTGCCCAAATATCTGCTTGCTATCACCCTCAAAAAAAGACCTGCCTATGTTTACGTTACCTTTCACATGTTGAGCCTCATTTCAGTGGAGGCTCTACCTTTTTAATGGGAAGTTCTGTTTGGAGACAATCTTCTCCATGCATGTCTTGCTAGCTTAACTTCATATTGTATCTTAGTTTTGGCAAAAGTTATGTGATAATTTTCCTTATGCTGCCCAATTTAAAATCTTGTAAAGAAGTTGTCTCACAATTTATCTTTCTAGAGTTGAATTCTCTTAAAGTTCAGACTCAGTCCATCAATTTTGTTAAGGTTGTTAACGTAAGTTATCCCGGTTTTGAAATTGTTGCCTTTATCCTGTGGTATCAAAATGTTCTCATGTAATTTGGATAACATGGAACAATTTTCAAGTTCTTTCCTATCCTAGCTTTGCAATTATTGTTTGCAAGGAATTATGGTTACCATGTGCTATATATATGTTATGCAGCTAGGCTCACATTATGAGATAAGGCTGCTTGTTATTGTTGTATGCTATATATGCATACCCACGTTTTGCATGGATGACCTCACCTAATCACGTTGTTTGTTGTTGCAGGAAGTTACATCTATTCTTACTGCCGATGGAGTCTCAAGTGACAAGATATTGAAGAACTTTTGACAACTCGGCTGCAATTTTGCTATTGTTGTATTATTGTCGCACCACAGTAGATAATTATTTATCCATTGCCACTGCTTAAGATCAAGCATGTTGGTATGGAATGTACAATAAAATTAACATTGAGAAACAAATTCCCACATTAGAATTTAAACACTTTCAGCAGCTAAATAGGGGATCAAAATTTTGGGTTTCACACTGTAACATGGATTTTTCTTCTACCACCCACACAAGACATGTCTTATTCTAGAAATGCATTCTTTACTAGCAAGCACACTGGAATGATTGGCATAATATACAAGATTTAGCATAATCTCATACCCATAACTGCCTGCCTAGGGTCTCCATATTCACTCAAGACACATCTTCACTGCTCGGAGGCATACGAATCGATTTGTATGGACCTTGGGACGGCTTAAAGATCTGTCGGCCAAGAAAATAAAATGAAAAATCTGGCCACTGTGCATTGTGTCTTGTTCACAGGAAAGTAAAGACAAGATGCCCCATTTATTAATTTGTTATAGGGTCATTGTAGCATTTATGATTTTAAATATCGAAAAGAAGCTAGTTGCGCATTCAGGGTTCTTTCATATGGTTGAGATGGTGACAGAATTAGTGTGCGATGACTTTTTGAAGGATTACGTCATAATGTGCAACGACTTTTTGTATTATTAGAGTCAAGTATTTTTACTTATGGAAGTATAATCTGAAATAACAGCCAATTTAACAACTAAGTTAACGTTTACTCTTGTCCGTGGTATAGTATTTGGCGGAGCTGAAATGAAGTAAGCGATTTGTGTTGATGGCTTTTCTTTCCAGTTTTCTAATAGGAGGGCTCATACAGTGCAACAGAGGTCGAAGGATTTAAACATAACCTACAATTTCAGATTTATGTGCACCTTTTGGCTCGTTAAATCCAAATGACTAATCAAACATATATCAAATTTCAATTATTCTTATCAGAAGATTTTTTCCCAATGGCCATGTTATTTATTACTCCCTCAGGTCCTATTATAGAACCTATTTGAGAAATTGATCCAAGTCACAAGTATATGTGGTATGTAATAAGGGAGTATGAAAAAACTGAGATGAGAACACTTGAAATGTTATTCAGGCTTCCAACAGTCACAATATGGCAACAAAATCAACAGAACAATTCAATTAGGTGTCAGGAACTCTAATTTGAAATTGCCAGTAATGCAGATGACAACAAAGAATATAATCAAACTTGTTCAGCAAGTTTCCAGATAAACCCATGTGGTCGATTCAAATGTTAATGCAGCACAGAAAACAAATCGTTAAACAGATCACAGGAACTACTCAAACAAGTTCTCTGCCATGAGCACCCTCGTTATTCTCATCCACAGCTCTTCCAGCATGATCTCCATCAGATTTCACAATCACATCTTTGCTTGACTCATCATGCTTTCCATTCATTTCAGGCAAGAGCCGGTGAGAGTGATTTTGATGTCGATGCTTGTGCTGGTGACGGTGATGGTGGTGGTGGTGGTGGTTTTGGCCATGCCTCTTAGTCACATGTCCATGATCATCAGAATCTGATGACCTCATTTCCAAACTATGTGATCTTCTGTGATGTTTATGGTGCCTTCTTCGGCTTTTTTTATGGTGCACAGTGTCACTTTCATCACTTGACAAGTCTGATTCAATAGATTCAGATCTTCGGTGGCGTTTATGATGCTTCCCATGAGTCTTTCTAGGAGCCCAATCCTCTTCATCACTAGAGAAGTCTGATTCACTGGATCGCGATACAGCTCGGCGTTTGTGTTCTCTTGAATGCCTTTTCTTCTTGCTTACCTCATCAGAACTGGGGTCTGAATCACTGGAATCTGATCTTGGGCCTCTTTCTTTGTGCTTCTTGCTATGCCTCTTCTTTCTTTTCCTCTCTTCCTCAGAGATACTATCATATTCATCACTGCTAACATCACTAGATTCTGAGGACCCTTTTTTTATCCTTCTCTTGGATTTCTTCTCTTTCCTTTTATCATGGTCACTCTTATGCTTCTTGTGAGCTCTTTTACTGGACTTCTTATACTCATCATCACTGTCATAATCTGAGTCACTATCAGAGCCATATCGCTTTTTATGCTTAGCAGCCTTCAACTTCCTCTCTTTGGCTTCAGCATCAGCCTTGGCCTTAGCAGCAGCTTCCAGCTTTTGCTCCCATCTCAAAGGAGCCTCATTCCTGTCCATGATTCTCTTCTTCTTCTCCTCCACAAGCTGGAGGAATCTCTTGGTGTCCATTTGTATTTAATAACCAACTCAAAAACTGCATTTTGGTAAAATGATGACCAGAAGGACATCTCACAGAAGAGAAAAAACAAAGTTAGTTCGGCGAATCAAGTCATAAAATTGTAAGACTCCCAAAAAGTCTAGGAAAATTATAAAAAATATCTGCTTCATTATATATAAAACATGAGACTCATTTAAAAAATTGAAGTTGTCAATGTCATGATGCAAGAAAAACAAAATAATATGAAAGGGAAATAAGTGACATGAAAAATTGTGGATTTTATTGAATGTGCAGGCTCCATTTCCACCAGTTCAGTGCTAAATGTGGGCACACAAATCTAGGTAATCTGTGAATGTAGAAAACAACGCAACCACAAACTTACGACCAACAAACCAATCAACAAGGACACCGCTATAAATGGTTAATATGGTGACTAACAAGGCCTGTAACCTAACCTGACAACTAACACCAAAGTTCCCCACAAAACAAACTGAGGCTTATACCTGCTTTCGTAATCCTCTCTCACTATACACAGATATTGAGGCAAAATGCACCTATGAGTAAACATGCCCTTATTCCCTATTCTGCATACTATATATATGTTTCTAAGCGCATATTTTAAAAAAGGCTCCACCTCAGAATTTCTAAACAAAAAACTGCAGGTGAATAAAGAACAAGCGCACAAATCATACACATTTTCACGTTCTTCATAAAATGATGCCACAATGGCACAATGAAATCACTTACACCACCATAACATGGGTTTCCCACCATTTAAGCCAGAGGAGAATCATAAGACAAAGCTAACTCTAGGATAACATATTTCATACCCAGTCTTGTATAAAATATTCATCATGTCAAACTTAACAAGGCAAAAGTCTTTAAACCCTATAAAGTAGCATCATCACAGTAGTATATCAAGTGAGAGCAAACAATAACCTATACCCATGATTATAACTAGTACATCTACACAACAAATCCTAATATCCCAAGAATATGACATGTAAATAAGCATATATAAATTAAACATACAAATAGCAAATTGAAACTTCTATTCCTACCTTATATGTCTGAGAGGGATTGAAGTCTACCACAAACCAAGGAATTGAAGTCTCACAAGAAACCTGAAGCAAATCAATAGCATATCAATACAAATACAACATAATAAGAAAATCCGAAAAAATTACAGAAACCCCACAATAAAAAAAAGCATCAGAAATTAAAGGAAAATTCACTAATTCATATGAAAAATCAGATCTTGAAATAAAAAAAGGAAACCCAGAAAAGGAAACCCTAATTGTGAAAAAGTAAAGGGAAAAAGAAAGAAAGAAATAAAAGGAGAGAAGAGATACATACCAGAAGGAGGAAGGAGAGAAGAGAATGAAGGGTTGGCCGAAAGTTTGAAACTTTGGGATCCCTTCGCCTCCTACTTTCTCTAGAAACGCCTCTAAGCAGAAGAAGAAGAAGAAGAAGAAGAAGAAGAAGAATATAGGTTTTTGCTGTAGCTTACAACCAACGCGCTTTTAGTTTTATATATATAGGTGATAGGTGAAACCAAAACATTAATTAATGAAGTACTACTACTAGAATACCGTGTTTGTTGAACCGGACCGGCCATATTAAACCGGATGGTCGGTGGGTTATGACTAGGGGCAAAAACTGTAATTACAGAAAGTATTGGGTCTATTACCAAGATTCATAACAAACTTGTTGCCTTCTTCTTTGCTTGCTTGTTAAGACACCCGTGATTGGCTAAAAAAATAAAGGGATGTATGTAGACTTGAATGTGGAAATAGTTAGTCAATTTTAATGCAAAATATAGGTGAATTTGGACTTTGGGGATCGCTAAAACACCTTAGACAAAGTATATTTTGATATTTTGAGAATAATTCTTTTTTTCACAATATCTAAGTGCTCCGCTAAATTCTTAACTCTTCATTTAGACTTATTTTTGTGAGTTTTAAAATATGATAAACAAACCATTTCTTATGTCTACGAAAGGTAGGTTCCGTCCAGCTTTACTTAGATGTGGAGATGTCTTTCTGACCATCACAAATGAAATTATAATTAAAAGATACTCTATAAGAATCAAATACTGGTTAAGATGAATGTCTAAATATTTAATCCTTTTGATAATTAAGCCAACTCATAAAAAATAACATGATCCTCCATTGATGACATTTAAATTAATGATATTGTGATAATAATTTATGAGCCAATCACTTCACCATCATCAACGAGTCTTTGTTAGAAAAAAAAACTAATATTATTTGTTAGAGAGAAAAAAAACTAATATGGTTTCATTGCTCAATTAGTTTGCAATTTTACAATTACCCTTAACCCTTCCACATACTACTTAAGTTTCTTTCCGCACAAGCTAGAGTGTACTCGTGAGTTTTGTATTTTATTTTTCCAATGACCCAATCAAGAATCAAGAAATAAGCTAGTTTCTCATCTACTAGATATATGATATATTCAAAAGGTCCTAAATATATGATATATCTATACTTTTTGTTCATTTTTTAAATTACCCCTATTAATATTTCTCTTAACAATAATTAAGAGATGTAAAGAAATTCTCACCTCAGCCAACTGCGCCACATCATTTGATAAAAATACCATTTATTTAACCTGGCGGGTTGGCGTATGTGGTAACTGGTAAGTGCTCTTGTCCCTTAAGCAAGTGGTTGAAAGTTCCATCCCTAACCCTTGTGAATGAAGCAAATTCACAAGTCAGCTATCTACCCCTTATATGGGACTTCAAAACAGCGAATGATTAGTCTCACTTATTACGTGATACCTTGTGAAAAAAAAGGGAAAATGACAAAAAAATCTCTCCCAATACTCAAAAGGACAAGTAAGAAACCTAAACTTCTAAAGGGATTATAAAGGAACCAGGTACCTACCTGACATTTCCAAATGTTATGAAAAGACTTGATTGTCCTCATCCCAAAACACAAATTAATTACAACTCACTCTAAACCCAACGATTCCATCACATCGATTAACTATTACACCCAGTGTTGTAAAAATCGGACCGGAAGGCAAACCGGAGAAGGTAGCTGTTCATGGTTCTCATGGTCGGACCGGTGAATTAATAATCAAGAAAAAATATGACATTTTTAATATATCTAACAAATAAACAATAATTGGCCAAAAAAAACAAATAAACAATAAAGATATTTAAAATTTCTGATTCACTATTCTAAAATACTAAGTTAATATTAATAAGACCTCATGAGTCAAATAAATTATGGAAAAAAAAGAGTCAAAACTTGAGCAATTGCAAGTCTGAGAAAGGTAATGGTAAATCTGCTGAGCAAAACTTCCCGACCGGTTTGGCCGTTCCGATTCTCGTTGGCCGGCTCACGGCGGGCCAAAGCGGCTGAATTGGGGAAACGACTATTGCACATGGACCGAGCCGTTGTAGTGGGCGGTCGACGGTCCGACTAGTTGGACCGTCCGGCTCGGCCCGGTTTTGACAACATTGATTACACCATACCTATTAACAATTCCAAGTAAATGTCTGGTTCCAGTTCAGGTTTCTTACTTGTCCTTTTAGATATTGCTAGGGATCTTTTTTTTTTTTTGTCATTTTCCCGAAAAATCACCATTTATTTTTTTCTTTCATATTAATGTTGAAAAAACACTACAGAAAAACCCAAGGCTCAATGCTCAATGCTATGCCATGGTGTGTCACATTGACTGACTGATACATTGATACATTCCCTCATTCTCCTTCCTCTTCCTCAAAATTTCCCATCTTTCTTCCTGTAATCACCTCACAAACCAAAACCCCAACCATGTCATCATCTTCTTCATCATCCTCCTCCTCCACCAACATCATGCTCGCAATCCACGAGAAGAAAACCACCGCCCTCGACCTCTACCGTCCTCTCCGCAACTACATCGCCTTCCACTACTCCGAGCGCGAGGCCCAAACCCTAGAAGACGACCTCCAAACCCTAAAACAACAACGCTCCGATCTCGAAAATCACACACATCCCTCTCTCTCCTCCCGCAAAGACCTCCTCATCGCCTACTTCAAGTCCCTCTCCCAAATCGAATCTCGCTTCCCCATCTCAACATCTCCAGATCATGTCAATTCACTATCTTTCCTTTGGTACGATGCTTTCAATCCGAAATTGAAGGCTTCTCAGCAGAATATTCACCTCGAGAAGGCCTCTGTGTTGTTTAATTTAGGCGCTGTGTATAGTCAGATTGGGCTGTCTTATGATAGGAGTGGTGTGGAGGGGAGGAGGTTGGCGTCGCACGCGTTTATCGGTGCGGCGGGGTGTTTTGGGCGTTTGAGGGATGGGGAGGCTATGAAGGTGGCTGTTGGGGGGTCTTGTACGGTGGATTTGTCTGTTGAGTGCTCTGGGATGTTGGAGAGGCTGATGCTTGCTCAGGCTCAGGAGTGTGTTTTTGAGAATAGTATTGCTAAGGGGAGTACTCCTGGGGTTTGTGCTAAGATCTCTAGGCAGGTAGGTGTGTTTCTGGGATGTTTTTGCTTTTGTTGAGTTGAATTTGATGATGGTTTGAGTTTGGATGTGTTTTAGTTGATTTGATTAGATTAAGGATGTTGGTTAAGTTACTCAGGATCACGTGATGTTACCAATGCAACTTGATCGTGTACCTGTCTTGTCTTGTCTTGTCTGGTTATTATTAAATTTTAACGAGCATGCGATTTGATTATAGGAGGTCTGGTTATGTAGTTCTTCGCTCTTTTGATTAGATTAAGGATGTTGGTTAAGTTACTCAGGATCACGTGATGTTACCGATGTGACCTGATTATCTACTTGGGTCTTGTTTGGTTATTATTGAATTTTGAGGAGCATTCATAGGGATAATTTGGAGAAAAAGTTGAGTTTGGCCATTTGATTGGAGGAGGTCTGGTTATGTAGTTATTTGCTCTTTTAATTAAATTAAGGATGTTAGTTAAGTTACTTAGAATCACACGATATTACCAATGTAGCCTGATTAGAAGAAGAGATTTATAGGGACAATTCGGGGAAAAGTTGATAATAATTAGAAAGAGGTCTTACATTTAGATTTAGGACTGGAGGATGTAGATAGCTCTGAGTGCATGCAGTATTGATAAATGGACTTTGGTTTTTGTGAGTGTTGAGATCAACACAATTAAACTCGAGATGTGAGACATATTGTCACGGTGATAGCTTGTGCTACTTTGGATTGTCACTGAAGTGATAGAATGCGTCTTGAAGCTGATTAAGTTTAGATTTATATGGTGATATAAATTTAGTTTGTCCATCATCATTGATTTTGGTTCGCTAAAATTGGTGAAATTTTCGTACATGTCTGCCTCTGGGAGCTAGGGTATTATTCATATTAAATGTGCTACAAACTAGGATGCTGCAATGCTGGCTAAGTACTGTGAAATGATAGTTTGTGTGGCATGCTGGTTTTAATTTTGATGTGTTATGGAAATAGTGCACACATCTCATACAAATGGGAAGTTTAGTTGTTTGACAGCTTTGCCCAGCATTATGCATTTTTGTGTCATTCCTTTATTTTGGGTCTAAGAACTGACACATATATTTGATATTGTAGGCTGGGCTATACTATGAGGAAGCTTTAGCTGCATTGAACGTTGCACCTCTAAATCAGCATTTTGACAAGGGTTGGTTAGCTCACGTGCAGCTAAAGGCAGCTCTATTCTTTGGAGAAGCTTGCTATAGATATGGATTAGAGCTACATGAGAAAGAAGAGATAGCAGAGGAGATTGCAAGACTGAGGAGTGGGCTTAGTGCACTAACTGAAGCAAAGAAGAGCTCAAAGGGTGCCCCAGCACAAATCCTAGATGCAATTAGTAAGTTGGAGGCCAATCTTAACAGAAACCTTGAAAGGGCCGTAAAGGAGAATGACCGAGTCTACCTCATGAGGGTACCTTCTCCCAGCTCCTTAGCACCTCTCCCTGCATTTTCCATGGTGAAGCCAATGGCAATGAATGAAGTGTTGGATGCAAGTAAAGAGAAAATGTTTGCAAGTCTTGTTCCTGACAGCAGCGCAAAATCACTCTCCAGATACACTGAGATGGTAGATGAAATTATAAGATCCCAGGCTGAAAAGTTGCAACAAGCCAGTGAGCTAACCCGAATAAAGCTAAAGGAAATGGAGCTGCCTGATTCTATTCTTGCTTTGGAAGGAAATTTAACTCTGCCAACACACCTCAAGGAAGATGTGGAGGCTGTGCAGATCAGTGGGGGTCCTGCTGGTTTGGAAACAGAGTTAGTGCAACTCAAGGATCTAAGGAGGGTGAATCAAGAAATGTTAGTCCAGACTGAGGAGCTGCTGCAGAAGGAGGCAAGAGAAGATTCCCAATTTAGAAGCCAATTTGGGACAAAGTGGACCAGGCCTCAATCAAGCACTTTAACGAAAAACTTACAGGATAGATTAAATAGATTTGCAGGTAACTTGAAGCAAGCTGCAGAAAGTGATGGTCGGATTGAGCGTTCAGTTAGAGAACATGCTGCACTTATGTCTATCCTTGACAGCCGTCCGGTAAATCATTGACCTAATTACGTTGATGGTTGACTTGTTTGCATGCGTGTAAATTTTTTTATCAATTTTATCTCCTAAAAATAAGTTCATTGTTACTTGAACATTATGTTAGCTGGAAATGTAGTGCATTTTCTAATACACGCATTCCATTTTCTTTCATCAGAATTAGTCTTGTCCTAGAAATTATATTTAGGTCTCTAAAAATTTGGGAGAATGTAAAGGAATGATGTATCTTTTAATTTATCAGAACTAGTCTTCCTAGAAATTATAGTTAGGTCTCTAGAAAAAATGCGAGAATGTAAATGAAGGGTGTATCTTTTGATTTATCCATATCATGTGATGAAAAGTGGCAGTTATTTTGTGCACCACTGATAACTATAGAAGTTACCTGTTAAATATTGTTCTTATGCCAATTGATGACTCAATATAATTGAGACTAGAGAATAGAGGATGTTGATATAATATATTATAAGCAATATCAAACATCCCTAAATGTCCTTCATCTGCTCCTATGCAAGATTTATTGCATTCATAAGCATGATTAGTTCTTGGTGTGCTCATATTTGTAAATATATCCTTTCTTTTGCTAGATTGAATCTGCACTCCCTTCCTTGGCAAGGCCCATAATGTCTCTAGATGCCAATGAAGATGCTATTGTAGGGTCCCTCAAGCAGAGCTTGGTATGTTGCTTCTATTAATGCTGCCGTCCTGTTATTGTATGTGAGGTTTTTCAGGGAATGAAGTATATAAATCATTTTCCAGTTTCTAATTTTAATTAATTTTTAAATGTATGAACTTTATGCAAGGAATATTTTTTGCTTTATTTGTAGTTTCTATAATTTATTCCTTTATTACTTGAAAAATTCTGCATTTAAAATATTATTCACTGAACTTCTTTCAATAGTTCACTATCCAATTTTAGGATAGCTAAAACAGTTGGGCGTTGAACAGTTTTTCTTTAACTTCTGTAAAAATTAAAGGACTCGTAAGGCTACGAGGTCATACCAAGTTTTCAAAATGTTTTTATGAATTTAGAATGGATAGTGGATCAAATCTTTCAATTATTTACAACCTAACTTTTCACTGTTTGACGGGCTGTAAAATCAATACTGACTTTAGTTAATTTCTTTTCAAATGAGTGTCTGTTGCTTTTTAAGACTGTTGTTGAACTTGGGGAAAAAAGATGGAATTCTTGTAAAACTTCTGTGCTCAATGATGCAGAGGCAACTTGAAACTCTGGGAGCTCAAAGGGCTGGTCTTGAAGACATGCTTAAAGAGATGAGAAGAAAGGTTTGTCTAACTTGTATTTACTTTTCTTCTCTACCCTTAGACGTCAGTATTTTAGTTCTTGTTCTATGCATGGAATTTCTTGCTATCTAGATGTTATATTTTTTACTTGATGGACTTTCTTGTTCCAAAGATTCTATTTTGTTAGTTACAATTTTTTTTAACTCACACTTAATGGACAAGTTCTTTTGATTTTATGAGAACAATTGGGTTTCAAATATGTTAGTCGTAGTGCAAAGTATATTTTCCCATGTTTTCATTTATCCTGTTTCAACTTTTTTATTCAATATTTTCGACTATAAATTATTTCCAAAAAAGACAATATGTAGTACTTCATGACTTTTCCTACTTTTCTTATGCCAATACTGCTTAGTTTACATGCTATGTGCCCTCCTTTTTGTGGATCCCGTTATGCACACTGTAAAACTTTTCTTGAGCTTGCTTTTCTATATTTATCATCAGGATGATATACTACCCAAGTTGATGACGTCAACTGGTTCTCATGAGGATCTTTTCAAGAAAGAGATAACAAAATATGACCATATATGTGAAGAAATAGCTCAAAATATCGATGCACAAGAGCAGTTGTTGCTGCAGATTCAGGTATCTCTATGCATCTAACTGTCGTGGGATAGATACATAGGCTCTTTATCCCTTTCATTAGATTAGAAATATGTCAAATAATTTGGTACATTCATTTGTCCCTTGGTTCTTCCTACCTGGAATATGCTAAACTACTTTTTCCTATTTATTAGTTAGTCATTAGGCCATGCAATCTTTTTATTAACAATCTCGAATGAGTTAGTTGTTGATAGAGCACAATGGCGTCATACAATCCATGTAGCTAATCCCACCTTATGAGATTAAATTTGTTGTTGCAGTTGTATTGGCTAGTCATGAGGATTATATGCTTCAGATTCACGTGTGGCATAGATTTTTTACTATAACTAACATTTGATGAATACAAGTTCACATTTAATGTATTTTGCTTCTGAAAATTATTGAAAATTTATGCATCCATTCCTCAAGGTTTGGATGAGGAACCAAATTCTCCCTTATTATTTTCAATAGTATACTTGCAGTTTATTGTCACATTGCAGAAACACGTGATGATTTAAAATGCTGGTTCTATCTGATATTATATAATATATCTAGATTAACTGGTATTACAATAATATTCATTTTAACACCCCGTAACAAGATACACTCATATACAGCTCAGGTAGTTGCTCAGTTTTGCAATTTATATATGCTTAAGGGTGTGTTCATTTAATTATGTCAAAGGCGGTATAGTAATTTTAAGGGCATTGCTATTAATCACCAGAGGTGTCAGTAATATGTCAATGAACATTTGGGAGCCTAGCTAGTGCCTGTAGTGTCTGAAACAGAAAAGTTTCTAATTGAAGAATGTGTGACACAAGAGTTGCAAATTTTCCGTTACTACTTATAGGGAGGTGAAATTTTCTTTCATATGGTAGAGAATGACTGATTATCTATGCCAACTTAACTATGGTACAAGTAAAATAGGCATGGACAAGTTCTTTTTCTGGTTCTGTTTGTGTATGGGTTTATGTTTATCCCTCTTGTATTTCCTATCAATAGAAAAAAGTTGATGATTCACTTCTGATAATTATTTTTCATTGACCACAGGATCAAAATTATGAGTTCTCTTCTATCTTCAATCTTGAAGATTACAAAGGTAGGTCTCACCTGATAGTTCTTGTATATCTAATTAAATATTCACTTTAAAGTGATCACCATGCAGACAAAGTTTAATTTTATTTCAGATTTTAGTCATTAATGAGCAAACAAATGTGTCTTCAGCTTTGCTATCTTTACAGTTGGAGAAGTTTGAGATGAGTGTAATTAGCATGTGCAAAATACTATATAATGAAACATAAGATTTTCGTCCAGTCCAGGGATAGAAATTTCTCGTCCTCATAATACATTATTTTCAACCTTTAACTTCATCCATTGAAAACTGAAGTTTTTCCTCTTCAAAGGCTAAATGCATTTTATTCTTAGTTCTCCCTTCTGTCATTTTTTCATGGCTGTCTCCCATCTATTACAGCTTCACGTGAAAGATGCTACAAGCAGATTGAAGCTGCCATAGCAAAGTACCGAGAAATAAAAGACAACATCAATGAAGGGTTGAAATTTTATGTTACGCTGCAGGCAAGAAATTTTAATATACTGCTATTTTCATTTGTGTCAACTATCAACGTGTACCTTGATTTATTAGTATTTTATTATATTTTTGTTCTCCCTTGATGTTATCATCAATCTCATTGTTTTCCCCCCTAAATGGTTCACCTTTTCTTCTGTTTGTTTCATTAGGACGCAATCACAAATGTAAAGCAGCAGTGCAGTGACTTTATAATGACCAGAAACATCCAGTGCAGGGAAATGATTGAGGATGTCCAGAGACAAGTGGCTGGTCTTAGTTTCCAGGATAACGAAACCACTGCCCCCTCTAATAGTGGCTACCCTCCGATGGGACACCAGTCTCAGAGATCATACCCGCCAGATATTCGCCCTCAGACCGGATATTATCAGCCACCACCACCACCTGAACAGCCACCAGCAGCCACGTATGCCCAATCCTCTCCATATGGTTCTGCACCTCCACCACCTTCTCCGTACCACATTCCGCACCAACAAGCCGCTCCATATCCCCCTCAGGGCCCTCATCAGCAACCGGCCCATGACTATGGTCAACCCGCTTATCCTGGATGGCGTGGTCCATACTATAATGCCCATTCTCAACAACCTTCTTCTGCTCCACGGCCTCCTTATACCATTCCAGGTCCATATCCACCTCATCAAAGTGGCTACTATAAGCAACAATAGTATGCATACCTCTGGGTTGAAAAATAGTATTCTTTGTGATTGATAAATAATTGGCAGTTAGATATTCGGCATATGATCTTGAAACCTTTGTGCATGAGTCTGTTTGGGCCTTTGTATTTAATAACCATTAAACTGTTAAAGTATAAACTTATGTATAGTTTGTCACTTTGTTGTCTAGTTGAGGAGACTAGTTTTCTTTTTTCCTTTTCACCTAAACAACAAGGAGAATATTCAGTGTTTTCCAACTCATACGTCAGACCTGATCTCTTCAAAATGGTGAAAATGTATTATAAGATTTTGATTTTGGAACAGAAAGAACTGCTCACACATGGAAATCCAACCAAAAAAATCATTAGCAGTAAACTTGGAAAATCCAACTTGGCGAAATGAATCGGAATGGTTGGAAAGCGAATCACGACCAGAATATTAGGCTGAACTCCTTATGCATCATCCACTCGAGCTAAAATCATGGATTGTATCTTGCTAGGAAAACAGTTGATTAGCAGCTAATGGCCAATGTTGCTGCATTTCCAATTGGATGTGTTCCATCAGCCATAGGACCATAGGACCAAAAGCTCTAAAGTCGATGTTAGTAATTGAGTCGTGATAAATATAAAAGAGAAGCCATGCAATAGAGAGTACCAGTGTTAACAACAGAGCCCTGATGGAATATGAAGTTAAGGGTTGACATGAAAAGGAACAGAGAAAGGAAAAGATGAGAAAAAAGGCATGGCTGAAATGATGTGATCCCGTTCTCACTCGTGTAATTCAATATATGCAAGGTAGGCGCAATGCAATGTAACCCAACCATTTTTAATCAACTACACATATTAACAATTAACCATGCTTATTCTATCTAAAAGACAGATATTCTTTCAACATTAGGCATTCTGTTGGAACATTTAATGTTAACTACACATTCAAGCCTCATAAGTTCGTTCATTGTTTAAACCAGACCAAGCTTGCTTCTTGGTTTACGGTTTCTGACTCTTCAGGTTTACATGAAATTGGCCTATTCTATCATCACCTCAAGAGGCCAGCAGCTTATTCCAACCAAAAAGAAAGAAGCCAGCATTTCAAAACTAAGACACATCTCTAAAGTAGGGTAGAGCCTATTCTGAATAACGCTTAAGTCGCACCCAAAGGCCTTCAGGAGGCAAGGGGGGACTCATGGTTACTGGAACTTTAGAATTGACATTATTTTCAATGAGTTCCCATTTGAAGAAGGTGACCGCATAGTGAAGATAAATGAGCATTAGAAGCTTTGCAAAGTCTTTTCCAGGGCACACTCTTGGACCACCACCAAATGGCACATTCACGAATGGTGGAATCTCACTCTCAAACCTTGTTGGATCAAACTTCTCTGGCTCTCTGAATATTTCTGGATCATTATTTGTTGAGCTCACTGTCCAATATATCTGCAACAGAAGCAAAAATAACAACCACATGAATGTACTTGTGTAGCTCAAAATATTTTTGGATCACCACATCTTGTATACTTGTCTTATAGTGTAAAATCACGTTTGAAAAGCACTAACTAATGGGAGAAACTTAAACCAATCTAGCTACCTTCCAGCCTTTAGGAATGGTGAAGCCCTCATATGTGATGTCATTTGTGACTTCTCTAAAGGTTCCTTGAAGAGGAGGGAAAAGTCTCATTACTTCCATTAACACACTCCATGAATACTTCATTCTCTGTACATCATTCCATGTAAGACTCTCTCCTTGTTTCTTTGACCTAGCAATCTCCATTTGCTCTATTTTCACACACCAAAAACAACAACACATCATCCTATAAAAATGCAGAACCATGAGAAAAGAATTATGTGTGTGTGTGTGTGTGTGGATATATATATATACCTTCTCTGATCTTTTGGTAAACTTGAGGGTATTGTGCCAAATATTTAATGGCGAAGGTCAAACTGATGCAGGGAGAGTTAAAAGCAGCAGTGATCAAACCCATAACTGAAGTAGCAGAGTCAGTATCTGATCTGACCTTTCCACTGAGATCTGCACTAGCCATCAAGAAGGACAACATATCTGAAGGTTTTTCTCCTTTTCGCAACCTCACTCTCTTCTCCTCCATCAACTCCAAAATCTCTTGCTTCACTGCTTCTTTACTCTTCATTGCCCGACCAAACGTAGTACCTGCAATGATCCCAGCATAATATTAGTTACGTTGTTCTATGTCAGTTTATATGTCAAAGAAAACTTATGTATATCAATAGATTATATATCAATTTATAATCTATTGCAGGTTATATCATGTTGTTAATTATTGCAAGCTAAGTACCACTATGTTTGGTCGGGCTATGAAGAGTAAAGAAGCCTTCTTCTTTTCTTCTTTGCTCTTCATAGACTGACCAAACATAGTACGTGCAATGATTTACAGTAATCCTAACATAATATTATCTGTTCTATGTCAGTTTATATGTCAGAGAAAACTTATGTGTATCAATAGATCATATTTCAGTTTATATGCCAGAGAAAAACAACATTATATCACCAAAAAGAAAGAAACAAACAGAAAAACCTGGAATATCATTGGGAAGAGCATTGAGGCCTTGAGCAATATGGCCAAACCAGTTAGCCAACTTAGCCACACGTTGTTCATCATGATCATAGATAAGACCAGTGAAGAGCCTAGTGGATATGGCCACAGTGAGAAGTTGAAGAAGCTTGAAAACTTCAACCTCTTTTTTCCCAAACCATTCCTTTTCAAAGTGCTTCCTTGTCATCCCATCTATGATTGATGCATATGCCACAAGTGCTTCCTGGCTTACCAACATTGGAGATCGAATCAGTTGTGTCTCCTCTTTTCGTGGTATGGTGGACCCCACTTTTCTTGAACTTGTCTCATCCGCAACTGATAGTCCAATGTTGAAATATATGTTCAAACCCCATGATGATACAGTGAACATAAAGTCCAAAGTCCAAATTTCTCAATATTTTTTCTCTTGGTAATCAGATTTTATTTAAAAAAAATGAGCGACATTTTGATATATTGCAAGCAAAATAAAATGAAGTTTTAAACTTTTTTCTTTTTTTTAGTTTAAGATAAAGTTATAAAAAAAAGGCTTTTTGAGTATTTTCTTTAAATAATTGAAAGAGAATAATTGCTTCACTATTTTTTGTCCATATCATATTGTAGGTAGAATTTGATAAGAGAACAAGAAAAACATTTTGAAGGCTGAGACATTATAAGAAGTAAGTATATTAGTATTGGGGCATGAGAGAACTTTGCCCTCAGGTTTTTTGGCCAACTTAGCACTCAAAGTTGATGTCTTTATAAGAAATGGGGAACCGGTTTAATTTCATGGTGGTTACTTTTGTTTTAGATTATACACCTATAAAAATAAGTTCATTTAAATATTGTATTTTAAAAAATAAAATCTGGACGGTCCAGCTCAGCTGTCGCTACTCAGATTTTAGCAAAGCAAGGAAACCGGTTACATCATAATGTGCCACTGATTTTGACGGTCATCAAACTCATCAAAATCACTAAATATACACCACTTTATAATTAATGGTATTAGATATGCCGCTCGAAATTGTTACTACCTCCGGTCCCTAATGTAAGAGCCAGCCGCCAAAAACACGCTTCTTAAGAAAACATGTGAATGTTAGTTGGATGTCTGGAGTTAATGCTTCTTTTCCAAAATTGCCCATATTTATTATGGTACTTTTAAGAGAGAGAAATACATAACCATTAATAAATATGAAAGAGAGTTAGGGGTAAAGTAGGAAAAAATGCATTAAATGAGGAGAGAATGTGGGGTGAGCTCTTACATTAGGGACCAAAACCATTCAAATTTTGGGCTCTTACATTAGGGACCGGAGGGAGTATATTTTAGTTGACCTTTTGACTATTGTTGTATACTCCCTCCGGTCCCTAATGTAAGAGCCCAAAATTTGAATGGTTTTGGTCTCTAATGTAAGAGCTCACCCCATATTCTCTCCTCATTTAATGCATTTTTTCCTACTTTATCCCTAACTCTCTTTCATATTTATTAATGCATATGTATTTCTCTCTCTTAAAAGTACCATAATAAATATGGGCAATTTTGGAAAAGAAGCATTAACTCTAGACACCCAACTAACATTCACATGTTTTCTTAAGAAGCATTTTTTTGACGGCTAGCTTTTACATTAGGGACCGGAGGGACCGGAGGGAGTACTAGATTTGCAACTTAACCTTTTTTAAAAGTCAACAATGTGAACCAAATAAGTGTGTGAGTCTCTCTCTCTCTGTATGTGTGTGTGTGTATATATATCATGCATGTATATATAGTACCTCGGAAGAGCTTCTGCATGGCGGTTGTACGCCAAGCAGTCATGAGCTTTCCTTCATTAGCAGCGATGAACATGTGGCCGGAAACGCCACAAAGGACGACGGTGGGGTAACCATAGAGATGGGTTGTGAAGATTTTGTGAGAATACTTTTTCATTCTTTGCTCTATGAACTTGTGAGGATCAGAGAAGAGGAAGTCATATGTTTCTCCCAAGAACGGCCAACCGAAACTTCCACGTGGCACTTTCTTGCCATTATTGGAATGTGATGATGCAATAAAGTAGATGAAAGTAGTGAACAAGATGACACATAGTGAAAGCGAAACTAGCTCCATTATTATGTTTTTCCTATTCGACAAAGATATATAAGTGGTGGTAATAATGAGAGTAGAGTAGTATGTATTTATATACATGCAAACAGAACACATGATAAAGGCACACGAGGTACTCGCTTCTGTGTTTTATTTCTTCATTGATAAACTACAAATGTTTTTTGTACTTGATTGTGGGAACTTTTTTATTATTTAATCGAAAAATATATTCAAGCCACTTTACATTTGAGACATTAATTCATAGAAGGTAAATGAGTTAGTTTCTCCCTTAACAAATGTATTTGATTCTCAGGCGTTGGTTTATATTCTTATTTGTATGGATTATTGGAGGTGACTTAATGTTTATCACCTTATCACTAACAAAGGTTAAAGTATACTTTTGGTCCCTTATGTTTGCATCAAGTTTCAATTTAGTCCTTTATGTTTGGAAAATACACTTTTAGTCCTTTTTTTTAACACCGTTAGTTTAACTTAACGGAAAATGCTAACTTAACAAATTAAAATGATTATTTTGTAATGAAATTGGACCAAAAATGATAAATTTTGAAAATATAAGAATATTTACACTCAAATATTTTAATCTGAACATTTTATCAGTATATAATAACCATTTAAAATTGTTAAGTTAACATTTTCCGTTAAGTTAAACTAACGGTGTTAATAAAAAAGGACTAAAAGTGTACTTTCCAAACATAAAGGACTAAATTGAAACTTGATGCAAACATAAGGGACTAAAAGTATACTTTAGCCCACTAACAAATGGCTTATTAGCTAATTGAAATTGTAAAATAACCAAAATGTATGTCAAAGTGGTCCTACAATAATCACAAGAGGGTTTAGATGATTTACGAGGAATTTTACTTGTAAATTTTTTAGAACGTGATACATTTGTGCAAGGGCCACTTATAATCATAGAAAACCATTTGAAAATTACAATTTTTTAAGAACGATGCTTTTTATAAATCGTTTAACATTTTAATATAAAATTTTCTTGTAAATTTTTTTACAGAAACTCTTTTCTTTATCAGAAGTACAGAAACTCTTTAAACCATAAAAAGACAACTTGTATGTATATATATAAATTAAAACAAGACTTTTGGAGTGAATTATGTAAGAATCAGTTTTGAGCAAGCTTTTTAATTTTTACCACTTTAATTAAAAGTACAATAATTGTCAAAAAATCTTGAACCTTTTTAATGATTATTTAATTACTCAAACTGGAGGTCCTTCGTAATGATTACATTTATCCTTTGATTCTTTTGACCAATTTTCCCAAAACGGAAATATATGCACAACAGCACGAGGCACTCGCTTGTATTATTTTATTACTTGCTAGCTAGATACTTCTTTTATGGGAGTTAATTTCTCCAATATCACTAAGGACAAATCAATGCAAAGGTACCGATTTAGGATTTTATAACGTTATTAATTTACCTATATATATCCTTCTCTTTACTTCTCCACTCTCATCATCATCTCCTTCATAGCTTCTTCCAAAATCGAACTCAAAACCCTACTTAAATTATAATATCTACGTCATATTCTACATTCTACGTGTTTACTTGTGAATATAGGATACTATAGATGATATAGCAAATCAAGTTCACCTAAAAAGTTCTCTTTGGATTATGATAATTTAAGTGACTTATACCATTAATTCAACTTTTTATTTTAATAAGTATTTTAGTTTAATCATGAGATGGGCCGGGTCTCATGAAGGTCACTACTCATGATATGTGATCTCTTAAAATTTTTATTGAGTTGCTTATAGAGCTATCATTTAATATTTAATATATAATCTAATTGGAACTTATATTAGAAGTTGATATTGGTTTCAGATATATGATTCATTTTTAATTTCTACTAATTGTTTTTAGATTATCTCCAACGATGCATTGTCGACAACACTAAGGTGTGTGTGTATATTTAAGTTTCCTAAAAAACAGCGTATTAATCATATTAGTATGATTAATATATATATATATATAGGATGCTTTTGCACTTCTATAGGATGCTTTTGCACTTCATTTGCGTATGTATTGAAATAGTTTGCACATGTTGGTCCAACACATCTCATTTTAACTAAACACATACTCCCGAGTCTGTAATGTAAGAACTCAGCCGCCAAAATACACTTCTTAAGAAAATATGTAAAAGTTATTTGAGTGTCTGAAATTAATTATTTTTTTACAATACATGGCAATAAAAATAAACTAAATAATAAGGCTTTTGCCCCTGTTCAGCACAACCTACCGTTTTTTTTGGCTGATTTTCAAGAACAAATCCAAATTGTATGTGTGTTTGATCCTCTAATTCTACACTAAATTGCTCTATGATATATGGCATAATTGATTATTTTAGAAATATTGAATAACTTAAATAAATTATTCAATTATATCATATAGTACATGATATTTATAAAAAAATTATGTGTATAAATAGATCGTATATAAACTAGAATATTTTGCATAATTATGGACTTGAAAATTCATTTGAAGAAAAACAATAAAATAAGAGATAAAGTAAGGAAATTCACATATTTAAAATTAATATCAAGCAACTCTTATATTTTTTGTATTGATGGTAACAATAAGTTTCATTTTAATTCGTTATATATATTAAATGTAGTATTTAATCCTTTAATGATAAATCTACTAGTCCAATTGTTAGTTCAAAAAATGTAAATACTAATTTTGTTATTTAAATGGTTCATAAGAAAAAAAAGTTTAAACGGTTCAACTTGCATTGTAAGGATTTCAAGAAGTGTTGTAAAATCTGAGTTGGCTTTCAAAATCATTCCACTCAATTTTTATCACAAAAGTATTGTTTTAACTTACCTTTCCTTTTTTGAGTGCATACATATTCATTGCAAATCATCCACATTTATCTTTACTTTCCTTTTTTGGGTGCATGAATAATTCATTGAAAATCATCCACATTTAACTTTACTTTCCTTCATTAGTTAGTTCATAACTTTACTTATAGAATCATCTATCCTGACTATAAGACTTATTGTATCCAAATAGATTTAATAAATGTGTGGAGTGTTAAAGAAATCAATAATATGAACTTGTTAGAATAGTAAATAGTACTCATATTCTTATAAATATAAGACTTATTTATCTAATTTGATTAGATTAAGGATGTAAGTCATGTTAATTAAAATGATATGATATTACCAATGCACTCTAACCATCTACCTTTATCTTCATCCTCCCTCTCTTACTTGTTTGTTATTTAGAAGTATAAGTAAGGATAATTTGGGGAAAAATTGTAAACAATTAGAAATATGTCTTATATTTAGGACTAAAATTCATCGCTCCAAACAGGTCTTATATTTAGGAACTAGAAGGAATCTATATATGAATATAATGATTGGGTGAAAAGACAAATTAAACAATGTGAGACCATGCTCACACACATATATCAAATTAAATCGATCACTCAAGAGAAAACAAATCCATTAACTTTTGAAGAACCTACTTATATAATGGAGCAATTGACTCCCCTAGCTTTCTTTGTTTTTCTTCTCCTTTTCAATTTCAGCATAAAACTACATGTAACTCACAAACTTGCGTTTAAAAAGAACAAAGAGCATGACTATTTTGAGCTTCCGAGTGTTCATGATATCTGGGAATTCAAGAACTTTCTGAGTGAAGCGATCAAAAAGCTCATCAACTATTGCACCTCCGAAGTGCTCGCAATCAAATCTTCCATCACTACCCTATAAATGGAAACGAACGTGTACACATTTGGGGTTGCATAAAAGTTCTCTATATTCAGTGATTCCATTTTCTCTACACTGAAATACTCGTTTTCCTCAACAATTTCCTTCACAAACTTAACAGGGGAGTAAAAGATTGGCAAATTGAATGAATCAACCTTTTCTTCTTTCATGATTCCCTGTATGCATATACAATAATATTTGTCATATGCATTCTCAAAGTTTAATACGTACGCCCCCGGTCTTTCATGTATAATTTAATTATGGAGTAAGGTCTAGTCTTAAACTTTATTAAGCTCTTGGAATTTAATAATCTCTTACATTTAATTTATCATTTCCTTCTAAATCATGTATACTGATACTCTCAATAAAAATTTAATTATGCACTCATGTATCCTATAAAGTGAGAAATGCTTGATACTGTAGTGAAAATGATAATTAATGTCATACATTGAGAACTTCTATTTTTTAATAAACTAGATAATGCACTCCCGCGCGATGCGCGGCTAGCATAAAACTAGAACACAGCACATAGGCCAATGACATTTGTTCAGTTGGACCAGCAAAACAACATTAATAAGGTACAAATAAAGAAGGTTTCATTTGCTCACAATTTGTCCATGACTTGAGAAATCATAGTGGTTGAGTTGAGATAAAGTCAAAGAAATGGCCAGAGAGAAGCAAACAGACAGTGTTATGGGGTAGCTAGGCAGTGTAAGGGATGTCATACTAATTTGGGGTTGCTTCAGCATCCAAGCCGAGTGAACCATCCAGTAAATATTTTTGCTTCAAAATCATCATTACAAACTACTTTTGGCTAGTATAGTCTGGGACTTCGTTTCATTAGATAAGTATGACCAAATATATTGACAGAATGTGATGTGGGGAGCCAGCTGCCACAAAACTTAATAAGACAAAACACATCAATCATCTAAGGGGCCCCCAGGTGCATAAGGAAAGAATACAAAGCAGGCGATAAAAACCCGGAGTGATGGTTGAAAATAGAGACAACCAGCGGTAGTTTGTGGAAGAGATTTAATTTGCATTAAATAGTAACATGGAATGGAGGACAAATATGCTGGGCTGGGCAAAAGATTCGCGTCCATGAAGTTATACCTATTGGCGTTGTCATTGGCTTAGCAATTATGTGATGAGAATAACCAGCTGGCGCAAAGCTTAATAATACATAGGTCCATTGTTGACTATATACATACCTCCTCACAGTTAACTTACGTACAGGAGTTAGAGTTGACTATCTTAGATTACTACAAAGAACCCAAGAAAAATGAATAGGCTCGATCTGACGTGTTTCAAGTAAAAATTCCTTACTAAATATGATGATAAGAAAACACTAACACAATCAAAGCTAAATGGTAAAAAATTTGCAAAAAACAAAGTGCCAGATTTACACCATGTTTGATAGGCACACACTTATATATACCTCGATGATGAAAGTACCACATAAAGGATGCCGATGGGACACACACAAAACGACAAACAAAATACACGATAAATTAGCTCGCGAAAGGGACAAAAGCATGTAGGACAAGTAATGTGTTACTAATTTGTTTCAAAAACAAAGAATGTGTGGGTCAACTTATCCAGTACAAAAAGACCCACATGCGACCCCACGATAATGAAATTACATGCAAAAAGAGAAAGACATGGCCAATGCACCTTCAGGACAGCCTGGTGGGACCATAGTTTCATTCTCATCACGCGACCCCACGATAATGAAATTACATGCAAAAAGAGAAAGACATGGCCAATGCACCTTCAGGACAGCCTGGTGGGACCATAGTTTCATTCTCATCACGCGACCCCACGATAATGAAATTACATGCAAAAAGAGAAAGACATGGCCAATGCACCTTCAGGACAGCCTGGTGGGACCATAGTTTCATTCTCAACACGCGACCCCACGATAATGAAATTACATGCAAAAAGAGAAAGACATGGCCCATGCACCTTCAGGACCACATAAGGTGCATTGTTTAACAAAAGAGATTTCATTGCAGGTGTTCATCCGTGGACCCCATTCAATAAAATAATGTTTATGAACTGGTCCTTTCCGTTGAATGATGACTCACTTCTTACAAATCGTATAATAAGTCCAAAAATATGACTACAATGTGGCCCCCCACAGGAAACAATAAAAACAAAAAACCCATGAGCAATGCAACGTTTTCCTATTAAACAATGCACCTTCAGCAGGCATGGGATATGGATGTTTCATTCAATGACGTACAAGTATTTGTCTTGTAGTGACTAAATAATTTAATATATCGGAGAAACAATTGTCTCTCCATACTAATTGGCATAAATGATAGAAAATGTATTCCCATTAAACTTTGAAAATAAAAATTAATATTATAAACCCTATCACAGTTCATCATTCATGTTGTCAAGTCTATATATTCAAACAAACGTTTCACAGCGACTACTGAGAACAACACTAAATCAATGGCTGGGTATGAGAACTTCACGGCGGAAACTTTCACCCAAATAATACAATCGTGGATGCGGAGCAGCATACTATGTGTAGGATTAACACGTGGTTTTTTGGAAGTTGAGCCCTTTTACAACATGTATGTACAGCTCTTCCATCATGCTCCAGACCAGAGACGGTGAGGAAGTCAGGGCAGGCTCGTTTAGGTGCTTCAACCATCGATTCTTCACTCACCGTTGCATGTATGGGCTTATCAGATCAATAGGGTTACTCAACTGAGAGTGGGAAATGGCGGTCGACTTTTCTGCTATGGATCGGACTTGGTACGAAGAGATGTTGATTATATACAAACCATACCTAAGGATTAAAATGAATCAAGGTAGCTCAATTTTTCTTTTGGTAGAAAATCTCTTCTCAAACACCTACGTCAAAATATACCCAATAATTCCTCCGAGTGCTCCATCTCCTGTTGTACCACTGGATGGAGTTGAAATCGGGATCTTAGATTCACTATTTCCAACCAATCAAGGACGATGGTTGAGTAGCATGTATCGGCGTTTCATGATTATCATTTAAGGAACTAAGTCCAGAATATCTCCCTGAAAATTCACCGTTTCCCAGGGAAAGTTTCGCAGGATGTGAACTCGCGTGAACCATAAAGTTTCCCAGCAAATAATATTTATATTGGTCTTCTATTATCACTAAGTGTATTAGCTTCCCAGAATAATTTTCCTGTGCTTGAGTATTGTAAGTTCACGCGCTCTATATTTTCTGCATTTGCCTCATGTAATGTTTAGTCATTCAATAAATCTTGCATCTATATGGTTATTAGTATTTATGAACAATTTTCTAGCCACTGCACCACATGAAATTAAATCTACAGATAGAAATCAAAACAACACCAGTATCGCCATACATATGATAATTAGTCATTGTTAATTATGAATTGTGAAGTTATAAATTTATAAATTAATAAGTGGAATAGGAATTAAGATATGTAAGCTCATGTGAGTTCCACGTAGAGCAGCCCAATACATAGGACGGAAAAGAAAATGCCATTAATATTGTCGACCATAGCACATCAGTGGGCTTACATTAGATATTGACGGAGGTAATACAAAATATAAATATAAGATGCAACATACAACAAAAAAGTAAAGATTCAAAATTAACAAAATAATGCAGCGACAGCCGTCAAAGAAACAGCTGAAAAATAGGCACATCAATTGTAGATGTGCAGTAATCTAGCCATTTCTCAGTCCACATTCTTCACTTGTCAAACCATGCAAATCATCTCCTCAGAACTGAACGTCTATCGTCTGAATCTGGGCTGTAAAAAATGAAATATAAGATTAAATGAGCAATAATAGGATAGCCCAAACAAAATTTAAGGCTGGCCCAATTTTTCTAAAGCAGAGACAAATAAACTTAACAATAAACACCGAGCTGATTAAATGGAGGCCTTACATACCTAACCATTTGAAGTCGCGAGCTTTTTACCAACATGAAAAGCCGAAAACAGAACCACTGCACGCAGACAAGATCCAAACAAAATTTCAACATATGAGAGAAAAATAAAGAATGACCACGACACCGAATGAAGTGGGAGACGCAATGCACAACAATAACGAAACTTATTTATAGACGACCTCTACCAATTTTAAATTTAAATTTTGATACGGTCTGGTGGGCTCCAACTATACATTTGAATGTGCACATGGAAAATGTTTGCTTTATGAAGGCAGAAAGGACAAAATACAGCTGGGAATGCAAGGATATTTGGAGGAGGAAGCGTGGTGCACAGTAGTAAATCCTGTTGCACAATTCGTAGGGTACCTTTGATAAAGTAAACTTTTTTGAGACACAAAAGTTAAAGAGCAAAGTACAATCCGAAATAAACAAAGGTGAGAGACACACAACACCCCTAAAACCTACACGTATTTATAGTCAAGAATAGCAATGTAATGAATTTCAAATTTGACTCCCATTGTATTCCTCGGTTTGCGCAATTCGTATGGTACCCTTGGCAAAGTGAACTTTTTGGGGACAATAAAGTTAAAGATCAAAGTACAATGAATATGGTGGAGGGTCTGAGGAGGGATTGTAGCACATGGAATAAAAACCTGTTAGCTACAGTGTTTTTAGGTGTAAAATGGGGCTTGGGTGGAAGAGTTTTTTATTTGTAGGTTGATAATTTTAACCATTTTTTTTTCAGAGAAAGTACTTCCATGCAAATGTATGTCCCTTCAAAGTGAGTGAAATATTAACCAAGCGTGGTTGGTGTAGTGGTTACCTCACTTCACCGCTTAACCAGAGGTCTCGAGTTCGAGCTCTGGGAATGCAGCCTGCCCCTTGGCCAGCACTTTACCCTTAAGTGGAGGCCCCGGTGCGGATCTGGATTAGTCTGAGCCCGTTGAGTTCCCCGTGACATTGGGGCTGGCCCAGGATACCGGATTAAAAACTCAAAAAAAAGTGAGTGAAATATTTGCCTCCCAAAAATAACCTAGTAAAAATATAATCTCATTGTGTTTTTTGTGGCTAGTAAAACATAAGCTTTTCCATTTGTATTCAATCAAATATATGTTAATAAGATCAATCAGTTTTTTCTATTGTCATTTTTTCTTTCAAATAAGGGTATTTTACGAAAAACATCATATTTATAATAATGAACTAAATTAATTAGTTTTTAAATTTAATCAAATTAGTTAAATATGGAAACCATTTTTTGTATTAAGCACAATGTTTATTAGTAGAGAGAGCTAATCAAACTTTGTGCTAACTAGTTCCCTTAAATATATGGTTCTTAAATTAAATATAGGGTGTAAGATTTGTTGATTCTTACCACTCTGGCCATGTCCATGAGAGAAGATCCAAGAAGCTCAAAAACTTTACCAGGATGTATTTCCTCATCATTATCATCATCAGCAACAACATCTGGCACAGTAGGTATCTGAAGAGCCAAAAGTCCATTATATTCCCCACAACTTCTTGTGCCCTAGCATTAAGAAAATTCTCAAGATCCTCTTTAAACTGAGCTTCATATGCTTCTCCTACTTCCTTGGGAGCATCCGTATGATGAATTCTTCCCTTATTCCAAGCAATGCAACTTCTATCCATAATGTCCTTAGGTACCCTAGAGAGCCAATGAAGTGTTGAAGAAGAATGCACAAAGTGAAGGGATTGATTAGGGAATAAGCGTCCTGGGAAACAACCAGGAACACCACAAACAAAGTAGTTTCTGTTTGAAGGAAGGGTCTGAAATAGTGTGTTGAAGTCATTATTTGAGACTTGGTCGTTGAAAAAGACTTGGAATTCTAGGGTTTGATGAGAAGAAGCTAATTTGTTTTTTATTGCTTCTGTTATGGTATGCATAGCTGGGAAGGTATTAGGGCCTGTTGAGCAGCCTAAGTCAGCAATAGTAATAAGGTTTTTAGTGATCATGGTGTGATCGAAGTTATTGGCTATTGCCTCATCGATTAATCTCTTTTGAGCTTCAAATGCGCTTCTCTGCAGATAACAACATAACAATTAATCTTTTGGTTTGGGAGATATATTTTAAGGTGCTAAATTCCATTTGGTTCTAAATATAATATCAAGTTGACTTAATTTTGAAGATAGTGTATAAATATAATATCAAGTTGACTTATTTTTGAAGATAGTGTATGTGGAAGCATAATAAATTTACTTTAAAGTGTCTATATTTATGTTCTTTCTATAAATTAATTTAATTACCTGACTTAAAAATAATGAATGATCTTAGCTTAACATATGACATATATGTTATAACTTAACCTGATCTTATAAGACTGATTATAGAGTGCTATAATATTTAAGTGATTGGCTTATCTATTTATCTCTACAGATCCAATCATGCATCCACATGTTCGGTTTCTCTCTCATAATCTTTTTTCTCATTATCCACCATTAGAAAAAATATATATATACTTGATATGTAATATTTTATTAAACTAGTGTTAAAATCTATCATATATATACCTTAATTTTTCATGTAATACAAGTATACACAATCCAGTTCAGATCAAATAGTTGAACTTATTTATATGTTAAAACCATTATAACAACATTTATAATATATTAGATCTAGACCATTCATTTTTAAATCTAAGGTAAAAGTTTTTTATGAGAATTAAATGAGAAAGATGACTGTGACAGGATTATTCTCTCCCAAATGTGAACTGAATTAATTCATAAAGTTATCGTTGAACTTATATATACAATTATGAAGTACGGACATTTTTATGAATTTTTTAGTTTTAGTAGTCAGTCTATGTCGTCATTCTATTTAGTAAGTAACATAACCATACATAATTTAGATGATCTAACGCTGGGATTGTTAATTGCATAGTCTATCTTGTGAAAATTAACAAGTTTAAAGGTGGAATATTTAATTTTACATCTACCGATATATACCAGAAAATGTTTGCACCACACTCCCTCTTAGCTTGTATTGTATATGCGAGCTAGTTGGAGTTTTGAATTTCATTATATATATAATACTT
Organism: Mimosa pudica; assembly: GCA_029929735.1. Lineage (NCBI taxonomy): Eukaryota > Viridiplantae > Streptophyta > Magnoliopsida > Fabales > Fabaceae > Mimosa > Mimosa pudica. The sequence continues at coordinate 9,244,069 of JAKELP010000035.1, forward strand.
CCATGCGATTTATCTCTCACAATTTATAAATTATTTCCTACACTATGATCTTTGATTATTACACATACCTGAGAAAAAAATTGTTTGCATATACTCCCTCAGGTCACAAGTTAACCTTACTACTTAATTTGAGTAGTTTAAGAGAATAATTAAAATAAATTAGTTGATTAGACTAAATATGACATCATCTTTCAAAATATGCATTTGACATGCATTATTATATTGTGTAGCAGTCATCAATAGTTTTGAGTCTATACATACATAAATGTGTGTGTCAACACATACCTGAAAGGAAGAGTTTTGAGCGTATATCACTCCTCCATTCATTGCAAAAGAACGACTCTCCATTCTCCCTCTCCGAGGGGCTTATCTCAATTAATATGATATAGAAGATAATCTACCACTTTATTGATAGGTAGGATTGAGTTAAATTGAGGCAGGATGGTAATATATAGAGACATTTTTTGGTATCGATAGACACACGGGGATTCAATAATAACTTGTGTAAGGAATACAAGTAGATTCATACTGCACGTTGTGCTCATCACTGATGTCACACAATCACTTGTTTTCATCATCAATGACGACATATTTGTATCCAGTTTAATTTTCTCAAAATAAAATTGTTGTTTTTATATTAAATATAAAGTTATGTTTTTAATCTGTCCTTCATACTTTTTCAAATTTTTCTCAAATTTCAGATTTTTTTACTTGTCTTGTTGAGCCCCTAGACACCATTTACAAACTAAAATCTTCTTACAAACTAAATACTATAAGATCATTTCCCCTAATTTGAGTATATTAGTTAAGTTAATTATTTACACGTGATATTACCAATTTATTCCAACTATATATATTTATCCTCACTCTCTCTCTTTTGCTTGTTATTATAGATAAGCATTGTAGGGTTAATTTGGGAAAAAGTTGGGAAAAGTTTGGAAGTGATATTATAATTAAAAACAAATTGAATTTCTAAAATGATCTTATATTTAGGAATAGAGGGAGTATATATTAATGACCGAACTATGATAAAAATTAAGATGTGATGGTTAACAAGGTAGTCTCTTGTCTCTTCAACTGGAATACATATCAATGCTAATTTAACTAAAAAAGTTAACAAAAGAACACATTTATAAAAACATAATGAATTGAGACAAAAAAAATTTCCCATATCATGCATTACAATATCGAAGTTTACATATAAATTCTATCTAGTATCCACAATATAATGCAGTCAAATGCTGCCTTCCAAGGACTTTGTTCAAGTGTTGGCCAAAACCATTAACAAATTACTGAACTAAGCATTTACTGAACTTAATGACCAAAAGAGATGAAAATCAAAACCAAAACTAAGATTTCCCCCCATGATCTAGGGCAAAAATTATCCACCTGTAAAACACCGCCTTAATGTATTTACAAAAGACATATACACCACCATTCCAAACGAATCACAAACAGCCAAAGAAGACAAGCTCATCTTAACAGTCTCTCCTCAAGGTTTGTGTTGTGCTTGTATTGACGAGTGAACAACTTGTTGAGGGGTCACAGCTTTTCCATTCACAAGTATTTGTCCAGGGAAGTCCACGCGTATAGACTTGAATTGGTAATGCTAATTTAAAATATACACACATAACACATAGTAAATACTTCGTCAGAGAATGAAGCGCGAAGACCCAAAAATGATACATAACTATTGGTCAAGGAACACAAGTAGTACATAACTATTCCAAGGTACGAAAATGATGCCCAACTTTTACCAATGGATCAAAAATGATATTTTCACTAATATGACAATAATATTAGACATGAAAAGTCCAAAATGCCCTTATAAATTAATTATAAGGGCATTTTGGACATTTCATGTCTAATATTATTGTTATATTAGTGAAAATATCATTTTTGATCACATGGTAAAAGTTTGGTATCATTTTTGTACCTCGGAATAGTTATGTACTATTTTTGTTCCTTCGCCAATAGTTATGTATCATTTTTGGGTCTTCTCCCGAGAATGAATATTAGTAAATTCAGAGTTCCATGAAACAAGTTTAACTGGTATAAATGAACATCCAAAAGAGAGCTAGCGTGAAATGGATGTACAAGCATACCTTCCCCTTCCATGGAAAATCAAACTGACGGAAACATGGATCAAGAAGAGTTAGCTGATCTCTTTCCTTGATCTGATAAAAGAAAGGACCAATTAATTCCACTATTTGGGCAAAATTGGTGCAATATATAGATCGGATATGTGCTAATTTTTTATTTCTTTATTTTTATCCTCATGAATTGGGCTTTCGATGATATGTTTGCATTAATGAAGGAAATTATGAAGCAAACGGTTCATCAGTAATCAGTTTATGAGATCTAATAAAATTCCAAGCAGATTGACAGCAGTAAGATCCTACACTTGAAAAAAAGAATACGTATTTTACACTAGTTGTGTAAACAACGCCTTAGTTTATGACAAGCACTTAATGTTTCTGGCCATGCCATCTAGGCACTATATCATGCAGTATCTCTTTCCTACTCTAAAGTTAGATTTAACAAAATGATTAAAATGTATTATAAGGAGAAATAGAATAGATTAAAGCTGCAACAATTAACTCTTACCACATCTATTCGTAATCCATAAACTGTAAGAACAAAGCAATTTTGGTTGGAATCACAAAGCACATAATATCTGTAGAATAAATACAAAACAAAATTATGTGAAATCAGAATCATCACATAAATTTCTCAATTGACTTCAAACTAGTTTGAAAAATTTTTAATGACTGCCCCACTATACAGGATCTAATGTATCCAACAATGCATGCTCATTAATTAAACAGCCCTGCTTTCTATATTTTAATGAAATATAAAAAATTATTATGGCACTGATTTTAATGTTTAGGACAAAACAGTTCAAGAAATTAAGCTAGCTCAATACTAAATAGGATACTTATGAAGAAACGAGTTCCAGTGAAAAATAGGAGTGCCTCAATGATGCTTCATTTTAGAGGGGGAAAGCACCACAACAATCATTAGTGAGAAGGTTCATACAACCAAGTTATACAGAAAACTCTGACACAATCTTAAAATCAGATCACTTTAAACGTTCAAACACAAAAGATACTCAGGATCTGAGAACTTACAGGGGAGCAACAGTGTCATTTGTAACAAAGAACAATACTTTCCCGTCAATCGCTACTGCTCTGTTCATACCCTCCAACATATGGTTTACAGTAACCCTATTGTATGATGGATGCACTTTCAAAGGATGGAAACATGAATACATTGTGTACATTAAATATGGGACAAAGAAATAAAAGGGAAAGAGAGCCAAACAAAATTTAAACGGAATGTCAACTAAAACTCAGTTCAGAAGGTAGCTTACAATTTACAACAGTTAAAGATGAGGCCAAATTTGCCATTCGCTTGGCTTTTAATTGTCCCCCCTGCATATAAATCTTACATAAAACAGAAGCACTCTGATATCCGATCAATTTAAAATAAAACACTCTTTAACCTTCATTACTCACTATTTTCTTTCTAGTTTCACGAGGGTGGTGCAAGTGGGATTAAATGGAATGTTTAGTGGTATTTCCAGTTTCTATTATCATATGAATCATTACTGGGACATCAAATAACCTAAACAGTCAAACAAATATAGCATTAAGGAAAACCACTAGCTATATATTATTACAGTATTTCACAGCATACATTTTAAGGAAAATTTTTGTTACCCTCATAAGATTGACCAACTTGTCAAGTAGGCTAACTATTTTCTCAACCTCTGTAGCAGCATTCAAACTTGGATCCTTTAATGCAGCAGCCTCAAACCCACTGAGGGCCCTCTCATAATTTTCTAGATACCTATTAACCTGTAAACAAATTATTTAGGATAATGATTTAACAAGCAAAAAAAGTAGGGTTAAAGCTCCTAATATATTCCCTTCTCCAACACCCCCACCAAGTGGGGACTCAAACTAGGCTAACGCCATTAACAAGAAAAAGCCAAAAATAAGTATAGCTCATGTGAAATATGTAAGGAACTTTATACATATGATTTTGACATGGTTGTATGCCTGCTCTAATACATTTAGAGTTGGAATCCGCCCAGAAGCAATTACCAACGTGGAATAGGCTCACACCTCTATAGAAATTCAAAGTCTACACCAAGTATATGTAATTCAAATGACAGAGGGAGACAGAATTTATCTGAAGTACATGGAAAAAAATATAGTATAATCTAGAAGTAAAAGGCAAGAGAAAGGATCAAGTATAAGTATGAAGTATCAATTGAAAACGAATTCAATTTGTATGGTTAAATATTTTTTCTTCTCTTTCCTCTCTGTGCATGCCAAACAAACACAAAGATTGAGTCTCACATATGCCCAACCTTATAATAAAGGGTAAAAAAGTTAGACATGCATTGCATGACATTGAGCTTTTTGGGAGTTTATCCTCACTATTAAAGATTCCACAAACCACATACATACTTGGACATTAGAGGGCATATTAAAGTTCAGAAAGACTGAGAATAGAGACATCGGGAATAATTAGAAAGACGAAGGGAATCAATGAAAAAGATTCACAAAAAGAGAAAATTAAAAAAGGAAATGTGTTGAACTTACAATGGCACTATTAAAATATAGATCTGGATTGGACTTCATTCTTTCATCTTTATCCTGACATATATTAAGAAAACATTATGTTATCTACATTATTAAAGAAAAGCCTACAAAAGAGCATTTCATTCACTTACTGCATTTTGATAAGCCTTTACAGAATGTTGAAGTTTGCTATGATCCCAAGATCCAGAGACCAAAAAACCAGTAAGGCATGCATTTCCAAGATTATCTGTCAAGAAATCAGATGGTGATAGAAGATGTAAAATTGCAGGATTCTTTTCAGAACAGCCAAATATTTTTAGAGAATATATAAGGAGAAAGGAAAATGGACCACTATGGTTTCTTGCATGTACCTTTTTCATTCAAGGGGTTTGAGGACTTTATTGGAGTCAGGAGGAAGGAAGATTAGAAACTAAATAATGAATGTTCTTTCTTTTGTTTGGATGTCTAATATCATATATGTCCCTCTTCTCCAAAGTTGATAAAACTAAAGAAAAAATGGGTGATTAAGGTTTTTGGACTGTTAATACTTGATTTTACCTCAATTTCACTCTTCTGTAAACCTTTTTTAAGGGGTAACGTCTTACTACAATCCTCAATGCTTGTTTCAGGGAAAGAAATAAAAGTGCTATAAACACTGTTGATATAATTTGCTCTGTCCTCTGATGGTTGTATGTATAGCACAAATTCCAATCATACGTGACAAGATATGTACTTATCAAAGACAAGATTCTGTGAACTTAGAGATATCCAGGGTGATTTGGTCAATATATTAACTGTTGTTTGACAGCAAAGCCAGGTTTGTTCTTTGAATACATGCTAGCAGTAAATACCGAATCTTACACCAAGAATAACCATCCTTAACATCCAAAGTGATAGCTTCTTTAGCGTGTAGAATGCTTTCCTCAACGAGTTCAGCCGGATTCTCAGCACCTGCGATAGAACAGATTTGTAAAAATCAAAGTATTACACAAATTATGAAACAAAGTGAAGCAACTAGTCCGCAACCAACCACAAACACTCTATAAAGTGCTGAAAAAAAATTAATAATCATCATGGAAATTGGCCAAGTTCAAAAAATGCACGAGATATTTCATGACCAAAAGTACAATTGAATCACTTACCCTGTGACATTTTTCTTTTAAGCATTGATAATTGACAAAGAATATCCTTGTTAGGGCCCTGAAAAACAACCAATATATATCATAATTTCGATCATTTTTAAATCTGAACCAATACAGAGCAAAACTGACCCTCACAATAAAAAAGTTATAGCCTTCAATGTATCAGCCACAGTGTCTATTTCAAATCTAGAAACTTCTTCCATGCCACATGTATTCCCTACAGCTAATTCAATATTCTACAAATAAGAAAAAATATTACATCAAGACCGGTAAAATGCTGTCTGAACTTTCAGAATTTAAGTAACAAAAGTTTATAACAGCAATAATCTCTTCTCAAATACTCAGCAAGTATCTCCCTAAATGCTAAAGAAGCCAATGGAGAACAACACGTTTTATTGATGATATGCCAGAATTAAGAACTGACTATCCCTCCTTTATCAGGAATAGGATATAACTGACACTTAATGGAAATAACTGCCTACAATTATTCTAAAATAACAAAACAGACTCAATAAACATTAAATAACAATTACATAAAACATTAACAGACAGATTCCTTCTTATTTCTTCTCTGATACGTGAGGATTTTATCAAAGATACTCTCTTAATCAACTCACATTTCTCTCCCTCTTTTTGTTGACCGCTTTTCGAAGGGCCGGCTTAGCTCAACGGTAAGCTCGCTTGCCATGTGGGTATGAGGTTGTGGATTCAAATCAGCCACTTTGCAAAAAGCAAGAGTTAGGCTGCCTATTATATTCCCTTCCCCAGCACCCTCACCAAGTAAAGATTAGAACTAAATTGGCCCTTTTTTTGTTGACCGCTTATCAAAGAAAAGGTTTCAGTTTACTTTTTCAACCATATCAAGAAATGTTTATGAAAGGAGACAAGGAATACATATCAATATCGTAATCTTTTCCAATTTTTCTGCATGTCTTATGAACAGAATTCACACCATGGATAAATCCATGTTCCACTGAATTCCTAAAAGAACCCCTAGCCCTATGTCATAAAAAAATTTACTAAAAAGGCTTATACAAGAAAGTTCAAGCATTTCATATCAAATAGACACAGCATAGTGAAGTACACGAATGGCACAACTGAATATAATTTTATCATCCTGAAAAATGAATTAAAATAAAAAATAGACCTTACCTTTTTCTTACATACTCAAGCAACAATGAAGAATGTTATACACTCAGAAAACTCTCATCTTTCCTATTTCTTTATTTATCTGGTCTCATATCCACATTATAAATTTGTTTATTCAGTGTTACAATTAATCGATACAAAACCATTAAAAGTAAACAAATTCATTCCATCATATTAATTACATCAGTCAGGCTAAGGCTCATGGTTGTCATTCAACAAACAGCCAATCAAGTGGAAAAGGAAAAAGAAATATTCAGCACTAACCTTGCTTAAAGCAAGACTGAGGCAATTTTTAGCAGCAGATAGGTCACCTTTCTTCCAAATGCTGTTACCTAAACACAGCCAAGCATCTGCAAGAGATGGATTTAGCTTAACCTGGTGCATGAAAATAGAAGTTCAATCATAAATCATTCCCTTGAACATCAATTGTAAGATCGATACACTTTCGTCATGGAAACGAACAACTTGATTGTGCTTACAGCTTTTGACAAATGATCTTCTGCTTCTTTATTATAGTCAGGAAATACATTCAATATCTTCCCTTTCAAATACTCAAATGTTGCACGTTGCATGGGTGACTTCCTTTCTTCTGGCAAAGAAGACAATTTATGAATTTAAGTTGCTTCGTTGTTGGAATCCAAATCAAATTTTATGAAACAAAGTGGCAATATCCTTGCCCACAGAAGAAAATGGAAAATTGGATGATAGAAGAAGAAGCATCCATAGCAAGAAAGGAAACGAAAATAGCAAGCAAGAACAAGTTATTCCTCTGGTATTTGATAGATCAGAGACTCTCCACTAAGCCAAATATCTCAAACAAAAAGAAAAAATAATTTATTAAAGAATTGTGTATGCTTCCAAGCTTTAATTATCTAGTACTAAATGAAGCATTTTAATTGTCACAAATAAGGATCCAAATAAATGAAGCAAAATTTACAAAAACGTCTCCAATATAATATTGACTCTTGTTTTGATTCCATTGTCTTAAACTCCTTCTTTCTATGGTTGATCAGTCCCAAATCGGTTAAAGACTTGATGAACCAATCTTTTCGCCATCTCTGAGATAATATCATTAATTGGGAGGTGACCTTCCCTTCGATGTAGTATATTGACACTTAACTTTCAATGTCATGATGATCCATAATTGTCTTCCAATGAATAAATCAAAACCTGAAACTCACACAAAATATTTCTCCATCTATTTACCGCAAATTTTTTTCTCTTCCATTCCCCTGTCTTTTCAACCATTTCACTCTTTATTGATGTCTCTAAAAATATGAATCAATGACATGTGATTACAGTTTCTCATCCGTAAGCGGTCCAACCGTCGACCACTCCATATTTCGTAGTTATTGGTTTAGTAGTTAGTTACATGCTGACATCATCAAGTATAACTAATTACTAAACCAATAACTAACTACTAAACCAATGTTAACAGCCTAACATGTGGCCTTTACAATTACTAAAGTGCCTTCAATATTCTAACATGTATCATCAACCGTCAGTCTGACTTGCCTTCTGGTCCGGCTTTTACAACATTGTTTTCAAGTTATGCACACTTACATTGCAGTAAATCCTATATGAAGTCTCAAAATGTAGCTTGAAGACACTTCAGTGATACATGCAAGTTAAACATTAATTAAAGTTTACCCTAGCTTCCTTCACGTGTTGTCCAATAAGCAAAACATGAGAATAAGCTCTAACATGTGAAATTTGAAATAACAAAAGAGAAAGGATAGTGTAAAGAAAAGGAAAAAGAGGATTTGAAGTTTGACCTGGAGGAATAGAATCGAGGAGAGAGAGAGCGAGATCGGAATCTTGGCGAAGTTTGGAGATCTTGTCGTCTTGATTTTGAGGGAAGTAAGTGTCGCGGATTTGGTAAAGATCTACAACCAATTTCGCAGCCTTCGCTAGCGAGCTTTCCTCCATTGAAGAAGAAAGAAGAAGAAGTTGGGAGTGAAAACAGTGATTTTTGGACTCAAGATAGTTATAGTTAATGTTGTAAAAGCCGGACCAGCCGGAAAAGATTTTGGGTCATAGTTTAACACGATTGAACCTCTAAAACTGATGGTTGGACCGGATAACCGTTGATCCGAAATGTAAAACGGCCCAACCGTCCGGTCCAGTCCGTTTCTTACAACACTTATTATAACAAGAAGCAAGAAACATGTCTGTTGTAACAGTGTTGTAAAAGCACGGGAAGGGGAGCCGTGGGCTTCAGGTCATGTTTCAACACGATCAGATCGATCAGACTGATGGTTGAACCGACGGTTATATTGATAATTGTTGAGCTGAAATATGAAGTGTTCAATTGTTAATCCAACTGTCTGGTTGGATTTTTATAACACTGATTTGTAATCTTGCAATCTATCTAATCTAATGGACTTCATCATAAAAAAAAAATTCTAATGGAGTTTATTTCTGGGTTCAAACAATGATTAAGGTAGAAATTTGTTATGTAATCTTTTTGCTGTTTTGATTGGGAATTTCTTAAGAAAATCAAATTGTCTACGGAAGTTTTAAAGTGTAAAATTTTTGCCCTTTATATACAAATATAGTTATTAAATAAATTGTGGTAGAAAGATATAATAATAAAAAACTTTTTATTTGGTTTATCAATATTTATTTAATATAATGGAGAAACTATAATCAGGTCCATCAACAACATAATGGACTCTGTAAACAACTCAATGAACTAATTTGACAACTCACAAGACTAGATTGTAATTAATCATCTTATAAAAGTCTTTTTTACTAGTGATCTTTCCGGTATAATATTATTATGACTAATGCAATGGTAGTTCATAAGAAGATGTTACTATCTTTTAAGTAATGCATATGGTGTTATGGTAAAAAAATAAAGGCAATGCATATGGTGAGAATGACTATGGAAAGGTAGGTTATCTTAAAACAACACTTGGATCTCTAATCCAAGGATAGGCGATCATGTCATTTTTTCGTTAACAGTAAACTACTATCTTTTTCCATGGCAAAAAAAAGTAAACTACTATCTTTTTTAATTAAAAGGTAGGCTAATACTCTAATGTTACATTACATATAGATCAACATGCAATTTTCCATTTATGAAAGAGACGACACACCATCAAACTAAGTAACATTGGACACTAATAGCAAACTACTACACGCTCTTACATATCATGTATAATCTAATGGCATTTATGGGACAAATTAACTAACAAACAGACAAATTTGCCACCTAAAAATATATGTTAAGTCAATTGGTGTAATGTTATCAAACACTACATTTAGAGCATGTAGAGATTGAAAACCTTATGGGTGCTGTTCTTATGAGAAAGTTTCTGAAACATTTGTGGTGTCTTAAGGGCAAGTGATTTTATGTTTTTCAGCCAACTCTATGTGTAAATTTTATGGAATACTCTGTTCATTTCAAAATATAGATACTATTTATAAGATACTAATATAAGGCTTATTTTAATTTATTTTTCCTTAACTCTTCAATAATAAACATTATGTTGTTTTAACTAAATTAACTAACATTATTTTAAATCTAATCAAATTAGGCAAATAAGTGTCATATTTAAAAATAGAGGAAATAATACTAGGGTTAATATGGAAATTCCCCCTTAAGTATATCAAAAGTTGTAGATTCCCCTAACACATTTTTATATGCAATTTTTATATGCTAAATTCATCCTCTGCCTCCTTTAAACGCTTCTCCAGTGTAAGCAACGTACTTTCTCCAGTGTAAGCAGTTGGGCTGAAATGCCCTCCTGCGATACATGATAACATGGAACATAATTACATATTATAAAAGATTAGGAGGTAGAGGCAACACTATATTTAGACCGATTTTGCCCGTGCATTTAAAGGGTTTAATATAGGTAATAAGCAAGATTGCCACCTCTCTAGAGTGAACATAGTCCAAATAATAACCTGAAGAAAGATAATTTACAAACAAAAATAAAAAGAAGGAAACAGAAAGAATTTGGGTAAGCTTCTTGCCTAACGTGAGGGTTAAATTTCACTGCATTTTTAGTTACAGGTTAAAATTTCATCTAAAATTATGTTAGGGGGATCTGCACCTTTTGGTATACTTCTGGGGGGAATTTGCATATTAACCTATAATACTAAATAAGATTTCCTAGGAAAAAAACTTGGAGGAAAATTTAAGAATGCTAACACTAATAATTGTTGCAATATTAATTTCACAAGATTTGGAGCACAAAATATATTGTGATTGCCATATTGATAGAAGGAAAAGACAAAAAATGTGCTTGGAGGAAATATTTTTTTTAATCAGAACTTGGAGGAAATCTTTTAAGGTACTATTGTCTGGACTCTGGACCCAAACAAGCAAGTCCTACTTCAACACAACTTCAACACAAGGCTTGGTCCACATTTAACTTCTACAAGACATGTTCGGTCAATAACTCGGTCTGAATGGTCCACGTGCCCATTTTTAAATCTAAATGCAACGTATGGTTATAATTTACTCATTACTCTTTCCAGATTCATTTCTCATTTTCTTCACATACAATTATTTTTTTGGCCGAAATCTTCACATACAAGTATTAGAGTAAGGATATTAATTTACATATATGATGATAGTATGTTTTCTTTCCTGAAAGTTTCGGTCAATTTCTCCGTCTAGATGGGCCAAGTGCACCACTTGTACTTGTAAATCTTTAATGCAACGTATGGCTATAATAATTTACTCATTACATGTTTGTTTTCAAGGATCATTTCTCATTTTCTTCACATACAATTATTAAATTAACGATATTAGATTACATATATGACATGCTTTTTTTAAAATTACTTTTAATTATCTTCCTGATTTCTTCTCTCCCATTCTTATGTGATTATTATATATGAGAGAGAGAATTAATATTGAGAATTATGAAAATTTTGACGAATATTATCTAAATATAGCATACACATTTTGAACAAAGATCACTCTCCAAATAGAATCTACACTTCTGGATATTTGATACGTGAAATATTAGTTAGTTGTTTTGGGGATTTTAATATATAAGCTAGGTGAAATATAAGTTATTCTGAATTTAATAGCTATTTTTTAAAATTCTATTATAATAATTCGGAGGCAAAACTGTACTGAACTAGGTATATAAATGATTAGGCTAAGCATGCATGTATATATTCATATGTGTTCATCCGCCCGGTTCCAAATTTATATGCTTTAATTTATTTTCATGATGTCATCTAGCTAACTAACTAACCTTATATATATAGTCATATGGAGATCCTTTTGGAAAAAAATAGTAATAGCATTAATAACTAATTGTAACAAAATTTATCAATATATGTATAGGTCATAATAAATAGAAGAGGTATTTTTCTTGGGTTTAATATAAATCACCCTATTAAAATTATTGTGTAAGTGCACAATTTTACACCTAATTTATTCTTAATCACTCTTTTATATTAAATATGGTTATAAACTTTCAAAAGAGTAACGATATATATTTAAGGGCGAAGGTGCAAAACTAGCCACCGTAAAATTTCAAATGGACAACTCTGACACCCCTAAATTGGATGGTGCAAAATCATACATTGTAAATCAAAATGGGACAAAGTTAGTCTCGCCGTTAAGTTGAGGCAAACGAAGTTAGTTTAAGCGTGGGTCCCACCTTCATTAAATGAACCCACGCTTCATTAAACGGAGTTAGTTTAAGCGTGGGACAAAGTTAGTCTCGCCGTTAAGGAAATTCTCCCATTTCCTTACTGTGCCTAGTGTCTTGTCACGTCATTTAATGAAGGTGGGACCCACGCTCAAACTAACTCCGTTTGCCTCAACTTAACGGCGAGGTTAACTTTGTCTCATTTTGATTTACATTGTACGGTTTTGCACCATTTAATTTAGGGGTGCCAGAGTTATCCATTTAAAAATTTACGGTGGCTAGTTTGCACCTTCGCCCTATATTGAAAGTTTTTCTCTGACTTCGCCAGTAAAATGTGTTAGAACGGAGTAGTATATGTAGGGTAATAATAAACATACTAATATTTATTTTAAATGTTCTGGTCTCCCTAATAATAGCGCTCATTACACATATACCAGAACCAGGTTTATAAATAAATACCACAGCCACCAGTTTAGAAGGATGTGACATACAACTAGCTAAGAAGAGATACATACTATTATTTATAGCAAAAACTTTCGAAATTAAACCAGGTCAGAAGCAAAATTAAACAATAAATTAACTACCATATATTGATAGAGTAGAGAATGGGTTTGACTCCCCAAAAATCTTTTGAAGAATTTTCAACTATGCCAGTTTACTAGGAAGTTTCAACGATATACGAGTTACAAAGAAAATTCAACATCTTCATCTCTCCACCACATACTCAACTTTGACCACAACCTTTCGCATTCCACGTTGGAGAAGTCAACTCATTTTGATGGTACCAACGTGTTGTTCGATCGATTCTAATATCCCTCGTGTTTATATATCTATCTATCTATATATATATTCCTAAACCTTCATACTTCACATGCAAAGCAGTTCCAGATTCCACCAAAAAACATTCCATTATTTTTTAAAAGAATCTATTTGTACTTCTTTGTTTGCTCAAAAACTCTATTCTTCCTGCTGTGTGTGTATATTTCCTTATTATAATGGGAAATTATATTTCATGCACTTTTGTGTTTGTTCCTATTTTTATAACGAAGAACAATCATCAAAAGGCTGCGAGAGTGATCTTCCCCACAGGTGAAGTGAAGTTGTATAGAGAACCTGTGAGTGTAGCTGAGCTCATGCTTGAATGTCGCAACCATTTTATAGCAAACTCTCACTCTCTTTGTATCGGTCAAAGGTTTTCTCGTCTCAACGCAGATGAAAACTTAGAGGATGGCCATGTCTATGTCTTCTTCCACATGAGGAGGACCAACACGTTGGTCACACCCTCTGACATGGCGATGTTCCTTGTGGCCGAAGGCCTGGCAGTCAAACGGTTGACCGGTGGTGGCAGTCATGCCACGAGAGCCCGAGTCATGCAGAATTGTGGAAGTCGTGGTGGAGTTCATCATCAGTCAAAGCAAGATCAAGTGGTGGTGGTGGTGAAAGAGGGGAATATTCCAAGGTTGAGTTTGGAGGGAGTTGACTTAGGGTTTATGCATAGGGTGACAGGTTGTAAGTCAAGGAAGCCCACGTTGGAAACTATAAAGGAATAGCGTTTATTTTGTTTTAAATGAATTAGTTTCTATTAGCTACTGGAGTTGGTGTTATATATGAAAAATAGATGTGTAATGAAGGTTAGGTTTGATTGTTTGAATATATTTTTGTTTTTCATGTACCAAAAAAATTGCACATTTTTTACGAAGAAACTTGCATAAACTTTCTCTGAACTTTAATAAAGATAACAGTTTTCATTTATTTTTGAATAATAAGGACAAAACATAGTCTACATGGTTCAAGTAAAACTTTAAGAAATTTGTATTGTTTATCGTTTACTGCTTGTTGAGAATTGTGAGTTTTAAATTGGAATTATACATACAAAAAATCCAAAAGAACAGAGAGAGAAGTAGGCGGTAACAATCGTGTAATTGTTATTGAAATAATTTTGACAATATATATCAACGTAATTTACTCGATTAATGAAAGCATTGCGAGTTGACCGTTGACTTTATGATATACAGTAATTTGTTTTACTAATAAGTACCATTTCTACACCTTCTCTCATCAATTTATTTCTCGGATAGTAAATAAAATTCCAAGCAAAAGGAGAAAGAGTTCTATTCTAAGTACGGTGTCCACTGTTGGTTCAAGGGCTTCGGAGACATTGCTTGCACGTGGTTGTAATTTATTGAGGAGGGTAATCTTATCTTAAGAGGTTGTGTGTAGACTCACCCTTTCAAAAGAATAATAGATGATGCTAGAGTGTTTCTCCATCAGGATTGGAAAGTAGATATATATATTGCCATGTCTTTGGGAAGCATTTTGGTATGGGTAACGAATTATTAGCTAAGCATTTCTCATATTTCTAATGTTAATTTTGTTATTTTTGAGCGACCACTAGGTTCATCCGGCAGGTGACTGCTGCTGAAGGTTAGATACTGTTGGAAATATTGATTGAGTGTGTCATAAAGAACAAGTCTCATAAGGTTTGAGATTGTGAGATTCCAAACTATAAGTGAATTTGGAATAATACATTGGAGAAGAGGAAAAGTTAACTCATATAATAATAGACCACAAGAGGATAAAGCCAGCTATATTCCCCACCCATTTATATGAGTTAAATTGCGGTGTGAGCACCTTTATATGTTTGGTTTTAATCAGAATTTGATTAATAATGAATGGTATTCATTACTATATGTTTCAAGCGTCCAGGAGCAATAAAATTGAAATTGATTTTATTGCATTTATTCTTCAAACGTTACAAACTGCAATGAATGATTTTTAATGGTTTTAAAATCAATCATGTGCATTAACACGCATTGCAACATAAGGAAATACTTTATGTACATTGACATAATTTTCAACGATGGGGGCTCCTCTTAGTCTGAAATATATATAACATGTGTGACTCTTGGCTCTTGAGTTAGAGCGTTTTTCTTCCTCCTCCTCTTCATATGCCTTACTGAGTAAATAACCTTCCGTAGTTCTGTTGATCCTTGCTACTTAGCAAGAAGGATCTGTTTAATGCTGGGGAGAGCCGCGTCCTAAGCTTGCCGGTGGTCGCGGAATACCTCTAAAGTACAGTGTCCCTGAGGACGCGACTCAGATCTTTTCTATTATTGTGTGTTCATTGTTTGCAGGCAAATTGCTGATTGGATGTATTAGCATTGGAGAGGAGTTAGAAGATATCCATGGAATATTTGATGATTTGGGAGCAGATGTCAACAATCAAATAACGCTGAACAAGAAGGCATACAAGGAAGTACAGTGCCGCCTATCACATTGTCGCCTATCACATTGTCGCCTATCACATTGTCGCCTATCACATAGTCGCCTATCATATTGTCGCCTATCACATTGTCAACTATTGTGATTTTGTATCGATCGCCAACAATCTTTAGAGGTATTACGAGTGTTCTTTCTACAATGGAGTCGAACACTGGGCTGCAATTCCGGCAAGAGTTGATATGGCGTTGGCATATTCATCAAATAAGGAGAACTCTAAACTTTTGCTTTAGTGGTGTTATTTTTTTGTATTTTCCTATTGTGTAGGAAATATATAATTTGTCTCACATTTCTATTTGTTATTATGTTCAGGACACTCTTGAGATATAACAATTTGAGATGAAAGTGAATAAGCCTTTAGCAATTATTGCAAGAGATGATTTGTTCTAAGAATTGAGTCTTAGATTCAGTTTATCTCTATCTTGTGATAACTTTGAGATTTTACAAATTAGTGATTGGCTAAAATGGGCATTATATTCCTCATTCCTTTGGTAGGACTGAGATGACAAATTGTAATCCTCTATTGAGCTAGAGATGATTTGATGTAAGATTTGAGCCTTACATCTATATGTCACAATTAAGGGACAAAAGTTGAGATTTTATAATAATGAAGCCAAAATAGACTACTCCTCATTCCTGTGTGGATTGAGATGAAACTGTGTAAACCTCTAGAAAATGTTTGAAACTAGAGATGATATGAGAATTGGATTTTAACTCAAAGAGATATCCGGATAAAATTACCTTGGTGGTAGACATAAATCCGATGAAATGCTAAAGCATGGAGTCCATTGGTGTTATAGAAACACTGCATATTTGGATTGAAAACCCAGTCATGGGAGATGTGCAATTATATGGAGAGATAATTGACACAATAATATGAAATTTTCATGGATAGCATGATACCATTATTGGGCAAGAAATTTTCTGGATTATTGCTGGGTCTTCTTTGAGGTATGCACATGAGATTTACTTGAATAAGATTGTGAGAGTGGTATTAAAAGTTTTTCTTTGATAAAGAAATTGCTAAGAATTTTTCTCTGTGCATAAGCCGAAAAGAAATAAAATTAATTGTTGATCATAACTTGAAGAGAAGGTTGATCTGTTGATGCATATTGCATATGAGGATATATTGTTTATGATTTTACGGAATTATCTTATGTGTTAGCTAACATTAAGTGATTATTATGCTATTTACCTTTGTGGTTTATTTCCTATCAATGCTGAATTTATTGGATGGTTAATTGCATAATAAAAAAAATCATTATTGATTAATTGTTGTGAAGGACTGAAGGGTGATTCTACAGTATATTGACATGTGAATAATTGTGGTTAATTCATTATGAGTGTTTTAATTACCTTGAAGAAATTCTAATTTAATTAGAATTTTGTTATGAAATTACTAAATATAATTTTAGTAGTCCATTAGAAACTTTAGTATTTGAGCTGGAGTATTGGAAGATTATTTGCTATCTTGTTTTTATATTTCCGTTGGTGGAGTTAATTACTTCTCTGGAAGATTGTTTTGTTGTTAGATGAGAAAGTGTTCAATTCCCATCTATTAAATATATTATGTGAATGATTATCAAATTTCCAATTTGAGGGTCAATTTTTATATAGTGTTATAAATATTGGCTGATATATCATTTTGGTAATAATGAGTATTTCATTGGTAAATTTAATTCCTCTTAATGAGGTTTTATTTTAAATGTTAATTGATTGATTTTCTTAGAGTGTAGTAGTCACCTAAGAAATTATACATGTGAAGGGTCACATTACATTGAAATTTTAATTTAGTCATTAAGGACTTGATTATCATTAAATTGACAAATCAAAATTATTAAGTGTGAATGAAAAGCATTCGTAGCTTGTTATAATAATTGTTTTGGCTAAAGTATACTTTTGGTCCCTTATGTTTGGATCAAGTTTCAATTTAGTCCTTTATGTTGGGAAAGTACACTTTTAGTCCTTTTTTGTTAACACCGTTAGTTTAACTTAACGGAAAATGCTAAGTTAAAAATTTTAAATAGTTATTAAATACTGAAAAAATGTTCATATTAAAATATTTGAGTGTAAATATTCTAATATTTTCAAAATTTATCATTTTTTGTCCAATTTCATTATAAAATAATCATTTAAAATTGTTAAGTTAACATTTTCCGTTAAGTTAAACTAACGGTGTTACAAAAAAGGACTAAAAGTGTACTTTCCAAACATAAAGAACTAAATTGAAACTTGATCCAAACATAAGGGACCAAAAGTATACTTTAGCCTAATTGTTTTCTATGACTATGATAGTGTTTAGATATAATCTCCATATAATCCCTTGGATTAATTGGTTTTCCCTGTGAAATTATATTTAACACATATCATGAGACAAAATTTCAATGTAGTTGTAATTTTCTAATTACTAAATATAGTTGAGATATTTAGTATTATGGTGTGTCTAATATGTGGATGTACTTTGAAATATTTTAAGACTAAGTTGTTACAAACTTCTTAGCAATTAAGTTGTTACAAACTTCTTAGCAAATATATTGGAGAATAACCAACATTTGTTGTTGATGAATTGTGATTGTCAAATGACAATAATCATTGTTTAAAAAAACAATGATGTAAAAATATTTTGAGATATTTCAAAGTGTGGGGGTGTCTTACATTTAGGATACCATATGCTCAATTATTATTGTTTTAAACACTGTGTTTGAAGTGTTTTACTACTCAATTTGGGTATTTACAAATTTGTGAGAATTTGTTAAATAATGGATTTGATGAATCCATGGGATATAGCTTATGCTATATAAAATTGAGCATATAGAAAACTCTCGTGAGGAGGGTAAAATATTCAAGAGATATCATAAATAATATGATATACAGTGGATTCCTGTTGTATATACTGAGATACGCAGAAGTTAAATGAGAAATTCCACTAGTTTCCAAAATAAATATTTTGGATTAAATCCAACACATAGTGTTGATGTATTATATGCCAAGTTTTTAAATATATGTAATATTTGGAACTGTGGGAGCATGAATTATAAATTGCTTTTTTTTAAAATAGCAAATAAATTGGTGATAAGCCAACATTTAATGTTGATGAGTTGTGATTGCTAAAAGGCAATAACCATTATGAAGAAAAATAATGGTATATGTGAAAATCTTTTGAGATATAATATTAATAAGCTAGCTTGAAAATTGTGGAGATATCTCAATTGATTTTGTGGGGTCAAAATTGACCTATCAGATCTGTTTACTAAACCTCGAGAAGAAATAATTAGTCGAGGGGAATGTGACTAAAGCCAACTTGAAATTGACAGCGATGGCAACCCAACCTCTGTGGTTGGCAATCCCATGAAGGAGGTTCAATGGGTAAGAACAAGTCGTGCGCCAGTTCTGCTAGCACTTAAATAATTTGCTAGTCCATTCCTATAACCCGGAAAAGTGCTAGATTGCATTTTTGGTGAGGCTGAGTTTATACTCTTAATGATTTCATAATCCTACAGGATGATGTGCTCATTGCAGGCACATTTAATGAAATCACCTTTACGAATGTCGGAGTGGGGCCGCTTCTATGAAATATTGGCAAAGTTTCTAGAGCATTCGTTATGCACCAGCCACGCTCATGGCCGTCAACGGGCACAACCGCCGTTAACAGCGGAAATGTGGGGGTATAATCTGGCTAATAGTACCTCTAGTATACGCTAAGCGTTGTGAGTTCATAGTCCATAGGACCACTGACTTCTCTGTGTACTAAGTATTATTGGTCTAGGTCTAGTTCATAGTCCAGAGGACCACTAGATACAATGATTATACTATTGTGTTACTCAATTAAGGCGTTCTTTTTGACACATGTGGGGATTGTTGGAAATATTGATTGAGTGTGTCATAAAGAACAAGTCTCATAAGGTTTGACATTGTGAGATTCCAAATTATAAGTGAATTTGGAATAATACATTGGAGAAGAGAAAAAGTTAACTCATATAATAATAGACCACAAGAGGATAAATCCGGCTATATTCCCCACCCATTTATATGAGTTAAATTGCGGTGTGAGCACCTTTATATGTTTGGTTTTAATCAGAATTTGATTAATAATGAATGGTATTCATTACTATGTTTCAAGCGTCCAGGAGCAATAAAATTGAAATTGATTTTATTGCATTTATTCTTCAAACGTTACAAACTGCAATGAATGATTTTTAATGGTTTTAAAATCAATCATGTGCATTAACACGCATTGCAACATAAGGAAATACTTTATGTACATTGACATAATTTGCAACGATGGGGGCTCCTCTTAGTCTGAAATATATATAACATGTGTGACTCTTGGCTCTTGAGTTAGAGCGTTTTTCTTCCTCCTCCTCTTCATATGCCTTACTGAGTAAATAACCTTCCGTAGTTCTGTTGATCCTTGCTACTTAGCAAGAATGATCTGTTTAATGTTGGGAAGAACCGCGTCCTAAGCTTGCCGGTGGTCGCGGAATACCTCTAAAGTACAGTGTCCCTGAGGACGCGACTCAGATCTTTTCTATTATTGTGTGTTCATTGTTTGCAGGAAAATTGCTTATTGGATGTATTAGCATTGGAGAGGAGCTAGAAGATATCCATGGAATATTTGATGATTTGGGAGCAGATGTCAACAATCAAATAACGCTGAACAAGAAGGCATACAAGGAAGTACAGCGCCGCCTATCACATTGTCGCCTATCACATTGTCGCCTATCACATAGTCGCCTATCACATTGTCGCCTATCACATAGTCGCCTATCACATTGTCGCCTATCACATTGTCAACTATTGTGATTTTGTATCGATCGCCAACAGATACTACCTCCGGTCCTAAATATAGGACCTAGATAACTTTTTTTGGAGAGATTAAGATTGTGAAATATGTTATTAAATGATGACATATTTAATATATTTTTAGATAATTCATTAGTTTATAGGTAAAATAAACTAGTTTAAGGGAAAAAATTTGGTAAATCAATTTATAATTAACTTATTTTTTTCTTTTTTAGGATTTTCCAAAAAAAGTCATCTAGGTCTTATATTTAGGACCGGAGAGAGTATATACTTAGATTCAAGGATTTATCTTAATTGTAAAGAACCTATAAAGTTATATTTCGTACCCAGTAACCAGTATCATTAAAAAAGAGTAGGGTATCCACAGTATTTAAATCTTAATTTTTGTTGGACTTTGGATTGGGTGTTTGAGTCTATTTGGGATTAAGACAACTTAAAACTGGGAAGGGATTCACATCCTTAATTAAGATCTTAGACTTTTATTTTAGTCCCACTTTTTCACTCTAATAAATCAAATTACTTTCAAACTGGGAAGGGATTGAAAATATTATTTTGTCTCATTCAAACCCAAGTTAATAAAGAGACTAAAGTTGCTTGCCACCTAAGTCTGAACAATATGTAATAATAGTCAAACATTCGTCGAATGCATGCTACTTTGTATCAAACTTTATTTCATGAACGGAGATTTTCGTCAATCAACAATCACATATATATCTTATTCCTGATTTTCTATTCCATTGCTGTTGTGATAAAATACAATGACTTTGTGTTTGGTCAGACAACCATTAAAAGAGGGGGTACAACTTGGTTCAAGTCAACATCTATTCAACAACGATTTGACTTTTAAGGGATGTTTAGTCTTAGATGGCAATGGTTCATTTGTCTCTCCATTGCGAATAAATGCTACTACCTCCATACTTATATATAATGCAATTTTTTGAATATATAGTTGTGTCTCAAAATATAAAATGCACTTTTAATTTGGTTTACATTTATTGTGTTTTTCCAATTTTGCTCTTTGTTGATTATACATATTGCAATTAATTATTTGTTTTCTCTCTTCTCACTACAAGAAAAATAGACACTGGTCACGGGTTTAAGCATGACATGAAGCAAACGTGCAAGACGAAGCAAAATGTCATGGTTTCGGAAAAACGCGGCAAATAAGAACAAAAACCACAACATATCAGTAGAATGAAAAAAAAAATCATGTCATTTGCCACTCGATATTAATCGCGACATAGTCATTTCTTTAAAAAAAATTCCCCCAATTTATGTCGCACACTACTAGAAAGTAGACTTTTCACGACCATAAGTAACACGTAAAAAGCCAATGTTGGTCGTTGATAAAAAACGCGGTGGCATAACATGTAAATAACTTTTGACTTCCATTTTCTTTATTTTGAACTTATAATAGTACTCCACATCAGGTCAAAAAAATCTTAGAATATTCCATAACAATGCCAATTAGCTTATACGAAGGATGAATCATAGTGTTTGGCATTTGTTTGAGAAATATGTAATACTTTTGCACGGTTCCCATTTAATTTGGCCGAAATTTGATTTTGAAAATAAAGATACAACAACAACATAAACATTATCCCAATTAGATGGGGTCGGCTACATGGTCATTGTGCTCTATCAATAGTCATGCTTGGAGGTAAACATTTCATCAAAAAATCTCTTTAGTCTTCCTCTCCTTCTTTTGCAGTGATTTCATACCTTTTGATCAATTATTCTTACTACTCATCCACTTCTCTTCTTTGAACCTTTTGTTTCTTTATATGTCTTCTCTCATGATAGTATGATAGCCCTTATGAAGAATCAAGCATTGACATATTGATAGAAACAATGTTTGTGACCATGCTCAATAGATTCGACATATTTTTATGTTGGCTGTCGAAGCCTAATACAACCCTATTCCTTTATCCGGACTAGGGACCGTCTATAAATATAGGCAGAATATTTCGTGGACACACAGTCACACGAGGGTAAATAACCAAGTGTGACATGAAGTCACAAAAACAAACGTTATATAATAATGATGCAAAACAATAAAATAGATACAATAAAATAGATCCAAACACTAATAATAATGAAGCTGGCACAAATTATAACAATAAAATAAAACGATAAAACAATGCTCACGATACGATAAAATAATAAAACAATACAATAAAACTATAAAACAAAACAACAACAATGCTCAACAATAAATAAATAAAATAAATAACAAACAAATAAATGAATAAATAAATAAATAACAATATGCAATAAAACAAAACAACAACAATGCTCACAATAAAATAAAACAATAATTAATAACTTAACGGTTATAAATATAATATATATAATATGTCATCATCAACGTAAACCTTATCCCATTTAAATGGGGTCGGCTACATGGATCACACGACGCCATTTAGCTCTGTCCCTAGTCATTCCTACAGATAAATTTTTCACAACCATATCTCTTTGAATAACTTCATCAAGAGTTCTTTTTGGTCTTCCTCTATTTCTTATATACGGCTCCCTTTCCATCTGTTCCACTATTCTTACTGGCTCATTCAATTCTCTTCTTTGAACATGCCCATACCACCTTAAACGATATTCTCTCATTTTCTCTGAAATTGGTGCTACCCCAACTCTTTCACGAATGTGATCATTACGAATCCTATCTTTTAGTGTATACCCACTAGACCATCTCAACATTTTCATCTCTGACACATCCATCTTATGTTCTTGCTGTTTTTTAATTGCCCAGCATTCACTACCATATGACAATACTGGTCTAATAGTTGTTCGATAGAATTCTCCCATTACTTTAGTTTGAACCATTCGATCACAAATAATCCCAGAAGTTTTTCTCCATTTGCACCAACCAGCTTGAATTCTATTATTGATATCTCCATTTAGCTCACAATCCTCTTGTATAACTGATCCCAAATATTTAAACTTATCCACTTGACGTATAACATCCTCTCCTAATACAGTTTCTATGTCCTCATGAGTTTGCCTATTGCCAAAACTACAGCACATATATTTCGTTTTACTCCTACTTATTCTAAAGCCTTTCGACTCTAAAGTCGTCCTCCATAACTCTAATTTCCAATTAATTTCATCTTTCGAATCCCCTAAAATTACTATATCATCCGCAAAAAGCATGCACTTAGGAATTTCTTCTTGTATACTTTTGGTCACAACATCCATAACAAGATTAAACAAATACGGACTCAACGCCGAACCTTGATGTAAACCAATTTTTATTGGGAAATCAATTGTATCACCTACCGGTGTTCTAACTCTAGTCATTACACCTTCATACATATCTTGAAAAACTCTAATATACTCAACTTGTACCTCTTTCTTTTCTAAAATTTTCCAAAGTAAATCTCTTGGCACCCTATCATATGCTTTTTCCAAATCAATAAAAATTATATGTAAGTCTTTTCTAATACTTCTATATCTTTCCATTAAGCCTCTAATTAGATATATTGCTTCTGTGGTTGACCTTCTTGGCATAAAACCAAATTGATTTTTCAATATTCTAGTTTCATTACGTAATCTACGCTCAATTACTTTTTCCCACAACTTCATTGTATGACTCATAAGTTTTATTCCTCTATAATTTACACAATTTTGAATATCTCCTTTATTTTTATGAATAGGTACTAATGTACTCTTTCTCCAATCATCTGGCATTTTCTTAGACCTTAAAATTTCATTAAATAATTTAGTAAGCCACCACACACCATCTTCTCCTAAACATTTCCATACTTCAATAGGAATACCATCTGGACCAACAGTTTTTCCCTTAGCCATTCTCTTAAGAGCATCCTCAACTTCACTAATACTAATCTTAATATTATCTGTAAAACTGTTATTCCTATCAATATTCTCTAAATCACCTATAGTATAATTCAAAGTTTCCACTCTATCATTAAACAAATTATAAAAATAGTTCTTCCATCTATCCCTAATACTCTCATCTTTAACTAATACATTACCTTCTTCATCCTTAACACACATTACTTGATCTAAATCTCTTGATTTCTGCTCTTTTATCTTTGCTATTCTATACATTTTTTGTATCCCCTCATTTGTCCCTAATTCTTTATAAAACTCCTCAAAGAAATTAGCTCGAGTTATACTAACTACTCTTTTCGCCTCTTTCTTTGCTAATCTATATTTTACCCAATTTTCCTCACTATCACATATTTGCAAATCCTTAAAACATTGTTTTTTAAATTTAATTTTCTCTTGAACATTATTATTCCACCACCAGGTCTCCTTTTGACGCCTAATATAGCCCTTTGATTCACCTAAAACTTCTTTTGTTATTTTTCTCATCATCATACTTAAATCTATCCATAAATCATTAGCACATCCTTGTTTGTCCCAAATACATTCATTCATTAACCTATTCTTAAAAATTTTGATTTTTACCACTCTCATTTGCCACCATCTAATTGTTGGTTGAAGCATTTCTCTCTTCTTCTTTCTATTAAATTTCACACGAACATCTAAAACTAAAGGCCTATGTTGTGCAGTCACTCCGTCACCTGGAATCACCTTACAGTTTATACACATTCTTCTATCCGAATATCTTACTAAAAAGAAATCAATCTGTGATCTATTACCTCCACTCTTATATGTAATTAAATGTTCTTCCTGTTTCTCAAAACAAGTGTTAACAATTTTAAGATTATTAGTCATACAAAATTCAATAATAGAATGTCCTTCATTATTCATTGTGCCAAAACCAAAACCACCATGAACTTGTGTGTACTGTCCTGCATCTTTACCAACATGTCCATTAAGATCGCCACCAATAAAAATCTTTTCAGTGTTAGGAATTCTTTTAATCATCTTCTCCAATTCATCCCAAAATTGTTCCTTTATGACCAATTCTTCCCCTATCTGAGGGGCATATGCACTGATTATATTAATTGTATCATCCTCAACTACCATTTTTATCAATAATATTCTATCTCCACTTCTATAAACTTCAACCACCTTCTTCTTCCACACTTCATTCGCAATTATACCTACACCATTCCTATGATTCACTTTACCAGTATACCAAAGTTTATAACCGTCAATATTCTTAGACTTTTCACCTACCCATTTAGTCTCTTGTAGACATAGAATATCTATCTTTCTATCCCTCATCACTCATATTACCTCCCAAGCTTTGCCTCTCAAGGTTCCAATATTCCACGTACTAAATCTCATCCTACACTCATACACTTTCTTCTTTATATATTCCTTCTTCTGTCCACTGTCCTTCGATGACATATTGCTAAAATGGTTGTGTGTGTCCATGCTTTAAGATTAGACAAATTTTTACGTTGACTGCCGAAGCCTAACACAACCTACTCTTTTTATCCGGGCTTAGGACCGGCTAAATAAATAGGCAGAAGATTGTTCACAACAATTATAATAACACATAAAATAGCATAAATATTAAAACTAATACAAATAAATCTAACACTAATAAGAATGAATCTAGAACAAATAATAACAAAAAATAAAGAGATAAAACAAATCACAATATAATAAAATAGTAAAACAATATAATATAAATAACAATATAATAAAACCACAATACTGAAATAAATATATAATATATAAATAAATAAATAAATGAAATAACAATATATAATAAAACAAAACAACCACAATACTGAACAATAGAATAAAACAATAAATTAATAATTATCCTCTGAAAAACCAAATAACAACTAATACTCAACAACAATATTCAAAGATTAAGATATGTATAAGGAAACAAAAAAAAGATTATAATCAAACTTCAAGAAGACTATGTATGTAAAACAAAAGATTTTAGAAGAATATGAAATTTCAATGAAATAATTTAAAGAAAATCAAACTTCAAACCAGGAATTTCTGATATGTAAACTGTTACGATATTAAAACTACTATGATACTTGACGTAGTGGATTTCACCAAAAGATGATGAGGAAAATTGTAAGAATGAGAGATTGAGGATGAATAATATTATAAGAATGAGAGAAAGAAAAATAAAAAAGTATATTTCAGCAATGAAATAAAACAATAAATTAATAATAAATACTATAACAAACACAACAACAATAATGTTCAATATCAATAATAATTAATCAAACCAGAGATTGTTATTGATGGTGTGAACCTTGCTTGCATGAAAATGATTGTGATGAACTTAATGAAAATTCCTCGAAAAATTTCGAGAATGAGAAAAATTATAAGAATTAGAAAATTGAGGAGGGAAAGATTATATGAATGAGAATATTGAGAAGAAGATGAGATGAAGAATGGAAAAGATGAAATGAATTACAATAATATAAAACAATATAATACAACCATATATATATATATATAATAAAACAAAATAACAGCAAATGCTCCACAATAATAGAATAATAATTAATAAATATACTATAGAAAATAAAATAACAACAATACTCAACAAAATATTCAAAGGTTAAAATATGTATGAAAAACAAAAGATTTTAGAAAACTATGGAATTTCAAATGAAAATAACTTAAAGAAAATCAAACTTCAAACCAGATATTTCTGATGATGTAAACTGTGATGGTAGGGAAACAAATATGATGCTTGACGTAATGAATTTCTCCAAAAGAATGAAGATGAAGAAGATTGTGAGAATGAGAGAGTGAGGAGGAATAATATTATAAGAATGAGAGGGAACCAGAGCTTTTTAGTGAATTAATGTGGTTGTATAAATGTTGATGATAATAAATAAATGTAATCTCAAAATTATCCGTGAGAATAATGAAATTCTTAGAAATATTATAATAACTTAGGAGAAAAAGAGAAGAGGACAATAGCAATAATCAACAATAAATTAAAACAATAATTTATAATAATTACTATGATTTAAAAAAAAGTTCAACAAAAATGATCAAATGTTAAGATATGTATGCGAGAAACAAAAGATTTAAGAGAAAAAACTATATAATTTTAATTAAATGACTTAAAAGGAAAAAAAATTCAAATGATGTGAACTGTGATTGTAGGAAAATGATGATGATGGACTTAAATGAAGAAGATTGTAAGAATGAGAAGATTGAGGAGGATGAAGAAGGAAGATTATAAGAATGAGAGAAAGAATAGAAAAGAGCAGATTGTATAAAGGTTACGATGTATATGATAAAGCAAAAATATTTAAGAAAACTAAGTAATTTTAGTGAAAATGACTTAAAAGAAAATCAAAATTCAAACTAGAGATTCTTTGATGATATGAATAGTGATTACCGGAAAATGGATACGTTGATGGACTTAATGAGATTCTCCGAAAAATTGATAATGAGGAGGAGTGTAAGAATTAGAAGATTGAGGAGGAGGAGAAATAATATAAGAATCGAAAGAAGAATAGAAAAGAGCAGAATATGTGTGTGTATAAAAAGAAAGGAAGCAATAATTAAAAACTAGGATAAAGTATGTTTTTGGTCCCTTAAGTTTGCACAAAGTCATGTTTTGGTCCCTTAACTTTGAAAAATGTGTTTTTGGTCCCTTAGTTTTGAAAAGTGTGTTTTTTGTCCTTAAACTTTGGATAAAGTAATGTTTTTAGTCCTTTGAAAAAAGGATAAAAATGTTTTTAGTCCCTTCCTTTTCCAAATTAAGGGACTAAAACATGACTTTTTGCAAACTTAAGGGATCGAAAACATACTTAAACCGAATTTAAAAGGACTAAAAACACATTTTTCAAAGTTAAAGGACTAAAAAGATGATTTTGTCCAAAATTAAGGGACCAAAAACACACTTTTCAAAGTTAAGGGACCAAAACATGATTTTCTCCAAAGTTAAGGGACTAAAAACATACTTTAGCCTAAAAACTAATCTAATATATGGTGTACATGAAAATGTGGAAAACTGTTAAGCAGGTAAAAAAATAGAACAAGTCATAAACTAATTCCTAAATAAGTGCAAAGGACATCTAAGTAATAACCACCAAACGGATTATATCCTAAATTATTAAATATATAATTAATGAAACATCAAACATTAATAAAAAACTAATCCATCTTAAATTAATCTTCAACAGAATTAAAGAGTGAGATTACGTAAGTACGTACCTGTACCTGGTCTTGTTTTCCTTAGATTTATAGATGAAAAGATACATTCCACAATATTATATAAACCCACAACACTAATAATATAAATATTTCTGAAATTTAAATAAAATAAAAATTAAAATACAAATTAAAAATTAAAGATTAAAAGAGAGACTATAATTATCTACAAATTAAAAACTGGCACAAATAATAACAATAAAATAAAATGATAAAACAATACAACAATGATCACAATACAATAAAACAATAAAACAATACAATAAAACCATAAAACAAAACAACAACAATGCTCAAAAATAAAATAAAATAAATAAATAAATAACAAATAAATAAATGAATGAATGAATCGATAAATAACAATATACAATAAAAGAAAACAACAACAATGCTCAACAATAAAATAAATAAATAAATAAATAACAAATAAATAAATGAATAAATAAATAATAATATACAATAAAACAAAACAACAACATCATAAAAAAATAGAACAAGTCATAAACCAATTTCTAAATAAGTGCAAATGAAATCTAAGTAATAACCACCAAATGAATTATTTCCTAAATTATTAAATAAATAATTAATCAAACAATAATTAAAAAAACTATTGTATTGTGTACATGAAAATGTGGAAAACTGTTAATAATAAAAAGGTCATAAGAAAAAAAGAAATAGAACAAGTCATAAACCAATTCCTAAATAAGTGCCAAAGAAATCTAAGTAATAATTAATCAAACAATAATTAAAAACAATAATTAAACTTCAACAGAATTAAAAAATGAGATTACTTACGTCAGAATCATTATTTTTCTTATATTTAGAGATGAAAAGATACATTCCACAATATTATAATTTTTTTTAAAACAAGTGATACGTGTTAATGTGGGATGGGTATTAGTGACCATGTGAGGGGCACGTGATTGTAAACAGAATTAGTTGGTATTAGTGACCATGTGAGGGGCACGTGATTGTAAACAGAATTAGTTGCCTTAGTTACTTTCTGTTAGAAACTGTTATGAGATAATTCCATTATAAAAGGTTTATCAAGTGTATTACTCGGTGTGCAGTGAATAAAAATCTTGAGTTCTCTTATTTTCTCTCTTTTCCTTCTTGTTCTTTCCTCTGCGTGTGCACTCTGTATCAACAAGTCTGGTATGATACATATACATGGGGAAATGAGCAACACACACACATATATAAAAAGAAGTAACATTAAAAATAATAAAATTGTTATAAAAAAAAGAAGTAACATTAAAAATAAATAAATAAATAAATAATAAACTGAATGATTTTTTAGATGTACTCAAAACAAACAACTACTTAATGCCTTACCCACATTACTCTCAGTTTGTTAGCAACTAAAACATACTTATTGCATTAGTTTAAGGCACGTACTTATTGCAACATAAGAGATATATGTATGGATGAACAAAATATGCATGTATGTTTGAGCATGGGGAAAAATAATACTCCTTCCGTTCCTAAATATAGGACCTAGATGACTTTTTTGAAAAATCCTAAAAACAGCAAAAAAATAAGTTAATTATGAATTGATTTACCTAAATTTTTCTCTTAAACTAATTTATTTTACCTATAAGCTAATGGATAATCTAAAAAAATATCAAATATGTCATCATTTAATAACCTATTTCGCAACCTAAATCTTTCCAAAAAAAAGTAATCTAGGTCTTATATTTAGGAACGGAGGGAGTAATAAATAATTACATCCACAATAGGCTAGAATATATGCATGTATGTTTGACTATTTCAATAGAAAAAGTAGGGAGGCAGTAACAGATAATAATTAAAAAAAACAAGAAAACCGAAAAGAGATATCTGTATGGATGAACAAAATGAGTAATTGAATATATGAAAAGAGAGGTAATTAGAAAACTATGGAAAAAGAAGAAGAGGAGGAAGAAGATGATGTAATTGCCGTTAATGGAAAAATTCCCTGAAGTTCTCGATCAAAAAAAAAAGAAAAATTCCCTGAAGTAGATTAGGGGGTGGCTAATACTATGTCAGTTACTATATTTATGTATTTATTATATGATAACGTGTTGCTCATGAAAAAAAAAAACTAAAACTGAAGTTATTAGCAGTACAAAGTTATTAGGTATACAATCTGGATTGCCAAATTAACTAATGAGAGACAAAGAAAACCAAAAGGTTTAAGATAAATAAGGAAAAGAAGAAAGAGATGAGCAGAACTAATTAAGGAGGGTGGTGTGTACAGCTAGGATGGTGATGCAGAAAATACTAATAATATAAACCCACAATACTAATAATATAAATATTTCTTGAAATTTAAATAAAATAAAAATTAAAATACAAATTAAAAATTAAAGATTAAAAGAGAGACTATAATCATCTGCTTAACAGTTTTCGCAGGCTAACGGGCTGAAAATGTAATTTTCGAGAGAGAAAAAAAATTTCTGCAAATGTTCAAAAGGTAATTTTCGCAGATGTTAAACGGGTATAAATTATAATTTTCGCTAAAAAAAGGTAATTTTCACAAATGTTCAAACAGTAATTTTGACATATGGTCAAAAAAAAAACAGTAATTTTGACAGATGCTAAACGGGTATAAATATAAAAGACATATAAGTTTGTTAGCAAAATAAGGAGTTAAAAATATAAAATAAATTAAATAATTAAATATAAAACTGGGTCAATTTCACGTAAATATTGAAACTGAAAAGAAGGCCCTCCACTTCACGATCCACATACACTCATTCAACCACAACTTAAGAGAAAAACTTTTTTTCTATTATTAAAATCCCTAGAAATGTGGCCACCATGTTCCATTATCATCAACGTGTAAATTGTAACTAAATACCATTAATCTCGTCGACTGGAGCATATTCTTCTTTATTTTGTGCACTTTTCAAAACAGAATCTTCTTCCTCCTTTGAATGATGATTTTCGGATAGCACCACCCATATCAAATACATACCATTCCCATAACCTTCCTAATTCATAGTACTACTATCACATCCCACAATTACCTATTAAAACCATATATTTTTTTACTATTACATAACGGTGGAAGCCAATTGGGAGAGGAGGGAGGATTTCATTTTCCTTGAAGTAGAAGCCTAACTTCCCACCGTTCAGGGCGATGTCATCATAATATAATAAACCTATAACCTAATCCTCATCATGCTTTTTCGTTCCAAAAAAAAATCCTCATCATGCTTTATTATATTTAGAGAAACATAATATAATGAAACCTGAGAATATAATCATCATCATGCTTCATAACTAAACCTATATCCTAATCCTAAAATAATACTCTGCTATATACAACTAATAAACACAACAACAACAAACAATAATAATAATATATCAATTAGAGTTAGAGAGAAAGATAATCATGCATTATAATACGTGATCCGAAACCTAATCCTAAAATGCTCTTTTAAACATAGTGTAAAACATATGTATTTAAAGAGAATGTATATATGTATGAATTAAAGACTGAGATTAAGTAAGTACGTACCTGATCATAATTGTTGTTTTTCTTAGATTTAGAGATGAAAAGATACTAATCAATAATTAACATAAATTTATAATATTAACACATATTATAAATAAGTAGTTTATTTTTCAACCAAATAATTTGTTTAGAACGGAATGTTTATTTCCCTTTTTTAAACTAAATGGTTATTTCCTTCAAAATTCGATAAAGAAAATTAAAAAAATGCTAGATACGATGAAGATATGATATCCGTATCTTCGGCCAAAATAAAAGATATCTGTATCTGTATGAAAAAAAGATATGGTAACTGTATATTTAATTATCATAATTATTTTGATGGAAACAGATTTCAAAAAAAACTATCATAATATAGACATTTTTTTCAGATAAAAAAAATTTTGAGCTGATAAAACAAGGCGAATTGGTCAAAGAAAAACAAGGAGAAATTCCCGAGTTTGTTATCCCAGATCCTCTCTTTGTTGAACCATATAAGGAAGAGACTATTCTCCATTAATCCACTTTGAAAATTTGAGAGATATAGAGGAAGAGAGGTAGGACGGGTAAGAGAGAGAAAGAAGCAGCCTTTCAATTCCTTTCAGCCTAGAACGACACCATGACGCGGCCTTCCGTGAAAGAAGAACTCAGTCACAAAAAAGCTAACATCTCAAGGGACAACATTAACCCTTTCATTCCTCTAGACGTCATTGAACAGATTTTTCACAGAGCAGATATAAAAGCTCTAATTCGATGTTCCTCTGTTTGTCAAGATTGGAACACCCTTATTACTAGTCCTGATTTCATAGTCCGCAGCTTAAACCCGACTTTCGATTCAGAAAAACAAATGATCCTTCTTAAAACACGTCAGTGCGAGAACGGAACCAGTGAGATTATATATTATCCCTTTGAACCTTGCCCGCAAGCTACAGTAACATATTCATTGCATTGTGATGACGCACAACTCAATTTGCTCCACGTACTGGAGAGTCCTCCCATCCGTGATTTTGAAGGGACACATCTGATAGATGTCAGTAACGGATTAGTATGTTTAAAGAAACCAAAATTTGAATTGATTCTTTGGAACTTATCTATTCGAAAATATGTATGCCTGCCCCTTCCCGTTATAGGTGAGGATCGTATTTTTCATCATATAGGCTTTGGTTTTGATCATATCAATCATGACTTTAAGGTTGTAGACATAGTTATCAATTCGGGTATCATCATTCCCCGGGACAAGTTTCTGTCAGCTTGGATTTTCTCATACGCCACGTGGTCATGGAAATGCCTTACATGTAGTGTTACTCCATTGTTCATTGAAGTTCGCAACACCTGTGTGTCCTTGAATGGTGTCCTACATTGGATCGGCTGCTGTAAAGAAGATGATACCTCTAAATATTTTATACTCACATTTGATCTGACACGTGAAGAGTTTGGACAAATACATTTTCCGAGCAGTGCACGCCATGATTGTGTCGATAGTATTGTGACAGACGGGGATTCACTTCTCCTGATACAAGAGAAGCAAGTCTACAATGAAGATGATGAAGATGGGGTCACATTGAACTTTTTTTCAGTCTGGATTGTGAAACAATACGGCAATGTGTCATGGAAAAACATATTCTCGATAGCATCGGAGATAAACCCTCAATGGATATATGGGGTAAGGAAAAATGGTGAAATCATGTTAGACATGGATGATGGGGAGATATGCAAATACAACCTAACGCCTCCATCAATTGTTCCAGCCAAAACCATGAAAAATTGTGTTTTCTTCTCTTATTTTACAAAGAGCTTGTATTTGCTTGAAAAGGGAAAAGGAGTTAGATTTTACTAATGTATTGGTGTTGATTCAATTATATGTAAAGCTTTCTCTTTTGCCAAAATTTTACATTTGTTTATTCATTTTTTTATATAATGTTAAGTGTTCTATTTTATATATCATTTAAGTATTCTATTTTGAATTTGTAATACTATCTTTACAATGTTTTAATCAGTTTTTCAATTTTTTTATAACAATCATTTTTTCACTTTACTCACAATCTTTCTAGATTTTTGTTCTCAATTTATTGGTTATGTATCAATGTAACAATTATTTAATTGTCTATACTTTCATCTATCTAGGAATATGGACTTGCCCATGGGAGTCAGGAGGTTACATGGTCAACCAGTCGCTTTTTTAAAAATCAAATTTTTAGACCAAAAAAATATGGGTGGTTTAGTCACAGCTCGTGCAGTCGTGCTATAGTGTGATGCATTTATATGAAAAAATAAAATTATAAACTCTAACGATATCAATACCGCCTAAAAATTAATCGATGAATGCAATCGACTAAAAACTTTTAAACCAAAAACATGGGCGCCCTAGTCAAAAAGCTCGGAGTTTAAATAAAAAAGAAGGGCGGCCTAGTCAAAAAGATAACAAATCTTGCACTGAGTCTCAATACAGACAGAATCCAGGTCACTTAGAATATTCAAGCATGTGAGAATATTCAATTCTGTGATCTCTACTGGTCAGTCACAAAACTATAAGATAATTAACTAATCTCCCTCTAATTCTCTTCAATTATTCTGTAATTTACTGAATTTTTCTTTGCCAGGAGATGACTGGTTGTTTTGATATGGACATAAAGAACATTTCATGTGGACCTGCTCATGGGATAAGGTAATTCTTTCATTACATTGTACAGAATTTTCAGTCCCAGACGTTCATGTTCTTGGAGCTTACTTGGTTAATGAATTCAACATTGGGAGTATCCAAATGCCCCCGTGGACGCGTATATGTGCGTTTTCACCCTGGATCATTTGATTACCAAGGTGTCGAGGCCTATCAAATGCCCCCGTGGCATTAATGCATTATGCAAGGCTTCTTTAACGGGCGTATTCGAATTTCTGGTTAAGAGAACAATATTCCCTCCGTTCCTAAATATAAGATCACTTTAGGGAGGAGAACTTGTTCCTAAATATAAGATCATTTTCTAATTTGACTCAATTTTCCCCAAATTACCCTTATACTCCCTTCACCCAAAAAAAGTGGTTTGAAGGTAAGAGGATATTTTTAAAACTTAAGTGAGGGGTATTTTGGAAATTTCATGTAATTCTAACTCATTGGAATATCTTCCTTAGCCTCTCCAAATTTACCAAAGTAATATTATATTGGGATAATTAATTAGAGGTCCCTCACAAGGGAGTTAATACTGGAAAAATCCCAAAAGTTGAAAATATTAATGCAGGGTCCCAAGGGACCTCACATTAATATATTTGAAAAGTGAAAAGACAATTTTGCCCCTAGCCTTAAAAAAAATTAACCTCCTCCCCCACCCACCCCCTCCCCCTCCTCCTCCCTCACCTACCCCTCCCCCCTCAAGCCGCCCCTCCAGCCGGCCCCCACCCTCCCCCTCCCCTCCAGGTTATTTTTTCCAGGTTCTCAAGTTCTTTTAATATAGTAGTGACACGTGTCCTTTCATTAAATGGATAGTTGTTACAAAAGGACACATGTTACTCTTATATTAAAAGAACTTGAGAACCTGGAGAAAGGAACTTTACCTAAGTAAGGTCCCAAAAAAATGTACTTCTCAATTTCAGAACTCAAGAACTACTTTTATAAAGTATTAACAATTTCATTAATATATTAACAAGTAATAAATAACTACTCAACTTAACCAATTTGCAATTTTGAAATCTAGAAAGTACTTTTATGTCATCATCTTAAAGGAAATGTTTATCTAACAAAATCAAGTTCATTTAACGTATGATAGGGTCAAAGGTAATAAACACAAGTTTTCTTTTTTAACATTTGACTAAATTAAAGGAATTAGAAAAAGATTTTG
The DNA here is from genome assembly GCA_029929735.1 of Mimosa pudica. NCBI lineage: Eukaryota > Viridiplantae > Streptophyta > Magnoliopsida > Fabales > Fabaceae > Mimosa > Mimosa pudica. The sequence continues at coordinate 9,280,066 of JAKELP010000035.1, forward strand.
AAATTATTCGTTAATTAGTTACTAATTTAATAGTCAATTTTAGCAAATTATTGCATTAATAATAATACAAATCTACTTATTTTAGAGAGAATTAAAAATTATTGACAAGAGAATTTCATAATTTTAAACTTTAATACAGATGAAATAAAATTAATATTAAAATAAATTTGGATAATGGAAAGTGGAAACTAATTCTATTTGAACTAGTAATCCCCTCGTGTAATGCACTGAAACTAATTATTAAAAAATATTATTTGAAATTATTCGTTGAATATTTACTAATTTAATAGTCAATTATATCCAATTATTGCATTAAAAATAATTATGATTTGTTTATTTTAGAGCAAATTAAAAATTTTGATAGAGGAATTCCCACAATTTCAAAGCTGAATGGGGACATAATAAAAATAATTTGGAAAATAAAAATTGAATATATTTGAATTGGTTTTATTAGTTTCAAATAATTAGGTAACCATGTGGTCTAATCATATTGTGGCAAGTGCTGCAATAAGAATGATGTCACCATTTTTAATATATTTAATAGATTATAGCACATTATTACATTAATAATAATAATCAGGTCTATTTATTTTAGAGTGAATTAAAATATATTGATATAAGAATTTTGGAATTTCAAAACTAATTACATATGAAATAAAAATTAATAATAAAAGGAATTCAGAAAATGAAAACTATTTGGGTTGATTTTTAACTTAAAAAAATAAAGGGAGAAAAAGGGTAGAGTTGACAGGAAGGTAGAAGGTAGTTACTGCAGTGGATATGTACGATAGAGCATGATGAGTCGTAATATATGTTACTATAACGGTTTTCTCATATATTGTTACCTTTTCGCAAAACTAACAAAACCTCAGGCTACTTCAATCCTATTTATTTTATATGTACAAATACAAATGGAGCCAATGAGTGCAAGTACTGTGTAAGACATGCATATATATGTATGTATATATACTATATATATAGAAATTTTTTGCCATGGGTTTCCCTTTGCCATTTTTTGACCATACTTCCGCCATTGACATCCGTCACTAATCTGTACGTGTCAATCAACCACATTCATAAAATCCTTCACTAAATACATATAGAAATGGATTTGTTCTATTATTTACTCCTTTCCCTCATTCCTAACTATAAGTTATGAAACATAAGATTAAGTTAACTTTTTTGAGCTTAAAGTGATATACAAAATAATTACTTTCAAATATTTATAATTAATTATCATTTTTTCAAAATTAATTTACCTTACTTATAAAGTATGTATAATATAGTTAGTTAAATGCAATAATGACCTGGTAAATTTGGTTTCTTTAATCACTAAAATCATAAACGTTGTTGCAAACTAGAGCTGGGATTTCGGGCCAGCCCGCTTTAAACGGGCTGCCCCAACCCGACCCGAGTGCAAGCGGGTTGAGCCCGCTTCCAGCCCGACACAATTCGGGTTGAGATTTACCAGCCCAACCCGAATTTGGGGTGAATTCGGGCCAGCCCGCCAGCCCGCATTTTTCAATACTTTTTTTTAAAATGAATCTCCATTATTAATCTCCATACAAACAAAAACCCCACTAAATAAAATATTAAATGAACAAAATAAATAGTCACATGATACAAGTCCCTGCAATTCACAAACTATATACCACGCACAAACAGAATTTGACTTGGAGATAACACTCCAATTTACTAGATTAATGAAATCAATCAACAAGCTCACAAAAGAGCCACAAATCACAGCCACGGATTAACCTCAGGTTTGGCAGAAAAATTATTACAGCAAGGGAAATAAAGAGGAAGAAATGCAACAGAGGGAAAACTGAAATTGTAACCAACAAGAGAGAGAAAACATCAGAGAAGAAAATATCTCAACAATACAGCCTGCCTCTTGTGTCATCCAATTTTCCTTTATGTAAGGTGTGAGTCACGCACTTTCCATGTAGCCTTTCTTGTCCTTGAGCCACGCCTCACTTTGCTAGATTCTGCTACTTCATGGGGTTGCTCCACAGGATTGGGCCCTGCTGCACATGGGCCTGCTGCTAGCATTTTGGGGTCTGTAACATTACCCTCCCCTTCAAAATTGACCTTGTCCTCAAGGTCAAGCTGTGGAAGATACACCGATGGAGGTTGGCCAATGCATCGCTTGAGAAGAGACACATGAAAAACCGGATGGAAACGGGCATTATCCGGTAATCGTAGCTTATAAGCAACCTTGCCAACCGTATCAAGGATAGGAAAAGGGCCAAAATAGCGAAGGCCTAATTTTTGGGACTTCCTTAGTGCTACAGAGTGATGTCTATAGGGCTGCAGTTTAACATAGACCATGTCTCCCTTCTGGAAAGTAAGCTCCGATCTGTGGCGATCAGCATTTTTCTTCATTCGACTTTGAGCGCATTAGAGGTTGTTTTTTAGCTTAAGCAAAACAGTATCACGTTCTTGCAGCAACGAATGAACGTCCGGTGGAGTATCTTGAATAGTAAAATCAGTAACTAGCACTGGAGGTTCGCGGCCATACACGGTGTTGAAAGGAGTCATACCAATGGACTCCTGATATGATGTATTATACCAATACTCAGCCCAGGGTAGAAATGAAACCCATGTGGAGGGGCAATCAAAAACAAAGCACCGTAAATACATTTCTAAGCACCTATTAAGAACCTCGCTTTGACCGTCGGTTTGGGGATGGTATGCCAAACTCATGGCAAGAGTAGTACCCTGAAGTTTGAACAAATGGTTCCAGAAAGTGCCAGTAAATACCTTGTCCCAGTCGGAGACAATGGACTTGGGAATGTCATGCAATCGAACAATGTGCTGAACAAAAGCTTCAGCCACACTATAAGCAGAGAAATTAGACCGCATGGGAACAAAATGACTGTATTTAGACAGCCGGTCGACCACCACAAATATCACAGTGTAGCCCCTAGAGGATGGTAATCCCACAATAAAGTCCAAAGCCACATCTTCCCAAATGGCATGTGGAATTTGTAAGGGCTGGAGTAACCCCGCTGGTAAAAGTTGTGAAGATTTAACCCGTTGACACACGTCGCATAGCGTAATAAAGTTGCGAATATCCTGCTTCATATGAGGCCAGAAAAATTGGTGAGCCAACCTCACAAAAGTCCTGTAAAAACCTGAGTGTCCCCCAATTCGAGAAGAATGAAACTCCGTAAGCAATCGGTGAATAAATTCAGTTGCCGAAATAGGCACCACCAATCTACCCTTAAAATACAATAAACCATGAATGATGTGATAATGACGCACCCTTGGCTCTCCTTGGTGTTGATTTGGTCACAAATGAGTTGCAAATCTGGTGAATCTCGCTGCAATGTGCCAAGTTCAGCTAACCAATCATTAACAGGACAAGAAACCGCCATGTAACACGAACGGGATAAAGAAGCAGCCGCCAAATTAGTTCTGCCCTGTTTATACTCAATGATAAAATCATACCCAAGTAACTTTGGTAGCCATTCTTGTTGCTCGGGAGTTTGCACCACTTGATCAGTCATGTGACGTAAACTCTGGTGGTCGGTGCGAATAATGAAACGGTGTCCCACCAAATAGTGACGGAATTTAGCAATGGCCTCGGTAATGGCATACATCTCACGGGCATAAGTGGACTTAGATTGCATGTGAGGGCAAAACTTCTTAGAAAAGAAAGCAATAGGGTGACCATGTTGACTCAAAACAGCACCAATGCCTACACCGGACGCATCAGATTCAATCACAAAGGACTAAGAAAAATCCGGTAGAGCTAACACGGGAGCAGTAGTCAAAGCTGATTTCAGAGCAAGAAATGCTGCCGAAGCTGTATCAGTCCACACAAAAGCATTCTTCTGTAGTAGAGTTGTAAGAGGGGCAGCTATGGTGGCATAATCACGGATAAATCTGCGGTAATAACCAGTTAACCCCAGAAATCCCCTTAATTGGGAAACTGTAGACGAAAGTGGCCAATCCATCACCGCTGTAATTTTCTGAGGATCCATCTCTACACCCTTCTCAGAGACAATGTGACCTAAATACTCCATTTTTAGTTGGTCAAAGGAACATTTGCTTAGTTTAGCATGTAGTACATGATGGTGTAACAATTTCAGGACCTCAGCAAGATGAGTGAGATGAGAAGACCAATCAGCACTATACACTAATAAATCATCAAAAAAACCAGCACAAATTTACTTAAGAAAGGACGAAAAACATCATTCATTACCGCTTGAAAGGTAGCAGGGGCATTGGTCAAACCAAATGGCATGAGGAGTCATTCATAGTGGCCATGATGAGTGCGAAAAGCTGTTTTCTCACGATCACCTGCAGCAACTCTGATCTGATGGTATCCCGAGCGGAGATCTAGTTTAGAGAAAAACTTAGCACCAAACAATTCATCAAGTAGCTCATCCACTGTCGGTAAAGGGTAGGAGTCCTTTACAGTCACCGCATTCAAAGCACGATAATCCGTGCAAAATCGCCAAGTCTCATCCTTCTTCTTGACAAGAAGAACCGGAGCAGAAAAAGGGCTAACACTGGGCTGAATTATCCCCTCGGTCAACATGCCAGTAACCATCAGCTCAATCTGATTCTTCTGAGAAAAAGGGTACCGGTATGGGCGTACCTGAATAGGTGATGTGTCCGGAATCAATGGAATATGATGCTCCTGCGGTCGTACAGGCGGCAGTCCGCGTGGAACCGTAAAAACTGAAGTAAATTGCTGCAATAAGGCCAACAAATCAGACGGTAAATCCAATGGAAAATGTACCTCCTCAAACGACGCTTCAGCCATGTGATACTCCAAGGTATAACACTCCTCCACACTATCAGTAACAATAAATCTGCGCAGATGATTATATTGGGCTGGTTGGGGAACATCATTCTGACTGCCGCTTAGTGTGAAAAATTTACCACCCCTATATATACGTAGAAAAGAAGTGCTATAATCAGCAACATGAGGTCCCAACGTGGCTAACCATGAGGCACCCAGTACCAAATCAGCTCCAGTAATTGGCACTACATACACATCCACCGGTAAATCGTGACCACAGATTTTCAAGGGTAAATTTCTAACCACACCCTCGCCCTGTAAACTATACCCATCACCAACTAGCACCCGAAATTTAGGAGCAGTTTCCACAGGCAACTGAAAATGAGTAACCACCCGAGGTTGAATGAAATTATCTGAACTACCACCATCAAGTAACACTGAGATAGGAGACCCCGCTAAGCGGCCTTCAAAGCGGATCGTACAAGGGCCACTTGCCCCACTAGAAGCTTGAAGAGACAAGTGATGAAGCACCACCGAATCTTCTAATACTTGAAGAGTATTGTCGGCCAGGGTAATGGTTGTATCATCATCATCAAGCATCAACAACATGAACTGACGATTGGGGCAGCGATGCGAAGCCGAGAATTTCTCATCACAATTGTAACACAACCCTTGTTCCCGACGCCGCTGCATCTCAGCCGCACTCAGTCGGCGAATTTGAGGAGAAGGTTTCATATCAGGAGTAGCAAGTAATGGAGGAGCCGAGGACTGAGAACCAGGAGAAATAAGAGATGGACCGAAGCTAGACTTAGCCCAAGAACCAGAGAATGAAGTGGAACGGGACTTAGCAAGAGGAGGGCCACTGTTGTCAAATAACTTTGCCAAAGCAACTGCTCTATTAAGTGTAGTGGGTTCACGGGCCAACACCTCCTTCTTAACCTCTCTTTTTAGCCCACCCACAAAACAATCCATAAGAGCTTCATCCGATAAACCCGACACTCTGTTGGCTAAAGCCATAAAAGCATTATGGTAATGTATCACAGAAGTAGTCTGGTCCAATTTAAAGAGCTGAGCTCAAGGATTATCAAACTGTGTAGGCCCATATTGTTGTTCAATGGCAAGTGTTAAGGCAGTCCAAGTGGGAATCTGATGAGAACGATAAAGCATTTGGTACCAAGGAACTACATCACCCTCAAAATGTACTGAAGCAAGTACCAATTTCTCAACATCAGATGTCTCATAAAAAGAGAAATATTGTTCCGCCTTAAATATCCAATCAAGAGGATTTGTACCATCAAAACATGGAAAATCAATTTTCACACGAGGAGTATAAGAGTTGGAAGAAGAACCTGACTCACCCATACCGGCAACACCTTTACCCAAATTCTGCGGTTGCAACAGCAAATCCAGCTGAGAATAAAGGCTCTCTAAATTATTAGTCATCTCTGAAACTGACTTCTCCATGCGCTCTAAACGTTGAGAAGAATTGCGGTCCAAACGAGTACATAAATCCTCCAAACGGCCCACCGAATGTCTCAACGAAGCATCCCGTTGATCATTAACCTCTTGAAATTGTTTTAAATCAGCTGCTATATCCTTCAATCGAGTGTGCTCAGCCATGATTGAAGGTTGAATGAAAGCACCAATGATACAAGTCCCTGCAATTCACAAACTATATACCACGCACAAACAGAATTTGACTTGGAGAAAACACTCCAATTTACTAGATTAATGAAATCAATCAACAAGCTCACAAAAGAGCCACAAATCACACCCACGGATTAACCTCAGGTTTGGCAGAAAAATTATTACAACAAGGGAAATAAAGAGGAAGAAATGCAACAGAGGGAAAATGAAATTGTAACCAACAAGAGAGAGAAAACATCAGAGAAGAAAATATCTCAACAATACAGCCTGCCTCTTGTGTCATCCAATTTTCCTTTATGTAAGGTGTGAGTCACGCACTTTCCATGTAGCATTTCTTGTCCTTGAGCCACACCTCACTTTGCTAGATTCTGCTACTTCATGGGCTTGCTCCACAGAATTGGGCCCTGCTGCACATGGGCCTGCTGCTAGCATTTTGGGGTCTGTAACATCACACTGCTATCTCTCACTCTCTGTGAAGAGTGATGCCAAACATGTTATTGAAGGGATAATTGCTAAGAAAATAATTCTGGAACAAGCCACCGGAGAACGTAGGAGTCATAATTGTAGCAGGCATTGAACTCCCCGTAGGATTAGGATATAGTTTTGTACTTTGTCTAACAAAAAAAAAAGATTCTCCTCCTCATTCTTCTCCTTCCTCTCCTTCTTCCTCAATGCCTCAGTCTCACTCTCAACCTCTCCTCCTTCCAACACTTCAACGGCCAACACTCCCTCTCCACCACCACCACCTTCTTCAACCACACTCACACCCACTCCGACCCACGTAAGTTGCCCCTCTTCCACCGCGACGCCATCTCCGGCGGCGGCGACACCCTCCCCCGGCGGCTACACCTCACCGCCCCCTACTCTGTCCGCGTCACCTCCCTCCTCCGCCGCCTCTCTCCCCCTCCGCCCTCACCTGCTTCGGCTCCGACGTCATCTCCGGCATGGACCAAGGCAGCGGCAAGTGAAGAGTGAAGAGAAGGAGATGGTTGATGATGGCTGAACAGTGTGGTGCGTGCGTGTTGGGTAGGTGACAGGTTGATGAATTAGGTTTGGATGTTTTTCCCCAATTTTTTTATATATTCGGGCCAGCTCGTTTGAAAATCGGGCCAGTCCGAATCTAGCCCGCATATTCGGTCTGAGAGCCCGTATTCAGCCCGAATTAAACGGGCTCACTCAGCCCGACTCTGTTTTTTTAAGGGCGGGTCGGGTTGAGCCCGCCAAATCGGGCTGAAAGTCCCAGCTTTATTGCAAACCAAAATGTTTACACTTTGTGAGTGACGTTAAATTCCTTAAAGAGACCAATAATTGTGATTTAAATAATTGCATTTTGATATATATATATATATATATATATATATATATATATATATATATATATATATACTCCCTCCGTTCCTAAATATAAGATCACTTTGGGGAAGTGGATAAGTTCCTAAATATAAGATCACTTCCTATTTTATCTCAAGTTTTGCCCAAACTACCCTCATACTCCATCTTTTCATTGAAAACCCCTCCTCCTTTTAAAGTTAAGTAATTGAGGGATTTTGGGAAGATCATGTAATTTTATTGTCTTCCTTAATCTCCCCAAATTAACCAAAGTGATCTTATATTTAGTAAGGGAGGGTGTATATATATATATATATATATATATATATATATATATATATATATATATATATATATATATATATTCCTTATTTGTCCAAGTTGGAATTGGAGATCTCATTTTGTCCAACTCAAATTCAAGTGTCATTTTTTTTGTCATTTTCCCATCAAAATTTATAAATATAACTATTATTGAAAAACTAGTAAATATATGTGATTGTGAAAGTGTAAATTGATTGTGATTTGACTTGGTGGTAAAAATTGTTTGTGGGCCCAGAGATATATTGCAATTAATCCCTCCGTTACTAAATATAAGATCACTTTGGAGAGGAGAACTTGTTCCTAAATATAAGACCACTTTTTAATTTGACGTAAGTTTTCCCCAAATTACCCTTATACTTACTTCACCCAAAAAATAGTGGTTTGAAGGTGAGAGAACATTTTTAAAACTTAGGTGAGGGGTATTTGGGAAATTTCATATAATACTAAATCATTAGAATGTCTTCGTGATGTTATATTTAGGAAAGGGAGCACTAAGAATCACTTTCCTCCCTCTCATTATTCTAGTCACCAAACTTTCCACAAGATCACACACTTTCATCGTCCAAGAAGATCACAAGATCACCCTCTATCCTCAAGAGAAGATCAACCTACATGGCAGAAGAAATTGTAAGAAGATTTGTTACTACGCAAGGTGAGAGGAATGAGATAGCCAAGGAGCTATCCCAATTCCTCTCCCAACATCCTGAAACGCAAACCAAGAGTCTTAGACTCTTAGACTCTTGGTTTCGCGCAATCATAAACAATGTCATATGAAAGAGTGTGCCATTGGACTTGGAATCTGTGAAGTCAAAATGGAGTCTGTTGATTTATACTCCAGAAATGGTACCTTACATCACGTGAAGATCACGAAAACCAATAAGGCCTACCATATTCAAATACCACCAAAACATTCAAAGGATTTTTGGAATGACAATGCGGTCTTGAACGGCTTAACCATTAAGAAGTTACAAATATGGCAGATCAAATTGGGATTGGGAAATGGCACTTGTTTAATAGTTGCTTAGTGTTTTTTTTTTAAACTGAAATGTGACTTAGTGTTTCAACTTTTAAATGTCATGTGTTTCTTTTTTCTGAACTCTCCATTTCTTTTTTATTCATCATGTAATCTTTTGAATTCTTGAATAAAAATATGTTGCCATGCAATTATTTTCCCTTTCATCTTCTATGTTTTGTCAACAATTATTTAATCGAGAGTTTTGATTACGGTGAAATTATTATTTATGAGAACGTTATTAATTATCATTTCTATTTCCGTTGTGCATTTTTGAGAGCCGAGGGAAGAGGATTTTAGGAGGTGTTGTCTTGGACATGACATAGTTCCTAAACATAAGACCTCTTTAGCAGATTTAGAGAGATTAAGGAAGACATTCAAATGAATTAGGAATATATGAAATTTCCAAAATACTTCTCTCGCACCCTTTTCAAACCAATGTTATTTTTTAGGTGAAGAGAGTAACGGGTAATTTGAGAAAACTTGAGTCAAATTAAAAAATGATATTGTATATTTAGAAACGGAGGGAGTACACCAGTAGTTGTTTCATAAAAAAAAATATAGTAATAGTTGTAGGGATTGTGAAAAGGCCAAAAAGATGTCGTCGACGAGATTGAAGGAGCCAGAGGAAGTGATGAAGCTGAGAGGAGGATCGGTTTGGGGAAAGAAGACGATTCCGAAGAGCGACCACTTCCACTTCCCTAGTTGCCAGAATAAATGCTTGTCTCCTCATATTGAAGGCGCTCCTAATTATCGTCAGGTCCACTCATCACTTCATTAATTTATGTCTAATTCATGTTTGCCTTTAATATTTTAAATACTTGGCGCCTGTAATCACACATTTCTTTCTGTTTTCAAAAAATTAATTAGGCGCACTATCTCCCTCTTTTAACGGCATTATAACTGTAGTTTATAGCGTAAAGCAGTACATTCCTAGTTCCTTGCATCTGATATTGTAGCTGCTTAAACTATTAGTCTTAACTCTTAACTTACTTGCTCTCAGTTTTATTTTATTTTTTATTTTTACTGCGTAGTGGTTTCTTGTTTATTTTTTCGTGTTTGACTTTTTTGTTGATTACTGTTGTCAGGCTGATTCGTTGCATGTTCATGGTGTTGCAATCCCAACGTTTGATGGAATTCGGAATGTTCTGAAGCATATTAGTGCTCAAAAAGAAGGGGAGAGAGTGCGAATTCTTTGGATTAACCTTCGTGAGGAACCGGTATTTCTGTTTTCTTGTAGCCATTTCAGTTCCTTATCTTGCAAAATATGCGTTAGGACTAAGCTATGAAAACCTACTGTTCTCTTCCCTGTCATCTGATCAGTTTAATTAAGCTTAATTCTTGTGTCTCAAAGATATTTAAGCAGGTTAGGTTTTCTTGGTTTGTATGTCAACCTGTGGAATAATTGAAACTTCAAATTTTATAGGTCATAACTGATAACCAGTTTGCATGACACTCTGGAATTCACTTTTTGGCTTACACTTGATATTCAACAATCTATTTTAACTCATAATAACTGTTGTTCTTGTGATATTTTCCGAACAGTCTTTTATAGATTTCCTCTTCCTTCCTGTTGAAATCAGGTCGTGTACATTAATGGGCGACCATTTGTTTTGCGTGATGTGGAAAGGCCATTTTCCAACCTTAAGTATACGGTATGCTTGTTGTCTAGATATTAACATTAGCTTTTTTGAGTTGAAATGAAAACTCCCAAAAATATACCTAGTGTGCTCTATCTTTTTATTGTTGTGCCATCTTGTACTTAATCAGGGAATAATAAATAGAGAAAGGGTTGAACAAATGGAAGCTCGTTTGAAAGAAGATATTCTAACAGAAGCAGGAAGGTACTTCTATTGTTCCATATAATCTACCAAATGCAGATAATTACTCTCTATATTATTTTGTAATCCTGTCTTGCTTTATAACCAATCTTATCTGCACATTGACATAACAGATATGGAAATAAGATCCTTGTGACTGATGAACTGCCAGATGGTCAGATGGTGGACCAGTATCGCGTAATTCGGTGAAGACACCACTTGAGGTCAAATAACACATTGTTCACAGTGGAAGTGAGGTTCAATAAAAAATTACTGAAAAGCATGCATCAAACTGCAGGTGTATGAGGAATTGCAAGCGGAGGGATACAATGTTGATTATGAACGCGTTCCTATAACTGACGAAAAATCACCAAAAGAAATGGATTTTGACTTTTTGGTGAGCTTTAACTATTTTTTTCAGTTAAGACATTTGCACAAGTTGTGAACAAGGCAATTATGATTGATCCTGCTTTGACTTGTCATTTTGTATGAAATGTAATGCCTGCTGGAAATATATTGTTTTGGTACAATCAAAGTGTTAAGTGGTCAAATTTTCTTCTTTATTCTCTTGTCTTAGAGCGAGAAGCTGATGATCAATATTTAAAATAAAAATATTTTAAAATAGTAGTAGTAAAAAGATTATCATTAATGTAGACTATACTACACATTGATGAAATTCTTTTATCACCGAACTCCATCGACCAAGTGTTGTTCCCATTCAACAAGTGGGTTATGTTTAAACTTGTGGTATGCAATCATGAAAAATAGTCTACATTATTTCATTTTAAAAACTATTAAAATTCGTTAAAAACATTAATTATATGAGTAATCAAAAGTCCAACCCAGTTTGATCCCACCTGGTGAGGCTGGTGAGAAAGAAAACATACTAGACACACATGATTTTTTTTTTAAATTTTTACCGTAATATTGTATTTTTCTCCCATTTTACCCATCATTTACAATTATTGCATTTCAGTTCAACTCTCATATATTCTCTTTCATCTTTATTATCTATTATTTGGTAAAATAAAAAAATGCAATAATTGTTTAAATAATTATAAAATGAAATTTATATTTTTTTTACCATAGTTAAATTTATATTTTGGAAGATCTCGTTCACAAATATGAATATTATGTTTTGTTGCTGAGAAATGTTTCATAATAGTCTAACTCCCCCACTTAGCTATTAATGAAAGACTTGTTTGTGATTAACTCCCTTATATGGTATTTCTAAAATTCAAATATTAATTTTGGATAATGAATTAATATTATAGGAAAATCCCACAAAAATACATTTTAAAGTGGAAAACTACAAATTAGTGAGAAATTTCAAATTAGATGCAAGGAAAATGTGAGGTTTCTAAATTAATGATGAGACAAAAATGCCCCTATAATTGTAAAATGCATTATAAGTATTCACGTGTTAAAATAAATATTTTCAGTTTGATCATACTAATTTTAAAGTTTATGTTAACATTTCACAACTCAAAATCTCCTTCTTCTTTTTTTTTTTATAACAAAAAATCTCCTTCTTATCTCATTAGAAATTGACAAAACATATGTTAAGGAATTCGTTACAAGATCAATACAGGAAGCTAGGGACATTCAACTTGTTGATTATGACGATTTTCAAAATTTCTATTTATACTTCACAACTCCAATTATAATTGGATTTTTGTTTTGCGGTAATACGTGAGAATCCCAAATTCCTCCGTGAGCTTATTTCTTCAATTTAAGGGGCTCATATGTCCTTTTCCATTTTTAGGCTATTTTGGGGTGATATTCTCTTCGTCCTAAATATAAGATCCCAAAATGTGAATAGTTTTGATCCAAATTATAAGAGTTCATCTTACATTGTTTCTTCATTTAATATATTTTTCTTATTTCGCTCATAATTCTCTTTCATATTTATTAATGTTCATGTGTTTCCCTTTTAATATTATCATAATAAATATGAGTAATATTGGGAAGAAAGAATCAAATTTAGACATCCAACCACTTTTACATGTTTTCTTAAAATGAAACATATACTTTAGGATAATCTAATTTACAAATATAAAACTTATATTTGGAGACGATGATAAAATGTTTCATTATAGTCTAACTATTCAGTTCAATTATTAATAAAGGGACTTGTTTGTGATTAAAAAATCTACAAAAATACATTTGGATGTGGAAAATAACAAATTAGCCCATTAAAGTTTAGAAAATTCAATTTTATTTTGACCAATGAGAAAATTCAAATTAGACGAAGGAAAAAAGATGGGTTTCTAAATCTATGATGAGACAAAAATGCCCCTATAATTGTGAAAAACTATATTACAAGTATGATGATTCATGGGTTTAAAATAGAGATTTTCAATTTGATCATATCAATTTTCAAGTCTAATGTTAATAATTCACAACTCCAACCTATCTCATCAGAAATAGATAAGACATATCTCCAGATATATATCCTTTACAAGTTCAGATTCGACCTGATCACAACCATTTTCATATTTCTATTAATAATTCACAACTCCCATTATTGATAGCGTTTGTGTTTATGCGAGAACGCGTGAGAATCCCATGTTCCTCCTTGAGCTTGATTTGAGATTTTTTTTAAACATAAGGGGGACTTATATTACATGATATGCCTCTTCCCATTTTTAGACTATTTTTGGGTAGATACACAATAATATTAATTGGCATTAAATAGATGTGGCCTGTGGGCGTAAGCGTGTGGCAGCTGTTGTGCCTTGTTCTTTCGCCGAATCTCCGCTTAGCGACTGGATTTTCTCTCCCTCTCTTTTTCCCTCCTTCTCCTTTTCCCTCTGTTTTTTTATTGACAACTTTTGGAGTTTTTTTATACATTAGAAGTAATGTAATAAATAAATTTAATCTACCAAAGTTTTGTGTGAACAAATCATGACAGTATTAAAAAATGTAAAATGAATTTATACTTATAATAGTAATAAAAATTTTTTGATAGTTTATAGTACAAAATTTTAACAGGTTAGATTTATTTATTATATTATACTCCCTCCGGTCCTTAATTAATAAGAGCTCATCTAATATTCTCTCCTCATTTAATGCATTTTTTCCTACTTTACCCCTAATTCTCTTTCATATTTATTAATGTTTATATATTTCTCTCTTTAAAAGTATCATAATAAATATGAGTAATATAGGAAAAGAAACATTAACTTCAGACACTCAACTAACATTCACATGTTTTCTTAAAAAACGTTTTTTTTTTGCGGCTAACTCTTATATTAGGGACTGGAGGGAGTATTAAAATATTATTATAATTACATTATTATTTATTATTGTAAAAAATCTAATCTCCTAAACCTCACCTTTTATAGTCAACGCCACCTTTTCTTTTCGGCCAAATAGTCCACACCACCTTAAAACATGGAATCTAAGCAAATCAAATAGGGCCTGTTTGCTCATGGAAATTGAGGAATTGAATTCAAATCAGGAATTATGAAAGGTAATTTACATATATCTCAGACTCACAAACTTTTTCTTTCCATCTCACACTTTTCCTGGGCCCTATAAACTTTTACATCTCATCATTTTCTAATTTATCTCTATTTTATATCTTTACCCTCATACACTCAATTTCATTTCCATTTCCATCACACATTTTCCATCCAACCAAACGGGCCCACAATCTTCACCTTCACAAATACAATTCCCTCCTCCCACTTTTCCTATATAAAGCCAAATAAATCTGCCTCCACTTTACTCCTCTCTCACCCTATCTTCCTCTTCTCCATCTCTTTCCCTAAACCTTTCTTTCCCCACCACCACACATTTTTTTATCAATTTTCTTCTTCTTCTTCTTCTTTAATATTCATTCACATATATTTATCCCCTTTCTCCCATCTGGGTTTTCTTTTTTCCCCTCCCCAATTCATTTATTATCTTTTGCAATACCCGTTTTTATTGGATCTCACATATATTAGCATATCCCATTTCTGGGTTGATAAAGTTTTGACCTTTACTGATATTTCATTGTTTGGAAGGCCAAAAAGATGGCTATTCCTTTACCCCATTTCATTTCCTCAGAGAAAGCAGCCATGGAGGCAGGTCTTTTAGTCCCATCATCACCATCTTCATCCCTATCTCCTCCTCCTGTGATTCTAACACAAGATGATTTGAAGAAAATAGCCGCCTTTAAGGCCGTGGAGTATGTTGAATCAGGCATGGTTCTTGGTTTAGGAACAGGGTCCACAGCAAAGCATGCAGTGGATAGAATTGGTGATCTTTTAAAGCAAGGGAAGCTCAAGAACATCATAGGAATACCCACTTCAAAGAAAACCCATGAACAGGCTGTTTCATTGGGGATTCCTTTGTCAGATCTTGATGCACACCCTTGTTTGGATCTTGCTATTGATGGAGCAGATGAGGTTGACCCTTTTTTGAATTTAGTGAAAGGGAGAGGTGGGTCCCTCTTGAGGGAGAAAATGGTGGAGGGTGCTTGCAAGAGGTTTATTGTGATCGTGGATGAGTCTAAGATGGTGAGTTGTTTGGGAGGAAGTGGATTGGCTGTGCCTGTTGAGATTGTGCCATTTTGTTGGAAGTTCACTGCTGAGAGGCTTCAGAAGATGTTTGAGGAGGCAGGTTGTGTTGCAAAGTTGAGGACTTTTGGGGAGAAGGAGGAGCCTTTTGTGACTGATAATGGGAATTACATTGTGGACTTGTATTTTAAGAAGAGTATGGGGGATTTGAAAGTTGCTAGTGATGCAATTCTTCAGCTTGCTGGTGTTGTGGAGCATGGCATGTTTCTGGATATGGCTACCACAGTTATTGTTGCAGGTGAACTTGGGATTACCATTAAGAATAAGTAGTCAAGTTCAGAATTTGAGGAATTGAGGTTGCTGGCATGGCCTTCTAACATTGATAGCTAGAGTAGTTTAGAGTTTGTTGTTGTTCAATGAGGGGGAGGTGGTCTTTTGTTATAAAAGGTGAACAAGTTTGCTATATCCTAGTATTAGTGGATACGGTTGATGAAGAGAGAGCCTGTTTTTGAATTATTATTCTTTTGATGGAAGTTAAGCAAGTAGGGTGAAAAATTGAGACTTGCTATGCCTGATTATTTATTGGTCTCTTGTAACAGCTTTGATATGGCTATTAATATAAAGTGGCGTCTCTATTTTATTCAAGCATTGATAGTGGTTTAGATTTTGGTTTTATTTTCTGCATAGTGGTTGTTGTTTCATCTGCTATCTTGAACAATTTATATGTTTAGTCAGAAAAACCTGCTCTAGTAACCTGTATGGAGGTAATCTGGCAGACTGGAACTATTTTTGGTTTATTTCTTATTGTGAAACGCACTTTACCTTCTTGAACTATTTCTTGTCTCTGAGAAAAGCTGTGGGGCTACTTGAACACAAAGCAATATCAATATGTTTTTCTAATTTTGCATCTGTTGCTGGATTGGTCCAAATTAATGCATAGGATGTTTGGCTGCTATTTGTAACGGTACCGGATCTCAAAATGATATTGATTCATATAATACTGATAAATTGAAATGAAACATCCAAGGGACAATACAATAGATTGATGAAAGTCATCTATAAGTAACTATAAGGAACAATGAGTAGTATCTAGAAGAAGAGAGAGATAATTGGGGAGAATAACAACAGAATCATATGAGAGAGAGAAAGAAGATGTCAGCACAATATTATATGAATAAGATCCAGAGAGAAATAAGAGACTTCACAATATTCTTCACTACTTCTTTTTCCTCTACTCCTCATCTATATAGCCTAATATTTCTTTCCATGCCAGCACATTTGCCCAAAGCCCAATCTTCATATCCTTTGGCCCATTAGCTACCACTATATATATCCAATTGCTATGCATAGTCATTTCATCTGTTACATTACCACGCCCTTTAAAATTGACCTTGTCCTCAAGGTCAACAAAATTTGTGACAGCCACATCTTGGAAAGCTTCTTGACCCAATTTGAAGTACACAAGGGAAGAGGTTGTGGAAGACTTTGTGTCAAAAGAAACTCCACCACCTCTTCTTTTCAGCCAAACTGAATGATAATTTTCAGTTGCCTTGCTAGCTATCTTGCTATCACATTCAAGTAGTACAGCATGCACAATGGCATTCATGCTTGCAAGATAACAGAGAGAAGCATTCATACAGGTGATGGAAAAATTGTGGAATATGGAAGTAATGGAACCACCAAATGAAGGAAGAATCATGCTGAATTGCAACAAAACAAGTGATTTTGTTAATTCAAGCCAATAAACCCATTTCCATGCAGTGGTAATAGTGAAGAGATCAGCATATCCCAAAGACAAATCAAGGCAAGGACAACCCAGAAAAAGCACAACTCCATTCATAACTATAACCAACATAAAGGCACAACTCTCATATTTTAAACATTCACATATCCAACCATTCAAGCCCCAAACCTTGAAAGAGATTCTAGGATCAAACATTGATTGCAATGGTAGAAACAGATGGGGAAATGTACCACATGGCTGAGCAATATCCCTCTTAGAAACAATTCCATACCAGATACATGTCGCATATGCACCAAGCAATTCCTCAAATAAGGATGCACTGTACCCGATGAATAGAGCAAAGCGACAAGAAATGCCCGGATCAAATATAAAACTAGGGATATAGTTGTAATGGTACTCCAAATCATGATAACTATTAGGCATGGAAATCCTAGAAACAAGGAACCAATTATTAGCTAAAACCTCACTGATAAGCCTTTGATCAATTGCAGCCATATACCAATTAAACTTCCAACTATAAAGAATGCTGTCATAACAACCATGAAGGGTGGATCCATCTAAGTGAACCATGAAAGCACAAATATCCAAAGCCCAATCTTCATATCCTTTGGCCCATTAGCTACCACTATATATATCCAATTGCTATGCATAGTCATTTCATCTGTTACACTGTTGTTTGAAAAAGCAGCATGGCTTGAAAATTGCTTTTTTATCTTCACACTGTTTAGCTGGCAGATTCCTCAGCTACACCTTGCCCTCTGAATTGGGTTTTCTAAATTGCAATGCATCCTACATCATGTGGAAGTCCCTATCAATTAACTATGATCTTATGTTAGTATAATTTGAAAAAGAAACAATTAATTTAAGGCTTAGTTTTATTTATTTCTTGTATTAATGGCAATGCAAAGTTTCTTGGCTCTGGCTGACCGAATCTGGTTAAGTTTAAAATTTTCAATTTTTTTGAGAGGTTTCAGTGGGGGTAAGAACATAGTATTCTCCAAAAGGAAAAATTAAAGCCTAAAACTCATCTAGTCAAATGTATGGATTGAACTAGATCATATCTCCAGGACAAAAAATAAACAAGATCATATCACTTCCTTTAATTGCCAAAATGGATCAAAAGTACCCAATATGTTAATATAGACTAACGGTGTTAAGTTTTTCTAAGGAAGTTTGGTCTAAAGTGTATCCACACCACAAAGTTTTTTTGCATGGGCATTTTTGCACTTCAAAGTTCATACTAAACTCTATGGGTATTTTTGTTCCTTTTATTTTCCCTAACTTTAAAAACTTAACACTATTAGTCTATATTGACAGTATGAACACTTTTGACCCATTTTGAAAACTATATAGACATTTTTGGCCCTAGATAAACTTCACAATATTGGGTGTACCTTAGACTAAATTACACAGGTATTTTTGTACCATTGTCCTTATTTTTCTGTCCTATTGTTGGATAGGCAGCTTTAGTACAAATTTCAATGGTATTTGTCCATTACTGTAATTAGGTTCTCTTGATTGTGCAACCATGTCAAGCATATTGCTAGAAGGCAAGCAAATCCTTGTTTTGTTATAGGCATTTTGAGGTCATATATAGCAGAAGTCACATTGATTTGATGCTCGTGGCAAGTTCTATAATTTGAACACTTTTGACCCATTTTGAAAACTATATAGACATTTTTGGCCCTAGATAAACTTCACAATATTGGGTGTACCTTAGACTAAATTACACAGGTATTTTTGTACCATTGTCCTTATTTTTCTGTCCTATTGTTGGATAGACAGCTTTAGTACAAATTTCAATGGTATTTGTCCATTACTGTAATTAGGTTCTCTTGATTGTGCAACCATGTCAAGCATATTGCTAGAAGGCAAGCAAATCCTTGTTTTGTTATAGGCATTTTGAGGTCATATATAGCAGAAGTCACATTGATTTGATGCTCGTGGCAAGTTCTATAATTGGACTATGGTTTCCAGGTATCCTGTGCAGTATATTCTTGAACTTGCCTAGAGAGCACATGTATTAATGGGCTATGATGGTATCTAGGTTTTCTGTGAGGTTTATTCTTGAGATTACCTTGTGAACTCAAGTGTTCTTATTTCTATTTAATTAAAAAAGAAAAAAGAACTTAATTAACTCCAAATTCTTTAGAAGAGTAAGCCCATATTGTGGTGTACATAAGCTATACATATCACTTCGGTTTTCTTGTATGAACTGACTTCGACATAGATCATATCGTGCATTCATATTCGAAGTATTTTGAGGAATAACAATTATATTGATGTTTTTAAGCGTAGTTATGCCATTATTTGTATTCTTAATTCTTAACAAGATACAATAGTATTAATATAATTTAGTTACTTTTTAAATTTAATTAAGTACTTATGCATTGGAAAAGAAGGGCAATACTTCTATATCAAAGTTTGCCAAGTTCCTGATGTCCATTTTGTCAAATGTTCCAATCATATATTATGACGTGTTTTAATTTTTTTACATATTATTTAACTATAAATCCACTTGAAATGCGTAAGTCACAAGTTCATATGTGATTGGAGATCTTAACATAATGAAAATAATGCAAATCAGTTTAAATTATGGCTCTTTTTGTAAAAGAGCCATACCCATCAAATTTTACACGAGTCGTTTAACTATGATTTTAAGTGCTATCTTCTTCGGGCAACCTGTTAGAGAACAAGGAAATATCAAGGGAAAGATGATTGCCAAATAACTCTAGCTGAAAACTAATTTCTGAAGCTAGATCATTCTGCAATGTACCAGTAGATTTTGTTGGATCAATAAAACTTCGAACTAATGCACGCATTGTCAAAGAAGGTTGATGATGAGAAGAGTAAGATGAGATGGCAAAAAAAAGAGAAGAGTAAGATGAGAACCATGAAAGCATGAATCTAAAACTTGCCAAACTATAGATCCCACGAGGAAAAAGGTTGGTACATAGTAACTCAATGAATCATACAAGTACCATGTTGAAAAATGATTTGAGAAAATTTAACCTGTATAGATTTAAACTTTATGATACATATCTTCCAATCGTAAAGTTGCACATAAAACAACATACAGCATACTGGAAGATTTGCAGATAGGAGGTCGCAGTCATCGGCAATTTGGCACATGCCCTCTAAGATATGTACACATCCATGAAACTCATCTTGTTTTTTTTAAAGACAAGATAGGTCCTAAAAGTCATGATTAAATGTAACACTCATCTTGGTTTTTTTATTTTTAGAGAATTTAAGGATGTTGAATCATGATATATTTTGTATATTATTAAATTATATATTATCTTATAAATCAAATTATATATTTTGAATAATGATATATATTGTAAAAGTCGGATCAGAAGACAAGTCAGAAAAGACTTCAGGTCACAGTTCAACGCTGTTAGAACGCTTAGACTGAAGGTCGAACTGAAGTGGTCACCGATTCAACCGGTTCAGCAAATAAGTGAAGCGGTTGATGGTTCAATCGCCCGGTCCTCACAAAACTTGAGAGATTAAAATTACCTCTAGTCCTAACAATTAAGGTCAACTTGACTTTTTTATGTAGTTAAAAAACTAAATTATATAACAAAATTATAACAAATACTATGCTTAATTAGATTATATGTCAAGTTTATACTTTATAATTCTCTGGATCTTAAATATAAGACCTATTTTCTTAAATCACATGATATAACCAATAAAACATGCTGATAAAAAAAATCAATAGAACATCAATTGGAAAATCTTAGTGGAAAATTGTGAATAATTAGAGAAAGGTCCTGTATTATTTAGGATGCAACTCATCTTCCAAAAGAGTACTTAATTACTTTTTTTTTTATAACAAGAGTACATTATTAGTTATAAGTAAAATAAATTAGTTTTGACATGTTTAAAAGTAAATTAATTTAGTAAATTAATTTTGAGTATTCTTTGTTTTTTTTAAAAAAAATAAAAATAAAGTGATGTATCTCAATCACACTGTCTCTCATCTCTTACCTGAAGAACACTCACTCACTCACTTACACTGTGTTAGAAGCTTCCTTCCAGTTCCAAGTTTGTACTATGATGTTATCATCCTCATTACCATCACCACCAAAAACCCTAACAAAAAGTTTCCCTTCTTTCCCAAAATGCCCTTCTCCCAGAAACCCTAACACCCTCTCCCTCTCCGCCGCCGCCGTCTCCGCTCCGATCTCCCTCACCGCCGACGAGCTCCGAGTCGACGTCCTCTCCGAATCCCTCCCCTTCATCCAGAAATTCCGCGGCAAGACCATCGTCGTCAAGTACGGCGGCGCCGCCATGAAATCCGCCTCCCTCCAAGAATCCGTCATCAACGACCTCGTCCTCCTCTCCTGCGTCGGCCTCCGCCCCATCCTCGTCCACGGCGGCGGCCCGGAGATCAACCTCTGGCTCCGCCGCCTCAACATTCCGGCCACCTTCCGCGACGGCCTCCGCGTCACCGACTCGGAAACCATGGAGATCGTCTCCATGGTCCTCGTCGGAAAAGTCAACAAAACCCTAGTTTCCTTGATCAACAAGAAAGGCGCCACCGCCGTCGGCCTCTCCGGCATCGACGGCCGCCTCATCACCGCCCGCCCCTCCCCCAACGCCGCCGAGCTCGGCTTCGTCGGCGACGTCGCCGCCGTCGACTGCTCCATCCTCCGGCCGCTCATCGACAACGGCATCATCCCCGTGGTGACCTCCGTGGCCGCCGACCGGCACGGTCAGGCGTATAATATTAATGCTGATACCGCCGCCGGGGAGCTGGCGGCCGCGCTGGGGGCGGAGAAGTTGATATTGCTGACCGACGTGGCGGGGATTCTGGAGGATAGGGAGGATGTGGGGAGCTTGGTGAAGGAGATTGATATTGGAGGAGTGAAGAGGATGATAGAGGAGGGGAAGGTGGGGGGAGGGATGATTCCTAAGGTGGATTGTTGTGTTAGGTCACTTGCACAAGGTGTGAGGACTGCTAGTATTATTGATGGCAGGGTGCCTCATTCTTTGCTTTTGGAAGTTATGACTGATCAGGGTGCTGGTACTATGATTACTGGCTAGCTAGCTAGCTTGGATTTTGAAAAGTTTAGCTGATGTAAGATTATTACATTTAGTACATCTATTTATGGTTATGATTAGTTGCAGGATGAGAAACTCTGCAATTGGTTTATTGCAATAAATGGAGGGGAAGAATTGATTGATCTCATTTTTGTATGCCTATGCTATGGTTGTTAATTGATGTGGTTATTAATGTAAAGCGGCGTCTTTATTCTATGCTATTGTGGTTTGCTTGCCGTGGGTCTGAGGTTCGAATTAGAATCTTTGCAAAAAACAGGGGTAAGGTTGCATAATATATTCCCTTCCCCAGCACACTCACTAAGTGGGGAGTAGAATTGCTTTTGGATTATTGTTGTGTGTAGTAAGATTATTGTTGTGAGTTAGTACATTTGTGGTTATGATTAGTTGCAGGATGAGAAACTCTGTGATTGGTTTATTGCAATAAATGGAGGGAAAGAATTGATTGATCTCATTTTTGTGTGTCTATGCTATGGTTGTTATTTGATGTGGTTATTAATATAAAGTGGCATCTTTATTCTATGCTTTGGTGAAAGGCTGACTTGGCTTGCTCACTTGCCGTGGGTTCGTATCAGTGTCTTTGCAAAGCAGGAATAAGACTGCTTAGTATATTTTCTTCCCCAGCATTCTCACCTAATGGGGATTAGAATTGAGTTGACTTTTTTATTGATAGTGGTTCAGAGTTTGCTTCTATTTTATGCTTATTAGTGGTTGGAATTTCGCAATTGCAGCTTACTAGTAATTGTAAACCTGCATGAGCTAGTTTCACGTGCTATCTTGAACAATTTATGTGCTTAGTCAGAAAAGCCTGTTCTTGTAACCTGTGTGGAGGTAATCTTGGGAAAATGAAACTATTGATGGTTTAGTTTGTTTTGTAAAATGCACTTTACTTTGTAAGCATTCATATTCCCCTGATGTTACACTTGGTATGGTACTAGTTAGATTGCGCATTGAGTTGAAATTACATGCCCCCGGGGCTGTTTTTTCCTGTACTTCTGTAAAACCAACTGAAATAGGAATGCATGCTCCCCCTTGATATAGTGTCTGGATACATTTGGTATAAAGCAGGGTACAGAGTCATTTTTTAAAAATCGACATTGCTGTTTTTTCCTTTTCCCATATGTTACTCTTGCGTCATTAGTGGTAAGCTGGATCTTTCCTGTATCTGATGTAACTATTATAAGACATTTCATTGTAACTATATATGTGGGACTGGACTGCTTCCTTGTCTCTGAGAAAAGCTGTGAGGCTACTTGAACACCAAGCAATAGCAATATGTTTATATAAATTTCATTTGGTGCTGGATTGCTCCAAATCAATGTGTAGGATGTATGGCTACTATTGTTTGCTTCAAACGCAAAATAACTTTAGAATTGCTTTATTTTCTTCTGTTTAGTTGGCGATTCCTCAGCTATTTCTTGCCTCTGAATTGGGTTATCTGATTTGCGATGTACCCTTCATCATATGGAAGGCCCTAACAATTTACTTGGATCGTATGTTAAGGACAGGGAGTAGTATAATTTGGGAAAGAAATAATGGATATATGAGGCATTGAGGCTCAGTTGTATGTACTCCTTGTAATAATGGGAATGTAAGGTTTGTTGGCTGACAGAATTTGGCTAAGTTTAATATTTTCTTTGTTCTTGTTTGGTTTTAGGAATGTTTTGGGGGCTGAGAAGGTACTCTCCAAAAGGGAAAACAAAGCCTAAAACCCATCTAGATGAATGAATACGTTGAACTAGATCATATTACTTCCTTTAAGGTTCTTAGATTATCGATGAGTAGTTTGCTCCCTGACTGTTCCTTGGTCTCCAGGCTACTTAATTTCGTTGAAATCTCTTAATTATATTTTGTCCTTCTGTTGTTGGATAGGCTGCTTTAGTACAGATTTCAGTGACATTTGTTCATTGCTTTAATTAGGTTTATCTTAGTCGTGCAAGCATTTCAGGTCATTTAGTAGAGATCCCATTTATTTGATGCTCTTGCCAAGATCTATAATTGGACTGTGGTTTCCAGGTTTCTTGTGCTGTATATTCTTGAACTTACCTAGAGAGCACATGTATTAATGGGCTACGATGTTTTCTAAGCTGTCTGGCAGGTTTATTCCTGAGTTTACCTAGTGAACTCAAGTATCAATAGTACGAGTAGTTGCTAATCCTTTTTTTTTGCTAGAATTAGTAAGAATTAGTTGCTAATTCTTGTATCTCTTTATTTCATTAAAAAAAAAAGAACTTCCAAAAATCCAATATCTTTTAAAAGCAGGCCCAACTTGTGGATGTACATGAACTATATAGCTTACTTGGGTTTTCTTGAATAAACTGACTCAGACATAGGGTCAACTCGTGCTTGTGCCGGCTAACATAAAATTAATACAAAATGCCTATTTGGACTTCTAATTTAAAAAAAAAAACTAAAAATTTTGGAATTTGAGTTGTAAATTCAAAAGTTTTAATCTGGCTGTGTGGTTGAGTGACAAAGACTCATTCACCCCTAACCAATTGTCTTGGGTTCGATCCCTGGCGTTGGGTATGGAGAAGTATTAAATCTCTCAGACCAGCTGTTCCACCCTTTGAGGTGCATACAACTCAGCGGAGGATTAGTCTCTCACTTGTAGAGTGGAGGGATACCTTGATCATGGATAAAAAAAAATTCAAAAGTTTTAGCAGAATCAACTAGACTACTAGAGTATTGTCAAGCTTACATTGTGGCCCACTGATAAAGATAGTAAAAACACTTAGATATAGATAATGCTAACATCAAGTCTCGTTTATATCTACTCTCAATTGTCCTATAATACTCCCTCTGTTCCTAAATATAAGATCACTTTGGGGAAGTGGATAAGTTCGTAAATATAAGATCACTTCCTATTTTATCTCAAGTTTTGCCCAAACTACCCTTATACTCCCTCTTTTCATTGAAAAATCCCCTTCCTTTTAAAGTTAAGTAATTGAGGAGATTTTGGGAAGATCATGTAATTTTCTTGTCTTCCTTAATCTTCCCAAATTAACCAAAATGATCTTATATTTAGGAACGGAGGGAGTATCATAGTAAGATCAAGTTGACTTGTTAGTTTTATTTTCAAAATTAAGGGAGTTAATTAAACCATTGAATTATAAAATATACTACATGTAATCAGTTTATAAGTTAATTTATATGTAAAATAAATTAGTTTTGAAGAAGTAAAATACAAAGTACAAACAAAATAAAGTGATTTATTTTGTATCTTTAAATTCTTTAAAAAGCCCATTTGATTTTATAATAAGGACCAAATGGAGTAGTGTGTGTGTAAATGTGCGTGTGTATATATATGTGTGTCTATATATATATATATATATATATATATATATATATTACTAAACCAAAATTTTCAATTATTCAATGCCATGTATTTTTTTCCCGCATAGGATTATAGTTAAAATATAATGTTTTATAGATAATACACGTAGTCACATGTGTGATTAGAGAACAATCAGATCATGAGTCGAGATATAAGGAATCTAGCTTGAGAATTTGATTTAGTCAGTGTGGTTACTCTATTGGTTGCAATAATAAGATAAAAGGGAATCATATAAAATTGAGGTACTCTTCAAACTTATGCGCTTGAATGATGGGGAAAAGGACTAGTTTTATTTTAAAGTTTGTCAAATTCTCCGTTATGATAATTTTTCCAATCATACATTTTAGTGTCATGAGGAGAGAGGGAGAGTACAATGAGAAGTGAGTGAAAACATCATTGCCCAAGACACTGGTGATGATAATTGATTAAATTGATGTGAAGTCCTCCTAAAAGAAAGAATGAAAGAACTATTAGTGAAATTATTCAACAAAATTTAGTTAATCATAAATCGCCAAATATAACTAATAATATAACATAATGACGTCGTCTGATCCATGTAGCTAATCTCACCTAGATGAGACAAGACTTTGTTGTTGTTGTATATATTCCAGTGTCATATCTTTTCAATATTATCATGTAAATGTAGATTTACCCAAAATACATTGGACACTTATTCCCGTGATCAAAAATCTTGATAAAATGTTTATTATGAAATTGAGTTAAATTGTTTTAAAGAATATTATAAATTCCTAAGTTTTTTACCCATCAAATTTAAACTGGTGAGGAACCCTTAAATGGTGAGGACCAACCTTGAAATGTGTGAATTGAAACTGACTCAACGGGAGGTGATGAACCTACTTGTGAGAGGGCGCTCTTGCCATCACTCTTTTTCAAGGACATCATAAAAGATGCTAGGCTCCTTACTCATGAGTGGGAAGTGACTTTAGACCATAATCACAGAGAGACAAATTCACAGGCAGAGTGGATAGCTAAAATAGCTCACATGAGCAGCGCCCTCCTTCATTATAAGGAGCCCCTATGAGGGGTATTACTTGATCCAAATCATGTCTTTTGATGAATTTCCTTTCGTAAGCTCATGTGAACATGTTATCAAGTTTATACTTAAAAGAAAGTGTAAACTGATATTTACTGCTTCACCGAAGAATGCAAGTATATGGAGACTGACAAATAGTGAGATGTTTTTGGCCGAAAGACACATAGTGATTTAGGTATTGTAAAAAAATATTTCATGTTCTTTTTTTCCTTAGAATCCGTCAATTTCGGAGTGGGTCGCACTAGTTGACATGAGGCTGTTCTTTTTTTTTCTTTTTTGACCTTACATATTTGGCTGCCTATGATAATTATTGGTGATAATAATAAAATATAAAATAGATGAGTTATTTTGCTATATTTTAAGTAGAATTTTTAAGAAAAGAATTTATTATATTTCATTCTCAGGCCAAAAGGAATTATTTCGTTTTTTTTATCGTAAATGGAAAGGTCCATAAAAAATGTTATGACTTTTTAGAGGATAACATCCTGTGTTTGAAATGATAGAGACATAAAAAAAGAAGCAATATACAATGTTTTGAAAAGACATTTACAGAGGAAATGTGACCAAAGAAAAAAGCATTGTCTCTTTAATTCTTTCCCCTCACTTTTGCTTTGTAAGATTCTCTATCTCAAGTTGATGGTGTCCAAAAAAGTAAAATAGTTGAAAGGGCAGGCAAATAACTTTGCATCATATAAATTATATTCACACATCTTATTCTAATTCTTTTTTTATTTCAAAAGAAATTGATAGAATATACCACTAAATTAATTTTTAATTCGTGACGTGTAATATTTTTATTTCATTGAGTAATAATAATTTAGCACTGATTAATATCATATCCTGGCCAAATCCTGTATTTTCCGGTGGCAAAGAAAATTTCCCTTTTTTATTTCTTGTAAAATAAAAATTTCAAAGAGCCCGATGTTGAGTTTGCTTAGTCTTAAATATTTAATTACTCATTAAATGTTGAAATATGATTTATGAGGTTGTAATTGATAATAGAGACTTTAATGGTGGAAAAAGTGGGTATTATGATGACGGAGATTGGAGAATTCAACAAAATCTCACAAAATAAATCCGTCAACTTAACTCATTGAGCATAGAAGAATTGAATTATTCATCACAATAGTAGCATTAGTTTTTTGTTTTGCCAAAACATATATAATGTTGATTTGAAGCATATATTTCACACTAAAGATATTCAATTACTGTTATTGCCAACAGCGTTTTTCCTTTGGAATCAGTCACACCAGTATTTGTCAATGAATGCATTTGAAGAAAGATCTATGATCATTATTCTTATTAAAACCATTTAGATAAAAGTGAAATGAAATTAAAAAGTTCGAGGCAAACATATACGAAAAATAATTTAGGAATGATAAATTTCATTTATAATGATAAAAAATATAACAAGCTAAGGAGAGTCAATCGTTATTTTTGAGTTATGATTATGGGAATATAACACTTTCCATGTAGATTCCAAAAAACGGCATTAGAATTAATAATCAATGATACAAAGACTAATCCCTTGCAAACTATCAAAGCAAGTTAGATTTGCTATATTCATTTACATGTTCTCAATAAATACTGACCATATATACCAAACAAAAACTTGATCATGATTATTATTTTTTTTGATAAAAATGATTATGTGTACATGCGTCTCTCATTTGATCCTATTTATACTTTTACTGTTATTTTCTTTCTTTTCAAAACAAAATGAATGAGAAGCAGTTCATTGATTATTAACTTTGTCTGATCTGATAACATATTTTTAGCTTTGTCCATATATATTTTAGAGTAAGAAGAAACACTATGTGTGCTTGATTCCTACTCTTCTCTAACTCAAATCTAATAGGAGTATTTGAAAAAACTTTATCTATGACTCACCAAGTGACTTATAAATAAAGATCAAGATTTTCTTATATAGTATACACCCTATGCACTACCATGTATTTGAGAGCAGTGGAAATAATTTGCATAGATATAAAAAAAAAGTTAGGTATCTGTTAAATATTACTAATACGTGTCGGTTATTTCTCTACAGTCTCTTTTAACAAATTGTAGTGAGAAATGAGAACAAATCTGGTGAAAAGTTTCCTTAATTTGTGAAACTAATAAAAAGAGTTTTGGAAAAAGTTAAAGTTGATAAAGAAGACTCCCCTCCCATTTTAAATGTAACTTCTATTTACCAAATTTAATTGTATTTGGATATTTATTAAATAACTTATATAATATTTTTTTAAAAAAACTTTTATAATCTTTCTTAATCCCATCTTACCTCTTTCTCTTGATTATTATTAAAAGAGTATTGATAAGGGTAATTTGATTTTTAAAAAATTGATTAAAATTGAAAAGAGCATATATTTTAGACGAAAATCAAATTTTCAATTAGGTTCTACCGAGAACCAAAGAGCTAATATTATATTTGGGAATAAAACAACATTTTACTAAATCTTGTATTTAAAATCGGAAGAAAGTAGGGAGGGAGGGAGGGAGGGAGGGAGTATTGTTTAAGAAGGCTCACGAGGAGATGAGGTGCATAAATCATAATCAAACAAAGCAAAAAATTAAAGGTGATACTGTGAAAGTGATATAGAAAATGAGACGATGTAATAATAATGTGTTAGTTATAACTAATCCATATATGATATGGAGCAAATGCAACATTCCATGTGAGTTAAGGTAAGCCATCAAAATCCTAAAATAAAAACATGTGTCCACTTTGATGCTGAACCTCTCCACCTAACAAATCTGCAATTGTAATTTGTAAGCGCCAAAACCACATTTTCACATATCAGTATCATATCAACAATCAATGTTAATTAATTAATTATCTTAACTTTCCACACATCTACCTCATCACTACTCTATTTGCCACACATTTTATACGCGTCTCCTACTCCTTTTTCAACCACGTCTAATTCAAATAATAAATAATTCACCTTCATCATATGAACAACATTTGCTTTTCCCCCCTATAAGAGGAATTAAACAATAATACTCTCAATAAGTACGAAAATCTCAATTTATACTCTTAACTGATTAAATAAATTGCTGCGAAATTCCTAATAAGTAGTACGGAGTTAAATTTTGTAGCAAAAATTATCAAACGCTTTTAGTGTTATTACCTAAGTTGTTGTCATCATTTGATAAGTTAGAGTCGGATGTGAAAATCGCTGGTTATTAAATTATTGTTGTCATTAATATTATTTAGTAATCTACTTACGCTACTAATTAATCCATATATATATATATAATATTTTTTAAAATTAGCTACCATTATCTTATTTACATCGTTATCATTTAATAAGTTAAGTTATTAATTACCTGTTAAACTATTGTCATTCATATAAGTTCATTAGAATTTTCTCAGTAAAAGGATATCATGAATTGAGATTTATATAGATTTTGGGGTAATTTTGTGTTTACCCTACACACACGCGCGTATGGGTTGTGGCTCTATACCAGATAACGTGCGTCATTTGTTGCATTAATCGAGTAAAACGACGTTATTTTTTTTTTTTGGCCAATAAAAACGACGTTATTTTAAACTATTCAATTCAATTCATATCTTTTTTACGTTGATCGCTTACTTTAATTGTCAGTTTGCATATAGAATTATAAAATGATTCAACTTCAACTCCATCACTTATAATAATATATACAATACAAGAGCTGTTACATTGAATTAACGTGTAAATTATGTCACCCGAAAGATTAATACAATATCGTGATGAAAATGCAATACTCAGATATTGGTCATTATTAAAATCGAAGTAGTTTTGTTAATACTGACTTCTTCTGTTTTTTTTCCTTCTTGGCAAGTTAACAAAAGTACGTATACTACTTATGATCAATACTTTTAAGTTCAAACTACTCCACTCTATATGAAGATATATAGTTTCACTAAAAGTAATTTGTATTTCCTATTCATTAGAATATTCACACATAACATTCTAAATGTTCTTTATATCCCAAAAATCGATTATAAGTTATTGAAATATGCATTAGCCTTCATAAAAAATTAAAGTTGTTAAGAATTATGCACGCGCACACATACAAAAAGAACAAATTAAATACAATTTTTAAAATTATAAAATCAAATCATATCATCTATTATATGTGTGTGTGTGTGTGGATGTAGATATCTTAATCAGGTTGTATGTCTTGATACTTTGTAATTGGTATGATATATATTTTGATGATGAGAATGGAATTGATGAGGAAAGTGGCAAGTCACAAATAGCTATTTTGTCTTAATCTTTCACTTTGCCAAACATGAATATAGGGATTGTGCACAGTTTACGAGATAGAAACTCCTCCTTATCAATGTGACGTTTCCTTACTTAATAGGGTTAACATAACTTTTGGTCCCTCAAGTTTCACCCAAGTTTGCTTTTAGTCCCTCAAGTTTAAAACACGTGGTTTTAGTCCCTCAAATTTGCACCGTTAGTACAGTTAGTCCCTCAACTTTGAAAATGCACCAAACTCCGTTAAGTTGTCCTATGTGGCACTAACACCGTTAATTAGAGTGACTTGGCACCTATTTTGAATATGACTGGATATTTAATTTAATAAAATGAAAAATAAAAAAAAACACATGGTAGCTGTCTTCTTTTGGAGCGAATGGGCTGGCGGCGGGGCATAGAGAAGAGGGGGCAGAGGGGACATGGGCGAACAAGGGCGGAGATGATGAGGAATGAGGGGATGGGCGAAACAAAGGCGTTCGAAGTTGATGGGATTGGGATCGGTCGGAAGGCAAGGGTGGATGCCATTTTCAATGGAGGTGGAGGGTTTATGCCGCGTTTGGCAAACTTCCAATGCAAAAGTACAAGTGGGAGAAGTGCTTTAGGAATGAACAAGCTAGGCTGCTCCATGCTTTCAATCCCCAACATCTTTCTTTTCATTGGGGCCGCCCAATATTACAATTACAAATACAACTCTACAGATCTTGTTCTCAACACTTCCATCTAGGCCAAAAATTATTCTTCATTTTTCCACAATAAAATACATGATAGTTTCTGGTTGTGAAAAGATATCAAATTCTAATTATAAACATTTCAATTTTTGACATGTATTTATGGCAATTTTCTTATTTTAAAGGAATATATTATTTTCATGAAATTGATTCCATGGTGCTGATAAATATGAATCCATTTCAAAGAAACAAGAGAGAAGATCAAGTGTTTGGCGTGGAGCACGTAATAGTAAACAAGAGGGATTATTGGTGGCATGTTTGGGAAGTTATTGTCCAGATCTGGAATTCACCCTCCGACATGAACTCAGATCTAGAATCTCCATGATGGTCGCCTTATGCAGAGAGAAGATGAAGAAGGAAGGCCAGGATTTTTTTATTTTTCATTTTATTAAATTAAATATCCAGTCATATTCAAAATAGGTGCCAAGTCACTCTAATTAACGGTGTTAGTGCCACATAGGACAACTTAACGGAGTTTGATGCATTTTCAAAGTTGAGGGACTAACTGTAGTAACGGTGCAAACTTGAGGGACTAAAAACACGTGTTTTAAACTTGAGGGACTAAAAACAAACTTGAGTGAAACTTGAGGGACCAAAAGTTATGTTAACCCTACTTAATACCTATTAAAAATTTAAAATATATATGTACTCCAGTTCTAAATATAAGATTGGTTTGATTTTTTATGGTAATTAAGGAAAAAATTAGACGAATAAATTACAACATAAACAACATGTAATTAGATTAATATATTATTTTATAAGTAAAATAAATTAATTTTGAGAAGAAAAATAACTATAAATAATAATTATACTTTTAATTTTATATCCTAAACCTAAATTTCTCCAAAAATTTAAAGTAATCTTATAATTTAAAATTGGTGGAGTTATTTTTTTAAATAATATGTAAGGTACATATGTTAATATAACTTGGAATTTTAATGATACTAACTGCACTAATTTCAATAAAACTAATTTAAAGCTTAGATAGATCTATCACTTGAAGTTTTTTAAAATGGGAAAATTGAGATGGTATCTCGGATCCTTATTCCTTAATTTATGGCCATTGTTTACTTTTTGTAACTGAAAGCCACT
Source organism: Mimosa pudica (assembly GCA_029929735.1). Lineage (NCBI taxonomy): Eukaryota > Viridiplantae > Streptophyta > Magnoliopsida > Fabales > Fabaceae > Mimosa > Mimosa pudica. The sequence goes on from JAKELP010000035.1 coordinate 9,312,737, forward strand.
ATTTATTTAATATTTTATCAAAACAATATTTCAACATAAACAGTAGGTAGTAATTAGTGTGAGAGCAGAATAAGCTATACTTCTTTTTTTTTGCAACGTAGTTACTACTCCCTCCGTTCCTAAATATAAGATCACTTTGAGCAAGTGGATAAATTCCTAAATATAAGATCACTTCCTATTTTATTTCAAGTTTTTCCCAAACTACCCTTATACTCCCTCTTTTCATTGAAAACCCTTCTCCTTTCAAAGTTAAGTAATTGAGGGGATTTTGGAAAGATCATCTAATTTTATTGTCTTTGATCCTTAATCTCCCCAAATTAACCAAAGTAATCTTATATTTAGGAACAGAGAGAGTATATTTATTATTTTAGCCAGGCTTCTCCTAATAACTTTCTCAAACTTAGCTGAATCAAAATCACTTTTTTCTTTCGTAATCGCAAGCAAAGTAGCCCTAATTTTGGATGGTTTGCTAAACAGAAGTGACATATAGTAGGGGACATGCTCATTTATAACTTCATTCATATATTTCCTGAATTTCACATACTACAATTATAATTGCTTTTAATCTATGGAACTCTAATTAAACATAACTCAATAGATTTTTCCATTGATATGCAGATTTTTTTCCACCAAAAGTGAAAAAAATGTAATGTGTATTTGACTTTATGGTCAAAAATAACAAACATAAACAAAAGAAAAGGAAAAATAAGAGGAAGAATGGGGAAATAAAATACTTCTTTTGAATTTTGAAATCCTAATAAATAAGAGACAACAACTAGTTGAGTAAGTTAATTAACAATTTCACTATAGATATTAACAAAACAACTACAAATTACATTCATAAAATCTTGAATTCAATAGTTTTTTCTCATTTACTCTATGCAAATTTAAAGTAGAAATTTTTATGGGTAAAAACTGGAAAAGAATTCATTCACCTAATAAATACAGTGTATCCTAAAGAAAAATAACAAAATTAGAAATGGAGAAGGAAATTAAATTAATTAATTTATTGTGTTTGGCAATTGGCAGATCCTAAAAGGAATGTAATCGCGTGTGACAAGAGCTGGGCTACTTTTAATGCAACCAACGCGCCGACGTGGGACCCAATCGCTTCCAGTCACGCTCCACTCACGTGACCCCCCAATCCTCCATTAAAAGAGAGTAGAAGGAAGCCTAGAAGGTGCTTCTCCGTTTTGCATCATCTAGATTTTCAATTTTGACAATCAAAATTTAATATTTTGAGTTTGTAATTTTCAAAAAATAAATATATTTTTGAAAAAATAAAATTTAAGAGATTATTTCTATTTAAGATTTTGTATCATAAAAAACTAAAAAAGAATTGTAGTATACAAAACTCATAAATTAAAAATATTAAATCTAGACTATCTAAATCCAATCAAAATGGTCCATAAAAGAAGTGTGCCCTTTACTTATTTTTGTGGTGAACACCTAAACTAGTTCTTGTTCATCACACAACATAAATCACCTCTTTCTCTCCACTCACTCCACTGCCTGTTCTATTTCTTTAGCTCTACATCTTTTATTTTATATTTGACATACATATGATTTTTATCTTATATTTAATTTATTATTTTTCTCCAATGTATGTGCATATATACATGAATTTTTATTTCACTTTATTAGTCGAATAAATTGTTTTTCTATAAATTAAAAAATCTATAAAGCAAGTGGCATGCTTATGATTTGATAATGCATTCTATGAAAATTAATACACATCCATTAGAAATAACTAATTTAAGCATTTTTTAAATCTAAAAATTTTAAATAAATTAATATAATTATTTTAGGAAAAAATATAAGTATACAAATGGTGAAGATTTTTAAAATTAAGGATTATAAAATTCAATCGTCAAATTTTTCGTAATATCTTATATTATAAAATGAATTAGTACTTTGTTTGGGTTCAAATGCAAATTCTTTTTGAAGATTTTGTTAAAGATATCTCTTGTCCTAGAATCTTTTAGGTTTAAAATTGTACCAAAAATTTCAAAACATAATAATATTAACTTACCATATTAATTAAATTAAAGTTTATTTTTAAAAAGCTTATATTAGAAATTAATTATTTTATGGGAGAAAGAAAAAAAATATCTTTTTCAATATTTTTATAGTAGCCTTACTCCTAAAACATTTTTTATTTTTAGGACAATGTTTTTTATAAGTGAAAATTCCGAGACATCTATACTAAACTTTTTTAACCCAACTTCAACTAATTCCTTTCATTGGGCATTTGGGCTCCACACCAATGTCAAAGGCAATAGGGGGACCCAGCTGCCTTCCCGCTCATCCTCCTACAAGATGAGATTATTTTCTTATCAAGGCGGTGCACGATCCTATAGTACACCCCAATTGCATCAGATAATATAATCTCTTTATGCATTTTCTTCATATTTCTACTTTTTGTTTTTTTTTTCCTGTTCACACTCCCTTGCAAAACAGACTTAACCCACTTCTCTCCATTTTATCGCATCCTGTTTAAATTTATTTTATAATTGTAATAGGATTATCCTAAGTAAAATAATTCAATTTTTTTTAAATTTAAGGTATAATACATTTTGGTTAAGCTCTGTTAAAATTCAAATAAAAGATTTTGATCATTTTGCAGGGTAAAATGATCTACTTTTTTATTTGTATTTACGGATCAATAATTTAAACAAAATGAGGTTTGAATGGCAAAAAGCTCTTAGTCAAAGCATGAAAGATCAAAACAAAATAAATGTAACTAAAAGGGAACACAATTATATAAACTTTTATACAAAACAATTTCTACTAATTTACATTGAATTCCAATCTAAATTTTTGAAAGATATTGATCTAACATCTAACTTATTGATTAAGCATGGAGCACTTTGTAAAGTAAGAACCGAATCATCATCATCATCATCATCCACCTTAATCATACTTGTGATAAAATTTGTATGGGTATGTATGTTTAATAGTGTTTTTTTTTTTTTTACATTTTTTCCTTCCACACCTCCATAGTGATCTTAAAAAGAAGAAAATAAAATAAAATAAGATGATTTCATGAAACATCAACGGTGTTTTCTTAAACAGGTTACTTTGACTATTCAAAAGAAAAAAAAAGGTTGATTTAGCCAAAAAAAATTCGTTATACTTCTGCAACACAATATTTTCATTTTCAAAATAAAAAATATTTTCATGATATAAAAATTAATTTATTCTTTCCTTTTATTATATCATTAATTTTAAAATATAATATACACACTCAACTAGACGATACTCGGATATAGTAGTAACATAATTTATATAAATGACTAAAAACTTAGTATTTTTTGCAAGTAAAATAAACTATCATTATCACACAATAGTTATAAAAGAATTTCATAAAAAAAAGTTATAAAAGAAATAAATATCACACTAAGTGGAGGAGCGGGGAGCTCCATTAGGTCAAGAGGAAAACTAAAAAGAGAGGAAAAGGCATAAAAGCAGAAGAAGACAAAACTAAATGGTACAAGCAAAGCCTATAATCCCAACAATTTGCAAATTGCGAAACAAGGCAACACCAAAACAAGTGATTGGATTTTGCTTTCTTTCTTTTTTAAAATTTTATTTTATTGAACAGTTGAGCATGCGAGTATCTTTTCACTGTTTCTGCCATATATTCTGGAAATAACATCATTTTGTTCTTCTTGTATTTTGTCATTACACAGGAGTTAAGACCTATTTTATATTTTACAAAAATCTATTCCATACATATTTTTTAAGAAAATGTTCTAAAAAAGTAACTCATAAATTTATTTACTTGAACGTTTTCTTTAAATTAATTTGTTGACTTGGTAAGATAATATATAATTAAATATATAAATATGATCTAATAATATACTACAAACATTATTATCAACTATTTCTATGTTTCTAATTATAAAGTCATTTTACCAAATTTAGAGAAACTAAGGAAAATAGTTAAGTTGGTTAACTTCATGTTCTTTTCCAATAATGCCTCATCTTTAATTTTCCTCCCACCTAAAATTTGTTTGTAAAAAAGTATACAATGAGTAAGTTTGAGAAAAGAAGGATAAATATGAAACAAAATTAAAAAGTAACTTTATAATTAGACATGAATTGAATATTAAAAGTGGTCTTAAATTTAGAAACTGAGGGAGTATCAACGGATAACACTATATTACCTGCCTGTTTCAGCCAATTTATTTAACTTGGCGTGAAAAAAAAGAGAGAGATTCATTGTTATCTATCTAAAGCACGTCAACTTTGACATTTTGACGAAAAGTGATTGGGTTTGCTTACCCCAGTTGATTTAGTGACAGAAAATGAGATACTCTTTTTTTTTTTGACTAATTGAAAAAAAATGAGATACTCTCACACATACATACATAGATACATTCATATCTCTTTATTCACTAGTTATTAACTTAATTAAAGTAATTAAATGATTAAATAAAGAAAGTCACTCTTACATGATGACACCCGCCTTTTTCATTTCCTTCTTTTATCAATCTTCCCAATCGTGTGAATGTCAATCTTACTTCTTCGACTTCCTCTCTCTCTCTCTCTCTCTCTCTCTCTCTCTCTCTCTCTGTTTCTATAAAAATCTCTTAAATCTCTCTCTAACCACATTGCTTCACATGCTTTGAGTGACACACCATTCTTTGCTTCCTCTCTGCTTCTCATTTCGCCTCTGTTTCTTCTCTCTCTGTAATCACTAGCACATGAAAATGTGAACACTCACAATTCTTTTGCTCCAGCAATGAAGGCTTTTGGTTCATCACTAAATAAGGTTTCTTTCTTTTTGATCTCATTGCTCTTATTGCTATCACTTGGCTTCATTTCTGCTTCTTCTTCAAGTGGGTCCATCAGGCATCCAATCAAGTTTATATTAGGTACGTCTTCTTTTTCTGCAAATTCTTTGCTTATTATAGATACATAACAGTGTAACTATCACTAGCTGTATGATCATTAATGGGTTTTACTTCATCTTTTCTCTCTCACTTGTTTTGTTGCTTGGAAGATCAAAAAATGAATCTTTGCTCTGTTATACCCTGAAGTTTCCAAAATACAATCATAGTAATAAGACTGATGCTTATTTATTTATTTATTTATTTATGTATTTGTACTATGATCATTCATTTTGCCATGTGATTTATTAAAAAAGGTAGTGACTATATTCAACGAGATCTTTTGATCAATGAGTTATCTCGAAGCAAGACTACTGATCGATCAGAATGGCATCATGCGCTACATGTAGCCGACCCCACTTAGTTGGGATTAAGGCTTTGTTATTGTTGTTGTTGTTATGATGCTTTTGGTGTTGTGTGATTTAGGTGGAGAGAATTTGGGTCCATGGAAGAATGAAGTGACACAATTGGCTCTAGCACCAGTGCCTGAATCATCATCAGATTTAGCTGAGGACCATACTCTTATATTGGCGGCAAACAGGACGAAAAGGCCTGATATTCTTCGAGGTTTTCGAGGTTACCGTGATGGTTGGGACATTGCCAATAAGCATTATTGGGCAGTAAGTTGTAGAAGTCACACAATTGTTTATGTCATCAAAATGGATGCTTTATTGCTTTTCATGCCTTAATCTGTTTTTCTCCCTATTTTGAGTAATAATGTTCAGTTTTTCTGTTTTTAGATTGCGTGCCTTAAGTTATTACCTTTTTTTGTTCTTTTGGAAGATCCAAGTTTTCTCGTGTTTTAAACAAGTCGTATAATCTTCAATTGCTAGGCTCCTTCAGTCTCACATGTCATTGCCAGATATGTGGCTTTTTTGATCCAGCCTTTCATTTTGCTTTTTATTTACTTGCTTGCAAATGATCAAATTTCCGTTTTCCTTTTCATTTTCATAATGTAATGTAGTTAGAACTATGTAATCTTTTTTAAAATTAATATCATTTTGCCTTTAATAAAAAAAAGTCTTATAATCCTATTATAAGCATTTCTGGGTATTTGTTGATGCCTAAAGTTCTAGGATTATTAAATAGAATATTTATTATATTGGATTTGAACCATTTTTTACATTTCCTTTTTAATCCTGTCATCAGAGGTGCCTTTTTGGACACTTGTTTGTCTCTTTGGGCACTACCATTTTCTTAGGAGCAATAAATGACAGACTAAGTTGACATCTTCGTTGTTAGAAACTGGACAGAAAGGTTTAAATTCTGAAAGGTGATAGTTCAGGAGGTATTTTCTGTGTTTCCAAATTTGGCAATGTGTGCAAATCGATTGAACTTAAAATGGTTAATCACCATTTTCTCTGAATTTTTTGCCATCTGACCTTTTAAAGCAGTGATTTTTGTTTAATTTATTTCTACCCATGAGAATCTCATTTTCAAGGCTATTTGTATCTGTCTATCATTCTTTTTGTGATTGGAATTTGCCATAGGAAACCATACAGATTTAATTTGAATTGCTACCTTACGTAGAATTCTATTAATTTAGTTATTATTTTCTATGTTTCAAACAAGCCTTGAAATTCAGTTATTTAATTTAAATGAATAATCACTTCAACTTTTTTTATATGCAGTCAGTTGGGTTCACTGGTGCTGCTGCTTTCATTCTTGCTGTCCTATGGTTTATTTCATTTGGCTTGGCTCTTATAATTCATTTCTGCTGTGGATGGGGAATTAACATCAAGGATGAAGAATCAAATCGTTCACAAAGGATCTGTCTCATACTGCTTATATTATTCACTTGCGCTGCAGCGTAATACTATTTTTTAATGTTCCTTTTTAACTTCTCATAATATCATGTTTGTCCATGTTAGCCTGCACTTGTATGTATCTGCTCGTATTTTTTTCTTATTCATATTTATGGATCATTACCATAAATGGAGGTTATATGCAGAATTAATTGAATATATACTAATTGTGATGATAGTTTGCATTCACAACATTTACATGCTCTATGAAAATGTATATTTAGTATGTACAACCTGTTAGTATATTTTTATGTAGAACTTGAAAACATGATGAAGGAACTGGAAACTTAAGTAATTTGATGAACATGCACAGCTCAACATTGATAAATATGGTTTTATTTATTCATGTATCTATTTTTTAAGCTTGTTTTAAAAGAAATGCGTTGATTCTTTACTGGTTACTTTAGCTAATTTGTCTTGATATCATATCGTACAGGACTGGATGTGTCGTCCTATCGATTGGGCAGGATAGGTTCCATGATGAAGCCTTGCAAACACTAGCTTATGTTGTTAACCAATCTGACTATACGGTGCAAACTCTGAGAAATGTCACAGAGTATCTCTCCCTTGCAAAGACTATAAAAGTTGCTCAGATGCTTCTTCCATCTGATATCATGGATGATATTGACAATTTGAATATGGATCTAAATACTGCGGCAAATACACTGTCTGAGAAGACAGATGAAAATTCTATCAAAATCAAAAGAGTTTTCAATGTTGTGTATGTCAACTAAACTTGTCACTCTATATATTATCAAAATCAGTATTTGAAGTGCTCAACTTTGAGTCTATATTGCAGGCGCTCGGCTTTGATTACAGTGGCTGCAGTGATGCTTGTCTTAGCTCTAATTGGCCTATGTATGTATCCATTGTGGTAGATTGAAAATTGAGCTATTTTTTATATTGGTATATTCTTGAATTTAGATTTATTATAAGGCTAATCAATCAATATATTTTGTGCAGGTTTGTCAATTCTTGGACATCAACATGCAATTCTCATGTATGTTTATTTTTGGGACCCATGGCCTGTTTGTGCTAGAACTATCATAATCCTAGTCATGTTTTCACTTCTCACATCTGATTTTTTAAACGATGCAGATTTGTTATCAGTGGATGGTTGTTAGTTGCCGTCATATTCATTCTGTGTGGAGTGTTCCTCATATTTAATAAGTAAGCTACCAGATTCTTTTAATTTGCCTTTCAACCTTTATTTTTGGGAGGAATTAGGTGAAATGATACCAAATACGAATGGACATTCAAAAGTATTTATTAGCATGCCTTTCGGTGGAATCTACTTTTGACATTTTTAAGTATCAATGTATAATCAGTTTTGGTTTAGTCAAAAAATTCTTGTTAGCCTGATTTATTTTAATTTTTATAGATAAATCAACGAAGAAAACAGTTATTTTCTTAAAAAGGATTTCCTAACTCTGAGAAATCAGAAAACCATTCTAATTACTATTTTTATTCTCAATCATCCTTTTATACAGTTAGATACTTTTATTGCTCATGGTACTATATTATTTATTTCTCCAGACAAGTTTTATTGGCATACTTTTAAGTGGGACCTACTTTTGAAATATACTATTAGGCATCTATACAGACATGTTTTGTAAGCCGGATTTATTGAAAATTTTAAAGAAAAGCTAATACCACTTTTGACTTTGTTACCTCTAAGTCTAACCACCCCTATTAAAATTATAATTTAATCCAGAACAAAAATATACACAGGATAATATTGAATTAAAACACAACATTACACTTTTTCTGGTAGTTTCAATTTTGTTAGTGACTTATGGTAAAAAAAAATTATTTTAGTGACTTGCACTAATATGATTAAAACATTTCTATTTCAGTGCAATTTCTGATGCATGTATGGCCATGGGAGAATGGGTAGAAAATCCTCATACAGAATCGGCACTTAGCAACATCCTTCCATGTGTTGACCAGAGAACCACAAACAAGACACTGGTTCAGAGCAAACAAGTGGTCACCAATATTGTAAGTGTTGTGAATCGCTTCATCTACACCATCGCTGATGCAAATGCATCACCAAACAATCCAGACTATTACAATCAATCTGGACCTGCCATGCCTCCTTTGTGCTACCCTTTTGATAATGAGCTCAAAGAACGTCAATGTACATCTCAAGAAGTTTCCTCCTCCAATGCCTCATTGGTAAGTTCTATTCATCACTCAACTTTATTTCTTCCCTAGGGTTAAAGGTTATATCTACTCTTAATGTATGTATTAAGGATGAAATCAGTGCCCTTAAAGTAATTTTTTTGGCTCATATCTGCCCTGAAGTATGCAGGAGGATTATATTCGCCCTTTACATTTAAAATATTAATGGTCAAATACGATCCTTCTTGCATACTTTAGGGGCAAATATGACCCTTTATGTATACTTTAAGGGTAGATATAATCATTTATGCATACTTCCGGGGAACATTTGAGCCAAGAAATACTTCACAGCGAGATATAATCTTCTGTGCATACTTCAGAGGAAAATATGATCTTTGACCCTTTTCTTCCTATGATTATGTGAGGAGCAAAACTTAAAGGTTTGATCACTTTTTTTTTCAGGTTTGGAAGAAGTATGAATGTCAGATAACTGATCATGGTGTTTGCAGTAGTGTTGGTAGGGTGACACCGGAGATTTACTCGCAGTTGGTGGGCGCGGTTAATGAGAGTTATGCGTTAGAACATTATACACCACTTTTACTGAACCTTCAAAATTGCAATTTTGTGAGGGAAACATTCCAAGAAATCACTTCAAGTTATTGTCCTCCATTAAACCATTATCTTAAGGTTGTTAATGCAGGGCTTGGTCTCATTTCAGTTGGTGTCTTGCTTTGTCTTGTGCTCTGGATACTCTATGCAAACCGCCCCCTAAGGGAGGAGGAGTTTGTGAAACCATCCTTTGCACAAAAACTAAAGAATAGATTTAGTAAGAACCGCAACAACAATACAAATTCTCCTTTGCCAAGTGCAGCAGGGGAGGTATAGATTGTACAACATGCATAAAATTACAAAGAAAAAGAGTAGTAGTTATTAGTGTTTTAATGTTCCCCATATTAGGGGATGAAACCAAGGTGAGGCGAAGCTACACCATTTAGGTTTCAGGAGAGTAGTAATCACTATATATAAATATAGGTTGTATTCATATAAAGGAAAAAAGCCAATATTTGTTGTGTCAAACTAAGGTTTTGTATGTATATTTAGTTTACCTTTTTTAATAATGAAATTATTGCAATTTTCCCCATGAAGAGCTTCATTGACATGGAGATTACATTCAGTATATCGAAAATGTATAGTTAATATGATAAGGAATGAAAATGTTTACTATAGTTAGCATGACATATCTTACTGAAAGCGACTTGAGAATCAAAAGTATCGCTGAAGAAAGATCAGAGAAGGAAAAGTGGGGGGTGATGATCAATCTGAGTATGAACAAGTGTGAATATCTCTAAGCAATATAAATTTAACTCTCACTCTTTCAATGTCACATACAACAAAAGGTGAAATTTCAGTTTTATAACTAATCACCTCAAATATTATCTACTATGGTGTGGGATTGTGGATTCAGAAGTCCACCACCAAGGTTAGGCAGTTGAAATCAATAAGCACACATTACTTATGAAATACTCTATAAATTTAAAATCAAATTGATTTTTTAAAAATATATGAATGTTTGATAAACTACTTTATAATTCAGTTACATGTAACATCCTTATTAGATCCTATTTATAAGTCACTTGCAATAATGTTTTATATATGCCAATGAATCTTAAATCTCATTAATTTTGTTTTAATATTTAACAACTTCAAACTCTATATCAACTCATAATGAATAAAGAGTAAAATTGTATATTCAAATGAAAAATATTATGTCATGATTTATGATTCGGACCAACTATGACATTCTTTTCTATCCAATAAACAGTACCTGATGCGTAAAAAGTTTGCTAGCAGATCATATAAAATCATTGTTGACTTTTTTTTCTAGAGATTAAATAAGTTAAATAGACAAATCAGTTATAACATACACATCTTCATTATCATTATTAATATATGCATCTAGTATCGATATATAGTACCTTTTTTTTGTTTGCCAATATCGATATATAGTACCTATTTATCGGATATTAGATAATGAAGTTAATATTAATACTCCTTCGTTTCTAAATATAGTACCATAAATGCCCTTTAAATTGTTATTCAGTTTTGATGCACTTTAGAAAATGGTAGGATACTAAATCCGCACCTTCACCCAATTATTTATTATTTAATGGTACTAAATGAAACCCAAAAGGTCTCGTACCTCGTGCTTGACTAGCAAACTTCAATGTTGTTTTCCCAGTGGATAGGTTGGAGATCAACTATCCAATCCCTCTTCAACATATGAATAAATGAAGGATTAGATTCCAATTTCATGAATATCATCATCCCCATCTTTGATAAACTTGATTGCTTCGAAGGAATTGTATTTCAATTACAAGTTCCTATCATTTTTTCCCATGCCCTTCTAAGACTAGTAAGACACACCAAAGCTCGATGATAAAGGATCCTCGTTATGAATATTCAGCATTAAGGGTTGATTTATGTTCTCTATGATATATGGTATTCCTTCCCCATCAAGCTTTATTCTCTCTGTAGGAAAAGCGCCATCACCATTGATAATCACCTCCCACATGTCATTAAGATTCTCATTATCAATGTTATTATGATCACTCTACATCCTACCTTATCCTCCTTTTGTGAAAAAGCTCCATCAACATTGATAATCATCCTCCTTCTGCATACAACTTATTATGATTCGCACTGTCCCTTTCTAGTTTTGGCCGCACTAACACTAGACAAATTCGCTCTAACCTATGGAATACGTCTTTGCGCACTCAAATCAATATTGTTAGTTTTTCATTCGGCCTCTTATATAAGTTAGCCAATACTAATTGTATAATTTTTTAACTAATTTGTAATTTTTTTTCTTGTGCACTTGAAAATTTTTTTCATTAGTCCTCTTCAGTATATAAGCATGACCTAACTTAGATTAAAATAAGTTCTTATGCACTTACCAAAATTTCTTTACAAAGACGCTCATAATTTCTCACCTTTTAATTGACATTCATATAACACCATTACCAATTTACCATAGGTCACTATTAAAGAATTTCAATTAATAGTAGGTTTAACTATCGTAAGCTACAAGCCTACAAGGATATAATTGCAGCACAATCACATAGTTATTCTCTAAAGTGCTACCAACATAAGATGCATCTTTCCACGGCCCAAGTGTCCAAAGACTCTATAAATCTAAATAGTAAACTTCATATTGAAATCAGAAATATTGGCCATCCAATTCCAATGTCCATCTCAAGATTCTTTAACAGACTCATGGAAGCTACAAATCTAAATGGGGTATCTCGTCATATCTGCCTGATTTCATCATCCCAAATTAGGAACAAAATATGTTAATGATCAAGTTAAAGAAAGGAAGATGGAATACCTCTGCAGTTGGATAATGATGACTGAAATCCGAACTAACAAGCATTTGCTCTAGCTTACTTTCACTTCCTCTTCTTTTCCAAGTGAAGAAGGGGTAATTGCATTCCATATCAATAAGCTCTAGCTCTTCTATTATCCCATAATCTCAACTACTAATTTTAGCACTTTATCCGTAATAAACTATAAACCGTGAATATAGATAAATATCAATTTTCTTGTATAGAACATAACATAACCAGAGTGAGATACAACCAACAAGACAACACATACCAGTGGACCTGCATAAATAATATTTGTAACAGAAAGAAGAAAGCCATATCAAAGGGGATCTTTATTGTCTAGTACACATATAGGGAATGTTTGGGAGCAAAAAACAAGCAAGAAATGCATCTATGTGGGATTGTAGTTTCTCTACATAGGGTGAATCATAGTATTAGAGCAAGGCAAAGTTTTGTGGGAAAATGTTGATCACTATCTACTTTTCTGCAGCCTTCTGCTTCAACATGGCTATGAATTTGTCCCTCTCATCAGGAGACATTCCTTCTGCTGAACAATCCCCTACTCCCCATTCTGCCCCACGTATGCAGTACTTGTCTTGAATCTGTTGTTGGTTCCTTCAGATAGTATCAATAGAATTGATTAAATTTTGAACATAAAACTGTCTTTTCAAATGCTATCCTAATATATATTACTTTACTCCATTTTGTTTCCTAAATTTTGAGGATATATAACAAGGGGTTTCCATCAAAGGCTGTTTCAGTGTATATGATGATGAGGGACATCTTGGAAAAATCAACACAATTTTTTTAACACACAACTCATTAACTAATTTCTTAATCTCTACAAATTAATTTTCTACTCCCTCTGGTGCTAAACATAAGATCTATTCAGGGAGATCAGTATAAGACTTCTTTATAATTGTTCCTAACTTTTCCCTAAATTAACCTTAGAATGCACATTAATAAGAACCAAGCAAGATAGTGAAGGTGAGGATACATGTAGATGGTTAGGATAAATTAGTAATATGATGTGATAATAACTAATTTAACTTACATCCTTAATCTAATCAAATTAGGTAAAGGGGTCTTACATTTAGGACAGGATGGAATATACTACCTCCGGTCCTAAATATAGGACCTAGATAACCTTTTTTTGGAGAGGTTAAGGTTGCAAAATAGTCTATTAAATCATGACATATTTGATATATTGTTAGATTATCCATTAGTTTATAAGCAAAATAAACTGGTAAATCAATTTATAATTAACTTATTTTGCTTTTTTTAGGATTTTTCAAAAAAGTCAATTAGGTCTTATATTTAGGACCTCGTATTAAATAGCAGAAATAGTAAAGAAATTACTTTTCTTTGTTCAACTTGGACTGCTCTAGCAGCTTCTTGAGCAAGGGAGAAGACTTGAACCTTTCATCAAACTCAGCATATTTCTTCTGGTTTTCTTCTGAAAGATAAATATAATTGCAGAGCCAATTTTAAATTCATGAGATTAAGCTTCACAGCACAAGACAACAGCTAGTTTCAAACCATTAAGACGATTCAGAAAGTCTATTTGAGGAAGCTGTGGGCCAGGAACAGATTCTATTCCTGAGAATCCTGACATCAGCCCTGCATGCACTGTCAAAACATCAAATGCTTCAGCTATTAATCATGCCTTATTTAACTTAGCAAGAAAGTGAAATGCATTCTATTGCCAAACAAAAAAAAAGAAACTTTAAATAGACATATAAGTAAGTATTTTGGACCTACCAATAGAGCCAAATATTTACAAAATGAGACTCAACTTCTAACCATTAAGTAGCTATAATGATATATGTTAATGTAACAAAATATGTTATTAAATTATAATATATTTGATATATTTTATATTAGTAGGAAAAAATTAGGTAAATTTATTTATAATTGACTTATTTAGAATTTTCCAAAAAAAGTCAACTAGTTCTTATCTTTATCTTTAGAACCGAGGGAGTAAAAGGTGTTAAAAGAACTACTCTATAAACTAAAAGCTAATTCAAAACATTGGAGAGCAGAATGGTGAAGCAAGTGACATGTGAGAATAGTATGAATGAAAAGAAGTATGTTACCAGGGTTTGAAGAGAGAAGAACAGCTATTGAAGCAGCTAAGGGGAGAGACTTGTGAAGAATTCCACGAGAAGAAGAAGAAGAAGAAGAAGAAGAAATGGGTTTTTTTGTGGAGACTCTGTTAAGAAGTATGGTATGGTGGATGGAGAGGGGTTTTGGAGAAATGGACAAGTTAGTGGGTGAAGATATTAAAGAAGAACCCATGATTGATTGGCCTCTTCTTCTACTACTTCTTCCTCTAACTCACTTTTTTGAAGCCAAAGGAACACTCACAAGGATAAGGGAGCGCAGAGACAGACACGGCTCGTACATAGCCACTCTATCACTCAATACATAATACTCCCTTCATTCCTAAATATAAATATAAGACACGTTGACTTTGTTTAAAGATGTTAAAGTTATAAAATATGTTATTAAATTATGAAATATTTGATAAATTTTTAGATTAGTCATTAGTTTATAAGTTGAACAAACTAGTTTAAGGGAAAAAATTAGGTAAATCAATTTATAATTGACTTATTTTGCTTTTCAGGATTTTTCAAAAAAGTCAACTATGATTTATATTTAGGACCAGAGGGAGTAGTATCTATCTTCTGTCTACTTAGTTGACTTTTTTTGGAGTATTCTAATAAAGCTAAATAAGATAATTAAAATTGATTTTCCTAAACTTTTTCTCTAAATCAGTTTATTTAACTTATAAACTAACATATAATATACAAAATATGTTATCATTAAATGGTTCCTTTTGCTTTCTTAGGATTTCCCAAAAAAGTTAACTAGGTCATATATTTAAAATAAGATGGTGCAGTATTATAAATATAGTGTGGTATTGAGATGACATGCCACATCAACCCAATATCAAATGGCCTTACATATAGGTTAGTAATATTGGTTTACATTCAAGGCTAATCGCAAAGATAAGCAAATAGTTTCCCATCTTAATCTGGACCATCCAAATTTATTTCAATGGTCTAAATTTAATTTAATTTATTTTAATATTTTGGATGGATTTTTATTTTTAATGGATACAATATCAAAAATAAATTTAACTTTATAACTGTCATTTTTTTTTAAAAAAACTAAATTTATCACTGAAAATGTAATCAATTAAAATTTTGAATATGGACTGTCTATATCAAATTTTAGATGATTTAGATTTGATTGATGAGAAATGATTTCTCATCACCGTGAATAAGAGCCTATCATCTTAACTAAGCACAATTCGGACAAATATTTCACATTTGACGTGTTATTAAACTCAAGTTAGTACATTAGAAGCCTACAAATCCATGATCCATACAAGGATAATTTAATAAATTAATTACATGTATGTTCGTTATTGTATTAATATGAAATAGGAAAGAATTATGATAAAAAAAATAGGAAAGAATGAGTGTGAATTCACAATTCATCGAAGAATGATGTACCTTTAGAGTTTCTACGCAAAGAACAAACCAATTATGAAATCAACTCATTAACTTGTTGGTTGATTCGGATTTAAATTAATATTTAAGTATCAATTTGCCTAAAGAATTGAATTATTGGCTAAGTATCATTTGACACATAAACATTCATAAAATTTCTATTAATTGAATGCCAACTAAGTTTTAAAAATAATAAATGAACTAAGATCTCTCATCAGGTAAAAAAAAAAACTAAGATCTCCAAATATAGTAAAAAATGGTAACTACCCAACATTGTTGGGCAAGCTAAGATCCTTCTGGAGCATCAATAACTTCATATCGAGTAGTATAGAACAGATGCAAGCCAGGACCCACCTCCAAGCAAGCTTCAACTTCTCTTTATTAGTCTATAACGTGATTCTCCAACATAACTGCCTCCATAGCATCCTATTCAAGCATTATATATGTTGCTCTCCTAATTTCCCAAATTATATCTTAATTATCATATATGGAGAGTTAATTAAAGGTCCTATGGAAGAAATATAATTAAGATGTGGTTCTATGAGTTGTAATCACTATATCAAAAGTTATTATTATAGGCAAGTAGTTATTTACAATATAATAACAATGTGTAACCTCATCTTAATTTAATTTCTTACATGAAATTTCTAATTAATTTTCCCTATATTTTGTTTAGATGATTCGGTTTTTTCTAAACAAAATTTTGTTTAGGCAAAGCTTGGGAGGTAATAGGAGTGATGAGGGATAGAAAGATAAATATTCTATGTCTACAATAGACTAAATGGGTAGGTGGAAAGTCTAAGAATATTGATGGTTATAAACTTTGGTATACTGGTAAAGTGAATCATAGGAATGATGTAGATATAATTGCGGATGAAGTGTGGAAGAAGAAGGTGGTTGAAGTTTATAGAAGTGGAGATAGAATATTATTGATAAAAATGGTAGTTGAGGATGATACAATTAATATAATCAGTGCATATGCTCCTCAGATAGGGGAAGAATTGGTCATAAAGGAACAATTTTGGGATGAATTGGAGAAGATGATTAAAAGAATTCCTAACACTGAAAAGATTTTTATTGGTGGCGATCTTAATGGACATGTTGGTAAAGATGCAGGATAGTACACACAAGTTCATGGTGGTTTTGGTTTTGGCACAATGAATAATGAAGGACATGCTATTATTGAATTTTGTATGGCTAATAATCTTAAAATTGTTAACACTTGTTTTGAGAAACAGGAGGGACATTTAATTACATATAAGAGTGGAGGCAATAGATCACAGATTGATTTCTTTTTAGTAAGAAATTCGGATAGAAGAAGGTGTATAAACTGTAAGGTGATTCCAGGTGATGGTGTGACTACACAACATAGACCTTTAGTTTTAGATGTTCGTGTGAAATTTAATAGAAAGAAGAAGAGAGAAATGCTTCAACCAACAATTAGATGGTGGCAATTGAGAGGGGAAAAAAATCAAACTTTTTAAGAATAGGTTAATGAATGAATATATTTGGGACAAACAAGGATGTGCTAATGATTTATGGATAGATCTAAGTATGATGATGAGAAAAATAGCAAAAGAAGTTTTAGGTGAATCAAAGGGCTATATTAGGCGTCAAAAGGAGATCTGGTGGTGGAATAATAAGGTTCAAGAGAAAATTAAATTTAAAAAACAATGTTTTAAGGATTTGCAAATATGTGATAGTGAGGAAAATTGGGTAAAATATAGATTAGCAAAGAAAGAGGCGAAAAGAGTAGTTAGTATAACTCGAGCTAATTTCTTTGAGGAGTTTTATAAAGAATTAGGGACAAAAGAGGGGATACAAAAAATGTATAGAATAGCAAAGATAAAAGAGTAGAAATCAAGAGATTTAGATCAAGTAATGTGTGTTAAGGATGAAGAAGGTAATGTATTAGTTAAAGATGAGAGTATTAGGGATATATGGAAGAACTATTTTTATAATTTGTTTAATGATAGAGTGGAAACTTTGAATTATACTATAGATGATTTAGATGATTTAGGGAATATTGATAGGAATAGCAGTTTTACAGATAATATTAAGATTAGTATTAGTGAAGTTGAGGATGCTCTTAAGAGAATGGCTAAAGGAAAATCTGTTGGTCGATCCAGATGATATTCCTATTGAAGTATGAAAATGTTTAGGAGAAGATGGTGTGTGGTGGCTTACTAAATTATTTAATGAAATTTTAAGGTCTAAGAAAATGTCAGATGATTGGAGAAAGAGTACATTAGTACCTATTTATAAAGATAAAGGAGATATTCAAAATTGTGTAAATTATAAAGGAATAAAACTTATGAGTCATACAATGAAGTTGTGGGAAAAAGTAATTGAGCGTAGGTTACGTAATGAGACTAGAATATCGAAAAATCAATTTGGTTTTATGCCAGGAAGGTCAACCACAGAAGCAATATATCTAATTAGAGGCTTAATGGAAAGATATAGAAGTATTAGAAAAAACTTACATATAATTTTTATTGATTTGGAAAAAGCATATGATAGGGTGCCAAAAGATTTACTTTGGAAAATTTTAGAAAAGAAAGAGGTACACGTTGAGTATGTTAGAGCTATTCAAGATATGTATGAAGGTGTAATGACTAGAGTTAGAACACCGGTAGGTGATACATTTGATTTCCCAATAAAAATTGGTTTACATCAAGGTTCGGCGTTGAGTCCGTATTTGTTTAATCTTGTTATTGATGTTGTGACTGAAAGTATACAAGAAGAAATTCCTAAGTGCATGCTTTTTGCGGATGATATAGTAATTTTAGGGGATTCGAAAGATGAAATTAATTGGAAATTAGAGTTATGGAGGACGACTTTAGAGTCGAAAGGCTTTAGAATAAGTAGGAGTAAAACGGAATATATGTGCTGTAGTTTTGGCAATAGGCAAACTCATGAGGATATAGAAACTGTATTAGGAGAGGATGTTATACGTCAAGTGGATAAGTTTAAATATTTGGGATCAGTTATACAAGAGGATTGTGAGGTAGATGGAGATATCAATAATAAAATTCAAGCTGGTTGGTGCAAATGGAGAAAAGCTTCTGGGATTATTTGTGATCGAATGGTTCAAACTAAAGTAAAGGGAGAAATCTATCGAACAACTATTAGACCAGTATTGTCATATGGTAGTGAATGCTGAGCAATTAAAAAACAACAAGAACATAAGATGGATGTGTCATAGATGAAAATGTTGAGATGGTCTAGTGGGTATACACTAAAAGATAGGATTCGTAATGATCACATCGTGAAAGAGTTGGGGTAGCACCAATTTCAGAGAAAATGAGAGAATATCGTTTAAGGTGGTATGGGCATGTTCAAAGAAGAGAATTGTATGAGCCAGTAAGAATAGTGGAACAGATGGAAAGGGAGCCGTATATAAGAAATAGAGGAAGACCAAAAAGAACTCTTGATGAAGTTATTCAAAGAGATATGGTTGTGAAAAATTTATCTGTAGGAATGACTAGGGACAGAGCTAAATGGCGTCGTGTGATCCATGTAGCCGACCCCATTTGAATGGGATAAGGTTTACGTTGATGATTCGGTTTTTTCTAAATATAAAAATCATCCCAAGAAATTGTTCTATAATTGTCACCTTCACCCAACAATTTGTATTGTCTCTGATTTTTTTCCCAGCGAGAATATTGACATGCTTATATTCTTAATAGTAGGATAATCAACGAGGGTCACATATATAACAGTCATTATATTAATAAATACTATTATGAATGTAGTTTATCTTGGTGTATGTGAAAAAAACTAATGTGATCCATCTACACTAGTACTATATATCTCATACATGCTGAATCATTTCACATCATATACAGAATAATATATTGTTAGGTGTTGAGAAAATAAGATAAAAGCAGGGAGAAGAAACAAGAGATTAAGAGATGACTGTTATTAAATCTTAGGGGGAGACAACTGTTGGCTGAAAAATACGTCAGTCATTTTGGATGAAAAACAAACCATAAATTGAGTTAAATCGTCTAACTCAATAAAAGTAACTACATGCCTTACACAATTGAAACATAAATCATCACATATTATCTAATTCTAAAAATAATGTGACGACAAAAAACCAATTATTCTTCCTACCATTTTCATGTCTGATCTGATGATATAGTGTAAT
The DNA here is from genome assembly GCA_029929735.1 of Mimosa pudica. Lineage (NCBI taxonomy): Eukaryota > Viridiplantae > Streptophyta > Magnoliopsida > Fabales > Fabaceae > Mimosa > Mimosa pudica. The sequence goes on from JAKELP010000035.1 coordinate 9,332,615, forward strand.
GTTACTGTAAATTCAATTAACAATGACACTACAATATCATATATAAACCTCAAGAGAATCTGAAATCAATATTCAAGCAAATGTGTCACTTGTAGAACACAAGTAATTCAACAGTACAGCTGATATGAATCAAATCAAGATAACAAGTAATACAAACAAACAGACTGCAATACAAAGAGTGCCAAAAAGGAAGATTAGAGAAGAAAAAGAAAGGATCAAAGGATAATATTCCCACCCTTACTATCTTTTGAGGCTAATTCACTGACATTACAGTTCACAGTTCATTGCTTTTGAACAATGAACTTTGGAAAATTACCTTTTTTAATCATGTCAAAAACAATAGTGTCTCCTGCCTTAAATTTATTCCTTCGAGCAAAATCTGACCATCCTCTACTGAACCTAGCAAATACTAGACCTCTTTTTTTGTGGGGAAGTAATGTAACTGTCCATGCTCCATTCACTGTCTCTAACTCCACCTCATGCTTTTTCTTTCTCATGTAGCTCTTGAAAAAGTAGGTTGGAATGCACTGCAAAAATTACTCAAACTTTTACATTTTACTCTAAATATATCACTTGAATCAACTCAATACACATATAGTACTACACCATGTTTAAACTGAAAGCATGGTATATGAAGCCACATATCTAACATTAGAGATGACACAACATAACAAGAATACACAGAAACAATCAGTAAAATAGACCAACTAAGAAAACAGAACTTTGGTATAATTCTCTTGACCATGGGTACTAATTAGCCTTATTTGTTGTAAATATTTTTTGAATTTTTAATTCTATCAGAATTCAATAATGAAACATGACTTATTGTGTCATGGAAGTCAGTGTTCTACAAAAATTTGATTCAATAGAGATTGTGCAGTGCATAAGCTTGCTAGCTAGTTTTGTCCAAAAAAGATCTTAACTACTGTCAAATTTGATCCATTTCACATTGCACAAAATGAAACATAACTTACATGATACTAACCCTCACATGACATGGCACAACAAATGGTAACCAATGAAGGGAGCATAAATATTTTGAAGAGGATTGTGGTATAAGGAACACAGAATCTAAGGAAAGGAGTGGAAAGAACAGCCAAATAAATTGTTTTTTAATAAAATATGATGAGGAAAAAATAAAATATTTTTCAATGAAACTGTCAAATCATTAACATGGTTGCTTTCACAGGCATTTCTATGCAATCAAGTATGTAACTGAGCTCAAGAACTAACCATCACACCCAATTTCGCCGAGGCAGGCCCAACTTGTACTGCGAATGAAGGACCTTTCCCTAATAAATCAATATGTTAGCTCAAATATTACACTAAATGATAAAAAAAAGTAACATATATAAACCTACTTGCGTAATTAGTGTACTTAAACTCTAAGTAATAAAAGCTATAGTAATCATACTCACCAATTATTGTACTTAACTCTCAGCAATATATAGAAGTATGAGTTTGAGTAGAATTATGAAGAGAAGGTAAGGTAGCATACCAATATCATAGCTTTCTTCTTCAACCTCCTCCTCTTCTTCTTCCTGTTCTTCATTCTCATCACCATCATAGTCTTCATTCTCCTCCTCTTCTTCTTTAAATTGGTTATATGTTACAGGATCATCAAACACTATCTCCTCCTTTATCTCAACATAAATATGTTCTTCTCCTTTCGGATTTTCCGGACAATCTCGAGTTGTTGCTCTTGGTTTGCAGTGTTGTTTCTTGTGGATATATTCTCTTGATGATGCTTGCCTCTCAAGTTTCTTCTCACCTGCAGATTTCCCATAGATAACTACTTTGTATGTTGACTTTCCATCAAATTCAAAAGTCAAAAAATCTGCAAACTCCAATCTGTTGTCTTGTGCAAATTTCTGCCAACCCTTTTTGAAGTACAATCCACAAGGATCTTCTTCTTCCTTCTCAATATGAACCTTCCATAGGCTATTTGAAGAAGCATTGGTGGTGAGTATCACTAACTTAGGCTTGAGACAACAATTGGAAACAATTATCTGAGGAATTCGCTGCAACAACAATTATTTTTTTTTAAAAAAAAAGTGAAATGAACTATTTATTCTTGCCATTACTGTAAGCAAAAGCCAAACAAATGAACAAAACTAGAACCAGTAAAAGCAAGTAAAAGAACCATACTAAAAACTGAAAGGTAATGGAAAAAAGGGAATTCTAAGCCTAACATGAAAAAGTAACACAGAATAAATATGACTTACAACAAATAGAAGGAAAAACAAAACAAACAAAGACATAGAAGAAAGAATAAAAGAAAATCACCAGTTTAGTCTGCCACTCTCCAACAAGGAGTTTAAAGAACTTGCAAGACATGATTGTCACCGAATTTCCTTCTTCACAAGTACTTGAACTTCAAGAAGCTAAGATAGGAAAACTGAAGAAGGGGCAACAAAAGCATGCATAAGATAATAAGTAAACTTTGATGTGCATGTGACCATGTGTCAAAGTATATAGGAGAAATTCATGAAAATGATACGACTTAAATCCCAAAATCTCATTAGTGATGTGGGTATAGTTGTCAATGATGTGAATCATATAGTCAAAATCATGACTTGAATGGTCAAATTGTCACTCACACAAACACACACAAACACATTTTGGAATGGTATATCTTTAGGATTTTCCTTTTTTACAAGATATCAAACAATGAGATACTACTTATTGTAGTTAATATAAGAATTGGTTGACTAGATAGATAAATTAGAGGAAGAGTGATATGTATGTCCTAATGTATGCCTTATATTAATGAATAAAATCACTTATTACTAGCTCTATATATTTAAGATATGATGTATCTTTGCTACTTCAAATTATTCAAATGTTTTATATTTTATTTCATTGTTTAAACTTTATCATAAATAAATTTAAATGAATAGAAATGTGTCATATTACAGATTTAATAACAAGGTTTATGAAATCTATGTAAATTTTTTTGTGTGCTACGTGATATCTAACAATACTAAGGAGTATGGGTGGATTTATGCGGCGTTGCCTTCATTAGCTAATTAGTGTCAATACTCAATAGTTTACAACAGCAAGACTGTAACATAGTTTCAATTTCCTGGTAACAATATTTTCAACCTACTTATTAATGTATGGAAATGGTTTTAACATGAGTCCAATCAATTAAACTCATGCTTACAGTTTATGAAGTCAATAAATTCATTCTTTGAAACAATTTCTATCAAAACATATATTTATTTAATTATTACTTCATTTTCTTTATTTTTTATATTTCAAGTCAAAGTATTTAGATAAAATTACCCATAAGTCCTACACAAGAAAATTTAATCAAGATAATCCACAAGAAATTTGACATTTTATAAGTTTTACTTGTTAATGTCCTAATTTAACTTTTAAAATATGAAAATTTATCATGAAAAATAAGTTAAATACTTGATTTCTAGATATGAAATTTTCTTTTCACCCAAAAAAGATATGAAATTTTACAGCATCTTTTCTATTATTAAGTTTTCTTATTTATGTTTTGTGGATGCTTTCTTAATACTACAAACAAAACAAAAATCGAATGGCACCTTTTGAAAAAGAATGATACAAACGCGGGGTCTCAAAATAGAGTGAGAGATGTTTTCAATAATTATTTGATATCAATAAAAAATCTGATAAATTATTTAGAAATGAGCATATGTTAAAGAGAAATTTTTAGGTGTACATAATTTTTTATTTGATCAGCCACACGTAAATACTTATAGAACAAGTTCTATTGCGAAAATTTTAATATGATTGTGTATCTTAAAAATTAGCCAACAAAGGAAAATAATATTTCAATTTTTAAAATTAAAAAAATAAAACATTTTATCAAAACATTTTAATCTATTACCTAATTTCAAGTAAGTCACACTTATTACTTGTAATTATAGTTAAACTATAAATTACATGGCGAACTGATTCACTAAAGAATTTCTATTTTATGTAAGTATATCTAGAACATAATACTTAAAGGAAGTAAATTTAAATTAAATGGAATCATACAAGTAATAGAGGTACAAACCTAAAGAGAGTGGAGATGAGGAACACCCAGAAAGAGATCAACACTGCTTTAAAATAGGGGAGCACGATAAATACATGTATAAAAAAGAATATTCAGAATAAAATAAACAAGCATAAGAAAGGGTGAAAATAAACAGTAAAATGCATTATAAAAATCTTCCAGGATAGAACAAAGCGAATTGGACACATCAGAGCACCAACTTTGATCTCGTACTAAAGCTCATGCATCTTAATGACTTATTAATCCGCACCTCAAAGTTATATCAATATACCTTTATATTTATGAACCCAATATATAAACCCTCAATTGTTAATATCCTTTGGCCAAAAAAATTGTTCATGCCATATCATGCCATATCTAGTATTTCTCTAAACTTCCTTTCTAATAAAACTATCTTCCTTTATCAACGTGCTCGTGAAAAAGATGAGTTAGTGCTATTTCACTGATTATTGTCCAAATTTGAATATCTCAACAGTTCATATTTAACATTTTTAAATTTTATGATTTTTAAATGAATAAAATGTTTTTTTTTTTACAAACATCAACGAATACATAAGATACAAAACATTTTTCTCTGTTGATTTTCTCTGAAGTCTAGCTAGGAACTTCCAGGTAGAAATGGGATAGAGCATGAGCAAAGGAAGAGGTGACCCACTTTTAGAAATTTCCATGACTAAAAGAGGGGAAAATTTTTTAACGCCCTTAGAATGAAACATGAACGTTACTAACCATCAGATTCCGAACATTTATAGAAACACACTTCTTGGAAGTTTTCACAATTCATCCAGCTACAACATGATGTATAACTAACGGAAATAGAAAACTTTCAAAGAGTTTTACAACATATCAGAGATAAGGTAATGTGTTAAGCAAACTCAACAACAATGAAGTTTCGAGCGTACTAACACGTGCGAATATTCTGTAAAACGGAAAAAAGGAGAAAAAAAAAACATTTATCAGCATTCTAGATTCTTGCAGGATAAAACTCCAACATCAAACTGAAATTCTTAAAAACAAAAAAAAAACGCCATTTTTAACGACCATTCATGATCACACTTCAAGAAACTTGATTTGCTCTATCTAGTTCATCAAATAAACCCATCATAACGTAGGAAATCACTCGTCAACTCAGTTACATCGACAAGGCAACCTCAATGAAAGGAAAACTTCTCAAACTTAAAGATTAATGGGTGTTTTGAAAATAAGTGTATGAAAATGACATCCTTGAATCACACCAAAAAAAAAAGGAAAAGCAATGGACAATAAAAATACTCTATTATTTGAGTATGAAATTGATCCAAGTAACTAAATCAAAGTGAGAAAGTATATTAAGAGGTACCTGGTGAGGTGAGGATGAAGCTTGAGAGAGAAGGAGGACACATGAGAACCAACGCTTAGCTTTTAATACTACCAACCATGGTATATAACACCATCCTACATCGGCTGCTTAAATTAAAAAAAAAAAGGAATACACATCAGAACCACTTTATACTGTTGCCGAGGATATAATACCCAAAATAGAAAAAAGTACAACCGGATCAGAGAAATCTTCCACTTAAAAATCAAAACCAAGCCTATTCTTCATTAGGGATTACGTTGCGCCCCACAGGGTACAGTATACTTCATGACAAGACCAAGCTTATTGTTAATGCTGTTATGCTGTAGTCTCATGGGTCTTCTGCAGGAGAGAGAGAGAACAAAACAAAAACCATCAACTAGTATCATGAATATAAGACACTTGGTTTTTTTTCTAAGTAAATAAGGTAAATTGAATTACTAAATTATTACATTTTGTCAAATGTAATTAGAATATAAGTTAACTTGCAAGTGGAATTAATTAGTTTTGAAGAAAAATAATAAGTATATACAATTTGAAATGTTTTCATTTTGTTAACATTAATTTCTTAAAAACTTTAAAAGGTTTTATAATTAGAAGTGTATGTAGGACCATTTAGCTTATGCGATATGAGAAAAAGGGAGGAACTTTTGGGTTTGTTTCTTATAGTTGGTGGATGTTTAAATCCAAGCTCACCTTCAACTTCAAGTCTTCAACCAAGGGTTTGACTTATAACCTTATCAGGTAGTCCCTCCGGTCCTATTTATAAGTCGCTAATCGCCTCTAAATTTTGTTCCTTAATATAAGTCACCAACTACCACTAACTAACTTATTTATTAACATTTTCCTAATATACCCTTACATTGGAAAATGAAATTGGAAGATGAGAAGAGAGAGAAGATGAAAAAGACACTTTATAGATAGAAGATTAATGAAGAAAGAGAAAAGGTAGTGGGCCATAGTGATAAAGGTGGAAGGGCAAAAATGGAAAAGACAAAAAAATAAGACCAATTTAATGATGCAACTTCCATTAACCTCTATTCCTTGATATGTACAATTTAGCCGGTTGACGACTTATAAATAGGACCGGAGAGAGTAAGTACCATTTCAATTCAAAAGTGATCTGGACAGATTGGTTCAAGTTAATGTGAGAGATAGAAGAAAATTAATGTTTGTTGTTTTCTCCGTACGTACGTACAATGGCGCACAGTTCTGTGCATGCATAAGTTACGCAAAGTTATGCCCCTATGCAGCAGGAGCACGCGCATGGACCCCATACATGAAAGTTGAAAAAAAAAAACGGAGAATATATAACGTTATATGTCTGTGTTTGGCCCCTCCGTTAATTAACGTTAACGGTCAATGTAGTTGGCCAAAATTTGCATTATGTGTCGTGCCCACGTGGCACCTACTCCGCCACTCATTTGTTTTCTCTTCTATGTAAGGTTTTAATTAAATGGTACTACCTCCAGTCCTAAATATAGGTTCTAATTGACTTTTTTTTTTGGAGAAATTAAGGTTGCGAAATAAGTTATTAAATGATGACATTTTTGATATATTTTTAGATTATCCATAAGTTTATAGGTAAAATAAACTAGTTTAAGGGAAAAAAATTAGTAAATCAATTTATAATTAACTTATTTTGTTTTTTTAAGGATTTTCTAGAAAAAGTCAATTAGGTGTTATATTTAGGACCGGAGGGAGTACTAATTAATGGTAGAGTATTTATGAATGTTGTGATTCACTATAATTTTTATATTGTATTCAAGAACCTTTTGGTTCAAATTAAATAACTCTAAATGTGTTTAAGAAATTACAAATTTAACGATTTGTGAATATGCATATTAAAGAGTGCTCAATTTATCAAAAATAATACTCATACACTAAACCATTATTATTAAGCTACTTTTCCATAATGTTTTTATCATATAATATAAATCACTTAAACATCAGTTACTGTTTATCAATCAAATTTTTTCTTAAAATGAACATTTAAATATGGTTTCTTGTATATTTCCCATGTAATTAATTAGTAATTCTCGTCTCAAACATAAAACAGGTTGTAATTCAGTTGTGATACTAAATATAACCTTTTTTACCTGGTCTTTTATGTTTTGCAAATTTTCACTGGATTAATTTGTATGGCTTAAATTGCTTTTTTTTTCCAACAAAAGATATATGTAGTATTAAAAGCAACTAAAAATTACATTGTCACGGAATCAGAATATGAAAAAAGACCAGGCAAACCAAAATACAAAAGACGTCAACAAATACTCATAGAGAGTACATGAGACAATTAACAACGCTTGAAAAACAACAAGAACTTGAAACAAAGACAAAAGAAAACTCCTCATCACCATAATAAGCACATAATCTCTGCAACGAAGCTTTGACAATCCACCTCGCTATGAAAATCATCAACTTCTATGGGAAAACATATAGAACAATGGTTCCTGATCAATTTCCTTTTAACAAGAAACTCAACGGGGGCAGTGCACATGATGATGATAACATTTAAAAAAGGACAAAGGTGCAAAAATAGCAACTGTAAATTTAAAAATGGGCAACTATAACTCTGGTAAATTGAAGGGGGCAAAACTGTACACTGTAAACTAAAATGGGGCAAAACCATACATTGTAAACCAAAATGAGGCAAAAGTAACTGACTTAACGCGGATTTTTGCAAACTTCCGTAAGTATACGGGTCGTCAAGTGTAGTATAGAAAAAGTGTCGTTCCGCAGAGATTATAGTTTAAACAAAGTGATTAGCACTAATTGCATGCCCAATTACCTTAAGTAAAAACATATTGAGAGTTGTTGTTCAATTAAGAAAAGAGTTTGGAAAATAAGTGTAAAAAGAGTTGGAGTTCAAACACGATTCAACAATGATAATTAAGGCCTAGGGTTGCTAATCCCCTATTTACTTCATGAACCAAGATTTCCCTCTCCTATTTAAGTGATTAAATGAAAATATGTGCAAGTCTAGAGTTCAAAATCATTTGAAAAAGCTTTCCCAAGTCAAGATCAAATTTATGCTAGCATTTATTGCACAATCTCTTGTCACAATAAATGCTAGCTCTTTTCCTTAACCACCCTAATTATGACTATGTTAGGTCAATAACTATATCTCTATGTTATCAACAAACCTTCCATTTAAAACCATAAACTTCAAGTCTAACATGTTCTTATCCAAGTTCTAAAACAAAATACACTTTCCCAAGTCATATTTCATTTAACTAATTAAGTGGTGATCAAGCACTTAAAACAAATAGAGAGCAAGATAAAAACTACACATATGCTTCATTAATTACTCAAAGAAAGAGAGAGTAGATGGTTCAATCCATAAGTAGGTTCATAACAACCCTAGATTAGGGTTTTAGTTACACATAAATGCAAATAAAACAAACCCTAAAACTATGAAAGAGTGCATTGAAGAGTGATGAAGAATAGGGAGAAAGATACAACCACAAATGAGGAATACCCAAATCTCTCCAAGCTTCCCCACTTGATTCCCAAGAGATCCCAAGGTTCTTCAAGCTCTTCAAGCCTCCAAGAAGTGCCCTAGAAGTGCCCCAAGTCGTGTTTTTCCAGCCTCCTTTTGAAATGCCCCCATTTGCCCTTTTTATATGCTGAGAATCTGACTAAAACGCGCAGAAGCGAAGTGCTCTCGCCAGTTGCTCGCCGGTTGGCGAGCCACTGGCGAGATTCCAGAGACGGCATGCCAGTTGCATGCTAGTTGGCTTTATGATGATGCAGTGGCTCGCCAGTTGGCGTGCCGCTGGCAAACAACCTTTGATTTTAAGTTTAGCTCTCCTTTGCTCCTTTTTCTCCTTTGTTGCATCACTTGGGCTTCATCAAGCTTCTAACACCTGTCCACCTCTTCCTACACAAGCTAGAAAGAGGGTTGAAGATGTTAGAATCTTAAGTTTTGATGATGTTAGAATCTTAAGTTTTGATGATGACTAATATATGAGAACTAGTCAAATACTTAGGAAGAACTAAGTTAATAATAGAACCCTAAGCAAGAGTACATCCGGATGTGGTTGTACTTCCGGATGGATTAGGACTAGCGCTCGAGGATGAAAGGCTCATCCCTCAGCGGAAGCTAGTAAGTCTTAGTCAGAACTCAGACACTAAGTTAGGACACTACCGGATGTAGGTTTACTTCCGGATGAACTAGGACTAGCGCTCGAGGATGAAAGACTCATCCCTCAGCGGAAGCTAGTAAGTCTTAGTCAGAACTCAGACACTAAGTTAGGACACTACCGGATGTAGGTTTACTTCCGGATGAACTAGGACTAGCGCTCGAGGATGAAAGGCTCATCCCTCAGCGGAAGCTAGTACGTCTTAGTCAGAACTCAGACACTAAGTTAGGACACTACCGGATGTAGGTTTACTTCCGGATGAACTAGGACTAGCGCTCACGGATGAATGACTCATCCCACAGCGGAAGCAAGTGAGTCACTAAATCAGAACCTAGCTTAGAGTTGATCACTTAGGAAGTATTGGATGAAAACTGAATCCTAAGTTAGAGTTACTTCCGGAAGAGTTAGAACTAGCGCTCACGGACAAAACATACATCCCATAGCAAAAGTGAGTGATACGCTAAGGAACTAAGAAAGAATTAGGTTGAAATCAAATCCTTAGTAAGAATACAACCGGAAGTGAATTTACTTCCGGATGCTTAGTGACTAGCGCTGCCTATTGGAATAGGCAACACAGAGCGTCAGCGAATATAACTCAGTCACTAAGAGCTAAGTCTAAGTGTTAGAAGAACAAATCCTTGAGACTAGGTTAGAACGCAACCGGATGTAGAATTGCTTCCGGATGTCTTAGTGTACATTGGATGACTAGCGTTGTCTGTTAGGATAGACAACATCGAGCGTCAGTGAGTACAACACTAAGTCATAACAAGTCTTAGAAGGAGTACTTCCAGATGCGGATTTGCTTCCGGTAGTAAAAGAACTTTCCCTTAGACAAATTGAACTCCCACTGCATGTGACTATGTGCTATTATTGTTGAACTAACATTTATATGCAGAAGTGGATGTTATTGCTTCTGGATGTGGAAATGCTTCCGGATGCAAGTGCTCTCGAAACAGAGAATCTTGAGCTAAACTAGGCAAGACAAAGCAAACGGACTTCAGATAGTTAAAGACTCTTAGTGCTGAAGCAAAGTGCCTACTTCCGGATACACATGTCATCCGTCAGCAAGAGTACAAGAGTCAGAACGTTCAAGAGCTCAGAAGTCAGAATGCTTTTGTCAGAGATCAGAGGTGTCAGAGTTGCTTTTCAGAGATAAAGCAAGTCAACTCTGCTGGGCATTAATGGAGCATTAAATGAGCCAACGGTAACTTGGGATAAACGGCCTTATTCAAACGGCTCTCCTACCTATCACTCAAGAAGGAGTATAAAAGACAACTTCAACATCCATTTGAAGTTGACGATGGAAGAATGATATAGTTGTTAGAATCTTAAGTTTTGATGAAGACTAAACTATAAAGGAATAGGCCAAGTACTTAGAAAGCAATAGGATAACATAGGATCCCAAGTAAGAGTGCAACCGGATGTGGATTTACTTCCGGATAGACTAGGACTCGCGCATGAAGATGAATGATTTATTCCCCAGCGGCAGCGAGTAACTCACTAGGGAAATAACTTAGTCCAAGAGTATTAGGTACACAAAACCTTAAGACTAAGTTATGATTCAACCGGAAGTGAAATTGCTTCCTGTTGGATTTTGACTGGCGCAGCCTGATAAAATAGAATAACCCCAAGCGTCAGTGAATCAGCCTCGTTAAGTGAAATTGCTTACTGATAGATTTTGACTGGCGCAGACTGATAGGATAGATATAATCCTAAGCGTCAGTGAGTCTACCTCATCAAGTGAAAATGCATCCGATAGCGTAGTGACTAGCGCTGACTGTTGGATTGAAGGACACTGAGCGAGAGTGAGTAATAGTAAACAAAATCCTTCATCCAGTGGTTTTACTTCCGGATGTAGAAGTGCTTCCGGATACATCATAGACTAAGAGGACTAACGTTCAAAGTACACAATACACTAAGTCAAAACATAGTCTAAGTAAAACTACTCCCCATAGCAAACAAGCTTCCCACAGCATGTATAGTTCTTACTATATTTGGTTATATATATATTGCTATGTTGGACTAACCAGTATGTGCAGAACTTAGTCACACTTCCGGATGCAAATGAGCTTCCGGATGGAAAGACTCTTGGCATTGGGACTCAGAGCTTAACACTTGCAGAGCAAGATTGCCTCTTCTGGGTGAACGATGATCATCCGTCAGCAAGAGTACAAGAGTAAACGTCACATACACAGAAGTCAGAATGCTTTTGTCAGAGCAGAGGTGTCAGGACTACTTTTCAGAGATAAAGCAAGTCAACCCTGCTAAGCATTAACGAAGATGTACTTCTCAACGGTAACATGGGATTAACGGCTATATTCAAACGATCATATTCAACCTGCCGCCCAGGAAGCCGAGTATAAAAGAAACATCTACATTCAGAAGATGGTTAGAAGAACAGAGAATATTATCTGATGTATTATCTTCTACATTCCTCTCATCTTCTACTCTCAGATCTAAAGTTGTAACATTCTTAGAGAGTAATTCAATTGTACTTAAGTGAGTAACATCATCTACTCTTAGAGAGAGTCATTTGTACTTAAGTGATTATCAAAATCAGTTCATAGAGTGAACATATCATTGAATCCTCTAATTGATAGAGGCTGTTCTTAAGCTTGTGCTTGAAGAACAGAACTGTTATATTACAGTAGTAAGGGGGAGCATTTAGAGGTTTTCTAAATCTCCATAGGTTGCAAGTTAGCCCGCAAAACTTGTGGTTGTAAGGTTTGCAGGTGAACCCGTTGTAAAACCTGTGGGTTGTTAGGTGAACCCGTACTCGTAAAACCTAAAGTGTAAAGGCTTTCTTGTGCCTGGTTCAAACAAGAAGGTTAGTGGATTGAAAATCTCAGGTGGAGCCTGGGGACTGGATGTAGGTCTAGGAGTGACCGAACCAGGATAAACTCGCTTGTGCATATTCTGCTTATTTAAATCTCACACCAAGCACCACACCACTGTATACTCACTTGTGCTTGGGATGATCCATCGTCACTCTCATCAAGCACAAGGAGAAAAGATTTTGAAAAGGGAAAATTATTAAGCTTTTATTCTCCACCCAATTCACCCCCCCTCTTGGGTGACAGCCACGCATTTCATTTGGTATCAGAGCTGGTCACTTGTTTAAAGGATCAAACGATCTCAAGTGCAAAGACCTAGGCTGATTTGGGTTACAAAATGTGTTTTGAAGGTCTTGATCATACTATCCCACCCGTGTTAGAAAATGCTGATTTTTACTTATGGAAGGGTAGGATGAAAAGTTTTATACTATCCACGGATTTCAAAATATGGGATGTTTTTGAAAAGGACTCTGATTTCAAACCAAAAATAAATTGGACTGAAGAGGATAAAAGTTTATTTTACTTAAACCTCAGAGCAATGCAAATTTTGCATAAAAGTTTATCTGACAATGATTACCAGAAAATTAGACATTGCTCTAGGGCTATAGATATTTGGAACATTCTCGATACTATGTATGCTTCTAATCAAATTCTTGAAGTTAAGGCTGTCCAAAGCTCATTATGTTCTCCGTGTGAATCCACCTTTGAAGAGCTACTGGATGGTGATGTAGTGGAAGCTAGTATCAAAGAAGAGAGTGTCAATCCATGCCTAGAAGATTCAGAAACTGAAGAAAATGAGGTATCTAAACTTGAATCTTCTGAATTGCAAGATATGTATAATGAGCTACATAGTGAATTCTGTAAACTTGCAAAAGAAGTTCTAGGCTTAAGAAAAAGGAATAGAGAACTTGAGAAACTTATTCCTTCTTCTACAACCAAGGAGTCCAAAGTCCCACTCATAAAAGAAGAGTTTTCAAAAGACCCTGAGATTTCAAAGGTTAATAAACATAGTGTCGTTGAAAAGAAAACTAACCAACACAATAATGACAAGAAATCTTATTCTGAATATCATCCCATTATTTGTCATTATTGTGGTAGAACTGGTCATATTTCTCACACATGCAACTTTAAGAGAAATTTAAATGTGAGAAATAAATATATATGGATCCCCAAAGGACAAGTAAGGTCCAGCGCTAACCATGTAGGACCCAAGTACAAATGGGTACCAAAACTCCCTTCTAGTGCCTTACTTGTGCAGGAAAGATCAAGAGTTCCTCCTGTCCCAAAGAAGAGAACTCGTGGTGATGTCACTGCTGCAACTACCTGGTTCAATCATAAGAAGCAGTGCGCTACCACAAGGAACAAAGACCTTGTCTCAGGGATAAGCTATCACAGAGTCCCATTCAACTATCCTGAGAAGAACAAGAGAGAGAGGATGTCTCAACTCACATGGAGAAAACCTGCGAATCCTGTCTCTCCTAAGAAAGTGCTTCAGGCCAAGGATAAGTATAAAAGATCACCTTGGGTAAGCAAGGGATTATTTAAGGTTGAAGCATGCAACAGTAAAATCTCCTATGCAAATGTTAGATGGACTTATTGAGATTTTACAACAAGCATCATAAGCATGAACATTTTAGGGCTAATAAGAAATTTCACACAATGTTCATAATCTACATGCTATCTATGACTATCATTATCTGAAACCGTGTATGATCATGTGCATATAGTCATAGTTGATTCGCAATGCCATATTTATAAGTGATTGATTCTAAGGTCCATGAGAATCACATACACTTCTCCTGACTGAAAGAGCTCTAGAACTTTATGGTGTTGATAATTTACATATCTTCATAATCTAGCATGAACACTCTTAAGGCATATTTATCGAATTATACATGTTTATGAAACTCTGAAAAATATGCAATCTATTCCATACTCCCTGTTCTATCACTCGTATTTATCCAAAAGAGTATGAGTAAAGTTCATGACTTGAGAGTGAAACTATGTGAAATTATAAACAAAATTTTTCAAAATATGTTTTCACTTTATTAATGTTTTTGTTATACGAAACTATCACTGAGGGTTGATTAATTTATCCTTATAAAGATACATTTGGGAATGTAAAGATGAAGTTTAAATCCTCAGCAAACATTTGTGCTTAAAACCTGTCAACTGTGCTAACTTAGGCATCGAAGTGCCAACCTTAAGTTTTTGCAGGTCCCTCAATGTTAAATCTTAAGTAAGAACAATCGGAAGCAAAACTACTTCCGGATGCTCTCGTACTGGCGCTGAGTGAATACTCAAGACAACCAAGAGCACCTGTCCAAACCGGAAGCAAAACCACTTCCGGATGATCAAGGGACACGTCACTTCAGAAAACGTTTCAACTTCCTCCATGAAACGTTGTGTCTTCTCTGACCAATTGAAGCAACACGTGTCATCAGGTGTGTCGTTCCAACTTAAAATCTTACGTTACCCAATGTGTAAAAATTTGAAAGAAGATGCCTATTCAATCCTCAGAAATTTTACCTATAAATAGATGTCATTTTTCATTTTCACTTTTTACTACATCCTTTACTTGCATCATTTTCTCTGAAAAATCTCTTCATCTTCTCCATCTTTCTTTACACACTTCTTGCATTTCATCCCTTTTACCATAACATCTATACAAATGGCCGGTTCTCATGAATCCAACCCAGTCACCCAGAAAACCTCTTCTTCCAAGAAACACAAGTCGAAATCTGGGAAATCCAGTCACAAACATTCTGGTAAATCTGGGCACCATGAAGAGCATCATAAAGAACATCAAGAACTCCGTGAAGTTTCTGGGCAATCACAGGGGCATGATGAATATATTCAGGGTCAGCCTGAAAAGTCTGGTAGAGTGGCAGAACAGCCAGTGGGTTCTGAGACTGAACAAGAGAGGGATGCTCAGAGAAAAGGAAAGAAGAAGAAGGTTCAATTCGCTGAGGAGCCTTCCTCCAAGAGGCAGAGGGTTGAAGAAGATGATCCCACAGTGTACAGAGAAGGGGGATTGGAACCCATTACTGCCAAATTTGAGACATCCGTTCCATACTTCAACCAAGGGTTGTTCATCGACCTGGAGAGGATTGATGAACTAGGGTTTCCCCATCTGCGCCCTTACTTGGAGAAGTATATGCCATGGCTGGGCATCAACCAGGACTACAACGTCAACGTCCTGCGAGTCTTCTCCCAATCTCTCTCTGGCAGAGCTAAGTACAGAAAGGTGGATGGGAAAGAGCAAGTCCACAAACTCTCCTTCACTGCCACTGTAAGAGGGAGGACCTTCAGGTTCACTTGGAGGACGCTGAATGAGATGATGGGAATCACGGATGAAGACATGAATGAATGGATCTACCCTGAGTCTCACAAATACACCAAGGAGGAACTCGAGGAGTTGTATGGCACCAATAACAAGAAGGTGTCCAAGATGTCTGATTCTAACAGGCTCTTGTACTACGTCTACTCCCGGATAATGACTCATAAGGGAGGCAACTTCAACGAGTTCACACTGCTGGACAACCCTTGGTTCCCTAGACTCCTCTCGCGCAAGCCTTTCAACCCTGGCCAGTTGATATGTCTAGAGCTTCAGCGCTGGTTAAACAATGACAAGTCAGGCTATCTTCCCTATCCCACTGTCATTGCCTTCCTCCTTGAGAAACATCTGATCAAGGCTACATCTGCTGTGGAGGAAGAGAATGTCAAGTGTAAGCCTGTGGGAGCAACCAATATTGGGAAGATGGGCATCAGGTACTCCAAGCCTCCTAAGCCCACTCGCTCAGGCTCACAAGCCAGTAGTGTTTCTGGCACTTCAGCCCCCTCTGCATCTGGAGCAGGGGATCAGGAAGTTGACTCACATGCTGGGCCAAGCCGTGTAGCAAGAGTGCCAGCCTCTGTTAGGGCCTTTGCCGAGGAAGTAAAGGAAGAGCTTCTCTTCAGATTGCCTGAGTCCTTGGTGGTTCCTCTCCGTGCTGAATGTGAAGCTGGTTTCCAGCATCAAGGGGAGCGGATCCAGCGGCTCGAGGACAGAGTAGGACAGATCGAGAATCACCTTGCCAGGGTGGATGCAAAGTTGGATCTCATTCTCCAACACCTACAAATTCCCCAACCATCTCAAGGTAACCTACCACCTCCTCCTCCTCCTCCTCAAAACCCACCTCCCCCTCCTCCTAATCACCCTCAACTTCCTCCTCCTCCTCCTAACACTCAACAACCTCAGCCACCTCCACAAAATGACAATCAATCCCCTCCGTCACCAAACAATGCTCACCAATCCCAACCTTCACCCAACCATGAACACCAAACCCAAGACACATACCAACAATCTCCTAGCCAATCACCCCTTCACTCCAACAACTCCCCATCTCCACAAAACTCTCCGTCTACAACTCCCTCACCCACTCGCCCCAACGCACCCACTCGCTCACCTCCCAATCCCAACTCTAGACCTAGATCCAACCCTTCGGCTGAACATCTCGAATTTCAAACTGCCATTCACCCCCTCAGCCACATATACCTCCGAGATTATCCCCGCCTTCAGCAAATCCCTGAGAATCCTCATGAACCTTTTACCCCATTCACCCCTTCCACTACCTTCACTGAATACTCCTCCACCTATCCCTTTGAGGGACTCTTTGTGAATCCCAGATGGTTCCCCGAGACTGCCTCATCCCCCGAGCCTAACCTCCCTACCTCCTCCCCAGAAACCTCACCTTCAATGCAATCTGGCCCTGAACCTCCACCCTCCACCTCATCCGCTCCATCCCTGGCCCTCTCCCTTGTTGATGATGACAAAAGGGGGAGAGATATGCTGTTTGCGATCCGTCTACATATGGACACCAGGAATGGTCTTAGCCAGCCATCACTTTGGGTTGATGAAGATATCGCGGCTGCCCTTCGCCGTGCTATGGAATCCCAAAGGTTGGGTGGAGCTGAGAACCTAATAAGGGGGGAAGCCATCCGGTTCATGCAGCAGCAGAGGGTGACTGAGCAAGGATCACAATTGGAAATGGCTGTTGTTGAGCCAAGTGAAAATCCCTCACAGCCAGAGTCATCTTCATCAGAACCTCCTCCAACTAAGATAAGTAGAAAGGATATTGAGGAGATAATGATGAAGTGGGGACTGAAGAAGACCAATCACCCTCCTATTGTGATAGCCAAGCCTATCCCCTCATCCACTGGGCAAGAGTCTGAGATCCCCTCGTCTGAGCAATCATCTGCCCCTCCTCCCTCATCTGAGCCAGCAGTCACCTTCAGTGAATCTAGAAAGAAGGCCGTTGCCAAGAAGCGGACCAGGAAAATTATTGCCACCACTGAAACTGCTGAAAGTGAGGAAGAGACTCCAGCTGACCAACCTGAGCAAGAGACCTCATCTGCCCAAGTTGAGCCTGAAACCCCAGTAGTTCAAGCAGTTCCTATTCTAAAGGAGGTCAAGTTGGAAATTGAAGACATGACTCCTGAGGAATATGAAAAGTATGGGTTCACGGACAAACTCTCCTTCGGTCAGATGGCCTGCCTCGATGCTGACAGAGCAAGTGCCATGCCTACTCCTCCGATTAGCAAGAGCAAAGGGAAGAGTAAAGGGAAAGGGAAAAGGAAAGCCCAGGAAGTTGAGGAGGATCCCAACTTCCCTGTATGGAACGTAAAGATTCGGGCTGTTCACTATCCCAATGGAGAGGTCGCCTACTTCGATGATGCTACAGGGTTCCCTGGGTATGAAGAACTAGAGAACATGAAGAGGGCATTCGAGGAGTCTATCGAATCTGAAAGGCTCAGAAGAGAGAGAGAGGAAGAAGAGCTTCAGAATATCATTGCCCAGATAAACCAGAGTGAGCGTGAGGCCAAGATAGCCCAACTCCAGAAAGAGAGTGAAGAGAGACAGAGGGAAAGGGAGAGGAAAAAGAGACACCAAGTCTGAACCCCCAATCCAAAACAAAACCCCCAATCCAAAAACCTTTTAACTTAGAAATTTTCCTTATTTTCATGCATCTCTCATTCTTACTTAGTGTAGATTACTTGTATATACTTTGCTTGTATACTCTAACATGTAATCCTTGTTCATTTATAATATCTGTCTGAGTTACTTGTTCTTATCCATTGCTTTTACTATTCTGCTAATCCTTTCATATAAACTTAATCGATAAAACTAAGTTTGTCATCATCAAAAAGGGGGAGAATGTTAGAATCTTAAGTTTTGATGAAGACTAAACTATAAAGGAATAGGCCAAGTACTTAGAAAGCAATAGGATAACATAGGATCCCAAGTAAGAGTGCAACCGGATGTGGATTTACTTCCGGATAGACTAGGACTCGCGCATGAAGATGAATGATTTATTCCCCAGCGGCAGCGAGTAACTCACTAGGGAAATAACTTAGTCCAAGAGCATTAGGTACACAAAACCTTAAGACTAAGTTATGATTCAACCGGAAGTGAAATTGCTTCCTGTTGGATTTTGACTGGCGCAGCCTGATAAAATAGAATAACCCCAAGCGTCAGTGAATCAGCCTCGTTAAGTGAAATTGCTTCCTGATAGATTTTGACTGGCGCAGACTGATAGGATAGATATAATCCTAAGCGTCAGTGAGTCTACCTCATCAAGTGAAAATGCATCCGATAGCGTAGTGACTAGCGCTGACTGTTGGATTGAAGGACACTGAGCGAGAGTGAGTAATAGTAAACAAAATCCTTCATCCAGTGGTTTTACTTCCGGATGTAGAAGTGCTTCCGGATACATCATAGACTAAGAGGACTAACGTTCAAAGTACACAATACACTAAGTCAAAACATAGTCTAAGTAAAACTACTCCCCATAGCAAACAAGCTTCCCACAGCATGTATAGTTCTTACTATATTTGGTTATATATATATTGCTATGTTGGACTAACCAGTATGTGCAGAACTTAGTCACACTTCCGGATGCAAATGAGCTTCCGGATGGAAAGACTCTTGGCATTGGGACTCAGAGCTTAACACTTGCAGAGCAAGATTGCCTCTTCTGGGTGAACGATGATCATCCGTCAGCAAGAGTACAAGAGTAAACGTCACATACACAGAAGTCAGAATGCTTTTGTCAGAGCAGAGGTGTCAGGACTACTTTTCAGAGATAAAGCAAGTCAACCCTGCTAAGCATTAACGAAGATGTACTTCTCAACGGTAACATGGGATTAACGGCTATATTCAAACGATCATATTCAACCTGCCGCCCAGGAAGCCGAGTATAAAAGAAACATCTACATTCAGAAGATGGTTAGAAGAACAGAGAATATTATCTGATGTATTATCTTCTACATTCCTCTCATCTTCTACTCTCAGATCTAAAGTTGTAACATTCTTAGAGAGTAATTCAATTGTACTTAAGTGAGTAACATCATCTACTCTTAGAGAGAGTCATTTGTACTTAAGTGATTATCAAAATCAGTTCATAGAGTGAACATATCATTGAATCCTCTAATTGATAGAGGCTGTTCTTAAGCTTGTGCTTGAAGAACAGAACTGTTATATTACAGTAGTAAGGGGGAGCATTTAGAGGTTTTCTAAATCTCCATAGGTTGCAAGTTAGCCCGCAAAACTTGTGGTTGTAAGGTTTGCAGGTGAACCCGTTGTAAAACCTGTGGGTTGTTAGGTGAACCCGTACTCGTAAAACCTAAAGTGTAAAGGCTTTCTTGTGCCTGGTTCAAACAAGAAGGTTAGTGGATTGAAAATCTCAGGTGGAGCCTGGGGACTGGATGTAGGTCTAGGAGTGACCGAACCAGGATAAACTCGCTTGTGCATATTCTGCTTATTTAAATCTCACACCAAGCACCACACCACTGTATACTCACTTGTGCTTGGGATGATCCATCGTCACTCTCATCAAGCACAAGGAGAAAAGATTTTGAAAAGGGAAAATTATTAAGCTTTTATTCTCCACCCAATTCACCCCCCCCTCTTGGGTGACAGCCACGCATTTCAATAGTGAGCTTACCGTCTGAGAAACTTGTAATCAATATTCTTCTCATCTTCTACTCTCTGATCTCAGAATTGTAATATCCTTAGAGAGAACTCTTGAGAGATTCATTTGTACTTAAGTGAGTAACATCATTTGTTCTTAGAGAGAACTCTTGAGAGATTCATTTGTACTTAAGTGAGTAACATCATTCGTTCTTAGAGAGAACTCTTAAGAGATTTACTTGTACTTAAGTGATTATCACAATCAGTTCATAGAGTGAACATATTATCAAATCCTTTAATTGACAGAGGCTGTTCGAAAGCTTGTTGCTTGAAGAACAGAGTCATAACCTTACAAAAGTGATGGGGAGCATTTAGAGGTTTTCTAAATCTCCATAGGTTGCAAGTTAGCTCGTAAAACTTGCGGTTAAGGTTGCAAGTGATCCCGAGTCAAAACTTGCGGTTGTAAGGTTTGCAGGTGAGCCCGTTGTAAAACCTGTGGGTTGTTAGGTGAACCTGTGTTCGTAAAACCTAAAGTGTAAAGGCTTTCTTGTGCCTGGTTCAAACAAGAAGTTAAGTGGCTTGAAAATCTCAGGTGGAGCCTGGGGACTGGATGTAGGTCTGGAAGTGACCGAACCAGGATAAATTTGTGTGTGCTTATTCTGTTTGTTTAATCTACACATCAAGCACCACACCACTAGACACTTACTTGTGCTTGGGGAGATACATCGTCACTCTCATCAAGCACAAGCAGTCTGCTTTTTTTAAGAGAATTTTAACTTTTATTCTGCCACCCAATTCACCCCCCTCTTGGGTGACAGCCACGCATTTCATTTGGTATCAGAGCAAGGTCACTTGTTTAAAGGATCCAACGATCTCAAGTGCAAAGACCTAGGTTGAATTGGGATATAAAATGTGTTTTGAAGGTTTTGATCCTACCATTCCACCTTTGTTAGAAAACACTGATTTTTATCTATGGAAAGCTAGGATGAAAAATTTTATACGTTCTTCCAGTTTTAAAATGTGGGATGTCTTTGAAAAGGATTCTGATTTCAAACCAAAAGTGAACTGGACTGAAGAGGAGAAAAACTTATTTTACTTGAACATTAGAGCAATGCAATTTTTGTACAAAAGCTTAACTGAAAATGATTTCCAGAAAATCAAACATTGCTCTAGTGCGAGAGATATTTGGCTCACTCTTGATACTATGTATGCCTCTAATCACTCTGTTGAAGGTAAAGCTGTCCAAAGCTCACCTTGTGCCACTTGTGAATCAACTGTTGGTGAGCCACAGGAAGCTAATATTGAGGAAGCTAGCAGCTGTGAGGAGAGTGCTGATCCTTGCCTAGATGATTCAGAAACTGAAGAAAATGAGGTATCTGAATTTGAACCTTCTGAATTGCAAGACTCATATAATGAATTGTATATTGAATTTTGTAAACTTGCAAAAGAAGTTCAAGGCCTAAGGAATGGGAACAGGAAACTTAAGGAACTCATTAACTCTCCTACATACAAGGTTCCCAAAGTTCCTTCCATGGAAAAACAACTATCGCTGCCGATAGCTAGTTCTCCTGTGCCAGCGAAACCTTCAACACACTCTGAAAATTGCTCCAATTGTGAGTCCCTGTTGAAGGAGAATGAAAAGAAAACTGACCGACATAATAATGATAGGAAATCTCATTCTGAATATCATCCCATTATCTGTCATTATTGTGGTAGATCAGGTCATATTTCTCACACGTGTAGTTTTAGAAGAAATTTACATGTGAGAAATAAATTTGTATGGATTCCTAAAGGACAAGTAAGGTCCAGTGCTGACCATGTAGGACCCAAGTACAAATGGGTACCAAAACTTCCTTCTAGTGCCTTACTTGTGCAGGAAAGATCAAGAGTTCCTCTTGCCCCAAAGAAGAGTACTAGTGGTGATGTCACTGCTGCAACCACCTGGTCCAATCATAAGAAGCAGTGCACTACCACAAGGAACAAAGGTTCTGTCTCAAGGATGAGCTGTCACAGAGTCCCACTCAACTATCCTGAGAAGAACAAGAGAGAGAGGATTCCTCGATCAACATGGAGAAAGCCTATGAATTCTGCCTCTCATAAGGAAGTGCTTCAACCCAAGGATAAGTATAGAAGATCACTTTGGGTAAGCAAGGGATCACTTAGGATTGAAGCATACAATAGTAAAATCTCCTATGCAAATGTTAGATGGAATTATTGAGATTTTACATCAAGCATTATGTATATGAACATTGTACTCCTTATAAGAGAGTTTTTCATAATATTCATAGTCTACATGCTGTCATGATCAAAACACACACACACACATATATATATATATATATATATATATATATCCTTGTTCATATAGTCGTCATGTTTGATTCGCAATGCCATATTCATAGTGAATGATTCTTAGGTGCATGCGAACTTTACACTTCCTACAAACTGACCTGTCAGATCCAAGTTTGGATACTGAGAAATGGGAAAAGGGAATTACTTGGTATTTTGTAGGAAAGGAGATCCAAAGGAACAACCAGATTCAAGACTGTACCTGGTCTGGGCAATGAGTCAAATCTGAATAAGCTGTTCCTCATGATAGGCCCCTGATGCTGCTGCCCTTGAAATAGAAAAGTATCAAGCACCTACGATAGTGGTCCCCTAGCGTGTCATTGCTTAATCTTCAGTGGATCACTTCCGGAAGCAAATTCACTTCCGGAAGCTCCTTGTCTTCCTAGCATTGATGCTGACGCTTGGGTGTATGCTGAGCAATCGGAAGCACCAGCGGACAATGTGCTTTCTTAGGAGGTTGTCTGGTGTCTTGGGCTAGCAAGAAGCCAACCTGTGTGTCACTATCACCCACAGAGGCAGAGTATATTGCTGCAGCAAGCTGTTGTGCACAAGTGCTGTGGCTGAAAAATCAACTGAGGGATCTTGGCTTAGAGTTCCCTGAGGCTTCCATCCTTTGTGACAACACCAGCACCATCAGCCTCGCCAAGAATCCAGTCCGTACACTAGAACAAAGCACATTGACATCAGACATCACTTCATCAGAGATTATGTTCAAAGAAGGATGTCAAGGTGCAGTTTGTTCTTACATAACATCAGCTTGCGGATATCTCCACTAAGCCACTGGGGTTTCGCAGGTCCCCCAATGTTAAATCTTAAATGAGTCCTACCGGAAGCAAAGCTCATTCCGGAAGCTCTTATGCTTGCACTTGGGGATGACGCTAAGGAACCGGAAGCGCCAGTGTCTGAGAGGAAGAACGACATGTCACTTCAGAAAACACTTCATCATCTCCAAACAAAAATTGTGCCTATTCTGACACTGAAGAGACACGTGGCATAAAGGTGCGCCGTTCCAATTTAAAAGTTCACATTTTCCCATAAAGGTGCATATTTTCAAGGAAGAGTCATTATGAAACATCACATCGTCTGTCACTTCGCATAAATAGGCCATTGACATTCATTTTCACTTCTCACACAAATATAACACCCAAACTCTCTGAAATCATTCATCATCTTCATCGCATTCTTCATACCATTCATTATCTTCTTCATCTTCTTCTTCTTCATTTATGACTGTGCATTTCATACATCTCATTCACTCCATTTAAACCCTAATCCTTACAAAATGGCCGGATCACATAAGTCAAACCCCGACCCTGTGATAGCCTCTGGTTCCAAGAAATCAAAATCTGGGAAATCACAAGAACAACATGAACAATCTGGGCATTCTGGGAAAAAGCACAAGAAGAGCGTCCGCTTTAGCGAAGAGCCCTCTTACAAGCGTCATAGGATTGAGGATGATCCTTCTGTGTATAAGGATGGGCCTTTAGAAGCTGTTGCCTCTGAGTTTGAAAAGACAAAACCCTACTTCACATATGGGATATTTGTTGATATAAAGAAGCTTGAAGATCTGGGTTTTGCTCATCTGAATGATCATCTCCAAAAGTATATGGGCTGGCTGGGGATCAACAATGAGTTTAACGTCCAAGTCCTCTGGGTGTTCTACCAGTCTCTCTCTGCCAAGCCTAAGTACAAGAACATCTCCGAGGAATACTGCTTCATTGGCCGGGTTGACTTCAAAGCCACTGTAAGAGGGAGAACAATAAGGTTCAACTGGAGGGATATTAATCGCTTCCTGGGGGTCACTGACGAGGCAATGAACAAGTGGCTCTACCCCGAGAAGCTGGAACAGGCTGTCTTGAAACAGGCTTATGAGACTAAGGGAAAGAAGGTGTCTGGTATGCCTGACCCAAAGCGGGTGCTCCAGTACATCTACTCGAGATTAATGACAAACAAGGGGGGAAACTTCAATGAGTTCACCCTGCTGGACAACCCCTGACTCCCTAAGTTTCTCACTCAACAGCCTATCAACCCTGGGCAACTGATCAGTCTGGAGTTAAACAGATGGTGTGAAGCCAAAGAAAAGGGGAAACTTGCCTCTCCTCCCTACCCTCAGTTCTCCGCCTTCCTCTTGGAACAGTTCAACATAAAATCCACTGAGGAAGCGGATAACATCAAGTGCCTGCCCATGGGGTCGATGAACCTGGGTAAGATGGGAGTCAAGTACCTCAAGCCAGCAAAGCCCACTCGGTCTGGATCTCAGGCTGGGAGTCATTCGCATACACCTGCTCCCTCTGCGTCTGAAGCGGGGGATCAAGAGGTTGATTCTCATGCTGGCCCTAGCCGTGCTCCGAGGGCATCTGCTACTCAGAAGAGTCTAGTGAATGAGCTAAGAGAAGAGCTCCTATTCAAGCTGCCTGATCTTTTGTTGGCTCCTCTAAGAGCAAATTATAAAGTAACTTTCCGCCAGCACGAGCAGAGGATCCAGGGTTTAGAGGATCGTCTAGGTAGAGTAGAAGCCAAACTTGACCTTCTCCTCAACCACTTCCAGATCCCTCAGCCTCACCCTAATCAACCACCACCAAGCCCTCACAATGACCCTGACCCTCACAACTCCCCTCACCACTCCCCTAGCCACTGACACATCCAACCGCCAAAACTCCCCCAACCTCTCACAATCATCCCTCACTAATAACCTCCACCATCCACCTCCACACCCAATCATTCCTCCTTGGCCCTCGTACCTATTGATGATGCCAAAAGGGGGAGAGATATTCTCACTCAATCCTCCCTATGGCTAGACAAGGACATCGCTGCTGCCCTCCGCCATGCCATGGATATGATAAGTATGGGTAGAGCAGAAAGTCTGATTCGAGGGGAAGCTACCAGATATATGCAACAACGCTCAGCCAGCAAAAGGCCTAATCTGGAAATTGTGTTGATTGTTCATGGGCCAAAGTGGAAGAAGAGTATCAAGAGAGTCAGAGATGGAAGGAAAACAAGGACAAGCCTTAACCACCCCCATCCACATGCATCTATCATAGCATAGAATTTCATTCTTTTATTGTGAAGATATTTGTAAATTTGCTTACTGTGATAATTCTTCCTTGTGTGCTTATAAATGATTAACATATTTATGAAGTTAGCCTTTAACTCACTATGTAATATTTGTACTATGCTAACTGTCTAGCCCTGGTCTAAGTCCATTAATTAACTTAGTTTGTCATCATCAAAAAGGGGGAGAATGTTAGAATCTTAAGTTTTGATGATGTTAGAATCTTAAGTTTTGATGATGACTAATATATGAGAACTAGTCAAATACTTAGGAAGAACTAAGTTAATAATAGAACCCTAAGCAAGAGTACATCCGGATGTGATTGTACTTCCGGATGGATTAGGACTAGCGCTCGAGGATGAAAGGCTCATCCCTCAGCGGAAGCTAGTAAGTCTTAGTCAGAACTCAGACACTAAGTTAGGACACTACCGGATGTAGGTTTACTTCCGGATGAACTAGGACTAGCGCTCGAGGATGAAAGGCTCATCCCTCAGCGGAAGCTAGTAAGTCTTAGTCAGAACTCAGACACTAAGTTAGGACACTACCGGATGTAGGTTTACTTCCGGATGAACTAGGACTAGCGCTCACGGATGAATGACTCATCCCACAGCGGAAGCAAGTGAGTCACTAAATCAGAACCTAGCTTAGAGTTGATCACTTAGGAAGTATTGGATGAAAACTGAATCCTAAGTTAGAGTTACTTCCGGAAGAGTTAGAACTAGCGCTCACGGACAAAACATACACCCCATAGCAAAAGTGAGTGATACACTAAGGAACTAAGAAAGAATTAGGTTGAAATCAAATCCTTAGTAAGAATACAACCGGAAGTGAATTTACTTCCGGATGCTTAGTGACTAGCGCTGCCTATTGGAATAGGCAACACCGAGCGTCAGCGAATATAACTCAGTCACTAAGAGCTAAGTCTAAGTGTTAGAAGAACAAATCCTTGAGACTAGGTTAGAACGCAACCGGATGTAGAATTGCTTCCGGATGTCTTAGTGTACATTGGATGACTAGCGCTGTCTGTTAGGATAGACAACATCGAGCGTCAGTGAGTACAACACTAAGTCATAACAAGTCTTAGAAGGAGTACTTCCGGATGCGGATTTGCTTCCGGTAGTAAAAGAACTTTCCCTTAGACAAATTGAACTCACACTGCATGTGACTATGTGCTATTATTGTTGAACTAACATTTATATGCAGAAGTGGATGTTATTGCTTTCGGATGTGGAAATGCTTCTGGATGCAAGTGCTCTCGAAACAGAGAATCTTGAGCTAAACTGGGCAAGACAAAGCAAACGGACTTCAGATAGTTAAAGACTCTTAGTGCTGAAGCAAAGTGCCTACTTCCGGATACACATGTCATCCGTCAGCAAGAGTACAAGAGTCAGAACGTTCAAGAGCTCAGAAGTCAGAATGCTTTT
Source organism: Mimosa pudica (assembly GCA_029929735.1). Lineage (NCBI taxonomy): Eukaryota > Viridiplantae > Streptophyta > Magnoliopsida > Fabales > Fabaceae > Mimosa > Mimosa pudica. Next base: position 9,359,742 of record JAKELP010000035.1, read on the forward strand.
GTCAGAGATCAGAGGTGTCAGAGTTGCTTTTCAGAGATAAAGCAAGTCAACTCTGCTGGGCATTAATGGAGCATTAAATGAGCCAACGGTAACTTGGGATAAACGGCCTTATTCAAACGGCTCTCCTACCTATCACTCAAGAAGGAGTATAAAAAACAACTTCAACATCCATTTGAAGTTGGCGATGGAAGAATGATATAGTGAGCTTACCGTCTGAGAAACTTGTAATCAATATTCTTCTCATCTTCTACTCTCTGATCTCAGAATTGTAATATCCTTAGAGAGAACTCTTGAGAGATTCATTTGTACTTAAGTGAGTAACATCATTCGTTCTTAGAGAGAACTCTTGAGAGATTCATTTGTACTTAAGTGAGTAACATCATTCGTTTTTAGAGAGAACTCTTAAGAGATTTACTTGTACTTAAGTGATTATCACAATCAGTTCATAGAGTGAACATATTATCAAATCCTCTAATTGACAGAGGCTGTTCGAAAGCTTGTTGCTTGAAGAACAGAGTCATAACCTTACAAAAGTGATGGGGAGCATTTAGAGGTTTTCTAAATCTCCATACGTTGCAAGTTAGCCCGTAAAACTTGCGGTTAAGGTTGCAAGTGATCCCGAGTCAAAACTTGCGGTTGTAAGGTTTGCAGGTGAGCCCGTTGTAAAACCTGTGGGTTGTTAGGTGAACCCGTGTTCGTAAAACCTAAAGTGTAAAGGCTTTCTTGTGCCTGGTTCAAACAAGAAGTTTAGTGGATTGAAAATCTCAGGTGGAGCCTGGGGACTGGATGTAGGTCTGGAAGTGACCGAACCAGGATAAATTTGTGTGTGCTTATTCTGTTTGTTTAATCTACACATCAAGCACCACACCACTAGACACTTACTTGTGCTTGAGGAGATACATCATCACTCTCATCAAGCACAAGCAGTCTGCTTTTTTTAAGAGAATTTTAACTTTTATTCTGCCACCCAATTCACCCCCCTCTTGGGTGACAGCCACACATTTCAGAAGAGTTTCCATTTCTCAAATATACAAGCATTAAACTCCAAATTTCACACAAATGAATGGTTTTTCTATTTGAATCACTTTCTAGTAATATTTGTGTGTTTTGTTATCTATGTATCATCAAAAAGAGTGTGAACTAGAAGGAAATAGAGATGAAATGTGTGAAATTATGGAGTTTATCACTCCCCCAAACTTAAGTTCTTGCTTGTCCTCAAGCAAATTTTCAAAACAATTCCAGAGTTGACTATAAGTCCACTTTACTTGGATTGAAATACTTGTTCTCATATGTTGCCATCACTATTTGATGGATGGAAAACATAGGATGTATGCAATGATAAATGTTTCGCTACATTAATAGCAAGCTTTTCAAGATTCATTGAGTAGGTGTGTGTGTGGAGGTTAAGGGAATTCTTCTAAGTTCTTCAGTCCTTTTGCAATAACCTCAAGCCATGAATATGCTGTCATTTTTCAAATTTCTCATTCTTTTCTTCTCTCTTCTCCATTTTAAACTTATAGCACATAAGTTCAAAATCAAGAGGACTTTTCACGGCTTGTAATGGGGCTAGGGGTTTTAAGTGTTTGGCTATTTGAAAGAATGGGAAAAGGAATTCAAATATCTTGAGATAAATGACTATATTTCATTAGATTCACTCATACACAAAATTTTCTTCCAAAGCTTAAAATTCCCCCAAACTCATCTCAATTTGATTCTTTGTACTCCTAGTCTTATTGCACACATTTTTTTCCACTCATTTTCTTCTTTTTCTACTTTTCTCTTTTTCTTTCTTTGTTTTTTTTTCTTTCTTACTTTTTTTTTCATTCTTCACTTTCTTGATTTAGGAGTACAAACTTTCCTTTCAGAACCGATATTCCCCTTCTCACAATGCACTAACATTCACACACCTTTAGCAACCGTACTAATCCTCACTACTAATGAAATGTCCATTATCTCAAGATTCAGGTAGTTCATGGTTTTTCGGGCTGTAAGGGTTAAGTCCAATGTGGGTTTCAAAAAGAAATTTCACATGGTTTTTCTTTATAAGGCTCAAAAAGGGTGCAAATGGGATATAAATTATCAAGGATAGCTTGAAAGGCTCAATCGCATTTAAGAAATGCCTCAATCATTTTTCAAAGTTATGTGCAATTTGTGAAAAATGTTGAAGTTTTCCAAAAGGAATTTTGAAAATTTTCAAATGAAAACAGATGCATAGATTTGGGTTATTGCAAATCTTCCTTCCTCAAACCCTTCCAAATACACCTTAACCTCTAATGTGTGCAAATTACTCATTAGAATCAGGTAAAGATTTGCCTTAATGCAACAACTCATGTTATGCAATGCATACATATCTATTTTTCCATACACTCCACAGTTATTCAACTAGTTGTAATCATTGAACTTTCTAGCAGATTTCAAGAAAACTTATAGCCCACTCATCAAAAACTAAAGCAACAACTTAATTATGGTATGCAAATCTCACAATTTCATCATCCAAAACAAAAACTATTCCCTGTGCACTAATTATTTACAAAAGAATTTATTCATAGTGCCAAAAAGTTTCAAAAGTGATTAGCTCTACCCCAAACTTAAACCAGACAGTGTCCTCACTGTTGTTCTACAAAAGGGAAGAGTCAGACATAATACACACACAAACAACTAGGAGATAAACACATCAAAAGTGGAACATGAACATGCATATATCATTGAAATCACCCACAATACCATGCAGTAAAACATTGGGCCATCAAGGGCAAAAACAAGACAAGACACTTAACACACCAAAGAAACAAGGTTGTTGAAGAAAATTCTTAAAAATCCTAACACAAACGAATTACCTAAAAGAGAGAGAAAAAAATCCTAAGACGCTCCCCCAAACTTGGACTAAACTAGTCATCAAACCTCTCCACAACTTTTAAACCTAGGCTTAGTCCACTATACCATTATTCTCAATATTCACTTCAAGTCCAGAACACCAAGTGTCAGAGGTTACACAAAGCGGTGTGGCGTCGACTTTTGGAGAGGGAGTGGGGGTTCAGGTGTAGCTTTGAGTAGCAGAAGGAGGAAAATTAAGTTTCAATTTTTTTTATTTTTTTTTATTTCTCGCCAGCGGCTCGCCAGTTGGCATGCCACTGGCAAGAATACAAAGACGCTCACAGATGCCCTGCTCGCCAGCCGCTCGCCAGTTGGCGAGTGACCGGCGAGTTTCCAGAGGCGCCATGCCTTTGCTCGCAGTGCTGCTCGCCAGCTGCTCATTGTGTTTGCAGAATTTGCCCAAACCTTAGAATCCCAGTACAACATGCCCTATGCCTATTTCAACTAGCTTATATGCCCTTAAATCATCCCAATGATCAATCAAAAACATCATATCATACTCCCAATTGACTTTGGATCTAAAAAGACCAAATTTTGACACCAACCCTCAATCACATGACATAACCAATAATCACTAACACTCCATGCCATATCCAAAAATCAAACAAGCAGCACATACTCATAGGAATTTCATCACATAACAGATTCTTCATTTACTAGACAATGCAAGGTGCTTTTAGTACGCCAAGGAAACATGCTTTCAACAAATCAAAACAAAGTCCAAACACCACAGACATAGATCCAATCACATGCTACTTAATTCTCACAACCAAAAGTACTCACAAAAACACCAAAGATTATTTCTACACAAACAAGCATTCATTCCATCACAATTCAGCTCATCAAGTTCAAGTTGGTCAAGTGGCACATTAACACCAGATTCCAGTTCATCAAGATGATTCTATGCAATAACCAAAAATGATGTTCAAAATTGCATTGAAGTTTGAAATTTAGATCTACTCCCCCTTGTAGACCTCTTCCTGCCCTCCAAAACGTAAGCTCCAGCTCTCCCCATCAGGTGGTGGTTCAAGTATCAGTGAGGACCGTTCTCCCTACACACAAGAGAAACAAGAACAAAACTACCAAAAACAACCTAAAGTGAGGTAAAATATCAAAATGAAGGATAATATTTGAGAACTTGGGTTGCCTCCCAAGAAGCGCTTAGTTTATACTCCTTAGCTCGACTTCTTGCAACATCATGTGGACTGAGAGAGTGAAATCGAGGTAGTTTGGCGATCAATCTCTCCAACCCAATAATGCTTCAACCGGTGCCCAAACACTTTGAATCTTTCACCCTTTTTGTTCTCTAACTCCACAGCACCAAAATCAGAGGCTTGCACAATGGTAAATGGTCCAGACCAACGAAATTTCACCTTTCTTGAAAATAATTTGATCTTGCAATTATACAACAAGACCCTCTGACCATGTTGAAAATCATTTGGAGTAAATACATCAACATTTTCACACAGCTCAAATTTTTCATTCCCATAAGCATCCATATCACACAAATTCATTGAACTGACATTATGCACATCTTCAGGTCTTTCATCTTCCACTAATGTCGATGTCACATGACCTTTACTCAATAAAGCCTCAAACTTGTCTTGACAACCAGAACCAAGTATGTCCACAAAAGAGCATTGAGAGAGATGATCAAAATATTCTACATCCTTGTTCATGTTGAAGCTTACTTGTTCATCAACTCTCAAAGTGATTTCACCTTTTTCCACATCAACAAGAGTTCGAGCTGTAGCAAGGAAGGGTCTCCCAAATATGATAGGAATGTTTGGATCTACCTCACAATCAATAACAATAAAATCAACTGGAAAGATCAATTTGTCTACTTTCACCAAAACATTTTCAATGATCCCTTTGGGACGAGATACACTTCTGTCAGCTAGGAGTAGTGATACTGTAGTAGGTCTTGCTTCACCCAAACCTAGTCGATTAAAAACAGCAGAGGGCATCAAATTCACGCTTGCCCCCAAATCACAAAGGGCTTTTCCTTGGAAGTTCTTTTCAATATTGCATGGAATGTAGAAACTCCCCGGATCTTTCAACTTGGGTGGAAGCTTTCTTTGGAGGATAGCATTACAATCTTCATTCATAACTACTGTTTCAAATTCATTGAATCTCCTCTTCTTTAACAACACTTCTTTCAAAAACTTGGCATATTTTGGCATCTTCTCAAGCGCTTCTGCAAAAAGGACATTAATGTGCAGTTGTTTGAACATCTCCAAAAATTTCTTAAATTGTGCATCCCCTTCTTTCTTCTTTAGTCTTTGAGGAAATGGGACCGGAGGAACATACGGAGGAGGACCATTTGTCTTGGGCTTTTTGTCTTGCCTCTTTTCACATTCTCTCTTCTTGTCTTTTTCTCCATCATCAATAGCTTTTTCAACTTGCCTTCTTTTCTTACTTTCTTCATCCACAACTACAAGATCTTGCTCAAATATGTCATCCCTCCCAAGAGCAACAGCTTCAGAGACTTCTTTGCTCTTTTCACAAGATTGAGGCATATTAGGCACTTGCCCTTCACTTCTGAAAAATATTGCTTTGCACTCCTCCTTGCCATCCCTTCTTGGATTAGGAATGGTGTCACTCGATAGGGTTTCTCTTTGTGAAGCATTCAGTTGAGAGGCAATTTGGCCTATTTGTATTTCAATATTCCTGATTGAAGTCTCATGACTAGTTATCTTGGTATCATTTTGAGCATTATACACCCTTTGTGCGTCTAGTCCGGCTATGACCTGAGCAAGATTTTTCTCCACCTTAGATTCTTCCTCCTTATGAGGTACTTGTCTAGGTTGATTTTGAAAACCAGGTGGGTAAGAGGTCGTAGCACCAGAGGACGATGATACATTCATATTTTTCCCTTGGTTCCAGTTGAAGTTGGGATGACTTCTCCACCCCGAATTGTAAGTCTGAGAATAAGGAATGGTTTAAGGATTTTGTCCTCTTCCCATATAATTCATAGATTCTGGAGTGGCACACAGAGGACAATGATCCAGCATATGCACATCATAACACTGTTCACAAACAACCGGAGTAGACTGAGTCGCTCGCACCTCTTGAGCACTACCCTTTCTGATCTGAGTTTCTAAAACATCAAACCGCTTGTTGAGTGCGGAGAGGATAGATGCAAACTGGGTTGTAGCGGTATCCTCCTTAGGAGCAATGGAAGATTGAGGAATCCTCCTATTGGTCCCTTGAGAATTATTAGTCGATAACTGATCTAGCAACCGAAACAATTCATTCACTGGCACATTTCGGTACCCACCATTGGTTATAGAGTCGACCATTGCTCTAGACTGAGGATTAAGGCGAGTATAGAAGATTTGAATAATCACCCACTTATCCACTCCATGATCAGGACATTGCTTCATCAACATCTTATACCTATCCCAAGCAGTATAGAGAGTCTCATCATCATGTTGCTTGAAACTCAAGAACTCATCCCTAGCCGCAACAGACTTGTCATCAGAGAAAAACCGAGCCCGAAACTTAGCTTCAAGCTCATTCCAAGAGGTAATTGACCCTTCTGGTAAGTTGTTGAACCACTCTCTAGCCTTTCCTTGGAGAGAGAAGGGGAACAAACGCAGTCGAAGAACATCAGCTGGAACCCCATTCTGCTTGAATGAATCACATACCTCCAAGAAATACATCAAGTGTTTGTTGGCATCTTCATTGTAAAGACCATGAAACATCCCATGCATTTGAAGCATTGTGATCATCACCGGTTTGATCTCAAAGTTCATTGCTTGCACATCTGGAATCCGAATGCAAGATTGGGTTCCTCCCAAGTTCTGAGTAGCAAAATCATTAACTGTAGCATGATCATACTCATCCTCCGCCATAGCTGCAGTTTCAATCTCAACCTCTTGCTCAAGATTTATTACCCCTTCAAGTACTACTTCCAAGTCACCAAACTCAATGTGTTGCATGCACCAAGAAATGAGTACCTACAAAAAGGAGCACCTACAAGCACTACAAGATCACAAGTATCAAAGTAACCAAAAGTGAAAATAAGCAAGGCAACCAAGGTAAAGTTATTTCTAACACTCAAGGTAGCTAGAAACAACAAAACACCAAGTGACCACAAGATAAGAAAAGAAGTTACTTAAAAGCAATTAATCACACAATTAAGCTAATCATCACAAGAGAATAAACTTTTACTTAAACTACAATCCCCGGCGGCGGCGCCATTGACTTAACGCGGATTTTGTGCGCTTCCGTAAGCATACGGGTCGTCAAGTGTAGTATAGAAAAAGTGTCGTTCCGCAGAGATTATAGTTTAAACAAAGTGATTAGCACTAATTGCATGCCCAATTACCTTAAGTAAAAACATATTCAGAGTTGTTGTTCAATTAAGAAAAGAGTTTGGAAAATAAGTGTAAAAAGAGTTGGAGTTCAAACACGATTCAACAATGATAATTAAGGCCTAGGGTTGTTAATCCCCTATTTACTTCATGAACCAAGATTTCCCTCTCCTATTTAAGTGATTAAATGAAAATATGTGCAAGTCTAGAGTTCAAAATCATTTGAAAAAGCTTTCCCAAGTCAAGATCAAATTTATGCTAGCATTTATTGCACAATCTCTTGTCACAATAAATGCTAGCTCTTTTCCTTAACCACCCTAATTATGACTATGTTAGGTCAATAACTATATCTCTATGTTATCAACAAACCTTCCATTTAAAACCATAAACTTCAAGTCTAACATGTTCTTATCCAAGTTCTAAAACAAAATACACTTTCCCAAGTCATATTTCATTTAACTAATTAAGTGGTGATCAAGCACTTAAAACAAATAGAGAGCAAGATAAAAACTACACATATGCTTCATTAATTACTCAAAGAAAGAGAGAGTAGATGGTTCAATCCATAAGTAGGTTCATAACAACCCTAGATTAGGGTTTTAGTTACACATAAATGCAAATAAAACAAACCCTAAAACTATGAAAGAGTGCATTGAAGAGTGATGAAGAATAGGGAGAAAGATACAACCACAAATGAGGAATACCCAAATCTCTCCAAGCTTCCCCACTTGATTCCCAAGAGATCCCAAGGTTCTTCAAGCTCTTCAAGCCTCCAAGAAGTGCCCTAGAAGTGCCCCAAGTCGTGTTTTTCCAGCCTCCTTTTGAAATGCCCCCATTTGCCCTTTTTATATGCTGAGAATCTGACTAAAATGCGCAGCAGCGAAGTGCTCTCGCCAGTTGCTCGCCGGTTGGCGAGCCACTGGCGAGATTCCCGAGACGGCATGCCAGTTGCATGCCAGTTGGCTTTATGATGATGCATTGGCTCGCCAGTTGGCTTGCCGCTGGCAAACAACCTTTGATTTTAAGTTTAGCTCTCCTTTGCTCCTTTTTCTCCTTTGTTGCATCACTTGGGCTTCATCAAGCTTCTAACACCTGTCCACCTCTTCCTACACAAGCTAGAAAGAGGGTTGAAGAGTTTCCATTTCTCAAATATACAAGCATTAAACTCCAAATTTCACACAAATGAATGGTTTTTCTATTTGAATCACTTTCTAGTAATATTTGTGTGTTTTGTTATCTATGTGTCATAAAAAAGAGTGTGAACTAGAAGGAAATAGAGATGAAATATGTGAAATTATGGAGTTTATCAGTAACCTCTCTGTTAGGCCAAGTTAAACAGGCATTTTCCAGACTTGGGCTCCACCATCAGTAAATGACATGTCGATTCCAAAATCTAACGTGAAAGCTAAAATGCATCCAGTTGAACCTAAATCACTAAAAATGAACTCTAAACCCCCAAATCATTTCGATAAAAAACTAAATAGAACCCCAAATCATGTGAAATTCACCTTACTTCTACGTAATCATCTGAAAAAATAAAGTCTCATAAAAAAATTAAAGTCTCATCAACATATTGCACCCTTAAATGTATGACACATCATTTACTGATGGTGGGGCCACGTCTGGAAAACATACGTTTAAATTTACGATGACTATTTTTGCACATTTGCCCAATTTTGCCCCACTTTGATTTATAGTGTACAGTTTTGCCCCCTTCAATTTACCAAAGTTATAGTTGCACATTTTTAAATTTACGATGACTATTTTTGCACATTTGCCCTTTAAAAAAACCCAATCAAACTGACAATATCCAAGAGAATCTAAACTCCAGCTCAGACATGAACAATAGACCCATACACATTGAACATTATGCGCATGTCTAGCCTGAAAATTAATTAATATGGTGGTGAAAAAAACACTAAACAAGCACAGGCAAAAAAAGAACATCGCAAACAAATACAATGAACAATGCATAAGTTGATGATTTTGAATTGTCTAAATTTTAACCATATATATACCTTAGAAGAACAAACAACAAGAAGCCTAACTTCACTTCTGCATCCAATGGCCTCATACCAAACAAATCAAATCTTGGGAAAAGACCTAGATGCCAAGATTTCATCACTATAGCCATCCATTGCATATTTTCTCCGCATAAAAACATTCCTGACTCTGTTTGGACTTTTAATAACTACTTAATAGTCACTAAGCATAGTAGGAAAACATTGAATCTTGAAGAATCTGCCCACCTCATAATCCATGGCTCTCCCATTTATCAACTCTGATCTGAACTCCTATGATGTCCCAATACCTTCGATTTCCTCATATTAGCAGAAAAGCCCCAATAACAAGTCCAAGTCTTCCATTTACTATGGTTCCTTTCACCCTCGGAGATCCCAAGATCCCTATGGCTTGTCACAGTCGAGAGGCACGCAGAAGGAATACAACTGACCAACATAATTCTATATTTTATATAGCAATTTTCATAATGATGCATATTTCAAAAATATCATCTAATGTATAGCATCATTAAATGGTTTATTTAACTTCATTAATTTTCTCATTTTCATTGAAATTTATATTAAATAAACGAGATACTTTTTTGCCAGGAAAATATATGAAATACTAGTTACTCCCTTCGGTCCTAAATATAAGTCGCCTTTGACTTTGTTTTGGAGATGTTAAGGTTACAAAATATGTTATTACATTATGACATATTTGATAAATTTTTATATTAGTCATTAGTTGTTTATAGGTTAAACAATAGTTTAAAGGTAAAAATTAGTTAAATCAATTTATAATTGACTTATTTTTCTTTTTTAGGATTTTCCAAAAAAGTCAATGGCGACTTATAATTAGGACCGGAGGGAGTACTTGCTAGGCCTATTCATTAAGGGGAAAAATGGCTAGCCCTATTTATCATATTGCACCAAAACACAGTAGAAAAGAGTAATAGCTAGCTAGATTCTGGATTAGCTTGCTCGCGCTCGAACTCTTGAATTAAAAGATGAATGTTGAAACAATTTCACCAATCACCATCAAACCATGATTTCCTTTGGCTCTAGATTATGGCACTGAATTCATGTTAGCTAACATTCCTTGTAATCCAAATATATATTTACAGATATTGATCTTCTTTTGGACTGACACATACTGATCTTCATCATCCATATATACTATCGTAGTTATCACCTTCATGTTAGATTGTTTGTAAAATCTCTCTTACGTATGTACTATATTACTTTGACAGACTGTTCCACAAAACAAGCATTTGGGAGTAATTATGTTGAAAAATCTTCTCTAAAACCTATGTCGTTTGCCTTAATCAAGTTACAAATATTGAGGTGTCTGATTAAGTTTATATCGATATAAAAAATTCATATTTTTTATTTTGGAATCAAGATCAGCGATTCCCAAAACTCCTCAGAACTTAAGATAAATTCCTTGATATGTTTAGAAGAGCCCAAATGATCTTCAGCTATCTATCCTACATTAAACCTACAGCTTATTGGGAACATTCAATTTTTTTAAACTAAAAGAATAGTTCAACTTTATAAATAATGCAGATTCTTATTTATCAGAATAAATAATGCAGATTCCTTTTTAATAAAAAAAGGCATATTCTATATTAGTCATTTGCCGTGCAGTGTGGGCCCTGTAACATCCTATGGAGTTCATATGAAGTTCATGATTGATAAAACTCACGTTTAATTTTTTTCCCACTGAAAATTTTGTGTTCAAATTAATCGAATGTTGTTCTCTTCAAGTTTACGTCATTTTTGTTCCAAACCATAACAAATTTATGCATTATTCAAAATAACTCACAAAATAAATACTACGATACACAATAACAATAACACAATTAACCAACATAATATGCAATTGTAACTGAAAAAAAAACCTTAACAGAACCACACACAAACTTATTTAACATTATTCAAATAGATATACGACAAAGCATGCAAACTTCAGCCACCTTTCGCTGCTTTGTCCGCTACTCTCTTCACATTGTCGGCGGCTTCCACTACTGCCACCACGGCATTTACCGCCGCCACAGCAACTCCAACCACCACTGCAGCAGCTCCAACCGTCGTAGTCAAGGCTGTTATCACCGCAGCCACGTTCACTGCAAAAAGCACCATATCGAGTGTTTTGTTTTAAGGAATGAAAACTTGGACCTTTAAAATAGCGTAACTTGAAATAATAATAGTTGAAACGAAATGCTAAGGCTCATGTCTGATATTTATAGCATATTAGAGGCTTTTCTAATGCACAACGTTTGGTTTTCCATAGCAATTAATTAATAAATCAATTTCTTCAGTGCGATTCCATTGGATTTTGTGTTGCTCATTGATCTTATAAATGAATGAATGTGTTAGTGATGATAGTATGGTTCTAAGTTCAGTGTATGAGTTGTAACTGGTGAATATTTATGGAGTAATTCACCCCATTAATTCAGAGTCACAACATATGGTATACTCCTACTATAATACAGTATATTTGATTGATCGATTCCCATGCCTCTCGCTATTAATCACACAGTGACGCTTTATTGTAATAATATATTCATGCACTAATAATAATTAACTACTCCTATATTAATAATATAGGCCTCCTTAAAAAGCGTTTGAATGCACTAATAATTTGACATGCACTAATAATATATTCAGGCCGTCCCTTAAAGAAAATATGAGATCGAGATCTTGTGTAGCAGAAGCTTTTTCAGATATAGCCTAACAAGAACTAAATGCAAAATTGTTTAATTTTAAAAGGGTACAAAAGATTTTTGATATGATTGGTTTTTGTATGAAAATGAGGAAAATTGTTGTGTGACCAAAATTGCAATTATAATTGGATTAAAAGGGAGATTTAGAATTAAAATTGATCATGACATTCTTGATGCATAGGAGTTTAGGAAATCCTCACTTCAAAGAATTTCGGGGAACTTTATGTTGGTTTTCAAATTGGACCTTAGAGGACCCCTCTAGGATAGACTTAAATTAACTTAATTAATGTACTCTATAAACTTAATTAATGTCGAAACTCAAAACATTACTTAGATTAATCTATGTTGATTAATATCAAAATTAAAGGATTAATTGATTCTGATTGACTTAAATTAAATTCACAATTTGAGTTACTCCACACTTTCTTTAAGTTAACCTTATAATCCAATTTTCGTGTGTTTTTAGGTGTGGGGAGTTGGGTTATAAGGTGCAATTGGGCTGGGACCCGAATTGGGTATACGAAATGGCTGTCTAGTTGGTGGTGCAGAATGAGACCACAGTGAAGGCTTTTCTTTTTTGTGTCTCGCAGGCGTGGGCTCGTCGCACCGAGCCGGTGGTGAGGGGCAGATATGATTCCCTTTTTTTATTTATTATATTTCCTTTTTTTCTTTACCTCTTTTGTTTTTCATTGTTTTGCAACTTGAATTCCTCTAGATTGCTCCTAGCAAACTGCAAGCAAGGAATGGGAAAACAAGAGTCATATGGTCCAACATTTAATCACCAATCGATACCTAATCAAGACCAATTAACTAAATTCTCAATTAATTTTCACATAGGAGTCTAGATATTCAATTTAACTTAAATGGACCAATATTGCATTATACTCCTATGTAAGTCAATTTCCTCATTTTAACAAATGAAAGCAATACAAATCTAACTATTTTTCCTATGTAAGTCAATTTCCTCATTTTAACAAATGAAAGCAATACAAATCTAACTATTTTTCATTCATTAAACACGGTGACCATCCTTTTTAATTTCTTTCTTCACTCTCCTTCTTGATCGAATATTCTTGAGGGTGAATTAGATGTACTCCCTCCGTTCCTAAATATAAGATCACTTTGGGGAAGTGGATAAGTTCCTAAATATAAGATCACTTTCTATTTTGTCTAAATTTTGGTCCAAATTAGCCCTATACTTCTTAGCTCCCTCACTTCTCTCTCAAATCCCTATTTGTCTTTTAAATTTAAGTAAGGAGTATTTTGGGAAAATCATGTAATCCTAATTCATTGGAAAGTCTTCCTTAATCTCTCCAAATTAGCCAAAGTGATCTTATATTTAGGAACAGAGGGAGTAATATAGAAAAAAACTGACAAAAATTAGAAATATATTTCATATTTAGGATTAAAATAAACTCCACTAGAGAGAATATTACAAGAGTTTTCCCTATGTTCTATCTCACAATATTTGAATTTTGATAATTTGATAGCTGAATGCAAATATTATTTGTAATAAAAAGGAATATGAACAATACTAATTTGCTCATTCATTCAAGTGTTTTGGTATGTAAAATGAAGAATAATCAACAATGTAATATGTGGCTCAGAACTTAAACAATTACTCTTTTTTGTATGCATGCATTTATGCATAACTTGAACAAGTTGCTATTGAACTTAAAAAGGGAATAAACCAATGAAATAAGTAGTTGGTTGAGCTAGTAAGTGAGTTACAACTCTATAACTGTAAGGATGAGAATGCGTGTTCGAATCCCGGGAAACATTCTCTCATTGGGAGAGAAGACAACCTTGCCTATGTGGGCAACACTCCTACCCCTCGAGTATGGATTAAACCGGACGGTGATTAACAAAAATAAAAAGGGAATCAGAGCTAATCTCAACAAAAATTTCACACCTTTATACTCAATTCATCTCCCATTTTTTCTAAGCTGAACTTGATGTGACCATTGCCCAAAGGTTAGTGAATATAACATCCAAGATCATTTATAATCTAGTCAAAATGTTTATGCAGCTAAGCATCAGATCCTGTTTATCTGAAAAAAAAACCTCTACTATTCTCTCTGAAGCAAGTCGACCATATATAGTTTGGATTTTATCAAAGCCAATATTCAACTTCCCTGTTTATATCTTCTGTTTTCTTCTCGGCCAATTCTAAATCATATTCTCTAATTGGCCTGGAACATGAAAGCATTAATGAGAAACTTAACTCATCACTTCAATTATCACTGAAATGGTTCTAGAACATGTATGATTAAGTAATTTAATTTGATATAATATAAATTAAATTCATTAGTCTTGAATTTGATCCCCAAAACCTGCACTCGATAAAGATTGTGAAAATATATTTACACCAATGACTTTGATACATCATATATTCTTTAAAATTCCGTAGCCTAAAAGGGTCTAAAGATATTCCTTACCCTCCTAATCAAATTTCTTTAAATAGTGTAGTTAGTGACAATAGCAAATTGCCAATGCAGCTCCCACAGGCAACAGTAATAAAAATTAATGCATTACTTGAGGCCATACCACCTTCTTTCATTAACCATATTATGGGCACCGCAACCAAAGAGCAAGGCACGAGCTTTGTTGATCGGACTAGACACACTGAAACTTAATCAATGATTGAGTTTAAATTATGACACTAATTTGTAGTCACGATTCAATAATCTGCCTTAAATACATCTTGTAAAGATGTTGTGGACATTCCTCACAGATGAAAAGCTAAGTAGGATGTGAAATTTATTTTAAACAAGATTTATTTATTACAACCTAATTTTTGACCCTTAAATCAACTTCCAATAATCGTGAATTAAAGTCAAGTTTATTCGTACGTTTATTTTTTTTTAACTGATACGGGCAAATGAATTTCAAAGTATATTTTTTAATATCTGATTTCGTGTGTATATATACTTGAATGTTTGTACCGGATGATGTAAGAATTCTTTTTGGTTTTTAACTCGTCAGAACCGATCTAATTCATGTTCTTCGTGGCGTAGCTTTGTCGCTTGATATATATAGTTTATGATTGTTACAGTCATTAATCTACTTTAGCAATCTATGATTAAATAATAAGACTAGCTAACAAAATAACAATTGTGAAACTCAATGATTTCAGTGTATGGTCTTAGTTAGATTATTGAATCAGACGTATAAGGGAGATTTTGTTCTAATTTGGTTCAAATTTTACTTGCATACGTAAAATTTTAAAGGGGGAAGGAGCTACATGCGGAGAGTGGAGAATATCAAAGTAAAATAAACTCACATCAGTTCGAATTTATTCATGAGACAGAAAATTAAACATCAAAAGCACACGAAAACATACTTATCTTAAAAAGTTCCCTCGTCCCTCAAACCATCGTAATATATACTGTCTTAGATTCTTTCATATGAACAACGATACTAACGTCGCAACTGCAGAAACTACGCCAACCACGGCTTGCACAACGAACAACCACCAGAACATTTTGCCTTTTCTTTTATTGAAGAAACCCAATAACAAATTTCGCAGGAAGAGACCTTAAGACTACACATGAGCAGGCTGCCCGGCCATACATTTGGAACTGGTATATATAGAGGTATTTTCACATTTTTCTTAACGCAAAATTAAACTTTTGCCGGACAAAAATAATTAATGTAATTCATGAATAATTCTAATAAACTCTTGGTTTTCTTTCTTGAAATGTTCAATCGGTCTTCGCGTGTTCCACTTTAATACTATTTGTTGGAAGTATAAATGAATAACGTTTATATGATTTGGGTTTTATTGATTTCGGTGAATAACTACTGGTTATACTATACTCCTACTCCCTCCACTCCTTAACTTAATACTATAAGTTATCAACTACTACTAATTTTAATTAATAATTATTTTTTCCACATATACTCATATTTAATAGGGGTAGAATGAGAGACTAATACTCCCTCCAGTCCCTAATATAAGAGTTAGCTGACAAAAAAACGTTTCTTAAGAAAACATGTGAATGTTAGTTAAGTGTCTGAAGTTAATGTTTTTTTCCAATATTGCCTATATTTATCATGATATTTTTAAGAGAGAGAAATACATAATCATTAATAAATATGGAAGAGATTGGGGGTAAAGCAGGAAAAACACATTAAATGAGGAGAGAATGTGAGATAAACTCCTATATAGGGACCAAAACCATTCAAATTTTGGCTCTTATATTAGGGACCGGAGGGGGTATTTAATAGTTTTGAAAATAAGTGTAATTATTGGGGGTAGTAACAGAAATTACTTCAATTTTAGGACAAATTAAATGCACTTAACCAGTTTTATTTGTATGTGATAAAAATTAGTTAGTGACTTATAATAAGGATTGGATGTATAAATTAATAATGACCTCTTTATCTAGTCTTCAATCACTTATATCTCTGGATTTGCTTTTATTGGTTGAGATCTAAAAATTTTCCAATTTTCAACAATAATAGCAACAGAGTAGTTCGATGTATAAACATTAATATTTCTCATTCTCGAGAAATTTAATGTTCTGTTGCTACTATTATTGAAAAATGAAAGGTTAATTACGTGAAATCGATGAGCGAATTAGACCCAACGAAAATAAAATAAAAAGAAATAACAGATCGAATGTTTATGTCGTTTAATGTGAAATTTTTTTTTATACAATTTTAATGTGAAAATTTTGACTATCTATATTCATGGCAAATATTAGGTTCAATGTTGATTTATGTAAGGATGTGAACCGCAAAGCCAAGAGTCAGGCTGAATTTTGAAAGATAAGCTTCTTCAATTAGATATGGTTATAAAGAGAATTTAATCCGGACAAAAACAATTTGAAGAGATTAGATCATATTGAATTTCTTTCACATGCAAATTTTAGTAAATGAGTCTGCTAACTAGTTAATTAATATCATAAAAATGGACTTTTAGTTAAGCATCATGAAGATATGTTCTTTAGTGACGACAAAAAATTAAAAGTCACCTACAAAGACTTTTAGTGGCAACCTTATAAAGTTGTTGCTAAAAGTCCAACTTTTGGCAGCAACATAAAAGTCACAGTTATAGCTACTCCTTTTTGTAGCTATATAACAATGTTGTCTCTAAAAGAGGACATTTTCACATTAACAATATAAAATTGTCATTGAAAGTCACACTTTTGACGGTGACAAAAGAAGTCACCGCAAAAGCTATGAATTTTGGCAGCGACATAAAAAAGTAGCCGCCAAAGGTCCATTTAATAATTTGTAAATTAATAAAACTCATAATATTATATACACACATTACATTTTATATTATATATTAAATGAATGTATCAATAAATATGTGTGTAAAGTTAAGTAATATGATAATTTATTTATCATATCTATTTAAATTGATGTATCAAATATATATTTACATATTATAAAATATAAAATATGTGTATATAATTAACTTTGCAAAATTATTTATAGCTGTAAAAACATGGATCAAATCCTTAAGTTGCTAACCTCCATAAAACAATGACTTCTATTTTTGCCAGACTTAAGACAATGATTATAGTTCAACTTAATTTCTCTAAAGTACCATGGTTGATCCTCATATATGAAATCTTTGTAATATTCTGGTAATTATATTCATTCTTCAAAGAAACATCTTAACAACTTTAATCATTATTTAATCATTACTTGAATAAAATCACTCAGCTACCAATAAACCAACCAAACCAACAATTTCTATACATCACAATACATTTACTCAGTCACAGTCTATAAAGCTAACAATTAAAAGCCACGTTGTAACCACAAAATCAACAAAAGCAAAACCTTCCCTGGTTAATTCAGATATATATAATCAAACTAAACAAACGCAAGAAATTAAAGAGGGAAAACAAGCTCATCAATTTCATAAGCCAATGAATCCAAAACATAGCAAACAAGAATTTAATAAAAATAAAGATTAATCCAACATGCACATCCATATTCATGACATTAACTGAACATGCAAAACAATTATATGTTCCATTGTAACCAACTCAACCAGATTAACAGACAAGCAGTTAGAAAACACTAATCAAGCAAAACAGAGCAAACAGTTAAACACAACAGAATATGACGTTTTTTTTTTCTGAATTTAGAGCTCACCATGCAAGAACAATTACATGCTCCCTCATTCCTGCCTCGTGATCCAAACAAAATAGAGCATCAAAAAAATTTATAGAGGAAGAAATTGTAGACGAAGATAAAGAAGCAAGGAAGGATTTTATTTTATAAAGGAATTTGAGACAATTATATTTGCACTCGTTTAAATATTTTCGCCTTTTGTTTTTAGTCACTATAATAATTTCATTTTGGCCCTTGATTCAAAAATAAGTTTCTAAAATTAATCCTCACATCATGATAAATATTTTCTTTCACCAAAATCTTCTATAAGTCTCAAAATAATTTCAAATCAAAATGCGTTACTTGAAGGGTAAAATAGGGTCATTATCCTTTTATATTTTATTCAAGAGCTTCTTGATTCAACTAACTCCAAATTTGTTTAAGTTCATAAGTTTGAATTCAATTATTTGTGAATATGAATAAGGAAAGAGTGTTCATACAACAAAATAGACTAATTTATCAAGTGACAATTCAATAATATTTTGATCATATTGTAAATCACTTGAGCATCAATTAATGTTTATATGTCATTATCAAAGATGTTTATATGTTGATCAATCAATCTTGGAACCGGTTACAATTGATTTGTGGTCTTAAATATATAAAATTTTTTGTCATTTATATTTTTGTTTTTCAAAAATTTCATAGAATATATAATATAATTAAATAGATTTTTTTAATTTCATTAATCTTCTCAATTTAGTTTATGTGCATGAATTAAGCTTTAATATATCAATATATGAGATACTAGGCAGCCCTCTTCTTTTATTTTTGGACTGAAGCTTAGCCCTGTTCACGTTACACCAGAACATAGTACTCAATTAAAATATTCCAAAATATAAGACCCTTATTTTTTTTATGAAAGTTAAGTAAAATTCAATTTAATTATTCAAACAATGATTTACCTAATCAATTTGTGCAACACATGGGGATGGCTACTGGTCAAACTACTAAATTATAAGTGAATGTAATTAGATTATAAGTTAATTAATTTATAAGTAAGATTAATTAGTTTTGAGTGAAAATACATTTACACGCAATTTAAAATGATTACTTATGCATCTTTAATTTCTCTACAAAAGTAAATTAGACTTATAATTATAGGACCGGCCGGAGGGATCTGTAACTATTTTCTTGTTAGCTTACTTTGCTAGTCTTTAACTTCTGATTAAATAATATATATGAACATAACCTAACATGAATGTAGTTATTCATTAATTCATTTTGATAATTTAATGCCTACACTTATTTACACGTATTGATCTTCGTCTTCCATATACACTTTTGTACTTATTATCATCGAATACATTTTACATTGTGATATCTCTCCTACTTGGAAGAAATTGTGTTGAAAAACCCTTCTTTAAAATAAAGTTTTAGATATTTAGAGGTGTCTATTTTTGGCATGCCTTCAACGCTTGACGCATCGTCAGGGAATAAAATCAAATTCCACATATGCAATATGGTTTTATAAAAGATTAAGATTTAGTTTTAAATCAATATAAAAAACATTCAACATTTTTATTTTGGAATAAAGAGTTCCTCAAAACACTCGAGAATTTGAGATAAATTCCTTTTGAGTTTTTTTATCAGAAATTCCTTTTTGAGATTTAGAAGAGCCCAAATGATTTTACTCTCTATATTCTCCAGTCAACATAAGAAACTTTTGCTGCTTAAGAAACTTTGTGATTTTACTCTCTATATTCATCAACTCATTATTCACCATCTTAGTTTGAGAGTTTGAAATGAAGAAAACTTGAGGCCTCACAAATGTGACCTTGTACTAATAATAATGAAACGAATAGCCAGTTAAGGCTCATTTGTAATATTTATAACATGCTACTATTCTTAGAGGCTGTTCTCATTCACGTTCTCATGAAAAACTTTTGGTATTCCATAACAATTACTACCTCCGGTCCCTAATGTAAGAGCTCAAAATTTGAATGGTTTTGGTCCCTAATGTAAGAGCTCACCCAATATTCTCTCCTCATTTAATGCATTTTTTCCTACTTTACCCCTAACTCTCTTTCATATTTATTAATGCTTATATATTTCTCTCTCTTAAAAGTACCATAATAAATATGGGCAATTTTGAAAAAGAAGCATTAACTCCAGACACCCAACTAACATTCACATGTTTTCTTAAGAAGCGTTTTTTTGACGGCTAGCTCTTACATTAGGGACCGGAGGGAGTAGTAATTAATAAATCAATATCTTTAGTGGGATTCCATTAGATTTTGTTTTGCCCTTTGATCTTATCCATGAATAATGTTTTAGTGATGCTAGTATAGTTCTAAATTCAGTGTATGATTTATAAGGAGTGAATAATTATGGAGTTTATGATCAAAAAAATAATTATGGAGTAATTCACTCCATTAATTCACAGTCACATTATAATATTCCCTTGGCTCCTTATTTTAAAGCGCTTAATATAAAGATTCTAATAGTAGTCAATCTTTACTTTTAATTAGATATACCAATAAAACATGTTGAAATTATTACAGAAATCCGATCCTATACTATAGGTAGACTTAATAAATTTTCTATTTTTACTCTCACTCATTTATTATGCACAATTTATTTCCCTTCATTTCATTAATTAATGTACAATGATATATTGGTGTGTGTGTGTATATATAGAATTATTACTTCAATTTTTGCATATTATTATTACCTCTAACGACTCTAGCAGAAGAAGTCTTTTCCGTCTCACCTTCCAATGCTGTCTCTAGCAGGAGAAGCCTTGCATGCAGATTTTAGTGTATATTTTCAGATATTTTAGATTGAAAAGTATAATTACAATGTACTAAATATATATTGCATGTCTCCATCTATTATGGAATTTTTTTTTGTTTTGCAGGATATACTCATCTACATGTTAAGTAAGACTTATCTCTCGCTATTCTAAAGTCTCATATAGAGGGTAGATAATTACCTTATGAATTTGCCCCATTTACAAAGGGCATGGATCAAACATTTAGCCACTTATTTAGGATAAGAACATTTACTACTAACTTTAAACTTAGTGTGTCATAGTTTAAACAAGATATAGTAATAACAAATATGAATCTATGAATTTTCCAGTTAATCATGCACAATTTTCCAGTTAATCATGCACACAACAATATACTACTCTCTAGTCAGATGTTTAACTCTTCTTGACAAGGGAAAAAAATAATATCTAGTCCTAAATATTAAACTTAGTAAGTTTGATTAAATTAAATTCATGATAATTAGTTAAATAGGTTAAATGTTATACTTTTTTTCATTGAACACGGTTATCACCCTTTTTAATCTCTTCACCACTTTCTTTCTTGATTTTTGTTAAGGGTGATTAGATGCAATTTAGAATAACAATTTGACAAAATTTAAAAAATATATTTCATATTTAGAATTAAAATAAACTACTCTAAAGGTAATATTACAAGAGTTATCCCTATTTAAGATCTCACAATATTTGAATTTTGATTATTTGATAGCTGAAAGCAAATAGTATTTGAAATAAAAAAAAGGAATATGAACAATACCAATTACAACAGGGCTGATGCTCATTCATTCAAGTGTTTAGGTAAATAAAATGATGAATATCTTGCTCAGTACTTGAGAGTTGCCTTTTTTTGTGGGCGTGTATGCATAACTTGAACAAGTTGCTTTTGAACATAAAAAAAAGGATATCAGAACTAATCTCAACAAAAAATTCACACCTTGATATACTCAATTCATCCAATTTTTTCTAAGCTAAACTTGATGTGACCATTGCCCAAAGGTAAGTTAGTAAATATAAGATCCAAGATCAATGATAATCTTATTCCAAATGTGTAGCCAGCTAATAATCAGATCCTGCATATCTCAAAAAGGACCTTCACTATTCTTTCTGAAGCAAGTGACCATAATTTGATTTTATCAAAGCCAATATTCATCTTCCCTGTATTTCTGTATTCTTCTCAGCTAATTCTACCTCCAATTCTCTTTGGCCTGAAACATGAAAGCATTAATATGAAACTCAACTCATCTCCTGAATTATCACTGACATGGTTCTAGAACATGTATGATTATGTAGTTCAATACATTAAAGAACAAATTCATGACTTATTAGTCATGGATTCAATCCCCGGAAGCCTACTCTAAATAAAGATTGTGAAAATATATTCACCCCAATTGACTTTGATACATCATATGTTCTTTAAAATACTGTGGCCTGACAAGGTGTAAAGAAATTCCTTACCCTCCATATCAAATGTTCTTTAAAGAGTGTAGTTGGTGAAAATATTTCCGACTCTTTTGCTGGGAACGCCAGTAGCAAGCAAGTGCTCCAAAAGCACAGCTAGCAATAGCAATTGCCAATGCAGCTCCCACAGGCACCACAATTGCACTACTTGACGCCGTTAAATCTTCAACTGCTCCTTCAGTTCCATCATTTACATCTATGCTCTTATTCTTATATAGAGATATGAGCTTTTCACCGTAGTATCGGGTCAAAAATTTGTAGACCTCATCCTTGTTCCATTCGATTTTGCTCGTCATCTGCCCAAGGTCTTGGTAACAAGTAGGACAAAGCTTCTTTGGAGGCCATACCATCTTTGGAAATTTGGGATCACCTGTTCCCAGAGATGCTTCTTCTTTCATCAACCTTTCATTAACCATATTATGTGCACTCCACAACCAAAGAGCAAAGTCACGAGCTTTGCTGATTGGACTAGATACACTGAAAATTGAAAATATTCAAGATAAAGGAAATTTACGAGTTTAAATGATGACACTGAAAAAATGTAGTCTAAATTCAATTTACCTCAAACACATCTTGTAAAAATGCTGTCGACATTCCTCGCAGATGAAAAAATTGTGAACAAAATCGCATGTAGCATTAAATGTAAACTGACTTTCTCCATCCTCGATTCTCACTGAAAGCGAATGCAGCAGAACCCATAAACCGCAGCTGAGAAAGAGGACACAAGAATGATAAGACAAGGCATCCTGTTCAAAGATGCTATGATATAATCTATCATGCTATGAAGAGCCCAAGATTTTAGAGAAGTGAAGCAACTCAATACATATCATTTTGAAACAAACAAAATAGTATCATTAACACAAGTACTAAATGGAAGTGAAAATGTAAATATGAACATTGAAGGCAAAGGAGTACCTAAAGCCCCTGGTATCATTCTGGCTGCCACGACAGAACATCTACAGAAGAACAAAAGAAGTAAACCAAAGCAATCAGGGAATGTTCTCGGTCAAATGATAAAAATCAAGGCTCAATTTACAAGCAAAAAATTGGAAAAATAAAAATGACTGATGAGGAAAGCCAAAGCAAAAATAAAAATTGCCTTAATAACATAATATTCAAAGTCCTCCAGAGCTCCATAATCATGATGGTAATTTTAACAAAAATAAGAGTAGTCATTTCACATATCAGACAGTGTAAGATTATTGTTAGAATCTTAAGTTTTGATGAAGACTAAAATATAAGGGAATAGGACAAGTACTTAGAAAGCAAAAGGATAACATAGGATCCCAAGTATGAGTGCAACAGGATGTGGATTTACTTCCGGATAGACTAGGACTCGCGCATGAAGATGAATGATTTATCCACCAGCGGCAGCGAGTAACTCACTAGGAAATAACTTAGTCCATGAGCACTAGATAGACAAAACCTAAGACTAAGCTATGATTCAACCGGAAGTGAAATTGCTTCCTGTTAAACCTAGACTGACGCAGACTGATAAGATAGATATCACCCCAAGCGTCAGTAAGTTCACCTCGTCAAGTAAAAGTGCTTCCTGTTAGATTTAGACTGACGCAGGCAGTTAAAATAGAATAACCCCAAGCGTCAGTGAAAAAGCCACGTCAAGTGAAATTGCTTCCTGATAGATTTTGACTAGCGCAGACTGATAGAATAGATATAACCCTAAGCGTCAGTGAATCTACCTCGTCAAGTGAAAATGCATCCGATAGCGTAGTGACTAGCGCTGACTGTTGGATTGAAGGACACTGAGCGAGAGTGAGTAATAGTAAACCAAAATCCTTCATCCAGTGGTTTTACTTCCGGATGTAGAAGTGCTTCCGGATACATCACAGACTAAGAGGACTAACGTTCAAAGTACACAATACACTAAGTCAGAACATAGTCTAAGTAAGACTACTCCCCATAGCAAACAAGCTTCCCACAGCATGTATAGTTCTTACTATATTTGATTATATATATTGCTATGTTGGACTAACCAGTATGTGCAGAACTTAGTCACACTTCCGGATGCAAATGCGCTTCCAGATGGAAAGACTCTTGACATTGGAATTCAGAGATTAACACTTGCAGAGCAAGATTGCCTCTTCTGGATGAACGATGATCATCCGTCATCAAGGATACAAGAGTAAACGTCACATACACAGAAGTCAGAATGCTTTTGTCAGAGCAGAGGTGTCAGGACTACTTTTCAGAGATAAAGCAAGTCAACCCTGCTAAGCATTAATGAAGATGTACTTCTCAACGGTAACATGGGATTAACGGCTATATTCAAACGTTCATATTCAACCTGCCGCCCAAGAAGCCGAGTATAAAAGGGAACAGCTACATTTAGAAGATGGTTGGAAGAATAGAGCATATTATCTGATGTATTATCTTCTACATTCCTCTCATCTTCTACTCTCAGATCTAGAGTTGTAACATTCTTAGAGAGTAATTCAATTGTACTTAAGTGAGTAACATCATCTACTCTTGGAGAGAGTCATTTGTACTTAAGTGATTATCAAAATCAGTTCATAGAGTGAACATATCATTAAATCCTCTAATTGATAGAGGCTGTTCTTAAGCTTGTGCTTGAAGAACAGAATTGTTATATTACAAGAGTAAGGGGGAGCATTTAGAGGTTTTCTAAATCTCCATAGGTTGCAAGTTAGCCCGCAAAACTTGTGGTTGTAAGGTTTGCAGGTGAACCCGTTGTAAAACCTGTGGGTTGTTAGGTGAACCCGTGTTCGTAAAACCTAAAGTGTAAAGGCTTTCTTGTGCCTGGTTCAAACAAGAAGGTTAGTGGATTGAAAATCTCAGGTGGAGCCTGGGGACTGGATGTAGGTCTAGGAGTGACCGAACCAGGATAAACTCGCTTGTGCATATTCTGCTTATTTAAATCTCACACCAAGCACCACACCACTGTATACTCACTTGTGCTTGGGATGATCCATCGTCACTCTCATCAAGCACAAGGAGTAAAGATTTTGAAAAGGGAAAATTATTAAGCTTTTATTCTCCACCCAATTCACCCCCCCCTCTTGGGTGACAGCCACGCATTTCATTTGGTATCAGAGCAAGGTCACTTGTTTAAAGGATCCAACGATCTCAAGTGCAAAGACCTAGGCTGACTTGGGTTACAAAATGTGTTTTGAAGGTTTTGACCATACTATTCCACCCTTGTTAGAAAATGCTGATTTTTACTTATGGAAGGGAAGGATGAAAAGTTTTATACTATCCACGGATTTCAAAATGTGGGATGTCTTTGAAAAGGACTCTGATTTTAAACCAAAAGTAAATTGGACAGAAGAGGAGAAAAGTTTATTTTACTTAAACCTTAGAGCAATGCAGATTTTGCACAAAAGCTTATCTGACAATGATTACCAGAAAATTAAACATTGCTCTAGTGCTAGAGATATTTGGAATACTCTTAATGTGATATATGCTTCTAACCCATCTCTTGAAAGCTCAGCTATCCAAAGCTCAACTCGTGCCCCTTGTGGATCATCTACTGATGAGCTTCTGGAAGCTGATATTGAGGAAGCAGGCTTCAGTGGAGAGAGCATCCATCTTTGCCTAGAAGATTCAGAAAGTGAGTTATCTGGATCTGAAATTGAATTCTCTGATTTACAAGATGCATACAATGAGTTATATACTGAATATTGTAAACTTACAAAGGAACTTCTAGGCTTAAAAGAAAAAGATAGGAAAATTGTAAAACTAATTTCTTCTTCTACATCCAAAGTTTCTGAGGTTTCTTTTAAAGAACTAGTGGTTCCGATAGCTAGCCCACTATCGGTAGGTAAAACTTCAACATGCCTTGGAAAATGTTTTGACTGTAAACACGTGTTGAAGGATAAAGAAAAGCTTTCAAAAGAAACTGAGATTTCAAAGGAACAAAAAGCCTTTCTAAAGAAAACTAATCATGATAATGATAGAAAACCCCATTTTGATTATCATTCCATTATCTGTCATTATTGTGGTAGATTAGGACATATTTCTCACACATGCAGTCTTAGAAGAAATTCAAATGTGAGAAATAAGTTTGTATGGATTCCTAAAGGACAAGTAAGGTCCAGTGCTAACCATGTAGGACCCAAGTACAAATGGGTACCAAAACATCCTCCTAGTGCCTTACTTGTGCAGGAAAGATCAAGAGTTCCTCTCACCCCAAAGAAGAGAACTCGTGGTGATGCAACTGCTGATACTCCCTGGTACAACCATAAGAAGCAATGCGCAACCACCAGGAACAATGGTTCTGTCTCAAGAATGAGCTATCACAGAGTTCCATTCAACTATCCTGAGAAGAACAAAAGAGAGTGGATTCCTCGATCAACATTGAAAAGGCTCTTGAATCCTACCTCTCAGAAGAAAGTGCTTCAGACCAAAGATAAGTATAGAAGATTCCCTTGGGTAAGCAAGGGATCACTTAAGGTTGAAGCATGCAATAGTAAAATCTCCTATGCAAGCGTTAGATGGACTTATTGAGATTTTACATCAAGAATCATGTATATGAACATTATATGCCTTATAAGAGTTTATCACAATGTTCATAGTCTACATGCTATCTATGACTATCATTATCAGTATATAACCATGTGCATATAGTCATAGTTGATTCGCAATGCCATATTCATAGTGAATAATCTTTAGGTGCATGTGAATCACGTACTTCCTACAAACTGACAAGTCAGATCCAAGTCTGGATACTGAAAAGAGAAGAAGGGGGTTATTTGATATATTGTAGGAAAGAAGACTGGAAGCAATAACAAGATTCAAGACTATACATCAGCTGAGTATATTGTTACCACTAGCTACTGTGCATGTGCTGTGGCTGGAGAACCAACTGAGGGATGTTGAGCTAGAGTTTCCAGAGGTTCCCATTCTCTATGTCAACATGGTTGCTCCTTATCAAAATGAGAGAGGCTGACTGTACTGATATCTCGAGGAAATCTCGCCAACCATATATGAGCATTTCTATCCCTTATTCCCTCTATTTTTTTTTATATATATAGTCCCCTGAGTTTGACATATATAAGTTTTCCCACTGACCATCCGCAAGCGCATATGCTTCCGCTAGCACCTGCAGGTCCCCTAGTGAAAAGGCCCCCTAGTATGGAAGATGAGGGTTGATCAATTTATCCTTATAAAAGCAAATTTGGGAATGAAGTTTAACCTTAGAAAACATCTCGTGCTTAATTATTAAAACCTGCCAATTGTGCTAACTTAGGCATCGAAGTGCCAATATATGTTTTTGCAGGTCCTCAATGTTAAATCTTAAGCAATTGCAACCGGAAGCAAAACCACTTCCGGATGAAACCTCACTGACACTGGATGTTGAAACTAAGAGAACGCCAGTGCCAGACCAAGGGACATGTCACTTAAGAAAACGCTTCATCTTCCTCCATGAGACGTTGTGCCTTATCTGACAAGATGAAGCGACACATGTCATAAGGTGCGCCGTTTCAATTAAATATTTACGTTACCCAATGTATAAACGTTTGCTTTCATATGAAAAGGCATGACCATTTTACCCTTGGTAACTTTGCATATAAATAGGGTGCCATTTTTTCACTTTTTACTTGCAAACTTTTCACCCACACATTTTCTCTGCACACATTCTTCATCTTCATTTGTGTTCTTCGCATTCTCCATACACTTTGTGCATTTCATCTCCTTCCATCACCAACCCACACAAAAAAAAAAATGGCCGGATCACATGAAACCAACCCAGTTACTAAGAAAACCTCTTCTTCCAAAAAGCACAAGTCGAAATCTGGAAAAACTCGCCATGAACATTCTGGGAATTCTGGGAAAAATGATGAACATCATGAAGAACATCATGAACGTCCTCAAATTTCTGGGCAAACGCAAGGGCTGAATGAACAAGTCCAGGACCAGCCTGGACATTCTGAGAGAGTGGCAGAACAACCTGAGGCTTCTGGGCATGAGCAAGCGAAGGAAGCCAAGAGAAAAGGAAAGAAGAAGAAGGTTCAATTCACTGAAGAGCCTTCTTCCAAAAGGCAAAGGGTTGAAGAAGATGACCCTTCAGTTTACAGAGATGGGGCTTTAGAACCTGTTGCCTCGAAGTTTGAGACTATCAAGCCCTACTTCAACAACGGGCTGTTCATCGATCTGGATAAGATAGATGACCTAGGGTTTTCTCATCTTCGCCCATATCTGGAGAAATACATGCCCTGGCTGGGGATCAACCAGGACTACAACGTCAACGTCCTGCGAGCCTTCTGTCAATCCCTCGTAGGCAAGGTTAAATACAAGAAGGTTGATGGAAAGGAGCAAATCCACAAACTCTCCTTCACTGCCACTGTACGGGGAAGATCCTTCAGATTCACCTGGAGGACGTTGAATGAGTTGATGGGAATCACAGATGAGGGTATGAACGAGTGGCTGTACCCTGAGTCATTAAAGTACAGCAACGAGGAACTCGAGCAGCTGTATGGCACCAAAGAGAAAAAAGTGTCCAAAATGTCTGACTCTTACAGGCTCCTGTACTACATCTACTCCCGGATAATGACACACAAGGGGGGTAACTTCAATGAGTTCACACAATTGGACAACCCATGGTTCCCCAGACTCCTCTCCCAGCAGCCAATCAACCCGGGGCAGTTGATTTGTCTTGAGCTTCAGAGATGGTTATCTAATGACAAGTCAGGCTATCTACCCTATCCCACCATCCTTGCCTTCCTCCTTGAGAAGAAACTGATAAAGGCGACATCTGATGTGGAGGAAGAGAATGTCAAATGTGCTCCTGTGGGGGCAACGAACATAAGCAAGATGGGGATCAGATACAACAAGCCAGCAAGGCCCACTCGCTCAGGCTCACAAGCCAGTAGTGCTTCTGGCACTTCAGCCCCCTCTGCATCTGGAGCAGGGGATCAGGAAGTTGACTCACATGCTGGGCCAAGCCGTGTAGCAAGAGTGCCAGCCTCTGTTAGGGCCTTTGCCGAGGAAGTAAAGGAAGAGCTTCTCTTCAGATTGCCTGAGTCCTTGGTGGTTCCTCTCCGTGCTGAATGTGAAGCTGGTTTCCAGCATCAAGGGGAGCGGATCCAGCGGCTCGAGGACAGAGTAGGACAGATCGAGAATCACCTTGCCAGGGTGGATGCAAAGTTGGATCTCATTCTCCAACACCTACAAATTCCCCAACCATCTCAAGGTAACCTACCACTTCCTCCTCCTCCTCCTCAAAACCCACCTCCTCCTCCTCCTAATCACCCTCAACTTCCCCCTCCTCCCCCTAACACTCAACAACCTCAGCCACTTCCACAAAATGACAATCAATCCCCTCCATCACCAAACAATGCTCACCAATCCCAACCTTCACCCAACCATGAACACCAAACCCAAGACACACACCAACAATCTCCTAGCCATTCACCCCTTCACTCCAACAACTCCCCATCTCCACAAAACTCCCCATCTACACCTCCCTCATCCACTCGCACACCATCCAACCCCTTAGCCGAACGCCTTGGGTTTCAAACTGCTATTCACCCCCTCAGCCACATCTATCTACGAGATTACCCACGCCTTCAGCAAATCCCTGAGGATCCTCACGTACCCTTTACTCCATTTACCCCACACTCTTCCACTACCTTCCCTGAATATTCCTCCACCTACCCATTCGAAGGTCTATTCGTAAATCCTTTCTGGTTCCCCAACCAACCCACATCCCCAGAACATACCTTACCTGCCTCTTCCCCAGAATCCTCACCCCAAACTCCACTTAACCCTGAACCTCTACCCTCCTCTTCATCTACTCCATCCCTGGCACTCACCCTTGTTGATGATGACAAAAGGGGGAGAAATGTTATGTCTGATCTTCGCCTAAGCATGGCCACAAGGGATGTTCTCAGCCAGCCATCACTCTGGATTGATGAAGACATCACGGCCGCCCTGCGTCGTGCATTTGAGTCCCAAAAGCTGGGCGGTGCTGAGAACCTTATAAGGGGAGAAGCCATCCGGTTCATGCAGCAGAAGAAAGCGGCTGAGCAGGGACCACACTTGGAGATGGTTGTCTTTGAGCCAAATGAACAAACTTCACAGCCTGAATCATCATCAGAACCTCCTCCAACTAAGATAAATAGAAAGGATATTGAGGAGATAATGATGAAGTGGGGACTGAAGAAGATCAATCACCCTCCTATTGTGATAGCCAAGCCTATCCCCTCATCCACTGGGCAAGAGTCTGAGATCCCCTCGTCTGAGCAATCATCTGCCCCTCCTCCCTCATCTGAGCCAGCAGTCACCTTCAGTGAATCTAGAAAGAAGGTCGTTGCCAAGAAGCGGACCAGGAAAATTATTGCCACCACTGAAACTGCTGAGAGTGAGGAAGAGACTCCATCTGACCAACCTGAGCAAGAGACTTCATCTGCCCAAGTTGAGCCTGAAACCCCAGTAGTCCAAGCAGTTCCTATTCTAAAGGAGGTCAAGTTGGAAATTGAAGACATGACTCCTGAGGAATATGAAAAGTATGGGTTCACGGACAAACTCTCCTTCGGTCAGATGGCCTGCCTCGATGCTGACAGAGCAAGTGTCATGCCTACTCCTCCGATTAGCAAGAGCAAAGGAAAGAGTAAGGGGAAAGGGAAAAGGAAAGCCCAGGAAGTTGAGGAGGATCCCAACTTCCCTGTATGGAACGTAAAGATTCGGGCTGTTCACTATCCCAATGGAGAGGTCGCCTACTTCGATGATGCTACAGGGTTCCCTGGGTATGAAGAAGTAGAGAACATGAAGAGGGCATTCGAGGAGTCTATCGAATCTGAAAGGCTCAGAAGAGAGAGAGAGGAAGAAGAGCTTCAGAATATCATTGCCCAGATAAACCAGAGTGAGCGTGAGGCAGAGGTAGCCAGACTCCAGAAAGAGTGTGAAGAGAGACAGAGGGAAAGGGAGAGGAAAAAGAGACACCAAGTCTGAACCCCCAATCCAAAACAAAACCCCAAATCCAAACTTTCGTTTTAACTTGGAGATTTTCTTGTTTTGTTTTCATGCATACTTTCATGCCTGCTTAGTGATAATTACTTGTAGATATTCTTCACATGTAAATGTTATTTGATTGTATACTCTGACTTGTAACTCTTACTTGTCAATAATATCTGTTCAAGCTACCTGTTCGTATCCATTGCTTTTACTCTTTTGCTAATCCTTCCTTAGGAACTTAATTGATAGAACTAGGTTTGTCATCATCAAAAAGGGGGAGAATGATAGAACTAGCTACATTCAGAAGATGGTTGGAAGAATAGAGCATATTATCTGATGTATTATCTTCTACATTCCTCTCATCTTCTACTCTCAGATCTAGAGTTGTAACATTCTTAGAGAGTAATTCAATTGTACTTAAGTGAGTAACATCATCTACTCTTGGAGAGAGTCATTTGTACTTAAGTGATTATCAAAATCAGTTCATAGAGTGAACATATCATTAAATCCTCTAATTGATAGAGGCTGTTCTTAAGCTTGTGCTTGAAGAACAGAATTGTTATATTACAAGAGTAAGGGGGAGCATTTAGAGGTTTTCTAAATCTCCATAGGTTGCAAGTTAGCCCGCAAAACTTGTGGTTGTAAGGTTTGCAGGTGAACCCGTTGTAAAACCTGTGGGTTGTTAGGTGAACCCGTGTTCGTAAAACCTAAAGTGTAAAGGCTTTCTTGTGCCTGGTTCAAACAAGAAGGTTAGTGGATTGAAAATCTCAGGTGGAGCCTGGGGACTGGATGTAGGTCTAGGAGTGACCGAACCAGGATAAACTCGCTTGTGCATATTCTGCTTATTTAAATCTCACACCAAGCACCACACCACTGTATACTCACTTGTGCTTGGGATGATCCATCGTCACTCTCATCAAGCACAAGGAGTAAAGATTTTGAAAAGGGAAAATTATTAAGCTTTTATTCTCCACCCAATTCACCCCCCCTCTTGGGTGACAGCCACGCATTTCAATTATAGTATATGATAATTCTGGTTAAGCATATGAGAAGGGTTAATATTTTCATGAATTGCAATACAACTCTAAGAGCAACTATATAATACTTTGCAGAGGGCATTTGGTAAAAATGAAAGTCTGCAGGAATATCTAAGACAAGCAGAACTGGATCCCACTAGTTCTTAAACCAAACCAGTGCTTTGAGTTTTTATACTATATATAGATATCTCAACACAGGCAGATAGATCTCACTTAGTATCAATAACCAATAGCATCTGCTTTTTGTATGTTCGTGTGTGTAATAACATATGGCATTCTACCCATAGGCATATACTTAAACCCAAAAAATAGCATGTCAGACGACGCAGAATTGAAACCTAACATAAGCAAAACAATAACAATAATTTAACTCTTAATCAAAGTAATCTCTTAAGAAGAAATGCTAATATCAAAAGGAATCTCAAGTGCAAAATCTTAAAAATATGGAAACATCAGATAGTGCACAAATTCAAAGTTCAAAAAACCTTTACTGATAATAAGACTCCTGAACAATATCATAATTCGTCTCTTCCCAGTTATCCAATTACAAACCCTAGATTTGATTGTCAATATATTACAATAATGACGTGTGATTCATGTAGCCGACCCACTAAGTAGGATAAAGTTCTTGTTGATATATACAATAACATGATACACTAAGATTATATATAGTTATCAGTTCTCATTCAGCCCTAGCAAATGAGTTATATTTCTAATGAATTAAATTTATAAGAATGAATATGACAACAATAGGAAAAACCAAAATTCTAGTAAATAAGATGCACAAGCTTACTTCACCCAAAAACAAAAATACCCATCAGCCACACAATTAACAAACATCAATATTTCACCATTCACCAATGAGCAAAACAGAAAAGAGATTATTGATCCTACCCAATATCCACGAGGTACATCTTTTCCACATATCTGAAAGTTCCCTGCCACAACAGTTCCACTGCCATCTTCATGATTATTAGCTGACTGAAAATCTGCCGGGTACAAGTCATCAAAGCTCACAAGTGCTTCAGCAGCACCCTTCCGACATCTGAAAAAAAAGATTTTGAGAGAAGAAAAAAATGTATGCTAAAGCTAGAATGCATGGATGTGGTTTGTCATACCTCCTTGAAGGATGATGAGCCACCAAAAGCTGAAGAAATTTTATGAACGAAGCACGGGTTTCAGGCTTTATCATCTGCATACCAGAGAGTATTCACTATACCATCCATGTAAAACAAAACAAAATAAAGAAACAATTAAAGAGGAAATCATGAGGAAAACATTACCTTATGCTCTGAGATGATGTCATAAGCTATTGCAGTTGCCTCTTCAACATCATAGACAGCTCTTGCAATCTTTCATCATATATAGCAAACATGTAACAAAATTCATAAAAAAAGGAGATAAAATTTAAGCTAAATCCAGTCAAATTTATGTCTGAATTATCAAAAGACCTGTTCAGTGAATGACACATTGGATGAAAGATTCTCATTTTCGAATTTCTGATCATCCAAGCCAAATGAACTGCAACATTAAGAAGAGCATTAAAAATCATAGACAAGAAAATTAGTATAAATCAGTTTCACATCATTTGTCGGAAAACTATATTACACCAAATGTATGTCCCATCAGATGTGCTAAGAAATGTTACTGCAGACTTCAAGACTCTTGAAGACTTTATTAATTTAGTTTAATTTTTTCTACTCCTAAATAATTTTCTACTCTTAAGTTCACATGCTTTGAATTCTATATGACCAATTTTTATCTTACTACCCGGGTCATTGCATAACCTAGTTAAAAACAAAAATAAAAAAATGAAGCCTCTCTGGTGCATTTGTATGTTTAATTGCTTAAGAGACCCTAAATAGCTACATTTTGCTACATATCTACAACAACCAGTAAACAGCAGTTAATTGACCCCACCTATATAGCTTCCCCAATATGTTGAGATGCACAGCCAACACCTGATCCTTATGTGATTATTTTTGAAAGAAAATAGGCTTGCCCCACACTTAAGAAATTATTAGGAGATGAGGAAATATCAGAGTATGCTTAAGTATTAGCGGCATGATAACGGATTTACACTAGCAAAAATGCATGTATACCTCATACCTGCCCATTTGCTTGTTGATCCAATTAAGCAGCCTATCAGCTGTGCGCCCATCATCAATTTGCCATATGTCCACTTTGTCTTGTTTAGGTTCCCAACTACCAGCAGCAAATTTAGAAGGAGGACCCCAGAGAAGCATAGGATAATGACCAACAGAAAACTTATCACAGAGTTTAGTATTTATCTGTGCTGCCAAAGAAGTGAAAAGAAGGACAAATCACCAATGTATAATTCACTATTATGCAACATTAAGTTTTTGGTGTTTGGAGAAGTAAGAATTTACTTTAAAAAGTAAAAAGGAACAGTAGAGTTGATCAATGAAAAAGTATTCACAATACATGTATAATTGAATGATATATTACACTTAAATATAAACAGCAGCTAGTGGGTGGAAATAGGAATTAACATAAATTTGGACTACAACTAGAGAATAGGTGATGAACATACTTTCAATGCACAGTCTACCCTTGCCATCAATACAATTCCTGGATGCACTGCCTCAGGTCCGTTGAAGAGCCTTGCAACCTTTTCATAGTGGGGCTGCAATATATAGTACAAAGGATGTATATGGTGAGTTAACGTGAAGGATAACAACTTCTTAAAAAATAATTGAGATCTTTGAGTGCTATGGTTACCTTATAATTCCTGCAAGCAGGGCACCTACCACACAAGTAAAGGACATAAGTAAATCCAGTTATGCCAGAAGAAAAGAAGTTGAAAACTTAAACAAAAAACCTTCAATTGCATTGCAGAAAAAATTAAATGCTTTCTTATTGAGAACTATATTTGCTCACTTTAGTACACACACAAAGAAGATTTATTTTTTCCCATTTTGTTCCCCGGGGGTGTTTATGAATAGAGCCAAACAAACACAATTCAGTTCCTTTCGCGTTTGGCGCCGTAAGTCAACTCTTATTTCATGATATATAATGCATTCATAAATCATAGAGTGGAGAAGGCAGAAAACAATTATTCAATGTCATTCTGATATTTGATGAAAAAGCTATAATATGAATACAGTGATCTTTCTTGGATACATAACTAGGACGAATTTATGAAGAAAAGTACGTGTAAAAACTCTATTAAAATCAAGTAGTAGCATGTGTTCAGTTACTTAAGTATACATAAAATGGAACGCAGAATAGGACAAAAATATAGCGTATAAATCTAGCAAGTCCAAGAATTATACCATCACAATAGTTGTCTCTTTCTAAGGAAAAATCACATCACAGATTAAGGCAATAATATAGAACTGGCTCTCATGGAAAAAACAAAATGGAGACAGCAACTAGTAGTTGAACAAAGTGAAAAGGATGCAAAGGGAAATTTAAAACCATAATTAAAGCCATGTTACAAACAAATCCACCTATAAGTATGTACCATTGTGTTCCAACAGCATCTCAGAAGCATGTTAAAAGTATACAAAGTAGTTAATCATTGGAATTCAATATCGGTATAAAAATCTGAAATTCTACATGCTTCATCATGTATTGAACTAGATGGTAACAAATGCATCTAATTCCTCAACACTAAAAAAATCTACAAAACCATTCCTTGCCCACACGCAAAGAGTAGAGTAAGATAGCATGAAGTGAATGACTTAAAGACGGCAGCTCTCCAGAGACACAATTGAAGTTTACATTTATCACCAAATTTTTCCTCTTATCATTCACCTTACCTTTTACATCAAACCATAACCTATGCCAGCTAAAGGATAAAAAATAATCATTGACAATACGCCATCTTATTCTCATTGCAGTTTCAAAAAACATTTATCACTTGAATTAATATCTCATTATTTTACTTGCAGATCATATATCATGTCCCCTTTCTTCAATACACCCAAAGAACAATGAAGAAAGATAAAATAACCTATGCTAGCTAAATCCAGAATTCCACATGTCCAATCACAATTACACCAAACTGTAACCTATGCTAGCTAAAGGACAATAAGAAATGAATGATAACACTTCATCTTATACAAACATTCATGACATGATTTAACATCTCATTATTTTACATTCAGATCAAAAAAGAAACGTAAGACAACATTTAAAAAACCCAATAACCAACAAAAATATTAAATTCACCCCAATTATAAAAAGGCATAAAAATTGAAACTTTGATCATCAATCAAACAAACAATCACTAACCAATGGGCAAAAAACTCAACAATTGCAAAAGCAGCAGGCGTATCCTTGAGAACAGAAGTGAAACTCGTTGCATTCAAATCAACAGCATAATCTCGAGGATCATCATTCTTAATAATATTATTATCATTCACATCCCTAAGGATCAAACGAGCTGATCCCAGAGAGGAAGATGAGGAATACACAGACCCACAAAGCAGACTCGGAATCAGAACCAAACATACGTAAATCCGAAACATGGGAATGATTTACAACGAACCCAAATCACGGGAATGAATAAATTTTTAGCGGAAAACGATGTATGATCAAAAGGGTAAAGTGGGTTGTCAAGTTCTGTAGATTCTAAAAGGTGAAATTTTTAAACTTTTGAATGTGAAAGTGATCAACTTTTTGTATAGCTTTAGAAGATTTTTGTGATGGGAAGGGAAAGAAGAATGAGAAAAGGTTGAATTTTGAAAGTTCTATGACATGGAAGAAACAGAGGGGTCACGCTTGCTGGCATCATCAAATCAAACTAAAACACCGGTTTACTTTGATTTTACTATGTTTTCTTTTTTTTACTAAATAAAAATGAATGTGAAGATTTCTCTTTTTTCTTATTATATTCCTTTTTCTAAATTTATTTTGATTTGATGCATACCTTTTTTTATAAAAATTTATGCTCCTAATGTTTACAAGGCTGAAAGATTTTATTTGTTTTTAATATTAATAATATAATATAATAATATAAGCCAAGGGTCATTATTTAACTTTAAATTTAAATAATGACCATTGCACATCGTGAACTAACAACTGATACATTTGGGACACTTTGATTATTTCAAGGGTGACAAA
This sequence comes from Mimosa pudica, assembly GCA_029929735.1. NCBI lineage: Eukaryota > Viridiplantae > Streptophyta > Magnoliopsida > Fabales > Fabaceae > Mimosa > Mimosa pudica. The sequence goes on from JAKELP010000035.1 coordinate 9,397,086, forward strand.
TGTACCGTTTGTTAGTTCAGGGTGTTCAATGGTTCGGTAGTCACTTTAAGAGCAATAAGGGCCCTTACCCTACAATATAATATTTTGCCATTGTACTTTATATCAATTTTGGTGGTAACTTTTCAATTTTTAAAATAGGTATAGTTTTGTATGTCCTTAAAATTTTGGTAAATTGTGGTCCTCATCATTGAACTTCATAAAAAATAACTTGAAAGATTAGGGATCAATAGTCAATTGGTCATAAATGACACAAAGTTAAGGGACTAAAATATGATCTGAAAATCATGGAGTAAGATTAAAATTGAATAAAAGTTTAAGGATAAATATTGTCAATTTGAAAGTTCATAGTTAATGAAATGTAAGGTCTTTCTCAATTTATGCGGAACATGTTAGAAGTGCCTAATAAATATGATGAGAGAGTATTTCAAATACATGCATGAATACTTTTAGGTTATTTTATTATTTTTTCCAATAATTAATTTTTTATTTTTTCTTTTATTTTTTCAATACTATACATTCATTATACTTTTTCTCTCACTGCCAAGATATTTTACTATTTTATGTATAAATAAGAACATATTTAGAGGAAGAATATATTAAATATTTATTATTTTCAAATAATTTAGTCGATTCTTTAACTAATGTAACTAGCATATCATATTCTCATAGGAAGTTAGAAAATACTGAGGGAATTTAAAAATGTAAAATTTATTACTCAAAATGAAGGTAAATGCTTCGATAATTGAGGTAGTATTATAGCTCATTATGCATAAATCTTCTAGTCTATATAAAAAAAAACATTTTTTTGCTATGTACCAATTTTTTCTCTTTCACATAGTTGATTGCTTCAATACATTATACATGGTTAAAAGCATCTCAGGGGACTATGTTGTTCTTGAGAACTTACCCCCTCAATTCATGAGGTGGTAACTGATGAGGAACAACACCAGAATTTGTGATGATCTGTTTTGTAATTATCTTGTGAGCTTGTACAGTCATCCGGTTTATAATAAAAAAAAGAGCATACAGAAGGTTCCATAGCTTCGTAAGTAAGATCTACCGATATTCTATAAGCATTTATTTTGGGTTAAGGGATGAGATTGTTTCATAGTCATTTTAACAACCTAAATTCTGGCCCAAGGAAAATAACTTCAATATTTTTGTATATGCCAAATCACAATGACATTTTTGTGGCCCAAGAAAAATCTCTAAACCATGATTAGGCCATCAAGCCTTGATGATTTTTTTAAATCTAAACTGTCTATCTAAATTTGATTTGAGATTTTATGCCTATTATAACATATTTTATAGAATCAAATTTAGGCCGTCTATAAGAAATCTAGATGATTTAAATATATATAATTTTCACAAAACATTTTTTTATAAGTAAAGAAGTTGGTTGCATTACGATGACATATTATTATCCAACTAGGACAAAACAAATACCCAAAGATAGGACTTGTCCTCCCTTTGCCGTCTTTGAAAAAAGATCTTGCTACTAATTTAGGTTATTTACGTAATAACCCAACCTTGCTTCTATTGCTCCCTCCCTATGTATCGTACATACTATAAAGAACTGTATAAGTTTATGTAAAATTGTTGGATGATTTATTCATAAATCATATTAAGATTGGAAGGGAATACTTATTAAATTCATAACGTGTTAAAGTATATATATTTAGCTTATAAAATTATTGTGTTAATATATTTCTTACATTTCCTAATAAACACTCAACACTGAGCCTTCATTTTATCTGTTCTCCCCATGATAATAATCTCTCTTACTATTGGTGAAAACAAAATTTTAAAATTAGACATGCATGTAAATCAAACAAAAAATCCACTAGTACATGTTTTAAAAAGGATGGAGTTAGTTCTTAAAATAGGTTTTCTCCAGTCAATTTGAGTTGCAAAATATATAACCTCTTTATCTACTTGGCTTCCTCCAATTCATCAAACAGAAAGTGTCTTAGGAGTGGCATACGTGTCATCTACTTGTACACAAAAGTGGATGAAAAGAAGTAATAACATCTATATACAATTCAGTATATCACTACAACCTATTTTACACAATGATTGAGAGAGATGAGATGCATGCGTCTCTGTTTTTTTATTTTGTTAAACATCGCTCTCGATAATTCAACGCCTATTGATATCCGACTAATCCGAACTTGAGAGATAGGAGAGTTGCCCACATAGGTAAGGTTTTCCTCTCTCCCAATGAGAGTACTTCCCCAAATTCGAATATATGTTCTCATTCTTACGGGGTTATAGTCCACTTACGTGCTCAACTAACTACCCATTGATCATAGATGTGTCTCTTTTGATGAAGAGTTTGTAACCATTAATCATTATTATTGATTAATTAATTATAAACAAATTAAGGATAAGATTTGGGCTGGATTTGTTACTGATGAGAATGCATTTCTTTGTGACACATGTGCCCCCTAATGAGATTCGGAATGAATCTTTAGAGGAACAATAATGTAGCTTTGATTATTTATTATTATGATGTTCCTTTTCTTTTCCAAAAATGGCATGTCAATAAATAGAAATTTCGACGCCACCGGCAAATTTGTTGCCAGGTAGGCTCCTTTGAAATGGGATATAGGAGTATATGGAAGCCACTTTGGATTTCCAATTTAAATTTAAAAGGTAATAATCGTAAAATATGTGTGTGTGTCCCAAATGAATCAGTCAATATATACATCTCATATTCTATATTTTGCTTTTCTGACTTTAAAAAGTGTTCAAGTGGCAATCATATGTATCCTTTTTAATAGTACGCATTATCATAGAGTTTCAAATGAAATATGCTTTTCAGTTCCAAAAAAAAAATGAAATGTGCTTAGGTTTTCCTAAACGCGATTGACATTAAACACCTCTCAAGTATTTTCATAATATACTCTCTCCGTTCCTAAATATAAGATCACTTTGGGGAAGTGGATAAGTTCCTAAATATAAGATCACTTCCTATTTTATCTCAAGTTTTGCTCAAACTACCCTTATACTCCCTCTTTTCATTGAAAACCCCTCCTCCTTTTAAAGTTAAGTGATTGATGGGTAGTTTGGGACGATCAGGTAATTTTATTGTCTTCCTTAATCTCTCCAAATTAGTCAAAGTGATCTTATATTTAGGAACGGAGGGAGTATCAGGTTATAGCTAGAGATTTGATTGATGCGGGTTATTTTTTTTTGGAACTAAGGTGACAAAAGTAAAATAAAATGAAATGTATTGTTATGCTTAATATTCTTTTATACTTGCATGCTAATGTTTGGAATAACTTGGACTCGTCTTGCCATTTTCTCAAGTTTAATCGAAATAGCGATCAATGGAACAGAATCATCCCATCTAGCGATCAATCGAAAATTTTCTAATTAGTGTAATTAATTGAATTATGTTGCAGGTTTATTATAAATAAAGATTATTAAAGTATTTGATCTGTAAAGAGCTTTTGAAAGCCAATCAACATGACTGTGATGTCCTCTAAACCCCAACCTAAAGGGCAATGGCTATAGCTACTACTTTTGAAAAAAAATTCTAAAAAATAACAAAATTGTTTGTACCAATAATAATTAAATCTAAAGAAATACGCGAAAAAAGATGTGAAGTGAGGTTATATATGACATTTTGTTGATTAAAAATGGTTTTATATATGTGTGTGTGACATTTTAGGCGCATGCATGAGATCGGTTCTCACCTTGTAGTGAGATAATGGGCGCGTGTCATTTTTACTCTGAGAGTTATCGAATTCTTTTCTACTCCCTCCGGTCTTAGTATAAGAGCCTAAAATTTGAATGGTTTTGGTCCCTAATATAAAAGTTCATCTCACTTTTTCTCCTCATTTAATGCATTAATTTTTCTACTTTGCCCTCAATTCTCTTTCATATATCGTACACAGTTTCCTCTGCATTAATTCACTGTTAAATAAAAGAAACTCTTTGCCAAAGGCGTAGTTGTCTAAGAAAATGAAAGCTTCATATAAGTAATAGGACATAAATTCTTTGTTTTATTCCACTTGTCATCTTATACACAACGTAATTATTGCTCCTTTGGATATGCTACATATATACAGAGTGTTTCATACTAAGAGCGAGCCAATAGATTTAATTTGAGAAGATTAATTAAGCTAAATAATTTATTCAATAATATATAAATACTAAATAGACAAATCATACATAACTGTATAACCCACGCAAATTAGTTTAAAAGACATTAATTAATCTAAAAACCATAAACAAAATCAATTGAATTTTGAATCAAGGACCAACAATAAAAAAATTTATGAGCTGTTGGCATTAATTTTTTGGGTAACCTATTTTTGATTTGGTGTCTATATATTTTTTCTCCTTATAAAATCCTTTATTTTTATTTCTTTTACCATAACTAACTTTTGAACTAAGTCTAAATTAAAAATGTTAACAAACAAAAGTAACATGGTCTAATAATACCAATGGGTAGTTGGTTGAGATGGTAAGTGGACTACAACCCGTAAGGATGAGAACGCACGGGAATCCCTCGAAGCGTTCATTGAGAGAAGGGACAACCTTGCCTATGTAGGTAACACTCATACCCCTCTAGTCCGGATTAAACCAGACGGTGATTAATAAAAAACATGGTCTAACAGTACTAAAAGAGTAAAGTTAGAATATTTAAAAAGGGGAAAAATACAAAGAAATTAAATAAAATTAAAATGTGAAGGAAATTGAATACAATTTTTGTGAACAAAATCATATTATAAAGACTATTTCTTAAAAAAAATTGAATTAAATGGTCTTGAAGATTATATTTATAGTCTCTTCCAAATTAAATGTGGTTATTATTGAAGCTTGTTATAAAATTTTGGTAAAATTGTTATTATCGTTTTTAAGATTGTCAGTCTTCAGTTATCTGATGATAATTTTCATAATTAGTATTGAGTTCCTTTTTTACCTTGAAAGTAATGATTTATTCTGTAATACCTTGAAATTTGATCAGTAACCTTACGTGTATTCAAAATATTATGTTTGCATGCCCATTATTATGCTATAATGATAATTTGAGTGTTAAATGAAATTAAACTTCATTTAGCTGCCTTCAGATGATTTTCAATATATACGAGACATCTTATTGTTAGCTTCTCACATTTAGGATAGTAGTGCATTCGGCGTGTGATTAAATTATAATACTCATATTCATTCCTTTTTAATGGCTCATATTATTGTTCTCGGTGTCTATTTCAAAATAAGTATTCTTCGATTTTTTCTGGACTGAAGTATTCTTCGTTTAAACCCTTTAATTTATGTGATCTTAGCTTAAAAGTGATTGATCTAGAAATGTATACACACACACACACAAAATTCGTTATGAAAATAACTTTCACCTTATATTATAAAAAAGCTCTCTTTTAGACGACTTTGAATATTTGCCCATATATTGTGAATATTGAATCATGGGATATATACTGTTTTTACCTAGAAGTATTCATTTTGAAGTATTAGGTGCCCGAGAGGTTATGCGCTTTCGGCCTGGAAGTAATTAAAATATAGTACTACCTCCGATCCTAAATATAAGATCTAATTGACTTTTTTGAAAAATCTTAAAAAAGCAAAATATAAGTCAATTATAAATTGATTTACCTAATTTTTTTTCTTAAACTAGTTTATTTAACCTATAAACTAAGGACTAATAAAAAAATATATCAAATATGTCATAATTTAATAACACATTTTGTAACATTAACATCTCCAAAAAAAGTCATCTAGATTTTATATTTAGGACCGGAGGGAGTATCATTTTGCCCTGGACATTAGTCATCATCAAATTTAATTGTATAATCACTTTACATATATAACACCCAATAAACCAATTCATCCCCACGCATCATATACTATTATACTTTGGATTTTTCTCCTCAAGAAAAAACACTCAATCTCCCTCTCTCCCTCTTAGTGAGTGTTTGTTTTCTAAAAATAAATCTACAGTGTATGTAATATTAAGTACGTGTAGGTGTGAGTTGGCTTAACTTATTCGGTGCCATGTAGAGTATTACATGCCATTTAACAGTTAAATTTAACTTTGAATGGCAAAAAATTGTTACATTTTGATTACTTGGTAAAAATGCATTAAAAAGACTTCCATGCACTTAGTACTATGCCGGTTAAAAATGCTTTAATTCTGAGGTTGATGGTGAATGAGGTATGCTTGCGCTGTGCTATTGTTGTAAGGAAACTCTTTTGAGTTAATGGATTGGAATTTTTAGTAAAAGAAAACCCTTTAATTAATTCTAAAAACCGATCACTACAATCGCAGGACTGGCTAACTGAATTCTATATAAAATTGTAATTTTTGGGACTGAAATATAAAATCATTATTGATGATTAAGATTATTTATTTTAGGGCAAAGAGACAATTTTAACTCGGAAGTTTTATTTAGGAGCACTAAGCACCTGAAAGTTTTCATGGGGGCAAAAATAACCTGAAAATTTTATTATAAGGGCATTTTGCACTCCCATTAACAAATTCCCAAACTTGGCAACAGGGTGGTTAAAGTTTTTTTACACATAGGCACCACTTGGCAAAAAGAAAATACACGTGGCATAAAATTAAAACAAGAAAAAAAAGCAGAGACAGTCGAACGAAGAGATACAATTCTCATAAGCGGAATATGCAACAGTGTAACGTACAGCGGTAAACATCTGGCATCACCAAGGAAGCATAAAACTGATGAAATCATACAACAACATATCAACAATTCAATAGAACCATCTGGAAAAAAAAAATTGAAGATATGAAGATATCAACAAATTAATCAAAGGTAAAATTAGAGAAATCAAATTTGCAGATATGCCTACTTCGATCAACATATTTAGTTGAAGTTCCGCCCTTCAAAAGTTCAGATAATTCAATGAATTAAAATCCCAGCCCAAAGTACAAACTCCAAACTCCAAAACACTATAATTAAGTACGAATCCAGTTTCAAGTTTTCAATAATATTGCATGTTACAATTATGTTTATTCATCATTGTGGTGATATCGATATTTTCTAAATACAATTTCAACTATCCTAATGTAAGATTTTCCACAGGTAATTTTAATGAAAAACCTTTTTTCCTGTTGAAAAGCCAACCTATTAGGTATTATCATTATTTTATATTAACTTTTAAAAATCATAATAATGAAAATTATATCTAAACTTTTCCGAATTAAATTTGGATGATAGAGATTTGGGAGCTCATAACTTTTGATGGTTCCCAAAAACTCGTTATTAATAGGAAGTCCTAGAAGCTTCTCAACAATTTTTTTTGCTTAGAGTCTTCGGTATGCGATCCCCTTCGGGGAACCGACTAATTCGAAGTCGCCGCCGGGATTCCCCATTTTGGGGGTGATGACTACTACCCAAGGGTTCGAACCCATGACCTGGTGGGTATGCGTTATCTTACCTTCCCCTTTCTTACCAGCTGGTCTACGCCCAAGCTTCTCAACATTTTTATGCCTGTGTGTGATATGATTTTGTTTTACTACACACACAAATATATAAATATACAAAAGATAGATGATTAATTACCCTTCAAATAATCTAAATTAACAACATACGAAGTTTGGGACCAAACTTACACCATTAACTTTTAGATATGATGATGAGATAGGAAAGATACAAGGCAGATGCAAAGAGAACCGCTGAGAAAAACAAGTCCAATTGCACCAACAGCTAAACCCATAGTCTCTGCAATTTCTGACATCACAGCTTCTCTCTTGTGCATTTTCTCATAACTTCGCTTATAATTCCACCCTCTTGTACCACTCACCATCATCTCCTTCTTCTTCACTCTCTTTATCCTCTCTCTCAAAATCTTCATGTTTGCATCAACTATATTATTTGCAGGCTCACCTGCAAATAATAATCAATCCAATAGGTTATAAATAAGAAAAGTAGTTTACACAGAGGGAAACAGATACAAGATTAAGCTTTTGTATTCAAGTACTACAGATTGAGATCTGACAATATTTTAGGATATTTTTGTGTGATTACCATTGTCTCCGAACCTCTTGGCTCTCATTTTTGTGGTGGAAGAGTTTGTGCTGTCAAAAAGCTAAACCTGCAGAATAATGGTGATGGGAATATTAAGGAAAAGCCAAGAGCGTTTTGTATATATGATGGACTTACTCATGATGATGCTTCTAAATTTATAATCACACGCTCGCCTTGAAATATAAAAAGTTGTTGAATACTTTAAGAAAATGAGTAATTAAGTACACCAAATCAATTTCAAACACACACACATCATGCAATGACAAGTTGTCTAAGTGGCAGCTTCATTTATCATAATTGGATGATGTCCCAATTTTGAGTATGAAATTAATTAAATTGGTTTCGTGTTCTCGGAAAGATGAGTAGATTGATGGCCTCTTGCCTCTTCCAATTTGGATAGTACATATTTAATAGTTTTAAATTTGTGATTTTTGAATGAATAATTTATATGTTTTTTAACAAAATGATAGTTGAGAGATTATTTTCATAGATTTTGTAACTATGAAAATCAATTTTTTAGGAAAAAGTTACAAACTAAAAGTAGAAAATATAGACCATTTAAATTTGATCTAGATGAACATTCTCTACTCATCCTTGCTACAAGCACCAGAATTGATTGCAAAATTAACAAGTTTGTGTATATGCGTGTGTTTGAATTGTATGAAATAAGAAAATATAAGCATTTATATTTGAAAAATTTGAAAGTAAATTATAATTTTTAGAAAATAATAAAAGAGATAAAATTAATTTAATTCCAACATACAAATATATTTTTAGTGTTCATGAATTTTGTGATTAACTTAATATATATTTCTTTCTTGAATATAGTGTATATACATGAGTATCTGATTGAAGGTAATCTAATTAAGATTAAACAATGTGTTTTCATTACAGTAATATGTATTCACATGAAATATTTTAGATAAAAAATAATAATGTGATCGATGAGAAATAAACTCTAATACTAATATTCCACTATAATTATGGATGCACTTTATCGATCTATGACTCTTTTAAATCATTAATTTACGTAAACCTCTTAGAAGAAACGCATGTATTGAGGGTCCTGTACATGCGCTTTAAGCGCATGTACAGGTAAGAATCTATACATGCGCTTAAAGCGCATGTAGAGGCCTTATCTCTACATGCGCTTTGAGCGCATGTATAGAAATGTGCATCAATTAAAATTCACTAAAACAATGACTAGAAAAGGATTTAAGTATTTAGAGATAAAATATAAAATGAACCTAGGTGGAGAGTTCAAAATCATATGGAAACACCCTTTACATGTGCTTTAAGCGCATGTAAAGGCACTACTGAAGTGCAAAACATGGAGTCATGCATAAGAGGTCCTCCTAAGACCTCATAAGGTGTTCCTGCTTGTGGAATTAGTGTTTAAAAGCTCCATTACCACTTTTGAGTGCTATGAAAATGTTCAAATACCCTTTACATGCGCTTTAAGCGCATGTAAAGGCACTACTGAAGTGCAAAACATGGAGTCATGTATAAGAGGTCCTCCTCAGACCTCATAAGGTGTTCCTGCTTGTGGAATTAGTGTTTAAAAGCTTCATTACCACTTTTGGGTGCTATGAAAATGTTCAAACACCCTTTACATGCGCTTTAAGCGCATGTAAAGGCACCACTGAAGTGCAAAACATGAAGTCATGCATAAGAGATCCTCCTCAGACCTCATAAGGTGTTCCTGCTTGTGGACTTAGTGTTTCAAAGCTCCATTACCACTTTTGGGTGCTATGAAAATGTTGAGACACCCTTTACATGCGCTTTAAGCGCATGTAAAGGCACTACTGAAGTGCAAAACATGGAGTCATGCATAAGAGATCCTCCTCATACCTCATAAGGTGTTCCTGCTTGTCGACTTAGTGTTTCAAAGCTCCATTACCACTTTTGTATGTGGAAATGCTGCCCGTACATGCGCTTAAAGCGCATGTATAGGAAGTTCAGAAGATAAAAATCATATGTAATGCTTAAAACACATGACCTTGTGCTTTATATGCGCTTAAAAATATTTAGGCATGTATAGGCATGTTTATAAAAAACATGTATAGGCATGTTTATTAAAAATATTTATTAAAAATTAAAATTAAAATTAAAAATTATATATATATAAAAAACTTCCCCACCCTCTTCTTTATCCTCACCCTCATTTCCTCTTCTAAAACCCGACACCCCTCTTCCCCCTAGGGTTTCTTGTCTTCAAACTCTCTTCCTTTTCTTCGGCTTCCTCCGGCGATGCTCATGACGGCAGCGGCGACGACGAACGACGGCGGAGAGTGGTGTGTGACCTAGAACCATCATGGCTTTCCCTTCTTCCTATCCTCTTCGTTCTCTTTTGTTCTGGCAACTTCCGACGACTTCAATGGCGGCTTCGGTGGTGATGGAGAGAGGACGGCGGTGGCGCCGTCACACCAGCGAGGGAAGAGTACTCTCCTCCCTTTTCCCCTTCTATTCGCGCGTCTGTGTGTGTGTGTGTGGCGTGAAAGAGAGAATGAAGAGTTGGGTTTGTGGTAACCGGAGGTCCGTTCGTTTTCCCGGCGAGTTCCCCGGCGAACTTGGAGGCTAATGAAAGCTCTTAAACATCGGGTAATGTCTCTTCTTTCCCTTTTCCCTTTGCTCTTGATTTGGGAGATATATTTCTAGGGTTTTTGTGTAAATTAAAATTTTGTATGTTCAGGGAGGAAATTGGTTGTTTGAGAACCAAACTAAGGTGATTCCAAGTGATCTATGTGTTATAATTGTTTAATTTTGAGTCATAATGAATTTTGGAGCAATGCAAGTGTTGAAATGTTAGGGTTTCTTATGGTTTTCGAAATTCTTGATCATTTGGCCATTTTGAACCTTCCGTTTGAACCTTCCGCCCCCACCACGGCTTTCCACTGTTGCCGCCACCGTCTCCGACCATCACTGGGGTTTTAAGGATTTCTAATGTATTAAGCTTAGGCTTCCATTTTGAAGTTTTGGGAAATATTCTGAGTAATGGGTTGGTTTCTGTCTGTCCATTTTGGTGAATCAAACTTAGTAGTATGAAGTAAATTAAAGATACTAGATTTTGTTGCATGTTGGATTTCTTTGATTTTTAGGGATTTTGATTTTTTTTTTGTAGATGATGAAATGATGATGAAGGTATAATAGATTTTAAATAAATTTGGTATGCTCAATTTATGCATTGTTTGATCGTGAGGGCTGATTATTTATTTATTTATTTTGGTCTATGATTGGTCAGTGTTTGGTGATGATGAAGAATTGATAGTGTTTGAATTTATTTGGAATAATCACCTTTCATGTTGAGTTTCTGCTTGTTTATTGGTGTTAACACAGATAACACTGAGCAGCAGCTGCAGCTACGGCAGCAGTGGGCCCACTCCCACATTTAATTGGAAATTTTCTCACTTTTTCTTTATGCATAAATCTATATATAGTAATTTTCCCCTGTGGCGTGGATAAAGGTGAACAAGGAGAATGAACAAAGGTGGACTGATGGGTGGAGGAGTATTGGGCAGCAGTGCTGGAAGTGGGCCCACTGCTGCGGTAGCTGCAGCTGCTGCTCAGAAGCAAAAGACTTTGGTACAAAGAGTAGAAGGTGACATTGCCAATATTGTGGACAATTTCAGCCACCTTGTTAATGTTGCTAAGGTATGTTTGATTACATTCTGCATTCTCACAGTTTGTGCATTTTCGCACTTATTAATGTTCTCAATGTTGCTAGTGTACGTTTGATTACATTCTGCACTCTCAAAGTTTGTGCATTTTCACACTTGATAATGTTGTTAATGTTGCTGGGGTATTTTTGATTACATTCTAAATTCTCACAGTTTGTGCATTTTCACACTTATTAATGTTGTTATTGTTGCCAGGGTAAGTTTGATTGCATTCTGCATTTTCATAGTTTCTGCTCATGCTTATTAAGTCACCCCTGTATCATATTCTTGTGATAATTGATGATCTGGATATGTGAAGTATTGCTCAAACTGGCAATTTCTTAATTCTACAAGTTGGGAACTTAAATGTGGGAGTGGAATTCATGACCTTTAGCGTCAAGCTGTGTGATGCATATGATTAGAAAATGTGCAGTCAATCCGTGTCACCATGAACACCTACTTTGCTAAGAAGGATAGATCTATAAAGGTGAAAATTATATCCCATGAATTCATCACCGTTCCCTTTATTAGATTGAACAAAACTTTGTCTAATGCCATTTGTGATAGATGAGGTACATATATGTTTATCTGTGTATGAAAGACTACTAAATTTTCGGTTTTGAGGGCCAAGTCAATGCATGCTGGACACATAAAATTACTCAAGCAGAGGTTGAATCAATCAAATCTGCTGGTTTTCCTATTGCAATCATTCACGGCAGGTAAATAGTCTTGGTTTGAAGTTAGTGGTGTAGATGCTCCTTAATATAATTCAGGATTATCATACAAAATAATTCATCCTTCCATTTGACTTAAAATTGACTGGAACTTTTCTGTATGTTCAGGCATGATATAATAGCTCAGATGTATTACGCTAGAAGGCTTGCAGAGAGGCTGCAACCAATGGCTAGAATGGTAGAACTTCACGGAGCTCATTTGGTGAGCCATGAAAGGAGTGAAGAGGTATACTTTTCTTGTCATTTAAGTGCAAGCAATGAGACTTATTTTATAGGCTCATTTTGATGTTACATGATATTGGAGATTAAAAAGGAAATTGAACATAACAGGTAAATCAGGCTATTTTAGACTTTATCAAGGCATCCGAATTGAAGATAAACGCACATGACTGGAGTAATTTGCCAAACAAAAACTCCCGTAAGTAATCTACTTTTTAAGCATGGATCAATTGCCAATTTACTTGTTCAGTTATTTCTCAACATCTCCATGCCTTCATCTTCTTCTTCTTAGGCGATCTAAATCTAAAAGATATACCTGAATAATTTGCAGGGCAGAGAAAAAGATGTTAGTTCTAAAATCAGACATTCAGGATGGAAGCAATGCCTCCTTATAAAAAATATATATATAGCTTTACATGCGCTTAAAGCGCATGTAGAGGTACTTACCTCTACATGCGCTTAAAGCGCATGTAGAGGTAGTACCTCTACATGCGCTTAAAGCGCATGTAGAGTTACCTACCTCTATACATGCGCTTAAAGCGCATGTAGAGGCACATCTACATGCGCTTTAAGCGCATGTAGAGGCACATCTACATGCGCTTTTAAAAAGCGCATGTAGAGCCTTTACCAGCGCCCCCCTCTACATGCGCTTTATAAGCGTATGTAAAGGCCAAAATAAGCGCATGTAAATGGGGTAATCTATTCTTTAAGGCATTATATTTCACACTGATTTTGCAACCACTAGAATAATGAATAGGAAAGGTGTGGGACGAAAGAAATAATAGTAGTTTATGAGTTTCACTCTCAGCTATGATGTGGTATCATGTGATTAATGATTATAATATGAAGCAAGGAAATCAAATTAGAAGAGCCCACATGAGCCTATGATTGTGAATTATGATGCTTTTGATGATGGATTTTAATAAGATCAAAAGTAACACAGGTGTACTACTGATATTCGATACATATGGCACCATTACTTCACTTTACTTAAGGATTGAGATTCAGTTACAGCATCGACACACAGAGAGACACGTATGGATGTAAGAATATATATTTATATACACACAGATATACATCTTACAGAACTTACGAAATTATTAAAATATAATTTGATTCGGGTCAATTTCATACATTTGAAAATATTGAGATTATATTTTGATGACAGTTGCGCCTTGGATTGAGTATTCCATCCAAGCTAGCTTCTTTTCAAAATATGAATATTTAAAGTAGGGTTAAAGTGCAAAAATGCCTATATAATTGTCACAAAGGTGTAAAAATACTCATGTACAATTTTTTGGAGTAAAACTACCCATGAAATTTCAAAAGTGAGACAAAAATGTTCATCCCGTTAAATAATGTATGTCATTTTAGGGCTTAAATACAAAAATGTACTTGTAATCGTCACAAACATGTACAAAATTGTGTAAAAATTTTTGGAGTAAAACTATGGGTACCCATGAAATTTCAAAATTGGGGTAATAGAATCCATTCTTTTAAATAATAATGTAACTTCCGTTTATCATAATAAATTTGGGCCCCACTCTCCTTTCTCTTCTTCCCACCCAACAAATCTTAGTTCTCTGACCTAATTTATCATAACTTTTGCCCTAAAAATATGTTGTAAAATATATCTTACAACATCTATATGGGTCACTGTAAAATATATATTTTATCAAAAAATATGTTGTGTCATTGTGGCATGACATAATGAAAAAATAAAAAAAATATGTTGTTGCCTCGCAGTGATGTACATTAGCCTTATAATAATCAATATAAACTTCACAATCCTTGCTATATCTCCTCTTTCATTTTTCTTCTTCTCTCCCTTTCATTCTGCTTGTTTTCTTCATTTTTCCTTACATAAAATTGTTTCCTCATTGTTCTTATATATACTTAACTAATTACATTTTCTTATTTTTGCACTTATTTATTTAAACACTAGCTATAATTTATATCCCCTACCATTTATTTTTTCTACCATATATATAATTTATAATATCTATTTGTTTAAATATTTGTTTCTACCTAGTGTATTATTTCATCATCTAATATTTCTTTCTTTATTATTGTATCTTTCTACTATTTCTCATTCAATAACCCTCTACTCTTTCTCCATTATAACAATAATAATAATATTTGTGTCAATTATAGTAATTATTATTCGGAAAACATTTTTGCAACTTCTGTTGCCCAAGCTAGTGACATTACTGGAAATAAGGTCTTTCACGACCACAATATTGAGCTTTTCACGACCACAAATAGGTGGTCATGGAATCGCGCGTCGTAAAAAAGTGTGTTTTCACGACCACATATGTGTGGTCGTGATAGGTAGCATCTATCACGACCACAGTTATGTAACTGTGGTCGTAATAGGTGTATAGGAGGCACCTAATTAGGGTCGTGAAAACCTCTTAGGAGGCACCTAATTAACGTCTTACAAGCATACGAAAGAATCATTCAGAGTTACCTGTAACTCCTCAACTCACAGGTAATCACACAATTAACGTCTCTCCAAAGCTCCTAATGTAAGTCTACAATATCACCAATATAATCATCTATTAATATATGCAACATCACTAACTAGAGGTATTCTAATTCAACTATACCCTAAACTATCCATAATCTATAGAATCCTTTATTCTTTTTCTTTTTAAATTCAAATATTATTAAATGATAAGTTTTTGTTTATTTGATGCACCATATTCATTAAAATATAAATATATTTATAAGAGATGTGCCTCCTGCAAACCCACAAAATAGAAATTTTACTATATAAATTATATACACACACATACGGTTTTCAATAATATAATAATATTTGAATAAAATAATTTAGATATAGTACAAGATACATACACATTTACGCATGACTGGGAAAAGCTTTTGGGTATGTTATTGAATGTGTGAACTCACCACTCAAAATTCTAGAAAGGACGAATGGAAGGGTCATAAAAAATTATTAAAAATATATATCCCAACCCATATATATATATATATATATATATATATATATATATATATATATATATATATATATATTGAAAATTTGATAAAGAAAATAATGAGACGGCATACACAAGAAGACCATATCTTAAACAATCGGTAAAAATGAAAGGATGGACAAGGAAAAGAAAGGGGAAAAGATGAATACCTAAGTTTAGGTTCAGAACATATTTTTGTAGAATAAGAGAGATGTGGCAACTGATTGTGTTTGAAGATAGCTACCCATTAAACCATCATTACCTTGAATAATTATCGCAAGTTCTTCTTGTTTTTTTTATTGTAACTATCTTCACTTTTTAGTTACTATTTATAAGTCTTTAGGCCACTTAACATCTATACTAACTCAAAACATCTTGCTACTATTATTGAGAAGTCTGTGATTGTCTTTAGAATACTCTTAAGCCTTATACTTCACCACCATGTCACTGATTATTTCTTATTTCCTTATAATATGAAACTTTAAAGTTTATGTCACTCCTCTAAAATCTAAATCATTGAAAAAAAATCTCAATCATTTATCCTAAGAATATCTCTCAAATCTAAATCAACACTTAAAATTAACTTAATTTAATCTTAAAACCCATAATACCTCAATCTTCCATATTTGCTTTGAGCCCTATAGTTGGGTGGTTTGAAATCAATACTGCAAGTCATTAGTACCATTATCTATTGAGTTCAACTTCTAATATCCTTTGTCTAAATAAAAAAAATTGTTTTTTTAAATCATAATCCCACGCTCAATCTCATGCTCTAACTCCTTGACTACTAGATAATAGTTTCCTAATTCCTCTTCTTGACTCACGACTTCAATTCAACATAAGCCGAAATAGAATACACTCTATTTATAATGTTGTTCACAATCCTATGTAACCTTAATATTAGCCAAAACTTTCATTAGATTCTCAGACATTGAGTCTTTAATTTACTAGCATAATCATTTACTAACTCAATCATAATCATTACTTTTAAATTAAACATTAAATTAAAAAGTCTTCATCACCTTAAAAATATTCCAATAGATATTCACAAAAACTCAAACTCTATATCCCTAGTCTCATGAGTAGACCATACCGAGAATTCTATATTTAATAATACTATCAACCTCAAGCTTTATTTCTATTTCAATTCTTCCTCAGAATACATTCTCAATATCACCAAAAACTTCCTATATACATAGCAAATCTATTTAAGCAACTTTGTTCACCGATTCAGTATATCTTACAAAAACTTGATGCTACCAAAATTTTGATAAAGTGGTAAATCAAGGTCGATCCCACAGAGACTCAGACAATTAATAATTAGGCATTAGGTCTCCTATTTTCATTCAAGTTGAGTAAACAAGAAAATTTGATTTTAATTACCTAACATCTAAGAAAATAAAATAAAACAAATATTCACACAGAAGAAATTCACGAGTCAAAAGAACAACCTAGAGCCACTAATCCCTTATCTGCTTCTTAGATTTTATTCCCCACTAAATTAATTATGAATTAATTCAACTAGCTAATCTAGAGTACTAGTGTCTATAAATGCCTTTCGGTTTTCACCTATATCCTTGCCTAGTTTAATTACACAATGTCTTGCACTAATTTACTAGGCCTAATTTATCCCGGTACCGCTCTAATGTGACTATGTAGGGCTTCTAGGTATATGTCTATCCTAATCGCAAATCAGATTAAAAATCCAATCCTACACTATTTAATCTCATGGTCTATTTAAAATTCCCTCTTTCGAGTCCAATTCTAAATTCCCTAAACATGTCTAATGGTGATCAAGCATTAAACAAGTTAATCAATAATAACAAGATTAAATAAACTATATCAAATTAACCATGACTAAATAGTGGGAAATAAAATACTAAGTTACAAACAAGTTCATAGTACTCTAGGTTGTAAAAGGAAACTAGCCACACATATAGTAAAGTCATCACAAAAATCAATTCAAAATCTAAATTCAAACCCATAGCAATTGATCAAGAAATAAGGAGACAAGAATTTGTAACTACAGTGAACAGCAGGCCTCCTCCTTCCCTTGCCGAATGCAATCAACGTTAATGATGATGATGCCTAAGAATAAACGAATCTGCAGCTACCTCCTTCTTTTTCGTCTTTTTGCGTAGATGTATATATTCAATTGAAGAACTTAGTTTCCTTGCCTACTGCGTGTGCGTGTGTATATCTTCCAAAGAACCAAAATTCAAGAGCTGCCGCCACTTACTTTTCCTTTTCTTCTTTCTCGTGAATTCTCTCTGGGCTATGAGAATAGGAAGAATTATGACCAGCCTCCCTTTCTCCTCAATTTTATGTGTATATTTATAATAAAATAGTCCAACACCATATTGCCTTTGCCTTTAGTTTCTTTTCTTTCCTTTTCTTGTATGTCCCTTTCTCTTTATTTCCTTTTTCATTAAATCTGCATTCATGAAGAGAAAGAAATAGGAAATAATCACAATGACTTAATCACATAATCTCATTAATAGGAAACTTCCCATTAAAATATTTCTTTTAATATATTAAGTTTCCTATTTCAATTAAATTTCAAATTTCCAAAAGAATCACTCACATAATTATCAAATTACTTTCTTTCCAATTCACATCAAAATCACTTAATTATTTAATTCATGACTCCCCAAATACAACAAAATATTTCCTAAACCCACTAAATATGAGGAGTCATCACTTACCTAACTATTTTGATGCCACTGTGAGTCTAATCAATCATTTATCCTTAATTTCCTAATCAACATAGTACACCCACTTCTTAATCAATCTTCATTAAAATCTCAATTCTAAACAAATTATCCCAATATAATTTACAACTTAACCATTATAATATATTCTTTCCCAAAGTCACATCCATGTCTCCAATCAATCAAACTCCATAACTTTAGTCTAATTGATCTCATCTTAATATGGTAACTTTATCTAATTTAATCCTTAATAATTTAGACTAATATGAACTTTTAAATAAGGTAATATAAGGCAATCATGTCTAATTGGCAGGAAAACCTAAAAGATCCAATTCAACCTAACGTACAATCCATTAGCATCAATGAGCCTACAAAATTAAAGAAACCTCTAATTCCATTCCATTCTCGAAAATCCATATCAAATCCTTGCATTCACAACTTTGAATATGTCAAAATTCATCCTAACCCAACATCAATGATTTAGATTGATGAAAATAATTCATAAGCACCATTTAGACTAAACAAATTATTAAAATACATAAAGTCATCATATTTATGAAACCTTATCATACATTAATTCTCACTATTAAATATTAAAATCCTACCGAGGATTAGACATTCCTCATGAATCAGATTTGGTACTTCAAATTTTTTTTTTATCCTATGCAATTCTACTTCACAGTTTTTATAAAATCTCATCATAATCTTCATCTCAAAGAGAAACTTTTACATTTTTAAACTAATTATAATACATGTCTTTACTTCCTAATTATTCCCTCTTAATTAATCCATGTCCATTTAACTGCCAACTTTCACATCCTTCAAGCAAAGCAAGGTTTTAAAACCCGAGCCGGACGTCGAGCCGGAAAACTGAGCGGGTCATGGTTGAAACGGTTGGACCGTTCGGTCGAACCGGTGACGTAATAATTTAATGAAAATTAAATATATAAATATTGTTAATACTCCCTCCGGTCCCTAATGTAAGAGCCCAAAATTTGAATGATTTTGGTCCCTAATGTAAGAGCTCACCCCATATTCTCTCCTCATTTAATGCATTTTTTCCTACTTTACCCCTAACTCTCTTTCATATTTATTAATGCTTATGTATTTCTCTCTCTTAAAAGTACCATAATAAATATGGGCAATTTTGGAAAAGAAGCATTAACTCCAGACACTCAACTAACATTCACATGTTTTCTTAAGAAGCGTTTTTTTGACGGCTAGCTCTTACATTAGGGACTGGAGGGAGTACTTAATAACTTAATATAATCAGGATTAAGATATTTTTTTAATCAAGTTCATTTTTTTAATCAAGTTCATTTTCTTTCTGCTGATACTTTTTTTTTCAGTCTTCAATTTCTGACCGGTCCGGCTCGTTCCGGTTCATGGCCCAACTCCGGCTCCCGGGTCAACAACGGCTTAAAAGCGGCCTAAAGCGGGCTGACCATCAAAAACGGCTCAACAGAGACAGACGGGCTGTTTTTCCCACCGGGCGACGGTCCGACCGGTCCGACCGTCCGGGTCGGGCCGGGTCTCAGAACCTTGAAGCAAAGTCTATATTGTACATAAAACTTATGCTTTAAAATTTCATTTCTATATTCCTCCCAAATTAAAATCAAATCCAAAATTATACTCTTATACAAAATACTTACAAATCAATTTAATCTTAATAAAATCCTTCATATAGACACATTATAGACTTATTTTACCTCCAAAATTTGTCCTTCAATTTCAACCCATTCTTCAACCCATTCTTCATTGCTTCTCAAGACTTACCACCTCAACATTTTAAGCTTTACATTAACTCATAATCAAATATGAACCTAATGTTAGGATTCAACTTGTTTCTCAAACTCAATCTAAACATCACAGAATAGGATAAAAAGTGTACCAATAACCTTAATTCACTTCAATCTTCCAATATCTAAACCCAATTTTATAACCAACACACAAAACTTTCTTTGATGGATTCCACATCCTAATGAAGCAAATAAGTCATAATAATCCAACTTAATCCTCCAAAGTATCAAATTTGAATCCTAATATGCTCACCTTCTTGTCTAATTTGAAAAATCATACCTATGATTCCTCACACATCCATCCTTAATAATCATTTTTTTATTTCCTTTTCTTTTTCCAGCAACATCCTTATTTTAACACAGTCATAATCTATAACATTGATATTATCAATACTTCTTTTTTTTGTTCAAAGATACAGAATTCTAGATAAATTATTTCTATTTAAAAATCAAAACTCAATGTTTCACACATGACCCACTTTTTTTTGTTAACCTTTCCCATGCTCTCTTTCACACACTACCCCTAAACCTTCAAAACAATCATTAATCACCCATAAAATTAATCAATCTCAGTATTTCATCATATCACCCTTTGTAATTAATGGAAGTTCTACAATGTCCACTCTCCTTTAACCATATTTTCTATATATTACCAATCAAAGCTTAAATGATTGTAACTATAACTCTTTATAGGTCAAGAGCTAGGGAACAATACCATAAAGCATAATAAATAATACTAATAACTTCTAATAAAGGCTATACAGTTATTTACATTGATTAGATAATATTCCTATTTTTTTTTAAGTCTTCTTGTTGCCTTAGTATCATGCACAATGTTATCTTGTATTAACTTCATATTCAATATAAAGTTCAAACAAACAGTATACAATCATACACAACTCACAATTTTCAATCTCTAAGATCTTAAAACCTATATACAGCCCATTATAACTCCCAAATGCAAACCTAATGTTTCGCCAAAGCATTCCAACCTTGGCCAGATCACTTGTAGGTGTAGCCATTAATTATCATCAATAAAGAATAAATTCTTACTTTTATTATTCTATCATCAGTCGAGCTTAGTCTACGAAATCAATATATTGATTAGTTGCTATCACAACCATGACAAAAAGGAATCTATACTTAGCATGATATTTCAAGTCCTAAACATACTCTACTTAACCACAAAATATAACTGAAAAATTGTTCTTGTCCTCTAAACATAAAATAAAAGAACAGATTTCTATATAGAATGTCCCCCACGTCTCAAGCATAAGTAGCCACTATTATTTTCATTTATAACAAACACAGACAAAATTTTTTTTTCTCTTACTATTTTATATTACTTTTTTTAAAAAAAATCTCATACTTAGTTATATCTCTTTGTTACCATTCAAATCTTTCTATACCTTCGATGAGAATTTAGACAACATTCACTATTTTTTTTTATGTATCGTTTTCCCTTTTTTTTCTTAACTTCCTTTCTACACTCACAAATATGATACGAACAGCTAAAAAAATACAAATTAAGCAATATACTCTATCAAATGATAAGAAGTAAGAACAATTAATAAGGGAAGAGCACAAATTATATTTAAATTGTCATGACCTCAAGTTCAAAATTGTCTTTCCTTTGAAGAAGAAAACAAATAGTTTTCAAAACAAATTGCCACAGAATCTTAGAGCTCTGATACCAAATTGTAACACCCTTAAAATATATCCATAATTTCACTACAAATTGAAAATACCTTTTTATGTGACAAAGAAAATATCAAATATCCATGATAAAAAATATTTCCAGTTTAAATAAATTCAATTCCAAAAAGATAAATTGAAAAATAGTTTAAATGAGCAAACATAATAGTGAGGTCCATGACAAAGTAAATATAACTGAAAACATGCTTACACCTCAAGTGCCTTCCTCGGCTTGCTATTAGATCCCTTCACCTAAAATTGTTAATAATGGGGTGAGATCGACATCTCAGTAACTACCGAAATCTCCTAACATACACAAGCAAATTACATATAATTACAATACAAAGGTCATTCACTTATTCATTCGTACAACTCAACTCTTTATCCATATCGATTGACCTCTTAATTCAAAAACGGTTCATTTACATTAAGATTTCACTCATGCATAAATGCAGTATGCCTCCCTTATATCACCTCCACCCTTATACCGCTGACAGGAGCCATAGGCTAACATATAGTCCAAACAAAAATAAATCTAATCAAATAGATTATCCCAAGCTCACCAGTACATGATATATACCCTGCCGAGGTATAGAGCTCAAGTATGGACTATGGCTCCCCTCCTTAAAGAACAAATATAAGGAGGTGTCACATGTCCCAAAACTTCCATGCAATCCTGGCAAGGGAAGACATAGAAGAAAGGGCCCTGACAAGTACCACTACCACTGTGCACCGAGTGGTGGTATAAAAATTCATCATCACATAATCCTCCTCTAATCCCTATCCCATCACAGATGCTCATGCAATGACAGATATATACATTCACCAACAATTAAAATATACTTGAACTAAATTATCATAAATACACTCTTTAACACAATATAATATCATCATATAAGCAAGCATGCTTGAAAAGAATTAAACCACTTATCATTCACATATTACATCAAACATTGACAACAAGAATGCTTGAAAAGAATTAAACCACTTATCATTCACATATTACATAAAACATTGACAACAAGCATGCTTGAAAAGGAATAAACTAATCAATCATTCACATCTTTAAATTAAGAGGTAATCAGTAATCAGTCAGATTATAATTATCCATAACTTACAAGCATACGAAAGAATCATTCAGAGTTACCTGTAACTCCTCAACTCACAGGTAATCACACAATTAACGTCTCTCCAAAGCTCCCAATGTAAGTCTACAATATCACCAATATAATCATCTATTAATATATGCATCATCACTAACTAGAGGTATTCTAATTCAACTATACCCTAAACTATCCATAATCTATAGAATCCTTTATTCTTTTTCTTTTTAAATTCAAATATTATTAAATGATAAGTTTTTGTTTATTTGATGCACCATATTCATTAAAATATAAATATATTTATAAGAGATGTGCCTCCTGCAAACCCACAAAATAGAAATTTTACTATATAAATTATATACACACATACGGTTTTCAATAATATAATAATATTTGAATAAAATAATTTAGATATAGTACAAGATACATACACATTTACGCATGACTGGGAAAAGCTTTTGGGTATGTTATTGAATGTGTGAACTCACCACTCAAAATTCTAGAAAGGACGAATGGAAGGGTCATAAAAAATGATTAAAAATATATATCCCAACCCATACACACACACACACATATATATATATATATATATTTTGAAAATTTGATAAAGAAAATAATGAGATGGCATACACAAGAAGACCATATCTTAAACAATCGGTAAAAATGAAAGGATGGACAAGGAAAAGAAAGGGGAAAAGATGAATACCTAAGTTTAGGTTCAGAACATATTTTTGTAGAATAAGAGAGATGTGGCGGCAACTGATTGTGTTTGAAGAAGGAAATAATACTTATAAGAAAAAAGGTATAGGGTTTCATTTTCATTTTGGGCCTTTTTATTTTACTGGGCTTTTTCTTCGTAATTAATCTATTATTATATGCATATTAATTGATTTATGCTAAAACAACAGTATTGTTTCTTCTATAATATATTCTTTAATATTTTAAATTTCACAAAGTCATTTATTTCTAAATGCTAAAAAATATGGGATGTTACACATACATTCCCTCCAAAAGCTGCAACATAATTAAACAATATTAAAAAAAACAAGGAAAGTACCACTTACAATTAGAAATCACTATTTTCTTGGAGATATATGCTAGAAGCGTACCTTATGGAATTTCCTACCAAGTTTAATTTGATCTTGTATACAATATTCAGCATGTATTTGCAGACATAATATCCGCACTCTGTAGTGCCCCGCTGGCTTGGACACTGATAAATCACAGATAATATCAGCAATATCATAGTAGTTCGGGTATGGCTAAAAGCAATATAAATGAAAATGAATATAAAAATTGCTTTTACCTTTACGTTTATAACATGAATCGGAGTCTGACTAGCTGTGTAATAATCAGTTTCTTGAGCTTCATGCCATTTTGATATTCCTCTTAAAAAGAGATAAAATCATAACAATAATGTTATATATAGTATAAAGATATATTATTATCAACTATAAAAGTAAAAAAAAAAAGAGAAACTTACTTTTGGAAGACTTTTCTGTGATCGTCGCTAATAAATCGCTGTAAAGAGTCAAACCAAAAAATCTTGAACTCTTTCGGGCAAAGTATAGCCAGAGCCCAATGTCCACTGAAAGAAATAAGTGAAAATAAGTGTTAATTAAACTAAGACATAACATTTAATATTGTGTAAAAGATAGCTTTACCAATTCAAAACGGGGGCGAAATAAAGAGTGCCGCAATCAAGGCCCATCTGCAGCTCGACGTAAGATTGCATTTCCCAAAAATGAGTTTTCTTACTCTTCTTAAGCATTTTCAAAGCTCTTTCATCATAAGCCAGTCTAGAAGGGCATAGAAACCGGCAAAACTTTTCCTTTGGGCTTTTTTGGCATAAGCTGTGGCAGTACCTATTAGACATGGCGAAATGGATTAAAACTTAAAGACTCATGACAATATCCAACTATATTGATAAAAATATGAGAAACTTACCAGACGGCCAAATCAAGCCAGCTTTTCTCAAGCTCCTCCATCATCAAGAACTCCTTCACGTCTTGAGAACCTTGCAACCAAATCTTCTCCTCTACTAGTGGATTGACGACTCTAACAGGTATTAAAAGATTACGCTCCATTCCGGGTTGCATCGTCCACAGCAGATTCAGATATGGGTACTTCTCACCGTTAAAATTCTGAAAATAAGAAACACATAAACTCTACACACATATATCAACAACATTGTTAATAAAGGTCAATTCATAGACAACTTTAGTACCTTTGGGAGAAGAATTGGTGGTTGAGCTTCTTGAGAAGATATGGGTGCACTTGGCTCACTCATTGTTGAAGTTGTTCTTTGGGAATCTTGAAGAGCCTCTAACTGTGATGTAAGATATTCAAACTTCGTTTGTCATTGGCTCTCCCGTTCGTCCATCCGTTCGTCCACCCGTGCATCCACCATTGCATCAAACTCCTCAGTGGACATTTTACTACGAGACACCACTCGTTTTTTGGGCCCAAAAAATTCCTTTGCCCCAACTGTCCCAGAAACTCCTACAACTCGGCTAGGGTTGTCTAATCTCCCTAGCGAAGTTGCTAGGATGTCCATTCTGGGGTCCTGCGGTGTCCAAGACCTCTGAGAAGATTGCTCTTCCAGTTCATGCTGTTACAAAAGTGAACAAACATTGATTAAGATGCAATAATATCATACGTAAGTGTTTAAATTCAATTTATATAGCACTCACAATTCGGTTTACCACCGCTTCAGCCTTGTCACTGGTATATTTTCCAGTTGGTCTCTTCTTCCGGGCCGCTGCCCATGTTACATGGCGTTGGAGGTCAGGCAAAGGTTCTAAGACAGTGGAAGATGACTCAGCTTCCATAGCTTTCCGCTGCTCCTCCCACTTTTGTTGTCGCTCCGCTTCCAAATATTCAGTCATCCAATCATACCCCCCACGGGACATGGTATGATTATACTCATTTTTAGCTCGGATCTCTTGTTGTTTTTTTCTTGTCTCCTATGTACCACAATAATAAAATATTAATAATGCAGATACAAAGATTAAAACCAAGTTATGAACTATACATGTATAGTAGATATACCTGAAACTCATCAGACTTCTGATATTTAACAAACTTATTCCATTTCTCTGGTTCAATATTGGGATATGCTATACATGGATCCTCACCCATTTTACACCCCCCGAATATGTAGTCCTTGCCCAACCTATATTTGAAATCACTAAACCTTTTTGCAAGTCTCATCCAAATGTACTGTTTGAAATCTTTGATATCTGGCACATCCCAATATTGCTGCAATGAAATCACAAATATGATTAGTCACCAATATATCTCACGAATATGGAGTAAAAATACGAATGTTAATTAATATGTGCATACCAATACATCCAACTAACATTGTTGCTTAACGTCGCCATTAAAGTCTTTCTACTCATTTATCGTGATGTCGAGTCTGTTTCTCGCCACTGTACCAAGATAACTTGATAATAGCTTTGCAGTTCGCCCTATAGGCCTATTCTTTTCATTCAGATCCAGATGGCTTTTTTTCTTGTGCTCAACTGTCAGAGCAACTACTTTTGAAAGTTTGGTGGGCCCTCTTTTATTCTTCTTCACAGGGGTGGTGGGGCCTCCTCGTAATGCTCTTGCTCGCGATCTGAGTCGCTTTCTGCCATTAACCTGTGAAAGAGAAACAATTACATACATTAGCACAGAACAATTAATAATATTAGATAGATTATTAAATGAAAAACAATAACAATAATCAATACATTTTCTAACATTATGTGTTGTCGTCCCATATGTCCCATATACCCTCAGTATGATCATTCCTGACCGCACAAAAGTCATCATCATCATCATCTAGCAAGCTTCTTGTTGTTTTGCCTAATAATTGTATCTCATCATCATCACCATCATTTACTGTGAGAGCAAAATCCATTTGATTTCTATTTTGCAAAGTAATGGAAAGCTTAACATTTGTAGGGTCTGATACATAAAACACTTGCTTCGCATGACTTGCTAGAATAAATGGTTCATCCTTGTAGCCGACCCTATTAAGATCAACAGATATCATGCCACTTTGGCGCTCAATCACAACTGCATTACTATGTACCCACTTACATTTAAATATGGGAACCTTAAACTGCGGTGCGTAGATGATTTCCCAAATTTCTTCAATAACCCCATAATATGGAGTTGTAACCAATTTTGGGTTTTTGTCCCTAGAGCTAGAAAAATGAGTTACCTCAGCTTCAACCATCACCCCGCTGTTTTGTGTGGTGCGCTTGCCATCAATGACCTTAGTAGAGAAAGAATACCCATTTATTTCATAACCACCCCACGAAAAAACAAGAAACTGGGGCTTCACAGCTAACAACCTTACTGTGTCAGACACATCCTTTTGTTTTCGCGCATACTCCTCGAACCAACCAATAAATGACTTGTTATGCTCATTTGAAATCTGCATATCACTCTTCTTCGGGTTATTCTCTTTCAAAAGCCTTTTATGCTCAGCCAAATAAGGTTGCACTTCTTTCATGTTATTCAAAATGTATAGGTGTGCCTGTAACAACTCCACTCTCTCTACACCCTTTACTTTCATGCCCCGCACCCCTTTACCAGAAAGTTCATCTTCGTCCAGGTTGATTTCCACGTCGTCAGGTTTTCTTAGGTATGGTTTGCAAAAGTCCATTGACTCTTCAACAAGATATCTCTTAACAATAGAGGCCTCCGGGCGATATGGGTTCTTTGAATAACCCTTCAAAACTTTCATGAATTGTTCAAAAGGGTACATCCACCTTAGAGAAAGTGGACCACAAAGTCTTATCTCTCGAACCAAGTGAACAGTCAAATGAACTGATATATAAAAAAATGCTGGAGGAAAATGCATCTCCAATTGCGACAAAATAACATAACCTTCCTTTTCCAACTCATCGAGTATTTCATTGTCAATTACCTTACTGCAAATGACATTAAGAAACTTACACAACCTTATTAAAGTCTTCCGCGCATCATCCTCCAAAATTCCTCTTATAGCTACCGGCAAAAGTTGTTGCATTAACACATGGTAATCATGAGACTTCATTTCCGTCAACTTCAAATCATCCATTGACACAAGTTTGCTAATATTAGAGGAATATCCATGTGGCACTTTCATCCCACGTAAACACTCACACAATCGTGTTTTCTCAAGTTTAGAAAGTGTATGAGCAGCAGGTTCCATATATGCTTTCTTTCCATCTACACTAATTGTCGGATGTAACCGCTGTCTTATACCCATCTCAACTAAATCTCTTCTAGCGTTGAGCCCATCTTTGGTTTTTCCTTGAATGTGTAACAACGTTCCGACAATAAGGAAAATCTCTTCTGCAAGATTTTTCTCCACATGCATCACATCAATACTGTGTCTCACATCAAGACAACGCCAATAAGGAAGATCAAAGAAGATTGACCTCTTCTTCCAAATGTTAGTCCACTTCTTCTTCTTCTTTCCTTTACCAAACTCCATAGTAACACTCACAACACGACGATAAACTTCTTCACCTGTTAACGGAATTGGAGCAGATGCATGCTCAGGAAAGCCATTAAATCGCTTCCTCAGTCGACGGTATGGGTGGTGGCGATCAAGAAACCTCCTATGACCGAGGTAAATAGTCTTACTTCCATACTTGAGCTGGACGAAATTAGTGTCATCCTCACAAATTGGACATGTCTTATGTCCCTTGACACTATATCCTGAGAGATTGCCATATGCAGGTAAGTCATTTATTGTGGTAAACAACAAAGCTCGCAACTTGAATGTCTCCTTTTTGTATGCATCAAACACATCAACACCTTCATTCCACAACATCTTCAAGTCCTCGATCAACGGAGCAAGATAAACATCGATATCATTCCCAGGCTGTTTCGGTCCCGAAATCATCATACACATCATAAGATATTTCCGTTTCGTGCACAACCAAGGTGGAAGGTTGTAAATGACAAGAAAAACTGGCCAAGCACTATGTTTGCTAGAGATACTCCCAAATGGGTTGAATCCATCTGTACAAATGTCAAGACGGAAGTTTCTAGGATCACTAGCAAAATCTGGAAAAATTGAATCAATCTTTTTCCATTGAGGAGAGTCAGTAGGATGTCGAAGATATCTAGAATCAGAATTTCTCTGATTACAATACCAACTCAGATTTTCTGCTTCTGTTGCATTCGTGAACAATCGTCTAAACCTTGGAACTATTGGAAGGTACCACATTACTTTCGAAGGTTCACCTTTCTTTGGTTTGATTGTCTCTTCGTCGTCGTCAACATCAGCACCCTTCCTCTGTTTATACCTTGGCTCCTGACATCTTGGACACACATGTAACCCCCATACCCATTTCTATATAAAATACAATCCTTGGGGCAAGCATGTATCTTCTGATACTCCATACCCATCTTACTTAGCATTTTCTTGGCCTCATACATTGTCTTCGGAACCGCATTGTTATCCGGGAACATATCGCTCAAAGCTGCAAGCATTTTCGAGAAACCCGCGTCTGCCCACCCATTTTCCGTCTTTATTTCTAATATTGTTAGAATGAAGATCAGACGGCTATACTTCTTACACCCTGGAAACAAAGGTGTCTCAGCATCACCACGCACTTTATCGTACTCGTCTAACACAACAAACGACTCCGCTGCGATATCATTTATCATGTTGTCCATGCCAACATCGCAAACATATTCATCATCATCATCATTATCATCCACCTCCGTTGCTTTTACATGTTCCACGGTAGTTCTCAATTCCCCATGACAAATCCACTTTCTATATCGGCGATTGATCCCCTCACAAATAAGGTCATTCCTTATAGAGTCAAGGCTTTTGCGATCAACATTCACACACTTCACACAAGGGCACGAGTACTTTCCATTCTTACTCGCCACATTTTTTTGGCAAATTCAATAAACTCTTCCACTCCCTTTTGATACTCTTCACTAGTTCGCAAAACATCCATCTAAGCACGATCCATGGCTACAAGCTTTGGTTACTTAACTTTTGAATATTACAAGAACAATCCACAATCCATACACTAGCTAGCAATTTGTAGCTCTCTAATCAAGTCCATATCAGCCAGCATAACATTACTAATCAAACCAGTTTATACCTAATTTTTCCAGTTTTTAGAGAATGAAATAGGCCTACAAACCT
Source organism: Mimosa pudica (assembly GCA_029929735.1). NCBI lineage: Eukaryota > Viridiplantae > Streptophyta > Magnoliopsida > Fabales > Fabaceae > Mimosa > Mimosa pudica. The sequence goes on from JAKELP010000035.1 coordinate 9,427,155, forward strand.
CAACTAAATCACAAATTTTATATTGTTTAGATAATCAAAAATTTTATCATAATAATTACAGAATAGGATAGCTAAGGCAGTTCAAATTAGACGAATAGGATGTCATAATTAAAGTGTCTAGAGATTAGAAGAGTACTAAGGTGCAGCCCAATAAACTTTTGAAAAGTATATTGTTTAGAGAATCAACAGTTTTATCATAAGCACACAAGAATGACTATTACACAAAATAAAGATTTGGAAGCAAATAAAAAAAATGACCTTACCCTAAGTGAGCGGTGGAGGAGTGTGAGAGAGGCGGCGGGGTGAAGAGAGCGGCGGCCGAGAGTGAGAGAGCGGCGGCCGAGAATGAGAGGCGAGAGGAAGGAGAGGCGAAGAGAGAGAAGGCGGCGGCAGTGGATACGGCCGAGAGTGAGAAGGCAGAGGTTGGCGAAGATGATAGGGCGGCGGCGGCACCGAAGGAAGAAGGCGGTGAGACGCGAGAGGAGAAGGACATGCGGAGGGAAGGAAGAGGCGGTGTGCGAAGGTGGAGAGAGATTAAGGAGGCGGTAGCGACGGTGTGGTTGAAGGGGGGAGAGAGAGAGCCTTCGTGTGGTGTGGTTGAGAGTTGAAGAGAGAGAGTAAGTAAAGAAGGAGAAGTGTCAATGGGGAATAAAAAGTTGGAGGGAAATAAAAGGGGTTCTGGCGCCAACGGGGAAAAACATTTCCCACTTTCCACGACCACAGTTTTGTATATGTGGTCGTGGAAAGTGAACCTTCCACGACCACACTCTTTGAGAGTGTGGTCGTGGAAGGTGCACTTTCCACGACCACATGTAAAATTGTGGTCGTGAAAAGGCTCCGCCTGGATAGTTATTTACATGGAAGTCAAATTTTAGTTATACATTGCTCGTATGGCACGGTGGATGCTCAATCATCAAAGAGATTACAATATCCCCACTAAGCCCTTCCCCATACAGAGCCGACTAAGATGAGGAAATAATGATGACTTACATGGGATCGCTTCCCTTCTCATTATGCAAAATATTTGCTAAGCACAAGGGGCATAGACCAGCTGGTAAGAAAGGGGAAGATAAGACACAACGTACCCACCAGGTCATGGGTTTGAACTCTTGGGAAGTCGTCACACTCAAAATGAGGAATCCCGGCGGCGACTTCAGATTAGTCGGTTTCCCGAAGGAAGGCCGGACACCGAAGGCTCTAAGCAGAAAAAAAAAAAGAAGCAAAATATTTGCTAAAGATAAGCTTGTTCAAAGTATTAACAAACATTAAATGTAGATATTTTATCTGAAAATTTGAAAAAATGGACTTGTATAAGGTATGTCTAAGCTTGTAAAATATTGAACTATCTGAATCAAATCATTGCGCTATGTATTTATAGCAATGCACAAGCAAGACTCAAGCATATAATGAGATGGTAATATGTAATATAAGAACACAAAATTTGAATAATTTTGATATAAAATATAAGAGCTACCTCTCATTTTCTCTTCATTTAACGTGTTTTCCCTAATTTACCTTTGACACTCTTTCAAATCCTCCCTAATTGTAATAATCAATACAAGAAAACTTGTGTTTTTATCTCTTTTAATAATATTATATTGCCTCTGATCCTAAATATATGACCTATTGAATTTTTTTTAAAAAATCCTAAAAAAGAAAAATAAGTCAATTATAAATTGATTTAACTGATTATTTCTTTAAACTAGTTTATTTGACATATAAACTACTGGATAATCTAAAGATATATCAAATATGTCATAATTTAATATTCTATTTTACACCCTTAATATGTTCAAAAAAAAGTTAACTTGGTCTTATATTTAGAATCAGAGTGAATAATAAATATGAGCATTATTGAAAAAATAACACTAATTTTAGACACTCAAGTAACATTCAAATTTTTTCTTAAGAAGAGTAATTTGACTATTGAACTCTTAAATTACGGACTTGAGGGAGTATTTTTTATTTTTTTAACTATGATTGAACCAAATGATTTTGCTTACTCATGCCATTGTCTGTGAAGATTTTGGAAAGCATACAGAGAGAAAGCGTTATCTCGGCACACGACTGTCGGCGTGTTGGAATTCAATGAATTCAAATGCATTGACTCCCCCCCACTTGCCTTGTCCACTCTTACGCCACCACTATACTCATGTTTTTTAAAGTTATCTTGTCGTGTGAATGCTTCAACATGTTACAAGTACTACTACTTGATTCTATACACATATGTTTCAGATTCCATATTTGTTAAAAATATACTCCCTCCGGTCCTATTTATAAGTCGTCAACCGCCCATATTGTACAAACCAAGGAATGACAGTTAGTGGTGACTACATCATTAAATTGGTCTTGTTTTACTTTTCATTTCCATTTTTGTCCCGCCTCACAACTATTAAATGAGTCATAATGAGGCAAGCAAAAGTAAATGCAGAGATCTCTTTTTTCAATGACAGGGACATATTTGAAAAACTTTAATTAATGAGTTAGTTAGTGGCGGTTGGCGACTTATATTAAGGACCGAAATTTAGTGGCGGTTGACGACTTATAAATAGGACCGAGAGTATTGAAATATGAAGTACATGAGACATAAATGATTGCCAATTCAATATGTATGTCCCCGTCGTTTTTCAGCAAAAAGAAAGAAAAATATACCAGTCATATGAATGCATTGCGCAATCACAATGTGCATAACATTTATTTTATTGGTAGGCACATAGGGTAGACCATCTTTTTCTGTCACGTAATGAGCTTTAAAAAATAACTAGGCATTGAGCTTTAAAAAAAACTTGGCTATGCCCCTTGGGCATTGGAATTTGGATGCTAAGAATTTATAGGAGCATATACTCTACACTTTTCTCTAAATCCCTCAGAATCTTTAAATTTCATTCATCCAATCAATCTGACGACCCTATAAGGTCGTCAAATGTGCACTTCACCCCTTTTAAGAAGCCAATTTCTCCTAAACCCTATTGCTACCAAAATCGCTATTTATTACCTGGTCATTTGGTCTCTCTACATTTGCCTTACTCTATTCACTTCCATGCAAATTTTCTGCATTCTCTATCTATAGGGTAAATCATATTCTTTCTTTTGTGACCTTGCCTGTATGTGTTTTTTAATTTTACTGTTGTTTCATGAATGCTCTATGAACTATGTCCATGCTAGTATGGGAATAAATCAAAATGAAGTTTGTGGCCATGAACTCAAAGTTGATTTTGAAGGAATCACTTGGTGTTTGATCTCTGTGACTGTTTTGTGTTGCCTGTTGTTTGAGAATGATTCAGTGTGTATAACTTTTGTGGCTGCAAGTAAATTTTTGTTGGAATGCAAATACTTCATTGGTATTGAAGAAAAAAGATATCATTGTTGAATATTTAAAAGCTTTATTGCTTGTTAGGAAAAAAAAATCCTTACGAAATCTTATGGAAGCAAATGCAAAGCAATAAGGGAGAGGAACATCAACATTTTTACATTGCACAAAATACTTGGGCTAATCCTTGAATAAAAGCATCCAAAGCGAATATGAGAAAGAGTGATTCCCTAAACCCTAGATTGATTAATAAGATATGCTCATTCCCTCGGAATTTTTTTACAGATCATTGAAGAGATGATTTTACTAAATATTGTTGGATATATTCTTAATTTTTGTTAATCTTTTCTAAATTACTTCTATTAATGCTGGCAACAATAAACTCAAAAGGAAGGAGAAATTGAGAAAGATAATTAGAGTGTTTTTTTAATCTTTTCTAGCCTAATTAATTATATAGAACCTCCATTATAAAACATCAATCAAGTGGCATCATATATAGATCATTTATGATCTTAGCAAACATCAATAATACCTTATAATCTAGTTTTGTGATTTGACTTACTCTAACTTCTAAGCTTTTGTTTTCTATCTTGTTCCCCAAAAAAAGTATTAGGACCAGAACAAGATGATAACTAAACGGACATATTAAAGAATCTCGTGCGATAAGAAATTAAACAAAACAACCAAAAAGGAACAGACAAGAGAAAATGAGTGATTTTTGGAAAAGCGACAAGCAAGACTTCATGGAACCACTCATTAGTTTTGTCCAAACCAACGAAATTCCAATAAAATAAACTACGAGCCAGAATCACAAGTTACTTTATCTTAGATCTTGGAGTTATTGTGATACATGAAATCAGGTCTAGTGTTTTTTTATGAAACAGGTACTTTGCTAATACAAGCACTTGTAAACTCGCAATCAAATTCAATAGTACTCCCTCCTGTCCTAAATATAAGACCTAATTGACTTTTTTGAAAAATCCTAAAAAAAAGCAAAATAAGTTAATTATAAATTGATTTACCTCATTTTTTCCCTTAAACTAGTTTATTTTACTTATAAACTAATGGATAATTTAAAAATATATTAAATATGTCATGATTTAATAGACTATTTTGCAACCTTAACCTCTCCAAAAAAAAGTCATCTAGGTCCTATATTTAGGACCGGAGGTAGTATCTTGCAGAAGATATGGCATGTGATTAGCTAAGTCTTGTTATGCAATAAGGTCAGATGGTAGGCTAATATCAAGAATTCCAAACAGAAATGACTATCATAACAAAACAATAAAAGAAAAAATCATAAGGAGCAATGGTTGCATATTTTCTTACGTCTCACGAAAGTGATCATTTTCAATTCTTCCTCTTATGAAGAAATCATAAGCCCATCAAAACAGAATCAACATCCAGGTGAAACATTTATTGACTGACTAAAACCAGCAGAACTATGAAAAGTTACAAACTTCAGATTATACTAGACAGTGTCCTAATAATATATCCCATGGTGAGAATTTCAAGTTTCTTCTTTGCTCTCAAATATCTACACATTTTTTGTGACTTCACTGGTCACTCAAGCTTTTAAGATTTAAATAGTGGAACATCCTACTTTTCTTATCGCCTATCCAATTGTTGCCATGTATCCCCTTGTAGCTTATAGGGGCCGAAACAATGCAGTTTAGACAAAAAAAAAACATTCATTAGGTGAGGCTCAGAACATGAGAAGAAACCAAATTTGTAGCTCATGGGTTCAATTTGTTAGAGAGAGGGATACGGAGAGGGATTAAAACCCAAAAAAAAAAAAGAGTCAGCTATATGCAGAAGAAACGATAGCAAGCACTAATTCTCAATAATGCTTATAGCATGTGTCTTTCCACATAGGAAACTAAACTAGTCTCACTTTTCTTTTCTTTTTTTCTTACCAATCGTCCCACTTTTCTCAAGTAACACAAGTTTTAATAATTATGGACAGAGACCACCCCATAAACAATATAGAGGTCACACCGAATTATTATAAAAGCATTCAATTTACACTTTAAATGACTAAGAAGACAGCACAAAATGGGGAGTTGACTTTTAAATCAACTTGAGAGCACAAAAAACAGTCCCCAATAAAAGGCTTAACATATGAGTTACTTCAATACCTAAAAGTTTGCAAACAGTAAAAAGTAGAGCCAACCGTTTGACAACCATATTTTAGAAGCAAAACATTATTGAACTCCAAGCTGAAGATTAAAGGAGGAAATCACCATTTGCATCACCGTACCTACCATTGCAGCACAGAGCAGGAAACAACTCAATCTTAATTAAGCCTTATACTCCAAAGGATAATACAATTGTAACAATGGGCTGCCAGATCTGATCCTCCTCAGTCACGAGGTTGTAAAATATGCAGCACGATCAAACGAACGGAAGTATTTTGAAGTAAATGATGATGTACAAGGAAAGAGAGAAAAGGGCAAACACGTGCTGCCAGAAGAGAATTGATGAAGCTTCACTAACAGCATAACCCCTCAAGCTTGCTATTGCTCCCAATAAAATGGCACTCGGTGTAGTATATTGTACCAAAAGGACAAATCTAAACATGGCATCATTCGCAACCAGAAAATTAAGCTTATCAGACAATGCCACAACTCCAATTCCTATAACGGGAAGCAAAAGGAGTCTAGCTACAACAATACCAATTGTAGTTCTAATCCCAAGTTTAGACTCATTTGGACCCTCAGCAAGCATTCCCCCGAGAATAAGCATCACAGAAGGTACCATGGCACCACCTAAAATTTCCAAACTGTCCTTGAAGAAGGATAGGGGAGCATCCTTGCCAAAGACAAATGCTCTCAGTTGAGGCACCGAGCCGATTATAATAGCTAATAGAGAGGCAATTGTTGGGGGTTGAAGTATGTGCTGAATCGGAGTTTGTTCAGCAACAACTCGGATCCTTCTAACAACTCTAGGCTCAGCTAAACACCTAATGGACCGAGGACTGTTCCCACTACTTTCTGGTGGTGGCACTTCAAGATCAGGTATAGAGGCTGCGGAAGCTCCTGAAATGCTCTTAAAGATCCTGGCGATAAAGGGTGTCTTGGAATGTTCAGTCTCTTTATCTTCAATCCCAGGCCACTCAGCTTCTACAATGAGCGGCCTGCTGATGTCATTAAGTGGCTGTACTTCCTCAATTTCAGTGTCCTCATCAACAATCTCATAATACGCCATAGGAGGCTCCATCATGTGATAGACAAGAGTGTAAACGAGAATCACAGCAACCCATTGAGAAAAAGAGACATAAGCCACCCCTCTTGAGTGACAATTAGTTCCAAACGGATTATTCGAAGTATGGCAGACAGAACCTATAACAGCAAGAGGGAGATTTCCCGTGTTTCCAAAACCCGTCATTATTATTGTAAATCGGTTCAATTGAGGAGGCGGGCGGCATATGAGCACCACAAAGTACCCAAGTAAGCAACCAAGAGCAGTGCTCACAAGCACATTGACAGGAATAAACCACCAATCCACAAAGTTCTTAAGCGTAATGCTTTCACCAAGTTCAGTAAATATTAAGCATGGCAAGAACAAGGCAAACACAAGTTTACTAAGGAGCTTAAATGTTGCCCTGGGGATGATTTGCAGTTTAGGATTTGCAAGAAGCAGCCCTATCACCGTTAGTGATAGAAGTTTCAACAATGGCACAATAGCAGTCTTAAGATCTTCACCACCAGACCTCATATCATTCATTTTTAAACTAATCAGAGCTCCTCCTGACATATTCACTTAACAACCTCAATACTATGAATAAAATCCTCTTCTGAAATAGTTCATATACTAACACATAAGTAAATCCACAAGCCCTTCATTAGAAAACCCATCAAAATTATGACAACTATTGACACAAAGGAAAACAAACATTCACATACCCATGATTTCAAAATTCTATATACAATTATACCTTATACCAAAAACAATTAAAATCAAGGCAAGATCTCAAAACTGTGACCAGAATCTCAATAAAGTGAAGGTGATTATAAGAAAGGTGGTGATCACTTAGAGAAAGTTAAGAACTTTAAGATTTGAATGAAACCCCTTTGAAGAAAAACATGTAAAAATGGAATCTTTGACGAAATTATAGATAATCCCAGGTGAAAGTGAACACTATTGAATAAAATATGGTATGAAGCTACTATATTGGAAGGAAGGTGATGGAGAATGAGAGAACTTACGAGTTAAATTGAAGAGAGGAAGAAAAGTGAAGATTGGTGAAGTAGAAGGAAATGGGTGATTGATGAATGAATGAATGAATGAATGATTGATTAATCACATAAGTCAAAAACGAAAGTAGTACATTACATGCAATTAGCTAAGCTCTGACTATACTTTTGAGTGATTGACTCACATGAGATGAGAGCGACCGATAAAATAAAACCATGGCTTGCCTCACATTTATTTTTTTATTTAAATAGCACATTGTTTAACTCAATTAATCATAATATATTTAATATAAAAGAAGTATAATTATTTCATATTTTTAATTACTAATTAATATTATAAAATACTGTTTTATATATATATATATATAGATATTTATTTATTTATACATGTATTCGGTCATTTATACTCTACAAACATTGGAGACCTATTATAGGATTTGTATCAAAACTCGCTTTATCTTACTTTATATTGTGTAATATTAGAATTTTTTTTTACCATATGTAATATTAAGATTGAAGATATGGTTTTGATTTACAAGATTTTAAAAATGGATGTAGATATATAAGTACATATATAATGTGTACATATAACTGCCCGAGGGGGTGTAGCTTGATGGTTTGAAGTGGATCCCCAAAGTGTGAATCCTGCCATTTAGCCCAAAGGTGTCAAGTTCGAACCCCAGGGAAGTCAGTCACCCCGTTTACGGGAATCCCGGATGGCGACTCCGGAGTAGTCTGCACCCGAAGGGTGTGGGACACCGGGGGAAGCAATTAAAAAAAAAGTGTACATATAACTTTTTTTTGTGGCGGTATATACATATATTCCCTAATAATAGTTTTAGCACCTTTTTTGAAGTTTTCTTTTATATTATTTTCTTCTCCTTATTTTCTCTCATTTTTATTTTCTCCTTAGTTTCCCCATATCTATTAATTAGTTTCAGAGATAACTTTTCAAAAAAAAAATATAGAGAAAACTCTATGACTATTCCTAATATTTGATATCTCTAATTTTCATATATCGTCCATTTTCATAAATTCTTTTGTTAGCTGAATTCAAGCTTAATTTCTTTGAGTATATGATTGGGCAAAGCTGGGAAAAGTCACCATTTCAATACCGTGAATTTTGTTTTGTTTTGTTTTGTTTGTTCAGATTTTGAAAAGGGACAAAAGTGAAGCATAAGCCAAAACACAAAGAACAATATAGAACTTTAAAAGTTAAAACTGATATGAACTCGATGGCTTTTTATGATTAGGGGAAAACAAAAGGAGAATTTGGAGTGAGGAACATATAAATATAATTGGCCAAATACACGTATGGTTCAATAATGATAAAGAGTTGCAACTTGCAACTGCTAATAAAAAAAGATCAATGTAAAGACATGTACTCTTGTAAAAAATATCGATAATTGTTTGGTTTTGTTTTTTTCGGCGTAGATTGTAGTTTATAGAACCCAATATGATTAGGCTTAATTAATATATAGTGTTAGTGTCATGAATGTGGATCAGGCCCATGGTATAGCCCAAGATGACTCAATTAATATTGAAGCCTAGGGATACTTTGAGGGGCCAGATGGCGATGCGTAGAAGTATTTGAGTGAGAATGGTTACATAGTGAGGCTTAGTGTAAAAGTAGGACTAAAAGTCTATTTATGATATATAACTATTACCCTATGATTAATAATAGTACATAACTTTTCAAGTTTTAACAATTATACCCAACTTTTACTATGAGATCAACAATAAAATTTTTTTTTATATGACAATAAAATTAAACCTGAAAAGTCCAAAAATGCCTTGAAATAGTTGTGTGTTTTTATTGAACTTATGGTAATACTAGTTGTCTAAATTAATTAGTTTATTTTTTACCAACAATTAATTAGTTGATAAATTCTTTTTAAACTTAAAGTTAGTAATTATTTTTGGTCCAGTCACATTGAAATATCCATATCTAACTTTTAATTTGAAGACATTAAATGCTTTTCTTCTTCAAACAAGAAATGAAACAGAAGAGGCCAATCCACACATTGAACCAAGAAAAATGACCAAAACAAAGCCCATTATATAATCAGCGGTTTACAAAATGTCAAATCCACCCGAGCAGCATATCCATGTGCAACAATCATTAAGAGACCACAACAACCTTACTCATTCAAAAGTCAAAACATAGTCCATTACATAAGCACTACTAATTTACAAAATGATTCCAATTTCAAACATAACAACAACTTTTTGCTATATAAAACATTACAACCTGTTCAAACAATAAAATAAAATCTACAATTTCCTTGGTCAATCCCCTAATTCACATCAGCAAGAAAGGAATAGAAGAACAACAACTTTTTGCTATATAAAATATGGATATAACAAACTTGTTTACACAAAAGTTCCAGTGAGTTGGCTTTGGACTCACTCGGGTCAAGCATGCCCCCAACTCAAATAGTACTTACACATCGTCCATTAATAAACTGTTTATATTAGTAGGCCCACAACCCGACCATTTAACCAACTAAACCAACTTTTGTTGACGATATAACAAACTTAAGGGTATGGATTGTGGGTAAAAAAAATAAGAGAAAAATAATTTGTAGTCCCTCACAAGGAACTTGATAGTAGAAAAGTCTCATAAACTCCACATATTTAAGTAGGGTCCCTACAGACCTTACTTTAATAAACTTCAAATAATAAAAAGACTAGATTGTCTCTTCTTCCCTGCCCATTAACTTGTTATACGTGCTCATGACATTGTCATTCATGCCCATGACCTCGTCAGTGCTTGCCCATTAACTTGTCACAGGGTGGGCTGTGACCTTGTTAGAGTTGCTAATGATCTTTTCATACGTGCGCATGATCTCGTCATTCCCTGCCCATGATCTTGTCACAGGGAGGGACAATCTGGTCTTTTTGTAATTGAAGTTTATTAAAGTAAGGTCCTAGGGACCCTACTTTAATATGTGAAGTTTATGAAACTTTTCTACTATTAAGTCCCTTGTGAGGGATTACAAATTAATTTTCCCAAAAAATAACCACAAACGCTAATAACTTATACTTAATCAAACAAATTAATTCGCCCTTTCATTATATACACAAATATATAGGGATGATTTGATTTCCCTAAAGATGAATTATATTCCTTGCAAAAGCTGCTTACACAGATCCACCAAATGGAACAAAACAAAAGCAGAAGAAGTAGGCACACTCAAAGCAATCAACACAACAATTCCCAAAGCCAAACTTGGCCTTGTGTTCATCAATTGATTCTGCAGAACTCCAAGCGCATCACATATCATAGAATCATAGCTCGCATAGTATTGTTTCTCCCACTCCATCCAATCAGACGGCGCCTCGTAGTTCCTCTCTATCATCTTCATCTCGTGAATTCTCTTCCTCAACACGATCATGTTCTCGTCCACCATTCTCCCGCCAAAATTCTGATCCGCCGCCTCTCTTTTCCACGCTGCTATGCTCGTTTTGCGGTGGGACAGGGTTGTGCGCCTTGGATTTGAGAGAAATGAAGGGTAATTTAGGGAAATTGATTGCATTTTGGTGAAATTAAGGTTTCAGTTCAATGAATGAATTCTGAGAATTGTTTGGAATCTTTTTTTTAAGGATGGAACAGAAAAGTATGTGTGAGATTTGAGGTGTGATGGGAAGGGTATTTATAGGGTTGGAAATTGGGAATTTTTTTTTATTTTTCAATTAGAATTGGAGGAAGTCATGAAGAGGAAAATGATTGTTAATTTGTTATTGTTAGAGGGAAAAAGTAAAATAGTTTAATAATAAAATACTATAATTAAAAAAAAAGGCATGTGAGAGAAGAGGAAGCATCTTCGAGAAGAGGCTAAGCAATGGGTTATGACTTATGAATGGGTGCAACAATAATGCAAAAGCGTGTTTGTTTTCCGTTACTCAATGGGAACTCTACACCTGTCAAATCCATAAACTGACGTGTGGCTTCCAGAATCTCAAAGGGGTTCTTTATCCTAAACTCTTGAAGTCGGGTTTTGATTCGGTGTTCATCACTCATATAGTCATATTGCTCTTTACCACAAATACATAAGCACATGGTGGGCCACAATAGGAGAGAGATTTTGGGGCCTACTATGTGCTTATCCATTCGTGTGTATTTGTGGATTGTGGTTATGAGTAATACGAGTGATGACACTGAATCAAAACCTCTTAAAGCCTCGATCAGTGTTGTAAAAGTCAAATCGAAAATAAGCTGAGAAGGCTTTAGATCACAATTCACACGATCGGATCACTCATATCAACAGTTGAACTGATGTCCATCAAGCTGACATACTAAGCGATCGATGGTTGTACTTGTCCGGCTTTCTGATTTGGCCTGGTTCTTTCAATACTAGCCTAAATAATAAATATACCATGATGGTGGAGAGTTGGGCTTAATCCCGTTAATACTTCTGATAGTCTTCTAGATATGATCCTTTTGACTTTTCTTAAAAAAGTTAATGAAGTAAATTAGAGAAATAAATTATACTCCCTCCGATCCTTATTATAAGTCACCAATCGCCTCTAAATTTTGATCCTTAATATAAGTCACCAACTTCCATTAAATAACTCATTTATTAAAATTTTCCCAATATACCCTTATCATTAGAAAATGAACATTGAAAGATATGAAGAAAGAGAAGATGAAAAGGACACTTGAATACTCATAAAGATAGAGGATTAATGAAGAGAGAGAAAAAGTAGTGGTCATAGTGATAAAGGTGGGAGGGGTAAAAATGGAAAAGACAAAAAAAGGACTAATTTAATGACGTAACTTCCATTAACCTCCATTCCTTGTTATGTACAATTTAGGCGGTTGATGACTTATAAATAGGACCGGAGGGAGTACCACATGTCACATATAATTAGATTATGGTTTACCTAATAAGTAAGATAAATTAACCTTGAGAAAAACAGATAATTATAAATATGTTAAAATGATTAATTTAGTCTCCTTAATTTTTTCAAAAAAGTCAAATGAGTCTTATAATTAAGATTTAAGGGAGTATAATCTAGATAACTAGTCTTTGGATTATAATATTCTAAACAAAAAGACAACACTTACTAAACCAGAATTGGGAAGTTGAGATTGTTTTATATGACCGTGAATGAAATTCATTTGTGAATGCATCCGGAGTATAAACTTGATCTTTATTACTTCCTTTATTTTTAAATATAAGATCACATTCACATATCGACTTATTTCTAAATATAAGATCATTTTCCAATTTTTCTCAAGTTTTTTCTAAATTAACCCCGATAATGTTTATCTATAGTACCAAGTAAGAGAGGGAAAGTGAGGACAAATATTTATGGTTATGATAAATTAGCAATATCATGTGTTAATAACTTATTTAACTAACATTCTTAATATAATTAAGTTAAGAAAATAATCTTATATTTAGGACAAATGGAGTATATTGATTACACTTCTTCAAAAAGACACTCTTTAAGTGGGCGCTTTAAAAGAGTCACGATAATGAATATGGTTTCATGTCAATTTTTACAAAGAAAATGTCTTCTTTTGTTTTTTTTTTCTTTTTTTCATTTTCCCTCGTAAGGAAGTGACGGTCAGGTGAGGGCAAGCGTTGCCGACAAGGTAGGCCTAGCTTGACAGAGGACGGCGCTATAATAATGATTTAAAAATAAAAAATTAATCAGATTCTCTTAATCATCTTAAGTTTCTTAACCAAATACACATTTGAATAACTGTCATACTATGTGTATTTTTAAATTTAAATTATTAGTTGGAGTGGTATGTTTTATTTCTTTAACTAATAAGTTATATTTAACGGTTTTGTTGGTTGCTATAGACCTATTCAAGCCAAAAAAAAATTAACATTTGTTGCAAAACAAAAAGAGTTGCATTTTGACTAGATATGATCTCCTGGGTTCTAGAAAATCTGAAGTAATCACATTAAAGTTTTTCTTTTTTGATAGAAATGGAAATATAAACAACAGAAAAACATTAAATGATGTATTTTATATATATATATATATATATATATATAGATATATATATTTATTAATTATAATAAAGTGTATTTCTATATGTTGTGTGGGTCTATCTATGCATGTATATTTGAGACCTGAAAATCTCAATGAGAATTATTTATGATCAGTTTTCTTATCAACAATAGAACCTTGTGATATTATAATGTTTTACAATAATTTAAATTTTATATATATATAATTTAAAGAAATCTTGAAAATAATTAAAAATATGCCTCTCATTTAGGTTCAAGATCAATTTACAATTTGGCTATTCTTCTGGAAACAAGTACCTACCTAATAAAACTATAGCATCAATTGGATAAATAAAAATTTCATAAGTACAGAAAGATTTAAGTGATACTTTTGATACAATATTTGCAATATACATTATTACTCTCGTTTTTTAATATAATCAATTAACAAACATAAAAATTTAAAGAATTTAATGACAGTAGTGTTCAATTTTAAGAAAACTATGGTATATATATCAATTCAACTTAACCAATATATTTAATTTATTCAAATAAATAAAGGTATGGAGGGAACATAAAACAAAAAGAGGCGCGTGTGTGTGATTGGATACCCGGCCCCTTTCCCATAAGTTTCTTAGAAATTTAACATGAAGAGAGCCAGAAAATTTCAAAATCTAACAGTTCAATATATATATATATATATCATAAAAGCTTCAGATTTATAGGATTTGCGTGAAGCTTATGCATTTCCAAAATCCATACTCTTTATGCTTCTTCCATATATGTCGACCCTACGCGTACTCGACAAATTAAAACACGTTCCTCATTACCATCATCATCATCATCGTTGTTATTATTAATAAGAATATGGAAAGTTGGTGCCATGCAATGCATGGAATCTACCAAGATCAACCGAACTTAAAGACTTTATAGTATTGCTGCGCCCTACTATATAAATATATCCAAACATAGTGGATCCAAATTGTATTAATTTGTCTATTTCTATATATGAAAATCACACATATGCAATTATGCATATATTTTGTGACCTCAAATTTCAACATGAATATCAGTATCTCTCCAACAAAAATGACTATAATCATTGTTTAAAGATTCACTCTCCGCCTTTATCAATTTTAAGGTGTATATATATTAGTCAATTAATTAATTTTTTTGTCTGTAATCAAATAATTAATAATATTAGTACTTTACAATAAAAAATTCAGACTATATATTTGAACAATTTTTTTCTTAAATCATTTGCACATATTTTTAAGAGTTTTTTCTTAAAAAACAAGGATATTATGGTAATAATTTTATGGAACATTTGGACACACACAAATATATATATATATATATATAATTATTTGACGATTAATTATTAATAGCTCATGTGTGCTTTTCTTTGATTGCATGTGCCTTAATATTTGAGTTAAACTATCGTACACAAAAATGAATTAAGTAGGCCCTTATATTAAAAAGAAAATGAGAAAAAAAAAATTTGAGATCGATGGTTTCGATCAACACAGAATGAAGGTCATATGATATGCTAGTGTAAAGAGTTGATCAAATTATTTAAAGGGCGTGAAATTCTCTATAAATGGTAAAAAAACCACAGTAAACTAAAACGCTCAGTGAAGTTATTGTATTGAAAGAAATTGCTTGATCATATATATCTAAAGAAAAGTTAAGTTGAAGTGACAAAAAATCAGTTAAGGCATGCTTTGGATATCTAGATTCTTATGATACACACACATTAGTGTAAATCAAATATTATGAGTCCTCTAAAATTTATAGAGCTAGGAAAACCATAAAGAATATTCAATAAAGTTATATATTGATCAATAATTTTATCCAAATATTTGGATTTTTAAAGAGCCCAACTCATGGAATAAAGGCCTTTTTTCATTGTTTGTCATCTACAATCTTTAATTTCCTTTAGTAGTAGTAGATTACATAAATATGGAAAAGACACATAATTGAAGTAATCTTACAATATATTTCTCTCATTCTTAAGAATAAGTCATATAGTTTTTTTTGGAGAAATTAACGAAATTAAATTAAACACTCAATCAAAACATGTTTTGTGTATTATTAAATTATATATTTTCTTATAACTCAAATAAACTAATATAGAAAAGAATTCTAATATTCAATTTATTAATGATTTATTTGGTTTCGTACATTTTAAAAAAATTCAATCATCTTTTATATTTATATTCATACATTGATCAGTTCAATCGCCGAAGCTTGAGATTATGGGATTTTGCGTGAAACATTTGGTTTTTAATTTCCAAGAAAAATCCAAGAAATAATATTGCGGCCATCACGTCCGTGCTCTTTTTCTTCTTCGTTTATGATTCTTCCACGCGTCAAACCGTAAAAAATTAAAACACGACGGCCAAATATATGCAATGCACTAATAACATACATCACCCCAACTTTGACTTGTAAACAATGTTGTTGCGGCTTCCCTATATAGTACTCCCTCCGGTCCCTAATGTAAGAGCTCAAAATTTGAATGGTTTTGGTCCCTAATATAAGAGCTCACCCCATATTCTCTCCTCATTTAATGCATTTTTTCCTACTTTACCCATAATTCTCTTTCATATTTATTATTGCTTATGTATTTCTCTCTCTTAAAAGTACCATAATAAATATGGGCAATTTTGGAAAAGAAGCATTAACTCCAGACACCCAACTAACATTCACATGTTTTCTTAAAAATCGTTTTTTTGACGGCTAGCTCTTACATTAGGGACCGGAAGGAGTAATATATATTATTCATCCGTTTCTAAAATTAACTTTTCTGTAAGGGTTAATGATATTAAATAAATCACTTCAAAGTTCAAAGTACTACTTATATTTAGAATTGTTTTCTTAAAACTAATTTATGTACATTGAACTTTAATTAAATAATTAAGTTATTCGTTTGGCTTCTTTCATTAAAAAAAGGTCAAATTGAAGTTACCTTTAGTGCCGGAATTTCGTATATACATACACAGACATGACACTTCTATAAAATCCCAGTGCTTATAGAATAGCACTACTCATAATATTCTTTCATTTTTATTTTGATGAAAATAATGACACCATCACCTACTACATCCATTTCTCCTTCTTCTTTACTTGTTCCAAACAAGTTCCTTACCATCATCACCAACAGAAATGTGATGATCACTCCAAGAAGAAGAAGAAGCTTGAGAGTGTGTGCATCATCATCAAACAAGGATTCTTATGATGGGAAGCAAGTGGATGAAAGCATGATCGTTCTTCGCCTTCGAATTCGAGACATACAAATGAAGAAGATGAAGAAGGAGGTCATTGGTGGAGGATCATGGATTGGGAGAGAAGATATTGGAGAAACAATTATGCTTCAGATATCTATCATGTTGTGGGTTTGTTTCAGACGTTATTGATGGAAACAAGACCTTGTGTGGCTTTTGGCATTTTACTTGTGCTTTTCTTCACTCTTTCCTTCTCAATGTCTTTCTCTTTGTTTCATTTGGTGGACCTTGAAAAATACATCTTCATGTCACATTGATTTCAATGATCAAAGTCACATTTAATTTATTTGAACATAGACTTGATTAATGGTAGCTTTCTCGAAGGTCGATCTCTTCTACAACATGAATACATAATCAAACAAGTGATCTTTAATTTATCTTAGATTATACTCCGATCCTTTTCTCTTATACTACTCTTAAGATTAAGAATGAAGGAATGTTCACTTTGAATAGTATATTCTTTTCATTTTTTTTATCGAAATATATTCTTTTCATTCACATAAAGTAACATAAACATTTTGGAATTTTCATTAAACGATTAAATTTAGATTAGTTAAGTTAGCTGAATGTTAGAGTTATGAGTTCATTTAAGTCTAAAATTAAATGCATACGCGCACCAACACATGACATCCATATACCCTGTAACTAATAGGGATTTTCTAGAGATTATGCTATTTTGGTTAGAAGAGAAGAATTTTCGTTTATTATTATGATATAATAATTCTTACTATTCGCCAAGATGTAATGAATAATTTCTTACAAACACATATTATAATTCTCATATTTATGCCCAAAGTTCATATAATACATTATTTATAAGATAAGATATAAACATCATACCTAATGTCTCAAACTTCACGTCATGTACAATTATCTTTCTTCTAGTTAATTACTAGTTAAGAACAACCATTCTTAAAGCCGTTATATATTACTCCCTCCGTTCCTAAATATAAGATCAATTTTGCTAATTTGGAGAGATTAATATAAGGAAGACATTTAAATAACATGAACTTTCCAAAATACCCCTCACGTAAATTTGACAAGTGGTGATGACAAGGAGGAGAGAGGGAAAGATGGAGTAATATAGGGTAATTTGGGCAAAATATGAGAAAAAATAGAAAGTGATCTTATATTTAGGAACTTATCCACATCCCCAAAGTGATCTTATATTTAGGAACGGAGGGAGTATTTCTTCTACTGTTGATTTTATTTTTGTTACATATATCTAGCTTTTGTGTTGGGACTAACAATATTAACAAATCAAAATTATAAGGATTAATCGCAGTTAAAGATTAAAACTAATGCAATAAAATATATTCATTTACATCATTTTTCTTATTTTTATCACATCAAGTTTTCTAGAAACATGTATGTGTCCCACTCATTTTATATGAATTTATAATTAACATTGCATTTTTCAAATCCAAATCACATAACATCATCATGTCACTGGAGAACTTGATGAACTAGATATAAAGAACCTGATAAGTATTTTGTTGAAAAAAAAAATACAAGCTCCAAATTAAAAACTGGAGAAACTACGACCTGGATACCTTGGATGGTCTACCATATTTGTTCTCTTTCCATTGGGTTTCTCTTATCATTCCTGAGGTGAAGAGAATGCGAGAATCACGGAACCGACCACGCCGTTTCCAGCAATGTGGCGGCTGTATTTTATTTTATCCATTCTACCTTGACCATAAACACACAATAATAATCCTGTATAAAAAAAAAAAACAGACACACATTAGTACTATATTCTATATATATGGAGTTTATATTTTGCACACATATATACTCCCTCCTCCTTCTCAAAATATAATAGTAGTACCACTTTTGATATTCAAATTTTTCATAATTATAAGGCACTTATATGCTTTGCCCCATATATTTGTTATTTTTTCCCAAAATATCCGTAGGTATACTTTTCTACAAATAAATTGTATTATCTATGCTTACCCATTTCTAATTTTTTTTAATGATAAACCCATTTCTAATTTTGATAGAGGGGCATTATTGAAATAATCACATAAAATTATCTAAATTGACTTCTTTTTTTAATTTGTCCAATTTAGGTAAAGTGACCTTATATTTAGGGATAGAGGGAGTATATATTCGACATTACTCCCTCCGGTCCTTATTATAAGTCACCAACTAATTTTTCTCACATACCAATAAAATTGGTTAAATGCATTTAATTTGTCTTAAAACTTAAGTAATTTCTAATACTACCCCAATAATTACACTTATTTCCAAAACTATTATCTATTACTCTCTCCTACAACCCCTATTAAATATGAGTATATATGAAAAAAATAATTAATGTACATTGAAAACCATGAAGTGACTTATAAAAATGATCAAGAAAAATTGGTAGTTGGTAACTTATAATATTAAAGACCAGAGATAGTACTTTTCATTTTTTATTGCTTTCTAGAGTATTTCTTTATCTTAGGGCATGTTTGGTCCACTAGAATTGAGAAATGGAATTGGATGATGTAATTAGATAAGGTAATTTCCATATATCTCGAAATCCACAAACTTTCTCTATCAATTTCACATTTTTTCTAGGTCCCGCAAACTTTATTTTCTCATCATTACCTAATTTACCTCTACTTTCCATCTTTATCCTCTTACACTCAATTCAATTTCTATTTCTATTACACACTTTCAGTCTAACAAAACGGGCTCTTAAGAAGTAGGAGGGCATGAATTTCCCACACCTTAAAAGTAAGTTAAAATAAAGAAATGATATTTAAAGGAAGGGAAATTCGGCCGTTCATCAAAATAAAGTTCTTTCCAGCTTGGCCTGGTTCTATCTTGCCTTGAGTTAAATCTATCATTCAAAACTTTCTCTCAACCAGCTAACAATTTGGAATGTTGGTAAAAGATGGATTGACTTCTCGGATTTGTCCCCACAACTTAAAATATTATTGGTGAAAATATTACCTTCTTCATTAAGCCTTTTAATTAGATCACTGTAAGACAACTAAATTGTAATCAGTATAAGAATGTAGCTTCTAATTTTACGTTTTAGGACATTATTAAAAACATTATTAAACATGTAAGGTTATATTATTAATAACATCTTGTCCTTTTTTTAAATAAAAAGAATAATAAAGAAATAATACACAAATTTAAATAGAAAAGTGAAATATCATAATTGGTTTTGATCTTTATCAGCTAACAATTTGGAATGTTGGTAAAAGATGGATTGACTTCTCGGACTCGTCCTTCCTAGGCAAGATGTTATTGCTGAAAATGTTACCTTCCTCATTAAGCCTTTTAATTAGATCACCCTTAGACAGCTAAATTGTAATCAATATAAGAATGTCGGTTTTTGTACCATTATCCTACAGCAAAAAAATAAAATTACCAATATACTACACCCAAAATAATAATTACTAATATACTACATACCTTAGAAATCGTTTTTGGGAAGAACGACTTCAGAAGTCGTTCTTCCCAAGAACCAAGAACGACTTTAGATTAGGCACACTTCCATATGATATATTTCGCATTGCAACCTAAATATAGTATGCGCTTTACTCCTAAATATAAGACCCAATTGACTTTATTTAGAAAGATTAATGAAGCAAAATATGTCATTTAACTATGATATAATTAATATATTTTTAGATTACCTACTAGTTTATAAGTTTTTTTAACTGAAATATTAGTTTATAAATGAAATAAACTAATTGAAGAGAAAAAGAATAGGTGAATCAATTTATAAGGGACTTACTTTGTTTTCTTAGAATTTTCAAAGAATTCAACTAATTCTTATAGTAACAAAAGTAGTTTTATTTAACCTCAAAGTATCTCATCATATTTATGAAGCTTAATTAGAATAAAGCCTATTAAACATATATTTTCTTGAATTTTTTCCATTTTTAATTACTAACTTAAGAAAAACTTATGACATATAAAACAAAAATAAAAAAGCATAAATTCAATAACGTGCATATTAGTTTAAATTTAAATAGTATATAAATAAAAACTATTAATCAAGTTTCAGTAGGGTACACTAGAAAATTCTAAGAATATTACTATCTTAATATTGCAGTCACTATTTATAGGGTACACTAATTAGAGAAAATAAATTAGTGTAGCCTATAAATAGTGATTGCAATATTAAGATAGTAATTTCGAAGCACTATTTAAAAATGCACTTTATTAGTTTTATTTATATACTATTCAAATTTAAATTAAACTAACATGCACCTTATTGAATTTATGTGTTATTATTTTTGTTTTGTATGATATTAGTTTTTCTTAAGATTGTACTCCCTCCGGTCCTAAATATAAGACATAGGTGACTTTTTTGGGAGATGTTAAGGTTACAATATATGTTATTAAATTATGATATATTTGATATATTTTTAGATTAGTCATTAGTTTATGGGTTAAATAAACTAGTTTGAGGAAAAAATTAGGTAAATCAATTTATAATTAACTTATTTTGCGCTTTTTTAGGATTTTTCAAAAAAGTCAATTAGGTCTTATATTTAGTACCGGAGGGAGTAATAAAAATGGAGAAAATTCAAGAAGATATATGTTTAATAGGTTTGATTCTAATTAAGTTACATAAATATGATGAGATAGTTCGAAGTTAAATAATACTATTTCTGGTACTGAATATAAGAGTTAGTTGAATTCTTTGAAAATTCTAAGAAAGCAAAGTAAGTCCCTTATAACAATTAGTTTATTTCATTTATAAACTAATATTTCAGTTAAAAAAACTTATAAACTAATAGGTAATCTGAAAATATACTCCATACGGTTCTAAATATAAGACCTAGTTGACTTTTTTTTAGAGATGTTAAGGTTACAAAATATGTTATTAAATTATGATGTATTTGATATATTTTTAAATTAGTCACTAGTTTATAAGTTAAATAAACTAATTTAAGGGATATAATAGATAAAACAATTTATAATTGACTTATTTTTCTTTTTTAGGATTTTCCAAAAAAGTCAACTAGGTCTTATATTTAGGACCAGAAGTAGTATCAATTATATCATAGTTAAACGACATATTTTGCTTCCTTAATCTCTCTAAATAAAGTCAATTAGATTTTATATTTAGGAGTAAAACGCATACTATATTTAGGTTGCAATGCGAAATATATCATATGGAAGCATGCCTAATCTAAAGTCGTTCTTGGCAAGAACGACTTCAGAAGTCGTTCTGAAGTTGTTCTTGCCAAGAACGATTTCTAAGGTATGTAGTATATTAGTAATTATTTTTTTGGGTGTAATATATTGGTAATTTTGTTTTTTTGCTGTAGGATAATGGTACAAAAACCTAAGAATGTGACTTTTAATTTCACGTTTTTTGGATATTAATAGAAGCATTATTAAACCTGTACGATTATGTTATTAATACCATTTTGTCATTTTTAAAGGAAAAGAATAATAAAGAAATAATACACAAATTTAATAGAAAAGTGAAATATCATAATTAGTCTGGATCTTTGTCAGTTATAATTACAATATATTAATGGATCTGAATATATTATTTAGGTTCTCCCGCACACTCTAATCCAAATTATGTAAAAAGGAGACAATAATGCAATAAGATAATGTGAACTTACCATATGCATAATTGTTTGATTGTGAAAAAACTCAACTTGATTGAAGTCAATGAACCCATTTGCAAATTGCAAAGTTACGATCCAAATTTTACTTCATTTTCAGCATAAATAACAGCAAACATTTTAGAAACAGGTACAACTATTATGAGAGAGTAGAGAGGGTGAGAGAACCATCCAGATTTGTTCAAATTTGCTTTTGAAACTTGTAATAGTAGACCAGCAACAAAATGCCATGTTATTCACCTAAGAAAACTTGCTGCTATATTCAACCGTGACATCCCAAGTAGTTCCATTACACCTAATCACATCTTGATCAAACCCCTGTTCTATAAGGAAACAAGAACTTATTGTCTTTGTATAGTCAGAACTCTGAAGGTCATCCTTTGCAAATATATTTTTCTCTGTTTATTCAGCACCTGTACCAGATAAATTAAAATATATGACCGTGAAGTTGAACATCTGATAAGAACATTACTAGTGCCACCAACCCAATCGATTACAAACCTTCTAGGACGAAGGGTCCAACAAGATCAGCTTGATTTGAATCAACCTGATTCACTGGTTGATTTTTAATTAGTGGCTGATCATCATATTCAAGATTAAGCTCCTCCACTTTTGAGTGCGACTTGTCATGATCAAGTGCAGGTGGCTCAAGTCGCTGGTACTTCGGCTTATTCTTCTCAAGGAGAAGGTAGGTGGTGCAGTACCAAAATAACAGTATCTTACTTTGTGCCACCACCGTATCCCTAATTTTGCTACCTCCAAAAGATATGCGCTCCAATGCCTGGAGAATAAGAGACCGCAGATCAGGAAAGCTACACAACAAACTGACACTCTTTGCTATGGATAAAATAAGAATACATCACCAAAACGGCACAAAATGTCAATAAGTGTTTCGATTAAAATAAGAGTGTCATAACAAAAATGTATCAAACATGTTTGACACAGCTTTCAATGCAATGGTAGTTGATAGCAAATAATTATTTCTGTTGGATAGTATCAGTGTTGAAAAAAGCTTACGATAAGATATATTTTAAGGTGCATTATTTGTACAAACCACATTCTTTTATGTTTGAAGCATTTTTATTGAATTGACCCTTAGTTGGAAATTCTTGAAAAAATTCATGGATCCCCACCCACCTGTTCTCCTGTTTGAACATCAAATGGATTCTGGTGTTCAAATTGAAGACCACTAAATTCATTGATGCAGAGTCCCTGGAAGGCCCTGACAGAATACACAAACCATTTTCATCAGTTCTAAAGAAAAGGAAACCATATTACTCAAAAAAAAAAAGAAGAAAAAAAAAGAAAAGGAAACCATATCCATCTAGGAGCATTGTTTTAGCATAATAAGAAGTTTTCTTTTGCTGGTTGCATAACTGGAAAACTTTTAATTACATCAAAGTAGGATTTTGTTTACCATCTAATAAGAGAAACACGAGGAATCCAGCGGAAGATGATTGGAGTATTTTCAGGATTGACATAATATCCTCCAAACACAATAAAAACAGTCATAAGAGAGGGGCCAACTGCCATGGCTGCTTCAGTGGTTGGAACCATAGCTCCAACAGTAAGACCCATTGCTGATGCAGCAAAAGATTCCACAGTGACTATTCCACAGAATTTCCCAAATCTAGAATGTCAAGCTAGTCAGTAATGCTTAAGATCAAAACAAAAAAAAAACGTGCACAAATGATCTGATAGGAATCTCACCCATAGGGTACAAATGGCTTGGGTAACTGACCTCAATAAAGTAGGATGAAGTCGCGCCATAGGGTACAAAACAGCACCAAACATCAGTGGAAAAGCTGCTCCAATAGGAATCTCAGCCAGCAATTTTGAAAACAGATAAGAACCTAATGAATAGGAGCCTTTTGCACGTTCTCTACCTACAATTGCACGCTCCTTTGGAAACACTCCGACAGTCTTCGTAAGAGCAGCCATAGCTGTGTTTATTGCAGCAACCTGTGAATGCTAGTTATGTGAGGAATACGGAAAGACAACTAATGCAGATCCCAGAGGAACTGAAAATCTTGTGACTGTCCAAATGATGGACAATAATTAGTACATACTCAGTTTAATAGTCTGTACTCAGTTTGAAGACATGGACATGATAGAATCAGGTAGATTAACAGCCAAAAAGGCATAAAGTTCCTCTGCCATATACGCAGCCAGTTGACCCAAAAAAAGGAATGAAAGAACCAAAAACATATAAAACCTGAAGCAATCCCATTCTGTCTTGTATTGAAGTTTGAGATCTTCCCATTCTCCAGAAAACTGAACCGAAAATAACTGCTGATGCAATAGACATCCTTGCTCGAACTTTGTTCGTGGGTCCATCTCGGGAAGCCTAGCCAACCATTATAATCATCAATGAAAACAAGAAACATAAGTTCCACTCTATTTATTGAGAAAGGATAAATTAATTATATACATCTCTAAAATTTTGCTTCATGGTCAGTTTTAAATCAGGAATGAAGAATTGAAAGAAATAACTGAAGTTGAAATAAAGCATAAGGAGGGAAAAGAATCAGATATATCATAGGACAAGACATGAAAAGGAGAATTCATACATATGCCATCTTTTGAATCCTAACTTGTTAAATGACATGAGTAAGGCACATTATTCTTTTATTACAAGGCACAAAGAATGTTATTTAGGTCATATCATGTACTTTACAGAGAAAGTCCATATATAGGCAGACCTGCATCCATGCTCGCTTGAGGAGCAACCAGAACTGTTTCAACCAACCTCCTTTCATTTTAGCAACAGTTCTCAACCCAATTCTCCTTCCATTTTTGTAAAGCACCTCTTTGGAAATTGGAGTTGCATATATTGTTGTAGAAAGTCTTTCAGAGAATGCCTCAACAAGACTATCAATTCTCTTTTGAGAGGAATAAACACTTTCCGCAGAACTGTAGTCAACAGATATAAGATCTGCCAAAAATTCAGCAGGATTTACATGATCAGGGCAAGGGTACCTGTTATATCAACAACAATCAACCAACTGTTCAGAACTAACTATATAAGATGTATAGTTAATAACATTAAATCGAACAGGTTGATATGCACAACCAAAATATTAGAAAAGAAATATCGAACAAGTTAAAGGGAGCATGTGTCTTCAAAGAAAATATATGTTTATATATTTTATGCAAAACTGGTTAGTATAATTTTGATTAAAAATGAAAAACAATATTCATACTTTTTGTTATAGAACTATTCATACTATTGCAAAATATTTTTCTCAACTTGTAGCCAAAATAGAATCATTTACAAATTCTTTTTTTCCTTATAAAAGGGTAACTCCCATCAATCCTCGACAAAAACCTCATTTTTCTCGCACTGAATTATTACTAGACTCATTAATTTTAGTTCACTAGAAGAATTGGTATAGGAATGGTCCGCTTGGCTCAACAGTAAGCTCCTTACCGTGGGTCTAAGGTTGTGGGTTTGAATCAGCCTCTATGCATAAAATAGGGGTAAAACTGACTAGTATGTTCCCTTTCCTAACACCCTTACCAAGGACTAGAACTGGGTTGACCTTTTAATAAAAAACAAAAAGAACTAGGTTGACCTTTTTTAAGAAGAACAGGTATAAAATGATACAAACTAGAAAGGTGGATCATCCCAAGATTATCATTTATTTCAAATAATTTTTAAAGTGAAGCGTTAAATTTGATCTCCTGACAAGTTAAACCAATCATTATATCCAAAAGCTATTATGTTTTTTTAAAGTCATAATGCATGATGTAATACAACACAGAAGGTTAAAATGACAACCCAAAATTTGAGAAGTATGCCAATGGTTCATCACGAGCAGGACCAGCATAAACAAGTGAACCCTCTGTCAGCAAGATAATGTCGTCGAATTTACTATACACTGAACCCCTTGGCTGATGAATAGAGCAAATTACAGTATGACCATCTTGTGCAAGTTGTTGGAGAGTTTCCACCACTTTCTCAGCTTGAAACGCATCAAGTCCTGAAAGCACCACAAGTAACTCCAGATTTTGTCAAAACGCTATAAAAAGTGGAAAAGCTATCAAGTCATAATCACATCAATGTGTTGAAAATGCAAAATCTTTAAATCATGAAGTTAAAAATTTATCAAAAGCAGCAATGACACAGTGCCCACGTAGATTATATTATAGTATTCATAATATTGAATAAAGCCTAAAGGGTATTACAATAGCCATGTCGTATTAGGCTACATAACATGCATGATTCGGATCTGTTGTATGGCAAAATTACAGAAAGGCACACTTACCAGTAGTTGGTTCATCAGCAAATATAACAGATGGGCTAGCAAGAAGCTCACAAGCTAAAGATAGGCGTTTCTTTTCACCACCACTAATTCCCCGAACTTTTGCATCACCAACAATGGTATCAGCACAACTGACCTTCAGATGGAAAGCATGCATATGAAATCAGAAAGCATCCTAGTTAATAACCAACTATCACTTCAACTCAGCAGAAATGGAAATTTGAGTTCCTATTCTTAAGAGAGAAGAACCATGGATCTTACATCCCATTGCAAGCGCCTGAATTTATAATCAGCATTCACTTAAACTCAAAAATCACAACATGAGAGTGCCTCTTACCAATCCAAGCTTGAACAAGAGATTTTTCACATATTCATCCCTCTCTTCCACGGAAGATATGCCAGGAAGCTGGAGTTCAGTAGCAAGAGACAACGTCTCTTGCACTGTGAGCTGTGAGAAAAACAAATCCTCCTGTCTCACATAAGCAAACCTACAGCCATGAAAAAATGGAACTTTAGTCCTTTGATTAATAGGGGTGACAATAAAATGCAAGAACAGAAGTTTCTAACAAGCCTACTTATAGCTTCTCTTTGAACTAGGCTTGTCATTGAACTCCAAGAGGCCTGACAGATGCAGCGTGGGAGATGCTGCTAGTTGACCCGCAAGAACATTAAGCAATGTAGTTTTTCCAGAACCCGAAGGTCCCATTATAGCTAAAAATCTTCCAGGCTTAGCTTCTCCACTCACATTTTTCAGCAAAAACCTCACCTATCAATTTAAAAATCAACACCATCATCATCCTCCTAATGATTTCAACCAATAATCAACACTCAAGTTTCTCAAAATAACTGTTGAAATATTTGTCTCATTGACCTTAGAACTACAAATATTATCTTTACCTCACTGATAGAATGGCTCCGACACCATGTAAGTCAGGTTCATATTTCCATCACAACAAGTTTAAATCAATGTGAGGCGATTCACCTTAACATTATAACATCATGTTCCTTGTTATAAGTCCACTTTAAATATTTCTCATTCCTCACAAACCAAAAATTATTAGTTAGACCATTAAATATAACTCCCTCCGTTCCTAAATATAAGAGCTAGTTAATTTTTTTTTGGAGAATCCTAAGAAAGCGAAATGTGTCATTTAATCATAACATATTTTGTATATTATTAGATCATAAACTCCCTCTGGTCCCTAATGTAAGAGTTAGTCGTCAAAAAACGCTTATTAAGAAAACATGTGAATGTTAGTTGAGTGTCTAGAGTTAATGCTTCTTTTCCAAAATTGCCCATATTTATTATGGTACTTTTAAGAGAGAGAAATACATAAGCATTAATGAATATGAAAGAGAGTTAGGGGTAAAGTAGGAAAAAATTCATTAAATGAGGAGAGAATATGGGGTGAGCTCTTACATTAGGGACCAAAACCATTCAAATTTTGGGCTCTTACATTAGGGACCGGAGGGAGTATTAGTTTATAAGTCAAATAAACTAGTTTAGAATAAAAATTCACAAAAATCAATTTTTAATCACCCTATTGTGCTTTCTTAAAATTCTCCCAAAAAAAAAGGTCAACTAACTCTTCTATTTAGGAATTGATGGAGTTTTGATGGAGTATATTGCTAAAATTTTTCAAAACTATCCTATTTGAATTTCCCCCTCTCCACATTTAAAAATTCTCATCTCACATCCCCCTCCTCTTTCTTTAACACTCATTATTAACCTCGAATTAGACTTATATTCATGACCAATTTTATTATTTTTTGTCCTTGGACTTATAAAAAGTAACAGAGTGTAATATCTAAATTCATATATTAATTAATCGATAGGAGACTTATCTAAATATAAAACATTAACGAAATTTAAAAAGTAAGTAAGAAGATGAAAACTCACATGCTTAGAGGATTTATGAGAAAGAGAGCAAGAGATATTACTCCACCGGATAGTCACCGGAAAAACCTTACCGGAAACCGGAGCTTCACCGTCACCTCCGTCATCGACATCACCAGTTTCACCATCACCATTACACTCTTCATTATCGTCGTTTTCTGGAGCAGGAATTACAGGACCTGGACCAGAGAACAGGCGAACGAGGACGGTAACTGCCACGGCAGCGAGGAGCTGGCCGAGACCGTTGCCGCCGAAGCCTGAAACTACTTGGCGCAACTTTTTCCCGCCAAAATCCGCCATTGTTATCTTCTTCAGTGAACTTAGCTGTTCAGTTCACTGAAGAAATAGAGGAAGGGATTGAGGGTGAAACGACGTCGTTTGGGCTGGTTTGATATTTCCACAAGGCATCTTGCTATAAGCTGCCAGAAAGTGACGCGTGTACATTTTAAGATAAGATATTTTGATAGGGGTGAAAGTGGAACTTGAGTGACTTAAAATGGACAATTTGGTCATTATCCATTTGTTTATTACTTATGTTATGTTGTCCCCTTAGGAAATTAGTTGCCGTTAATCGTTATCAAGTGTTGGCAAAAGTTTTCTGAACTCTTCTAATAGAAAGATGATTCTCATCTCTTTGTTAAATAAGTGTCTTAGTAGAGCAATGGTGTTATTTGAGGTTGGTCTAATATCTATTAAGGAAATAAGGTTAAAAAAAATAATTGAGGTTGTTTGTAAATGTTTGAAAAAAAACAAATAGGATGCAATGGTAAGACAATTAGGATGCAATGGTAAATGTTTGTAAATTCCTTCAAGCCTTGAAGGCGTGATTGTTGAGAGAACTTGGTCATTTTTGGGTGCAAAGCACCTTACATGTTGCCTTTGATGCAAAGCACCTTACATGGCTTGTGCCTACCAAACAACTCCAATAATAGATTAATCAGTTACCTCGGATTACCAATACCAAGTTCAATGGGAAGACTAGAGGCACATAAAAAGATGTCGAATACCAAGAGAATGTTACAAAAAAGGACTATTAGATAGTTTCTTCAGTCTTAGATGTAAGACTTAGTTGACTTTTATTTGGAGAGATTAAGGTTGCAAAATAGGTTATTAAATTATAATATATTTAATATATTTTTAGATTATCTATTAGTTTATAGGTAAAATAAATTAGATTTTTTTAAATAGACAAATCAATTTATAATTGACTTATTTTATTTTTTAAGAAATTTCCAAAAAAGTCAACTAGGAAGTATGTCATTATCATCTATTGGTCCATACAAGTCACTATCCATTTTATATTTAGAGAGCCTTCTATAGCCTTTTCTCTTGTGGAAAATTTTACATAAGTCTCAAGTAAGAGATTTAATATCATATAAATTTATTGATGACCTTTTCACTTATTAACCAATGCTATTCAATTATTAAGAATAATCATTAACAACTCCTTTAAAACTTACATGAAAATTGAATCTATTGCCTTGGATTAGTGTCCAATTCTCCTTTTTTTATATCTCAAATTTGTATTTATCATCAAGTAAAACTTGGGCCTATACCTATAAAGATAGTTTTTGGAATAACTTAAGTAAAAAAAATTAAAAACATCTTATTGCAGTGACCAAGACCAAGCACTGCACCATTTCTCTCTCTCTCTCTCTCTCTCGCGCCTCCAAGCCTCAGTGAAGAAAGGCTAAGCAGTGTCTTCGGCGATGTGCTTCTATTGCTCATCACCACTTCAACGTTGGAGGTATCACTCATACCTTGCCTACTGTATATAACACGTTCATCCCAACTGGTTTTTAAAGTTGCAATGATTGAACTTTTGAATTTGCTAAATACTAAAACCTTCAACAAGTTTTGTTTTTTTCCTTTTTTAATTGATTTTGAGAGTGAAAAAAACATGCCCTTTGTTCCCACCCTTTATGCTTTTTACTTATTAGTACCATGATTAGTGTTCTGCCTTTGATAAATTGTTTTTCACCATTGGATATCTAAGTGTTTATACACATGAAACATGATAGTATATTAACTAGTACTTGATGCTTTATACACTAACTTTTAAATAAAAGCAATGTCATGACTGCTTATAATTTCATTTGGAATGGAAGTATGGAAGCATGGATGGGTTTCACTTTCACATTATTTGCTTATAATCTCATCTCTTAGTGTTTATACACATGAAATATGATATATCAACTAGTACTTCATGCTTTATACACCAACTTTTAAATAAAAGTAGTGGCATGATTGCTTATAATTTTATTAGGAATGAAAATATGGAAGCATGGATGGGTTTCACTTTCACATTATTTGCTGCCTTTTGTTTCTTAAGTCAATTTAATTTAATCTCATGTCCACATTTTTGTTTTCATCTGCAGGAATTTTTATCTGCAACATTGTAGCATGACTTGAACTTTAGAGTGTGTCAATTTGCAGTTCCTCTCAAATGGGCCTCTTCCAACTAGCTCGAGTATCCAGAAGATTCATCCATGTCAGCTTCTGCCTCTCTCCAAATGTTTTTCCTGCTTCTGCTTTTCACTCTAGTTCTATTACATCAATTCCCAGCCCTCTAATTCCTGTAGGAAGTTCTATTTTCTGTCAATATTTGAATCCTTCTGACCAAAATGCATTGAGATATGTAAGAAATTGTCATTCTTTGGGTTACCATACATCCACTAGTGATAACATAATTCAAGTGGAAGCATGTTCTAAAGGCAATGACATGAACCCAGATAATATTATAGCTCACACAGCTGATGCAATTTGTAGAATTGTATCAAACAGTCCTAGCACCAGTGATGTAGAGAAGTCCCTCAGTGATATGTCAATGGAGGTATCACCAGAACTGGTAGTTGAGGTCTTAAAGAAGCTAAGCAATGCTGGTACTCTTGCGCTATTGTTTTTTCGTTGGGCTGAGAAGCAAAAGGGGTTCAAATACAGTACAGAGAGCTACAATGCATTGATTGAGGCATTGGGTAAGATCAAACAGTTCAAGATGGTATGGAATTTGGTTAATGACATGAAACACAAAAGGTTGTTGACCAAAGAGACTTTTGCGTTGGTTGCACGGAGATATGCAAGAGTTAGAAAGGTGAAAGAAGCGGTTGATACGTTTGAGAAGATGGAGGATTTTGGGATGAAGCTGGAAGCTTCAGATTTTAATAGATTGATTGACGTTTTGAGCAAGTCAAGGTGTATCAGGAAAGCACAAGAGTTCTTTGACAAAACGAAGAAAAGAAGGTTCATACCTGATGTCAAGTCTTACACAATACTGCTAGAAGGGTGGGGCCACGAACAAAATTTGCTGAGGCTCAATGAGGTTTACGGGGAGATGAAGGATGAAGGTTTTGAGCCAGATATTGTTACCTATGGCATTATCATCAGTGCACATTGCAAGGCTAAGAAATACGATACAGCTGTTGAGCTTTATCATGAGTTGGAAGCCAAAAATCTGAGGCCTACTCCCCATATATTCTGTACTTTGATTAATGGATTGGGGTCTGATAAGAGACTGGATGAGGCTCTCAAATTCTTTGAAAAATTCAAGGCCTCTGGTTTTCCCCCAGAAGTACCAACATATAATGCTGTTGTTGGGGCTTATTGCTGGTCAATGAAGATTCATGAGGCATACAGGATGATTGATGAAATGAAAAAATGTGGAGCCGGCCCGAATTCTCGAACCTTTGACATTATACTCTATCACTTGATAAAGGCTAGAAAAACAAAGGAAGCTTTCTCAGTTTTCCAGAGAATGAGTAGTGACCATAGCTGTGAGCCTACCGTGAGCACCTACGAGATCATAGTGAGAATGTTTTGTAATGAGGAGCGAGTTGATATGGCAATCAGGGTTTGGGATCAGATGAAGGTTAAGGGGATTCTTCCCGGAATGCATATGTTCTCCACCTTAATCAATGCATTATGCCTTGAAAACAGATTAGATGATGCTTGTAAATACTTTCAAGAGATGTTGGATGTAGGCATTCGACCTCCTGGCTCAATGTTTAGTAACTTGAAACAGGCTCTTCTTGATGGAGGCAGGGAGGGTACAGCAATACTATTGTCTCAAAAGATTGATAAGATTAGGAAAACTCCAATCATTGGATGAGACTGGAATGTGTAACAACAATCCTAAGGGACACCTAAGGTCATATCATTCACCTGCTGTATCAGTGATCAAAGTATTTTTGGCGTATACCATTTTCATTGCTAATGTTGGCAGCCTCTGAAGAATGCCACAAGATGAAGCTTTTCAGCTGTTGTAACTTCTAAGTTAGTCATTATTGAGCTAATTTATCTTCCATTGTTTCCACTCTGACTACAATGGTTTCTTGATGGTAAATAATTAAATATCAGCTTTTGAGGTTTCTTTTCCATTGAAACAGCTAAACTATACGGTCTTGTTTATCATGGTTTGCCTTCTGCATGGAATGATGGTTCATTAATGTTCTGATCTGCAGTGATTCTTCAGTGCATGTTTGGCTTATCATCTAACGCTCTAAATTTTAAAATAAAATTAAAGATTAATTGGTGTAATACACAAATTTTTTTATACATCAACTAGCAATCAATGCCTTTTCTAAGAATACTAACAAATACCTTATAAAAAGGATCAAGAAAACTTGTAATTAGTGCCTTATAATAAAAATAGGGAGGGAGTAATAACCTAGAATTTTGGAAAAGAAACAAGAAGGGGTTTTTTAAAATGAAAAATAAGGATTTAATAAAGTTTTTAGGTGTCACTTAAATTTTTTAAAAGTCTTGTAAATTTAAGGAGTAAAGCCTTATCAATTGATGGAAAATAATTAAGATGTAAATTTTGATTTGAGAAGTCTACGAAAAATTATCTTTTTTAATGGATGAAAATCCATATCCGTAATTAACATAAAGATTAATTTTTGAAAGTGAATGGACCATGTCCAGGTCACCAGATAGGGTGTGCATGTTCACGGTTGGGTAGGGCATGACCCCTACTAAATGTCTTGCCCAAAACATGAGTGGACTGCATTTTGTAGCTTACCATCTGCCCTACCCATTAGAAGTCTATTTCTTTTTTGGGCAAAACATGCTTAGAGCCAAAAAACTGTGTGTATATATTATTAGAATCCTAACAAAAGCTCAGAAATCACAAGATGATTTATTAATTTATAGATCACCACCAAGAATAATCCGTGAAAGGTTTAGTATGAAGATTTTGTTTTGTAATGTTGTTGTAAGCTCTGTGAATACGACAGAGTAGTTGTGCTTTATTTCTTTATAAAAAAAAGAATCCTAACAAAAGCTAAATAATGCTAAATAATGTAAGTAAAAATTATCTTATAATCAAATAGGGAGTAATTAGGTCATTAGGTAGAGAGGGAGTAATTAAATATGGTTAGTTATAAAGAGAAGGGCAAATATGTCATTGTCCATATTTCACCCTTTTCAGTCTCTCCTGCAGCCAAACCATATTCATCTTCGAACGAAAATGATCGATCATCTCTCTGCGAACGACGGCCGGTGAAGTAGAAGCCGTGATATTTCAGTCGTTCCTTGTTTCCGGTGAGCTTCCTCTTTTATTCCTACCCTTAGCTACATCAGAGAGAAAGAGCGTCGATTTGTGATTGGGATTATTTTGAGAGTGTGATTGAACTGATTAAATCCAAAGAAAACCCTAGCAATTTAGCTTCTTTAAAGGAATAGAGACTTCTTAGTCACACTTTGAAATTTGCTACTGTTCATCCCTTAATCTAATTTCGATTTCGCATATAATCAGTACTAATAGTAGGTGTTAGTGTAATAGAGCTGTTTCCTATGGTGATTTTATGATATAGAGGCCTATGAAGGCGCTTAAGAATCAAATGGAGCTTATTGTTGTGATTGCATAATTTTTTGTTGAACTAAATACCTCTTATGATTAGAAAGGGGGTTTTCTTGTTGAGAGATAATGTTTCAAACGATCAAAGACTTCAGGTGATGTGCTATCCAA
Organism: Mimosa pudica; assembly: GCA_029929735.1. Taxonomy (NCBI): domain Eukaryota; kingdom Viridiplantae; phylum Streptophyta; class Magnoliopsida; order Fabales; family Fabaceae; genus Mimosa; species Mimosa pudica. The sequence continues at coordinate 9,461,647 of JAKELP010000035.1, forward strand.
AATTGCAGAGGAAGTAATGTACCAAAGTCTAAGAAAGTTATATTGGATTGATAGATACAATGTAGTTGGTTTAATCTTATGAGATGGACATGAGTGATTCCAAGCTTCCAGTAGGATGCATTGTTTTTATCTTGAATTATCCAGAGCTTAAGGTCATAAACATTGCCCTTTTAGCCGTGCTTCATACACTTGTGCAATTTCAGTTGTAGATTACATTTGCTTGCTAATGAAATTATGGCTAAAACAGCAATATGATATGCAATAGCATCCCCACTTTTTTCTTTGATTTACATGGTATAATTATATTATTTGGTAGATAGGGAATTTGTTTAACCACGAGATAAACTCTGAGAAGTCATGATGAGGTAACCATAAGAATGCTGGATGAAATTCAATTAACCGCCAAGTTATCATTCAATGAATGCAAAATCTTGTAATTGACATGACAAATAGTAGGTTGGTGAGTTTTGCTGTATGGGTGATATAGTAGACACAGATTTGTACTAGTTGAAGCAGTTATTTTTGTTCATTATATGGCTTGCAAACAGGCTTTGTGTAGTGTCTATGGTGGCCAGACAATTTATAGCCATAATCTGTGGATCAATATGTAGAAGGGTCTTGTACCTTTGTAAGCATGTGTTTGGTACAAATGCATGTGTAGCTTTAAGTCTCAATGTTTCGAGTAAGTTTGGGATACTTTGGCTATTTGGGATAAAGTTTTTTTTATATGTATGTAATGTAAATTGTACATAATGTTTCTGTCTTAAATTTTACCTGAGACAATTTTCTTCTACAGGTGGTCAACATAATGGATATAATTTCTCAACTACAAGAACAAGTTAATTCAATTGCCAATCTTGCCTTTAATACCATTGGGACGCTGCAAAGGGATGCTCCTCCTAATCGGCTGTCATCAAATTATCCTGAACCATCTGCACATCTGACAGAGGATGCAACAAATTTTGCAGAACAGCCCAAGGTTATGAGTGCTGCATTGGTAAAGGCTGCGAAGCAGGTATTTATATTTTTGGGTTAGGTCAAAACAAAATAGAACAAGGCTAGTATATACTAGCAAGTTTATCTAATGCAGTGGGAATAGAAATTTTAGGAAGCACATTGAACACAGCAGAACATGTTGTAGCAGTGATTTATGGTGGAATTAAAAAGGATTAAGGGCATGTAGTGCATTAAACTTAATCAGATTAAGTGATCCATTACTATTAGTGGTTATGAGTATGGAAACTTCAACTGTTATATGGCATTATGTCAAAGATATGCTGTGTTGAGTCCTAGAGTACTGAAACAACAACAATAGCATACAAGAGTTGAGTACATAGATGACATATATTTTGTTGTGAATGATATTATTGAGACTGTACAACAAAAAAATAATACTGTTCAGATTTAAGATGCATGTTTTGGTAACCTTTCTGGGAAGACACGACTTACATGACACCTAGAGATTTTGACTTTTGAGTATGTCGTCTGTTGCTTGTCCAGTTTGATACAATGGTTGCTGCACTTCCGATATCTGAGGGAGGGGAAGAAGAAGCACAACTTAAGAGGATTGCAGAATTACAGGTATGAAATTCAATTCATTCGTTGATAAACTTGTATAATTTAATGTTTGCGTGTCCTACAAGAGTAATCTTATGTCAGGATTTGTACTCAAAAAACCCGTGGGAGTATGTTTTATTTGATAGATTTCATGCCTTGCAAGATTGCTGTGCTGCTAAATCTAATTCATGTTCTCAAGCTGTTCTTTAATCTTCACAGGCTGAAAATGATCTAATAGGCCAAGAACTTCAGAAGCAATTGGAAGCCGCAGGTCTGTTGACCTTCACTTTATGCTTAAGAAATCTGCCTTTTCTTTTTCGAATGCGGGGAAAATGAGTAAACCAAACAAAATAAGATTGTTTCATGGGTCGATAGATGGCATTGTATTTGATTCTCATTTGAAGTAGAATTATGTTGCGACCATGGGATTCACATGTCAGTTTGTAATGGAATCACAGCTATGATGAAATGATTCATTAGTTTCTAGGCAATTGTGATATGTGACTACCTAACTAACATTCTTAATATGTTGTTGATGCCAGAGAAGGAGTTAAATCAGGTGCAAGAGTTGTATAGGCAAGCGTCAGATAATTGCTTAAACCTGAAGAAACCAGATTAAACCAAGTTTCCTCTAAATTTTTGTTCTTACACATTTGTCAGAGGGCTAGGAGATTGCCACTCTGTATTTGGAGGGACGAAGTATTATCTTTTCTCTGAACATGAAATATCAGAACTTTAGAAAATAGCTTGACACTCTCTTTCTCTGATGCAATTTTGTACATGTATAATGATGCTATTTGTGCTAGAAACCGATTCAACTGTGGCATGCTATGTTGAATATATCTTTTCTTATCTTTTTTTGATGCATATGTTGAAATTTTTTGCATCTTCATCTTTAACATATAAAGAAAAATGCTTTTTTAAATACTTTCATCTTCTAAAATACCAATATCAATAAGAATGTCCCGCCCACAAAAATGAAATCTTGATCCGAATTATTTTACGTGTATAAAAAAGTATGCGTTAAATGAAATGTAAATTTATACTTCTTTATCATGGCAGAGTTTTGCCATGCATGTGGCAGCCCATATTGCAGAGTAAACTCTACTCCATTTCTTCTCCATAATTAAATATCTGTTCTGTGCATATTTGTTTACTGCTTCAGTGTATGGCGGGAAGTTCTTTTTCTTCTTGGAAGAAGAAATTTCCACAATCATTTTATACATCCAAATCAAACATGTCTTTTGGCTCCTTCCATGTTCCAACTATTAAATAACTTATTCATCCTTTCAAATATTTTTCTCTTTTGGCTGAGAGTTCTATCCTACCAAATATTACATTGACTAAAGTGGTTCATTTATTTACATGATTGTTTATTAGCAACTTTTATTTGATTATTTTAGAGACTATTTTACGTTCATGCAATTGGCTGATGTATAAGATTTCATGGTGGAATTAGTCAAATTATTCGGTAGCCAAGAGGTGCTATATATTTCTTCATGCTAGTGAAGTTACAAAGAAAGCTTGCCTCCAATCATTTAGTTATAAACAATAATAAATTTAAATTTGACGACGGCAGCCTACAACAGTTGTAGAACGTCATAAAATGGACAAGTAACTAGGAGTTCATATAATTTAATGTTACATTTTCAAATCTCAATTTTTTAATTGGTATTCAACTGATACTAACACGTAATTATAGCTAACTAGTATAAACAAATTAAAATGGGAAATCATAAGATATTTTGTAGACGAATACTTTAATTAGTTTTGTTCTATATAAGAACATTCAAATATTATGGTTTTATTTGTGCTTGAGAAGAAGTAAGATCTCATCATTCTCATAGATGGGGTTTATTGATCATCTTCCTCAATGCTTTTCTTGTTCCTTTCCAACTAACAAACGCTTGCCTTTGCAGGTTTAATTTTATCCTTTCTCACTCCTATATGTCTCTTTGATTTCTTCGATTCTTACATCTTTTACTTTCTGTAGGTTCTTTTTATAATCTTAATATCGTATATGTAACTAATTAAAATTATTTCTATTTCTGTTGATGATGAGGCTATATATTAGACTCTAAATATGAGGGTGAAAATGGACTGCCAAGGTTGTGTCAGGAAAGTTAGGAGTGCTGTGGAAGGCTTGGAAGGTTCACTTTAATCTTACTTTTCTCCCTCTTCAACCTCTTTCAGTCTTTCTATCTTGTTCCATGCATAGATTTTGTTCGACAGCAAAATATGTCACATAGTGTTAGGAAGCCTCGAAAGTCAATTGGGATAAAAAAAATCAATTGGATAACAAACTATATTTGCCATGGATTTGGGAGCTATTAATAATTTTGTTTTGGATGGTTTAAAAGTTAGCTTTATAATTGAGGCAATTTTTATTTTTCAGCCACTTGCTTCTGGTTTGTAAAAAAAAGTAACATTTCATTCAAACAAGTTTATTTAAAATTGACTTATTTTTTTCACTAGAAACATTCAAATGCGCAAATCACATCACACTAATTAACTTTTATCCACACGTCAATTTACAAAAGGCAGTCAAAGTAAAATTTGTTTTTACCATCCATATAAGTCCAATGAAAAAAACGGCATGTATCTTGGTATACGTTTCTTATCTTTTTTTTTATAACAAGAAAGGAAAAAACAAACATAAAATATGTTTCTTATCTTTATCTTATCATATGATATGTTATTATATTTGGCGAACAACTAGGTTGTTATTTTGTTCATATATGCAATAAAGCGTTGTTGACCTTTGACCTTTTCTTTTAATTTGACTGTTCAATCTATCTTTCTTGTTATTAAAGTTATGCAAATAGCAATTTTCTTATTTGAAAGGATAATGTAAAAGTTTTGTGGGAATGAAGGGGTGGAATCAGTGGATATAAACCAAAAGGAACAAAGGGTGACAGTGAAGGGCTATGTGAAGACAAAAGATGTGATTGAGGAAGTGAAGAGCACAGGAAAGAATGTGGAGGCATGGCCTTTTGTGGATCATGACTTAGTGACATTCCCTTATGAAATTGGAGTTTATGACATCAAAGCTCCCAATGGTTTTGTCAGAAATGTTCCTGAAGCTCTTGGAGACCCCAAGACTCCTGAAATGAAGCTCATGGTTCTCTTCAATGATGATAATCCTCATTCATGTTCTATTATGTAAATTCAAAGTAAATATATAAATACTTCTTCTAAGCTGTTATTTACAGAGCTTGTAAAAAGTGTTGTAAAGGGTTGCTCAGTGCACAAAGCAACTATTATCAAGTGGAGTTTTAGTAGTGAAAGTTTTGTACAGTTTATTTTGCATGCGAAGAAGTTATTTTCAGCATTGGAATCCATGATTTAGCCTTTCAAAGAGTTCTAGTGAATATATTGTTTTCAAGATTTGAAATTGTGAACTTTAAGTTTGTAAAGATGTTGTTAATGACAATTATAAATCCATATGGATATCAATAAATATTCTCCAATTCTATTATTTGAAGTGAAAGGGGCAATGAAAATATTCAAACATATAAGTTTCATTTTCATATTAAGTCGGATATATTGATACTTTATACAACAAGTTTCATAGTTTATCCTTAACAAGTCTCATAGTTTCTCATATTTTCATTAATAGTGATACTTAAATGATATGCAAAACTAGGCCCCTAGGTTCTTACATAAAGTGAAAATGTATATCCCTAAAAGATTATATATTATCCACTGTATTGTTATAAATAATAGAAGCTTTGAAATAATATTAAGAGATTTAAAAGAAGAAGAGGAAGAATATTCCCAAAAATCAATAATCAAATGATCTACTCCCTCCGGTCCTAAATATAGGACCTAGTTGACATTTTTGAAAAATCCTAAAAAAAAGCAAAATAAGTTAATTATAAATTGATTTACCTAATTTTTTCTCTTACACTAATTTATTTTACCTATAAGCTAATGGATAATCTAAAAAGATATCAAATATGTCATGATTTAATAATCTATTTTGCAACCTTAATCTCTCCAAAAAAAAAGTCAATTAGATCTTATATTTAGGACCAGAGGTAGTATTTCATTGATGGGTCCGATCCGACTCATTTTCTTGGAATCGGCTTTACAAGTTTTCAAGAGTAAAATTGATTGATTTTTTTATTTATCATACCTTTTGAAAATGAATCACGCAGTTTCCGACAAAAAAAAGAGAGAAAATGAATCACTCAGCCTTTTATACATTTAATTATGTGACTTATAGATGATTAAATAAAACAATTGCTATCTGCCTTATAAACCTTATAAATATGACAATAGGACCATATTGCTTCCTCCAATCTTTGTTATAAGGAAACACCTAACAAATCTTATATACCAATAAAATTGGTCAAAACAATAGTTTTCAAAATCAAGCGAACTACAATATTCCCCATACTAACAAAGGTAAACTCAAATTTAATGCTTCTTTGGTTCTATTTATAGTTGAGAAGAGTGTTTCACTTAGTCTTATTTATAAGTCACTTTATTAAGTTTTTCATATAAATTTACAATTTTGCAGTTTAATTATTAGATTTTATTCTTATATAGTGTTGTAAATATTGAATATGCGTAAAATTGAAAATTTGTTAAATTTTAAGATATAGTTAATGAGAGTTTATGTTTGTTATTCCTCAATTTTGCCAAAACATGTTAGGAATTGCTGTATAATTAGGACTGAATGTGTATTAATTAATACTCTCTCCCACTATCCTTATTAAATATGAGTGTGAGTAACATTGGAAACTTATCTCCATCTCTAAATATAAAATAACTTTGAATTTTTGTGTGTGTTGATGTTTCTGAAACAAATTAAATTACTAAATACTAAACTAGTATAACATATGCCACATATATTTAAATTAGGTAAAAAGATAAATAAAGCCCTTTGATTATGTAAAAGGATAATTAAGGTCGTTAAATTTCCAAAATGACAACAAAGGTGCAGCATCCCCATTAACAACATGTGTAACACCCCAAATTTTAAAATAGAATAAATAAGGCAATATTTAGAATCTTGATGTATTATTTGGTATATAAAAAATTTTAGGATTAAATTTAGGACTTAAAAGATACCTAGATAAATTATATTGGGACTCATAATATCTCAAAACTTATCTCATTCTCCCTACTCTATCCTCTTCCAAAATATCCCCTCCCAAAATTAATCACACCCCTTCATTTTAATCATCTTTATCCTTTCCCTAAATCACTCCTCTCCATCCATTTTATTTATTAAATACTACCCTTACTTATCTTTATCCAACTCATCACACTCTCTTCATCACTCTCCCATTCTCTGTCTCGTCACCTTTTCCCCCCAACCTTTATCTTCAACTTATCACTCCAACTCACTCTCCTACCTCACCATCACCACCGACCCTCCTCACCTTCACTCTCACTTCTCTCTTTTCTCTATTTCATTTCTCTCATCACCATCACAACCTTACTTTCTCCTCCCTTCTCATCATCATCACTGTAGTTCTCTCTTCTCACCACACATAATCATCATCTTCACTAACTATATCCATCATCTTCTTCACTTTCTCTTCACTCTCCCATCTCTCTCTCTCACTGCTCAAACCTCACCGTCACCCACTTCATCACCATAGCCGACGGCGAAGGAAGCATTCCTAGTGAACTCGAGCTCCTCAAGTACATGAAATCCTTGATTTGACATTAGGTTAATCCTCTTAACTCATTCCTACTCTCTGATTCTTTCAATTTGGGCGATTATGAGATGGGGTTTTAATTGGGATTTTGTGTTTGAGGTGCAAGAACTGAACAAGTGAAAGTTAGGCTTTAATTTCAACTTCTAGGAGAATATTTCAGTATTTGATTGAGTTTTGTGAGTTAATACAAAAGCTTTGATTGTGGTTTTGGTATCTTAAGATTATTATTCTGTTTTGGTTTGATTAGGCGTATAAAACTATGCTTGTAGTAATGGGAAATGTCTTTCTTTGTTCCTTTGGGATTGTATGTTCTGCTTTTGGATGAATTCATTATGGGATTTGATGAAGTTTCTTTCCTAAAATTAAAGTATGAATGTTATGAAAGAGGAATCTGATTTCTTGTTTGAATTTGGTCTTTTTAGAATAAAATTTGATTGGAACATTGCTGGATTAATTGTTTTCCTCTCTGCTCTGTTAGTACCAATGATTTAATCATGATAGGGAATGGTTGTTCTGATTATTGGAAAGAAAAGAATGATTTGAAATCTGAAATTTCTTTCTCATACATGTGATATTGCTAATTGGAATTATATTTTGAATAATAGTGACTAAATGAAAGCCTTAAGTTGAAAAATTGGGTTTGATGATTTTACTATTGTTGGTTTAGATATAGATATGAATTAGGAGTTTGGGGGCTGTTAGTGTTAATCAAAATGTCTGATATACAAATATAACATGTAAAGCTGAAACTTGGAACACACATACAAAAACATATTGTATATTAGTCCTCTTATTTCTAATTTCCTCATGTTCTAAATCTGTTTGAAATGCAACTTTTAAAGTGTGATTGAGAGGTGTTACATGAATGTATAAAGCTTATTCTTTTTGCTGATACATGTTTAAGTTAAACATTTCTGTTTTTCTTCTGCAATTGGCCCTCCTTGATTTGTAGGTACAAGTGTTTCAAATCCTAAATAATGTAGAAGGAAATACAAGGTTTATTTATATTTGAACTTGTATGTTAAATTTCATATTTAAGAACTATAACTTTTTGGTGTTTGTTGGAGCTTTACTATATGCAATTATATGTTCTGTTTTGGGCTGTATTGTGATCTTTATTTTATTAAATCAGTTTTAGTGATGGGATCATAATGAAGAAGTAAAGTGAGTATATACCATAGTTTAGAATTGTTGCTTGGAATTTATTGAAGTAATTTTTTGTTTGATTAAGAATGACAGTGTCAACGTGTTTCATCTCTACTTGCTGTGTGTTAGTGCTTGGTGAATGATCTTGTTGTGAATTAGTGAAGTATTAAAGGACCTTAAATATTTATTAGTTGAACAGTAATGATAAGAAAGAATAAGTCAAATAAACAATTTAAGGAAGGGTTGAGTAGTTTATAGGCACGTGAGAGACGTCAAACTGTTACTTGATTTAAAAATGATTTTAACATGTCATTCATATTTATTAAAATTTAGGAGTGGATGAGGATTGGTTCTTGTGACACCAAGAAGTTCAAGAATGAGGTGATTTGTAATTGCTTGGAGTACAGGTAGTAGTTTTGTTTATTATGATGTATGAGAATTGCATGAAGCATTTTTAAAATCATATCACATCAGGGCCGAAAGGTCGCTCTAATAACCTCAGGGCCGAAAGGTCGCTCTAATCCTGTCAGAAATATTCAGTTTATCGGAGTTCTCCATGACTAGAGGTTCGCTACTTCTAGTTCAATTGATATAACTGAAAAGTTATATTCATGACATATGCCACACAATCAGGAAAATAAATTTACATTGTTGTGTGAGCAGCAGGATTATGGTTAATCAGACAATCTAAATCACAATCTCTGTTTATGAGTTCATCAATTGTTATGCATGATAATAAATGATAACTACTATTGGGATTCTTTGAATCTCACTGTTTTTCAAACAAAACTTTTACAGATAAGCAGTTCAGGATAGGAAGGATGCTTGATAGGCCCGAAGAAGATGAGTGAGATAGATTTTGTGATATATGTTGTACTATACAAGCTCATAGCTTGTGATTTATTAGGTAAAGTCTATCCCTTGTGATAGGCAAATTATATTTAGACAGAATTGTAGTAATTAAATTTAAATATGACAGGTTTGTATTTACATTAGGCTGTTCAGGTGTAGATTTAGCTATTTAATGGATTTATAAACCACTGCGGATTTCAGGGAACATTTATATTTTTAAAGTTGTGTAGAAGCCCAAGTTTACGCGGAAAAATATTTCATACATGTTTCAAAGAGAAATGTTTTAATTCATTCGTATTTTTGGGCTTCTAACATTATAAAGTGGTTATAAATTGATTAAATTGCTATAAATATAGTAGGAAAAAGCTAGGATGTTACATTTGGTATCAGAGCAAAGTTTCTGGCATAGTTTAGCTGAAATACTTTGCTCTGAAGTTAGATAGTTATAGATACTATTAGAACACCTTTAGTAAACCTTAGGAGCCACTATGATAGGAATAGATAAAGAGGTAGTAGAAGTTCATTGGTAGAAAACCAAATGACTAAGTATTAGGTGAAGCTGTTAGGATGTAGAATTGTGAGGTTGCAAGGGCTTATGAGTATTCTTTTAGAGTCATTAGCAAATGAAATTTAAAATTTGATCTATAGATAATCTTTGGAATATGTTTAACTTAGAAGAAATGATATTAAAAATATTTATAAGTAAGCTTATTAGATAAATAATGAAATAGAGATATAATTTAGTCAAAACACTATAAGAAGTAATTATTGAGAGGATTTACGAAATAAGGATTTTTCTATGGGGTCTCGAATATAATTATGGTCCGGAACATAATCATAGTCGAGGCATCATTGAAAACCTTATGGGTTCAAGGGAATAAGAACAATTTGAAAATGATAAAAGATAAAAGATGTAAACTAAAATAGGTTGAAATGATTGGAATGGTATGTTACAATGAATGTGTCGATTCTCTGTTTGCTATTAATGGCTTGAATGTGGTTGTAAGCAATTTGTGAGAATGCTTCTTGGATTATAGAACATGTGAAGTGTTTTGATGATGTATTATTGTGATTTTGAATTCTGATTGGTGTGTATGTGTAAGAAATTGTTTGTGTTTTGTATTTGAGTTGTTAAGCTATTATAAGAATTTTAAAACAGAAGGATAATCTCATTCAATTTCGAGGACGAAATTATTTTAGGGGGAGAGAATTGTAACACCCCAAATTTTAAAATAGAATAAATAAGGCAATATTTAGAATCTTGATGTATTATTTGGTATATAAAAAATTTTAGGATTAAATTTAGGACTTAAAAGATACCTAGATAAATTATATTGGGACTCATAATATCTCAAAACTTATCTCATTCTCCCTACTCTATCCTCTTCCAAAATATCCCCTCCCAAAATTAATCACACCCCTTCATTTTAATCATCTTTATCCTTTCCCTAAATCACTCCTCTCCATCCATTTTATTTATTAAATACTACCCTTACTTATCTTTATCCAACTCATCACACTCTCTTCATCACTCTCCCATTCTCTGTCTCGTCACCTTTTCCCCCCAACCTTTATCTTCAACTTATCACTCCAACTCACTCTCCTACCTCACCATCACCACCGACCCTCCTCACCTTCACTCTCACTTCTCTCTTTTCTCTATTTCATTTCTCTCATCACCATCACAACCTTACTTTCTCCTCCCTTCTCATCATCATCACTGTAGTTCTCTCTTCTCACCACACATAATCATCATCTTCACTAACTATATCCATCATCTTCTTCACTTTCTCTTCACTCTCCCATCTCTCTCTCTCACTGCTCAAACCTCACCGTCACCCACTTCATCACCATAGCCGACGGCGAAGGAAGCATTCCTAGTGAACTCGAGCTCCTCAAGTACATGAAATCCTTGATTTGACATTAGGTTAATCCTCTTAACTCATTCCTACTCTCTGATTCTTTCAATTTGGGCGATTATGAGATGGGGTTTTAATTGGGATTTTGTGTTTGAGGTGCAAGAACTGAACAAGTGAAAGTTAGGCTTTAATTTCAACTTCTAGGAGAATATTTCAGTATTTGATTGAGTTTTGTGAGTTAATACAAAAGCTTTGATTGTGGTTTTGGTATCTTAAGATTATTATTCTGTTTTGGTTTGATTAGGCGTATAAAACTATGCTTGTAGTAATGGGAAATGTCTTTCTTTGTTCCTTTGGGATTGTATGTTCTGCTTTTGGATGAATTCATTATGGGATTTGATGAAGTTTCTTTCCTAAAATTAAAGTATGAATGTTATGAAAGAGGAATCTGATTTCTTGTTTGAATTTGGTCTTTTTAGAATAAAATTTGATTGGAACATTGCTGGATTAATTGTTTTCCTCTCTGCTCTGTTAGTACCAATGATTTAATCATGATAGGGAATGGTTGTTCTGATTATTGGAAAGAAAAGAATGATTTGAAATCTGAAATTTCTTTCTCATACATGTGATATTGCTAATTGGAATTATATTTTGAATAATAGTGACTAAATGAAAGCCTTAAGTTGAAAAATTGGGTTTGATGATTTTACTATTGTTGGTTTAGATATAGATATGAATTAGGAGTTTGGGGGCTGTTAGTGTTAATCAAAATGTCTGATATACAAATATAACATGTAAAGCTGAAACTTGGAACACACATACAAAAACATATTGTATATTAGTCCTCTTATTTCTAATTTCCTCATGTTCTAAATCTGTTTGAAATGCAACTTTTAAAGTGTGATTGAGAGGTGTTACATGAATGTATAAAGCTTATTCTTTTTGCTGATACATGTTTAAGTTAAACATTTCTGTTTTTCTTCTGCAATTGGCCCTCCTTGATTTGTAGGTACAAGTGTTTCAAATCCTAAATAATGTAGAAGGAAATACAAGGTTTATTTATATTTGAACTTGTATGTTAAATTTCATATTTAAGAACTATAACTTTTTGGTGTTTGTTGGAGCTTTACTATATGCAATTATATGTTCTGTTTTGGGCTGTATTGTGATCTTTATTTTATTAAATCAGTTTTAGTGATGGGATCATAATGAAGAAGTAAAGTGAGTATATACCATAGTTTAGAATTGTTGCTTGGAATTTATTGAAGTAATTTTTTGTTTGATTAAGAATGACAGTGTCAACGTGTTTCATCTCTACTTGCTGTGTGTTAGTGCTTGGTGAATGATCTTGTTGTGAATTAGTGAAGTATTAAAGGACCTTAAATATTTATTAGTTGAACAGTAATGATAAGAAAGAATAAGTCAAATAAACAATTTAAGGAAGGGTTGAGTAGTTTATAGGCACGTGAGAGACGTCAAACTGTTACTTGATTTAAAAATGATTTTAACATGTCATTCATATTTATTAAAATTTAGGAGTGGATGAGGATTGGTTCTTGTGACACCAAGAAGTTCAAGAATGAGGTGATTTGTAATTGCTTGGAGTACAGGTAGTAGTTTTGTTTATTATGATGTATGAGAATTGCATGAAGCATTTTTAAAATCATATCACATCAGGGCCGAAAGGTCGCTCTAATAACCTCAGGGCCGAAAGGTCGCTCTAATCCTGTCAGAAATATTCAGTTTATCGGAGTTCTCCATGACTAGAGGTTCGCTACTTCTAGTTCAATTGATATAACTGAAAAGTTATATTCATGACATATGCCACACAATCAGGAAAATAAATTTACATTGTTGTGTGAGCAGCAGGATTATGGTTAATCAGACAATCTAAATCACAATCTCTGTTTATGAGTTCATCAATTGTTATGCATGATAATAAATGATAACTACTATTGGGATTCTTTGAATCTCACTGTTTTTCAAACAAAACTTTTACAGATAAGCAGTTCAGGATAGGAAGGATGCTTGATAGGCCCGAAGAAGATGAGTGAGATAGATTTTGTGATATATGTTGTACTATACAAGCTCATAGCTTGTGATTTATTAGGTAAAGTCTATCCCTTGTGATAGGCAAATTATATTTAGACAGAATTGTAGTAATTAAATTTAAATATGACAGGTTTGTATTTACATTAGGCTGTTCAGGTGTAGATTTAGCTATTTAATGGATTTATAAACCACTGCGGATTTCAGGGAACATTTATATTTTTAAAGTTGTGTAGAAGCCCAAGTTTACGCGGAAAAATATTTCATACATGTTTCAAAGAGAAATGTTTTAATTCATTCGTATTTTTGGGCTTCTAACATTATAAAGTGGTTATAAATTGATTAAATTGCTATAAATATAGTAGGAAAAAGCTAGGATGTTACATTTGGTATCAGAGCAAAGTTTCTGGCATAGTTTAGCTGAAATACTTTGCTCTGAAGTTAGATAGTTATAGATACTATTAGAACACCTTTAGTAAACCTTAGGAGCCACTATGATAGGAATAGATAAAGAGGTAGTAGAAGTTCATTGGTAGAAAACCAAATGACTAAGTATTAGGTGAAGCTGTTAGGATGTAGAATTGTGAGGTTGCAAGGGCTTATGAGTATTCTTTTAGAGTCATTAGCAAATGAAATTTAAAATTTGATCTATAGATAATCTTTGGAATATGTTTAACTTAGAAGAAATGATATTAAAAATATTTATAAGTAAGCTTATTAGATAAATAATGAAATAGAGATATAATTTAGTCAAAACACTATAAGAAGTAATTATTGAGAGGATTTACGAAATAAGGATTTTTCTATGGGGTCTCGAATATAATTATGGTCCGGAACATAATCATAGTCGAGGCATCATTGAAAACCTTATGGGTTCAAGGGAATAAGAACAATTTGAAAATGATAAAAGATAAAAGATGTAAACTAAAATAGGTTGAAATGATTGGAATGGTATGTTACAATGAATGTGTCGATTCTCTGTTTGCTATTAATGGCTTGAATGTGGTTGTAAGCAATTTGTGAGAATGCTTCTTGGATTATAGAACATGTGAAGTGTTTTGATGATGTATTATTGTGATTTTGAATTCTGATTGGTGTGTATGTGTAAGAAATTGTTTGTGTTTTGTATTTGAGTTGTTAAGCTATTATAAGAATTTTAAAACAGAAGGATAATCTCATTCAATTTCGAGGACGAAATTATTTTAGGGGGAGAGAATTGTAACACCCCAAATTTTAAAATAGAATAAATAAGGCAATATTTAGAATCTTGATGTATTATTTGGTATATAAAAAATTTTAGGATTAAATTTAGGACTTAAAAGATACCTAGATAAATTATATTGGGACTCATAATATCTCAAAACTTATCTCATTCTCCCTACTCTATCCTCTTCCAAAATATCCCCTCCCAAAATTAATCACACCCCTTCATTTTAATCATCTTTATCCTTTCCCTAAATCACTCCTCTCCATCCATTTTATTTATTAAATACTACCCTTACTTATCTTTATCCAACTCATCACACTCTCTTCAAATTATTGCAACAAAACTATGGTTGTTCAAATGTATTACCAATTTATACAGAATAAATCTTAGGTATGAGTACATAGATCACATATATTTTGTAGTGAATGATATTATTGAGACTATACAAATAAAAAATAATACTGTTCAGACTTAAGATGCATGTTATGATATCCTTCCTGGGAAGACACGACTTACATTACACCTAGTGATTTTGACTTTTGAGTATGTCGTCTGTTGCACAACTAAAGATTGCTGTGCTGCTAAATCTAATTCATGTTCTCGAGCTGTTCTTTACTCTTCACAGGCTGAAAATGATCTAATAGGCCAAGAACTTCAGAAGCAAGTGGAAGCCAAACAGAAAAGATTGTTTCATGAGTGTATAGATGGCATTGTATATGATTCTCATTTTAAGTAGAATAATGTTGCCAACTATGATGAAATGATACATTAGTGTTGTTGATGCCAGACAAGGAATTAAATCAGGTGCAAGAGTTGTATAGGCAAGCGTCAGATAATTGCTTAAACTTGAAGAAACCAGATTAAACCAAGTTTCCTCTAAATTTTTAGTGTTCTTACACATTTGGCAGAGGGCTAGGAGATTGACACTGTGTATTTGAAGGGACGAAGTATTATCTTTTCTCTGAACATGAAATATTAGAACTTTAGAAAATAGTTTGACACTCTCTTTCTCTGATGCAATTTTGTACATGTATAATGATGGTATTTATGCTATGATTCAACCATGGTATGATATGTTGAATGTATCTTTTCTTTTCTTTTTTGGTCAAACCAACTTTTGGTCCTTGAACTTTCACCTCATTTTGCTTTTAGTCCCTAAACTTTCAAACACATAGTATTGGTCCTGAACTTTACTCAGTATAGAAGAATTAGTCCTGAAGCCTTAAATCCTCTTATGTGACATTGTGTTATATTGGATAATTTGGAAGGCTTATTAGGATGCTGATGTGGAAAATCTATTTTATAATATTAATTATTTTAAACAATAAAACAAATCTCCACCATTAATCCATTATTACTGCTTCCATGTGTGCTGAGTCCAGAAATCTCCACCAACCCAGCTTCTTCCAGAGACAAGAACGACTGTCTCTCGCTCTTCCTCTCTCGCTCTTCCTCTCTCCCTTTCCTCCATTATTACTGCTTCTATGCTCCTTTGAGGGAAGGCATGTTTTATAACAAGGTTGCTCCATTATCTGATTTTTATTTGTATTTATAAAAGATTTCCATCTAACAATAGATAAGTTTATGCTATTCAAGTAAATCAACTCAAAGCAAAATTTTAAATGGGTGCAGTTTGTTCTAATTTTTTTTTGACCAATACAGTTTGTTCTAATTTCAAAATAGGAAGATTGCATCATACAGTAGAAAAGATTAGGGATAATAGCATTTAAGTCTCAAGGAAGAGTATTGATATCAAATAGGTCTCTATTTATTTTACACATAGTGGAATATGAATTTATTGTTACTGTTGTTTGATTAATGAATTGTTAATAATCATTATTAATTTCTATTGATGGCAAATTCACTCGTCATTGACAAGTAGTACAAATCCTATTTTTTTCTTCATTGAGATTTAAATGTAAATTATCCAAATACGGAGTACTGTAAAAATATTTCTGACCCCTATGAGAAGGGTCTTCAAAGTATTTTAAAGACTTGATTGGTTCAAGGTATATTTAAAAGGAAAATTCACCCCTTTCAATTATAATTAAAATTTAGCTGCTTTTTACATCATTCTTTTCTAACATAATTAAACCAAAATCAATGGATTTCCTCAATGTTCCATTTTTCTAAAACTACACTGAAATAATATTTTATACTACATTGAAATGAAACAGGCAACCTATGGCTTTATCTAACACAAAATTTTAAGAGAAAGGCTACAATTTGTTGTTTATGTATCTAGTATCTACCACTATCACCCTCCATGAGCAACTGACCACTATATTTTGCAAAATTGTAAGCTCATAATGGATACCCAAGACTTGCACAAGCAAATCAAGTAGGAATAACCCACAATCATTTGATTTGGTGGCTAAAATTACTCACTGCAATAATAATTTTTCTACAAAAATCAACAAGTCAAATTAAGTTAGAAACATTTAAGTATGGGCACAATCATCCTTCATGAAGCTGCTTTGTCCAGTCAAAGGGTCCCCAATCTTTCAAAAAACTGGCAACTGCTTCTTTTTGCGTATCCACTGCCTCGTACCGACGGCGCCGATACATGTCTTCCTCGGCTAGCTGCAGCATTCCTCTGATGACATTAAGGCCGAGGTTGGTATTAAACTGGCTTTCATCATCAATTACATGCACAAACCCCTTGTTCAGTCCAAACTCAACGTGGAAGTAAGGGAAATGCTTGGGGATAGAATTCCTCAATCCCTTTTGACTTGTATCAATGAGCTTCTTGGCATTGTGCTGGCTCCACTCATCTTCAGCTTCATCAATTGCCTGTGATGATATCAATTTTAGAAATGACAATGAGTCCAAAATTTTGAAAATGATGATATATCAAAATGAAGAGATAAGGTGATGTGATTTGAAATCTAACCTTCTTAAAGTATGATGGAGCCTCTTTGGCAATATCTTGGGGTAAGGGAATGCATTCAATCATACAATGACGACGTTGTTGAGCCAATCCCATCACCGTTTCAAGAAAAACCACATCCTTCTCTTGCTTTGCAAACATCATAATGAGGCATTTCTTAAAGTTCCGAATTTCAGTCCACACATTGTCATCCACTGTTCTTGTAGCTGATTCATGCTGTAAAGTAACAGGCAGTAATTACAATACTGGTCCTTTATAGTAAAGATCCACAATGCTAAAAACTAAGTTCAACATACTTCAATCAATGTCACGTGTATGATAACTAAAAAAGATAAATAAATGTCAGATTTATACTTCTATGTTGATTTCAATTTCCACAGACAAGCAGTAGTACTACGTGAAATCATGAAAGGCATGAGCAAATGAAAAATAAATTATAGTCCGTGCGCCCAAAATCTTACCCAAGACATTCCTCCTTCCTCACTATCTCAATTAAGGTTAGTTGGAAACTTTAACCAAAACAACTTGGCTTGAGATGCATTTTTTTTTATAAAATAAACATTTCTTTTATCAAGGTCATTATTGAGTGAAATGCCAAAGAGTCATCATTTCAGTATTAAGACATTTCTTGCTTACAAAAAAAAAGTATAACAGCATTCAATCATACTACAGGCAATTGCTTCTAGCAAAGATGCTCATCATTTATGTTGGTTGAAACACCATTAGATGCTGACGGTAAAAGTAATCTCACCTGAATGGGTAAAATGCAACAATGTCCAGGCACCACAGGCTGCCACTTTGGCAACATCAAATACGTGTGATTTGCTATTGAAACAACAAGATGCATGGGACGATTCGGATTCTCCAAACAAAACAGACAACGCTCTTGTTGGGTCAAGATCCGCTTCGCATGAGTGTTCTTTTGAGCCATCTTATGACCATCATTATCTCTCTTCTTCCGATTCTTTCTACTTTCACCATCTTCAAAGTCATACTCATCATCTGCTCGACTAGAAATTTTGAATTGCTTGTTATGCATAATCTTGCGAGCAAGATTCATATCAGCATCATCCTCCTCTTTTTTCTGTCGAAAGGTCATGCTCTGCTTTGCATATCTTATAGAAAATGGGAAGTGTCAAATAGCAATTTGAACAATATTGGCAATTCACAAAAAACAAAAAGTTGTTGCACAAACAAAAACAAGCATATAGAGCAATTTTTTGTAACTTGAATAGAAGAAGAAAGAAACAAAGACAAACTATCATAAAAGAAAAATTAGCATGTGTTCTGAAACTATACAAGGAATTGCACCTTAGCCACATGACACATCAAAAGTAGCTAAATCAAACATATTCTGAATAAAGGGAATTAAAAGATAGAAATAGAGTCAACAAAAAAAAATAGTTTATGTTCTGAAACTATTCACGAAATTGCACCTTAGCCATTTGGCACATCAGAAGTGACTAAATCAAGCATATTCAGAATCAGGAAATCAGAAGATAGAGATAGACTCAAAAATATAGAGCTACCAAAAATGGAAATACCTGCTTGAACTTCCGTCGGTTCTTGGCCTGCTTACGTGATCTTGATTGCCCTGCTTTGCACTCATGCTCTTAGTCTCTTGCTGCCCATAAATAAAACAACAAATAAATAAATAAATGAACAAATATTAAAATTATAGTGCACCTAAAGAATATGTTGCAGATGACAACATGAGATTATTCAATGAAAAAATAATAAACAGAAAAAGGAAAATGGCCACACAAAAAATCCATGTTCTCTCACAAATACTGCTTGAATAGACAAGATATATCACTAACAAAAATTATCTCAACACAAAATCACAAAAAACATAGTTATAAATAGTGCAAATAAGATTAACAACAGAACAGGATGACGGCTAGAAAGCTAGACTAAATCTTCAAAAGTATGTCAAAGAATTAGCACTATTGGAGCTACCATTGTTTGGAAGTCTTATAAACATTAAAGCTTATCAGCAATAAGAATGTGATATCAATAAATGAAGGTACCAAGGCTGGTCTGGGTTTAATTTTCTTCAGGACCTTAGTTGCACTGAGAATAATAATTTTTCTCTAACTCCAAATTTCAAAAACAAATAGAACATTTATCCTTGCAGTAAATACTGTACCGATCGAAGTCTAATTCTTTCTCTTGTTTTCTTTTTTGGATAATATTCCAAACATGCCAACAATCAAGTCCAGTTCTGGCTTAGATAAAAGAATATAAAGAGGACCAACATTCTAGAAAATTCAAGGCCCTAGGCGTAATTTGTTTTCATTTTGAGGGGTAAGAATACAAAAGATTTAGCAGAGCATCTGGAAGTCATATTCTCTTAGTAGTAGAAATATTTTTCCACACAAACAACAAGAACCTTAAAAGAAAAAAATGGTTAACGAAGACTTTCATTACAATATTTGATAAGTTCATGAGATACAAACGAAAGCCAATGCAGAATACATGCCCTCTATGAACTAAATAAATAAACTGCACCTGAAGAAGCAAGAAATAGTAGAGCATATTCTGCAATATAAATATAGTTTAAATTAGAGAGAACATTTAATCAACTTACCAACAATTTCTCCGCTTCTTCATGCTTTCCCTTTAAACGTAGCTGCATAGCCTTAGCTGCCAACTGATTTGCACTCATCCCATCCTTACATTTTTAGCAAAACACTATCAGAGAGCAGAAAATAAGGTAACAAAAGAAGAGGAGAACAAGATGAGCACATTAGCAAAGACACAGAAGAAGCAAAAACAACTAACAACCTTAAAAAATTGATGAAAAGGGAAAAAAGGGCATAGTCATTTCACCCCCTTTGAATGTCTATCAAAAGGACATCATTGATTTTCTTTAAAAAAGGACATCCTTTAATAGAACATGAGCTTTAAACTAAAAAATGTCATGCAATGCGATACTATCCCAAATTAGATCTAAGGGCCCGGTAACAATCAATGTATCAAAAAAAATCTTCATCACAAATTTACAAGAATCTAACATTACTTAAAAATTCTCTAACTTATCGAATATTCAAAATATTGTTGGAAACATGACAAACTATCATTACCTAGCATAAACTGTTAAGAGAAAACTTTCCACACTCACAATAGAAGCACAGATAATAGCTACCCCAATACAATATCAACAATGTTTAATATTAAATTCATAAGTATTCACCACCACTAAACTCCAAGGTTACGAATAAAAGAGAGGGTTGCATTGCAGAAAAATGAATCCAAGAGTGTTGTTTATAATGTTTTACCCCAAGGCCTGGTGTATGTGGATCTTGCTTTTTGATATTTTCACTCATTTGGGCAGGTTTATAAGCATCAGATGAAGATCTTTCCACCTCGATATTTTCATGAATATGTCCATCAAAATCATCTTTCTTCTTGGAAAGAAACTCATCCATAAAGCTACCATCGTCTGCAAACTTGTTTATGCTAGATGCTGCTGCAGAAAGAATCTTAGCATCTTCAGCTGCGACCGCTTTACTTTTATGCTTACCCCAGGATAGAGAATCTTGCATTTTAGGTGCTCTCATTTCTCGGTTCCGAAGAGATACATCCTTCAAGTAATCCTGCTAGAATTTTATCAATCAAATTCAGTAAAACCCCCAAGAATTGACAAATGAGTTCCATAAAATATAATGTTAATTCATCAGTACAAAAATCAAAGAAAATATTATTAACAATATAGCAACACTAATTTCTCTCTCAAAATCTTCAACTTACCCTTTTAGCGTGCTTTCCATGCTTATCTGAATCTAGTGATTCTTCTTCAGTCAGCCCTCTCCTCCTGTTATTTATGGCACGTAAATGAGAACGAGATGGGGCTGCTGCACGAGATGCCAAAGATGTAGTTAAATCACCAAGTGAACTCCATCTTTCTCCCACAACCTAATCCAAATGCATCAAAATAATCAGGGGGAAAAATATGAACAATGGACTTAAAGCATATGAGACGTAACACGTGATACCTCATCTAGCCTTCGTCCCTCCCGTGCTGCTTGCTCTTGAGCCCGTTTCAATGCTTTAAGCCTCCAACTAGCTCCACCATCCCCAACAAGGGAAGAAGATAAGAGTTTGTCTGCACCAGCTTTAACTCCATCACTATCTTCTGGGTAACCACTTCCATTATCTCTCAGATATGGGTTCAATTCCCTGGGATTTGCAGACTTTGTCTGAAGGGGGGAAATTGTATAATTAGCAAACACCGTCAACTTTGTATCAGAAAAAGAGAAGTAAACACTAGTTACTATAAGAATTATAAGATAGAGACAAAATTAAAAATAAATGCACATTTCAGATTGATAGAATGTGGAACAATGTACTTGAAGCACTAACAGTTGAAAATTAAACATGACTTACTCATTCATCACTTGGGCCGTGAACTTACAATAATAAAGAAGTCAATAAGATAACACACAAGCAGAAGAATTATCAATCTTCAATAAGATATCTATGTTAAAAAAAACTATCCCTATATGAGGAATATCATTGAACAGTAAAAACTTCTCACGCAAAATTAAATCTACCGTCGTAGATGCACAATAAAAAATTATTAAGTGCCAATAAGATATCAATGTTCTATACGCATGCATTATCCTTTCCTTTTGTTACAGTTATATCAGATACATCAGTGTTTTAAGGACTGAAGTAAAATCTTCTCCAACTAAGACATACCTCCTCAACTGAGGGTTCCTCTTCTAATTCCTCTACTGGTTCTGCAGGCTTCTTATTTTCAGACCGAAGCATCCACTCTAAACCCATTTCTTTTCTTGCAATTTCCTTCTCACCAACTGAATTTGGTGCAAACTCATCAGATGAGTCATCATCAGTTCTCTTTTGTTTCCTCTTCTTACGCTTCCTTTTGTCCTGTGAACTTCCACTCTCTGATGTGTCTGATGAAAAATCTTCTTCTTCTGATGAATACCACTTCTTCTTTCGAGAACCCCTTTCAATCTTTTCAAGACTCTCATCATCTGAAGAGTCGTATTTCGAGCTCTTCCTTTTACTCTTACTCTTTTTCTTTCTAGAATCAGATTTCTTCCTCTCTTTAAATGAAGAATCTAGATTCTCATCCTGTCATAATACATATATAAGCAGGCTTTCAGATCAGACTTGCTCATAATCATCATCATCACACACAAACATCTTAGAAAAAAATTAATTATGACATTAATATTACGTATTACCTTATTAACCTGATCACGCGGAATGAATTTGACCCCAGAAAACATTATCTTATTAGATAGAGTACACCAAAGCCTGAAAAACAAAAAATTCTTGTATTATTTTACCAGAAGAATTTCGCTCACCATGAAGTGACTAAATAACAATAATCCAAAAGAAAGTACAGTATAGACTATAGACCATGGCCAAGAATATAAAACAATTGTAAATAAAAATTTGAATTTTGAGATGCATGCCATGAGCTAAGGTAGAATGCAAAGAGAGCATAAAGATTTGAACTTTACACTAATTAAGGATAAATCAAAACAGCCCAAAACAACAAAAAGTGAAATTGACTTAAAGAGAAACTACTGCTATATATAAATATATGAATGAATGAATGAATAGATGAGAGGAATAAGCATAAAGTTAGTTACCAGGAGAATAGATTTCAAAATCTGAGGCGAAAGAAGAGTCGTATTATATGAATTGAGTTGCTGAATTGAATTGAGTTTTGAAGCGGTGGGATCGAGTTCGATGATATGATGATAGAGGTTGAAGGAGAGTTTTTTTAGGAAATTGCGAATAGGTACGAGGTACCAAATAGGAAATACACATATTACTTTTTTTTTTAAAGTTAATTGGGTTTGAATTCAGGTTTAAAACTATGAATTTCTTTTCTTCTATCTAAAAATTACGAATTTCTTGTACCAATATTTTTTAGGGAAAATTAATTAGAGATCCCCCACAAGGGAGTTAATACTGGAAAATTCCCAAAAGTTGAAAATATTAATGTAGGGTCCCAAGGGAGATCACATTAATATATTTGAAATGTGAAAAGACAGTTTTGCCCCTAGCCTTAAAAAAAATTTACCCTCCTCCTCCCTCACCCACCCCCTCCCCCTCCTCCTCCCTCACCCACCCCCCTCCCCCCTCCAGCCCGCCCCACCCCCACCCTCCCCCTCCAGGCCGCCCCCCCACCCTCACTCCAGCCCCCCCACCCCCTTCCCTCCATGGCCCCCCACCCCCCACCCCACCCCCCACCCCACCCCCTCCCCACATCGGCCCCCACCCCCCATCCCACCCCCCTCCCTCCATCGCCCCCCACCCACTCCCTCGATCGATGTGGGGAGGGAAGGGGGTGGGGTGGGGGGCGATGGAGGTGGGGGGCGATGGAGGGAGGGGGGTGGGGTGGGGGGTGGGGGCCGATGTGGGGAGGGGATGGGGTGGGGGGTGGGGCCGATGTGGGGAGGGGGTGGGGTGGGGGGTGGGGGGCGATGGAGGGAGGGGGTGGGGTGGGGGGTGGGGGCCGATGTGGGGAGGGGGTGGGGGCCGATGTGGGGTAGGGGGTGGGGGCCGATGGAGGTGGGGGGCAATGGAGGGAAGGGGGTGGGGGGGCTGGAGTGGGGGTGGGGGGGCGGCCTGGAGGGGGAGAGTGGGGGTGGGGGCGAGCTGGAGTGGGGGTGGGGGGTGGGTGAGGGAGGAGGAGGGGGAGGGGTGATTGAGAGAAGAGGTAAATTTTTTTTAAGTCTAGGGGCAAAATTGTCTTTTCACTTTTCAAATATATTAATGTGAGGTCCCTTGGGACCCTACATTAATATTTTCAACTTTTGGGACTTTTCCAGTATTAACTCCCTTGTGGGGGACCTCTAATTAATTACCCCTATTTTTTTTTTAAATTTTTTTATCAAACCAATATTTTTTTAAATAAATAAATGGATTTTAATTAGGGGTAATTAATTAGAGGTCCCCCACAAGGGAGTTAATACTGGAAAAATCTCAAAAGTTGAAAATATTAATGTAGGGTCACAAGGGACCTCACATTAATATATTTGAAAAGTGAAAAGACTGTTTTGCCCCTAGCCTTAATAAAAAATTACCCCCCCACCCCACCCTCCCCCCTCCTCCTCCCTCACCCACCCCTCCCCCCTCCAGCCGCCCCCCACCCCCACCCTCCCCCTCCAGCTCGCCCCCCTCAAACTCCCCCCTCCCCTCCAGTCGCCACCCACCCTGCCCCTCCCCTCCAGCTCGCCCCCCACCCTTGGGACCCTACATTAATATTTTCAACTTTTAGGATTTTTCCAATATTAACTCCCTTGTGGAGGATCTCTAATTAATTACCCCTTTTAATTATTATTAATGCAATAGTTTGTTATAATGACTATTAAATTAGTAAATATTCAATGAATAAATTCAAATAATATTTTTATAATAATTATTTCCGTCCATTGTATGGGAGAAATACTAGTTTTAAAATTGAATCCAATCTATCTACTATATATATACAGTGGTGGCAACATTCCTATTGGACCACTTGCCACAATATTATTGGATCACTGAGTTACCTAATTGTTTAAAGTTAAAAAAATAATTTCAATAGAATTAATTTCCATTTTCCGAATTTCTTTTACTATTAATTTTTATTTCGCATGGAATCGGATTTAAAATTCCGAAATTCTTTTATCAGTATTTTTAAATTTGCTAAAATAAGCAGATCTTAATTAGAGTATTATTAATACAATAGTTTACTATAATTGACTATTAAATTAATAAATATTCAATGAATAATTTGAAATAATCTTTTTTATATAATTAGTTGAATATTAATTTAAATTATTAAATTAGTAAATAATTTGCTATAATTGACTATTAAATTAGTAAATATTCGCACATGGGAAGTGGGAACTACTCCCTCCGGTATAAGACCTAATTGACTTTTTTGAAAAATCCTAAAAAAAAAAGCAAAATAAGTTAATTATAAATTGATTTACCTAATTTTTTCTCTTAAACTAGTTTATTTTACCTCTAAACTAATGGATAATCTAAAAATATATCAAATATATCATGATTTGATAGACTATTTTGCAACATTAACCTCTCCAAAAAAAAGTCATCTAGGTCCTAAGACCGGAGGTAGTACTAGTTATAGCCAATTAATTGAAATTATTCGTTGATTGTTTACTAATTTCAAATAATTAGGTAATGATGTGATCTAATCATATCGTAGTAGGTGGTCCAATAGGAATATTGCCACCACTGTTAGAATAGTATATTTTATATTTTCTCTTTCATATTTCACACATAAAAAATGAAGCTCTAGTTCTGTTATCTTTTGCTCTCATTTACGTCTCATATCAACCTCGGAATTTCTGTGTTAACCCTTTTCTTCCACTTATTTTCCTCATCATCCAACATATTTTTCCCCAAATCTTCCCTATGAATATGTGATTTGCTTTTCCCAAAAGTTATAAACCAAATGCATATGGCTCCATGTGTCAAGATTATTGAAGTACAGTTGAGATTAATTTGGTGTGAGAAAAATGTTACATTCACATGGAAGCAAAACTCACTATATACATTTGACTAGCTTCAGTTTTATTTCTATAATAAAAAGATTACAAGAGAAAGTCTTGACTTGATCAGTTAGATTCTCAAAGAACTCAATAAAACCAGGCAACCCCATAGCTTCTATTTGGATCAGACATTCACATTATATCTCATCAGGTGACGTAAGCTGCTTGATTTCTTCTCTGTAGACAAATATGCTTGCTTCTTGTATCAGCCTCAAAGAATAACTATCATCTTTAGTTTTTGCAGCATAAAAAAATGATTCATCTCTTTCATCTACTAAAACATTGACCTTAGTCTGCCTCGGCTGTAGGACTTGCCATTTCCGATAGCGATGGTCTAAGGAAAACGTATAAAGCCGGACCAAGAAATGGTACCAGAGACAGAGGAAGAAGCCAAGATGCTTTGTCAGCCCTGCAAATTGAACCTAGCATTACCGCTAATGCTTGACATTTTCTTTTATACATTAATTTTGAGTACTATTTTGGTATGGAAAAGTAAGGAAATGTTGAGTAAACTTACCATTTCCTGGCAGTCATATCATTGTAAACCCAAAATGGAGCAAATGAAGACAGAAGAATAAAATCAATGGACATGATATGGATCTGCAAGAAGAAATCCCAGTGTTAAAGGTTTAACACCCAATAGATATTGTGAAATCCCAAAAATGAAAGGCATTTGTAAACATAAATGGAGCAAAAAATTTTCAAATGAATATAGTGCTTATGAACTGAGTTGGTCATTTTTTATCAACTTAGTTTAGTTTAACTATAACTTTGGCATATCATGATCAGGTTCCAAAAGACCAATAACCATTCATCAAACTGCGTGATTTTAGAATTAATCAAAGATACTAACATTTCAAGATCGTTTAGATCATATAGCAGCGGCAGGTCCTCTGGATTAGTTTTAGGGGAATAATGGAATTTACCAGGAGTTACCTATTTCTAAATTAGTTTTGGGGAGCTGATTTCAGCTGAAAGAAAAAGGACATGAACTTACAAATTTGCTTCCCCTAAAGTACTGGTAAAATTCTTTCCAGACCGGCCCACCAGCTAAACCTGCATATATGATGATGGCTAGCCCTGCAGCAAGTGATATCTGAAGTGTAATTGAGTTAATTCACACACTCCATAACAAGAAACAAATTAAGACTTGAAAAGGAATTCAACAACTATAAGTCGTCTAAAGGTCAACAATCTAGACATAAAATGTGTATTATTGGTGAAAGTTGTGATATTTAGGTCAATTCATCAAAACATTAAACATCAACTGAATGATCTTGCATTTGTTGTGTTAATAAATGAAAGACAAATGATGCTTTAGGTCAAAAGACCCCATCGTAGGGATTGCACTTTAGGAATAAATAGATGCCTTTGTACATGTACACATATGCATGGATATTAGAGTTCTTTGAACACATATGGATGGATATTTAAGTTCTTTGAACAATAGTATTTCATATCTTCACCCAAATCAAGCATGCAAAAAAACAAAAAACAAAAAAAAAGGTGAATGGTCACACTGGATAAGTCATATTACAAGCTCAAGTGAAGAGTTGCACTCACCCCAGCAGTTACTTTTGAATCCAGAACATTCAATGGAAAGGTTTTAAGCTCACTTTCTTCAACAGGAGGTGGTGGTGGTTTCCAAAGTACAAAATAGGGAAGCAGAGCATATGCACCACCAAAACATGAAAGTACAAGGAATGGCCAAACAGGAATTTTGCTTTTTGAGCTGCAAGAACAATAGATCAAATACCTTATATTAATTCCAAAATTGTTGAGCAGGATAGGAAAGATATGAACTACGAGACTTGTCACTTTTCATATGACATTGCCATAATATAATATCTGTTATTGCAGTGGCACTGCTGCTTATGGTAACATGCAAAATCATTATAAATATAGAGAAGAAAATATTACTGAATTTCCTAAACAAGATGGCAAATAAGAATATGGAGTTGAAACCCATTTGCCAGTGTGTTCTATTTGCCAATAAACTAAGAGCAGAAGAAAAATCCATCCTTTGAAAAGGAATTCAACGAATTGAATCAGAAAAATCATAAACCATCCACACATGATACATCTCATAATTTTCACCAAAACACAAGAAAACGGATGCATGATAACAAAAATTCATTAGTAATAGAAGAACAATAATTACCTTCTTCCTGTGGGAAGCAGCATCATGCTATAAATCAAGGGCCACAAGCCCATTAGGTACCACAATGATACAATCACTTCATTCATTCTAAAACCATCATCTCCAATCAAGTTCAGTAGCTTTTTCAAGAAGTACATATCCAATGTCTATACAGTAAAAAAATAAAAACATAAGTTTAAGATCCAAAAATACAATATTTGATAGACATGACAAAAATGAACTTCAACTCCACATCTCATAGAAAAATCTATATATTCTCAGATAAAATGTAATTGTACAGAACAATTTGGTAATTCAATGCAAGTAACAAATAGAATTAGAGTTAAATTTTACCGGGGTCTGATTTGGAGAGAGAAAGGAAACATAGTAAACAAGTCCACCCCACAAGAAGAAAAGCAAAATGGAAGTAGTCCAATCCCTTCCATTTCCACCAAGTTCACTTTTTTTCTTCAATTCTGGATCTTCCAAATCCTGGGGATTCAATGAACTATGACAAACAACATGACCCTTACCTTGAAACAAAGAGGGACATGTTTTAACATAAAGGGGTTTGAATACAGGAAAAGATGCTACTTTTGAATTAGATGGAAGATTTCTGAGCTTAAAGTTGTGATTTTGAAGTGGGGTTGTCTTCAATTTTGGGTTTTTGTGAGGAAAAAAAGGTGAAGTGGAGAAGTTGCAGGAGATAAAAGTGGACTTAGAAATCATAGTTGTGAACAAGGAAAAGAGTGAAGAATTGATTGTCTTGTAGTTCAAGATTATTACTTTGATTATTAAAAGAATGCAATTCACTGCAACAATGTCAACTTAGTAAGGAAGATGGGAAATTGGGAATGAAGATTGGAAGAGAATGAAGAAGGAAGAAAATTAGCTTCATGAAAATGGTAGGGAGAGTGGAAGTGGATTAGGCTTTGCCATTTGGCTTCAAATGTTCCCACCACAGACAAAACGCACCGCTTTTATCAATGTGATTTTTTTAAAAACATAGTCTGATATCTGACGTCTATTGGCAACCGATTAATCTAAACTCCAGGGGTAAGAGTCTTACACATATAGGCAGAGTTGTACCTTCTCCTAATGAAAATGTTTCTCATGATTCGAACACATGTTCTCATCTTTATTAGGATTGAATTTCACTTACCAGCTCAATCAACTATTTATTGGTTACAAATATGTTGTTTTTCTTTTGGTAGAATTTTGTCCAAGAGATTTTCTTACAACAGTATTTTGGCCGTAATGTTTTTTGGGGAATTAATTTGGGGTCCTATTGGTAGACATAATATTAGAAAAAGTCTCTTTAAATATCAAGTTAAAGTAGGGTCTCAATAGACCTTTTTTATATGGGAGAATGACAATGAGGTTCCTCATTCATAAAGCAATTAATCATATTGAAGTCCCAAAGACTTATTAAATTACATTGGATGACTTAAGTGATATTACATGACTTGTCATTGAATTGTTAATATCAGTCATGTTTAAACATGACTTTAGTAGATTTTGGAACTATGTGATTTCCTTTGTAACTATGTTAATGAGGTAAACCCTTTTCTAACATGGTTAACATACCTATTTTGGAAGTCGTTGGGTATTGGGAAAGTAAATGGGTTAGTTTTAGCTTAATCTTACGTAGTTACAAATTTTAATAAAACTTTTAATAACTATGTTAAGTGTTTTCAATACATTCGGGAACCTGCACTTGCCAAGAGACAAGAGCTATATTAACCACTCCAGAATGTGAGTTTGTATCTCAACAAGTAATTGTTTCACACTAATTTGAACTGTTTCCAGTAGTACCTCCTTGCATTTGAGGGTTGTAATATGTGGATAATTCGTGGTTTCGACAGTAATTGGTATGAGAATTTTACAGTAATCATCAAAGCCTAGCCTGCAAAATAGCGGGGTCGGGTGATGAATTCAGCCCATTTTGTTGACTCTGTTTAAATGCGCTTATATAATCGAATATTTCAAAGAATGAATCCTTCTTTAGTTGTCAAATCTCAATGGCAAAAAAAAAATATATGTGGCAAATCTGTTTATCTATATGCAAACAAATGTTTCTTTCTTAGGCAAATGGGATTGAACTTAACTTAAAGAGCATTATTAACAATCAACTATTAACAAAGTTGCATCTGCTACAATTGTACAATTGATTAATGTTCAACGTTCATAAAATAGATAGTTTTAACTATTCTGTCCTTAGCGACAAAAGGTGTATTGGTAAATCTAACTCTTTTGATAGTCAATTGTGTCACATGTAACTTTGTTAATAGTTAGTTGATTAAAATGTTATTAAACTCTTTTTCAATTGACTTTACATATTAGATATATATTAGTTAGATTGTGAGTTGTGATCTATGTTTTGGATTTGTGATTATAAAAGTTATTTTCTCCCAACAAAGCTTTTAGAAATATGCTTCTTAAATGATTATTATTTTGAAAAGCAACTTTTTATAATTATTTTTTCACCTTTTTAAATTTCTTTATTTGAAAAAAAATGTCAGAAAAGAATAGATAAATTTCTTTATTGTGCCAACCGTAATTTATATTAGTGAAGTGTCTAAAGCATAAATAAATAAATTAATGGCACTCATGTGTGTCTATACACGCACACATATGGTGGATCAGCCAATGGGCCACACGATGCCAACCTACACAACTATTTCTCAACCCGCGAGCTCATATTATTGGCTCTACATAATACATATATTATATCATAAAATTTAAGAAAAAACAAGAATAATTGAAGCATATAATCAATTTTTTATTTATTAGCATGACCACAAACAAGTTGACTATAATTATTAGATTTATGTGATTCTCATATTTTCCCTTCATTTAGGTGGTAACTCGCAAGATTGGCACTTTACAATCCCTTATGGATGGCGAGATGCAACAGAATCGTTGGAATAGTGAAATTAATTATTGCGGATTGCATTTGGGCTTATCATTAACGATTTGTTTTTATGGATATATATATATATATATATATATATATATATATATATATATATATATATATGACCTTACTTAGGTCAAGTTCCTTTCTCCAGGTTCTCAAGTTCTTTTAATATAGGAGTGACTTGTGTCCTTTTATAACAACTATCATTTCAATCTAATGGCCTATATTGAAAGAACTTGAGAACCTGGAGAAATGAATTTGATGTAAGTTTTTCCCATATATATATATATATATATATATATATATATATATATATGTGTGCGCGCGCGCGCGCGCGCGCGTGTGCTAAATTAAATTTTGCATTTCAAACTTATACATCACTATCATATTGAGAACAGCTATTAATAATTCCGATTCTTTAAAATTTCAATATGGAAATTAAATTGAGGCTAAAGTATACTATAAAATTTATATCAATATCAAGTTTTTTTCCAAAAAATCAACAAGTTTTATTTTAATTCATTAATTCAATAAGGAAGTTTAGAGAGAAAAATCCACTAAAATAACCTTTGAATTTTGAAATTTTTAGAAGTAATTTCAATTTTCAAAATTCCAAATCAATATTTCAATCACCAAATATAAAAATTAAATGTCGATTTTTAAACAGTTTATACAAAATATAAAAATTTATTGAAATTTTTATTGCAAATGTCGAAGTTATCATTTCAGTTATTACATTTGTTTTATATTAACAGGAATAATTATTATGTAGCTTGCACAACATGGGGCAGAAAATTCAATGAAAAATAGAAAGCAACTTCACGATGTATAAGTTGCCCTTTATTGGGGCAAAAGGAAACATCTAAGCTGCTTTCAATGTATTAACTTGCCATTGTAGTTCTATTTATTTATAAAGTAATAAACAGACCCAATTAATAGGAGGAGTAATTAAAGTGTACATAAAATAGTTGTAAAACAAAGTATATAGAACTGGCTATCTATCCGTAGTTAATATCTTCAAGACTACAAGAACTTATTTTATGTAATTATGGATAATTTATTATAGTGTTTTTTTTTTGCTTTCTTTGTTTTCTTTTGACTTAGTTTTAGTAGTTTGTAATGGTGTCTCTATGTTTCGGCTTGGATTTAGAACTTTGTGATGTAGAAGTGTTGTGTTTAGTTTAATGAATTAATGATTTTTTGGCAAAAAGAAATCAATAATATTTGAAGTAACTCTCATAGGATCAAACATCATATACTCTCTCCAGTCCTAAATTAAGGTCACTTTATCTAGTTTGATTAGATTAAAAATGTAAGTTAAATTATTTTGAATCACATGATATTTCAAATAATGCATTCCACCATCTACCTCGTTCCTCACCTTACCTTAGTTACTTGTTTATTATTAAAAAGCATTACCAGAGATAACTTCGGTAAAAGTTAAAAACAATTAGAAAGTGGTTTTATAATTATGACCAAGTTATAGCTCTTATCACAATATTTAGAAAGAAGAATATTTTCAACTGATTTTCAAAAATATTCTTCTTTCTAAATATTGTGATAATAGCTATAAATAATTATTAAAAAAAACTTCCATTAAAATGTATGAAAAAATAGTCTATGAGAAAATTGAATGTTGTCAGAAGGAATAACTTTTGCTTTGCATCGGTCTGATCTGAAGTCTGCTGTTTGAACCCAATCAGTGATCGCGCGCCTACTTATCCTCACTTAGGGAGGGACCATAATCATTGTCAAGAATATATTTAGGAATCTATACATGCATGTATGCATACAGATGTATGATTCTTCAAAGTTAAGAAACGTATGATAACGGAATTCTTTTAGCTTTGTTATATACTATGTAAATAAATTATTTTAACATGTTTATATAAAATTAGTTTATCGAGTCTTACATTAATTGAAAATGAGAAAAAGTATTATGCACATAATTAATTTAACTTATATAGATACTATAAAACTGATTTTATTACTTATTTATGTCGAATGATATGCGTTAATTTGTTTATAAAACATTGTATTTAACATTATTCATATATTGACAAGACTTTAAGGCCAAAGTAAAACCTTTAATAAAGTTAGCTTCCATTCTTTAGCCTAGAAGAATTGAAATTTATGACCGACCAAACGTCTACAACCGCAATCCATTTTTTGAACTATGTCTAGTTTACATTCTTATATTTTAGGCATATTTGTATTTCCAAAAATATACGTAAATCTCTCTAAAAGTGAAGGGGATGACTAAATACTTAATTCAAGAAATAAGCTCATGAGAATTTATGTGATTGTACTCTTTATTTAACTGAAGTATGTAGATTTTAAAATTAATGGAAGAGATGTTCATTTTCAAATTAATGATGAGTTTTATTTTATTCTATGGAAATGGAGCTAGTATTAAATATTGGTGACACGTATACCGAAATGGAGCACAAATTGTTGGAAGACCAACTTTTTGTTGGCTTTATATAAAGAGAACCACTCTGATCAAAAAATATACAGGGAACCACTTGCGTTATGAATCCATATTATTGTGAAGAGCCGAAAGCTTCTTTTCTCTTAGCATCTTTTCTCTAGATTGCGCTGTTTGATGTGTTTAAGTACTCTGCCTCTTCTCTATCTTCATCCTCTTCCCCAATACAACAACCACAAAAAATTTTAGAGACTATAGAAAATGGGAGTGCTTACTTTTATTTCAGATATGTTCATAGTTTATGGCAGAAAAAAGAGACGCAAGCCATTGCAGGTGTGGTTTATTAATTCTCACATCTTCTATCATAGAAATTGATTTATTTTTTTCTTCATTTTCTTTCTGAACTCTATTTCATCTGGTGTTATTACAGACTGTTGAAATCAAGGTGAAAATGGACTGTGATGGCTGTGAGAGAAGAGTCAGAAATGCTGTCACTCGCATTAAAGGTCTCTTCTTGCTCTCCCATATTTTTCTTTTCAAGCAGTTTCAATTTTTTAATTTTCAAGCTTTCTTTTTTTTTATTTTTTAATTGAGATGTTTTTGGGATGGTACTGTGATACTATTTTGATTTTAGAAG
The DNA here is from genome assembly GCA_029929735.1 of Mimosa pudica. NCBI lineage: Eukaryota > Viridiplantae > Streptophyta > Magnoliopsida > Fabales > Fabaceae > Mimosa > Mimosa pudica. Next base: position 9,495,553 of record JAKELP010000035.1, read on the forward strand.
CATTAATTGTTATTTATAGTGAATAAAAGACATATAGTATATATGTGAAATTTATATATCTCTGGTTTATTGTGACTCTTGAAGTCGGTCCATTAAACAGAGAATTTGATACCTAGCGAGTGTAGAGAGTTCCTAGACATTATTTTGAATCATGCGTTTAAAGTATCTTTACCTCATATTTTTCAAGTACTAATATTATCCACTCAGATAGCAATCTCTACATGGTTAAATATAAGTAGAGAAATAGAGTAAATGTTGAAATTTCCATGTCAATTTACCATAAAAGTGATCTCGATGATCACCAACCTCTCCTTCCTCTTTATAATGTCATTTGAACCTATAACTATGTGGGAGCAACATTTACTTCAACAATAATATGTCGTTCAATTAATAAGTTTCAAGTTATGAGTGCTTAATACGTGCTATTTAAATTTTAAAGAAAACATAGTTTAATATCTACAAAATATGAAATAAAGATAATTTTTTTATTGTCATTTTCCAAAAAAATTTACATAAAGTTCAAGTTCAGATATTGAAAATTTTAAGTTTATATAGTTGAAACTCTATTTTAAAGAGCTTCATGGTACTACTTACCGTGAAGAGCACGAAAATGGTTCCTTTTCTCTTTATCCCTTTCTTGGTTGATTAGGCAATATGAGATGGGATACTTATACGCAGACTTGATTCTCTCTAGCTGTACGAATTGTGTTTGTGTGTGCGTAGAGAGAGAGAGAGATTTGATCCTCTAACAGGATTAACTAATCTCGTGTATGTCTCTTTTATCCAAAAAGGAAAAACTAATCTCGTGTCTATTTCTCTCGTTTGCTGGCATTATTATATAAATCTGAAAGGTTGTAACTGGAAATGAACATGTAGGTGTGAAAGAAGTGGAGGTAATAAGGAAGCAAAGCAGAATAAAAGTGACAGGTTATGTGGATTCAAACAAAGTGTTAAAGAGGGTGAAGAATTTAGGGAAGAGAGCAGAGTTTTGGCCATATGTTCCCTATAACGTAGTGGCATATCCTTATGCACCCCAGGCTTATGACAAGAAGGCTCCTGCTGGTTTTGTCAAGAATGTAACCCAAGCTGTTCCTACTCCTAATGCTCCTGATGAGAAGTTCACCACATTCTTCAGTGATGACAACCCTAATTCTTGCTCCATCATGTAATAACTCCTTCTAAGTATTTTCTTGAGAATTAAAATTTGAGGGCTGTTTTTATTTTGTAACCTTTTTCTTGCAATAAGGAACAAAAAATGTTTTGGTTCCAATGATTTTGTGAATGGAAGTTGGCTTCTATCTAATCAGTTTTGGCGTAGCCTTACAAAAGCCTGTGTATGAAAATTTAAAATGTATGATTTGTAAGCTAAGACATTTATTTTAAATGAAAAAAGAGGGATCGATGAATGACAGTTAATAATCACTAAGTTGATTATCTGATTAAAAGACATTTGATTATACTATAGAATAGATTATCTTATTTGTCTATGGCTTGAGTAAAGGTATGAAGAATTATCTCATTAATCATTTTTTATAAATATTATCTCATTAATCTTATTAGTCTATTGTTAAAATGAAATTAATTTATGAAAAATAACTTACACATCGAAATTAATTTCATGTTTTACCTTAACCTCGGCCCGCTTTTTTCCGGGCATGAAAATTCTCTCCGATCAAAAGATCGAGCACTAGAGAGCTGAGAGAACGTGTAAAAGGAACAAAATAAATTATTTAATAGTAACAAAATGCAATGATAAATGAAATTTACGGAGAAAAAAGGGCCTGGGCCCTGGGACCAGAACAAGATGAGTTCTTGATTGAAAAGCAATATATAGAGATGCTTTGATTCTCAATATTGAAACTTAGCTTGAACTTTTATGATTGGCGAGAGGAATAATAGAGATTCTTCTAAAAGTGGAAAGAAGAAGATAAAAAGGGGGTAGGGGTGTAAATAGTTCAAGTCTAGTTTCGCTTTATCATAATTAGGTCTAATTTGAGGTATAGTTGATTGACTAAAGTCTAACATGTGCCCTATTAAAGACCTCATTTTCAAGTCTGACCCTATTCTACTCACTGACTAAGCTAGTCTAAAGCCTGTTATGGCAAACAATAGTATGATATACATTGACAATACAAAAATACGAATCCAATAAAAAGCACCATAAGAAGAATTTGAAAAATGAAAAGTTAAGTAATAAAATTAATAAACTAATACAAGTGACAAGAATGAAAAATATAATTTCCATAATCATCCAAAATTAAATTACACAACATAATCAAAACGACCAACCACAAATCATATCAAAGTAGAGCACCAGGATAAAAGAAAACATTTAGAATCGGTGAAAAGTGAGAACACATAGATATGAATGAAATTGCAATTGAGAGTGAATAAAAAAAGCTTGGATACTGTAACATCCCAAAATTTGAATTAGAGATAATAGGGAATTAATTAAGGTATTATGATATCTTTATTAAATTAAAAGGACATTTTAAATAAGTAAATGAAGATAAATATATTTTTAAGAAAATTATATGCCTATTTTCTTTAGAAATTATGGAAAAATAGTTAGAGGTTGAATTTTAAATTTAAACTTTTATGAAAAATACTCAAGAACATCAATAATATGGTGAGAGAAATATGTAAGTTGGTGTATATAATATTTTTTTTTCAATTTGTATTAAAAAGGATTTAAAATGGAAATGTAAATAGATTAAAGACCAAAGGGCAAAACCGTCATTTCGCATCAAACCCTAAACATACACGTCTCTTTCTCTCTTTCCCTGAAAACCGAACCCCTCCTCTTCTCACCTTCAGTTTTTCTTTCTTTTCCTTCTCCCTTCCTCCGGCGATGGTGGCTCTTGACGGCGATGGTGGGTTTTCTTCCTTCCTCACTTTCTCTTCCTCACTGTACTCACACCTCTCCGATTTCATTCCCACTCACCTTCGAGTTTTCTGTCTTCTTTTTCCGGCGAGTCCAACGGCGCACGAACGTGGAAGCTTTGGGTAAGCTTTTTCCTTTCCTCTTGTTCTGCCCCTTTAGTTTATTTTAAGCTTTCTCAACAAACCCTCCATCGTTTTGTGTTTCCCGGCGAGCTTGGCGCCAGTTGAAGCTTTTCCCGGCGACGGCAAGCTCCGTCGAGGCAAGCAAGGTGTGATTCGAACTCCGTTGACTCTTTTCTCCTAATTTCTACACTCTCTTCTCATTTTGGCCGAGATTTATGAGAGTAATCTGAATGGGTTTTAAAGATTTTGGGGTTAGACATTGACTAAAACAGTGTTTGAGCTTTGGTTTGAAGTTTTAGGAAAAGATTTGAGTGTTCATTTGAGTTTTGGTTGAGTTTCTTCAAAAACCTAATTTTGGGTGTTTCCTTTTATGGTTGATTGGTATTGTTCTGCTTTGAAGGTGTTGTGAAGTTGCATTTGGATGATTGTTATGTAGGATTGGCTAGTAGGGTTGTTAAATTGTTAATGTTCTTGAAGGATTTAGGCTTGAAATTGGAAGTTGTCGAAGTTAAAATTTGTTTTGTTCTTTATTTCTCAATTAACCAAATGGCCAAGAGTTAATTAATTCTGTGTTGGTGGCTGATATAGATCTGATTGTTTTAGTTAGACATAATTTAATTAAAGAAAGATGGAAATGTTGTTGCAGGTTGTTTGGAATAGGAGAGGTATGAGTGTGTGGTTCGGTTTTGATGTTTAATGTTAGATATGTATTTTGTTGTTGGTTGAGTTTGAAAGTGGCAAAGTTTTGGTTGTGAGCATTTAGGACGTTTTGTCTTTCTAAGTTGCTCCTTTGGGGAGATTGTGGGCTCATATTTTATCAAGAATTGGATTTAAATTGGTAATGTTATTAGGTGTTGTGGTGGTAAATTCAAAAGACTTTTATTATAATGTTTTGAGGGAGGAATCATGTTTTGGGTAAGTTTTAAAGTGGTACGATGTGATTGGAATGCTTGCAAGGTGAAATTTATTTTGGGGCTGTTAACTTTTCTGGTTGGTTGAAGGATATAATAGTAGGAATGAAGTAGTATAATAAATTGTAATGTATGGATATTGAATTATGCTTCTGGCTGGAAAATAATTATGTGTGACTAAGATTTTTGCATCATTTTACTGTCAAAACTGAACTAGTTTAGGATAGGGAAGTTTGTGAAATTGAGAAGTGTATAAATAGATTTCTTATAGCAGAATCTTGTTGGCCTCAAATAAGAAATATGAGAAATCTGGTTTCTACTCTCATTGATTTAATCAATTGATTATGAAGTTGATGAGTTACCTATTGATTGTGAGTTGAAAAGCATTTTAAATAATTGCAGGACAATATGTAAATATAATCTAGATTATATTGGGATGAATTCTGTTAATGCTGGATATAAAGCTTTGCGTACTGGTCGATGATCTATAGTTAGTGCTTGTTTATGCACATTATTGTTTTGTTTGGAAATTGGAAATGTTTGTGTTTAGTGATTTGGAAGAGTTCTATTTTACTTCTTTTCTAAGTCAGCCTTTCAAGGACATCTATAATTAAAGAAATTGTTGATTGTGAAAGATGATGATTTGTTATGAATTGTGATTGTTTTAAATTGGAAGTGAAAGATGATATTTGATTATTATGAATGTGGTGATGGTGAATGAAAATTAAGATAGTTTAACTTCATAAAATGATATAACTAAGAATCGGGATTTGGGTAGTCGCATAAGGAGAGAGAGACGTTGTATGCTCCTTATGAAGATAGTTGTTGATTTACTATTGTTATGTAATAATAGGAGGAAAAATTGACAAGGAACGGTAAGGAAGAGCAACAGAGTGTTAAGGGCGACAGGTAATCACTCTTAACCTTACTATAACATTGAGGGTGACGTTAGCTAGGATTTTTAAAATCCTTTTCTCACCCTCCATATAAATATTATCTTTGAAAAGCTATTTTTATACAAAACAGGCTATCGGGTGCCTTTTAAACACGATTATTTTCGTATAAAAGAGATTTGAAACATTATATATATTATCCTGTATGGTGTGAATGGTTGTTCTGGATTGGTATTATTCTGGGATTGATGTGACAGGTTTATATAGTATTCTGTTAAGGATATTGATAGTTAGTTAGATGGAAGAAATTAAACAGTTGAGATATCAAAGGGAATGGTAAGAGTGCATAATATTGAATAGTTGAGATTGTGGTACTGAATGAGAATGGAATGGATGGACAGGGATGGATATTGTGATGTTTGCATGACACTGAGATATTTATGTACCATGGCGCGATGATAACTGTCGATTGGCCGATCGACAGTTATTTGTACGAATCCTTTTCGGACTAGAGACCGGGGATCACGAGTTTACTTACTAGAGAAGTAAGTGACCTACGGTTGTTTGGCATTAAAGAGCCCAACCGTTCCCGTTCTGTAAAGGAAACAGAATTGGGGTTCCCTCTCTAGAGATTGCCAGAGAGGGAAATTGTCCCCTCATTAGAGAGAGGGGCACAGTGTCAAATCATATAGTGAAGCTTAGATGCTTGAATGCCCCGTGATGGCACAATGCATCTATAGGTGAGTGTGAGAGTTATGGTAGCATCATTAGATTGGAGACTGGGAGATGATATTTAGTTAATGTGGAATTGACTGAGGGATTTTGAATGAGACATAAGGAGTAGAGATGTTGAATGGAAGCAGACTTGGAATATACATATATATATATATATATTACCGATTTAAAATGTGGTACCCTTTAGATGTCCTCGCTACCGCACATCTCACTGTTATAGTGAGTTAAGCGGTGATTACTGGGACAAATTGTCTCATCCCACGATTACTGACATTTTTGTAGGTATTCATGCACAGGTGCAAGCTTCAGGAAAGGGAATTAGGCTTTAGAGGTTGCTTACATTATTCAGAATTGTATATTGCCAATTTATATAGGCCTGCATTCGTTTCCGCATATTTTCTTATGAAACTGGGAAATAGACTTAGGGATATTGATTATTAATTATATTATAAGGAAAATACTTTTCTAACTATGATAAGGTTGTGTTACTATGACAAGCCTTTTTCTATCATTGTTAGATAATTAATATCAGGTTGCTTCTTTTTCTAACCATGTTAGGTGAATCTTTTCTAACATGTTAGCTATTAATTATCCATGATAGTAATCGTATTATATTAGGAAATTCTTTTCTATCATGGATAATATATAAAAAGAGATTAATGAATTGGAATAGATAATATTGGTTAATTAGGGAATTAGTAACAGTATGTTACAGATACATACATGTGTAATTTTATTCTAAGCTAAGGTTAAAAATATAATAATATTATCATTATATATTTTTCAATATATAATAAGCATAGACCGGCCTATTAGTCCTAATCGGCCTTAAGGTATGAGCTAAGCTTATTTAGTTAAGTAGGCTTTAAAAAAGCCTAAGCATGGACCTATGGACTATTAAGCTTGAGTCTGGACATGCCTGTCATAGGTCAAGCTTAAGGCCCCTATTAAAGACCTGACATGTTTCTACCCTTAGGGAAGGCTACCTGTCTAATTTTTTTTATTATATATTTTTCTTTCAATATATTATAGGTATGCAATCATATGATACTTTCTCACTATATTAACTATGTTAACTTGATAATTGATATATTGATATTAAAAATAGTTAATTTAATTATCTACAGAAGATGTGCATTTGTCATTCTAACATATACCCTTTAATTAATAAGTTATTTGCTTCTGAAACTACCTTTGATACAACTCTATTAATAAGCATAAGGGGGATTTGCAGTTTAGTCCCTGGTAAGGGAAATTAATACTGGAAGGTCCCAATACATTCCAAAATAATTATAAAGTCCCAGGAGCCCTTTCCTGCAATTGTTTGCTTATCTTCAATGACCATTTTGCCCTCATAAGATGAAAGCATAGTCCCCCTGTAGGGACCAGTGAGATGACAATCATCTTTGATGAGGGCAAAATGGTCATTGAAGTTAAGCAAACAATTGCAGGAAAGGACCCCTGGGACTTTATAATTATTTTGGAATGTATTGAGACCTTCCAGTATTAATTTCCCTTACCAGGGACTAAACTGCAAATACCCCTAAGCATAATCACTAAATATAATTGGGAAAATTATTATAAAATTTAGAAAAAAAATGAATTGAGATATTACATTGGTCAAGACTATACCACCTTAACTAATACTTAGAATAAGAACTAGTACTGGATCATTTGCTAAAAAAATAAGGAAGCTAAGTATTCATTTTCACTATCATGGCTAAAGTATTCTTTAATAGTTGTTCTTAAGCATAGTTGAAACTTTTATTATTCACTGTGTCGATATTTGGATAATTGTTTATTGATCAAAATGATATTTAACTCATTTTTTCCGGTAAGATTTATTAGGAAATGCAATCTCTTATAATGTAATTAATGTCTTAATATTTAAATTCCTGTAATGAGATGTATGTAATCACATTCAATGCATAACAATGCTTTGAATATAATTGTCTTTAATGAAAGAATATATGTCCTTGATTAGAAAACACATTTTATATGAATGAGTTTTTATTTTCAAAAGGAATTTGGTACACAAAAAATAATTTGAAACATAGAATACATAAGGTAAACGTTTCATTGCCAGCTGAGTGCCACTAAGCACTTTCCTTAAATACTTGTTAAGCATGAAGGGGTGTGAGTTTTAACCTGGATAAACGATTAGAAATTTAGAATGGATGCCTCTCGTGATTACTCATAGTTATTCCAAAATTAAAAGGCAATTATATCAAGGAGTTTGGGCAAAAAAAAAAAAAAAAAAAAAAACTACACAAGGAACCAAGTACTCTTGTATGTTATGGAAAAAAATAGAAGGTAGTCTACTAATAATTAAAGTGAACGCACTTACATATGTTCTAATTATACGTTATTTATTTAGATATATATTTTTTTTGGGTACAATTGCTCGCGCACAATTTCCTTAAAGTAGTTTTAATATTAGATCTTTAACGTTACCAAGGACGCAATGAATGAATGTAAAAAAATATAGCTGTTTTAAAATTCACACCTTTTGGTAGTGCAAAATATAAGATCTAATTCTAATTTTTGTTTCTCTTTTTAAAAAATTTTCTATTAGTGATCCTCAAAGAATAGTAATAAATAAGAGATGAGGGAGGAAATTAAACAAGATAATTGGATCATATTTTAAAGAAAGTGCATCATCAGACCAGCTACTATAACTAATAATTTTGACTTAATTAAATTAGTTAAGTGTGTGTGTGTGTGTGTGTAGGAAGGAGTGTTTGCTTGCAGATTAATGAAAACAGAGCTTTCCTTCTATAGTCCAAAAGGTAGCTTCTTTTTAAATTTTTATAATAATATTTATAAAAGAGTAAAATTGTGCGCTGAATTACTGCAAAGAGCCATATAAACGTCTTTTTATTCTTGATTACATTAACTTTCAGGCTATTTTTTACGATTTATAACAAATCAATCCTATCATAGTGTTAAAATTTTAAGAAGCTCCGTTATTTAAAATTTGAGTATAATGTTGTCTCATTTGCACAGTTTTGAGCTCTATACGTACAAATGCAATATACCACTAATATAATTTTTCTTATAATGTTTTGTGAAATTTTTAATGGTGACAAATAAATTAATATATCATTTCAAAAATAACATATGCTGAGTACATTCACACATTTTCTTTTTATAACATTTGCCCAAAGTTTGTAGGATTTGTTTATAAAATGGGAAATCAGTACAGTAACTTGATAAAAAGAAAAAAGAATGTAATTATGAAAAGGTTTAGCAATATGTGAAAATGTGAAGAGTCAGTGATGAAACTTCAGAGTCATCAAAGGCAAAAACAATCTTGAAAATTTCATTGTCTATATATACACCTTAATTAAGTGGTGTGATTTTATATTACGTATGTTGGCTCCATTAGTTTCATATCGACATCTTCCATCATTAATCACAGAAAAGAACAACGAAGTAAATCTCTTTATCTTACTATGTTAACATCTCATCCATATTATAAAGTTGCAACAACAATAATATTTGTTGTAGCTCATATATGGTTGACTGTGAATTCCTTTTCAGAAGAAGATGAGATACACATCTTGCCCGGACAACCTCCGGTGGGTTTCCGGCAATATGCCGGTTATATTACAGTTGATGATGTGCATCAAAGATCTATGTTTTACTACTTTGTCGAAGCAGAAGGAGATTATATGTCCAAGCCTCTGGTTCTCTGGATGCAGGGAGGTATGTGTATATACTTTTCTATTTATAATAAAATTCATTACATTATGTTAATAAGATATCAAAATCTCGTACATTTTCATGTATGATGTAATAATCAAAAATAAAAAAAAAGTGGTAATGTTGGAACGATTTAAATGACATTAGAGATCGAACATTAAAGCTAAGGGAGGCACATTAAAGGTTCATTTTTCTTCATCTATAACATTGCGTTATGAGTGTATCAAAATAAACATTGCGTTATCGGATGCATTTATGTTGTCATTTAAAACACATGTAAAAAGTATTCCATCTGATTCTTATATAAAATCTATTTACCTTATTTAAATTAATTAATATGATAAGTTTAGGGAAAATTAAATACAAGTCCCTGATAAGGGACATAATACTGGAAAAGTCCCAAAAACTTGAAAAATTAAAGTAAAGTCCCACATTTTGCAAAATAATTAAAGTAGTTGGGACTTTACTTTAATTATTTTGGAAATGTGAGCCCCACAGTTAATAATATTATATTCTCTCTCTCCTCTCTCCCCTCCCCTTCTTCCTCTTCCTCTTCTTCTACATCATAACCACCCACCCCCTCCCTCCACATTCTTTCCCATCACTCACCCACATTCTGCAAACTAATTAAATGAAGACTACCTTTTCAAATAAGTTTCATGTTAAGTTTAAGAAGAAATATTGGTTTTAGTCCTCAAAAGGGGTTAACATAACTTTTGGTCCAAAACTGAGTAAACTTGAAGGATCAAAACCTCCATTATTGAGGTGCGCAAAAATCATATATATTCCATGATTTTTTCATTTAAAATTTAAAATTAAAATTATAAGTCCAGTCATATGCCAAGTAAGCAAAATAAACAGTGTTAGTTGACACATCAGCAATACTTAACACCGTTAGGTTCTTTTTAAACTCCAGGGACTAATGTTACTAACTGAGTAAACTTGAGGGACCAAAACCTCCCTTTTAAAACTCCAAGGACTAAAACCAAAATGAGATCAAACTATAGGGATCAAAAGTTATGTTAACCCAAAATGAATCATATATTTCAAAATGAAGACTACCTTTATAAGTTTTATGTTAAGTATAAGAAGAAATATTTTTGCAAGTATAGTACTAATATGATTTGCCAACACACACACATAAGATCAATTAACTAAAGAAGATAAGTTGTGTGTTCTTTTTAAGGGCCCACTTCTTCTGCCCTTGGATTTGGAGCTTTCATGGAACATGGTCCTTTCAAATTGAGAGAAGACACTCTTGAGAAAAATGATTATAGTTGGAATAAAGGTTAGTGAGTAAAAATGAATACTGTGATTTGAATCTGGTCATGAATTCAGTCAAAAAAAATCTGGCATGAATTATTGTTAACTGATATTTAAATTTTTCCTTGTCATAGTGGCAAATATGCTCTACTTAGAATCCCCAGTTGGAGTTGGTTTCTCCTTCTCCTCGTACCAATCCTTCTATGGATTTGTTAACGATGAAATTACAGGTTCTTTTCTCTGAATTTTGTTCTTATAACTAGCAATATAAAGGGTGATGTATTAAAGTGTAAAATGCATGATTTGAGTAACCATATGTTAAAGATAGAATGCTCTCTCTTTTGAAGACCACATTTCCTTGCATGTTATAAATTTCGTTTTTCATGGTGATATGACATGTCTTGCTTATTGAACACATACCTTTTACTTGAACAATTGAAGAACACTGAAATTTAGGTTAAAAATTAGGAGTTCAATATAGTGGTATAGCGTGTCCCGAGCCTACCCTTCAAGAAAATTGAGATCAAGGGGATAGTGGGAACTATTCCCAAGTATTGTTCTCTTTGAGGAGCAAAAATGCAATATGATTAACGTAATAATAACTAAATGCAAACTGGTTCAAAGAGGGTAAAAAAATATATTGGTTGATTTTAATATGAAAATTGGTGAAAACATCATATGCTGAAAGAAACAAATTGAGATTATACAAAATAGATTTTGATTAAATGAGAAGATATGACAATACATGTCAAGTGAAGATTTAACCATCATTACTTCTAAACATTGTCAGGAAGTTCTTAGGTTAATTTAGAAAAACCCACAGAGGAACTCATATAGATGAATTGATTCTAGAATCTCGAATACCAATTTCTTTAATTCAAAGTTGATTATAAATACAAAACTCCTAGTGAAATTACCAATTGTAAGATGCTTTTTGATTCAACAATTGGAATAATGAGTTGTTACTTAATTAAATCTAATATTTTAATTTATTAATCCCAAATAATGTATTAAGGCTATAGAATTGAAGCTTAATGACACCTATATATATAATTTGGTAACTTCAAACATAAATACCCCTATTGCAAATACTTAACACAATCGATCAACAATCAAGAACCCTTAATTAAAACATAATACTAACATTTAAAATCATGAATAATCTATGAATTTAAACATAGGTTCAAGTATAATATGAAACTTTGTTGTCAAGAATAACAAAAAGGAATTAAAGTTTAAACTGTTTTTATCACTATCTTAACAAGGAGTAAAATTAAGCTTACAACCAAATGAACAAACAACTAAACAAGCCTAGAATCAAAGAAACAAATGCAATCATAAAGAAGAGAGAGGAAGAACAGAGAGCTCCCATATAATAAAAACTCTTAGCCCGTCTCTGTCCCAAGATTTTAATTTGAGGATAAACTATAAATCCCCATTAATTATTCAAACCTTTTGTTGCTTCCTTTTACAGCAAGAGATAATTTTGTGTTCCTACAACGTTGGATAAAGAAATTTCCAGAATACAGCAACAATTCTTTCTTTATCGCCGGAGAGAGCTATGGAGGTATGTAGTTAACTTTGTACACACACAAACACACCCCTTTGAGATATAGGAATACTATTTTCTATTTTATTTGAATGTGGAGTTTAATCCAATGTTATTTTTCAGGTCACTATGCCCCTCAACTAGCAAAACTTATCATTCAGACCAAGACTCCGTTCGATCTCAAAGGAATTTTAGTGAGTACATTTATCTAATTAAGTGTGTATGTATAAGGTTAAGTTTTCACTTTTACCAAGTAAAAAATGTAGCAATTATGTATGTCTATGTCTTTAAAATGTCAGATACAAAACTTTTATGCATTTACCCGTTAAACTTCTTAACATAAATAAGTATAGGCACACAATGAATAGTTTGAGAGCATAGAAGCATGAATATGTTAGGTTTGAGATGCCAATTTAAATCTGGTTTTGATTGACATACAGAATTGTGATATGTGTGTGCGGGTGCGCCCGCGTGTAGCTAGGAGATCCTGTTCAAGAATTAAGTTCTTACAACTCAGTGGGAGAATATATGTGGTCCCATGGACTCATATCAGATTCAAGTTACCAAATGTTGAACACAGCATGCAATTATTCTCAGATACTGAGGCAAATGGTGATAAGTAAGACTATCACACATGTTTGTGCAGCAGTACATAAGCAAGTATTTGATGAGCTCAGTGACCAAGTTATTTTAGGTGATATATCTCGTGATCCATGTTTGTCCACCTCAACATCGCCTCATGCTACCCAACTGGTATGTATATGTACCTACTCCTTATTTTCCTTCATTCTTTCTTGGTTTTATACTACTCCCTCAAGTCCTTAATGCTACGTCTCTAGTTCCCAATAGAAGAGCTAATTTGAGGGATTGTATTTAGTTGTAAAAATATCAATCCATTTAATCACCCATATTTATCATTTATTTTATAAACTCGTTATTAGTTGCACATGTCAAGGGGTTTGCAACAAAGGATACTTCAAATTTAAATGATTTAAAAGGGGTGTTTTTGAGTTAGAAATCAACTTAAAATTTTGCTTACAAATAACCAATTTAATTAATTTTCTTAATCTATTGAAATTAAGTATATCTTATATATTATGTATCAGAGGTAATATAAAAGTTATGGGTTAGATAACTAATTTGCATATATCGACCAAAGAAATTTAATAGTTAATGATTTAGTTATATATAACCAATGTGCATTACTTAAAATATTTTATTCAATATGTGCATTGAAACTACTTTTGAATCAAAACCATCTTAATACGCGGAATCAAAAGGAGAAATTATAAATTCAAGAGATAAAATAGATTGAAATAATTTAGCGCTGAAATAATCTCTCAAACAAACTTTAATATTTGTTCGCTCCGCAAGTGCACGGGTCGCGCCAAGTAATAAAGTGAAAGTAAAGATCGTTCCCACGAGGATTGGGATACAAATCCGGTCAAACAAGAGGCATAATGATTAAATTAAGTTGAGCTAACAATAAAAGTGATTTGATGAGTAAATGAGTAAAACTAATTTCTAAAATTAAAATTGGACAGTGATGACACGTTGCTCCTTTCAAGGATTAATTGGTACCTAGGATTATTTATCCCCCTTGTATCTTGTAATCTTTAATTAACTCCTCCCCTAATTGCTTTAATGTTTATATATGTGTTAACCTAGGGTTCTAAAATACTTGTAAACGCTCCGTCGAGTCAAGAACAAGTGTTTAATTCTATTAATCATGCAATCTCTTGTCACAATTAATAAAACCCAATTTCTAAGTTTCAACCCTAATGTGGCTATGTGAGGCTAATAAGTATATGTCTATCTTATTAACAAAACCATCCATTTGTCATGCAAACTTCAAGTTTTCACACTATTTTACTCAAGTTCTACATTTAACCTAGCTCTCTCAAGTCATAAGTCAAATGAACATGTCAACTAAATGGTGATCAATCACTTAGAGGCATTAGGGCTAGAGTAAAATAAACACATATATATACATTAATCACAAAAGGATAGGAGTTTTAAAGAGTTACTCCATACAAGGGTTCAAAATAATCCTAGATAGAAGGTTTAGCTACTCATAATCAAATATAAACTACAACCCCAAAAGGAATACATAGTCATAAATGCTTACAAACAAGGAGAGATGAAGAAGGAACCAAGAAGAGGAAGATTTAAATGTCTTTAATGCTTCCAACAACCTCCCACATTCCAATCTTCAAGCCCTAGCTCACCCAATGCCAAGAAACCCAAGAGGAAAGTGTTTTTGTGCCCTACGAATTGCTCTAGTTCTGTCCCAGTCGGCCTCTTTAATGTGGTTCACTTTCTCCTTTTATCCTTCAGCTTTTTCAGTCCAAAAACGCACAGTTTCAGTTTCTTCACAGGTTCGCTACAAGTTCGCGAAATTCGAACCTCCAGCGAAGATTTTGGCCGAGAGGGTGCAATTCTGGATCCGTTCGCTGTGCGTTCGCTGAATGCTAACGGCTAGCGAACCTCCTTTTTCACAGGTTAGCTGCGAGTTCGCGAAATGCGAACCTCCAGCGAAGATTTTGGCAGAGACGATGTAATTTTGGATCTGTTCGCTGTCTGTTTGCTGAATGCTAACGGCTAGCGAACCTCTATTTTCTTTTTCTCTTCTTCTTTTTCTTCCTTGCTTCCAATCTTTTGATGTTCCTATGCTTGCCCATTTATTCCTACTCATATTAACTCAAATAGGAAAGGTTAATTCCTCAACACATATATATCAAAAATTAAGCAAGTTCAACTCATAGTCTCAATCACATGTATTTTATATCCTTTTCTCTACAATATGAGTATTGCTCTATTCCTATCTATTTGTTTACCAAAAACATGTGATAAATCAGAAAATTTAGATGAAATGTGTGTGCAATTATGGAGCTTATCACTCCCCCAAACTTGAGTCCTTGCTTGTCCTCAAGCAATTTAGAAATCTTTATGATTTGACCATATGTTTTCCCTAATTTGACTTAATTACTTGTCCTCATATGTTGTTCTTCCTAATTGATATATAGAATATCTGAACTATATGCAGAGGTGAATGACTCATGATGTTAAAAACAAGCTCTCAATAATCTTTGAACTAGTGTGTGTGTGATGGAGTTAAACAAAATTTTCAAGATTTTTCTCCGGTCCTTTGTAAAACTCCAATGCATGTATAAACTCTCACTCTTCAAATTTCTCCACTCTTTTCTTCTCTCCCTACTTTCAACTTGTAGCACATAAGTTTAAAATCAAGAGGGCTTTTAAAGCTTGTAATGGGGCCAGGGGTTTAAGTGTTTGGTTGATTGAAAGAATGGGATAAAGGAGTTCAAATATCTTGAGATAAATGAAAGCATTTCATCATAGTCACTCTTTAACAAAATTCTCTTTCAAGAAACATAAAACTCCCCCAAACTCATCTCAATTTTGATTATTTGTACTCCTAGTCTTATGACCACTTTTTTTTTCTTTCTTTTCTTCTTTTTCACTCCTTTTTCATTCTTTTTGTTTTTTTTTCAACTTAGGAGTACAAACTTTTCCTTTTCATAGCCACCATTTCCCTTCTCACACATTTTTTTTTTTGCATTTGCACACACTTTTATTAACCATACCAATCCTGACTACTAATGAAATGTCAATTATCTCAAGATTCAGGTAGTTCATGGTTTTCCGGGCTGTAAGGCTTAGGTCCTTTGTGGGTTGCAAAAGAAAATTATCATGGTTTTTCATTAAAAGGCTCAAAGAGGGTGCAAATGGGATAAAAATTGTTAAGGATGGCTTGAAAGGCTCAATCGCATTTAATGATGGCCTCAGTCATTTTTCAAACTTATGTGCAACCTGTCAAAAATGTGAATTTTCCAAAAAGAATTTTGAAATTATCAAGTGAGAGAAAACACATACATCAGTTTATTACATTTTTCCTTCACAAAATCCATCATCCAATTACTCTAACTCCATTTGTGCTTAAGTTGTTCAAGAGAATTAAGGAGAGATTTGCCCTAACACCACAATTCAGTCAAGCAAAGCATATATGTTCACCTTCTATATACCCCTTAGTCAAACAACTTATTCATATCATTGGACTTTCATACATCTTTTCAAGAAAACTCATGGTCAAATTGAATCAAAAATGCAACAACTCTAATTTGGGATAAGAGTTCACACATTCACCTATCAAAAACATCAAAAACAATTTCCTGTGCACTTATTATTCACAAGTAAAAATTATCCATATTATCAAAAAGTTTCAAAATATGCAAAGGAAGATCTTCCTCCCCCAAACTGAAATCACACAGTGTCCTCACTGTGGACTAAAGAATGTATGGAACAAGCCAAATGACAGCAAAATCAAAATGACACAAGCAATGGAACATCAAAGATTCTGCATATCAAATACAAATGTAGCAATAACAGCGTGCAGCCAAAAAATTGGGGTTAACAGTGACCCCTCAATCCATCAAATTTATCTGTTGAAGCTAGCAAAAGTTCATATGTAACAATGTATGTCTACAACACTATCTAGAAAGAACACAGCAAATAGAACAATCTAACAGTTAACACACAAGCAAACATTCAGCTCTCCATGTCAGCATCATCCCTAGTTCTGCGCTTCACTGACCGCTGGCATTTATCCTCCATTGCCCTTGGAAACTGCTCACAGCGCACTTCTCCATCCTCCCCATCATTCTCTCCTTCATTCCTATTGTCTCTTTCACCTCCCCTCGCTTCTTTCAATTGCTTAATTTCACCCAGTACGGTGTCCAGCCTGGTATTCAAGCCCCCCTCTATCCTTAAAAGGGCATCATAAAGTGTTTGGAGGTCTATCCCAGGTCTACCTCCTTCAGCTGGAGGTTGAGGAACACAGTCATACAAGAATGGACCCTTCGGAGACAAATGAGGATCAGTGACGATGTCAGCTACACCGCAGGACATGTATCTATCAAAAATTAGGTGCGGGAACACCATAGCTGACTTAGACTTCTTACAAGCGGTGAGAATGCTATTATATATGAGGAACTCAGCTTTAATTCTTTTTTTATCCATGAGCAAGTAAAGGAGTAGTGCCATCTCTTTGGGGAGGTCACTGGTGTGGGAAGTTGGCTTAAGATTGTAGCAAACAAAATGGTGCCACACTTGCGCCTCAGAGGTGAGGTCATCATATTGGATGTACTGTTGGTGACCATTTGCCCTGTTATAAAACCAACCTCTTGTGCCACTCTTAGTGATTCTTGCCTCAATATCCTGCATCATATCTTTGGAAATATCTTTGCACCCCTCTTGATATGCACATTGTGGGACCAATGGCAAATCAAAGTGTGACCTAATGGAATCGGGCGTGAGGAAGTCATTGATCACTTCAAACCCAGCAGAATCAGGATGCTGGACTATTTCAGGGTAAGTGGAAGTAGCACCCTCATAGAAACACTTTACCAACCGGGTGTTACAAGAAGTTCCTGGCCCTTTCAGTAGTTGGGTAAATTCATGAACGTTTTCCGCTAGGTTATAAAACGGGGTCAAGTCATTTTTAGGAAACCTCCTCTCTTGGATTATGAGGCGCCCTTTCTTAGAGGTTGGAGGATCCTTTGTTGCCTCTTTTTCTCTCCCCTGTGGTGTTTCCTTTTCCTTTCCTTTTTGTACTTTCTTTTCCCTTTCCTTTTTGTACTTTCCCTGCTGTATTCCCTTTTGAGGTTTTAGGAGGCATGATTTTGCATGAAGGCAGCACAAACACAAAACAAGAACACTTAACACACAACACAAACACAGCTGATCCTAGAAAAGGTCTAGGCAAATCCTACAAGTTCTACAAAGGTTCCCCCCCAAACTTGGACTGATCTAACCAAAGCATCTAAATTGCAGCTCAAATTTTTGTGTCCTGTCAAGTCGCTCACTTACTTCCAAAAGATCACATGACAAGAATTATTAAAATGGTGTTCATTGACGCTAAAATTGAGCACAACATTTTATTTCAAAATTCAATGTGAACTTTCTAAAAATACTAGTTTAATCCAAAAAGACTAGTATAGTGGATGTATGGCTCAATTTCAATGACAATAAATATCCAAAAATATATTCAAGTCAAATATGCACTTCAAACTTCCAAGCACGGCAGATGAGGCTAAGGTTGTGCTACAAGTCCATTTCTATGTCAATCATCACATCCTTTCTCATTAACTCTCAAGAGAAACACAAGGCAAGCAGTGACAATAAAAGTATTGTTAATCTAGAATTTGGGGCTTAAGCTAGTTTACAAGAGATCAACACAAGTAATTAATGAGCAGCCTATATTCTTCATTGATTTCAAAAATCCAAAAGATGAAGCACAAATAATGTTATTAAATAGCTTTAAGCCCCTAAATTCATGAGTAACAAAACTCTATTGAAAACTGCAAACATGTATCACAGGGAAGATCAAAACCAGAAATTGCAACCCATTTCAATCCTCACAAAAGCTCAAAGTCTCTGCAACTCCTTTTTCCACTCAAAACAGAATTCACAACCTAGGCATGAGTGATTTTGAACACCTATGTGTGAACCTAAGTCCTCAAAAATCTTAGCTTTCCTATCAAATTCAGTTCACATATGACAGACCCATCATTCCCATGGTATACTGGGCATAAACAACAATTCAATCT
Organism: Mimosa pudica; assembly: GCA_029929735.1. Lineage (NCBI taxonomy): Eukaryota > Viridiplantae > Streptophyta > Magnoliopsida > Fabales > Fabaceae > Mimosa > Mimosa pudica. Next base: position 9,514,241 of record JAKELP010000035.1, read on the forward strand.
TAAAGTATTGCTATGGATTTTGCATCTCTCCCATCTATCAACACCCACAACTTTCATCTCTCATCCTTCCTACTTTCAAAATTTCACCAAAATCTTTATATTCATCTATATTATTCTAAACTATCCCAAACTAACCTAAACTAAAATCAAAAGAATGAGTAAGAAAAGAACCATGGAAGTTACCAAGTTAGAGAGAGACTATGCACGAAATTGAGGGCTGGGAAGAGGGAACTACTGAGGCCGCCGGAGTGAAGTACGACGGCGACGGCAGATTGATGGCCACGGAGGGGGTCACAGCGAAGGAAGAGAAAAAGAAGTGATTTTTCACGTGGGGGTGTAAGGATGAGTATGAACAGAATAATGGGGAAGGTTGAACAGCGAGGAAGGAAAAGGAAGACTTTATGTTGATGGTGGAGGTAGTGGTGGATGATGGGGCGGGGTTGATGGTTGGCGACGGAGGAGGGGGCTCGAGGTTGAGCACGGCGCCATCAGAGACGAAGGAAGAGATGAAAGGGGATGCAAGGTTAGGGTTTCTGTTATTTAGTTTTTAATTTTTTTTTATTTTTTTTTATCAGACCCCTTCGCTGACGGTTCGCTGCTAGCTAACCACCAGCGAACGACCTGCTAAACTGATTCTGCAGAAATATTTTAGCAGACACAGAGTTGATCAGAGATCTCACCACATACCATTCAAAATCATTCTTTCTCTCACAAATCCACTTTATTTCCACATCAAAAACCACAGCTCCACTCACATACATCACCAAAAGCAATTGATAACCACCATCCATCCAAAACATATTAAATTCCTCACTAAACTTGACTCCCTTAATCATGCTAATCCAAAACCAAAATTTTCCAAATGTCAGCTCACAACAGTTTAAGTTCCAATTACTGTTCAACATGCATCATTTCCATGACAAGCAAAGCAAAATGCACACAAAAGTAAAGCAGGAGCACATCATTCCACAATAAATAGGCATATAGCCTATGACTATTCAACCCATGAAACTCAAAAAGATCAGCATGCATACACGAATATCACAAATCAGTCCAGCAGAACCATATATGCAATGCTTCAAAATAAAGGCAAAAAAAAAAAATAAATCCAAGCTGAGATTCAAATGTACTCCCCCTTGTAGACCTCTTCTATTTTTCCAAAACCGTAAGCTCCAGCATGTCATCTCCAACAGCATCCAAAGTATGAGGAGGAACCTTCCTTCCTACAAAAAGAGAAAAACAAGCACAAATCTACCAAAATAAACTGAAATAACCTAAAACTAAAAAAAATAAGAGAAAAGTTGAGAACTTGGGTTGCCTCCCAAGAAGCGCTTAATTTATAGTCTTTAGCTAGACTCTTCTCTGCTTCAAGAGGGATCAGAGAGAGGTAATGAGACTGATGCACGATCTATCTCACCACTCCAATAATGCTTCAGCTGCTGACCATTAGCTTTGAATTTTCGTCCTTCATCATTCTCAAGCTCTACAACACCACGATCAAGAACTTGGACTACAGTGAACGGTCCGGACCAACGGGACTTAAGCTTCCCAGGAAATAATCTCAATTTGGAGTTGAACAGTAGAACTTGTTGCCCAACCACGAATTCCTTAGGTAAAATCTTCTTGTCATGCCACCTCTTTGTTTTCTCCTTGTACAACCTTGAGCTTTCATAGGCATTGAGCCGGAACTCTTCAAGCTCATTTAATTGCAGAAGCCTCTTTTCACCCACAATCTTAGCATCAAAATTGAGCTTTTTGATAGCCCAATAAGCATTGTGCTCCAACTCCACCGGTAGATGACAAGTCTTTCCAAACACAAGCCGGTATGGAGACATACCAATTGGAGTCTTGTAAGCAGTCCGATAAGCCCATAATGCATCATCAAGTTTCATGGACCAATCCTTCCTTGTTATGCCCACTGTTTTCTCAAGAATTTTCTTGATCTCACGATTGGAAATCTCAGCTTGGCCATTTGTTTGCGGATGATATGGCAAAGAAACCTTATGCTTGACACCATATTTCTCCAAAAGAGCTTGAAATTTGTTGTTGCAAAAGTGGGTACCACCATCACTTATAATGGCTCTAGGAGTGCCAAAGCGAGTAAAAATTTGCTTCTTCAAGAACTTTACCACCACCTTAGCATCATTAGTAGGCAAAGCCACCGCTTCAACCCACTTTGAGACATAATCAACAGCGACTAAGATGTATTGGTTGTTAAAAGACTTGGGAAATGGTCCCATGAAGTCTATGCCCCAAACATCAAATAATTCCACTTCAAGCATATTGTTAAGAGTCATTTCATTCCTTCTTGAGATGTTACCCAACCTTTGGCATCGATCACACTTCAAGGTAAATTCATAGGCATCTTTGAACAATGACGGCCAATAAAATCCACTTTGTAAAACCTTGGCCGCAGTCTTGTTACCACCAAAATGACCTCCATAGTCAGAGGCATGACAACAGTTCAAAATCTCTTATTGCTCAAACTCAGGAATACATCTTCTAAGAATTTGGTCAGCACACTGATGGAACAAAAATGGATCTTCCCAATAGTAGTACTTAACATCATGCAAAAACTTCCTCCGTTGGTAAGGTTGCAAATCATAAGGGATTATACCAGAAACAAGAAAATTCACAATATCAGCGTACCAAGGAGTCATAGCTTGACTAATAGCAAACAGTTGCTCATCCGGGAATGTCTCATCAATAATTTTGCCTTCTTCTAGTTGAGCATCATTACTCAACCTGGATAGATGATCAGCTACTTGATTCTCTGTACCCTTCCTATCCACAATCTCTAAATCAAACTCTTGCAAAAGAAGCACCCATCTAATCAACCGTGCTTTTGAATCTTTCTTGCTAAATAAATACTTCAAAGCGGAATGATCGGTGTACACAGTCACTCTAGCACCCACAAGATATGATCGGAACTTACCAAAAGCATATACCACCGCAAGTAACTCTTTCTCAGTAGTGGTGTAATTTTCTTGCGCATCATCTAGAGTTCTGCTAGCATAATAAATCGGGTGAAAGACTTTATCCTTCTTTTGACCAAGAACCGCACCCACAGCATAGTCACTAGCATCACACATCACAACAAAAGGCAAAGTCCAATCAGGAGCCATCATAATAGGTGCAGACATCAGTTTCCTCTTCAATTCCTCAAATGCTTTCAAACATGCATCATCAAACTTGAATTCAACATCTTTCTCAAGCAGGGCACATAGAGGCTTTGCAACCTTAGAGAAGTCTTTAATGAACCGGCGGTAGAAACCAGCATGACCAAGAAAACTCCTCACACCTTTGACATTGATTGGTGGAGGAAGTTGTTCGATCACAGAAATCTTAGCTTTATCCACTTCCAAGCCATTCTTTGACACACGGTGGCCAAGCACTATCCCTTCTTTCACCATAAAGTGGCATTTCTCCCAATTCAAGACCAAATTGGTATCTTCACATCTTTTCAACACATTAGCCAAATTTTCCAAACATTCATCATAAGAATCCCCAAAGACAGTGAAGTCATCCATGAACACCTCCATAGAATGCTCAATCATGTCAGCAAAGATAGCCATCATACACTCTGAAAAGTAGCCGGTGCATTGCACAAACCAAAAGGCATACGCTTGAACGCAAAAGTCCCATATGGACAAGTAAAAGTAGTCTTTTCTTGATCCTCCGGTGATATAGCAATTTGGTTGTACCCAGAGTAACCATCCAGAAAACAAAAGAATTCCTTCCCTGCCAACCTGTCAAGCATCTGATCAATAAAAGGTAGCGGGAAGTGATCCTTCCGAGTGGCGGCATTCAACTTGCGATAATCCATACAAACTCTCCAACCTGTGACAGTGCGAGTAGGGATCAACTCATTGCGGGTGTTAGCCACTACAGTCATACCGCCCTTTTTAGGGACGCATTGGACTGGGCTCACCCAAGAACTGTCAGAAATAGGATACACAATGCCTGCATCAAGCCACTTCAAGATTTCTTTCTTCACAACTTCTTTCATAATGGGGTTCAACCTACGCTGATGCTCAATGGAGGATTTGTGATTATCCTCAAGAAAAATCTTGTGCATACAAGTAGAAGGACTAATACCCTTTATATCTGCAATAGTCCACCCGATGACTTTCTTGTGCTCTTTCAAAACTTTCACCAACTGCTCCTCTTGCTGGACTGTCAAGTCCGAAGCAATAATCACCGGTAAAGTATCATTGGCACCCAAGTAAACATAGCACAAATGTGAAGGCAACGCTTTCAATTCCACAGATGGTGGATCCTCAAGAGATGGCTTGAGCTTTGGCCTATCAAGAGATGCCAAATCCAAAGATTCAAATGGCACACGACTTCTCGGAAAAGATATGGGAGCATCCATAATGGCCGAACATTCCTGCATGTCTTCACTACCATCTTGCACACCAAGTAACACAGCTTCAACTGGGTCACGACACACAGATTCATTGAACTCTTCTTGCATCACTTGCTCAAGGATATCAACAAAGAAACATTGCTCTGATTGATCAGGAGACTTCAACAACTTATGCATACTGAAAGTAACCTGCTCATCTGCAACTCTCAATGTGAGCTCACCTTTCTCTACATCAATCAAAGTTCTTGCAGTTGCCAAGAACGGTCTTCCCAAAAGAATCGGTATCTCTCTATCTGCTTCAAAATCAAGTACAATGAAATCCGCAGGAAAGATAAACTTTTCCACTTTTACCAAAACATCTTCTATTATACCACGAGGATAAGAGATGCTTCTGTCAGCAAGTTGCAAGGTCACAGTAGTTGGCCTAGCTTCACCCAATTCTAACCTTTTAAACACAGAGAGAGGCATAAGGTTCACACTTGCCCCAAGATCACACAAAGTCTTACCCAAGAATTTTTCTCCAATGTGACACGGAATAGAGAAACTACCAGGATCTTTAAGCTTGGGTGGAAATTGCTTGATAGCATCGGTGAAACTAGTAGTCACTGCAACTGTCTCAAACTCATTGAATCTCCTTTTCTTAGAAAGCACGTCTTTCATAAACTTTGCATATTTTGGCATTTGCTCTAAGGCTTCCACAAAAGGGATGTTGATATGCAATTGCTTAAACATCTCAAGAAACTTCTTGAATTGCCCATCATCATGTTGCTTTTTAAGTCTTTGAGGAAAAGGAGGAGGAGGCACATATTTTGGTTTTGCCTCATGTGGTTTCGCCTTGTCATCACCACCATCCTTATGTTGCGCTTTGTCTTTGCTTTCAACAACAGTTTCCTTCCTAGAGACACTTCCATCAACTAGAATGGTTTCATCAACATTGGCACCCTCATCAGGAACAATCTCATTAGGAGCTTCTTTGTCAGCTCCTTGAGGCTTAGGTTCATTATCAACTTGTTTTCCACTCCTTAGAGTGATCACCTTGCATTCTTCTTTGCCCTTATTCCTTGGATTAGGAATCGTGTCACTAGGAAGACCTCCTCTTGTCAACACATTCACTTGCGACGCGAGTTGCCCCATTTGTATCTCAAGATTCTTTATAGAGACATCATGACCCGCTAGCCTAGCGTCATTCTGAATTCTCGCAGCTTCTTGCCCTGCCAAGAGTTGTGACAACATTTTCTCCATCCTATCTATTTTGGATTCTTCCTTTTGAGGCACTTGTGTAGTTTGACTTTGAAAACCCGGTGGGTGTGAAGGCTTAACACCTGAAGAAGACGAAGGATTCATAGCTTGCCCTTGACTCCATTTAAAGTTTGGGTGATTTCTCCACCCTGGGTTATAAGTGTTGGAGTAAGGGTTGTTGTTAGGATTCTGAAACCTCCCCATATAGTTCACCGACTCAGGAGCCATGTACAGAGGGCATTGATCTGGGAGATAAACATCTTCACATTGATCGCACACAATTGGGGTCATATGCACAGAATGAACACCCTGAGCTTTACTTCTTTGAGCTTGCGATTCAAGCATATCAAAACGCTTGTTTATAGCAGACAAAATAGTAGCCATCTGTGAGGAAGAAGTGACATCTTCTTTTGGAGTAGTAAGAGGCTGTGAACGCCTGTCTGTACCCTGAGAATTGTTAGCAGCTAACTGATCAAGCAGTCGGAACATCTCATTAACAGGGACATGTTTGTATCCTCCATTTGTCATTGAGTCAAGCATAGTTTGAGATTGAGGATTAATGCGGTTACAGAAGATTTGAAGGATGACCCACTTGTCTACCCCATGATTAGGACATTGTTTCATTAGCAATCTGTACCTTTCCCAAGCAGCATAGAGATGCTCATCAGGATATTGCTTGAAACTCAGAAACTCATCTCTTGCTTCAACAGATTTATCATCAGAAAAGAACCTTGCTCTGAACTTGTTCTCAAGAGCATTCCAAGAATCGATGGATCCCTCTGGCAAGTTATCAAACCACTCCCTAGCTTTCCCTTGAAGAGAAAAAGGGAACAGCCGGAGTCTAAGAACATCATCAGGAACTCCATTTTGCTTGAAAGAATTGCACACTTCCAAGAAATACAACAAGTGCTTGTTTGCATCTTCCTTGTGAAGCCCATGGAACATACCGTGCAGTTGAAACATAGTAATCATAACCGGCTTAATCTCAAAGTTGTGAGCTCGCATCTCTGGCAACCTGATACAAGACTGAGCACCACCCATGTTTCTGGTAGCAAAGTCATTCACAGTAGCCCGATCATACTCATCATCAGCCATGGTTTCAGATTCAGTGTCTGTCGCTTCAACAAAGTTTTCAAGCTCCAGAACTACTTCCAAGCTGTCCGGATGCACCGGTTGCATAAACCTGTAGCACAATTAGAGGAAGAACAACACAAAGCAGGTATTGCACTAACAAAAGTATTAGTAGACAAAGAAAAGAAAAATTAATTATATATATTATGCTCAATCGAAATTTAATAACCAAGCCTGGGGTTGACCAAAGGATTTGTTTCCAAATCCCCGCCAACGGCGCCAAAAACTTGTTCGCTCCGCAAGTGCATGGGTCACGCCAAGTAATAAAGTGAAAGTAAAGATCGTTCCCACGAGGATTGGGATACAAATCCGGTCAAACAAGAGACATAATGATTAAATTAAGTTGAGCTAACAATAAAAGTGATTTGATGAGTAAATGAGTAAAACTAATTTCTAAAATTAAAATTGGACAGTGATGACACGTTGCTCCTTTCAAGGATTAATTGGTACCTAGGATTATTTATCCCCCTTGTATCTTGTAATCTTTAATTAACTCCTCCCCTAATTGCTTTAATGTTTATATATGTGTTAACCTAGGGTTCTAAAATACTTGTAAACGCTCCGTCGAGTCAAGAACAAGTGTTTAATTCTATTAATCATGCAATCTCTTGTCACAATTAATAAAACCCAATTTCTAAGTTTCAACCCTAATGTGGCTATGTGAGACTAATAAGTATATGTCTATCTTATTAACAAAACCATCCATTTGTCATGCAAACTTCAAGTTCTCACACTATTTTACTCAAGTTCTACATTTAACCTAGCTCTCTCAAGTCATAAGTCAAATGAACATGTCAACTAAATGGTGATCAATCACTTAGAGGCATTAGGGCTAGAGTAAAATAAACACATATATATACATTAATCACAAAAGGATAGGAGTTTTAAAGAGTTACTCCATACAAGGGTTCAAAATAATCCTAGATAGAAGGTTTAGCTACTCATAATCAAATATAAACTACAACCCCAAAAGGAATACATAGTCATAAATGCTTACAAACAAGGAGAGATGAAGAAGGAACCAAGAAGAGGAAGATTTAAATGTCTTTAATGCTTCCAACAACCTCCCACATTCCAATCTTCAAGCCCTAGCTCACCCAATGCCAAGAAACCCAAGAGGAAAGTGTTTTTGTGCCCTACGAATTGCTCTAGTTCTGTCCCAGTCGGCCTCTTTAATGTGGTTCACTTTCTCCTTTTATCCTTCAGCTTTTTCAGTCCAAAAACGCACAGTTTCAGTTTCTTCACAGGTTCGCGACAAGTTCGCGAAATTCGAACCTCCAGCGAAGATTTTGGCCGAGAGGGTGCAATTCTGGATCCGTTCGCTGTGCGTTCGCTGAATGCTAACGGCTAGCGAACCTCCTTTTTCACAGGTTAGCTGCGAGTTCGCGAAATGCGAACCTCCAGCGAAGATTTTGGCAGAGACGATGTAATTTTGGATCTGTTCGCTGTCTGTTTGCTGAATGCTAACGGCTAGCGAACCTCTGTTTTCTTTTTCTCTTCTTCTTTTTCTTCCTTGCTTCCAATCTTTTGATGTTCCTATGCTTGCCCATTTATTCCTACTCATATTAACTCAAATAGGAAAGGTTAATTCCTCAACACATATATATCAAAAATTAAGCAAGTTCAACTCATAGTCTCAATCACATGTATTTTATATCATTTTCTCTACAATATGAGTATTGCTCTATTCCTATCTATTTGTTTACCAAAAACATGTGATAAATCAAAAAATTTAAATGAAATGTGTGTGCAATTATGGAGCTTATCAATATTTAATCAGCGCTTTCTTAGATTTATGAGTTGACATTCATTTTTCTTAAATTATTTTATGCAACGTGTGAAGCATAACATAGACATTTGTGCGACTGAACAAAATATTGAGAACTACTTCAACCGGAATGATGTACAAGAAGCTCTTCATGCTAAACTCATAGGAGTGACCACGTGGTCACTTGGCCGTAGCAAGTAAGTTCCTTGACTTTCTCTCTTGTATGATGTATATGTACAAATGAAAATTTAGTTGAAATTTATTATCTCATTGATTGTTTATTACTTTTTTATTAAACGCAGTAGACTGATTTGTGTATATTAAAGAAATTATTTAATTTTAAATATATGTTACATATTTTATAGTTATGTCAATAGATTATGTAGTTTATAAATTTTATCAAATTATTTCGAGAAAAGAAAGTAAAAACATATTTTATAGTAATTTAGTTAGCTTTTTAAATATCATTGAAATAATGAACCGAATCTTGTTAATGACGAGATAACATTAACACTAGCTAGTTTCATTGTGTCACAGTGTAGTCAACTATTATATGCAGGATGCAGAGATACCAATAACTCCTATCCTTAAGCAACTACTTCAGTCAGATCTCCGAGTATATGTATATAGGTAATTGATTTCTATCTCTAGTTATATATATATCAAACACAAATTTCATAAAGGCGCAAATTGATTATTGTATTTTCCACACACGCATATATCTAAATATATAGTGGAGATCAAGATGCAGTGATTCCACTAACTGGGACACGAACGCTGGTGAATGAACTAGCCAAGGAGATGGAACTGAATACAACAGTGCCATATGGAAGCTGGTTTCAACGAGGAAAGGTCCATATTTTAGCATAATCAATTTTTCTTACAAATTAATTTCAAACATGAATGACCTATTCTATGATCAACCGTTTTTTTAATAAAAGGAAAAATGATATTAAAAATAATTAGAGTCATCACATGAGTATATAACATCCATAAAAAATATAGAAATTAAATTATTATACTGAGAAATAAGAATTGCTCCTAGAGTAAGTTAGTAACTAAAATAAAAAGTTTAATGAATTGTACAACTGTTTGATAATTAAATTAGAATATACAAACAACTTTGTGAAATTAACTCAACTACGCACTAAAATTATTGCATTGTAATTATTATGATGTTTAGATCGCTGGAAGGAGACAGGTTTATGGTGATAACATTTTATCATTCGCAACAGTAAAAGGAGGAGCCCATATGACTCCATTCTCACAACCGGAAAGATCATTGGCTGTATTTGAAGCCTTTCTCTTAGGAAAGCCGCTTCCGGGTGCATCCCAGTCTTTGTAATTTTTTTTTAATTAAAGGGGCAGGGTTTAAGCTTTAAACTAGCCTTATTGGGATTAATGAGCCTGCCAAGTGCCAACCACCTCTCACGTGTAAAAGAAGTATTTTGTCACTAGGAGAATGCATTTTATATTCCTTTTTATGGATACATCAAATGTTTCCTTCCACCATCAAATGTTTACATCAAACTTTTTATGGGAAATTACAACTGTTGAACCTCAAGCTTTAAGTCAGTTTTGATTTTACTCCCTAAACTTTAAAATCATGGTTTTAATTCTTGAAAGTTTGGTCAATTTTAGTTGTACGTTACTGAACTTTAAAATCAATGCTACCATTTTGAGCTATGATTTTGCAGTCAATTTTGGTCTTGACTCTTAAACTTTAAAAAACTGAAAAAATCAAGGCTGGTTATAAATGACACAAAATGCATGGACCAAAACAACCAATCTAAAGTTTAGAGAACAACAATAAAATCGACCAAAATTTACTGAAAGTTTAAGGCCCAAATTGTATAAATAACCATTAAAATGCTTTCCATATTTTGATGCTCATTTTCCGTCTCTGAATTGTTCATTTATATATTCCCTTTTTCAATTTTTTAAGGAAAATTGCTGAGACATATATACTCCTTCGTCTTGAAATATAAGATTTTATCATCTTATTTGATTAAATTAATATTGTTAGTAAAGTTAGTGAAAATCACAAGGTATTACCAAAGCACCCTAAATATCTACCTTTACTTTAATTTCACTCTTATTACGCTCATATTTGTTTATTATTGACGAGTATTAATGATAATTTATTAAAAAGAAGAGAAAAAGTTGTATTAACCATTGAAACTTTTTGTCATAGTTAAATTAGTCAAAATCACATAGTATTATCAAAGCATCCTAACCATCTACCTCTACTATATTTCATGTTTACTCTCTTGATTGTTTATTATTAAGAAGTATCAACGGGGATAATTTAGGGGAAAATGAGAAAAAATAGAATGAAGTCTTACATTTAGGGCCAAACTGACAACCCCAAATGCTTTTTGTATTTAGAACTGGAGGGAGTAGTATAATTCAAGGAATAAGAGTCTAAATTGCCATGGAAATATCCACCAGGGGCATTGCGTATCTAGAATTCTTTTAATGGTAAAATAACCCTAGAAGTCGTGAAAAAAATACTTCATCCGGTTCTAAATATAACACCTAGCTAACTTTTTTGGAAAATCCTAAGATAGCAAAATAAGTCATTTACAAATTGATTTACCTTATTTTTACCCTTTAAACTATATATTTGACTTATGAACTAATATGTAATCTAAATATATATCAAATCTTTCATAATTAACTAACATATTTTGCTTCATTAATCTCTTCAAAAAAAGTCAATTAGCTCTTATATTTAGAACCAGGTAGTAGAATTTATACCATATCGTTATAATATAGCCTAACATTCAAACTTTATTTGGATAATTTAGATCGTTGATGTTAGTCCTTGAACTTTGTGCCATTTTCAACCATCGGTTCATAATTTTTGTCTTTTTTTTTAAAATTCTAGGATCAAAATCAAAATTGGCTGAAAGCCTATAAACTAAAACTAAAATTGATTAAAAATTCATGGACTAAAACCAACGAATTAAAAGTTTAGGAATCAAAATTAAATTTCATTGAAAGTTTAAAGATTAAAAATGCTAATTATAGAGTTTAGTGATCAAAGTAAATGTATGAAAGTTCAATGAACAAAATTTATATTACCGCTTATACTTTTCTAATAATCATCAAAATTCATTTTTTAATTTAATTCAACATATGTAAATTAATTTCACAAGCTCTGCTACATACAAATGCTAGTATAGATGCATATTATTCCAAGCATGCATGTGAGGTGCATATTATTACATTCGATGGCCTCATTATTTATTTTAATCAAATAATGGAGATTTAATTAGTTGATGGTCCATGCCAAAATCATAGTTATAATGGTTTAAAATATGAAAATTAGTATGTTGTTTAAGAAAAGAAAATCTAATTCTTTTAAAATAGATTTTACAAACCAAATTAATTGTTTTTGGTTTTTAAAACAAAAAACCAAATTCGTGGCCGAATGTTTTTACAACTAGAAATTAAGACACCAAATTTTGTTTAAAAAACGGAATATAGCGTTGCCCATAGAAAGACACCCGAATAGAATAGTAGTCCTTTTATGCAACTTCTTAAATCTAATTTACGTTCATTTATCATCCACAATTTACAATTGAAAATTGTTCTGTAACCTTATATCATCATTTGAATACGATATTAGTTTTTACACACACAAACACACACACACATACACGTTGCATAGGAAAATTGTTGATCAATCCAAGCTGCCGTTGCCATTATTGATTTATTTACATCACTTCTATGAAAATTTTTTTCATTTGCCTTCTTTGAATCTTTCAAAAGACTGACGGGAGCTAGTATAGATGGATTAAAATATAAGTATATTACTAATAAACAAGTGAGGTTGATAATAGGATTGGATTTGTCACATCCTCTCTCTCTCTCTCTCTCGTGTATAATTGGATTTAAAAATAAATGGTTTGAATTTGCTATTTATTAAATTTATTACTATAAACATAATTATTAAGCGGATTTAATTTCTTAAAAGCATACACATGTATATTTCATAATTATAATAAGATAAAATCTTTAATTCAAAAATTGTTATGATAATGCTTTTATCAAGATTAAATTTGAACCATTAATTTTTAATCTAAAAGTGGAGATTGGACTTCGAGAAGAAAAATGAGATGGCCCTTACTCTTTACCCACTAGGTGTGAGCATGCCTGAAATCGTAATAAATAACAAAGATTATGGTTTGAATTATTTCGCTGCACAAAGAGTTTTGATATATATAGACCACATTCGTGTAGCCTCCTCCAAGTGTCATTTATATATAGAGATTGCAGTAAATAAACCAATAATAAAATATAGAGTACAATTTATTATACAGCGAGTTTCAAAGAAAGTGGAGTATGCGCTACTATTTAAAGCAAATTGCCTCTTGCGTGCTTTGAATCATCATATCGCGGTTATTCAAACTTCTTGAAAGCTAATTTTAATAGGGTGCCGGGTGCGGATCCTAATTTTTTAATTGTTTCTTCATCCATTCCATAGTATAAAACATAATTACCAGAGACTTAATTAATTAGATTTGGAATGTCAGTTAGATTATTAGTTAAAAACTTAAAATCTTATTAGTAAAGCACTTTTTTTTGAAACATTTTTCGGACCAAACACAACAGCAAAACCAACTAACGCGGTTGACAAGCGGAAGTGTATTAGTAAAGCACTTTAAGCACTTACATTTTCTATCACCATAACACTTATGCTTGTTTACTTTTTAGGATTATCAACAATGATAATTTCGGAAAATCTTGATAAAAATAGTAAGGTGTCTTAAATGATTAAGAAAATATACATCCCTTGTCTTTTATTTAAGAACTATTAGAAGGATATAATTATTACTGTACCTATGGCGATAAGATTATTATCTACGACTTAATACACTTCCGGTAGAGATTTGATTTGGGCGTTCATCATCACTTGATTTAATTTTAGTTTTGTAAGAAATTATTTTACTGATGATTTACATATATTGGTATTGACTTCAAAGGAAAACGATGAAAAATACCTTCAAATATGTCAAACGATAGAAATCATCAAATGATCTCGTTAAATAACTTTATTAATAATTATTTTCGATCTCCTTCTCTTTCTTTTAAATGTCTCATCCCATGAGAGTGTGATAGCCCTTGTGAAGTACCAAATTAATAACCTTTGTTATAAAAATTACCAAGTTTTGTTATGAAAATACTAAGTTCATATATGTGTGTGTGTATGAAACTTACCAATTTGTTGAACTATCAAGTTTGGATATAGATGTGACTTAATGAGGTTTAGTTATGAAAGTATCAAGCTTATACTCCCTTAGTCCGTAATATAAAAACTTAGCCGATAAAATACGTTTATTAAGAAAACATGCAAAAAAAATTTCGTTGGGTGTCAAGAGTCAATACTTGTTTTCTAATATTACTAACATACTTATTATGATGCTTTTAAGAGAGAGAAACAAATAAAATTAATAAATATGAAAGAAAATTAGAGGCAAAGTAGAAAAATGCATTAATGAGGAGAGAAAGTGAGATAAGCCATCATATTTTGGACCTAAATCATTCAAATCTTCGATCTTATAATACGGACTAGAGGGACTATATTAGTGCCAACTTCATTTAAATATGAAATTTATAAGGGAAAATGACAAATAAATCGCTTCAAATTTCGAAATCCCAATAACAACTTCATGGTAGCTAGCTATTAACAACATCGGGATAGACATTAACAATCATTAACAACCATTAACAACTCAAAGTGATCAATTTGATATTTTAAAATTGGAAGGTGTTATTTGTTTTTTCCCAATTTATAAAGTTAAAAAATGTGATATTTCCAACTTTTAATATGGAAATTTTAATATTAGAAACAACATTGTCAAAGGTATAATAAAATTTCCAAGCACGATATATCGAATTTACCTACTTCACATATAAAACTTTCCAATTCCATCATCTGATACACATATATTCTCTTTCCTCAATACACGTACTTCTGATCTTTTTTTCTATTCTCACCCTGTTGTTTCCCTAGTTAAGAGTATTTTATAAAAACCAATTTTATATTTTCCAATGTGGTTTAGTTATTAATTGCTTCTTAAAAATGTAAGAGTTGATGTAAATTGATTTCTTCATCAGGATTTCTTATGTGTAGTCCATTTTAGAGGGCGCAATACTAAGCATAAAAAACAAATAATATCCTTCATCAACATGTATATGTGGCACTATATAAAGGCAAGCATGTATAGGTTGTTTCATCACCCGGCGAATCTATCAATAGCATAACAAAAGCAAATAATCAAACTAATATGGCTCACAAAGTTTCATCATTGTCTTGCCTTGTTTTTCTATTCTCACTCATCAACTTCGCCTTGATGGCTACTTCTGTAAGTGATTTATCTATAATCTCTTGTGCTCATCCTCCATTACTATTAGTTTAAAGTATTGAGTTTCCTTTGATTAACATGTAATTATTTTTTCTAGGAAGTTACCAACGTTAGAGCTCAATGTATCTTTAAGTTTTTCAAAAACAATTTTCCCCATAAACACTTAAAAAAGTGAAAATTATCTCCCTAATTGTTAAAGAATTGACGTTGACAATGAACAATAATTTTAACGGCATGGGACAAAATTGTTACATTTTGGTTATTTTGAAAGAAACAATTTTCCCGAAAAAGTTCATATATCTAACGTCATTATTTTCACTATAAAATACTACCTCCGGTCCTAAATATAAGACCTAGTTGACTTTTTTGGAGAATCCTAAGAAAGTAAAATAAGTCACTTGTAAATTGATTCACCTAATTGTTTCCCTTAAACTAGTTTATTTAACCTAAAAACTAATAGGTAATCTAAAAAAATATCAAATATGTCATTGTTAACTAACCTATTTTGTTTCCTTAACTTCTCCAAAAAAAGTCAACTAGGTCTTATATTTAGGACTGGAGGGATTAGTAATTAAACACAAGTATTCCTTCTACTTAGGTGTAACTGTGTTTAAATATATACATCCATACATGCAGGATCAATGTTCTTATCTAGTTAGGGTCAAGACAGGCGATGTCAAAGATGCAGGAACAGACTCCACCATTAGCCTCAAGTTAGTGTCATCTTCTGGCGGTGGCATCATCGTCAACAACCTCCAAACTTGGGGCATAATGGGCTCTGGTCACGACTACTTCGAGCGGGGCAACGTTGACCTCTTTAGTGTCAAGGGCAATTGTGTCAATGTTTGCTCCATATCTGTCACCTCCAATGGCGAAGGGAACAAGCCAGGGTGGTACTTGGACTCGGTCGAAATTACCGTCAGTGGTAGCATTTCTAAGAAGGTGGCATTTCCAGTGAACCAGTGGCTGGCTCTTGATGAATGGCCTAAACATCTCTATGCCAATGTCAACTTATGCGCCCACCTCAATTAAGTAGCAAACATACATTCATAATATATGTTTGTCATGTGTGTCATTTCAATGTTAATAATTATTACTTCTCTTGGCTTATTTATACCTATAAATAAATAGACCTTGAGGTTATAATATGTATCTGATTTGAATTTTCCTTGTGTTGTGTGTTACGTTATGTTTGTAAGCTTGTTGTTTCTTTATACATGAGACAACTGACAATAAAAATGCTTTATATCAAATAAAGCACTACTATACATCATTCCTTGTTCTCGGGAATTAATTTCTAAAGACGCGCATTATTTCATTCTCTCTCACCTTTCTTGTGGTGTCAATATTTTGGTTAGAGGTAAATATTTCTAAGAACAGAAAGGCATGTAACTTTTTCTCCCATAACCACAACAACAAATTTGAATTTGCTATACTTTTATCTCATAATTATATAGCCTCATTTTTGGTTTTCGTGTTATTTTTTAAATGGGTGAAGACCCAGTTTTGATACATAACTATTGTCTAAGGAACAAAAATAGTACATAACTATTGAAAATGTCCCAAATGTACCTCATTTCTTGGGCATGAGATCAAAAATGATATTTTACTAATATGACAATAAGATTACGCATGAAAAATTTTAAATGCCCTTATAAAAAAAATAAAACTAAACACATCTTCCCCACCACCCTAAAAACTTCAAACTCTGATGATGTGTAACTGAGGAGGGAAATTCGAAGAGGAGTTGATGATTTGTGGTGGTGGCCACCCTTGTACGTAGGTAAGTCCTTATAAGGGCATTTTGGCCATGCACAACTGTCGTTGTATTTAGTTTTATTTTTTTATAAAGGCATTTTGGACTTTTCAAGAGTAATCTTATTGTCATATAAATGAAATATCATTTTTGATCTCATGCCCAATAGTTGAGAATCATTTGTGACCTTTTCAATAGTTATGTACTATTTTTCTTCCTTGACCAATAGTTATGTATCAAAATTGGGCCTTCACCTTTTCGAAATTTATAACTAATTATTTCGATATTAAATATAAATTGGAAAGCTTATATATAAATCCATATCGATTAATGATAATTCATTAATTGAACCACCGAAGTGTGCATTATTGTTGCGTTTAACTAGTGAATTAAAAAAATTGAAAGATTTTGCGTTATAGTTGGATTTATTAATTATTACAATGTACACTTGGGGATGAAATTGAGGATTAGATATAGTTTTTTTGCTCAGGGATTAGATATAGTTTTGAGCATATTAATTGAATTAAATTTGAAGTTAATGGCGCCATTTCAAGGAGCATTTGCTGTTTAGTGAAATATTGTTCGGTTTTTAGTAGAGGAATTAATCAGGTTCGTGGCTGTGGTTTATCGTTGAAGATAGTGTGGAACACTCACGCCATTTTTGTGCTCATATTCTGTCCCCATTTAGACACCGATGATTCGGATCAGTTTGGAGCGAACAGAGGCACTATCTCATCCATGAATAGTTAGAGTTAGTTGAATTAGTGAAAAATTGTGCATATGAATACGAATGTTCTTTTCTTTTGAAATCAGAATCTCTTATTTAGGCTCAATTAGCCACTAATTGATTAGGAGATAGAGAATTTAAGGTGAAACTCCAAATTACTTATAGACTATATATGGACGTTGAGCTTAAGACTCAAAGGACATTCATCACCAGTGATATATTTTCTTACAGTTCACTAGCTTGTTCATTCTGGTTAATTGATTAAATCCTTCATTTTCACATAAAATAAATAAAATCATATTAGAATTAGATTACATTCTTGAAAGAAATGTTGGATGAATTTGTGAGAGCTTTCACAATTTAATTGCATAATTTGCCGAAGAAGTGAGGATTTTGACCCAGGTTCTTTCCTATTCTATAGGAATTAATCTAATCAATTTTTTAGGCCTATATGACTAAGTATCAAGTGGTGACTTAATCTAGGATTAGCTTGCATGCATGTTGTAAATTTTATAGGCATATTCTGCATTTATGTTGACTATTTTGAAAAAAAAGTAAGAAAGTTAAATATATTAAATTACTTAAAAATCATTGTTAAATTGATTTTCCTATGATATAGTTGGCTGATTTGAAAAATAGAAATAAAGTTAAATATATCATTTATAAATTGATTTGTCTAAATTTTTCTAGTGAAACATATTATTTAGACCCCCAATAGTAAATGGATTTCGGGAACCATCGACCCTCATTGACTTCATCATGAACGTTATTATTTAATCTCTCCATAATAGAGTAATAAATATAAACAAAGAAATAAGATCCTCCTTTGGCCCTCCTTTTACTTTTACTTGAATTAGGACACAATGTGAAACTTCTTTATTTGACACACTCATTTGTTTTTATTCTTGACAAATCCAACACAAGGTGTGGCTATCATCCATCTCAATGATGGACAGCAAAAGCAGAGGCAAAAAACTTTATTGGAAAGACCGAGGCACCAATGCCCTACAAGCTTTCACATTCTGAAATATACAAGGACAGAATAGTCATGATCTTGAATGTGTAAGTCAGAAATTTACTAAGCTGCTACTTATTTTGGTGTCCTTTATCTGACTATGTATATACAAGCTTGTTTTTTTTTATATATAAAAAAAGATGGAACTGGAATTGGCTTTTGCAGGCCAGTTTTGTGAACTCTATCAATACAATCAAGGGTGGAACTCATGTTGAGTACAAGTTATGTGATGAACAAAGTTAGCAGCAAGAAAGGATGCAAACGTCAAAGCGCACAATGTGAAGAATCATTTATGGGGCTTTGTCAATGCTCTGATTGACAACCTTGCTTTTGATTCCCAAACTAAAGAAACTCTCACTACATGCCAAAATAGTTTTGGTTCCAAATGTGATGTTCTAGAATCATTTGCTGAAGGAATATTCCTTAAGATATCAGCTTTGTATTATTTTATCATCTTCATGTAGTCAGATTTGCTTATGGGCACATGACAACAATTATATTGAAGATATAACTAAGTGGTATTATGTTGAAATAAGGGACTGCACTGTTGCACTTGAGTGTTGGAATGAAATTGTTCCATTGAAGTGGAGAATGATGTATTTTAACATCAGGGAGTTGTTTTTGTTGGCTAAAATGGCGCTGAAAAGGGAGGGGGAGTTGTTTTTATTCCTATACCCCTTTGTTTTTTTGTCTGTTTTAAATTCTAACGTTGAGAATACTGCTCTGTCTCACTTGTACTGTGTTGTAATAAAAAAAATGTTCTTCTCGCCAATCATGTGTAATGTCCTAGATCTCCAACTTTATTTCTCCTTTGAATCTTGGTATTTCACTCTGGTTTTGTTAAGGAAATGTGGTGCTGAATTATTGTTACCTTACTGCTTGAATTAGCTGAAGATGGCATTTTCTGCAATAAACCAGAGAAAGCTTTTAAGTTCATAAAGAATTAGCTGAATAGGACATTTTCTGTTATAAATCAACTTTACAGATAGGTTTTTTTTATCCAATGTTAGTATACATTTAATATGATGCGGTGATGAATCTTTGTATGGACTGAATATATCTTGACTTAATAGTATATACTATTGCAGAGTTTATGTTATTTCTTTATATTCATTACAGTCTTTCACACAAAGTGAAGATAATATGGCCTTAATTTGAAGAGGGGTTGGCAACCACAGAACCTATGCAGAAAAAAAATTAATGAGGGATATACAATTGATTCAGAGCATTGGTGAAAATGATACAGACACATGATGGAAGGATGTTTTTAAAAATAAGAGTGTATACATTCCAATTCTATGGTTGTATTTGTTAAAATGTTATTTTTGTTGTACTGACATTCTATTTTTTATTCAATAATATTGACTTCAATCACATCCCAAAAAAATGTTCTCTCGCCAATTCTCTGAGAAAAAATGTATATAGCTGTATTGAAATAATACTCCCACCAATATCAAAAATATATAAAAAAAAAAAGAAATAATACCCCCTCTCATTTTAAATGTGAGTTGGTAATGGTCCAAAATATAAGATTGATCTAATTCTATTTTTTGTTAACTCTTTTCAAAAAATTATCTATTGATGCTCCTCAAAACAAATTAAAGAAAAGATGAGAAAGTAAATAAGACAAGATGATTGGAACGTCTTTTAGAAATGTATATCATACTAAATATTAAATATTAAATAATGAATGAATTTAGTTAGGTATATCCTATATTTGGGACTTGAGAGTGTATATGCTTGGAGATCAATGAAAATACTTCAATGGAAGAATATATGTCCTTGATTAGAAAACACATTTTATATGAATGAATTTTTAATTTCAAAAGGAATTTGTTACACAAAAAATAATTAATAACATAGAATACATAAGGTAAACGTTTCATTGCCAGCTGAGTGCCACTAAGCACTTTCCTTCCATAGTGTTTGCTTGGAGATTAATGAAAACAGAGCTTTCCTTCTATAGTCCAAAAGGTAGCTTCTTTTTTAATTTTTATAATAATATTTATAAAAGAGTTAAATTTAGCGCTGAATTAATGCAAAGAGCCATAAAACGTCTTTTTTTTTCTTGATTAGATTAACTTCCAGGCCATTTTTTAGGATTTATAACAAATCAACTCCCATCATAGTGTTCAAATTTTAAGAAGCTCCGTTATTTAAAATTTGTGTATAATGTTGTCTCATTTGCACAGTTTTGAGCTCTATAGGTACAAATGCAAGATAACCCTAATTTGATTTTTCTTATAATGTTTTGTGAATTTTTAATTGTGACAAATAAATTACTATATCATTTCAAAAATAACATATAAAACTGAGTACATTTAATTCACACATTTTCTTTTTATAACATCTGCCCAAAGTTTGTAGGGTTTGTTTATAAAAGGGGAAATCAGCACAGTAATTTGATGAAAAGAAAAAAAGAATGTAATTATGAAAAGGTTTAGCAATAAGTGAAATTGTGAAGAGTCGGTGATGGAACTTCAGGGTCATCAAAGGCAAAAACAATCTTGAAAATTTCATTGTCTACATATACACCTTAATTAAGTGGTGTGATTATATATTACGTATGTTGGCTCCATTAGTCTCATACTTCCATCATTAACCACAGAAAAGAACAACGAAGTAAATCTTTTTATCTTACTATGTTAACATCTCATCCATATTATAAAGTTGCAACGACAATAATATTTGTTGTAGCTCATATATGGTTGACTGTGAATTCCTTTTCAGAAGAAGATGAGATACACATCTTGCCCGGACAACCTCCGGTGGGTTTCCGGCAATATGCCGGTTATATTACAGTTGATGATGTGCATCAAAGATCTATGTTTTACTACTTTGTCGAAGCAGAAGGAGATTATATGTCCAAGCCTCTGGTTCTCTGGATGCAGGGAGGTATGTGTATATACTTTTCTATTTATAATAAAATTCATTACATTATGTTAATAAGATATCAAAATCTCGTACATTTTCATGTATGATGTAATAATCAAAAATAAAAAAACTGGTAATGTTGGAACGATTCAAATGACATTAGAGATCGAACATTAAAGCTAAGGGAGGCACATTTGAGGTTCATTTTTCTTCATCTCTGTTGATTGCGTTATCGGATGTATTCATGTTGTCATTTAAAACATATGTAAAAAGTATTCCATCTGCTACTTATATAAAATCTGTTAACCTTATTTAAGTTAATTAATATTATAAGTTTATTTCTGAAAATCCCAACAATCCCCCCTAATTACTTCATTCATTCATTCCTTATTTGATTAATGTTGAGGAACTACAAAGAAATAACGTGGGAAAAACGGATAGCAATTAAAAATGAATTATATATTTCAAAATGAAGACTACCTTTTCAAATAAGTTTTATGTTAAGCATAAGAAGAAATATTTCAGCAAGTATAATACTAATATGATTTGGCAACACACACATATAAGATCAATTAACTAACGAAGATAGCTTGTGTGTTCTTATCAAGGGCCCACTTCTTCTGCCCTTGGATTTGGAGCTTTCATGGAACATGGTCCTTTCAAATTGAGAGAAGACACTCTTGAGAAAAATGATTATAGTTGGAATAAAGGTTAGTGAGTAAAAATGAATACTGTGATTTGAATCTGGTCATGAATTCAGTCAAAGTGGCAAATATGCTTAACTGACATTTTAATTTTTCCTTGTCATAGTGGCAAATATGCTTTACTTGGAATCCCCAGTTGGAGTTGGTTTTTCGTTCTCATCTAATCAATCCTTCTATGGACTTGTTAACGATGAAATTACAGGTTCTTTTCTCTTAAGTTTGTTTTTATGACTAGCAATATAAAGGGGGATGTATTAATATTTAAAATGCATGATTTGAGTAACCATATATTAAAGAGAGAAAAATCTCTCTTTTAAAGACTACATTTCCTTGCATGCTATAAATTTTGTTTTCATGGTGATATGATGTCTTGCTTATTGAACACATACCTTTTACTTGAACAATTGAAGGACACTGAAATTTGGGTTAAAAAATTTGAGATCGGTATAGTAGAATAGCGTGTCGCGAGCCTACCCTTCAAGAAACTTGAGATCAAGGGGATAGTGGGAACTATCCCCAAGTATTGTTCTCTCTGAGGAGCAAAAATGCAATATGATTAATTTAATAATAACTAAATGCAAACTTGTTCAAAGAGGGTAAAAATTATTTTGGTTCATTTAAATATGGAAAATTGGTGAAAACATTATATGCTGAAAGAAACAATATGAGATTATTACAAAAGAAATTTTGATCAAATATGAAGATACGACAATGCATGTCAAGTGAAGACTTAACCGTCATTACTTCTAAATATTGCCAGGAAGTTCTTAGGTTAATTTAGAAAAACTCACAGAGGAATCCATCTAGAAGAATTGATTCCGGAATCTCGGATACCAATTTCTCTAATTCAAAGTTGATTATAAATACAAAAACCCAAGTGAAATTACCAATTGTAAGGTGCTTCTGATTCAACAATCGGAATAATGAATCGTTACTTAATTAATTCTGATATTTTAATTTATTATTAGAATCAATAATGGATTAAGGCTTTAAAATTGAAGCTTAATGACACCTATATAATTTGGTAACTTCAAACATAAATACCCTATTGCAATCACTTAACACAATCGATCAACAATCAAGAACCCTTAATTAAAACATAATACTAACATTTAAAATCATGAATCCATGAATATAAATGAAGGTTCAAGTAAAATATGAAACATTATTGTCAAGAATAACAAAAAGGAATTAAAGTTGAAACTGTTTTTATCACTATCTTAACAAGGAGTAAAATTAAGCATACAACCAAATGAACAAACAAGCCTAGAACCAAAGACCAGAGTGGGAGAACAGAGAGCTTCCATATAATAAAACTCTTAGCCCATGCTTTGGTCTCCTTTATCAAGGATTAAGGGTCAAGGGATGAAGAGCTTCCATATAATAAAACTATTAGCCCAGGTTCTCCTCCAGTCCTTGCGATCCTACAAATAACAAAACAACTAAGGAAAGCAATATCATCAAAAGGCTCCTAAATACATTTATGAACATTTATCACACAAGTTTTGTCAATTAATCAAATTCCTAAAATAATTTCAATTATATGGTCTAGATATTAATTAGCATAATGGGGATTGAAAATGCATCAAAATATGTTAACAACTTCAAATTAACATATAAAACCATAATAAATCGGATTTGTCAACAATATATCCAAAAAGTTATAATTGTTGATAGAGCACAACTATGTCATCATGTATTCGTATTATTGTATATCTCAACCTACTATACCTAAGAAGATAAGACATTATTGTAAAATTGAATAGCTTCAATTTCCTTCACATGATTTATTATACTTCGGGTTTTTTTTTTAACCTAATTACTAGCTAGTCTCTATCCCAAGATTTTAATTTGAGGATAAACTATCCCCATTTATTATTTAAACCTTTTGTTGCTTCCTTTTACAGCAAGAGATAATTTTGTGTTCCTACAACGTTGGATCAAGAAATTTCCAGAATACAGCAACAATTCTTTCTTTATCGCCGGAGAGAGCTATGGAGGTAAGTAGTTAACTTTGTACACACACACACACACACACCCTTTTGAGATATAGGAATGCTATTTTCTATTTTATTTAAATGTGGAGTTTGATCCAGTGTTATTTTTCAGGTCACTATGCCCCTCAACTAGCACAACTTATCATTCAGACCAAGACTTCGTTCGATCTCAAAGGCATTTTAGTGAGTACATTTACCAAATTAAGTGTGTATGTATAAGGTTATGGTTCACTTTTACCAAGTGAAAAAAAGTGTAGCAATTATGTATGTCTATGTCTTTAAAATGTGAGATACAAAACTCTTCTGCATTTACCCGTTAAACCTCTTAACATAAATAAGTATAGGCACACAATGATGAATAGTTTGAGAGCATAGAAGCATGAATATGTTAGGTTTGAGATGCCTATTTAAATCTGGTTTTGATTGATATATAGAATTGTGATATGTGAGTGTGGGTGCGCCCGCGTGTAGCTAGGGGATCCTGTTCTAGAATTAAGTTCTTACAACTCAGTGGGAGAATATATGTGGTCCCATGGACTCATATCAGATTCAAGTTACCAAATGTTGAACACAGCATGCAACTATTCTCAAATACTGAGGCAAATGGTGATAAGTAAGACTATCACGCTTGTTTGTGCAGCAGTACATAAACAAGTCTTTGATGAGGTTAGTGGCCAAGTTATTTTAGGCGATATATCTCTTGATCCATGTTTGTCCACCTCAACATTGTCTCATGCTAGCCAACTGGTATGTATATCTACCTACTCCTTCCTTTCCTTCATTCTTTCTTGGTTTTATACTACTCCCTCCGGTCCTTATTGTTACGTGTCTTTAGTTTCTAATATAAGAGCTAATTTGAGGGATTATATTTAGTTGTAAAAATATCAATCCATTTAATCACCCATATTTATCATTTATTTTTTAAACTCGTTATTAGTTGCACATGTCAAGGGGTTTGCATCAAAGGATACTTCAAATATAAATGATTTGAGAGGGTGTTTTTAAGATAGAAATCAACTTACAATTTGTTTACAAATAACTAATTTAATTAATTTTCTTAATCTATTTAAATTAAGTATATCTTATATATCATGTATAAGAGGTAATATAAGAGCTGAGTCATGGATTAGATAACTATTTTGCATATATCAAAGAAATTAATTAGTTGATGATTTAGTTATATATATATATATATATATATATATATATATTGAAATAATTTAATCCTGAAAGAATTTATCTTAATATATATTAAAAACGAAATGATCTCTCAAACTAACTTTTATATTAATCGGGGCTTTCTTAGTTTTATGAGTTGATATTATTCAGTTTTTTAAATTTTTTTATGCAACGTGAGAAGCATAACACAGACGTTTGTGCAATTCACCAAAATATTGAGAACTACCTCAACCGGAAAGATGTAAAAGAAGCTCTTCATGCTAAACTTATTGGAGTGATGACCACGTGGTCAGTTGACCGTAGCGAGTAAATTCCTTGACTTTCTCTAGTATATATGATGTATATGTACAAATGAAAATCTAGTTGAAATTTATTATCTCTATTGATTATTTGATATTAAACGCAGTAGAAAGATTTGTGTATATTAAAGAAATTAATTAATTTGAAAATATTATGTTACATGCCATATCTAAAATACTTGCGTCAATAGATTATGTTAGTTTACAATTTTTGTCAAATTAGTTCGATAAAAGAATGAAAAAACATATTTCATATATAGTATTTTAGTTAGCTTTTTTAATCTCTTTGAAATAATGAACTGAATCTTGTTAATGACTGGAGATATTAACGCTAGTTAGTTTCATTGTGTTACAGAGAAGTCAAATATTATATGCAGGATGTAGAGATACCAATAATTCCTATCCTTAAGCAACTACTTAAGTCAGATCTCCGAGTATATGTATATAGGTAATTGGTTTCTCTCTCTTGTTTTATATATCAAACAAAAATTTCATAAACAAGCAAATTCATTATTGTAATTTCCACACACACACATATATAGTGGAGCTCAAGATGCAGTGATTCCACTAACTGGGACACGAACGCTGGTGAATGAATTAGCCAAGGAGATGGAACTGAATACAACAGTGCCATATAGATGCTGGTTTCAAGGAGGAAAGGTCCATATTTTAGCTTTATCAATTTTTCTTACAAATTAAATATAAACATGCATGATATTTATGATCAACTGTTTTTATTAAAAGGCAAAATGATATTACAAATAATTAGAGTTACAAGAGTTTTATAGCATCTATAAAAAGAAAATATAGAAATAAAACTATTATATTAAGCAATAAGGATTGCTCCAATAACAACTAAAATGAAAAGTTTAATGAATTGTGCGACTTTTGATAATTTAAATTAAAATTGTGAAATAATCTAATAAAATTATTGCATTGTAATTATTATGATGATTAGATTGCTGGAAGGACACAAGTTTATGGTGACAACATTTTATCATTCGCAACAGTAAAAGGAGGATCCCATATGACTCCATTTTCACAACCGGAAAGGTCATTGGATGTATTTCAAGCCTTTCTCCTAGGAAAGCCTCTTCCGGTTGCATCCCAGTCTTTGTAATTTTTTTTTAATTAAAGAGGAAGGGTTTAAACTAGCCTTATTGGGATTAATGAGCCTGCCAACCACCTCTCACCTGTAAAAGAATTATTTTGTCACTAGGAGAGTGCATTGTTATGTTCCTTTTATGGATATATACATCAAATGTTTCCTTCCACCACCAATCACAATAAATATGTATGAGGTTTCCTTGTTTTCCTACTTTCCTTCTAGGCTTCTAGCTAGTGATTATTACCAAAATGATATGGAACTGCAAATATCATAATTCATGTAAAATATTACCCCCTCTCTCTCTAAATATAAAATCATTTTCCTAATTAAATTACATTAGATTAAGTATGCTAGTTAAGTTAGTTATTAGTAAATGATATTACTAATTTACTCTAACCATATATATTTATTCTCACTCTCGCTCCCTTGCTTGTTTATATAATAGATAAGTAGGAAAAATTAATTACAAGTCCCGTGTAAGAAACATAATTAATATGAGGTCCAACGAGTTGTAATTACAATTTCTAGAGCTAGCAATAACAACTTATTGGCCTCACATAACAACTCATTGGACCTCACATTAATTATGTTTCTTACATGAGACCTGTAATTAATTTTCTATAAGTATTATTAAGGTTTATTAGGGGAAAATTATAAAGTTGTTTATATTTATGTACAAATTGAAATCGAAAGTAATTTTTTATTTAGGAACAAAGAGAGTACTTATGTGCTCTCTAAATACCATAGTGTTATGTTGAAAATGAGTTATTTTAACTTTTAATCCTTAAGCTTTCAGTTAGTTTTGATTTTTAGTCTCTAAATTTTAAAATCATGGTTTTAATCCTTGAAATTTTGGTCTATTTTGGTTGTAGTTAGTGAACTTCAAAATCGATGATACAATTTTGAGCCATGAATTTGCAGTCAATTTTCTTCGTGACTCTTAATCTTTAACAAAACTAGAAATATCAAGAGTCGATTTTAAATGACACAAAATTTATGGACTAAAACCTCCAACCTAAGGTTCAGAGAATAACACTGAAATCGACCAGAAGTTCAAGAATGTAAATTAGTTATTTTAAAGTTCAAGACTAAAACCAAAATTTACTAAAACTTAAGGAAAAAATATTGTATTAACCATTGATATATTTTTCCGTATTTTGATGCTAATTTTCCGTCTTTGAATTATTCATTTATTCCCTTTTTCAATTTTATGGAGAATTTCTTAGACATAGTCCTTCGGCTTGAAATATAAGATCTTATCACCTTATTTGATTAAATTGAGGTTGTCAGTTGAGTTATTAAAAATCACATGGTATTTCCAAAGCACCCTACCTATCTACCTTTACTTTAATTTCACCTTACTCTCCTATTTGGTTATTATTGAGGAGCATCAATGAGGATAATTTATTAAAAAGATGAGAAAAGTTGTATTAACCATTTAAACTTTTTCATAGTTAAATTAGTCAAAATCACATGGTATTATCTAGACCACCCTATCATCTATCTCTACTTTAATTTCAACCTTACTCTCCTTTTTTTTAGTATTGAGGATCATCTGTAATACCTAATCTTTTTACTACTATACTATATCATTTTAATTGATATTCTAATATTTTTCCTATTGTAGAAAGCCTAAAATACCAATAATTTAAAACTTTTCCTTTCAAAATGTTTTACAAATCATTACTATCACTATTACTATGCTCTAATCAAAATATTAGTTATCTCGATGATAAATCCCTGAATTTTGGTGTCATTCTATTTCTAATTTTAAACATTTACAAATAATAATACAATTACTATGCAAGCTCATGCTCGCTTTAATTTGCCTATTTGAACCAAAGATATTTCTCTTAACTATGTGCAGTCACTAACATGTCCACGAACGATCAACCTCTTGTTATCCCTAATGTGCACTCCAAAAATAGCCCTCCTTATATCCTCCATCTCACCAGCTCCATGAGCCTCTGTAATCCAAGTTAAACTTGAGCTAACTCCTTCCCTTCTCAATACCTCAAAGAGCTTACTCCACCGTCTCTTCCTATGTTCAAGGATGCTTAAACAATGTAAAATCGAAGACCTTTCTCTGTTGTCGATGGTCGTCGTTATGCACTGAAGTTGAAGAGGAAGAAGAAAATTAAAGAATGAAGGAAGAGATAGTTTGGGCAGTGAGAGAGATATAGGAAAGTGATGAAGATGACGTTGATAAGAGGGGAGTGAGGAAGAAAATGGTGAGCAATGAGATGATGCTGATGACTGAATGAAAGAGGAAGAGTTTGAGAGTGAGAGAGATGATGATAATGACGGTGAATGGAGAGTAGGTAGTATATATGAAAATTAGTGGGTGTGGTTAATTGTGAAGAATAAAGAATAATTAAAAGGAAGAAGATATTTTGAGAATGAATGGATGAGATTTGAGATTAGGGAACATAAGAATGGAGGGGTAAAATGATAAGTTTGGGAAGATATTTCGAGTCCTAATATAATTTATCTACATATGTTTTAATTCCCAAATTTATTTCTAAAATTTCCTAAAATTTAAATAATACCCAAGATTCTAAATATTGCCTTATTTATTCTTTTAGAAATTTTGGGGTGTTACAATTCTCTCCCCGTAAAATAATTTCGCCCTCGAAATTAAGATAAATTTACTCTTCTCACAATACATGATGACTTAACTTTCAGGTGTATTGGAAATCTAGATTGAATAACCTAAAGAGATCAAGATCTTACCTTTATTATTCTTGACTAATCTTATCCTCTACATTAGGATACAATTCTACCCCTCTTCCATTGTCTAGGCTGCTTCTTTCCCGCCTTTGTCTATCTTTTTCTATTTCGGGGTAAATCAATACTAATATATTGAAAACTATATTTGCTTAAACTCCATCAATAGTTTAAGATGTACCTAACAACTTGTTAATGACCATTTTCTATTTATAACCTTTTTCAAAGTTTTTTTTTCCATCTCTTAAATATTCTCTAATATCACATCACTTTGCCTAATTTTTTTTAAACAAATCAATACATTTAATCAATCTAATATCACCATAATATCCCTTTTAAAATCAAATCTTTATCAACCTAAAATACAAATAAAGTATCCTTATCATGCTTATTCTTAATAACTAAATTTCTTGTTATCTTTCTAACATCAAGTCAACTAACCTCAAATCTTTGAAGCATTCATTTCATATGGTTAAACCACTATTTTCTCAAAATGACAATACTGTTATCCCCTGTTTATCATCAAACTATGCTTGAATTTCATCATATGACATATCCATATAGATTATGAATGATTCACACAAAATCCTTATATCAACAGCTTCACCATCAAAATCCTACAAAGAATTTAGCCATAATACACTTCTTAAAATACTTATGATAATCATAACCCATTTCTAAAGTTTAGTCCAACATATAACTATTTGGCTCTCTAATATCATTCAAGTTTCCTTACAAAGTCTTTAATAATTAATTGGGCCTCATATAAGTAAAATTCCAAACCATAACATTATCTTCTCATCAATAATTCCGTTAGATGCTCAAATTACTTCCAATTTAAAATATTACTCAAATCATGCTTATTTTGTAACACACAGCAACATACATATTTGTTTAATCATGTTTAAAATTTCCCACGATTTAAAATTTCCCAATTCAAAAATATTTTCCCAAATGTTTTGAAGGAGACCAAAAAAAAAAAATCTCTTACATCCCTCATTTAAAAACATATGTATCCTTTAACATTTCGTTTGGCCCAATAAATTTACTAGTTTTGAGGACACACCATTATACTTCAATTTCTAAAACCTCTCTTTATTCCCTTATATATTTATCAAAATCTAATTTCTTTTCTTCTATCAGATCTAACAAACTATAGTTCATTATTACTTTACAACACCTATACTTATTCACTCATCTTCTAGTTCTACACTTGGAAATATCAAAAATATTTTGCTCCATTTTAGAACCAAGACTACTTCATCTAAATTTCTTTAATGTAATTTAATCACCTATGTCTTCATCAAATTTCTAAGTAACCAAGATCATTCTCCCCTTTTTCCGCAAGTCTAAAATGATCCTCTAAAATATCCTTAAAATCAATAAGATCCTTGACATAAAATATTACTAAATCACTATAGGGTATCCTTATCATTCAAAATCACTAAACTTCCCATATCATTCTTACATCAGTAAACTACCATCAAATCTTCATCTTCCTAAATTCAAATCACCATTCCAGCATTTTCATATAAATTTCCTAATCTACTTGCAGTTTTTTTTTGTACATCTTTTTATCATTTTGGAAGCTAGCTCATCATATTGTGACTTTTAACCATACCTTTACAAATGAGAGTCTTTAAGTTAACCATTTTGAAATTATAATCAGCACAAATAATAAATTTTTCATATACCATATCTCTAAAAGCTATTCTTCATCAATGCAAAACGCCATCAACCACCCTATGAGTCTGAAACTTACCTTAATTTAGACGTGCCAGATTATCACATAGCCTTAAGAATCCTTGATTTCCCATCTTGTCCTGAATCTGACTTTTTTTTTAACTCACTTATGCATCTCATTTCCTACATTTCCTACAAAATAGTAACGAATCCTGAATCTCAAATTACTATTCTACAATTAAAGTATACACTCTCTTTAAACTAAATGTATATATCTCAAATCTTCCATGCTCTTTACTAAGCTTGTTCCTTGAACAATAACTTGTAACATAATATATAAAATCCCAAGAAATCTATGATAAAATACCTATGTTGACAAATTCCTACTCTTTCTCTCACACGACTTTTGATTTCTAAATCTTTTACTAATTATAAAACAGCACACAAATCATGCATCAAGTCATAGATTCAGCTGTCACAAAGAAGTATCATTATCTCTGTTGCCTTAACACAAATCAATCAACTCTCTCTCTTATTTGACTCACCAAATTCCAACTAAGACAATCACAAACCATGAAAAATAAAAATATAATTCAGCATGAATCTTATATATTTAAACATTACAATAATTGAACAATTTCTCATTATAATACAGTAAACCTCTTGTTTTTTATACTTACCAAATTTCCAAATTTTGAATTTGAAATTTATCACTCACTTTTACCCCCCAACAACCTCTCATTTATATGGATCGAGTACCAATCACTATCACTTTAGAATATTAAACTCAAGAAACTACTTTCCCTACTTAACCAAACTTTTTACTTTCTCTACTTAACCAAACTTTTTAGCTAACATTACCCATCATACCACAAAATATTTACATTTCCCAATTTTTTTTAAGATAAGAACCACACAAATGTAATGCACTCCACAACTAGTACCAAGTCTAGATCTCAAGAAACGAATCTGATTTGCAACATTGAACTAGAAATAATATTCAAACCTATTTAAACATTCAATCAAAATAACATACAAGGAAAACTTAACAATACTAGAATGATAAGGAAAACTTAACAATACTAGAATGATAGAATCTCATATCGAACCAGAAACAAACCATACAAATCCACATTTTTACATCTAATCTTATACTTAATATTTCTCAATAACACATTTTATTTCATGGTTTCACCGCATAATGTTAATTAATATGATTTATACAAACATATATCAACAAAAACACCATCCAATTTCCACAAATGTACTTAACTTTGATGATCCTTCAAATTCTTAAAATAACTCATTCATTCCTCATTTAACATCTAACTCTCTTTTCCTCAAATCTCCATGATACACTAAATCATTAAAATATCAAATATAAACCATTATCCACAGAAAATTCCAATCTTTCGCATCCACAAAATGATTCCAATAATCTTTAACTAAGAAAAATTAACATATTATCTAATACTTCCTCTTTAACCTTAAAGTTCCCAAATATTCTACTTAGTTATATATTTCTCTCCTTCCACATCTTACCCTACAAGATCTTCAATGATGCCTCGACTATGATTATGCCCGGGCTCATAATTATATTCGAGACCCCAAGAAGAATCCTTGTATCGTCAATCCTCTCCTTAAAATTATTATCAACCTCTCATTATTTGCTATTTATTCGATAACTATATCTCAAATTTAGACATTTCTTTAAAAATCTTACTGTATGCCTTCACTAACATCTTATCTACTTAGTGTCACAACACTTTAACTTGATAATTCACACCAATATCATCTACTTCTCAAAATCGAACCTTCCAGTTATTCAAAACTTAACAATAATATCTCTAAACTTTTGAATCTTCACAAACCTGTAAAAGTTACTATAACTTTGAGTTCAACATTTCTCACATGTAAATTTAGATTCATTCCATCATTTCAACAAATACTGAAGTCTCAATCCTGACTTAAATAATCTTCTGATCACTAAAAAATTTACTTTCTTTTACTCAACTCTTAAACTAAATTATTCTTGATCTCACTCTATTCTTATTTTTTATTTTCTAACTTCATTTGCTAAGACATCCATCTTTCAACCTCATTTAGCTACTATATACTAAAAATTCTATATCCTATCAATTTAACCTAACACTCTTAGTCGTCTGGTTTTCCACCAATGAACTTCTACATCCTCTCTATCTCTTACCCTCATGGTGGTTTCTAAAGTTTACTAAAGGTGATCTAAAGGTATCTAGAAATATCTAACTACAGAGCAAAGTATTCTAGCTAAACTATGCCAGAAACTTTGCTCTGATACCAAAATGTAACACCTAATCTTTTTACTACTATACTATATCATTTTAATTGATATTCTAATATTTTTCCTATTGTAGAAAGCCTAAAATACCAATAATTTAAAACTTTTCCTTTCAAAATGTTTTACGAATCATTACTATCACTATTACTATGCTCTAATCAAATATTAGTTATCTCGATGATAAATCCCTGAATTTTGGTGTCATTCTATTTCTAATTTTAAACATTTACAAATAATAATACAATTACTATGCAAGCTCATGCTCGCTTTAGTTTGCCTATTTGAACCAAAGATATTTCTCTTAACTATGTGCAGTCACTAACATGTCCACGAACGATCAACCTCTTGTTATCCCTAATGTGCTTTCCAAAAATAGCCCTCCTTATATCCTCCATCTCACCAGCTCCATGAGCCTCTGTAATCCAAGTTAAACTTGAGCTAACTCCTTCCCTTCTCAATACCTCAAAGAGCTTACTCCACCGTCTCTTCCTATGTTCAAGGATGCTTAAACAATGTAAAATCGAAGACCTTTCTCTATTGTCGATGGTCGTCGATTTGCACTGAAGTTGAAGAGGAAGAAGAAAATTAAAGAATGAAGGAAGAGATAGTTTGGGCAGTGAGAGAGATATAGGAAAGTGATGAAGATGACGTTGATAAGAGGGGAGTGAGGAAGAAAATGGTGAGCAATGAGATGATGCTGATGATTGAGTGAAAGAGGAAGAGTTTGAGAGTGAGAGAGATGATGATAATGACGGTGAATGGAGAGTAGGTAGTATATATGAAAATTAGTGGGTGTGGTTAATTGTGAAGAATAAAGAATAATTTAAAGGAAGAAGATATTTTGAGAATGAATGGATGAGATTTGAGATTAGGGAACATAAGAATGGAGGGGTAAAATGATAAGTTTGGGAAGATATTTTGAGTCCTAATATAATTTATCTACATATGTTTTAATTCCCAAATTTATTTCTAAAATTTCCTAAAATTTAAATAATACCCAAGATTCTAAATATTTCCTTATTTATTCTTTTAGAAATTTTGGGGTGTTACATCATCAGTGTGGATAATTTAAGGAAAATGAAAAAAAATAGGTATTCTATTTAAGACCATGCTCACAACCCTAAATCATCAATATATATCTTAAAAAGTGGGTTTAACCCGTTTGTGTTCACACTATAACCTGTTTAATTGTAACTTATTCAGGAAATTGTAACTTTCCTAAATTGTAACTTATATGTGTATATATAATGTGTGTTCAATTGAAAGTCGTGAAGCCTAATGAAAAATAAAACTCATTGTATTACTTAAGCATATTTGATGTGTAGTTCATGTAAAAATAAAACTGATTGTATCACCTTTTGACCTTATATTCCTGAAATTACTCACATTAAATTGTGCGCAACATTAAGTTTCTTAATTAAAAACCTCTGCATAATCCTACATTTTTATTTACACCATTCATCTTTACTTCAAAAAAATTCTTCTTTTTTCTATTAATTAAAAATCATTCATGTACCCCTTCATAAAACTAATTGTATACCATGTTTGACTCTATTTTATTTTTATTAATAAGTGAGTCTGATTTGATTCTTTTCCTATTTAAAATTAACCTATTTAATGTAAATTGAAATTATTTGAAAAGATCGACTATCAAAAAAATTTAGACCAAGTGAACTTTTAGTTGAGAGTTGTGCTTGGGGAGAAATTTGGTTTATTTGTTGGAGGGGTTTTGGATAGGGAACGTTGTTGGAGATGAAGTTTGACTCTTCTATTGGTATTATAAATGGGCGAGTTTGATTCTCCGTCAAGTGATTAATGGATGTTATCAGGTGAGTGAACTTTTGAATGGGAAGGTGATTGAGGGAAATTTGTTTTTTTTTGGGATTAGATGACAGAAGTTGGGTTTGGAATTTGACTCTTCATTTGTTTTTATGTATGAGTGAGTTTGATTTTTACTCAAATTAAAAATATTACTTGTAATCTGAATTAAAATTATTTGGAAAGTTAAACTACAATAAAAATTTAGTCAAACTTTCGTATGAAGGAGGTCCCCAAGGGAAACATGGTTTTTTTTGGGTGGGGTGGGGGTTTGAAACTTTGGATAGGGAGGTTGTGGGCAGAGTTTGACTTTTCTTTTGTTTTTTATACACGAGTGAGTTTAATTCTTGACTAAGTTGAAAATATTAAATTTAATCTAAATTTATATTTTTTTAAAAAATTCATTGGTAGTAATAATAGTATTTTAAATATTACATATAGTTTAGATTCTCTTTAATTTTATCTTTTAAAATATACTCATTGCTCAAATAATTTATTAAAATACCTTCATACTAATTTGGGGGGAGGGGGGATATGGTTCTTTTTTATTGTTGTGGGGGAGGGGCACGATACGGGGATTGTGGATAATTTAATTCTTCTATTTTTATTATCTATTTTTTTGATCGAATATTTTTATTATCTATTTTAATTATTAAAAACATGGATTATCTCTTTTTAATCTATCAAAAACAATAACTTAATATGTAACGTTTCAAATAAAATACCTTGAAAGATAAATGTCAATTATTTAATTAAATATGCTTCAATTTACACTCATATATGACTATATTTTCCACCTTTTAAGAGACAAATAAGAGAAGGAGAGAGGTAGTAAAGTAGATAGTTAAGATAAGTTCGCAATAGCATGTTGTTTTAACTAATTTAACTATTTTTTTAATATAATCTAAATAGGTAAATATGTTTTATATTTAAGACTAGGGAGTAATATAATCTAAATTTAATTTACATAATCATTATTATATAACACATTAAGTATCACTTAATATACTTAACTTTGAACATCCAAAAAACCTTCATATTCCTATAGTATATGATATTTCTTTAAAAATAAAAATGCCCCGTGCATCGCACGGGTAAAATACTTGTGTATTTTGTATTTAGGTTTCGAAGGGAGTAGTATAATTCAAAGGATAAGGGTCTAAAGTGCCCTAGAGTATCCACCAGGGGCACTAAGTATCTAGAAGTCATTTAAGGGGCAAAATACCCTAGAAATCGTAAAAACTATAGCATTTATGCCATACATTTATATATTCTAACAGTCTACTTTACTTCACTAATTTAGATCGATGATTTTAGTCCTTAAACTTTGTGTCATTTATAACCATTAGTTCATAATTTTTATGTCTTTTATAAACTCTAGAGACCAAAATCAAAATTAAATGAAAGCTTATAGACTTAGAATAAAGTTGATTAAAAATACATGAACTAAAACCATCGAATTAAAAGTTCATGAATCAAAATAAATTTCATTAAAGTTTAAGGACTAAACCGCTAATTTTAGAGTTCAGTGATCAAAACTAAAATTGAATGAAAGTTAAAAGAAGAAAAGTTATATTACTCCTTATCCTTTTCTAATAATATATCAAAGTTCCTATTTTTAAATTAATAAGTAAACATATATAGATGAATTTCATAAGCTCTGCAATATACAAATGCCAACATTGAAGCATATTATTCCAAGCATGCATGTGGGGTGCATATTGACGTTAATGGTCTGCTCACTCTCTGACCAAACAAAAAAAATAAACCTCTGGTCACTGCTTACTACTATACATATTTTTCAAACCCCACACCTTTTTTTCCTTCCTTCCTTGGCTTGACCAGCACTGAAAGGAAAAGAAGAAATTTTGTTTCTTTCTTTCTCTCTGCCTCCATGGCTCCTCCCATGAAGCTCGTTTTTGGGCTCCTCACATTTGTTGATTTGGGTGTTGGTGTTGGAGGAAAGTAGGAAGAGGAAGAGGAGGAGGTGGGAGGGACGGTGGTGGTGGGTGAAGGCGAGGGGAAGGAGGGAGGAGAGAGAGGGGTGGGTGGGGTAGGGTGAGTTATTTTTTAGTTTTTTATTTTTAAATGTGGGACTCACATCCTCAGAAATTATATTAATTAAATCTCAAAGGGCATTTTAGTATTTTCCAGTAGCCCGGTGGCCAAATTGAACCATTTTTATTGTTCAGTGGTCAGAATGAGACCGTTTATTGTTCTTAGGCCAAATTGATGCTTTCAAAATAGTTTGTAGGCCTAAATGACCTAACCCTTTTTTATTTGTCTTTTAAATCTGGAAAATTGCCAAGGGCAACAAGAGAAGAAAAGGAAACATGTGAAATGCAGCAAAGTTTATCACATGAGGAATTCAAACTCCATTGAATTAAATATGAAGTTTGTGGCGTTATTTCAAGGAGCATTTGCTGTTAAGTGAAAAATTGTTCGCTTGTTATTAGGAGAGGAATTAATCAGGTTCGTGGCTGGAATTTCTCGTGGAAGATAGTGTGGAACACTCACGCCATTTTTCTGCCCATATTCTGTCACCACTTAGACACTAATTGATTCGGACCAGTTTGGAGCGAACAGAGGCATTATCTAATCCATGAATAGCCAGACCAGTTATATGTTAGTTTACAAGAATAATAATTTTCTTTTTGAAAGATGATCATAATCATTTTAAAGTGATTAATTTATATCTTTAATTTCTCTAAAATAGTCAAATGGATCTTGTAATTAGGGCTGGAAGGAGTATTACATTATTTATACACACATACATATGATAAGTTATAAGTCAACTAAATTAATTTTTTTAAAAAAATTGAGGCAAATCATTTTATAAAGCTTACTCACTTTGAACCTAAGTATAGGATATATAAGAGAAGTTGGTCGTGTTTCTAAATATAAGACATAATTTTAATTTTTGCCAACTTTTACCCAAGTTATAATTGTGTAATTACATGAGAGAATGAGAATAAATAAAAGGATATTATTAATATATTTTAAAAAATCATGTATACTAAATAAAATAACTAAAATTATTAATTTAATCAAATTAGTTAAATACCTTTTATATTTTATATATTTAAGATTACAGAATGTATTTGCTTTTCTTGAATTTTGTTTTTTAAAATAAATAAACTATTAAG
Source organism: Mimosa pudica (assembly GCA_029929735.1). Classification (NCBI taxonomy): domain Eukaryota; kingdom Viridiplantae; phylum Streptophyta; class Magnoliopsida; order Fabales; family Fabaceae; genus Mimosa; species Mimosa pudica. Next base: position 9,552,472 of record JAKELP010000035.1, read on the forward strand.
AGACCTATATGAGAGACTTGACAAAATACCCCCCCCCCAAAAAAAAATTAATTATAAACCCCGAAAAATGAGAGAAACTGTGCCAAATAGCCACCCTAAAATTAATTAGGCTAAAGTATGTTTTTGATCCCTTAACTTTGGAGAAAATCATGTTTTAGTCCCTTAACTTTGAAAAGTGTGTTTTTAGTCCCTTAACTTTTAGACAAAGTCATTTTATAGTTCTTTAACTTTGAAAAATGTGTTTTTAGTCCTTTCAAATTGGGTCAAAGTATGTTTTTGGTCCTTTAACTTTGCAAAAAGTCGTGTTTTAACCCTTAATTTTGAAAAGGGAAGGGATCAAAAACATACTTTAGTCTTTTTTGAAAGGATTAAAAACATCACTTTGTCTAAAGTTAAGGGATAAAAAAGTTAAGGGACCAAAAACACACTTTCTCCAAAGTTAAGGGACCAAAAACACACTTTTCAAAGTTAAGGGACTAAAACATGACTTTGTCCAAAGTTAAGGACCAAAAACATACTTAAGCCAATTAATTATAACCCAACAAAATACCGTCTGTGCATTTTGCCGATACATTTTTCTTCGTCACCCTTAGCTTTTCCTTTTCCTCTATTTTTTTTAAAAAACAAAATTAGCCCTGCATGTTTCGATATTAGAAGCAGCATTGATGAAAGCAGTTTCACATCATCTACATCAAATGAGTTCTAAAATTCAGAAGGTGATGAGGACAATTCTTCCAATGAAACTTATCTTTTTCTTGGTTGATTTTATTGTGCAACTGCTTTCGCCATTGTTATTGGACAAATAGGCGACTGGGATATTCTATCCGCTGCCTTGACATTTTTTTGAAAAAGTAAGTGTTAAGATGAACTGATTTATTCATTATTTGGATTACATGCGCCGTCGCGTATTATTTATCATGTATACGTGGAGCGCATGCCGAAGGAAAATCAATGTTGTTAGAGGAGATTGCCACATGTTGTAAGAAATAATTGCTAAAGGACACATCAAATATTTTTCGAAGGAGATTGTCATAAATTCCGAAAATTCAATAACAATGAAATTGTATGGCAATAAGATTATTATCTACGACCTAATCCACTACTTTCGGTAGAGATTTGATTTGGGCGTTCATCAACACTTGATTTAATTTTAGTTTTGTGAGAAATTATTTTACTGATGATATACATATATTGAATGTATTGACTTCAAAGGTGAACGATGAAAATACCTTTAAAGATGTCGAACGATAGAAATGTGCCCCCCAATGATTATAAAAATGATGGACATAGCGGTGTGAGGATCATGGATGTCATTTATAAAATTTAAAGAATGGATACAAATAACCTTCGAGTGTTGTCTTCTCAAGTTTAGATATAAAAATGACAAATTTAGTTGAAGAGTCACTAAGTCATATATAAGATTTACTAACCTCATATATGATACTACCACCGGTCCTAAATATAGGACCTAATTGACTTTTTTTAGAGAGATTAAGGTTGCGAAATAGGTTATTAAATGATGACATATTTGATATATTTTTAGACTATCTATTAGTTTATAGGTAAAATAAACTAGTTTAAGGAAAAAATTAGGTAAATCAATTTATAATTAACTTATTTTGCTTTTTTAAGGATTTTCCAGAAAAAGTCAATTAGGTCTTATATTTAGGATCGAAGGAAGTATTTACTAAATTCGGATACGATATTCCCAACTTTTGATATTGAACTATCAAATGTGTTTATGACTATGAACTTCCCGTTTAGATATATATATATATATATATATATATATATATATATATATATATATATGACATTACCAAGTTTTGTTATGAGATTACTAATAAGTTCATATGTCAGATTAACCACCTCTATATATGAAACATGCCAATTTGTTGAGATGTAATATTCCTAACTTTGGTCAAGTCTGGATATAGATTTCACGAGTATACATATGACTAAACGAAGTTTGGTTATGAAATTATTAAGTTGTTTATCCATACCAACTTCATTTAAATACGAAATTTATAAGGAAAAATGACAAATAAATCTCTTTCAATTACAAAATTCCAATAACAACTTCATGATAAGTATATATTGACATTACGGGAGAGGCATTAACAATCATTAACAACTCAAAGTGACCTATTAGAGATTTTAAAATTGAAAGGTATTTATTAGCTTTCCCCAATTTATAACATTTAAAAAAATGTGATATTTCCAACTTTTGATATGGAATTCCCAATATTAGAAACAAAATTGACATTGTGAAATATGTATAATGAAATTTCCAAGCTCGTATAATCAAATTTACCTACTTCACATATACAATTTTTCAATTCCATCGTCTGATACCCAGATATTCTCTCTTCAATACACATCTTGTTTTCTATTCTCACCCTATTGTCCCCCTATTTATGAGTATTTTCCAAAACCAATTTTATATTTTCTAATGCGGTTTAGTTAATTTTTTCTTGAAAAAGTAAGAGTTGATATAAATTGATTTCTTCATCAGAATTTCCGGAATACTAAGCATAAAAAACCAATATTATTCTCCATCAAAGTGTATCGGTGGCCCTATATAAAGGCAAGCGTGTATAGATTTGTTTCATCACCACGCCAATCTATCAATATCATCACAAAAGCAAATAATCAAACTGATATGGGTCACAAAGTTTCATCATTGTCTTGCCTTCTTTTTCTATTCTCACTCATCAACTTCGCCTTGATGGCAACGTCTGTAAGTGTTTTCTCTATAATCTCTTGTACTCATCCTCCAGTACTAAGAGTTTTAAGTATTGAGTTTCCTTTGATTAAGATGTAATTATTTTATCCAGGAAGTTACCAGCTTTAGAGCTTTATGTATCTTTAAGTTTTTCAAAAACAATTTTTCCCCATAAATACTTTTAAAAAGTGAAAATTATCTCCCTAATTGTTAAAGAACTGACATTGACACTAAATAATAATTTTAACGGCAGGGGACCAAATTGTTACATTTTGGTTACTTTGGAAAACAATTTTCCTGAAAATAAATCAGATATCTAACGTTATTATTTTCATTATAAAATAGCAACTTAACACAAGTATTCCTTCTACTTAATTGTAACTTACTTTTAATATATACATCCGCACATGCAGGATCAATGTTCTTATCTAGTTAGGGTTAAGACAGGGGATGTCAAAGATGCAGGAACAGACTCCGCCATTGGCCTCAAGTTATTGTCATCTTCTGGCGGTGGCATTATTGTCAACAACCTCCAAACTTGGGGCATAATGGACCCTGGTCACGACTACTTCGAACGGGGCAACCTTGACATCTTCAGTGGCAAGGGCAATTGTGTCAATGTTTGCTCCATATCTGTCACCTCCAATGGCGAAGGGAACAAGCCAGGGTGGTACTTGGACTCTGTTGAAATTACCGTCAGTGGTAGCATTTCTAAGAAGGTAGCATTTCCAGTGAACCAGTGGCTGGCTTTAGATGAATGGCCTAAACATCTCTATGCCAATGTCAACTTATGCTCCCTCCTCAATTAAGTAGCAAATATACACTTATAAGAAACGTTTGTCACATGTTTCATTTCAATGTTAATAACTATTACTTCTCTTGGCTTATTTATACCTATAAATAGACCTTGAGATTGTAATATTCATCTGGTTTGATTTTTCCTTTTATGTTGTGTGTCATATTATGTTTGTAAGGTCGTTGTTAAACTCGTGAGTTTAAGTAAACTCATAGAGATTAGATAAACTCGAATCGGTAGACTCGAATCGTGAACTCGTAAGAGTTTACATTTATAAAAAAATATGAATTTCTTTTATATAATTAAATAGGAATAAAAAAAATTATAATAAATTAACTTGACTTTATTTTAAATACAGATAGTAGATTTAAATATTTCAATATTCATATTATATCAACCTCAATAGATAAATTTATATGAACTTTATATTTAAATTCATTGAATTTTTTCAATTAAAAATAATTAAAATGAGTTTAGTAGCAAGTTAACACAATTTTCTATAAGGTAGAAACGTAAAAACGGTGAATTCACAATGTAAACACGTAAGTTTCTACCGAATTTTCAAAGATCGAAAATTTAGGTGACTCGTGATACGTTTTGTTTAGGTAATGTCGTAAAAATGATAAAATCGGAGAGTCAACTCGCGAGTTTGACAACAATATATGTGAGACAACTTACAATAAAAATGCTTTTTATGAAATAAATTACTACTCAATTTGTTCCTAAATATAAGATTAGTTTTAGATTTTGATTGTTATCAAAAAAAAGTTTTAGATTTTGATTTGTTTCTAAATATAATAATCTTTTCAATTTTTCTCAATTTTTTCCTAAATAAATCCTAGTAATCTTTATCTATAATAAATTTTAGAGCGAAGGCACAAAAATGATACATAACTATTGGCCAAAGAATAAAAATAGCACATAACTATTCCAAGGTACATAAATGATACTCAACTTTTACCATGTGATAAAGAATGATATTTTCACTAATATGACAATAAGATTATACATGATACGTCTGAAATGCCCTTATAAATTAATCGTCGCCAGGTAAACATTCATTTAATTTATAAGGGCATTTTTAACATTTCATATCCAATATTATTGTCATATTAGTGAAAATATCATTGACTTATCGGCCGTTTCCAGTCATACCGTAAGCGTACGGGTTGTCAAAATAAGTACTATAAAAGTTATCGTTCCCACGGAGACTAAGGCAAAACGGATTAACTATTACAATTATGTAGTTAATTAGGTTAAGTGGAAATATTTGAGTTTTGATTTTCTAACCTAACTAAATTGAAAATAATTTAACTAAAACTAAACTAACACTTAAAATTAAGAAAGGGAGTTTAGGATTATTTATCACCATTCCATTTCATGAAACATAATTAAATCCCTCTCAATTAGTATGCTAATGAAAACATATGTTTGCCTAAGGTTCATAGGCATTTGAAAAAACTTTCTCAAGTCAAGATCAAATTTATGCTTGTATTAATTGCATAATCTCTTGTCACAATTAATACAAGCTCTACTTCAAAACCAACCTTTTAGTGACAATGTTAGGTTGATAACTATATCTCTATGTTACCAACAAACCATCCATTTAAAACCATAAACTTCAAGTCCAACATGTTTTTATCCAAGTTCTAAAACAAAATATACTTTCTCAAGTCATATTCTATTTAACTAAATAAGTGGTGATCAAGCACTTAAGCAAGTAAAAAGCAAGATAAAAACCATGAAATTCATTAACAACTAAAAGAGGTCTTGAACAAATCTCAATCCATGGAATGGGTCAAAATAATCCTAAAACTAAAGTTAGATACTCAGTGCCTGTTTGGATTCAGCTTCTGAGAATAGCTTCTGGAAAAATAACTTTTTGAGAATAGCTTTTGAGTAGAATAGCTTTTTTGAAAAATAGTTTTTGATGAAATATAATGAGAGTATTTGGATTAAGCTTTTTGAGAATAGCTTTTAAAAATAACTTTTGAGTAGAATATAACTTTTATGAAAAATAGTTAGGATGAATAACTTTTCATGTTTCTTTTATTTGAAATAAGTGTTTTTCCTAGATGAGAGAATGAAGCTTTCAACTGGAAAAGGAGAAAAATGTAGTTTTTCTCAAAATAACTTTTGGAACCCTAAACTAGCTTATCTTCTCAAAATAGCTTATCCAAAAAAATTGAGTGTTTGGATGTCTTTGTGTGAAACCTAGGTTTGGAGCTAGAATAGCTTTTGGAAATGTATCCAAACAAGCACTCATACTAAAACTAAAAAATCATCCAAACATCACCAAATTCCAGAAATTATACAAGACAAAGTTAAAGAGAAATGTGAGGGGAAGAGAGAAAACTACCAAGAGATCTAGAAATCCCATGCATTTTTCCTCTCCAAGCCCCAAACTCTCTCCTTCATTTCCTTTGCTTGCGCCCATGTTTTCTGGAGAAGAGGATGATGAAGATTAATTTCTCAGCCTCCTTTGAGCTGCCTGCGTCAGTATGTGTGTATCCTTGAAGACCAGAACTGCCGCCCCCCCCCCCCCCCCCCCCGTCTTCTCTCGCCTCTGTTCCTTTTTTATTGCCTTTAGGTCTCTTTTCTTTTTTTCTTCAAAACGGTGTGCTTTTGGCTGCAGGGAAAGTGCACTAAATAATAAAACATATAATAATCATTTATATTAATACTAAAGTACTATAACCAACAAAAGGCTAAGCATGCTACTGCAACTTCTTCTTCTTCTTTTTAATATTCTAGTACCTATTATCTAATCATTTCTTTTTATTAAAATTATCATGCTTTTTAATAACATCCCCAAATAATACTCCAATTTGATATCTTATCAAGAATTCAACCAAATCTCTTTAATTTTACCACAATGACTCCACAATCATACCAAAAATATATATCAAATCTATTTAAATTGGGGAGTCATCAATCATTTTTTATCTCATGCCTAATAGTTGAGTATCATTTGTGTACCTTGAAATAGTTATATACTATTTTTGTTCATTGACCAATATTTATGTATCATTTTTTAGCCTTCGCCCTAAATTATATGATAATGGTATATTAGTAATATCACATGTTAATAACTAACTTAACTAGTATCTTTAATCTAATCAAATTAGAAAAAATTGATCTTATATTTAGGAACAGATAGAGTATTATACATCATTCCTTGTTCTCTTCAAATAATTTCTGAAGACACAACCCTATTATTTCATTCTCTTATCTGTATGGTTGGAGGTAAATATTCCTAATAACAGCAATGAATGTTACTACTTCTCCCATGACCACAACAAAAATTTAAATTTGCTATACTATCATATTCCGATTTCATCATTATTTTTCGTGTTATTTTCGAACTTTATAACTAATTATTTCAATACTAAATATAAATTGACAACTTTGTAAATCCTTATTGATTAGTGGTGAATTATTAATTAATTGAACCACCTAAGTGTGCATTTTTAAACTTTAACTAGTGAATTAAAAAAAATGAGAGATTTTGCGTTATAGTTGAATTTATTACAATGTACACTTGGGGATGAAATTGTGGATCAAATATAGTTTTCAGAACATAAATTGAAAAATTCAGATTTGCCCTTCACTTTTTTTTTATTTGTCTTTCACAGGGACAAATCTGGAAAATTGCCAAGGGCAAGAAGAGAGGAAAAGGAAACCAGTGAAGGGAAGAAAAAAAGTCTATCACATGAGGAATTTAAACTCCATTGAATTAAATCTAAAGTTAGTGGAGCTATTTCTAGGAGCATTTGCTGTTTAGTGAAAAATTGTTCGCTTGTTATTAGGAGAGGAATTAATCAGGTTCGTGGCTGGAGTTTATCATTGAAGATAGTGTGGAACACTCAAGCCATTTTTCTGCTCATATTCTGTCACAACTTAGACACTGATTCGGACTAGTTTGGAGCGAACAGAGGCACTATCTCATCCATGAATAGTTAGAGTTTTTTGTGGATTTCCTTTTAAGCAAGACCAGAGCCTACAATTAAATCAAGAAGTTCATTTCTATCCTCATTCATTTGCTCTTCAATCTTGATTTTAATTCTATAGTTGAATCATGTATTAGAGAGAGATTGAACAAGTAGTTCTTATTTAGTTTAATTGTTTGTGTTAAATGAGGATACATTTGTGGGCAGTGATTGATTTGGCCGAGTTGAATCTCTGGATTATTTGTGTCGTAATTTCACTTTGAATTTTGTAATCGACTAATTTGTTAGTCTTCTTAGTTAAATGAATGATGCTTTGGCAGTTTAGTTAATTTGTCTCTCATCTAGAGTTGGTTGAATTACCATTGTGCATACGAAAAGAATGTTCTTTTCTTTGAATTGAAAATCTCTTATTTAGGCTCCATTAGCCACTAATTGATTAGTAGATAGAGAATTAATGAAACTCCAAAATACTTCTAGACTATGGACGTTGAGCTATGACTCAAAGGAAATTCATCACCAGTGATATATTATCTTTTGCAATTCACTTGTTCATTTTGGTTAATTAAATCCTCTTCACATAAAATAAATAAAGATTATATTAGAGTTAGATTAGATTCTTGAAAGAAATGTTGGATGAATTTGTGAGAGCTTAACAATTTAATTGCATAATTTGTCGAAGAAGTGAGGATTTTGACTTAGGTTCTTTCCTATTATATAGGAATTAATCTAATTAATTTTTTAGGCCTATAAAACGCAGTTCATCAAGTTGGGCCGTTGCAGGGCACTTAATCTTGGATTAGCTTGCATGCATGTTGTAAATTTTATGGGCATATTCTGCATTTAGGTTGACTATTTTGAAAAATAGTAAGAAAGTTAAATAAATTAAATTACTTGTAAATCATTGATAAATTTATTTTCCTAAGATATTGTTGACTGATTTGAAAAATAAAAAGAAAGTTAAATAAGTTATTTATAAATTGATTTGTCTAAATTTTTCTCATTAAAATAGATGTTTGTAAAGAAGCAAATCTTTGTTTCACTCAGGTTTATCTTCTAACTAGATGCATCACAGAAATGCCTCGCACAGTCAGTCATCACATCTACTTGCAATGTGCATTCTTCTCTAAAAAGCATCAAGTCATCTGCAAAAAGTAAGTGAGAGATATTATTTGGACCCCCCATAGTAAATGGATATCGGGAACATATACTCTCATTGACTTCATCATGAATGATATTATTTAATCTCTCCATACATAGAGTCCTAAATATATACAGAGAAATAATATCCTCCTCTGGCCCTCCTTTTACTTAAATTAGGACACAATGTGTATTATATACCCCTGTAACCTCTCTTTCAAGCAATGTGAAACTTCTTTATTTATTTGGGAAAAAAAGAAGAAGCCATCGGAACAGCCTCCGGGACCCACATTGCCATAGATATTGCAGGTCAAGGTGTGGCAGTCATCCATTCTCAATGATGGACAGCAAAAGCAAGGGCAAAAAACATTTTTGGAAAAAGAGAGGCACCAATGCCCTACAAGATTTCACATTCTGAAATATACAAGGACAGAATAGCCATGATCTTGAATATGTAAGTCAGAAATTTACTAAGCTGCTACTTACTTTGGTGTCCTTAATCTGTCTATTTATATTCATACACTTTTATATATATAAAAGAAGGTGGAACTGGAATTGGCTTTTGCAGATCAGTTTTGTAAACTCTATGAATACAATCAAGGGTGGAACTCATGTTGAGTACATTACCCAATTAAATCACAAGTTATGTGATGAACAAAGTTAAAAGCAAGAAAAGGATGTCAATATCAAAGCGCACAATGTGAAGAGTCATTTATGGGGCTTTGTCAATGCTCTGATTGACAACCTTGCTTTTGATTCTCAATCTAAAGAAACTCTTACTACCTGCCAAAATAATTTTGGTTCCATATGTAATGTTATAGAATCATTTGCTGAAGGAATGTTCCTGAAGATATCATCTTTGTATTATTTTAACATCTTCATGTAGTTAGATTTGGTTATGGGCACATGACACAAATTATGTTGAAGATGTAACTAAGTGGTATTATGTTGAAATAAGGGATTTGCACTGTTGCACATGAGTTTTGGAATGAAATTGTTCCATTTAAGTGGAGAATGAGGTTTTTTTAACATCAGGGAGGAGGGAGTTGTTTTTATTCCTATAACCCTATGTTTTATTGTCTGTTATAAATTCTAACGTTGAGACTACTGCTCAGTCTCGCCAATTTTGTGTAATGTCCTAGATCTCCAACTTCATTTCTGCTTTGAATCTTGGCATTTGACTCTTGTTTTTTGTTAAGGAAATGTGGTGCATGAATTATTGTTTCCTTACTGCTTGAATTAGCTGAAGATGACATTTTCTGCAATAAACCGCTTTGTAGAAAGCTTTAATTTCATAAGGAATTAGCTAAACAAGGACATTCTGTTATAAATCAACTTTATAGGTATTTTTTTTATCTTACGTTAGTAGATATCTAATACTCCCTTCGATCCTAAATATAAGACCTAATTGACTTTTTTTTTGGAAATATTAAAGTTACAAAATATGTTATTAAATTATGACATATTTGATATATTTTTAGATTAGTCATTAGTTAATAGGTTAAATAAACTAGGTTTAAGGGGGAAATTAGGTAAATCAATTTATAATCAACTTAAATTTTGCTTTTTGAGGATTTTTCAAAAAAGTAAACTAGGTCTTATATTTAGGACCGGAGGAAGTATAATGCAGTGATGAATCTTTGTAAGGACTGAATATATCTTTGACTTAATACTATTGTAGAGTTCATGTTATTTTGTTTATATCCATTAAAGTCTATCACACAAAGTGAAGATAATATGGCCTTAGAGACATCTGCAATTTATTGACTCCTTACTCTGATGTTTCCTTTTTTTTTTTGGCCAACACTTACTCTGAGGTTTCCTACGTAAAACTACCGCACTCTTCTTTTATTGCACTAACTTCTCTATTTACTAGTCATGTAATGAATGAATAGAACAATGTAACGGATGCTCTGAGCTCATCATCATCACACGTGTTAAGTCCTCTTGTTTCATTGCATCAATTTCGTCCATGGGCCCAAAGGATGAGACTAATCCAATTACAAGTTTGGGACCCTGTTTTTTTTTTTTCCCTTTCAAGAGAGGTGAAACCTTTTTGGATCTTGAGTGTTGCCCTCTTTTCCAATCAAGTTGTAACAAGCTATTTTTAATTACTCTTTTGACCAGATAATTAGAATTACTTGAATAGATGAAACTCACTATTCTTAAAATTTTGAAAAGTGTGATTTAAATTTTGAAATATGATATGACATAGCTGTTTTCTATGACATAGCTGTTTTCTAGGCCTCATTAATAACATTAATATTAAATCCCACTTTAAGAAAATAAATTTAACATTAATAGTTTAATACTACTGCAGTTCTTATATTAAATGTAATTAAAGACATTATCATTCACATAAAAATGGTCAATTAAAAGTTATTCACATATGTATAATTGGGAATAGTGTACTTTACAATAAATTATCGAAATGTGTTCAGACGTGTGTAATAATATTCTTTGTCTAATATTGCGGTTGCAAAAAAAAAAAAGACATGAAAATTATAATTTCCCAAAACAATAAGGGGCAAACTGATATTGTGGCTTCTTTGACATTGCTTGTTGATAAAAATCCGCCATAATGTCTCTGAAGATCACATATTACGTCCAAAAACACCATGAGAGACTAGTTGATTTTGGTAATTCCAAATGAGGAAAAAGAAAAACGACAGAGCCATAGTATAACGAATTAACTATGCAAAGAGGTGGCCATAAACAATGTCAAAGATAATAGCTGCTGTTGGCAACGCATTCTTTTGCTAGACCACATTTGTTGTTTTCATTGGTTACCTATACGCGTCATTTGGTAACTCTTGATTCTAAACCGCCAAATTAAATTAGATTGTTATAGTATTTTTTTTTATCATGAACACATATATTCATACACATATCTCCAATGACAATTGTTTTATGGTGTAACCAATTAATCATTTGCCTTGCGTGCTTGCTTGGATATCAAAGGAGAATAATTGGTACATGATTTTTTTTTGTTTGATTGGCATTGCAATGATAAGATGAGTCCAATTTCATTGAATTAACTGAATCGGTGAGAATCATGTCAAACCACTCCGTAAAAATGCTTAGATTTAATAATTTATGGTATTCCATTGATATAATTTGTCTAGGAAGGAAAATTCCAGGTTAACTACCAGTAGTATATATCACCTTCTTCTTCTACACTAGATCTTGTAAGAACTTTTTTCATAATTCTAAGGTTAATGAATGTATTGTTTTCACGAGGACTTTTGATTTTGATAGAGTTAGTTAATTTTATTAGTAAAGCAAATAAATGACTTACAAACATTATTATTATTATTATTATTATTATTATTATTATTATTATCATCATCATCATCATCATTAATATTATACATTCCTTTTCAATGTAATAATTTGTCTTCTAATGTATCAGGTGAACCCGTTTAAAGTCACTAATTGGAATTGAAAGGTGAAGTCCATAAAGAACTTCACCGTTTGGGTTATTGGAAAAAGGGGGGAGAATTCGCAAAGTCCTAAAAGCTACAGGGGTTCACGAGTTAGAAAGGAGCCAACATTTAAAACCATTCAGTATCTTCTTGGGGCGAGACGGTGAAGATAGGATGCAACGATGGTGACCACGTGAGAAATAGAGGAGTAGAGTTTGGGAGGAGATTCGAGGTTTAGAGAAGAGATGTTTTAAGATCCTTCAAAATTATTTAGTGATTTTATCTCTTTGCCTCTAGTTTCTTTCCAATTTCTTTTTTAGGCTCTGAAATTTTGGTGTTGTTAGGACGAATTTTAATTTTAGTATAAGTAGCTCATTTTTGTATTAAGATTATTTTGAACATTTTCACAGAGTGAGAATTATTTAATAATATCTGATCTTTTAGTTGTTAATGATAAATTTGTGTGTGGAATTTACTTTGCTCTTTCTATTTCAAGTGCTTGATCATCACCACTTACTTAATTTGTTAAATGAAATATGATTTGAGATAGTGTATTTTGTTTTAGAACTTAGATAAAATCATGTTAGAGAGTTTCCCAATATATGATAGGCTTGATAAGTAAATAATACATGTCCTATTAAAATAGATGTTTTTATACTTAATCAATCGGTTAAGGTGGAATTCTACTCTAGAAGTTTTTGCGTATGAGAAATATTGACCACACTGTTAAAATACGTATATTTATGGACAAAATGAAACAATTATGTTCAATATTTTCAACATGATTAAGTTTTTCAGTTAAAAAAAACATGATTAAGTTTAAGTTCTAATATAAAATTGAAATCTTGATTAAGTTAAAGTTCAAATGTTAAAATGAAGTCTTCGGTCAACACTAAAAAGTTAAAAAAAACTCAGATTCTTTGTAAAGATGGATTGACATGTATAAAATATAGAAACACATGCATACTCCTACCACAAAGTCATTGATTAGAACAGTTGAAATTCATTCATTCAACTACTATAATAACTTTGAAAAGTGTAATTTGAATGTCAAAATGGTAATATTGAAGGACATCGAATTTATGGTCGGCATAGTTTGCCTCAAGACCACTCTTTTAAGAAATTTATGGATCTCGGGGTAAGCGAGAGTTACCTTTGATATCGTTCTCAGAGGAGCCTATTTATGTATTTAATTGCCCTGGAAACTAAATGAAAACTTGTTGAAAGTAGGCAAAGTCATCATTTTTATATTAAAATTGGGAAGTATTTTGTATGATTAGAAATCAATATATCATATATAACTCTTCCACCAAACACTGTTTCTTATGAACAGTGTTTGGTGGAATATTATATATTTTTTTTAAAAAAAAAAATTATATTTTTTTTAAAAAAAAACTTTTAAAAAAAAAAACTTTTTTTTTTAAAAAAAATTCAGTTATTATATGATTTTTTTCACCCGATATTTTAGTTAAAAAAATTTGGCATATATTTTTTTAGTGCAAATTTGGAAAAAAAATGTTTAAAAAAAGTTAAAAAATTTGTTCATGAGCAAATTTTTAGTGCAGTGATTGACATTCTCTATTACTATTGTATGTGATTGCTTTCTTGTGCGAATTTATTTTGGCAATGTATTCTTTACTTTCTTGGGCTAATTTATTTGGGTCACATTTTTTTTGGTCTGACTTTTCCTTAAAGATTTATATCTTTAGTGTTGCTATTATGATGATCTTTTTGGCCTAATATATATCTGCAAATGTTTTATTTTGTCTTTTTTTTACCTAATAAACCTTGAAACTTTAGCAAGACACAACTCAAATGAATAGGAAATCCAGAATGTTTAAAGGAGAAAGCCAATAGCTTTCTTTGGCAAAATGTCACATATTTTTTTGTGTAAATTTGCCTTATAGATTTATATCTTTAGTGTCACCATTATGATGATCCTTTTGATCTAATATATATCTGCAAATGTTTTATTGTGTCTTTTTATTTGCCTATCTTTCCTTCATGAACAGTGATTTGGTGGAATATAATATATTTTTTAAAACAAAAATTGCTTTTTTTTGTTTAAAAAAAATAATTATTATATGATTTTTTCACTCGATATTTTAGTTAAAAAAATTTGTCATATATTTTTTTAGTGCAAATTTGTTAAAAAAGAAGTTAAAAAATTTGTTCATGAGCAAATTTTTAGTGCAGTGATTGACATTCTCTATTACTATTGTATGTGATTGCTTTCTTGTGCGAATTTATTTGGGCTATGTATTCTTTACTTTCTTGGGCTGATTTATTTGGCTCACATATTTTTTTTGTCTGAATTTGGGTTAGAGATTTATATCTTTAGTGTCGCCATTATGATGATCTTTTTGGCCTAATATATATCTGCAAATGTTTTATTGTGTCTCTTTATATATAATTGATTCTTTAATGTTTATGGTTCTTTAGATGAGCTCACTCACTCACTCACTTAACCAAAGGTAATTATTTGAATGTCTTAAGAAATTTAATTTTTTTTAGAAAGAAAAACTTAGTTATTATATGATTTTTTTCACCCGATATTTTAGTTAAAAAAATTTGTCATATGATTTTTTAGTACAAATTTGTTAAAAGAAATTAAAAAAAGGTTAGAAAATTTGTTTATGAGCATGGGAGAGGTATTTCAATAGATTATAGACTAAACTTTTGGAATATTAGAGAAGAGGGAATTGTAGTGACAATTGAAGAAGCACAAAATATAATATATGATAAAACATTAGTGAGATGTATTATTTTGGGATTTGGTGGAATTTTTTATTATTAATTTTTTATAATTTAATATATATTTATATTGATTTATTATATTATATTTATTATTTATTATATTATTATATTATATTTATTTATTATATTATCATATTATTATTATATTTATATTTATTTATTATATTATTATATTATATTTATTATTTATTATTAGATTAAATATAATAATTATTTAATAATAATAAAATAATAATAATAATTATGATAATTAAATTAATTAATTAATTATTTGCCACGTATTCTTTACTTTCTTGGGCGAATTTATTTGGGTCACATATCTTTAAATCGCGCGAAGGGCGGGAAACCCAAATAATACATCTCACTAATGTTTTATCATATATTATCTTTGGTGCTTCTTCAATTGTCACTACAATTCTCTCTTCTCTAATATTCTAAAAGTTTAGTCTATAATCTATTGAAATACCTCTCCCATGCACCGCACGGGAGTTAACAAAACAAAAAATGTTGTTTACAAGGCGATGTTTTCAAATATCTAGCCAGTTATTTACAACAAATATTATTTTTGTAAAGCTAACATCTATTCAAATATGTGAAGATATTTTTGTGATCATTCAAATATGTAAATTTTTAGTGCAGTGATTAACATTCTCTATTACTATTGTATGTCATTGATTTCTTGTGAGGATTTATTTGGGCTATGTATTCTTTACTTTCTTGGGCTAATTTATTTGGGTTACATATTTTTTGTCATATATTTTTTAATGCAAATTTGTTGAAAGAGAAGGTTAAAAAAAGTTAAAAGAAAATATGTCATATGTTTTTTTAGTGCAGATTTGTAAAAATAAAAAGTTAAAAAAAATTTATTTATGAGTAAATTATTTAATATTTATATTTATTATTATATTGATTATTTATTATTATTATTTATATTTATTATTTGGAAATTTTTTAATTATTTAATTGTTAATTATTTAATATATTTATTATATTATTATATTTATTACTTATTTTTTATTTATATTTAATTATTTAATGATTTATTAGGGCTACGTATTCTTTACTTTCGTGGGCGAATTTATTTGTGTCACATATTTTTTTGTGTGTAAATTTGCCTTAAAGATTTATATTTTTAGTGTCACCATTATGATGATCTTTTTGACCTAATATATATCTGCAAATATTTTATTTTGTCTTTTTATTTGCCTATCTTTCCCGTGCAAAGTAGAAGTTGTTCCATGTAGATATAGAACACAAAAAGAAGAGCTGTTTCTTCACATAGGGAAGATGTGTTCAGTTAGATTTAATTTCGATTTTCAATAGGACTTACAGAAAAATGGTCATTTGGTAATGTAAACTAGAAGTTGTCATTCAAATTTTCTTCCGTCTAAGGTTAAGGTTAGATAATAGTTTTTTTAGTTAATGCTAATTTTTAAGCAAAACCGCGCGGAGCGCGGGAAACACCCGTGCAACGCACGAGAGATATTTTTTTACCTTTTTTTTTCCTTTTTTATCTTTTTTTTAAAAAAAATTCAGTTATTATATGATTTCTTTCGCACGATAAAAAATTTGTCATATATTTTTTTAGTGCAAATTTGTTAAAAAAATGTTGAAAAAGGGTTAATTGGGTCACATATTTTTTTTTGAGTTTGCCTTAAAGATTTATATCTTTAGTGTCACTATTATGATGATTTTTTTGACCTATATAAAAGTGATCCACCAAATCAATGTTCATAACTTTGTTCATGACCAATGATTTGGTGCAATATAATATATTATTTTTTTTAACTTTTTTTTTAAATAAAAAAAATTGGTTATTATATGATTTTTTTACCCGATATTTTAGTTAAAAAAATTGGGCATATATTTTTTTACTGCAAATTTGTTAAAAAAATGTTAAAAAAGCGTTTAAAAATTTGTTCCCGTGCAAAGCACGGGAGATACCGCTAGTTAGAATAAAAATAGAGTTTTGGATAAATGGATAATAGAACATTCTCAGTGATTTGGAATTTAAGAATCATTACTTATATAAATATTTTGGGGTAGAATAGTCAAATCAATAAAATCCCTAGAGGAACCCCTCTAACCTAGGCTTAGATCAAATATAATTAATGTCGGAACTCTTAACTTTAATTATCTTGATCTAAATTGATTAAGCATATGACCAAATTAAATTTACTAAATACAAGTAGCTATTAATCCTACAACCGGGACCTGGAATCGCAACCTAATTAACTTACTATCTTCAATTCATTTTTGAAACCCAACTAATAAATTAAAGGTAATGGACCTAATAATCTGCCCCCTAAACTAAAAACAGACCCGTATCTGCACTCCAAGTAACCAAGGTGTTTAAAAACTACCCAGGTTGGACGGTCAACAACGTTTGACCGTTACTATGCCTATGTGGCCGCCACGTGAAGACCTATCTTGCCACCTGGTGTCTTGTCATTGCCACGTATGATATGTTTATGTGGGTCCCACATTTAATAAAAAATATTTCTCCCTCCCTCTTCATCACCAAAGCCGACGCCCCCCCCTCACCTCCCTCCCCAGCCCCCCACCGCCTCCCTTACACCTCCACCACAGGCCCCTATCCCCAACACCACCACCTCGCGCCTCCACATCCCCAGGCCGAAAGCCCCCCACCACAGCCCTCTTCTTAATCTATCTGTATAAAAAAAGATTCTTAATCTATAACAAACATAATCCAAAATGAGGAATTATTTTGGACAATATTGCATCTTAATCATATTAATTGTCTCATTTGAGCACATAAAAATAACACAAATTCAAGGATTTGTAAATATATGTAACTATTTTGTAAGCCACATAAATGATTTATATAAAATCGGCTAAATTAATATTTGAAGTTATAAAAATCTTCACAAGAGCATCTAAAATCTCCGAACCCACTCTTTTTAAATTGCTTCAACTCCCCCAAATTCACTTGTAATGGTGCTAGCTGGGATGAAGTGGTGTTCCACGTGGTAGTTCTGAAAGGTGAGACGGGCCCACCACGAAAGGAGGGGTGTGGGCGAGGGAATCTTCTGCGTTTCGTTCATTTCCGATAACCAATTTTTATATCTTACTTTGTGGTTTAATTAATTGCTTCTTGAAAAAGTAAGTGTTGATATGAATTGATTTCTTCATCAGCGAAAGCGACAAATAAATCCCTCCGAATGTCCAAAAGGACAAATAAGGAACTCAAACTTCCAAAAAGACAATTAAGGAATCAGGTACTTATTTGATATTTGTAAATGTTGTGAAAAGACTTAAATGCCCCCACCCCAAAACACAAAATACCAACCAGTCGATTTCACAAAAGATTTCCATGCACTATCATCAGAACATTCATGCGGAGAATCAGTTCCCTGATTTCTGAGAATGGAGAGAGCGATAGACAAGACAAGAAGATTTTTGGAATAAGGTGCACTTTTAGGGAAATGAAGACGAGTGGGTGTGTTGGGTTTTTGTGTTTTGTGGGAGAGGGCAATCCAGTAGTTTTGCAACATTTACAAATTTCAAGTAAATACCTAGTTTTTTAATTGTTCTTTTGAAAGTTTGACCTCCTTACTTGTTCTTTTCGACATTCAGAGGGATTTATTTGTCATTTTCTTTTTCATATATGTAAACGAAATTCATTTAAGAGGGCGCAATATACTAAGCATAAAAAACCAAAAATATCATTCATCAACATTTCTATGTGGCCCTATATAAAGGCAAGCGAGTATAGGTTGTTTCATCACCAGGTCAATCTATCAATAGCATCACAAAAACAAATAATCAAATTAATATGGCTCACAAAGTTTCATCGTTGTCTTGCCTTGTTTTTCTATTCTCACTCATCAACTTCGCCTTGATGGCTACATCTGTAAGTGATTTCTCTATAATCTCTTGTGTTCATCCTCCATTATTATTAGCTTCAAGTTTTGAGTTTCATCCGTTTAAGACAGAATCATTTTATCTAGGAAGTTACCAAATTTAGAGCTTTATGTATCTTTAGTTTTTCAAACACAATTTTTCCCCATAAATACTCAAAAAAGTAGTGAAAGTTCTCCCCCTAATTGTTCAAGAACTGACGTTGACAATGAACAATAATTTTAACGGCATGGGACAAAATTGTTACATTTTGGTTATTTTGAAAGAAACAATTTTCCTGAAAAAAATTCAGATATGTAACGTGATTATTTTCAATATAAAATAGCAACTTAACACACAAGTATTCCTTCTACTTAGTTGTAATTGTGCTTGTATATATCTACATCCATACATGCAGGATCAATGTTCCTATCTAGTTACAGTTAAGACAGGGGATGTCAAAGATGCAGGAACAGACTCCAAAATCAGCCTCAAGTTATTGCCCTCTTCTGGCGGTGGCATCATCGTCGAAAACCTCGAAACTTGGGGCATAATGGCACCCGGTCACGACTACTTCGAGCGGGGCAACCTTGACATCTTCAACGGCAAGGGCAAATGTGTTGATGTTTGCTCCATAACAGTAACCTCCAACTGCGAAGGGCACAAGCCAGGGTGGTATTTGAACACGGTCGAAGTTACCGTCAGTGGTAGCATTTCTAAGAAGGTGGCATTTCCAGTGAACCAGTGGCTGGCTTTAGATGAATGGCCTTATCATCTCTATGCCAATGTCAACTTATGCTCCCGACGGATCTCAATTATTTAGCAGCAAAGATACCCTTATAACAATAAATGTTTGTCATGTGTTTCATTTCAATGTTAATAATTATTACTACTCTAGGCCTATTTATACCTTGAGGTTGTAATATGTATCTGGTTTGATTTTCACTTTTGTGTTGAGTGTCACTTATGTTTTTAAGGTCCGTGTTTCTTCATATATGAGACAACTGATAATAAAAATGCTTTTATGAAATAAATTACTACTATATTCATCGCTTGCTCTCGTGAATTAATTGCTAAAGACACCACCTATTATTTCATTCTCTTTCTGTTTGGTGGCGACAATATATAATGTGGTTTGAGGTAAATATTTCTGAAGAACAACAAGGAATGAATGTTACTAGCTACTTCTCCCATGACCACAACAAAAAATTTAAATTTGCTATACTTTTATCTCATAATTATATAGCCTCCTTTTCAGTTCTTTTTGAAAATTATAAATAATTATTTCAATATTAAATCTAAATTAAAAACTTTAGAAATCCTTAAAGATTGGTGATAATTCACTAATTGAACCACCTAAGTGTGCATTTTTGTGCTTTAACTAGTGAATTAAAAAATCGAGAGACTTTGTGTTATATTGGATTTATTACAATGTACACTTATGGTCTGTTTGGTACGACCATAAGTGTGCATTGTAATAAATACACTTATATTGTAATAAATCCAATATAACACAAAGTCTCTGGATTTTGTTTTTATGACTTAAGGGTCAAATCTAGCACTCTACTATTAACAAAAGTTCACTCAAAATAAACAAGAATTTTGGGTCTCAAATGTAGCACAGATCTATTATAAAATGGGTTAAATCTAGCATTTCCGTCAATTTTGACGGGTTGGACCGTTAAGTTTGACCAAAATAGGTCATTTCAGCTACCACGTCACCCAGTTAGGCCACGTCACCCAATAAGGCCACGTCACCTATCACGTCATTACCACATCATCACCACATATATGAAAAGATTTAAGGTTCAAATCTAGCACTCAAGTATTAGTAAGATTCAAATCTAGCACTCAAGTATTAGTAATGTTCACTCAAGTATTTTTGAGTTTGACTTTTAATTTTGACCTGATTAGGTCATGGCAGCCACATCGCTCTATTAGGTCACACTACAAAAGGTACAGGTATTAGATGCGCTCACATTTCGGCGGTTTCAAGAAAAACGCGGTTCTAATACCTATACCTTTTGTAGTGTGATCAAATAGGGCGATATGGCAAGTGTCATTACCTAATCAGGTCAAAATTAAAAGTCAAACTCATAAAAATACTTAAGTGAACATTACCAATAGTTGAGTGCTAGATTTAAACCTTACTAATATTTGAGTGCTAGATTTGAACCTTAATATTATCATATATGCGGTGATGGTGTGGTGGTGACATGTCATAACTGGGTGATCTGGCAGGTGACGTGGCCTAATCGAGTTGAACCCGTCAGAATTGACGGAAATGCTAGATTTGACCCATTTTTTAATAGATATGTGCTACATTTGAGACCCAAAATTCTTGTTTATATTGGGTGAACTTTTGTTAATAGTAGAGTGCTAGATTTGACCCTTAACCCTATATGATATATTTAATCTCTCCATACATATTGTAATAAATATATACCAAGAAATAAGATCTCCTTTGGCTCTTTTACTTGAATTAGGACACAAGGTGTATCATATACCTATGTATCCTCTCACTCCAAGCAATATGAGTCTTCTTTATTTGACAAAACCACATGTTTTTGTTTTTATTGTTGAAAACTCCAACACAACCTCTTTTGCTTGGGAACGCTGGCGACAGTGACTTGCTAGGTAGATGACAAGCTTGCATCTCTTCCCTTGTCAATAAAGTACTCATCGACCAGACCAGTATCAACTATGTTCTCATCCTGTGACTTACATTGAAGTCAGTAGAAGAATGCATCGGAACAGTAGGCCGGACCCACATTGCCACAGATATGGCAGTTCAAGGTGTGGCCATATATATATATATATAAACCTGAGTTATAAACATTGAAGTCAGTAGAATAAGGCATCGGAACAGCACCCGGACCCACATTGCCACAAATATGGCAGGTCAAGGTGTGGTCTCAGAAGCCCCTTTCTCCATATCCCTCAGAATCCCACATCCCAACCCTTCATTTCCTCATACATATCATCACAACCCTTCATTTCCTCGCAAAAAGTGACATGTTAATTTAATATAGAACTTTGAAATATTTTTAAGATATTTTAGCATGAAAAATTTCAACTATTTAGAAATATTTCATTTCAAGAGAAACATTTATAAGAGATGCAGACTGATTCAGTTAATTATAATATATAAAAGACTTTGCCTCCAAATATTTATATACAGCTTTTTTAGATTTGCCTCATGTAAGGGAAGATTTATTACAGTCTAATCTGGTATAGATTGTGTTAGATAAGACCATAAATAGAGGTAAAATGTAACTCTAATAAACTCTGTAATTAAAGTCAGCTTTTTGCAATTGTGTCTCACTTAATTTATATCAAAATGTTACTCTAGTAAACTTTACAAGTAAAATCAGTCATCCAAAAAATTAGGTACCAACTAAAAAAAGTTGCAAATAAAATAGTACAAAACTATCTAATATCTAAACAGTACAAGTTAGTTTTTTTTTAAATAAAAAAAACATGATAATATGGCACATTATTTACTCTTAGATTAGTAATTGGATCCAATTCCTGTGGGTATCGTCCTGTGAGTTACATTGAAGTCAGTAGAAGAAGCAGCAGGCAGGACCCACGTTGCCACAGCTTCTGCAAGTCAGAAATTTACTAAGCTGCTACTTAGGAGTCCTTCATCTGACTATGTATATACATACTTGTTTCATACATACATACATACATACATACATACATACATACATACATACATACATACATACATACATACATACATACATACATACATACATACACACACACACATACATACATACATAGAAAGGGGGTGGAATTGGAATTGGCTTTTGCAGGTCAGTTTTGTGAACTCTCTCTATCAATACAATCAAGGGTTGAACTAATTTTGAGTACATTACCCAATCAAATCACAAGTGAAGAATCATTTATGGGGACTTTGTCAATGTTCTGATTGACAACCTTACTTTTGATTCTCAAACTAAAGAAACTCTTACTACCTGCCAAAATAGTTTTGGTTTCAAATGTGATGTTCTAGAATCATTGCTGAAGGAATGTTGCTCAAGATATCATCTTTGAATTATTTTAACATCTTCATGTAGTTAGATTTGCTAATGGGCACATGAGACCAATTATTTTGAAGATATAACTAACTGGTATTATGTTGAAATAAGGGACTGTTGAATATGAATGTTGGAATGAAATTTTTCCATTGAAGTGGAGAATGAGGTTTTTTAACATCACAGAGGAGGGAGTTGTTTTTATATTCCTATACCCCTATGTGAGACTACTACTGCTCAGTCTCAATTGTACAGTGTTGTAGTAAAAAAATGTTCTCTCACCAATTTTGTGTAATGTCCTATATCTCCAACTTCATTTCTGCTTTGAATCTTGGCATTTGACTCTGGTTTTGTTAAGGAAATGTGGTGCTTGAATTATTGTTACCTTACTGCTTGAATTAGCTAAAGATGAAATTTTCTGCAATAAACCAGCTTTTAGAAAGCTTTAATTTCATAAAAAATTTGCTGAAAAAGGACATTCTGTTATAAATCAACTTTATAGGTAGCTTTTTTATCCAATGTTAAAACTTTTCTAATATGATGGAGTGATGAATCTCTAGAAGGACTGAATATATCTCGACTTAATACTATTGTAGAGTTTATGTTATTTTGTTTATATCCATTAAAGTCTTTCACACAAAGTGAAGATAATATGCCCTTAGTTTGATGAGGGGTTGGCATCCACAGAATCTATGCAAAATATATTTCATGAAGGATATCAAGCACTCATGGCAGCCATACAATTGATTGAAAGCATTGTTGAAAATGATACAGATACATGATGGAAGGACGTTTTTTTAGCATAAGAGTTTATACATTCCAATTATATGTTTGTATTTGTTAAAATGTCATTTTTGTTGTATTGACACTCTATTTTGTATTGAATAATTTTGAGTTCCTATATCAAAAATATCAAAAAAACAAAAAAAAAATAATACTCTCTCCCATCTTAAATGTGAGTTGGTATTGGTTCAAAATATAAGATTGATCTAATTCTAATTTCTCTTAACTCTTTAAAAAAATATTATCTATTAATGCTCCTCAAAAAATAATTAAATAAAAGATGAGAAAGTAAAAAAGACAAGATGATTGAATCATCTTTAAGAAATGTTTATCATCATAAGAACTACTATAACTAATAATTTTAGTTTCAATCAAATCAGTTAAGTGTGTCCTATATTTAGGACTTGAGAGTGTATTTGTTTGGAGATTAATGAAAATACTTTTATTCTATATTCCAAAGGGTAACTTCTTTTTTATTTTTTATAATGATATTTTTTAAAAGAGTAAAACTGATCCCAGAATTAAATCAAAGAATCATATTAATTAACTTCCTTCTTTATTTATTTGATTAGCTTCCAGGCCAATTTTTTTAGGTTTCATAACAGATCAACCCTCATCGTCCTATGTTGTTAAAGGTTTAAGAAGCTTTCTAATAAAAAAAATGGTTTAAGAAGCTCCATTGTTTAAAATTTGTGTTTAATGTTGTCTCATGTGCACAATTTTGAGCTCTATACGTACGAATGCAAGAGACCCCCTAATTTTATTTTTTCCTATAATGTTTTGTGAATTTTTTAAATGTGAAAAATAAATAAACAGATAATATCAAAAATTTAATTATATGTTTTTATATTTCAGTGAATGTGTAAAGACGGATTTCAGCGTAAAAAATGAAAATTATGCTGCTAGCTAGCTTGTCATGAGTACTCAAATTGTTTCGAAGAAAAAACCACTAAATCAAAATTTCCTCAAGAGTCAGTTATGGAACTTCAGGGTCATCAAAGGCAAAAACATACTTGAAAATGTCAATGTCAATACAAACACCATAAATAAGAGGTGTGATTATATATTACGTTAGCTACATAGATTTGATATCTCTACATCTTCCATCATTATTAATCACAGAAAAGAACAACGTAGTGAATCTTCTTATCTGACTATGTTAACATCCCATCCATATTATAAAGTTACAAACACAATAATATTTGTTGTAGCTCAAATATTGTTGACAGTGAATTCCTCTTCAGAAGAAGATGAGATACACATCTTGCCGGGACAACCACCGGTAGATTTCAGGCAATATGCCGGTTATATTACAGTTGATGATGTGCATCAAAGTTCATTGTTTTACTACTTTGTCGAAGCAGAAGGAGACTATATGTCCAAGCCTCTGGTTCTCTGGTTGCAGGGAGGTATGTTGGTATATCAAAATGTCGTTCATTTTTATATGTGTGACACTGTGATGTATAATCTTAAATATAAAAACTGGTAATGTTGAAACATTTTAAATGACATTGATTAGAGATCGAATATTAATGGGAGTCACATTAAAGGTTAATTTCTCTTTATCTATGTTGATTGTGTTATCACATGCATTTATGTTACCCTCTACAGCATATGCTAAAATTATTTCATCTGCTCCTAATATAAAATATATTTACCTTGATTAAATTAATTAATTTATCGTTCTAATATTGATAATGTAGAATCACACTAAATTAAATCAGATATTTGTTCATTACCAACTAGAATATTTTGGATGGTCGATTGTAATATTTCTCATTTTTTTTGTAATTTTAATTTTTTTATCATATTTCTTGTCTTTTTGAAAATTTTTATTTGTTTTATAATTTATTTGTTCTATATATCATTCATATCTTTCTTTTTGCTGTCAATGAACAATCTGTCCAATTAATAGATTGAATCAAAATTGTGGTCTAATTCTTTGGATTATTACTCATAGGTTTTGTTAAATCTTTTTGAATTTCATTCAATTCAAATTTTTTTAATCCAAATATAAATAAAATCTTTACTCTGTTTGTGTGAGAGAGAGATTAATTCACTAACGGAGATAGGCTGCATGCTCTTTAATTTTAAGGTCCCACTTCTTCTGCCCTTGGAATTGGGGCTTTTATATATGGAACATGGTCCTTTCAAATTGAGGGAACACGCTCTTGAGAAAAATGATTATAGTTGGAATAAAGGTTAGTAAGTCAAAAAAAAATATATATATAAATAGTATAATTTGAATCTGGTCATCATGAATCCTTTTTGACTGATATTTTAATTTTTTTCTTGTCATAGTGGCAAATATGATTTACTTGGAATCCCCAGTTGGCGTTGGTTTCTCATTCTCCTCTAACCAATCTTTCTATGAATTTGTCAACGATGAAATTACAGGTTCTTTTATCTTAATTTTATTCTTATAACTAGGAATAGTTGGTGTGTGTATTGAAAGTGTACAGAAAAATGCATGATTTGAGTTACTATATATTAAGGAAATAATCATTTCTCTTTTGAAGACCGAATTCGCTTTCATGTTAGAAATTTTGTTTTCCATGGTGATATGATATCTCTTGCTTATTAAACACGTACCTTTTACATGAGCAATTTAATTATGTCAGCATGTCTCTAGCTCACCCTTCAAGAATAGGGAACAAGGGCGATAGTGGTAACTACCGCGACTATCATTCCCTTGGGAAAATGCAATATGATTAAACTAATAATTAACTAAATGCAAACTTATATAATTTGAAGCAGGTAAAAAGTATTTTGGTTAATTCAAATATATGAAATTGGTAAAAATATGATATACTCATAGAAACAAATTGTGATTGGACACAAAAGATATTTTGATTAAAAAATGAGATGATATGGTAATACTTGGAAAATGAAGACTTAACCATCATTGATTCTAAACTTTGTCAGAAAGTTGTTGGTTTAATTTAGAAAACCCCCTATTTGGTGGCCGAGGCACTTGTTTTGCCTTGGGTGCATTGACATCTATTTGTTGTGGTCAAGACGTCTTGTGATGGTTTAAGTTTGGGCCCAAATTGGGGCACAAAAGAGCGAAAATCGGCACTAGAAAAGTCAGGTTTGAAGTGAGACTAAACTAGAATTTTTGAAATATGGGGACTAAAAAATACATTTTAGGAAATCAGGGACTAAACTATAACTTTTGCAATTTGTCTAGAAACTTCCTTTTTCCAATTTTCTTGAATTTTCATCTTATTGCACCATTTTATTTTCTTCACTCCAATGTGGTCTCCTCTGCTTCTGTCTTGGCCCCTACAAATAAAAGAAGGAAAGGAAAATGATCAAAATGCTCCTAGGTTGATTAAAGAACATTTATTATGCAACTTTTGTCAATTAATCAAATTCCTGAACTTGTTTCAATTATATGGTCTAGATATTAAATTAGCATAATGGGGACCGAAGTTTCATCTTTAATATGTTGAAAGTTTCAAATTAATTTATAAAAACATAAAAAATCCAAGGTTAAAAAAGTTATAATATATTGTTCATAGATCACAATAATGTCATCTATTCATATATAAAATTAGCTAATAATATTAGGCTTTTTTTTTTGTAAAATTGATCATATCTTCAATTTCCTTGACATGATTAATTAAAAACTTATTAGGGGTTTCTTTTTTAATCTAATAACAAGATAGTCTGTATCCTAAGATTTAAATTTGAGAATAAACTGTCCTCATTAGTTTATGAAACTTTTGTTCCTTCCTTTTACAGCAAAAAATAATTTTGTGTTCCTACAACGTTGGATCAAAAGATTTCCAAAATACAGGAACAATTCTTTATTTATCGCCGGAGAGAGCTATGGAGGTATGTAGTTAACTTAGCACACATCACACACACACACACACACCCAAATATAGGGCTGCTATTTTCTATTTATTTGAAACTGTGTAGTTTGATCCAATGTTATTTTTCAGGTCACTATGCCCCTCAACTAGCAAAACTCATCATTCAGAACAAGACTCCTTTCAATCTCAAAGGCATTGTAGTGAGTACATTTATATATGTGTATGTATAGGGTTAAGGTTCAATTTTACTAAGTAAAGACATGAAGCAATTATATACATGTCTCTAACAATGTCAGCGGTTGATGTCAATTTTCTCTATTATTTTTTTTAACTGTTTGGATAAATTTTCTCTCTTTTTAATACTTATGGAGTGAAATTGATACACAAAAACTTTCTATAACCTGCACATTTGTCTTAATGTACAAATTTGTGTACGAATATAGGAGAAAATTAACAAGAGAATACATGGAAGAAGGTTTTGTTTGATTACGTTATTCATAAATGTTTTCAAGAGTTAAAATGCATTTCCCAGAATGAACCATTGACTAGCTTTGTCCATGAGAAAGTTTTTCCAGCTTTGTCCATGCGAAAGTTTTTCCAGAAACTTTTTGTTTTGAAAGCAACCAAAACATGGATTTCATTTAAAATTTTAATGGTCAATATCAATTTTTATTTAAATCTGATTTTGATTGATATATGAAAGTGTGATGTGTGTGTTCAGCTAGGGAATCCTGTTCTAGAATTCAGTTCTTACAACTCAGTGGGAGAATATCTGTGGTCTCATGGACTGATATCAGATTCAAGTTACCAAATGTTGAACACAGCATGCAACTATTCTCAAATCCTGAGACAAAAGTTGATAAGTAAGACTATCATACCTGTTTGTGAAGCAGTACATAAACAAGTATTTAATGAGATTAGTGAGCAAGCTATTCTAGCCGATATCTCTCTTGATTCGTGTTTGTCCACCTCAACAACATCCCATGCTCTCCAACTGGTATGTGCCTATCTATTTGTTCCTTTCCTTCCTTCTTTCTTGGATTTTTACTACTCCCTCATCCTTAATCCTTAATGCTACATCTAGTTCCTAATATATAAGAGCTAATTTAAGGGGTTGTATTTAATTTTAAATATAATAAATCAATCCATTTAAACCCCCATATTTATTTATCACTCTTTTTTCAAACTAGTTATTAGTTGCACATGTCTAGAGGTTTGCATCAAACTCGTTATTTACGTCAACGATTTAAGAGGGTGTTTTTGAGATAGAAACCAACTTACAATTTGGTTACAAATAACTAATTTAATTAATTTTTAATCGATTTAAATTAAGTATATCTTATATTATGTATCAGAGGTAATATAAGAGTTAGATAACTAATTCGCATATATTAAAGAAATTAATTAGTTGATTTAGTTATTTATAACCAATTATGTGCATTACTTTCCTTAAAATATTTTATTTAATCATGTGTATTGAAGCTATTTTCAAATTAAAACCTTCTTACTATGTGGAATGAAAAGGGGAAATTAAAAATTGAAGAGATAAAATATAAGATATATATTGAAATGATTTAGCACTGACATAAGATATTTAAATAATTTAACACTGACATAATCTCTCAAACTAACTTCTTATATTTAATCATGGCTTCTTAGTTTTATGAGTTGGCATTCTTTTTTTATTTTTTTTATGCAACGTGAGAAGCATAACATAAACTTTTGTGGGATTCAACAAAATACTGAGAATTACTTCAACCGGAAAGATGTAAAAGAAGCTCTTCATGCTAAACTTATCGGAGTGATGACCACGTGGTCACTTGACCGTAGCAAGTAAATTCCTTGACTTTCTCCAATATGTTGTATTATGTACAAATGAAAATCTAATTAAAATATATTATCTCTATTGATTTTTGTTAAACGGCATATTTACCAACCGACTATACGCAAAGTAGCATCTGCTACATTAGTCTATCAAAAGAGTTGAATTTATCAATGAACCTTTTATCCAGCGGTAAAATAAATCAAAATCATCTATATTTATGGACGTTGACCGTTAGTAAATTGTGTCAGATGTAACTTTGCTAATAGTCGGCGAATAAAAATGTTCCTTGAACCTTTTATGTATGATAAACACCTAGACAAAAGTGTTTTGACTAACGGTCAACATCCATAAAATAGCCGATTTCAGCTATTTTGCCACTATATAAAAGGTTCATTGGTGAATCAGACTATTATGATAGACACTACTTTTTCTTTGGCCGAGATAGACACTATTTTAATAATAATCAATTGGTACCTTGATTGTTTGATATTAAAGGTAGTAGACTTTGAGTATATTAAAATATTGCTTAATTACAAAAGATATGTTACATGACATATCTAAAATGCTTATGCCAATAGATTATGTCAGTTTATAAATTTTGTCAAATTTGTTCGAGAAAAGAATGATAAAAAATTATTTTATAGAAATATAGTTGGCTTTTTTTATCTCTTTGAAAGAATGAATTGAATCTTGTATATTAAAGACTGAAAGTTACATTAACACTAGCTAGTTTCATTGTATTACAGTGTAGTCAACTACTATATGCATGATGTAGAGATACCAATAATTCCTATTCTCAAGCAACTACTTGAGTCAGATCTCCGAGTATTTGTATATAGGTAATTGATTGGATTAATACAACTTTAGGTCCTTAAATTTTTCACTCAATTTTGGTTTTAGTCCTTAAACTTTAAAATAGATCGTTTTGGTCCTCGACGTTTCGGTCAATTTTGGTTTTGATTCTTAAACTTTTAAGTCAATGGTTTTGGTCCTTAAACTTTCAGCCAATTTCGGTATTGGTCCATGAGCTTTCTTAAAAACTTTAAAACTCAGGAACCAAAATCAAAATTGACTGAAAATTCCTGGATCAAGACCAAAATTGATCAGAAGCTTAAGGCCCAACACCAACAATTTTAAAGTTCAGGGATAAAAACCGAAATTGACCGAAAGTTTGAGAACCAAAACCACCGATTTCAAAGTTCAGGGATTAAAACCAAAATTGACTGAAGATTAATTGATCAAAAGTTGTATTAATCCTAATTGATTTCACTCTCATTAAACCAAAATTTCATAAAGAAGCAAATTAAATATTGTACTTTCCAATATATATATAGTGGAGATCAAGATGCAGTGATTCCACTAACTGGGACACGAACGCTGGTGAATAAATTAGCCAAGGAGATGGAACTGAATATAACAGTGCCATATGGAAGCTGGTTTCAAGGAGGAAAGGTCCATATGTTAACTTTATCAAATTTTCTTACAAATTAAATATACTAGCAACCATTACTTTTAATTATGATCAACTGTTTTGTTTAATAAAAAGGCAATTTGATATTTAAATTAGAGTCACGAGTTCTATAACATCAATAAACAAAAGGTAAATAAAAATGTTATACAGAGCAATAGAAATTCATCCTATACTAACTAAAATGAAAAGCTTATTAATTGTACAACTGTTTGATTTTTAAATTAGACTATAAATATAAATTTGTGAAATCAGCTCATATCTATTATTGCACTGTAATTATTATGATGATTAGATTGCTGGAAGGACACAAGTTTATGGTGATAACATTTTATCATTCGCAACAGTAAAAGGAGGAGGTCATATGGCTCCATTTTCACAACCGGAAAGATCATTGGCTGTGTTTAAAGCCTTTCTCCGAGGAAAGCCACTTCCGGGTGCATCCCAGTCTTCTTAATTTTTTCTTTTTAAATTAAAGGGGTAGAGTTTGAACTAGCCTTATTGGGATAGATGAGCTTCCCAACCACACCACCCACGTGTAAAAGAATTATTTTGTCACTATGAGAATGCGTTTTATGTTCCTTTCTATGGATATATCACACCAATGCTTCCTTCGATCATCACCGCCGCCACCACAAAATATTTACACGTATAAGAGCTATGGAGGTATCTATTTATTCGTTTTCATGCTTTCCTTCTAGGTACTGATAGTTACAAAATACTATATAAGAGTTTTTAAACATAAGAGTTAGTTTACGTTTTTTAGAAAATTCTGAAAAAGCTAAATAAAACAATTAAAAATAGATTTTTCTAAATGTTTTCTCTAAACTATTTTATTTGACTTATAACTAACATTTAATCTAGTAATATACAAAATATGTTATCATTAAATTGTATATTTCATTTTCTTAGGATTTTTCAAAAAAAGTCAACTAACTCATATTTAGAACCAAAGGGAGTAATCTATAAGTGAGTTATATAATTCTTCTAAAATCATTACTTATCTACTCTCTAAATACCATAGTGTTGCATTGATAAAGGATTAATACATTTGTTGGCTTTTAAGCTTTTAGTTAACTTTGATTTTAATCTCTAACTTTAAAATCAGATAAATTTATGTGCGGAATTTATTGCACTTAACTGCAAATAAGACATTAATGAGGGATGATGATGTGGGGCAATTGATTGCAACAATGGGAGCACACAATTGAAACCGGATCCCGTGTGAAAATGCAATGAGATCAAATACAACATTTTATAGGATATATTTGATGATGATTGATTGATTGATATGGAAAATCACCAAGGGGAAGAAGAGAGGAAAAGGAAACCCTTGAAGTGCAGCAAAGTCTATAGCATGTGGAATTAAACTCCATTGAAATAAATCTGAAGTTAGTGGCGCTATTTCAAAGAGCATTAGCTGTTTAGTGAAAAATTATTCGTTGGTTAGGAGAGGAATTAATCAGCTTCGTGGCTGGAGTTTCTCGTTGAAGATAATGTGGAACACTCACGCCATTCTTCTGCTCATATTCTGTCAGTTTTGGAGGAGAATGAAGCACGCAAGTTTGGAGCTGAGCTGAGGCATGATCTCATTCATGAATAGCTTGAATTTTTTGTGTATTTCCTTTGAAGCAAGACGAGAGCCTACAATCAAATCAAGAAGTTCATGTATTAGAGAGAGATTTAACAAGCAGTTCTTATTTAATTAGTTTATTTGTTTGTGTTATGTGAGGATACATTTGTGGAGTGACTGATTTGTCCGAGTTGAATCTCTAGATTATTTGTCTCAAAATT
Source organism: Mimosa pudica (assembly GCA_029929735.1). NCBI lineage: Eukaryota > Viridiplantae > Streptophyta > Magnoliopsida > Fabales > Fabaceae > Mimosa > Mimosa pudica. The sequence continues at coordinate 9,584,860 of JAKELP010000035.1, forward strand.
CCACTTTGAATTTTCTTTTTTATCATCATAAAAAGTTTAGGTGATTTGGGTCTTGGGGCTAACCAGGACCAGGGCAGACCTCTGAGCTCAAAGAACACTTACAGAGGTACTTACACATGCCCATCAATAAGGTTCTCATTGATGACTCCCCATATTTAGTGGTTTTAGAAAATATTTTGTTATATTTGGGGAGTCATTAATTAAGTAATTAAGAGATTTTGATGTGAATTGTAAATATATTATTTGGGAATTGAAATAGGAAACTTGAAATAATAAAAGAAATATTTTAATGGGAAGTTTCCTATTAATGAGATTATGTGATTGAGTTATTGTGATTATTTCCTATTTCCTTCTCTTCATGAATGCAGATTTAATGAAAAAGGAAATAAAGAGAAGGAAAGGAAAGAAAAGAAACTTAACATGCAAGGCAAAGACAATATGGTGTTGGGCTATTTTATTATATATACACATGCAACTCATGAGAAAAGGAGGCTGAACACAATTCTTCCTATTTTCATAGCCTAGAGAGTTCACGAGAAAGAAAGGAAGTGAGGCGCTGAAGCACATACATGCACAAAGGAAAGGAAGGAAGCTGGAAGAGGCATATTTTGTCTTTTTGTGGGAGGATTCAATCACAATCATTTACAAACACACCACGCATGCGGAAGTTGGAAGCTAGAGGACGACTTGTGTAACACCTGAGAACTACTTTGGCAGAGTCTTCTCCATTGCTCAAGAGGGATTCGAATCAGTTTAGTTATTACAAGATCATCTCTTGAATTTTCTTTATGGTTGGGATCTAAAATTTGAATTAGTTGTTGGGTTGATTTAGAGATCATGTGTGTCTAATTTCCTTTTACAGTCTAGAGTACTATGAACTTGTTTGTAACTTAGTATTTTATTTTCCACTACTTAGTCATGGTTAATTTGATTTAGTTTATTTAATCTTGCTATTATTGATTAACTTGTTTAGTGCTTGATCACCATTAGACCATTAGACATGTTTAGGGAATTTAGAATTGGGATAGGAATATACCTAGAAGCCCTACATAGTCACATTAGAGCGGAACCGTTATAAATTGGCCCAGTAAATTAGTGCAAGACATTGTGTAATTAAGTTAGGTAAGGATGTAAGTGGACCGGAAGACATTTATAGACACTAGTACTCTAGATTAGCTAGTTGAATTAATTCATAATTAATGTAGTGGGGAATAAAATCTAAGAAGCAGATAAGGGATTAGTGGCTCTAGGTTGTTCTTTTGACTCGTGAATTTCATCTGTGTGAATATTTGTTTTATTTTATTTTCTTAGATGTTAGGTAATTAAAATCAATTTTCTTGTATTTACTCAACTTGAACGAAAATAGAAGATCTAATGCTTAATTATTAATTGTCTGAGTCTCTGTGGGATCGACCTTGATTTGCCACTTTACTAAATTACGATCCGTACACTTGCGGATATTTTTATCAAAATTTTGGTACCATCACTCATATTGGCAGGATTTGAACTCACAACCATATAGTTATGAATCAAACTTTTTTATCAACTAAATCGGTGATACTGCATGTTGTAACGAGCACAAGTCCTTGGGAGAACCACAGCCCAAAAGCTAGCTGTTGAGGTTGGGGAGCCAAGGACTTATAAGGTCTCCCTTGTGAGGAAACCTCCCCAATGTGGGATTTGTGACAATGCACCCCCCTCGAGAGCCGACGTCCCGGTGGCTCCACTCTACGATACTTCACTCGGCGCTTCACTCGGCCTCTTTGCCGGTCAGAACCCTTCGTAGGTAGCCCTCTCCGGTCTTTCGGCCGAGTCGGCGTCCCGGCAGCTCCACTCTACGGCACTTCACTCGGCGCTTCACTCAACTCTTTGTTGGTCAGCCCCTCCTTTCAGAACCCTCCGCAGGTAGCCCTTTCCGTTTGGCCGACTCTCAATGAAAGCACCATTATAACGAGCACAAGTCCTTGGGAGAACCACACCCCTTCGTAGGTAGCCCTCTCCGGTCTTTCGGCCGAGTCGGCCTCCCGGCAGCTCCACTCTACGGCACTTCACTCGGCGCTTCACTCAACTCTTTGTTGGTCAGCCCCTCCTTTCAGAACCCTCCGCAGGTAGCCCTTTTCGTTTGGCCGACTCTCAATGAAAGCACCATTATAACGAGCACAAGTCCTTGAGAGAACCACACCCTAAAAGCTAGCTGTTAAGGTTGGGGAGCCAAGGACTTATAAGGCCTCCCTTGTGAGGAAACCTCCCCAATGTGGGACTTGTGACACATGTATGTATGATGTATATTTAATGATATTATTTAATCTCTACATACACAGAGAGTAATAAATATATACAGAGAAATTGGGGTCAAAAAAATATATATATCGAGAAATAACATCTCTTTTAGCCCTTTTACTTGAATTACTCCCTTCGTTCCTAAATATAACATCACTTTTGAAATTCAACTTGTTCCTAAATATAAGATCACTTTCTATCTTTCCCAACTTTTTCCCAAATTAAACCTACAATGTTTATCTATAATGACAAGTAAAAGAGGGAGAATGAGGATAAAGGTATATATTTGGGACAAATTGGTATATCATGTATAAATAACGAACTTCTTTAATCTACTCAAATCAGGCAAAATGATCTTATATTTAACAGAGGGGTTACAACACAAGGTGTATCTACCCATGTATCCTCTCAAGTCTCAATCCCAAGTAATATGATTATATGATACTTCTTTATTTTACTCACCCACGTTGTTATTGTTGAAAACTCTCAACTATGTCCTCATCCTGTGAGTTACATCTAAGTCAGCAGAATAAGCCATCGGAAGTCGGAACAGCTAGTCGGACCCACATTGCCACGGATATGAAAGGTCAAGGTGTGGCTCTCATCCTGTGAGTTACATCGAAGGCTGAAGAAGAAGCTATCGGAACAACTGGTCGGACCCACATTGCCACAGATATGAAAGGTCAAGGTATGGCTATAATAAACCTGTGAGTTACATTGAAGGGAGATAACAGAAGACCCACGTTGCCACAGATTCTATAAGTCAGAAATTTACTAAGATACTGGTGTCCTTTGTCTGACTCTAGATCTGTATATACATGCTTGTTTATATATATATATATATATATATATATATATATATATATATATATATATATATATAAACAAGCTTGCAATTGACACTGTATGTGCCCGGAATCCACTTGAGTTGGTTTTATTTCGCTGTATTGAACTTGTAGAAGAGAAGCTGAAGCAATCCTCATGAGCCGTAATTTGGCTAACTTTGAGGTTGATGTTGAAATATATTTACTTTGCATTGTATACAAATAAGTTTATCTGTCTATAAACTTTTTATCAACGAAAACGAAAAACGTTTGTGTGTTGGATTTCATGAAATCTCTCTCTGCTTTTTGGTCTTTATTGATTGGCTATTCAGTACTGGTCCACTGTGGACATGCTACTGGTCCACTGTGGACATGCCTGTACATGGCTCTTCATGGCCCTTTCTAGACTTATTTTATTCCCTCATACACCAAACAAGATTATTTTGGTTTCAATTTGGAACATTCATTTGTTTATTTCTGGGAGTATTGGAGTCTGATTCGTGGCTTCATTGTTTAACTTAATATATGAGATATATTTTTAAAAATCTAGGGTTTTGTGATGAAGCTTTAATTTGTTTTCTTCATCTTTTTCTATTTCTTTCTTTTCAATCTCAAGATTATACTTTTCATTTTCATAATTCTCATTATCTTCAAACATTCAATTCAAATCAATTCAATTCTCTTAAAAATCTAAACTTTTCTCATATTCTTCAATAACTAATCAATGGGTCTCATCTCAAATCCAACAATCATAAATTTCACCCCATGAAAATCCATATTTTCCTCTCAAGTGTATTACTGTACATGAAAGGTATGGACAACTCCTCTCAAGCGTCTATCTCAATACCTCTTCATCCATTTTAAACTATGGCCAGTACGTCCTTTCATTATCATTATATGTTATATCACATTCTACTTTTCTCAGGTACTCTCTCTCTCTGTTAATTCTTTTTTTAACATATCATAGTTTCTTGAATTGATGATTAATTGTTCATATTTCAGTTGGCTGATTTCCATTATATGTATTTTTGAGTGTTCTTGAGATTAATTGACTTCATTGAATTTATATTTCTTGTGTTTATGTAAATCTGTACTTCATGTAATCTCTCAAAATTTGTACCTCCAATATTGCACCATGATTTTTCTATTACCACAATTCTTAAAACATTTAGGCTTCTTCTTCTTCCTAAGCTCTTAAGTTGGATTGCCAGAAAAATGTTTTTTTTTTGCGCTAAAATTGCGAAAATTACGCAGATGGCCCAGAAAATGGCAGTTAGTGCCTGTCAGTTAGCGAAGATTGCGATTTGACCACGTTTTTTTTGGAGCTAAAATTTGCGAAAATTACGCAGATGGCCCAGAAAATGGCAGTTAGTACCTGTCAGTTAGCGAAAATTGCGATTTGACCACGGTTTATTTTATTTTATTTATTATTATTTTTATTTTTTTTATTTTTTTTCTATTATTATTATTTTTTTTATTTTTTATTTTTTTATTTTTTTATTTTTTTTTTTTTATATTATTATTATTAAAAAAATATTTGTGCAAATTACGCGCATGGCCCAGAAAATGGCAGTTAGTGCCTGTCACTTAACGAAAATCGCGATCTGACCACGGTTTTTTTTCTCTCTCCCTTGTATTTTTTTTTTGTCCGTTAACCTGCGAAAATTACCTTTTTTTTGGTCCGTTAACCTGCGAAAATTACTTTTTTTTCTTTTTTTTCCTCGTATTATTTATATCATTCAGATCTGATCTTTTCTCTTCTTCCTCTCATTTCTCATTTCTTATAATCTTTCTCCTCCTCACTCTATCAAAATGAATTAATTTTAATTTTCTTTTTAAGGCATTTTACTAAATTTACATAGTTTTATTAAATCTTTTGTTTCTCATATATATCTTAACTTTTGTATATTGTTTGTTGAGCATTGTGTTGTTCTGTTTTCATAGTATATTTATTAATTATTGTTTTATTTTATTGTTGAATATTGTGGTTGTTTCTGTTTTATTGTATATTGTTATTTATTTGTTTATTTATTATTTTATTTTTTTATGATTTAATTGTATTGTGTTATTATTTTATTGTATTCTGATTTTTTTAATTGTTTATCGCTTTATTTATTTGTTATTATTTGTGCTAGTTTAATTATTATTAGTGTTTAGTGTTATTATTATATTGTATTCTGTTATTATTGTAAGTAATACTCTGCCTATAATATAGTCGGTCCTAAGCCCAGATAAAAAGAGTAGGTTATGTTAGGCTTCGGCATCCAACGTAAAAATTTGTCAAATCCTAAAGCATGGACACACACAACCATTTTTACAATATGTCATCGTCTAGCATTTTACAGAAGAAGGGATATATAAAGGAGCAAGTGAATGAGTGTATGATTAGATTTAGTACGTGGAATATTGGAACCTTAAAAGGCAAAGCTTGGGAGGTAATAGGTGTGATGAGAGATAGAAAGATAAACATTTTATGTCTATAAGAGACTAAATGGGTAGGTGAAAAGGCTAAGAATATTGATGATTATAAACTTTGGTACACTGATAAAGTGAGTCGTAGGAATAGTGTAGGTATAATTTTGGACCAGTATGGAAGAAGAATGTGGTTGAAAGTTTATAGAAGTGAAGACAGATTATTATCGATAAAAATAGTTGAGGAGGAAACAATTAATGTAAAACGTGAATGATGGGCAATTAAAAAACAACAAGAACATAAGATGGATGTGATAAAGATGAAAATGTTGAGAGGGATGAGTGGGTATACACTAAAAGATAGGATTCGTAATGATCACATTCGTGAAAGAGTTGAGGTAGCACCTATTTCAGAGAAAATGAGAGATTATCGTTTAAGGTGGTATGGACATGTTCAAGAATTAGATGAGCTAGTAAGAATAGTGGAGCAGATGGTAAGGGAGCCGTATATAAGAAATAGAGGGAGACCAAAGAGAACTCTTGATGAAGTTATTCAAAGAGATATGTTAGTGAAAGGTTTATCTCCAGGAATGACTAGGGATATAGCAAAATGACGTTGTATGATCCATGTAGCTGACCCCACTTAAGTGGGATAAGGTTTACGTTGTTATTATATATATATATATATATATATATATATATATATATATATATATATATATATATATATATATACTAACTCGAATTGGCTATTTGCTCAGTTTTTTGTGAACTATATCAATACAATCAAGGGTGGAACTTATGTTGAGTACATTACCCCAATCAAATCACAAGTTATGTGATGAACAAAGTTAACAACAAGAAAAGGATGCCACCGTCAAAGCGCCCAATGTGAAGAATCATTTATGGGGGCTTTGTCAATGCTCTGATTTACCTTGCTTTTGATTCTCAAACTAAAGTAACTCTCAGTACCTGCCAAAACAGTTTTGGATCCAAATATGAAGTTCATGAATCATTGCCGAAGGAATCTTGCTCAAGATATCAGTTTTGTATCATTTTAGGGTAAAATATCATTCTGGCCAATAAACTATTTTAAAATGGTCAAATTGGCTAAAGAACAATAAAAAGGCTCATTCTCGCCAATAAACAATAAAAATTGTTCATTTTGGCCAATAAGCTATTGGAAAGTTCTGAAATACCCTTCGGGACCTAATAAATATTAATTTCTGAAAGTGTGGGTCCCACATTTAAAAATAAAAAATCCCTAAACACCACCTCCTCCTCTCTCTCCCATTCTCCTTCATCTTCAACCCACCAATCATTTTAGATTTGCTTATGGGCAAATGAGACTTATTATGTTGAACATATAACTAAGTGGTATTATGTTGAAATAAAGGACTGCACTGTTGAATGAGTGTTGGAATGAAATTGTTCCATTGAAGTGGAAAATGAGGTTTATTCACGTCACCGAGGAGGGAGTTGTTTTTATTCTTATACCCCTATGTTTTAAACATCTTAAGTTATAACAATATCAACACCGGCTAAAAATTAAATGTAACATCATTCTAATAATATCATAAATAATAAAAGTGTGGGTAAATAGCAATATCTACTTCACCAAAAATTCAATGTTCAAAGTAAATTCAATGTTCAAAGGTGCTTCACATAAGTTAGCATTTTCAATACAATTTAGAATGAAAGAATCTATATTTCCAAAATAGATAAAACAAAAATTGAAGCAAACTATATGGATCAAAATATAAATAATACTATGTGGGGTCAATTGCAATTTCGCGAAGTTTTTAAACGGTCAATCACTATTGACCGTCAGGTGAGGGTAAAATTGAAACACTTTGTTTACTTTAAGGGTGAAATTGCACCCGTAGCTAATTTAGGTTGTCCAATTATGCACGATGGTTACTTGCAGGACAAATTAGGATCATTATCCTTTTTATCCAAGGTTAGTATATATCTAATATGATAGAGTGATGAATCTCTGTAAGGACTGAATATATCTTGACTTAATACTCCACTATTTATTCTTTTTATATCCATTAAAGTCTATGACACAGTGAAGATAATGTGGAACACTCACACCATTTTTCTGCTCATATTCTGTCACCATTTAGACACTGCTTCAGACAAGTTTTGGAGGAGAATTAAGCACGCAAGTTTGGAGCTGAGCAGAGGCATGAACTCATTCATGAATAGCCAGATTTTTTTGTGGATTTCCTTTGAAGCAAGACGAGTGCCTACAATCAAATCAAGAAGTTCATGTATTAGAGAGAGATTGAACAAGTAGTTCTTATTTAGTTTATTTGTTTGTGTTAAGTGAGTATACATTTTTGCAGTGACTGATTTGTCTGAGTTTAATCTCTGGATTATTTGTGTCATAATTTTACTTTGAATTTTCTATGTTTTTTTCATAATAAAAAGTTTAGGTGAGTTGGGTCTCGAGGCTAACCAGGACCAGGGCAGGCCTCCGGGTACAAAGAATGATTACAGAGGTATTTATACATGCTCATCAATCAGGTTCTCATATTGGCAGGATTTGAACTATCAACCATATAGTTATGAGTCAAACCCGTTTATCAACTGGTCCATATATTCTGCATGAATGTATGAATGCATATTTAATTATATTATTTAATCTCTCCGTGCATAGAGTAATAATAATAAATACATACAGAGAAATTGTAGGGCAAAAAAAATTTATATACCGAGAATAAGATCTCTTTTGGCCCTTTTACTTTAATTACAAGACCAGGTGTATCTACTCATGTATCCTCTCAAATCTCATTGTTGCCAAGCAATTTGAGACTTCTTTGTTTTACACACCAACGTTTTTATTGTTGAAAACTCTCAACTATGTCCTCATCCTGTGAGTTACATTGAACGTAGCAGAGTAAGCCACCGGAACATCTAGTCGGACCCACATTGCCACGGATATGAAAGGTCAAGGTTTAGCTATCATCCTGTGAGTCACACCAAAGCCCATTTGCTTTAATGAACTCTCAAAGTGGTGCTGATTTTGATAATCAGAGGTGCAAAATAATGGGCATAATATATATATATATATATATATATATATATATATATATATATATAAAATCCTCAAAACATTAAGCAAGCCCCTTTTAATTAGGTATTATTGACTCCTCAAATTTTTTAACAACAAAATACTCCCTCCGGTCCCTAATGTAAGAGCTAGCCGTCAAAAAAACGCTTCTTAAGAAAACATGTGAATGTTAGTTGGGTGTCTGGAGTTAATGCTTCTTTTCCAAAATTGCCCATATTTATTATGGTACTTTTAAGAGAGAGAAATACATAAGCATTAATAAATATGAAAGAGAGTTAGGGGTAAAGTAGGAAAAAATGCATTAAATGAGAAGAGAATATGGGGTGAGCTCTTACATTAGGGACCAAAACCATTCAAATTTTGGGCTCTTACATTAGGGACCGGAGGGAGTATATAACAAATATAATCCAAAATAGGGAGTTATTTTGGACAATATTGCATTTTAATCATATTAATTGTTTCATTTGAGCACATAAAATCACAAAAATTTAAGGATTTGTCAAATACTCCCTCCGGTCCTAATTATAAATTGTTTTACCTATTTTTTTTCCATTATACTAGTTTACTTTACCTGTAAACTAATGGATAGTCTAAAAATATATCAAATATATCATAATTTAATAACATATTTCGCAACCTTAATTTCTCAAAAAAAAGTCAAATGCGACTTATAATTAGAACCGGAGGGAGTATATGTAACTATTTTGTAAGCCACATAAATGATTTATATAAAATTGGCTAAAAACAATATTTTAAAGGGTAAAGGTGCAAAAATATGACTAAACTTTACCCTAAGTTGCATTTCTATGACTAAAGTTTCGCAAGGAGCAAAAATACCACCAAACTTAGGATTGAGGTGCAAAACTATGATTTCCGTCAAATATGATGGTGTTAACCGTTAGTCTTCGACATGTAGGATGCTGAGTGTGCAATAATGACCATGTGTCATGCTGAATAGATTTATGTGGGGCCCACAATGGGGTTCCTTCTGTTATTGAAATCAATTCCTGATCTGATGGGGGTAAGGGTGTGTTTGGAAGGGATGAAGAGGGAGGGAGGAAATTGTTTTTTATTATATGTGGGCCCCACATAAATCTATTCAGCATGCCACATGGTCATTATTGCACACTCAACATCCTACATGTCGAAGACTACCGGTCAACACTATCATATTTGACGGAAATCATAGTTTTGCACCTCGATCCCAAGTTTGGTGGTATTTTTGCTCTTTGCGAAACTTTAGTCATAGAAATGCAACTTAGGGTAAAGTTTAGTCATATTTTTGCACCTTTGCCCTATTTTAAATTAAAAAATCTTCACAAGAGCATCTAAAATCTCTAAACCCACTCTTTTTAAATTGCTTCAACTCCCCCAAATTCACTTGTAATGGAGCCAAGTGGGATGAAGAGGTGTTCCACGAGGTAGTCGTGAATGGCGAGGCGGGCCCACCACGAAAGGAGGGGTATGGCCCATACCATATGGGCGAGTGAATCTCCTGTGTTTCCTTCAATTCCCAAAACTAATTTTACATCTTCCTTTGTGGTTTAGTTAATTGCTTCTTGAAAAGTAAGTGTTAATATGAATTGATTTCTTCATCAGGATTCCATATAGGGAAATTGACAAAATAAATCCCTCCAAATGTCCAAAAAGACAAGTAATGAATACAAACTTCAAAGGGATAATTAAGGAACCAAGTACTTACTTGATATTTGTAAATGTTGTTAAAGACTTAAATGCTTCCACCCAAAACACAAGATACCACTCCCAAGCACTAACACACTCACCCTTCATATCAGTTCCTCAATTAACTGAAGAGGAGAAGACTTCTCGTCTCCCAAAACGGCTACGTTTTGTGTAAGTGAAAGGTGTGGATCACAAAGCAAAAACAATCTTGGTCATAGAATCCATCTAAGGGCCACAATTCCTCAACCAACCCTCTCTCTCATGCAACACAGAAAAACACACACACAACCCAACCTTCACAAGCCCACCACCACCTCCCCGCTGCTGACAATGACCACCACGGCTGCGGCGGAGCACACTCAATCCTTTGCAATGAAGAATATATGCCAATCTCAATACTTATATCAAATTTGCATGAATCATCTTGTTGGCTTTATCTTGGCTCTTAGACTCTCCTTCATAAACATCGTGCACCCCACTTTCCACCGAAGAAGACAACGAATAATTTGGGGAGTATAAGAACCAACAAAAAAATCCATCTTAAAAAAAAACCCAATAGGCGTCCATCTTAAAAAAATTATGTTCAACATTTAATCACAGCAAGCTCCATCTGTATCTTCCACCCTAGAACGACCTTAACAACTACCCGTTTTCTATTTCATTCTCTTCAACCTCTTCCCCCGCCCTCCCATTCCTTCATCTCCATTATTTTAACAACCCAACCAAAAAAGATCCTTCTCTTTTGGGTGAAATTGAGCTTTTAAAATAGTTTATTGGCTATAATGATATTTAACTCTTAGTTATTACTAGAGCCATTAAACTCTTTCTATTACTCCTTACTTTCCTATTACCCACTTATTATATATTTTATTATTATCATTATCTTTATTCATTATTACTTTCTAATATAAATGCTAGAAATATCTCAAGTAACCACCCCTTTTTTCTACAGTCACAGTTTAGTCTCCCTATATATAAAAATTTACAAAAACTCGCAAGTTGTACACTTTCTTTAGTTTGCCTATCTAAATCAAAATAATTGGGTGTGTACACATCCAAAATATCTATCTACAGAGGTACACGTCCCCCTAACATTATAATGACTACCTTACTTTCTCCTTCTCACCATCTTACACATCCTAGAAACAGCAAGAGTCAATGTAGTTTCTGTCACATCATATATATATATATATATATATATAAGCATAAACCATAAACATGAATAGCAATGATATTATCCTTCTGTATAATGAGTCTCACCCACTAGTAATAATAATATATTCGTTATGGGATGTTACACACTCTCCATCATCTCTCCTTCTCTCTCTCATAGGTGATCATTTTCCCTCTCTTCATTTGATTCAAGTGGGATTTCTGGCCAGGGAAATCAATTATAAATTTTGGGGTTTTTTGGTAGTTCTTGAATCGTGGATACAAATTAACCGAAACAAAAAACTCATTTCACATTTCAAAAAGCACAACACAAATCCAACCAAGTTACACATTTGTGTGTGGATTAGAAATGTGTGTGCGGGAGTAGAACCTGCAAAACAGAACTGAAAACTAAAAGGGCAAAGGTGCAAAACTAGTCATCGTAAATTTAATAAAAAGCACTTAAGACTCTGGTAAATTTAAGAGGGTCAAACCGTACATTGTAAACAAAAATGGGTCAAATGTAATCTTCTCAAATAGAGGTGTTAAGTTTGACCATTAATTGACTAGAAATTCTGATTGTACTTATTGACGTGGCAATATGTGGCATTAAGTGTCAATTTTTTTGACGTGACATAAGCTGGAGGGGCATATTGAGACTTAAAACCAGCCCAACACAACACACAACACACAACACATCGAATCCCTTCAGAGATCAAACCAGCCCCATTTTGAACCTTAACCTTAGAAACCTCATTGAAATGATTTTTAGGTTTAGGTTTTAGATGATTTGGGGTGGATTTCATATAATTTAGAAAAGTATGAGTTCTAGTCGAAATGATTTGAGGGTTTAGGGTTCGTTTTACATGATATAGGGTTCAACTGGATGATTTTCAGCTTCCACAATGGATTTTGGATGGTGGGGCCCACGTCTAAAAGGTTACATTTGTCCCATTTTAGTTTACAGTGTATGGTTTTGCCCCCTTAAATTTACCAGAGTCTCAAGTGCTCCTTTTTAAATTTACGGTTGCTATTTTGCACCTTTGTCCAAACTAAAATCCAATTGATTCATCCATTCCTAATAGTTTAGGCAATGCTAAAAGTAGGAGTAGAAAAATTCAAAGCAACATAAATCATTTTATTTCCCAATCATATAACAAACAGATCAAACCTAAAATAAACAAAACATTCATTCCTTTCCCAAATATTACTCGGTCATCATGGTAAAATTGCAGAAATTTTATAAACACACATACAACAACACTATTCTACTTTATCTAATCTTGAAATGCACATGCAGTTGAAATTCATCTCATCCTTCCCCACATTACAGCAACATTCACAAACAGAGAAATAAGAAATTGTGGTCAAAATCAACCAATACTCAAATGCAAAGTCTAGATTTTACATAAACAAACAAATACACTCTCAAACTCAAAATTGGTGAATAATATACCCAAAGAGTTGGTGAATGATAGAGCATAGTGACACCATATGATCCATGTAGCTAACCCCACATAGTGGGATAAGGCTTTGTTATCATTGTTGTTGTTGTTGTATCTTAATTGAAATATCACAATCCCACGTCTTCAATATTTAAAAATTCATCTTACAAAAATTTTCCTTCTCCCCTCCCCTCCAATCCCTCGTAGGAAAAAGAAGGCGAGTGGGTGTGTTGGTTTTTTTTTTGTTTTGGGGAGAGGGCAATCCAGTATTTTTGCAACATTTACAAATGTCAAGTAAGGACCTGATTTCTTTATTGTTCTTTTGGGAGTTTGAGCGTCTTGCTTATCCTTTTGGACATTCGGAGGGATTTAATTGTCATTTTCCATTTCATATATGTAGTCCATTTTAGAGGGCACAATACTAAGCACAAAAAACAAAAAATATCTTTCGTCAACATGTCTATGTGTCCCTATATAAAGGCAAGCTTGTATAGGTTGTTTCATCACCAGACCAATCTATCAATAGCATCACAAAAACAAATAATCAAATTAATATGGCTCACAAAGTTTCATCACTGTCTTGCCTTGTTTTTCTTTTCTCACTCATCAACTTTGCCCTGATGGCTACATCCGTAAGCGATTTCTCTATAATCTCTTGTGCTTATCCTCCATTATTATTAGCTTCATGTTTTGAGTTTGCTTCGTTTAAGACGGAATCATTTTATCTGCGAAGTTAACAAATTTAGAGCTTTATGTATCTTTAAGTTTTTCAAAAACAATTTTTCCCATAAATACTTAAAAAGGTGAAAATTCTTTCCCTAATTTTTCAAGAACTGACGTTAACAATGAACAATAATTTTAACAGCTTGAGAAAAAATTGTAACATTTTGGCCATTTTGAAAGAAACAATTTTCTTAAAAAAATTCAGATATGTAACGTGATTATTTTCATTCAATATAAAATAGCAACTTTTTTTTGATCAAAAATATAAAATAATCACACAAGTATTCCTTCTACTTAGTTGTAAATATGTTTGAATATAACTACATCCAAACATGCAGAATCAATGTTCCTATCTAGTTAGGGTTCAGACAGGGGATGTCTCAAGTGCAGGAACAGACTCCACCATTAGCCTCGAGTTATTGTCATCTTCTGGCGATGGCATCATCGTCAAAAACCTCGAAACTTGGGGCATAATGGAACCCGGTCATGACTACTTCGAGCAGGGAAACCTCGACATCTTTGACGGCACGGACACTTGTGTCGATGTTTGCTCCATGACTGTAACCTCCAACGGCGAAGGGCACAAGCCAGGGTGGTACTTGGACTCAATCGAAATTATCATCAGTGGTAGCATTTCTAAGAAGGTAGCATTTCCAGTGAACCAGTGGCTGGCTCTAGATGAATGGCCTTATCATCTCTATGCCACGGTCAACTTATGCTCCCAGTGGACCTCAATTTAGCAGCAAACATACACATATAATGATAAATGTTTGTCACGTGTTTCATTTCAATGTTAATAATTGTTACTACTCTAGGCCTATTTATACCTATAAATAGACCTTGAGGTTGTAACATGTATCTGTTTTTTTTTTTACTTTTGTGGTGTGTCACTTATGTTTGTAAGGTAGTTGTTTCTTCATATATGAGACAACTGGTAATAAAAATGTTTTTAATGAAATATAAATTACTACTATAATCGCCCCTTGTATGTTCTTATCAATTAATTGCTAAAGACACGACTTATTATTTCATTCTCTTATCTGTTTGGTGGCAACAATATATGATAGGGTTGGAGGTAAATATTTCTAAAGAACAACAGTACGACTTCTCCCATGACCACAACAAAAAATTTAAATTTGCTATACTTTTATCTCATATAATTATATAGCCTCTTTTTCAGTTTTCATCACTAATTGTCATGTTATTTTGGAAATTTATAACTAATTATTTCAATATTAAATATAAATTAAAAACTTCAAAAATCCTTATTGATTAGTGATAATTCACTAATTGAACCACTTGTACATTTTGTGTTTTAAGTTTTTAACTAGTGAATTAAAAAAAATCGAGAGATTTTGCGTTATATTGGATTTATTACAATGTGCACTTAGGGATGAAATTGTGGATTAAATATAGTTTTGAGTGCATTGATTGAAAAATTCAGATATTCCCTTTACTTGCTTTTTTATTTATCTTTAAAATTCATTCCTAGGCGAAGGTTTTAAAAACTTTTCTAGGGTCGGCTCTCTTGAGTTGGCTCTATCCTCTCTCCCCCTCCTCTCAAACTTTTTGGGTGGTGGTGAGGTCTCTTCTCTCGTCGTTGTATGAGCTTTTTCATCGGCGTCTCCTTCCCCGGTTCATGCTGGGGAAGGAGACGTCCGTCACTTTCATTGGTCTGCTTTTATATTTCATCCATTTTCAAATAAATTGGTTTAGGAGGTTCGACGACAAGCGAAATTTCTTCTACCCAATCTTCATCTTATATATTAGTTTTGGGGGTATGTTTGTTTCCGTGAGATCTACTCATGAAGTTTCTTTGAAAACCAAATTGATTGGTTTATTGCCGATAAGAGGTGTGGATCATTTGGGATGGTTCTTTGAACAACCACTACTCAATGACGTTTCTACCGGTGACGGTTCTTTTCTACCCACAAATTTACATGAAGGAAAGATGAAGATGATGGTAGGGTTTTTGCGACGGCGGCGGCTCCCTCATATACATGTTTACCATTTTAGGGTTTCATTGTATTATCATTTGAATTTTCTTGTTTGCAGACCTATTTTGTATTCTCATTTTCTAGTTTAATAAAAATTTCTGCTTCTCGATAAAAAAAAAATCATTCCTAGGCAACCGAAGAGTACACTGCTTAAACTGCAAATAAGACATTAATGAGGGATGATGATTTGGGGCAATTGATTGCAACAATGGGAACACACAATTGAAACCGGATCCCGTGTGAAACTGCAAAGAGGTCAAATACAACATTTTATAGGATATATTTGATTGATGATTGATTGATATGGAAAATCACCAAGGGGAAGAAGAGAGGAAAAGGAAACCCTTGAAGTGCAGCAAAGTCTATAGCATGTGGAATTAAACTCCATTGAATTAAATCTGAAGTTAGTGGCGCTATTTCAAAGAGCATTAGCTGTTTAGTGAAAAATTAATCGCTGGTTAGGAGAGGAATCAATGAGGTTCGTGGCTGGAGTTTCTCGTTGAAGATAATGTGGAACACTCACGCCATTCTTCTGCTCATATTCTGTCACCATTTAGACACTGCTTTGGGTCAGTTTTGGAGGAGAATGAAGCACGCAAGTTTGGAGCTGAGCAGAGGCATGATCTCATTCATGAATAGCTTGAATTTTTTGTGTAAAATCCTTTGAAGCAAGACGAGAGCCTACAATCAAATCAAGAAGTTCATGTATTAGAGAGAGATTTAACAAGCACTTCTTATTTAATTAGTTTGTTCGTTTGTGTTATGTGAGGATACATTTGTGGAGTGACTGATTTGTCCGAGTTGAATCTCTAGATTATTTGTGTCAAAATTCCACTTTGAATTTTCTTTTTTTTTTCACAAGAAAAAGTTCAGGTGAATTGGGTTTTGGGGCTAATCAGGACCAGGGCAGACCTCTGAACTCAAAGAACACTTACAGAGGTACTTACACATGCCCATCAATGAGGTTCTCATATTAGCAGGATTTGAACTCACAACCATATAGTTATGAATCAAACCTTTTTATCAACTAAACCGTTGATCCTGCATGTATGTATGATGTATATTTAATGGTATTATTTAATCTCTGCATACACAGAGTAATAAATACATACAGAGAAATTGTAGGCCAAAAAATATATATACCGAGAAATGACATCTCTTTTAGCCCTTTTACTTGAACTATTAGCCAAAGTACACCCCACATAAAAATGCATTTTGGGGCTCAAAACTAGCACTGATCAAGTACAAACTCGGTCAAATGTAGCAAAACCGTGAAAGTTGACCGGTTTGACCGTTAGTTTTGACATATTTAGACCACATCACCTGTTATGTCATCTTATTAAACCACGTCAGCACCTCATCATCATCTCCTCGCCATGTCATCATCATCTTCTCCATTACACTCTCCTCCCTCCTCCCCTGCTGCAAATCCCCTCACCACTCCTCACATCACCACCAACCTCACGACGACACCGTCTTCTCTCCGACGGAGACTCTCGACGAAACCCTCCCCCTCCCCCTCCCTCCGACCGCTTCTCCTCCCCCTCCGATTGCTTCCTCTCCCCCTCCCCCTCCCTCCGCTTCGACGACCCCACCCCCTCCTCCACCACCGCCTTCAAATCCATCTTCGGCGCATCCGTCTCCACCAACAGCTCCGCCTCCAAGACCACCCTCCAGCTCCACCTCCACCCCTCCTCCACCACCACCACCACCATCCCCAACGGCTTCCAAAGCTCCTCCTCCTTCTCCGCCCTCCCCCTCCAGCCCGTCCCCCCGCGGCGCCGACGACCGTCGCGCCGCCTTCTTCCTCTCCGGCCCCATCGAACGTGGCGCCCTTTTTTTAGCATAAGAGTTTATACATTCCAATTATATGTTTGTATTTGTTAAAATGTCATTTTTGTTGTATTGACACTCTATTTTGTATTGAATAATATTGAGTTCCTATATCAAAAATATCAAAAAAACAAAAAAAAAAAATAATACTCTCTCCCATCTTAAATGTGAGTTGGTATTGGTTCAAAATATAAGATTGATCTAATTCTAATTTCTCTTAACTCTTTAAAAAAATATTATCTATTAATGCTCCTCAAAAAATAATTAAATAAAAGATGAGAAAGTAAAAAAGACAAGATGATTGAATCATCTTTAAGAAATGTTTATCATCATAAGAACTACTATAACTAATAATTTTAGTTTCAATCAAATCAGTTAAGTGTGTCCTATATTTAGGACTTGAGAGTGTATTTGTTTGGAGATTAATGAAAATACTTTTATTCTATATTCCAAAGGGTAACTTCTTTTTTATTTTTTATAATGATATTTTTTAAAAGAGTAAAACTGATCCCAGAATTAAATCAAAGAATCATATTAATTAACTTCCTTCTTTATTTATTTGATTAGCTTCCAGGCCAATTTTTTTAGGTTTCATAACAGATCAACCCTCATCGTCCTATGTTGTTAAAGGTTTAAGAAGCTTTCTAATAAAAAAAATGGTTTAAGAAGCTCCATTGTTTAAAATTTGTGTTTAATGTTGTCTCATGTGCACAATTTTGAGCTCTATACGTACGAATGCAAGAGACCCCCTAATTTTATTTTTTCCTATAATGTTTTGTGAATTTTTTAAATGTGAAAAATAAATAAACAGATAATATCAAAAATTTAATTATATGTTTTTATATTTCAGTGAATGTGTAAAGACGGATTTCAGCGTAAAAAATGAAAATTATGCTGCTAGCTAGCTTGTCATGAGTACTCAAATTGTTTCGAAGAAAAAACCACTAAATCAAAATTTCCTCAAGAGTCAGTTATGGAACTTCAGGGTCATCAAAGGCAAAAACATACTTGAAAATGTCAATGTCAATACAAACACCATAAATAAGAGGTGTGATTATATATTACGTTAGCTACATAGATTTGATATCTCTACATCTTCCATCATTATTAATCACAGAAAAGAACAACGTAGTGAATCTTCTTATCTGACTATGTTAACATCCCATCCATATTATAAAGTTACAAACACAATAATATTTGTTGTAGCTCAAATATTGTTGACAGTGAATTCCTCTTCAGAAGAAGATGAGATACACATCTTGCCGGGACAACCACCGGTAGATTTCAGGCAATATGCCGGTTATATTACAGTTGATGATGTGCATCAAAGTTCATTGTTTTACTACTTTGTCGAAGCAGAAGGAGACTATATGTCCAAGCCTCTGGTTCTCTGGTTGCAGGGAGGTATGTTGGTATATCAAAATGTCGTTCATTTTTATATGTGTGACACTGTGATGTATAATCTTAAATATAAAAACTGGTAATGTTGAAACATTTTAAATGACATTGATTAGAGATCGAATATTAATGGGAGTCACATTAAAGGTTAATTTCTCTTTATCTATGTTGATTGTGTTATCACATGCATTTATGTTACCCTCTACAGCATATGCTAAAATTATTTCATCTGCTCCTAATATAAAATATATTTACCTTGATTAAATTAATTAATTTATCGTTCTAATATTGATAATGTAGAATCACACTAAATTAAATCAGATATTTGTTCATTACCAACTAGAATATTTTGGATGGTCGATTGTAATATTTCTCATTTTTTTTGTAATTTTAATTTTTTTATCATATTTCTTGTCTTTTTGAAAATTTTTATTTGTTTTATAATTTATTTGTTCTATATATCATTCATATCTTTCTTTTTGCTGTCAATGAACAATCTGTCCAATTAATAGATTGAATCAAAATTGTGGTCTAATTCTTTGGATTATTACTCATAGGTTTTGTTAAATCTTTTTGAATTTCATTCAATTCAAATTTTTTTAATCCAAATATAAATAAAATCTTTACTCTGTTTGTGTGAGAGAGAGATTAATTCACTAACGGAGATAGGCTGCATGCTCTTTAATTTTAAGGTCCCACTTCTTCTGCCCTTGGAATTGGGGCTTTTATATATGGAACATGGTCCTTTCAAATTGAGGGAACACGCTCTTGAGAAAAATGATTATAGTTGGAATAAAGGTTAGTAAGTCAAAAAAAAATTATATATATAAATAGTATAATTTGAATCTGGTCATCATGAATCCTTTTTGACTGATATTTTAATTTTTTTCTTGTCATAGTGGCAAATATGATTTACTTGGAATCCCCAGTTGGCGTTGGTTTCTCATTCTCCTCTAACCAATCTTTCTATGAATTTGTCAACGATGAAATTACAGGTTCTTTTATCTTAATTTTATTCTTATAACTAGGAATAGTTGGTGTGTGTATTGAAAGTGTACAGAAAAATGCATGATTTGAGTTACTATATATTAAGGAAATAATCATTTCTCTTTTGAAGACCGAATTCGCTTTCATGTTAGAAATTTTGTTTTCCATGGTGATATGATATCTCTTGCTTATTAAACACGTACCTTTTACATGAGCAATTTAATTATGTCAGCATGTCTCTAGCTCACCCTTCAAGAATAGGGAACAAGGGCGATAGTGGTAACTACCGCGACTATCATTCCCTTGGGAAAATGCAATATGATTAAACTAATAATTAACTAAATGCAAACTTATATAATTTGAAGCAGGTAAAAAGTATTTTGGTTAATTCAAATATATGAAATTGGTAAAAATATGATATACTCATAGAAACAAATTGTGATTGGACACAAAAGATATTTTGATTAAAAAATGAGATGATATGGTAATACTTGGAAAATGAAGACTTAACCATCATTGATTCTAAACTTTGTCAGAAAGTTGTTGGTTTAATTTAGAAAACCCCCTATTTGGTGGCCGAGGCACTTGTTTTGCCTTGGGTGCATTGACATCTATTTGTTGTGGTCAAGACGTCTTGTGATGGTTTAAGTTTGGGCCCAAATTGGGGCACAAAAGAGCGAAAATCGGCACTAGAAAAGTCAGGTTTGAAGTGAGACTAAACTAGAATTTTTGAAATATGGGGACTAAAAAATACATTTTAGGAAATCAGGGACTAAACTATAACTTTTGCAATTTGTCTAGAAACTTCCTTTTTCCAATTTTCTTGAATTTTCATCTTATTGCACCATTTTATTTTCTTCACTCCAATGTGGTCTCCTCTGCTTCTGTCTTGGCCCCTACAAATAAAAGAAGGAAAGGAAAATGATCAAAATGCTCCTAGGTTGATTAAAGAACATTTATTATGCAACTTTTGTCAATTAATCAAATTCCTGAACTTGTTTCAATTATATGGTCTAGATATTAAATTAGCATAATGGGGACCGAAGTTTCATCTTTAATATGTTGAAAGTTTCAAATTAATTTATAAAAACATAAAAAATCCAAGGTTAAAAAAGTTATAATATATTGTTCATAGATCACAATAATGTCATCTATTCATATATAAAATTAGCTAATAATATTAGGCTTTTTTTTTTGTAAAATTGATCATATCTTCAATTTCCTTGACATGATTAATTAAAAACTTATTAGGGGTTTCTTTTTTAATCTAATAACAAGATAGTCTGTATCCTAAGATTTAAATTTGAGAATAAACTGTCCTCATTAGTTTATGAAACTTTTGTTCCTTCCTTTTACAGCAAAAAATAATTTTGTGTTCCTACAACGTTGGATCAAAAGATTTCCAAAATACAGGAACAATTCTTTATTTATCGCCGGAGAGAGCTATGGAGGTATGTAGTTAACTTAGCACACATCACACACACACACACACACCCAAATATAGGGCTGCTATTTTCTATTTATTTGAAACTGTGTAGTTTGATCCAATGTTATTTTTCAGGTCACTATGCCCCTCAACTAGCAAAACTCATCATTCAGAACAAGACTCCTTTCAATCTCAAAGGCATTGTAGTGAGTACATTTATATATGTGTATGTATAGGGTTAAGGTTCAATTTTACTAAGTAAAGACATGAAGCAATTATATACATGTCTCTAACAATGTCAGCGGTTGATGTCAATTTTCTCTATTATTTTTTTTAACTGTTTGGATAAATTTTCTCTCTTTTTAATACTTATGGAGTGAAATTGATACACAAAAACTTTCTATAACCTGCACATTTGTCTTAATGTACAAATTTGTGTACGAATATAGGAGAAAATTAACAAGAGAATACATGGAAGAAGGTTTTGTTTGATTACGTTATTCATAAATGTTTTCAAGAGTTAAAATGCATTTCCCAGAATGAACCATTGACTAGCTTTGTCCATGAGAAAGTTTTTCCAGCTTTGTCCATGCGAAAGTTTTTCCAGAAACTTTTTGTTTTGAAAGCAACCAAAACATGGATTTCATTTAAAATTTTAATGGTCAATATCAATTTTTATTTAAATCTGATTTTGATTGATATATGAAAGTGTGATGTGTGTGTTCAGCTAGGGAATCCTGTTCTAGAATTCAGTTCTTACAACTCAGTGGGAGAATATCTGTGGTCTCATGGACTGATATCAGATTCAAGTTACCAAATGTTGAACACAGCATGCAACTATTCTCAAATCCTGAGACAAAAGTTGATAAGTAAGACTATCATACCTGTTTGTGAAGCAGTACATAAACAAGTATTTAATGAGATTAGTGAGCAAGCTATTCTAGCCGATATCTCTCTTGATTCGTGTTTGTCCACCTCAACAACATCCCATGCTCTCCAACTGGTATGTGCCTATCTATTTGTTCCTTTCCTTCCTTCTTTCTTGGATTTTTACTACTCCCTCATCCTTAATCCTTAATGCTACATCTAGTTCCTAATATATAAGAGCTAATTTAAGGGGTTGTATTTAATTTTAAATATAATAAATCAATCCATTTAAACCCCCATATTTATTTATCACTCTTTTTTCAAACTAGTTATTAGTTGCACATGTCTAGAGGTTTGCATCAAACTCGTTATTTACGTCAACGATTTAAGAGGGTGTTTTTGAGATAGAAACCAACTTACAATTTGGTTACAAATAACTAATTTAATTAATTTTTAATCGATTTAAATTAAGTATATCTTATATTATGTATCAGAGGTAATATAAGAGTTAGATAACTAATTCGCATATATTAAAGAAATTAATTAGTTGATTTAGTTATTTATAACCAATTATGTGCATTACTTTCCTTAAAATATTTTATTTAATCATGTGTATTGAAGCTATTTTCAAATTAAAACCTTCTTACTATGTGGAATGAAAAGGGGAAATTAAAAATTGAAGAGATAAAATATAAGATATATATTGAAATGATTTAGCACTGACATAAGATATTTAAATAATTTAACACTGACATAATCTCTCAAACTAACTTCTTATATTTAATCATGGCTTCTTAGTTTTATGAGTTGGCATTCTTTTTTTATTTTTTTTATGCAACGTGAGAAGCATAACATAAACTTTTGTGGGATTCAACAAAATACTGAGAATTACTTCAACCGGAAAGATGTAAAAGAAGCTCTTCATGCTAAACTTATCGGAGTGATGACCACGTGGTCACTTGACCGTAGCAAGTAAATTCCTTGACTTTCTCCAATATGTTGTATTATGTACAAATGAAAATCTAATTAAAATATATTATCTCTATTGATTTTTGTTAAACGGCATATTTACCAACCGACTATACGCAAAGTAGCATCTGCTACATTAGTCTATCAAAAGAGTTGAATTTATCAATGAACCTTTTATCCAGCGGTAAAATAAATCAAAATCATCTATATTTATGGACGTTGACCGTTAGTAAATTGTGTCAGATGTAACTTTGCTAATAGTCGGCGAATAAAAATGTTCCTTGAACCTTTTATGTATGATAAACACCTAGACAAAAGTGTTTTGACTAACGGTCAACATCCATAAAATAGCCGATTTCAGCTATTTTGCCACTATATAAAAGGTTCATTGGTGAATCAGACTATTATGATAGACACTACTTTTTCTTTGGCCGAGATAGACACTATTTTAATAATAATCAATTGGTACCTTGATTGTTTGATATTAAAGGTAGTAGACTTTGAGTATATTAAAATATTGCTTAATTACAAAAGATATGTTACATGACATATCTAAAATGCTTATGCCAATAGATTATGTCAGTTTATAAATTTTGTCAAATTTGTTCGAGAAAAGAATGATAAAAAATTATTTTATAGAAATATAGTTGGCTTTTTTTATCTCTTTGAAAGAATGAATTGAATCTTGTATATTAAAGACTGAAAGTTACATTAACACTAGCTAGTTTCATTGTATTACAGTGTAGTCAACTACTATATGCATGATGTAGAGATACCAATAATTCCTATTCTCAAGCAACTACTTGAGTCAGATCTCCGAGTATTTGTATATAGGTAATTGATTGGATTAATACAACTTTAGGTCCTTAAATTTTTCACTCAATTTTGGTTTTAGTCCTTAAACTTTAAAATAGATCGTTTTGGTCCTCGACGTTTCGGTCAATTTTGGTTTTGATTCTTAAACTTTTAAGTCAATGGTTTTGGTCCTTAAACTTTCAGCCAATTTCGGTATTGGTCCATGAGCTTTCTTAAAAACTTTAAAACTCAGGAACCAAAATCAAAATTGACTGAAAATTCCTGGATCAAGACCAAAATTGATCAGAAGCTTAAGGCCCAACACCAACAATTTTAAAGTTCAGGGATAAAAACCGAAATTGACCGAAAGTTTGAGAACCAAAACCACCGATTTCAAAGTTCAGGGATTAAAACCAAAATTGACTGAAGATTAATTGATCAAAAGTTGTATTAATCCTAATTGATTTCACTCTCATTAAACCAAAATTTCATAAAGAAGCAAATTAAATATTGTACTTTCCAATATATATATAGTGGAGATCAAGATGCAGTGATTCCACTAACTGGGACA
Source organism: Mimosa pudica (assembly GCA_029929735.1). NCBI lineage: Eukaryota > Viridiplantae > Streptophyta > Magnoliopsida > Fabales > Fabaceae > Mimosa > Mimosa pudica. The sequence goes on from JAKELP010000035.1 coordinate 9,609,301, forward strand.
CGAACGCTGGTGAATAAATTAGCCAAGGAGATGGAACTGAATATAACAGTGCCATATGGAAGCTGGTTTCAAGGAGGAAAGGTCCATATGTTAACTTTATCAAATTTTCTTACAAATTAAATATACTAGCAACCATTACTTTTAATTATGATCAACTGTTTTGTTTAATAAAAAGGCAATTTGATATTTAAATTAGAGTCACGAGTTCTATAACATCAATAAACAAAAGGTAAATAAAAATGTTATACAGAGCAATAGAAATTCATCCTATACTAACTAAAATGAAAAGCTTATTAATTGTACAACTGTTTGATTTTTAAATTAGACTATAAATATAAATTTGTGAAATCAGCTCATATCTATTATTGCACTGTAATTATTATGATGATTAGATTGCTGGAAGGACACAAGTTTATGGTGATAACATTTTATCATTCGCAACAGTAAAAGGAGGAGGTCATATGGCTCCATTTTCACAACCGGAAAGATCATTGGCTGTGTTTAAAGCCTTTCTCCGAGGAAAGCCACTTCCGGGTGCATCCCAGTCTTCTTAATTTTTTCTTTTTAAATTAAAGGGGTAGAGTTTGAACTAGCCTTATTGGGATAGATGAGCTTCCCAACCACACCACCCACGTGTAAAAGAATTATTTTGTCACTATGAGAATGCGTTTTATGTTCCTTTCTATGGATATATCACACCAATGCTTCCTTCGATCATCACCGCCGCCACCACAAAATATTTACACGTATAAGAGCTATGGAGGTATCTATTTATTCGTTTTCATGCTTTCCTTCTAGGTACTGATAGTTACAAAATACTATATAAGAGTTTTTAAACATAAGAGTTAGTTTACGTTTTTTAGAAAATTCTGAAAAAGCTAAATAAAACAATTAAAAATAGATTTTTCTAAATGTTTTCTCTAAACTATTTTATTTGACTTATAACTAACATTTAATCTAGTAATATACAAAATATGTTATCATTAAATTGTATATTTCATTTTCTTAGGATTTTTCAAAAAAAGTCAACTAACTCATATTTAGAACCAAAGGGAGTAATCTATAAGTGAGTTATATAATTCTTCTAAAATCATTACTTATCTACTCTCTAAATACCATAGTGTTGCATTGATAAAGGATTAATACATTTGTTGGCTTTTAAGCTTTTAGTTAACTTTGATTTTAATCTCTAACTTTAAAATCAGATAAATTTATGTGCGGAATTTATTGCACTTAACTGCAAATAAGACATTAATGAGGGATGATGATGTGGGGCAATTGATTGCAACAATGGGAGCACACAATTGAAACCGGATCCCGTGTGAAAATGCAATGAGATCAAATACAACATTTTATAGGATATATTTGATGATGATTGATTGATTGATATGGAAAATCACCAAGGGGAAGAAGAGAGGAAAAGGAAACCCTTGAAGTGCAGCAAAGTCTATAGCATGTGGAATTAAACTCCATTGAAATAAATCTGAAGTTAGTGGCGCTATTTCAAAGAGCATTAGCTGTTTAGTGAAAAATTATTCGTTGGTTAGGAGAGGAATTAATCAGCTTCGTGGCTGGAGTTTCTCGTTGAAGATAATGTGGAACACTCACGCCATTCTTCTGCTCATATTCTGTCAGTTTTGGAGGAGAATGAAGCACGCAAGTTTGGAGCTGAGCTGAGGCATGATCTCATTCATGAATAGCTTGAATTTTTTGTGTATTTCCTTTGAAGCAAGACGAGAGCCTACAATCAAATCAAGAAGTTCATGTATTAGAGAGAGATTTAACAAGCAGTTCTTATTTAATTAGTTTATTTGTTTGTGTTATGTGAGGATACATTTGTGGAGTGACTGATTTGTCCGAGTTGAATCTCTAGATTATTTGTCTCAAAATTCCACTTTGAATTTTCTTTTTTATCATCATAAAAAGTTTAGGTGATTTGGGTCTTGGGGCTAACCAGGACCAGGGCAGACCTCTGAGCTCAAAGAACACTTACAGAGGTACTTACACATGCCCATCAATAAGGTTCTCATTGATGACTCCCCATATTTAGTGGTTTTAGAAAATATTTTGTTATATTTGGGGAGTCATTAATTAAGTAATTAAGAGATTTTGATGTGAATTGTAAATATATTATTTGGGAATTGAAATAGGAAACTTGAAATAATAAAAGAAATATTTTAATGGGAAGTTTCCTATTAATGAGATTATGTGATTGAGTTATTGTGATTATTTCCTATTTCCTTCTCTTCATGAATGCAGATTTAATGAAAAAGGAAATAAAGAGAAGGAAAGGAAAGAAAAGAAACTTAACATGCAAGGCAAAGACAATATGGTGTTGGGCTATTTTATTATATATACACATGCAACTCATGAGAAAAGGAGGCTGAACACAATTCTTCCTATTTTCATAGCCTAGAGAGTTCACGAGAAAGAAAGGAAGTGAGGCGCTGAAGCACATACATGCACAAAGGAAAGGAAGGAAGCTGGAAGAGGCATATTTTGTCTTTTTGTGGGAGGATTCAATCACAATCATTTACAAACACACCACGCATGCGGAAGTTGGAAGCTAGAGGACGACTTGTGTAACACCTGAGAACTACTTTGGCAGAGTCTTCTCCATTGCTCAAGAGGGATTCGAATCAGTTTAGTTATTACAAGATCATCTCTTGAATTTTCTTTATGGTTGGGATCTAAAATTTGAATTAGTTGTTGGGTTGATTTAGAGATCATGTGTGTCTAATTTCCTTTTACAGTCTAGAGTACTATGAACTTGTTTGTAACTTAGTATTTTATTTTCCACTACTTAGTCATGGTTAATTTGATTTAGTTTATTTAATCTTGCTATTATTGATTAACTTGTTTAGTGCTTGATCACCATTAGACCATTAGACATGTTTAGGGAATTTAGAATTGGGATAGGAATATACCTAGAAGCCCTACATAGTCACATTAGAGCGGAACCGTTATAAATTGGCCCAGTAAATTAGTGCAAGACATTGTGTAATTAAGTTAGGTAAGGATGTAAGTGGACCGGAAGACATTTATAGACACTAGTACTCTAGATTAGCTAGTTGAATTAATTCATAATTAATGTAGTGGGGAATAAAATCTAAGAAGCAGATAAGGGATTAGTGGCTCTAGGTTGTTCTTTTGACTCGTGAATTTCATCTGTGTGAATATTTGTTTTATTTTATTTTCTTAGATGTTAGGTAATTAAAATCAATTTTCTTGTATTTACTCAACTTGAACGAAAATAGAAGATCTAATGCTTAATTATTAATTGTCTGAGTCTCTGTGGGATCGACCTTGATTTGCCACTTTACTAAATTACGATCCGTACACTTGCGGATATTTTTATCAAAATTTTGGTACCATCACTCATATTGGCAGGATTTGAACTCACAACCATATAGTTATGAATCAAACTTTTTTATCAACTAAATCGGTGATACTGCATGTTGTAACGAGCACAAGTCCTTGGGAGAACCACAGCCCAAAAGCTAGCTGTTGAGGTTGGGGAGTCAAGGACTTATAAGGTCTCCCTTGTGAGGAAACCTCCCCAATGTGGGATTTGTGACAATGCACCCCCCTCGAGAGCCGACGTCCCGGTGGCTCCACTCTACGATACTTCACTCGGCGCTTCACTCGGCCTCTTTGCCGGTCAGAACCCTTCGTAGGTAGCCATCTCCGGTCTTTCGGCCGAGTCGGCGTCCCGGCAGCTCCACTCTACGGCACTTCACTCGGCGCTTCACTCAACTCTTTGTTGGTCAGCCCCTCCTTTCAGAACCCTCCGCAGGTAGCCCTTTCCGTTTGGCCGACTCTCAATGAAAGCACCATTATAACGAGCACAAGTCCTTGGGAGAACCACACCCCTTCGTAGGTAGCCCTCTCCGGTCTTTCGGCCGAGTCGGCGTCCCGGCAGCTCCACTCTACGGCACTTCACTCGGCGCTTCACTCAACTCTTTGTTGGTCAGCCCCTCCTTTCAGAACCCTCCGCAGGTAGCCCTTTTCGTTTGGCCGACTCTCAATGAAAGCACCATTATAACGAGCACAAGTCCTTGAGAGAACCACACCCTAAAAGCTAGCTGTTAAGGTTGGGGAGCCAAGGACTTATAAGGCCTCCCTTGTGAGGAAACCTCCCCAATGTGGGACTTGTGACACATGTATGTATGATGTATATTTAATGATATTATTTAATCTCTACATACACAGAGAGTAATAAATATATACAGAGAAATTGGGGTCAAAAAAATATATATATCGAGAAATAACATCTCTTTTAGCCCTTTTACTTGAATTACTCCCTTCGTTCCTAAATATAACATCACTTTTGAAATTCAACTTGTTCCTAAATATAAGATCACTTTCTATCTTTCCCAACTTTTTCCCAAATTAAACCTACAATGTTTATCTATAATGACAAGTAAAAGAGGGAGAATGAGGATAAAGGTATATATTTGGGACAAATTGGTATATCATGTATAAATAACGAACTTCTTTAATCTACTCAAATTAGGCAAAATGATCTTATATTTAACAGAGGGGTTACAACACAAGGTGTATCTACCCATGTATCCTCTCAAGTCTCAATCCCAAGTAATATGATTATATGATACTTCTTTATTTTACTCACCCACGTTGTTATTGTTGAAAACTCTCAACTATGTCCTCATCCTGTGAGTTACATCTAAGTCAGCAGAATAAGCCATCGGAAGTCGGAACAGCTAGTCGGACCCACATTGCCACGGATATGAAAGGTCAAGGTGTGGCTCTCATCCTGTGAGTTACATCGAAGGCTGAAGAAGAAGCTATCGGAACAACTGGTCGGACCCACATTGCCACAGATATGAAAGGTCAAGGTATGGCTATAATAAACCTGTGAGTTACATTGAAGGGAGATAACAGAAGACCCACGTTGCCACAGATTCTATAAGTCAGAAATTTACTAAGATACTGGTGTCCTTTGTCTGACTCTAGATCTGTATATACATGCTTGTTTATATATATATATATATATATATATATATATATATATATATATATATATATATATATATATAAACAAGCTTGCAATTGACACTGTATGTGCCCGGAATCCACTTGAGTTGGTTTTATTTCGCTGTATTGAACTTGTAGAAGAGAAGCTGAAGCAATCCTCATGAGCCGTAATTTGGCTAACTTTGAGGTTGATGTTGAAATATATTTACTTTGCATTGTATACAAATAAGTTTATCTGTCTATAAACTTTTTATCAACGAAAACGAAAAACGTTTGTGTGTTGGATTTCATGAAATCTCTCTCTGCTTTTTGGTCTTTATTGATTGGCTATTCAGTACTGGTCCACTGTGGACATGCTACTGGTCCACTGTGGACATGCCTGTACATGGCTCTTCATGGCCCTTTCTAGACTTATTTTATTCCCTCATACACCAAACAAGATTATTTTGGTTTCAATTTGGAACATTCATTTGTTTATTTCTGGGAGTATTGGAGTCTGATTCGTGGCTTCATTGTTTAACTTAATATATGAGATATATTTTTAAAAATCTAGGGTTTTGTGATGAAGCTTTAATTTGTTTTCTTCATCTTTTTCTATTTCTTTCTTTTCAATCTCAAGATTATACTTTTCATTTTCATAATTCTCATTATCTTCAAACATTCAATTCAAATCAATTCAATTCTCTTAAAAATCTAAACTTTTCTCATATTCTTCAATAACTAATCAATGGGTCTCATCTCAAATCCAACAATCATAAATTTCACCCCATGAAAATCCATATTTTCCTCTCAAGTGTATTACTGTACATGAAAGGTATGGACAACTCCTCTCAAGCGTCTATCTCAATACCTCTTCATCCATTTTAAACTATGGCCAGTACGTCCTTTCATTATCATTATATGTTATATCACATTCTACTTTTCTCAGGTACTCTCTCTCTCTGTTAATTCTTTTTTTTAACATATCATAGTTTCTTGAATTGATGATTAATTGTTCATATTTCAGTTGGCTGATTTCCATTATATGTATTTTTGAGTGTTCTTGAGATTAATTGACTTCATTGAATTTATATTTCTTGTGTTTATGTAAATCTGTACTTCATGTAATCTCTCAAAATTTGTACCTCCAATATTGCACCATGATTTTTCTATTACCACAATTCTTAAAACATTTAGGCTTCTTCTTCTTCCTAAGCTCTTAAGTTGGATTGCCAGAAAAATGTTTTTTTTTTGCGCTAAAATTGCGAAAATTACGCAGATGGCCCAGAAAATGGCAGTTAGTGCCTGTCAGTTAGCGAAGATTGCGATTTGACCACGTTTTTTTTGGAGCTAAAATTTGCGAAAATTACGCAGATGGCCCAGAAAATGGCAGTTAGTACCTGTCAGTTAGCGAAAATTGCGATTTGACCACGGTTTATTTTATTTTATTTATTATTATTTTTATTTTTTTTATTTTTTTTCTATTATTATTATTTTTTTTATTTTTTTATTTTTTTATTTTTTTATTTTTTTTTATTATTATTATTATTATTAAAAAAATATTTGTGCAAATTACGCGCATGGCCCAGAAAATGGCAGTTAGTGCCTGTCACTTAACGAAAATCGCGATCTGACCACGGTTTTTTTTCTCTCTCCCTTGTATTTTTTTTTTGTCCGTTAACCTGCGAAAATTACCTTTTTTTTGGTCCGTTAACCTGCGAAAATTACTTTTTTTTCTTTTTTTTCCTCGTATTATTTATATCATTCAGATCTGATCTTTTCTCTTCTTCCTCTCATTTCTCATTTCTTATAATCTTTCTCCTCCTCACTCTATCAAAATGAATTAATTTTAATTTTCTTTTTAAGGCATTTTACTAAATTTACATAGTTTTATTAAATCTTTTGTTTCTCATATATATCTTAACTTTTGTATATTGTTTGTTGAGCATTGTGTTGTTCTGTTTTCATAGTATATTTATTAATTATTGTTTTATTTTATTGTTGAATATTGTGGTTGTTTCTGTTTTATTGTATATTGTTATTTATTTGTTTATTTATTATTTTATTTTTTTATGATTTAATTGTATTGTGTTATTATTTTATTGTATTCTGATTTTTTTAATTGTTTATCGCTTTATTTATTTGTTATTATTTGTGCTAGTTTAATTATTATTAGTGTTTAGTGTTATTATTATATTGTATTCTGTTATTATTGTAAGTAATACTCTGCCTATAATATAGTCGGTCCTAAGCCCAGATAAAAAGAGTAGGTTATGTTAGGCTTCGGCATCCAACGTAAAAATTTGTCAAATCCTAAAGCATGGACACACACAACCATTTTTACAATATGTCATCGTCTAGCATTTTACAGAAGAAGGGATATATAAAGGAGCAAGTGAATGAGTGTATGATTAGATTTAGTACGTGGAATATTGGAACTTTAAAAGGCAAAGCTTGGGAGGTAATAGGTGTGATGAGAGATAGAAAGATAAACATTTTATGTCTATAAGAGACTAAATGGGTAGGTGAAAAGGCTAAGAATATTGATGATTATAAACTTTGGTACACTGATAAAGTGAGTCGTAGGAATAGTGTAGGTATAATTTTGGACCAGTATGGAAGAAGAATGTGGTTGAAAGTTTATAGAAGTGAAGACAGATTATTATCGATAAAAATAGTTGAGGAGGAAACAATTAATGTAAAACGTGAATGATGGGCAATTAAAAAACAACAAGAACATAAGATGGATGTGATAAAGATGAAAATGTTGAGAGGGATGAGTGGGTATACACTAAAAGATAGGATTCGTAATGATCACATTCGTGAAAGAGTTGAGGTAGCACCTATTTCAGAGAAAATGAGAGATTATCGTTTAAGGTGGTATGGACATGTTCAAGAATTAGATGAGCTAGTAAGAATAGTGGAGCAGATGGTAAGGGAGCCGTATATAAGAAATAGAGGGAGACCAAAGAGAACTCTTGATGAAGTTATTCAAAGAGATATGTTAGTGAAAGGTTTATCTCCAGGAATGACTAGGGATATAGCAAAATGACGTTGTATGATCCATGTAGCTGACCCCACTTAAGTGGGATAAGGTTTACGTTGTTATTATATATATATATATATATATATATATATATATATATATATATATATATATATATAACTAACTCGAATTGGCTATTTGCTCAGTTTTTTGTGAACTATATCAATACAATCAAGGGTGGAACTTATGTTGAGTACATTACCCCAATCAAATCACAAGTTATGTGATGAACAAAGTTAACAACAAGAAAAGGATGCCACCGTCAAAGCGCCCAATGTGAAGAATCATTTATGGGGGCTTTGTCAATGCTCTGATTTACCTTGCTTTTGATTCTCAAACTAAAGTAACTCTCAGTACCTGCCAAAACAGTTTTGGATCCAAATATGAAGTTCATGAATCATTGCCGAAGGAATCTTGCTCAAGATATCAGTTTTGTATCATTTTAGGGTAAAATATCATTCTGGCCAATAAACTATTTTAAAATGGTCAAATTGGCTAAAGAACAATAAAAAGGCTCATTCTCGCCAATAAACAATAAAAATTGTTCATTTTGGCCAATAAGCTATTGGAAAGTTCTGAAATACCCTTCGGGACCTAATAAATATTAATTTCTGAAAGTGTGGGTCCCACATTTAAAAATAAAAAATCCCTAAACACCACCTCCTCCTCTCTCTCCCATTCTCCTTCATCTTCAACCCACCAATCATTTTAGATTTGCTTATGGGCAAATGAGACTTATTATGTTGAACATATAACTAAGTGGTATTATGTTGAAATAAAGGACTGCACTGTTGAATGAGTGTTGGAATGAAATTGTTCCATTGAAGTGGAAAATGAGGTTTATTCACGTCACCGAGGAGGGAGTTGTTTTTATTCTTATACCCCTATGTTTTAAACATCTTAAGTTATAACAATATCAACACCGGCTAAAAATTAAATGTAACATCATTCTAATAATATCATAAATAATAAAAGTGTGGGTAAATAGCAATATCTACTTCACCAAAAATTCAATGTTCAAAGTAAATTCAATGTTCAAAGGTGCTTCACATAAGTTAGCATTTTCAATACAATTTAGAATGAAAGAATCTATATTTCCAAAATAGATAAAACAAAAATTGAAGCAAACTATATGGATCAAAATATAAATAATACTATGTGGGGTCAATTGCAATTTCGCGAAGTTTTTAAACGGTCAATCACTATTGACCGTCAGGTGAGGGTAAAATTGAAACACTTTGTTTACTTTAAGGGTGAAATTGCACCCGTAGCTAATTTAGGTTGTCCAATTATGCACGATGGTTACTTGCAGGACAAATTAGGATCATTATCCTTTTTATCCAAGGTTAGTATATATCTAATATGATAGAGTGATGAATCTCTGTAAGGACTGAATATATCTTGACTTAATACTCCACTATTTATTCTTTTTATATCCATTTAAGTCTATGACACAGTGAAGATAATGTGGAACACTCACACCATTTTTCTGCTCATATTCTGTCACCATTTAGACACTGCTTCAGACAAGTTTTGGAGGAGAATTAAGCACGCAAGTTTGGAGCTGAGCAGAGGCATGAACTCATTCATGAATAGCCAGATTTTTTTGTGGATTTCCTTTGAAGCAAGACGAGTGCCTACAATCAAATCAAGAAGTTCATGTATTAGAGAGAGATTGAACAAGTAGTTCTTATTTAGTTTATTTGTTTGTGTTAAGTGAGTATACATTTTTGCAGTGACTGATTTGTCTGAGTTTAATCTCTGGATTATTTGTGTCATAATTTTACTTTGAATTTTCTATGTTTTTTTCATAATAAAAAGTTTAGGTGAGTTGGGTCTCGAGGCTAACCAGGACCAGGGCAGGCCTCCGGGTACAAAGAATGATTACAGAGGTATTTATACATGCTCATCAATCAGGTTCTCATATTGGCAGGATTTGAACTATCAACCATATAGTTATGAGTCAAACCCGTTTATCAACTGGTCCATATATTCTGCATGAATGTATGAATGCATATTTAATTATATTATTTAATCTCTCCGTGCATAGAGTAATAATAATAAATACATACAGAGAAATTGTAGGGCAAAAAAAATTTATATACCGAGAATAAGATCTCTTTTGGCCCTTTTACTTTAATTACAAGACCAGGTGTATCTACTCATGTATCCTCTCAAATCTCATTGTTGCCAAGCAATTTGAGACTTCTTTGTTTTACACACCAACGTTTTTATTGTTGAAAACTCTCAACTATGTCCTCATCCTGTGAGTTACATTGAACGTAGCAGAGTAAGCCACCGGAACATCTAGTCGGACCCACATTGCCACGGATATGAAAGGTCAAGGTTTAGCTATCATCCTGTGAGTCACACCAAAGCCCATTTGCTTTAATGAACTCTCAAAGTGGTGCTGATTTTGATAATCAGAGGTGCAAAATAATGGGCATAATATATATATATATATATATATATATATATATATATATATATATATATATATATATATATATATATATATATATATATATATATATATAAAATCCTCAAAACATTAAGCAAGCCCCTTTTAATTAGGTATTATTGACTCCTCAAATTTTTTAACAACAAAATACTCCCTCCGGTCCCTAATGTAAGAGCTAGCCGTCAAAAAAACGCTTCTTAAGAAAACATGTGAATGTTAGTTGGGTGTCTGGAGTTAATGCTTCTTTTCCAAAATTGCCCATATTTATTATGGTACTTTTAAGAGAGAGAAATACATAAGCATTAATAAATATGAAAGAGAGTTAGGGGTAAAGTAGGAAAAAATGCATTAAATGAGAAGAGAATATGGGGTGAGCTCTTACATTAGGGACCAAAACCATTCAAATTTTGGGCTCTTACATTAGGGACCGGAGGGAGTATATAACAAATATAATCCAAAATAGGGAGTTATTTTGGACAATATTGCATTTTAATCATATTAATTGTTTCATTTGAGCACATAAAATCACAAAAATTTAAGGATTTGTCAAATACTCCCTCCGGTCCTAATTATAAATTGTTTTACCTATTTTTTTTCCATTATACTAGTTTACTTTACCTGTAAACTAATGGATAGTCTAAAAATATATCAAATATATCATAATTTAATAACATATTTCGCAACCTTAATTTCTCAAAAAAAAGTCAAATGCGACTTATAATTAGAACCGGAGGGAGTATATGTAACTATTTTGTAAGCCACATAAATGATTTATATAAAATTGGCTAAAAACAATATTTTAAAGGGTAAAGGTGCAAAAATATGACTAAACTTTACCCTAAGTTGCATTTCTATGACTAAAGTTTCGCAAGGAGCAAAAATACCACCAAACTTAGGATTGAGGTGCAAAACTATGATTTCCGTCAAATATGATGGTGTTAACCGTTAGTCTTCGACATGTAGGATGCTGAGTGTGCAATAATGACCATGTGTCATGCTGAATAGATTTATGTGGGGCCCACAATGGGGTTCCTTCTGTTATTGAAATCAATTCCTGATCTGATGGGGGTAAGGGTGTGTTTGGAAGGGATGAAGAGGGAGGGAGGAAATTGTTTTTTATTATATGTGGGCCCCACATAAATCTATTCAGCATGCCACATGGTCATTATTGCACACTCAACATCCTACATGTCGAAGACTACCGGTCAACACTATCATATTTGACGGAAATCATAGTTTTGCACCTCGATCCCAAGTTTGGTGGTATTTTTGCTCTTTGCGAAACTTTAGTCATAGAAATGCAACTTAGGGTAAAGTTTAGTCATATTTTTGCACCTTTGCCCTATTTTAAATTAAAAAATCTTCACAAGAGCATCTAAAATCTCTAAACCCACTCTTTTTAAATTGCTTCAACTCCCCCAAATTCACTTGTAATGGAGCCAAGTGGGATGAAGAGGTGTTCCACGAGGTAGTCGTGAATGGCGAGGCGGGCCCACCACGAAAGGAGGGGTATGGCCCATACCATATGGGCGAGTGAATCTCATGTGTTTCCTTCAATTCCCAAAACTAATTTTACATCTTCCTTTGTGGTTTAGTTAATTGCTTCTTGAAAAGTAAGTGTTAATATGAATTGATTTCTTCATCAGGATTTCATATAGGGAAATTGACAAAATAAATCCCTCCAAATGTCCAAAAAGACAAGTAATGAATACAAACTTCAAAGGGATAATTAAGGAACCAAGTACTTACTTGATATTTGTAAATGTTGTTAAAGACTTAAATGCTTCCACCCAAAACACAAGATACCACTCCCAAGCACTAACACACTCACCCTTCATATCAGTTCCTCAATTAACTGAAGAGGAGAAGACTTCTCGTCTCCCAAAACGGCTACGTTTTGTGTAAGTGAAAGGTGTGGATCACAAAACAAAAACAATCTTGGTCATAGAATCCATCTAAGGGCCACAATTCCTCAACCAACCCTCTCTCTCATGCAACACAGAAAAACACACACACAACCCAACCTTCACAAGCCCACCACCACCTCCCCGCTGCTGACAATGACCACCACGGCTGCGGCGGAGCACACTCAATCCTTTGCAATGAAGAATATATGCCAATCTCAATACTTATATCAAATTTACATGAATCATCTTGTTGGCTTTATCTTGGCTCTTAGACTCTCCTTCATAAACATCGTGCACCCCACTTTCCACCGAAGAAGACAACGAATAATTTGGGGAGTATAAGAACCAACAAAAAAATCCATCTTAAAAAAAAAACCCAATAGGCGTCCATCTTAAAAAAATTATGTTCAACATTTAATCACAGCAAGCTCCATCTGTATCTTCCACCCTAGAACGACCTTAACAACTACCCGTTTTCTATTTCATTCTCTTCAACCTCTTCCCCCGCCCTCCCATTCCTTCATCTCCATTATTTTAACAACCCAACCAAAAAAGATCCTTCTCTTTTGGGTGAAATTGAGCTTTTAAAATAGTTTATTGGCTATAATGATATTTAACTCTTAGTTATTACTAGAGCCATTAAACTCTTTCTATTACTCCTTACTTTCCTATTACCCACTTATTATATATTTTATTATTATCATTATCTTTATTCATTATTACTTTCTAATATAAATGCTAGAAATATCTCAAGTAACCACCCCTTTTTTCTACAGTCACAGTTTAGTCTCCCTATATATAAAAATTTACAAAAACTCGCAAGTTGTACACTTTCTTTAGTTTGCCTATCTAAATCAAAATAATTGGGTGTGTACACATCCAAAATATCTATCTACAGAGGTACACGTCCCCCTAACATTATAATGACTACCTTACTTTCTCCTTCTCACCATCTTACACATCCTAGAAACAGCAAGAGTCAATGTAGTTTCTGTCACATCATATATATATATATATATATATATATATATATATATATATATATATATATATATAAGCATAAACCATAAACATGAATAGCAATGATATTATCCTTCTGTATAATGAGTCTCACCCACTAGTAATAATAATATATTCGTTATGGGATGTTACACACTCTCCATCATCTCTCCTTCTCTCTCTCATAGGTGATCATTTTCCCTCTCTTCATTTGATTCAAGTGGGATTTCTGGCCAGGGAAATCAATTATAAATTTTGGGGTTTTTTGGTAGTTCTTGAATCGTGGATACAAATTAACCGAAACAAAAAACTCATTTCACATTTCAAAAAGCACAACACAAATCCAACCAAGTTACACATTTGTGTGTGGATTAGAAATGTGTGTGCGGGAGTAGAACCTGCAAAACAGAACTGAAAACTAAAAGGGCAAAGGTGCAAAACTAGTCATCGTAAATTTAAAAAAAAGCACTTAAGACTCTGGTAAATTTAAGAGGGTCAAACCGTACATTGTAAACAAAAATGGGTCAAATGTAATCTTCTCAAATAGAGGTGTTAAGTTTGACCATTAATTGACTAGAAATTCTGATTGTACTTATTGACGTGGCAATATGTGGCATTAAGTGTCAATTTTTTTGACGTGACATAAGCTGGAGGGGCATATTGAGACTTAAAACCAGCCCAACACAACACACAACACACAACACATCGAATCCCTTCAGAGATCAAACCAGCCCCATTTTGAACCTTAACCTTAGAAACCTCATTGAAATGATTTTTAGGTTTAGGTTTTAGATGATTTGGGGTGGATTTCATATAATTTAGAAAAGTATGAGTTCTAGTCGAAATGATTTGAGGGTTTAGGGTTCGTTTTACATGATATAGGGTTCAACTGGATGATTTTCAGCTTCCACAATGGATTTTGGAATTAACATGTCATTTACTGATGGTGGGGCCCACGTCTAAAAGGTTACATTTGTCCCATTTTAGTTTACAGTGTATGGTTTTGCCCCCTTAAATTTACCAGAGTCTCAAGTGCTCCTTTTTAAATTTACGGTTGCTATTTTGCACCTTTGTCCAAACTAAAATCCAATTGATTCATCCATTCCTAATAGTTTAGGCAATGCTAAAAGTAGGAGTAGAAAAATTCAAAGCAACATAAATCATTTTATTTCCCAATCATATAACAAACAGATCAAACCTAAAATAAACAAAACATTCATTCCTTTCCCAAATATTACTCGGTCATCATGGTAAAATTGCAGAAATTTTATAAACACACATACAACAACACTATTCTACTTTATCTAATCTTGAAATGCACATGCAGTTGAAATTCATCTCATCCTTCCCCACATTACAGCAACATTCACAAACAGAGAAATAAGAAATTGTGGTCAAAATCAACCAATACTCAAATGCAAAGTCTAGATTTTACATAAACAAACAAATACACTCTCAAACTCAAAATTGGTGAATAATATACCCAAAGAGTTGGTGAATGATAGAGCATAGTGACACCATATGATCCATGTAGCTAACCCCACATAGTGGGATAAGGCTTTGTTATCATTGTTGTTGTTGTTGTATCTTAATTGAAATATCACAATCCCACGTCTTCAATATTTAAAAATTCATCTTACAAAAATTTTCCTTCTCCCCTCCCCTCCAATCCCTCGTAGGAAAAAGAAGGCGAGTGGGTGTGTTGGTTTTTTTTTTGTTTTTGGGGAGAGGGCAATCCAGTATTTTTGCAACATTTACAAATGTCAAGTAAGGACCTGATTTCTTTATTGTTCTTTTGGGAGTTTGAGCGTCTTGCTTATCCTTTTGGACATTCGGAGGGATTTAATTGTCATTTTCCATTTCATATATGTAGTCCATTTTAGAGGGCACAATACTAAGCACAAAAAACAAAAAATATCTTTCGTCAACATGTCTATGTGTCCCTATATAAAGGCAAGCTTGTATAGGTTGTTTCATCACCAGACCAATCTATCAATAGCATCACAAAAACAAATAATCAAATTAATATGGCTCACAAAGTTTCATCACTGTCTTGCCTTGTTTTTCTTTTCTCACTCATCAACTTTGCCCTGATGGCTACATCCGTAAGCGATTTCTCTATAATCTCTTGTGCTTATCCTCCATTATTATTAGCTTCATGTTTTGAGTTTGCTTCGTTTAAGACGGAATCATTTTATCTGCGAAGTTAACAAATTTAGAGCTTTATGTATCTTTAAGTTTTTCAAAAACAATTTTTCCCATAAATACTTAAAAAGGTGAAAATTCTTTCCCTAATTTTTCAAGAACTGACGTTAACAATGAACAATAATTTTAACAGCTTGAGAAAAAATTGTAACATTTTGGCCATTTTGAAAGAAACAATTTTCTTAAAAAAATTCAGATATGTAACGTGATTATTTTCATTCAATATAAAATAGCAACTTTTTTTTGATCAAAAATATAAAATAATCACACAAGTATTCCTTCTACTTAGTTGTAAATATGTTTGAATATAACTACATCCAAACATGCAGAATCAATGTTCCTATCTAGTTAGGGTTCAGACAGGGGATGTCTCAAGTGCAGGAACAGACTCCACCATTAGCCTCGAGTTATTGTCATCTTCTGGCGATGGCATCATCGTCAAAAACCTCGAAACTTGGGGCATAATGGAACCCGGTCATGACTACTTCGAGCAGGGAAACCTCGACATCTTTGACGGCACGGACACTTGTGTCGATGTTTGCTCCATGACTGTAACCTCCAACGGCGAAGGGCACAAGCCAGGGTGGTACTTGGACTCAATCGAAATTATCATCAGTGGTAGCATTTCTAAGAAGGTAGCATTTCCAGTGAACCAGTGGCTGGCTCTAGATGAATGGCCTTATCATCTCTATGCCACGGTCAACTTATGCTCCCAGTGGACCTCAATTTAGCAGCAAACATACACATATAATGATAAATGTTTGTCACGTGTTTCATTTCAATGTTAATAATTGTTACTACTCTAGGCCTATTTATACCTATAAATAGACCTTGAGGTTGTAACATGTATCTGTTTTTTTTTTTTACTTTTGTGGTGTGTCACTTATGTTTGTAAGGTAGTTGTTTCTTCATATATGAGACAACTGGTAATAAAAATGTTTTTAATGAAATATAAATTACTACTATAATCGCCCCTTGTATGTTCTTATCAATTAATTGCTAAAGACACGACTTATTATTTCATTCTCTTATCTGTTTGGTGGCAACAATATATGATAGGGTTGGAGGTAAATATTTCTAAAGAACAACAGTACGACTTCTCCCATGACCACAACAAAAAATTTAAATTTGCTATACTTTTATCTCATATAATTATATAGCCTCTTTTTCAGTTTTCATCACTAATTGTCATGTTATTTTGGAAATTTATAACTAATTATTTCAATATTAAATATAAATTAAAAACTTCAAAAATCCTTATTGATTAGTGATAATTCACTAATTGAACCACTTGTACATTTTGTGTTTTAAGTTTTTAACTAGTGAATTAAAAAAAATCGAGAGATTTTGCGTTATATTGGATTTATTACAATGTGCACTTAGGGATGAAATTGTGGATTAAATATAGTTTTGAGTGCATTGATTGAAAAATTCAGATATTCCCTTTACTTGCTTTTTTATTTATCTTTAAAATTCATTCCTAGGCGAAGGTTTTAAAAACTTTTCTAGGGTCGGCTCTCTTGAGTTGGCTCTATCCTCTCTCCCCCTCCTCTCAAACTTTTTGGGTGGTGGTGAGGTCTCTTCTCTCGTCGTTGTATGAGCTTTTTCATCGGCGTCTCCTTCCCCGGTTCATGCTGGGGAAGGAGACGTCCGTCACTTTCATTGGTCTGCTTTTATATTTCATCCATTTTCAAATAAATTGGTTTAGGAGGTTCGACGACAAGCGAAATTTCTTCTACCCAATCTTCATCTTATATATTAGTTTTGGGGGTATGTTTGTTTCCGTGAGATCTACTCATGAAGTTTCTTTGAAAACCAAATTGATTGGTTTATTGCCGATAAGAGGTGTGGATCATTTGGGATGGTTCTTTGAACAACCACTACTCAATGACGTTTCTACCGGTGACGGTTCTTTTCTACCCACAAATTTACATGAAGGAAAGATGAAGATGATGGTAGGGTTTTTGCGACGGCGGCGGCTCCCTCATATACATGTTTACCATTTTAGGGTTTCATTGTATTATCATTTGAATTTTCTTGTTTGCAGACCTATTTTGTATTCTCATTTTCTAGTTTAATAAAAATTTCTGCTTCTCGATAAAAAAAAAATCATTCCTAGGCAACCGAAGAGTACACTGCTTAAACTGCAAATAAGACATTAATGAGGGATGATGATTTGGGGCAATTGATTGCAACAATGGGAACACACAATTGAAACCGGATCCCGTGTGAAACTGCAAAGAGGTCAAATACAACATTTTATAGGATATATTTGATTGATGATTGATTGATATGGAAAATCACCAAGGGGAAGAAGAGAGGAAAAGGAAACCCTTGAAGTGCAGCAAAGTCTATAGCATGTGGAATTAAACTCCATTGAATTAAATCTGAAGTTAGTGGCGCTATTTCAAAGAGCATTAGCTGTTTAGTGAAAAATTAATCGCTGGTTAGGAGAGGAATCAATGAGGTTCGTGGCTGGAGTTTCTCGTTGAAGATAATGTGGAACACTCACGCCATTCTTCTGCTCATATTCTGTCACCATTTAGACACTGCTTTGGGTCAGTTTTGGAGGAGAATGAAGCACGCAAGTTTGGAGCTGAGCAGAGGCATGATCTCATTCATGAATAGCTTGAATTTTTTGTGTAAAATCCTTTGAAGCAAGACGAGAGCCTACAATCAAATCAAGAAGTTCATGTATTAGAGAGAGATTTAACAAGCACTTCTTATTTAATTAGTTTGTTCGTTTGTGTTATGTGAGGATACATTTGTGGAGTGACTGATTTGTCCGAGTTGAATCTCTAGATTATTTGTGTCAAAATTCCACTTTGAATTTTCTTTTTTTTTTCACAAGAAAAAGTTCAGGTGAATTGGGTTTTGGGGCTAATCAGGACCAGGGCAGACCTCTGAACTCAAAGAACACTTACAGAGGTACTTACACATGCCCATCAATGAGGTTCTCATATTAGCAGGATTTGAACTCACAACCATATAGTTATGAATCAAACCTTTTTATCAACTAAACCGTTGATCCTGCATGTATGTATGATGTATATTTAATGGTATTATTTAATCTCTGCATACACAGAGTAATAAATACATACAGAGAAATTGTAGGCCAAAAAATATATATACCGAGAAATGACATCTCTTTTAGCCCTTTTACTTGAACTATTAGCCAAAGTACACCCCACATAAAAATGCATTTTGGGGCTCAAAACTAGCACTGATCAAGTACAAACTCGGTCAAATGTAGCAAAACCGTGAAAGTTGACCGGTTTGACCGTTAGTTTTGACATATTTAGACCACATCACCTGCTATGTCATCTTATTAAACCACGTCAGCACCTCATCATCATCTCCTCGCCATGTCATCATCATCTTCTCCATTACACTCTCCTCCCTCCTCCCCTGCTGCAAATCCCCCCACCACTCCTCACATCACCACCAACCTCACGACGACACCGTCTTCTCTCCGACGGAGACTCTCGACGAAACCCTCCCCCTCCCCCTCCCTCCGACCGCTTCTCCTCCCCCTCTGATTGCTTCCTCTCCCCCTCCCCCTCCCTCCGCTTCGACGACCCCACCCCCTCCTCCACCACCGCCTTCAAATCCATCTTCGGCGCATCCGTCTCCACCAACAGCTCCACCCCCAAGACCACCCTCCAGCTCCACCTCCACCCCTCCTCCACCACCACCACCACCATCCCCAACGGCTTCCAAAGCTCCTCCTCCTTCTCCGCCCTCCCCCTCCAGCCCGTCCCCCCGCGGCGCCGACGACCGTCGCGCCGCCTTCTTCCTCTCCGGCCCCATCGAACGTGGCGCCCTCTCCGGCCCCTTAGAACCCAATGCCTCCAATCTCGACCCCACCACCACCGTCCCCTTCTCCGCCCCCCTCGGTGGACCCTACGTAAAGCAAAAACACAAGAGGATAAGTTCAGAAGTGGTCATTGTTATGACTTATTATGAGGTTGATGGAGAAAGTGAGATCTAGGGACATTTGTTCAGGTGGAGGAAGGGGAGGCACAAAGAGAGGGAGTTGCTGGGTCGGAGATAGAAAGTTTGAAGGTGTTGATGGTGGTAGGGAAGAAGGTGATGATGTGGTGAAAATGCTGTGACATGGCAGGTGACTTGGCTTAATTAGGTGACATGGCAGGTGATATGTTTTAATCTGGTCAAACTTAACGGTCAACTCTGTCAACTTTCACGGTTTTGCTACATTTGACCGAGTTTGTACTTGATCAGTGCTAGTTTTGAGCCCCGAAATGCATTTTTATGTGGGGTGTACTTTGGCCAATAGTTCAGTGCTAGATTTGACCTTTTACCCTATTTTTAACTTCATTCAAAAAACGACGTCAATTAGATTTTTTTGTAGTAGTGATTTAAAATAAACAATACTTTTCAGATTCTTATATATACAACCGTGATTCCTTTTTCTTTAGTAATGTATGTTATCCTCCCACATTTTACAAAATGTACATGTAGTCTCATATCAAAATATCTAGGTTGTCTTTTTCCTTTGGAAACAAAAAATTAAACAGAGAAAACCAAAAAATATACTCAAATTTAAATATTTTTACCATCTTTTTCATTTGTAAAAGTCACTGATGATGACTGGAAATGCAAATGGAGAAACATCGCTATTTTGAATCACTAGAAATTTCAATCGTTTATATAAAAACAACTATAAGAAAAATGTTCCATTTAATACCTTTTGGTACCTCATTGATTTGATTTTTCTAGGAAAACTAAAACTTGCAATGGTAGCTTCGTGATCATCTCTATAATGTTCTTCAATTCATTGTCAGATTCCATGGGTGATTTCTTCAAAAAAAAAAATTAGAGAAGAAAAATGCTAATAGAGATCTATTTGAAAGTGTATGTTTCAACACATCTTAATAGTAAATGGTACTTATAGATGAGAAAGAAAACTTGTGTCAAGGGAAAACCATTGGTTGTCAAGTCTGTGTGCTTTTAAAGTTTAATAAAAGGTTTGGTTTTTATATATAAAACTGTGTGCGCCAATGTAATAAAAACAAACAGTGGGCGCCGCTTTAACAAAAAAATTGTGGGCGCCTCAAACATGATATTCTTTAAATTATGAGTTATTAAAGTGTGTGAATATGTATAAAATAAATTAAGAGCTATTGAAGTTTTTTAAAAGGTTTGGTTCTTATGTATAAAATGGTGGGCTCTGATGAAACAAAAACAAATAGTGGGCGCTACACTGCTGTAACAAAAAAAAATTAGGCGCCACAAATAAATAAACATGATAGGCTATAAATTATGAGCTATTAAATTATACTAGTATGTTATAGGATTCTAAATCAATGAGCTTCCAAATTTTATTCAAATATTAAATTTATGGCGGATTAACCAATCCGCACTATAAAAATGGTAAACTTTAAAAGCATGTGATACTTGGATTACATGTTTTTTTTTTGTTTTTTATTAGTTCTTCAATATATTTAAAATGGATACTTAATTATATTCTCTTAGGCATCGTGAGCTAATATACAACAAATGAATGAAATACAACATATAATATTTTCTTAATTAAAAGCTATTGCAAAGAAAATAGGTTATCTTTGGGATTCAATTGACACGAAAAAGTTAGGTTAAATTGCATAAGAACACCCCCTAAACTTAAAGTTTAAAACACATCAACCCCTATCCTAAAAAAAATCTAAATTAATAAGGGTTCTAACATTTCATAATTTGTCTTTCAACTCCTTTACTGCAAAAAATACCGTTTAAATTATCAATTTTTCTTGAATAAATGGTATCTTTTATTATATACATAGTATATCAAAAAATTTAAAAAATTAATATTTTCATTTATATATAATAATTATAATTTTATTTAAAATAATATATCAGAAAAATCCGTTAAAAATATTAAGATTCTTTTTAATGTCAAATGTAAACTGTTTTTTTTTTCTTAAATGAAATAACATATGTCAAACATAATTAAAATTGTAAATGGAAATAACAGTTATTTGTTTTAGAAAAAAGAAGTTGGTGATAACTAATACATTGAACATTAGCGTCTTTATTCAAAGTTTTGAAATGAAAGGTGGTTTGCATCAAACCCAAATATAAGCTGGAGTTGGGTGCTGATCACTCCCCAATTTTGAATAGATTTGACGTACATTTTGGGTATATTTGAGGAGTCATTGATGCAAATTGAAGGGATTTTTTAAAAATTTTAATGTGATATCAAGTTTAGTGCATGATTTGGGGAATTGGAATAAAATATTAGTTTTAAAATATAAAAGAAAAATATCTTTATAAAGATTGATTGACATGTATAAATAATAAATATATAGATACGCATATTCAAAAAGTTATTGATTATTATTTGAGAAGTGGAAATTCATTCAACTACTATGATAACTTTGAAGAGTGTAATTTGAATGTCAAAATGGTAATATATATAGCTATTTTGTAAGCCACATAAGTGATTTATATAAAATGACCTAAAAATAATATTTAAAATTAAAAAAAATCTTCACATGAGCACCAAAAATCTCCGAACCCACTCTTCTTAAATTTCTTAAACTTTCCCTAAATCCCCTAAACTCCCTAAACTTCATCCTCCAAAGCAAAATCATGCTTCTCAATCCATGTTTAATTTTGTACATAGTAGCTAGCGGAGGAGGGACAACTCAAAGTTTTGCTTAGGGCTTGAACTCATCAAAGGGGTGGGACTAAATTGGTTATGTGGAGTGTGGATGACAAAACCACATAGTAACCATTGTAATTTTGCCTGTTGGGATGAAGTGGTGTTCCACGTGGGCCCACCACGAAAGGAGGGGTATGTGCGAATGAACCCTTAAGGTCTGTTTGGTACGAGGGATTTGGAGGGGAGGGCAGGGGAGGAGAAGGAAAATTTTTGTAAGATAAATTTTTAAATATTGAAAAAGTGGGTTGTAATATTTTAATAAAGATAAGATGTTAAATATATAAGAGTTATATATGATTTAGAATTTCCAACCTCACTTCTCAAATTTTTATAAATTCACATCACAAAAATTTTCCCTCCGCCCATTTTCCCTCCCCTCTCCTCGTACCATACAGACCCTTAGGGTTTCTTTGACCGTGGCCCGCAAGGTCTTTGTCCCTCATGCTCCTCCCTTTGGGTCTGACAGCTGAGTCTGGGAGCACCATCAGAATGGCCACCGTCTCCAACCCTCGGAGTGTCATCTCCTTCACTGCGCACACATATGTATACACACGTTGTATCATTATTAATTGATATGTGTGTGTGTGTGTGACACGCAGGGAGTTCATAATATCATGAAACTCTGTACTCATGGCACAAATAGATCCCAAATTCAAACATTTTGATTGCACATGTTACATATTATGTGTCCAAGAGATTCTAAATATGTGTAGCATGCAGAAATCAGAAGATGGTTAAGGTGTGCGTTTGCCTATTTTTGGACCCTCCTTGACCATCTTTTGATTTCTGCATGCTACGCATATTTAAAAAAAAAATATCCAGCCCATATTTAGACCAATTTTGTCTCATTGTATGATTAGAAGAAAGTAAGAAACTGAATACTCTAATTTCAAATTACCCTTCACAGCAGAACAAGAACTAGAACAAAACACGAAAATTTACAAACAAAAACTCAACCTCCATCACAGACCTACTAAGCAGAAAATCAAGCTATACAACTATGTAATACATTTTTCTATAGTATTGTATGTAATCCTCCCACATTTTACAAAATGTACACGCAGCAGTTTTATTTCAAAATATCTAGGTTGACTTTTTCCCTTGGAAATTAAACAAAAAATTTTAAACAGAGAAAAACCAATAGATCTACTCAAATTCTTTTACCATCTTTTCATTTGTAAAAGTCACTGATGATGCATGGGAATGCAAATGAAAAAATATCATTATTTTGAACCACTTGAAATTTCAATCATATGGATACAAACAGCTATGAGAAGAATGTTCCGTTGAATACCTTTTGGTACCTCATTGATTTGATTTTTCTAGGAAACTAAAACTTGTAGTGGTAGTCTCGTGATCATCTCTGTAATCTTCTTAATTGTCAGATTTCCATGGGGATTTCTTAAAAAAAAAATAGATAAGAAAAACCTTCATACAAATCTATTTGAAAGTGTATATTCAACATATCTTAATAGTAAATGGTATTTATAGATGAGAAACAAGACTCGTGCTAAGAGAAAACCATTTGGAAGTTTAATAAAAGGTTTGATTTTTATGTATAAACTGTGTGCGCCAATGTAATAAAAGCAAACAGGGGGCGCCACTGTAACAAAATAATGTGGGCGCCGCAAACAAGATATTCTTTAAATTATGAGCTTTTAAAGTGAGTATTTATTTATAACATAAATTTAGAGCTATTAAAGTTTTGTAAAAGGTTTGGGTTTTATGTATAAAATGGTGGGCGCGATGAAACAAAAACAAATAGTGGGTGCAACCGCAACAAAAACAATTGGGCGCCACAAGCATGAAATGCTTTAAATTAGAGCGAATGTAAAAATTGATACTAAACTTTACCGAAAATTGCGTTTCTAATACTTAAATTTCGCGAGGTGTAAAAATAGTACTCAACTTGGGGTCCAAGTGCAAATATAGTATTTTCACTTGAGGGAAATAAAATTTAAATATGAAAAGACTTTTATGCCAGAAATGGGGGCATAAGAGTCTTTTCATATCTAAATTTTATTTCCCTCAAGTGAAAATATTATATTTGCACCTGGACCCCAAGTTGGTACTCTTTTTACACCTCACGAAACTTTAGTTTTAGAAACACAATTTTAGGTCAAGTATAATGTGTATTCTCCAATGTCCTGACTTACTTAAAATCTGAATTGCTTTTCAGTTCTTTTTAATTAATAAAATTCAAATTCCCCCAATCAAATCTTTCCAGAGAAGCATTTTAATCATTATTAGTTAAGATTATCAATGGAAAATCTTGACATTAATTTTTTTCTACCAAGCCTGCCATTAAGATCAGATTTTAAATCCCATTATTACCCTTCAATGTAACAAAATTTATTAGCATGCCATTATATTTATAATTTAGTCTTGTCCACAAGATCCCTTTGCTACACTACCGACAAAAATATTAAATTCAACATAATAGAATAAGAATACAAGAAACTTATTATATCCCCCATCCATCTCATATTTCACATTACTGACATCTATCTCTTAAAGTATATTACACTGCCAATGACAGTAGGGGTGTAAATGAGCCGGGCCGAGCCAGGCTTTACGTAAATAGGCCTGGACCCGTAATGCAAAAGGAAAATATAGGCCTAGGCCCAAGCCTGGTTGTAGGCTTTTTTTCAGAAAAAAGCCTAGGTCTGCGAAAAATATTTCAGGCCTGAAAGCCTTTTTAAAAGCCCACTTACAATGTAAGTTAAAAAAACTTCAGGCCTTTTAAAAGTCTACTTCAAATTTAGACTTTTAAAGGCATACATATCAAGCTTAAAAAGACCATAAATATGACACATATCAAGTACAATAATAAGCACAAAAAACATATCAGGCCTTTTATTATTACAGCTTGAAAAGGCCTACTTACTAATAATATTATTATTATTTTATTATTACTTATTAGTAGTACTATTAAATAGGCCAGACCTGAAGGCTTTCGAGCCAGACTTTAGTGAAATAAGTCTGGCCTTTTTAGTTAAAAAGGCTTTTAAATGGGCCTGAATCTGGCCTGTTTATTAAAAAGGCCGAGCCAGGTCGGGCCCTAAATAGACCGAGCCATAGGCCGCCTGTTTATGACCTGGCTCATTTTCACCCCTAAATGACAGAAACAAGAATAGAGGGAGAAGATGGAATGAATTGCTAACCTAAGTCTTTTATTTTAAGAGTGTCTTAAAGCTTTTTTATATCTTCTTTTGATGTTATCTAAGGAGAGATATAGAAATTAAATAAGGACTATTTTCTTTTCTTTTTTTATAAACATTTAATTAATTTATTTGTGTTCATGACCAAAAGAATAAGCTCAAGACTAAATGGAAATTTGAACCTAATACTTTAGTGAACCCAACAGCTCGTGAGCCATCAAAATTGGAAGCTTAATTTTATTGTCAAACAAAAATAAATTTTTAAAAAGCAATTGAAGTTATACAATATTTATTATTATAATTTAATTTTGAGTCGCTACATCAGCATTCATTCATGGACGTTACCCATAAAAAACAATTTGAGTCAGCGTGAAATCCTTGAATTCAATTTTTTCCATCCGCGGTTGCAAATTATGGTGGAACAAGGTTGAATTTAACTTCTACATTTTTGTAAGTTCTACAAACCTTTTATTCAATTATACCTTTTCAATTTCAAGTTGACACAACCTCTTTGCCTAATATATTGATGATTCTACATCTGAATATTTTCCCAGTAGCTTGATGAAGGTAGCAGCAGGACGCACATGAAGAAAATAAGGGCAATTGTGTCTTTTGACTAATTTTTCTTAGCTCTATACCTCTTCTTTATTTTATAATCCATGTTATACCAAACATGATTTTAAAGTCCCAATCATCCCAATCTTAATCCTAATAATCTCAATCCCATTTCCTCAAAATTCAATGACACGTACCAAACAAAGCCAAGGTAATGGGAATTTTTTTTTTTGTTTCAAGAAAAACATATGCTCATCAATGAGTAAGTGCCTCCGTATACAATTTATGATGTGTCAAACGGTATTAAATTTTTCATCGCAAAGGGCAAAAGTGACCCATTTTCATGCTTACAAGGATGAGCCTCTAAAAACTTCCAAGATTAAACTTCATCCCCCAACGAAAAATCTTGCTTCTCAATTTATGTTTTGTTGTTGCAGCAGCCAGCAGAGGGGATCCATTCAAACTTTTGCTCAGGCCTGAACTCATAGGGGTGAGACTAAACGTCTTGCTTGGGTACGATAATCCACATATTAACCATGAAAATGGTTCTTGCTGGAATGAAGTGGTGTTCAACGTGGCAGTCATGGATGGCAAGGCAGGCCCACCACAAAATTAGAGGACTGGGCTGGTGCATTCTCATCAGGGTCTGTTTGGTATTTGGTACTGGATCTGGATAGATTGAGACTGGTATGGGCCTATGGGGATCGAGATTGAGGTATAGGACTGATGAGAAGACTAAAAATTATGTTTGGTATGAAGTAATATTTGGTGGGACAATTTAAAGACTATAATGCCCCTAACATATATGGGATTCTTGTGAGAGGGAAGCCTATAGTTTTTCAATGTGGCCCTTTCTATCGCTGTCATCAACATTGTCGAGATAGGGTTACACAACATGGGCTAAACAATAGAATGGAGGTTTTTAGGTGGCGAAGGGAAACTGGTTGGGCAGTGAGGCCATTGACATATCTAAGATCTCACGCTTCTCCCTCGCTGTGGACCCCTCAACAAAGTCCTGGTTCCTCACGCTCAACCAAGTGGAGCCCTGTGCTACTAGACTATCTCCTGCACACACATAAATACACACGTTATATCATTATTTAATGTACAATTGTATATATAATATATATAGACACACAAATAGATTTATGAACATTTTGATCGAGCCAATATGTTAGTTATTATTTGTCCAAGAGATTCTAATTATATGTAGCATGCAGAAGTTAAAAGTTGGTTCAGGTATGTGTTGCCTATTTCTGGACCTCCTATAATATGAGTGGAATTTCCACGATTGGGACTTGTCAATTGCAGAATTTGCACATGCATGATACCAAGAAATTCATACCTGGGCTTGTAACAATGAACTATTTGGATGCAGCAGAATAATGCTATAAACAAGGCAATTCAAAGGGTAGATTTAAGAAAGCAATACTTTTCAAATTGGTATATATACGACAACTATGCAATACTTTTCCTATAGTATTGTATGAGATCCTCCCACATTTTACAAAAATTACATCTAGTCTCATTTAAAAAAATTTAGGTTGCCCTTTTCTCAGAATAAAAAAAATTCAAACAGAGAAGGACCAAAAAAAAATATCCTCAAATTTCAATGTTTTTACGATCTTTTCATTTATAGAAGTTATTACTGATGATGCATGGGAATACAAATAATGAAAAAACATAATTATTTTTGACCATTTGAAATTTCAAGCATAAAAATAAAAAAGTTGAGATTTGAAAAAAAAAAAAACAGCTATGGGAAAAAGGTTAAATTAAATACCTTTTGGTATCTCATTGATTTGATTTTTCTTGGAAAACTAAAGCTTGTAGTGATAGCTTCTTGATCATCTTTGTAATCTTCTTCATTGTCAGATTCCATGGGTGATTTCTTCAAAAAAAAACATTAGGGAAGAAAAAAAGCTTATAGAGACTTATTTGTAAGTCTATGTTTCAATACATCTTAATAGTAAATGATATTTTATAGATGAGAAAGAAGACTTGGGCTGAGACAAATTCGTTGGTTTTTAAGTCTGTGTGCTCTCAAAGTTTTATAAAAGGTTTGGTTTTTACCTTTTATGTATAAAACTGTGGGCGCCGTTGTAATAAAAATATAAAAGCTTTGGTTTTTTACTTTTTATATATAAAACTGTGGGCGCCGTTGTAACAAAAACAAATAGTGGACGCCGTTGTAATAAAAATATAAAAGCTTTGGTTTTTTACTTTTTTTTATATGAAATTGTGGGCGCCGTTGTAACAAAAATAAATAGTGGGCACCACAGTAATAAAAATAGTGGGTGCCGCAAACATGATATGCTTTAAATCATGAGATAAATAAAGTATGTGTGTATGTATACAATGAATTAAGAGCTATTCATGTTTTATAAAAGGTTTGGGTTTTATGTATAAAATGGTGGGCACATATGTAACAAAACAAATGGTGGGTGTCATCACTATAATAAAAAAAATGGTAGGCGCCCAATCATGATATGCTTTAAATTATAAACCATTTAATTATGTGTTGTAGGATGCCAAATTAATGTGCTCTCAAATTTTATTTAAATATTAATTATTTTTATGGTGGATCATTGATGACTACCTATTTTTGTTTAAAATTGATATAAATTTTGAGTATATTTAGGTAGTCATTAAAACAAAATTAATGAAATTTCTTGATACTTTAAAAAGATATAAATTTGGTGCATCATTTGGGAATTAGAGTTTAAATATGATAATTTCTAAACAAAAAAGTAATTTTTGATTAAGTAAAATAAGAAAGAGTTTATTACCGAAAAAAAATAAGAAAGAGTTTCAAGTTTCATCAATTAATCTTTTAATACTTGTTATGACTTATGTTTATGCTATTAGCCTATTACTACTTCCTAGCTTCATCAGCGCAAGGTGGACTCTAAAGATCATGGGCCTTTATTGGATCAACATAACATGAACCAACAAGGGATAAAGGGCTGTTTGGCAAAAATGAAGGCAAGACCATGAAGACAAAAAAAGAACAAAAGAAACAAGGTAACGTGAGTGTGTGGTTGAGTGACAAAGACTCATTCACCCTTAACCAATTGTCTGGGGTTCGATCCATGGCGTTGGGTATGAAGAAGCATTAAATCTCCCAGGCCAGCTGTCTCACCCTTTGAGGTGCCTACAAATCAGCGGGAGATTAATCTCTCACTTATCGAGTGAGGCGATACCTTGATCATGTATAAAAAAAAGAAAAGAATAGTCACGTGAGGGCTGGAAGGTGGAGGCAACAAAAGGGACTATTCATCATCTTCTTCATCTGGAGAAGGCCGCCGCCACTTGTTATGGTTGGGCTAGCCGTTAAATTTTTAATTAACAACTGGATTTATAAGGACTGGTCCTAATGGATTAAGCTCCTAAATCAGACCTTAATAGAAATACATTCATTATTTGTTCCATTGATAGAATTGCCCTTTGAAATGGACAAATAATGAGGATGAGTTGTTAAAAATAATAAATATAAGGGGTAAAATGTGTTGACGTGTTACATTCTTCAAATTATTAGAGCCAGTACTAACACAATAAAGTTACCCGCAACATTTCAGTGTAGGAAAATTCTCATGCCACTATGTTCCAAGTCTATTAGTGAAGTATTTCATCCATGACACGAATAAACAACTCAACAAACTTAGCTTCTACATTTATGATGGGAGCTAGGGAGTGTTTTTTTTTTCTGTACTTCTCCAGTCCTCAATGGTCAAAATGTTGTGAAGAAGCATCATAGATAGAGAGATTATGCCAATTGCTATAATTTAGTAATTGATCTAACTTCCCTAGTTTACCCAAACAATATTAATAGATGTTATATTACGAACCAAGTTTACCATTTTTATTTTAGGAAGATTGTTACATATGATCATACGATAGAAAACAATACAAATATAGGGTATTCTAACTATATATGTTGTTCATGGATCAAACTCCTTCAACATGAAGGAAGAGAGTGAATAATCCAATTTGAGTTTAAAGAGCACATCATTTTAAGCTCATTTCTCGTAAAGTTTTCAAGCTTTTTTAGTTAGAGGTATGCTCTAATTTGGAGAATACAAGTGGTACTGATTCCGTGATCTTTTAATGGGGTCTTACTTAGAATAAGAGTATAGCCACCGGATGAAAGGTTTGTACATAAAATTTGGATTTCTTCTCAGCGAGCATTATTGCTGCTCAATTTGAGAAGGATATATTAGATACTTAGGACGCAGTCTTGACAAGAATGTGTTCAGGACTTCGCAATAAGAATCCATTTTTGGGTTGAAACTTGGGAAACGCTCTTAATTTCGCTTAAAAGAAATACTCTCAGGTCGCCTACTGTACTAATTAATATTATAAGGCTCTAACATAAGGTTAGACAATCACATTATTTTCTTTTTCCATGATTAGACAGTTACATTAGGAAATGCTTTGTTTTTTAGAGAAGCAAATGAATACATTGATTGGCTTGCTGACCACCTATCATATAGACGCCACTTTTCTTATTTAATTGAGAGGCTCAATTAGCCATTATTAAATGATGAGGAGATAGAGAATTCAAGGTTAAACTCAAATTACTCATTGGCTACGAAGTTTTAATTTAGACTCAAAGGAAATTCATCAACAATAATATATTTTTTTATCACAATTCACTTGTTCATTTTGATTTAAACCTTCATCTTCACATAAAAACAAAATAAAATTAGATTAGAGTTAGACTAGATTCTTGAAAGAAATCTTGGATTAATTTGTGAGTGCTTCACAATTTCTTTGTACTGAGGAGAGCTACAAAATTAAATTGCATAATTTTTCAGAGAGAAATGAGGATTACTGGCCTAGGTTCTTCCCTGCTATATAGGAATTAATTAATCTAGTTAATTTCTTTAGGCCCATACAACTAGATTCATCAAGCGGTTTGATTGTTGGTAGATGTGGGAATAATTTAGGCCGGCTATCAAAGGTCTATGATTTAGACCCTTATAAGGCCTTGGACTATTGGACTCTTTATTTCTAGGCCAGACCCCCATATCTATGTTTTTTCTTTTAGATTGTTTTGTTTAATATGTCATTGGCAGGATTGAAAAAAAAAACTTATTATTAGCCTCACATTAAAGAAGATGTCAATATAAATATAGCTGTTTTTTATGCTACAGAAGTGATGTATATAAAATCACCTAAAAATAATATTTAAAATTTAAAAGACATCTTTACAAGAGCATCTAAAATCTCCGAAGGCACTCTTTCTTCTTCTTTGATTGCTTCAACTGTCTCTAAATTCACTTTTGAATATGTTTAAATTAAACTCCATCCTCCAAAGAAAAACCATACTTGTCAATCCACATTTTGTAGTTGCAGCGGAGGGGTGGGACTAAACTGGGTGTAAGTGATAGACTGATAGTCCACATATTGACCACGGCAATATATATAATGGTGCCAGCTGGGATGAAATTGTCTTCCACGTGGCACTCATGGAGGACAAGGCGGGCCCACCACGAAAGGAGGGGACTAGTAACGTGAGTGATTATATATTATTCGCCAGCACCGCCTTCAGTCGTAGGGGAGATTCGCGAGGTCTTGGTCCCTCACGCTCCTTCCCGTGGGCCCCACCACTGAGTCTAGTAGCACCACGAAAATGGCCACCGTGACCATCTATTAACATTATAAATCAATGCCTTCCCGCCTTTCCAATACATAAGGCAAAACATCAGCTCCTCTACCATTTCGTCGGCTACACACACATATCACTGTTCATAGAGCCATTTTCCATGCCTCGGGCTCCGTGACTTCACTTCTGTTTCAAAATTCAATTTCAAATTCGAAAATTCAAATCTCCCCCATCTTACTTTTATATCTATACTCAGAAGG
Organism: Mimosa pudica; assembly: GCA_029929735.1. Taxonomy (NCBI): domain Eukaryota; kingdom Viridiplantae; phylum Streptophyta; class Magnoliopsida; order Fabales; family Fabaceae; genus Mimosa; species Mimosa pudica. The sequence continues at coordinate 9,641,162 of JAKELP010000035.1, forward strand.
CACAAAATTTTTCCATATGATTCCTTCTTTCTCTTTCTTTTTTTTCAGTGAACAAACCCTATCGCTCCTTCTTCCTCACTTTCTTCATCCTCCGCAGCGTCACCATCATCTTCGGTGCAAGACTTTGAACGATCTTATCTTGAAATGCAAAGGTGAGAAAGAAGTTGAGCAAAAAAAGAAGCAAGGAGATCAGGTTCGATGATTTTCCTCATTTTTCTGAGTTACTTGCTGCCAACTTTGCATCTATCACTTTTATTCCAATTGTTTTCATTCCCCAGTTCATTTCCATTCTGCAGGCCCTCCCCATCTTCTAAAGTTCAATCTTTTTTTAACTGATTGCCCTCCCCCGTTGGAAGAAAGAGAGAAAGTCTTCACCTTTTGTTTTTTTCTTTAGAAATCACACACTGCCCTCCCTTTCACGTGTTTTCTGTTTTTATGTTCATAGGATGATGAAAGTTTGAGAAAATGGAAGGAGCAACTTCTTGGGAGTTTTGATTTACATGCCATCAGAGGTACTTTTGATGTTTTCCTTTTTCAGCTTCTCAACTTTTTCTTGATTGCAGGGAATTTTGTTGAATATAGAGTAAACTAACTTTTTGAATTAGACTGTCTTGTGTATGAGATTTCTGTTCAAATCTAGAAAAATAACTGAATTGGTATTTTGATAGGATATTTCCTCCCATAATATTGTATTTAAACATGGTATGATCCAATGCGACTGTTTTAATCTACACATTTAAATGCTGAACTCTAAATTCTCAATCCTTAACAGATATGCTGCTGGAAATCGGCAGAAGAGAAAAGAATCTAGCTGTGTTTTGTGACGTTTTTATTTTGCTGTATTTGTAAATGACGATTGGGTAAGCTAAGGTTTTTTATGATTATTTTGCGTGAGTTAGCTTTTTGGTAGTCAAGCTCAAGTTTCATATTTTAAATGCTGACAGAAGACAGCAGTACTTGAAAACTCCACTAAAAACTTTTGCTACTCTGTATGTGGTCTTAATTTGTTGAGATCAATACCTCATGAAATATATATAGCAGCATATCTGTTTTGTAGTCAAGAGAAAAGAATCTTGGGATAAAACCTGATGCAGATATTGATCTACTCATGAAGGTGCTTCCTTTATTGTTGCTTTCTTGGCTAATTACTGTAACTTAATGAAATGACTTAATCAAATGTAACATTTTTTGGCATGCATTAGCACCTGGTGAACAGGAAACAAAATCTTGTGGTTGAGTACGTCATGAGGGTACGCACTAACTACTATTAGCCTCTTGCTGATAAATTGGATATTGATGATAAAGTAGTGAAATTAAAAAGTTTAATTTATCCATATCAGATAAAATGTTCTGGCAAGAATTTAAATAAGATCAATGTTCATCATTGTTTGCATGGGTTTCCATTTTCTTATTCTCTATGTCACTTTATATTCCTTATGCCATGATGGTCATTTGTCTTGATAACGATGCAAAGGTGCCACAGTTTTCTTCTTTCTTTACACAACAATTACTTGAGGTCAATTATATTCACATGCACAGAATGTACATAAATGGTTCCTTTGGGGCTATTGGTCCTCACCACTTATGTACGCACAGAATGCAATTGCAGTCAATGAATTTCTCGAGCATAGTTGGAGAAAGGTTTTCTTTTTGGTTCAATTTAACATACATATAAATATATTTGTGCACGTCCATGTATCTATAAGTAAATGTAGGATTGGATAATTGTATTTTCTGTCTCAGGTACCTGCTAATGGGAATGAAACATTAAGAGTTATGGTACTGAAAGCTCATGGATTTTTTCCGGAAGCTTATTGGTATTGAATTGGAACAGTAGCTTTGATTGGTTATGCTGACTTAACTTTCAATTTCTTCCCTCTTTCATTTGTCTTCCAAGATTTTGTTGCCTTTGTATATTCTTGCTGTGAAGTAAATCCAGTGGAACGTAGTGGGTTCTATTAAAAAGAGTTCTCAATGATGATGCAGTCATTTAGCGATGAAGTTGGATGGTATGAAAATTAAATAGTTTACTGTTTAACATTGATTTGTCCTTCTACATTGTTAGGTTATGTTGGGGTCATGTTATGAGTTGCTGTTTCTTTCTTTGGCTTCCAATTTTGTTCATAGGGCTGAGAATAAGTTTAAATGTTTCATGTGCAGCTCATTGGGCAGATTACATCCAAAGAGATGTGGCCAAAGCTCTTCATGATGGTGATGTGGTGTACATTCTGGTGTGGTATGTCATTGTACATTCTGGTGTGGTATGTCATTGTATATTGTGACAATTATTTAATCTAACCGCGCGAAGCGCGGGAAACAGGAAATACAAAGCATCCGTGCAGCGCACGGGAGGAACGCTTGTTCCTCGGAATATCATATCCTGCACACGCGTAAGTACACAAGAGATTCTTGGCCAAAAAAAAGTACACAAGAGATTCTAAATATATATGTAACATGAATTTGGAAACATCTATATATATATGAATGGAATTAATTTCCATAACTTGCACTACAAAAAAAAGGGTTAAAGTGGACGCTTGCACTTCCGCGGTTGGGCACAAACCGCTGAAATGGGCACCCGTTTCAGCGGTTGTTTGGTTGACCGCTGAAACGAAAATGTCAGTCAACACAATTTTTTTTTCCAGACAAAACAGGCCACATGCGCGGTTCCAACCGCGGAAGTGCACGTGTGACTTCATTATAATTTTCAAACAAAAAAACTAAAATACTTGTTTTAAAAAAAAAAAACGGAACAGCGAGTCTTTACAGCGGTTACCAGCGCTGAAATGCAGGGAACCTTTCAAATCCTGTCAGAGCAGTAAATGCAGGTTACCTTTGCAGGAATTTAATATTAAAATATTACCATATCCGCGGTTCTAACCGCGGAAATGCGGGGAACCTTTCAAATCCTGTCAGAGCAGTAAATGCAGCTGACCGTTGCAGGATTTTAATATTAAAATAAATGCCATATCAGCGGTTCCCACGCGCTGGAATGCATGTGACCGTTAAAAACCCGACCGTTGCGTCCCCAGCCTCGAAACTTTAAAGTACATAAATGGCATTAATGACTGTACATATTAGCGGTTGGAACCGCTGATATGCCTTTCAGTTGTATTATAAATACAGCGCTTCATATGTTGTTTTCAGCGTGCCTTTCTTTTCTTTCCAGCGTGTTTTATTTCCTGCGAGTTTTTCTAACGTGTTTCTTCCACTATATAGCATGTCTAGCAGTAGTAGTGAGGATAGCGAGTTTAATTACGAGGTGCCTGTTGTTCCAGGATTATTTTCACCGCCGATCAACCGCACAAATGATGATGTTCCAATAGATACTGTGTTTGATGATGCTAAAAGGAATGAAGTTTTAGATCATCACCACAACTCGGGAGACGGGGATTGCAATATGGCGGGGCATGATAATGAGGAAGAATATGAGGATATGGAGGGACATGGGAGTAGGAATGATGATGATGATAGGGAGAACATTGAGAATGATGAGGAGAGGAACAATGAGGATGATGAGGAGGGTGATGATGGCGAGGAGAGAAGCTGTAGGGTGCCCCCTGCTCAAACCTCATTTACTCGGGGCAGAACGTCTAGAGGAGCACCTGGCTCCGATGTTCGAGTGAAAAGTGAGTAATTTAAATATTATTAATACATATTTTTTATTTTTTGTTATATTTATTTTTTATATCACATACAATTTAATGAATTTATTTTAATCTTTACTTTTCACATGATGCAGATTTTCGAGGTGGCACGACCTCAAGAAGGCGGTTGACGGTCGCACAGACTCATCACCTTCCTCCGCATGAGAGGGTGTTGGTTGACCAATATTTCGACGTCACAGGGCAGCCCAGCGGAGCAGCGGGCACTCTATTCAACCGCTTCTGTCGTGATGTTGGTGCTGATTTTAAAATGTTTCCTATTGATTTGCTTGATTGGAAGAAGGTGCCGGACCACAAGCGTAACCACACGTGGCACATAGAATTGGATTTATCAGACGAAGAATGTGCACATGTGTGATACCAGGAAATTCATGCCTATGTTTGCAACAACAAACTATTTCGATGCAGAAGAATGATGCTATAAAAACAGGCTAAGGCAATTCGAAGGGTAGAATAAAAAATTATACTTTTCAAATTGGCATGTATATATACAGCGATCCCTTTTTTCTAGAGTGGAGTATTACTCTTACTTTTCACAAAATTTATATCTAGTCTCATTTCAGAAAATTTACGTTGTCTGTTTTTTTTTTCTTGGAATCAAGAAAAAACTTCAAACAGAGAAGAACCGACAAATATCCTCAAATTCAAATATTTTTTTTTTACCGTATTTTCATTTGTAGAATTCATTGATGATGCATGAGAATGCAAATGAAAAAATATCGCTGTTTTGAATTACTTAAAATTTCAATTATACTCATTAAAAACAGCTATGAGGGAATGGTTGAATTAAATACCTTTTAGTACCTCATTGATTTGATTTTTTAAGAAAAACTAAAACTTGTAGTCATAGCTTCTTGATCATCGGTGTAATCTTCCTCATTGTCGGCTTTCTTGGGTAATTTCTTCAACAAAATTTTGGAAGAAAAAAATTCTAATAGAGATTTATTTGGAAGTGAGTGTTGAAATACATCTTAATAGTAAATGTTATTTATACATGAGAGAAAAGGCTCATCCTAAGAAAAAATCATTCGTTATCAAGTCTATGTGTTCTCAAAGTTTTATAAAAGGTTTGGTTTTTATGTATAAAACTGTGTGCGTCGTTGTAACAAAAATAAATAGTGGGCGCCGTTGTAACCAAAAAATAGTGGGCGCCACTGTAACCAAAAAGTAGTGGCATTAAATTATGTCTATTAAAGTATATGTTGTAGGATGCTAAATCAATGGGCTTTCAATTTTTTTTTCAAATATTATTTATCGTGAATTAAAAAAATGGAATTATAATATATTTTTTTATTAGTTCTTCAATATATTTACAATACACAACAAATGAAATGAAATGCAATATAAACACACACAAACATATATATGTATGTGTTTGTATTATTCTTTTGAATATGAGTTAACATAACTTTTGGTCCCTCAAGTTTCACCAAAATTTGGTTTTAGTCCCTCAAGTTTGAAACATGTGGTTTTAGTCCTCCAAGTTTACACCATTTGCACAGTTAGTCCCTCGACCATTAAGTTGTCATATGTGGCATTAACACCGTTAATTTTGCTTACTTGGCACATCATTTTAAATCTGACTGGATATTTATTAATAATTAATAAAATGAAAAATTAAAAAACTCAAGCCTTCCTTCTTCATCTTCTCTCTGCAAGTGCATACAGCACTCATACACTCATCTCTACCACTAAAGATGTCGGCGACGGTACGGCAGCCACCACGGTAAATTCTCACCACTCATCTCGTATTTTGTAGTGGTTAGCGATGCGTGACGTCAGCGATGGTATGACGGCCACCATGGAGTTTCCAGATCTGAGTCGATGTTGGAGAGTGAGATCCAGATCTGGACAATAGCTTCCCAATTCCCACGCCAAACACACCAATATATCTCTCTTGTTTACTTTCTCTGCTCTAATGCAATTTTGTTTCTTTTGATAAATATAATATTTAGAGCAAGGAATTATTATGTCATTTTAGAGTCATGAACAACAGTGGTTAGTGAGGTTAATTTGATGAGGCAAACGAAAAAACCTCTCTTATGTCAAAACAAATCTTCAGTCAAAACTTATTGGAAACCATCAACTTTGACAACATATTTGTGAGAATTGATGACGGAGATGTGTTACCAGATCTGGAAATGCTGTGTATATGGATGTATGCAGAGAGAAGATGAAGAAGATCTGGAGATGTTGTGTATATGGATGTATGCATAGAGAAGATGAAGAAGGAAGGCTTGAGTTTTTTAATTTTTCATTTTATTAATTATTAATCAAATATCCAGTCAGATTTAAAATGATGTGCCAAGTCAGCAAAATTAACCGTGTTAATGCCACATATGACAACTTAACGGTCGAGGGACTAACTGTGCAAACGGTGTAAACTTGGAGGACTAAAACCACATGTTTTAAACTTGAGGGACTAAAATCAAACTTGTGTGAAACTTGAGGGACCCAAAGTTATGTTAACCCTTTGAATATTGTTAAGCAAATATTTGGAAAAAAAGTTGAGAAAAATTAGAAAGTTGCTTATATGTAGGAACAAAGTAAAATCTGAAAGTGATGATCTTATATTTAGTACCGCATGCAACACAGGTTATACTAACTAAATCACTAACATTATTGATTTAATCAAACAAGCTAAATACTTTCTATATTTAAGAGTACATAAAGTATTTGATTTTTAGGGACAATTGCATCTATATCCCAAAAAAGAGACTTAATATCAAAGTGGTCCCAATGACTTGTTAATAACCACTAGTGACAAATCCAATAACATTCATTAACAAGTGATAACAACTACTTGAGACCTCTTTAAAATTAAATTTCCTATTTGGGAGCTAGATGTAATTGTCCTTTTTTATTTCTTTTAAAATAACTCAATAAGTATGTGACAAGAAAATAACTCAATAAGAGACTTATATTAACGAATGAGAGCGAGTGTATACCAAATTCCCCCCTTAAATTAATAATAACCCCACAAAGTACAGTCTGCATTTTGCGAATACAATTTCCTTTGTCCTAGTGTCAGTTTTTCCCTTTCCACCATTTTCAGCCCTGCATCACTTTCTACTTCCAAAATCTGGTGAGGATGACATGGTCTATTAATTAGAAGCAGCATTGATGACAGCAGTTTCACTTCATCTACTTCAAATGAGTTCTAAAATTCAGAAGGCCAGGTGAGGACAAATCTTCCAATGAAACTTATCTTTTTCTTGGTCTGATTTTATTGTGCAACTGCTTTCGCCACTGTTATCGAACAAACAGGCCCCGCTACCTTGAATTTTTTTCTTGAAAAAGTTAGCGTTAAGATGAATTTTTCTTTTTGACCATAAGCGTTAATTAAGACGAATTTGTTAAGATGAATTTTTCTTTTTGACCATAAGCGTTAAATTAAGACGAATTTATTTCTTCATTATTTGGATATGCGCCGTCCATTATATATTTTGGACGGCGTATTATTTATCTTGTATGTATACGTGGAGCGCATGCCGAAGGAAGCTCAATGTTGTTATAGGAGATTGCCATTGTCGTAAGAAATAATTTGCTAAAGGACACATCAAAAATTAACGAGGGAGACTGTCATAAATTCAAAAATTTCAAGCTTTAGACTTGACTTTTGTACTAACCAATAATATTGCACCCAATATAATTAATGGCCAATAAAAAGGCATGCTTGTATAGGTTGTTTCAGCACCAATCTATCAAACGCGTCACAAAAACAAATAATCAAGCAAATATGATTCACAAAGTTTTTTCATCAGTCTCTTGTCTTGTTTTTCTATTCTCACTCATCAGCTTCGTTGTGATGGTTACATCTGTAAGTACTTTCTCCATGATCTATTGTGTCAATCCATTATTATAAGTTTCAACCTTTAAATATTCTTTGGATTATTAAGACGTAATTATAACCCAACGTGGTTATTGAGAGCTTTGGGTATTTTTAAGCATGTGTGTGTGTATATATTCCTTCGACATACTTAGTTGTTTATATATATGTGTTTTTTAATACATGCATCCATGTAGGTGGATCAATGTAACTATCTAGTTAGGGTTAAGACAGGGGATGTCGACAGTGCAGGAACGAACTCAAACATTACCCTCAAGTTAATGTCGTCTTCTGGTGGAGGTGGCATCGCCATCAACAACCTTGAAGATTGGGGTGTAATGGGTCCTGATCATGATTACTTCGAGAAGGGCAACCTTGACATCTTCAACGGCAAGGACACTTGTGTTGATGTTTGCTCTATATCTGTCATCTCCAACGACGAAGGGAACAAACCAGGGTGGTACTTGGAATTCGTTGAAGTCACCGTAACTGGCAGTGTATCTAGAAAGATGGCGTTTCCAGTGAACCAGTGGCTAGCTCTAGACGAACCGCCCAATCATCTCTATGCCAATGTCAACTTATGCGCTAGCCTCAATCCCTAAAATTGTAAACACATATTTATAAACAGACCCTGTGGTGGAAATATATATGCATATTGTTTGATTTTTTTCTCGTGTCGTATGTTTTATTTATATAAAAAAGATAATGTATATTAAAATAAAATGATACTTATCATATAGTGAGCTCATCTAATATAAACGAATATAGAGAAATTAATTACAAGTCCCGTGTAAGAAACATAATTAATGTGAGGTCCTACGAGTTGTTATGTGAGGTCAATAAGTTGTTATTGCAAGCTCTAGAAGTTGTAATTACAACTCATGGGACCTCATCAATTATGTTTCTTATAAGGGATCTGCCGAATTCCAACTCTATTTTTGTGACATTAAACAAGTTCTCTGGTGTGGTCAATTATGTTCTGTTAGGTACTAGATTTGTGTGCAAGGAAAAAGGAGATGCATTCTCATCCTACAAACCAATGACTATTACACTCATTTCCAATTATAACTATTTGCTAAGTAAGATTATAGGCTAGCTATTTCCTTCCTTTAACCAAACTGCATAAAGTTCTAATTTTAACTGAGACCAAGATTAATGCTTGCCAAATAGAGAATCAGAAACTGTATCTGTGGCTAGTTTATTTCAATTCAATTCAGTCATGGGAGTGTGGTAACTAAGTATATGTACAAGGCAAAGAGTGATGCTTACAGCTTACCCCATTTGCAAACAGTGCAACATTCACAAAAGCATATGAAAGACATATTTCACATGTTAAAGAATGAACAACTTATGATCCTAATTGATTCAGAGGAAGAAAAAAAACAAGTAGAACAAGACTTGCAAGCAAGCTTCTCAAATTTCTCCTGCTCAATTTTCTGCAAATATCGCCCATTGAATTTCTCTCTCTATTCCGTCCGTGAATTGCAGTTTTTTTGTAGTGTGAACTGATTTCCAAATACACATCCCTTTAATTACATTCTCTTCTCTGTGTTAGTGGTGACTGCTGGTGACTATGGTAGGAGGGTACAGGTTTAAATCTGCCACAAAAAAAAATCAAGTTACTATACTTTATTTCCTATATGATATAGGCTATATCCCATTACTAAAAACTTTTATTCATAGTTAAAAAGTTTATTCATAGTTAAAAAGTTAATGTTGAACATTAATATTTCACATTAATCAGCAAAATTGCCTAATTTTAAATTTACTAGGCAAAATTGGATAAAAGTATACTTTCAAAACCAAAACCAAAATTGCTCATGGGCTAAACCTTCCATTCCCTATTACTCATTTTAATTTCATTGGGGGGAGTTAAAATGCCTTATTACTCTCGTTTATAAATATAAGATCACTTTTAAATTTCAATTTATTTTTAAATATAATATCATTTTCTAACTTTTTTCAATTATTTCTCAAATTAACTCTTATAAATGTTGATCTCTAATAACAAGCAAGAGAGAGAGAGAGAGAGAGAGTGTGTGTGAATAAATTGATAATATCATGTCTTAATAACTAACTAAACTAACATATTTATTAATTTAATCAAACTGGAAAAAGTGATTTATACTTAGTAAGCCATATTATGATATTAAATGCTAGATTATAAATTAAATAAACCTTTTTTTAAAAAAATCAGAAGAATATACTGTAGGATTTATTTAGTTTTATAAAGGTTCTTGAAAAAATGATAGAGTAACATATTCCACCCTGAAATATAGTACTCCCTCCAGTCTTAAATATAAGATCTAATTTACTTTTTTGAAAAATCCTAAAAAAACAAAATATAAGTCAATTATAAATTGATTTACCTAATTTTCCCCCTTAAATTAGTTTATTTAACCTATAAACTAATGACTAATAAAAAAAATATTTCAAATATGTCATAATTGAATGGAGTAACATATTTTATAAATTTAACATCTCCAAAAAAAAGTTATCTGTATTTTAGGGCCGAGGTAGTATATGATAACCTCCACAAAAAACAGAGTCACTGAAGTGAACAAGCTTTTCCCCTTTCCTCCATTTTGGAACCCTATTGTATTGTATGTATGGCTTTTTCTTCTTCCAAACTCCGGTGAGCTTCATTTTTTCAATCTGCCTTTCAATACACACTTTAATTCCTTCTTACTTTGCTTTAAAATTTTTCAATTGCTTTATGTAATCGTTAGAATATTTACCCTTTTGAATTCTGGAATATTTACTTACTCACTTTAGTTTTCGTTTACTGCTACTTGTAATTGCTTCAATGGTGTGTGATTGAGTATTATACTTCTGCTCTCTTCATTTTCATTACTAAATACTTGTATGTATGCTCAGGAATATTTGTTTTTTTGCTATGTTGAATTTTTTCTGTAATGCCATTCTGTTTATTAATTTTTTTATATTATCGTCTTCAGCTGGCACAACTCACTTGTCCTGATTTTTACTTTTATTCTGCCCCTAAATGTTTGTCATATCCCAAATTATAAGATATACTCGCGCTGTTGCTAAATATTAGATTAAGTTGACTTTTTTGGAGAATACTAAGAAAGCTAAGTAAGGCAATTAAAATTTGATTTTTCTATTTAATTCTCTAAACTAGTTTATTTGACTTATAAACTAACATACCATCTAATAATATATAGAATATGTTATAATTAAGTGGTTCGTTTCTCTATCTTAGGATTCTCCAAAAAAGAAGTCAACTAGCTTTTATGTTTAGGAGCGGAGGGAGTAATTAGTACTTGTTTCCAATAATACTCTGTTAAAATAGTGGAATCAAATGGATTTTGGCTTCTCCTTGATCTCTGATGTCTATAAAAATGATTGTATATTCACAATAGAAAGAATGACATAGATTATAGTTGAGTCAAGACCAGTTAATTACATTCATTAAGATTCAAAGGAGGGGCAGAAATAACCATGTTGGCAACAGTTAATGACTGTGTCACAAGTCCCACATTGGGGAGGTTTCCTCACAAGGGAGACCTTATAAGTCCTTGGCTCCCCAACCTCAACAGCTAGCTTTTGGGGTGTGGTTATCCCAAGGACTTGTGCTCGTTACAATGTTGCTTTCATTGAGAGTCGGCCAAACGGAAAGGGCTACCTGCGGAGGGTTCTGACCAGAGGGGCTGACCAACAAAGGGTTGAGTGAAGCGCCGAGTGAAGTGTCGTAGAGTGGAGCCGCCGGGACGCCGACTTGGCCGAAAGACCGGAGAGGGCTACCTACGAAGGGTTCTGACCGAAGGGGCTGACCGGCAAAGAGGCCGAGTGAAGCGCCGAGTGAAGTGTCGTAGAGTGGAGCCGCCGGGACGTCGGCTCTCGAGGGGGGTGCATTGTCACAAGTCCCACATTGAGGAGGTTTCCTCACAAGGGAGGCCTTATAAGTCCTTGGCTCCCCAACCTCAACAGCTAGCTTTTGGGGTGTGGTTCTCCCAAGGACTTGTGCTCGTTACAGACTGTATGCTTACCTTTGATTTTATTGTTTTGTCTTGTTGGGTTATTCTTGTACCTCTACCGTTGGATGAGTCTGTTAATTCATCATTTGTTCATTGTAATAATACAACAAGAATAACTTATTCCACTAAGTAGAGTAAACTAAATGGATCTTCCAACATCATTAATCTTCATCAACATCCAAATCTTCTAATAATAAGTAATTACTATAGAGGCCAGTATGACAAAGAACAGAATATTGTCAATAGTCAATACAAGAAGATGCACATCAGCAAGATCTAACTTGCTGAGGAAATGAAGTTGATATCCAGTTCCTTCGTTGCAGATTCATTCAATCAATATAGTAAAAGTTTGGTGGTAACTTTTGATTATTATGCTTACATTCATCCTCCATCTGGTGCTGTGTCTTTTTCTTTCCATGGGTTTTCTTCTTGGTTGTTCTTAGATTCTAACCTTTTTGTTTCATCTCCAGGTGTTAGGGTATTACTTCACGATTTGAACCAGAATGGCTTTATTCAACCATTTGACATATATCAAATGTTCATCTCTTGATTATACCAGCTCAGTAGTTGCTGATGTTGGTCTTGCTCCATCATTTTATAAACACACTTTTGACCAGAAGCAATTGTCTCTATCGTTTTCCTTCAGTTGCAGTCAACTTTTTTTAACCAACAATTCCGAGTAAGTAGGTAGCAACATATACGTGCATTAGTTTTATCACAACTTAGACATGCATAACAAGATCACTAAAAAAAATGGGCCACCCTCCTGTACATATGTTGGCAGATTCGCACCTTTGAATTACCTTATACTTTAAATATAAAACTTTAGTTATATGAAGAAAATTAATGGGGGAGCTTTTAGTTGGATACTAATTCTGTGATGTTAACTATAGGAGGTTGACATGGTCTATTAGAAGCAGCATTGATGACAGCAGTTTCACTTCATCTACTTCAAACGAAAATAATGGAAGGACCCGCCTAATTAGGGTGATTCAAGATTTTCTCACTAAGTTAGGTTCTAAAATTCAGAAGGTGAGGATAAATCTTCCAATGAAACTTATCTTTTTCTTGGTTGGATTTTATTGTGCTACTGCTTTCGCCACTGTAATTGGACAAACAGGCGACTGGGATATTCTATCCGCTGCCTTGGCTGTGGCTATTGTGGAAGTGATTGGGGCTCTCATGTATAGGGCTTCTCCTCCTTTAGCTAGCAAGGGTCGGGGCCTAATCTCCATGTTTAACTATTGGAAAGCTGGCCTAACATTGGGACTCTTCTTGGATTCGTTTAAATATTGATAGTGTTGCTTTATCTGCTTCATCATTCAGAAATGCCACTGAATCATTATTGGGTTCTGCAACACCCATGTGAACTGGACATTGTTATTCATTAGAAAAATATTTGGGATGGTTTGGACAAGTTCGAGAAAGGACACTGAATGCCTCAATGGGGTTGGGTGGGTGGATGAGTTTGGAATTCCTTAAAATGGAGTACAGGAAGATCGAGGAGAACACTCAATGAGGTTATTGAGCGAGACTTCGTTTTTTAAACAATTATCCAGAGATTTAACTTATACCCAAGCTCAATGACATTATGTTATCCATGCAGTTGACTTCACCTAGTAGGGTAAGGCTTGTTGTATCTTGGTGCTTTTATAAGTTTGTTATTTAGAAGCTTTTTTCATTCTTCAGAGACTCGTAAGGATTATGTTAGTACACACTAGAACCCCATAATCAATGCTCTGGTGTATTCTGCAAGGTATTGCTTGTAATATTTCAGCTTCAAGACCCTTTAAATTTTGAGCTGTCTGCTGAATACTTGGGTTGACAGTAAATACTTAAAAGTCCATTACGGCCCTCCCATGTTGTATATACCTTGGTTTGCAATGTACAATGTGTCTACCAGTCTGCCCCTGATGATTTAATATCAAGACCTCTGGATTTATTCAAGAGTTGCAATTTTGTTAGTCTTTCTGCTGAAAGATCTCTGATGGTGTGCATCAGTGTGATAGCTTCTTGAAGACCATGATTTTCAGGCTCATTCAAGATTTGCATAGACATGGCCACTTATGGGAGCTTATTGTTTGTCTAGATGTCTCTTCTGCTGAAGATTCTACTCCAAAACTATCCATCATGTACATAGTAGGAATGTTATAACTTTTATAACATCCCAGAATTAGAAAAGCATTGAAAGGTTTTGCACGATTGTTTGTACATATTGAAGTAAAATTATCATGATCATATTTTTAGCATAAAAATGTGAGGAAGCATAATGGGATGTTGTAATAAGGTTGGTTATATTGATGCGCCAATATGATTTATGATTATGCATAATAAACCAACCCCTCAAAGTATATGAATATATTCAAGTGTCTTCTCGCATTTGGAGAAACACCGAAATCTAGTGATGCTAGTATTTTTCACGAGTTTCTGCTCAAAGACAATTCTTTCTTAGTAAAGCATATTTCATTATAACCTTATGATATAAGCTCCGTTTATGAAACTTCATGGTTTTTATCTAAGGCTTACTCTTTCTTTATTGGGAGAATCACAAATTCACAATGAAGTCCCCTTTAACTTTTTTTTTGGAACTTAAGGAAGCAACTTAAAATTACTAAATTATAAGATATGTCACATTAAATTAGATTATAGAATAGTTTATAACTAAAAATATTATTTTTGAGGAAATTCTTAAAAATTGTAAAAAATTTAAAGTGACTAATTTTGCATTCTTAGTTTCTCAAAAAAACAATTAAAGGGGTTTTATAATTAGGATCGGAGAAAGTAACAAAAAAGTTTTAACAAGTGAGAAGTATAAATGTTCTGTCAATTTTTACATTGGAATTTATCATTATATGACACTCACACTCCTTGTGAGATTTTTGATGATTACATTCTTTACAATAGGTCAAAATGATTCTCCTTCATATTTGGTAGGCTGCTCAGAAAGATCTTTCCTGAACTAATGGGGACCGAAATTCACGTGACCATCAATATTAGTTATCAGGATTAATGGTACCAAGACCAAATTGGAGCTAGGAAGGTATTCAAATAAGGTCACATCTCCGATTTTCCGGGTCCCAGTACCAATACTAAAAGTATTACTCCCTTCGGTCCTAAATATAAGACCTAATTGACTTTTTCTAAAAAAATCCTTAAAAAAGCAAAATATGTTAATTATAAATTGATTTACGTAATTTTTTTCTCTTAAACTAGTTTGTTTTACCTATAAACTAATGGATAATCTAAAAATATATCAAATATGTCATCATTTAATAACCTATTTCGCAACCTTAATTTCTCCAAAAAAAAAGTCAATTAGGTCCTATATTTAAGACCGGAGGTAGTATTACTTATTTGATTTTTTTTTTCCTAATTATGCATTTATTCCTCTATTTTTTTTCAATTAATCTATACCCTACCAAAGATATGGTATTTCCCCTTATTCATTTATAATTATTTCATTGATTGACTTTTTTTACCATGTTTAATTGAGTGATTGATTCAATCATTTTAGTTTTGTGGTTTAATTATTTTGAAGGCATATCTTCATTCTTTTCTGCCTTTTCATTCCTTCCAAGTTCGAAGTGATGTTCCAAGTTTGTTTCAATCTATAGGTAGAATATAAACATGTGTCTCCTATTCAAATCTCAAATCCAGACACCCTTAAAATTGTACACATAATAGAAAAAATAATGGCAAGTGAGATCTTGTCAAAGAAAAGTGAGGTGTCTTAGTCTTGATCCATGTCCCGATCTTGTCCTAGTGGGTTTGAGACCCCATCAAAATCGGTACTAGGACTAGAACACGAATGTTGTCTTGGGCTTCTTCTAGTACCTGTCTCAAGAAAGGGGCGTCCTAGTTTTGCCCAAATACTTGAACAACCATGGTATTTGGTAATATGTTTATAAGGAATGAGGTGCTGTTTTTTATATTGGACACTCATGGTCCAAGGAAAATTGCCACAAAGTTTTATCAATCCCCTCAATAACATTCAATAGAAGTATCATAGTTGTCACAAAATAACCATAAAGAGCTCATAAATCGGATTCTAAGAAAATGGTTCGTTTTGAAAATTCGTTTGGTTATATTTAATTTTTTTCCTTCGGGTTCAACGACAAGTTTACGCTAATTTATTTATAGAAGCAAATTAAGTTTCTTAGCTCGCTTTCACTTATGACTTATGAGATTAAACATTTTGGATATTATGAGAATCACAGATTTCCAATCATAATCTTAGACAACTTGAACAAGACGAGATACCAAGAAGGCCAATTATTAATTGTTCACATAATTATTGCATTTCTTAAAAGATCTGTGCTTTTTTCCCTTTATTATATGATGAAGCATGTTTCATAATGACTTAACTTTATACAGGCAAAAAGTGACCACAAACAAAATAAAGTGTTTTAACTTTTACATTAAAGTTTTTTGAAGAGTAAATTTTAACTGCCCTTGACATGGTATTCTTTGAATCGTGGTATAAAATATTACTCCATTATTCTCGTTTTACTCACTCAAGAGATTAAAGAAATATTACTAAAAGATGGCACAACAAATAAAACTCTCCAACAAAATAATACTGTGGTCACCAAGTTGGACAATTTATAGCTCAAGTTCAACAATTATAAGCTTAGTACATTGAATAACCATTTTGTCTATTGTCTTTCGTCATTAAAAAAAGAAGCTGTTTTTGTTTACAAAAAAATAGGAGTATAAATACAACGCTAGAAAATAGGCACACGTCAAATAATGAAACCAGGGAAAAAAAATTACAGCAAAACAGGCTGATGGCTTAGGTTGAATTTTAATCAGGCTGTTATGGGCAAATAATTAATTAATTAGTTATATAAAGCAGGTTATCTGATATTGGAATAGATTATGGAGATGGAATGATAGTTACAAATTGGACAGAAAATAGCTTTTACCGGCCAGCTGATTGTTTGACTTTAGTCATGAGTCATGACAGCAGAATGATAAAAGGGCTCTTGTGGGTCCCATTGGCACATACACAATCTATATGGATTATGGAGTACTTAAAAAATTATATATGCTCCATAGAATTATAATTGAAACTAGCCTTATTTAACAATATTGAATATAAAGAAAATATGAAAACCACGAAATTCTTTTTAATTTAATGTTGATAGTAAAAAAAACTTTTAGATATCAATAAAAATGATCACAAGAATCCAGGGTCAAATCGTCAATCACCTCAGTCTTCACTTAATGCTTCTCAAAGTTGACTTTGAAATTTGACAAAAAAAAGTTGACTTTAGAATGTTTCAAAAAGGAAAATAATTTAACGGTAATATGACTATGTAAAAAAAAAAAAAGACTCAGTCTCATTCTATATAAAAAAAATTTTGTCCTCTTTAAACGGACGTTTTAACTTTTAAAACTTAAAGGGACAGAATTAAAATGTTACCATAAATAAAATATAATTTGATATAAAAAAACTAACACAAAGACTATCACACTCAGACACACACTTATCGACCAGCAGTATCACACCACTATTAGCAATTCCCTCGATTACTATATTCTATATATATATATATATATATATATATATATATATATATATATATATTATTAAATATCAAGTATTTACATAGAAAATATTAAGTGATGCATGAAATTCATGTGTTGAACCTAAATCTTAATAGAAATGCCAAAAAAGAAGAAGAAGAAGTTGACTTTGGATTCCACAATGGTCACTGGTCAGTGTACAAAAATCTGATTTCACTAAACTCTAATCCGAACCGTAGAAACAATCCAACGGCTATAACATTATCTTCTCAAAACCGTTGATTCATATTAATATCAGAGATCCACCATTTCCAAATCCACTTGCTTCTTCACTTCATTACTCTCTCACCTTTCTTCACTCACAGATTCCATTCAATTCTTATTCTTCATTGTTCTTCACCGATCCATTTCTCTTCTCAAAGTTTCTTCTTTTCCACTTCCTCATTTTTCTTCAGTAAAAAAAGTTTGCTGAATTTTGATTATTCGCTTGTTATGGCGAAATCTTAAGTTTTGAAGACATGGGGTGTGTTTATTTTATATGGGTAATTGAAATCTGTGAGCTTTTTTGTTTATGGAATCAAAAGAACCATTTTTTACAATATGCTTCAAGACTTCAATTTTTTAATTTTTTTTGTTTCAGGAGTGAAGTGAAGTGAAGTGATTGAATTTGTTTCAAATGGGCTAAAGCTAAACCCTTTTGGTTGAATTATTGTTTGAAGTTTGAAGTGTTTGGTTCACTCTCACATTGGAGGGTATTATTTATAATGCATCTTTCACTGTGGAAGCCTATTTCTCACTGTGCTGCTTTGATTTTGGACAAGAAAAAGAGCAGAAGAAAGGATGAATCTTCAGGTGAAATCAAGAGAAGCAAGTCAATTCTAAGGAAGTTGCAAGAGAATAAGCTGAGGGAAGCTCTTGAAGAAGCTTCTGAAGATGGGTCTCTTGTTAAATCTCAAGATATTGAGCCTGACTCACCTGCTAATATGGATGAAAGCCTTGGGAGATCTAGATCACTTGCTAGGCTTCATGCTCAGAGAGAATTTCTCAGAGCAACTTCACTTGCTGCTGAGAGGATTTTTGAGTCTGAGGATGAAATTCCCTCTCTTGAAGAAGCCTTCAGTAAGTTCATTACAATGTACCCCAAGTATATGTCTTCTGAGAAGATTGATCAATTGAGGTCTGATGAGTATTCTAACTTGTCACCAAAGGTATGCCTTGATTATTGTGGATTTGGACTGTTCTCTTTTGTTCAGACCATTCATTATTGGGAGTCATCTACATTTAGTTTGTCTGAGATAACTGCCAATTTGTGTAATCATGCACTTTATGGTGGTGCTGAAAAGGGAACTGTGGAACATGATATAAAGAGTAGGATCATGGATTACTTGAACATACCTGAGAATGAGTATGGCCTTGTGTTTACAGTTAGTAGGGGGTCAGCTTTTAAGTTATTGGCTGAATCATATCCTTTTCAAACTAATAAGAAATTGCTGACCATGTTTGACCATGAGAGCCAGTCTGTGAGTTGGATGGCTCATTGTGCTAAGGAGAAGGGTGCTAAGGTGTACAGTGCATGGTTTAAATGGCCAACCCTCAAACCATGTTCCACTGATCTGAAGAAACAGATTTCAAGCAAGAAGAGGAGGAAGAAGGATTCGGCTACTGGTCTTTTTGTGTTTCCTGTACAGTCTAGAGTGACTGGGGCTAAGTATTCTTACCAGTGGATGGCACTAGCTCAGCAGAATAACTGGCATGTCTTGCTTGATGCGGGAT
This sequence comes from Mimosa pudica, assembly GCA_029929735.1. Classification (NCBI taxonomy): domain Eukaryota; kingdom Viridiplantae; phylum Streptophyta; class Magnoliopsida; order Fabales; family Fabaceae; genus Mimosa; species Mimosa pudica. The sequence continues at coordinate 9,659,956 of JAKELP010000035.1, forward strand.
CGTTGGGTCCCAAGGATATGGACTCCCTTGGCTTGTCTTTGTTCCGGCCTGAATTTATAATCACGTCTTTTTACAGGGTGTTTGGGTATGATCCCACGGGATTTGGATGCCTTCTGATCAAGAAATCGGTTATGGCAAGCCTTCAGAATCAGTCAGGGAGTACCGGGTCTGGAATGGTGAAGATCACTCCTGAGTTTCCAATGTATTTGAGTGATTCTGTTGATGATTTGGACAAATTGACCGGGGTCGCAGATGATGAAGAGGTCCCTGGAGCTGGCGATAAAACTGCTGAAACTCGTCAGGGATCGCAGTTGCCTGCCTTTTCTGGGGTATATACATCTTCTCAGGTCCAAGAAGTATTTGAGACTGAGCTGGATCAAGATAGTTCGGAAAGAGATGGAACTAGCACCATATTTGAAGAAACTGAGAGTGTTTCTGTTGGGGAGTTGATGAAGAGCCCTGTCTTCAGTGAAGATGGGTCATCGGACAACTCTTATTGGATTGATTTGGGACAGAGTCCATTGGGATCTGATCACATGGGATTATCGAACACACACAGGATAGCTTCTCCGCTTCCATCCTTCTGGTTCAATGGAAAGAGAAATCAAAAGCGGCATTCTCCTAAGCCAAATTCCAAAATATATGGTAGCCCCATGTATGATAGCAAAGATGTAAATCGTGGACAACATGATGACCACCGCGTGCTTTCATTTGATGCAGCTGTGTTATCAGTGTCACATGAACTCGACCATGTAAAGGAGATCCCTGAAGGAGATCATACTCCTGAAGTGAGACGCTCTTCAAGAAATGGTAATGGGTCTGCCAACCATTTGTATGTGAATGAGATTGAGGAAAAACCTGGAACTAGCAAAATACTTCATGCTGGATCTGCTACAAATGGTGCTTTAAAAGCATCCCGGCTTAATTCACATTCTGTTGCTCAGCATCACAATTTAGAAAATGGTTGCACGTCTGAAATAGTGTCTGAGATTAAGGAGAGTGCCATTAGAAGGGAAACTGAAGGCGAATTTAGGTTGTTGGATAGAAGGGATGGGAACCGATATGGTGGCGGTAGATTTTTTGGCTTGGAAGAGAATGAATCCAGTAGTAGGGGGAGAAGAGTGTCATTTTCCTTGGAGGACAACTATAAAGAGTGCGTTAACCATACGTTGGAATCAGGGGATATATGTGCTACTAGCTTAGATGATGAAGACTACACAAGTGATGAGTACGGTGATAGGCAGGAATGGGGTAGGAGGGAGCCTGATATAATATGCAAACATCTTGATCATATCAATATGCTTGGTCTTAATAAAACTACCCTTAGACTTCGATTTTTGATAAATTGGCTTGTCACCTCTTTGCTGCAATTGAAGTTGACGAGCTCCGATGGGGAAGGGAAAGTGACTCTTGTGCAAATCTATGGTCCAAAAATTAAATATGAAAGAGGTGCTGCCATTGCCTTTAATGTGAGGGATAGAAAGCGGGGGCTAATCAATCCAGAGATTGTTCAGAAGCTGGCTGAAAAAGAAGGAATCTCTCTTGGTCTTGGTTTCCTCAGCCACATACGGATTGTTGATAACTCGAGACATAATCGTGGGCCTCAAAATCATGAAGATACGTCGCTTTGCAAGCCAATGGAGAATGGCCGTCGCGATAACAAAGGTGGCTTTGTAAAGCTTGAAGTTGTCACAGCTTCTCTAGGATTTCTGACTAATTTTGAGGATGTGTATAAACTGTGGGCTTTTGTTGCCAAGTTTCTTAACCCTGCATTTGTTCGAGAAGATAGTCTTCCTACTGTTTATGAAGGTTCTGAGATGTAAGATCATGACAAAGTATCTGCTGGTGATATTATTTAATTTTGGAAACTAGACATGAAAAAAAAATATTATTTGTTAGTTGCCAATAAGGGCACCTGCCAAAGAATAGATTGAGGTTACTTTGCTTGCTACCAGATAGATAAATACTTATCTCTACTTCTAAGCTGCTCAAGGAATGTGGGTGAACTTGCTAATTCATGTTTCCTACTGCTTACATGCTTTATTTTCTTCTCCAAGCTTCTTTTGTAGAGTTGGCTTTAGAGATCTGTTATTTTTAGGAAGTCAGTGTGATTGACTCAGATTGTATGGGTGGATCCTCTATCGGCATACATTTGTATTCTGTTGCATAGAAAAAAGATTTGCAACTAATGTAAAAAGTTAGAGCTCATCTTATGTTGTCTTTGAGACCATTTAGATCCAATAACGTTGATATTTTTTCATGATATAATCAGAAGTTAATGTCATCTGAGAACTTTGTTTATATTTATCAAAGAGAAGTGAGAACTGTACACACTTTGTTTTGCATCTAACAAATGTGCCGTCATTTTTCTGATGAGGCTGATTTGTGATATGTAGCATGTTATGTAAAATCTAAAACTAATAAGGATTCAGAAGCAGATTGCATTTATTTAAATGACAGAATGCAACAAATCTTAATGGTGGGCAAATTTGAACTGATGATATAATATGATATAATATCCATGATACGTAGTACTACCTCCGGTCCTAAATATAAGACCTAATTGACTTTTTTTTGGAGAGGTTAAGGTTGCGAAATAGACTATTAAATCATAACATATTTGATATATTTTTAGATTATACATTAGTTTATAGGTAAAATAAACTAATCTAAGGGAAAAATTTAGGTAAATCAATTTATAATTAACTTATTTTGCTTTTTTATAGGATTTTCTAAAAAAGTCAATTATTTCTTATATTTAGGACCGGAGGGAGTATAATTCAATTTCATACCACCTAGTGGAATAAGGTTCTATTGTACGCTGTGGATCATCATCTTTTTGCTTTCCTTGTCTCTCTGGTTTTAGGTACGTCCAGATAGTGGAAGATGACATAATATTTTATTTACTGTGAAGTATGATTCAAGAATTATGGATCTGTGAAAAATGGAAAGTTTGTAACAGAAGCAGTTTCAAAGCCAGACATGTTATGCTGAAGAACACAGAGTGCCGCTAGACAATATGGAGAAGAGATGGCAATGAGGTGGCTTCTTCATTTCATGTTCTCAATAATGAAATGAGAAGATGAAGATGATGTGTGCAAGAGAGAAATGATTGCATAGAGAAAGAAGATCCTCATTTCACCATTTTGATTCATAAGATGAAGTGAGTAGAAGTTTGGTATGCCATCTGCAAGCTCAAAAGTTTGTTGGACCCTTTTCTTTTGAAGCATAAAACTTTTGTTTCATTATATATTGTCATAAAGTGATTTGGTCAAAGAATCTGCTTTATATATCAAAATCAAACTTTCTTTGATGATTATCCACGTCCCAACCTGCGCTCCAAGTTATTTAAAATATTGCGCTCCACGTGCTATCCATATTCATTAATCTTAAATAAACCGCTTGAAAGATCTTTTCTGCTCTCAAATTATGTTTTCAAAAATTTAGTTCCATGTTATACGTATTAAAAAAAAGTCCCGAGTTCAACAATTTTTAATACTACCTTCAGTCCTAAATATAAGACCTAGTTGACTTTTTTGGATAGGTCAAGGTTGCGAAATAGGCTATTAAATCAGGACACATTTGATATATTTTTAGATTATCCATTAGTTTATAGGTAAAATAAACTAGTCTAAGGGAAAAAATTAGATAAATCAATTTATAATGAACTTATTTTGCTTTTTTAGGATTTTCCAAAAAAGTCAACTAGGTCTTATATTTAGGATTGGAGGGAGTAGTAAAATATTGCTTCTTGAAGGTATCTTCTCCCATAATTCTTTTCTTCATAGTGCGTATTAAGGAAGGCACTTTGGCTCTTCATTCACACAACATAGCAAGCAAAATATATAACTAAAACTTGGAATCAATATGAACTAGTGTGAGTTACAATGAGGTAAAGTATATATACCTTGGAATAGTGAGAGGTAAACGAAATTTTCTTTCTCTGCCTTCACAAGATTAGAATAGTTTGAACTTTTCATTACTAGAAAAATCATACCAAGCATTGAAGGAAAACCTTTCAAGGGAATAAATGCCAAAAGCTATGAAGGAAGCAATAAGAAATCGTGAGTTCACAAAATACTTTTGTACCTAAGTTGTTATTTCAGTTATTCCTGCATCCACAAAATATTGCAATCATCAAATCTGCCTTAAGCCAAGATCTAGACATACACATATCATCTACCTCTTTGGTCTTAAGATCTTTGTTCTTAACCACCCAATGGCAAAGAAAAAGAAGCTATTTCCATTTCGATTTCCTTGGTTTTCATCGTCATCAGCTCCACAACTACGTCCTATCACTCTTCCTAAAGATAAATCAAAATTCCGAGAGCAAGCAGAAACAACCATTCACATACACGAGTCGCCAAAAAAAGTTCCGGCACGAGCTTATACTCAGGATATCCCAATAGCTGATCCTCAACAAGAAACACCATCTCATTCACTTCAGCCAAAGAAACAAATTTCAGTGACCAATGGATCACCAGAGCATTCCAAATCAAAATCTAAGCCATTGGCTTCCATGTCCTCTTTCTCAACTCCTCAGCCTCAGCCTCCGGCTCTACAAGAAAAGGAAATGATGGTAGTGACTAAGCAAGAGCCACGGCCAGTTATGTCACCATTCAAAGGAGTTCCTAAACCTCCAGAACCAATCCAGCCAAGGACATCTCCTCGTGTGCCTGAGTCAATTCCACATATTAAGGAGTCACCATTCAGAAACATCTCAAAATCTCAAGATCACAATCAACCAGAAACATTTTCCCATGTGTTTGATAAGTCAGTTCCAAAGCCAATTCCACATATGAAGGAGATGCCTTTTAGAACCATGTCTAAACCTCAGGATCAGACTCAATCAGAAACATCTTCCCATGTGTCTGATAAGTCCGTTTCACAGCCCAAGGCAGAACTTCATGAGTTTGAGTCAAAGCCACGGGCAAAATTATCGCCATCCAAAACCATACCCAAGTCTCAAGAAATAACCCAATTAGAGACCCCACCTGTTGTGTCTGAGCCAGTGCCACATATGAAGGATTCACCCTTGAGAGAAACTCCTAACTCTCCAAATCTAACTCAACAAGAAACATCTTTCCATGAAAATAAGTCAATTCCACAACCTAAGACAGAATCTCATGAGTTTGAGTCCAAGCCAGAATTAAAATAATCACCATCCAAAATCATCCCCAAGTCTCAAGAAATAAACCAATTACAGACCTCTCCTCATATTCCTAAACCAGTTCCACAACTGAAGGAGTCACCATTTAGAAGCACCCATGAGTCTCAAGATTTGAATCAACCAGAAATATCTGCACATGTATCTGAGTCAGTTCCACGGCCAAAGACAGAGTCTCATGTGATAGAGTCAAAGCTACAATCAAAAGGATCACCATCTAAAACCATCCCTAAGCCTCATGAATTAACCCAATCAGAGACCTCTCATGTGTCTGAGCCATTGCAACAACTAAAAGAGTCTCCTTTTAAAACCATCCCAGAGTCTCAAGATTCAACCCAATCAGAAACATCTTCCAATTTGTCTGAGTCAATTCCACACCGCATGAAATCATCCCTCATGCTTGACTCATTTCCACAATCAAAAGAATCACCATCCAAAGCCATCCCCAAGTATCAAGAAATAACCAAATCAAATACCCCTTCTCATGTACATGAGCCAGTGTCACAATTGAAGGAGTCACCATCAAAAACCAGTCCTAAAACTAAAAAGACCCAACCAGTGATCTCTTCTCATGACTCTGTACAAAAGACAAAAGTAAAGGAGTCTCCAGTGAAAACTAGCCCTCATGTGTTTAAGCCAATGCCACAACAAAAATGGTTGCCATTGAAAATTGTCCCCACGCCAGAAGAACCAATCCAGCCAAAGACCTCTCCTCAACCCAAGAGGATGCCCTCTGAGCTCCATATGAAAGCCTCTACTTCAGGAAAACAAATAACAGATTCAACTGGTATGTCCAATAAAGCAAAAGGGAAAAATCAGGATACACAGGAGAATAGAAAGAGCAATGTCATGTCTGCCTCTAGTTCCACTGGAAAAGACACCAAAATTATTAGCTCAATACATCTGCTGACCAAGAACGTGTCCATTCCTTTACATCAAGAGGACACCCCAACCTTTGGAGAAAAAACTCCACTGAAAGAAGGAATCAAAGAGGATATTTCCAAGTTTGTTCAAAAGCTTGCAATGGGGCAGCCTGCAGACACCATGGAAGACAACTCTATTAGTGCGATTATTTTGGCTGGCGAAAACAGAGGAGCAACAATGCATATGGCCTCAGAGTCAATTATGGAAGAAGAGTCAGTTCACATACACCAAGACTATAGGACGGATCCGCAGGAGAACCTTGAAGTGACTACCGAGTCTGATAGAGAGGAAGGGTCTCACAATAGTTTGGAGCCAAATGAAGTTGGTAATGCATATGTCAATAGTAATATACAGAGTATCAATAACTCACTGATGTATCATGGTTCCATCACCGAAAAAGACCCTGGAGTTCAATCGATTCTTCCCTGAAGGCCAGTAGAGTCCATCAAGTCTGATGATGAAGATTGAAAAGGATAAACATATTAAGAGATGGTGGCAAAATTAGCAAACCATTTATTTTCCGCCCAAAATATATTGAATGGGAGATAGAAAGTTTGTAAATATATTTATCACTAATACAAAGGATTACAAATGGATTATACAATCTGTTATCTTTCATTATTTAAGTAAAGCTGGTTCAATTACAAAATGGATTATACAACTCATCATTTTGCAAATTACATAACTAATAAGAATAATCTTTTTACACACGATTTGGTACAAAATGGATGGAGAGATTAATTACTCAAAACCTGCCAATCAAACATCAATACTGACAGCAGGGCCAAACAAAATTACAACTGCAAATGAAGGCATTCATTGGCACAAGAGTTGTAGCCCACCGCTTTCGTTGTTTTTTTCCCTTCTATTCTTTTTACTATTCAAGAATATATATACATGAATAGGAAAGGCAGGAGTTGCATGAAGTTAGCCCTTTATGAGACAAGGCATGTGATCACTCGCACGCAGGTTTTGTGTCAAAGCTGCTCAAGCAGATTGCAAAGGCTTGAAATGCAGAGAGGGGATAACGGTAATCCATGGTGAAAATGTCCTTTCCAATCTTCCCAAATTGTAGTATCACTCTATCTTGTTCTGCAGCAGGAACATTTTGTTGAGGCTCTGTGGCTGCTACGAGCTGGAAGTTCTTCACAGAGGCCACTGTAACACGTCCCTTGAAATTCAAGCACCAACACTGCAGTTGTTCATGCCATCTAGGAGCTTTATTTTTCAAAATCAGTGGCTCCACTGCAATGTGGTTTGATTCTGGGGGCTTCTCATTACTATTGGAGTCATGCTCAACTCCTGGCTTTTCCTCTTTTGATATGCTCATAGTAGATGAATTTTCATCATGACCATTAGTAAACTTCAAAGAAGTTGGAGCAGTGCCCCCTTCTTGAATGGCCGAAATAGGAATTGAATGCATCGTAGACCGCATTCTCCTTGGTCCTCTTGTGCGGAGAACATTAAGCTCATAACATATGGTGGCCACATTATTCTTTGCAGCAGCAGCAGCCCTTGGAAGAACATGCTTTGAATGGATTCTTGGCTGTGATTTACTATTCAATGAAATGGAAGAGTCGACCGGAAGCTGACTATCAAAGATCATGAACTTGGTGCCAAGAAAATTAGACCTGCTCATTGCTAACAGATCAATTTAACAATAAAAGAATGCAGCAGCCAACATTGATAAGACCATGCAGAGGTGACACTAAGTACTAACCTCAGCTTTCCAACATACGTGTTGTTTGCTTTAGAAAAATCATCTGCAACCAAGGATATCAAAAATTCTGTGCATGTTGTCCGTCTAATCTTCTTTGCTGCCAATAGCAGTTTGCTCATGTCCCCAGAGAGAGCTGCAAGATAATAGAGATAATAAAATCCAGTCAAACATACCCTAGTAGTAACTAAGCTCAAAATAAAAAAAATGCTTCACTTCCAAAGAACTGGAGAGATTTTATCGAAAAGAAAAGCTTAAGTGAGACATGGTAACAAATACATTGTTATAGTTTGCATACAAAATTTGGTCTTCATGACAGCTTCCACATTTCATGAGACCAAACAGCATAATTCATCAAACAAAGTACTTAACAGAAAGAAACTTTAGAGGAAAATAGTAGTGTCTGAAGATTTTTCTTTGTTGGCCCAGGACTTGAAAATCATGGAATAAAAATAAGAGCCACCGTTTGCAATGGGTTTTACTAAAATAGACAAACTTGCATGCTTTCTTAAATTACATGATCAAAAGAAGTTGCTCAAGTAGGAGACTGCAATAAGTAATGTCTGGCCTTTTCAACATGTACAATACCAATGTTTAAATTCAAAAGGAAGCCTTCAACTCTTCACAAGAAACTATGAGAGATCATGCATATTACCTGGGCTCAATCCAAAATATAAACGGTATTTTGATGTCGCCCTTTCTCTCTTTATAAAACACTGTACTGGAGTATCTCTTGGACCAGGCTAACAGTAAGAGAAGCGTCAACACATTCAATTATGGGTTAATAAAAAACTAGTATTACACACTTCTGAATTTAAGACACGCAAGTACCTACATAAATTGCAATAAGTGCTATTACCTGCTGCAGTGATATGGGAAAGGTAAGCAAACCACACTGTTCTGGTGTCTTTACCACCTCCTCAGTTATTTTTCTCCATGACCTACAAACTGAGGCACAGGCTACAACTGCTTTCCGGGCAGGCCAGGATGTTTCACTTGCTTCCACCCTTTGAATTATGTCTAATAACAACTCAGGAGGTAAGTTAGCCCAGCGGCTTTGCTCAGTCGCTATCAAAGATGATGATGCTGGTAAGGGCGATTCAGGTGCAATAAGAGATTTCCCTCGGCCATAACTACGCTTGGTATCTGTCCCTGTTCTAGATATATTTCCCAAACTATATCGAATGTCCTTGAGCTCACAAACAAAATCTCTAAATGGCATTATGATTGGACTAATACTGCAGTAAATTTTAAGAAACAAAGAACAAAACCAGAAAATACGGTGAGCTTACAAAGCTTCAGTACACATCTAAATGCAGCCAATCACTACTTGATTATGGATTAATAAGCAACTCAATTGACATCACTCAATTTAACAATAAAGAACAATTCCATGATATCAAGGACAAAAGAATTTGAGACTAGCCAGGAAAGGAATTTTAAAGGAAGCCATAAAAGCAAACAATGAGACCTTTATGAAGTAATCTAAGACAATGTGAAATCACTACCAAGGAAGAGGACTCAGCTATTTTGGTTCAAAAAGCCATTATCATTATTTACAGCTCCATCCTTTGTCCACCAAATCAGCTATCAATCAGTACAAAACGCCAAGAGCAAGACGACGACTGATGAGCACACATATGAAAGAGTGAAACACAAGGAAAAATTGGGACACAATTCAAATCCTAGATCCTAAATCTTTGGCATTTGAATTAGAGGTACAAATGAAATAGGAAGCTAACAAGAGAAAAACAAATGAAAAGGCTCAACAATTAAGATGGAATTCTTGTAAAAAGAGACCATTGCTTAGAAATCCACAAAATTTCATTGAGAAGTTGGAAGACAAAAAGTAAGAAATGGGTTGGTGTACTAAACGAGAAGAATGCTCCCAGAACCATTTACCACTTACCAAAGCCAATGTCTAGGAGAAATCAAAAGCTAAAGGAAGAGAGTGATGTACTCTCCATTATTAAGTACACTTAAACTTCATAGCAAAACATTCAACCAAACAACTACACAATATAATATCACATACTGATACACCTACTCTATTGAATTGGAGTTAGTAGTAATAGTCACTACTTCACTCATTGTGCCTCATAACACACAACCTTATTCTAAGTATACCAAACCAAAATCTAATTTTTTATATTGGGTATTAGAGATTATGAAAGAAAGATCAAAACTTGACCTGTTTCAAATAACATGATAAAAAAATATTTCAGTTTGACCATTCAAAGAATAATAAGAAATTAGTTCACCAGAAGCATATATGGATGCTAATAAACGTGTTCAAGGAAAAGCCCAAGTGAAAAATCAGAGAAATTTATTAAATTATCATAATATAAGAGAATATATGTGTAAGTAATCTCACCATTCAAATATATGTGGTCAGATAGAGAGCATTGAACATTGAAGTGAAGAAATAGGAGATGGAAATTAATGAGATGGGGTGGATTTAATGAAAGTGAGGAAGAGTAATAATTCAGAAAGCAAAAATTTTTTATGGTGAAACAAGATGAATGAGATTGAAGATTGGTTCAGCATCCTAGTACAGTTTAAGGTTTGAGTGATATTCATAGCACATTGGATTGGAGAAGGAGGCTTGGCTGAACGGTTGAGATGATAGAGATTTCAACGGTTGAGATTGATGTATGTTATAGCCATTGGAAATTTTATTACTCCCTCCGTTCCTAAATATAAGAGCACTTTGACTTTTTTGGAGAATCCTAAGAAAGCAAAATGAACAATTTAATCATAACATATTTTAAATATTATTAGATCATATGTAAGTTCATAAGTCAAATAAACTAATTCAGTGAAAAAAATTGGGAAAATCAACTTTTAATTACCATATTTTGCTTTTTTAGTATTCTCCAAAAAAGTCAAAGTGCTCTTATATTTAGGAACGGAGGGAGTACATAGGATAAAAAGATTCATTATCATCATTTTTACCGATGAACAAGCAATAGATCTAATATGTCGGGTTGACGTGAGTGGTAATTACTCTCGTCCCTTAAACAAGTGGTTGGGTTCGATCTCTAACCTTTGTGAATATAGCAAATTCACAGGTCAACAACTGACACCTTCATAGACGTTGTTAGAGTCCGATAAACTGTGTTGACTAATACAAATAATTAACTTATTATTTTAATATGTAAACTAATTCCTATCTTTCCATATCAAATGTTGGAGGGTGTAAGATCTACCATGCCTCTCCTCTTTCTCATTATTCCAAATGTTTTTTTTACCAAATTATTCCAAATGTTTTGATTGTATATATATAATAAAGAAAGAAAAGGAACGGCAGGTCCACTCCTCACTTAGATCATATAATATGCATATCAAACAAACAAGTTTTTGTATAATAAACTTAAATATAACATATATATATATATAACTTTAAACTTTAATTACACACATATAGAGAGAGAGTTTTAATTTTTGGTAGAGAGAGGACAAAAGGCAGTAGGTGATGATAGATACAAGTCCAAATGTTGAATTGATGGGGTCTATTGGTTGAGGTAGTATTAGGTGAATAAGGTGGGACACATACGATATTGTTCTTGATTCAGCCACATCTTGTTGGACTTGAACTTAGTGTTAGAGTTTGACACATCATCCAATCCCTACTACTCAATCGTCAAAGGCATTGAGGGCCACTTCTTTTATCATACTCCATCCATTCCTAAATATAAGACCTAGATAACTTTTTTTGAAAAGATTAAGGTTGCGAAATAGGTTATTAAATGATGACATATTTGATATCTTTTTAGACTATCCATTAGCTTATAGGTAAAATAAACTAGTTTAAGAGAAAAAATTAGGTAAATCAATTTATAATTAACTTATTTTTTACTTTTTTTAGGATTTTTCAAAAAGTCATCTAGTTCTTATATTTAGGAACGGAGGAAGTATATACATGCACATACCATTTTCCATAACTTTCCAAGCATACCTGATACCTCCTTACTTCTCTCTAGGTCCCACTTCGTTTTTGTTTCCTTCCTCACATTCCACTTATACATGCAGTTCTAATTCCATCATCATTCACGTTGCCTCTTCTTCCTTTACTCCTACTTTTTTGTGAAGTACTCCTTCTATCACTTTGACTTTCTTGAGAAAGTTAAAGAAGCATATTAGACCATAAAATTATAACATATGACGAATTTAATTAGAAACATGTTAGTTTACAACTAGAATAAATTAGCTTTGAACCCAAAAAAAAATAATTTTAAACAACTTAAAAATCAATTTTACAACTTTAATTTTTTAAAAAAAAAAAATCAAAGTGACATATATTTATGGATGGGGGAGTATCAGAGAGATATTGATAGACAAAATTTGATTTGCATCATGCTCACGTCTAATACTTTTTATTTTCTTTAATATGAGATCAGATAACGCATTTAAAAAGAATAACTAAATTAAAAATAGCTTATATATATATATATATATATATATATATATATATATATATATATATATATATATAATGATGTTTCTGAAAAACTTGTATTTGTCTTCAGAAAACATATCAATTTATAAGTAAGAGATCAATTTTTTTTAAAAAATGATAGGTATGAAAAATAAAATTTAAAATGTCTTATATTTAAAATAAAAAGTCAACTCTAATTTTATCTTAGAAGAACATTTAAAGTATCTTATTAAAACAACATCTTCAAGACAGAATCAAGATCCATTGGAAGTATTGAAGGGCAATTATCCTCATCGTCTCTACATCTTAGTTTATGGTGATTCATATTTATGGCTTTGACTATTATGGTTTGGTTGTGATTTTCATCTCTTAATTCATATTTCTCACACTTATTGTATTAACACACTTTATGAATCCTTAAAATAATATTCATTTGATTCAGGTCAAGGCATATTTGCCCCTAAGTATGCGAGGAGGATCATATGTCCCTAAAGTATTTTTGGCTTAAATGTGACCTGGAAGTGTGCGTCAAGAATCATATTTGCTCCTAAAATATAAATAAAGAGTTATATCTGCCCGGAAGTATATAAGAAGAGTCATGTTTGCCCTTGAAATATGTATAAATTAAAGGATCATATTTGACCATTAATATTTGAACTGTAAATGGTAAAATATTATCTTCATGCATACTTTAATAAGGGCAAATATGGTCCCAAAAATACTTCAAGGGCAGATATGATTCTCCAAGCATACTTGAGGGGCAAATATAATCCTTAACCATATTTGATTCTATTTGTATCATTTTTGTTATTGCAGTAAGTTCATGTTAATTAATTATCATCACGTTATAAGTATTGATAGTTAAATTAGTGAATATATATAAATGCTTTGTTAAATTGATACAGCAGTAACATTTTTCAGGTAGGTTTATCTTTATTCTTTCTCTACATCTAAAAATCATTCTCACGCCTCTCTTCCTTTTAGCTCTTCCAACAAGAATTAAACAAGACTACGAATGAAATATATCCATTAATAACCTCTAAGTTGAATTATATTTATGATGAGAGAGATTGATTTTTCCAATTTACAAGTTAGTGCTCCTTATGAATGTATATTTTTACCCTATTAATGTGCGTACTTTTTTCCCCATGGGGCATAGTAGTATTATATTAAATATTAGGTTAATTTGAAAATTTATTTAATTTTAACCTACCAAAAAAAAGAAAATTTATTAAATTTTAATATGAAAGTAAAGAAAAAGATTTAAGGTTTTCTTAGTTGTAATGAAACAAGTTAAAAGTATATATTACAAAAAAAAAGAAATATGTTAAAAGTAGCTTGTGGGTGTGTCTGTATGAAGGAATATAAGAGTATATATAATTGATTTCAATCATATTTGTCCTATCGATACAATGTGATTGGCTACCAAGATTATAGAACCTATAAAAAGTTAATTATAAACCGGTAAATTAAACTTAATTATTAATGGACTGAAAGGTGAAGCAAATATAAATCTGTAATAAGAAACATCAGTAATTAATTTTTAGGGACAATTCTAAGAATAATTTGTGATGACTTATTATTAATTGCAAAACTTTACACTATGGTAAAATAATGCAACATTGATGGCAAAAAAAAAAATAATGCAACATTCAATGGGACTACTACGCTCGGAATATTACGAGTATATTATTACTATGATGAGCATGTTCACTAGTGGGACTAATTATCACATGCTCTCTGTTCACTTTTTGAATGTTGTAGCACTTTGCACGCGCCACTTCAATTATATCGATATACTACCTCCGTTCCTAAATATAAGATCACTTTGGTTAATTTGGGGAGATTAAGGAAGACAATAAATTACATGACGTAACTTTAAAAGGAGGAGGAGTTTTCAATCAAAAGAGGTAATATAAGGGTAGTTTGGGCAAAACTTGAGATAAAATAGGAAGTGATCTTATATTTAGGAACTTATCCACTTCCCCAAAGTGATCTTATATTTAGGAACGGAGGGAGTACTTTTTTTTTTATAACAAATTATATCGATATACTACTGTATATCATCCTTAGCTTTTAATGTGTGTCTTTTTTATATGATAGACTTCGATTGCTAAATTATTGACTTCATCATAGCAGGTCTTCCCATATATCCCATATATATCTGTTTTTCTTTTCATTGTTGGGGTGAATCAAACTTAATTTCAAAGACTTCAAGTTGACTGAACATACATTTGATGGGGCGTGAGACTAAATAATTATATCACTTTATGATATACATGATATAAGCCTCTTACACACACACACACACACACACAAACACTCACACGTGATCAAAGTTGAATACAAGACACTAGAGTCAATTTAATCACTCAACTTGTATAACTATTTGTTGAGTTGATTGGAGGACAAAACGTATTGTTATATTTTGACAAATCAGTCAAAACGTAGAAAATATAGAAACAAACTACCTAATTTTAGTAAATGACACGCATTTTCCCTCTTTTTTTCCCTACACATTAGCTTCTTAATCAAGCATATAATATGGCCGACACCCAAAGTCCCAAACTGCATCTAGAAACTTCATAATTAATATTCAAACTTAGCTAGATTTTTAATCATAACTTTCGCAATCATGGGATCTGATAGGAATGTTGTAGTGGCCAATATAAACTAGTTGATCCGCAATTGCCACCTTTAGCTATGGATACAAGGGTAAGCGACCAATATTTTTACGCACCAAGATATTTTGGTCATTGATAGTTATTCCCAACAACCTTGTAAATAATGAAAGCAAACCATAAATCCATAAAAGCCACCTGGCTGATAAAGGTACATCTTACTACTCCAACGCTTAATATATAAGGATTGCTTATTTGTATCTAATCTTGACACGCACACACATTAGCTAGTTAATTAAATTAATTATTTGTTACATGAGAGTTTTTTTGAAAAAAAAAAACACACTTGGCCTAGTGATACAGTAAGCCTTGAATAATAAAAATTAATCATCTATGTTTTTGGAGAGTTAAAGTAGTAGTTGCTATGCCCTTTCGTTTTCTTTTCCATGATGGAAAATGGCAACGTGATCACCTCTTTCCTATTAAAGTGCCTTTATATGACAATTTTTTTAACAAAGCTATTTGTATAAAACATAATTAAAATTTCATTTAAACATAATTTTCATTTATAAACATAATACCTGTATCATTTTCACCTGTTTATCTTTGAAATAAAATCTTTTTCTTTAAATGAAAATACCACATTTGTTATATTCTTTTTGGTAATTTGCACATTAAAAAGTCATTTTATAACACTTATTCAAACACTTTTATTTTATCAAAAGTTTTTTTCCATAAAAGCTACTATGCTCTCAAAAGCTATTTTCTAGAGTAGTTTTTTTCATAAAGGTCATATATGCCTTTGAAGTATGCATGAATGGTCATATCTACCTTTGAAGTATTTTTGGTCCACATATGCCCTTGAAGTATGCACGAGAGTCTTATTTGCCCTTTACACTTAAATATTAATCGTCAAATATGATCCTTTCTGCATATTTTAGGGACAAATATGACCCTTTATTTATACTTTCGGGGCATATATGACCCTTCATACATAATTCTAGAGCAGATATGATACTTTATATTAGTGTTCAAAGAACCGGATCGGACCGAGAGGTCCGACCGGTTGAACCGTCAACCGGTGTCCTAAACGGTCTGATAAAATCATTAACCCGTCAGTAAACTGGCTCAGCTCGTTAAAACCGGTCCTAACCTGCTAAACCGGAAACAAACCGGATTGACTCGTTGAATATGCCTAAATCACCTCATTTGATTATGAACAATGTTCCTGATGATCTTGATACTTATGTCACTAGTCAAGAGGCTAAAGCCGGTATCAATGAAGATATTAATATGGATGATGATATTGATGAAAGATGAATGTGTGTTGTTGGAACTTAATTTTTTTTAAGTATTAGTGTGTTACTATTGATAGAACTTGAAAGTATTGCAAGTGCATATGAAGCAGATATTATATTGACTCTCGATGTATTTTACATTTTTACTATTTTTAGTTTTGACTGTTATAATATTTGATTAAATATTATTATTTTATTATTTTCAGGTTGACCCGGTTCAACCGCGATTGAACCAATAACCCTTGAACCAGTAGCTTGCCCGGTTGAATGTCTGGTCCGGTTTTCCAAACCTTGCTTTATATACATTTCCAGGGATAATTAAGCTGGAAAAAATACTTTATAGACAAATATAATCTTTTATGCATATGAGGAGTAATATTACAATAACCCTCTTTTTCTAGAAAGCTACTATGGATCGGAAAAGTTAATCCAAAAGACAATGGTCAACACATTAATGGAGTTGAGAAGGATCGAGATAAGTAAGACGCTAGGGCCTTTGACCTGACATGACGACATGCATTTTGACCTATTTGAAAATAGGAGTAGACAGACCTATGATAAGGCCTATTTCGTTAATCAGGCCAAGGCTTGAGAAGCATGTTAAGCACATAAGGGTAACAAAAGCCTATTACATATTTATTATTGTAATTTTGGATATTGATGATACATGCAATTATGACCTATTTTTTGCTGTTTTTATTTAAGGTAACCTATGCAAATGTCTATATTTATCTTCCAACCAAGGCATGTGTTTGATACATGTTAGACTAATTGATTTTTTTACAATGCATGTTTTTTAGTTGGCTATACAACCGACTTATATATCACATTATAAGTAAGACCTGTTAAGGGTAAAAGATTGACTTGTAAGACCTGTTAAGGGTAAAAGCTTGACTTGATTAATTTTTACCTCCATGGTTGGGTTCAATGACAGAAATTGGTTCTTTATAATAACATGGAAACCAATGTAGTTTAAATTCTCCTTTAAAAAAATTGTCCACATATACTGCCTGATAGTGAAACAAGACAGGATCCCATGGGAGGATATGTGTGCTAATAAAAAAAAAGGGGTAATGGACCTAATCTACTCTCCAAGTAACCACTCAGGAGCACTGGGTTCCCTGAACTAACAACAGACTCATATTTGCATTCGAAGTAACCAAAGTGTTTAAAAAATACCCCGAGTGGACGGTCAATCACGTTTGACCGTTAATCTGCCCATGTGGCCGTCACGTGGGTTAAATTTTTGCCACGTAGGATAAGGGTAAGGGACCTAATCTACCATCCAAGTAATCACCCAGGAGCATTGAGCACCCTGAACTAACAACAGACTCATATTTATACTCAAAGTAACCAAAGTGTTTAAAAAATAGCCCGAGTAGACGGTCAATCACGTTTGACCGTTATCCTTTCCATAGGGCCACCACATTGGTTAAACTTTTGCCACGTAAGTTTTGTCATGTGAGGCCCACATATAATAAAAATACAATTCCCTCTCTTCTCTCTTCCTCACTTTCAAACAGCCCCACTCCCTCCCCCAACACAACCACCGCCTCACCCTCATAGGGATTTGTTTTTTTATATGTGGGCCCCACATGACATATCCTACGTGGCAAAAATTTAACCCACGTGGCCGCCACATGAGCAAATTAATGGTCAGACGTGATTGACCGTCCACTGAGGGTATTTTTTAACCACTTTGGTTATTTCAAGTGCAAATATGGGTCTGTTGTTAATTTAGGGTGCCCAATGCTCTTGGGTGGTTACTTGGAGGGTAGATTAGGTCCATTATCCTTATCCTATGTGGCAAAAATTTAACCCACGTGGCAGCACATGGGCAAATTAACGGTCAAATGTAATTGATCGTCAACTCAGAGTATTTTTTAACCACTTTGGTTGCTTCGAGTGCAAATATGGGTCTGTTGTTAGTTCAGGGTGCCCAATGCTCCTGAGTGATTACTTGGATGGTAGATTAGGTTAATTACCCTAAAAAAAGATGACGGACATCAATCAATATATATGAATGGGCGTGTGTTTTATAATGTAATATATAAAAACGGCACAAAGATTGTGCTATAATGCAATGTAGGGCAGTGAAATATACATGTATGCATTAATGGCCAAGGCGTTTGTCTGTACGTTCTTGTCGGCTTCATTTCATAACACAAAACATACACAACAGTTATGTCATATCCACTACATCAAACTTTTGCAGATTCATCCTCTAAATTTTCTGGTGAGATGCCTTCTGATCGATCACATGCTGCAACAATAAAGTTCTTTACCCTTTATCTATTTGTTTCCATTTATTCATTGATTCATTTCTGATATGTATCTGGTAGCTAAGTGATATGATAGAGATAGTGACCAGTAAGCTACAAGTCACTCTGAGCGAAACAACATCACCCATATGTATCTGCTGAATATCCTTTATATGCCTGTTTTTTAATTATATGATTCAAAATTGCCAACTTATATCATTGTCACATGAAATGACATCTCACTGAACTTATTGCTAGCTTTTCCCCTTTATTCGTTGATCAGAAAAAGATTTTAGGTTGGTTGGATTTTTGACACGCATCAAGATCCAAGCAAACCTTACTGTTCTAAGGGTAGTTATTATAGAAATACAATAATCAATAAAATTCTTCATGTCAGTGATATGATTCAAAATTACACTGCTCCTATCGATTATACTATCTCCGGTCCTAAATATAGGATCTAATTGACTTTTTTTTTTGGAGAAATTAAGGTTGCGAAATAGGTTATTAAATGATGACATATTTGATATATTTTTAGATTATCCATTAGTTTATAGGTAAAATAAACTAGTTTAAGGGAAATTTTTTTTTTGATTTCATAAGGGAAAAATTAGGTAAATCAATTTATAATTAACTTATTTTGTTTTTTTAAGGATTTTCTAGAAAAAGTCAATTATATCTTATATTTAGGACCGGAGGGAATATATACTACTTGATCTCCCTAATATAAGGGTTACTTAAGAGTAAAAATGCATGGAAATAAGCAATTACTCTTTTTTTAGAGGGTTTACTACTCTGATGTAATAAGCATATATAATCTAGCTAGCTGATTTAATAAATATAAATAGGTTTAGGCTGAGGCATATTGTCAGAGTTATTTAAATAAGTTATATATATTTTCATAGAGATTAATATATATATATATATATATATATATATATATAATCCTTTAAGCTATACGTACTTATTTAGTTTTATAAAGTTTTTTTGAAAAAGTCAATAAATAAGGAAGTGAATGTGCCGAAGGTTATGGGTCAAAAGAAAGAGAATAAAGTTGTTCCTAATCCCATGGATGATTACGTGGCTATTAAAAATAGGATTGCAAAATTTGAGACTAATGTTGTCAATGAGAAGGCTGTGATTGTGGGGCCGAAAATGAAGCAACAAATGGAATCAAAGGCTGAAAAGACCCATGTTGTACAAGGAGAGGTGAAGGATACATCATTTGGGCCTTCGAAGTATGCTGATAATTCATTGGATCCAGGTTCGAAGAAGGGGCAAGGAGTTTTGGAAATTAGGGAGAATATTCTTTCTTTTGTGCAAGACAATATGATGGGCGTGGAAACTACGACTAAGTCGTTAGTTTGAAGAGTGCTAAAATCTTGAGTTGTTTGGTTCATTATTTTAAATAGTATTATTAATAATGATGAATTATTTGTTTTGGAATTCACGAGGAGCGGGGGGGAGAACGCTTACTCCGCTTCTTACAGAACTTAGACGTCAGTACAGTTTGAGTCTAATAGCTATCTTAGAACCAAGACAGAAGGGTGATAAGGCAGAACAAATGAGAAGAAGGCTTGGCTTTGATGAGGTAGCTATCATTGAGTCATTAGGTTTTAGTGGGGGTATTTGGGTTTTTTGGGAGAAGGAGGCTGAGTTCGAAGTTGTGGAGAAGCATGAGCAAGTGTTACATGGAATAATAAAAAGAGGCACTAGCAATGAGTGTGGTCTTTCTATTATTTATGGGAGTCCACAGGTACAAAGAAGACGTGAATTGTGGAGACAGTTGGAGAGGGTTGATAATTTTGGTGTAGCTAGGTGGTGCTTCTGTGGAGATTTCAATGCTACACTTAATTATGATGACCAGTTATCTAATGCAAGGAATGTTGCTCCTCCCGATAAATGGTTCAGAGAATGGGTGTCTGATTCTTGTTTGAAAGAGATACAAGCGGCAGGTCCAAAATTTACTTGGGCAAGGAAAGGATGTTATAGTAAAATTGACTGGGTGTTGATGAATGAGGAATGCTTGTTGAAGTTTCCGGAGGCAAGTGCTGTTCATTTACCCAAATTTAAATCTGATCACTGCCCTATTTTGTTGAGAATGGAAGGGGGAAGGGTAAAAATAAGGAGGAGGAAGGAGTTTAGATTTTTTGCCCCTTGGGTAACCCATGATGACTTTAATGAAGTTGTCAAAAGATCTTGGGTTGAGTCAAGAAATTGGCATGAGAATGTTATGTCATTTGTGGGGAATGTTCAGGAATGGAATAAGGAGGTCTTGGGAATGTTAATCAGCGCAAGAGAAGTTTGTTAAGGAAACTTGATTCGATTAATAGAAAGTTTGAGAGATTACAATTTGATAGTAGTATTGAGGGGGAGAGGGAAAATGTGTGGGGCCAGTAGGAAGAGGTTTTAGCTCAGGAGGAGATTATGTGGCTTCAGAGATCTAGATGTAGCTGGTATAATGAAGGAGACAAAAATACGAGATATTTCCATTCTATGGCTAATAGTAGAAAGAAAAGAAATCGTATAGAGGCATTGAAAGGAGATGATGGAGAGTGGGAGTATGACCCAATGAAGATAAGGCAGATTGGGACAAGTTTTTTCACGTCATTATATATGGATGACAACGATGTGATGCCAAAAGTGAATTTCGGTTACCGGTTTCCTGAGTTATCGAAGGCAGATATTCAATCTATTGGAAGGAAGATAAGTTTGGAGGAGGTGAAGAGAGCCCTTTTTGCTATGGGGCCAATGAAGGCTCCAGGCCCAGATGGATTAAACCCCTTATTCTTCCAAAGCCTGTGGGAAACTTTAGGTATGTCTCTTTTATCTAAAGTTGATCTTATGTTTGAGAATAAGGAGGAGATTAGTAGTGTCAATGAAACTAATATTGTCTTGATTCCTAAGACTGATTATCCTGAAACTATACGGGATTTTATACCAATTAGTTTGTGTAATGTTGTTTACAAGACTCTGACAAAGGTGATTGCTACCCGTTTGAGGAGAGTTATGCCGAAAATAATATCCCCAAATCAATGTAGTTTTGTTCCAGGGAGGCAAGGAACAGACAACATAATTGTTGCTCAGGAGGTTATTCATTCCATGAGGAATAGAAAAGGGAAGAAGGGATTTATGACCATAAAGATTGACTTAGAAAAAGCATATGATCGTGTGAGATGGAATTTTGTGTTGAAGTGTCTAGATGAATTAAAGATTCCTTCTAATGTGATTAGAATTATCGAATGGTGTCTCAGCACGGCTAAGTTACAAGTTATGTGGGATGGTGAAAAGGGCGAAACTTTTTCTCCGTCAAGAGGGTTAAGGCAAGGAGATCCTTTATCTCCTTATCTCTTTGTCTTAATTATGGAAAAATTTGCTCATTTGATTCAGACTGAGGTGGAAGAGGATAATTGGAAACCTTTTAGGCTAAAGAAGAGTGGGACATGTATCTCTCACTTGTTCTTTGCCGATGATTTGATGTTGTTTGCTGAAGCAGATATGGACCAGGCAGCTATTATCAAGGCCTGTTTAGATGATTTTTGTGCAGCTTCAGGGGAGAAAGTCAATAACATGAAATCCAGGATATTTTTCTCCAAGAATGTTAATCACACCAGAGTTAATGAAATTAGTAATTTCATGGGGTTTAGCCCATGTGTTGATTTGGGGAGATACTTGGGTGTTCCGTTGATTCATCAGAAAGTTACGAGGCGATCTCAGGAGTATATTTTGGGGAAAATGGATAAGAAGTTGTCATCATGGAAGGCAAATACCCTGTCTAGTGCAGCTCGTCACACGTTGGTTCATTCGGTGGTGTCTGTTATACCTTCATATGATATGCAAACGATGCCTTTACTTTCATCAACATGCAATGAAATTGATAAACGCTGCAGAAAATTTTTATGGGGTGGGAGTGAAGCTCGATCGAAGGTTAACTTGGTTTCTTGGGATAAGGTGTGCATGAGGAAGGAGGTAGGAGGGTTGGGATTAAGGAAAACTAAGTTACAGAACAATGCATTTATGATGAAGCTAGGGTGGAGTTTAATTAATAGAAAGGATGCCTTATGGGTTCAATTAATGAGGGAGAAATATGGGTGCGGACTGAGGGTGATGCCACATATAAATTCGTCTAGAGCGGGATCTCAAGTATGGAAAGGAGTGAAGAATATATGGTCAAAAGTTCAGAATGGCATTTTTTGGCAATTGGGGAATGGAAATTCTATCAGATTTTGGGAAGATAGGTGGCTTCCGGGTCAAATTAAACTGGCAGAGGTGGTTATAAATAATCTTCCAGAAGAGTATTTGGAAGTTAAAGTTGCTGATGTTATTACTGAGGATGGAGAATGGAATCTAGATCATTTTGTACCGTACTTAACACCAGATATGGTACGTACAATTTTATACCAGAGACTTCATGTGGATGTGGAGGATTCCCCGAGTTGGAGGTATACCGCTTCTGGGGACTTTTCTACTAGATCAGCGTATATGAGCCAGGTGGAGAATAATAGCAGGCGAGATGAATGGCAATGGAGGAAGGTGTGGAAATTGAATGTGCCACAGAGATGCAAAATGTTTATGTGGCTTGCTTGTAGAGGTAATCTTTTAACAAATATGGAACGTGTTAGGCGTGATATAACTACTTTAGATGAGTGTGGATGTTGTGCAAGATTTCCTGAAAGCGACTTACATGTTCTTCGAGACTGTTATAAGGCGACAGAGGTTTGGTTATTAATGGTACCAGGAAGGTATTGCTCTACCTTTTTTAGTTATGGAGGAATAAAAAATTGGATGAAATGGAATCTTAAGGCCCAATTTAAAGCGTATGATATTCCGTGGCAAATTGTATTTTCCCTAACTTGTCAACAATTATGGCTCGCAAGGAATAGCAAGATATTTAATGATGGAGAGGTAACAGCTAGAACTATTATTGCTAAAGTTAGAGCATGTGCCTCATGGAGTGAGGAGTGTATACCTCATGGGTTGAACCGTGGTAGGGATATTGATGGATGGGAAGCTCCTGGGAAAGGATATGTGAAGGTTAATGTGGATGGAGCATGTAACCCGGATGGAGGAGCATCGGCGTGTGCGGGGGTTATGAGGGACTATAAAGGAAAGGTGAGGGGAGACTTCTTATTCAATATGGGAAGAGGAGACTGCTACGTAGCGGAGCGGTGGGCTATTCTCATGGGATTAAAGTGGAGCTGGGAGTTTGGTGTTAGACATCTCATACTTGAATCTGATTGTCTTGAACTTGTCCAAGATATTGAGCAATACCGTGAGATGGATGGGAATGGAACAAATGAGATGAAAGAGATTCTGTCTTTGTGTAGGCGTGCATGGGATGTCCAAATATTGTGGTGTAATCGAGAGAGGAATAGTGTTGCTGACTTGCTCGCAAGATATGCGATGACAGTGGGTGCTGGAGTTGTACAGTTTAAGGAAGTGCCTGCTCATGTTGCTGCTAAAGTTAGACAAGAGATGCCACATAATATGCTATGAGTTTAGTGCTTTATTGTATCAAAAAAAAAGAAGAAAAACAATTGCACCATCACACACACACACTATAATCTAAATCAATTTTAAAGTTGTTTATAAAATTACTAACTTTATATATTTATTTTAAGCTTTATATCTTATCATTGTACTTATAGTCAAATTAAACACTTTTACCTCGTTTATCTTTCAATCTCTCAACGTGATAATGGTAGCTCGCTCTCTTTTCCCCTTATTTGTCCTCTTCTCGGAATATAATGATTGCTATAACTAGTTAATTTTGGTGATGGTCTATTGAAATATTTTAAACTCGATAGAATGAGTTTGTCTCAGTTTTCACCGAAAGAGTAAAATAGGTAATCTAACTTCATATGAACTACTCATCGTGTTTGGTTTGCGTGTGATTGGAGTAGCTCATTTACAATATGACTTATCACTTTTGAATAAATCGTAATGAAAATAAGGCACTTATCCCTTATGAAGTCATAATGAAATAAGACAGATTATGTAATAAGATCAACATTTAGATTAGGTGTAAAAATGAATTTTAAATCAATTAAACTTAAAATATGTTTGCATGATTATGATGAAAAGTAAGTTAAAGATTAAAAATGACTGCAAAGGGCATGAATTTTATTGAAATATGCGAACTTCAAAGGAAAATAATTTTATTGAAATGCTAAATTAAGTATTTGAAGTATGGTGATTTTGAGAGAAAAATTAAATTTTGGCAAAAAATGGAAAATTTAAATAAATGTATTTATTAAGGGATAATAAGTCATATGAATTAGAAATCATACAATGATAAAATTATTTAACTTAATAATATATAGTACATATAATAAATTAGATCGCATACTTTTTGTAGTTTGACCTCAAATTGTATCATGTAGATGATTCATTTTGTGGTGAAGACATTGTGGTAATAAGCTCTTTTCTACCTACTCATAAACCTTTTTTTCTTATACATATAAGCTACTTGTGTGAAATAAGCTCAATCACAAATATATCCAACCAAACACACAAAAAATATCAAACTCACGTTAAAGTGTTTTTTCTTAAAAAAAGTATTTATTTCCCCTAAAAAGGTTAATTATAACACATTGAAGTGTGTGTGATTAAAATTAGAAAAGTGCCTTATTATCAATATGGTTTATACATAAATCAAATTGGATATAAATCTGATCGTGTAATTAGATAAATGTTTTGTTGAAGTTAAAATAACTTTTTACAAAATAAATTTGTTTGGATTAGCAATTATAAAAGTAAATTTTATATATATTGTAACAATTTTAAGAAAATATTAAAATCATAAAACATTTTATTATTAAGAAAGTCAAAATGTTTTTCTGGGGTATTATTTATAAGTTATTTTAATACAATATATACAAGAAAATGACTATTCTAATATGATTCTTGTAGAGATTAAAAGGTTAAACAAATTATTTAATTATTGTGTGTATATATGCTATAATTAAATAATTTGTTTGACTTTTTAATCTCTACAAATTAGTCAATTAGCTTTTATATTAAGGATTAAATGTGATTTTTTGTCCTTCAATGCCAAAAAACATAAATCATAAGTCATAATTAATAGGATACTTTTTCACCAAATTAAATGCTTATATAATACTACCTCCGGTCCCTAATGTAAGAGCTAACCGTCAAAAAAACGCTTCTTAAGAAAACATGTGAATGTTAGTTGGGTGTCTGGAGTTAATGTTTCTTTTCCAAAATTGCCCATATTTATTATGGTACTTTTAAGAGAGAGAAATACATAAGCATTAATAAATATGAAAGAGAGTTAGGGGTAAAGTAGGAAAAAATGCATTAAATGAGGAGAGAATATGGGGTGAGCTCTTACATTAGGGACCAAAACCATTCAAATTTTGGGCTCTTACATTAGGGACCGGAGGGAGTAAGTTGCTTATAACCCCTTAATTACCCCATAAGCACAATAGAAAAAAGTTATCCCAAACACACACATTAAAAACACATTTTAAGTGCTTTTCCTAGAATAAGCACTTAATTCCCCAGAATAAGCCATCCCTTACACACTCAATACGAGAAGAAACACAGTCAAGGCCCGATTCAAATAAAGCTGAAGTTTTTGTTTTCGGTTACCAACAAAAGCTAAATTAATTCAAGGACATGTTGCTGTGGGATACAATACGGGCCCAGTGTCTGGGTTGGTTTGTGCATAATTAAATTAAGCCCAGTAATTGACGATCTCATGAAAGTTAAATCGTTTATACATGTATTATGTTTTATTGCTCTAAGAAATGGGTTCTCTCACTAATGGGATATGACTTCTTGTTGGGAGATAGGGTAGTATGTCCATGCTTAGTGTTGATTAGCATAATGTACATAATTGTTTTGGATCTAAAGTGGCTAGGGAAAAAAGTGGGTTAATTTCTCTCTTTATGGCCAACATTATTGGTTGATCCTAAATAAGTTACTGATTATATTATATCATCTTAGGGCCGTTTACTATTTATCAGAAACCATTAAGGTTGTAAGTGAATATTGGTGAGGATACATCAGCAAATACAAGAAGTCTGATAAGAAATCATTAAAGTTGCCAATTAAATCAGCTTGCCCTTGGACAATCATAAGAACTACCCCTAAGAACTAAGAAAGAAAAAAAACACTTACAGACCAGCGATTTCTTGCTTCTAGTTGAAGCAACTAAATTATAAGTATTCCCCCAACATGTTTTATACAGATTAAGAAAAGCCTTAAATTTTGTATTTTAAATCCTATAATAATAATCATACCACTTCACTTGGTCTTAATTATTGTCATACATATAGTCGTCCCCTAATTTATAGTGCTTTTTCCCAAAAATTATATGATTTAGTTTTCTCACGCGTATTGTTTACTTTGTAACTTTATTTTATTATCATTGTTAACTAATATATATGAATTATCTGTTAACATAGCAAAAATAAAAGTAATTTAAAGAGAAAAAACACACACAAAATGATAAAAATGTAAGTATCTACAAAATTAATTTTTCTGTTTAATAAATATCACTAAACTAAATTCATCAGTCATATTACCATTCATAAACCCTAACAACTACAACACATTTGAAATTTTGTGCAAGCAAAAAAACTAAAAAAGTTTTTGTTTGAATAAATGACGTCAAGATATTTTTCAAAATGAATTAATTGTTGTGAAATATTGCAATTGCAAGTCGTTTTAATAAAACAAAATTAAATTTAATTTGGACAGTTTTCCCCGCTTTATTAGAGATATATTTTTGCCAACATTTTATTAAAAGGCTATGACTTCAAGCCATATACAAAAAAAAAAAAAAGGCAATTTGTGTCTAATTCCTTCTTTTGGAAGCTTTTCCCCGCTTCATTTGGAAGCTTTTCCATATTCCTTCTATAGATACTCTAGGGAATTATCACATGTAAGTTTTAGGCATTTGTGTCTAATTGTTTGACAGAGGAAACAATAGAAGTATAGAACATGTCTTCTTTAGATGCAATTTTGCAAAGGCAATTTGGTATGGAAGTTCTCCTAACACCTTCACATCTATTGCTCCACGGTATTTTGAAGATGGTCAATAAAGATAGTGCAAAATCATATTCCCATATGTCAATCTTTGTTAAGCTACCCGCTCTTGTCCTTTTTGAAAGAAGTTTTTTGAGTAATTATTTTATCATTTTTTTCTAGAGGAATATTCTTTATCCTAGCTAGATATAAGAAACAATTTCTCTGATTTATATATATTGAGGATTTCATTTTTACCCTCATTGTAATATAATTAAATAGTATTATTTTACTATTATATAATCTAATGCTAAGTTATCATGTCTCAATCAAAAATTCAAGTGGGATTTTTCATGATAAAATTAAACCGGTAGCATATTAATCAATATGTATCAATCCTAACAGAGATTTGTTTGTTCTATAACAATCAGTTAGCTGCTTGGAAGCATAAAAATAAAAAATAAATCGAAAATCAATTCGTTGCTTCGTATGAAAACGATTAATATTGCTGAACTAATTGTGTGTGTGTGTGTGTGTGTGTGTATGCTTATTTCTTAAAATTTTAAACTTCCTCTTGATTTTAAATATAAATCACATGTATAAAAAACTAACTAACGATATTAAATTCGAACTTCAGGTTTCATTTCAATAGTCTATCATCCTTATGTATTACTTATTAGAGAAGTGAATAAAAAACATTATCCAAGTTCCATAAATAAGCATAAAATTACTTGTAATCAGGAACATATTTCCTTTCGAATAACATAGGTTTTGGAATCGTTAGAGAAAAGGCACCAATTTCAATTATATTCTCCCCCACTCCCTAGTAGTATGTGTGAGTGTGGTTTTCTTATTTCTTTGTTTTTAAATTTTTGGGAAGATAGGATTCTTACTTGAACAATGAAAGTTTAAATAGTTACCATTTGGCGGGTTTGCGTGAGTAGTAAGTACTCTCGACTCTCGTTTCTTAAGCAAGTGGTTGGAGTTTGATCCCCAGTCCTTGTGAATGGAGTAAATTCACATGTCAGCTGTCTACCCCATATGACACTTTAGAACAACGAGAGATTAGTCTCACTTGACATGCGAGTGAGGATACCCTTGGAAACAAAAAAAAAGTTTAAATAGTTACCGTTATCGTTGAGGGTGAAGGATTCACCAACACCGCTTAACCTCTTAATGAGGGTGTACTAACTTTTTTTTTGAACTGAAGAGGGTGTACTAACTTGAGGACTGCATATAGTTAAATTGGTTCGTACTTCACATAAATGCCGCTTCTTCACTAAATGCATAGTGCCATAGAAAAGGGCCTGATAATAATGTTTTCCTAATAGTTCCATGTTGGAGGATGTAGAATTGAATTTCGAGCCCACAAACTTGTGGTCCTATAAGAGGAATTATAAATTTAGCATTTCAAGTAATAATTTCTCCTAAGTACTCATTTTGGTCTCTAATATAAGAGTAACTATGACCAATTATTTTAATCTAAAATGTAAGGAAAGACATGCAAAAGTAAAAGTAATAAATGCATGTTTTCCATTTTTGCCTTTGTATATTATTAAATGCAAGGAAGGGAAAGAAAATGTGTATAATAAATGAGTAATAGTAAAAAACGGAAAAAAATTATTAAACCTTTCATGATCAATGATTCCAACATGATTTTATTGATATGTATGTGTAAAAAGGTTAACTACATTTTATAATAGGGACAAGGGCAATGTTGTCAAACTTGTAAATTTAAGTAAATTCTTGAAAAGAATGTAAAATCATATCATAAATTCGAATAATAAACTCGTAAGAGCTTACCTTTATTAATAAATAAATGTTTTGGTATATAATTAAATAAGAAATGTAAAAAATAATAATACTTTTAATTGTATATGTTTTCAATATAAATATTTATTATTCGATATATTAATGTTCATACTTTATCAAATTCATCAAAGAAAAGTTTATTAAATTTACAAATGAGTTCATTAAATACGGTCAAATAAAAATAATTAACATGGGATTTCCAACAAATTAACAACATTTTTGTAAATTAGATGTCTAACAATGGTAAATTTAATATTTAAACTCGCGAGTTTTTACTGAGTTTTTAACAATACGAATTTGAGTAATTTATGATACGTGTTAGTTTGATAGAGTTATAAATACAGTGAAATCGGATAGACAACTCGCGAGTTTGATAATAATGGATAGGAGAGAGTATTACTCTTACCATATATACTACTATATTAAAATTACGATGTGTTCTTAATTACCGTTCAAATCTCTTGCTTAACCATAAACATACTCTTCAATAATGACACTGCCTCCCCATGGCAAAGAAAAATGGCACTGCCTCCAGTCCTCCAAATCATCTTTAAGAAAATAGTTTTTTATCAGAATCGGAAGAAAATAGTTTGGTCATTGTACAATTCAAATTTGAATTAAATGTAGAAATTCTTTAACAAGTCAATATCCTTGAATAGTTTAGTTGGTCACGACCCCTTTTTTTGACTACTGGAATGGAATGGATCGGAATATAATGTGCAAGTTTTT
The DNA here is from genome assembly GCA_029929735.1 of Mimosa pudica. Taxonomy (NCBI): domain Eukaryota; kingdom Viridiplantae; phylum Streptophyta; class Magnoliopsida; order Fabales; family Fabaceae; genus Mimosa; species Mimosa pudica. The sequence continues at coordinate 9,689,917 of JAKELP010000035.1, forward strand.
TCTTTCGGTGAATAAAAAGAATATAATGTTAAGGTAAAAAAAATGAATATAACGTGTAAGTTAAAGAGGTTGTGGCCTTGTGGGTTCGATCATTGGTGTTAAAGAAGGCAATAAACATGGATTGAAAACAGTAAAAAGAAGAGGCCAGAACTCTATTAAATGAGAAAGTGATGGAGCTTTTTAAAATTGGCCAACCTCATATACTCAATCTTATTTTCGGTAAAAAAAAAACTCAATCTTATATATATGTGTGTGTAACAAATAATAACTACAGTATTTAATTATTTTGATTAAGTTCAAGAAACAGGAAAAGTGATTTAATTTTAATGTAGGAGTACTCCATATAAGACATGATATCTTTAAGATATCGATGTACTCCCTCCGGTCCTAAATATAAGATCTAGTTGACTTTTTTGGAAAATCCTAAAAAAACAAAATAAGTTAATTATAAACTGATTTACCTCATTTTCCCCCCTTAGACTAGTTTATTTTACCTATAAACTAATGGATAATCTAAAAATATATCAAATGTGTCATGATTTAATAGTCTATTTTGCAACTTTAACCTCTCCAAAAAAGTCAACTAGGACTTATATTTAGGACCGGAGGTAGCATAAAAGATTCTGATAAAAATAAGATCTAAGCTACTTTACTTTTTTGAGATATTACCAATATATATTATAAATAAAATGGACCATGGCATTTGATGGGCCGAAATGAGCTCCTTAATAAGCTAAAGTATTCAATTTAGGGATGTTGAAATATTTGATTCACTTGCTTCCAATAAAATAGGGAAAATGACAAAAAAATGACACTTGAATTTGAGTTAGACAAAATGGGGTCTCCAATTCCAACTTGGACAAATAAGGGATAGTCCCCAATTTGTCCTAAATGAAATCTGTGACTTTGTGTCAAAATAGTAGTGAATGCCATATTCTAAAGTAGTTAATAGTAATAATTGAGTAGTTATTGCGAATGGTAGTTAATAGCGATACTTGAGTAGTTAACAGCGATACTTGAGTAGTTAATGGTTAACTACTCAAGTATCCCTGTTAACTACTTTAGAATATGTTATTCACTATTTTTTGACACAAAGTCACAAATTTCATTTAAGACAAATTGGGGACTATCTCTTATTTGTCCAAGTTGGAATTGGAGACCCCATTTTGTCTAACTCAAATTCAAGTGTCATTTTTTTGTCATTTTCCCAATAAAATTTATGTATGTGTGTATATAATTGGATTCATGTGAAAATTTGTCTTGAAATTTTTCACTCAATTGCGATTCCGCTCAAAAACATTGTTTCATTTAAAATCACCCCATTAGTTTTAGGACATAAGAATTTCACCTTTCTGCTTTAAAAAATCAATGTTGACTATTAAAAGATTACATTGACTTTTAATATTAAAATTTTAATAGAAAAGAACAAAATCGTTGTGTTTTGAAATTTATATGGTAAATTTGAGTTAAAAAAATTTCCGGGGCAAATTAGCTCATGAGGGTACTGATTATGACTCAAAATCAAATGATTGTAGTTGGGGTGTACGTGATTGAATAACTTGGCCCCTAAAGACAATGAGCTGCAAGAGGTGTCTTAAAGAAATATTACTTCGATCCATGTCCTAAGACATTTTTTAGAAGAATCTAGTGATCCTTATTATAAGATTCGTTCTAAATGGAGAATTAATTATAATGTTTTAAATTACTCTTATTTAAAGTTTGATGTGGTTCTCCTGATTTTTTTAGACTAAACTAAAGTTAATGACTTCACTGCTTCTCTTTAAGTTTTTTGAGATGTTAGTAAAACCTTATAATAAGAATAAGAATCCAAATTGCAATAAAAAATTAGAATAAGAATCCACATTGTAAAAAATTAGAATAAGAATCCACATTCAAACATATAAATTGTTTCATACAATGACACATTGTTTGTAGAGGCCAGGTCAGCTCTCTTTTCTTTATTTTTCTTTCCTTCCTCTTTCACTTTTCAGGTAGTAAGATTCCACATTAAGGTTACCTTGATAGTTTAGCTTGTAGTCAACTCGAGAGTAAGATCAGAAATGAAATAGTTTAAGGTTTTAAATTTACCACTATAACATTCAAATATTAACTGCAGGTATAATACCTTCAACTACTAACAAAATAATTATATATTTATCTAATATTCTTTAGGACTACTTTGAGATATTGACTTAATAGTATCAATCTACTTTTCATTGACATTATATAGTTGTAATAAAATTTTAAATAGATAAATGTTAACAAAATATTCCTTTAAATAATTTTTTGGTCATTAAACTAATACTCATCATTCATCAATACCAATTTGGTCATTAAACTAATACTCATCATTCATCAATAATAAAAAACATAAGTTATCTCAATTTCAACGTTATTTTTTTTAATAAAATGCAACCAAAGTCAACCCAAATACTTACTAGGTTGCTCTAATTGCTCACGGATTAGTCCGAGTTGCAATGTATTCATCTGTGCCTACGTTGGCGGATTTTGAGCTAACCCAACGGAGACAGGGTCGAGTTTGATAGCCATACCATTTTTTTAACAGTCTAGTCATTGTATTCAATCCAGACAAAGATCAGAACATATATTTAATTATATTTAAAAACTTTGCACCTTATAGATTTAGATTGAATACTTTTGAAATCATGTGTATGAACTAATTTTGGAGATATATAACTACTTCTTTGATTCGATACGAGGTATTGAATACCATGAGTATAAAGTAATTTTGGAGACAACTATGTATTTTGTTTAGATCTGATATATAGTAAATTACCGCGTCCTATCAGAAGTTCATCACTACTTAGGTTGTATCAATTAGAAATCACAAAGATTGGAAAACTAGCTGGTAGAAATTACAATATAACATGGCTTTTTATGTGAGCTCAAGCCTCAAAGGATAAATATGAAGTTAACATCCTTAGAAACGTCAACAAAACTCACATCATCCTCCCACTAATTGAAAACCAGGGCATTAACTATTTCCTTTTTATTAAAAACTATTAACGAGTGGTTTTTGATGGAACCCTCTTGCAAGGATTGACTAATTAACCTGTCAGTTCTAGACGCAATATACTCTGGAAATGTTTCTAAATATTGATAAAAAAGCATACATTGCAGCAACTATATAAGTCCACATTATCTTGACGTGTCCACCAAGATAATTAAAAATAAATAATTACTTAATTAAGCTGGCACAAGAAAAAGAAAAGGAAGAAAAAGCCATTAAACATAAGACACAACATCGGCAATTAATGACCAACTTTATAACATAAATACAGTAAGCTTAAAGCAAAGATTCGATCCCCAGTTTCTCTCCTTTAGTTGTAGTCTTCGGGAGCATATGCTTTTTTAATGGTAATTTAATAATAAATTAAAAGGGGTGGTAAAAAACGTTGATTTGTTTCAATTTGAAGATATATTTTGAACTTAAAGAAAACACCTTTGGAGGCAAAAAGTGATTAAAAATGCATAAACACAACAAAATCGCGCGATGTGAAGAACTATGTAACTGCAAAACCAATGATCTCAAATACGTCCAAAAACAAAAAAGTCCACCGATCAATTTGCAATAATGACACTATAATGGAAAAATAATTAAAGCAAACTCTTCTAAACCCTGGATTGTATATCTGATTATATTAGAAATTTATTATAAGTCCAAATCTGAGAGACTCGTGGTATTATAATATAGATTTGACTTTTTATTCCCTCCGTTAGTTAACTCTTTTTTTAACGTTTAAAGAAGTAATAAGGTATTTAATCATAAAATATGTATATATTAGTTGCATATTATACTCCCTCAGTTATTAAATGGAGTAAAGTATAAGAACACTTTTAAATTTCAATTTATTTTTAAATATAAGATCACTTTCTAATTGTTACTATCTTTTTTCCCAAATTAAGTCTACTAAGTACTAATGCTTATCATAAATAAACAAGAGAGGGAGGGTGAAGATAAATGTATATGGTTAGAGTGAATTAGTAATACCATATACTCCCTCTGGTCCTTATTATAAGTCACTAACCGCCCAAATCTGACATACCAAGGAATGAAAATTATATCATTAAATGAGTCATATTTTATTTGTCTTTTCCATTTTCCCCTCCGATTTCTCTCTATCTTTTCATCTTTCCAATGGTTTTTTATATTGGAAACAATAGTCGAAGGAAAAGTCAATGCAATTAAATAGTTCTCTTTTTCTCATGGATTATGGGGATATATTGGGAAAAATTTAATAAACGAATTAGTTAATGACGGTTGGTGACTTATATTAAAGACCAAAAATTAAGGGCGGTTAATCACTTATAATAAGGACCAGAGGGAGCATTAACTAACATAATTAATTCAATTAAATTAAAGAAACAAAGGGACTAAGAGGTAACAAACATTTTTAGTTTTTGCACACACCAATACCTTTGTTGTAAATTGAAATTTGTGAGAGTGAAGACACATTTTTAGTTTTAGCAACTATAGATAACTCATATAGACAAGTCATTTAATATCACCAAATCTATTGAAAACTTCACTATAAATTGAACATTGTTTAGTCCTTCTATGGGTTTAATTGCAACATGTGCAATTCTCCCTTTTGACTCTAACCATGACAGCAACGAAGGAGGCTCGTGTGGGTCCCAGTGTCCCACTAAACATAGAGAGAGGAAAACACAAATTTTTAATTTTTTTTCCAATGTAATGCGTGGGTAAACATGAAGATTGAATTAAATAATATTAAATGTGACAGCAATTTTGATTTTTTGTGAAGAGTCAAAATGTGCTCCTTTCTTCTGTTTGTTAAAGTTTGGTTTTTGAGAGCACATTAGCACAAGAGAAGATTGTATAGACAACCAACATTTTTTTTTGGGTCAAACAAACAGAAGAAGAAGAAGCTTGGTTTATTCTCTCACTCTTTCCCTTTTCTCCTTTTCCTTTCCTCACTATTATTTTCCCTCTACAGTGAAGAAATCAAATCAAAACCTGTTTTTTTCTTGGATTTTCTGCTCTCATAGTGAAAAAGAGAGAGCATTTGATGTAAAGTTCTTTTCTTTATTCATGTTTTGCTGTGAAGAGAGAAGGAAGATGAATTGATGATGATGGGTTTTTGAGTTTTTTCTTGTTCAGGTGTCTCTTTGAGTTCATCCTTGCCTTTTTTGCAGAATTGAAGTTAATGGGTTGTGATTAGTTTCGTTTAATTCAAGGAAAAAACCCATCTTTTTTTTATAAAATCTCATGGAGCTTTGAGAATTTTTTCTGCAAATTTTTGGGATCTGGTTTGGTTCCTAGGGTTTAAAGCCTTTGACTTTGTTTCTCTCTCTTTCTTTATTGGTTTTCCTCCCATATCTCTGTCTTTTCCTGGGTATTAAATCTTTTCTGATTTTGTTTGTTTAATGAATATAATTGTCTGATTCTGTTAATTGGATAGTCACTTTGGTTTTCAAGATCAGATTGTTGTATATTTCCCTCCTTCTATTTTGGTGGTGTAAGGAGTGAAGGTGAATTTTGTAAGTAATGGGCTAAATATGCCTGCTTGTTGTGTTGTTTAAAGTGTGTGGTCCACTTTTGTGATTGTGGTATTCTTTAAGAGTTGCTTGATGAAGGGGGCTATCATGCATTTTTCACTATGGAAGCCAATTTCTCAATGTGCTGCTCTGATCATGGTCAAGAAGAACAGAAGGAAGGATGATTCTAGTGTTGACATGAGAAGTCCTTCTGTTCTCAGGAAATTGCAGGAGAACAAGCTCAAGGAGGCACTTGAAGAAGCTTCTGAAGATGGGAAGCTTGTTATATCTCAAGACATGGATGCTCTTTCGCCGGATAATAATGACGATAGCCTCGGGAGATCCCGGTCACTTGCTAGGCTTCATGCTCAGCGCGAATTCCTTCGGGCCACCGCGCTTGCGGCTGAGCGGATATTCGAGTCTGAGGAGGAAATTCCCACTCTACAAGAGGCCTTCAATAAATTCCTTACAATGTACCCCAAATACCAGTCCTCGGAGAAGATTGATCAGTTGAGATCGGATGAGTATTCTAACTTGTCCCCCAAGGTATGCCTTGATTATTGTGGATTTGGACTGTTCTCTTTTGTTCAGACCCTTCATTACTGGGAGTCATCTACATTTAGTTTGTCTGAGATAACTGCCAATTTGTGTAATCATGCACTTTATGGTGGTGCTGAAAAGGGAACTGTGGAACATGATATAAAGACTAGGATCATGGATTACTTGAACATACCTGAGAATGAGTATGGCCTTGTGTTTACTGTAAGTAGAGGGTCGGCTTTTAAATTGCTGGCTGAATCATACCCTTTTCAAACAAATAAGAAATTGTTGACCATGTTTGACCATGAGAGCCAGTCTGTGTCTTGGATGTCTCAGTGTGCTAGGGAGAAGGGTGCTAAGGTGAACAGTGCATGGTTTAGATGGCCAACTCTGAAGCCATGTTCCACTGATTTGAGAAAACAGATTTCGAGCAAGAAGAGGAGGAAGAAGGATTCGGCGACTGGTCTTTTTGTGTTTCCTGTACAGTCTAGAGTGACTGGGGCTAAGTATTCTTACCAGTGGATGGCACTAGCTCAGCAGAATAACTGGCATGTCTTGCTAGATGCAGGATCATTGGGTCCCAAGGACATGGATTCTCTTGGCTTGTCTCTATTCCGGCCTGATTTTATTATAACCTCTTTTTACAGGGTGTTCGGTTATGACCCCACAGGATTTGGATGTCTTCTGATCAAGAAATCAGTAATGGCAAGCCTTCAAAATCAGTCGGGGAGTACTGGGTCTGGAATGGTGAAGATCACTCCTGAATTTCCTATGTATTTGAGTGACTCGGTTGATGGTTTGGACAAATTAACTGGGATTGAAGATGATGATGAAGACGTCACTGAGACTGGTGATAAAACTGCTGAAACTAATAAGAAGTCACAATTGCCTGCTTTTTCTGGAGCATATACATCTGCTCAGGTCCGAGAAGTATTTGACACTGAAATGGATCAAGACAGTTCCGAAAGAGATGGAACTAGCACTATATTTGAAGAAACTGAGAGTGTTTCTGTTGGGGAGTTGATGAAGAGCCCTGGCTTCAGTGAAGATGAGTCTTCAGATAACTCTTTTTGGATTGATTTGGGACACAGTCCAGTGGGATCTGATCACACAGGTCAATCAAATAAACAGAAGATAGCTTCCCCTCTTCCACCTGTATGGTTCAATGGAAAGAGGAATCAAAAGCATCATACTCCTAAGCCAACTTCCAAGATATATGGCAGTCCTATGTATGATGACAAAGGGGCAAATCATGATCCTCATGATGATCACCATGTGCTTTCATTTGACGCAGCCGTGCTATCAATGTCACATGATCCAGAACGTGTAAAAGAAGTCCCTGAAGAGGAAAATGTTGCTGAAGTGAGTGATTTTTCAAGAAATGGTAATGGGTCTGATCGTCTGTATGTCAATGAGATCGAGGAGGAACCTGGAACTAGTGAAGCCGCCCAACCTGGATTCAGACCTAATAATTCATCTTCTGTTGCTCAGCATCACCGCTTTGAAAATGGCTGTACCTCTGAAATATCCTGTGAGCTGAAAGAGAGTGCCATAAGAAGGGAAACTGAAGGTGAATTTCGATTGCTTGATAGAAGGGAAGGGAATCGATATGGTGGTGGTAGACTTCTTGGTTTGGATGAGAATGAATCTCATAACAAGGGCAGAAGAGTGTCATTTAGCATGGAAGATAACCGTAAAGAGTATCTTAGCCAATCATTGGAAACAGGAGACATATGTGCAACTAGCTTAGAGGATGATGAAGATTACACAAGTGATGGAGAAGATGGTGATGAACAGGATTGGGGCAGGAGAGAACCGACTATAATATGCCGGCATTTAGATCATGTCAATATGCTTGGCCTCAATAAAACCACTCTTAGACTTCGGGTTTTGATAAACTGGCTCATCACCTCTTTGTTGCAACTCAAGTTGTCGGGTGTTGGCAGGGAAGACAAAGCAAATCTTGTCCACATATATGGACCAAAGATTAAATATGAAAGAGGCGCAGCTGTGGCTTTTAACATCAGGGACAGAAACAAGGGACTAATCAATCCTGAGATTGTTCAAAAGGTAGCTGAAAAGGAAGGAATCTCACTTGGTATTGGGTTCCTCAGTCACATACGGATTCTTGATAACTCAAGAAATCATCATGGACCTTTGCATCTTGAAGAGGCATCTCTTTGCAAGCCAATGGAGAATGGTCGTCATGGGGGTAAAGGCGGAAAAGGCGGCTTTGTTCGGGTTGAAGTTGTTACAGCATCACTTAGTTTTCTCACTAATTTTGAGGATGTGTATAAATTGTGGGCTTTTGTTGCTAAGTTTCTTAACCCATCATTTATTGAAGAAGGCGGTCTTCCCACTGTTGAATAACTTTCTGAGACATAAGATCACTGATATAGTAGCTGCTTGTGTTTTACTCAATATTGGAAATTGGACATGAAAGAGATTATTTGTGAAGAAGTATTCCAGCGAGGTAGCTGATGGCATCTGCTTGAAGAATGGCTTGGTGATCATTTGCATGCTACCAGATAGAAGAATTGTGATCTCCACTTCTAATATGTACAATGCCTGTGGGTGTATCTGTTAATTAATATTTCTTGTTGCTTACATTTTTTTCTCTCTTCATTTTCCACTTTGAACTTGGTGTAGAGTTTTTCTTTTCTTTTTTATTTTGGCCAACAACTTGTAGCGTTGGCTTTAGAGATTTTTTACATATTGGAAAGTCACGGGGTGTGTACATGAAGCAAAATGTATGGGTAGAACCTCTCATCAGTGTTCATTTTGCATATGTTGTATACGAAAGGAATTGCAACTTCTGTACAAAGTTAGTGTTCATCTTATGCTGTTCTGTTGAGACAATCGAGATCCACTAGATGTGTTGAGTTAGATTAGTCAATCTTCTGCAGTTCTGCTACAAAACCAGTTGTTTTTTTCCATTTTTAAATTCCCAGATTGTATGTTAGAACTATATCAGTAAACAAATCTTTTCTGTTTCATACAAAATGACTTACAGCTTCTGTATGAAGTTAGAGTTCATCTTATGCTTCTATCGTGTAAGCTTTGAGCTAACTGTACAAAAAGTCACTCAGACCATTTATGATCTTAAAAAACTTTTCTTGATCTTGGATGTCATTCCATGTGATAATTGAAAGTTGAATTTGACTGAGAAGAGAGAGCTGAACACTAATATATGCACCTCACTATCTCTCTTTTGATGAGCACGCATACTTTTCATTAGAGGCAATCATGTTTGATGCATTGTTGATTACTAAATGTGAACACCTCTCTCACGAGTCACCAGGGATTCAAACATCGACTTACTGTCTCTGAAATGTTTCAGCACCTGAAATATAAGCTAGATATATGGTACCATATTTTGGAGCCATCATTATATTAAAGAATTTAAGAAGTGTATTAGTCAATATGCCAAATTTATTTAATTTGCAACTTATGTCTCATCACTGTTGCAATTATTAAATCATGCTTAATTTTCAGAATGCAAAGAATTTAAGAACACCATGAGGTATATGAGAAACGGGCTTGTTATAATATGTTCTTCATGCTTGTTAGTTTCGCTGCACTCACACAGCTTTTGAAGTTGCTTTTGATTTGTTGTAAATCTAAGGCTACACAAAAATTGTGAATTTGTATTAACTTATTTTTAGGTGATTGTATGTTGTACATGGTAAATATATAAATGTGCGAGAGATATTCCATATTTGTGTTGTAGAACATGGAAGTGATTGTTCTTAGCGACTGAACTAGTAGTAGTTACAATTCAATTTGTTTTGCTCAACTGGTTCCAATAGAAAGAGAGCTTCTAAAAATAACCAATGGACAGAGAGCAATAATTTTTTTTCCTGCAATTTTGCATTGATACAAGTACAACCAACAAGTATCTTTGAAATATGAGAAGTAATTTAATGAGTACTTAGTTAATAATAATCTTCAAATTTATTAGATGTTCCTTATGTATCTCCTTTCCTTTCCGTCTCTCTTTGGTTTTGGGTGCTTTCAGGTTGCAGGATGTAACATCACTTTGTTACTTCTTGTTAACTGTGAACCATGAATTGTTGCACCTTAAAAGTAACACGAAACCTCTGAAAAATGAAAAGTCTGCGAGGGAAGTGGGTTCAAAGACAGGGACTTAACCGAAGGACACTTTCGATGTCTGAATGGCAAATTCCATCATACCAATCGGCCTCTTCACAAGGAAACAGACTCCATTTCCATGAGCCCATTTCCACCATACCAAAAGGCCCATCATCAATTTTACAAGCATGACTTTGCCATCCTTTGTCTTTTTTTTGGCAATTTTTTTTTTTTGCCAATCCATTTCGATGACTTTGCCATCCTTTGTCAACAACTAATAATTTTAAAAAAAATCAGTTGATAATAATTGACTACGTTTTTCTAATAGAAGAAAGTCAAGTATTGTTACCTCTTGTGTTAAGGAAAGGAGAAAATGAGCCTAAGGGGGCGTAGACCAGCTGGTAAGAAAGGGGAAGGTAAGACACCGCGTACCCACCAGGTCATGGGTTCGAACCCTTGGGAAGTCGTCACCCCCAAAATGGGGAATCCCGGCGGAGACTTCGGATTAGTCGGTTCCCCGAAGGGGGCCGGACACGGGAGGCTCTAAGCAAAAAAAAAGGAAAGGAGAAAATGACAAGTTGCATGTTAAATAAATTATTATATTGAATCACTCACAATTATTCTCTATGCATTATTTGTTTACAACTTTAGAAAGTCTCGTTCAATAATTTTTTTGCAAGTTAATGTAAACTTCCTTACCTTTCTTCAGATAGCCGTGGATAATAGATGAGACAAAATCCATATTTTTTTATCAACTCAAAATTCATACTATAGAGAAAATAGGTTAAAGATAAATGAAAAGGGTAATATTCTATACAGAAAATTAGCCAGCAGTTAGAAAGTTTTCCAATTAAATGAAAAGCTAGATAACCAATAAATGCTTAGTGAAAATTAAAAAAGGAAATCTAGGCATAGGAAATTAATTAGCAATGAAAAATCTTTCCAATTGCCCAAGGGGGCGTAGACCAGCTGGTAAGAAAGGGGAAGGTAAGACACCGCGTACCCACCAGGTCATGGGTTCGAACCCTTGGGAAGTCGTCACCCCCAAAATGGGGAATCTCGGCGGCGATTTCGGATTAGTCGGTTTCCCGAAGGGGGGCCGGAAACCGAAGACACTTAGCAAAAAAACTCTTTCCAATTAAAGAAAGAGATCAATAATGGTTAATTGTGAACGAGAATTGAAAACCATGAAACCTACTGAATCGAAAATTAACCAACAACTAATTTCCTAATTATAGATTGAAGGACAAGAAAAGAATTGCTTAGTAATTAACAAAAGATGTCTCACTTTCCTAAATAGTCATCACCTTGGCCCTATAAATAATTATAATCTCTCTCTAGTCATTGCGTTTTTGTTGGGAAAATGACACTTCGAATTTGAGTTTGACAAAATGGGGTCTACAATTTCAACTTGGAAAAATAAGGGATAATCTTCAATAATTTGTCCTAAATAAAGTTTCTGACTTTGTGACAAAAGAGTAGTTAATGACGATTCTCAAGTAGTTATCAGCGATACATAAGTAGTTACTGAGATAACCACTCATGTATCGCAGTTTAAATATTAAGAGATTGATCATACAGTAGCTATTAGGGTGTTATCAGGTGACCAAGCTAGGCAATTAATACATGCAGTGTGAAATAATGTTATTAAGCTTCTTCACCTGCAACATATACCTTTTAAAATTTAAATTGTAGCTCAAGAAAATGTTTAATCTCTTTGTCAATCTAATAATAACCAGTTCAAAACATAACTTACTCTTATTTTTAAGGCTTTCCAATAATATTCTCAACCAGGAATAACGTCATTTAATTGTTAAGAATACAATGTGAACAGGGAGAATAAGCAAATACAAAACATGCACATATCACATATTGCTACAAAATAAATATGTTCTTAAGGGAACAACGTTTGGTTCTCCAAAAATAATTCAATTATTTCAAGGAAATTGATCAGATATATTCCCTTACCTGCATCAAATAAATATAAAAAATGAGATGTAGTCATTATATTAATTTTATATATGACAAAATATAAACAGGAAAAAAGTTACAATAACAACAAATTATAGTTGGAAAAAATAAGAGCAATTATTTATAACTAATATCTTTTGATTGGAGTGCTTGAGTTATTTTGAAAATGCTCACACCACATCACTATGACCTATGAAAGTACTTAATGAAAATGTTAGTGAGAGGTAAATTAAATATAATTCAGTTTTAAAATAATTTTATTATTTCAAGTAACTTACATGGACTCAATGAATAAATTATAAGTGACTTATATATAAATTAGATGAATGAAATAAATTTCAAATTTTCAACAAAGTTAGTTATACTATTCATACATAATTAGTAACTACTTGTTATAAAAAACACGGATATTTATGTTGAGTACAATATATTGTTGTCATTAGACTAAATGTTCTATAATTTATTTTATTATTAGGTGTTTGCAATGGCAGAAGCATCTATAGAACTCTTTCCAGATGTTGGCGCTCCATATTTTCTCTCTAGACTTCCTGACATTTTAGGTAATATTAATCATCTATGTGAATTTATGTCTTCTGTTACATTATCAACATTTTCATATAAAAAACATCTGATAAGAACTATATACATGTAAATACACGTAATCAAAGCTTATATATAATGTTTCATTCTTAAAAAAGTAAAAATACTCATAATTTTGAAGTTCAATTAATATTACATATAAACAGGGGCGTACCTAGGTTTAACAGGAAGACGTTTGAATGGAGCAAATATTATTATTTCACTATACATTTCAGCTTGATATATTTAAAAAATACTACACCAACTTCAGAACCAAAGTTTTGAATTAAGGTTTCAACATAAACACAGTAAAGAACCCAACTTAACATACTAGACAGATTTCACAATCTGAATTAATAACATTTCAGAGTAATTTACGAAGTTTTGGAGAGTAGTCACAATCTTACGATTTCTTTTATGTTTTTTCTAATTTTAACTTCCCTTCGCTTTTTTTTTTGAAATGAAAATAAGACAAGGAAAAAGACAAGAAAATTTGGATTTCCAGAAACAAATTAATTATTTAGTGTAATGCAATACTTTCATTAAGAGTGACAGCAGGAAATTGTTTAGGATAAAATTGTTTTTGGCAAAATTTATTGACTTCGATATATTAAATTAAGGGCAAAAGTGCTGATCTGATAATTAACTATTTCAATTTGGGCAAAAATAATAAGTGACTGTTTTGCGGTGCATAATTAATAACCAACTTTGTGACCCGGTGCAAAAATAATAAAACCGGTACTGAATGTCAATTTTTAGTTTTGTGGAACCTTGTTAATATTATTTTCAAAGTGAAAATACATTTTTGCCCCTCCCAATTAAAATTCACCATTCTTCCTCCTCCCTTCCTCCTCTTCTTCAACACCGATTCATCTATTAAATCTCGGAAGACCAAAAGTTGGTCAGTAACCAATCTATTCTTTCTGTGATGCTGTTGTAGCTGAGAAAGATAAGGGGCTATTGATTAAAGATGGTGGTCTTCCGAGATTTAACAGATGAATCGGTGTTGAAGAAGAGGAGGAAGGGAGGAGGAAGAATGGTGAATTTTAATTGGGAGGGGCAAAAATGTATTTTCACTTTGAAAATAATATTAACAAGGTTCCACAAAACTAAAAATTGACATTCAGTACCGGTTTTATTATTTTTGCACCGGGTCACAAAGTTGGTTATTAATTATGCACCGCGAAACAGTCACTTATTATTTTTGCCCAAACTAAAATAGTTAATTATCAGATCAGCACATTTGCCCTTAAATTAAACTAAACCAATATCTTTTTACAACCATATTCTTTTTAGGGCAAAGGTGCACCCAGTAGCATGTTAAATTCAAAATGGTGCATCTAGTAGCATACTAAATTTGAGGGTGCAAATTTAGCAGTTATAACATAAAATGGAGCAAATTTAGCAGTTATAACATAAAATGGGGCAAATTTAACATCCCGTTAAAAATGACAAACCACTGTTACTGAGAGGTGCATCTTCATTAATTATCACCACCAATTTTTATTTTTCGAGCTTTTCTAATGTTGCTGCTAGTTCTTTATGCTGTGTTTCTTTATGCATGCTACTGCTAGTTTTGCAAATTTCATATGCAAGTGTCTTCAAATTTAAGCTTTCTTCAAATTTCCATTTTTCTTTTTATTCAAAATGCAAACTATTGTCACATTGTCATGCCACCTGTATGCCATGTCAATTAAAAACTTGTTGGACCCACCTCTCAGTAACAGTGGTTTGTCATTTTTAACGGGATGCTAAATTTGCTCCATTTTATGTTATAACTGCTAAATTTGCCCCATTTCATGTTATAACTGCTAAATTTGCACCCTCAAATTTAGTATGCTACTAGATGCACCATTTTGAATTTACCATGCTACTGGGTGCACCTTTGCCCTTCTTTTTAAGGTTAACAAAACATAACCAATACATCTACAGATCATGAACTAGGATTGAATCGAAAGAAATTGTAAAAACAGAGTTTGGTATTTGAAATATATCAAGTTGAAATATCACAAATCATCTCCAACAAAAAACATTGTATTAAGCGACAAAGTACTCACCATAAGGGAGAAAAGCTTTTGATGTAATTCAGCTCCTTCAGGACCTCAATAGCGTTCATTCTTTCTTGAGGTGATTCTAATGAACATGCAAGTCCAATCTTAAATAATGCAAACAAGCATTTCTCAACATTAGGATGGAGTTGCATAATGTTCACAACATCTAATTCCAATGGAAGAATGGTCGGGCTCACAACTTCAAAAAGCCTGTCTGGAAATGTATGTTTCACATATGTTTGAAAGTTGTGGTCGTCTTCAAACATATCTTGAGTCGGCCTTCTTTTGGTTAAAATCTCTAAAATCATAATGCCAAGACTATACATGTCACCCTGTGTTGATGGTTGAGAACCCATTCCATATTCTGAAATATTGTAAGCCTATTAATTATATCCGTCATACAAATTTTCACTATAAAAAGTAAGTCTAAAAGTAAAAAGAATTCGAAGGACATTATAAAAAATCAAATCATACCTGGTGGAACATAGCCAATAGTGCCCTTTATGGCAATTGTGCTGTTTTGTTCATTAGAGGCAGTTACAACACTTGAAAGTAGTCTTGCCAATCCAAAATCACTGAAATGAGCAACCATGTTGCAACTTGCAATCAAGAAGGACATTACTAGGCTTCAAATCACAATGAATTAAAGGTTGCCCATATTCATAGTGAAGATAGTTCAACACAGACACAATATCAATAAGAATATTTATTATTTGATCAAGGAGCAAAATTCTTGGATGATCCAAATTCTCTGAAATAGGATGTAACCAATTTTCCAAGTTTCCATTCTCCATGTACTCATAAACTAGAGCCTTAAATTCATGCCCTTGATAATCTATGCTAGAGCAACATGTTATGATTTTTATTAGATTTCGATGTTTTGCATCTCTAAGTGCATTGCATTCAGCAACAAAGCTCTTGAGAGCTCCTGTTATTTCAAGGTTGATGACCTTTACCGCAACAAAGTCTTGAGAGTCAAAACTTCCCTTATATACTGAGCCGAAATTCCCCGATCCAATCAAGTTATTGGCAGAGAAACCATTCGTAGCATTGTGCAAACTTTGATATGTTACTCTGGAAATCATGTCAATTGTTGGTGAGCTAGAAGAAGAATTTTTGTTCCTCATCCTCGTACAATAAATAGCAACAATAGATGCCAGAAGAAGAAAAGCAAGCACACATGATATTGATATGATCATCTTGAAGTTTTGATGTTTTCTTTGTTTAGAAAATTTGACAGGGCATGGTGGCAGCTTCAAAGTTGATATGCCTCCACAAAGCTTATTATTCCCCAAAACAGATATTTTACTTGCATTTCTGAAGACACCTTTGCTTGGAACCTCCCCATCAAGCAAGTTGAAGGAAATATTTAGGTACTCTAAAAGAGCAATGTCCTGCAGGCCTTTAGGAATTGATCCAGACAAGTTATTTTGTGACAAGTCTAGATATCTTAGACCTTTTAATGAAGTCAAAGATGAGGGAATGGTTTCCAGAAAGAAGTTCCCTTGCAAAAAAAGATACTCTAAGCTTTGGCAATCCCCAATGGTTTGAGGAATGCTTCCAGAGAAATGGTTACGAGAGACATCTAATATACCAAGATCTATCAAATTCCTAATCTCAGTAGAGATATTGCCGGTAAAAGAGTTGTGGGAAATGTTCAACGAAATTGATAGAGATGAGATACGAAATAGTTGAACCGGCATGACTCCGCTGAATTTGTTTTGTGAAAGATCCATATATTGTAAAATCTTACAATTCCCAATACTAGGAGGTACACTTCCTTTAAACATGTTATATGACAAATCCAGGTAAAATAACTGGGTCAGATTGGCAACAAAATTTGTTATTTCTCCAGAAAGTTGATTTTGAAACAAAGACAAGTATTGCATGTTTTGAAACTTCCCAAAAGTAACAAGGAGAAACCAATGAGATAATTCATGCCCATGTTTAGCAACCTCAGGTTAATGAGGTTTCCCATAGAAGCAGGAATTCTACCACTAATTTGATTATGTGAAAGCATGAGTTCTGCGAGCTGGGTAGACAAATTGCCTATGTTATTTGGTAAATGGCCCCCAAAATTATTTCCCGTCATGCTTAGTCGTTCCAACTTACTACAATTCCTCAATGAAACTTAAAAACTCCCAGTCTTTTGAAGAACCACTTCCCAAATTACAGTCACCGAATTCCAGAAATGACAGGTCATGTAATTTTCCTAAATTTGGAATTCCCCCTACAAAGTTATTTGCTCCTATAGAGATCTGTGCAAGCATCGTTGCGTTTGCAATAGATATTGGGATTTGGCCGGAGAATTGATTTAGTGCAAGTGCCAACTCCTGTAGATTAGGGAGGTTGATGAACATATTTGCGTGGAGAGAGCCATTGAATTGATTTAAGGCAAGGGTGATGAACGTGAGAGATGATAAATTGTAAAGAGCAGAAGGTAATACACCTGAAAGCATGTTGCCACCCACACCAAATTCTGTCAAAGTTTTCAACTGGCTTATCTCTTCAGGTATTCTCCCCTCCAAATTATTATAAGTCAAAGAAAGTCTCCTAAGAGAAGTAAGATTCCACAAGGAAGTGGGGATGTTTCCTGTGAAACTGTTATAATGTAGATGAAAAACTTCTAGCTTATGGAGAGAGTAGCCAATCTCCATTGGTATTTTGCCAGTGAAATGATTCCCTCCAAGTGCTATGGTGATGAGGTTTAAACAAGTTGTGATGTTGATAGGAAATTCTCCCGTCAATGTATTATTTTGGATGAAAAGCTTCTGCATTCGGAACAAACGACCCAACTCTGGTGGTATTTCTCCGTGGAAGTTATTATTGTCAAGACCGAAGTCCCTTAGGAAGGAAAGATTGCCAATGAAAGGAGATATAGTACCTGATAATTGATATCCTTGTAACACCAAGCGTGTAATTAACTCTTCGATGCTTGTGGCCGCAAGACACTCCATGCCAATTGCAGAAGTGTGTGGATGAATTCCAAGACTCCAAGATGTGAGATGGATCATTGGTTATTGATTCCTTAAATTTGATTAAAGACAATCGATCAGTTTCGTTGCCCAATGATAAAGCATATTTGAAAGAATGAAATATGAGAATGAAGGAAACCAGTAAGTCTAGAGACATGGTTGAGGAACAGTTGGCTAGTTTGAGAGCTTTTAGTATGACTTAAGTTGAGGAGGCTGCATATTAATTTTTTCCTTTTTCATTTACACATTGTGTGGATCTACATACAAAAGGCATGACGAGTCAATGCCTTTTGTGCCCAGTCTTTAAGCTCGACGTGGAAATTTCAAATGTGATGCCAATTATACTTTTGTTGACCCATTGACTGGTGGGGGTTTTAATGTAGACTCTAGCCACGTTGTCATGGTCTTTTTGAGAATATTAGTTTCTTTAAATATACACACCCACTACTACAAATTGTCCCTATACCAGCGCACCTTTACATGCGCTGAGAAGAAACGCATGTATAGAGGGTCCTTTACATGCGCTTTAAGCGCATGTACAGGTAAGAATCTATACATGCGCTTAAAGCGCATGTAGAGGCCTTATCTCTACATGCGCTTTAAGCGCATGTATAGAAATGTGCATCAATTAAAATTCACTAAAACAATGACTAGAAAAGGATTTAAGTATTTATAGATAAAATATAAAATGAACTTAGGTGAAGAGCTCAAAATTATATGGAAACACCCTTTAAGCGCATGTAAAGGCACAAAAACCCTTTACATGCGCTTTAAGCGCATGTAAAGGCCCAAACACCCTTTACATGCGCTTTAAGCGCATGTAAAGGCACAAACACCCTGTACATGTGCTTTAAGCGCATGTAAAGACACTACTGAAGTGCAAAACATGGAGTCATGCATAAGAGGTCCTCCTCAGACCTCATAAGGTGTTCCTGCTTGTGGACTTAGTGTTTCAAAGCTCCATTACCACTTTTGGGTGCTATGAAAATGTTGAAACACCCTTTACATGCGCTTTAAGCGCATGTAAAGGCACTACTGAAGTGCAAAACATGGAGTCATGCATAAGAGGTCCTCCTCAGACCTCATAAGGTGTTCCTGCTTGTGGAATTAGTGTTTCAAAGCTCCATTACCACTTTTGGGTGCTATGAAAATGTTCAAACACCCTTTACATGCGTTTTAAGCGCATGTAAAGGCTTTACTGAAGTGCAAAACATGGAGTCATGCATAAGAGATCCTCCTCAGACCTCATATGGTGTTCCTGCTTGTGCACTTAGTGTTTCAAAGCTTCATTACCACTTTTGTATGTGGAAATGCTGCCTGTACATGCGCTTTAAGCGCATGTATAGGCCTAATATTAAAATAAAGAGGGAGGTATAATTATATATGCAAACCTTTGGGCTAAAAATATAATTAAGAATAAATAATAGGGTAATTAGTTGTAATATTCCCTAATGTATATATATAAATACATCTCAATCCCACCTCCTCCCACAATCAAAACCCTAGCCCCAAACCGTCGGCCCCCTTCCTCTCCCTCTCCTCCTCCCCTCGCGATTCCGGCAGCCCAAGGCGGCGGCGTCAATGTCGACGCCGTCCGTCTAACTTCTGTCCTTTTCCTCACTGATCTCCCTCCATTTCCTTCATGGATTTCTTTTCCTCACTCTCAAATTCGAGTCTACTTTATCCTTTTCAATCTCTGCGTTTTTCGGCGACGAATGACGGCAAACGATGGGGGGTGACTGCCGTTTAGTGGTAGGTCATTTTCAAGCTTGGGTAAGTTTTGTTCCTAGATTCCTATTATTTTCCTCACTTCAAAAATCGGAATTCTCACCCTTCTCCATTGTTCTTCGTGTTCCTCTTCTTTTTCCTCGATTCCAGTGACGTTTTCTGGCGAAGGCATGACTTTCCGGCGGCGGTTCCGATGTGCAAGACCAGATTTGGTTTTTGGGTGGGTTTTCCTCTGTTTGCAAAAAGGGAAGAAATTACGAGGCTCGGCCTTGATGCACTCCCGAAATCTGGTAACATCTTTTCCCAATCGGGCTTTTTAATTTGTTCCATCAATCATTTATGTCGGTGCGTTGTAGGTGTTGCATTTTTTAAAAAGCTTCTCCAGGAATGGGTTTATCTGAAAATGGTTGGGAAATCTGCCTAATGTTGACCTTTTGTTGATGTGACTATTTGCATGTTGATTTTATTTTTATGTTAAATTATTTGCTCTCCTCTTGATTGGCAGTGTAGTTGCCTATTGTCATGCTTTGGATTGTGGTAATTTGGTGTTACTAGCATTCTGTTTGCTAAGTTTTGTATATTATCCACATTTAGAAAATTGTCAAAAAACTTACAGGACCACAACATGAGTGTTATATTCTGACATAATTGTTCAGTCGTTCTATGATGTTAGTTTACTAGAAGGAAATTCAAATTTCTTGACTTGGCTAAACAATCACTTTGACTCAGTAAATTATCTGATAAACTAAAGTCATAACAATTACCAGGAAAACTTATATGCTAGAATTACATGTAAATTAGGTAATGGTTCTGCTGTTTCATTCTGGAAAGATGGCTTCTCAACCAAGACCCCTTAAAAAACTTTGTCATTACTTCAAGTATCCATGAACTCTTAGACAAGTTGAAAGTGGCAGATTTTTATACAGGTATTGGTGGCTGGAATGTGGATGCTCTAACTGATTTGTTGCCTAATTAAATCTTAGATGAGATCCAATGGGTTGTATTAAGAGATAGATTATCCCTTTATTACATTATATGATCAAACTCTTCATAAAGTGCATAAATAACAATCTCTAAATTTTGAATTTTCTTGTCATTTTCCATCGTTGGGTTTGAAAGATGTTATAGAGTACGGTGTGGTTGGTTAATAGTAGTTGGCTGTTTTTTATTGTGATTATAACATAATCTGATTTTTGGGCGATTATGAGAGGGAATCAGAAATGAGGTCTAGGTGTTCTGGTTTATAAGTGGTTTAAAGAACAATTTAACTTTGATTTAAGGTAAACTAAGTGAGGATTTTGATTCTTGATTAAGGCTGGTCATTATTTGTGAATTTTTTTGCTGAATGTATTGGACTTAATGAAGTGCTAATAAATAAGGGAAATTATGGTTCATAAGTTGTTGTTCATCCTTGTTTTGGTCATGCCTCTTACTATGTATATGTGGTGATTAAACATTCTTTTAGCTATCTCTAGTGCTTTGCTGAAACATGGTGGTATATGTGTAATTTTTTGTTTGAGCTAGGGATTCATGGGTCTTCAAGTCATGTTGTGACTGAAATAATCATTAGACTTGTGGAATTCATCTTTGTGTTATTGTTGTGCTCACAATTTTCCTGTGGCTGCTTGTATATTGATTTTTTCAGGGGATTAAGCTATGTTAAATGAATGCTTGTTTGGGTCATGAATGTTTTGGCTAACATTGTGCATTGTTGTTTTAAGTGTTCTGTACGATTTGGCATGATTAAGTGCATATATATCTGCTGCATGATAACATATGGAAGTGTTTCAAATTAAATTAAAGGATTTAAGTTCATTACAATGCTTGACTCTACTATGCGCTGATGATTAGAACTTTTAGTTCCCTTTTTTTTTGTGTTTGATTCTGCGGAAAAGAAAAGAATAATTTTAGGTGTAGTTTTCAATTGAAAACTTATTGTTCTCTCTTTTCAATTGATCTATGCTTTAATTTGTCAAAGATATTAGTGTTGGTGCTGTTGGTTAAATTAACTGGAAATACTTACATTGTTTTTGGATAAAGTATTTTATGGTGCAGTGATTTGATCCTTAAGATTTAAGCCTTGAACGGAACTAGGACATATAGCATAATTAGGTTTAAAAAAAAGAGTAATTTGAGATTTAATGAAGACTTTGTGTATTTGGGGATTGAACCTGTTGGTCTTTGTTTTGGGCCAACAGGTTAATGCTCTTCAATATCATTTTCTATGATTTTTAATTCAAAATGAAGCTGATTAACTTATTAAGAGTATATGTACATGAATTTCAAAGTCTTGTGCTCCTTTCCTCTCCCTTGTGGCTGAATTAGTTGTGGGATGAGGGCATGTTTTGTGTATGTTTTAACAAGTCTATGCAGTAATTTGAGTGCTTTGATGTGCTGACAACTTTTTTGGGAAAAACATGAATTTTCTATTTGGTTGTGTGACTAGGGTTGTATGCATATATATATGTGTGTGTGTGTGTGTGTATATGTATGTACATGTATGTTGAAATTTGATTAAAAGTGTCAAATCTTGCTATATATTTATATATTTTTACTACTCATTACGCCTTTCTCTTATTCTACTCTATCATTTGGAAATTTTTCTCCATTTTTTGTGCTGGTTGTTGATGTTATGTTTTAATGGTTACAACTTACAAGTTCATGTCTCAAGATTAGCAATGTGCTTCTTATGTTTTGATGTTTTCACGATGCATGTGTTATCTTGTATTTGTAACATTGGATAATAAGATTAGCTTGATTTTGTAATGTGTTTTTCTAGTTCAAGGTTTTTAGGACGGATGCAATGTCAATGTCTTGTCTTGTATTGAGAGCATGCTCCTACAACTATGATGCACATAGTTCTTTTTGCTGATGTATATATAAAAAATGAATCATACATTGTTATTGTTTTGATATTGATATATAATTCATTTTTGAAGATGTTAAGTAATTGACTTTTTCTGGTAAATTCTTTTGATATAATGCTAGTTGGTTCTATGAACTACAGCTAGTATTGGTGGTTATATTGGGAAATAATGTAAATTTATAATAATTTTTTTTTTTAAAAAAAACATTCTATACATGCGCTTAAAGCGCATGTAGAGGTACATACCTCTACATGCGCTTTAAGCGCATGTAGAGCCCCCCTCTACATGCGCTTTTTAAAAGCGCATGTAGAGCCTTTACCAGCGCCCCCTCTACATGCGCTTTAAAAGCGCATGTAGAGGCCAAAATAAGCGCATGTAAATGGGGTAATCTGTGGTAGTGACCAGAAATAAAAAAATTAATAAAATGAATTATGGGAACTTTTCTAATGACAATGGAGTTTTTTTGATCAAGTATGATCATGGAGTTTTGTTTGGTTGGTTTCCAATGATTTGATGGCAACTTCAGTTGGGATGTATGAGCATAGTTATGTGTTGATGTGCCTCCCAGAATGAATCCTCTGGTAGTATATATAGATAAGCTTCTTCTTTTAATTTGGATGCTTCATGTGAGGCTGAGAGCAAACGAGTATTAGATAGGAGCGAGAGAATATTCCAAGCGACGGCTACCATTCAACTGCGTTAATCAAGTCAAATTCTTGACCTTTAATTCCTGATATTTAATCATATGGGTGGAGGGGGAGGGAGGTGTGGGTGATGATAGGGCCGAGGAGGAAGCCACCGTCAGAGAGGACAAGGTGGGGTAGCTTTGGGCTTGTGAGTAGGAGGAGAACTTGTTCCTAAATATAAGATAACTTTTTAATTTGACTCAAGTTTTCCCCAAATTACCCCTATACTTCTTTCACCAAAAAATAGTGGTTTGAAGAAGATGAGAAGATATTTTTAAAACTTAGGTGAGGGGTATTTTGGAAATTTCATATAATCCTAACTCATTGGAATGTCTTCCTTAATCTTTCCAAATTTGTTAAAGTGATCTTATATTTAGTAACGAAGGGAGTATTATAGTATTGTAGTACATTGGCTAAAATGAGTAATTTTTTTGTCAATAGGTCTATGAGACCTTTTAATTTTATTGTTCATTGACCAATTTAATACTTTCATACTAATTTATGAGACAGAAAGATATTTAACCCTTGTTTTTTTTGAACTATTGCCATGGTACAAAGATGTATAATATTTTTTGGTATCCTTTTAAAAGGGAATAATTTTATCTCTCCTCCTTTTACCCTTTACTCATTTATCATACACACTTTATGTTTGAACAAATAACAAATTATTTTATTACATTATGGAATATTATAAAGCATAAAACAAAGGTGTGTAACAAGGAAAACCAAACAAAAATTGAGTACAAACACTAAAAATAACATGATTTGATATAGTTAGGAGGAAAGTCATCATTTCCGCTAAGAACCTTACCATCCTCATCATTCCACTTTCATAGTTCTAGATAGAAAAAAGATGTCATTAGCAACAAGTCATCGTGATTAGTGTTTGTTGGAAGAATAATTCTAAAGGATTTAAACCTCTTATCATTAATAAACCAATTAAATTAGTTTTTAAAAGTCCCTCATAAGTAGATGAAGGACACCGAATTAACTGTCGATGTAGTGTGCCTTGGGTCTAATCCTTCAAGAAATTTTAAGACCTCAAGGTAAGCGAAAGTTACCCTGGGTATCGTTCTCAAAGGAGCTTATAAAATGTAAATAATTACCTAGTAATCAAATGCTAAACTTGTTTGAATAGGATAAATTGTTATAGATTAGTAATGAAAATTAGTGAAAGGTGTGATATGCAAAAGAGAAAATAAGAATTGGGAAAAAGTAAAAATTTGACAAAATAAAATAGAATTGCTCTTAGGAAATGATTGAGAATAACTATCCTAACTCAATTAATATATTCGGGAAGTCACTATGGTACTAATTCACTAAATTGCCAAATCCCATGAACCCATGAGTCCAATTACTAATTAGCGGAACCCCAACTAATTAGAAATTGTTAAACCCTTTAGCACCTTTGAGTTTTTTCTAGGTTTCCTAAATTATCAAACCTCACCAACCGGCAAGTCTAATACCTAGTGTCATGAACTCATTCAATTAAGCATTATTAATTACCCTAGAGTGTGATTAGTGATTTGTGATGCATTAAGTTCAATTACAATTCAATTCAATAACTATCTACCAATACCATGAATAAATAGATATATCTAATGAATTATAAAGAACATATGTATGACCATACATATTATTGAGTCCAAATTCCTCATTACAAGTCAAAACCACAAATAACTCAAATAAACATAATAGTCCAAATCTCAAAGTATACATAACAAACCTAATCGGCTAAACCTAGGAAAATCATAAATACAAGAGAAATGGACAAGAACAAAACTCCCATATTAAGCATGTGAGCTCAAGTCATCTCAAAACATCCCCAAGAGCAAAAAATGTTTAGTTACCTCTCATATGAGAAGCACCAACAAAGAGGAGATTGAGGGAAAATAGGAGAGGAATGGAAGAGGGAGAAATTAGGAAAGTGAGGATGAGTTTCATGCTTGAACAGTTCGGCCTCTTCCCTTCTTCATTTCCTTCTGCCGCTGCTCCTACTTTCTTTCTTTTCTCGCGTGTCTCTGCCTCCCTTTCTTTTTCTTTTCCAGCCCCTGGACCCGAAAGAGAGAATATTCAATGTTTGTATATGTGCTTCATGTCCATCTCCTTTCCTTCTTGTTCCCACGTGTCTGCATCTTGTCTTTTCTTTCCTTTTCTCTTCAATTGCTAAGACAAAAATTTGGAATTCTTTTATTATACACTTTAAAGTGGTCAAAGGTCAAACACAAAAGGAAACATTTAAACAATTTGCAAGATATATTAACTCATGAAACACTAAATTTGACACTTTTTCTTTTGCCTTCCTATTTTAATTCATAAATTTCTTATCTTATTCAACCAAAGTCAAAACCTACTATTTAAGATCAAACTCATTTTAATTTTCTATCAATGACTTCCCATATATAACCAAAATATTTGTCAAATATAATTAAAAATGAGAGTCATTACATCTAAGGATGTTAAATAATAATTAAGCACAATTGGACAAAAATTGCATCTTTATTATCTTAATTGCTTCAAATTTATTATATAAAACCATGCAAATCCAATGATTTGTCAGTAGATCTCATGGAAACAAAATAATTCACAAACACACACAATATGATGAAAATAATGTAGAAAAAAACTCATTGTCATCTAAACCTTCAAACCACAATTTATTTCTACACAAAATAGCAATATGACCATTGGAATTCCAAAAAAAAAACCTATGAAAATAATAGCAAACTGTTGCAAACTATGGATGTCTCCCTAGTCAAAACTAGGGAGACAAAAAATTTGCACAACGGCAAGAGAAGTGTAACATCCTAAAAAAATAGTAATAATAATAATAATAATTATATTAATAAATATAAATATTATATTAATAAATTAATCATTTAAATAGTTAAAAATAAAAGAAAGCAATAATATTCCTAACAAAATGGAAACATAATTGGAATTGTTCTCTCTCTCTCCACACACACACACACAAAAACTTGATGCTTGATCTCCTCCAACTTCTCTATGCGCGTGACTTCAATAAGTTCAAGGACTTTCTCGGGAAATTTGCATTCTAGTCCCTGGGAAGGGAAATTATTACTTGAAGGTCCCTACACATTCCAAAATAATTATCAAGTCCCCTGGGCCTTTCCTGCAATTATTTGCTTATGTGCAATGACCATTTTGCCCTTATGAAAGCATAAAAACCCAAAACATGCACAATATAAAAGTCAGGGACTTGCTACAGCGGGTGTGCCTACTTGCTACCGCAGGCTTGGGGACTTGCTACTGAGACGTTAAGTGACCAACATTCCCTCCCAGTTACTGCAGGTTTGCTGATCTGTAAACACAGTAACAAGTCCCCATGCCTGCGGTAGCAAGTAGGCACACCCGCGGTAGCAAGTCCCTGACTAGTCCCTCCCATCCCATGTGAATAAAATGGTTTTTGAAAAACATGGTGTGACACATATCGGGGTAATAACAAAAAGTGGTCACTGACTTTATTAAAGGGCCCTCAGATATGAATGACACTTGGGAGGGAATGTTGGTCACTTAACGTTTCAGTAGCAAGTCCCCAAGCCTGCGGTAGCAAGTAGGCACACCCGCGGTAGCAAGTCCCTGAATTTTATCTTGTGCATGTTCTGGGTTTTCATGCTTTCATAAGGGCAAAATGGTCATTGCACATAAGCAAATAATTGCAGGAAAGACCCAAGGGACTTGATAATTATTTTGGAATGTGTAGGGATCTTCAAGTAATAATTTCCCTTCCCAGGGACTAGAATGCAAATTTCCCGACTTTCTCTCAAAATTATATTTTCTTTTTCTTATTATGTTTTATTCTCATCATAACCGTATACCCTCCTTATTTATTAATGACCAATTCAAAACTCTCAATTTCAACTTATCCCATCTAATTAGAAATGGTCATCATTCTTCCAAACTAAATCCCATATATTTCTAATATTGATCAGTTTATTCAAGACTTCAAACGGCTATATACTTCAAGTCTTTTATAAATTCCAAACTCATCATTACAATAGTTATCTCTCTCACGTCTAACGTTTCTTTTCTCTTCCTCTTCAATATATACACACCATACCATCACCCTTGCAAGCTTACATAAAATCTCTTCTTCTCCTCCAAGGCTCCAACAAGAACCGATCCTCCTATTATATAAATATCAATCTTTCTCTTTCGTTTTGCCTCCCTGAATCAAACCACCATATCACGTTGTCATCATCGAGCCGTCGCCGGAGAATTACCACCGTAAACATCTTTTTCTCCGGTGAGTGTACTTCTTTTGTTCTATCACTTTTTCTATAAATTCTATGACCTAGTATCACAAAATAAAAAACTTTCTTGTGGATCCATCATTATTATCACTCATATCTCTTTATACGTTCTAGTACTATGTTAGTTAGGTGACCATTTTACTTGTCTTGTTCATAAAATTGATTCATCAAATTCTCTAGTTCACAAATTTAAATTAATGATTTAAATAAAAGGGGGAGTAGATTTTAGTTAAATGGATGAGTTATATTTGGAGATGAATATTTGGAACAAAGATAATTCTTTGGAGTTATTTGTGAATTATGAAATCTACACTAGTATAGCAATTACACTGAGAAGAACAATAATAGTAACAATACTAACAACAAACGTATAGTTAGAAAATAATAATAATAAAATAATAATGAAAATAATAATAATAATAAATAATTAATAATAATAACAAAAGTAATAAATAGAAACCTTTACATTAGAAAATGAGAGTAGGTAGTTAGGAAATTTCTTATATTTATATTTTAATTTATGGGTTAGTGATTATGATATAAATATTACAGGTAGTAGTTAACTGCGCGGAGTGTCACATTGTTGATTTGTGATGGGTGACATAAATTCGAATTACCAGGTAACTATAATTATTTGTTTGCGTGTGTGTGGGTTAGCAAGTTTTTCAAAATTATATTTTGAAAAATTACCTACGCACATGTTTGAATTATAGTCATTATAAATTGTTTGGTGGAGTATGTTAATTTTAATGGCATAAAAATGTGTATTTCATGATTTGAAATTATTATGCATGAACGATTTATTTCATGTATGTTTTGTGAGAATTTGATGACTTTGTGACTTACGATTTTGGGTGTTGCATACGTTGATTAGTGTGGTTTGTGTGTCTGACACCGGTATATTTGATTATATGTCATCCATGAATGAGGTACCCTGCAAGATCTACAGGGACTAATTGAGAGAGAATGAAATATAGAAAGACGAATTGGGGGAGAACGCCCTCGGTACCAAGCGAGGGTTGTTAGTCCCTATTGGACCGTAACCGGTACTTGTGTGTTTTACTTGTGTTTGCAAAGTTTGATTATAATATTTCAAATGATTGAATAGTTTATATTTGGATTGTCATTGTGCATTTAATTGTTACATGTCACATGTTTTGAATCTATATTATATATAATGCTCCACTTAACACCTTGTTAGCACACACATGCACGTAGACAAGTAGTTATAGTTGCAATTGGATCTACCTCACTTTTTATCATTTTTCAGGTTTGGGCAGCGTATTAGATTATCAAGGGAGGGATCCAGGGACTTCTCACTAAAAGTGAGTTGCTAGGGGCCACATTAGGATTTCATAAATTCACGTCTGCATTTATTAGGATTTCTATATGGGAAATTTGCACACAAGTCCCTAGGAAGCCATTATACTACTCCAAGGTCCCAAAAAATGTCAGAATTATCATCAATTCCCATTTTTCGTTGACTCTTTTACCCCTATTAAGCATATTAATTACCTAACTTCACCGCTAGTTCTGAAAAGCAACTTTACCACCTACACCTCCATATTCATAATTCATTCATCGCACCTTTATCTTCACCACCACCATTGACACTCTCCATCTTCACTCACTAGTATCATCGCCGCCTCCATCTCTATCGCCGCCTTCACCATCATAGGCTTTTCTTCCCCAAACCTTAAATCCCATAATCTTCTCTTCTTCTAGCCTTAAGACCAATTCGCCTTCATTCATCACTATCGCTCCCCTCTTCCTTCTGTCGTCGTTGTCCAGATCTCAGGGATAGGTTGGACCTCCTTCGGGTAATATTATCTCTCTCTGCCCCCCGCCCGCCCCCAATTTTCTACAATTTCAAAGGCTGAATAATGTTTTAGAAGTGATTCAAAGAATGATTTCTTTTGGTTTTGCAGTAGGCTTTTCAAACTTTGAAGTTTGTTTGCACATAGGCTTCTCAAAGTTTGGAATATGCTTTTTGAAATTTTGGAATACGTATGAATTTTGAGTTCCTCACAAATGAAATTGACTTTTAAGTAGATCTCTTCAATTATGGGCTTAATACTTGTTCTGGCTTCTTCATGTTAAAGAAATGAATTATATTGAAATATAGCCTCTTAATCATTTGGATTGGCTTCTCTTCAAAACTTGGATTTAATATCTCTGATGAAAGTCTTTATATATCTCGAGTACTTGGTGGCACTTGAATCAATAGCTTCTTGGATATTACTAGTATTGGTTGAGAATGCTTCTTGAGAAAGGGCTTTTCAATTAAATAGGCATTGTCTTCATAAATGTGATTTGATGCAGTTATGTTTTCAAGTTCCCAATTTTCGGTTGCCCATTATCTGCAGGAAGAAAAAAATTGATAAGAACTATAATATATATGATCTTTTCATGAATATTAGAATTTGGCAAAGAGTAAACAAAGCTTAAGATAGAACTTATACTTTTAATTCTCGTACATTTACTTGATTTTAGATTTCGTATCAATTATCTAAAATTGTTGATCGCGTTCTTGCTGTTTACTGTTTTGTGGTAACAAATCATGCACATAATTATAGGGCACTGATATAACATATAGACATGTATTTAAAAATGTTTGTGTTTCAGGAATTTTCATGTTTCCTATTCTGGTTCACTTTAAAACTTAAGCCTATGAGTGCAAGATACTAGAGTTTATGTTTCCTGTATTGCTAATCTGAAAATTGAAATGATAACAATGACAAGAGAAGAATGCTTGTTGGTGTACTTTTGATTTTCCCTGCATTGGATTGTTGATTCCAGTGTTTAAGTTTCAACTCCTATGAGATTAAAATGTTAACAGTCTGTCATTTAATTCTAAAGAGGACGCTTCTTTGAAACTCTTTGTAAAGTTAAGCCATCTCTCTTTGATGAAAAACACAAGATTGACGATTAAGTGATTTTGGCTAAGGTTCATGTTCAATTTGGAATGTGAGTTTACTTATTGGTTGTATTTAATCTGTGTGTATTGTGTGTGCAATTTATTTGTGTATATAATTCAGCTTTGTTTGTAGGGACTCGTGGATTACATGAATCTTTTTGTCTACAAATGTGGGATGTAAAGGAGCAAGATGACGAGGGTTTTACCTGATTCACATATCAAAATTGGGTTTTACATTCCCCTTAGTATGCTGTAGAAAAGGAAAATAAGAAGATAATTGGAAGTGCATCTCATGAAGTTATTTTGCAGAGAAGCATTCTCCTTCAAAAAGTGTTTGCATTCTATTCTTCATATCAGACTCTTTTCAAGTCCTCCAAGCGCATTAATTTGGTTTTTGGCCTATCCAAGTACACGGGTGTTTAGCTTTTCATTTACAAGTGTGACAATAGAAGAAACTGTTTCAATTTAGGGAATGCTATTTTCACTTACCGTTGAAATTCCTCCATGTAAATCCATTGAACAAATGTTGGTAGCACAACAAAACTGTTGTGTTGGATGCTATAGGCATTTTAGATAGATTTTAGAGTGTGTATATTTGAATATAGGATGCATAGAAGGATGTAAATGAATTTCTATATGAATGATTAATTTATGTCAACTGTGTTATTGTCGAGAATTGCAGTTGTCTATGCCCAAAAAAACTCAATTACTTGGCTATTTTGTGTCACTACTTGCACTCCATCATTTGTTAAGGTAATGCCAGTAACAAGTGGGAAACTTGTTAATGTAGGACTAGTAACTTGTTACTGCATATATGACCACTTGTCACTAGCAAAAAATTAAATAAACAGAAGATAGCTTCCCCTCTTCCACCTGTATGGTTCAATGGAAAGAGGAATCAAAAGCATCATTCTCCTAAGCGAACTTCCAAGATATATGGCAGTCCCATGTATGATGACAAAGGGGAAAATCATGATCCTCATGATGATCACCATGTGCTTTCATTTGATGCAGCCGTGCTATCGGTGTCACATGATCTAAAGCGTGTAAAAGAGGTCCCTGAAGAGGAAAATGTTGCTGAAGTGAGTGATTTTTCAAGAAATGGTAATGGGTCTGATCGTCTGTATGTCAATGAGATCGAGGAGGAACCTGGAACTAGTGAAGCCGCCCGACCTGGATTCAGACCTAATAATTCATCTTCCGTTGCTCAGCATCACCACTTTGAAAATGGATGTACCTCCGAAATATCCTGTGAGCTTAAAGAGAGTGCCATAAGAAGGGAAACTGAAGGTGAATTTCGATTGCTTGATAGAAGGGAAGGAAATCGATATGGTGGTGGTAGACTTCTTGGTTTAGATGAGAATGAATCTCATAACAAGGGCAGAAGAGTGTCATTTAGCATGGAATTCCGTAAAGAGTATCTTAGCCAATCATTGGAAACAGGAGATATGTGCAACTAGCTTAGAGGATGATGAAGATTACACAAGTAATGGAGAAGATGGTGATGAACAGGATCGGGGCAGGAGGGAACCGACTATATAATATGCCGGCATTTAGATCATGTTAATATGCAGGGAACCGACTATATAATATGCCGGCATTTAGATCATGTTAATATGCTTGGCCTCAATAAAACCACTCTTAGACTTCGGGTTTTGATAAACTGGCTTGTCACCTCTTTGTTACAACTGAAGTTGTATGTTAAATAAATTATTATATTGAATCACTCACAATTATTCTCTATGCATTATTTGTTTACAACTTTAGAAAGTCTCCTTCAATAATTTTTTTTGCAAGTTATTGTAAACTTCCTGAACTTTCTTCAGATTGTCGTGGATAATAGATGAGACAAAATCCATATTTTTTTATCAACCCAAAATTCATACTATAGAGAAAATAGGTTAAAGATAAATGAAAAGGGTAATATTCTATACAGAAAATTAGCCAGCAGTTAGAAAGCTTTCCAATTAAATGAAAAGCTAGATAACCAATAAATGCTTAGTGAAAATTAAAAAAAAGAAATCTAGGCATAGCAAATTAATTAGCAATTAAAAATCTTTCCAATTAAAGAAAGAGATCAATAATGGTTAATTGTGAACGAGAACTGAAAACCATAAAACCTACTAAATCTAAAATTAACCAACAACTAATTTTCTAATTATAGATTGAAGGACAAGAAAAGAATTACTTAGCAATTAACAAAAGATGTCTCACTTTCCTAAATAGTCATCACCTTAGCCCTATAAATAATTATAATCTCTCTCTAGTCATTGCGGTTTTTGTTGGGAAAATGACAAAAAATGACACTTGGAATTTGAGTTTTACAAAATGGGGTCTACAATTTCAACTTGGAAAAATAAGGGATAATCTTCAATTTGTCCTAAATAAAGTTTGTGACTTTGTGACAAAAGAGTAGTTAATGTCGATTTTCAAGTAGTTATCGGCGATACATAAGTAATTACTGAGATAACTACTTATGTATAGCAGTTAATTACCATTGTATCGCAGTTTACAATTCACCATTTTCCTTTTTCATGTATAATCTTATTCTCATATTAGCGAAAATATCAGTTTTGATCTCATGTCCAATAGTATCATTTATATACTTGAAATATTTATGTACTATTTTTTATTCTTGGTCAATAGTTTTGTATCATTTTTGAACTTTCGCCTTTATAAATATGGTTAAAAGACTATATTTGAAGATTATTATATAGTACATAAAAAAGGAGACCATACTTAAAGCGTAGCAAAATCCAGCTGAATGAATTGAGCCGGTGAGTCCATCACCCATTCTATGAGAAAGCGCCAATGACGAGCAATTCCATAACCAAGAGGTGAAAAACCAATATAAGTAATTAATAAGCTACCTATAAATGACTACGGAAAACTTAGAGGTGTTTCTTATTAATAAGAACAGGTGCGAAGCTTTTTAACATAGGTTCCGCCAAAACCTAGAATATCCAATTGAGAATCATCACATGAACGCCTCCGTTTTCTCACATGAAAAATCTTGAAAAAAAAAATTTTGCCAATCTCCATTGGTATTTTAAGAGCTCTTAGTCTGACTTAAGTTAATGACTTAAATGTAAGTTGATGACTTACATTTACACACATGTATAAAAGAAGACTTGGTATGTTTGTAATTGTGTGGATACAAATTATCCCCTCAATATTTCTACAAATATGGGATTCTTATCTTTTCCCACAAAAATTGAGTTTTTATCAAGCAGCATTATATTACACGCTTGCAAGTATTGGAAAATATTTTATCACCTTTTCTTATTAGCATAGATAGATTAGAAGTAAGAAAACTCTTGATTATATATAACTTTAATTTTGATTATATTTTAGAAGTTAAAATAATTAAAGGTTTCTATGCTTTGATGGATAAAATCAGTAGTTGTTGACCACAACTTGCAAGAATCTTGGGCATGGAATTATATGGGCATGACAGCGATGTGACATAAACGAGCATAGAAATTCAATAGCAAATGAGCACGGCAGGAAATGTGTTGCTCAAACAGCAAATGAAAGTGACAAACTGGAAAACAAGTGTAGAAAACTCTTCGAAGAAACTTCAAAGAAGCCAAATATATGTTCATTTAGTAGGTGGTGGGGTCTTAATTAATTAGTCGCGGCATGTCTTTTTGAAAATCTTTCTCACACAAGAAACTACATTTCCTTACTACAATCAAGTTTAATTTGTGGCTAGAGGAAATCCACCGAAACCGCGTAAAAGAAGGGGCCTTGCAAAATTGAAATATTAAAAAATGACATGGCTATGCTGTCCAAATATGGCAGATTATTTCTTTTTTTTTATACAATAAAGCACTAAACTCATAGCATATTATGTGGCATCTCTTGTCTAACTTTAGCAGCAACATGAGCAGGCACTTCCTTAAACTGTACAACTCCAGCACCCACTGTCATCGCATATCTTGCGAGCAAGTCAGCAACACTATTCCTCTCTCGATTACACCACAATATTTGGACATCCCATGCACGCCTACACAAAGACAGAATCTCTTCCATCTCATTTGTTCCATTCCCATCCATCTCACGGTATTGCTCAATATCTTGGACAAGTTCAAGACAATCAGATTCAAGTATGAGATGTCTAACACCAAACTCCCAGCTCCACTTTAATCCCATGAGAATAGCCCACCGCTCCGCTACGTAGCAGTCTCCTCTTCCCATATTGAATAAGAAGCCTCCCCTCACCTTTCCTTTATAGTCCCTCATAACCCCCGCACACGCCGATGCTCCTCCATCCGGGTTACATGCTCCATCCACATTAACCTTCACATATCCTTTCCCAGGAGCTTCCCATCCATCAATATCCCTACCACGGTTCAACCCATGAGGTATACACTCCCCACTCCATGAGGCACATGCTCTAACTTTAGCAATAATAGTTCTAGCTGTTACCTCTCCATCATTAAATATCTTGCTATTCCTTGCGAGCCATAATTGTTGACAAGTTAGGGAAAATACAATTTGCCACGGAATATCATACGCTTTAAATTGGGCCTTAAGATTCCATTTCATCCAATTTTTTATTCCTCCATAACTAAAAAAGGTAGAGCAATACCTTCCTGGTACCATTAATAACCAAACCTCTGTCGCCTTATAACAGTCTCGAAGAACATGTAAGTCGCTTTCAGGAAATCTTGCACAACATCCACACTCATCTAAAGTAGTTATATCACGCCTAACACGTTCCATATTTGTTAAAAGATTACCTCTACAAGCAAGCCACATAAACATTTTGCATCTCTGTGGCACATTCAATTTCCACACCTTCCTCCATTGCCATTCATCTCGCCTGCTATTATTCTCCACCTGGCTCATATACGCTGATCTAGTAGAAAAGTCCCCAGAAGCGGTATACCTCCAACTCGGGGAATCCTCCACATCCACATGAAGTCTCTGGTATAAAATTGTACGTACCATATCTGGTGTTAAGTACGGTACAAAATGATCTAGATTCCATTCTCCATCCTCAGTAATAACATCAGCAACTTTAACTTCCAAATACTCTTCTGGAAGATTATTTATAACCACCTCTGCCAGTTTAATTTGACCCGGAAGCCACCTATCTTCCCAAAATCTGATAGAATTTCCATTCCCCAATTGCCAAAAAATGCCATTCTGAACTTTTGACCATATATTCTTCACTCCTTTCCATACTTGAGATCCCGCTCTAGACGAATTTATATGTGGCATCACCCTCAGTCCGCACCCATATTTCTCCCTCATTAATTGAACCCATAAGGCATCCTTTCTATTAATTAAACTCCACCCTAGCTTCATCATAAATGCATTGTTCTGTAACTTAGCTTTCCTTAATCCCAACCCTCCTACCTCCTTCCTCATGCACACCTTATCCCAAGAAACCAAGTTAACCTTCGATCGAGCTTCACTCCCACCCCATAAAAATTTTCTGCAGCGTTTATCAATTTCATTGCATGTTGATGAAAGTAAAGGCATCGTTTGCATATCATATGAAGGTATAACAGACACCACCGAATGAACCAACGTGTGACGAGCTGCACTAGACAGGGTATTTGCCTTCCATGATGACAACTTCTTATCCATTTTCCCCAAAATATACTCCTGAGATCGCCTCGTAACTTTCTGATGAATCAACGGAACACCCAAGTATCTCCCCAAATCAACACATGGGCTAAACCCCATGAAATTACTAATTTCATTAACTCTGGTGTGATTAACATTCTTGGAGAAAAATATCCTGGCAGATTATTTCTCTTCCTTAGAAAAAAAACCTAGTTTAGGGAAGGAATAAGATAAAAATTGATTTCTCCCCTCCTTCCAAGAAACAAGACTTAGATTCAAAGTGACGTCTCAATCTCTTAGAACCATATTGCACGCGCAAAGACTCAGATTTAAAGTGACGTCGCTTAGAAACCATATTGCACGCAGCGCTTCATCAATAGCACGGGTTACAAACTCCATTGTTTTAAGGAAAGGCCCCATATCAGTAGAGTACACGAACCTTGTGTGACAAGTTTTTCAAAAGAAAGGACTTATATAATAGGTCCCCACTCCCTACCATGTACCTGTCCCATAATTAACATACATAAGATCTGTGACCTATACGTATTTTCCATTCATATTTATCAATTTAACTAATTAATTAATTAACGAAAACTAACATAAGCCTTTTTTTTCATTAGATCGAGCATGGCTGGGCAAGTCTTCGAACTTACACCAACAATCAATAAGTGGTAAGGTCTTAAATAGTCACTGATTTCTTCGAAATCTTACATAGATGTCTACATTTCACATTAAGGCCCTAACTTGTTACGACACTCTAGTTTGTTTGTTACTATGCTATAAAGAAGCCAAGTTAAAGAACCACACCGACTTCCCATCCTCTTCCCTCCACACCATTGGATCAAAGATCAATGGTCCAGATTTATTATTTTATATAAATGAAAATAATTATAATAATACTCAAAAATCCCATAAATTTGTCAAAATATCTCGTTATTGAGACTGCATATAATTATTATAAATTTAAATTAGAATTTTGAACAGTTCAAACGTAATAATGATAGATTAAATAAGGAATACTCTGCCTATATTTATAGCCGGTACCATGCCCGGATAAAAGAGTAGGGTTGTGTTAGGCTTCGACAGCCAACGTAAAAATTTGTCGAATCTATTTGAGTATGGACACACACACTTTTTATAACAATAGGCCATTGTCTGGTATTTTACAAGGGTTATCACACTCATGGGAAGGAACATATAAAGAAGCAAGTTCAAGAGAGTAAGATTAGATTTAGTACGTGGAATATTGGAACCTTGAGAGGAAAATCTTGGGAGGTAATAGGAGTGATGAGGGATAGAAAGATAAACATTATATTCTATGTTTACAAGAAACTAAATGGGCCGGAGAAAAGACTAAGGACATTGGTTGTTATAAACTTTGGTACACTCGTAAAGTGAGTACTAGGAATGATGTTGGTATAATTGTGGACGAAGAATGGAGGAAGAATGTGGTTGAAATTTATAGGATTGGAGACAAAATCATATCGCTAAAATGGTAGTTGAGGAGGAAACAATTAATGTTATCAGTGCCTATGCTCCTCGGATTGGGGCAGAATTGCACATTAAGGAACAATTTTGGGAGGAATTGGAGGCGATGATTCAAAGAATATCTACCGTACCATTGAAAAGGTTTTTATTGGTGGTGATCTTAATGAGCATGTTGGAAAAGATGCAGGACAATACACACAGGTTCATGGTGGTTTTGGTTTTGGTACGATTAATAATGAAAGACACACAGGTTTTTATTGAATTATGCATGGCTTGGTATGTTTGTAATTGTGTGGATACAAATTATTACATATAAGAGTCAACACTTGTTTTGAGAAAAAGGAAGAGCATTTGATTACATATAAGAGTGGAGTTAATAGATCACAGAATGATTTCTTTTTAATAAGAAATTCGGACAGAAGAATTTGTACAAACTGCAAGGTGATTCCAGTGACGGTGTGACAACATAACATAGGCCTTTAGTTTTAGATGTTTTTGTGAAGTTTAATCGATCGAAGAAGCAAGAAATGTTGCAACCAAGAATTAGATGGTGGCAATTAAAAGGAGAGAAAATGGGAATTTTTAAGAATATGTTGGCAAATGAATATGTTTGGGATGCGCAAGGATGCACTAATGAATTGTGGAAAGAAATGACTATGATGGTACGAAAGGTAGCCAAAGAAATTTTTGGTGAATCAAAGGGTTATATTAGGCGTGATAAGGAAACCTGGTGGTGAAATAATAATGTTCAAGAGAAAATTAAATTCAAGAAACAGTATTTTAAGGATATACATATGTGTGATAATTAGAAAAATTGGGTTAAGTATCGCTTAGCAATAAAGGAAGCGAAAAAAGCTGTCAGTGAAGCTCGTTCTACTGCTTTTGAGGAGTTTTATGTAGAGTTAGGGACAAAGTCTGGGGAACAAAAAATTTATCGCATAGCAAAGATAAAGGAGCGTAAATCAAGGGATTTAGATCAAGTGAGGTGTGTAAAGGACGAAGAAGGTAATGTCTAGGTTACAGATAATAATATTAAGAATAGATGGAAGAATTACTTTTATAAGTTGTTCAATGATAGAGATGAAACTTTGAATTATGATTTAGATGATTTGGAGATTAGTGAAAGAAATATCAACTTTACATGTAATCATAAGATTAGAGTTAGTGAGGTTGAGGAGGCTCTTAGGAAAATGACAAGTGGCAAAGCTATTGGACCCCGATGGTATTCCTATTAAAGTATGGAACTGTTTGGGAGAAAATGGTGTGTTGTGGCTTACTAAACTATTTAATGACATTCTAATGTCTACGAAAATGCCAGATGATTGGAGGAAGAGTACATTAGTCCCAATTTATAAGAATAAAGGAGATATTCAAAATTATGCAAATTATAGAGGAATAAAACTTATGAGTCATACAATGAAGTTGTGAGAAAAAGAAATTGAGCGAAGACTACGAAATGAGACTAGCATATCGAAAAATCAATTTGGTTTCATGCGGGGTAGGTCAACTACAGAAGCAATCTATCTGATGACTCCCCATATTTAGTGGTTTTAGGACATATTTTGTTGTATTTGGGGAGTCATTAATTAAGTAATTAAGAGATTTTGATGTGAATTGGAAATATATTATTTGGGAATTGAAATAGGAAACTTGAAATAATAAAAGAAATATTTTAATGGGAAGTTTCCTATTAATGAGATTATGTGATTAAGTTATTGTGATTATTTCCTATTTCCTTCTCTTCATGAATGCAGATTTAATGAAAAAGGAAATAAAGAGAAGGAGATGATTTGATTATGTGCAAGAAAAGGAAAGAAAAGAAACTTAACATGCAAGACAAAGACAATATGGTGTTGGACTACT
This sequence comes from Mimosa pudica, assembly GCA_029929735.1. NCBI lineage: Eukaryota > Viridiplantae > Streptophyta > Magnoliopsida > Fabales > Fabaceae > Mimosa > Mimosa pudica. The sequence goes on from JAKELP010000035.1 coordinate 9,729,048, forward strand.
TTATTATATATACACATGCAACTCATGAGAAGAGGAGGCTTGGTCATAATTCTTCCAATTCCTATAGCCTACACGAGATTCACGAAGAAATTGAAGACGAGAGGAAGCAGATCACACGTTCATATATTATTGACGCAAGGAAAAGAAGAAGGAGGCACCAGGGACGTACTACAAAGGCGCACACACATATGTATTGACATCAACACACAAAAGGAAGGAAGCAGCTCCTCAATCTTGTCCAATTCTTACTCCTTTGTGAACTTGTAGTATGTTTTTGGATTTTCACCCAATTCTTATGTTGAACCCTATGTGGGGTTAGTTTCTTTTACAACTTAGAGTACTATGAACTTGTTTGTAACTTAGTATTTTATCTCCCACTATTTAGTCATGGTTAATTTGATTTAGTTTATTTAATCTTGCTATTATTGATTAACTTGTTTAGTGCTTGATCACCATTAGACATGTTTAGGGAATTTAGAATTGGATTCGGAAGAGGGAATTTTAAATAGACCATGAGATTAAATAGTGTAGGATTGGATTTTAATCTGATTTGCGACTAGGATAGGAATATACCTAGAAGCCCTACATAGTCACATTAGAGCGGTACCGAGATAAATTAGCCTAGTAAATTAGTGCAAGACATTGTGTAATTAAGCTAGGCAAGGATGTAAGTGGACCGGAAGACATTTATAGACACTAGTACTCTAGATTAGCTAATTGAATTAATTCATAATTAATTTAGTGGGGAATAAAATCTAAGAAACAGATAAGGGATTAGTAGCTCTAGGTTGTTCTTTTGATTCGTGAATTTCATCTGTGTGAATATTTGTTTTATTTTATTTTCTTAGCTATTAGGTAATTAAAATCAAATTTCTTGTTTACTCAACTTGAATGAAAATAGGAGATCTAATGCCTAGTTTTTAATTGTCTGAGTCTCTGTGGGATCGACCTTGATTTACCACTTTACTAAAATACGATCCGTACACTTGCGGATATTTTTATCAAAATTTTGGTAGCATCAAGTTTTTGGCGCCGTTGCCGGGGACTCAAGGCAATTAGTAAGAATTAGAAATTCTTTAGTAGTTTTAGCTTGAGTTTTTTTTTTCTTTTGGAGAAAATAGAAAGATGGACTATTCAGAGGCTAATTATAAGTGGTATCGTTGTTATTGTTGTGGAAATAATCATGTACCTGAGAATTGTCCAGTTTTGCTTTGGCAACAAACTTATGTTGATAATTTGTATAGGCGTAGTTGGAATTTTGAGCAAGATGAGTGTTGGAACCCACATGTAGATTCTTATTATTCACATGCATTAAACCCACCCTTCATATCTTATTCACATGTTCAAGGAAACAATTTTGAGGATGGTGAAATCTCTCGTAGAGAAGAAAGACCTGACAAATTAGAAAGATTAGTCGATACATGTTTGATAATGCTAGAGGATAGTTTGAAATGGCAAGATAAATGTTTTAAAAGGTTAGAATCAATTGAAACTAAATTTGAATCTAGCGTACAAAATATTGTAGTACAGGTGAGTCAAATATGCAAAGACCTTGAAGAAATAAAACAAAATCCCTCCTTTAATCATAGTTCCCCTTTGTTATCTAATGAGATTGAATATGATGAAGTTAAGGATAGGGATGACTTTGAAGTTGAAGAAGATTTAGAGGTTGTCATAGAGCCTGAAACTTGTTTAGAAGAAATTGATGGGTGTCTAATTGATCTTCAAGATGTAAATTCAATTGCCTGTGATTCTGATATTCATGTTAATGTGAGTGTTCCTATAACTGCTTTGGATGATTCTCCTATTAATGTGATGACTCTTACTGATGAGAGTCAAATTGATTTTGTTGGATGCTCATTATTCTTAGAAAGACATACATCTAATTATTTATATGAGCATATTCTAATTCCTTTGAAATCAGTGATTGCTTGTTCTTTAAAATTGTCTATGATTGAAAAGACACAAGTCGTTACTTTGATTGATCACTTATACTGTTTGAAAAGGAATGAAGATGAGTTGATTATGGTTTTTGATACTTATGACTAAGGATTTGTTTGGAAAGTCTGGCTGAAGACTTTAAACTTAGCGCTTCTTGGGAGGCAACCCAAGGTTTTGGTATTTGATGTTTTGTTTTGAGTTTGTAGGATTTTTTTTTTTGGTGACCCCAAAGGATGCTTCAACTTGATCCTGATGGACTAGGAGCTAAAGGTGGAAATCGAGAAGAGGAAGGGGAGTATTCTTCTAACTTTTTCTTGATTTTATTTGATTGAGAATTATTTTGGTAATGAGTGATGGTGCTTACTGATATTTGCATGTGTGTGATGATTAGTCTTGACTGTGTTGACTCTTGATTGAATTGCGTCACTGATATGGAACTTGAAATAACTTTATCATTCCTACACTTGCTATGGATATTTTTGTATCTTCCCACTATATCAAAAAGCCATTCCACCACATGAGGATTTTAAAATTAAGTATTTTAAATAAGTGTTGAGGGTAGAAAATATGGGAAAGATTGGGATGGATGAAAGGCACGATGGCTTGTTTGTAAATTGTGGACGTGGCACTCAAAAAATGTTGGAGCGTGACAACAAGTGGAATGTGACATATGGCAAAAACAACTATGGTCGTCCTGCTTTTTATATAATATATAGATATATAGATTTACTTAGTTGATTTGTAACATTTCCTCTACGCACAAAATCAATTAAAAGTCAAGGACTACATATGTAGGGCTCTCAAAGTCTTAAGTGGCACTACTAAAAAATCGGCTTATACTTATGCTTAGAAAAACTAAACGCCGGTAACCAATGGGTAGTTGGTTGAGTTGGTAAGTGAGGTGCAAACCCATAAGGATAAGAACGCGTGTTCGAATCCCGGTAAGCGCTCTCATTGGGAGAGGTGACAACCATGCCTATGTGAGCGACACCCCTACCCCTACACTTAGACAAACTAAAGATTGATATAACCAATGGGTAGTTGATTGAATTAGTAAGTGGACTACAACCACTGATCTATAAGGATGAGAATGCGTGTTCGAATCCCAAAAAGCGCTCTTATTGGGAGAGGGGACAACCTTGCCTATGTGGGCAACACTCCTACCACTCGAGTCTGGATTAGTCGGTTGCCAATAAGCACCGGATTACCGAACGGTGATCAACAAAAAAAAACTAAACATTGGTATAGGCTTAATTGTGTGTGTATATTAAAAATAATGTGATATGTATAGGCTAACTGTAGATATAGTTACTACATTATTTATTTTTTAAAAAATACTATCTCACTTTTCAATTTTTTTCCTCCTTCTCAAACATGTGCCCCTAAAAAAAGACACAATGAGTCTCTCACATTCTTCCTATCTTCCATTCCCAAACCCGAACATTTAAAAATTATTAACAATTAGAAATGCTTGAGAGAGTTCAGAGCTTGGAAATTAGGATGAGAAGGAAACTATTAACATTCAATAACAATGACTCTCTCATCTTCTTCCTATCTTCCTAAGGGTCCGTTTGTTTGGGAGGAATTGAGATGATGGAAATGTAATTGTAAATGAGTGTATGAGGGTAAAGTGGAAAGCAGAGCTAATGATGGAAAGTAAAGTTTATGGGCTCCAGAAAAAGTGTGAGATGGAGAGAAAACTTGTTGACTTCGGGATATATGTAAATGGCCGAAAAAAACCTTTCAATTTCACTTTCCTTTTCCTTCTTTCTTCCAACCAAACGTACATATTTTACACATTTCACATAGTTTTACATATTCCGAGTTCACAAGTGATTGACAATGTACTTGTAAAGGATAATATCATGTGAAAAGGTGTGAACCCCTCTCACCATCAAACTCTATGGTGGTGTAATGGTGTTGGTGGCGGGTGTGGGTTCGAAGGTGGTGGTGGGTGTGATGGTGGTGGGTTGGGTAGATAATGAAGAAGACGATGAAAGAAGGATGTCTTTTCTCTTTCTTTTTTTAATGGGTAATCTATGGGTATTATAGGAATTTCCTATTTTAATTACATATATAAATATTAAAAAAAAACACCTTACTTCCATATACACTTATTCCACAACAAAGACACATTAAAACCCTACTTCCAACCTCCACTTCCACTCCTATATCCACCTTCACTTCCACATCCAATTCCATCAAAACCTCTTCCATCCAATCAAACGACCCTTAAGAATTGATGCTTTCCATCTCCAGTTTGCAGGAAAAACAAAGCCAACATGAATATGAGCAATGCATAGCTGAGAAAAACATTAGGGAAAGAGTTAACTGGGCTGTTGGCTGCAACCAACAAAACTTCTAGCCGCAGCGAGCAAGTATTTCCTATTCTATTTGCCTGGCCGCAACCAACAAAATTTCTGGTTGTAGCACGGAGCATAGTAAATCTGTGCATTTTGAGCTAAAAAAACACGAAACCTTGGGTATAAAACATAATTTTTTGGCAAAAAAAAAAAAACCACATACAGCATACTTTGGGTTAAGTTAGGAGCTTAGGAAACACCTATTGAGAGCTTTGAGTGAGATTTGAACTTCAAAGAGGAGGAATCTTGAGCATGAACTTTGCAGGAACATGGTTGTTATGATATTGATTTCTCATGATGATATTAGCTTAACAATGAAATGCATATGAAAAAGTGATGAAACAGAGAATCCAGATGAATCTTTAAAAGCAAAGTTCAATACAGACAATTCCTAATATTACTATAGAGATTCCTGGCTGCAAGAATGAATTGGTAGAACATTCTAGAGGAACTACTGACTTCATTGCAATGTTTCCAGAGAATGCTGAAAAGAATTTCAGCCTTGCTGATCTTGGGAGAAACAAGTTTGATATTGACCCACATTTGGAACTTTCCTTGAGAAATTCTGGTGTGGTATCAGTATCTAAATTGGGCTATATTTTTAATATTTTGTTTCATCAATATTCTTTCTCTCATAGTTTGACATGTTCTTCAATAATGGGTTTTGATATTGACCTTTTATGTGATCTGAGTGTCTCAATGTATCTAATTATTTCAATAATTAATTGGACTTTCAACGGAGGGACACTGCATTTTAGTTCTGCATCAGCAGCTATTGTTATAATGAAGCCAAGAAATTCTGTCCAACAATAGTGACTATGCTTCAGTCTGAATTTCTAGTTTAATGGGTAATATATAACTGTTATAATAATGCCATTTTTGCTACTGAAAAAGAAGTTTATTTATTACTGGTTTTGAAATTGTCAAACGGCTTCTAGCTAAGTTGATCTAACACTTGGCTTTAAATTTCATTTGAAAAAGATGTGCTATTTTATCACAGGCCTGATTAGACCCCTTGATGTAAAAACAGATTTGGAAAACATTCACACACTCACATATGATGCAGAACAAAAGAGGAATCAGAAAACATATATAGAAATAGAGAAGGATAAAGGTACAGGTTCTGAAACAGAGGCAAAATATTGAGGGGGATTATTGCAGAACAGGAATAGGGTAGACAGAACAGAATTTGGGTAAAGACGCAAAAATGGTAACGAACTATTACGCTAGTAGCACCCAGGGGAACAAATTGTTTCCGGTCTCAATTATGGGAATGAAGAATAAATTTTATCTCAATTTATGTAATGTCGTTAACTTTGACCGACGTTAACCGTTAAAAGCTGACGTGACAGGTAAAATAAAATTTTTTGCTGACATGACGCACTTATGTGGCAATAATTTTTCTGAATGTGTGGGATCACATTATTTGAATTAAAAAAATAAAAACAACCTACCATTCATCTTCTTCCCGCCCCCCTCCACAAATTATCACACATCCAGCCCCTTCCCAACACCATCTTCATCCTCCCCCGCCCAACTGCCCCCCTCACTGGCGTCCGCCCCCCACTCCACACACCTGCGCCCCCACCCACCTCCATCTTCATCCTCCACCGCCCCACTGTCCCCCGTCCCCCCATCATCCACATCCTCCCCCCACACCCAACACCCCCAATCATCTTCATCCCCAAATAATTGTCATATAAGCACGCCACATCAACAAAGAATTTTATTTTCCCTGCCACATCAGCTTTTAACGGTCAACGTTGGTCAAATTAAACAGTGTTACATAAATTGCACCAAAATCTATTTTTCTTTCCCACAATTGAGACTGAAAATACTTGTTGTCCCTGAGTGCTCCTAGCATATTAGTTCGGTCTGTTTTTGCACCTTTACCCAATAGAATTTTAGTGTGAAATAAAGAAAAACAAAACCAAGAGGAGAGACGTATCTCAATATGATGAAATTAAAATAGGGTATGGGGAGTTGGGGGCACACATATATAGACACACACATAACCATACAAGCATAAGCTTTCTAACCACATAAAGGTTACTTGTGAAGACAGAAAAAAAATTTAAGGTAGACAGTCTAATTCGAACTCACGACCTTAGAACTATTTCAAGCTATCTTACCGTTAAGTCAATCTGACCCTTCAATGAAAGTAAAAACATAAATAAAAAAATATAACTTGACTTACTTATGTAGGAATCCTCAAAATATCGTTGCTATATTCCATCAAACCTCTAGTATAAAAACTTATGAGGTTTGTTGTTTTCAACTTTCTCTCTATGTTTAGTTAAAAAAAAAACTTTCTCTCTATGAAATATTCTATTGTCCTTTCTTTGACTCACTTCCTTTTCCTCGCTTCTTATGCACTTTCTCTCTAAAGACTTTCAATCGGCCGCTATTCCATTTTCATATGGCATTGTAATCAAGACTCTGTTATTTGAAAACTATATCACATATTTATCTAATTTTATAGATAAAGTAGCTACAATTGGTTCTATCATCAGACTCTGCACTTCCTTCTTCGGCAGAAATACTTGCTTGGATTTTAAGGACAAGGTCCTTCTCCATGAAGAGGGTAGTGTAACAAGCCCATATGCCTTGGACTTCATAATGACCTTGTGTATAACACAATGAACATCCCTACAACTAATTACTTCCTCCAATCCTAAATATACGACCCGTTCATTTATTGAGTAGATTAAGGATATCATATAAATTAGTTGACTTAACAAGTTAACATAATTTTACTACAACACCCTAATAATATAATTTAACTCTTCTTATCCTCTCTTATTTGATTATTAGGACATCAATGAGGAGGGTAATTTTGGAAAAAATGGACATAAATTAAAAACGAATTGTATATTTATGATCAATATCATCTCCACAAGTTTGCCAAAAAAAAAATATCATCTCCATAAATAGTTAGTCTTTTATTTTTGAAAGGAGGGACTATATGTAACGAGCACAAGTCCTTGGGAGAATCACACCCCAAAAGCTAGCTGTTGAGGTGAGGAAGCCAAGGACTTATAAGGCCTCCCTTATGAGGAAACCTCCCCGATGTGGGACTTGTAACAGTATAATATGGGCAAAATTGGTCATAGAAAGAACGTGAATAGATTCTGGAGTCTTCTCTCTAATCAATAGGATTCTCTCTCCTTATAACCTGAAATATTCTTCCAATTTTAGTTTTGTGCTTTTACTAACATTCTCTCATGTAATCTTTTTGTCATGTACTTCCATAAACAATGATATATGAATGAGCTTCCATATATATGTGTGTGTGTGTGTGTCTGTGGGTGAAGGTCAATTTTTGACACATAACAATTGCCTGAGATCAATAATAATACATAGTTATTTCAAGGTTTACTAATAATACCCAATTTTTACCATGAGATCAACAATGAGATTTTCCTCAATATGACACTAAGATTAAAAGTTCAAAATGCTCTTATAAATAAAATTAAATTAAAACACTTATTTATAAGGGCATTTCAGACTTTTCCGGTTTAATCTTATTGTCATTTTAAGGAAAATCTCATCATCAATCCCATAGTAAAAGTTGTGTATCATTGGTAAACCTTGAAATAGTTCTGTTTTATTCTTGATCCTCATGTAATAGTTATGTATCAAAAATGGACATTCGCCCTATATATATTGATATATCACTACATCATGTCAACTAGGGGTGCTCACGGGACGGGACAGGATCGGGACACCCCCGTCCCGAAAAAGGCTCAGGACGGAGTTTCCGTCTCGTGTCCCTTCCCGTCCCAAAATTTGTCCCGATCGGGACGGGATGGGATCTGAAAGGGACAGGAAAAATCCTAAAATTTTTTTATTAAAAATATCTACTTGTAAAGAGAAATATGACACTTTGTGTTTGTAACAAACAAATATAATGAATTAGTTCAATATTACTTTTATAATACATCTTATACAACATTGAAGGACACCGAATTTACGGTCGGTGTAGTGATGCCTTGGGTCTAGTCCTTCAAGAAAATTTAGAACCAAGGGGTTAGTGAAAGTTACCCCCGGACATCGTTCTCAGAGGAGCCTCAGAAACACAACTAATTACCTAGTAACTAAATGATAAACTTGTTTGAAATAAGGAAAATTTTTATGGAATAATAGCGAAAATTAGTAAAGGTGTGATATGCAAAAGGGGAAAAATAAGAATTGGGAAAAAGTAAAGATTTGGTAAAATAAAAGTAAAGTACAGATTGGGAAAAAGTAATGATTGAGAATAACTATCCTAGCTCAATTAATATATTTGGGGAGTCGCTAGGGTGCTAATTCACTAAGTTACCAAACCTCATGAACCCGTGAGTCCAATTGCCTAATTAGTGGAACCCAACTAACTATAAATTGTTTAGCCCTTTAGCACCTTTGAGTTTTCTCTAAGTTTCCTAAAATATCAAACTTCACCAACGGGTAAGTCTAATACCTAATCACATGAACCCATTCAACTAGGCATTATTATATACCATTGAGTGTGACTAATGATTTGTAATGCATTAGGTTCAATAATAATTCAATTCAACAAACTATCTACCAATACCATGAGTAAATAGAGATATTTAATGAATTATAAAGAATATATATATGACCATTCATATTGTTGAGTCTAAATCCCTCATCTAATATAACTAGTAATTGTGCGTATGGAATCTTTTCCATTGTGTTCACACTATAGCTTCACACAAAACCCATATTTAAGTGCCCATTTAATTGTCTTTTACAACATTTATTTGGCCCCATTTATACAAATGTTTAACCCCTTTCAAATACATAATCGGTTACCCATAACCCTTCATGCCCATTAGCATGATAAGCTCCTTTAACATGATAAGATTCCACACGAATCAATGTCTATGACTCAATGTCTATTGGCAGTGGCACCTAAGGAAAAACACAATAATCAGAAAGGATACAAATAAGGAAAGTGGACGAAAATTTACCTGCAGAAAGGGAAAAAAAAGATAAGTCAAACACAATTTACCTGAACAGTGTTTGGAGCTTTAAATGATGATTGGAAAATAAGGCCTGAAAAAAAATAATTAGGGGTTGAAAATAACATAATTTGTTATTTTTTCTGTCCTAATGCACACTATGGCTTCACACAAAACCCATATTTAATTGCCCATTTAATTGCATGTTATAACATTTATTTGGCCCCAATCATACAAATGTTTAACCCCTTTTAAAATCCAATATCCGTTGCCCATCACCCTTCATGACCATTACCATAATAAAAGCTAACTTTCTAATTTTCTTCCAGCTCCTCTAACATGATGAGGTTCCACTGGACTCAATGACCATTAGCACCTAATAAAAACACGATAGTCAGATGGAAGAAAATTTACCTGCATAAAGGATAAAAAAAATAAGTCACATACAATTTACTTGTGCAATCTTTAGATCTTTAGATGATGATTGGATAATAAGGCCTGAACAAAATAAATAATTAGGTGCATAAAGTAACATTAAAACAGCCCAAACACATACTCTGTTATTTTTTTCTGCCCTGACTCTTTATTCTTAATGTCTATGATGAGTTATGATCAAAAAAAATTGTCTATGATGTGAAATTAAAAGCCAAAATCAGTTACCTATCACCATTCATTTGCACATCCGTTTATAGCCTATTGTTCCATCCCCTTCATCTTCCTCACTTATTCCTACACTTTATTTCTGTGTTCTCATTATATATATTGTTTCCATCTTTCTAATGGGATACCCACTGGCTCACTGTCTTTTCAGAATCCTAAAAAATTCACTGTCTTACTCTGTTTTCATAATCCAAAAATATTCCAATAGGCCACTCAAAGATGAGATTTATTAGTGGGAATTTTTTAATTGAAATTATTAGTAATGAGATAAAACTATTTCACTTCTGTTTTATTAATAGTTTTGATTATAGCACAATTTTAGCTCACATTAAAACATATTCAATTGACCGTTTTTTTTATCAAACTATTCAATCAACCGTTTAACCCTTTAAATGAGACGTTTTTTAGCATTTAAATCAAGAGTGTGTCATTCACATTTTCAATAAGTGCTTCGTGGCTATTATACGTTGCTCAGCTCTGTTGCCATTCACTTCATATATTTACAAACCTGTAATGACAACTCCCCATAATCATTTTTCTCGGGCATGTTGCTTTGCTTTCCATGGCAAGCACTAACACCGAGAAGACCAGCAAGTGCCTCAATCTTTAGATGCATGCTTCCCAGAGTTTCATTTTAGATTTCCCAGCCTTCTCTTATAGATCTTCTTCCTCATGACGTCATCGTTGAGATAATGAAACCGGTTGCAAAAGGTTCTTGAGTTTCATCAACCCAAAGGCAGCGTGTAAGCTCATGAGAAATGTTGGTGAAGAGGTTTCTGTGTTGCAGCGAGTGTCTTTCAATCAGGTCCATTATTTGTTTGTCATGAATATCTACCCAACGTAACTGTGGGGTTTTAGTGTTTTCTCGGTCTCCATGTAAACTTATTAATTGTTCTGTTAAACATGTTTCTATGGGGTTTTGTTAATCATGTGTCTCTCAGCTATTAGTTTGGTTTCTTTACAATCATGGTTCCATTTACAGCATACACGGGTGAATTGATTATTTTAATATGGAACCAAAACTGAAAAACATTCAAAGAAATTTGAGATGGATGGGCTCGAAACTGTTCCTTGACAGAATTGTTCGCAAGTTATTCTGTGTAAGTGAAAATAAAACAATAAGTTGTTTTTTAAAAGCAGACCTACAACTATAGTTATATTGTTTTGGTGAGTTGTAAGAATTTTGGTCATATATGCATGGACACGAAACAATTCCTAGGTAGAATTGTTTGCCAGATCGATGATTTGTGTTAATGAAATTAAAGTTGTGATCCATTTTTGAGCAGTGGTGTTTTATGTTATTCAATGATTAGATAATACTACTTGATTTTGTACGTCTCTTTGATCCGTGAAATTTGAGTGCACATCAAATGCACACAAATCAAGATCTTAAACAGAAGATTAGTGCTTGAGGATAATGAATCTATTAAGTAAAAAACAGTGTGCTAGCAAAACGCCATTGTGATTATGTTTTATGAGAAATTCTTATTCAGACATTCATTTCCCTTTCAAATTGACGGTATAAATCTGAGGTCATTACCATGGGCCTTAATTTGGAAATTTAAAGTAGGGTGTAAAAAAGTGTTGATGTCAGCAAAAACATTCAAAGTAATGAGATATGAAGAATATACCTTTTATTCTGATGTAAATTATTATTTTGATCCGTGCATATGGAATAATAAAACTAGAGTGTTTGAATGCAGATTTTAGTTATGTTTCATAAGACACTCTAATTCATCTATTCATTGATTTGTCAATAACAGTGACATTGAAAGTTGTCTCTTTCATTCATGTATTACGTGAGTGTCAAATAAATCAATGACATTTTCATTTGTTAAATATTGATAGCCAACACCTTATCAATGTTGGTACTTTTTGAATGCGGATGAGATGCGCCAAATTGAATTAACTTAGACAAAACAATTAAGGCTTGAGAATATTGAACCTAGAGTATTTGAGTGGAGGTTTTGAGTATGTTTCCTAAAATACTCTTATTTAGTCAATCATTGATTTGTTAAACACATTAACATTGATAATGTGTTGTCTTTGGGTCCACGTGGTGCGTGAATGTGGCTCGGTAAAATAATGATTTGTTATTGAATGGAGTAAAAAAATAAATGGCATGAATGTGGGGTCATTAAAATATTGATTTGTTAAATGCTGACAGCCAATGCCTTATCATTGTTGATCTCAGCAAAAAAATTCAGCCAGATTGGATTGGGAGAGCATGGCTTCTTTTTTCAATAAAAAAGTATTGTTTTGTGAGTGTAGCACATTTCATTGCAAATCTGATGGAAAGCCTATGCAATTGTCTTTTGATCATGTTATTATAAGAGTGCATTATATTTAATGAAACATTATCAGTATGCTTGAAGAAAGAAATTGACCAAATATGTTATCAAAGTACATTAAATGCACTCAAGAAAATTGTTCATATACCTATTCCATTGTGTTTGGATCATATCAAATAGTTTAATGTGTTGAATCAAAAAGACAAAAAAATATTATTGAAAGTTTGAAACCCTCATCCATTTTGGTGAATGTACTGACACAAAATCAGATCTCTTTGATTTAATGCATCTGATTAATGGGAGTGGATTATAATTGGTGCATGCACAAAAAGAGGAAGTTCAACTAACAGATTTTCCATTTTGGTTGTCTTTTTGATGATGCAGGGATCATAAAATCTGTCAAATTGCTTTTTTATCGAGTTTCAATGGACATTTTAATTTGACAACTACAAAAATTGGGTAGGCATGATGAAATGTCATGCCGGTCATTCTTTGATGACCATGGTTCTACTTCAAATATAAAATCTGATATAAAATCTGAGGTGTTTCTGTGCAAATTTTGTATATGAATCAGCAAAATCTCACTTTGGTGGCCATACTTCATATTACTTTCTGCTTACAGTTTGGTACTATTTGTTCTTTGGTTCCATGAAAATAGCCAATTCCATCCCATCCTTTTCTTCACATAGATTCTTTGGATCAAACATATTTGAATACATGGTACTTGACTTGACTTATTCATAATAAGCTAAGTAAATTGACGTTAATGATTAATGATAGATTATACAAATTGACATTGTGAATGGACTGAAAATGAAGATAAAATGACAATGTCAAAATAAAAATGAAGCATAATGACCTGTATCAAAATTTTCGGAAAACTTTTCTTAAATAACAAATAGTATAATGAACATGCAAAATTTAAATATAATAAAAAACTATACCTAAGTTTACAAATAAGCAAAAAAAAATTTGTTAAACCATTTGTTCGACTCAGAATACCTCATGAATAGGGCTATATTAGCACCAACAATGGAGATAATAGACACAGTTCTGAAGATATTACATATTATCTATTATTCCTGAAGGTCCAATTGTCTACTACAGTTCTGATTCAATCTGTGAGCAAATGCAGAAAGGGCAAATGTGCACCCAGTAGCATGGTAAATTCAAAATGGTGCATCTAGTAACATACTAAATTTGAGGGTGCAAATTTAGCAGTTATTACATGAAATGGGGCAAATTTAGCAGTTATAACATAAAATGGGGCAAATTTAGCATCCCGTTAAAAATGACAAACCACTTTTACTGAGAGGTGGGTCCAACAAGTTTTTAATTGACATGGCATACAGGTGGCATGACAATGTGACAATAGTTTGCATTTTGAATAAAAAGAAAAATGGAAATTTGAAGAACGCTTAAATTTGAAGACACTTGCATATGAAATTTGCAGAACTAGCAGTAGCATAAAGAAACACAATATAAAGAACTAGCAGCAGCATTAGAAAAGCTCGAAAAATGAAAATTGGTGGTGATAATTAATGAAGATGCACCTCTCAATAACAGTGGTTTGTCATTTTTAACGGGGATGTTAAATTTGCTCCATTTTATGTTATAACTGCTAAATTTGCTCCATTTTATGTTATAACTGCTAAATTTGCACTCTCAAATTTAGTATGCTACTAGATGCACCGTTTTGAATTTAACATGCTACTGAGTGCACCTTTGCCCAATGCAGAAAACAGTGCTTTTAAAGAATTATATCGACACAGAATTCTTAAATACAATCAAATGCTCTGGAATCCCACCCCCCCAAAATTGCACTTAAAATTTGAGTAGCAATAATGCTGATAAAAAATGCTGATCAAACATCTGGATCATTTAATGGGACAAGACTTAGAACAACGATGTTGGGAAAGCATGTCATTAAAGCAATTGCCTTGAATGGTAGTAACATTGGACAAAAGGTACTTATACACCGAATGGAGATGAATTCATCTGATTCAAAACTACCGTTCAAAATGAATAGGCGTCAATTCCCAATAATTGTGTCATTTGCAATGACAATTAAAAAGAGCCAAGGTCAATCTATGGAAAATGTCAGATTATACTTACCAAACCCAGTATTTTCAGACGAACAACTCTAAGTTGTTCTATCATGAGTCAAATCAATAGATGGTATAAAGGTTCTTATCTTGGATGCAGAGAAAAAAACAACAAACATTACAACAAATGTTGTTTATGTTGATGCTTTCCAAAATATTAGGCAAAGTCACTAGCTAAGTACTTCATATATACTCAATTCAATAAAAAAATCAGATTTTTTAATTTCAGCTATAATATTCATATATCAGCTATTAAAAACATACCAATAGCTTAAGTATGAGGTCCCAAACTTAATGTCACATTTTTTGAAATGGTTCATGTGAAAAGGTAATTGTCAAGCGTATACCTTATGAATAAGCATGTCATATAGAATTAGCATTTTATGACTGACCGAATAATTGTTTATGGTCTAAAAAGTATGTCCATAAACCTAAAGTTGGACAGCCCAACACTTTATAAAGCACACTATATGAAGGCACATACAAATGGTGAGAGAAAAGTTAATCAATACAATACAGAGTTGCAAGATTACTTCCTCAAACCAGCATAACCTTTAGCCTTTTCATCAAGGGGATACCCGGAAGAGGACCACCGACCGAAACCATTCTTGCCCTCCAAAACCTTCATATGTCAAATAGCTTTTTAGCTTTTCCTTCCATTGAGCTCTGATGTTCAGTTGTTTTTTTGATTTGTTTTCAATTTCACCTGACACCACCGTATTAAACACTGTATCTACCCTATTTTTCCAACCACCTCACAATAAGATGTCTCAAATTTTCATCACTAAAATCATTTTTTTAACATCCAAAACATGTCTTAAATTAATCACACATACTAAAAAGCTATTCCATTTACCAAAATCCTTTCCACAATAATACGTTTCTAATCTCAACAATAAACAAAGTTGAATTGAATTTAAAAATAATTAAACCGTCACATAATTAAATAAATTTTCTAACCCATAGGGTTTTAATTTCATCACACGTATTAAATAATAGTTCAATTAATCAATACTATTTTCAAAATAATGAGTTTCTAATACATCAGTATTAAAAAACAATTTCCAAAAAAATTAAAGTCCCAGTTTAATATCAACAACAATTATTGATGATTATTTTCCATACTTTCAGAATTTTTGAAATATTTAAATTTTCCTTTTAAGGGGAGAAATTAAAATTACAATTCAATGTTCTTATATTCAGTGGTCTAACAATAATAACAATGTTAATACTTAACCTAATTACAAGTGATATACACCTATGACCTACCTATACACAGTATTTATTCCTGCCAGTCTTTATATATAAATTGGGAATCATAATTTAGTGTTAAATGCTGATCATTTATCAACCCCAAATGAGGGAGAATAAAACAAGTCAAGTGGGTTACCATGATTGTACTACTTTTATGTTACCAAAAACATATGCAATTTTTTTTCTCTATACTATACAATAAATATAAATTTTAAATTTTCTTAACATCCATCAATAATCAAAAGTCAACAATTAACTTCAATCATCTTATATGAATTGGTCTAAGACTATTAACCATTTTAATACTAGGTTAATGTACATTCTACCCAACAAACAATTACTGAAGTGTCAATTTAGACAACGAACAATAAATGGTCACAATTTGACCAATGAACAAAAAAAGTATCACATTGGCCAATGGGATTAGGAACAATATAATTCAATTGTGAAAAATCTCTCTCACCCTTCATCAAAACAAACAAAAAGAATTTTGTGGGTCCCACATTTGCTCATAAACAAATGTCTGCATCTTCCTCATGTTTTATAAACCAATGTGAGACCTACAATTTTTTTTATGAGCAAAAGTGCGACCCAAACTTTTTTTTTATTTGTTTTAATGAAGGGTGGGACTCAGGAGAGACTTTTCACAATTGAATTATATTGCTCATAAATCCCTTTGGTCAATGTGATACTTTTTTTTGTTGGTCAAATTGAGACCATTTATTGTTCATTGGCCAAATTGGCGCTTCGCTAATTGTTTGTTGGTCAGAAAGTATATTAACCCTTTAATACTTAATATAAAATCAATTGATACTTAAAAATTGCAAAACACAAAGGCATCCCCGTGCATCGCACGGGGTCTATCACTAGTTACAAGTTAAAATCACAATCAAACTCAAATAAACATAATAATCCAAATCTCAAAGTATAAATGATAAACATAAACTTAGGAAAATCATAAATACAAGAGAAAGAGAAAATAACAATACTCCACTATTAAGCATGTGAGTTCAAGCTATTACCTATCATTCCCAAGAGTAAAGAGGTTTAGTTACCTCCCATAAGAGAAGTACCAATAAAGAGGATGTTAAAATAAATTGTAACATCCCAATTTTCAAATTAAAAATAATACGAAATTATTGAGGTGCCAATAAGGAGATTTAAGGTTTTAGGGAAGGATTTTATGATATTTGGAATAATTTATTGATATTAAATCTTAAACATCTTAGATTTTAAAGAAAAATATAGTTAAAGGAGTCATTTGAAATTAGAAACCTTCTTGAAAGATTATTTTAAATTTTAGATAAGGGCATTATGGTGAGAAAGATATGTAGAGATACATATAAACTTTTGGGGTTAGAAACATAATTAAAATAAGTAGATGGGTAGTTGATTGGAATTTGCTCTAAGAGATATATATATATACCAAATAACAAACCCTAACCCCTCACTTTCATCTCCCAGCCGTCAACCCCCCTCCATCCTTCTTCTTCATTCTTCTCCCTCTGAATCCGGCGACGGAGACGGCGAGCCTCAGCGGCGGCGGCCTTCTTCCTTCT
This sequence comes from Mimosa pudica, assembly GCA_029929735.1. Taxonomy (NCBI): domain Eukaryota; kingdom Viridiplantae; phylum Streptophyta; class Magnoliopsida; order Fabales; family Fabaceae; genus Mimosa; species Mimosa pudica. The sequence continues at coordinate 9,746,185 of JAKELP010000035.1, forward strand.
TAGCCGCCACACAACCACCCCAATCTTCGTGTTCTCCTTCCCTCACAGTCGACCTTTGTTCTTCCTCCTCCCATGTCTTTTTTTCCCTTCATTTTTGTGTTTCTCCGGCAAGGTTCATGGCGGACGACGGCGGGAAAGGTAAACACTCACCATTTCTTGTATTCTCTAACTTAGTTCTTTCATTCAACGTCGGTTCCTCACCCTTCTTTCTTTTCTCTCGGGTTCTTGCTTTTCCTCGCTGCCCTCCTTTGTTTTCCGGCGAACTCGAAACTGACGGCGGCGGCGGGTTGCCGTGAAGCATGTAAGTCGGGATTCAAGCTTAGGTAAATGTCATTCTTTCCCCTTTTGTAGTTATCTTCCTTTGATTCGTGTGAGGCAGTGAGAGAGTCCGATTTGGGGATTGAAAAATGGTTTGAAATGAGTCATAGGATCCAATTCTAAGATTTCAAGAGAAGATTTGAAGGTTAATTTGAGGATTTTTCTAGTTTCATCAAAACCATATATTTTAGGTTAAAGAAACTCTGCGGGATTTAATGTTTGGCAGGGGCTTAAAGCTTTAAATTGGATGATATATGCCTAGGTTTTCTGCTTTTGTTGTTTTAATGATACAGAATATGGGTGATTGAAAGTATTGATAACATGATGATATAGTGAAAATATGAACTTGATTAAGTGTATTAGGGTCTGTTTGTATTTGGTTGCAGTCCGAGCTTGGGTGTTATGTTTCGTTAGTACTTCATATAGTAGAATGGATTAGCTTGGGTGTTTGCATTGTGACTTTTGAATTCACTGTTTCCTTTTCAACAATTAGCTGAATAGTTCTTGAAATGAAAATATCCTCAATTATAGTTAAAGATTAATAAGTTAACCTTGATGAGATGTATTTATCAATTATTGTGATGATGTATGCTTGGCTGCCCAATTTAATTCGGTGAGGTAATGGAAGAAGTATTTGATTTGTCAAGTTGTAATGAAGATGAAACATATTGCTATCATATCTTGCATAAATCTGAAATTTATTGATGTTCTCCAGGATTGGAATTGGTAAAGAGTTTTAGTTATACGTATTACTTGGTTGGTTAACTAATATTTGCTGATTTTGATATCCTTGAATCTAAATGCTACTTTGAGGGGCTGATCTATGGTTTTGAAGTTCTAACATAGTCTAAAGAATATTACTTGTTCACGGTGTTGTATGCATGATTTATGTTAGTATGTGAAGTGTTATTCTTGAAAGGTAAAGTCATTGTAACTTGAAGTTGATGTTCCTTATTTGCTTAACTGTTAATCAACTTGTTAGTTAAAGTAAAGCTAAAATGTGTTGTTATGTATATATATTGTTGAAAAATTCTGCCTTAGCTTAGATTGGCTCATCAATTGCTTATGTAAGTTGTTGGTTGGAATAATATGATTGGTTAATACAATGATAGTGGAGTTTGGTGTATGGAAATAAGTTTCCTTGCCCTCTCTTTGATTTGTTTGATTTGATAGTTATAAAAGAGGCATCAAAGAATGCCAATCTTGATTTGTATGAGTTACTTTTGTTCCATGTGATCATTATTGTTGAGTATATGAACTTCATTATGGGTGTCATCGCCCTAAATGTTATGGTGACTGTTTTGTTTTATTTTGCAATTCTTTTGCTACTTGATTCATGTTTGATAAATGATTTCAGAGAATAAAATAAGTACATAAGGGGCTGGGTAGTATTAGAAATATTAGAATTCGAGAGAGAGAGACGTTATTCATTACTCATATATATATGAAGGACTGTTTATAACTATTATTACCTTATGTAATAATAGGAGGAATTAAGAGAAAAGTATTTGAAAGAGAATCCACAAGGAAATGGTAAGGAAGAGCAATAAAGTGCTAATGGGCGACAGGTAATCACACTTAACCTTGCTATAACAATGAGGGTGACGTTAGATGGGATTTTCTTAAAATCCTTTCTCACCCTCTATATATATTATCTTTGAAAAGTTATTTTCATACAAAACAAGCTATCGGGTGCCTTTCAAACACGATTATTTTGGTATAAAGAAAATTGTTACTTGCTTTATATTTAAATGGTATTCTGGTTGGTGGTGGATTGTTGCAGGATAAGTGTGAGAAATGTATATAGTACATGTTAGGGATAGTGATAGTTAGAAAAGGGAAGGACTTGAATAGTGAGATTGAGATATGGAAGGGAATGATAAAGTGTATGATATTGATATTGAAATTGAGATACTGAATGTGATCGAAATGGATGGATGAGGATGGATATTGTGAGCGTTGCATGACACTGGGATATTTATGTACCATCGCGCGATGATAACTGTCGATAGGCCAATCGACAGTTATTTGTACTGATCCTTTTCGGATTGATTGGATCGGGGATCATAGGTCAACTTATTGAGAGAAGTGGCCTACGGTTGTTAAGGCATTTTAGAGCCCAACCGCCCCTACGGTTGTTAAGGCATTTGAGAGCCCAACCGTTCCCATTCTGCAATGGAAAACAGAATTGGGGTTCCCTCTCTGGGGATTGCCAGAGAGGGAAACTTGCCCCCTCATCATAGAGAGAGGCACAGTGTCAAATCATATAGAGAAGATTAGATGCTTGAATGCCCCGTGATGGCACAATGCATCTATAGGTGAGAGTGAGAGTTATGGTAGCATTATTAGATTGGAGACTGGGAGATGATATTTAGTTAATGTGGAACTGATGGAGGGATTTGAGTGATGAATGGAAGAAGATTTGACATGGATATATATATATATATATATATATATATATATATATATATATATATATGTATTTATTGTTTGATATCTATTAGTTCTGTTTATTAACCATGTTAGGCAAATCCTTTCTAACATGGTTAGCTTTTAATTATCCATGATAGTATTCTTATTATATTAGGCAATACTTTTCTATCATGGATAATATAATAAATGATTAGGATATTCTTTTTCTAACTATGATAGAGATATTGATATGAATATTCCTTTTTCTATCATAGTTAGTAAAGAGATTATTGAATTAAAAGAGATGTCACAGGTTAATTAGGGAATTAGTAACAGTATGTTACAACTTGGTTATCAGTATTTGGCATACGATAACCCTGGACTGTGCTGCATTGCATATAGATTGACAATATACATATGATAGCTTCCCTTCCTTATGTGCATGGATATCTGTCCTCTTGAGAGGAATATCACTCATCCCGTGGTGGGGAGAGAGTGATAAGAGCAATGGAATAGGTAGCGTGGAGAGAATGAGAAGAATATAGGAAGAATAACGATATAAATATCGATATTGATAAGAATTTAGGGAAAATGACGAAATGAGGATGCTTCTCTGGGGTCTCGAGTATAGTTATGTGCCGGCCATAATCATAGTCTAGGCATCATGAGAAACCTTATTATTGGGTTAAGGGATAAAGGAAATTGAAAAATAACGATTGATAATGGTTAATATCAATTAGTTTTGTTTATTAACCATGTTAGACAAATCTTTTCTAACATGGTTAGCAATAAATTATCCATGATAGCAGCTGTGTTGTATTAGTTTATTCTTTTCTATCATGGATAATATTTAATCATTAGGAAATTCCTTTTCTAACTATGATAGGACATTGATATTATGGCAATCCTTTTTCTATCATAGTTAGTAAAGATGTTATTAGATCTAAAATGGATATTATTGGTTAATTAAGTAATTAGTAACAGACTGTTACAGAAATCATGGTATAAAATGGAAGAAAAAGAGAAATAATGAATATAGAAGGGAGGGGGTTTGCGCCGCCACTCCACCTCACTTCATTCCTTTGAGTGGCTCTGCCTCCCCTCCTCTCCTCGCCTCGCCTCCTCCTTTTTTCTCTTTCAATTTCTTTCTTGGGTTAAAGGTCATTATGGCCACTGAACTATTTTCAAAGTGTCAATTTGGCCTACAAACAATAAACGGTCTCATTCTGGCCACTGAACAATAAAATTGGTTCATTTTGGCCACCGGGCTATTGAAAAATACCAAAATACCCTTTTATATTTAGTTAAAATAATTTTTAAATATGTGGGTCCCACATTTAATATAAAAAATTACTCACCAAGGCCCCACCCCACCCTCTCTCTCCTTCTCCTCCCTCCTCCCCTTCTTCCCCACTATCACCACCCTCCCCAATCTTCCCTCTCACTCTCAACCTCACCCACTGCTAAGAAAGATGTAGGACTTAGTTGAGTGGAGATAGATAAAAAAAGGAGGGGTTGAAAGAAATGGAGAAGAGGATGAAAGAAGAAATTGGTTATGTTCATACCATAAACTTTGCTTTTCGCGCGAGCTTAAGATTTCATAGCGAGAAGTTGGCGATTGGCTTGGCTTTGGTAAGTGGTGGGTTCAATTTTCAAAAACTTGAGAGTTTGTGGCATCTGCAATACCTTTATCGAGGGTTTGTCCAAGCTTCTAAAGCTTGTGCTAGTCGTGAGATATGCACATAGATTCCACAGATTTGAGAAGTGAGAGTGAGAGGGAGGACTGAGGAGGGTGGTGATTGGTGGGGAAGAAGGGGGAGGGAGGAGAAAGAGAGAGGGTGGGGTGGGCCTTGGTGAGTAATTTTTTATATTAATTGTGGGACCCACATATTTAAAAATTATTTTAACTAAATATCAAAGGGTATTTTGGTAGTTTCCAATAGCTCAGTGGCCAAAATGAGCCAATTTTATTGTTCAGTGGCCAGAATGAGACCGTTTATTGTTTGTAGGCTAAATTGACACTTTAAAAATAGTTCAGTGGCCATAATGATCTTTAACCCTTCTTTCTTTTATTCCTTTACACCCCACTTCTAGCTCCCTTTCTTCAATTCAAATTATTTCCTTTCTTTCATTCACAAGCCCAAACACATGAACTCTTTTGCTATAAGGTCCTCGGCCCATTTCTCATATCCACTTTTTGTCATTTTGTGGGCTTTTCTTTGGGTCTTCAATTCAACTTTGCTGCTGCACTAGTGTAATTGACTTGCCAAAGTTAAAAAGGGTAAAGCATAAAATAATAATCATGCTAATGATAACACACATCTCTCTCTCTTTTTATTTAATTTTATAATTTATTTATTCTCCTCCATGAGGACTGAATTTAATTAAAAATAGGGAATATTGTATTTTAGAATTGTTAATTTCTCAAATTTAGCATATAAAAAACTATATAAACCCAAGGATTTGTCAAACATAATAAGGTAAAATTTTATTATGATCATATTTTTCATAAAAAATGTCATGTATACTCATACATGATATAAATGACACATGCATTTTTTAAAAAAAATTATATAAATACACATATATATGTATCGGCACGGGACGAGATTGGGATGACCCCGTCCAGTGTCTCGTCCTGTCGCGAAGAGGAATTCTGTCCCGTCCCAAAAATTTTCGGGACAGAAATTTTTTGTCCGGAAATGCCTCGGGACGGGACGGGACAAAGTTGAACACCCCTAATGTCAACTACATGAAATTTGGGGGGAATCAAATTCGTGGTTTGAAAAAAATTAAAGCATCATCTTTTCAATAAATTAGCTACACTGTGCACCTAGATGCCACGAGTCTCTATACACAGACTCTTAAATACCTCTGATCGATATTTTAAGAGGCATTAAGTTTTTATTTTAGAATTTAATGAAGTAAAATAAGTAAGATAATTATAGCATATATATGATACATTATTTAATTATGTATTAGTTTATAACTCAAATAAAGTAATTTTAATTGGGAAAGCAACGGGTTTAAAGAAAAATTTAAGTAAACTAATTTATAAATCACTTATTTATAATTAGTTTTCTATGGATTTTATTAGGACCAGCTTTGTTAAATGGTAAGCTCGCTTAACGTGGGGTCTGAGGTCGTGAGTTTCGTGAGTTCGAATCAGCTTCTTTGCATAAAGTAGAGGTAAGACTACTTTGTATATTCCTTTCCCCAACACCATCAGGGGGCTAAAAACGGGCTGACCCTTTTTTGTTTACATTTTATAAAAAATGAAGAAGGCATTGTATTTGGAAGTGGAATAATATTATTAATTAATTAATACAGTAGTAGAAATTTGAAGTGACACCCACATTAGATAGAGAGGATTAGATATAGCCATGAAATAATAACTTATCTAAAGCAAAAATTATTAGCTACAATTTATACAATGAATCTCTTTCATCGAGTAGTCCTTAGAGTTTTTAAACCTTTTCTCTGTTTAACCATTCTACTTTAAGTTTTCATTGAATGTAAAATAGTAACATTAGTAAAGAATATAATGCTCCCCTTCATAGTGTAGAGTGTAGACATACATGATAAGATACTTCGTTCATATTGAGAAAGTGATCGAGGAGAAGGGCCAAAGAGTATGAAATACTCCCTCCGTTTCTATTGTAAGACTGTTACGGTACCGAATGTAGGGCCCTAAATAAAAGAAATGGGCCAAAAGCTTATTAAATGGGCCAAAGGAGTTGGTTTGAAAACATGGCTTTGAGATGAGAATATAAGCAGAAGTGGAACCAACTAAGAGATAGTGAAGAATTTTAGAAAAGACTCCTTCTCTCTGACTTCTAGTTCTCTCTCCTTTTTATTACTCTCATGCTTTTCCTCCCTCTGTAATTTCTTTATTTTCATTTGCTTGTAATTTTCTAGAAACTTTATGCCAATTCTGGACATGGATTCCCTTTTGTGGTTTAATTCAAGTCTTCTCTAGAGTATTATCTCTAGTAATTTCCATTGCTCTTGTGGATATTGCTTGTATCGGATTTTCATCCGTTACATTGGTGCTTTCATTGTCACATTGGTGCTTTCATTGTCCTTCTGCTACCATGACGGATTCCATTTCAAATCTTGTGACAAATATAGAGCGCAGGCGTATTGATGATCGGCTCGCTTTGATGGTATGAATTTTATGCTTGCTTCCATGAAACAAACATTGTACTCCATACATTCTAAATTTGATCTTCTTTTTGGACCAGTGAACCCTAACTTTCCTATAGTTGATTTCACATCCAACTTTTCCGTCGAGCCTTCTTCAGTTTCGATGGCTACACACCTTGCTCCTTCTATTAATTTTCACCATTTTGATGACATATCGAAGGAGCATGAGGAAACAATTGTGGTTGAGGGAGAAACTGAGGCAACTTCCCAATATGATACAAATAATGACAAGGGAGATGGCCTCAATGACATTGGACAAAAACCCTCACAAGCAGTGGATGATACAGCAATAATAGATGCATATTTGGTTGGTGAAGCTAGAGGACCATCGCCAATTTCTCTCAACATCTCTTGCAGTAGTGCTTCCAACGATACCATGATTCCATTGCAGAAAGAACATCTTCCTCCTTGTGTTAATTTAGTCAATATCTTTCCAAGTATGACATCTATTTACTCTGATTTTTATATCCACAATTCTAATTTGGCTGCTACTATGATGCAAGCTTCCTTTACTAGCACTATTTTTGCAATGCCTTCCAAGTGTTCGATCTATTGCTGCAATCAAGTACATGGTTCAAATGTTTTCCTTCCATCATTGGCTAAATTCTGTAGTTATGTTTTTGATCCAGGAACTCCTAAGGTTGATTACTTCTGGACTTATCAAAATTTTCTTCTAAATGCTGGTGAAATATTAATTATAGCCACCATTAAGCAACCATTTCTTGGTCTTGGTGATTGTTTTGGTAGTTTGATAGCATCTATCATCGATGAGAAACTGATTTTGTGGCCATTTGCTCTTCAACATGCTGTTGGTATGGATGTTTCATATCTTTATATCTTTATACAACAATTGAATGATGTGAAGTGCATCTACAATGCTCTTGTTGGTGCCCTTACTGGTTTTTACTTTGCTAATTTTACTAGACAAATATTTAAACTAGCTTGGTTTAGTCTTGATTCTAAGTGACCAATACATTTAGGTGGTGGACTTTATTTTGGCACTCTTGACACTGTGTTTCCATATCTGCTCTGTCTGCATGAGTTTACTGAGGTGCATATGGATTTTGTGATACCAACACAACCCTTCAAACACTATTGTTTCATGCCTTGTGTTCTATTCCAATCCTTTTATGTTCCATCTACAATGCACTCTATATGTTTGTTCAATTGTCTCATCAAAGTGCATGTCTCATTAGCTGAATCTCCTTCATTGTTCCTCTTCTTTATATATGTATTTGACCCTGGAGCTGTAAAGAGTACTTGGTATTCAAATTGTGTTGATGAGATCCATGGTAGTGGGGAATATATGAAGACTCAGTGCATTATCTACTCCTTTCTAAATGCTAGATGGCATGATTTATTTTTGAAGGGATGGTGTAAAGAGTCAAAAGTAATAGGGAAAGTTTATTCAAAAGATGCTACAAATGACAATATACATGTGATAAACTCCATAATTTCACAGATTTTCATCTCTATTTCCTTCTAGTTCACACTCTTTTTGATGATACATAGACAACAAAACACACAAATACTAATAGAAAGTGATGCAAATAGGAAATCATTCATTTGTGTGGAATTTGGAGTTTAATGATTGTATATGTGAGACATAGAAACTCTTCAACCCTCTTTGTGTAGGAAGAGGTGGACAGGTGTTAGAAGATCTATGAAACCCAAGTGCTACAACAAAAGAGGAAAAAGGAGCAAGGAAAAGCCAATTTTCAGTCTTAGGGAAGCTGCACGCCAGTGGCTCGCCAACTGGCGAGCCGCTGGCGAGCCACAAAGCCAACTGGCAAGCCAGCAGCATGTAGTCTCTGGAATCTCGCCAGTGGCACGCCAGCTGGCGAGCAACTGGCGAGAGCACGTCAAAGCTGCGCGTTTTAGCCAAAATTCTCAGCATATAAAAGGGAAAAATTAGGGTATTTGAAGGCAGACTTGAAAACACGACTTGGCACACCTCTAGGGCACATTTTGGAGTCTTGAAGAGCTTGAAGATCATTGGGAAAGCTTGGGATTCAAGTGGGAAGCTTAGAGAGATTTGAGCTTTCTTCATTTGTGGTTGTATATCTTCTTCCCTCTTCTTCATATCTTTTCAATGAACTCCTTCATAGTTTTAGGGTTTGTTTTATTTATATTTATGTGTAACTAAAACCCTAATCTAGGGTTGTTATGAACCTATTTATGGATTGAACCATCTACTCTCTCTTTCTTTAAGTAATTAATGAAGTATATGTGTAGTTTTTATCTTGCTCTCTATTTGTTTCAAGTGCTTAATCACCACTTAATTAGTTAAATGAAATATGACTTGGGAAAGTGTATTTTGTGTTAGAACTTGGATAAGAACATGTTAGACTTGAAGTTTATGATTTTAAATGGAAGGTTTGTTGATAACATAGGGATATAGTTATTGACCTAACATAGTCATAATTAGGGTGGTTAAGGAAATAGAGCTAGCATTTATTGTGACAAGAGATTGTGCAATAAATGCTAGCATAAATTTGATCTTGACTTGGGAAAGCTTTTTCAAATGATTTTGAACCCTAGACTTGCACATATTTTCATTTAATCACTTAAAGAAAAGAGGGAAACATTGGTTCATGAAGTAAATAGGGGATTAGCAGCCCTAGGCCTTAATTATCATAGTTAAATCGTGTTTGAACTCCAACTCTCTTTACACTTATATTTCAAACTCTTTTCTTAATTGAACAACAACTCTCAATATGTTTTTACTTAAGACAATTAATGATATAATTAGTGCTAATTACGTTGTTTGAACTACAATCTCAGTGGAACGACACTTTTTCTCTATACTACTTTTTGACGACCCGTATGCTTACGGAAGCGCACCAAAACCGCGTTAAGTCAACATGGGGAATTTCTTATTTCAAGGCTTTTGCTTGTTGCTAAATTTCTTTCCACATGTAATTGCAACCACAATGCTGGTGGGGTATAGAGTTTTGGACTGCTAATGTGGTTTGAATTCAAGACTAAAAAGCACACTACATATAAAGGGGTCAGTGTTCTTAAACAACTTTTATCAAAATTATCAAGTTGCCTCCAATTGAAAGATTTCCATAAAGCTTTATCAGTAAATAATGAAGATCTTGATTGCCACCTTATGATATGCCTACTGTGTTTTACCATTAGAACTTATGACATGCTTATGATGTCTTTTGGTGCTATTAGTTGTGTTTACCTTGTACAAAGGTTCTATTGGTATATGTTTAGTGTGCTTCAATTTAAATTTGATCATTCACGGAGAAAGATATGAATATTATGCTCATGACCTGGTCGCTGTTGTTCAATACTTTTTCTACATTTGTGTTTATGAAATTATCACATGCCTCCACGTTCTATTTTGGAAACATAATGAGGTGCTGGACAATACTGAATCTTATGAAACCACATTGAAGGAGTTGACAAAAACTTTCTACTTTGCATTCACTATGAGGAAGCATCGTGGTTGGTCAAAGCTATCATTTATGAGAAAAGATATGGGGGAGCTACCTTATTCATTCAAGATAGAAAACCTTGGTTAAGTTTCATTTTAGTTGCTTGGAATGATTTGGATCCGCCTTGTAGGGCAACTTAAGATGCTTCTTGTGCTACTTCTACTTTTGACCTTGAGGACAAGGTCAATTTCAAGGGGAAGACAATGTTACGGTACCAAATGTAGGGCCCTAAATAAAAGAAATGGGTCAAAAGCTTATTAAATGGACCAAAAGAGTTGGTTTGAAAACATAGCTTTGAGATGAGAATATAAGCAGAAGTGGAACCAATTGAGAGACAGTGAAGAATTTTAGAAAAGACTCCTTCTCTCACTTCTAGTTCTCTCTCCTTTTTGTTACTCTCATGCTTTTCCTCCCTCTGTAATTTCTTTATTCTCATTTACTTGTAATTTTTTAGAAACCTTATGCCAATTCTGGACATGGATTCCCTTTTGTGGTTTAATTCAAGCCTTCTCTAGAGTATTATCTCTAGTAATTTCCATTGCTCTTGTGGATATTGCTTGTATCGGATTTTCATCTTTGGAGGTCCGTTACAAAGACCACTATTTTAAATTTAATTTTTTTTCTAACTATAAAATCACTTTTTAATTATTCTTAAATTTTACTAAATTAACCCATTAATTCTTATCATTAATAAAAAATAAGAGAGAGAAAGTTGGAGGATAAAAATATATGATGAATACATAATATCATGTGCTAATAACTAAATTAACTAACATTTTTAATTTAATCAATTAGTTAAAATAGTCTACTATATGTAGTAAAAGAGGAAGTACAGTCTAATGAAAACTCCTTTGCAAACAATCAGATCAAGAGCAGCGCACAATTAAGTGCACAATAAATCAATAGACAAGTAAATCTCCCTATTGAGCGAAAATATGCAAAATTAGTTGTTCAATGAACTGAAAATTAATTTATAATACCAAGTGTTATAGGATGTTTGATATATCTTTGTTTCAATTTTTAAAGTTAAAACCTTCTACACATGTAAATGTAAACTTGATTTTTATGCATGCTTAAACATATATAAGATTAAGGCTCTCAAATGAAGTTTCTCAATCACAAATAACATCATTTAACTGTTAAGCATACAATGTGAACACGGAGAATTAGCAAATACAAAACATGCACATATCACAAATGGCTGCAAAATAAATATGTTCTTACTCGAACAACATTTGGCTCTCCAATTATAATTCAATTATTTCAAGGAAATTGATCATATATATTTCCTTACCTGCATACAAAATATAAGAATGAGATGTAGTCATTATATTATTTTATGTATGATAAAATATAAACAGCAAAAAAATTACGAGAAAAAAGTTATTGTTGGAAAAAAAGATCAATTTTTTATAACTAATATCTTTTGATTGGAGGAAAAGAGAATAAAATTTGACAACGACAAAAATTATTTATATCACTTGTTTTTGAAAAAAAAAATTAATATCCTTTTATAACCATATTCTTTTTAAAGTTAACATACAGGACGTAACCAATACATCTACATATCATGAATTATGAACTAAATTGAAAGATATTGTAAAAACAAAGTTTATTAGTTTAAATATATCAAGTTTGCGTGCGTGCGTGGTACTCACCATAAGGTAGAAAAGCTTTTGATACAATTTAGCTCCTTCAGCACATCAATAGCGTTCATTCTTTCTTCAGGTGATTCTGATGAACATGTAAGTCCAATCTTAAATACGGCAAACAAGCATTTCTCAACATTAGGATGGACTTGCATAATGTTCTGAACTTCTAATTCCAATGGAAGAATGTTCGGGCTCACAACTTCAAAAAGTCTGTCTGGAAATGCATCTTTCACATATGTGTGAATGTTGTGGCCATCTTTGAACATATCTTGAGTTGGCCTTCTTCTAGTTAAAATCTCTAAGATTAGAATGCCAAAACTATACATATCACCTTGTGTTGATGGTTGAGAGCCCATTCCATATTCTGAAATATTGTAAGACTACTAATTATATCTGTTATATAAATATTCACAACAAAAAGTGAGTCTAGAAGTACAATGAATTTGAAGGACATTATGAAAACTCAAATCATACCTGGTGGAACATAGCCAATAGTGCCCTTTATGGCAATTGTGCTGCTTTGTTCATTAGAGGCAGTTACAACACTTGAAAGTAGTCTTGTCAATCCAAAATCACTCAAATGAGCAACCATGTTGCAATCAAGAAGGACATTACTTGGCTTCAAATCACAATGGATTAAAGGTTGCCCATATTCATAGTGAAGATAGTTCAACGCAGACACAATATCAATAAGGATATTTATTATTTGATCAAGGAGCAAAATTCTTGGATGATCCAAATTCTCTGAAATAGGATGCAACCAATTTTCTAAGTTTCCATTCTCCATGTACTCATAAACTAGAGCCTTAAATTCATGTCCCTGATAATCTATGCTAGAGCAACATGTTCTGATTTTTACTAGATTTCGATGTTTTGCATTTCGAAGTGCATTGCATTCAGCAACAAAACTCTTGTGAGCTCCCCTTATTTCAAGGTTGATGACCTTTACCGCCACAAGTTCTTGAGAGTCAAAACTTCCCTTATATACAGAGCCGAAATTCCCTGATCCAATCAAGTTATTGGTAGAGAAACCATTTGTAGCATTGTGCAAACTTTGATACGATACTCTAGAAATCGTGTCAATTGTTAACGAACTTGAAGAAGAATTTTTGTTCCTCCTCCTCCCACAATAAATAGCAATAATAGATGCCAGAAGAAGAAATGCAAGCACACAAGATATTGATAAGATCATCCAGAAGTTTTGATGTTTCCTTTGCTTAGAAACTTTGAGAGGACATGGTGGCAGCTTCAATGTTGATATGCCTCCGCAAAGCTTATTATTCCCCAACAGAGATATTTTACTTGCATTTCGGAAGACACCTTTGCTTGGGACCTCCCCATCAAGCAAGTTGAAGGAAACATTTAGGTACTCTAAAAGTGCAATGTCCTGGATGCCTTTTGGAATTGATCCAGACAAGTTATTTTGTGACAAGTCTAGATATCTCAAACCTTTCAATGAAGCCAAAGATGAGGGAATGGTATCCTGAAAGAAGTTTCCTTGCAAAAAAAGATACTCTAAGCTTTGGCAATCCCCAATGGTTTGAGGAATGCTACCAGAGAAATGGTTATGAGAGACATCTAATTTACCAAGGTGTTTGAAATTCCCAACCTCATTAGAGATATTGCCCGAAAAAGAGTTGTGCGACAAGTTCAAGAAAATTGATAGAGATGAGAGACTAAATATTTGAACTGGCATGACTCCGCTGAACTTGTTTTGTGACATATCCAGATATTGTAAAATCTTACAGTTGCTGATATTAGAAGGAATATTTCCTTTGAACATGTTACGAGACAAATCAAGGTGAAATAAGTGGGTGAGATTGCCTACAAAATTTGTTATTTCTCCAGAAATTTTATTTCGCGACAAAGACAAGTATTGCATGTTTCGAAACTTCCCAAAAGTAACAGGGACGACACCAGTGAAATAATTCATGCCCATCTCTAGCAACCTCAGGTTAATGAGATTTCCCATAGAAGCAGGAATTCTACCACTGATTTGATTTTGTGAAAGCGAGAATTGTTGGAGCTGGGTAGACAAATTGCCTATGGTATTTGGTAAATGGCCACCAAAATTATTTTGGTCCATGCCTAGTCGTTCCAACTTACTACAATTGCTCAATGAACTTAGGAACTCCCAGTCTATTGAAGAACTACTTCCCAAATTACATTCACCAAATTCCAGAAATGAGAGGTCATGTAACTTTCCTAAATTTGGAAATTTCCCTACAAAGTTATTTCCTCCTATGGAGATCTCTACAAGCATCGTTGCATTTGCAATAGATATTGGGATTTGGCCGGAGAATTGATTTAGTCCAAGTGCCAACTCCTGTAGATTGGGGAGGTTGAGGAACATATTTGCGGGGAGAGAGCCATTGAATTGATTTACAACAAGGTTGATGAACGTGAGAGATGACAAATTGTAAAAAGCAGAAGGCAATACACCTGAAAGATTGTTGTTACCTACATCAAATAGTTCCAAAGTTTTCAACCAACCTATCTCTTCAGGTATTCTCCCCTCCAAATTGTTAGAATTCAAAGAAAGTTCCCTAAGAGAAGTTAGATTCCACAAGGAAGTTGGGATGTTTCCTGTGAAACTGTTATAAAGTAGATGAAAACCTTCAAGTTTAGGGAGAGAGTACCCAATCTCCATAGGTATTTTGCTAGTGAGATGATTACCTCCCAGTGCTATGGTGATGAGGTTTGAACAAGTTGTGATGTTGACAGGAAATTCTCCAGTCAATGTATTATTTTGGATGAAAAGCTGCCGCAGTCAAAACAAACGACCCAACTCGTGTGGAATTTCTCCGTGGATGTTATTATTGTCAAGACTGAAGTCCTTTAGGAAGGAAAGATTGCCAATGAAAGGAGATATAGTACCTGATAAGTGATATCCTTCTAACACCAAGCGTGTAACTCTTTGATGCTTGTGACTGCAAGAGACTCCATGCCAATGACAGAAGTGTGTGGATGAATTCCAAGACTCCAAGATGTGAGTTGGATCATTGGTTATTAATTCCTTAAATTTGATTAAAGACAATCGATCGGTTTCGTTGCCCAATGATGAAGCATATTTGAGAGTTTGAATTATGAGAATGAAGAAAACCGATAAGTGAAGCGACATGGTTGACAAACAGTTGGCTAGTTGAGAGCTCTTAGTCTGACTTAAGTTGAGCCAGCTGCATATCCTTTTTTCCCCTTTTCATTCACACATTGTGTGGACACAAATTATCCCCTCAATATTTCTACAAAAGGCATGACGAGTCAATGTCTTTTGTGCTCAGTCTTCGAGGTCGACGTGGAAACTTCAAAAAAGATGCCAATCATACTTTTGTTGACCGATTGACTGGTGGGGGTTCTACTGTAGACTCTAGTCACGCTGTCATGGTCTTTTTGAGACTATTAATTTTTTTAAATATACACAGCAGACCGATTGATTGTGTGAGCACCTCGAGAAGTGTCAAAGCTTGGTATTTCTTAACATTTAGAGGATGCGAGACAAGCTACCACATCATATCGAACCTGAGCCTGTAACGAAACAAGCAAAACTGATTAGTTTCAACGACTAAACCACAATAAATATTTCTACATGGACTTATAAGTTTAGGATTCAAAATTCAAAAATTGTCTTCACCGAGAATAACAAGGAAGATTAACTTACTATGGATTAAGGAAAGGATTCATTAACCACTTTTGCAACTAAGTGCTTGAATCCAGATTGAACATCATATACCTTGACCAATTCCGATTTCCATCCCAAACTCACTTGATAAGTGCTTCAAATAGCTAAACAATTAGCATATCATGTGGGAAAAAAACAAAACCAAAGCAAATAAGCATAATGCTACACCACATAAATGATTTTTGTTTTAATAGCTTCAACTAACACATCAAACCTGTGAAATAATTCTGTCAAAAATCTCTCAAAATTTGATTCAAAAAGAGCCTCAAAAGCATATCCAAAAAGTGACCCAAAATCTGACTTTGATTTCAAAACGTTGCCCAAAAAATCAGTGTGAAAACTGATACAAAGAGCAATTAGCTGATTGAATAAGCAATATCACAAACCAAGATTATTTTCATTCTTTGAACAGCAAAACTCTGGCACAAAACCAATGTTTTATGAAGATAGTGTTTTAATTGTTCTGTGCTTATGTTTGGAGTTCATGACTCCCCACCAACAACTTCCTAATTCTCAAGAAAAAAGAATAAGGGAACCAAGATCAATAATATTATAAGCAGAGGCAGAGAAGAACCATGATCATAATTCCTCAACTTGATATGTTAAATCAAGACCTACTTAAAATCAAAACGTCAGAACAAGCACTGTTTTACTCTTAAAGTTAGCAAAGCAAAGATCATGAAGTTCAAGCATTGCACTCCCAACATAAATAATACTGGCTCCGGTCCTAAATATAAGACCGAGTTGATTTTTTGGAAAATCCTAATAAAAAAGCAAAATAAGTCAATTACAATTTGATTTACCTAATTTTTTCCTTAAACTAGTTTATTTAAGCTATAAACTACTGGCTAATCTAAAAACATATCAAATATGTCATAATTTAATAACGTATTTTGTAACTTTAACATCTAAAAAAAAATCACTACAACTGTAAGGATCTATTTACAGAGTTTAAAAACAACTTTTGAAAGAAAAAGATTCCTGTCATAATATAGAATACTTTAAAAATTAATGGATTTAAGCTACACACATAAAAATTGATGAAGAATGAATAGGCCAGTACAAGAACAAAATAAATAAGTGTAATTAACATACAACATTCATACCAACATAAATGAATCTAAAACACCTACCAATGGACCCGATCTGGACAGGAAATAAATTGAAATCTCTAAATCCACAAACCTAGCAATCAACATGTAATGAAATCTTTTACCTCAAAACTATTTTCGGCCTTACACGTGTCAATGGTGGTCGGAGCCGCCGAGAATCCTTCCGGAAACGCCGCTGGAAGAGGAGGAATCGACGATGAAGAGAGTACTAGATTTGTGTGTCAGTGTCAGTGTGTATGTGTTTTGTGGAGTGTGTGCGTTATGGGCTGAGTTGGGGTGTTTGTTTTGAAGAGGAGGGTACTTCAGTCTTTTTGCAACATTTAAGAATGCTAATTAAGTGCCTAGTACCTTAATTGTCTATTTGAAAATTTGAATACCTTAATTATCGTATAAATTATCTATCGTTTTCCCAAGACAAATTAATAAAATTAATTATGGGAACTTTTCTTTACCTCACAAAGTCACAAACTATGAGTCTATTTGCTGGAACTGTTGTCATGTTATGAAGATGTATAATATTTTTTGGTATACCTTTTTTACCATGATTTTTGGGAAAATGACAAAAAAATGACACTTGAATTTGAGTTGGACAAAATGGGGTCTCCAATTCAAACTTGAACAAATAAGGGATAGTCCCTAATTTGTCCTAAATGAAGTTTGTGACTTTGCGTCAAAAGAGTAGTTAATAGCGATACAAGGGTAGTTAATTGTGATACATGAGTAGTTACTGAGAAAAGTAGTTATTAGCAATACAAGAGTAGTTAATTGCGATACATGAGTAGTTATTGAGAAGAGTAGTTAATAGCGATACAAGAGTAGTTAACTGCGATACATGAGTAGTTACATTGTATCGCTATTAACTACTCTTTTGGCACAAAGTCAAAAACTTCATTTATGACAAATTGGGGACCATCCCTTATTTGTCCACGTTGGAATCAGATAGTCATTCTGTCCAACTCAAATTCAAGTGTCATTTTTTTGTCATTTCCCCATTGTTTTTTGGTATACCTTGGAAAAAATGCATTTTATTTATTTTTTTACAAGATTATAAAATTAGTTGTTATTACCGAAGAAAATAGATAAACATATAATTTTATGATAATATAGTGTGTATTAATTATTCTTATTCCAACTAGATGGTAATACACTGGGCAATGCCTGGGTACCCAGGTAGTATTAACTTTTGAGGGACAAACTATACTTAATCTAGAAGGGGGAGACAATAGCTAGAGTTAATTTATGCATGGTAATAAAGAGTAGTAAAGCTGCGAATTTCCAAGGTGAGGGAATGTACATGTAATTGGAAGGCAGATGGTTAAGCAAACAGAAGGAAAACACAACCTATACATTGATATGTTAAAGGAAAAGCAAAGTTCAATGGAAAATGGTATATTAAATGCTAACATTCCAAAAAATTTCTATGAAAGCGAGTTGGAGGCAAAGTAAAAAAATGCATCAAATGATGAAAGAATGTAAGGGTGAATTCTTATATTTGAAAATAATTTATTTAAATTTTGGGCTCTTATATTACGGATCAGAGGGAGTACTATTCTTTGATGATAACGATAACAATAATACGCTCCTTGTCCTTAAATATAATGTAAAAACAACCACTTTGTTTTATTCAAAAAACTATTAAAAATAGATAAAATATTTATTTGTCTCAAATATATTTAATTTTCCAACTTTATCTCTATTGATAAGATAAGATGTATAGGCAAAATAAGGATAGAGTATATAGCAAAGAAGAGAAAGAACAAAAACCTAATTGCAATATGTGAAGTTAACAAAGGGTAAAATTGTAAAAACATATTAAATTGTGATGGACATAAAGAGAGAGGAAAATCATAATTTTTTTTAAAAAAAGACTATTTTTTAAAAAAGTATTGTAATTAATTTTAGAATTTATATTTAAAATTTCCTATATATATAATATATATAAATATAAATATAATATATAAAGGGAGCGGATGTGGAGAGGCACAAATGAATAGTGCTTCTCACCACTCCCTTTATATATATAGGATTATGATTTTTTTTTTATCTGATAACAAGACGTCTTTCCACATGATGGTTTTGGGGACCGACAGGTTAACATGTGAAGGGTCAGTCAAACATATCACTGTTTCTCCTGTCGTGGGGAATTGTTTGGCCAATGATTTTGAAGAGTTTGAGACCTTATAGTGCACCCTATATGTAAGAGTTGCAGGTATGGATCCCTGTTTCATATCTAGGCCATGCAATTTGAGTTTCAGTTTCAACACTTCATGGATATGTTCATCTCCTAAATTTACTAACCTATCAGGAAAGCAATTAAAGAAGACGGGTCCATCATGAAGGCCAAATTCAGCTGCGGCGAGCAGTGAATCTGCAAAGTTGTTATGTCGGAGCCCATAAAGAGCGCGGAGGATCACTGATAGAGAAAGAAAAGCAGAGAAGAAGCAACGCTTCTTATAACATGCAAGATGAGCAGGGGAAAGGGGTTCTGGAAGTATCAAAGGGCGTGTGAATAGGCGGTAAAGAAGAACCAGCCAATTAGTTCACTGTAGCAGCCACCTTGACCTCTGGACCAGACGGAGGATATGATGCATGAAAATGAAAGTGCTGGAAAGTAAAGATGCAGAAACTAAAACATCATGCAGAACTAAAACATGAACTTTTATTGAAAATATAAAACTTACAATATAAAAACTTTAAAAGGATATCAGAAAAAGGAAACAAGCAGACTTTCTCTCTCAAAGACTATCTTAGTGAGAAGTAATGAAAATGAAAAACTCTGCCTTCTTCGTTCTTCTGGCTTCCTTTTTATAGGCACGCTGATGTGCTTTTGACCTGGAACTGGTACTGTTTCTAAACAGTTCCGGTTGTGTTTTTAACCTAGAACCTGTACTGTTTCTGAGCAGTTCTGGTTAACATCTGCGAGCCTATATCTGCTTTACACGTGTCTATCTTGAATACAACTGAGTATAGTATACATCTGTTTCTAAAATATACCATACTTCAAAATCAAAATACACACATGTAAAAGAAAAGATTTTAGTCCTCATCTAAATCCGCTACATATTCCTCCTCCTCTGGTACTGTTTCTTCAGTTGGGGAGGTATGCTGGGCTTGAGAGGATGATCCTGGATTATCTTGAAGAGCCAAGAGAAAGGTTGTCAAATGGTTCATGAGGGCCGCCTTATCTGTCGTTGATGATAGTAAGGAGGTTATCCTTGATCTTTGATTGAGGAATTTGCTTTGTTCCGTTTGGCAAAGATATCTAGGATTATCATTGAACCATTGATCAATCGCTTGCTTGTCAACTCTTCGTGTATCAAACTTGTCCCACCACTTTGAGTATGGAACTCGCTGTAACACCGGCAATAACTTGGAAGTTTCATCGATTTTACTCATTTCATACTTCCAAGAGAAAATCCAGGACATTGAAATTTTCGAACAATAATGAAGACTCAAGGGAAATGGATCCTCATCAATGTTAAATTTCTGTTTAAAATACTCGAATGATTCAATTACATGTTTTGGAAATATCTCTGGTGCAGGACCAAAGAAATTCCACCAGTAAGCGAACCATTGGGGAAATTCATACTCAGTTCTAGTACGAAAATACATGAACCAAGTATGTGTTGATTTTTTGTTTTGATACCAAAACACATGGTCCCATGCGTCAACATAGTCCCAATAGTTATAGGTATCAGGAAAATCTTTTTGCTTTTATTGGGAGTCCTCTTGGTTTTAAAAGGTTTTTTCCCCACATAGTGGGTGTGAGGACTTTCAATATCTGAAATTTAGAGTAGGCTATTTGTTCTTCATTATTCCGATCTATTATATGTTCAATAATAACAGACTCAGAATGAATGAGTATAGCCTCATAAAATCTCAGTGATTTTGAAAAAGATTTTGGCTGGTAATGCATTCCCGGGGGAAATAGATTAGCAGCTACTTGATTGGGATTTTGATTAAAAAATTCAGGTTCAATCTGAATAATATTCCTTGTACATCTCTGTTTCTTGACGAAAGGAGTAGTATTCCTTTGACCCTGAGTGTTTTGGTGTGGTACAATTGCTTTGGAGGACGCAATTGAAGCCACCTATTTCTGGGATTTTGCAGCTACTAAGTCAGATTGTTTATCTGTTTTTGTGACAATCTCACCATAAGTAACTGCTGGAATTTGTTTTTTAGCCAGATCCACAGCAATGGATTCCAAAGTCAATTTTCTGGCTATTTTTTCTTGGGTAGATGACCCAGGAAGGGTTGATTGTGGTTTCTGAGTTGGGGTTGGTGATCCCTCTGTCTGTTTCTGGGATGGGGTGGATGACCCCGAAGGTTTTGATTCCTTTAGACTTGCAAAATAATTCATCAATTCTGCAGTAATCGCTGCCAATGGTTTTTCTGTTTTTGGAATTTGGAAGAAATTTTGTTGAAGAAGCTCATGGAGTTCTACAGCAGATATCTCCCTAGGTGATTCTGGTTTCTGAGCATCTTGAAAGATGTCCATTTTTGTTTCTGTTATTCATCTGGGGCCTTTTTCTTTTTAGGCATGGTTATGGTCCCTGCAAAAATTCTCTTGTAAGAAAGTCTGGAAGAGAGTTTGAAGACCCTTTAATAAATTCGATGTCAAAATCAAAAATGCATAAAATGGCTTGCCATCTAGCAAAAACTTGTTTTGATGCAAGATTTTTAACATCTTTTTCCAAAACTTCTTTTGCTGACTTACAATCAATACGAAGTAAAAACTTCTGATTGAGTAAATCAGATTGAAATTTGGAAATGCACAACACAATTGCCAAAATTTCTTTTTTGATTGTGGAATAGTTTTGTTGAGTACTATTCCAATGTTTGGAAGTGAATGAGACAATTTTCTCTTGATTATCAATCCTTTGCTTAAGGATCCCACCATAGCCAAGATCCGAAGCATCAGTTTGGACAATCTTGAAGGCAATAGGATTTGGAAGGCTAAGACAAGGAAGTTGCTTAATCTGAGATTTGATTTTTTGGACAATGTTTGTATGAACATCTGTCTATGGAGGAGGATTCTGTTTAAGACGCTGATGTAGCGGCTTAATGAAGTTGCTGAGTTGTGGAATGAAGTCAACAACATAGTTTAAACAGCCGAGAAACCTTTGAAGCTGATTTTTTTTCAAGGATCTGGTCTGGGAATTTGTCCGCAAACTAGATGGCCCTATCAATTGGGGTAATGGATCCTTGGCTGATCCAGTGCCCAAGAAATCTGACTCTAGTTTGGAGTAGACTGATTTTCGGCTTCGAGACTACTAAACCGTTAGTTTCTGCAATTTTTATGAAAGAGTTTATATGTTTAAAATGTTGATCTATAGACTGAGAATAAACCAATACATCATCAATGTATACAATAACATATTGGCTATAATCATTAAAGATCTCATTCATGATTCTCTGGAATTCTGATGGAGCATTTTTTAGACCAAAAGACATAACATTCCACTCATACTGCCCAAAAGGAACCGTAAAAGCAGTTTTATACCTATCTTTTTCAGAAATTTGAATCTGCCAGAATCCAGACTTCATGTCAAATTTTGAGAAGATTTTTGCAGAATACAAACGTTTTAATAAGTCGGATTTGTTAGGTATGGGATACCTAATCCATCTTAAAGCCGAATTCAGAGGTTTATAGTTTATGACAAGTCTAGGAGTTCCTCGTTCAATTTCAGCATTTTTATTGACATAAAAAGCTGCACAAAGACCAAGGACTTCTAGATTTGCGTATGAGATTTTTATCCAAAAGTTCCTGTATTTCAGTCTTACAGGTTTCCAGCAATTTGGAGGTCATTTGGATAGGTCTAGATTTTGTTGGGATTTGTGTTTCTGAGAAGGTTGATTCATAGGGTAGATCAACTACATGTTTTTTACGATTCCAGAAGGCATTAGGAAGATCCGAACATATTGTTTGGTGGATCTTTGTCAAGCAATCTTGGATTCGATTTTTAACCTGTGGTTGCTCTATCTGTGATTCTATATGTTTGAATGAAATTTCTTCCTTGAGAAAGTTTATTTGGTTTTGCTTTGAAGAAAGTAAATTTAATTCTTTGATTTTTGGATTTTGTGTGAAAGGGAAAGTGATAGTTTTCCCCAAATGTTCAAAGGATATCCCATCCTGCTTAGTCAAGTAAGGGAGAATTAATCCCGCAAATGGAGCACCCAGAATAATCTGAGATCCCATGTTCTTGACCAATATGAAGGGAGTTTGAACTTGGAAACTTCCATTTTCTATGACAACATTAGAGATTTTGTATTTGACATCCAATTTAGTTTGGTTGACACCACTGAATCTCTCCGTTGTTTTCTCAAAGAATTTGGTGGGGATAAGACCTTCATTGAAACAGTTAGACGCTTCTCCTGTATCAAATAAGGCAGGTTGTTCTAACACCAGTTCGTCATTAATAATAATCTTGACAAAGATATAAAATTTCGGAACTGATATTCTGGATACTAGACTTATGAAAGCGTCATCAGTTTCTTCATCATTTTGATGTTCTAATGACTCTTGCCTTTTCTGAAGCTGGATATCCTGAATTTGGGATATTGCAGCTGCCTGGGTTTCTTGTTGCGTCCTCAAGAATGAAACTTCAGCTTTGAGATTATGGACTTCATGCTGAAGATCTTGAAGAGTTGTTGGTTTAACAGAATGTTTGAACCTGTTTATTGTTTCTGTTAAATCATATTTGTTTATGGGCAATGGTGTTTTTGGTTTGGAACTACTCGAATTGAAAAGTTCCTTGAGTTTGAACAGATATTCTCCTTGTTCATCATCGGGCAGTTTAGTGATGATGTCAAAGAGTAAATCTTGTTCTTTTGTAATAACATTGATGGAGGAGGAAGATCCTGCTAGATCGTCTTCCTGAATGTTATTAAGATCGTCTGATGATGGAGGAGGAAGAACCTCAGATGTCAAAGAGAGTTTGACATCTGAGGTTCTTCCTCCATCAATGTTAATAACAGAAACAATATGATGATGTCAAAGAGAGTTTGACATCTGATGATGGAGGAGGAAGAACCTCAGAAAATTGTTTTCTGTTTCTGTCTCAGATTCTGAAGTGTCAATCAGCAGATTATTAATCTGCTCAAGAACAGATTCATCGATGTTTCTGATCTTGTTCAGTTTCTTACTAAACCGACAATACTTAGAAATGTGGCCTTGCTTTCCACATCTGAAGCATGTTAGCTTAGTTTTGGGAAAATCCTCTTTAGGTTTATTTTGTTCCCTAGGGGCTTTCCTAAAGGGTTTTCTTGGTTTATGGTAGGCTGGTTTGTGCTGCCTAAACTGTTTATGTTTGGGTTTGGATGGCCTAGACTTCTTGCAGGCTGGAAAGCCGAATTGTTCACAGAAAGTGCTCAATTCCTTATTGCTTGTGGCTTTCTCTTTTGCAAGCTGTTTCTGGATCTTGTCATCCTGGCAGATCTTTAGTGCAGTCTTTTGTACGTGAGATACTAACTGCCCATATGTCAATCTCTCATAAGGGATGTTGTCATCATTTTGATTTCTTAATTTTTCTCTAACTTTATCGCCTAATGATTTAGGCAATCCGGCTAGAAATTTTTCTTTCCAAAAAGGTTGATTGGCATCATCTCTTGTGAGGACTCTTTGCAGAAAGTTATCCCTATACCATCTGAAATCAGATAAAGTTCTGCACTTGAGATTTGAAAGGAGCTCTGCCGATCTATCTTTTCAGAGAGATGGATCTCCAACAAAATGTTTGATGATTGTAAAAATCAACGTATTAACTGAATCAGGGATGCTACTCCCCTCATATAAGATTGGAGTACCATCTGGTTCAGTCTTGACAGAGGTTAGTATGACATTTTTCTCTTCAGATGAGAGATAATTGTCCCACCAACCTTTTAATTGCCCAGAAAACCCGACAATTAATAGATTAGTGATAGCCTCATCAAAAGCATCATTTGCAGTTTGATATGCCGTACTAACCATTGTCATTTGTTGGAGAATTTGCAAAATGTTGGTCTCACTTTGCCCATCTATGTTCCATTCATAGATATGGTCAGCACTGAATGATTTGAAGTTTTGGGTTACCCTTTCTTCAAGCAATATATCAGGCGGCGATGCCCTGGGATAGTAAAGCCTGGTAGGGGTTTTCCAATTCTGATTATTAATCTGAAGATCAGATGATCTGGTTTCAGATTCAGAAGATTGAGAATTTTCTTCAATATTCATCACTTGTCGAGATGTTGAAGAGGCTTCTCCTTGAGGAGTTTCTGGGATTACTGCAGACTGGAGATTACTGAGCTGTTCCATTTTTTGCTCAATTTTTCTCTGTAAATTAGTCTTATATCCTAGAAACTATGACCTGAGTTTCGGTCCTACCTGAAATGGTTTAAAGATAGGGGCCTCAAATACAGGTGATGGTTTTGTTTCTGTGGCGGATGGCACTGCTTTTTGAACAATATAACTACCCAAAGTTTGTAAACATCCGTTGGTGTAATTATTTTGTTCGCAAAGATTTTTAATGTCCATGGAGTCAATGAGTTTATTAATGTTTTTGAATTTAAATGGGGATGCTATTAAAGGTTGATTTTGGTCATCCTTTAATTGCGTCAATTGGACAGTTTTTGGGGGAGGCAATAGAGAAGATGTTGTGGATCCATCAGGCAATTTTCATTCCTGTTTGGTCATGTTTATGCTTTTTGGGAATGGATATTCAATACCTTGCTGTTGTGCATAGGCACTGAACCAATCAAAGAATGAAATGTTTTCTTCTACCTCTTCTAGGAATTCATAGAACTTATCTTGGACAGACTGTCTATTATTTCCTTTGAAATTGGCTAAGAACCAGGTTTTCTTGGGTTTGTTCTCCTCAGAATAGAAATCTTTTCTAAGGGCATGCTTGTCAATAGAGAACTGTTTTTCCAAAAAGTTTATGCTTGGATACGGTTCTCCATCGTTTATGGTAAGAGACTCAAAAGGTTCTCCTACATTCATGGATGAGTAGGTAGGGGACTGTGGTAAACTTGCATCTTCAGTCCTCTCATAACTCGGTTGCGGAATGTTTGTGGTATTATCCACTACATGAATTGAGACACTAGCTTGAGAAGGAACTACCTGTGGGGGAATGTTCCCAACAGTTTGGGGAGGTGCCGGCATGTAAATAACAAACGTAGGTCTGGAATAAACATGAGATGTTGGCCTGGAGGATGAACAAGAATGCCTAGCAGACTCTAATTGGGATCTACAGTCTTCATAACCTGAGTTAGACCCATAACTAGAGGAAACAGACCTTCTTGGTCGATCAAATGACAATTTTACAGTTCCGTCAGTGGTGTGAGTTATTCTACTCACCTGACTTACTGTTTATCTGGAAGAATAAAGACTGACCCCTCTACAGTTCTGATGACATGATCAGATGTAGAGAACCAGGTCTTATCCTGTGGTTGATAGAGAGAGTCAATGGAGATTGTGGGTAAAACCCAATTGTCAATGTTTTGGTTTATATCTTCAAAGGAGATTTATTCTTTGAAGACTTGGTTTCTGTTTGAGGACGAATCCTCACTGTTTATGGAGGAAGAGGAGGATGAACTCCCGAATTTACAAGAAAAGGAACGGAAAAAAGAAGCCATAAAGTGAGGGGGACAGAAATAAAGTGAAAGGAATATAAAGGACAGAAATAGTAAAAAGGCAAAGCTGTAAAGTGCTGAGAGTGGGAAGGGAACAGTACGACAAGACAGAAAAACGACAGAAAATTTCAATAATTGAAGTACTCCCTCTCCTTAGTATCATCACCTTCCGGATTAGTAGGGGTATGAAGATTAAAATAATTTTACTATTATGGGGTAGGTACCTGCATAGGGGTTAAAATGAAAATTTAAATAGTAATTTTTAAAACAGACAAATTTACAGAAAGATTTCTTTTAGCCGGACCAATATTTCTTCCGTTATTATATGCTACAGCATGAGGTACATATCTGCCGACCTTTCGGACTTACGATCTAAAACATCCCATGGAAGGACTCACATATAATAACTAAGCAATATCGCCGTTAAAAGAAACAGAAAATACTTTTTTTTTACCCCATAACAGTAAAACGAAATTAATCAACACATCTCTACCTCTCCTTCTGGCTCTGATAAAAAAAAAGGATTATGATTTTTAATAGGTTAAATATTAATTCGGTTAATAAACAATTTACAAAGTATTAATATAATCAATAAACAATAGAAAATATTAGATATGTCAACAACATACTAAAAGGACTACTTTTAGAAACACCATTAAAACTTACTACTAACACTAAAAAAATAACCTCTAGTCGTGCACGAAACTTTAAAAAATAGTGAATGAAGTCGTGCAAAAAAAAGCGACAAAGTGGTTAGTCACATTTACAGGTTGTGCGACTATCGGGTATTGCGAATTATGCGAGATAAAATTTTAATATTACAAAATTGATGTCGCGCCTAGATGCGCGACATCTATTGCAAGAGATGTCGCGCCTTGATGCGCGACATCTACTGTAGTGTAAAAAAACACCTGCAAGTTGCCGAGGAAGTTTCTTCCAAAAGCCATTACTGGTCTAAAAATGAACAATAATTAATAACTTATTTAGTTGTGTTCACTTTTTATCTCACTTATTTGAGATTAACTAGCGGTATCTCCCGTGCGTTGCACGGGGTTTCCCGCGCTCCACGCGGTTTTGTTTAAAAATTAACATTAACCAAAAAAACTATTATCTAACCTTAACCTTAGAAGGAAGAAAATTTCAATGAAAAAAATTAGCATTAAGTCAAAAACAACTCTTCTTTTTTTATTTTTTTTAACTTTTTTTTAACAAATTTGCACTAAAAAAATATATGTTAAATTTTTTTAACTAAAATATCGGGTGAAAAAAATCATATAATAACTAATTTTGTTTAAAAAAAAGGAAAAAAAATAATATACTATATTATTTTTAAGGCAAATCCACAAAAAAACATATGTGATCCAAATAAATTAGCCCAAGAAAGTAAAGAATACATAGCCCAAATAAATAGGCAAATAAAAAGACACAATAAAACATTTGCAGATATATATTAGGTCAAAAAGATCATCATAATGGCAATACTAAAGATATAAATCTCTAAGGCAAATTCAGACAAAAAAAATATGTGACCCAAATAAATTAGCCCAAGAAAGTAAAGAATACATAGCCCAAATAAATTCGCACAAGAAAGCAATCACATACAATAATAATAGAGAATGTCAATCACTGTATTAAAAATTTGCTCATGAACAAATTTTTTAACTTTTTTTTAACAAATTTGCACTTAAAAAATATATGGCAAATTTTTGTAACTAAAATATCGGGTGAAAAAAATCATATAATAACTAATTTTTTTTCGCCGACCTTTAAGTGTGTCGCCGAAGCTTTGGAAGATGCCGACCTTTAAGTGTGGCTCCGATTTGGGTGATAGATGCTTCATTCATGAAGAAGAAGAAGATAGATGGAGAGATTTTGAAAATACAAAGATTGAGTGTGATGTGGTTATGAGAGGGACGAAGATCAAAAGGAGGATGATGATGAAGAAAGAGGCTGACAATGGCGATCGACAAGTCCGAAAGTGGGGAGAGCGCGGTTTTGTTTAAAAATTAGCATTAACCAAAAAAACTATTATCTAACCTTAACCTTAGAAGGAAGAAAATTTCAATGACAACTTCTATTTTACATTATCAAATGACCATTTTTCTGTAAGTTGTAACGAAAATCGAAATTAAAAGACACAAATAAATTAGCCCAAGAAAGTAAAGAATACGTAGCCCAAATAAATTCGCACAAGAAAGCAATCACATACAATAGTAATAGAGAATGTCAATCACTGCACTAAAATTTGCTCATGAACAAATTTTTTAACTTTTTTTTAACAAATTTGCACTAAAAATATATGACAAATTTTTTTAACTAAAATATCGGGTGAAAAAAATCATATAATAACTAAATTTTTAATAATAGTGCTATCATTAAGAGACAAACTGATATGACTACCTGCTGTGGATATAATTGGAGGGGTTGACCAACAAAAAATTGAGTGAAATTTTTTTTAAAAAAAAAAAAGCAAAAAAAAATATTCCACCAAAATCACTGAAGAAACAACTCTTCTTTTTGTGTTCTATATCTACATGGAACAACTTCTAGTTTGCACGGGAAAGATAGGCAAATAAAAAGACACAATAAAACATTTGCAGATATATATTAGGTAAAAAAGATCATCATAATGGTGACACTAAAGATATAAATTTTTAAGGCAAATTTACACAAAAAAATATGTGACCTAAATAAATTAGCCCAAGAAAGTAAAGAATACGTAGCCCAAATAAATAGGCAAATAAAAAGACACAATAAAACATTTGCAGATATATATTAGGTCAAAAAGATCATCATAATGGCAATACTAAAGATATAAATCTTTAAGGCAAATTCAGACAAAAAAAATATGTGACCCAAATAAATTATCCCAAGAAATTAAAGAATACGTTGCCCAAAAAAAAATTAATAACTAAATTTTTAAAAAAAAAAATTTAAAAAAAACAAAAAAAATATATAATATAATATTCCACCAAAATCACTGTTCATGAACAGTGCTTATGAACAGTGATTTTAGTGGATCACTCTTATGTTATCTATTGATGATGATAACTTATTCAATAAGTAGAAAAAAAGTAGTTTATTTTATGCTTATAAGTAACTTATGAAAGTAAACCCTACAAATTCTAACTTATTTTATACGTATGACCACAATTATCCCAAATATACACAATCAGACATATGGAAAATAAATTACTTACAAGTAACCTTTTTTACACCTAATCCAAACATGATTCTCATTGTACAATCTAATTTCCAATTACTTATTTAATTTCAAATAAGTCAGATACAAAATAAGACCAATAAAACATCCCAACAAAACATTCTACTTAAAATAACGACTTAGTGCCAAAATACGGACTTATTTGGACAAAAAAGCCTAACCATATAAGTTTTATATTTAAGTCAATTTTTCATAAGTTAATCTAATCTGAGTTGTAGTTTGGGGTTGGGATTATTACCTCTAATCTTATAAACTTATAAATCATTTCTATGCAATCCACATATAGATTGTGATGAAGTGATAGGCCATTTAATATTTTGGCGATTATTCAAAGTGTATACCAACTTTAATTTGTTTTTTATCATGTTCAACATTTAAGATATATGATTATTTACTTAATTTGATTAGACTAAAATTGCTAGTTTTTTAATCATATGGTATTATTGAAGTACTCTAGTCTTCTACTTTATTCTACTTTTATTCTCTTTACTTGTTTATTCTCAAATAAATTAATAGGGATAAGTTATAGAAAATTTGAGAAAAATAAAAAAATTATATTTAGAGCCAAACTCACCTCGCTACACAGATCATATAGTTAAGATCGAAAGGTTTATCATTTAAGATTAATATAGATTTTGTTCTTTTGATTCCTTTTAATTTTGATTTTGTTCTTCTATATCTCAGACAAATTTTTTCTTAATTTCTTATAGGCAAAATGATTCAAGTATTAACTAAATAATCAGAGTAAATCTATTCAATAAAATTAAATTTGAAGAAATAAAATCTCTAATTTAATATTCAAGTTATAAAAACTAAAATGTAGACAAATTCAATCACCTAAAATTATGTAAACCCTGTTGTTTTGAAACTAATATATTCAATTTTTATGTCATCATTTCATTTTTTTAGTAAAAATGCATGGTTAACAAATGTTAGGTCGAGTTTTTTGGCTAAGTAGAGTAAAAACATGGCATTTAATTTGAATAATTTCTTTTTGGTAATATCAATGTCATTAGGGTAACACTTAACATCTTCAATTGTGCTTAAAAACATCTTGATTTAAGATGCACCTCAAGTACTTTGGTAGAAGATTTAACTCCTCCTTGTGGCCAAAATGTATGATTAAACCTGGCTGTTTGGCGTGAGTGGTAAGTACTCTCGTCCCTTAAACAAGTGATTGGGGGTTCGATCCCCAGCTCTTGCGAATGGAGCAAATTCACAGGCCAGCTATCTACCCCCTATATGGGACTTCAGAACAGCGAGAGATTGGTCTCACTTGACACGCAGGTGGGATACCTTGGGTAACAAAAAAAAATGTATGATTTCTTAATGCTGAACTCATAGACAATTAGAGATATCAATTTTAAACAAGACAACATTGTCATACCTTCGTACATGAATTCAAACATCTCATAGTTAACAAAGATTTTTCTAATTAATAAAAGATTTGACTCATATCTATGAGATTGTTGACTTGAGTCCCGCCAATATAAAGGCTTTGCTGGTACAAAGTTTTAAGTATCTTTGTAAGCATTCTTTGAGTTTGGATGTATGCATGAGACCGCTGACTCACCTCAACTTTACCCTTGTTAATGAAAAAATCCCATTTTTAGAATACCTCTCCAAACTCTCCAAACTCTCTACAGGTATCAAACCCTCTCCCTTACCGTGAGAATGTATATGATTTCTTGCCAATGAAATCATTGACTATATATATTGGGCATTGGGCGTTGGTGAATATATAATATATTTCAAGAAGCAACCGTTTAAGAAACAAAGGAAGAGATTCTATAAGAAATATAACTTATTTGAATAAAATAATTGATAAGCTCCATAATTGTGCACACATTTCATCTGAATTTTCTGATTTATCACATGTTTTTGGTAAATAAATAGATAGAAATATAGCAATACTCATAGTGTAGAGAAAATGATATAAAATACACGTGATTGAGATTATGAGTTGAAATTGCTTAATTTTTTATATATATGAGGAATTCACCTTCCCTTTCAAGTTAATGTGAGTAGGAACAAATGGGCAAGCATAGGAAGATCAAAAGATTGGAAGAATGAAGAAAAGAAGGAGAGAAAAGGGAAACAGGAGTTCGCTGGATGTTAGCCCTCAGCGAATGCACAGCCAACCTGCGAAAATAGGGTTCGCTAGACGTTAGCGCGCAGCGAACGAACAGCGAATCGATCCAAAATTACACCCTCTCTGCCAAATTATTCGCTGGAGGTTCGCATTTAGCGAACGCATAGCGAACCTGCGAAGAAAGTGAAACTGTGCGTTTTTGACTAAAAATCTAATGCATAAAAGAGGCAAAATAGTGGGAGCTTGACATTCTTGACTTCTTGGGCATATTGGGGAGCTTTATGGTGTGTTAGGGCATGGATTTTGGTGGAGATCAAGTTGGGGTTTGAAGTTTTGAAGAGATTTGAGTTTCACATCTTGGTTCTTCTTCTCCATTCTCCTTCCCTTACTTTTGTTCAATGTGTATGACTATTATTGTATATTTTCCTTTGGGGTTGTTGAACATGAGTAGCTAAACACTTTGTTTTAGGATTATTTTGAACCCTTGTATGGATTAACTCTTGATTTTTCCTCTCCTTTTGTGATTAATGTTATATATGTGTTTATTTTACCCTTCTCTTAATGCTTCTAAATGCTTGATCACCATTTAGTTGGTTTGTTCATTTGACTTATGACTTGAGAGAGCTAGGTTAAGTGTAGAACTTGGGTGAAATAGTGTGCGAACTTGAAGTTTGCATGACAAATGAATGGTTTTGTTAATAAGATAGACATATACTTATTAGCCTCACATAGCCACATTAGGGTTGAAACTTAGCAATTGGGTTTTATTAATTGTGACAAGAGATTGCATGATTAATGGAATTAAACACTTGTTCTTGACTCGACGGAGCGTTTACAAGTACATTGTGAATCCTAGGTTAGCACATATATAGCTATTAAAAGCAATTGTGAGAGGAGACCATTTTAAGGTTAGGAAATACAAGGGGATAAATAATCTTAAAGTTGGAGAATCACTTGTTTATAGTCTTTCTTATTTATTTTTGTAGTTACCCTTCACATCTTAACATTTGAATCACTCAAATTGAGGGAGAGTGCGATAATCATTACTTGACCGAGTTTTGGAACCAAATCCTCGTGGGAACGATACTTTACTTTCACTTTATTACTTGGCGCGACCCGTGCACTTGCGGTGCGAACAAGTTTTTATTTAAATCAATTTGCTGCCACTCGATTTATAACTTCAATTCCATATAGCTCAATTTAAAACTTAATACACTCTCCCTGTCCCAAGAACAATAATCGCATAAAAGGAATACACCTTTTCTTCTTCTAGTGGAACTGTGCATTATCATGAGCCCATTGCCTTTTTCATTGATTTAGCTAACACATTCAAACCTTTCTTCTCTTGAGATGCACAAATTTATATTTTGATATTTGATTTTTGTTTGGAAAAGCTTTACTATGGACTTGCCGGTATAGTAGTTTTGTTTCATAATTGTGGGGATTTCGATTTTACTTACACGCACATACACACACATAGGTAGATAATTATCTAGCTTGATTTCTCAGTTGTTTTGAAAAAATTTTATGACTATTTAACGTAGAGATGAATCTCAATTCGATTGGATCATTAAGTTTATTCATTAAAACGTTCAAAATTCTGTGGGATCCATCCATGTGAGACCCCCCACAGTCAAATTAAAATTTGTCCCTACTCTATTTCGAGCCTCACTAGATAGTTATGCATCTCACATGAGTAGGGGTCGGCAATTTTAACCGAAAATCGAAAACCGAACCGAACCAAATGAGTTTCGGTTTTTCGGTTTCGGTTTCGGTTTACATTTCCCATACTTTTCGGTTTCGGTTTTCATTTTAGATAGCTTTTTGATTCGGTTTTCGGTTTCGGTTTTTCGGTTTCCTTTGTAAAATAGTTGTATTAGCACACAAAAATGTGGAAAAACTAATTGGTTTCGGTTTTTCTTTTAGTGTTTCGGTTTCGGTTGTTGAGTTTTTCGTTTTCAGTTTCGGTTTTCATTTTGGATAGTTTTCGGTTTTCGGTTCGGTTTTGAACCGAATAACCGTTTGTCCACCCCTACACATGAGGGGGTCCAAATACATATATGATTGTGAGTGCAATAAGCATAATTGGATTGAGGCCAGTTGCGGCATAATAACCCAATTGTTCTATGTCCAAAACGAATTGGTAAGATTATAACAAACCTAGGAACTCAACAATGTCAGAAGTAGTTTGAAAAAGCGCCACATTCTTCCCTATTTTTGATCCAAAGTTTCTAAATTTAATATTCTTTACTCATTTAAACTTCATTTTTGGTTTCGCTAGTTCAATAGTTTAATCGAAGACTCAATAATTAGACCATTAAAAAAAAGGATTAAGGCCTATGCTGAGTCAACAACCGATTCCGATGAAAATATGCTTTAGTAAAAAACTGCAAATAAACAATCACCTAATACACAATTCAGATCTTCTACTAGTAAAGAAACTTTTTTGTTTAATTTGTATTATATCTATAATCTCTTTTTCTCTACAATTAATTTTCAGGGTGTTAGAAATACTATATTTTGATAATAACCAAACATAACTATCAAGAAGAGTTGGACTAAGAGATGATCATTATGTGAAAAAGCCTAAAGAAATCCTTTGTTAAAGGGAGAATTGATCATAAAGCTATAATGGATTACATTGCATAAGTATCAGCCGATCAGATTGAAGTAAGGGAAAGATCATGATGAAGGTAAGATCATAAACCGCATTCTTTTACCATTAAGAAGTCCTTTTGTGATCAACTAAGAAGAAAATGAGGGTATAAATGTTGAGAGAGTAAAGATTTCTTAAGTGAGCCTAGTAAAATTTGAGAGTATAAATGTTTCTTAAGTGAGCCCGACAAAACATGAGGGTTTAAAGGCTTAGTCTTGTACTCGGTTTAAAGAAGAAGACAATGAATTGAAATTTTAGGTGGAGCTTGGGGACTGGAAGTAGGTCAAGATGGATCAAACCGGGATAAATTTTGATGAGTGCATTTTCTTCTTCTTTCATCTCCTTCATACTTTAACAAAGACTTCTTCAAATGGAGAAAATGATTTCAAAATAATTCATAAATATATTCGAGTTTTTATCTCAAAGAGCAATGAAATAATAAAGTTTTAATTTATTATATCACCCAAAGCACCCTCCTATTGGGTGAACATTCAACACTCACATTGGGTACATCATCTTAGTGTGTGCTTTTATATATATAAAAATGTTCCTTTGATATACAGTGCTTTCAACTCTATTCATTATGTCCCTTGAAAACAGAGTTGCCTTCAAAGATCTAATTCCCACCTTCCAGACAAAACCAGACATCAAAATGCAAGACGGAAAGTGTTTGTAAAGTAGGATAATAGTAGTTGTTCTGAAGCTAAGTTTAATCTGAAGACAATTTCCAAAAATGAATACAATTATCATCTCCAGAACAAACCACACTATTACATCAATACAAGTTATATACTCCACCTAAATGAGCTCCTTTTATGGTTCTGCGGCTTGATGCTGGCTTTCCAATTTCATAGAGATGACACATGTATTAGGAGATAATCCAGTAGGTATTAGGGTGTTATCAAGTGACCAAGCTAGGCAATCAATACATGCAGTGTGAAATAATGTTATTAAGCTTCACCTGCAACATATAACTTTTGAATTTAAATGGTAGCTCAAGAAAATGTTTGATCTCTTTGTCAACCTAACTAGTTCAAAACATAACCTACTCTTTATTTTTAAGGCTTTCCAATAAGATTCTCAACCATGAATAACGTCATTTAACTGTTAAGATCCAATACAATGTGAACAGGGAGAATGCAAATACAAAACATGCACATATGGCTGCAAAATAAATATGTTCTCAAGGGAACAACGTTTAGATCTCCAATTAGAGTTCAATTATTTCAAGGAAATTGATCAAATATATTCCCTTACCTGCATCAAATAAATATAAAAAATGAGATGTAGTCATTATATTAATTTTATATATGATAAAATATCAACAGGAAAAAAGTTGCAATAAGAACAAATTATGGTTGGAAAAAATAAGATCAATTTTTTATAACTGAAATCTTTTGATTGGTGGAAAAGAGAATAAAATTTGAGAAGAACAAAAGTTATTTATATTACTTGTTTTTTGAAAAAAACTAATATCTTTTTATATAGTAAATTTTCAAATTTGATACTAAAATTTGTCCATAAGAGTGTTTCTAATACCTAAATTTGGTGAGGTGCACCAATGATACTCATCTATTTGACATAGAGCAAATGTAATACTGTCATTAAATTCGGATGTTTCCGTTAAAATTTTATTACCAAGAGGTCCCTATAAATCATCTAATTATTATCATGTCCCGAGAGACTTGAGGGCAATCAAATTTAATTGAGAAATGACTACAACACTCTTGATCGAAACAAGTAACTCCTACACCAGAATAGAAATCAAGGGTGTTATAGTCATTTCTCAATCAAATTTGATCCTCAAATCTCTTGATACATGGTAATAATTAGATGACTTATAGAGACCTCATGGTAATAAACTTTTAATGGAAACAACCCAAATTTAACGGCAGTATTACATTTGCTCCATGTTCATTAGATGGATATCATTGGTGCACCTCATAAAACTTAGGTATTAGAAAAGCTCCTAAGGGCAAAGTTTAGTATCCGATTTGAACCTTTGCCCCTTTTATAACCATATTTGTTTTAAGGTCAACAGGACGTAACTAATACAGCTACAGATCATGAACTAGGAATTGAATCGAAAGAAATTGTAAAAACAGAGTTTGTTATTTCAAATATATCAAGTTGAAATATATACGTGTGGGGGGGGGGGGGGGGGGCACAAATCAACTCCAACAAAAAAAACATTGTATTCAGCGACGAAGTACTCACCATAAGGGAGAAAAGCTTTTGATATAATTCAGCTCCTTGAGGACATCAATAGCGTTCATTCTTTCTTGAGGTGATTCTAATGAACATGTAAGTCCAATCTTAAATAAGGCAAGCAAGCATTTCTCAACATTAGGATGGAGTTGCATAATGTTCACAACATCTAATTCCAATGGAAGAATGGTTGGGCTCACAACTTCAAAAAGCCTGTCTGGAAATGCATCTTTCACATATGTTTGAAAGTTGTGGTCGTCTTCAAACATATCTTGAGTGGGCCTTGTTTTAGTTAAAATCTCTAAAATCATAATGCCAAAGCTATACATGTCGCCCTGTGTTGATAGTTGAGAACCCATTCCATATTCTGAAATATTGTAAGCCTATTAATTATATCTGTGATACAAATTTTCACTATAAAAAGTAAGTCTAAAAGTAAAATGAATTTGAAGGACATTATAAAAAATCAAATCATACCTGGTGGAACATAGCCAATAGTGCCCTTTATGGCAATTGTGCTGCTTTGTTCATTAGAGACAGTTACAACACTTGAAAGTAGTCTTGTCAATCCAAAATCACTCAAATGAGCAACCATGTTGCAATCAAGAAGGACATTACTTGGCTTCAAATCACAATGGATTAAAGGTTGCCCATATTCATAGTGAAGATAGTTCAACGCAGACACAATATCAATAAGGATATTTATTATTTGATCAAGGAGCAAAATTCTTGGATGATCCAAATTCTCTGAAATAGGATGCAACCAATTTTCTAAGTTTCCATTCTCCATGTACTCATAAACTAGAGCCTTAAATTCATGTCCCTGATAATCTATGCTAGAGCAACATGTTCTGATTTTTACTAGATTTCGATGTTTTGCATTTCGAAGTGCATTGCATTCAGCAACAAAACTCTTGTGAGCTCCCCTTATTTCAAGGTTGATGACCTTTACCGCCACAAGTTCTTGAGAGTCAAAACTTCCCTTATATACAGAGCCGAAATTCCCTGATCCAATCAAGTTATTGGTAGAGAAACCATTTGTAGCATTGTGCAAACTTTGATACGATACTCTAGAAATCGTGTCAATTGTTAACGAACTTGAAGAAGAATTTTTGTTCCTCCTCCTCCCACAATAAATAGCAATAATAGATGCCAGAAGAAGAAATGCAAGCACACAAGATATTGATAAGATCATCCAGAAGTTTTGATGTTTCCTTTGCTTAGAAACTTTGAGAGGACATGGTGGCAGCTTCAATGTTGATATGCCTCCGCAAAGCTTATTATTCCCCAACAGAGATATTTTACTTGCATTTCGGAAGACACCTTTGCTTGGGACCTCCCCATCAAGCAAGTTGAAGGAAACATTTAGGTACTCTAAAAGTGCAATGTCCTGGATGCCTTTTGGAATTGATCCAGACAAGTTATTTTGTGACAAGTCTAGATATCTCAAACCTTTCAATGAAGCCAAAGATGAGGGAATGGTATCCTGAAAGAAGTTTCCTTGCAAAAAAAGATACTCTAAGCTTTGGCAATCCCCAATGGTTTGAGGAATGCTACCAGAGAAATGGTTATGAGAGACATCTAATTTACCAAGGTGTTTGAAATTCCCAACCTCATTAGAGATATTGCCCGAAAAAGAGTTGTGCGACAAGTTCAAGAAAATTGATAGAGATGAGAGACTAAATATTTGAACTGGCATGACTCCGCTGAACTTGTTTTGTGACATATCCAGATATTGTAAAATCTTACAGTTGCTGATATTAGAAGGAATATTTCCTTTGAACATGTTATCTGACAAGTCCAGGTGAAATAACTGGGTGAGATTTTCAACAAAATTATTTATTTCTCCAGAAAGTTTATTTTGCGACAAAGTCAAGTATTGCATGTTTTGAAACTTTCCAAAAGTAACAGGGATGAAACCAGTGAGAAAATTCTGGTCCATCTCTAGATCCGTCAGGTTAATGAGGTTTCCCATAGAAGCAGGAATTCTACCACTAATTTGATTTTTTGCAAGATCGAGTATCGTGAGTTGGGTAGACAAATTGCCTATGGTATTGGGTAAAGGGCCCCTTAAATTATTTTGGCTCATGTATATCCGTTCCAACTTACTACAGTTGCTCAATGAACTTAGAAACTCCCAGTCTTTTGAAGAACTACTTCCCAAATTAGTTTGACTAATTTCTAGAACTTGTAGGTCATGTAACTTTCCAAGATCTGGTATTCTCCCTACAAAGTTAGTTTCTCCTATAGATATCCCTTCAAGCGTAGTAGCGTTTTCAATGGACGTTGGTATGTGACCAGAGAATGGATTTGCTCCAAGTGTTAAGAGTTGGAGATTACGGAGGTTCGAGAACATATTGGTTGGGAGGGAGCCATTGAATTGATTTAATGCAACATCGATTAATTCGAGATATGACAGATTGTAAAGAGCCGTAGGAATTGCACCTGAAAGCTTGTTAAAACTTACATCAAACACTGTCAAATATTTCAACTGGCCTACATCTTGAGGTATACGCCCCTCCAAGTGATTACCAAATAATGAAAGAGCAGTAAGAGAAGTAAGATTATTCCACAAAGAAGTTGGAATTTTTCCTGTGAAATTGTTATCATGCAGATGTAGAAGTTCAAGCCTATAGAGTGAGCCAATCTCCATTGGTATTTTTCCAATAAGATGGTTTCCTGTCAGTGCTAAGATTTTAAGGATAGAACAACTTGTGATATTGATCGGAAATTCTCCTGTCAATGTATTATTTTGGATAACAAGATTCTGTAGTCGAGACAAAAGACCCAACTGTTGTGGAATTTCTCCATAGAATCTATTCCTATCAAGAACCAAGACTCTTAGGAAGGAGAGATTGCCAATGAAAGGGGATATAGTACCTGATAATTGATATCCTTGTAACACCAATGTTGTAACTCTTCTATGCTTGTGGCCGCAAGAAACTCCATGCCAATTGCAGAAGTGTGTGGATGAATTCCAAGACGCCAAGATGTGAGTTGAATCACTGGTTATTGATTCCTTAAATTTGATTAAAGACAATCGATCGGTTTCATTGCCCAATGATGAAGCATATTTGAAAGATTGAAGTATGAGAATAAAGAAGACTACCAAGTAAAGAGACATGGTTGGGAAACTTGGCTAGTTTGAGAGCTCTTAGTCTGACTTAAGTTGAGGAGGCTGCATGTTCCTTTTTAATACGCGGTATGTTTGTGTGGAGACAAATTATCCCCTCAATATTTCTATAAATATGGGATTCTTTTCCTTTCCCACAAAAATTGAGTTTTTATCAAGCAGCATCATGTTACGCGCTTGCAAGTATTCGTAAATATTTAATCACCTTTTCTTATTAGCAAAAATAGATTAGAAGTAACAAAACTCTTGATTATATATAACTTTTGATTATATTTTATAATTTAAAAGAATCATAAAGAAACTAAATAAATGTTTTAAATTTTATTATTATAAGGGTTAAATATCATTTTGGTAAAAAAAAAATCATTTTGATCTATCAACTATTTCCAATGGCTCAATTTGGCTACAAACAATACAAAGACTCATTCTGGCCTACAAACAAAATAAATGGGTCAATATGGCCAATAAAAAAGTCAAAATAAGATGGTTTATTCAAACAAAATTGACCCTTTTATTTTGTTTGTAAACCAGATTGAGTCATTTTATTATTTGTAGGCTAAATTGAGCCATTGAAAATAGTTTATAGGTCAAAATGATATTTAACACTTATTATAATTGTCGAAAGATATTTAACAATTTTATATTAAGAGTTTTTAAAATTTATTTTTGATTGATATTTGACAATCATTTAAAATAACTTCCATATATGAAGGTTTGCGTTTTGATGGATACAATCAGTAGTTTTCCGCAACTTGCAAGAAACTTGGGCATGGAAATAGACAGGCATGACGAGTCAATGCTTTTTGTGCTCAGTCTTGAAGGTCGACGTGGAAACTTCTAAGATGCCAATTATACTATTATGGTTTTCTTGAGAATATTAGTTTTTTTAACATAGACATACCAGAAAGTAAAAACTAATAAAATTAATTATGGGAGCTTTTCTTACGATAATGAAGTTTTTTTTGGACCAAGTATGACCGACTGACCGTGGAGTTTGTTTGTTGTAACTGTTGCCATGCTACGAATATGTATAATATTTTTTGGTATCCCTTGGAAAAGATCATTTTATCTCTCCTCCGTTTACCCTTTTCTTATTTATCATGTATCCCCTCCTTATATGTACGGGTGTTCAACGGGTGGGTATGGGCGGCCCGAGGGTATGCCCATGCCCGTACCCGCCTAACTTAAACGGGGACGGGTTCGGGCTAGCCCGTGACGGGCCCTAAATGGGCGGGTTCTAAACGGACATTTTTTACGCGGGTGGGCATTCGCCATATGCGGGCAGCCCATTTAATTTGACGCCATAAAACCTGAACTTTTTAAGACAAATATTTAAACATTTAAGAAGTATGAAAGCATCCGGAATCCATGATACAATTCAAAATATCAAACATTAATGATTAATGATCCAAGTGACTAAGTCTAGCATCTAAAATTCAAAAACAAACAATGAAATATCCAATTGACATCAACATAATCTTAGGCTCATAGGCATAGCTATCATCTGTTTCCTCCTTCTCCTCATTAATCATCTTATAATCCCTACTGCTTCTTTCTTCCTTTTTGTTATCAGAACACTACTCATCTTTAATCTGCAAAAAATAAGAAGGAAAAAACTCATCTTTCTCATCTTTCAATCGCTTTTTTAATGTAGGAATGATGTTGATATATTCAGATTCAGCAGTATATATT
Organism: Mimosa pudica; assembly: GCA_029929735.1. Lineage (NCBI taxonomy): Eukaryota > Viridiplantae > Streptophyta > Magnoliopsida > Fabales > Fabaceae > Mimosa > Mimosa pudica. Next base: position 9,787,623 of record JAKELP010000035.1, read on the forward strand.
GGAGTAGAAAAACATCCATCTCAATTCAGCAATATATATTCATATGCAGCAATATATTATTCAGCAGTATATATTCAGATCAGCTGTATATATACAGATCAACAGCATATATTCAGATTCAAATGATATATTGAAAAGTTTAAAAAAGTATCCATATTAGAACTTAGAAGTATGAAAAATTGAAAATAATCTTAAAGGCACATATGAGAATAGAAAACAACCATCAATTAAGCAGAAAAGTAGACAAGAGAAAAGTAAATAGATATAGCATAATCATTGTTCATCACTTCAAATTAATCAAATATAAAGATATAAGTAAATAGAGCGTCATAAAGAGATTAGGGATGTAAGAAATCACCTATAATACTCGTAGTTTCATCAACAAATAGCAAAATATTCAATCGAGATCCTCAAAATCCATATCCATGCCATCTTCTTCCCCCTCCCCCTCATTATCATTAGTACCTCCATCATGTTCAGTTTGTGTGCTTAATTTCAAGGCTGCCATCTCTTGCACTACAAACAAATAGGACATATACAAGAAGTTTAAAGCATTAATTTTGGGAGCAAAGGATGCTATGCATATAAAAGAAACTTTAATGAGTAGTTATTTGATTTCTCAATGGAATTTATGCTAATTATTCAAAAAAAACATATTAAAATCAACATGCTTATGTGATAAGAGATGTTAGAAATTACCGATATGTGTAGTCTCTTCAATATTGTCAACATCAAGATCTTTCATCACGGCTGAACCGGCACGTAGCCAATTTTGAGAACATATGATTGCCTCAGCCATATCAGAAGATAAAGAACTTCTAAATACATCTAATATTCTTCCTCCAGTACTAAATACAGACTCTGAAGAAACAGTAGAAACCAGGGCTGCCAACAAGTCACGCGCAATGAGATGTAGAACTTTGTATTTTGAAGCATTCCCCTTCCACCACGCAAGAAGGTCAAATTCTGGATCATTAAAACCAACTAAACTTTCTTGAAGGTATTCATCAATTTCAGAAAGTTTATCTACCTTCTGCACTGAGCTTGCAGTGGCTAAAAATTTCATGAAAGTAGGATCCACGTCAGACAAGGATATATCATCAGGAATAGCTACACTATTTCGACCAATATCTTCTTTCTCTTTTGGTGGATGAGATTCAGATTCATGATTGGGTCTAATATTCAATGCATACTCATCATACATGCGACGCAAAACATTAATAACCTTCTTCAATGTGGCATCACGCTTTGAAACATCAGGAAAAAGGTTATCAAAGGCAATTTCAACATATGTAACTTTGTACCTTGGGTCCAATATGACAGCTACAATCAGAAGTGGGTTAATCCTCTCCAAATCCCAATACTTATCGTACTTTGATTGCATCCTTATGGCCATATCATGCAATAGAGTGTATGAGCTACTTGCGCTATTCTGAAGACTTGTTTGGATTGCCACTATGTGTTGAAAGCATGTATTTGTTGTCACATAGTTAGAGCCAGAAAACTTCAATGTCATTGAGTAGAACAACTTCAAGAATACAATAAACTCCTTTGCAACACTCCAATCATCTGCACTAGGAGGTCTAACCCTAATTTCAATGGCCTCATCATCAACACCATTATAAATGTCATTAAGTGAGCATTGGCCTGAATCAAATCTAACATTCCTTCTAAAGTAATTCTTGTAATCAACATCTTCATCCTCCAATCTATTGAAGACTTTGATAAACTTTACAGCGCTCTCCAACATAAGATATGTTGAGTTCCACCTAATGATAAAATAAAATATCAAGATTAGTAGTATAAAATCATGCTCAAGAAAGCTAAAGCAAACATTTAGTAACATTCATTTCTATTACCTCGTGGGACAATCAAAGCACAGGAGACTCTTTGTATCAACTCTTTCTTCTACCGCAATCTCCTTGAACTTACTCAACCTACCAGGAGAAGATTTAACATACTTGACGGCTTGCCGAATGAGCTCAATAGAACTATTGATTTCTTTCAATCCTTCAGAAACAATTAGATTTAAGATGTGAGCAGCACAACGCATGTGCAAAAACTCGCCATCAAGAACTAGGCCACCCCAACTTTTTAACCGCTTCTTTAAGTAGGCAATAGCAGAATTATTAGCAGAGGCATTGTCAACTGTGATTGTAAAAACTTTTTCAATGCCCCACTTCACCAAGCATGAACGAATTTGTTCTCCAATTGTATCCCCTTGATGATTTTCAATGATGCAGAAATTCAAAATCCGCTTTTGTAAAGTCCAATCATCATCAATCCAATGTGCTGTCAAGCACATGTAATTAGCATTTTATATTGAAGTCCAACAATCTGTAGTAAGAGATACTCGAACTTTAGATTTCTTAAAATACTCTTTCAAGTGTTCCCTCTCTTCATCATACAATTTCCAGCAATCTCTAGTAATTGTTGTCCTCGAAGGAACTTTGAACCTTGGTTCAAACTCATGAATCATCTCTCTAAAACCTTCACCCTCTACAACTCGAAAAGGCATTTCATCTTTTATAATGAACTTTGCAATGGCTTTTCTGCGTCGCTCTTCACTATACAACCCATGAGTCAATGTTTTGTTTGAATCACCAAACAACAATGGTTGGTACTTGTCTGCATTATTTGGATTTTTTTTACATTCCAACATATGTCGCAGCAATGATTTGGTCCCAGTACCACTTGAGTCACACTTGTAATCTGCCGGGCAATAATTGCACTTGGCACGCGGTTCTCCTTTTGTTTCACTAAGAGGCAGCCTAGTAAAATGTTTCCATGCTTCAGATGTTTGCCTCCTCTTTCTAGGTTTCTTTGTAGCTTGTATTGTCTGTTTTTTTGTACCCTCTTCTTCATTTGTTGGTTGTGTTGCCTCCGGTTCAACTTTAGTGGCTTTAGCATCCTCAACGTGTGCCACCTTCTTTTTCTATCAAGTTGAATACAAAATCAATTCCCAAGTTAGTGAACAACCTTAAAGCACATGGGAAGCACTATTAAGAATGGATTAGTGAGACATACACACCTTTAACTTTGACTGATCAATGGAAGGAGTGGATTTGTTGAGAGGCCTCTTCATTATCAATTACTTTCCTTATATTCCTATCATCACAAAAAATGAAATCAATATATTTTTTGGAATTTCTAAGCTGAAATCATTGATTCTTTCATGACTTTTTAATTTCATACATTTCAGCAATACTTAATAAACACAAGCACTAATCTAATGACATTTCTCTCTAACTAAATTCAATATGTTTTGTGCAATTTCTAAGTAGAAAACATGAAAAACAACACATGATCAAATCATAAAAAGCCCATTATATCTCCTCTGAATAGCATCTAAAAATTTATCTGGGCCCTAAAATAACAGAACTTAATAAACACAAGAACTAACCTAATCCAAATTTAATATTGTAAACAGCATACAATTACTCCATCTTAATATTTTCATAGTAGACTTTGATAAAAGAATATTTATAAGACAAAAATATTGAAAGAGACATAGACCAAAACTTGCCAAACCAAACAGATCCTATCCTAAATTTATATGAGTCTGACAAAAGAAAACGACAAAGCTTGAAGTTAAGAGACAAAAATATTTACAAGACAAAAATATTCATAGAGCTTTAAGTTGCATGGAGACCTGCACAATTATTTCATATTGAAAGAGAAGAAAGAGTTACTCATATAAGACAAATTTATATGAGTCACTCTTTCTTCTCCATCCTTCCCTACGCATAGAAACTGAAGCAAAAGTTGATCAAGAAACAAGGCTTTTAGTAACCTATTGATGATAAACAACAAATTGAACGATGGCAAAACAAACATGAAAAGAAAGAGAAATCCACATAGGATAAGCAACAAAACATCAGAAATGAAAAGAGAAATTAAGTACCAAGTGTTTATTAATAATTACCACAAGTGTTATTTTGTATTGGCGAGAAGGGCGGCAATAAACGATCGGCGAGAAGGGCGGCAAGAATCGATCGGCGATGGGTGAATAGTGAAGCGAGTGAAGACAATGATTGGGTGTTGGGTGAACAGTGATATGACAGTGAAGAGTGAAGACGGCGTGAAGACAGTGAAAAGTAAAAAAGGAATATTGCGTCTGCGTGAGAGTGATTGAGTGAATATAGGTCAGGGTTAATTTTGTTTTCAAAGCAAGCACACACATATACGGGCTAGTAAATGGGTACGGGCACGCCCGAAGCTATGCCGTACCCGTACCCATTTAACTTAAACGGGTACGGGCTTGCCCGTACCCGCTAAAAACAATTGCGGGCCAAAACGGGGAAATTGCGGGCGGTTATGGGCGGGTTACGCGGGTATGGGCATACTTGAACCAAGTATGACCGACTGACCGTGGAGTTTGTTTTTTGTAACTGTTGCCATGCTACGAATATGTATAATATTTTTTGGTATCCCTTGGAAAAGATCATTTTATCTCTCCTCCGTTTACCCTTTTCTTATTTATCATGTATCCCCTCCTTATATGTATCAAAAAGAAAATATATTCCCTCCATGCATTAACTGATTGATATATTGTTTGGACAAATAACATACTACCTCCGGTCCTAAATATAAGACCTAGATGACTTTTTTTAGAAGAGATTAAAGTTGCGAAATATGTTATCAAATGATGATATATTTAATATATTTTTAGATAATCCATTAGTTTATAGGTAAAATAAACTAGTTTAAGGGAAAAAATTAGGTAAATCAATTTATAATTAACTTATTTTTTGTTTTTTTAAGATTTTCCAAAAAAGTCATCTAGATCTTATATTTAGGACCGGAGGAAGTATTATTTTATTAAATTGGAATATTACAAAGCATAGAACAAAAGGTCTGGAACTAGGAAAACCAAACAAAAATTGAATACAAACCTAAAAATAACATAATATAATATAGGTAAGAGGAAAGTCATTGCCGCTAAGAACCCTATCATCATCTTCATTCTGGTTTCATAGTTCGTCATTAGAAAAAAGATGTTACAAACAACAAAGTCATCGTGAGTAGTGGTTATTCGAAGAATAATTCTAAAAGATCTACACCTCTTATTGTCAATAAGCCAATCAAATTGGTTTTTAAAAAGCATCCATAAGTAATCTCATATAAACAAAATAAACCAAAAACACAAACACAAACACAAAAGATGAAGATTATATAGAAAAAATATTCATTGTCACCTAAACCCTCAAACCACAATTTATTTCTACATAGATAAGTAATACAACCCTAGGAATCCCAAAAAGATCATGAAAATAAAAACAGACCATTACAAACTATGAATGTCTCCTTCTCCAATCAAAACTGTGGAGGGAGCTAGACATTTTGAAAAAAGCTTGCACAATGGCGAGAGAAGAGTTCCTACACTTCAAAAAACCTCATGCTTAATTTATTAAGTCAGGAATAATGTATAGATTAAATTGTTCTTAAAATAATAAATGTAATAAAAATTTACAGGGATTAGATAGCTTCGAAGAACCAAAATTTGAGCAAGAAAAAAACAAAGTTTGAAAATTAAATTAATATTACTTTTTATTATTTTAAAACACTAGGTAAAAAGAAGTATGATAGCCAACCATGTAATTCAATTTAACTTATATGGATTTAAATTATGCAAATTGTCTGACCTATGTTCATTGATTATACATCTGCAATATATCACAAACTACAAATTCTTTTGATATGAAACTTGTTCTATATCAATATTCTTGTTATAAATAAAATATGTGTAGATATCCACAATCAAAAGGACTCTTAGGATTTCCTCACAAGACTACACTATGATTTATAACTCCCATATTGAAGGGTTATAAGTGCATTACTCTATAACCTCCAAATGTACCATTATACAGAGTATTCCTTAATTCCCTTCTTTATGTGCTTGATGAGGTGTTTGGATGCTTATATATAGAGACTATGTACAATGCCTTGTGACACACAATTGAATAAGAGATGCTCCCCTTTCTCTCCAATTTTTTCTCCTGTCTTTCTTGTTCATCATCTTCTTCACTTCTTCTTCTCTCTGATGGAGATCACGGCGAGTCCTATACCGTAAAAATTTAAAATAATAATGTAACGAGGAACATAAGAGTCTTTTGATATTTAGATTTTATTTTTATTAAATACAAAGTCTAAAATTGCACATGATCCCATAGATAAGTACTTTTGGTGCAACTCACAAAACTTTGTTGTTATAAATACACTTTAGGTTAAAGTTTAGTATCAGATTTGCACATTTCTTCCCCATATGTAAACTAACCCAAAGACTCGAAGAATCATTTTAATGATCAAGTAAGTCAAATAAGAACCAAATCCCACTAGGGTACGTTTGCTTGGAAGGAAATGGAAAGAAAAACTGCTCTTTGATAATTTACACACACACACACATATATATCTGGGTCCACAAGTTTTTCTCTCTCTATCTCACTCTTTTCCTGAAACCCACAAACTTTACATCTCATTATTATCTCTACTTTCCATCTTTTACCATTTCCAATTTGATTATGTCAATCCCTCCAAAGCATATGGGCCCTAAAAGTTGTCATATGTATATGGGCCATAATGATACGCACACAAAGTCAGTAAGTCAGACGCTTTCATGAATGATGGTGTTTTATATTTTATAGGTTGAAAAATTCATAGAAGCAGCCAACCTAGTTTATTTTCATTCACTGGGTGTGGAAATAAATAAACATAGTGATAATGGCTTCCATGTTGACAGCGATGTGACATAAAGGAGAAAGGAAATTCAATAGCAAATAAGCACGTGGCAGGAAATGTGTTGCTCAAACAGCAAATTAAAGTGATAAACTGGAAAACAAGTGTTGAAGAGTCTTCCAAGAAACTTCAAAGAAGCCAAATATATGTACATTTAGTAGATGATGGTGAGGTCTTAATCAATTAGCTTCGACATTTCGTTTTGAAAATCTTCTCACACAAAAAACTACATTTTCTTACTACAATCAAGTTTAATTTGTAGCTAGAGGAAATCCACCAATACCGCGTAATTGAAGGGGCCACGCAAAATTAATATTAAAAAATGACATGGTAATCCTGTCCAAATATGGCAGGATATTATTTCTCTACCTTACAAAAAAAAACAATTTAGGAGAGGAATAAGATAAAAATTGATCTCTCCCCTCCTTCCAAGAAACAAAAACTCAAATTTAAAGTGAGTCTCAATCTCACAAAACCATATTGCACGCATCCCTTCATTAATAGCACGGATCGCAAATTCCATGGATCAAAAAAAGGGGAAGGCCTCAGTCAGTAGTGTACTTGAACCTTGTGTGCAAGTTTTTCAAAAGCAAGGACTAATATAATAGGTCCCCACCATGTCCCTGTCCCATAACATAGGATCTGTGACCTATATATGTATGTATGTGTGTGTGTGCCTAGATTCTTATTCAACTTTGTCTTCTTGAGCAAGTCTTTTCCATCCATGTTTATCAATTTAACTAATTAATTAATGAACGAAAAACTAACCTAAGCCTTATTTTTCATTAGAGCAGCATGGTTGGGTAAGGTCTGAAATAGTCACTAATTTCCTCAAAATCTTACACAGACATTAAGGCCCTAATTTATTACGAAACTCTAGTTAGTTTTTTGCTATGTTATGAAGAAGCCAAGTTAAAGGAACCACACCCACTTCCCACCTCTTCACTCCACACCATTGGATCAAAGATCAATGATCCAAATTTATTATTTTATATATATGAAAATAGTGATAATAATACATAAAAATCTAATAAATTTGTTAAAATATCTCGTCAGGTAAGACTATAGATAATTATTATAAATTTAAATTAGAATTTTGAACAATTCAAACCAAATAATGATAGATTAAATTTAGGAAAAAACTTAGGTCCATTTCTTTAGGTGTTTAATTGTCTATATATCACATTTTGATCGGAGAACTTGACGAAATTGACCTATGGAAATGGACCTAAGTTTTTTCCTTAAATTTATTAATGGGATTTTTAAATATAATTACATATTATTATTTTTATAAAATAATGAATCCGGACCATCAGATCAAAAATTCCTTCGGTGTGGAAGAAATTGGAGAGAGACGAGGGAAGAGGATGAGAAGTGGGTGGGGAATGGATCCATTCTTAAGTTAAAGTCTTGTTCGACTGGAAATGTTATGCATTCTCTTAATATAATAATTGTTATGATGTATACAAAGAAGGTTTTTTTGATCAAATATACAAAGAAGTTTATTCTTTTAATAATATAAAAGTTGCTCAATTAATTATTAACACAAATCATAATTTCTATGGACCATTTTTCATGAAATATTGAATAACCCCCTAACTAAAAGTTTATTCTGTTCACAAACGGAACATATAAAACTTTCGGCAAAAAGGGGAACAAATAACCCTTAGCCATCCTTTTCAACATAATTCAGTTATCAACTCAGTTTTTCAAGTTTAATTCACAACAATGTAATGATTGTAATTTATTAAGTTAATAAAGTATATGAATTAAATTGTTTTAAATGAAAAAAATAAGGACTCACTTGTTTTTAGTTTAAAAAATAAGATTCTTTCTGTTTTTCTTTTCAAGCTTATTGTTTTTGCTCTGTTTTCTTTCTTCCCTTGCAGACGTGTGTTCTCAAATTGAATATTCACTGTGATGGGTGTAAGAAGAAAGTGAAGAAACTACTACAAAAAAAAGATGGTCCTCATTTTATTCTCTTCTTTTCCTGTTTTTTCCATTTAAAGTATTGTCCCTTCTATCTAGTATTCACTCCACTTAGCTCTATCACTCTTCTTTTTCTTGTCTGAAAATTTTTGCTTCTGTTTGATAAACAAGAATTTGTACAGAAAAAGATACAGAATCTGAAGTTAGCCGTGTCTAATGAAAAGCACTATATTCCACACTTTTGTATCATAATAAACAAGACTGTGCTTAATATATGCCCATTTGACTTAATGACTCCATGATAAGTAAAATGCATTCTTAATTATAGTTTGATATTGCTATAAGGAAGAGGTTCAAACTTGAGGCTTGTGTTTGATTCTCTTTAGCACTATACTTTTTTTTGGGACATTGTCTTGCACTTGCAGGAGTTTATCAGGTTGAGTTTGACGCGGAACAACAGAACGTGACAGTTTTAGGAAATGTTGATTCTGCAACATTGATCAAGAAACTTGTGAGAGCAGGTAAATGTGCAGAACTTTGGTCACAGAAAGCAAATCATAAGCAGAAGCAGAATGACACCAACATCAACAATAGTAACAACTTTGTGAAGAATGACATTAACCAGAAGGAGGGTCTAAAGAAGCAAGGACAAGTTAACAATAATAAGCAGAAAATTAAGCACCCTGCTGTTAGTTACGAAGATGATGCATTGAACAAAGAAGAACAAGAAGACGTTGAAGACAAAGTAGAAGAAGATAAAGATGGTGATGGGCTAAGGACCATTAGTGAGATGGATAATCAAGTGAATCTGATGAAGCAGGAAGAAGAAGCTGGTGTTGGAAAGAATGAGAAGGAAAATGATTGAGTCATGGATCAAGCTGCTTCTTTAAACAATGTTGACAAGGCAAACAAAAATAATAATACAAGAAACAAGGCCAAAACTGGCAAGAAAGTAAGCTTTGATCCAAAAGCCATTACTGGTCTTAAAATAAACAGTAATGTTAATATGGTTAGTGAAAATCCGAGTCTTGAAGAACCCAGAAAGATAACAGATGACATAGGTTCTATGATGAGTCTTGCTGGTTTTAATGGGAATTGTAATAATGCAAGCAATTCTGGGTTTGGAGGAATTCAAGCTAAGCTTAACAACCAAGATGGATTCCAATTTCAAGGGCCCTCTCCTTTAGGAACAATCCCACATGGTGATGTTCTCACAAATCATCACCAATACCAATCATCATATTCATCTTCATCTTCTTTTCAAATGAGCATGAATGGCTTTGATAGTAATAATCATCCATCTTCATTGACAATGGGCATGAAGCAATAACCCCAGATGATGGATGTATCAGAGGGCTCCAGTTGTTCATCCTAGCACTGGATATTACTGGAACAACAGCTACTACTATAAAATTGATGATGTTAATTATTCAGGGGAAGATCATCATTATGCAGATGATATGTTCAGTGATGACAGCACAAACATCAACTGCTCATTTATGTAAAAAAAAAATCATAGATTGTGTTGATCTAAAAGTTTTGAGAAGTTTATATAAGAAGGCAAGACGAAAAAAAAAATGAAATCATGGTGTTTAACCTGAAAAGTTCCCTTTTTAACATTGATTTACCAAGATTGTAGCTTTTTGACTGTTAACAAAAAGCATTTCATAATCAATCGAAAAAGAATCCAGTCATGTGCCATGCACACCATTGCTTTTTTGTGTTGATGAATTAAATTAAAGGTCGAGTTGGTATTATTTGTAAGAATTAGAGTATTAATGTGCCAATTATGGTACCTTATTTTTTGGAATTCATAAATACTCCCTCGGTCCTAATTATGTAAGATCATTTTGATTTTCTTGGGAAAAATTAAAAATGTAAAATTAATCATTTAAATTTATCTATAGTTTTCTTTTTTCCTCAAAATTAATTTATTATACTTATAAACAAACCAATAATCTAATTATATGTAGTAAATGTTATAATACAATAGTTTAATTTACTTCTTTGACTTTGCCAAAGAAGTCAGACATGATTTTCTATTTAAAATGGTAAGGAGCACAATGCACAAAGTGACACAAATGGATGCCCACTATTAACAAGCTTCGGTTGGAGCAGTTGAGTAGAGGTGCGTCCTTATGCTCTTTTTGTTTCCTTGGTTTACATCAAGTTGATAAGCCCTTGCATGTCACTTGCATAATCTGAGTTTGTTAGGCTGAGCTTATTTTGCATAAATAACTAATGTTTGTTTGGGATGTTTAGTTGGGCTTATTTTTTATTTGACTAATGGAAAATAAATTATTTATAAGTAACCTTTTTACACCTAATCCAAACATAAGTATCATTATATTTATATAATCTAGCTTATTTTCAATATGATGATGCTTTTGGATTAACTTATGGAAAAGTGACTTAAGTATAAGTTAATTAGATTGGAATAAGTTAGATTGTATAATGAAATATAAGTTTCGATTAGGTGTGAAAAATGACTTACAAGTGACTTATTTTCCATAAGTCATAATGTATATGTTTGAGTTAATTATGATTGGATGTATAAAAAGGTAGAATTTGTGGGATCCACCTTCATAAGTTACTTAAAAGCCAAAAATAAATTATTTATCTACTTATAGCAATATCAAACTGTGTCTGAAATAGTCTTAGTTAACAACTAAAAGAGTTTTCAATTGATCTATTTGAAATTAAATTTCTTGTTTGGTACCGAGGAGCAATTGTTTCTTAAATAAACTATATTTCTTCCAGAACTAGATATTGTTGGTTTTTGGAGCTAATTACTGCAGAAAAAATAATTAAAAGACAAAATTGCACAAAAATATTTTTGAATATTTAATTTGATATTACTAAAAACTTTCATTTAGGTGTTCAATGAACTAAAAATTAATTTATAATACCATGTGTTATAGGATGTCTGATATATCTTTGTTTCAATCTTAAAAGATAAAACCTTCTACACATATAAATGAAAACTTGATTTTTAATCATGCTTAAACACATACATGATTAAGAAGAAGAAAGTTTTCCAATCAAGTTTCTCAACCATAAATAACGTTACAATGTGCACAACGAGAATAAGCAAATACAAACATGCAAATATCACATATGGCTGCAACATATATATGTTCTTGAGGGAACAACGATTGACTCTCCAATTATAATTAAATTATTTCAAGGGAGTTGATCTGACATATTACCTTACCTGCATAAAATACATAGAAAAATATAAAACAGGAAAAAGTTATAATAAGAACAAATAATTGTTGGAAAAAATAAGAACAATTTTTTATAACTAATATCTTTTGATAGGAGGTAAAGAGAATAAAATGGATCAAGCACCATATTTTTTTGTTAACATGACTAAACCAATACATCTACGGATCATGAACTAAGAAATGAAACGAAAGAAATTGTAAAAACAGAGTTTGTTATTTTAAATTTATCAAGTTGAAATATATACGTGTTTTTGGGGGGGGGGGGCACAAATAAACTCCAACAAAAAAACATTGTATTAAGGGACAATGTACTCACCATAAGGGAGAAAAGCTTTTGATATAATAATTTAGCTCCTTCAGGACATCAATAGCGTTCATTCTTTCTTGAGGTGATTCTAATGAACATGTAAGTCCAATCTTAAATAAGGCAAGCAAGGATTTCTCAACATTAGGATGGACTTGCATAATGTTCACAACTTCTAATTCCAATGGAAAAATATTTGGGCTCACAACTTCAAAAAGCCTGTCAGGAAATGCATCTTTCACATACGTTTGAAAGTTGTGCCCGTCTTTGAACATATCTTGAGTGGGCCTTCTTCTAGTTAAAATCTCTAAGATCAGAATGCCAAAACTATACATGTCACCCTGTGTTGATGGTTGAAAACCAATTCCATATTCTGAAATATTGTAACACTACTAATTATATTTGTTATATAAATTTTCGCTACAAAAAGTGAGTTCGAAAGTAAAATAAATTTGATGGAACTTGTAAAAACTCACATCATACCTGGTGGAACATAGCCAATAGTGCCCTTTATTGCAATTGTGCTGCTTTGTTCATCAGAGGTAGTTACAACACTTGAAAATAGTCTTGCCAATCCAAAATCACTCAAATGAGCAACCATGTTGCAATCAAGAAGGACATTGCTTGGCTTCAAGTCACAATGAATTAAAGGTTGACCATATTCATAGTGAAGATAGTTCAAAGCAGACACAATATCAATAAGAATATTTATTATTTGATCAAGGAGCAAAATTCTTGGATGATTCAAATTATCTGCTATAGGATGCAACCAATTTTCCAAGTCTCCATTCTCCATGTACTCATAAACTAGAGCCTCAAATTCACGCCCATGGTAATCTATGCTAGAGCAACATGTTATGACTTTTACTAGATTTCGATGTTTTGCATTTCTAAGTGCATTGCATTCAGCAACAAAACTCTTGTGAGCTCCCCTTATTTCAAGGTTGATGACCTTTACCGCAACAAGTTCATGAGAGTCAAAACTTCCCTTATATACAGAGCCGAAATTCCCTGAACCAATCAAGTTATTGGCAGAGAAACCATCTGTAGCATTGTGCAAACTTTGATACGATACTCTGGAAATCATGTCAATTGCTGGAGAACTTGAAGAAGAATTTTCGCTTCTCCTCCTCGCAAAATAAATAGCAATAATAGATGATAGAAGAACAAAAGCAAGCACACAGGATATCGATATGATCATCTTGAGGTTTTGATGTTTTGTTTGTTTAGAAATTTTGAGTAGGCATGGTGGCAGCTTCAAAGTTGATATGCCTCCGCAAAGCTTATTATTCCCCAAAATAGATATTTTACTTGCATTTCCGAAGACGCCTTTGCTTGGGACCTCCCCATCAAGCAAATTGAAGGAAACATTGAGGTACTCTAAAAGAGCGATATCCTGGAGGCCTTTTGGAATTGATCCAGACAAGTTATTTTGTGACAAGTCTAGATATCTTAGACCTTTCAATGAAGCCAAATATGAGGGAATGGTTTCTCGAAAGAAGTTTCCTTGCAAAAAAAGATACTCTAAGCTTTGACAATCCCCAATGGTTTGAGGAATCCTTCCAGAGAAATGGTTGTGAGAGGCATCTAATTGACCAAGGTTTTTGAAATTTCCAACCTCATTAGAGATATTGCCACCAAAGGAGTTGTGCGACAAGTTCAATAAAATTGATAGAGATGAGAGACTAAACAATTGATTTGGTATGACTCCACTGAAATTGTTTTGTGACAGATCAAGATATTGTATAATCTTACAATTCCTGATACTAGGAGGTACACTTCCTTTAAACATGTTATGTGACAAATCCAGGTGAAATAATTGGGTTAGATTTTCAACAAAGTTTTCTATTTCTCCAGAAAGTTTATTTTGCGACAAAGACAAGTATTGCATGTTTTGAAACTTCCCAAAAGTAACAGGGATGAAACCAGTGAGATCATTCATGCTCATCTCTAGCGACCTTAGTTTAATGAGGTTTCCCATGGAAGAAGGAATTTTACCACTTATTTGATTCATTGAAAGCCAAAGTTCTGCGAGCAGGGTAGACAAATTGCCTATAGTATTTGGTAAATGGCCCCCAAGATTGTTTCGGTCCATGTATAGTTGTTCCAGCTTACTACAGTTACTCAATGAACTTAGAAACTCCAAATCTTTTGAAGAATTGCTTCCTAATATATTACTTTCGAGTTCTAGAAATGATAGACCATGCAACTTTCCTAAGTTTGGAATTTTCCCTACAAACTTATTTCCTCCTATAGAAATTAATGCAAGCATAGTTGCGTTTGCAATGGATGTTGGAATATGACCAGAGAATTGATTTAGCCCAATATCCAAGACTTGTATATGGGGGAGGTTGATGAACATGTTTGCATGTAGAGAGCCATTAAATTGATTTGATACAAGATTGATGAACTTTAGAGATGACAAATTGTAAAGAGCATAAGGCAATACACCTGAAAGCTTGTTCTCACCTACATCAAATGTTGTCAAAGTTTTCGATTGGCCTATCACTTCATGTATACTCCCCTCCAAGTTATTACTATTCAATGAAAGAACATTAAGAGCAGTAAGATTCCACAAGGAAGTTGGGATTTCTCCTGTGAAATTGTTATTAAGCAGATACAAACCTTCAAGCTTATGGAGAGAGCCAATCTCCATTGGTATTGTGCCAATTAGATGATTCCCATCCAATACAATATGGAGGAGGCTTGAACAATTTGTGATATTGATCGGAAATTCTCCGGTCAATATATTATTTTGGATAACAAGTCGCTGTAGTCGGAACAAACGACCCAACTCTTGTGGAATTTCCCCATGCAAGTTGTTGTCGTCAAGAATGATGTGCCTTAGGAAGGAGAGATTTCCAATGAAAGGAGATATAGTACCTGATAATTGATATCCTTTTAACACCAATTGTGTAACTCTTCGATGCTTGTGGCCACAAGAGACTCCATGCCAATTGCAGAAGTGTGTGGATGAATTCCAAGACTCCATGATGTGAGATGGATCATTGGTTATTGATTCCTTAAATTTGATTAAGGACAATCGATCAGTTTCGTTGCCCAATGATGAAGCATATTTGAAAGATTGAAATATGAGAATGAAGGAAACCAGTAAGTGAAGCAACATGGTTGAGAAAGAGTTGGCTAGTTTAATTTGAGAGCTCTTAGTCTGACTTCAGTTGAGGAGGTTGTATATTCTTTTTTCCCTTTTCATTTACACACATATATAAATGAATACGTGGTATATCTGTAATTGTGTGGATACAATATCCCCTCAATGTTTCTACAAATATGCATGCATGGGATTTTTTTCTTTTTGCACAAATTTTTTTTTTCACCTTTTCTTAGTAGCATAGATAGATTCGAAGTAAGAAAACTCTTGATTATTAATATATTAAGAAACTAAATAAATATTTTAAATTTTTGTCGATGAATATTTAACTATTTTATATTTGATTTTTTAAGTTTATTTTTATTTAATATTTGAAAATTATTTAAAATAACTTCCATATATGAAGGTTTTTGCGTTTTGATGGATAAATTAAATCAGTAGTTGTTGACCGCACCTTGCAAGAAACTTGGGCATGGAAAATAGACAGGCATGATGAGTCAATGCAATTTGTGCTTAGTCGTCAAGGTCGACGCCGTGGAAATTTGGAAGCAGATATGTCAATTACTCCTATACTTTTATTGACCGATTGACTGGTGGGGTTTTACTGTAGACTCTAGTCACCCTATCATGGTCTTTTTGAAAATATTATTAGTTTTCTTAATATATTTACACCAGAATGAAAAAAAAACTAATAAAATTAATTATGGGAGCATTTTTCACGACAACAGAGTTTTTTTTTCTGCTAAGTATGCCCATGGAGTTTGTTTGTTGGAACTGTTGCCATTCTTCGAAGATGTATGAAAACTTTTTTGGAATCCCTTGGAAAAAGACATTTTATTTATTTTTTTAGCATCATATAAGAAGTTGTTATTATTAAAGAAGAAAATAAATAAACGTATAATTTCATGAAAATATAGTGTGTATTAATTATTCTAATTCCCTATGATTTTTAAATTTTAATAGTTTAAATTTCAATTTGGCTAATAAAAAATTGTTAAGTATTTATTTAACAAATAAACAACAAAAAGTATCAGATATTCCAACAACATGTTAAAACAACTCTTTTAGCAACACTATTAAAACTTACCCAATCATCCGTAATTTGTACTAGATCACGCCACATGGGCATTTTACTAGATCAGCAATTTTTTTCATTTCTTTATTATTAGCACATTTAGTTATTTTCTATGTTTGTAGAGGCCATAGTGAATGATATTTGTTCGTTAATTATTCCATTTAATTATATATTTTATTATTTCATTCTTTTTTAATTATAATTTTATGTCTAATATCATTTTGTTTAATTTGTTGGGTGTAGACTGTGTTGTATATATTTGCTCTTCCACATTTAATTGTTATTATAATGAGATCTTAAAATTATTCTAAAAGATTAAACTAATGTTTTAAACAGAAGTTTTTTGAAAAAATAAATTATATCTAAGTTTTTTATAAATCTGATATACGACCGCCGCTAAATATTATATTAATTTAACACTATTTTCCAGCTAAAAAACACGAGTAATAAAGGCAAGTAACTTTTCCAGCAATTAAACTTGCACTACGGCGTTTGAATAAAGGCCGGAAAGTTACGCTGCCACGGTAAATTTTTTGGTGTTTGTTACAAATGCGGTGGTGTATTTCTGGTGGTTACAAACGCCGAAAAGTAGTAAGAATGACCACCACCTTAGACCTTAGAGTATGTGTTTTTGTATTGAATGTATCAACATCAATATTCTATGCTTTTGCATATCCAATTCGTGGACTTTTTATGAGCATGTAATTATGGAAGAATAAGCTTTGGTATTATACATATATACAATAATTTGTCATGAAATTTCTCATTTTACACTAGAATTAGTAAGGTACACATGCTTGGATAGGGAGTAATTGAACTTATGTAACACGTAATTGCACTTGTGTTCCACTCTTCTATGCCTTTTGAAAAATTCAAACTATGCCAAAGAACCAAAGGATTATTTTAATGATCAAGTGAGTCAAATAAGAATCAAATCCCACTAAAAGTTGTCATGAATATGGACCATAATGATACGAACAAAAAGTCACACGCTTTTATCAATGATATGTTTTATATAGGTTGAAAAATTCATTTGAAGCAATCAACCTAGTTTTCATTCACTGGGTGTGGAAATGGATCAACATAATAACGATAATGGCTTCCATGTTGACAGCGATATGATATAGACGAGCATGGAAATTCAATAGCAAATAAGCACGACTGGAAATGTGTTGCTCAAATTGCAAATTAAAGTGACAAACTGGAAAACAAGTTGATGACTCACCATATTTAGTTGTTTTTAGGAAATATTTTATTGTATTTGGGGAGTCATGAATTAAATAATTAAGTGATTTTGATGAGAATTGGAAAGAAAGTAATTTGAGAGTATATGAGTGATTCTTTTGGAAAATATGAAATTTAATTGAAATAGGAAACTTGTAATAATAAAAGAAATATTTTAATGGGAAGTTTCCTATTAATGAGATTATGTGATTGAGTTATTGTAATTATTTCCTATTTCCTTCTCTTCATGAATGCAGATTTAATGAAAAAGGAAATAAAGAGAAGGAGATGATTTAATTATGTGTAAGAAAAGGAAAGAAAGGAAATTTAACATGCAAGGCAAAGACAATATGATGTTTGACTATTTTATTATATATATACACACACATGCAACTCATGAGGAGAGAATTTTCCTATAGCCTATAGAAAATTCATGCAAGGAGAGAAGGAAGCAAGCTACACTATTTTGGGATTCTCCAACACACACGCACAGTGAAAGAAAAGTTCTTCCAATTGATTATACACATGCGCTGAAGCAAGAATAGGAGTTAGGTGGCATCAGGTTTGTCCTTTCTTGGGAGAAGCCATCAGTCATCAACACACACGTGGAGGAGAGGAGCTTGAAGTTTCTAATTTTCTTCCTTCACCAGATTCACTTGGGAGCAAGTTGTAGTGTTCGGTATTTCGATTTGAACTTATGTGTGGCTAGTTTTCTTTTACAACCTAGAGTACTATGAACTTGTTTGTAACTTAGTATTTTATTTCCCACTATTTAGTCATGGTTAATTTAATTTAGTTTATTTAATCTTGCTTTTAGTGATTAACTTGTTTAATGTTTGATCACCATTAGACATGTTTAGGGAATTTTAAATAGACCATGAGATTAAATAGTGTAGGCTTGGATTTTAATCTGATTTGCGACTAGGATAGAAATATACCTAGAAGCCCTACATAGTCACATTAGAGCGGAACCGAGATAAATTAGCCTAGTAAATTAGTGCAAGACATTGTATAATTAAGCTAGGCAAGGATGTAAGTGGACCGGAAGACATTTATATACACTAGTACTCTAGATTAGCTAGTTGAATTAATTCATAATTAATTTAGTGGGGAATAAAATCTAAGAAACAGATAAGGGATTAGTGGCTCTAGGTCGTTCTTTTGACTCGTGAATTTCTGTGTGAATATTTTGTTTTATTTATTTTCTTAGATCATAGATAACTAAAATCAATTTTCTTGTATTTACTCAACTTGAATGAAAATAGGAGATCTAATGTCTAGTTATTAATTGTCTGAGTCTCTGTGGGATCGACCTTGATTTACCACTTTACTAAAATACGATCCGTACACTTGCGTATATTTTTATCAAAATTTTGGTAGCATCACAAGTGTAGAAGAGTCTTCTTCAAAGAAGCCAAATATATTTACATTAGACTAAATGTTCTATAATTTATTTTATTATTAGGAGTTTGCAATGTCAGAAGTATCTATAGGACTCTTTTCAGTTGTTGGCGCTCCATATTTTATCTACAGGACTCTTTTTAGGTAATATTAATTATCTATGTGAATTATGTCTTCTTTTACATTATCAACATTTTCATATGAAAAACATCAGATAAGAACTATATACAAGTAAATATACGTAATCAAATCTTATATAATTATTCATTCTTAAAATAGTAAATTTACTCATTTTGAAGTTCAATTAATATCACATGTAAACAGGGGAGTACCTAAGGACTAGGGTTAGCAGGAAGATGTTTGAAAGGAGCAAATCTTATTATTTCAGTATATATTTCAGCTTCATATAATAAAAAAATACACCAACTTCACAACCAAAGTTTTGAATTAAATTTTCACCATAAATACAGTAAAGAACCCAACTTTACATACTAGACAGATTTCACAATCTGAATTAACATTTCAGAGTAATTTAGGAAGTTTTTTAGAGTAGTCACAATCTCACAATTTATTTTCTTTTATGTTTCTTCTAATTTTAACTTTCCTTCGCTTTTTTTTTAAATGAAAATAACACAAGGAAAAAGACAAGAAAACATGGATTGCCTGAAACAAATTAATTATTTAGTGTAATGAAATAATTTCGCTAAGAATGACAGCAGGAAATTGTTTGGGATAAAATTGTTTCTGGCAAAATTTATTGAGTTCGATATATTAAATTAAATTAAACCAATATCTTTTTTATAACCATATTCTTTTTAAGGTAAACAAAACATAACCAATACAACTACAGATCATAAACTAGGACTTGAATCGAAATAAAATTGTAAAAAAAAAGTTTGTTATTTGAAATATAACAAGTTGAAATATCACAAACAAACTCAACAAAAAACATTGGATTAAGCGACAAAGTACTCACCATAAAGGAGAAAAGCTTTTAATATGATTTAGCTCCTTCAGGACCTCAATAGCGTTCATTCTTTCTTGAGGTGATTCTAATGAACATGCAAGTCCAATCTTAAATAATGCAAGCAAGCATTTCTGAACATTAGGATGGAATTTCATAATGTTCAAAACATCTAACTGCAATGGAAGAATGGTCGGGCTCACAACTTCAAAAAGTCTGTCTGGAAATGCATCTTTCACATATGTTTGAAAGTTGTGGTCGTCTTCAAACATATCTTGAGTCGGCCTTCTTTTAGTTAAAATCTCTAAAATCATAATACCAAAACTATACATGTCACCCTGTATTGATAGTTGAGAACCCATTCCATATTCTGAAATATTGTAAGCATATTAATTATATCCGTTATACAAATTTTCGCTATAAAAAGTAAGTGTAAAAGTAAAATGAATTTGAAGGACATTATGAAAAATCAAATCATACCTGGTGGAACATAGCCAATAGTGCCCTTTATGGCAATTGTGCTGCTTTGTTCATTACAGGCAGTTACAACACTTGAAAGTAGTCTTGCCAATCCAAAATCACTCAAATGAGCAACCATGTTGCGATCAAGAAGGACATTGCTTGGCTTCAAATCACAATGGATTAAAGGTTGCCCTTATTCATAGTGGAGATAGTTCAACGCAGACACAATATCAATAAGAATATTTATGATTTGATCAAGGAGCATAATTCTTGGATGATCCAAATTATCTGAAATAGGATGCAACCAAATTTTCCAAGTTTCCATTCTCCATGTACTCATAAACTAGAGCCTTAAATTCATGCCTCTGGTAATCTTTGCTTGAGCAACATGTTATGATTTTTTCAAGATTTCGATGTTTTGCATTTCTAAGTGCATTACATTCAGCAACAAAACTCTTGTGAGCTCCCCTAATTTCAAGGTTGATAACCTTTACCGCAACAAGTTCTTGAGAGTCAAAACTGCCTTTATATACTGAGCTGAATTTTCCCGATCCAATCAAATTATTGGTAGAGAAACCATTCGTAGCATTGTGAAAACTTTGATATGATATACTCTGGAAATCATGTCAATTGTTGGTGAGCTAGAAGAAGAATTTTTGTTCCTCATCCTCCCACAATAAATAGCAACAATAGATGCCAGAAGAAGAAAAGCAAGCACACATTATATTGATATGATCATCTTGAAGTTTTGATGTTTTCTTTGTTTAGAAAATTTGATAGCGCATGATGGCAACTTCAAAGTTGATATGCCTCCACAAAGCTTATTATTCCCCAAAAGAGATATTTTACTTGCATTTCTGAAGACACCTTTGCTTGGGACCTCCCCATCAAGCATGTTGAAGGAAACATTTAGGTACTCTAAAAGAGCAATATCTTGCAAGCCTTTTGGAATTGACCCAGACAAGTTATTTTGTGACAAGTCTAGATATCTTAGACCTGTTAATGAAGCCAAAGATGAGGGAATTGTTTCTTGAAAGAAGTTTTCTTGCAAATAAAGATACTCTAAGCTTTGGCATTCCCCAATGGTTTGAGGAATGCTTCCAGAGAAATGATTATGAGAGGCGTCAAATTCACCAAGATTTTTCAAATTCCCAACCTCATTAGAGATATTGCAGACAAAAGAGTTGTGTGACATGTTCAATAAAATTGATAGAGATGAGATACTAAACAGCTGAACTGGCATGACTCCGCTGAAATTGTTTTGTGACAGATCCAGATATTGTAAAATCTTGCAATTCTTGATACTTGGAGGTACAATTCCCTCAAACATGTTATCTGACAAATCCAGGAGAAATAGCTGGGTGAGATTGCCAACAAAATTTGTTATTTCTCCAGAAAGTTTATATTTCCCGAAAGACAAGTATTGTATGTTTTGAAGCTTCCCAAGAGTATCGGGGATGAAACCAGTGAGATAATTCATGCTCATGTCTAGCAACGTCAGGTTAATGAGGTTCCTCATAGAAGCAGGAATTCTACCACTGATTTGATTTTGTGAAAGCCAGAGTTCTGCGAGCTGGGTAGACAAATTGCCTATGGTATATGGTAAATGGCCCCCAAAATTATTATGTCCTATGCTTAGTAGTTCCAACTTAAGTCCCAGTCTTTGGAAGAACTACTTCCCAAATTACATTAAGAAACTTCCAGAAAAAAGAGGCCATGTAAGTTTCCTAAGTTTGGAATTTTCCCTGCGAAGTGATTTGCTCCTATGGAGATCCGTGCAAGCATCGTGGCGTTTGCAATAGATATTGGGATTTGGCCGGAGAATTGATTTAGTCCAAGTTCCAAGAGCTGTAGATTGGGGAGGTTGAGAAACATATTTGCAGGGAGAGAGCCATTGAATTGATTTTCGTAAAGGCTGATGAACGTGAGAGATGACAGATTATAAAGAGCAGAAGGTAATACACCTGAAAGCTTGTTGGCTCCTACGCCAAATCGTGTCAAAGTTTTCAACAGGCCTATCTCTTCGGGTATCCTCCCCTCCAAATTATTATGACTCAAAGAAAGTGTCCTAAGAGAAGTAAGATTCCACAAGGAAGAGGGGATGTTTCCTGTGAAGCTGTTATAAAGTATTTGAAAAGTTTCAAGCTTATGGAGAGAGTAACCAATCTTCATTGGTATTTTGCCACTAAGATAATTCCCTCCCAATGCTATGGTGGTGAGGTTTGAACAAGTTGTGATGTTGATAGGAAATTCTCCTGTCAATGTATTATTTTGGATGAAAAGCTGCTGCAGTCGGAACAAACGACCCAACTCTTGTGGGATTTCTCCGTGGAAGTTATTATTGTCAAGAACGAAGTCCCTTAGGAAGGAAAGATTGCCAATGAAAGGAGATATAGTACCTGATAAATGATATCTTTGTAACACCAATCGTGTAACTCTTCGATGCTTGTGGCCGCAAAACACTCCATGCCAGTTGCAGAAATGTGTGGATGAATTCCAAGACTCCAAAATTTGAGATGGATCATTGGTTATTGATTCCTTAAATTTGATTAAAGACAATCGATCGGTTTCGTTGCCCAATGATAAAGCATTTTTGAAGTATTGAATTATGAGAATGAAGGAAACCAGTAAGTGTAGAGACATGGTTGAGGAATAGTTGGCTAGTTTAATTGAGGAGGCTGCACATTTTTCCCCTTTTTCATTTACACACATATATAAAAGAAGACACATTTTTCCCCGTTTTCATTTACACACATATATAAAAGAAGACTTGGTTGGTTTTTAATTGTGTGGATACAAATTATCATGTAGGAAAATAGGGTCCACCCTTAGTGGGTTAGGACCATACCAAATTGGAATTGGGGCCATTATGTAAATATGGAAAATATGGTTTGAAATGAGTAATTTTCCCCACAGATTTAAAGTTAAATCAATGTGTCTTTTCACATGGGGATATGACTTTTTCATTGATTCATTATAAATACATGAAGCCTATTGGAAAAGTCACAAGTCACTACATTTGTTTTTATGTGTAGAAAAACAAATTCCTTTCTCTCATTCTCTCTATTCCTCCCTCATGTGCATCTGCTGTATATCGAAGTCAGATTCCAATTGGTGATCCGACTTCGTGTGGGTACCCGGTCAAGTTAATCGGCATCCAGGTACGCCCGAAAACCTTACAGTGGTATCAGAGCATGTTGTTCTTGAGGCAATTATATGAATTTATTCCGCTGTGCAATTGTGCATATTATGAATTTATGTGTTTTTCATTTTTTTCATGTGTTTACCATTTTACTGTGTGTGTGCGCCGAGAGAGTGCATGTAGGAAGAAAAATAAATGAAATCATGCATATTCATGTGTTTAATTTCTTTAATTATCATCATGTATAGTATGATTTAGTAAAGAAAAATGATGCTTTATATTCTTCTCTGGTCTAGTATGCATAGTGTGTAGATATGCTTATTTTTTTTTTTGATCAGAAGATATGCTTATGATCATATGTATGTTTATGCGCATGGATATATGTGGCTGCATATAAAACTTTATGTTTTTTTTTATTTTGCTTTGATTATATATGTTTGTGCATATTGTTGTTCTGAATGTTTCTGCCTTACTGATGTGAGTAGGGAGTAGAAACACAAATTATGTATTTAATCCCTTAGTATTAGAACAAAAAGAATCAGAGAAGAATAACACACAAAACATAGAAACACGTTTTTGGATTGGGTTCCTGAAAGAGAGAGATTCAGGCCATGAAAACGGTACCAGTGTGTAGAGCACGAAAAACCGATGAAAATGGACTATAAGAACGTGGAAAACGGAAACCGGACGGCGGAGATATTTGTGGTTGAAAAGCCGGGTCCGTCAGGCACGACCCGCGAGACTATCCGGGTCTGGGCGACCCGGCTGGAGGTTAGGGGTGCCACCCCTAACCGAAACGGCGTCGTTTATGACGTCCAACCAAAAAAAAAAAACGCGCGTAAGTAACTTCTGGACGCGGTGAGTTTCGAACCCGCGCAAAGTAGTTCCATGTGCGTGCCCCCATCACTCCGCCACGTCGCCTTTTCTGTTTGAAATAACCCGCGTACTTATATATATACCGTACTCTAAAGATCATAAAAGGAGCAATTTAACTCCGATTGAGACAAGGTTTGTTTCTAAAAATCCCTATATTTGAGATCTATGATTAGAAATATTATTTGCATGTTTCTAACATATTTTTGATTTCCATAAATATTTTGGTGCTATTTATTGTGATTTTTATTAGTTTAAAAATCCTAAATATTTATGATTTTTCATAAATATTTTATTTGAGATACAATATGAACTTAGAGAGTTCTAAAATGCACCATTCAAAAGAATTTCACTTTTTTAGATTATATTTATGCAGAGTAACTTAATCCGAAGTATGATTTATATAGCGGTATATCAGAAAAGGAATAAGTATTGAGATATTGTTTCTCAATGATCCAAAACAATTATTTAGAGCAATGTGAGCCTCTAAATAATTAATGAAGAAGGGAACTTTGAATTAGAGTATGAGATTCTAATATATGATCAAGAAGGGTAGATCCTTTAGAGGATCAAAAGAGAGGTATATATAATTCAAAGTAAAGTTCATTTGAACTTGAAATGAAATAAAAGGTGTAAAATGAGAAGATGATGATGCACTAGAGAAGGAATCTTGAATAATTAAAATCCTAAAGTGTAGGATTGTGATTCGGATAACCTTTAAAAAGTCAAAATGAATGATCAAATACTAAAGAGATAGTATTAGATCAAAGTGAGTGAAAATCTCAAAAGAGAGAGAGATTTTCAAGTTTGAACTCCGGGTCTTGGTGAGATTCAAGAAAAGAATACACCTAGAATGTGATTTCGAAGCCCATGTTAGGATTAAGAACATCCTAAACTCAGTCCAATTCAACTTAAGATGAAATAATTAAAGACATGAAGAGGTAAATGTCAAATACTCTTACTGAGTGGGAGCAAATAGGTAAATGCTCCATCGAAGTAGAAGTTTGTAGAAAGAAAATCTTCTAAGAATTTCATGCACGAAGTCTAAGTGGGAGTTCTTGGAAAATGTGTTTTCTAATAGCGTTATATGCTCTAACTAAGTGGGAGCTCTTAGAAATAAGTTTTCTAGGAGTTTTATGCACTAAATCTAAGTGGGAGCCAATGTCAAATACTCTATCTAAGTGGGAGTTAATGACATTGCTCTATCTAAGTGGGAGCTTTCAGAAAGTAAGTCTTCTGAGAGACCTAATTTGAGCATATTCTAGAAAGTACTTGTTTAAAATTCTTGATAGATAATAGTACTGTTATTGGAATTCGTGTGATGGGAGTCTTTAAACGCATTCTCCCGATCATGAATCCAATTGTGCTATTATTATCTAGTTAAGAATAATACAAGTACATGACATTGTATACATCAATGTGCTACAAATAGATTAGTTATTGGTTCAAATCAAATGGTGAATATCCAATTGAGGAGTGGGGAGTGAGATGATTTGAAGAAATTAAGCCGAGAAGGGCTTCTAAGAACAACAGTGAACTGTAAACTTAAAGGGGGGAAACATGATATCTGATATTGAGAGGTCTCATATGATTGGGTAGATGTTGTCATATCATTGACTAAGGGTCATGACAAAGTTGAAGTTGAGAAGTTACTCAACTTAACTTATTATGAGATGATTTGAGACCTACATGACTACTTGGAAAGGGAAACAATTAGTACTGATTATCCTATAGAGTGCAAATAAGATAGAAATCCAACAACATAGTCATGTCAAATGTGTAAATGGAAATGTTTTGTAGAATTTCTATTACACAAGTTGAAAAATGTTGTCAATTAAGTTTGACACATAACTTGAGGTTTAACACATTAATGAGACAACATCTACACAAGATAACTAACAGTACAAGGAAATTAAACGTAGTTGATTGTACATTGTCAAATGAGCATTGAGTGGAAATTGTTCATGTTGACTCTCCTCTGTTTAGGAGCACATGAAAGTCAAGTAAAATCAAAGTGAAAGCTTTGTTACTTTTGATAATTTATCAAAGTAAGTGATGATTAATCATTGATGTCTTGAGGATGAGGTTTTTAACCTCTTATGACTAGTTTACAAGTAGAGAAAAGACATTCTCTACACTCTAAACCTGAATGAGATAAGGTAAGAGATTCCTTGAAATGGAATGGAAGGACTAGCATAATGTCGTTGGTTACCAAAATTAAAGTAAGAGACTTTATATTGGTACTAACGTGAGGATTAAGGTAAAAGGATTTCAAGCCTATAAGTCCAATGTTTTTCATTGAAAAACAACCTTAATTCTCCATGATATGATTTAAGCATTATTTTTATGAGTTCTAAATGAACTATCTTGATATTCATGACAAAATCAACAATTTGTGATGTGTTTTTCCTTGAGATTTTTTAGTTTTTTTGATATTGTTGGTAATCTTTGCATGTGTGTTTGTTTTACCACTGTAATTCAAGTGTTGACTTGATTACATGTCATTCTTGACAAGGGCATGGAAATTGAATTGTCTTTTTCCAGTAATTATATGTTGATTACCCAATAGGGAGGTGTCCCAAAGTGGAATTGCCTTGTAGGTAAAACAATACGAAAAGTTTTTCAGTATGGGATCTATGATTGAGAGATTATTGTAATTCTTCCAACTGATACCTATGGTTCAACGAATGTGAGGGCATGACATGGTGCTAAGAAGAGCTTTGTTGATGATTACTCACGTAATTATCATTACTTTATTTCACACGTATTTAAAGCTCAAGCGCTTTAGATGATAAGTGGATAAAGTTGCAAATAAAGTGCATATAGAATTTTAGAATTCTACGCATTAAGAGAGGTTTTTCATGACCTGTTTTGAGGAGTACTATGAGAAAAGGGATATTTATTCATTTAAATGATCCCTCCTACTCTATCACTAGATGGAGTTGCCCATATGCATAGTAAAATGCATTAAACATGGTCAAGTATAAAGTGTTTTAAGCTAACCCACAAAAAGTGAGTGGGAGAGTGGTACCAAGTCCACCTTTGGTGGATTAGGACACATATTTGATAGATCGAGTATGTTTTTCTCTTTAAGAGAGATGCAAACATTATACTTAACCATGTAACTTCAATGTGGTTAGTTCCAAAACCACATGCAGTGTGTATTTTCAACACAAGTCCAATTATAAGTTTCCGTGACCGTAAGCCATAAGGGTCAGTTACAAGATCTCATGATCATTGTAAGTGGGAGCTTATAATGGTTACATTTTCATAAGTAGAAATGAAAATAGATTTGTGTTTGAAAATAATCATAATGAACCATATTTATGTGGATGAGTTTTTCAAATAATGGAGAAGCTCATTACATATTATTTCACTATATCTCTTTAAGGGACTTAGTGATAAGGTGATACAAACTTATAGTCTTCCATTTCCCATATAAGTGGGAGCTTGAGAGAGCTTAACTTTGAACAACGTTCTTAGTTGCTCTAGAGGAGGATAACATAAGTGTTTTGTACAAGATGTCTTATTCCTAAGAAGGAATGGAAGAAAGCAATATGAAATGACATTGATTCTTTGAGAAATAATGAAGTCAGGATTTGAGATCCAAAGTTGCAGCTCAAGAAAAAATCCATTATCCGTCGCAAGAGAGTTACAATATGGAAATTCTTGAGTCAATCCAATGGGAATAAATGTGATTCCATGGATACTTCAAGGACTTCAAAAGTGAATTTGAGTCTTGACAAATATCCCTAAACTGACAAAAACTTAAGTGTAAAATTGAAAAGGTTTCCATGCAAATGTTTTTGGTAGTTTAATGTACACAGTGGTGTATAAAATAACAAATATCTATTATGGTAGAACTATGTAAGTGAATACTAGTTCAACCATTGTGAGAGACATTTTATGACTCCACAAAAATTCTTATAGATACTTTTAAGGGCATGTGATTGTGCACATTCAAAGTACTTATTATGGTAGTACGTATGAATGTATGGTTAAAGGTGTTTAGAAGAACATCTTGGATTTGAAATGAGATTTCAAACCTAGTGTTAATGCATTGTGCAAACACTACGACCATTAGTTAAATAGAAGACCCTAAGTATCGTAGCATGAATAAAATATGAGGATAAATTTGTGAGGAGTTGTAGCACATAAGGTTGTTGTTAAACAACGTGTCCCTATGCAAAAGTCCCTACTTAAGCCAAAGGCCAAGGATGTACAAGTGTGACATGTTATATCCTCTGGCATGCATAGGACTTGGAGTAAGAGATACTTCATTATGGCTTTACATGTATATGTGATAGTATATAATGTCTAGTACGTCGTACAGGTTGGTGAGGTCGCTTTCTCACACAAGCGATCGCCTTTGACACTCAGTGAGAGTGTGCAAAGATGAGACAAAGTGTTCACCGGCAGTATTGATCATACTGATATGGTAGAGAAGAAACACAATCTTTATGTCGCCTCCACTTAAAAGTGCAGTAAGTCGAGATGAGATCCGTGGTTACACATATGGATCGACTTACGGATACCCACATCCGTATTACCTGTAGCCAGATAACAAGTTCTTCAAAATCATCGTCTTACAAAGTGAGAAGAGTTGAAGAATTTGGGTTTAGATACTGTGTGTGTCTATACTAAAGTCTGTATGGTGTTAATGATGAAATAAATCGACGTATGCTTTTATAGAAGAAGAGTAACACCATAACATGTGATTCATACCACATGTGCTTAAATTACCGCAAACAGGAAGCTAGTGAATGGATCCCTGTTTCACTGTTGTGTGAGTCCTAGAAAGTTTTCAATACTTTCTTGATGTCCTTCGACTTTGACAATTTCATGGAAATATGATTTGATGTCTGCTACTTTAGCGTATAAGCTATATGGTCATGAAAATTGCGATTTAAATGCTTTATGCTAGGAAAGCAGTTAATTCATATTGAAGTGATATTTGGGCGAAAGGAAGATTTACGTGTGATACACACCTATGCTAGTGTCTGAGGTCGACCCATTATGATGTTAGTGTGCTTAAATCATAAGTGTGGATGCTAAGCATATGAGAAAGGCTATCTGAGTTTCATTTAGATTCAAAAGGGATTAGATTAGCCATGAGAAAAGTGTATTTGTGTAAATCTAGGATATTTGAGGCATTATGACAGAATGATCGTGCTGCACTGCAAGGTAGTTTTGTGCTGGTCTCAATAAAAGAGATTTCTAGTACAAGACACCTAAAAGAAGACGTCACGCTCAAGCGGTTACGGTAGAACACTTAGTATGAAAGAAGGATAGAAGAGAAAGAGATTTGACCCTTAACATTTAACCCACTAAGTGTGAGTGGGAGATGTAGGAAAATAGGGTCCACCCTTAATGGGTTAGGACCATACCAAATTGGAATTGGGGCCATTATTTAAATATGGAAAATATGGTTTGAAATGAGTAATTTTCCCCACAGATTTAAAGTTAAATCAATGTGTCTTTTCACATGGGGATATGACTTTTCCATTGATTCATTATAAATACATGAAGCCTATTGGAAAAGTCACAAGTCACTACATTTATTTTTATGTGTAGAAAAACAAATTCCTTTATCTCATTCTCTCTATTCCTCCCTCATGTGCATCTGCTGTATATCGTAGTCAGATTCCAATTGGTGATCCGACTTCGTGTGGGTACCCGGTCAAGTTAATCGGCATCCAAGCCCGAAAACCTTACAATCCCCTAAATATTTCTACAAATGTGGGATTCTTTTCTTTTCCCACAAAAATTTCGTTTTTATCAAGCAGCATTATATTACATGCTTACAAGTATACAATATTTTATCACCTTTTCTTATTAGCATAGACAGATTAGATGTAAGAAAACTCTTCATTATATGAGTTTTGATTATATTTTAGATGTTAAAATAATTAAAGGTTTCTATGCTTTGATGGATAAAATCAGTAGTTGTTGACCACAACTTGCAAGAAACTTGGGCATGGAAATAGATAGGCATGACAGCGATTTGACATACACGAGCATAGAAATAGCAAATGAGCACGGCAGGAAAACAGCAAATGAAAGTGACAAACTGGGAAACTAGTGTAGAAGAGTCTTCGAAGAAACTTCAAAGAAGCCAAATATATGTAAATTTAATTAATTAGTCGCGGCATGTCTTTTTGAAAATCTTTCCCACAAAAGAAACTACATTTCCTTACTACAATCAAGTTTAATTTGTGGCTAGAGGAAATCCACCGATTACCGCGGAAAAGAAGGGGCCTCGCAAAATTGGAATATTAAAAAATGACATGGTAATGCTGTCCAAATATGACAGATTATTTCTCTACCTTAGAAAAAAACCCAGTTTAGGGAAGGAATAAGATAAAAATTGATGTTTCCCCTCCTTCCAAGAAACAAAGACTCAGATTTAAAGTGACGTCTCAATCTCTCAGAACCATATTACACGCGCAAAGACTCAGATTTAAAGTGACGTCTCAATCTCTTAGAACAATATTGCACGCAGCGCTTCATCCATAGCACGGATCACAAACTCCATTGTTCTAAGGAAAGGCCCCATATCAGTAGAGAACACGAACCTAGTGTGACAAGTTTTTCAAAAGAAAGGACTTATATAATAGGTCCCCACTCCCTACCATGTACCTGTCCCGTAACAGACATAAGATCTGTGACTTATATTATACGTAGATTCTTAGCTTATTCAACTTTGTCTTCTTGAACAAGTCTTTTCCATCCATATTTATCAATTTAACTAATTTATTAATTAACGAAAACTAACATAAGCCTTATTTTTCATTAGATGAGCATGGCTGGGCAAGTCTTTGAACTTTCCCCCAACAATCAATAAGTGGTAAGGTCTTAAATAGTCACTTCTTAAATAGTCACTGATTTCTTCAAAATCTTAAACAGATGTCTATATTTCACATTAAGGCCCTAACTTGTTATTTAGTTTGTTTGTTGTTATCCTATGAAGAAGGCAAGTTAAAGAACCACACCCACTTCACATCTTTTTCCCTCCACACCATTGGATTAACGATCAATGGTAAAGATTTATATTTTGTATATAAATGAAAATAATTATAATAACACTTAAAAATCTCATAAATTTGTTAGAATATCTTTTGAGTAAGACTGTTGATGACTCCTTAGTTTTATTATATTTTCACATATATTTCAATCATGAGTAGGAGTCATCAATTTAAAATAAGGAGATTTTGTTAGGAAATTAAAAAGATTTTTGATGTGTAATAATATTTAGGAATTTATGAATTGAAATAGGAAAGTAAAGTAAATAATATATTTGGGACAAATATTTTTTTTATTGCCTTTTATGTGTGCAGATTCCAAATAAAGAAAGAGGCAATGAAAGAAATAAATTAGGAAAAGAGTAGTTGAGCACATGGGCTGGTGATGGACTTGTATTTGGGCTTTTTAATTAAACCCACACACACACGCAGGAAAAGCAAGAAGAATGGAGTTGATTGGGAATTTCCTAAAATACACACTAGTGAAGAAAGGAAAGAAGGGAACGAATTAGGAAACAAGGAGAGAAAAAAAGGAAGGGAGGCGGCAGATTTTGGGTCGCATTTGGGAAGGCAATCAGCATATATACACCTACACACATTTAAGGAGAGAGAGAGGCGAGCGGAACGCGAGCACAAGCGGCAACTTTTGTCTTGTTTTGGGAAGTTTTTGACTATATATATACACTTTTACATTCATGTGAGAGGGAGTTCACGAGGAGAATACACGAAGCTGAAGGGAGATTAACTGAAGTTCACGCACAAGGAGGACGAACGCGAGCTGAAGCACAGAATTTGAGGAGCTGTTTCAAGTTTCTCAATTGTTCTTGGGCTGATTCAAATCAGATTTGAGAGCAATTCGTTGCTTGGTACTGCTTTACTAGAATTTCTTTTGCACTATGAGTTCAGATTTAGTTTCAATGTATTTTGGGATTGACTTGGAATCCACGTGGCTAATTTTCTCTTACAACCTAGGGCACTATGAACTTATTTATGACTTAGATACTTTATTTCCCACTATTTAGTTTGATTAATTTTAATTAGTTTATTTAATCTTGCTATTATTGCTTATTGTTTAGTGATTGGCCACCATTGAACATGTTTAGGGAATTTAGGATTGGACTCGGAAGAGGAAATTTTATATAGAGGATTGGATTTGTAATCTGATTTGCGACTAGGATAGGAATATACCTAGAAGCCCTACATAGTCACATTAGAGCGGTACCAGTGTGAATTAGGCTTAGTAAATTATAGTAAGACATTACATAATTAAGCTAGGTAAGGATATAAGTGGACCGGAAGACATTTATAGACATTAGTACTCTAGATTAGCTAGTTGGATTAATTTATAATTAATTTAGTGAGAATAAAGTCTAGGAAGCAAATAAGGGATTAGTGACCTAGGTTGTTCCTTATACTCGTGAATTTCACTCGTGTTAACGTAGTTTCTTTTAAATCTTAATTAATTTTGTTTTCTTAATTTATAAAATCAACTTCATTGTCTTCACTCAACTTGAACGAAAGTAGGAATTCTAATGCCTAAGTACTAACTGTCTGAGTCTCTGTGGGATCGGCCTTGATTTTACTATTCACGAGCCGTATACTTGCGGGGTTTTAATCAAAATTTTTGGTAGCATCAATTGTAAATAATTATTATAAATTTAAATTAGAATTTTGAAGAGTTCAAACCAAACAATGATAGATTAAATTTATTAATGGAATTTTTTAATATAATTACATATCACTCCTTCCGATCCTAAATTTATGACCTATTTATCTAATTTGATTAAATTAAGAATATTAGTTAAGTTAGTTAAAATGACATGATGTAACCAATATACCCTAACTCCACCTTCACCCACACCCCCCTCTTCTTGTTTATCATTCCACCATCCCCCTCTTCTTGTCTATCATTAGAGAGCATTGATCGACTCCACCCTCCCTCCTTTCTTGTCTATTAGTAGGGAGCATTGATAAGAATATTTTGAAAAAAAGTTGATAAAAGTTATAAATATGTCTTATATTTAGTACTAAATTCATCTCCTCAAATAAGTTTTATATTTAGGATCGGAGAGAGTATTATTTTTATAGAATAATGAATCCGGACCATTAGATAAAAATCAGATGGTGTGGAAGGAATAGGAGAGATAGACGATGGAAGAGGATGGGAAGTGGGTGGGGGAACAGATCCACTCTTAAGTTAAAAGTCTTGTTTGGCCGGAAATCTTATGCATTCTCTTAATATAATACTACCTCCAGTCCTAAATATAAATATAAGACCTAAATGACTTTTTTTTGGAGAGATTAAGATTGCAAAATACTCCCCGATCCTAAATATAAGACCTAATTGACTTTTTTAGAAAATCCTATAAAAAAGCAAAATAAGTTAATTATAAATTGATTTACCTAAATTTTTCCCTTAGCTTAGTTTATTTTACCTATAAACTAATGTATAATCTAAAAATATATCAAATATGTCATGATTTAATAGTCTATTTCGCAACCTTAACCTTTCTAAAAAAAAGTCAATTAGGTCTTATATTTAGGACCGGAGGTAGTAGGTTATTAAATTATGACATATTTGATATATTTTTAGATTATTCACTAGTTTATAGGTAAAATATACTAGTCTAAGGGAAAAATTAGGTAAATCATCAAATTATAATTAACTTATTTTACTTTTTTAGGATTTTCCAAAAAAGTCAATTAGATCTTATATTTAGGACCGGAGGGAGTAGTAATTGTTATGATGTATACAAAGAAGTTTATTATTCTTTTTATAATATAAAAGTTGGTTAATTATTTTCTCTACACAAATCATAATTTCTATGGACCATTTTTCATAAAATATTGAATAACTCTCAAACTAAAAGTTTATTTTGTTCACAAACGGAACATATAAACCTTTTGGCAAAAAGGGAACAAATAACCCTTAGCCATCCATTTCAACATATTTCAGTCATCAGCTCAGTTTTTCATGTCTAATTCACAACAAGTTAATAAATGTAATTTATTACGTTAATAAAGTATAAGAATTAAACTGTTTTAAATGAAAAGTAAGGACTCACTTGTTTTTAGTTTAAAAAATAAGATTCTTTCTGTTTTTCTCTTCAACCTTATTGTTTTTGCTTAACAACAATAAGGTTAATTTACAGCCAAGTTCACCTCCCTACAAAGATTATATAATTAAGACCAAAAGGTTTATCATTTAAGATTTATATAGTTTTTTGTTCTTTTAATTTCTTTTAATTTTGATATTGTTCTTCCATATCTCAAACAAATTTTTTCTTAATTTTTTATAGGCAAAATGATTCAAGTATTGACTAAATAATCAGGTTAAATCTATGCAATAAAATTAAATTTGAAGAAATAAAATCTCTTATTTAATATTCAAGTTATAAAAACTAAAATGCACACAAATTTAGTCACCTAGTATCATGTAAACCCTGTTGTTTTAAAACTAATATATTCAATTTTTCTGTCATCATTTCATCTTTTAGTAAAAAAGCATGATTAACAAATTTTAGGTCGAGTTTCTTGGCTAAGTAGGGTAAAAACATGGCATTTGAATAATTTCTTTTTGGTAATATCAATGTCATTAGAGTAACACTTAACATCTTCAGTTGCTCAGCATCACCGCTTTGAAAATGGCTGTACCTCAGAAACATCGTGTGAGCTCAAAGAGACTGCCATAAGAAGAGAAACTGAAGGTGAATTTCGTGGCTTTTAACATCAGGGACAGAAACAAGGAACTAATCAATCCTGAGATTGTTCAAAAGCTAGCTGAAAAGGAAGGAATCTCACTTGGTATTGGATTCCTCAGTCACATCCGGATTCTTGATAACTCAAGAAATCATCATGGGCCTTTGCATCTTGAAGAGGCATCTCTTTGCAAGCCAATGGAGAATGGTCGTCAGGGGGGTAAAGGCGGAAAAGGCGGCTTTGTTCGGGTTGAAGTTGTTACAGCATCACTTAGTTTTCTCACTAATTTTGAGGATGTGTATAAATTGTGGGCTTTTGTTGCTAAGTTTCTTAACCCATCATTTATTCAAGAGGGCGGTCTTCCCACTGTTGAAGAAGGTTCTGAGACATAAGATCATTGAAATACTAGCTGCTTGTATTTTACTCAATATTGGAAATTGGACATGGAAGAATGGCTTGGTGATCATTTGCATGCTACCAGATAGAAGAATTGTGATCTCCACTTCTAAGCTGTACAATGCCAGTGGGTGTACCTGTTGATTCATATTTCTTGTTGCTTACATTTTCTTCCTCTTCATTTTCCACTTTGAACTTGGTGTAGAGTTTTTCTTTTCTTTTTCATTTTGGCCAACAACTTGTAGCGTTGGCTTTAGAGATTTTTTACAATATTGGAAAGTCAGGGTGTGTACATGAAGCAAGATGTATGGGTAGAACCTCTCATAAGTGTTCATTTTGCTTATGTTGTATACGAAAGGAATTGCAACTTCTGTACAAAGTTAGTGTTCATCTTATGCTGTTCTGTTGAGGCTATCGAGATACACTAGATGTGTTGAGTTAGATTAGACAGACTTCTGCAGTTCTACAAAACCAATTTTTTTTTCCCATTTTAAATCCACAGATTGTATGTGTGAAGAATATATCAGTAGACAATTCTTTTCTGTTCCATACAAAAGGACTTGCATCTTCTGTATGAAGTTAGTGTTAGATGTTGATGATAGCAACAACAAATATATATATACATGAGTATAATAAGCTATCCAATAAGATCATAAATAGTATATAGCGGAAGCGATAAGTACCTCGTGCCATTGCTTATTTGTGAGATGAAAGTAGGAATAACCAAAGCTCTTCTGACTAGAGTCCAGCACAGTGATGGTCTGTTGAATTAGCCTTAACCAGTCAGGGAACCTGGAATTTAGTGAGAACAATAGGTCTCTACTAGTTTAGGTTATCTGCCGTGTGTATTAGGCTTCGGTGTGTTCTCTCCATCAGAAAATCCCCTTATATAGATAACCAAGTACAAGAAAACCCTAACTTTGATATTGGGCTTAATGTCGACTAACGGGCCACACTTAACTTATTATTATTAAATCCTAAAATATAACTAATATAATAATATAAATATAAATATTAATAATAATTCCAACATTCTCCCACTTGGCCCGTTTACTATATGTCAATTGTTCCCTTTAATCAAATCAACTAAAGTTATGTTGCATGAATCATGGCGATAAGTCCATCTATCTAAGAGAATATTATCTTCCATGTATTACAAAACAACATACCTTACCTAATGGGTATAGCTCCATGGATAAACTTTCAAATCATAAATGTTTATTCGGTTCCAAATAAAAAGTCAAAATACAAAATGTTCATCAATCTCATCAAAATCAAAAAATTGTACATATCAAATATAGAGATTATGAATAAAGTTTCTAAAATACTCATCGCACTCCTCAATCACTTAAAGGACTTACAATCCCCATATGAGGCACATGTACAGCGAAATCATCTGGTTTCATCCCCTTTGTCAAAGGATCAGCTAGCATTTCCTTCGAACGGATGAGGTTAACAGTGATTTGACCATCAGCAATTCTTTCTCTCAAATTAAGGAATTTTAGCTCAACCCATTTTGATTTGCTATTACTCCTTCCTTGATTTGCTATGATCACTGCTGCTTTATTATCGCAATACATATGTATTGGTTTGGAGATTGTCTCAACAATCTTTAGTCCAGCAATGAAGTGTCTTAACCAAATAGCCTGTGAACTTGCCTCAAAACATGCGATATACTCAGCATCATAAGTAGAGGGAGCTGTGAGCGTCTGTTTGACACTCTTCCAAGAAATTGCTCCTCCTGCTAAAAGGAAAATGTATCCTGTCGTAGACTTTTTGGAGTCCACACATCCTCCTAAATCAGAATCTGAGTAACCGGTCACTTCAAGATTCTCTGCCCTTCTGTAAGTCATTATCAAGTGTTTAGTACCTTGAAGATACCTTAACACTTTCTTTGCAGCTGTCCAATGCGCTTTCCCAGGATTGCACTGATACCGTCCCAACATGCCTGGCCTATTGCAAAAGCTATATCAGGCCTTGTGCAGACCTGTACATACATCAAGCTTCCTACAGCAGAGGCATAAGGAACCTTTTCCATTTCCTTTTTCTTTGATTCTGTGTCAGGACATTGACTTAGACTGAAAAAATCTCCCTTCTCAATAGGAGCAACGTTGGAAGAACAGTTTCCCATATTAAAACGCTCAAGAATTTTGTTTATATAGGTTTCTTGAGAAAGGCCTAAAAGACCTTTCTTCCTATCCCTATGGATCTTTATGCCAATGACATAAGATGCCTCACCCATATCCTTCATATCAAAATTCTTAAACAGAAACTGTTTTACCTCACGTAATAGTCCTAAGTCATTGGTTGCAAGCAATATGTCATCAACATATAAAATCAAAAATATGGACTTACTCCCACTAGTCTTAAGGTATACACATCGATCCACAATGTTCTCAACAAAACCAAATGATGAGATTATCTCATGGAATCTTAAATACCATTGCCTAGAGGCTTGCTTTAATCCATATATTGATTTTCTTAATTTGCATACCAAATTTTCCTTTCCCTTTGCGACAAATATACACACTGACATAGATGAGAAACAACATAGATGAGAATTCTATTAGCCTGTGGCATAAGAGATTAGGACATATCTCTATAGACAGAATCAAGAGGTTAATTAAAGAAGGAATTCTTCCCTCTTTAAACCATTCGGATCTTGATACCTGTGTAGACTGCATAAGGGGTAAGCAGACTAGTAAGTCACATAAAGGGGCTAAAAGAAGTTCCGAGTTGCTCGAAATTATACACACTGACATATGCTGCCCGGACTTAACCGCACACGGACAAAAATACTTTATCACTTTCATAGATGATTTTTCACGATATATGTATGTCTATTTGCTTTATAATAAAAGTGAAGCACTAGATGCTTTTAAGGCATATAAAGCTGAAGTAGAAAAACAAATTGGGAAACCAATTAAAATCGTGAGATCCGATAGAGGTGGTGAGTATTTCGGTAGATACACTAGTGAAGGACAAGCGCAAGGTCCTTTTGCGAATTTTCTTCAAGAGCACGGTATAGTTGCACAATATACCATGCCTGGCTCACCTGATATGAATGGTGTAGCTGAGAGAAGAAATAGGACCTTACTTGATATGGTTAGGAGCATGATGAACAGCTCCAAACTACCAATTTCCTTGTGGAAAGAAGCACTCATGACAGCCGTACACATATTAAACAGGGTTCCAACAAAGGCTGTGTCTAAGACACCCTTTGAAATCTGGAAAGGTTGGAAACCAAGTTTAATCCACTTTAGGGTATGGGGCTGTCCTGCGGAAGTAAGAGTGTATAATCCACAAGAGAAGAAATTGGACCCTAAGACCATTAGAGCTTACTTTGTAGGCTATGCGGATAGGTCAAAGGGTTACAAGTTTTATTGTCCTCCACCTTCAGTACGGTTTGTAGAGTCAAGGAATGCTAAATTTCTTGAGAATGATGTGATTAGTGGGAGTGATCTTTTGGTGAATGATCACATTGAAGAATCCCCTCACATCACTGAGGAAGGTACATTGGATGTTGGTGATATTTCTATTCTTAGATGTATCACACCAATCAAACCTACCCCAGTACCCGCTTTTGATCATGCTGAACGTATGAAATATATACCGGAAGATCAATCTGTCACAGACACTGATTTACCTCAGACTGTGACAGATAATATTCCAAACGAGCTACCTGAATCAACCCAAGAGGTTGAGTTAAGGAGATCAACCAGGGCAAGAAAACCTGCAATTCCTGATGACTACATAGTGTACAATATTGAATATAATTATGATATTGGCATTGATGATGATTCATTAACGTTTACTCAGGCTATGAATAGTAAGAACTCCAAATTGTGGCAAAATGCAATGAATGAGGAAATGAACTCCATGGCAAATAATCATGTTTGGGAACTTGTAGAGTTACCTAATGGGTCTAAGGCCATTGGCTGTAAATGGGTTTTCAAAACCAAGAGAGACTCACAGGGTAACATTGAGCGCTACAAGGCAAGATTAGTTGCTAAGGGGTTTACTCAGGTGGAAGGAATCGATTACAAGGAGACATATTCTCCTGTTTCGACTAAAGATTCTTTCCGTATTATCATGGCATTGGTTGCACATTTTAACTTGGAGTTACATCAAATGGATGTAAAGACGGCTTTTCTCAATGGGGTTCTTGAGGAAGAAGTCTATATGAAACAACCTGAGGGTTTTGTCGCAAAGGGAAAGGAAAATTTGGTATGCAAATTAAGAAAATCAATATATGGATTAAAGCAAGCCTCTAGGCAATGGTATTTAAGATTCCATGAGATAATCTCATGGAATCTTAAATACCATTGCCTAGAGGCTTGCTTTAATCCATATATTGATTTTCTTAATTTGCATACCAAATTTTCCTTTCCCTTTGCGACAAAACCCTCAGGTTGTTTCTTTATCTAGACTTATTCCGCTTAATTATGGTATTTTGTTAGAACGAGATTTGAAGTATTTCAGTTTGAACTCTACTCCAATTGCTGAGGTTGTAATGACCGATGGTTTATTTGAATATTCAGAAACAATTTTAAATAAACCATCGGTCATTACAACCTCAGCAATTGGAGTAGAGTTCAAACTGAAATACTTCAAATCTCGTTCTAACAAAATACCATAATTAAGCGGAATAAGTCTAGATAAAGAAATTAAGTTCCTCTTATACGAGGGTACATAAAAAGTTTCTTGCAAATCTAAAAAGAAATTATTTGAAAGAACAACTCGAAAAGTTCCAACTGCTTCCACTGGATCTCCTCTCCCACTTCCTGATAAGACTTTAACCTCATTGGGACGAGGAGGCCTGGTTGTTAGGAAGCCCTGCATGGTAGTAGAAACATGAATTTGAGCACCAGTGTCAATCCACCATGTATCCTTTTGGATACTAACATTATGTGCTTCAAAAGTTATAAAATTTATAGGCATACCTTTACGCTCGAACCACGCCTTTCTCTTATGGCAGTCCTTCTTCATATGCCCTTTCTTCTTACAGAAGAAACACCTGACATCCTTTTTCATGTCGGCTTTAGCAACGGGAATCTTATCTTTCTTTTTGTCATCCCTCTTTATGTGCTTTTTGCCTCCACCCTTATTGGAGCTTTCTACCATATGAGCTTCTTTTGGTGCATTTTTCTCTTTCAACAACTGTCTAGTCTCCTCTTGTACACACATGGACATGAGCTTATCAATTGTCCATTTCTCATTCATTGTGTTATAGGAGACTTTGAAAGTTTCATATGGCTTGTCCGGAAGGGACTTTAGAACCAATTGCACCAAGAACTGCTCAGTTGGCTCCATATCAAAGGATCTCAGACGAGAGGAAAGATCTCTCATCTTCAATATATGCTGATGAACCCCGCCAAGGCCCTTAAGACGCATATCGCACAACTCCAACATGATGGCGGCACCCATCTGATTATCAGTTGGCTTATACTGTTTCTCAATAGTTTCTAGATATTCCTTGGCGGTTTCGCACTTCGGAATTGCTTCCTGAAGGCATTTTTGCATTCTAGTCTTCATGAGTAACATGGCAAGACGGTTAGTCTTTTCCCAATGCCTATGGTACTCCTTGGTTTCGTCATCTGCCGAATCATCAGGTACAGGGGGCCTAAGAGTCTCAAGGACATAGTCCTGATCCATGCACCCCAGATGCAGAAGGATATCATCCTTCCATTCGGAAAAGTTACTGTTATCCAGACACAAATTCCTACCAGCTGAAGCATAAATGCTAGTGGGAAACTGAGTTGGAACATTAGCTGTTTTATATAGAGAATCAAAAACTAAATTAGATAATCATTTTAAGACAATCACAATTCACTGTGCCATGTATGCTTAAGATTACAAAACAATAAAAGCATACAAATATAAATACGTATCACTAAAATCTACCTGTGGGCAAAGAAGTTAGCATAGCATGTATTTATCTCAAACTGATGAAACTAAGACGCATTTATATTTCCTAATACCTGTGGGCAACTTAGGAAATAATAAGGCCATCTTATTCCACCCTAACTAAATATATTCTTACAATTAATCTACCTGTGGGCAAAGATTAATTATAATTGTATATTTAATTACAATTGATATTTTATATATATATATATATGTGATGCATGTAACTTAAGAAAATACATGTGAAAATAAAACTCATTTATATTTCCTAATACCTGTGGGCAACTTAGGAAAAATAAGGTCGTTATATTTCACAATAATTAAATGTACTCTTAAGAAAAAGGATGTAGTTGATACTCCTAATACATGTCACAAAAAATATCATAATGTGCATTTATTAAGAATATTTATATGCACATACTTTATTGGGAGTTATTAAATTAATTTGACCTTTATTTAATTTAATATAGACTCCCACTCATGTTAGCATCCACAAGAAATAATATTTATATGCTAATAAAACATCACGCAAATAAATATAACATGCATATATCGGTAACTAACTAAATACCTCAATAATAGGGGGAACATAATTAAATTTTCAGAAATAAAAGGGGAACCAAAACTGAAATTTCGCATGATGGAAGGACAAAGTTATGGCTAGTTAGTAAGTTAGTGCATGCTTCTCGGATAAAAAACTGTAACATTAAAAATTTACCCCTTTTCTTTTCTTTTATTAAATCAAAATTGCGCATGCACAGTTTTGTATGGCATGAAATGTGGAACGTGCGTACTGCATAATCGCTAAATGCTAACATTCTGATTATTATTATTTTTTTATTATTAAAATAAAAGAGCTGCGATGCACAGTTGTAGACTTGCATGAAACACGGAACGTGCAGGTAATGACGTTAATGCTCCTTTTATTTATACTACATGGGAAAGAACTCTGTGACCCCGTCTTCATCCTTCTTCCTCAGCCTTGAGTTCTAGCCACCATTGACGGTGCTACGGAGCTCAATTCCGGTACCTTTATGGCCAGGAAAAGGTCGGGTTTTTGTCCAAAAAATTTCATGATAAGCTGACATTCACTAATTATATTAATGATTTATCATGAAAAATAAACTTTTGATCTTTCCCAAAATTAACAAAACAAAACTACTTTTCACGTATAGTATATATAAACAAACGAAAATTATATATACATATAACAAAATCATACAAATGAAATTACTTAACAGAATTAATTTCATGGACAACCAATTCGCAAGGCAGAGAATAAACAAGGCTCTGATGCCACATGTTAGATGTTGATGATAGCAACAACAAATATATATATACATGAGTATAATAAGCTATCCAATAAGATCATAAATAGTATATAGCGGAAGCGATAAGTACCTCGTGTCATTGCTTATTTGTGAGATGAAAGTAGGAATAACCAAAGCTCTTCTGACTAGAGTCCAGCACAGTGATGGTCTGTTGAATTAGCCTTAACCAGTCAGGGAAACTGGAATTTAGTGAGAACAATAGGTCTCTACTAGTTTAGGTTATCTGACGTGTGTATTAGGCTTCGGTGTGTTCTCTCCATCAGAAAATCCCCTTATATAGATAACCAAGTACAAGAAAACCCTAACTTTGATATTGGGCTTAATGTTGACTAACGGGCCACACTTAACTTATTATTATTAAATCCTAAAATATAACTAATATAATAATATAAATATAAATATTAATAATAATTCCAACAGTTAGAGTTCATCTTCTGCTTCTATCGTGTAAGCTTAGAGCTAATCTGTAAAAAAAGTCACTCAGAAACCATTTATGATCTCAAAAATTTTTCTTGATCTTGGATGTCCTCCTCCTTTAATTAGGCCCAACCCCGTGGAATATAAACATGCATCTCTTACTGCCTCTGGAATGTTTCAGCACCTGAAATATAAGCTAGATATATGGTACTCCCTCCATTCTTGAATATTAGATCACTTTCCGGAATTTGAGTAGATTGAGGAAGTTAGTTAAGTTAGTTATTTATATATGATATTATCAATTTATCCCAACTATATATTTTTATTCTTATACTCTCTCTTTTGAAGTTTTGCTTGTTACTATAGATAAACATTGTATGGTTAATTTAGGAAAAAATTGGGAAAAGTTAGAAAGTGATCTTATAATTAGGAACAAGTTGAATTTCAAAAGTGATCTTATATTTAGGAACGGAGGGAGTACCATTTTTGGGAGCCATCATTATATTAAAGAATTCAAGAAGTTTATAAATATTCAATATGCCTACCTTATTTAGTTTGCAGCTTATGGTATCATCCCTGTTGCAATTATTAAACCATGCTTATTTTTCAGAATGCAAAGAATTTAAGAAGACCATGAGGGATATGAGAAACGGAGTTGTTATAATGTGTTCTGCATGCTTGTTAGTTTCGCTGCACTCAACTGTTTTTGAAGTTGCTTTTGA
This sequence comes from Mimosa pudica, assembly GCA_029929735.1. NCBI lineage: Eukaryota > Viridiplantae > Streptophyta > Magnoliopsida > Fabales > Fabaceae > Mimosa > Mimosa pudica. The sequence continues at coordinate 9,831,565 of JAKELP010000035.1, forward strand.
TTTGTTGTAAATCTAAGGCTACACAAAAAGTGTGAATTTGTATTAACTTATTTTTTAGGTGATTCGATGTTCTACATGGTAAATATATCAATGTGCGAGAGATATTCCATATTTGTGCTGTAAAACATGAAAGTGAATGTTCTTAGTGACTGAACTAGTAGTAGTTACAATTCAATTAGTTTTGCTCAACTGGTTCAAATAGAAAGAGAGCTTCTAAAAACAACCAATAGACAGAGCAATAATTTTTTTCCCTGTAATTTTGCATTGATACAAGTATAACCAACAAGTATCTTTGAAATATTTGAAGTAATTTAATGAGTACTTAGTTAATAATAATCTTCAAATTTATTAGATGTTTCTTATGTATTACCTTTTCCTTTTCGTCTCTCTCTGGTTTTGGGTGCTTCCAGGTTGCAGGATGTGACATCACTTTGTTACTTGTTGTAAAGTGTGAACCATGAATTGTTGCACCTTAAAAGTAACACGAAACCTCTGCAAAATGAAAAGTTTGTTAGGGAAGTGGGTTCAAAAACAGGACTTACCAAAGGGCACTAGAAGGCTTCTGTTTTTCGAAGTCCGGATTGCAAATTCCATCATACCAATCAGCCTCTTCACATGGAAACAGACTCCATTTCCATGAGCCCATTTCCACCATACCAAACAGGCCCATCATCAATTTTACAAGCATGACTTTGCCATCCTTTGTCAACAACTAATAATTTAAAAAAAATCAGTTGATAATATTTAATTACGTTTTTCTAATAGAAGAAAGTCAAGTATTGTTACCTCTTGTGTTAAGGAAAGGAGAAAATGACAAGTTGCATGTTAAATAAATTATTATATTGAATCACTCACAATTATTCTCTATGCATTATTTGTTTACAAATTACAACTTTAGAAGGTCTCGTTCAATAATTTTTTTGCAAGTTATTGTAAACTTCCTTAACTTTCTTCAGATAGCCGTGGATAATTGATGAGACAAAATCCATATTTTTTTATCAACCCAAAATTCATACTATAGAGAAAATAGGTTAAAGATAAATGAAAAGGGTAATATTCTATACAGAAAATTAGCCAGCAGTTAGAAAGCTTTCCAATTAAATGAAAAGCGAGATAACCAATAAATGCTTAGTGAAAATTAAAAAAGGAAATCTAGGCATAGGAAATTAATTAGCAATTAAAAATCTTTCCAATTAAAGAAAGAGATCAATAATGGTTAATTGTGAACGAGAACTAAAAAGTGAAAACCATGAAACCTACTAAATCGAAAATTAACCAACAACTAATTTCTTAATTATAGATTGAAGGACAAGAAAAGAATTGCTTAGCAATTAACAAAAGATGTCTCACTTTCCTAAATAGTCATCACCTTGGCCCTATAAATAATTAGAATCTCTCTCCAGTCATTGCGGTTTTTGTTGGGAAAATGACAAAAAATGACACTTGGAATTTGAGTTTGACAAAATGGAGTTTATAATTTCAACATGGAAAAATAAAGGATAATCGTCAATTTGTCCTAAATAAAGTTTGTGACTTTGTGACAAAACAGTAGTTAATGCCGATTCTCAAATAGTTATCGGCAATACATAAGTAGTTACTGAGATAACTACTCATGTATCGCAGTTAATTACCGTTGTATCGCGGTTTACAATTCGCCATTTTCCTTTTTCATGTATAATCTTATTCTCATATTAGTGAAAATATCAGTTTTGATCTTATGCCCAATAGTATCATTTATATACCTTGAAATATTTATGTACTATTTTTATCCTTGGTCAATAAGTTATGAATCATTTTTGGGCCTTCGCCTTGATAAATATGGTTAAAAAACTATATTTGAAGATTATTATATAGTACATAAAAAAGGAGACCATACTTAAAGCGTAGCAAAATCCAGCTGAATGGATTGAGCCGGTGAGTCCATTGCCCATTCTATGAGAAAGCGCCAATGACGAGCAATTCCATAACCAAGAGGTGAAAAACCAATATAAGTCATTAATAAGCTACCTATAAATGACTACTGAAAACTTAGAGGTGTTTCTTATTAATAACTAGAAATTGCTCCCCCCCGCACGTTGCGCGGGTAGAGACTTCTTCTTCTGCACACTTCTAACTTCATACTTGATAGATTAATTTTATTTCCATTGTCTTTGCCATACACACAAAAGTTGCATAATACCAAACAAATCAAGTGTGAACCATGACTTTCTTCAAATGCATTATATTCAAACACAAACATTGGACTTCTTAATTGGTTAATATTACTTAGAGGCATTATTAGTGTACCAATCTTAAGAAATAATGTATGAAACACCAATAGAGGAGAGAGACTCTAGAAATTATTACAATAACTAATATGGCTCATAACTCATAAGATTCACTTTTCCTTGAAACACTAATATGACTCTAAATACTGTGTTACAAGGCTATACAACTCAATAATTCATTAGTTATGATAGACTTCTATAACGCAATGATGCATGGTTAGTATGTGATATAATTTCAACATGAATTTAGACTACTTATACAATATTTAGATAGTCTATAAGAGCAAGTGAGAAATCCCTACATTAACATATTCAAAATATAAAATGAAGACTATATCTTATATCTTAAATGGGGGGAAATTTTTTGTGATATGAAAATACAAAAATTTGAGTAGTAAAAAGCTTACATCTTATATATCTTAAAATTTTATAATCCCACCTTAGTGCAAATTGGGCTTATGCTCCTTTATTTAACAAATAAAAAAACGAATTCATAAGAAATATTGCCCCCTGAAGCTTCCTTCATACATAATCACTTCCATCATAACCCACCAGCTCATCTTGCTTTGTCTTCTTCTTCTTCTTCTTCTTCTTCTACATAGACCTTTTTCTAAGTCAAAGCTGAGACTAATTGTACAGATCTGATCTGAGATCCAAATCCTCTACAATCTAATTCTTTGGAGCATGGACATGAGTTGTCGACATCGTGACAGTGATGGTGGTGCCATATCAATGATGTGGCATTTCAAAACATCTTTATACAGCTAAGGCTTTTACACCCTTTTGGTTTGCTAAAGCATTCTGACCACTCAAGGATCAGGTCTGCCGCTTCCTCATTTTGCCAAGGATACGTAAGGATGAGACTTAACACCCTTTTGGTTAAAGCATTCTGACCACTCAAGTATTAGGCCTGGCGCTTTCTCATTTTGCCAAGGAATACACAAGGATCAGACTTTTGCACCCTTTTGGTCAGCTCAAGCATTTTGACCTCTCAACGAGGATGTTTCAGCCCATTTTATAATTTTTTCGACTCATCAATTCAGGTATCCATATCATTTGACTTCACCATCAATCCCAGAATGTATGAGCATATGACATGTAGCCTATTATGATCTATTGTTACAGCTGTACTTTCATTATTATGTTTGATGAATATTTTAGACAAGCTGCATTTAGGATTCTGTAATTTGTAAAGAAAATGAAGTTTCATATATAAATTAGGACAATAAATTGCAATATGATATTACTTTTGATTTTTGATCGAAATGAAATGATTATATGATAGTGTAGTTCCCTGATTAATGATGCTTCAAGATTAAGCCACATCCATTGTTTATTATATATGAGAATACCACTATAACTATCCAGTTCTCATTAAATATGATGACTGATTATTATTTGTTAGTACAATTTCATGTGATAACTGACCCATACATATCATATGCGCTTTTGTCCTGGATCATCTCTTATAAATAATTCTTAAAACTGGACGAAAGTAATCAGATCAGACTAAGCAAAATAAAATAACAAACATTCTTAAAAATGATATTTTACCCCATTCTAACATTGGAAAAACTCACAGAATGAAATACTTGGTGTTTAATTGTGGCACATCATCCGAGCTTAGATTGCTTTTAGGATCTTTTTTGGGAGAACACGTCCTGATGGCATGTTATGATATAATTGTATATTGACATTAATCATTTTTGTCTGTTTGTCTTGATTATGAGGGGTCCATCTGTTGAAAATAATCAGGATGGTAAATTCATGTTGGATTTTATTTTTTTTAGGAAGTTAATATTGTGGATTGCCTTATAGTTTGTATGGTGTTCATTTCAAACACTCTTGCTCATGTGAAACTGTTGTTTTGAAATTAATCATTTGGTGATGTCAAATCTATGTAGCCCTTTGAGCATTGTGTCAATGTGTTTAATAATCTTCTTGAGTTTTTTAATTACTCTCATTTTACTGCAGGACAACATTCTAGATAAGATTTCTCTTATTTTTATATATATGAACGGTGTGCAGGAAGCATGTTCTTTTGCTTTCATAATGACCTATACTAACAGCTTTTCAAATTTCATCTTGAAAATGATATGATTAAATCAAGCCATGAAATACTTAAATCAAGCACAAGATAAAAAGAAGACTAAACATTATTTAAGTGCAAGAAGCAACAAATTTCAAATTCTCCTCCTCCTTGGTTATGCGCCACATTCACCTTCTTAGTTTGAGAAGCAACAGATTTTTCTTCCTCCTTAAATCAAGCAATGAAATACTTCAATCAAGCACAAGATTCCTCCTTCAGCTTTTCAAATTTCATTCTGTCCATTTATGACAAGGTTACAAATGGACAGAATGAAATACTTAAATCAAGCACAAGATAAAAAGAAGACTAAACATTTGTAATAGGAAATGTTACAACATACTCTTATTTATTGGGAACTCAGAAGTATTAAAAGTAATGGGAAATTAAATGACAAAAAGAAGAGTATGCAGCGTCTATCATAAATCTTAATGCTATTCAACATAGTAATCATTTGTTATTACTTTGTTTTTTTCCTCAAGTGGGGACATAAGGATCCCATTAGGCACATCAAATTTGAATACAGACATGCACTAAAGCTTCCAAAACAGCTACACCTATGAGTAAGCATTACAACTTTAACAGAATAAATGGAAATGACACTACAAAGATCCCACAGTGTACTATGCTGTCCTTCAGAGTAATGTATATTGTAAACTATTGTAAACTAAACATTATTTAAGTACAAGAAGCAACAAATGTGGTGTTTTTAATTCGTGTGGCTGTGGGGAAATGTTAAATATATCTTCAGTTCCTCCCAGGTGAACATGTGTGATTAATATGTTGCCCCAATTTAGCTACGTCTTCTTTTCCCTTTGGCAGGTTCTTCAATGATTTCAGATTCTTGAACTGATGAGGGATGGCAGAGGAGCTTTATTTCCAAATCAGAAGAGGGTGGAGAAAAGTAGGGAATAACGATTAGTATCAGAACCTTTTCTTACCTATACTTTTCCTCTCATTTTTCTGTCTTTTAGAACCATTTGAAGACTTGATGATAGAAAACATTTAAACTGTTTTCTACATGAACAGAGCCATTTGAAGCCCCAACTAACAATGAGAAGATGAAAGCTTCTTGAAAATGGCCGCTATTTCTCCATCCCCTTCAGAGTTCTTATGGACCCAATCATTCATATACCCTGCAATGAAGATATATATCTATAAGTAGCAAATGACGGTCTAGGAATGTCTCATAGATTAGGAACAAAGAAAACTTCCTCATCTCACCAGAAAACATCAATGGCAAGCACACTCTTCATGGTGGTGTGGAGGTAGCTGTGGCATGGAGGCAGTGGCAAATGTTGAGAGACAGTCACAACTATTGGCTTTATTTGAAGGCAGAGAGCAAGACGAGCAGGGTGAACAAAGAAGTATGAATCTATTAGCTAGGGGGAGGAAGATTTATGGAAGAATTTGAATATATATATAGAGAGAGAGTGATGCATGAGCCTTTGTAGTTTGTACTGCCTGACCTGGCTTTTATAGGGAGGGATTTGTGTAGGAAGGATTTGGTGGGATATGTGAATGATTTAGCGTGAATGATTTAGCCCTGGGGTTTGTCTTGTGTGAGCTGCATTTGGACGTCACCCCATGTGGGGAAGACTTTGGCAATTGTCTTTTTGTGAGCGTTTCTTTTGACATCATCCCATGTGGGATGCTTTGCTAATTGTGAATGAATTGAATATTGGCCATGACTACCTATTAGCAAGGCCTTCTAGAAGATCACCCCTTAGCTACAGTGTTTTGAATCTATTTTCAAAAAGTAGGTGGAAGTGCTTTTAGAGGATAAGTAGATAAGCTACCTATACATAAAAAATTTTGAAAAATTTTTCATCTTAATGGTATGAGATCGGAACGTTTAATTGAGAGATGATTCTCATGAGAGGTTCAACCAAAACGATGTTTCTATGAAGTGGTTCATCTAGTTGTTGCTTATATTGCCAAAAAAATCGTAAAATACTTTTCAGCGTACATGGAAGCATGAAACCTATATCAAATACTAATATAATAGAATTTTTTAATATAGTACAAATATATATTACATCTATTTCAGGTAATATCTGTATATATATATCATATAAATCTCTTCCTCAAATCCATTGGTTAAAAACGATTCACTGTTCTTTGGCTATGTAAACTTTTCCTAATGTTCTCTTACTATACTGTTTGCGTAGTAAAACAGTGTCCTCAAATGCCAGGGCTTTGTTTATCTTTCTGAAGTGCTAACATCGGTGATGTAGCATGCTTTTTCGAAATAAAATGAAATCCCATACAGTACAAACTACACTCTATTCGTCCGATTTCATAGAGATGACACATATATTAAGAGATTGATCATCCAGTAGCTATTAGGGCGTTATCAGGTGACCAAGCTATGCATTTAATACATGCAGTGTGAAATAATGTTATTACGCTTCATCTGCAACATATAACTTTTAAAATTTAAATTCTAGCTCCAGAAGATCTCATTGTCAATCTAATAACCAGTTCAAAACACGACTTACTCTTATTGAATAACATCATTTAATTGTTAAGAATACAATGTGAACAGAGAGAATAAGCAAATACAAAACATGCACATATCACATATTGCTACAAAATAAATATGTTCTTAAGGGAACACCGTTATAAAGGTTCTCCAAATATAATTCAATTATTTCAAAGAAATTGATCAGATATATTCCCTTACCTGCATCAAATAAACATAAAAAAATGAGATGTAGTCATTATATTAATTTTATATATGACAAAATATAAACAGGAAAAAAGTTACATTAATAACAAATTATGGTTGGAAAAAATAAGAGCAATTCTTTATAACTAATATTTTTTATTGGAGTACTTGAGTTATTTTGAAAATGCTCTCACCACATCCCTATGACCTATGAAAGTACTTATTGATAATGTTAATTGGTGAGGGGTAAATTTAAAGATTATTTCAAGTAACTTACATGGACTCAATAAATAAATTATAAGTGACTTATATATAAATTAGATGAATGAAATAAATATCAAATTTTCAACAAAGTTATTTATACTATTCATACATAATTAGTAACTTGTTATAAAATACAAATATTTATGTTGAGTACAATATATTGTGGTCATTAGACTAAATGTTCAATAATTAAATTTTATTATTAGGTGTTTGCAATGTCAGAAGCATCTATACGACACTTTCTAGATGTTGGCGCTCGATATTTTCTCTCGAGACTTCCTGGTTTTTTAGGTAATATTAATTATCTATGTGAATTATGTCTTCTGTTACATTATCAACATTTTCATATGAAAAACATCTGATGATTATATTATTCTAACAACAGACCCATATTTGCACTCAAAGTACATTTACTTTAAATACATTTACCCCTTATTCCACATAACACCAATAAAAAGTCTATTCAGCATGCCACATGGTCATTATTGTACACTTAGCATCCTACAAGTCGAAGACTAACGGTCAACACCGTCATAGTTGACGGAAATCATAGTTTTACACCTCGATCCCAAGTTTGGTGGTATTTTTGCTCCTTGCGAAACTTTAGTCATAGAAATGCAACTTAGGGTAAAATTTAGTCATATTTTTGCACCTTTACCCATAAATATACATAATCAAAGCTTATATAAATTTTCATTCTTAAAAAAGTAAATTTACTCATTTTGAAGTTCAATTAATATCACATGTAAACAAGGGAGTACCTAGGGACTAGGGTTAGCAGGAAGACGTTTGAATGGAGCAAATCTTATTATTTCAGTGTATATTTCAGTTTCATATATTTAAAAAATACACCAACTTCACAACCAAATTTTGAATTAAATTTTGGGCGAAGGTGCAAAAAGAGTACTAAACTTGGTGTTTAGAAGCAAATATAGTATTTTCACTTGAGAAAAATAAAATTTCGATATGAAAAGGCTCTTATGCCCCCATTCCTCCCTCATTAAATTTTTATTTAACGAGGGGCATAAGAGTCTTTTCATATCTAAATTTTATTTCCCTCAAGTGAAAATACTATATTTGCACCTGGACCACAAGTTGGGAACTATTTTTCTCCTCGCAAAACTTAAGTATTAGAAATGCAATTTTGGGTAAAGTTTAGTATCATTTTTGCACATTCATGTTATATTTTCAACATAAATACAGTAAAGAACCCAACTTCACATACCAGACATATTTCACAATCTGAATTAACATTACAAAGTAATTTAGGAAGTTTTTGAGAGTACTCACAATCTTACAATTTCTTTTATGTTTCTTCTAATTTTAACTTTCCTTGCTTTGTTTATGGAAAGAAAATAAGACGAGGAAAAAGACAAGAAAACATGGATTGCCAGAAACAAATTAATTATTTAGTGTAATGCAATGATTTCATTAAGAATGACAGCAGGAAATTGTTTGGGATAAAATTGTTTCTGGCAAAATTTATTGAGTTCGATATATTAAATTAAATTAAACCAATATCTTTTTATAACCAAATTCTTTTTAAGGTAAACAAAACGTAACCAATACATCTACAGATTATAAACTAGGAATTGAATCGAAATAAAATTGCAAAAACAGAGTTTGTTATTTGAAATATATCAAGTTGAAATATCACAAATCAACTCCAACAAAAAACAATGTATTAAGCGACAAAGTACTTACCATAAGGGAGAAAAGCTTTTGATATGATTTAGCTCCTTCAGGACCTCAATAGCGTTCATTCTTTCTTGAGGTGATTCTAATGAAAATGCAAGTCCAATCTTAAATAATGCAAGCAAGCATTTCTCAACATTTGGATGGAGTTGCATAATGTTCACAACATCTAATTCCAATGGAAGAATGGTTGGGCTCACAACTTCAAAAAGCTTGTCTGGAAATGCATCTTTCACATATGTTTGAAAGTTGTGGTCGTCTTCAAACATATCTTGAGTCGGCCTTCTTTTAGTTAACATCTCTAAAATCATAATGCCAAAACTATACATGTCACCCTGTGTTGATGGTTGAGAACCCATTCCATAATCTGAAATATTGTAAGCCTATTAATTATATCTGTTATACAAATTTTCACTATAAAAAGTAAGTCTAAAAGTAAAATGAATTTGAAGGACATTATAAAAATCAAATCATACCTGGTGGAACATAGCCAATAGTACCCTTTATGGCAATTGTGCTGCTTTGTTCATTAGAGGCAGTTACAACACTTGAAAGTAGTCTTGCCAATCCAAAATCACTCAAATGAGCAACCATGTTGCGATCAAGAAGGACATTGCTTGGCTTCAAATCACAATGGATTAAAGGTTGCCCATATTCATAGTGGAGATAGTTCAACGCAGACACAATATCAATAAGAATATTTATGATTTGATCAAGGAGCAGAATTTTTGGATGATCCAAATTATCTGAAATAGGATGCAACCAATTTTCCAAGTTTCCATTCTCCATGTACTCATAAACTAGAGCCTTAAATTCATGCCCCTGGTAATCTATGCTAGAGCAACATGTTATGATTTTTACAAGGTTTCGATGTTTTGCATTTCTAAGTGCATTACATTCAGCAACAAAACTCTTGTGAGCTGCCCTAATGTTAAGGTTGATAACCTTTACCGCAACAAGTTCTTGAGAGTCAAAACTGCCTTTATATACAGAGCCGAATTTCCCCGACCCAATCAAGTTATTGGCAGAGAAACCATTCGTAGCATTGTGCAAACTTTGATATGAGACTCTGGAAATCATGTCAATTGTTGGTGAGCTAGAAGAAGAATTTTTGTTCCTCATCCTCCTACAATAAATAGCAACAGTAGATGCCAGAAGAAGAAAAGCAAGCACACATGATATTGATATGATCATCTTGAAGTTTTGATGTTTTCTTTGTTTAGAAAATTTGATAGGGCATGGTGGCAGCTTCAATGTTGATATGCCTCCACAAAGCTTATTATTCCCCAAAAGAGATATTTTACTTGCATTTCCGAAGACACCTTTTCTTGGGACCTCCCCATCAAGCAAGTTGAAGGAAACATTTAGGTACTCTAAAAGAGCAATGTCCTGCAGGCCTTAAGGAATTGATCCAGACAAGTTATTTTGTGATAAGTCTAGATATCTTAAACCTTTTAATGAAGCAATAGCAGAGGGAATGGTTTCCTGAAAGAAGTTCCCTTGGAGAAAAAGATACTCTAAGCTTTGGCAATCCCCAATGGTTTGAGGAATGCTTCCAGAGAAATGGTTATGAGAGGCATCTAATTTCCCAAGATTTTTCAAATTCCCAACCTCATTAGAGATATTTCCAGAAAAAAAGTTTTGTGACAAGTTCAATAAAATTGATAGAGATAAGATACTAAACACTTGAACCGGCATGACTCCACTGAAATTGTTTTGTGACAGATCTAGATACTGTAATTTCTTACAATTCCTGATACTAGGAGGTACACTTCCTTTAAAGATGTTATATGACAAATCCAAGTGAAATAGCTGAGTGAGATTGCCAACAAAATTCGTTATTTCTCCAGAAAGTTTATTTTGCCAGAAAGACAAGTATTGAAGGTTTTGAAGCTTTCCAAAAGTATCGGGGATGAAACCAGTGAGATAATTCATGCCCATGTCCAGCAACGTCAGGTTAATGAGGTTTCCCATAGAAGTAGGAATTCTACCACTGATTTGATTTTCTGAAAGCGAGAGTATTGCGAGGTGGGTAGACAAATTTCCTATGGTATTTGGTAATTGGCCCCCAAAATTATTTCCGTCCATGGCTAGTACTTCCAACTTACTACAATTCCTCAAGGAACTTATAAACTCCCAATCTTTTGAAGATCTGCTTCCCAAACTACAGTTACCAAATTCCAGAATTGAGAGGTCATGTAAGTTTCCTAAATTTGGAATTTTCCCTACAAAGTTATTTGCTCCTATGGAGATCCTTTCAAGCATCGTTGCGTTTTCAATAGATATTGGGATTTGGCCGGAGAATTGATTTAGTGCAAGATCCAAGAGCTGTAGATTGGGGAGGTTGAAGAACATATTTGCAGGGAGAGAGCCATTGAATTGATTTATGGCAAGGTTGATGAACATGAGAGATGACAAATTGTAAAGAGCAGAAGGTAATACACCTGAAAGCATGTTGACACCTACACCCAATCCTGTCAATGTTTTCAAATGGCCTATCTCTTCAGGTATACTCCCCTCCAAATTATTATAAGTCAAAGAAAGTCTCCCAAGAGAAGTAAGATTCCACAAGGAAGTGGGAATGTTTCCTGTGAAACTGTTATAATGTAGATGAAAAACTTCTAACTTATGGAGAGAGTGGCCAATCTCCATTGTGATGTTGAGAGGGAATTCTCCCGTCAATGTATTATTTTGGATAACAAGCTTCTGCAGTCGGAACAAACGACCCAACTCTTGTGGTATTTCTCCGTGGAAGTTATTATTGTCAAGACCGAAGTCCCTTAGGAAGGAAAGATTGCCAATGAAAGGAGATATAGTACCTGATAAGTGATATCCTTTTAACACCAAGCGTGTAACTCTTCGATGCTTGTGGCTGCAAGAGACTCCATGCCAATTGCAGAAGTGTGTGGATGAATTCCAAGACTCCAAGATGTGAGTTGGATCATTGGTTATTGATTCCTTAAATTTGATTAAAGCAAATTGATCGGTTTCATTTCCCAATGATGATGCATATGTGAAAGATTGAAGTATGAGAATGAAGAAAACCTGCAAGTGTAGAGACATGGTTGAGAAAAAGTTGGCTACTTTGAGAGCTCTCTGTCTGACTTAATAAGTTGAGGAGGCAGCATATTCTTTTTTTTTCCTTTCATTTAATTATTTACACATACAAATTATCCCCTCAATATTTCTACAAATATCGGGTTTTTTTTATTTCCCAAAAAAACTGAGTTTTAATCAGGCAGCATTATATAATGCGCTTTGCAAGTATATTGGAAAATATTTTATCACCTTTTCTTATAGCATAACAGATAGACTAGAAGTGACAGAACTCTATATATATATATATATATATATATATATATATGGATGAAAATTTAATGACTGAGTTGGTAATAAAAAAAATTTAAATATTTTCCTTCTTTAATAATGGCACTGTAGATTGTTAGAATGGAGAAGAGAGAAACTTTCATTTTTCCCATTTGAGATTTGAGTTATGTAATTACATTATTGTAACTATAAAATAATGTATGTTTATAAAATTTAAATTTATTTGTCATAATAACTTATCAAATTAAATTAACTAAGAAAGTGTTGTTATCTTCTCATGAATCAATATCCTTCTTTGTGGGGATCATCCTCAAAATTAGGATAATAAGAAATAACGCTACCTTCCCAGTCACTAATAATAATATCCAATAAAAAATAAATACATTGAATTGTATCTTCCACTATATTGAAAAGGCATCCCACCATATGAAAAATTTTAAAATTGAAGTATGTTAAATTAGTGTTAAGGGTGGAAAATATGTGAAACTTTTGGATGGATGAAAGGCACGATGGATTGTTTGGAAATTGTGAACGTGGTATACAAAAATTGTTGGAGCGTGAGACAAGTTGAGTTTGACATATGGCAAACAACTATGACTCTCAAAGTCCTCTTGCTTTTTATATAATAGATAGATTTACTTTGCTGATTTGCAACATTTTCTATACGCACAAAATTAATTGAAAGTCAAAGATTATATATGTAGGCTGTAGGGGCTCTGAAAGTCTCACGTGGAGTCAATTAACACTACTAAAAAATGGGCTTATACTTATGTTTAGAAAAACGAAACCCGGCATAGCCTACCTACGCTTAGACAAACTAAACATTGGTACAGTTAAAATCAAAGGGTGTAGGTGCAAAAATGATATTAAACTTTACATAAAAATTTCGTTTCTAATACTAAAGTTTTGCAAGGACAAAAAGAGTACCCAACTTAATGTTCAAGTGCAAATATAGTATTTTCATTTGAGGGAAATAAAATTTAGATTGAAAAGACTCTTATGCTCCTCGTTAAATAAAAATTTAATGAGGGAGGAAAAAAAACAACAAAATTACTTTCTCATATTCTTCCTAACCATGAAGGTTACTGACGAAGACAAAAAAAAACTTATAGAGAGGCTAACCCACAACTTTAAATCTCACGTCAAGTGATTTTGTTGCTAAGTTAAGTTGCCTTTTCAATAAAGTAAACACAGAAATGAAGAGTAAATATATAACTTGACTTTCTTTCGTAGAAATCTTCAAAATATCGTTGCTATATTCCATCACAACTCTAATATAAAAACTTTGGATGGTTTGTTAATTTCAAGTTTCTCTCTATAAAAGCTTAGGCACTTTCTCTCTAAGACGGATCTCTTTCATTCTGCTGCTATTCCATTTTCATATGGCACTATAATCAAGACTCTGTCATTTGAAAACTATAGGGAAATTAATTTGAGGTCCCCCACAAGGGACTTAATACTAGAAAAGTCTCAAAAGTTGAAAATATTAATGTAGAGTCCCAAGGGACCTCACTTTAATATATTTGAAAAGTGAAAAGACAGTTTTGCCCCTAGCCTTAATAAAAAAATACCCCTCCTCCTCCTCCTTCACCCCACCCCCACCCCCCTCCTCCGTCACCGCCCCCCACCCCCCTCCTCCCTCACCGCCCCCACCCCCTCCTCCTCCCTCACCGACCCCCCACCCCACCCCCCTCTCCTACAGGTGAAGGAGGAGGAGAGGGGGTGGGGGTCGGTGACGGAAGAGGAGAGGGAGTGGGGGCGGTGAGGGAGGAGGAGGGGGTGGGGGCGGTGAGGGAGGAGGAGGGGGTGGGGGCCGGTGAAGGAGGAGGTGGGGGTGGGGGTCGCTGAGGGAGGAGGAGGGGGTGGGGGTGGGGTATTTTTTTATTAAAGCTAGGGGCAAAACTGTCTTTTCACTTTTCAAATATATTAAAGTGAGGTCCCTTGTGACCCTACATTAATATTTTCAACTTTTGAGACTTTTCTAGTATTAAGTCTCTTGTGGGGGACCTCAAATTAATTTTGCCAAAGCTATATATCACATATTTAACTGATTTGTAGATAAATTAGCTCCAATTAGTTCTCTGGCAGAAATACTTGCTTGGATTTTAAGGACAAGGTCCTTCTCCATGAAGAGGGTAGTGTAACAAACTCATATGCCTTGGGCCTTGCAATACATACAATACAAGAGTAGTCTAATAATACAATACTAATAAATTTGAAGAGAGACCTACATTATTAGAGAGGTTAGATTCAAATTTAGACACTAAAAGTAGGTCTAAAAATTTTAAGAGTAGTCTAATAATACAACTAACTCCAAGTTATATTTTTCTAAATTGTTTAGAAGCCCAAGTTTATGCAGGAAAATATTTTATCCAAAAGGATTTTAATCTATTCGTATTTTTTGGACTTCTAACATAATAAAGTGGTTATAAATTGATTAAATTGTTACATTATAGTATTAAAAAAATTAGGTGTTACATAACTTCTGCTTTATTAAGTGATGCACAACACTTAACTTATTTGCTTAGCGCCACAACACTAGTTTGAATCTAGTTATGCTTAGTGAGGCAGGTATGGGGAGGAAGTGGGAAGGGAGAGAGGAGGTGGTGGAGGGAGAGGGAGGGGAGGGGAGGGGAGGGGAGGGGAGGAGAGGAGGTGGTGTGGGAGAGGGAGGGATGGGGATGATGGTGACGTGCCAAAACCTTAGACATGGATGATGATGTAGCCATAGATGTATGATGTGAGGGTAAAATTGATCCATTTTGTATACTTCAAGTGTAAATTTGATAAAAAAACTTCAGGGGCAAATTTGATCCTTACCGAAAATTTTCGGGGCAAATTTAATCTTTAACCCAAAATTATATTGTAATTTTCCTATGATTGTTCTTTCGGATCCATATGGAAAAATCTCAATTTGAAGAGGTAATCAATGAAGCATATAAATTAGATGGAGTAAGTAATACTTCCATCTTCTCAATAGAGTAGAGGATGTGGATTGGGCTAATCTTTCTTACACGATGAGGAGTATAAATTTTAGTTTGCATTGTTTTATATGGGTATTTTTATATATATATAACAATGCAAGCTAAAATTTATATGGGTATTCTATGTCTGTTTTCCTTTTACGTACTATAAAATAATAGAGTTTAAAATGTCGTTTTAAATTATAATCTCTAAAGTATTTCTATTTTTCATCAACGAAATTGTCATAGTTGAATTTGAAAAGTGTAACCAATTGCTACTTCAAGATATACAACATTGATTTAGATAAGATATGCATCGCTAAGAATATTTTCCAATTAGTATTAAGCATCCAAGATTATTTTTCGGTTCATCTGTCATGCACTTAAAAAGTATTATCCCAACAATATATTTAGTATTTAAATTATTTTCCCATAGTTTTTTCCATTTAACACTGTTAAGTAATTTTTCAGGAGTAACAAGCAGCATCATAAGTTTAAAGGCATAAAATTACCCCAACGATATAAATGTAAACTTGAATTGGACTTTAAAAATACTCCTACTACACATATAAATGTAAACCTTGATTTTAATGATGTTTGAAGATACTATTAACAACAAATCAGAGGCCGGGGGAAGCTCTGTTCCTAACTCTCAACCATAAATAAAAACATCAACATTGAGACTAAGTAATAGAGTACAAAACACGTGCACATGTCACGATTGAGACTGGACAACTATGCTTAAGCTTACAATGTTTGTCTCATCATTCCCACAACATTCCGATCATTTCAAGGAAATCAAATAAAAAAAAACAGAGTCCGCCACCTGCAACAAATAAACTTAAGAATGAGATATGTCCATCAATAAATTCGTGTTTCCGTGTGTGTGTAAGGTAATAATAAGTGAAATTACAATCAAGAACTTAAAGATTAAGATGAAATCTTTTAATAGGAAAAAGAGCAACTAAATTTGAGGAGTAAAAGTTGTGTTATTTTTTTAAAATAAAATTGGTTAGTTACCATATTCTAGTTAAAAATGTTGTTAAAAATACATAATCAATAATATGTAATGAACTCAACCTTGAATAATAATAAAAGTTCAAAATGGTTTGTTTTCCTAAAGATCAAGTTGACGTGTGTGTGTGTGTACACACACACGATTGCATTTTGATGATGTTGTAACTGACCATTAAGGGAAGAAAAAGCTTTTGATAGAATTCAGCTCTTTGAGGACATCAGTTGCTCTCATTCTTTCGTGCGGAGATTCCACTGAGCATGTAAGTCCAATCTTAAATAAAGAACACAAGCATTTCTCAATATTAGGATGAATTTGTATGATGTTCTTCGGTAAGTCTCCTAATGATGCTTCCACAACATGTGTTAACTCTTCTTGAAGAATGTCTTGGCTGACAACTTCCAAAAGCTTGTCTGGAAATGCAACTTGAACATATGTTTGAAGATTGTAACCATCTTTGAATATATCCTCAGTGGGTTTTCTTTTAGTTAGCATCTCTAAGACGAGAATGCCAAAACTATATATGTCACCTTGCATTGATGCTTGAGAACCAGCTCCATATTCTGCAATGTTTTAAGAATATTAATTATGATATAATTCTATAAATGGTCATTGAAAAAAACGAATTTAAATAATAATGACTTTGAAGGACCTCATTATAGTAAAACATATATTAAATGATACCTGGAGGAATATAGCCAATAGTGCCCTTCACACCAATTGTGCTGCTGTGTTCATTTGGGAAGACTTCAACACTTGAAAGTAGTCTTGCCAATCCAAAATCACTCAAATTAGCAACCATTTTTTCATCAAGAAGGACATTGCTTGGCTTCAAATCACAATGAATTAAAGGTTGCCCAAATTCATTGTGAAGATAGTGTAATGCAGACACAATATCGATGAGAATATTTATTATTTGATCAAGGATCAAAATTCTTGGATGACATGGATTCTTTGTATTTGGATGCAACCAATTTTCCAAACTTCCATTCACCATATACTCATAAACTAGAGCCTTAAATTCCTGGCCCTTGTAATCAATGCTGGAGCAACATGTAATGAGTTTTACCAAATTTCGATGCTTTGCGTTTCGAAGTGCATCACATTCAGCAAGGAAACTTTTTTGAGCTCCCCTTCTTTTAAGGTTGATAACCTTTATTGCAAAAATCTCTTGAGACTGAAAACTTCCCTTATACACAGAGCCAAAACTCCCTAATCCAATCAAGTTGCTAACAGAGAATCCATTTGTGGCGTTATGCAAGCTTTGATATGATACCTTGGAAATCAAGTCAACTGTTGGTGAAGTTGAAGAAGTTGTCTTGATTCTCCTCCTCACATGGCAAATGGCAACTATAGAAGCTAAAAGAAGAAAAGCAATCACACAACATATTGATATGATCAGCTTGAAGTGTTGAAGTTTTCTTTTATGAGAGGATTTGAAAGGGCATGGTAACAATTCCAACTTTGATATGCCTCCACAGAGCTTGTTATTCCCCATAAGTGATATCGCGCTTGCATTGCTGAATACACCTTTGCTTGGTACCTCCCCATCAAGCAAGTTGAAGGAAACATTTAGGTACTCTAAAACAGTAATATCCTGCAGGCCTTTTGGAATTGATCCAGACAAGTTATTTTGTGACAAGTCTAGATATCTTAGAGCTTTCAATGAAGCCAAGGATGAGGGAATGGTTTCTTGAAACAAGTTCCCTTGCAAAAAAAGGGACTCCAAGCTTTGGCAAAGCCCAATGGTTCGAGGAATGCTTCCAGTAAAATGATTATGGGAGACATCAAATTTATCAATATTTTTTAAACTCCCAACCTCATCAGGAATATCACCTCCAAAAGAGTTATGTGACAAGTTCAATAAAATTGACAGAGAGGACAGATTAGTCAGCTGGACAGGTATGGATCCAGAAAAGTTGTTGTCTGACAGATCAAGATATTGTAAATTTTTACAATTCCCAATACTTGGAGGGACTTTTCCTTCAAACATGTTATGTGACAAATCTAGGTGAAATAATTGAGAGAGATTGCCTATGAAATGTATTATTTCTCCTGAAATTTTGTTTCCCCCCAAAGACAAGCGTTGCATGTTTTGAAACTTTCCAAAAGTGATTGGGATATTCTCAGTGAAAAAATTCATCTCTAAACTAAGCTCCGTCAGGTTGACAAGGTTTCCTAATGTCACAGGAACTGTACCCCGTATTTGATTTTTAGTAAGATCGAGTGTAGTGAGAGTAGACAAATTTCCTATTGTATCTGGTAAATGACCCCCAAAATTATTGTTGTGCAAGTCTAACCGTGCCAACTTAGTACAGTTACTCAAAGAATTCAGAAACTCCCAGTCGTCTGAAGAATAATATCCCACATTAGTTTGACTGATTTCTAGAAATGAGAGGTTATGCAACTTTCCAAGATTTGGAATTTTCCCTACAAAGGCATTTCTTCCTATAGATATCATTTCAAGCTTAGTTGCATTGGAAATGGATGTAGGGATATGACCTGAGAGTTCATTTATTCCAAGTGTCAAGGTTGTGAGATTAGGGAGGTTGGAGAACATATTGGTTGGGAGAGAGCCATTGAAATGATTTGAAGTAAGTGTGATGAGAATGAGTGATGACAAATTGTATAAAGCAATAGGAATTGCACCTGAAAGGTTGTTTTCATTTGCTCCAAATACTCTCAAACTTTTTAAACGACCAATCTCGTTTGGTATGCTTCCCACCAAGTTATTATGATTCAAAGAAAGGTTTCTGAGAGAAGTGATATTCCACAAGGAAGTTGGAATTTGTCCGGTGAAATTGTTAAGACCTAAAAACAAAACTTCAAGCTTACGGAGAGAGCCAATCTCCTTTGGTATTTTGCCAATGAGACTATTTTCAAAAAATGATAAGGTCTTGAGGTTAGAGCAACTAGTGATGTTGATAGGAAATTCTCCTGTCACTTTATTTGTTTGGATAACAAGTGTTTGAAGATGAAACAAACGACTCAACTCATGTGGAATTTCTCCATGGAAAGTGTTGTTTTTCAAAATGATAACTCTAAGAGAAGAGACATTGCCAATGAAAGGAGATATGCTACCTGATAATTGACCACCATCTAACTTCAATTGTATAACTCTCTCTTGCTTGTCATCACAAGTGATTCCATGCCAACTACAGACGTGTGTGGATGAATTCCAAGAGTGCATAATATGAAATGGATCAGTTATTGATTCCTTGAATTTCATTAAGGACAAACAATCAGTATCGTTGCCTAGTGTTGAAGCATATATGCCATATTGAAATATGAGAGAAAGGAAGAGAAGTAAATGAAGGGACATGGCTGAGAAAATGTTTTTTTAGTTCGAGAGATTTTTTATGAAGTGGTAAGCATACTTGTTCCCTGTACTTGTTGGACTTAAATAGAGGAGCCCAGGCAATTTTTTTTTTTTTGCTTGGATACAAAGTACATCCTTAGTATTTTGAAAAAAAATCAGTGACATTTTTCTTTTGCCCTAAAAATGTGTTGAGTTGATATATCAGCGCTATATCAATCTATTAAGTATTAACCGTTGGTAAGCGTTTTATGAACTTTTTCTTAATAACTAAGAGTTGGGATTGTAACGGGATTGTAACTAAGGAGACTTTTTTTTCATAAAAAAAAAACTAAGGAGACTTTTTTTTATTAAACACCATAAAGTCTGGCAACAATTGGCTACAAATTAATCTATAATCTATGATAAGATTGCTTCTCACATTATATTGGTAGGGTTGTTCCCTCTTCAAAAATGAGAGTGTTTTATGGTATTCAAATAAATGTTCTCATTTATTATGTTTAGATGAAACTATTCAGGGAATTATAAAGAAACTAAATAAAACTTAAAATTGATCCTGTACAATTAAAACTTCAAAGCTCAAAAGTTTAGTTTTGTAAAATGAAGGGATTCTTTCCCTAACAAAAGTTTTAGCAATAGTAATATTTTTTCCTTATATTCATAAAATAAAGATATTTATTGAAGCAATTTATCTATGTAAAAGAAAGGATCTGCATATAATTTGTATCGATTTAAAAAACATATAACTGTATGTTAAGAGAATTACTTTAGAAATTAATGTTTTGCAAAAAGAAAAAAAGAGGTTTGAGTTGGGTATATCAAAGCCATTCAAGATATGCATAGTAATGAATGTTGGGCTCTTAAGAGACAGCACGAATGTACTTAAGATGGGGGTTGCGGAAATGAGAATATTGAAATGTGGATGTGTGGTCACACAATTAAAATAGGATCCACAATGATCATATTTCAGAAAGAGTTGGGGTAGCATCAATTGTAGAAAAAATAGTAGAAACTCGCTTGAAGTGATTTAGGCATATTTAAACAATTAGATCCACCAATAAGAATTGCTAATCAAATGGTGTGGAGTCATCCCAAAAGAGGGGGAGGGAGACCGAAGTGAACCCTTAGCAAAATCATCCAACGAGATCACACTTAGTCAATAATTTATCGTCAAACATGACTAATGAAAAGTACAATGTCGTTGTTTGATCCATGTAACCGATCTCACCTAATTAGGATATGACTTTTTGTCGTTGTTGTTGTTGTATAATGATAAAATAAAGAGAACATATTTTTCGAATGGTTTCATGGTATCTCAAATCTTAATGACTAATGGAGCGTGCTTATGAAAATAAAAAATAAACCTTGCAAAAAATTTGCTTAATGTGTTATGGTAAAAACTGCAGATGTATAGTTCACCAAAGGTCACCCACAACCAATTTTTTTTTTCACCAAAATTATACGAAAGCTTTCTTCACATTGAATTTAAAAATAGCATAATCCGCCAAAAGTACATAATGATGACCTCTAACAATTTAAAGTGAGAAATCCAAATTAAAGATGCACTTTTAGTACTTAACCATACAAGATGTCATTGATAAGTTTCACCGAAAAGAGTCTTAATCAAGAATTTCGAACATACAGCTACATGACCAGGATATCTTTTGCGTATTTTTAGATGACCAGGATATCATTCTCTCTAGCTATTACTTTAAAGAGTCCATGTAATTGAACCTCAATCATTGCCTTCAATTGCTCCCACACTAAATAAGGCGCTATCAAGAACACCCCCCCCCCCCCCCCCCCCGATTCTGCAAGAAATAAAATACGTATCATATAAGCCTTGAAACAGAAATAGGAGTACAAGAGAAGAGAACCTCCTAACTTCAATAAAATGTAAGTTACTACCGTTGTTTTCCCTTGATTTCCTTTATTTTTATGAAAAAATTATATAAAGTTGGAAATTAATACTCTTTAAACCATGTGTTTTTATTATAAGAGGATTGCCTAACGCCCAAAAAACGAAAGAGAAAAGACAATAATTTTCCTGCAAGAGACCAAATTTAGAGAGGTATGGTACAATAGTAAACCATACATTCCATTTCTCCTAAATATAATTAAGACATATTTATTCAACTTGGCATAATTAATGGAGCTAAAAATTACTTAATTATAGCAATGTGACTATATTTTTGAATTACTTTTATATATAATTATATTACACATTTTTTGGAAAGCAAATTAAATAAACTAGTTGAAAAATGATAAATATAAGAGAAAAAATGGATAAAGTTTTTAATATTTAAATTAAAGTCTATGGAGTATTAATCAATCCATATTTTTACATTTTGACCTTTGAGTAATTTTTTTTGGAATTAAAACATTTTACAAGGTGTCAAGCTAAGTCTGTTTTAAATTTTAAGTTGGAATTAAAACATTTTTACATTTTGACCTTTGTTCTAAACTTCAACAATTGAAAAATTAATGTTCTTGGTTCGATGATACGTTGGAAGTGATTTTAATCATAGTAGGAATGTAGGACTACAAGACGATACGACGAGCAAAAATTACGATGCTCTCACTGTCTCTTGGAAAATTCAGAGAATCATTTTAAAGAACAAGTGATTATAATGAACCATATTGCACGGAGTGTTTTTGTACTGATCTACTACAAAGTCACGCCGGTTTCGCAAGTATTTTGTACGCTGATAAATTTAAAGATGTGTAATGAATGAAGGTTTATTTTTAACTCATAAGTCGATGGAAATTAATCAATCATATTTCTTGAAAGCAACATGTGTTGATATTTCAATTTGATGATTTTCTGATAAAAAAAATTGATGACTTGAGAACCAATTAGCACCGGGAATTGCTAGAAACGAACATGAAAAACTTCTAAGAAGCCATATTTATTTCAGGTCTTCACATGGGGTATAAAATCACATCCAAAATTGATGAATAAATGAAGCATATATAATATTGACAAGTCCTCTTACAAGACTTAATTATTTTAATAGAAAGACAAACATAACATACACAAAACTTATTCATATTTTAATATGGAGGGAGCTAGTTTCTCATGGAGTCTATTTTTTTTGTATAAGAAATTTTGAGTTCCGTGGTGTGAGGCTCTATATGGTGAAACCATGAATGTATAGGCGTACATGTTCAAAAGCTTTTACAAATTTACTCATATAAAAAAATCACAGACAAAGTTGTTATGTAGGTGGGACTTAAACTCGCAGAAATATAACTAGGAGACAATCCTTTATCAGCTCGATTAACATACAATGGAGTTTATTTCTTGTCATACTAGCAGAAGCTAAGAAGATGCCAAGATCTTTAATTTTAATATTTGTGATGCGAGTAAAAGATTTTTTATGTTGGGCCAAGAATAAGTATGGTTTGGGAGCGAATGGTCCAAGCCCAAATCAATGGAATGCATTATCAACGCGGGGTTATACGAGAGTGACATCATCATCATAGGGTTATGGAATTTTGTTGTGTTCTCTGCGGTTTACCCCGCATAATTCTCATCTATACATTTCTTTGACAGTCCATTTCCTATATATGTTCAATTTCCAATTTATGTTGGTCATATTTGAAAGTATTAATAAGTTTGATTATCATTAGTTGAGTATTTCAAGAATGATAATTGAATCATAACATGAAAAACTCATACATGAGCAATTGTGTTAGTCCAAATAAGTTAACTGAATGTTTTAAAAAAAGATACCTCCATGACCTTTTTAAAATTACATGCCTACATAGAATAACGAAAATGCCCGCTTGTATAAAAAAACATAAGCTTCTTTAAATCTTAAGGAGAAAAGATATTGAGTGATCGATGGTGTTGGCTGTTGGGGTGAGGAAGAGAAAGGTGAAATTACAATAATGCCTTCCTCATTTTCCACTTTTTATAATGTAGGGCATATTACGTTTTAGGGCTTACAAGATGATATATTAGATATTTCTAAAGAATTGCTCACATAATGCTCAAATTATTCCCTTTCTAATTTACATCAAAATCTCTTAATTACTTAACTAAAGACTCCCTAAAAACTAATGACTCCCCAAATACAATAATATTTTTCTAAAAATCCACTAAATGGGAGGCATCATAGATGCCTTTCAAGGGAAAGGGCTACATACTCTCCTAGATATTTGCGCAATCACCGTTTTGTCAAACAATCAAGGGTCTTGGCCTGGGTGCAATAAGTGGACATCCTTGACCGGACCAGTCTATGCCGCTGAGAAACAATTATTCACGGTGGTTGGCTATAGATGAATCTCCCTATACACCATATGCACACAACAAATGCTCCATATCTTTGAGCTCCAACCATATATACCCTTTCTTCTATAAGACTATTCTTAACAAATCAGCATAATCAAGATATAAAGTGTTAACTTCGTTCTTCTTTAATGTATGCGGTTGTAGCATTAATATTAATTTGGCTTTTGTTGGTGTCTTTAATGTTTTGTTATGTTTTTCCATCATGCATGTGTGTCACTCAATATTTCTTACGGAATAATAATGTGTGTCACTCAAGATAAGATTCAAAAATACACTAGTAAGCCATATATACATATGGACATTTGTCAAAAGGTGGCTAAAGGTGGCTATTTGAAATGCATTATCTATTACTCACATTTAATATTAACAAAAACAATGTTAACCATACATTTGTCAAAAGGTGGCTATTTAAAATGCTTTTTATTTTTATCCAAAATTGTCATGTCAACCACAAGATTCTATAATGAATGCACCAATTTGTTATCTATCAAAATTTTAAACAAATAATCCATTTAATTTTGCATCAATGACTCCCCAAATATACCCAAAATACATGTCAAATTTATATAAAATTGGGGAGTTATCACTATGCAAGGTCAATAAGTATATCTTTGTCTTATGAATAAAACCATTCATTTGTCATGCAAACTTCAAGTTCTTACACTATTTCGCTCAAGTTCTACACTTAACCTAGCTCTCTCAAGTCATAAGTCAAATAAACAAATCAGCTTAATGGTGATCAAGCATTGAGAATCATTAGTGCTAGAGTGAAATAAACACATATATAACATTAATCACAAAAGGAGAGGAAGAATCAAGAGTTAATCCATATAGGGGTTCAACATAATCCTACAACAAAGTGTTTAGCTATTCATGTTCAAGAAACCCAAAGAAAAATGCACAAGAATAATCATAAACATTAAACAAGAGTGAGGGAAGGAGAATGGAGAAGAAGAACCGAAGTGTGAGCCAAAATCTCTTCCAAACTTCAAACCTCAACTTGATCTCCACCAAAATCCATGTCCTAGCTCACCACCAAGCTCCCCAATAGTTCCAAGAAGTGAAGAATGCTCAACCCCATGTGTTTTTGCCCCTTTTAACCCTAATTTTCGAGTGGAAAATAGTGAGGTGGCAAAAATCCTGCGACTGTGCATCGGCATGATAATATAGGCAAAAATTGTGCCACGACATGGTTCTGTTCTGACCAAAACTAGGGTGCAGCTCAAAAGTCCGGGCCGTGGCTCAATTTCTTTCTTTCAAAATTAACCTCTTCTCATGCAAATAGAATGTTCCAAGCTTGCACCTCAATCATCTTTAACTTCTCCAATATTTGCCTTCAATTCCCTAATACAAAATACCTTGTAAAATAACAACTTTGACAAAAATAAGGAATAAATGTGCAACCAAAAATATCATGTACCCTTCCTATAGTTTATTCTCTATAATAATAAATACAAAATCTCCTAAAAGTGTATAAAAAGCAAGTGAATTGAAGGACACCGAATTTGCGGTCGGTATAGTGTGCCTTGGGTCTAGTCCTTCAAGAAATTTTAAGACCTCAAGGTAAGCGAAAGTTACCTTGGGTATCGTTCTCAAGGGATCCTATAAAATGCTAATAATTACCTAGTAACTAAATGTTTAAGTTGTTTGAAATAAGGAAAATTGTTATGGAATAATAATGAAAATTAGTAAAAGGTGTGATATGCAAAAGAGAAAATAAGAATTGGGAAAAAGTAAGGATTTGGTAAAATAAAATGAAATTGCACTTGGGAAATGATTGAGAATAACTATCATAACTCAATTAATATATTTAGAGAGTCAATTAGGATGCTAATGTACTAATTTACCAAACCTCATGGATTCATGAGTCCAATGCCTAATTGTTGGAACCCCATCCAATTAGGCATTGTTAAGCCCTTTAGCACATTTGAGTTTCCTCTAAGTTTTCTAAATTACCAAACCTCACCAACCGGACAGTCTAATACCTAGTGTCATGAACCCATTCAATTAGGCATTATTAATTACCCTAGAGTGTGATTAGTGATTTGTAATCATTAAGTTCAATTACAATTCAGTTCAATAACTATCTACCAATATCATGAGTAAATAGATATATCTAATGAATTATAATGAACATATGTATGACCATACATATTGTTGAGTCCAAATCTCTCATTACAAGTCAAAACCACAAATAAACTCAAATAGACATATACTGTGTTTGGCTCGACTTATTTTGAGCAATAAGCGAGCTTATTTTGGGTTTTTGACCTTGAAAATCTAAAATAAGCTGGCTTATTTCTCAAAATAAGTCGAGCGAATCACGCTAATAATAGTCCAAATCTCAAAGTATACATAACATACCTAAACCCAGGAAAATCATAAATACACGAGAAATGGAAAAGAACAAAACTCCCCTATTAAAGCATGTGAGCTCAAGGCATCTCAAATCATTTCCAAGAGAAAAATGTTTAATTACCTCTCATATGAGAAGCACCAACAAGGAGAAGATGGAGAAATCATGGTATAAATGGGAGAAAAAGAGAGAAGATGAATATAGAGAAATGGGGTTTGCGCCACCAATCCCTATGTTCTTGCGTTTCTGTTCCTCAATTCATTTCCTTTCTTCTCGGGTCAATCCACGCAGCAGCTCCAGGACCCTCTCTCTTTTTCCATTCTCGCCTCCGCCTCCGCCTCCCCCTAAATGAAACTAGATATTAATACCCCCGGCATCGCCGGGGTAGCATTGACTTTTGAGAAACAAATTGTACTTAATCTAGAAGCGGAGGTAGTGGTTATAGTTAATTTATGCATGGTAAGAGAGAATGGTGATTTAAAACAACAAATTTCGAAGGTAAAGGAATGTACATGTAATTGGAACGCAGATGGTTAAGTAAACGAAAAGAAAACACAATGTATACATTGATATGTTAAAAGGAAGATAGGGCTGTTTGGATACATTTCCAAAAGCTTTTCTGGCTCCTAAACCTAAGTTTCACACAAAGATATCCAAACATTCAATTTTGTTGGATTAGCTATTTTAAGAAGAAAAGTTAGGTTTGAGGTTCCAAAAGCAATTTTGGGAAAAACTATATTTTTCTCATTTTCCAGCTGAAAGTTTTAATCTCTCATTTAGGAAAAACACTTATTTCAAATAAAAGAAATATGAAAAGCTATTCATCATAATTATTTTTCAGAAAAACCATATTCTACAAAGAAGTTATTCTTAAAAACTATTCTCAAAAAGCTTAATTCAAACACTTTCATTTCATTAAAAAATATTTTTTAGAAAAGCTATTCAACTCAAACTATTTTCCGAGAAGTTATTCTCCAAAAGCTAAATCCAAATAGGCCCAAAGTACAATGGAAAATGGTAGATTGAATACTAAGATTCTGAAAAATTTCTATAAATGTGAGTTGGAGGCAAAGTAAAAAAATGTTTCAAATGATGAAAGAATGTAAGGGTGAATTCTTATATTTTGGAAAAGATTTATTTAAATTTTGGCTCGTATATTACCGACCGTAAGAATACTATTCTTTGATGATAATAATAACAAGGGTAATGGACCTAATCTGCCCCCAAGTAACCACCAAGGAGCGCTGAGCACCCTGAACTAACAACAGGCCCGTATCTGGACTCCAAGTAACCAAGGTGTTTAAAAACTACCCCGGTTGGACGGTCAACAATGTTTGACCGTTACTATGCCTATGTGGCTGCCACGCGAGCACTTTCTTTGTCACCTCTGCTTGCCACGTGTGTATTTTAAAAGGACCTAATCTGCCCTCCAAGTAACCACCCAGGAGCATTGAGCACCCTGAACTAACAACAGGTCCGTATCTGGACTCAAAGTAACCGATATGTTTAAAAACTACCCCGGGTGGACGGTCAATGACGTTTGACCGTTACTATGCCTATGTGGCCGCCACGTGAAGGCCTTGTTTGTCACCCGGCGCCTTATCATCGCCACGTAAGATATCTTCATGTGGGTCCCACCTATAATAATAAACAATTTCTCTCTCCCTCTTCATCACCATCACCACAGCCCCCCCAACACCCACCACCTCTACCCACGCCACCCCCTCACCTCCCCAGCCCCCCACTGCCTCACCTCCACAACCCCCCACCCACGCCACCTCTGCTTGCCATGTTTGAGGGGTGGTGTGGGTGGGGGTGGTGGGTGTTGGGGGGCTGTGGTGATGGTGATGAAGAGGGAGAGAGAAATTGTTTATTATTATAGGTGGGACCCACATGAACATATCTTACGTGGCGATGACAAGGCGCCGGGTGACAAACAAGGCCTTCACGTGGTGGCCACATAGGCATAGTAACGGTCAAACGTCATTGACCGTCCACTCAGGGTAGTTTTTAAACACATTGGTTACTTTGAGTGCAGATATGGGCCTGTTGTTAGTTCAGGGTGCTCAGTGCTCCTGGGTGGTTACTTGGAGGGCAGATTAGGTCCATTTAAAATACACACGTGGCAAGCAGAGGTGGCAAAGCAGGTGCTCGCGTGGCAGCCACATAGGCATAGTAACGGTCAAACGTTGTTGACCGTCCAACCGGGGTAGTTTTTAAACACCTTGGTTACTTGGAGTCCAAATACGGGCCTGTTGTTAGTTCAGGGTGCTCAGCGCTCCTTGGTGGTTACTTGGGGGGCAGATTAGGTCCATTACCCTAATAACAATAATACTCTTCTCGTCCTTAAATATAAGGTGAAAAAACAACTTTGCTGTATTAAAAGAATTAAAAATAGATAAAATATTTAATGTATTGTAGCGCCCGAAAAATTAATTAAATTAAGTGGAAAATGGAGCCGCCACCAAAATTTTTAAAAAAGGACATTTTGGAAAACCTTTTAAAATAATAAAAAAATAAAAATAGGGTTCGGGAGTTGATTGTGCGTGGGGAAGGTGTTAGGCACCCCACAGCACCCGTTCAAGAGAACGGTTACCCTAAGTTAATTATTTAAAAATAAATATGACCTTAATTTTAATTTTATTTTAAATTACCAAGAGAAATCAATATATACAAATAAAAATAAAAATAAACAAGAAAAAAAGGAAAGAAAAAAAAAATATATTTTTTTACATTTTTGGACTTAACCTAGGATTTGACCTAGGGCCTACGTACCCTTGAGAGATCAAAGCCCACGTAGTTTGGGGTAGAAATGCGTGTCACTTGGTTTGTGTTTTTCAAGAAAAAACATTTATTTAAATTTAAAAATATTATTTTTGGTTTGTTTTTTTTATTATGAAAATGCAAATTTATTTATTTTTTTTAAGAGGAAACACTTCACAATTTTGATTGAATCGCCTGAGGAGATAATCTCTATCGGAGAAACTATCGACTTTCAACCTGAGAAGATAATTCAATCTTTCACGGATGAAAATCATTCAACCCATTTTCCCATTTTATGAAAACCATTTTATTTTATTTTTTTATTTATGAAAAAAGATTTCATAATTTTAAAATAAAATCGAAACAAAATCATATATCATGCAAAGATAAAATATTGTAAAAAATATATACATATATATATAAAAAGAATTTATTATCAAAGAAAAAAAATAATAAATAAATAAGAATAATCCTCTCTTATCTCAAATCATTGGTTAGGTGAAGAGACAATCAAGTTGTCTTAGAGGGTTATATCACCTTTGCCTAAATGAGATTAGAGAGAGATTATGAATGCCTCTATCTATAATAGACTTTCATCGGCATAAGAAAACAAAGGCAAGAAGAAGAAGAAGAGATCTCACAACAAATCACTCTCCACTCACCTTCTCTCTATGCTTCCCCAAGAAATATAAGAAGTATGTTATAGATGTATACCTTTCTAATACACCTCTTTTCTTTACTCTCAAAACCTAGCCTTTTTCTCTCTTTCCTAAACCACCAAAAAAATGATCATCACTAAACCTAGCCTCTCAAAAAAAAAAAAGATCATTCTATATGCTCTCTTGCTCTCACTTATATAGGCCACCAACTCTAGGGTTTCATCTTAAATGCCTATTTATTATTTTTTGATTTATGCTCACCAATCATTCTCTCCATATCATGTTAATTTCCTTTTTCCTTTTTATGATGGTTGCACATGTATCAATTCCATTATGAAACTTGATTGGCCAACAAAAATTTTTCCTTTTTACTCAAATTCCCTTCAAAAGTTTCCTAACTTATTCAAATCAAATTCTAATTGATGGGGAATCATTCTTTTATGACACAATCACCACAATTATTTCCAATTTCCTCACTTAGTTGCTTTGTTTGACCCTTACACAATTTGACTTGTGCTTGCCTCACAAGAAAGAATCAAGAGAGCATATCTTGTTTTATTATATTTTTATTTTTATATTTTTTATTATTTTTTATTTTTTATTTTTTTATTTTTAATTTGGTGGGCCCGGACAAAATAGGGTGTTTACATGTATCACAAAATTTTTCCAACTTTATCTCTATGGATAAGATAGAATTTTTAGGCAAAATAAAGATAGACTATGTAGTAAAGAAGAGAAAGAACAAAAAGTTAATTATAATATGTAGAGTTAACAAAGGGCAAAATGGTAAGACAAAATGAGAGAAACAAATCATAATTTTTTTAAAAAATAAGACTATCTTTTTTAAAAAAGAAACTATAATAATTATTTTAAAATTTCAATTTATTATATTATATATAATATTATATTATAGGGAATGGTGAAACAAATGAACAGTGTTTCCACCATTCCCTTTATATATATAGGATCATTTTTTTGTCTTTATTGAACATCTCCTCCCATTCTCCTGCAGCTTCTTTTTCTTTTTCATTTTAATTCTTTTGTTTTCTTCTTTCGGCCCAAGCAAATAATGGGCTTTAATTAATCACAACTCAACACATCTTGTGGCCCATGTCGCTTTTTTCCTTTCCATCTACCTTCAAGTATAATCAACATAAATACTATTATTTTAAGATCAAGTCCCTTCAATTTTTTATCAAAAACTTTCCAAATATAATCAATATATTTGTCAAATATAACTAAAATTGGGAGTCATTACACATAAGAATCTTAAATATTAATTAAGCACAGTTGGATAAAAATTACATCTCTATTATCTTAATTACCTCAAATTTAGTATATTAAAATCATACAAATCCAAGGATTTGCCAATAATCATGCTAAAAAGTATGAATTCCAAGACATTAACGCTGGGAAGCTGAGAATTAGTGAGAGTAGCAATGCAACACAAGAGAATGCAACTCTGAGAGTAAGAGCCATTTGTTTTTGTAGTTTGTGACTTATGTCATGTGTGGTGGCCTCCCTTTACATATACAGCAAGACAACGAGCACACGTAATTTTTATTTTTCCTTTTATTTTAGAAGACTTATTTAGCAATATCTATAATTTATAGAGAATGTATGGATTACACCTAATATAATAATAAGAGTGGGTCATTTTCTTTTTGGTCATCATCTTTGATTAGCGCTAAAATTTAGATTTTCTAGATAATAATGGTGTTAACCATTGTTGTCAAACTCTTAAGTTGACTATCTGATTTTACAGATTTTACGACTTTACCTAACCAAAATGTATCACGAGCAGTTAAGTTCTATAGGAGTGTCAAATTTACTCTTTCTACGTTTCTACCTAGCGGACTATTGTGACAATTCTCTCTAAAACCCATTTTATTGGATGATAAAGTTCTTATTATATTTGACCATATTTAATTAATTTATATATAAATTTTATAAAATTTCTTTATTGGGATGATAAAGTTTAAATGTTGATATATTCAATATCAACTATTTATATTTAAAATATATTTAATTCAAATTATATTTTTTATTTAATTTGATATAGTGAAAACACGTATTTATTAATAAAGTCAAACTCTTATGATGTTATGATCAGAGTTTACAATGCAATTTCACATTTTTCTCACGAGTTTTCTTAGAAAAGACATCTCACAAATAGAAAACTAGAAATAATCGTAACTCATTGGCAAAGTAGTAAAAACATTTAGTGGGAATGGATATGCATTTCAGAATTCCTCGTAGGGAAATCAATGTTATATTTTAAAATGAGAATTAATTCCTTGTTTTTATTTCAATGAGGAATGAGGAATGAGAAATGAGTCTTAATGTTTTGTCAAATTAGTCTTACACATGTACTAACTAAATTCATGCCTTAACTTTTTACATATTTCTTTATAATATTATAAATTCACATATTAATTCTATACCTATAATTAACTATATATACTACAGTACTAAATTAAAGATAGTCTGATGACTCCCCAAATTAAATTAATTATATTTGCTATATGTTGTGTAAAAGAGCGAACATAATTCAGGAAGGGTAAAACTATCGATTATTTGATTATATTTCAAAATGTATTGGTTATCTTTTTTTTTTTTTGGTGAAAAAATGTATTGGTTATCTATACATGCTTATGTTAATACACACATACATATAATAAAAAATAATCATTTACATTGAACAAATTAACATGAGATCATTTCAAATGATTATATATGTTTAATAAGGTGCTAATTATATGTCTGTTGGTTCAATTGTAGATATTATATGACGGATGAGAGAATGAAAATTAAAGGTAGAAGACACTTTTTGAGAAATTTAAACATATGTAAAGAAATTGAACAAGTAGATGAAGGGGAGGCATTGCCATTGTTATTCATTGTTGAAATGGAGAGACGTCGACACATGAGATAAAACATATAAACAATATAGGAAAGCTTATATATTTAAGTAGGATTTTTTTATGATGGATCATATATCGTTAATTATGAAAATCGAAAATCATCATGGTTTATTCTTCTTTCAACTGAGTGGACAATAGTCCACGATGACATCAGAGCCTCGTATTAGCCAAGTGAACACCGGGAAGCCTGCCGTGCCAAATCCATTCCCAGTGACTTTGATTTCTATGTATTCCAAGTGCCACTCAGGCCTATTCCCTACTCCATTAATGAAGACGATGATTTTGCAAGGCTTGAAACACTCAAGTACTACCTCAAAGAAGTCGAGGCTGTTTCGCTCAAAATAATTATGGCCAAGTTCCATTTTTCCAAAAGCCCTGAGGTCTTTGATGACAAAGCCCCTTTCGGATGATTCGAATAACATCAATGTGACCCTGGAGTTTGTTCCTGAGCCGTCATCCCAACTAGTCTTAACTTTGATGTCATAAGTGCATTTGTTTTGCTAGTCCACAAGTTCATTAGAAACATATACATATAAAAAAGATAGCTCGTTTAAACAAGACATCGTAATACTTAAATTTGACTTCATCACTAAAGAGAAAAACAAGACAATACAAGGGAGAGGAGCTACGTACAGATTTGGCCAACGCTGGGAAGCTAAGAAGTAGTAAGAGTAGCAATGCAAGACAAGAGAATGCAACTCTGAGAGTAAGAGCCATTTGTTTATTTAATTTTTTACTACTGTGTGGTGGCCAGCCTTTATATAAAGAGCAAGGCAACAAGTATACGTCCTTTTATTAGCAAATCTTTATTTTGCTTTTATTTTATCAAACTTATTTAACAATATCTTGTGATTTAAAGAGTATGTATGGATTACACCTAATAACAAGAGTGGGGCATTTTCTTGTTGGTTATCATCTTTTATTAGCACTAAAATTTAGATTTTGTGCATAATAGTGATGTTAACCATTGTTGTCAAACTCTTGAGTTGACTATCTAAATTTACAGTTTTTATGACTCTACCTAATCAAAACATATCACGAGTAACCTAAGTTCTTATTTTCCTATGAACTTGGTTAATACTCACGAGTTTATATGTCAAATTTACTCTTTCTAAGTTTCTACCCTGCAGATTGTCGTGGTACTTTGCTTTTAAACTCATTTTATTTATTATATTTGACCATATTTTATTAATTTATATATAAACTTTATAGAAAATTCTTTATTAGGATGATACATTATAAATATGGATATGTTTAATATCAACTATTTATATTAAAATATATTTAATTCAAAATAATTTTATTGATTTTATTTTTTATTTAACTAAATAGTGAAAACACATATTTATTAATAAAATTAAATTCTTATGATTTTACTATTAGAATTTAAATGATTCAATTTTATATTCGTGTCACGAGTTTTCTTGGAAAAGACATCTCACACATAGAAAACTAGAAAAAAGTCGTAAGTTATTGACAAACCAGAAAACAATTTAGTGGGAATAATGGATGTGTATTATTAAGGTTTCAGAATTCCACCAAGGGAAATCATGTTATATTTTGAAAAGAGAATTAATTCTTTCTTTTTGTTTTCTAAGGAAGAATGAGAAATGAGTTTTAATTTTTTTGTCAAATTAGTCTTACATATGTACTAGCTAAATTCAACCACTAAGTCTTTACCATATTTCTTATATACAATTATAAATTCCCATATGAATTGTATACCTATAACAAAATCAAAGAGAGTCTAATGACTCCCCATATTTAATTAGATTTGATATATGTTTTGTATAATTGGTGGGGAGTCATTGATGCAAAGTTTAATGGATTTATTGAGATTTTGATAAGATATCAAGTTAGTGCATTATTTAGGATATATCATTGTAGACATAATAGTTTTGAATTAAATAGGATAAGTTATTTAGATAATAGGGAAATGAAAAACAAAAGAGTACGTGAAAATAAAAAGAGTTGCATCTTGTGACCTTTTGAAAATACTAGTGTTGTTTATTATGATTTGAATTAACTTTCACCTTCCTTATTTTATTTAGATGCCACAATTTTGAGATTTCAAGGATTCAATTGTTAAATGCTTGAAATTAAAAAGGAGAATATGAAGCAATGGATAGCATCGTTTTGTAAGGCTAAAAGGAAAGAAAAACCCAGTTGAAAATTGAACGGGTCATGTGTTCAATCATTTTAATTAACAAAAAGAACAAGTGATCGATTAAAGAGCTTGAAGTCACTAGACAAGAGGGAGGACCCGAAATTCATCTTATCATCGTCGTCTTCTGATCTTCAGGGAAAGAGAGAGGGAACTGTCAATGCGAGAAATAATAGGAGTGGGGGAAGAAGCGCCGCACTTCACATGATTTTTCTCAAGCATAATTTTTCGGATGGTGTTGTAGGATGATTTTATAGTTATTTATGAGTTGCTAATATTGGTATTAGGATTACTTTGAATCATTTTATGGATTGAGACATATTTAATACTCTCTTTAAATGTCATAAACGGAATTTATGTGAGGATTTTATCTTAACTTTATAAAAATGTTTTATCACGACTTGATTTCTTAAATGGGGTATGACTTGAGAACATGTATTTTGTTTGAAAAATTCAGATAAAATCACATTAGACTTAACATTTATGGTTTTAAATAGATAATTAATTTGTAATATAGAGATATAGTTATAATCTAACATTGCCATGAATAGGTTAGTTGATAAATATAACATGCATTTATTGAAAAAGAGATTGTACAATAAATATTAGTATAAATTTGAAATTGACTTGAAATATTTTTTAATGCCTATGAACCATATAGCGACAAACACATATATTTATTTTGATGTTAATTGAGTGTATTTTAACCAGATTTCTTGAAATGAAATGGTGATAAATAATCCTAGATTTCCGTACATTTACATTGAATTAAGAGAAAGAAGATCACTACAATATTAATAGGGTGATAGATAACATTCTCTAAATTAAGAGGAAGAAGATCACTACAATAATATATTAACAGGGTCTCATGTAGACTGTTTGATTTTCGGTTTTTGTTATGACAATTTTGTTGTGTTAGAGAACTATATACTAAGTGCAACAAAAAGAAAATGGACCAGGTTCAATCAGATCAGATGTGGGACAAGGTATAAACAGACCAGCTTAGAAGACCATTCTCAATGACTTTGATTTCTATGTATTCCAAGTGCCACTCAGGCCTACTCCCTGCTCCATCAATGGCGACGAAGATTTTGCAAGGATTGAGACACTCGGTTTTGATCCCAACGCAGTCCATGTTGTTTCGCTCAAAATGAGCATGGCCAAGTTCCATTTTCCATACGCTGTGACGTCTTCGATTTTAAAGTTCCTCCCGGATGATTCAAATACCTGCAGTGTGACCTTGGAGTCTATTCCTGAGTCGTCATCCCAACTCGTCTTAACGGTGATTTCATAAGTGCTTTTGTTTTGCTACTCCACACGTTCATTAGAGTCATACATATAAAAAAAGAAAACTCACTTTTAACAAGATATCGTAATGCTTGTATTTGACTCATTCGATAACTAAAGAAAAAACTAGACAATACAAGAGAGAGGAACTGCTTCTAGATTTGGCCAATGCTGGTGTTCGCACCGTAAGTGCACAGGTCGTGCCAAGTAATAAAGTGATAAGTAGAGTATCGTTCCCACTAGGATTTGGTTCTAAAACCCAATCAAGTAGAGATTATTGCACTCTTACTCAATTTGAGTGATCCAAATGTCAAGAGTGAAGTGTAACTATATTAAAAAATAAGAAAAACTATAAACAAGTGATTCTCCAACTTCAAGGGTAAATGGGGACTTAAGTTTATGTATCCTCCTTATATTTCCTAACCTTAAAATGGTCTTCTCTCACAATTGCTTTTAATGACTATATATGTGTTAATCTAGGGTTTACAATGTGCTTGTACACGTTCTGTCGAGACAAGAATAAGTGTTTAATTCTATTAATTGCTCAATCTCTTGTTACAATTAATATAATCCAATTTTTAAGCTTCAACCCTAATGTGGCTATGTGTTCGCAATTTTGCAACCACAAGAGCACGAGTCAAGTTTAGTAGTATAGTGAAAAAGTAAGAGTGTTGTTCAACATAGACTATGTCTAAGCAAGTTTATTGAATAAATTGTGGTCAAAATTAGCTTTGGGTAAAACCAAGTGGTTTGTTTAAACTAAATTAACAAATATTTAAATTTAAATAAAAATAAGAAATACACTTTTTAAGATTTAATAAGAAAAATGGAAAAGGTCTAGGGTTATTTATCCACTTTGTGCTTCATGATGCTTTATTAACCCTCCTCTAATGTCAATTAATGAATACTAAGTTGATGTTTGAAGTCTCAAGTATTTGAATAACTCTTCCAAGCTTATTCAAACCTTAGTTAACATTAACATGCATATTTTCATACTACATATTATGCCAACTAGCTTTCATAATAAATCCACTCCAATTTTACATAACTTGGTTAATGATTATTCCTATCTTATTAACAAACTCTCATTTGGAATTTCAAGACAAGTTTAAATCTAACTTAGTTCTTTGTTTAACTATACTCTTCCAAGCCACAACTAAATAAACAAGCTAAGTGTTGCGCACCATTTAGTAACAATAAAGCACAAGCTAAATTCATAACTATGATAAACATTAATCAACAAGAGAGTAGGATGTTCAAGCATCAATCCATACAAAACTTCAAAATAAACCTAAAATATAAGTTTAGCTACACATATTAGCAAGAGAAAATCCAAGTTTCAGCATCAAATCCATACACAAAATTCAGAAATGTGAGGGAATTAAAAGCAAACAAGAAGGAAGGTAAGGAATTTACAAAAACCCCTTGAGAAGCTCTAAGCAAATCCCTCTCTCAAGCCTCCATTCTTGCCTCAATTCTTTCCTTTTTCTCGCCCTCTCACGCTGGCTCTTGTTCTAGATGAAGCTATTGAAGATGATGACGTTGAATGAAACTGGTCTGATCAGGGGAGAAGCCAATGGTAATGAAGAATACATACTGAAATTATGGCTTCTCCCCCTCTCTTGTTGCTCTGCATGCACAGTGAAGTGAAGCCGCCTCTGCCTCTCAACTCCACGTCAAAAGCCTTCTTCCTCTGCTTCACGTTTTGTTCAGCCCCTTTTTCTTTTTTCTTTTGTCTTTTCCCAATTGTTTCTCTCAAAATGGAACGTTGCTTTTCTTCTTGTTTTTCTTTAATTGTTAACCAAACTTTTGTCAAAAGGTGGCTATTTGAAATGCTTTTTCTTTTTATCCAAAATTGCCATGTCAACCACAAGATTCTATAATGAATGCACCAATTTGTTATCTATCAAAATCTTAAACAAATCCATTTAATTTTGCATCAATGAATCCCCAAATATACCAAAAATATATGTCAAATTTATATAAAATTGGGGAGTTATCACTATGTAAGGTCAATAAGTATATATTTATCTATCAACTATTTTCTAAAAATAAGTCATATTCTTATTATCAAGGTATCACTACATATTTCTTAATTTAATTCCTTTAATTAATGTATTAAATTCTCAATCGGTAATTTTAAAAATTCAACAATAGAAGTAATAAAATAACCAATGAAATAAAAAAAATAACCAATGAAATGTTAAAAAACTGAGAG
Source organism: Mimosa pudica (assembly GCA_029929735.1). Lineage (NCBI taxonomy): Eukaryota > Viridiplantae > Streptophyta > Magnoliopsida > Fabales > Fabaceae > Mimosa > Mimosa pudica. Next base: position 9,869,837 of record JAKELP010000035.1, read on the forward strand.
TTTGCATGACACGTGGCCCAATCAAATTTGTTTGTAGAGAAATAGAGAGACATATTTGATGGATGGATAATGATGCTAACCATTGTTGTCAAACTCTTAAGTTGACTATCTGATTTTACAGTTTTTACGACTTTACCTAACCAAAACGTATCTCGAGCAGTTAGGTTCTAGGATGTCAAATTTACTCTTTCTACGTTTCTACCTATCGGACTATTTTGACAATTTTCTCTAAAACCCATTTTGTTGGGATGATAAAGTTCTTATTATATTTGACCATATTTAATTAATTTATATATAAATTTTATAAAAATTTCTTTATTGGGATGATAAAGTTTAAATGTTGATATATTCAATATCAACTATTTATATTTAAAATATATTTAATTCAAATTATATTATTTATTTAATTTGATATAAAGAAAACACATATTTATTAATAAAGTCAAACTCTTATGATGTTATTATTAGAGTTTACGATGCAATTTTACATTTTTCTCATGAGTTTTCTTAGAAAACACATCTCACAAATAGAAAACTAGAAAAAATCGTAAGTCATTGGCAAAGTAGTAAAAACATCTAGTGGGAATGGATATACATTTCAGAATTCCTCATAGGAAAATCATGTTATATTTTAAAATGAGAATTAATTCCTTCTTTTTATTTCTATGGAGGAATAAGAAATGAGTCTTAACAAGACTAAGCGGAACCAATTTTGTATAAGACAAATTTTACTACTTCAATAGATAGTGGCACAAAAAGAAAATTATTAACCTGAGTCTCTGAAAAATTACTTTGTCAATGAAAAATTATATTTCTCTTAAGTCAAATCATTGGTCCGCGTCATTTCAAAAAATCATTGTTCCACACATATTATTGATGCCTAAGCACAACATCCAATTGTGTACTTGCCTCTCAATGATTTTTTCACGTGTCCCTTTTCAAATCACGCCAAATTCATCAAATTCATATATATGAAAGAAATCAATTTAGGAATCTGTTTGAGACAACAATGCATGCCTTCACATTTATTTTTATTAATGCTTATTACATTACTGTAATGATTTTATTCCATTATTAGTGTTTTTCCCGTTCAATGCATGCATGTGCTGTTCAAATTTGAAAAAAAAAATCTTCTATTGAAAAAAATTGAAAAAGCTAAGTTGTCCTAATTGAATTCATAATATCAATGATTTCAATGTCTTGAACATGCTAATCAATGCTCCCTCCGGTCCTATTTATAAGTCGTCAACCGCCTCTAAATTTTGGTCCTTAATATAAGTCACCAACTACCACTAAATAACTCATTTATTAAATTTTTCCTTATATACCCCTACATTGGAAAATGAACATTGGAAGATGAGAAGAGAGGGAAAATGAAAAAGACACTTTTATAGGTAGAGGATTAATGAAAAGGGAGAAAAAGTAGTGGGCCATAGTGATAAAGGTGGAAGGGGCAAACATGGAAAGGACAAAAATAATAAGACCAATTTAATGATGTAACTTACATTAACCTCCATTCCTTAGTATGTACAATTTAGGCGGTTGGCGACTTATAAATAGGACCGGAGGGAGTATTACTGAAAAAAGGCACATGTCATTCATTATTACTCTCATGATTACCTCAATTGTAGGGTTATCAATCTTGAAAAAAAAACAATGATTTCCATTTCTCGCATAGGACATTCAATGTGCTTAAATTCTATGATTTGTGCAAATTAAACCTTAATATGAATATTGAATTTGCTTTTATGTAATTGTCTACTTATTTTTTTCCAAATTCAAATTTATTCCCGCCCATGGATAATGCCTGAATGAAACGTAGACATAGCATTATTCCTCCTTTATATATGACGCCAAAAACATTGTTCTTTTACTTTCAAATTCTCATACCTTCGTCCAATCCACTCCTTCGTCTAAGGTCTAACCCACTCTTGAATCAAGCAACAATTCTTCACTTTTCATTGGTGATAGAAAAAACAGATGTCAGTCAAGACACCTGGCAAATTGGAGCACTACTTTCTCCTCAATACTCATTTCCGTAAGACCTCTGTGTGAACTGACCAAGTGTCACTTGTGTCATTAATCGAAGAAAATGTATCCCTATTTTTTATAACGCCTCAATTTTCCTTAACACGTCGGGGACTGTTTTGGAAGAGTCATTGTGTTTGATTATTTTTAAGAAAATAAAAATGGAATAATAAGTAACATCACGTATTAAATTTAATGAATTAGTAAAATTTTAGAATACATCCTTAAAACCAAATTTCATGAGAAGTTTTTTCAAAGAAATACTGCTTGAGAGTTTTCGAATTCACATTTATTTGATCGCAATAATATTAGAACAAACGAATGTGATAAATTTTTTTAGTAGTTACAATCACTATTGAATTGTAATAACACAATTTTAAATCAAGCATAATTATTTTAAATATAATGTCAGAAATTATTGCTTACAAATTTCAAGAGCAAAGTCTTTTTAAATCAACTTGAAATCACCTTTGTTAGAGGAAATCAATTTAATAAGTGGAGATTTCCAAATGCTTGAATCTTAATGTGATTTTATTAACAAAATTTTAATAATGTGAATCAATTATCTCTACTTTCATGGGCGATTCCATAGTCTTCCTTTAATTTAAAAATTAATACCAACATATAATGAGGCAATCATCTTAATTAGTGGAGATTTGAAATTAGTTATTAATTCCAACATATAATATTTTTGCCAGAAATTTACACACATAATGAGGCAATCATCTTACAAAATCACTTTAACCATAATATGTCTGATTCGGGAAATTCCATTTCAATATGTGTTATCTTTTCAAAAATCTGAAAGTATATGAATTTTGGTAATAATGTTGCACACACTAATTAAGACCAAATTTTTTATTTTGGAATTTGTTATTTTCAACTATCGAATTTCAATATGATGTTTCATTGATGATAAACTGATTACAAACGAATCTGATAAAATATTTTGTCAGTCACAATCACTAATTAATTGTAAAAATACAGTTTGAAATTAAGCATAATTATTTAAAAATAATGTAAAAAATGATTAGGTTCTAATTATAATGAGCAATTTCGATTTGAATGCTTGTAAATTATTGCCTCCAATTTTCATGGCTTGTAATTGAATGTGGTACCATAATATTTCTAACATGGAATTTGAATGTGTTAATAATTTCGCTAATGATATTGCATCAATTATGTAAGGCCAAATTTTTGATTTTGGATTTTGATTGTGTTATAAATTACTTATTTTGTAATAATGTCAAAAATCACTTATTTTCGTCTAATTTTGGAATTTGAGTGTGTTATTAAATTATGTAATAATGTTGTGCTTTAAAAATTAATTCCACCATATAATGAGACAATCATCTTATTAGTGGAGATTTGAAATCAATTATTAATTACAACATATAATGAAGCAATCATCTTACAGAATTACTTTGACCTTAATATATTTGATTCAGGAAATCCAATTTCAAAATGTGTTATCTTTATCAGAATTTGAAAGTGTATTAATTTTGGTATTAATGTTGGCACACACTAATTAAGACCAAATTACTGATTTTGAAATTTGCTTCAACTATGGTATTTCGATATAAGGTTAAACTAAGGATAAACTTATTATGGAATTTCGATATGGAATTAATGTTTGATTTTATAATGAGGTATAAATCATTGATTTTTTTCATTATGTTTGAAGTTAAATGTGCCAAGAAATTTTGGTTATCATTTTGCATCAATCACTCTATAAAAATTAGTGTGCATTAATTAGTGATATTTAAAAATTAGAGTGCATTAAAAATTTATTTGTATATTTTGGGAAATGAATTGAGTTTGATCATCTTTAAGGTCATTTGATTGTTCTATCAATTACTGATTTTTGTAGTAAATTAGATATCACTTATTTTCGTTTAATTTTGGTATTTGAATGTGCTACTGATTTATGTGATATTGCATCAACCATGCTTTTTAAATTAATTCCAACATAAAATAAGTTCTTAATGAAACAAATAAGGCAATAAACTTACAGAATCAGTGTAACCTTAGCTTAATATGTCTGATTCGGGAAATCTTATTTCAATTTGTGTTATCTATTTCAGAATTTGAATGTATATTGATTTTGGTAATAATGGTGCAGACACTAATAATTTTGTATTAGATTGTTGGTAAGAATATGACATGCGAAAAATAAAGTTTGATTGTGTTGTCATATTAATTCTTAAAATTTGTGTGCAATCAAATCTTAATTATTGTCCAAACACTTTTTAATAATTTTGCATTGGATTGCAATCATTTTCTGTAAAATTAAATTTTGATTGTTTCGTCATATTAATTATAAAATGGAATTGGCATCAACTAATTTGTGAGATTACAATTGCTTTAGTTTTCATTCTGATAAATACTTTCTGATGAAGTAAATGAATATAACCTGAATGTGGTTCTTATTATACATCTGACATTATCATAATTGATTCTATTGAAATAAATAATTTCAATTGAATGAGCCATATTGTGATTAAATTTAATGAAATTGATTATGTCGTAAAAAAGGAATGAGTCGTCTCCAATATTAGACGAAAATGTGATCTCGCAAAGACGGTTAGAATATTAAAATGCCCAAAAAAAATAATAATTTTTGGCGCAATGTTAGACGAAAAAGATGGTTAGAATATTGAAATTCTCAAAAAAAAAAAAGAATCCAAATCAAATATATTTGTATGATCAACACATTAGTAGAATGGTCTAAGTAGACCAATACTACAGCAAAAGTAGAATTACAACAAAGTAGTAATAGCAAAGCCTAATGATTAACGTGTAACCTTCTCAAATTTTAAACATGATAAAGATAGTTGTAATTAAATAATTGTCATCTCTAAGTCGCTAAGGTTGAATAATGAATATTACGAAGTGAAATATCCCATTTTCCACGTATCGGAAGGGAAAATAAAGTTGCTTCATCTCAATGATAGGGTAATGCTGCCAAAATAAAATAATGTCAGCCTTTTAGAAAAGTAAAACTCATCTTTTATATTCTCTATTTCAAAAAGTCATTGTTGACCGCGTGGATCATAGATATCGACCAATTTGTCAAATATATTGGAATGGCATTGGAATGGCAGTAAAAGAATTCTTTTGGCACAATCTGATATTTATGAACAATAAAAAGTAAATTAGAATATAAAATCATGATATGATTAAACAATTTAAAAAAAACCAAAAATTTTCTATTACCAATTTTCTTGAATATGGTATTCCAGGCTTTGTGTAGCTTATATTTGCGAAATATTAGCCCGATTCATTGAAAAACTTCCAAATTTTGTAGGCAACTGGTTTGATTTGGGAATCACAGTTTTCAATTGTTTGCAAAATTTCCAAATTGAAGTCTTCCAATAAAAGTAATAAAGATTGATTTGGGAATTTTGATGAATCAGCATAATATGTTACAAAACAACCAATAAGCCCACAGTCTAAAATTGTTTAGACTACCAATATGTTACAAATTTTGATAATCATATTTAAACAACCAATCAGCATAACCAATAAGTTTTCTTCAAATTGTTTAATTTCCCTATATAGGCTCCATATGATTATCATTATTTAATTTGAATATGGGAAGAATTCATTGTTATTGATTAGAATTTGCTTGAATTTTCAATTTGAATATATTATAAATGGCATTGAGGCTTGATGATAAGTTGACAAATTCTACCAAACGAAATGGTAATTGTAATTTTATTTAAATATGGCAAGAACCCATTGTGATTTATTGTTTTTTTTTAATAAATTTCCAATTCTGATATATATTTCTCAATGCCATGGAGACTTGAACTTGATGATAAGTTTGCCATTCATTCAACCAATTATTGATTGGACTTTGCTTGAATTTCCATTTTGAATCTATTATAAATGACATTGATACTTGATGATAAGTTGACAATTTCTACCAAACAAAATGGTCATCGTGATTTAATTCAAATATGGGAAGAAACTATTGAGATTAATTGGTTTTTGAATAAATTTCCAATTTTGAATATTTTAGAAATGACATTGAGACTTGAGTTTTACTTTCTTAATGTTTTCTTAAATTAATTATATTTGCTATATGTTTTGTAAAAGAGCGAACATAATTCAGGAAGGGTAAAACTATCGATTATTTGATGGTTATCTTTGTTTTTTGGTGAAAAAATGTATTTGTTATCTATACATGCTTATGTTAATACACACATACATAGAATAAAAAATAATCATTTACGTAGAACAAATTAACATGAGATCGTTTCAAATGATTATATATGTTTAATAAGAAGCTAATCATATGTGTGTTTGTTCAATTGTAGATATTATATGACGGACAAGAGAATGAAAATTAAAGGTCGAAGACAAATTTTGAGAAATTTAAACATATATAAAGAAATTAAAAAAGTACATGAAGGGGCCGCGTTGCCATTGTTATTCATTGTTGAAATGGAGAGACGTCGACACATGAGATAAAACATATAAACAATACAGGAAAGCGTATATATTTAAGTAGGATTTTTTATGATGGAATGTATATCTTTAATTATGAAAATCGAAAATCATCAAGGTTTATTCTTCTTTCAACTGTGTGGACAATAGTCCACAATGACATCTGTGCCCCGTGCTAGCCAATTGGACACTGGGAAGCCTGCCGTGCCAAATCCATTACCAGTGACTTTGATTTCTATGTATTCCAAGTGCCACTCAGGCCTATTTCCTACCCCATTAATGAAGACGATGATTTTGCAAGGCTTGAAACACTCAGTTACTACCTCAAAGAAGTCGAGGCTGTTTCGCTCGAAATAATTATGGCCAGGTCCCATTTTTCCAAAAGCCCTGAGGTCTTTGATGACAAAGCTCCTTCCAGATGGTTCGAATACCATCAGTGTGACCCTAGAGTTTGTTCCTGAGCCGTCATCCCAACTAGTCTTAACTTTGATCTCATAAGTGCATTTGTTTTGCTACTCCCCAAGGTCATTAGAAACATATACATACAAGAAAGATAGCTCGTTTTAACAAGACATCATAATACTTAAATTTGACTTCATCACTAAAGAGAAAATCAAGACAACATATACAAGAGAGAGGAACTACTTACAGATTTGGCCAACGCTGGGAAGCAGAGAAGTATTGAGAGTAGCAATGCAAGACAAGAAAATGCAACTCTGAGGGCAAGAGCCATTTGTTTATTTAGTTTTTTATTTTTGACTACTGTGTTGTGGCCAACCTTAATATATAGAGCAAGGCAACAAGTAAACGTCTTTTTATTAGCAAATCTTTATTTTGCTTTTATTTTATTAGACTTATTTAGCAATATCTGTGATTTAAAGAGTATGTATGGATCACACCTAATAATAAGAGTGAGCCATGTTCTTGTTGGTTATCATCTTTTATGAGCACTAAAATTTAGATTTTCTGCATAATAATGATGTTAACAATTGTTGTTAAACTCGAGTTGACTTTCTAATGTTATAGTTTTTACGACTCTACCTAATCAAAAAATATCATGAGTATTGTAACCAAAAAAAAAAGATATCATGAGTAACCTTAGGGCCCGTTTGGTTAAAAACATTGCATACATGCAATGGTAATTTTGATTACATTACCATATGTTGCTTGTTTGGTTGGACTTGGCAATGGTAATGTTTACAATTGTAATCAACATTGCATATTTTTGGTAATCCCCTATAAATCTTCATTGCACCCATGTAATATTATGTGATTTGTCAATTTTATCCTCATCAATTTCATAAAAAGACAACCTTTGCCCTCATCAAACACGCAAAACTTATTTTCCAAATCAATATTTCATCCTTCTTGAAATTGAATTAGGTAACAAAAATCAATTTTCATCAAAACATATCAAATCAAAATGAAATTAGAATCAACCAAAACTTCATCAAAACAAATCAACCAAAACTTATTTTTTAGATCGATAATTCATCATTCTTGTAATTTATCAAAAATCAATCTTCATCAAAACATACCAAATCAAAGAGAAATTAGAATAAATCAGATGCAAAAATTCAGTGAAAACAATCATATCAACATCTTCAATATCTTCTTAATCAAATATAAAAGTAGGTTTGATTTCAATTCAAAGCAACTCAAGGGAAGGGTAGCGACGCGCAAATTCTTCGTAGATTGGGTAAGAAATTCAACATTTTCTACTCGATTTTTCAATTATAGTTGTATTTCTTCTTTGTTCTCTTCTCTTCCTATATACAACGAATTGGGATTTTTGTAAGAAATGCGAATTGGGATTTTTTTTAGAAACATGAATTGTGATTGTTTTCTCTTCCCACACCGTATTAATGTATATGCATTTGGGATTTTTGGATCTATTTCTTATGTGATTTTCATTTTTATTTATTTTGTGAGATTTGACATATAATAATAGTATATGGCAATTTTTATTCTATAAAAAAAGTATACGGCAATTTCAAAATTTTGCAGACCTGATCAATTCGTTTTTGGGAATATTGTTGCATATATTTGGGCATATATATGGGTGTTTTGTATATTTGTAAAACAAGAAATTGATTCATTTTTTTGTTTGTATTACGGTATAAATTGAAAGACCTGATTGTGACGGTATAAATATATGCAGATATTTTTGACAATGGTAACCTTTGCAGAAATATCATCCAAGGTCACGGGCCTGAGGGAAATGATAGATGAGATTTTATTTTAACAAATGTGGGTAGAGGGTAAATTGGACTTTGTGTTATTTTATAACTTTAAATAAAATATTGATTGTGTCTTCCCATTAAAAACGAACCAAACACAATCCTTGTAATTAATATTACAATGCATTACCATTACATTGCATTGCACACCATTACATGGTGTATTGGGTTTGAACCAAACGGGCCCTTAGTTCTTATTTGCCTATGAACTTGGTAAATACTCACGAGTTTATATGTCAAATTTACTCTTTCTAAGTTTCTACCTTGCAGGGCAAAATGACAAGTATAACAACTTAACGGTCAATACTCTTTAAGTTAATGGGCAGGGCAAAATGACAAGTTACCGGACACGCTTGACAACGCTTTGGGCAAACCTTGATAAGTTACTGGGCACATGTGACAACTAGTTGGACATGTGTAACAAGTTAATGACCAATACTCTTTAAGTTATAATGGGCAGGGCAAAATGACAAGTTACTGGGCATGCTTGACAACTCTTTGGGCAAACCTTGACAAGTTACTGGGCACATGTGACAAGTGGTAATAGGCTAGGGGCAAAACTGTCTTCACATTTCAAGTATATTAAAGTGAGATCCCTTGGGACCCTACATTAATTTTCCCAACTTTTGGGACTTTTCTAGTATTAAGTCCCTTGTGGGGGACCTCAAATCAATTTTCTCTATACTTTTAATCACTCTCACTTTCTCTTTGTCTCTCGTCACGCCCCCCCCCCCCAAATCATCATCTTCTTCACTTTCTCTTCCCTCACCATTTCTCTCTCACTCTCTTCATTTTCTCTTCCTCCTCCTCTGTTCCAATGAGCTTCGGCCACACATCCCTCTCCATTCTCTTGTTCGGCCGGTCACTTCTAGCAGCGATAAAGGCCATTTTCGGTGGCGACGAAATTCCGACGAGTCAGGGAAGGTCAAGAACGAGTCAGCGATAAACTTGCGTTTTGATTTAGACGAGATTGGGAGAGAACCGAGTTTGGGTATGGTTTTTTTGGGATGGGCTAATGAACTTAAAAGAAAGTTTTAAACTTAAATATGAAGTGTTTGTGAGGTGATTTGTATGAGTTGATTAGTATGAGAATTTTGATGACAGTATGGAAGTTGTATTGGAGTTAAAATGATTTTCATGTTCTTCTTGTTTTGCAAATCAATACTCCCTCCGGTCCTAAATATAGGAATGACTTTTTTTAAAAATCCTAAAAAAAGCAAAAAAATAAGTATATTATAAATTGATTTACCTAATTATTTCTCTTAAACTAGTTTATTTTACCTATAAGCTAATGGATAATGTAAAAAGATATCAAATATGTCATGATTTAATAACCTATTTCGCAACCTTATTCTTTCCAAAAAAAAGTTATCTAGGTCTTATATTTAGGACCGGAGGTAGTATATTGTTTGTCCAGAGGGTTATTAGTGTCTTGTAAGTCTGATTTGTTATTGTTATTTTGTCTGCTCTTATTAGCTAACACGTTAATGATAGGAAAAACATTTATTGCTCTTGAGGAATGAAATGCTAAAGTATATGGTTGTTGTTTCTATGTTAGTTTGTAAATGGCTGGGTGGTTTATACTGTTACTGAATTCTTGTTTCCTTTCTTATGTTGGCAGATTCTTTTTGGTTCTGATTATTGGCATGGAAAGAATGATTTGAAATCTGAAATTTCTTTCTCATTCATGTGACGTTGTTAGTTGGGTATTTTCATGTTTTCTTTAGTAGAAAAAGACTTATATGATCTACCTATGAAAACAATGGTATGGTTAAAATGTATGAAGTTTCTGATCTCATTTTTCTTATATAGCTGATGTGATTATTTTGGATTAATGATGTGAATGTGCTAAAGAAAGTTAACTGGATAGGATTTTTATGAGTGCATGAGTTGTTTTTCCCTCTGTTTTGTTTGTAACAATGATTTAATCATGATGAGTGGTTGAAGCAAATCTTTGGTTTTCAAGGTTTATAATTATAAGGTTATTGCTGCACAATTGGTTCTTGGCATTTTTCATGTGGAATATAGTGCTGAAAACTGATTCTCTGGAACCAGATTTTGTTGTTTTCTTTTGGTTCATAAACCTTACTTATGTAATCTGTAATTAGGAACACTCAAATGATGATTAACTTGTTAATTGAAGCTTGAACTTATTGACTGAAAGTGGTTATGTGATTCCTCCCAATACTTTGATATTATGTTTGATTGAAGTACTTATGTAAAGATAAATGTAGAATTTGTAGAGATTTCTTAAAGTGATTAGTGTGATTAAATGCTAATGTTTAAAGGTTACTAAGGATATTTAATCTTGTTTTATCATGAATCATGTTACATGTAGGTTATTGATTAGTCAAACTTTGAGAATCAGAAAAGATTAAGCCAAGAGATTATTTAAGGTTTTGCAAAGATAATAGGGAAGGGTAGTGGTATAAGTATTAGGACACGCGAGAGACGTAAAAATGTTATGAGTTGAAAATGATATTAATTTATGATTCATGTATTATTAAAATACAGGAATGGATGTGGTGTTGGTTCTTGTGGCACTGAGAAGTAAAAGAATGGGGTGATTTGTAATTGCTGGAGTACAGGTAGTAGTTTCATTTATTATGATGTATAAGAATTGCATGAAACATGTTTTAAAATCACATAACCTCAGGGCCGAAAGGTCGCTCTAATCCTATCAGAACATTGAGTGTATTGGAGTTCTCCATGACTAGAGGTTCGCTACTTCTACTTCAGTAGATATAACTGAAAAGTTATATTCAGGGGGTTGAGCCTCATATGCCACACAATCAGGAAAATAAATTCAAATTGTTGTATGAGCAGCAGGATTATGGTTAATAAGGTAACAACGTTTATAGATGATTTTATGAATTGTTATGCATGATAATAAATGGTAACTGCTATTGGGATTCTTTGAATCTCACTGATTTTTCAAACAAAACTTTTACATATAAGCAATTCAGGATTGGGAGGATGCTTGATAGGCCTGAAGATGACTGAGATTGACTTTGTGAGATATGTTGTACTATACAAGCTCATAGTTTGTGATTTATTAGGTAAAGTCTATCCCCTGTGATAGGCAAATTATATTTAGACAGAATTGTAATAGTTAGATTTAAATATGACAGGTTTGTAGTTACATTAGATTGTTTAGATGTAGAGTTAGTTATTTAATGAATTTATAAACCACTGTGTATTTAGGGAATATTTATGATTTTACAAATTGTTTAGAAGCTCAAGTTTACGCATGATATATTATATCCAGGTTTCAAAAGAGAAAAATATTTTAATTTATTCGTATATTTGGGCTTCTAACATTTTAAAGTGGTTATAAAATTGATTAAATTGCTATATTATAGTAATAAAAAAAGTTAGGTGTGACATGACAGGTGACGCGGCCTAACTGGGGTGATGTGGCAGGTGACGTGGCATACTCGGGTCAAACTTAACTGTCAAACCCGTCAAAATTGACGGTTTTGCTACATCTAACCCAATTTGTACTTGATCAGTGCTAGATTTGAGCAAAGAAATTCACTTTTATGTGGGGGTGTACTTTTGACAATAGTTTAGTGCTAGATTTGACCCTTTACCCAAACTAGAAAAAAGTCGTAAGTAATTGATAAACCAGAAAAAAATTTAGTGGGAATAATGGAATGGGTCATGTGTTCAATCATTTTAACAAAAAGAACAAGCGATTAAAGAGCTTGAAGTCACTAGACAAGAGGGAGGACCTGAAATTCATCTTATCACCGTCGTCTTCTTCAAGAAAAGAGAGAGACAACTGTCAATGCGAGAAATAATTGGAGAATATTTTTGTGCTTTTTAAATTTAGTATGAAAAGGTAGAAGAAAAAAAATGACTAAACTAAATGCAACTAACCTAAACTAAATGCACCTAGATAAAGACCCTGTCAAACAAGTTTGACAACCAATTACTAGGGAACCAATTACTTGGCTCCCCGGCAGCGGCGCCATTTTTACTTGAAGGAGGCCGGATTAGCGGGTCGATGTAGTGCCTCGAGACCACTCGAGACCAATCTTTCAAGATAATTTGGACCTCGGGGTAACTGGAAGTTATCCCCGGGTATTGATCTCAAAGGAGCCTATAAATGTAACTAATTACCTAGTACTAGTGTGAAACTTATTTGAAAACGAGAAAAATCATTTTAATTAACTTCTTTCTTTTTAGTATTAAATCTAGAAAATATTTTGTATGATAAAAATAATAGAATAAGGGAGGATTTTTGGATAAATAGATAATAAGATGTTCTTAGTGATTGGGAAATTCAAGAATCATAGCTTATATAAAATATTTGGGGGTAAAGTGGTCAAATCAATAAACTCCCTAGAGGAACCCCTCTAGGCTAGGCTTAGATCAATATAATTAATGCCGGAACCCCTAACATTAATTATCTTAATCTAAGTTGATTAAGCACATGACCAAATTAAAATTACTAAATTTATTTGCCAACTCCTAAGCATGAACAACCAACACCATTATCCACTAACAAGAACCCTTGATTAGCACAAAATTTTAACTATAAGCATGTGTTAAAATCATAGACCATGAAATTAACATATGTTCAAGTCAATAAGCATCAATGTCGATAATTCACACTAAAGAAACTAACAAATGAAAGATTGTTCCTACACATCCATAAAAGATAAAAATAAGTCATACAACCAAATACATAAATCTAATTCCTAGAACCCTAGAAATTTAGACTATATAAAAGGAAGAGAATGTGTAGGACAAATTACCCCATATGAAGCTCACTTAGCTCAACCATCCATTCCCATCACCAAGAACAAAGAGGTTTAGTTGCTCATGAGGAAGAGGAGAGCACCAAAAAGGGATGGATTGAGAGAAATCATTTTGGGAATAGAGTGGGGAAGTGAGAAATGATGAAGTGGATGATGGGATTAAGAGAGAACTTTTGATTCTCCCATTTTTGTGGTTGAAGCTGTCAAGATGATGATGATGATTCTCGCATCTCCTTCCTTTCCTTTTCAGTTCGGCGCTCAACTCCCTCTCTGCCCCAGCTCCTCCTCTCAACGTCACAGACCCCCCCTTCCTTTCTTTCTTTTTTTTTCTTGCTTCTTGCGTGGCTGCCTCCTTTCAGCCCAAAACCCAATTCTTTTCCTAATCCCATTCATACCTCCAGCCCAAATATGTCCAGCAGCTCTTTTCCATGTGGGAGGGCCCATGTCTTTGACTTTAATCAGCTCCAATAACTCCAATAAGTAGACATGTGGCTGCTCTAAAAATGAAAGAAGAAAGGTAGATCAAATGGGCAGAAACTTAATTACCAAACATCATATATTTTCAAGACCAATTGATTTAATTTTCAAGTCAACTCTCATTCAAAAACATGCATTTTATTTTAGCATATGAAGGATAAACATTGCATCTCAATCATGTTAATTGCCTCAAATTAAGCATATAAAACCATGCAAATCCAAGGATTTGTCAGTGAGGGAAGAAGCGCCACAGTTCACATGATTTTTCTCTAGCATAATTTTTCGGATGGTATTGTAGGATGATTTTAAAGCTATTTATGAGTTGCTAATATTGGTATTAGGATTACTTTGAATCATTTTATGGATTGAGACATATTTAATACACTCTTTAAATGTTATAAACGAAATTTATGTGAGGATTTTATCTTATTTAATTTTATAAAATTTTTTTATCACGACTTGCTTTCTTAAATGGAGAATGACTTTTTCTGAACACATTTTTCGAACCAAACACAACAGCAAAACCAACTAACGCGGTTGACAAGTTGAAGTGCGAATGTCCTACTTATATACTCACACACACACATTTCTGGTCGATGTGGGACTAAGAGATCCCACAGGACCCCCAGTACGGCGCAAGCGCCACTCACACCAACATACGCAAGACACATGTCATTTTTCTGAACACATTTTTCGAACCAAACACAAATGCAAAACCAACTAACGCGGTTGGCAAGCTGACTTGAGAACATGTATTTTGTTTGTAAAATTTAGATAAAATCACGTTAGACTTAACATTTATGGTTTTAAATAGATAATTAATTTGTAATATAGAGATATAGTTATAATCTAACACTATCATAAATAGGTTAATTGATAAATAAAATGTGCATTTATTGAAAAAAGAGATTGTGCAATAAATATTAGTATAAATTTGAAATTGACTTGAAATCTTTTTAATGCCTATGAACCTTATAGCCACAAACACATATATCCATTTTGATGTCAATTGAGTGGATTTTAACAAGATTTCTTGAAATAAAATGATGATAAATAATCCTAGATTTCCCTTACATTGAATTAATAGAAAGAAGATCACTACAATATTATTAACAGGGTCTCATGTAGACTGTTTCATTTTCGGTTTTTGTTATGACAATTTTTTTGTGTTAGAGAACTATTGAAGTGCAACAAAAAGAAAATGGACAAGGTTCAATCAGATCAGATGTGGGACAAGGTATAAACAGACCAGCTTAGAAGACCAGGTTCCAGGTGTGGAGGAATCTGGTTCCAGGTGGGAGCTAGCTAGAGATGCTTTGTTAGTAAAAGTGAACAGGAATGGCTGCTGACAAACCTTTCGAAACACAAAAAATTGTGGATGATGGTGACTGGCCTGAGATCTTTACGATTGGTTGTTGGATGGCGTGGAATTGGAGAAATGGACTTAGTCACGAGGAGGGATTTTAAGTGTACCGAGAAACATGGCTGAAGAAGTGAGAAGCATAGGCCACCTAATGCTTTGAATCAGATATTGCGTGAAGAGGTAGAGGGCTTTGGGATAGCCCGTAGGATAATCTTTGGCCCTACAGTGTACCCAAAAAGAAGAAGAAATTGGACCACCTTTTAAAAAAGAGCAAACGTAAGTGAGAAAGGGTAGAATTATTGATTATTTGTTTCTATTTCGAAAATGTATTGAAGTTATCTATACATGCTTATGTTAATACGCACATACATATATTTAAAAATAATCATTTTCATAGAACAAATCAACGTATGATATCATTTCAAATGATTATATTTGTTTGATAAGGAACCAACTGTATCATCTTTTCGTGACCGTGGCTTCATCTCTCGGTGATTGCGTGGCTATAAGTGTTTCGTTTAGAACTTGAAGTTGAGAAATCAAATGATGTCTGACAATACTTAGGCCAATCATGTATGTGTTGGTTCAATTGCAGTTATTATGTGACAGACAAGAATGACTATTAAAGGCAGAAGACCATTTTTGAGAGAATTAAACATATATAAAGAAATTGAACAAGTAGATGAAGGGGCCGCGTTGCCTTTGTTATTTATTGTTGAAACGGAGAGACACATGAGATAAAACATGTAAACAATGGAAAGGTGTATATATTTAAGTAGGATTTTCTTATGATGGAGTATATATCATTAATTATGAAAATCTAGAACCATCATGGTTTATTCTTTTTTTAACGGGGTGGACAATGGTCCACGGTGGTAGGAAAACCCGTTCTGTATGATTCGGATATCGCCCTTGTGACCTTGGAGTCTATTCTTGAGCTGTCATCCCAACTAGTCTTAACTCTAATGCGTCATAAGTGCATTTGGTTTGCTACTCCACACGTTCATTAGAAACATACATATAAAAAAGAAACTCATTGTTAACAAGGCATCTTAATAGTTGAATTTGACTCCATTGATAACGAAAGAATAAACAAGACAATACAAGAAAGAAGATCTGCTTAAAGATTTGGCCAACGCTCGGAAGTTGAGAAGTAGTGAGAGTAGCAATGCAAGACAAGAGAAGACAACGCAACTATGAGAGTAAGAGCCATTTTTGACTAATGTGTGGTGGCCAACCTTTGAATATAGAGCAAGTGTCACACCCCAAAATTCTAAATGTGACCGGCACGAAGTTAAGGGTACTTAAACTTCGTAAGCCATTTCCATTTACCAAAATTTCCTAACATTTATCATTTCACGCATTTGGTTATATCAATTTTATTCTAATGCATAAAGATAAATACACCTAGTAATTGAATATATAGATATGTATTATTTACAATAATAATATGAATCAAATTACTCTTTATAAAAATTAATTATACATTCCTTTGTCCTAAAGCACGAAGTGTTAATCCACATTCTTCAATCTGAAATATGAAATACTATATAAATATGTGCAATTTCGTTACAAAACTTCGTATTTAAATTCCCAAACATAGATAAATAAATAAATAATGATTTAGAATATAGAAACTTCAATTTATTATAAGCATACTTGTATTTTAGAATAAAAACCAAAAATGGCAAAATCAGCATCACATAAAAAGTAATTCTTTCTAAGGTTTACAAAGTGAATATGAAACTAATAATTATGTAAAAACTTATTTTCTATAGAGGAACTGACACGCAGCGAATAACAAGCGCAACTCGAAATCTACAAGTCAAGCGCAGCCCGAAGGCCACGAAAAACCAGCGTAGCTCGAGTATACGAAAACAAATCAAGCGTAGCTCCAGACTACGAAAACAGATCAAACGTAGCTCAAGACTACGAAAACCTTTCAAGCGTGGTAAAACCATGAAACAAGCGTGACACGAAGTCACGAATCAAGCGTAGCAAAGCTACGAAACAAGCGCTTTGTGTCTAGTTCCTCAAAAATAAAAGTTTATATAGTAATAAATAAATCAATTTAAAATCAGATATCAAATCCCATCATCTATAAGACTTTAAGATGTTTTGAAGCATGCTCTATGCCAATATGCCGATATCAATAACAAATATTTTGGGAAAACAATAGCTCTTTATCAAATAGTTTATAATAAAATACCTCAACATGAAATTCCAAAAAAGATTTTTAAAACTTTCAAATTCTACAATCCAATCCACTTCCAATAAAACCACAACCATTCAGATACAAAATGCATTCAAAAATCACATTGTTCCAATTAGTAAAACAAGTTAAGATCTAGGGAATAAGAAAATATAATTTTATTGGCAACCCATATCCCACCACCCATGCCAAAAATTTTGTCTATAATCACTTCCTTTCATCTAAAATACATTCTAAAGAATGTAAACACTAATGACGACATAACGGAGAAATAACTCTGATCATATCCATTTAACACAATAGAAAACAGAATTTACTCTTATATTCATTCACCAAGATCAACCTCATAACACCACAAAGTATTTAAGTTCAATAAAACAATGTCTATGCAAAGCATCACTTCCCTGGTTGTCCTAGAACGGTTCAGCCATGTTAGTTTCAGGTTTAGGAAAATCACAATAGTACAGACAATTGTTTGTAAACAATTCCTACTAAATTACCTACACATACTCATGTTTATTGCTTATAATTCAATCACTGCCCTAAACAGAACATTTAATATTATAGTGAATTAAAATGAAAACCCAAGAAATTAACCAGGTGTTCCATCTCAGTTTATCATTATTTGAAACTCTTCCTCACCTAGTTCAGCCATATCAGAGTTTTAATTTCATATAGCAACACCCATCTTCAATATCAAATCAATCATTTTTGTTTATACTAGCAACTAGCAATACCACTCACTTGATGCAAATCTGAACTGAATTCATTCTTTAATCAATTAACATAGAATCAACTTCATAATACTCCAAAGTTTCTGATATCAATAAACCAATACCCATATAAAGCAACCTATTTCCAACTTCCTAAAATAGCTTCCTAATCAGCCAAATCAAATCAAACTGCACCAAAACAAAACTCCTTTTAAGTTTTCCAAATCAGCCCCAACCACAAATCATATTAGAAATTACTTATGTTCTAAATCAATAACTAAAAACAGGCAGTTAGAAATAAAACCATATAATTTAACTCATTTACAATTTGATATTCATCTTTTCTCCCCACAACGACTATCATCCAGAAGTAATAAAGTAGAGGAAATTAGAATTTCCAACAACCACCAAGCTCAATTACATTCCCAAGACTCATTCATCCATATTGAAAAAGAAATAATCAAGGAAACTTTAAAACACACATCCGTAATAGACTGAAGATTCAAATGAAATATAGCATAACCACATTTCATCACAATAACAATAAAGAAAAGATTTGAACTAATACCTCCACACCCACCCACATGTATATATAAAAAATATCAAAAATTTCTTGAAGTATCATTCAAACAAGTATTGGTATACACTTTCAAGCAAAACACAGAACAACCAACCTATTCCATTAAACTGACGACCATAAAACTTCAAACTTCCCTCTAAAACTCATACATACCACACTTGCAATACACTTTATACAAAAATTTCTAATAAAAACAGAGAACACCTACTCAAGTCAATCCAATTCAAAGATTTAGCCCTCCTATAAGCATTTAAAAGTTCCCAATTTGATCCAGTACTAAATCTAACTCAATGAATCCAATCAACACCGTTGTTGAGCCCAAATGAACCTATAAAAACCATATTTTAAGTTCAAAAGTTCATATTTAAAAATACTGAATTTCCGTAGTTGATCGTAAGCCTACTTTAAGCAAGTAAAGTCTTAGGTAAGATTATTTATAACTAATTGAAACCAATTATCATCATCACAGAACTTAATTAGACAAGTTAGGACCACCAATTCCAAGGAATATTACTGGATTTTTCGAAAATGCTCTCAAACCCTAACTTTTTAACACTTTAATTTGCCCAAACTTCATTTTAACCTCAATTCAAACAATCCAAACCCATAAGCTAGTTAGAGACTCCAATTTGGTTTTGGGGCAACGAATTTCAACTAAAATGGCATAAGAATTGATTTGCATCAAAATCCTCAAATTCTTCCTAATGAAAACCCTAAAAATCAAGCATATGATATAGGAAAGATTAGAGGAGCTTACATACTCTATGGTTGCCGAAGAATCGCCGGAGAATCACCGGAAAACGCCCCAAATTTTCCGAATAAAAGTTCTCACTTGAATTCTCTTTCTTTCATATCGTAAACAAACACACATAAAAAGAAAAGGCTAAGAACAAGAAGGAGATGGAGGGAGCCACGACGGCTTCACTCACCACCGTCGGCGGCGGCTCCGTGGCGGCATGTGACAGCGCCGGAAAGGAAGGAGAAATTGTGTGAGGAGGTGGAAGATTCTAGACATGAGAAGGGTGTGTGTGTTTTTTTTTTTACGGTGAAGTTGATTCCTTTCAGAAGGGAAAATGAATTGTTTTTATAAAAGGGAATATGGGATAATAACAATTTTTGCCCCCTTAACAATTCAACCATGTTAGTTTCAGGTTTAGAAATGAATTGTTTTCAGAAGGATCATATCATATAGCCAATTCCCAGAGAGAGTGAACAGAATCGTAGAGGTAGAAGCACATTTTGGTCGGCGAACGCGGATTTCAGAAATTATTGAAAGGGTGAAGATGGATAAGAGGATTAAAATTAAAAGTAGAAGCCCATTTTCGAGAAATTTAAACATATATAAAGAAATTAAACAAGTAGATGAAGGGATGGCGTCGCCATTGTTATTCAGTGTTGAAATGGAGAGACACATAAGATAAATCATATAAACAATAGGAAGACATATATATTTAAGTAGGATATTCTTATGATGGAACATATATCATTAATTATGAAAATCGAGAACTGTCATGGTTTAATCTCTTTTAATGGGGTGGACAATAGTCCACAACGGCAGGAAAGCCCACAGCTAGCCAATTGAACACCGGGAAGCCTGCCGCGCCAAAATCATTCCCCTTGGCTACTTTGATTTCTACGTATTCCAAGTGCCACTCAGGCCTACTCCCTGCTCCATCAATGGCGACGAAGATTTTGCAAGGATTGAGACACTCGGTTTCGATCCCAAAGAATTCCATGTTGTTTCGCTCAAAATAATCATGTCCAAATTCCATTTTTCCATAAGCTTTGAGGTCTTCGATGTTAAAGTTCCTCCCAGATGATTCAAATACCTGTAGTGTGACCTTGGAGTCTGTTCCTGAGCCTTCATCCCAACTCGTCTTAACGCTGATGTCATAAGTGCATTTGTTTTGCTACTCCACACGTTCATTAGAGACATACATACAAAAAAGAAAACTCATTTTTAAAAAGGAATCGTAATACTTGAATTTGACTCAATCGATAACTAAAGAAAAAACAAGACAACACAAGAGAAAGGAACTACGTACAGATTTGGCCAAAGCTGGGAAGCAGAGAAGTAATGAGAGTAGCAATGCAGGACAAGAGAATGCAACTCTGAGATTAAGAGCCATTTGTTTATTTAGTTTGTGAATAATGTGTGGTGGCCACCTTTATATATAAAGCAAGGCAACGAGTACACATCCCTTTTCTAGCATATCTTTATTTTGCCTTTTATTTTATTCAACTTAGTTTGATCTATGATATATAGAGTATGTATAGATTACAACTAATAATATGAGTGAGTCATTTTCTTGTTGATTTATCAACTTTAATTAGCGCTACAATTTATACTTTCTGGATAATAATTATGTTAATCATTGTTGACAAACGCTTCAGCTGACTTTCTAATTTTATAGTTTTTTTAACTCTGACAAACTAAAACATATCATGAGTCACCTAAGTTCTTATTTACCTATAAACTCAATAAAAACTCACAAGTTTACCTGTCAAATTACTCTTTACATGTTTCTGCCTTGTGGATTATTGTGGTAATTTGCTCTAAAACTCATTTTATTTATTATATTTCACCATATTTAATTAATTTATCTATAATTTCATAGAAATTTATTTATTGGGATGATAAACTATAGATGTTGATATATTTAATATTAACTATTTATATTTAAATATATTCAATAAAAATTATATTTATTATTTTTATTAAATTAAATTGTAAAAACACGTATATATTAATAAAGTTAAACTCTTATGATTTCACGATTAGTGTTTACTATCCGAGTTTACATTCTTTCTCATGAGTTTACATAGAAAAGATCTCACAAATAGAAAACTAGAAAAGATAGTAAGTTAATGACAAACCAATAATTAAATAGTTTTAGTGGGTTCCCACTGAAACTATTTGCTAGTTTGTCAATAACTTACGATTATTTCTAATTTTCTAAATGTGAGATATCTTTTCTTTAACAAAACTTGTGAGTATAAGGTAAACTCCAATCATAAACTTTGGTCCTAAAATAGTTGAAGTTTAGCTCTATTAACAAATACATGTTTTCACTATTTAATTAAAATTAAAATAACAAAATAAAGCTAATTTGAGTTGAATGTATTTTAGATATAAATAGTTGATATTAAATATATCAACATTTATACCTTATCATTCTATTAAAGATATTTCTATAAAATTTATATATAAATTAATTAAATATGGTCAAATATAATGAATTTAGAGCAAATTACCATGATAATCCGCATGGTAGATACATACAAACGATAAATTTGACATGTAAATTCGTGAGTTTTTACCGAGATTATGCACGATAAGAATTTAGGTAATTCGTAATCCATTTTAACTAGGCATAGTCGTAAAAATTGAACTGTTAAAACCGGATAGTAAAATTGTGAGTTTGACAACAACAATTAACATTATTGTTGTCTAGAACATGTAAATTTTAGCATTTATCAAAGATAAACCAACAATAACATAACCCACTCTTATTAGTTGCAATTAATCCACTCTTATATGCAACCCATGCATACTCTAAAAATCATAGATTGCTAGATAAGTCTAATAAAATTAATACAAAATAAAGATTTTCTAATAAAGCGACGTGTGCTAATTCCGTTGCTCTATATATTAAGGCTGGCCACCACACATTAGTGACAAACTAAAACAAATGGCTCCTACTCTAAGAGTTGCATTATATTGTTTTGCTTTGCTACTCTCACTACTTCTCAGCTTCCCTACATTGGCCAAATCTGTAAGCAATTCCTCTCTCTTGTGTTGTTTATTTTTTTCTACAGTTAATGATTGAATGAAATTCAACTTTTACGATGCCTTGTTTTTTTTTTTTGCCAATATTACGATTCCTTGTTAAAAATACGCTTTCTTTTTATATGTATGTGTCTAATGAACACGTGGAGTAGCAAAATAGATGCCTTTATAGCATCAAAGTTAAGACGAGTTGGGATGAAGGCTCAGGAACAAACTCCAAGGTCCATTTGCATTTATAATTAGCAAAACGGGAAGGAACTTTGTCATCGATGACCTTGCAGCTTTTGGAAAAATGGAACTTGGCCATGAATATTTCAAGCGGGACAGCCTCGACTTGTTTGAGGTTGTCAATGAGTGTCTCAAACCTTGCAAAATCTTCGTCTCCATTGATGGGGCAGGGAAAAAGCCTGAGTGGCACTTGGATTATATAGAAATCAAAATTACTGGCACCAATGATAATACATTTCTCCATTTAGGCTTCCCGATAAGCTATTGGCTAGCTGCGGGCTTTACTCCCACCCTGGAGTATTGTTAGTAATAAAATATTAAAGCATGATGATTCTTGATCCATCATCTACTTAAAAATATATATGCCTTCCTATTGTTTATATGTTATATCTCATGTGTCTCTCCATTTCAACAATAAATTAAATAACATTGACAATGCCCCTTCATCTTCTGCTTGTTTAATTTCTTTATATATATGTTCAAATTTCTCAACAATGACCACTTTCTTTATTTTCATTCTCTTGTCCGTCACATAATAACTAGGATTGAACCAACACATATATAATTGGCCTAATTATTGCAAGGTTTCTCAAGTTCAAGTCCTAAATGAAGCACTTATGCGGGGAGAAGCCACAAACCCCACATAAGTGTTTCATTTTGGACTACTGCACTTATCACAAATGGCGAAAAATCACTGTGAAACTGTATTTTTTTTTACATTTATGCAAACGCCGTAGTGTGAGAAAAACACCGGAAATTTTGGGACATTTGCTACCCGCATTTAATAAATTCCGGAAAAACAAAGTTTTTTTTTTCAAAAAAAAAACTATTCACTTGTCATGTAAATTTCAAGTTCTTACATGATTTTACTCAACTTCTACCCTTAACCTAGTTCTCTCAAGCATTAATTAAATGAACAAATCAATTAAATGGTGATAAACACATACATACATTAATCTCAAAAGAAAAGGTGTTTCAAAGGTTTATTCCATACAAGGGTTCAAAATAATCCTATTTAGATGGATTTGACTACTCATATTCAAATATAAACAACTGTTCACACTCAAGTGCATGAGTCGCGCCAAGTAATACAATATTGAGTAAAGTATCGTTCCAACGAGGATTTGGTTCCAAAATCCGGTCAGTAGATATTATTACACTCTCGCTCAATTTGAGTGATATAAATATAATGAGTGAAGGGTAACTAATTTAAACAAATAAGAAAAAACTATAAGCAAGTATGACAAATCCTTGGATTTTTATTGTTTTTATATGCTACATTTGAGTAATTAACAATTCTAAGATGCAATATTCCCTATTTTTAATTAAATTCAGCCATTAAGTGAAAAATAAATAGATTATAATATTAGTTCATGATTTTGGGCTTCTAGATAATGGAAAGAAAGGAAGTCAAAGAGAAAAGATTGAGCTTTGAAGCAAATAATGGTATATCAACTTGGGCCACATGTCTAGAATTAATTAAAGCCTATGCAAGGATTGGGCAAGAAAAAGAAAAGAAGAAGTCCAAGATGAAAGAAAAGAATGATCAAGTTTGTGCTGGGCCGAGAGAATGAGGAATGAAGAAAGAAAAAGACAAAAGAGTGTGTGTGCAGTGAGGGGGAGCGGCTGCGAGGCAGGGGAGATGAGAAGAAAGAAAGAAAAGAATTGGGAGCTGTGGGGTTTAGGGGCACAGTGTCAAGAGGAGCATGATTATAGAAAAGGAGCTGATTTCCCGTCCATATATAAAATTATAGAGCTCAAGATCCCCAACTATTTAACGAATATATCATTACTAACGGTAGATTGAAGCCCCCAACACTTGCTATAGGGTTTAATGTTATTATGAAAAAGGTTATGTGTGTGTGTGTGTTTTATTTTTTGCCGGTATAGAAGTAAGTTGCATTAAAAATTTGGTTTCAGGAAATCAGAAGGAGTTTGACTTTTGAGATAAGGTAGCAAGTAAGAAGCATGAATGCCTGCTTGGCTTTTGTACCCTGAAGCTCTTGTTTGAGTCCTCTGAATCCCTATATCTGTGTGGGTAGATTTAGGGAGACTATGTGTTGGTTTGAACAAAACGGTAGTAGATAACTATGTATATAAGTAAATAGTTGTAAGAAATACCCATCTCCACTGAAAAGGTAAAAGAGCTGGCGATATAGATAACCTGATATACAGATATGATAGTTACAAGTAATCTTAAGGAATAGATATCGAACTCGCTTATTTTAGTTGTTTCAAATTCTCTTGATATAAGTGAATTTCATATTTTGCCCTTCAAGTAACCACCCTAGATCACTTGGCTAGGCACCCTAAACTAACACCGAGTATAATTTTACTCTTGAAGTAACCAAAGTGGTCCAATTTTACCCTCCGGCCAATGAAATGTTGACACGTGGAAGGTAAAATTGTACCATGTCATCCACGTATCAACATTAAATTCGTTAGAAGGTAAAATTGGACTACTTTGGTTACTTCAAAAGTAAAATTGTACCTTGTGTTAGTTTAGGGTGCTCAGTGGTTCAGTGCGGTTACTTGAAGGGTAAAATAGGGTTATTGCCCTTCTATAATTAATATCCAAATAAAGCTAATTTCAAATAAAGGTTTTAATTTTTTTTCTGGCATCTACTGCCTTTAAAGTATTATTCAAGTATTTATAAAAAAAAAGTATTATTCAAGTAGTTATTAGGGAAAATCTCAAATAAGTCCCTCCGAATACCCAAAAGAACAATTAAGGAACCTAAATTTTCAAAAGGACCGTGAAGGAACTAGTACCTATCTGTCATTTTTAAATTTTGCAAAAAGACAAAATTGTCCCCATCCTAAAACACAAATTCCTACACCCACCCTAAACTCACCCTAACACCAATCCTCTTCTCGCAATTTGTGTTTTAGGATGGGGCAATTTTGTCTTTTCGCAAAATTTAAAAATGACAGATAGGTACTAGTTACTTCATGGTCCTTTTGGAAATTTAGATTCCTTAATTGTCCTTTTAGGTATTCAGAGGGACTTATTTGAGATTTTCCCTAGTTATAATTCAATTAGACTACCATATATATAGTAGTGAGGAATTAATTCTCTTCTTAAAATATAACATGATTTTCCTAGATTGAATTATGAATGAACGTTTATATTGCACACCCATTCCCACTAAAATTTCCATAATGATTTGTCAATAACTTACGATTTTTCTATTTTTCTATATTTTGGATGTCTTACCAGCCTTCTGATATATACATCATATGTGTTCTTTTCATAGTATGTGTTCTCTTTTTTTATAAAATGAGATGATTTTTACCATTTCACAACTTATTGCTATCATTTGCATAGTCAACATCATTATTATCGAGAAAGTCTAAATTTTAGCCTCATCAAACAAGATAAGCATGAAGAACAAAACCCATTCCTGTTAGCTGTAATCCAAACATACTCTATAAATAAAAGATTGCTAAATAAGTCTAATAAAATAAAAAAAATTAAATATTTTCTAGTAAAGGGGATGAAAACGTAGGCTCGTTGCCTTAGCTTGCTCTATATATAAAGGTTGGCCACCACATGTTAGTCACAAACTAAAGAAACAAATGGCTCTTACTCTTAGAGTTGCTTTGACTTGTCTCGTCTTTCTAGTCTCAGCACTTATCAGCTTCCCAGCATTGGTTGAATCTGTAAGCAGTTCATCTTTCTCGTATTATCTTATTTTTCCTATAGTTATTAATTGAGTCAAATTTGTGTATTACTATGCCTTGTTAAAATGAACTTTTCTTTTTTACATGTATGTTTCTAATGAACTCATGGAGTAGCAACCACAATGCCTTTACACCATCAAAGTTAGCACAGACTGGGAGGAAAAAGCGGGAACAGACTCCAGAGTCACCTTATATGTATTCGATCAATCCGGAGGCCAATTTCTGATCCAGGACCTCGCAAGTTATGGAGTAATGGGACCTTACCATAATTATTTTGAGCGGAGCAGCGTCGACTTCTTTCAGATTACAAATAAGTGTCTCGACCCTTGCCGCTTATTAGTCCTAAGTGATGGGAATGATGATGCTGAGTGGCACTTGGACTACATAGATATCACAGTCAATGGGAAGAGTATATATAAACGTGTAAACTTCCCCGCGTCCGTTTGGATAGCTCAGGAGTATCCTTACACCTTAGACGTTTGCCTACCGCTCAAAAAACACACAAGTCATGATAATTCTTCACTTACATAATTGATGATATCAAATCGTACTTAAATATATGTGTTGTATGTATCTCGTGTATCTCTCCATTACTATAATGAATAAAGATGACAGAGCCCTTTCATCCTCTTGTTTAATTTCTCTATTTTTTATGACAATTTTTATTTTTTTATATATATTCATATTTTTCAGAAAAGGCGTAGACTTACCGTCCATATATAGAAAACATTGTGTAAGCATTTTATTATTTAATAATAGTACACATTTTTGAAAAAGAATGTTAATGAGAATTATAATTAAATAAAAAATAGAATTTGACTGTTCATTTATGTTTTCAAATATTTATAAATTTGGATTAAAATTTATGTTTAAAAGATATATAGATTAAATGAGAGCGTTTTGTAAATTTAGCAAAACTATATTATTTTTAACTTCATACGTTTTCTGATAACAATGCCAAAAGAAGAGTAGTGCCTGGATTCTATCCTGTATGAGGTGGCTAACGACGTACACTTGCCATGACTAAAGTCTGGTTTGATGATAGTAAGGACGCATCCTTAATCCATCAATATAGGAGAGAGTCATAGCCTCATAGGGCATGGAATGTGAACTTCTATTAGTAGTTTATCAGCAACGTGTGTGTTCTTCATAGGAGAATATATTGTGATTGTGAATGGATGCCCCCACCAAGTGAATAAACAGTTTCCTGCTTCTTTCCTTTATTCAATTTTCTCTCTTTCTCCCTCTACCTTTCCATTTTCTCGTCCAATACCTTTAGGTCATAATTTTCAATAAAATTATGGCCTAAAAACACATTTATTTTCTCATTATGGACAACATCTTGCCTTTCTTTTTATTTCCTTTTTCAATAAACTATTTCTACTGTCATATTATCTAAATGAATAAGGAAATCTAAAATAATTATGGGGACACATCAATATAACTACTTAAACTCTTTAATATGACAACAACTTCTGTAGTTCAATAGTAGACCTTTTATTAAGGGTGTTTGGCTAAGCTTATGGAAAAGTGACTGACTTAACGCGGATTTGGTGCGCTTCTATAAGCATACGGGTCGTCAAAAGTAGTATAGTAGAGGGTTGTCGTTCCACAGAGATTGTAGTTTAAACAACGTGATTAGCGATAATTATATCATTAATTGTCTTAAGTAAAAACATATTGAGAGTTTGTTGTTCAAGTAAGAAAAGAGTTTTAAATTTGAGTGCAAGAGAGTTGGAGTTCCAAACACGAGTTAACAATGATAATTAAGGCCTAGGGTTGCTAATCCCCTATTTACTTCATGAACCAAGGTTTCCCTCTCCTTTTTAAGTGATTAAATGAAATTATGTGCAAGTCTAGGGTTCAAAATCATTTGAAAAAACTTTCCCAAGTCAAGATCAAATTTATGCTAGCATTTATTGCACAATCTCTCGTCACAATAAATGCTAGCTCCTTTCCTCAACCACCCTAATTATGACTATGTTAGGTCAATAACTATATCTCTATGTTATCAACAAACCATCCATTTAAAACCATAAACTTCAAGTCTAACATGCTTTTATCCAAGTTCTAAAACAAAATACACTTTCCCAAGTCATATTCCATTTAACTAATTAAATGGTGATCAAGCACTTAGAACAAATAGAGAGCAAGATAAAAGCTACACATATACTTCATTAATTACTTAAAGAGAGAATAGAGTAGATGGTTCAATCTATAAATAGGTTCATAGCAACCCTAGATTAGGGTTTTAGTTACACATAAATGCAAGTAAAACAAACCCTAAAACTATGAAGGAGTTCATTGAAGAGATATGAAGAAGAGGGAAGAAGATATACAACCACAAATGAGGAAAACTCAAATCTCTCCAAGCTTCCCACTTGAATCCCAAGCTTTTCCCAAAATCTTCATGCTCTTTAAGACTCCCAGAAGTGCCTAACAAGTGTGTTCTTTTTCGTGCCCTCAAGTGTGTGGAAGCTCTCGTCATTAAAACCCTAAAAATGCCTTTTATACTAGTCAAAACGCATGGCTTCAAGATGGGACCCTGGTGGAGCCCCGGGGCGCTCCTGGGGCTAAAGAACAGAAAGCTGGACATCTGATACATGGGGAGCTCTGGTGGCGCCCCTGGAACCCCTCTGGCCCCAAAATGCTTTCCTATTCTTTTTGCTTCTTTTGAGTTTCCTCCTTGAATCTTTCTTACTTTCAAGACTTGACCACCTCTTCCTATATGAAATAGGAAAAGGGTTGATGAGTTCTTACACTTAAAAATATACAATTCAACTCCAAATTTCACAAAAGTATGATTTTTCATGTATTGTTCATTTCACCTCAAATTGTGTATATTTACTACTATGTATCCTCAAAAATCATGTACAATCCAAGGTAAATGTGAAGTGAAATATGTGAAATTATGGAGTTTATCAGTGACTTATTTTTAAATTGACTTATTTTGAGTGGCTTATGGAAAATGACTTATTTTTAAGCTGATTTATGTTTGAATTTGTTGTGAAAAATGTGACTTATTTTCTCATTGGACATAAAAACATGTATGGATGGTTATAGAGAAAATGACAAATAAATACCTTCGAATGTCCAAAAGGATAAGTAAAGAAATCAAACTTACAAAAGGACACGTAAGAATTGTATGACACCTTAATTGTCTTTTTGGAATTCGGAATTCCTTACTTGTCATTTTAGAAGTTTGAATTCCTTACTTGTCCTTTTGGATATTCGAAGGTATTTATTTGTCATTTCCCCATGATTATATGTGACTTATTTTTAAACTTTGCTTTGTGTTGTATTTGTGTGGCTCTTTTCTCTCTAACTTCTTTTAAAAAGTTAGAAAGATACAATAAGTTGCTTTTTTTAAAAAAAATAAGCTCTCCAAATTGGCTTGTAAAATAAGCCACTTTTTACCCATCGTTCGTTGGTTCAGTGACAAAGGAATTGAACAATGAGCATCAGGTTGTCTACCACGTCGCGAGTTCGATCCTGGGGAGTGACACTTTGTTGTGTCTCCATTGCGGCGCTTGGGGAGGCATCTCCGTAACTAAGTGAAATTGGGAGTAACCTACCTGTGTGGACAGACATAAAGGGCTTGCTGGTCATGCTCCAGAGCCCACAGGGACAGACCCCAGTGGATCATGAGTTAGGTGCCCTGCCCTTGGATTGGGTTGAGCCCAAACCCCTTCCTAAAATTTTTGTATAAAAAAAAAGCCACTTTTTTAAAATAAGTTAGATAGAAAATAAGTCCAGCTAAATATCCAAAAACGCAACTGACTTAAAATAAGCAATTTTTTTCAAAATAAGTAGCATATTTAGCCAAAATAAGTTCAACCATACACATTATGGATTGAGAGCAGATCAGACAGAATAAGAGGGAAAATAGGCGCACAGAGAGGGCATAGATCATGCTGTGTAGGGAGTGCATAGGGTGGGCGGTTCGTCTGTTGACAACCACTGTTCTAGTGGAAACAATTGAACAAAGGAATAGTGAATCCCACGCTGACTTGCACGGAGTCCAAGAACCCTCTTGGATCATTCTTTGCAACAAATTAAAGTTGGAGACAATTTTTACGCCACCAAATTGGTCTAGATTACCCCCCGCTCGAAAATAGTCGTGACCAAGGAGCCATTAGGCTCCTATCCTCAAGGTTGCTTATGGTATTTCAGATAAAAAAAGGTTGCTTTTGGTAATAATTAAAGTTGTCGCCATAACGGATTTAACTCGAAACTAATGATAGAGCCAGTTCCTGCTCCAGTGACAACTCCTGTCTGAACCCTCACATTTTACATGCACTTTTGCTGCACGCATTTCCCACTTTGAGCCATATATAATATTAACCCCATACATGTGTGTGTGTGGGTGGGTGTATACTCCCTCTTGTCCTCTCCTCTACTTATATGATTCCATTTCTTTTTTTATGTAGGTGGAAATTGAGGAAACAAACTAAAAATCACTAAATCATTCCATATGATATGTATGTAATAAGATAATACGATCATAGTTTAGAAATAGAATTAATAATTATTTTTTAGGGGAAAAATAACTATTAAGAATATAAAGTGCTTAATTATTTTTCATCACAAATTTCCGTAAAATAGTTAAAATGATCTTATAATTAAGAGTAGAGAGTATATTTTAGTAATTGAGCTAAGTGCATTAAAGGCACATGTTAACTTTGTTTACAGAACAGGTAATAATTGGGAGAACAACTCAATGGATGAAGCTAATAAGCTAATAAGTGTTCTTTATATAGTATGTGATCTCCTTATTATAAAGTGAGATGATTTTTACCATTTCACCCACCTATTGCTAGTATTATTGGTAAACTCTAAGTTTTAGCGTTCAACAAAGAAGATAAATAACATCTAGAACAAAACCCATTTTTGTTGTAATCCTAACATAGTCTATAAATCTAAGATCGCTAAATTAGTTTAATAAGATAAAAACAAATTAAAGATTTTCAGTAAATTAAAGGAGATGAAAAACACAGGCCCGTTGCCTTACTCTATATATAAAGGTTGGCCACCACACATTAGTCACAAACTAAATAAGCAAATGGCTCCTAATCTTAGAGTTGCATTGTCTTGCCTTGCCTTTCTACTCTCACTACTTATCTGCTTCCCAGCATCGGTTAAATCTGTAAGCAGTTCCTCTTTCTTGTGTTGTCTTTTTTTTTTCTGTAGTAATTGATTGAGTCAAATTATTGTATTACTATGCCTTGTTAAAAATGAGCTTTTCTTTTTTATATGCATGTTTCTAATGAACTCATGGAGTAGCAACCACCATGCCTTTACTTCATTAAAGTTAGGACAGCTTGGGATGATAAAGCAGGAACAGACGCCAAGGTCGCCTTACAGATATTCGATAAAACTGGAAACAACTTTGTCCTCGATGACCTCGCACGTTTTGGAATAATGGGATCTTACCATAATTATTTTGAGCGGAACAACGTTGACTTCTTTCAGGTTTCAAATAAGTGTCTCAACCCTTGCCGCATATTTGTCTCATGTAATGGGCCAGATCATGCTGAGTGGCACTTGGACTCCATAGAAATCACAGTCACTGGGAGTGTAACTACCCGTGTAGGCTTCCCCGCGACCGTTTGGGTAGCTCAGGGGTATCCTTACACCGTAGACAATTGTCTACCGTATAAAAAATACACAAGTCATGATAATTCTTCACTTTCATAATTGATGATATCAAATCGTACTTTTAAATATATGTGTTGTATCTCGTGTATCTCTCCATTATTATCATGAATAACTATGACAAAGCCCCTTCATCCACCTGTTTTGATTTCTTTATTTTTATAACAAGTTTAATTTCTTTATACATTTTTATATTTTATAGAAAAGACGCTGATTTCGATCTCGTCCATATATAAAAACAATTGTTTAAGAATTTTACTACTTAATAATAGTACACATTTTTTTTAAAAAGACTATTATAGAGAATTATAATCAATAAATAATGTATCAAATATGACACTTCATTTATGTTTTTTACAAGGCAAAGAAATCAACGGAATATGTTGGATTAAAATTTATGTTCAAAACATATATAAATGACATTTTTTTGTAAATTTAGCATAACTATATTATATATGACTTCATCTGTTTTCTCTTACTAACAGGTTATTATATTATCTCATATATCGGAACTATAAATATTGGCTAAAAACAAAAGGAAAGATCTGAAACAATTCCTGAAAGTTCATTTTTAAATCAGAGAATGTTCTTCATCAAAATTTAGTGAATACTCAACTTACTCATCGTTGGTATTTTGATCCCGAAGAAAAGAAACAAAAATGTAAGAAAATTAAAGTTATCCATGACCAATAAATGATACTACCTCTGGTCCTAAATATAGTACCTAGATAACTTTTTTTGGAGAAGTTAAGGTTGCAAAATAGTCTATTAAATCATGACATATTTGATATATTTTTAGATTATCCATTAGTTTATACGTAAAATAAACTAGTTTAAGGGAAAAAAAATTAGGTAAATCAATTTGTAATTAACTTATTTTGCTCTTTTTTTACGATTTTGCAAAAAAGTCAATTAGGTCTTATATTTAGTTACGGAGGGAGTATTTAGATTGAACATCAAATAAATATTGTACTTCTTTTTCTCAAGCAGAAATATTTGAATCAATTAAATTATTACATTTTATAGTATGTATCCAAAGTCATTTTACGATATGATTTAAATTTGAATTTAGGTTAAATATCATTTTTGCCAGTAAATAATTTTTAATGTATCAATTTAGCCAATGAACAATAAAATGGTTCATTTAAGCCAATGAGCTATTGAAAAATACTAAATGTCCTTTCTAAAATAAAAATCTTAAAAGTTAAATTTAAGAATTTTTTTTTTTCAAATGAAAGAGAGAAAACGACGTAAATGACACCTCTCTCTTTCTCTCAATCATAAAGTCACAATCCCTTCCCCTGCGTACATCATCTTCTTTCATTCTTACCTTTTATTACCTTTTAAAGTATTATTCAAGTGGATATTATTATCAATTAAAATACCATGTATAATAGGGGTACATGTGCATTTTTAGTACTCAACAATATTGTAAAGTGCACTCAACATAATAGACAATTTTTTGGTGCATTTATGATAAGGAACAGTATAATCTCGTGGCTTATTTAGTGTCACCGTTTAAATAGGCTAGTTTGACTGTTTGGAGAAACAATGTTGACCAAAGTAGGTGATGTGGAATAAATTGATCTGTGACGTGGCTTCATTTTATTTAAGTGAGACATCTAACCATAAATCAAAAGACAATCTTGGCCATTGAATTAATCTAATGGCAACAAATCAAATCCTCAACTAACCCTCTCTCTATGCTTAAAAGAAAAAAAGAAAAAACTCATCCTCTCTCACTTAGGCGAAACAAAAAAATAGCCCAACCCTCCCACAATTCTTGCTACCTCTCTAATGCTGATGACAACCACAAAGGTGGCTGCGATGGTGAAGCCTTCTGAATCTTAACCCCTCAAGTCCCAACCATAATATAAGCTCTCTCTCCCCCTTTATTTCCGCCCATTAGCAACAAACCTAATTATTCAAGTTCTCTTCACTGTTCTCACTTCTATTAATAAAGAAGGGTTGGCTAAATATTTTTCTACAAAGTAAAAAAAGATTACAACTTTTTTATTGTCCCAATATATAGGTTTTCAATTATTGTAAAGCAATTTGGTCCGTATCAATAACATCAAGAAAGATTTTTAGCTTTTTTTGGTTTCCTCATAAGTTAGCGCGTTAAGTTGTTTGATTTTGTTAGAGGTGGTGGGTTTCTGTAACATTCTGTTACTAATTACTTAATTAGCCAATGATATCCATTTTAGATCTAATAATCTCTTTACTAACTATGATAGAAAAAAGATTTCCATAATATCAATGTCCTATCATAGTTAGGAAAGGAATTTCCTAATGATTAAATACTATCCATGATAGAAAAGAATTTCCTGATACAACCTGAACACTATCATGGATAATTTATAACTAACCATGTTAGAAAAGATTTGCCGAACATGGTTATTAAACAAAACCAATTGATATTAACAATAAATAAATATATATACATGCGGAAGCAGATGCAGGCCTATACAAATTGGCAATATACAATTCTAAATAAACTATATCACCTCTACTACCTAATTTCCCTTTCCTGAAGCTTGCGCCTGTGCATGAATACCTGCAAAAATGTCAGTAATCGTGGGATGAGACAATTTGTCCCAGTAATCACCGCTTAACTCACTATAACAGTGAGATGTGCGGTAGTGAGGGCGTCTAAAGGGTACCACAGATATAAAAACCAGAATGTAATATATATATATATATATATATAAAGGTTTCTTCCATGCTCACTCAAGTCCAACAATCACCTTCAAACCAAATCAATTCAACATCTTCATACTCCAATCAACTAATACTACCACAACAACTCTCACACTCACCTACAGATGCATTGTGCCATCACGGTGCATTCAAGCATCTATTCTTCACTATATGATTTGACACTGTGTCCCTCTCCATAATGAGGGGACAATTTCCCTCTCTGGCAATCTCCAGAGAGGGAACCCCAATTCTGTTTCCATTACAGAACGGGAACGGTTGGGCTCTCCACTGCCAAACAACCGTAGGTCACTTTCTCTCAATTAGTTGACCTATGATCCCCGGTCTAATCAATCCGAAAAGAATCATCAGTACAAATAACTGTCGATTGGCCAATCGACAGTTATCATCGCGCGGATGGTACGTATATATCTCAGTGTCATGCAAACCTCAGCATATCCATATCTATCTCATTCACCATATTCAACTTCTCAACCACAATTCATTTCATTATCACAATATCACTATCAGTGTCATATACTTTCGTAATTCCCTACAATATCATAACATTTCAACATCTCAGATTTTTCACAACATAACTCTCCCTTCTCTATCATCACCATTTCTCAAACCACTACCCAAAAGATATGC
Organism: Mimosa pudica; assembly: GCA_029929735.1. Taxonomy (NCBI): domain Eukaryota; kingdom Viridiplantae; phylum Streptophyta; class Magnoliopsida; order Fabales; family Fabaceae; genus Mimosa; species Mimosa pudica. The sequence goes on from JAKELP010000035.1 coordinate 9,905,373, forward strand.
TATACACATTTCGTGCCATTCCAGATCAATGGCCACCACCAGAACAGGATAATACATATAATGTATAAAAATGTTTTATACAAAAATAATCGTGTTTGAAAGGCACCCGATAGCCTGTTTTGTATAAAAATACTCTTTTAAAGATAATATATATATATATATATAGAGGGTGAGAAGGGATTTTACAAAATCCCTAACTAACGTCACCCTCAATGTTATAGCAAGGTTAAGTGTGATTACCTGTCGCCCTTTAGCACTCCACTATCGTTTCTTACAGTTTCCTTGTGGATTCTCTTCCAAGTACCATCACCACTATTTTAAACCTATATGAATATAATACAAATTGATACATTAATATTATTTCCACTTTATAATACTTTAACGTCTCTCTCGTCTCCGCATTACTACCCATTTTCCCCTTTTTCTTACTTCAAATCCTTTAACCAATTAAAATCACAAGTCCCCTAAGTTTCACAACATCAATTCCATCCGAAGAAATCACATTATTCAAGTAAAGATTCACCATTGATCTTCTATTTTCAAAAGAAGTGCTCAAGTATTCAAGAAAAAGAAAAATTAGCACTTCCTCGTGTTCAGAATACATCTCTAGATCTTCCAAAATATCATGTACATCATTTAGTTACATTAAAACAATAGTTAACTTAGTTACAACATGCATAAATAATAATTTAGGCATTTCCCCAAGCCACGAATCAGTTCAGCCCTAAAATAAAGATGAGAATAAAACATGAAATTTCATATACATGCATATAAAACACCTAAATCACCTTTTATGTCATTCTCATTTCAAAAGCCCTTCGGCCAATATAGTAAAACAAGACATGCCACTATAATGCAACATACAAGCATTTACACAACTTCCACCGTCTTCCAAGAACGTTTATATACATATCCTTACACACTGTTTTAAAATCAGAAATCGATGCAGCACATGTGAAAATCAGTGAAACAACCATAACCAACAAGTAAATCAAAACTCACGCTGCACATAAGTCGGACATAAAACAAATCTATAAACCTTTATCATATTTCCTACAATTTAATTATTAACAAAGAACAATTCCATAAGAAGAGCAGCTTAAACAAAACAAGATGCATTCATAGTAATCAAGTAGTAAATTAAAGTCAGCATCAAAATCAAAACAAATTATACAAACATATGAATATTCTAAATCAAAACCAAACAGGGAGAAAGAAGACACCATTAAGCTCATCATATATACTTTAAGTACAATTTAAACCATCTCTTCATTGCCATTTGATTTATAACCATCCAATACTCAAAAGGCTCCACTTATATTTTAAATATCATCAAAACATACTTCCACATTTCCTGTACCTTATGGCTAAGAATTTAAAGTTCATATACCAACCAAAACAATGCCAGCAACAAAGAAAACAATGCTCTTCAGCCCAAAACATAATCATTCAACAACTTTACATGTATATACACAAAGCTAACTTTAATACTTCACACAAACATCACATGACTATTAACACATGTCATCAAAATATACATCCACCCATTTATAACAGGTTCCCAATTAATTGAAAAACATAAGTTATAACCAAACTTCACATGATAAAAAGAATCCTACTCTTCTTTAATTAGTACTTAGAAATTCATTAAATTCTAACATCTATCTTACAAACAAAACAAAACAGCCCAACTACTTCATTCATCAAGGAGTAACCAAGTAAAACCATAAAAATCAACAATACTTTTACTTGACCAAGAATGGTAAGAAAACTCAAGTCATTTTCAATTAAATTAGTCCGAAAACCATTAATATCACAAACACATTTGCAATACCTTGTCACCTAGCGAAAATTCATAATTTTCAAACAATTCCTTCTCTTACACATTTTATCAAACACCTTATGTGCATTCCGAAATCTACGATATTATTAATCCCTTCTCCGGCCACTTTCTTGTCAATATTCAAAATCATGACTTTCCTTTACTCCTACACTCATTCAGATCACTAACACATAAAGTTAGGATTTTTGCAAAAATCAACATGCACAACTATGTTAATATTTCCAATGGACTCTTATGTCTACTACTATCAACACAAATGCCCACAGTCCATTTGATCATAGTAAGGGGGCAAGGATTCGACAGTAACCACTTACATACAGGTTTTAGTAATCCAAAATGAACACCTATGTCAAACAAGAAAATAGACATCCATAACCCTCAGCTTACAAGAATGACATGCTGCAAGAATCAAAATCTAAATTAAACCAAGTCACAACAAGGGCATTGATTCTTTGTCTAGTAAAGGACAATTTCATTAAGAAGCTTTTGCTATTAAGAAAGTAATAATCAAATACTTACGTCTACTTGTGCAATGTTTTGATTTATATTTAGCAACATATAGTAAAATCAGAAAGCAATAATTTTCTCCTTCTCCAATTCGTCATGGCTAATCAAGATAAATTGTTCAAGCTAATAAATGCTACGGCATTGCCCTTTATTCCAGGTGAACCTCTTGACTGATTTTCTTAATGTTCACCGTTCTCCCTTCAACATGAAAATGATTTGCAATCGAAGACCTTTCTTTTTTGAACTGACAATCAAAGACCATTGTGGTAGATAAGCAGTTGAAGGAAATGAAAAAAAACCCCGAATCTAAACATTCTCAATAAACCAAAGAATTGCTAAATATGTCTAATAAGATAATAACAAATTAAAGATTTTCTATTAAAGAGGAAGGCTCGTTGCCTGGCTCTATATATAAAGGTTGGCAGCCACCACAAATTAGTCACAAACTAAATAAACAAATGGCTCTTACTCTCAGAGTTGCGTTGTCTTGTCTTTTTTTTCTACTCTCACTACTTATCTGCTTCCCAGCATTGACTAAATCTGTAAGCAGTTCCTCTTTCTTGTGTTGTCTTATTTTTTTCAGCACTTATTAATTGAGTAAAATTCGTGTATTACTATGCCTTGTTAAAAATGAGCTTTTAATTTCTTTCTTGGTTATATGTATGATTCTAATGAACTCATTCATGGAGTAGCAAACATGCCTTTTCTTAATCAAAACTAAGACATTTTGGGATGATCGCTCATCAACAGACGCCAAGATCAGATTACAAGTTTTTGAATCAAACGAAATCAACTTTGTCATGGATGACCTCGAACGTTATGGACTCATGGGACCATACCATGATTACTTTGCGCAAGACGGCGTTGACTTCTTTCAAGTTCTAAATAACTGTCTCAACCCTTGCCGTATATCCATCTCCATTGATGGACGTGGGGATAGTCCTGACTGGCACGTGGATCACATAGAAATCATAGTTGCTGGCAGTATATTTATCCATAAAAGCTTCTCGGTGGGCTTTTGGGTAGCTCCGGGGTATCCTTTTAACGTGGACTATTGTACATAAGTCATGATGATTCTTGACTTTCATAATTAATTATATAAAGCCGTACTTATATATATATATATATATATATATATATATAGACACACACCTTCCTTGTTGTGATACGTTGTACTATCTCGTGTATCTCTCTAATACTATAATGATAACGATGACAAAGGCCCTTCATCTACTTGTTTAATTTCTTTATTTTTTTATAACAAGTTTAATTTCTTTATATGTGTTTATATTTTTCAGAAAAGGCGCTGAATTCCCGTCCATATGTAAAAAAAGAAAAATTGTGTACGCATTTTATTACTTAATAGGTCAGGAATTTGGAAAATAATGTTGATGAGAATTATAGTTAATACATAATGAAAGAAATTTGACTGTTCATTTATGTTTACTATATGGCAAAGAAATCAATAGAATATGTTTTCAAATATATCTAATGTTGGATTAAAATCTATGTTCAAAACATATATAAATGAGAAGTTTACTATATGCAAAGACATCATTTTTATATATTTGGGTTGTCATTATCAATAAATAAATATAATGGATTTATTTAATATTTCAACAAGATATAAATTAAGTGGATAATTTTGAGGATTTATTTTATAAATATCATAATTTTATATTAAAATAGGAATGTAATGTTCCTAATTGATTAGATTAAAGATATTAGTTAAGTGTGTTATAACAACATGATATACTAATATACTCTCACTACAAAAGTCTAAATTGATATATAAGTCTGAGTGATTAGAGATTGAAATGCTTTTTTCCTGCTTTTGGTGCATTTCTATTATTGGTGGTGAAAGATGAGTTAATTGAAATATAAAAGTTGTGTCTCCCATAATTTGTTACTCTACTTGTTGGGCTTATTTGGGTCATAACCCGAGCCCAAATCTCAGGTAAGTACCGGGCCCAATGGATGAGGAAAACAGTTAGATTAATGATAACTGTTTTAGAGAAGAAAACTCCGCCTTAAGACGTTATCAGATTATACACAATGCATGTGAAGAAGAATGAAGCCCAGTCTTCCGAGATGTTAGGCAAAATTATCTACGTGTGAAGAAGGGAAAGTGTGCAACGAGAGGATGATTTAGTCAAAGCAGTTACAAGATTTGTGGGGAAAAAATACTTCATGATGGATTATAAATAGGGAGAGCATTAGAGTAGAAAAAACACACAGAAAGAGGGCCAGGAGAGAGAGAGAAACTTTCTTCTAAGAACTCATAACTCTTAGAGGAAATACCGAGATTCATTGCTTATTATTTCAATTCTTGTACTTCGAAGTTATTCAATAAAGATTTATTTCTTGGATTTATCTCTTGTCTCTCATCAACTTATCATTTCATATATATTTGTTATACGTTAATTATAATCTTACATATTTTAGAAATCAACCGATTTTGGGTAACACAAAAGTCTAGATTGATCGAATCATGATGTTTGTTTATATGAATTTTGTGTGACAATGGTTGATTGTTCTGAAGAAAGATTTATGGGATTGCTAGCTTAAATGTTTGAGTGATTGGTGATTCAATGAGATAAATTTTCTTTTGTGTTCATATTGGTGAAAGAATTAATTTCATTTTTGTTTTGAAGTGATCAATTTTGATTGCTTTTATGCAAAGGATTGAAAGTGTTTTGGTTAGTTCATCTAATTGGTGATTTTTGTTTAATATGGAATGCTAAAAGATTATTGAGATTTATCAAGAAACCTTTGAATGTGCATAAGTTAACTTTAAGAAAATCAAAATGATACCATAAAATAGTTTATTTTAAAAGGGATTGGGTAGTATTAGTATCAATAAGATGCGATAGATATTCCGTTTTTTTTTTTATTACAAAGAGATTCTGTTATTTCTAGCTATACAAATATATTTATTTATTTTAATTATTACATGAATAATAAAAGAAACAATAATTTATAAGGTAGATATAGCTATTTACTTCAAGAGTAATGAGATGAATATTGTATACTTGCATGAAAGTTACAGTATTTACTATTCAAAGCATGATAATGTTTATCCTCGGTTTTTTTACGGGTATACTGCACCAAAAAAAAATTTATTACCAAAATGTGTAACATACTGTTACTAATTCCCTAATTAACCTGTGACATCTCTTTTAGTTCAATAATATCTTTACTAACTATGATAGAAAAAGGAATTTCGATAATATCAATATCTCTATCATAGTTAGAAAAAGAATATCCTAAGCCTTAAATTATTATCCATGATAGAAAAGAATAAACTAATACGACACAACTGTTATCATGGATAATTTATTGCTAACCATGTTATAAATGATTTGTGTCTAACATGGTTAATACACAAAACTAGTTGATATTAAACAATAAATAAATATATACATGCGGAAACGAATGCAGGCCTATACAAATTGGCAATATACAATTCTAAAGAACCTATATCACCTTTAGCATATTAAAATAGCCTTAGCCATTACATGATTTTAATATCTATTTGTGAACTTTTAAATAACAACTTACCTTATGATTAACAAATAAACACTTATTTCCGTAACATTGAACAACATACTCACAACAACAACAACCATGACAAGATAACCACAAAACCTGATGATCAAAAGCAATAAATATCTCCTTTAAATGACAACATGTTCAGCAAGAACATCACAGTCAATTGAGAAAATTCAGCAACAGAACATACAAACATTGATTTCCAATTAAAATAGCAATGGATTAAAGATTACCTCAGTAACTATGACTCCAATCCTAGGTCATACATTAAAGATTATCATTGTATCCAATCAATTTATTCAATTTAACGTCCAACTAACCCGAACATTCTAGCAACAAATCACATATCTTACATACGCATTTCCAACAGCAAATCTCAAAGCAGGAGGAAACAAACATTTCATTTCAAATCACCAAGCAATTTAACATGCAATGTGTTGCAATCATAACACTTCATATCTATATGTTTGAAATTGAATTCAAGAATTTTTATTTATTTATTTATTTATTATTATATATATATATATATATATATATATATATATATATATATATATATCAGTACTAGAAAATAGGCTTTTCACGACCATAATTAACGACTAAAAAGACAATGTTGGTCGTTGATGAAAAACGCGGTGGCATAACATGTAAATAACTGTCCACGTCTCCACCTTTCACGACCACATTTGTACATGTGGTCGTGGAAAGGGCACCTTTCCACGACCACACTTTTAAAAGTGTGGTCGTGGAAAGGTGCCTACCCTTCCACGACCACACTTAGCAGAGTGTGGTCGTGGAAGGGTAGGCCCCTTCCACGACCACACCTTTAAATGTGTGGTCGTGGAAGGGTGCCCTTCCATGACCACATCTTCCCATTTGTGGTCGTGGAAGCTTTGCAATTTTTTCCCCCTGACGCCAAAACCCTTTTTTATTTCCCTCCCTTTTCACTCGTCCTTCTCATTTTCTTCATCTTCATCTCTGTAACTTGCCTCCCTTTCTCTCTTATCTTCACACCAGCCCCCCGCCGTCCACCAGCCCCTCCACCGTCACTTGCCTCCCTTTCTCTCTTATCTTCTTCGCTCATCCGCCATCACTTGCCTCCCTTTCTCTCTTATCTTCTTCGCTCATCCGCCGTTGCTTCTTCTTCTTCTTCGCTCTTCCGCCGCCGCCTCTCCGCCGCTCAACCACACTCCGCCGCCGCCTTCAACCTCCAACGCTCTTCCCCCAAACTCCTTCATCTTTCTTCAACCACACTCCGCCGCTCATCCCCACTCCTCCGCCGCCGCCTCTTTTGCTTATTGGTTAGTGACCAATCAATCTTTCTTCAACCTCCATGTACACTATTTATTTATATATATGTATATGCTTGTTTGGTTAAGTTTGTTGAAACTTTTGCTTGGTCTTGAGATGTGAAGTTTTTATTTATTTTTTTTATTGTTTATTAATGGACTGTATTGGAATCAAGGGGTGTAAAACCCTATGAAACAGTGAGAAAAATGAATTCATATTGACAGTTATTTGGCATCTGAAAGTGAAGAGTTTAGGGAAATGATAGATGAAGCATTAGAATAATTTTAAAAAATTTGATTGAGTTGTTTGTTAGCTTGCTTCACCAATGGGATAGTTTGAAATTGCTGAAAATGTTGAAAATGATGGAGTATTGAGACTATTGGCAGTACAGGTGAAAATAGGGGAAAATCTTGTGGAAGATTTTAAGTATATTTTGACTATCTTTATTCAAGGCCAGATTTGAAGTATATTTTGCAGTTGTGGCTTGTGATATTATAATTGCCGAGTTCAACCTATGACTAAGCATGGTTTGTAGGCCTATTTCATTCTCTAAAAACTAGAAAAATTAGGCATAAACTGGTTTGATTAGCAATGTTATGCTGACTGATTTGGACTTGATTAGAGAACTACAAATTGCTAGCTAGTGTATGGATTGTGGATTGTTCTTGTAATATTCAAATGTTAAGTAACCAAAGCTTGTAGCCATGGATCGTGCTTGGATGGATGCTTTGCGAACTAGTGAAGAGTATCAAAAGGGGGTGGAAGAGTTTATTGAATTTGCCAAAAGAAATGTGTCAAGTAAGAATGGAAAGTACCTGTGCCCTTGTGTGAAGTGTGTGAATGTTGATCGCAAAAGCCTTGACTCTATAAGGAATGACCTTATTTGTGAGGGGATCAATCGCCGATACAGGAAGTGGATTTGGCATGGGGAATTGGGAACTACCGTGGAACATGGAAAAGCAGCGGAGGTGGACGATAATGATGATGATGATGAATATGTTTGCGATGTTGGCATGGACAACATGATAAATGATATCGCAGCGGAGTCGTTTGTTGTGTCAGACGAGTACGACAAAGTGCGTGGTGATGCTAAGACACCTTTGTTTCCAGGGTGTAAGAAGTATAACCGTCTGACCTTCATTCTAACAATACTAGAAATAAAGACGGAAAATGGGTGGGCAGACGCGGGTTTCTCGAAAATGCTCGCAGCTTTGAGCGATATGTTCCCGGATAACAATGCGGTTCCGAAGACAATGTATGAGGCCAAGAAAATGCTAAGTAAGATGGGTATGGAGTATCAGAAGATACATGCTTGTCCCAATGATTGTATTTTATATAGAAATGAATATGAAGGGTTACATGTGTGTCCAAGATGTCAGGAGCCAAGGTATAAATAGAGGAAGGGTGCTGATGATGACGACGACGACGAAGAGACAAGCAAACCAAAAAAAGGTGAACCTTCGAAAGTAATGTGGTACCTTCCAATAGTTCCAAGGTTTAGACGATTGTTCGCGAATGCAACAGAAGCAGAGAATCTGAGGTGGTATTGTGATCAGAGAAATTCTGATTCTAGATATCTTCGACATCCTGCTGACTCTCCTCAATGGAAAAAGGTTGATTCAATTTTTCCAGAGTTTGCTAGTGATCCTAGAAACCTCCGTCTCGGCCTTTGTACAGATGGATTCAACCCATTTGGGAGTGTCTCTAGCAAACATAGTGTTTGGCCAGTTTTGCTTGTCATTTACAACCTTCCGCCTTGGTTGTGCACGAAACGGAAATATCTTATGATGTGTATGATGATTTCGAGACCGAAACAGCCTGGGAACGATATCGATGTTTATCTTGCTCCGTTGATCGAGGACTTGAAGATGTTGTGGAATGAAGGTGTTGATGTGTTTGATGCATACAAAAAGGAGACATTCAAGTTGCGAGCTTTGTTGTTTACCACAATAAATGACTTACCTGCATATGGCAATCTCTCAGGATATAGTGTCAAGGGACATAAGGCATGTCCAATTTGTGAGGATGACACTAATTTCGTCCAGCTCAAGTATGGAAGGAAGACTGTTTACCTCGGTCATAGGAGGTTTCTTGATCGCCACCACCCATACCGTCGAATGAGGAAGCGATTTAATGGCTTTCCTGAGCATGCATCTGCTCCAATTCCGTTAACAGGTGAAGAAGTTTATCGTCGTGTTGCTCGTGTTACTGTGGAATTTGGTAAAGGAAAGGAGAAGAAGAAGTGGACTAACATTTGGAAGAAGAGGTCAATCTTCTTTGATCTCCCTTATTGGCGTTGTCTTGATGTGAGACACAGTATTGATGTGATGCATGTGGAGAAAAATCTTGCAGAAAGTATTGTCGGAACGTTGTTACACATTCAAGGAAAAACCAAAGATGGGCTCAACGCTAGAAGAGATTTAGTTGAGATGGGCATAAGACAACGGTTACATCCGACAATTAGTGAAGATGGAAAGAAAGCATATATGGAACCTGTTGCTCATACACTTTCCAAACTTGAGAAAACACGATTGTGTGAGTGTTTACGTGGGATGAAAGTGCCACATGGATATTCCTCTAATATTAGCAAACTTGTGTCAATGGATGATTTGAACTTGTGTCAATTAGCCATACCCGAACCACCATGATATTGCTGATATTTTCTGTGATTTATCAGTGTCCAAGACAGCGGGGCTCTGTAGAGTGCGGATATTATGTCTGCAAATACATGCTGGATATTGTATATCAAGATCAAATTAAGCAAGGGAGGAAATTCCAAAAGGTATGCACGCTTCTAACATATATCTCCAAGAAAATAGTGATTTCTAATTGTAAGTGGTACTTTCCTTGTCTTTTTTAATATTGTTTAATTATGTTGCAGCTTTTGGAGGGACTTTATGGACTTAGTACTGACTCGTTTAAACAAGATGAGGATATTGATTTTGTACGAAACGCACTTGCAGAATTTTTAATCACTATGTGAGGCAGAAATTGTATAGGTTTAGATTGTTGTAGCTGAATTTTGAACTTATAGTAGTAAGGCAAAGATATAAAACTTAGATTATGCCTTTTTGTATTTTGTTGTCTAAGTAAGGTAATATTTATGCATGATACGTTTTTGCAATTGAGCTAGTATTCTGTATTGTATATATGATTTATGGTGCTGTATTGAAAGTGGTTTGTAAATTGATCTGCAAGGGTGCAGATGGTTAAACAATGCAGTCCCTAAATATATAAAAAAAAGAGCAACCTTTCCACGACCACAATTGGGAAATTGTGGTCGTGATAGGGGAGACCTATCACGACCACAATTTCCCAATTGTGGTCGTGAAAGCCTCCTGGGAGGCTTTCACGACCACAATTTACCAATTGTGGTCGTGATAGGTTATACCTATCACGATCACAGTTGGTAAAGCCTGGTCGTGAAAAGCCTCCTTGGAGGCTTTCACGACCACACTTTATTAAGTGTGGTCGTGAAAGCCTCTTAGGAGGCACCTAAACTAGGTGCCTCCTAAGAGGCTTTCACGACCACAGTTACATGATTGTGGTCGTGATAGATCCTATCTATCACGACCACAAATATGTGGTCGTGAAAAACACACTTTTTTACGACGCGGGATTCCACGACCACCTATTTCTGGTCGTGAAAAGCCCAATATTGTGGTCGTGAAAGACCTTATTTCCAGTAGTGTATATATATATATTTCACAGCAGATTCCCAAAAACAGTTTGTGAAACAACAAATTCACATGCCACTCTCAATAACCTTAATATGTTTCATATTACCTTTAATACAATCTTCATGTTAAAGCCAAAATGAAATTCAAGTCTTTCATTTAAGGACAATCATGACCAAAATAAAACATTAACAGATCAAAACATTCACATAACCAAACATTATTCAACCTTTCAACTTTTACTTCATTAACTCTTCTTTAAGAGTCCAATTGTTAAAGTGAGCAAGGAAATTTCAAAACACCTCATTAATCTCGTATTTTTTTTTAATTTAAAAATTGGGATGTTACAAAATGCTATAGTCAAAAAAATATATACTAATATGCTATATAATTAAGAAGTCATTCTTGGCAAGAACGACTTCTAAAGTCGTTCTTGGCAAGAACGACTTTAGAAGTCGTTCTTCCCAAGAACGACTTCCACACAATCTCTCTGTACACGCGTCCCGATGCATAAAATTAAACATGTTACTCTTATTTAACCTCAAACTACCCCATCATATCTCATCATAAGCATATTAAACTTATATCCTCTTTATTTTCTCCATTTTTGTTACTATCTTTCAAAAAATTAATACTCCCCCCGGTCCTAAATATAAGACCTAGTTGACTTTTTTACAAAATCCTATAAAAAAGAAAAATAAGTTAATTATAAATTGATTTACCCAATTTTTCCCTTAGACTAGTTTTTTTTTACGTATAAATTAATGTATAATATAAAAATATATCAAATATGTCATGATTTGATAGTCTATTTCGCAACCTTAACCTCTGCAAAAAAAGTCAATTGGGTCTTATATTTAAGATCGGAGGTAGTATCATATATAAAACAAAAGTAATTACACATAAATTTAATTAAGTGCATACTAGTTTAAATTTAAATAGCATATGAATAAAAACTAACTACTCACTTCTCACATACCAAGGAATGGTAGTTGGATCTTAAAATTTAGGGTTAAAGGTCAATTTGGCCACCAAACAATTTTGCATGTATCAAATTGGCCTCTGAACAATTTTCGGTCTCAATTTGGCCACTAAACAATTTAAAAGTCTCATTATGGCCTACACCGTTAAATTTACATTAACACCGTTAAATGAAAAGGCCATGCCACACATTGTAGATGCCAAGTCAGACTCCTATATGTCCACGTGTTCTGTGTTTATTTTTTTAAAAAAAAAACAAAATTCAAAATAGAAGCACAAAATTGCTCCAAAAACCCTAGCCCCAATGTTAAGGGCAACGGCTGAGAGAAGAAGCTGAGAACGATGAAGCTCTGAGAACGACGGCCGAGAACGAAGCTCTGACAAAGCATGGCCTCCTCTTCGGCCTCCTCCTTTTCGTCTTCTTCTGCTGTAGGGGAAAAAACGAAGGATTGGGCAACTCAGAAACAATCGCGAGGACACATATGAAGGACCACCAATAATTTGTGACAGTCATCACTTACCCGCTGCAAGATGGACTTCATGGACCGACAAAAATCCAGGGAGAAGGTTTTACCGATGCCCACTGCCAATGAACGTAAGTAGTCTAATTTTTTTATTGTCTCTTCATTGACTTCAACCATAGGATATATAATTATGGATGAAAGTGGGCATGGGATATATAATGGTAGCATATTGTAAAGCACTAAGTATAGTTCTATATACTTAATTTAATAGCATACCATATGTTATTGTACTTAGCCTATTGCTGATAAACGAGTTGAAGAGATCATGGGTGTGTTTATAAACTAATACATAATTTAATAGCATACCATATGTTATTGTACTTAGCCTGACATAGAAACAGACCAACATGCAGCAGACGACTGGATGATATATGTGGTTTTATAATTTTTAAGATAATGGATCAATGTTATCTGATAGTGGCAGTGGTAGTGCAGGCCTTTAATGATCTCATAGCAATGTTTGGCTATGGTGTTTTTTGCTGCAAACTGATAAATGTGACCACTTTCATTGCAAAAATCCAGGAAATAGGCATCCTTATGAAAGTACCGTGATATTTGAGAGAGGGGATCAATTCCTGCACCATACATGGCACATAATGCATGCTGACAAGGTATCCCAGTTAAGTCCCAACCTCTACAAGTGCATCTCTTCTCTCTTAGTTGCACACAATGCCTATCACGCCCTTCATCGATCTCATACCCCTCATCACCATTGTAGTGAAGGCTGCACTTACCGGCCAATTTCTGATTTGCTTCAAATAGTTTCATACACTTCGGGCTGTAATCACACCTCCAACGTCGCACATTCTCCTCACTCCTAGCCCATTTCTCCATGCACTTTCTCCTAATTCCTTCCAACATCCTAATAATAGGCAAGTGTCTACAGTCATCTATCCAATAATTGAAACTCTCGCTAGCATTGTTGTCCACAGACCAACACAAGCTTCGTGTGCTGAAAAATGCTCTCGCCCAGGCAGTGTGGGGGTAGTTCATGATAGCAGTAGCGACTTGCTTGTTAATCTTTGATATGTTTTTCAAATTTTCATTGAACTGCTCTACAAAACTACTCCATGCACAGAAGAAGAACCTTTTTTTCAGTTCATTGCCTTTCCAGTTCTTGCTCCAATTAGCCCATATGTGCCTGGCACATAATCTATGTTCAACCTCTGGCAGAACATCTCTTACGGCACGAGTCAACCCCTGCATTTAGAATATATTACACAATGTCAAACATTACGCGCATATTTAAATTTGACGCCAACAATCCAACTTCAGCATACTATGTCAAACATTTACAATATATTACACAATGTCAAACATTACACAATGCAAACCTTCTGCATGTCGGACATGATTGTGACCTTGCTCCCGTCTCCTAGATCAAGTGAGCGATGAAGGTGTTCAATGAACCAAGTCCATGACACAATTGTTTCTTTGTCAACCACAGCAACATCCAGCGGGTATAGTGAATCATTTGCATCGAATCCAACGGCAGTTAAAAGAATACCCTTACTCAATCCCTTCAAAAAGGTTCCATCTAGTCCAATGAATGGCCGACACCCATTCTTCCAACCAACCTAGCCAGACAAATAAACAACAATCATATTAATCCAACATGAAAGTTTTTGTACAAATAACCAGACTAAGTATATTCTTCTACATAAATGACATCTTATTACCTTGGCAGGGAAAAAGCAGACATACATTCTTCTAAATACTCTTCTCTCTTTTAGTATTTCATCTGGCCGTATCTCCACACTAACATCATTCCCCGGATTTGACACTCACAATGTGTTACAATATGCCTCCAACTTAGAGAAATCATCCCAATAGCTTCCTTCCATTGCAGTCCTTATGATCTTTCTAGCCCTCTTGACCTTTGGTTTGCTAACATGTAACTTCAAGTCCCTTTCTAACTCCTTCCTCATCTCTTCAATGGGGTACCTAGGATTCTCCTGTACTTTCTCCTTAAAGTACTCAGCGACCCATTTGTAGGTGGCCAATGGATTTTTAAAAATCCTAGTGCACCTGTGCTCGTGATTGATAGACGTCACCACATAACCAATTCCAGATTTATCAATCGGTGCATAAAGCTTGAAAGGGCAGCCATCTTGACACCTAGCATAGAAACGTCTCCTTTCATTATTAAGTATCTTCACACCATACCCATTCGTGATAGCATAGTCTGCAACAGCCTTCCATAGTTTAACTCTATTTAGGAAAGTCATGCCTAAAGAAAAAAAGGGCCTTTCACTTGGCCCATCCAAAACATCTAGCCCATCTAGCCCATACATCGCTCCTCTAGTGCAAAGCTCCTCATCATCATCTCCAATTTGACTTTTCTCATACACTGTCAGCTCATAATCATCGACAACACTCTCTTCTGTATCTGAACTACTTGATCCATCTCCTCCATAAGTGTCATCATCCTCACTAACCTCATGGCCAAAGTCATGGACCATATCATTTTCAAAGTCATTAATACCATTAAATCCACAAAAATTTTCATAACTAAACTCATCCTCACCGCCGTCAGATTCAATATCATTGGCATAATTACTCTCTCAAAGTGCCTTTCACATTCCACTACATGCTTCATTCTGTCTACAACAACATCATTTTTCTCAGTGAGTACATTACCACCTTTCCCAACTGATTTCTGGTTTGCTTCAAACAGGTATAACTTTAAAGCATTAATTTTTCCTAAGTTTCTAATGTCATTCTTCTTTGCTAATTCATCATCTTTGCATACCTCTTGCCACAAAATGTCATGAATTGATTTCCCTTGTTGAGAGGCTTGCTGCAGATTTCTGACCTCACACGTGCCAACATCGTGTAGGTCCCCTTGGCCCCATTTGTCCCCACGTCAACTGGCATTTAAGAAATATTGCTTGTTATTAAGGGCATTCATGGAAGAAGAAATATTTAAGAAATATTGCTTGTTTTTAAGGGCTTTCACTACTTAACATACAAATAAACATTAACTTTCAAATAAATAACTTACCTACCAAATGCCCAAATAGAAGGTGAAGTCTCCCTAATCGAAGTTAGTGCAGATCCCCCGCGAATCCGTGAGCTCAGTCGCACTAGTTTGCCCTTGCAAGCTCCGTCGCAGATCGCAGGTGTCAAGCATAACCTCGCAATACAAAGGTGTCTTGCCCTAGCCCATGGCTTTTCTCTTTCTCAGCTCTCACGTCTTCGAAGGATCTGCAAGTCTATTTGGGTTCTTTTCTTTTTTTCGCCTTAGTCTATTTGTTTGGTTTATTTGACACAATGTTATTATTTGTTTCATTTAATAATTACTAATTGTAAATAATAAAAAAATGCAAAAACTTTGCCATGCCACGTCACTAAATATCACATGCCACATGTCATTAAAACAAGCTTACTTGGCATACTAGTTGATGGTGTTAAGGAGTAATGGATGGAGTAGGCCAGAATGAGACTTTTAAATTGTTTAGTGGCCAAATTGAGACCAAAAATTGTTTAGAGGCCAATTTGATACATACAAAATTGTTTGGTGGCCAAATTGACCTTTAACCCTAAAATTTATTAAAGTGCATACTAGCTTAAATTTAAATAGCATATGAATAAAAACTAACTACTCATTTCTCACATACCAAGTCATCAAAATTGAAAATGTGAAATATATCATTTAATAAAGGGTGAAGTTGGAAAAGTGGCAAATTTAACATAAATTTCAAGTTCCAACTATCATTACTTGGTATGTGAGAAATGAGTAGTTAGTTTTTATTCATATGTTATTTAAATTTATAGTATGCACTTTATTAAATTTATGTGTAATTACTTTTGTTTTATATGATACTAACTCGACTCCTAAATATAAGACCTAATTGACTTTTTTTTGGAGAGGTTAAGGTTGCAAAATAGGCTATTAAATCAAGACATATTTGATATATTTTTAGATTATACATTAGTTTATAGGTAAAAGAAACTAGTCTAAGGGAAAAAATTGGGTAAATCATTTGATGATTAACTTATTTTGCTTTTTTATAGGATTTTCTAAAAAAGTCAACTAGGTCTTATATATAGGACCGAAGAGAGTATTAATTTTTCCAAAGATAGTAACAAAAATGGAGAAAATTAAAGAAGATATAATTTTAATATGTTTATGATGAGATATGATGGGGTAGTTTGAAGTTAAATAAGAGTAACATAACTCATGCATCGGGACGCGTGTACAGAGAGATTGTGTAGAAGTCGTTCTTGGCAAGAACGACTTTGGAAGTCGTTCTTGGCAAGAACGACTTTGGAAGTCGTTCTTGCCAAGAACGACTTCTTAGTTATATAGCATATTTGTACATATTTTTTTGGCTATAGCATTTTGGTAATAAATTTTTTTTGGTGCAGCATATCCGTAAAAAAACCCTCAATACCCTCAAATCTCATCCAAAAAAAACTCTCAAATAATAATTTTTTGTTTATTCAACACAAGTACTTTAGAATAGGATCTAGAATGCTAATATAAGTTTTTGTACAATTTCTCCATTATAATATTTTTATCAATTGTGGAATTTATGAAACAAATGTGTATCTCTACAAACAAACATGATCCTCCACGGACAATGTTTCCTTTCATCCCATGCTTACTATGCAACGAGCTGATAAAACCTCCAGCGTCGCCTAGGTAACAATTGCTTACGAGATAATGTATGTATCTATTTAATATAGTGGGCTAGTCAATAGTAATAAAAAAGGAAGTATAATTAGAAGCGTAGGGAGGATCATTGGGTATATAATGTTAGGCATAAGTGGTATATATTGCAATGATGATTACATTATGTGAACATAAAAACACGAAACAGAAATGACAACATATAGAAAAAAAATGTAATGGACACAGTAGAGGACTAAACTGATTGACGACCCTTACGAATATTTTTTTTTTGAAATAAGTAGAATTGCTACACCATCCAAACACAGAGTACGCGTAACGAATGGTCAAAAGGCACATCATTGAACTCCTTTTTCTAAAATTATTATTTTTTTGAATGAAAGGAGTATATTAATCAAAATATTTACAATGTACACATGAATCTCTTCAGTTAAGTCTAAAATTATTAATTCAACTAATATTTGCAGATAAAGACAACAAGCTATAGGAAACTGCTAAAATGAACAGTAATTACATAGAGGAGCCAATGATAAGCCGTTTAGCCAATAAGCCACATCCCATTACTATATTAAATATAGAATGAAGAAACCAAAAATCATGAAATGGGTCGAGGAGATATGTATTAAATAGGAAAAATGTGTATATAGTCAATCAAACTTGAATTGTATAATCAAGCTAAAGTTCTTTCTCTTAAGAGAGAGTGACCATTGTGAGGGACAGTCTTGTTGCGGATATTAGAAATTTGATCCCTTCTAAGAGAGAATGGATCAACCCCAGCCTTGTGAGCTGCAATTACTCCAATGGCTTCCCAATAGTTTGAGACCTGAAGCTGCAAGTGTAATTTCATTAGTCAAACTTCTTTTACTTCAGACGTTCATTTATGCAACCAAAAGAGTTTGGATAATGATTTGAATTTGAGGGTTTATGTAAATTCCTTAACTAGTGTATATATCTATCTATCTCTATCTCTATCTCTATCTGCTCCTTTGCCATCAAATGGTCTTTCATTCATATTCTAATACAGATGGAGTAGCAAATTCAAATTCACTAAAAAGTAAAAACACAACTCTTTACACAATTTTCAAAATGAAAAATTAAAGTGATATTTGACGAATTCAATCCCTCTAAAAGTTAGTAATCTCTGATGTGGGAAGGGAGGGAGAGAGGGAGGGGGAATTTTGATGAGCTAGGGCCGTCATAGAGTGGGCTTGGACTCAGGCCCAACAAGTGGCAGAGATTAGGAAACAAAAGCAGGGAGATTATTGTTAGAATCTTAAGTTTTGATGGTGACTAAGGTGTGATATGGTCTAAGTACTTAAGAGAACATAATCAACACTTAGGAAGGGTTAGATGACATGGTTAGAATCCTAAGTTAAGTCACAACCGGATGCGGAATCACTTCCGGATAGACTAGGACTCGCGCACGCGGATGAATGATTTATCCCCCAGCGGCAGCGAGTAACTCACTAGGGAATTAACTTAGTCCATGAGCATTAGCTATACAAAACCTAAGACTAAGGTATGATTCAACCGGAAGTGAAGTTGCTTCATGTTAAACTTAGACTGACGCAGACTGATAAGATAGATATCACCCCAAGCGTCAGTGAAAAAGCCACGTCAAGTGAAATAGCTTCCTGATAGATTTTGACTGGCGCAGACTGATAGAATAGATATAACCCTAAGCGTCAGTAAGTTTACCTCGTCAAGTGAGAGTGCATCCGATAGCGTAGTAACTAGCGCTGACTGTTGGATTGAAGAACACTGAGCGAGAGTGGGTAATAGTGAACAAAATCTTTTCATCCAGTAGTTTTACTTCCGGATGTAGGAGTGCTTCCGGATACATCATAGACTAAGAGGACTAACGTTCAAAGTAAATAATACATTAAGTCAGAACATAGTCTAAGTAAGACTACTCCCCATAGCAAACAAGCTTCCCACAGCATGTATAGTTCTTACTATATTTGATTATATATATTGCTATGTTGGACTAACCAGTATGTGCAGAACTTAGTCACACTTCCGGATGCAAATGAGCTTCCGGATGGAAAGACTCTTGGCATTGGGATTCAGAGATTAACACTTGATTGCCACTTCCGGATGAACGATGATCATCCGTCAGCAAGAGTACAAGAATAAACGCCACATACACAGAAGTCAGATTGCTTTCATCAGGGCAGAGGTGTCAGGACTACCTTTCAGAGATAAAGCAAGTCAACCCTGCTAAGCTTTAATGGAGCATTTAAGAAGATGTACTTCCCAACGGTAACAAGAGGTTAACAGATATTCAAACAACATTGTTACCTACCGAGCATGAAGAGTATGAGAGATAAGGGGGAACAAAATCTGAAGATTCATTCAAGAGGTCAAAGCTCATACTACCCACAAGAGTCAGAGTCCATAAGAGAGCTTCTGATAGCAAGAGAGCATCCAATAGCAAAGCGCTCTTATCATTCATGGACAAGTGCTTGGAAGACGAAGTTCCTCTATGTGATAGCAAGCAGAATGACAGAGTCCACGAGCTTCACTTCAGATAGCAAGAGAGCTTCCGATAGTAAGTCTCTTAGCATCCTGGACTTATGCTTGAGGAACGAAGTCCTCATCTGACAACAAGCAAGAGTCAGACCGTACAGTGTATAGATGTCAGAACGACTTTTGCCAGAACAGTGTTGTCAGAACAGTGTTGACAGACCAGCTGGTCAGAGCATCTTTTCAGATAAAGCAAAGTCAACCCTGCTGTGCATTAATGAGGACAACGTAAACAAGGCCCCAACGGCTATATTCAAACGGCCTTATTGCCTCTCCAACGGTTGGATAATCAGAGGCTGGTATAAAAGAGATGTTCTTCATTTCTGAAAGAAGAGAGCTTAAAAAAAAGAAAGAGCTAGAGAAGGGAGAGCTTCATGAGTTTGATAAGCAAGAGAAATAGAATGAAGAAGCCCAAGCCTACTATCTGAAATATCCTTCTACTCTCTGATCTTAAGTTGTAATATTCTTAGAGAGAATTTGTTGAGAGCAATTATTGTACCTAAGTGAGTAACATAATCTGTTCATTGAGTGAACCCACTTAGTTGAGCTTAAGTGTTTAGCACAATCAGTTCATAGAGTGAACATCCTATCAAACCTGTTCTAAAGCTTGTCGCTTGAAGAACAGTATTGTAATCATTGTTAAATCATTGTCTGTAAAGACTGAACCCTTCTAGGTGTGAGGGGGAGCTGTATAGGTTGCAAGTGAGCCCGCAAAACTTGCGGTTGTAAAGGTTGCAAGTGATCCCGTAAAACTTGCGGTTAGGTTTGCAGGTTAGCCGTTAGCAAAACCTGTGGGTTGTTAGGTGAACCCGTGTTCGTAAAACCTAAAGTGTAAAGGCTTCTCTTGTGCCCGGTTTAAACAAGAATAGTGGATTGGAAATCTCAGGTGTAGCCTGGGGACTGGATGTAGGTCTGGGTGACCGAACCAGGATAAATTTGTGTGTGCATAAATTTATATTTAATCATTCTATTTTGCATCACATAACATACTGACTTGTGCATAGCATTATTTATTATCATCATCACCGAGCACAAGCAGTCTTTCTAAAAAGAGTTTTAAGGTTTTATTCCCTCACCCAATTCACCCCCCCCTCTTGGGTGACAGCCACACATTTCATTTGGTATCAGAGCAGGTCACTTGTTTAAAGGATCCAACGATCTCAAGTGTAAAGACCTTGGCTGATTTGGGTTAAAAATGTTTTCCAAAGGCTTTGATCATACCATTCCACCCGTGCTAGAAAATATTGATTTTTGTTGGTGGAAAGTAAAGATGGAAAGTTTTATACAATCCACTAGTTTGAAAATGTGGGATATTTTTGAAAATGATTTTGATTTCAAACCAAGAGGAAACTGGATTGAAAAGGAGAAAAATTTGTTTTCCTTAAACATTAGAGCAATGCAAATTTTATACAAAAGTTTAACTGAAAATGATTTCCAGAAAATCAAACATTGCTCTAGTGCTAGAGATATTTGGAATACTCTTGATGTGATATATGCTTCTAACCCATCTCTTGAAAGCACAGCTATCCAAAGCTCAACTCGTGCCCCTTGTGGATCATCTACTGATGAGCTTCTGGAAGCTGATATTGAGGAAGCAGGCTTCAGTGAAGAGAGTATCCATCTCTGCCTAGAAGATTCAGAAAGTGAGGTATCTGGATCTGAAATTGAATTCTCTGATTTGCAAGATGCATACAATGAGTTATATACTGAATATTGTAAACTTGCAAAAGAACTTCTAAGCTTAAAAGAAAAAGATAGGAAACTTGTAAAACTAATTTCTTCTTCTACATCCAAAGTTTCTGAGGTTTCTTTTAAAGAACTAGTGGTTCCGATAGCTAGCCCACTATCGGTAGGGAAAACTTCAACATGCCTTGAAAAATGTTTTGACTGTAAACACGTGTTGAAGGAAAAAGAAAAGCTTTCAAAAGAAACTGAGATTTCAAAGGAACAAAAAGCTTTTCTAAAGAAAACTAATCATGATAATGATAGAAAACCCCATTTTGATTATCATTCCATTATCTGTCATTATTGTGGTAGATTAGGACATATTTCTCACACATGCAGTCTTAGAAGAAATTCAAATGTGAGAAATAAGTTTGTATGGATTCCTAAAGGACAAGTAAGGTCCAGTGCTAACCATGTAGGACCCAAGTACAAATGGGTACCAAAACATCCTCCTAGTGCCTTACTTGTGCAGGAAAGATCAAGAGTTCCTCTTACCCCAAAGAAGAGAACTCGTGGTGATGCAACTGCTGAAACCCCCTGGTACAATCATAAGAAGCAATGCGCAACCACCAGGAACAATGGTTCTGTCTCAAGGATGAGCTATCACAGAGTTCCATTCAACTATCCTGAGAAGAACAAGAGAGAGTGGATTCCTCGATCGACATTGAAAAGGCTCTTGAATCCTACCTCTCAGAAGAAAGTGCTTCGAACCAAGGATAAGTATAGAAGATCTCCTTGGGTAAGCAAGGGATCACTTAGCAACGAAGCATTTGATAGTAAAATCTCCTATGCTAATATTAGATGGACTTATTGAGATTTTACATTAAGCACCCTAAGATGTGAACATTATATTAATCATAGAAGAAAGCTTAAAGAAATTAATAATGTTCATAATTCACATGCTGTCCATGACTAACTTGATCAAAAACCTTGTATATCCTTGTGCATATAGTCATGATAGATTCACCATGTCATACACATAGCAAGTAATCTTTAAGTGCATGTGAATTATATATAACCTACAAACTGACCTTCAGATCCAGACTTGGATACAAAAGGAAGGAACTATCTGATATTTTGTAGGAAAGACAATCCGGAGGTTCAGCAAGACAAGGGTGAAGAAGACTCTGGCTAAAAAGAAGATCTCCTCCCTCGGTGAGCCATCAGACAGTGAAGAAGAGTCAATTGCTGATCCTAAGAATGCTCTGAATGAACAAGAAGGGAAAAGGGAAAGCTAGGTCAAGCCAACCTCAATACCCCAGCAACCCTGTCTGATAAACTCAGACTTCCCAGTTTGAAGGTTGAGATCAAAATGTTTATCTCCCTCACGGATCCATTACAATAGGAGATGCATCAACATTTGAAGGATCTGTTGAATTTAGTGAGACTGTTGATCTGAAAAGCCATAGTAGAACCCCTGGAGCTTCAACAGATTCTTTTCCAGATCAATCAATCAGAGTTAGATGAGTTATGAGCTAAAATGAACAAGGAGCATGAGCAAAATCAGAGAGAGATAGGCTAAGATAGCCATCCTTCGGACTTGACCAGGATGTCACTGCTGCCCTCAGAAGGGAAATTGAAATGAAGCGGATTGCCCAAGCAGGAAGGCTCGCCCTTGGGGAAGCCATCTGATTCATGTGCCCCCAACAGTCTGCTAGCACAGAGGCAAGCTTGAGATAGCGCTGAGTGATCAACCTGCGGAGATACCCTCTGCTGAACCTGTGTCTCCCTCTGCGCCAGCACCCAATCTGAGTGAAGAGCTGTGTATGAAGTATGGGTTCAAGAGGCCAGAGACGCCAGTGGTAGCGATCACCAAGCTAATTCATCCCTCTGTACCAACTCCAATCCATCCTATTAGCGTCAGCAAGACTCAGGACTGTACCTCATCTGAACAATTTGTCAAGTCTTGTTGAGCATTCGTCACACATAGATTTTGGTACTGCTCTGAAAATAGAAGAATCCTTGTATTGCCAACCAAAATCAAGCAAGCTACTGCTTGATGCGAATGGAGTTATGGTGATATCATTCTTACCCTCCTCTTTACTTGAATAATCATTTGGGTAGTAAATGCATGATGAGCTTAACAGCTTTTATTTTTCTGAAACTGATATGATTTCCCTTATCTGTGACAACCATACCTCATGATAGCATTCAAAAGTTATTTCTGATTTTCCATTTCATGTGGTATCTCTTGCATCAAGTTTTTCAATGCATAAGCAGCTATGACTTCAAGAACAATACATCCCTCTTAATTACATCTTTAAGTTCTCAATCTACTAATGATCTCGGTTCAAGTTTGTGGTTTAAGAATGTTGACACAGATTATTGAAGCTTGAACAATGAGAATGACCAAGAGAGAATGGCAACGAAAATGCTCCTTATCAAGATGTGTGGAATGGCTACACTAAACCTGAGAAACTCTCGCCAATACACATGAGCATTTCTATCCCTACACATTCTGTTGTGAAATCTAATGAATAGTCTCTCTCATATCTGACATGCATTAGAAATCTTAGGAAATGCCTTGAATTAAACTCTGCTAGATCTGTAAAACATGGCATAGTATCACAAGCATGCTATAATCTGTATTAATTTCAAGCTTGTTGATATCCTAAGAACAATGAGACCACACTGAGCATATCTAGAAGAACTTGAGCTAATATTTGGAAATTATTCTCGTAATCATATGCTGAAATTTGGTTGTTTTTGTAAACCGGTTTTAGTCTTAAAATCAAACTATTTTGTGAGGATGAAGATTTTTTTTTCAAAATTTCATTGTGTTAATAATTCACATGTCTTCATGATCTAACATGAACATCCTTGAGGCATATTTATTGAACTATACTTGCTTATGAAACTCTGAAAATATGCCATCTGTTTGATACTCGCTGTACTATCACATTGATATTTATCTATGAGAGTATAAATAGAGTTCATGTCTTGATAGTGAAACTATGTGAACGTGTAGACAATTTCAAAATTAGTTTTCACATAATCATTGCTCATATTTTCTTAAACCAATTAGCAAGCATGATTTCTTAAAATTATTAACTTGTGCTGATTAACACAGATTGACTTGAATGTCCTGAGGATGGTCTTCAATGTTAAATCTTAAGTTCTTTCACTGACCATCAGGAAGCACTTGTTTCCTCAAGCATATGCAGGACCAATCATCAAGTTTGAGCAAGGTTGCTTTCGCAACAATCAGCGCCTTCGATAGCAGGCCAACTATTGAACCATGGGAAGAGTAGAGTGACTGCCCAGTCATGTCTGCTTGTGGTTGTAGCTCAGCTTGCCGAAGCGAATCATCAAAGCACTTGCACTAGGGGTTTCCACTTGAGATAGCACACCTCTTGAAGATGTCAGGAAGCATGCTTATTTGTGTATGATTCAGACTCATGAGTCTAATCGAGTATGAGGATTCCTCATCTGTGGTAACATCTACACCTTACCATCTCTTATATATGATGCATACATGGCATTAGTAAGGGTGTCAATTTAAGATTTTTTTTTTTCTCAATCTGCATTGACTTCAAAATCATTCACTGAAAATCATCCCAGCTCACACATCTGTATCCTTTATATGACACGCTGGAAAGTAATTGATAACATACCTCTCTTATATGCTTCTTTTCTTGATCTTGTGATGATTAATCTTAATATAGAAGAGAAGTAGATGGACATTACTTGATAATGATCCCTTGAAAATAGAGAGTTACATGCTGTCATTGATAATAAACTCTTGAGATGCTGTGATGCAATTTGTTTATTACTTTTGGCATTTTAAACTCACATATTTCATTTGATTTCATTTGGTATCATGAATTTAAAATCAAAAATTTTCATTTGATATCATAATTATCATTTTAACCGCACCAAAATTATTTTGATATCATGTTAATCATTTCGAGAGGGTCAAAATTACTTTTGATGTCTTTTATATTTGAAAAGAATTTTCACCTTCAAAAAGAGAACTGTTTTTGTATGTTTTGATCTAGACTTAATCCTTGCAAAACATGTTCTGTTATATTGCATAATGGTTAGGGAGAAAGCCCATTCCTAGGAGAACGATAGAAGTATCCCCATCCCTAAGGCTAGCTTGCACTTGTTGAATTTTGATGAAGCCAAAAGGGGGAGAGAGATGAAATGTCTAGAGATGAGACATGAGATGTCTAGAGATGAGACATGAGATGTCTAGAGATGAGACATAAGACTAGAGATGAGACATGAGATGTCTAGATGTCTAGAGATGAGACATAAGACTAGAGATGAGACATGAGATGTCTAGAGCTGAGAGATAAGATAAGATGTCTAGATATCTGGGGAGAGAATTGGGGAAAGAAATATAGCTCTGGGAGTGATCTAAGTTTAATTATGTTCTCTAGTCATCTATGGGTTTGTCATCATCAAAAAGGGGGAGAATGTTAGAATCTTAAGTTTTGATGGTGACTAAGGTGTGATATGGTCTAAGTACTTAAGAGAACATAATCAACACTTAGGAAGGGTTAGATGACATGGTTAGAATCCTAAGTTAAGTCACAACCGGATGCGGAATCACTTGCGGATAGACTAGGACTCGCGCACGCGGATGAATGATTTATCCCCCAGCGGCAGCGAGTAACTCACTAGGGAATTAACTTAGTCCATGAGCATTAGCTATACAAAACCTAAGACTAAGGTATGATTCAACCGGAAGTGAAGTTGCTTCATGTTAAACTTAGACTGACGCAGACTGATAAGATAGATATCACCCCAAGCGTCAGTGAAAAAGCCACGTCAAGTGAAATAGCTTCCTGATAGATTTTGACTGGCGCAGACTGATAGAATAGATATAACCCTAAGCGTCAGTAAGTTTACCTCGTCAAGTGAGAGTGCATCCGATAGCGTAGTAACTAGCGCTGACTGTTGGATTGAAGAACACTGAGCGAGAGTGGGTAATAGTGAACAAAATCTTTTCATCCAGTAGTTTTACTTCCGGATGTAGGAGTGCTTCCGGATACATCATAGACTAAGAGGACTAACGTTCAAAGTAAATAATACATTAAGTCAGAACATAGTCTAAGTAAGACTACTCCCCATAGCAAACAAGCTTCCCACAGCATGTATAGTTCTTACTATATTTGATTATATATATTGCTATGTTGGACTAACCAGTATGTGCAGAACTTAGTCACACTTCCGGATGCAAATGAGCTTCCGGATGGAAAGACTCTTGGCATTGGGATTCAGAGATTAACACTTGATTGCCACTTCCGGATGAACGATGATCATCCGTCAGCAAGAGTACAAGAATAAACGCCACATACACAGAAGTCAGATTGCTTTCATCAGGGCAGAGGTGTCAGGACTACCTTTCAGAGATAAAGCAAGTCAACCCTGCTAAGCTTTAATGGAGCATTTAAGAAGATGTACTTCCCAACGGTAACAAGAGGTTAACAGATATTCAAACAACATTGTTACCTACCGAGCATGAAGAGTATGAGAGATAAGGGGGAACAAAATCTGAAGATTCATTCAAGAGGTCAAAGCTCATACTACCCACAAGAGTCAGAGTCCATAAGAGAGCTTCTGATAGCAAGAGAGCATCCAATAGCAAAGCGCTCTTATCATTCATGGACAAGTGCTTGGAAGACGAAGTTCCTCTATGTGATAGCAAGCAGAATGATAGAGTCCACGAGCTTCACTTCAGATAGCAAGAGAGCTTCCGATAGTAAGTCTCTTAGCATCCTGGACTTATGCTTGAGGAACGAAGTCCTCATCTGACAACAAGCAAGAGTCAGACCGTACAGTGTATAGATGTCAGAACGACTTTTGCCAGAACAGTGTTGTCAGAACAGTGTTGACAGACCAGCTGGTCAGAGCATCTTTTCAGATAAAGCAAAGTCAACCCTGCTGTGCATTAATGAGGACAACGTAAACAAGGCCCCAACGGCTATATTCAAACGGCCTTATTGCCTCTCCAACGGTTGGATAATCAGAGGCTGGTATAAAAGAGATGTTCTTCATTTCTGAAAGAAGAGAGCTTAAAAAAAAGAAAGAGCTAGAGAAGGGAGAGCTTCATGAGTTTGATAAGCAAGAGAAATAGAATGAAGAAGCTCAAGCCTACTATCTGAAATATCCTTCTACTCTCTGATCTTAAGTTGTAATATTCTTAGAGAGAATTTGTTGAGAGCAATTATTGTACCTAAGTGAGTAACATAATCTGTTCATTGAGTGAACCCACTTAGTTGAGCTTAAGTGTTTAGCACAATCAGTTCATAGAGTGAACATCCTATCAAACCTGTTCTAAAGCTTGTCGCTTGAAGAACAGTATTGTAATCATTGTTAAATCATTGTCTGTAAAGACTGAACCCTTCTAGGTGTGAGGGGGAGCTGTATAGGTTGCAAGTGAGCCCGCAAAACTTGCGGTTGTAAAGGTTGCAAGTGATCCCGTAAAACTTGCGGTTAGGTTTGCAGGTTAGCCGTTAGCAAAACCTGTGGGTTGTTAGGTGAACCCGTGTTCGTAAAACCTAAAGTGTAAAGGCTTCTCTTGTGCCCGGTTTAAACAAGAATAGTGGATTGGAAATCTCAGGTGTAGCCTGGGGACTGGATGTAGGTCTGGGTGACCGAACCAGGATAAATTTGTGTGTGCATAAATTTATATTTAATCATTCTATTTTGCATCACATAACATACTGACTTGTGCATAGCATTATTTATTATCATCATCACCGAGCACAAGCAGTCTTTCTAAAAAGAGTTTTAAGGTTTTATTCCCTCACCCAATTCACCCCCCCTCTTGGGTGACAGCCACACATTTCAATTATGACAGCTCAACAAGTTAGTTAGCGAGTCTGTTTAGACTCTTAGTAGGAATAGGGCGGGGATATGTTGTATAAATAATGATAACAGAGTGATAGGGGATTTGTGCTTGTATTCTACTGAGAGTGGTTAGGAGAGTGTGTGCCTCTAGAATTGCACATTAAGCCTGTAAATGTCTGTGTAATCCTCTTCACGAGATGATAGTTCGATTCTTGAATAATACTACACTGGTATTGTATTTTCTCATCAAATTTTTACTAATTTTTCATTAACGTTGTTGTATATTGTGTCAAAATTTGATCTCGGGTTAAAGTGTCTTTAGAAAAAGTTCTCCCACCTTCCCTCCTCAGCAACTCCCACTTCAAAGACACTTTAACATCAGAGATCAAAATTTGATACGATTTACCGTCACAACTTTGAAGAAAATTCAGAAAACGTTCTTCACTTAATAGGCCAAGTTTAGGCTGTAGATTAACATTAGTGTGCGATATCTAGTAATTCATATTCAACCAAGAAACATTACACAATCCAGCTAATTCTGAATCTCTATAAATAATGATATTGCCTGATATTTCTGAGCATTATAGGTCCTGTAATTTCCTGCAACCAAATCCAAAATGCTCCAGGTTTTTGGAGAGGGAAAAGTATATCTATCTCAGATGGTTTACAGGAAATTTGTAGTTCATCTTCACTGGAAATAATTAATCAAATGGTATTGGTCACTGAAATTATCTGAACCATCAACTTGTGTTTCTCTATATCTTAACAGTTCCTATCTCATCTTAAAGCCGAAGAGATTCAAAAATTCCAGGAAAATAGATTGCTTACCGCATCAAAACCAAGTTTATCCGGGGTGTCATTCAGCACAGTTTCATTTTCCTCTACAGTGATAATAAGAGGCTGCAACAATATTATAAACAATAAATTAGAAGGAATACTAGCATAGGGGAAATTAATCCGAATCAAATGGACTTGAGGTAGGAGGGTGTGGCAGTCAAAAGACAGATAAATGCCATAAAGGAATTTGTTCTTATTCATTCAAAACAGAAAAAAAATATCTTGAGGAATGATAGTGTAAAAGTTAAAAGGAAGCCCGAATGCTAGGAAGGAAAACTGACATTGCATATTTAAATCAGAAAATATACATATGTGGAAAAAAGTTGTGTGTTTGAATTTGTACCTTATTTTTTCCACTTCTGGCAAAAGCAAGAGCCCCATCCCCTCCACATGCATCTTTAGGAAGGATAACAGAATCTACATCGCTTGCCAATAAGCAGCATCTACCCATGGATTCAGAGTTCTTCGCCACGTATTGTGGAGCCTTACTTAGGCCAGCAAGTACACACGGTAGGAATGTATATCCCAGCTATCTAACAAGAACAACTTACTTATCACTCAAACAAATCACAAATATTGTTACCCATTCAAATGCAGATTGGAGAGGATAATGTACATGAAATGTAGAACTGAAATAACTCCTTAAGAAAAACTACAAACGGAAAATCTTGTAAACCAATAAAAAGTTTCAAACTAATAAGGTGATCAAAAGTCAACAATAACACTATTTTATCCTAAATAAACATTCTACACTGATGAGCTCGTATCCCAGTCACTGAAAAAATGATACTACTACCTCCGGTCCTAAATATGGGACCTAATTGGCTTTTTTTTTGAGAGATTAAGGTTGTGAAATAAGTTATTAAATGATGACATATTTGATAGATTTTTAGATTATCCATTAGTTTAAAGCTAAAATAAACTAGTTTAAGGGGAAAAATTAGGTAAATCAATTAATAATTAACTTATTTTGCTTTTTTAAGGATTTTCTAGAAAAAATCAATTAGGTCTTATATTTAGGAACGGAGGGAGTAATATATATCTGTATATACGCTGAACTAGTCATGTGTTATAAGTTATGCAGTATTTCAGCATACTTGGCGGCATGCTGCAAAAGCATTAAAAGTAATTTTCACTTGCCCAATTCGGATGAGTAACTTAGATTTATAAATCCGTATAATCAAGTTTTCCTACCATTCTCATGCCCTGCACATTGTTTAATGCCAGCATTGTTACAAGTATATTGCTGTTTTCTGACAAATAGTGGGTTAGTTGTAAGGTTGGCTCAGTTAGCAATTAAGGGAAATTACTGTACAAAGACTGGTGATCAAATAGGACCCCCCCCCCCTCCCCCCCAACTGGAGCCCTCTCCAATCAAGCATGTCACTTGGTTTCTAAGTTGAAGCCAACATCTTATTTCTTTATTACTTAAATCTGGAAGCTTCATTGTTCACACTATATTTTTCTCTCTGCATTAGGTGTTTTTATTTAACGAGAACAAATATATTATTAGACACCAAATTTTGAGTCAAACAAAGGAAGCTAATGCAATGTTGGCATATGCAGAAGTGTGTTTCATTTCCTAAGAGTTAACTAACCTCTTCAGCAGCTGATTTTGGGCATAGAGACAAGCTAAGGGGAAAAGGAGAAAGTGCAGGAGCATGTGCACAAGGAATTTGAAAAGTCTTAACAACCAGATGGCTGATAACTGCCTCAACACCTGCCAAAGTGTCTATTCCCTAAAAACATCAAAAGAAATATGGAGTAAGTGACTATTTGAGTAATTTAGCATTAGAAGAGAGGAAACAAGGAATAACTCAGAAAAAGAGAAGCAGTAAACCAGCACCAATAATTTCTTTAAGTCTAGCAAAACTTCCAACAACAGCAATGGCATTCCAAGTTATTAAATTGCATGAACTTCCATATGTACATTTCTATGTCTGTAAAGAATGTTATCATACCATTCCATGCCGGTAGTCATCTGCTTCCTCAATATCATCATCTGGAAAACGTCCAACAACAGCGATGGCATTCACTTGTGACTGGTTCACTAAGGTTTCTACAGCTCTAAGTAAAGAATCTGGGTGTTGAATCCTCCCTGTTGATTGGCCAGTTTCCGGATCAATCCACTTCTCTACCTGTTAAATTTGATCCAAGTGAAATGGTTCTTTCATTTGTATTGGAACAAGCACTTGGATGTTAGGACTAGCTACGCCAAAGCAATTTAAACTACTGAGAAGTCATCACGCTAAATGCTAGGAGTAGGAAGAACAGAATTATCTGATGAAGTCCGTTCTTCGAAATTAACATCAGCACATTTAACAAATCTTTTAAGTTACACATCATCAAGAAATGATAGGGTCCTGTATACCTTGAGTGGGGTGTCCGTGACAATATATCCTACAACGTTCAATCCTAGGGAGGCCCTTGCAGCATCAGCTACTTGTAAGTGTCGAATCTGAAGCTCCTTCTCAATTCCAGCATCAAGAACTAATCCCACCTGTTTCAAAACAAAGAATAACAAACCAATATATGTTAAACATCATCATATCAAGTGCAAGAAAATGGCATAACGGAAAAATTCACCACATGAGACTACCATAGAGACATACCCTATTTTGGTGAACAGGCTGCAAGGCCCATAAGCCTTCTGCGAAGCGGTCCAGAGCATAACCTTCAACATATAATGTATTAGGCAATGGCCAGTACAGCATTGCTGCATTAAGAACCTGTAAATTTGATGGTTCATGTCTAACTACAATAATGTATATGAATTATGAAAGACGAGGACAGACAAGGAGAAATACAAAAACAAAAGTCCCCAGTATACCAATATACTCCTATTATACTCCCTCTGGTTCTAAATATAGGACAGGAACATTTCGGGAAATAGTCTTAGTTCTAAATAATGGACCTAATTCAAATTTTTGACAACTTCTTCCCAAAATACCCCTAGTGACACTCATCCAAAAATAATCAAGGATGAATGAGGCAATGTGGGCAGATGATTAAGATATTTTAGAAGAAGCATAACTTAGGAGTATCTAACAAAACTAACACTCTTTATTTAATCAAATTAGTACAATAGGTCCTATTTCAGGACCAGAGAGAGTAGTAATTCTCCTACCAAGACAACCACAAAAGCAGCAACATTAACGATGATGGTATCAAAATTATGACATATCAAAAAAATCTTCCTAACTGACTAATGAAGTTACCAAATTAAGTGGAAATACTACTTACAAAAAAAATCAAGATGAAGAAGAAAAAGAGAAAGACAGGTTAATAACTACTTCCTCTTGTCCTAAATAAAGAGTTAGTTCACTTTTTTTGGAAAATCTTAAGAAAACAAAATAAGTTACTTAAATTGATTTACCTGACTTAAACTAGTTTATATTACTTATATTAGAACTAATAGATAATCTAAAAAGAAAAATATCAAATATATCGAAATTAACTAATCTATTTTGTTTCCTTAACCTATTCAAAAGAAAGTTAATTGGATCCTTTTTTGTGTCCGAAATGGGTATATTAAAAACGTTAATTGGTCCTTTTTTGTGTCCAAAATGGGTATATTAAAAAAGTGAATTGGGTCTTATATTTGGGCCCGAGGGAGCATAAAATAAACGGGTATATTAAATAAAAAGATAAGGAAGTGAAGTGAGGGGCATTACATTAGGATGAGTGATAAGGCAATCAACAACGTTAGAGAAGGCACGTGCAACAGGCAAGGCGTCACCAGCAAAGCCACCAATGGAGGCTCCAATTCCAGTAGGCACAATCATGACACTCGTGTACTCCCTCTTCAGCTGCTTTTTCAAACACAGAAGAAAAAACCCATTACTTTTTATTAGTTAATAATATCTCAATGGAAATAGTTTTTTCTTTAGTGTTTTGAAGAGGAGTGAGAAGGGACCTTAGAAGAGCAGGAAATGGAAATGGAAATGGGTGTCTTCAAAGGAGGAGGCTTTGGGCGGAGTAATGTACGGCGGTGAGCCAAACACGGCGGCCAACGGCTGAGAATAGCCTCCATTAATTAATAAAGGATAAAAAGCTTCTAGGCCTAATATTTGTTCCTAGGTTTCTCTCATTGAGAGCCTCTGTTTGTTTGACCATAATAAAGTTTTTAACTAGAATTGAAAATTATAACTGATAGCATAGATTCTTGGGCGAAGGCCCAAAAATGATACACAACTATTGACCAAGGAACAGAAATAGTACATAACTATTTCGAGGTACAAAAATGATACCTAACTTTTCCATGTGATCAAATATGATATTTTCACTAATATGACAATAATATTAGACATGAAATGTCCAAAATGCCCTTATAATTAAATAAACTTTTACCGGCCGGCGATTAAGTTAGGGCGAAGGCCCAAAAATGATACATAATTATTGGCCAAGGAACAAAAATGATACATAACTATTGCAAGGTACACCAATGGTACCAACTTTTAACATGGGATCAAAAATGATATTTTCACCAATATGACAATAAGATTACACATGAAAAGTCCAAAATGCACTTATAAATTCAATAAATTTTCTTCCTCACCCTCTCCTCCCTTAGCTTCTTTATTCTACCAACACTTCCTTCAATAAATAACTCGTCCACCGACTGCTTAAACTCTCAGCAACTCTGTTTTCATGTTTTTGCTATAAATGTTAGTGGTTGAAGTTCAAATGTTAATAATGACAATGTTTTAGGATAAGGGCAATTTTGTCTTTTTACACAATTTTAAAATGTCAGGTAGATGCTAGTTCCTTCATACTTCTTTTGGAAATTTAAGTTCCACCCTTGTCCTTTTGGGTATTGGGAGAGATTTATTTGTCATTAACATGTTTAATAATATAAAAATACATATACATATATGTCACTTTTTATAGCCAGGCAGGACTAGGCTTGTTGGTTTGACATGCTAGCCTGAAATCCGATTTTACCTGAATGTCGCGTCAGAAACCGGTTTTATCCAAAAGTTGGTCGGTTCTATTTTCTCTCTTCGAACAGGGTGGTTGATCGAGTTTCTAAGTTCACAGACCAAGGGGAAAAGCAAACACATCTAGATTGTTTAGAGCTCATTTGAATGGTATATATTTATTTCCGTTAAAAGTAATGATTTCTCAAAATACCATTTTTAAATATTACTTCTGTTTCTTAATATAAGATTAATTTCCCTAATTTAATTAGATTAAAGATGTTAGTTAAATTAGTTATTAATACATAATATTACCAATGATGTTAGTTAAGTTAGTTATTAAGCTGGATCAATGTTCTCTCATTTTGCAATGTGATCTAATCTGAACGCTCTAACACCATGATAAAACTAGCGAATAAAACATGTTTTCTTCTTAATTCAAATAACTTGCAATGATATTATTTAGAGAGTAAAATGTAGTCAAGAAATAAATTTATAATCATATCATAATTAAGAACAATACAATATGGAAATAAACGCATAAAAACTCTATAATTCAAATAACATATAGTAGAAAACAATAACTAAGTACCTAATAATAAACAGTCAATCTTGAGGGATGTACTATTGATTTTCTTGCTTTAATAAGATATATTCATAAAAAAACCTTTTTTGGATATTCACAAAATAGTTAATGGGCTAAACACCAGACTAATAGCCCAAATGTTAAACCAGACTACAAGTCCAAATATTCAAATCTTCTCCAATCGGTGGCCAACCCCATCCATACTTTGCCTTAAATTTACGTATGACATCATGACTTGAACCTCTTTAATCAAAACGGTACAGAAAGATGCATGTGTGTGTGCGTAAAATATGGGCATTCTGTTTTTTACAGAGAAATATAGGCATTCTTGTAACAGCAGCTCCGCAGGGCTGCTATGAGTGGTACCAAGAAGAGAGGCTGCAAGTTGTGCGGCAGGATAGGCCTAGTGTCTAAGGGTACGTTTGGTTCGTTGAAAGTAATGAAATGGTAGTGTAAATAATTTGAAAAGTTAAGGGTAATATGGTCATTTATATATATCCCGGGCCCACAAGTTTTCTCTCTCCATCTCACTTCATCTCACACTTATCGTGGGGCCCACAAACTTTACTCTCTCATCATTACCCCTACTTTCCATCTCTTACCCTTTCCATTTCTAATTCTTTACTTTCTTTCACACAACCAAACACACTCTAAGGGATTGTAGCTACCAAGCGAAAGCTTGCCTTGTAACATCAAAAAGAGAAATATAGGCATTCTCTTATATGAGTATAGGGGTTGGGATTGCCTCTGCAACCCTCAGCGGCCCATTATATAGGCATTATGTTAGATTGATCTATGAGTTCATAGTACATCATCATACCATTAAAAATAAATTTTTTTATTATAATATAAAATAAATGAAAGACTTTAAATTCTTAATTTTGAAAATTTTTTAGCATAAAAATTTCAATTATATAGACTTATTTCATTCAATAGAAGTATCTATAAGAGATAAGACTTATCTAGTTAACTGTTGAATTAGTTTAAAGTTAAATTATTTCAATGAATGGATAAGAGATCAATTGAAGATGATTATGATATTTATAGAAAAACTAAGTTATTTAGTCCACTTAAATCACACCTTTAATCGAATCAAAATTGGGTAGCTAAAAATTGTATCGAAGAGGGAATGATGTAATAATGGAGCACTCTGTCATGCAAAACTATAAAGAAAGAAGCAATATCTTGTCCTTCTTGTTCTTATAGATTCTCTTATATGTTGCAGTCTCGTAGTCGTAGTGTAGGGCTATAAATTTATATAAATCAGATCCTAAAGAAATAGTAGTAATTATGAATAAATGGTTTCAGAAAAAAATTATCACCAGTCCTAACTGCCCACAAGTTATAGCAATTATTGATTATTGATTTATTTGGCTTCCTTGAAATTTCAAAATAAAGACTGATTTTAATTTCTCTCATTTTCTTTTCAAAATATTTTATTCGTCCTTAAATTGAAAAACTAGTGTTAGAAGTAAAATTTAAATTGTATATTTTGTCTTTCTCAAAAACGTTTTTAGTATACCAAATAAGATTGGATTGAAAAATAGTCAAAATAAAATAAATTAGTTCATAAAATATAATAATAATAATTACTAGAAAAGTACCATTCCCTTGCTATATTATGTTTTTCTACCAAAATATCTTTTTTTTTTATCTAGATTCTACCAAAATATATTTTGTAGTGTTTACTACGCCCAAAGACTTACGATTATTCTTTGGCTCAAAATAAAGGGTTAAAGGTCATTTTGCCCAACAAACTATTTTGAAAGTGTCAATTTAGCCAACAAACAATAAATGGTCTCATTATGGACAATAAACAATAAAAATGGTTCAATTTGGCCAATGGACTACTGGAAAATACTAAAATACCCTTTGAGATTTAATAAATATAATTTTGAGGATGTGGGTCCCACTTTAAAAATAAAAAACTACTCACGGGCCCCACCTCACCCCCCCTCTCCCCTCTATCCTTCACTCCTTCACCGTCTCTCTCCCCCAACCCACCCGAACGGGAAATTGCTGTTTTGCATGAGTCACAGCAGAACTTTGAAGAGGCTATTGATTTATTTCTTTTTTTATCAACGGCTATTGATTTATTTCAAAGAGCAGCTGATTGGGTGGAGGGGGAAAATTTCTGCTTACCCGTGCAAGCAAATAGTTGCTCAGTTAAGATTTATGCTCTATCATCTTTGTTGTCATCATGAATTATGAAGGCTGGAATAATTATTCTTCATTTTGGTTTCTGTTTGTTTCTTCTTAAACATTTTTTTTCTATCAAAGTTTCTTCTTGAACTTATTTATGTTTTTTGGGTGTTTTAT
Organism: Mimosa pudica; assembly: GCA_029929735.1. NCBI lineage: Eukaryota > Viridiplantae > Streptophyta > Magnoliopsida > Fabales > Fabaceae > Mimosa > Mimosa pudica. Next base: position 9,942,096 of record JAKELP010000035.1, read on the forward strand.
TCAACAGTTTTTCACTTTGGCCTTCCTTTGGCTTGTTCTAAGCAAAGCTGGCATATTTCTTCACGTTTCCCACTCACACCTGGTCAATTGATTGTAAAGATGTTAGTTCGACAATGACGGTGAGATTAAAGGTGAGGGGTTTGAGGTCGGATATGGGTACGGACGTACGGTGGCTGAGTTGGGGGAGAGAGAGACGGTGAATGAGGGAAGGATGGAGGGGAGAGAGGGGGTGAGGTGGGGCCCGTGAGTAGTTTTTTATTTTTAAAGTGGGACCCACATCCTCAGAAATTATATTTATTAAATCTCAAAGGGTATTTTAGTATTTTCCAATAGTCCATTGGCCAAATTGAACCATTTTTATTGTTCAATGTCCAGAATGAGACCATTTATTGTTTGTTGGCCAAATTGACACTTTCAAAATAGCTTGTTGGCCAAAATGACTTTTAACCCCAAAATAAACGACTGACTATTATTGTTCACCTTTGCTTTCTTCTCACGCCCAGTTGCATGGACCAAGACTTTTTCTTCCATTCTCCTTGACCTTCGATATGCACATCATGCAGTCTTGGTTATTGACAAATCAAAAAATGTCTTCAGTTCTGAAGCGTTTTGATAAAATTTTTAGAATTTATTGTGGTCCATAAAATAGTACCGTTGATGACTTATGAGGGAGAAGTCTTCCATCATTCCCCTACCATACTCTTCATCCATCTTATAATTAACATTTAAATCTTCCAAATTTGGTTTTGCACAAAACACTTTCCTTTCTATATTTTATCGCAACATTATATTATTCACATAAGATTTAGAAATTTGTATTCTTTTTTTATACTGTTAAGCTTTTATAATATTATCCTAAAAATGTCAAATGTAGAACGAAATTCATATAGTTTGTCTAATAGGTGTTATTAAATGGGAAGTGGGGAAAGAGAAAAGGGTTTTTTATCAATAAAAATAAGATAAACTAACGGAGATATTGCTCTCCATAAATTTTTTATTCACGTGCTTTGATTTTTTTTTCATTATAAATAATTATACTGTTTTCTTGTTGATATTTTTTGATATTTTAAAGCAAGTTGCATCAATCGTCCAGAAAGTTTGATGAGTCAATTCAATTCATCAACAAAAAGCAGATAAAATTAATGTCGGAGATAACATATGAAGCTAAGAATGAAAAACATGTACATTTAGGCCTAAAGGCTTTTTATTTATTAAAAGGCAAAATGATAAATTAACTACTACTCAGGTGTCTTACAATGTAATAAAATAAGGCGTACGTGAACCTAAATTAAAGTAAGTAAATTCTAATGGAAATGGACAATATTTAAAGGAGACTAATGCAAAGTAGCCAAGAAAGTTTATGAAATCCCTACGGATAGTATCTGCGGGCTAAATTATTAAAGTTTATGGGCAGCAAGTCTTATTAGAGTTGACAAACCAGATGTCCAACAGCTTTTTCCCCTCAGCAATGGATGAATTATTTGACCGCTTAATCCACAAGAGAGCTAATCTTAACCTTTTTTTTAGAGAATAAACTTATTATATTATTATTTTCAATTAAGCATCTCTTGGAATCATTTATTTGGTGAGAATTCATTGACCTTATAGTTGCTTCTCAGTAAGCTATATGTGGTCTATTACTATGTAATTTGTATCCACACGTTCTGCTTACCTCATCTACTTAAATCCGACGAGTAACAGAGCACAACTGTGATTCTCCATACAAACTAGCCTACGGTCTCTCAACCATGTCCCTTCACGTACTTGTTCTCTTTACACTCATCTTATTTCATGCTTGCAAATCTGCTTCATTGCTAGGCAACGAAACCAATCGATTGTCTTTAGTCAAATTTAAGGAATCAATAACCAATGATCCATCTCACATCTTGGAGTCTTGGAATCCATCCACACACTTCTGCAATTGGCATGGAGAATTCCCTAAGTTACACGCTTGGTGTTAAAAGGATATCACTTTTCAGGTACTATATCTCCTTTCATTGGCAATCTTTCCTTCCTAAGGGACTTCTTTCTTGACAATAATAACTTCCATGGAGAAATACCACAAGAGTTGGGTCGTTTGTTCCGACTGCGGAAGCTTTACATCCAAAATAATACATTGGCGGGAGAATTCCCTATCAACATCACAACTTGTTCAAACCTCGTCATCATAGCACTTCGAGGGAATAATCTCACTGGCAAAATACCAGTGGAGATTGGCTACTCTCTCCATAAGCTGGAAGGTTTATATCTACATAAAAACAGTTTCACAGGAAACATCCCCACTTCCTTGTGGAATCTTACTTCTCTTAGGATTCTTTCTTTGAGTTATAATAATTTGGAGGGGAGAATACCTGAAAAGATAGGCCAGTTGAAAACTTTGACAGTATTTGGTGTAGGTTAAAACATGCTTTCAGGTGTATTACCTTCTGCTCTTTACAATTTGTCATCTCTCACGCACACCACCCTTACCGAAAATCAATTCAATGGCTCTCTCCCTGCAAATATGTTCTTCAACCTCCCCAATCTACAGGTCTTGGGACTTGGAGTAAATCAATTCTCCGGCCAAATCCCAATATCTATTGCAAACGCAACGATGCTTGTAGCGATCTCCATAGGATCAAATAACTTCGTAGGGAAAATTCCTAATTTAGGAAAGTTACATGGTCTCTCATTTCTGGAATTTGGTGAATGTAATTTGGGAAGCAGATCTTCAAAAGACTGGGAGTTTCTAAGTTCCTTGAGGAATTGTAGTAAGTTGGAACTACTATCCATGGACGGAAATAATTTTGGGGGCCATATACCTGATGCCATAGGCAATTTGTCTACCCAACTCGCAAAACTCTGGCTTTCAGAAAATCAAATCAGTGGTAGAATTCCTCCTTCTATGGGAAACCTCATTAACCTGACGTTGCTAGACATGGGCATGAATTATCTCACTGGTTTCATCCCTGATACTTTTGGAAAGCTTCAAAACCTTCAATACTTGTCTTTCTGGCAAAATAAACTTTCTGGAGAAAAAACGAATATTGTTGGCAATCTCACTCAGCTATTTCACTTGGATTTGTCATATAACATCTTTAAAGGAAGTGTACCTCCTAGTATTGGGAATTGTAAGATTTTACAATATATTGATCTGTCACAAAACAATTTCAGTGGAGTCCTGCCAGTTCAACTATTTAGTCTCTCATCTCTATCAATTTTGTTGAACTTGTCGCACAACTCTTTTACTGGCAATATCTCAAATGAGGTTGGGAATTTGAAAAATCTCGGCAAATTAGATGCCTCTCATAACCATTTCTCTGGAAGCATACCTCAAACCATTGGGGATTGCCAAAGCTTAGAGTATCTCTTTTTGCAAGGAAATGTCTTTCAGGAAACCATCCCCCCATCTCTGGCTTCATTGAAAGGTCTAAGATATCTAAACTTGTCACAAAATAACTTGTTTGGACCAATTCCAAAAGGTCTCCAGGATATTGCTCTTTTAGAGTACCTAAATGTTTCCTTCAACTTGCTTGATAGGGAGGTCCCAAGCAAAGGTGTCTTCGGAAATGCAAGTAAAATATCTCTTTTGGGGAATAATAAGCTTTGTGGAGGCTTATCAACTTTGAAGCTGCCACCATGCCCTCTCAGATTTTCCAAACAAAAAAAACATCAAAACTTCAAGATGATCATATCAATATCCTGTGTGCTTGCTTTTCTTCTTCTGGCATCTATTATTGCTATTTTTTGTCGGAGGAGGAGAAACAAAAATTCTTCTTCAAGTTCACCAACAATTGACATGATTTCTAGAGTATCATATCAAAGTTTGCACAATGCTACAAATGGTTTCTCTGCCAATAACTTGATTGGATCGGGGAATTTTGGCTCTGTATATAAGGGAAGTTTTGACTCTCAAGAACTTGTTGCAGTAAAGGTCATCAAGCTTGAAATGAGGGGAGCTTACAAGAGTTTTGTTGCTGAATGCAATGCACTTAAAAATGCAAAACATCGAAATCTAGTAAAAATCATAACATGTTGCTCTAGCATAGATTACCAGGGGCATGAATTTAAGGCTATAGTTTATGAATACATGGAGAATGGAAACTTAGAAAATTGGTTGCATCCTATAGCAAAAACTTTGGATCATCCAAGAATTTTGCTTCTTGATCAAATAATAAATATTCTCATTAATATTGTGTCTGCATTGAACTATCTTCACTATGAATATGGGCAATCTGTAATTCATTGTGACTTGAAGCCAAACAATGTCCTTCTTGATTGCAACATGGTTGCTCATTTGGGTGATTTTGGATTGGCAAGACTACTTTCAAGTGTTGTAACTACCTCTAATGAACAAAGCAGCACAATTGCCATAAAGGGCACTATTGGTTATGTTCCACCAGGTATCATTTGAGTTTTAATAAGATCCTTCAAATTTATTTTACTTTTATTCTCACTTTTTGTTGTGAAAATTCATATGATGAATATAATTATAAGTCTTACATTAATTTAAGAATATGGAATGGGTACTCAACCATCAACACAGGGTGACATGTATAGTTTTGGCATTTTGATCTTAGAGATTTTAACTAAAAGAAGGCCCACTCAAGATATATTCAAAGACGGCCAAAACTTTCAAACATATGTGAAAGATGTATTTCCTGACAGGCTTTTTGAAATTGTGAGCCCGACCATTCTTCCATTGGAATTAGAAGTTGTAAACATTATGCAAATTCATCCTAATGTTGAGAAATGCTTGCTTTGCTTATTTAAGATTGGGCTTACATGTTCATTCGAATCACCTCAAGAAAGAATGAGTGCTACTGATGTCCTCAAGGAGCTAAATTATATTAAAAGCTTTTCTCCCTTATGGTGAGTACCATGTCGATTAACACAACATTTTTTGTTGGAGTTGATTTGTGCGTCCTCCCTCCTACCCAACACACACACACACACATTTCATATATTTAAAATAACAAGATCTTGCTTTTATAATTTCTTTTGATTCAATTCTTCGTTCATGATATGTAGGTGTATTGGTTATGTCATGTTAACCTTAAAAAGAATATGGTACTTGATAAATTTTTCAAAACAAAAGTAATATAAATAATTTCTATTGTTCTTAAATTTTTTTCTCTTTTCCTCCAATCAAAAGATATTAGTTCTAAAAAATTGTTCTTATTTTTTCCAACAATAATTTGTTCTTATTGTAATTTTTTACTGTGTTATATTTTATCATATATAAAATTAATATAATGACTACATCTCATTTTTATATTTATTTGATGCAGGTAAGGTAATATATCTGATCAATTCCCTTGTAATAATTGAATTATAACTGGAGAGCCAAACGTTATTCCCCTGGAGAACATATTTATTTTGCAGCCATACGTGATATGTGCATGTTTTGGATTTACTTATATTCCATGTTCACATTGTATTCTTAACAGTTAAATGTCGTTATTTATGTTTGAGAAACTTGATTGGAGAGCTTGCTTCTTCTTCTTAATCATATAGTATATCTTTAGGTATGCTAAAAAATAAAGTTTACATTTATATGTGTATAAGGTTTCAACTTTTAAGATATATCAAACATCCTATGGAACATTATATATGTCTAAATATACACTTGGTATTATAAATTAATTTTTAGTTCATTGAACGTACACCTAAAATAAAATTTAGTTATATCAAATTAAATATTCACAAACATTTTTGAGCAATTGTCTTTTAATTAAATATATCAAATTTAGTTCATTGAACATACACATAAAAGATCATAGCACTGGCAGGAAATCATCTTATTGGTAAAATACCGATGGAGATTGGCTACATTTTCCATAAGCTTGAAGGTCTGTATCTAGGTAGTAACAATTTCAGTGGGGAAATTCCAACTCCCTTGTGGAATGTTACTTCTCTTACGGTACTTTATTTGGATAATACTCCCTCCGGTCCCTAATATAATAGCCCAAAATTTGAATGGTTTCGGTCCCTAATATAAGAGTTCATCTCACATTATCTCCCCATTTAATGTGTTTTTTCCAACTTTGTCTTACTCTCTTTCATATTTATTAATACACGTATTTCTCTTTCTTGAAAGTATTACAATAAATATGGGTAATATTGAAAAAAAAAGTATTAATTCCAAACACCCAACTAACATTCGTATGTTTTCTTAAGAAGCGTTTTTTTTGCCGCTAGTTCTTATATTAGAGACCGGAGGAAGTAATAATAATTTGGAGGGGAGAATACCTGAAGAGATAGGATAGGTCAGTTGAAAACTTTGACATCATTAGGTGTAGCTATGAACAATCTTTCAGGTGTTGTCCATTCTGCTGTTTACAATTTGTCATCTCTCACATTCATCAACCTTGCGGTAGATCAATTCAATGGCTCTCTCCAGGCCAACATGTTCTCAAACCTCCCTAATCTACAAATACTACAACTTGGAGAAAATAGATTCTCAGGTCAAATGATCATATCCCAATATCCATTGCAAACGCAACTAAGCTATGTAAGATCTTTATAGGTACAAATAATTTCATAGGTAAAATTTCAAATTTTGGAATGTTGCACGATCTCTCTATTTTAGAGATGTCTGCAATTGGCCTAGGAAGTAACTCTTCAAAAGATTGGGAGTTTCTCGATTACTTGAGCAATTGCAGTAAGCTGATAGCTCTAAACTTGGAGGCCAATTGATAAGGATGCCATTTACCAGATGCCTTGGGCAATTTATCCACCAAGCTTACCCAACTCCTTCTTGGAAATAATCAAATATGTGGCAACATTCCTGTGGCTCTGGGAAATCTTGTTAACTTGGAGCTATTAGTTATGCAAATGAATTTTTTGAATAGCAACATCCCAATTACTTTTGGGAACTTCCAAAATATGAGAAAGTTATATTTATCTGGAAACAAACATTTTGGAAATATAACGTTCACAGGCAATCTAACACAATTAATCTACTGAGGTATATGTAGAGAAGTATCATTTCCGTAAGAGTTAACGAACCTCCACAACAGCTGATTTTGAATGCAGCCATCATTTTAGAATCAATCCAAAATGATGGCTGGATTTCCTGCTTTATGCTAGTTGATTTGATATGCTACTTTTTTTATTGTAGTTTTTACTTCTTATTATATATTGTAACCCACCCTTGATATTAATATAATTGTATTTTCCTAAAAAAAAAACAAAAAAGAAAAATGAGGTGAAAGTTCAGGGACCAAAAGTTGGTTTAATCCAAAAAGAAAAGACGAACTAAGGGGAACAGGAGATAATGCAGAAGCATGTGCACAAGGAATTTAAATAAATTTGAAAATGTCCTAACAACAAGATGGCTAATAACTGCCTCAACACCTTCCAAATTGTCTATTACCTAGAATCATCGAAACAAGCAAAGGGAAAGATAAGAAGCAAAGGGAAAGACAAGAAGTCAATCAACATCTAGCATTTCTTTAGGTCTACTACAACTTGTAGAACTGATTAAATGTGATTGGTACATTTCTATGTTCCTAACAATTGTTGCCATACCAATCCATACTGGTAGCCATCTACTTCTTCAATATCATCGTCTGGAAAACGTCCAACAAAAGCAATCTCATTCACTAGTAGTGACTGTTTCGCCATAGTTTCTACAGCTCTAAGTAAAGATTCTGGGTGCTGATTGACCAATTTTTGGATCAATCCACTATTCTACCTATAAATTTGATCCATGTGAAATAATCTTCCATTTCTACAGAAAAGATCACTTGGAAGTTAGAAGTAGCTATGCCAGAGCAATTTAAACCACTGAGATTTAACGAACATATTTAACGAAGTCCTTTTGTCCAACATTAACATTAGTACATCTGAGAAATTTTTTAATTTACATATCATTAAGTAAATGAAGATGCTAGGGTGAAAGGATACATTGAGTGGGGTGACTGTGGCAATATATTCCAAATTAAAATCCAATCCAAGGGAAGCAGTTGCAGCATCAGCTACTTGAAAGCGGTGAATCTGAAGCTCATTCTTAATAGCAGCATAAAGAATTAGTTTCAAATAAAACAAGGAATAACAAACCAATACATTTAAAGTAAACTTTTAATATCCATGTTAGTTGTAAATCGGGAAAGCGTTCTTTAACTCTTCTAATTGGGATTCTCTCAAAATTAAACCAGGTAAATTTTATCTATCATAGTTGGACAGTTAAGTTTGATTGATTTTTTAAAAAACATCATTATCTTGAAGTCCTATATAAATTTATTAGAAGTTCATTGGGTAAACACTTTTTCCTAACATAGTTACTATTGGTTAAATCATATTTACATTCGAATTTACTGCTAGTAAAAGGGTTTTATAAAGCGAATGTTTCAGAGGAAATTAAAAATAAAAAAAACAATTTGGACAAACATTGATCTTCATTAAAAATTTACATTTTGGATAAAAAAAATTATAAATTTACATTAGGTTGATGCACACACTACTTTTCGGATGGAAATGGCACTATTAGGTGCTATACACACACACACACACACACACACACACACATCAAATCACGCATATTGAAAGATAATTTTAATAAAACACTAATAATTATTTTTAATTCAATTAATTATATATACATATAATGATAAAATTATTATATAAAACACGCACGGTCCACTTGCATTGTACCCTGTCATTAATTTTGTGTATTAAATATTAATATATTATCAATGAAAGGCGTGGGATATAAATTAAAATGAAGATTATTGATGGTCTAACCTAAGAAATATTTTTTTTATCATGCACTCCTCGTGTCGCATATATATTTAAAGGAAAGCCATTAGTTATAGAAATACTAATGAAATGCTATCTATATGGAAATATTATCAATTCATCACGTTAACTTTGATATGAATGAAGACTTTTTCAATTAAAAAAAGGACTATTTTAATGCATCTGAACAAGGATAATCAATTCCGACCAAAAAGAAAACAAGAATAATTGTTATTTAATCACTGCTTAGAAATAAAAATAAAGTTTTTAGCAAATTAGGATAACCATACAAATAAAAATTAATTAATGAGTGAGTATAATAGATAAAAATAAAATGTACACTCTATCTCGTCGTAATTATAAGACTCTTTTGATTTTCAAGAGAAACTAAGGATGTAAAATTAAGGACTTTAAAATATCTATATAATGGATTTTTTCTTAAAACTAATTTAGTCTACTTCTAAACTAACCTATAATCTAACTACACATAGCATATGTTATAATTTTGTGGTCTAATTTGTTTTCTTAACTTTTATAAAAAATTCAAAACTATCTTATATTTAGGGAAAATCTCAAATAAGTCCCTCCAAATACCCAAAAGGACAACTGAGGAACCTAAACTTCCAAAATGACCATGAAGGAAATAGCACCTATCTGTTATTTTAAAATTTTGCGAAAAGACAAAATTGCCCCCATCCTAAAACAAATTCTTACTCCACCCTAAACTCACCCTAGCACTCACCCTCTTCTCGCAATTAGTTTTTTAGGATGGGGACAATTTTGTCTTTTCGCAAAATTTTAAAATGACAGATAGGTACTGGTTCCTTCATGGTCCTTTTGGAAGTTTAGGTTCCTTACTTGTCCTTTTGGATATTCGGAGGGACTTATTTGAGATTTTCCCTTATATTTATGATCGGAGAGAGTATGTACCAAAAACAATGATTTCAGAAAGGTCTTTTTATTTTGGTAAAAAAAAAAGAAATGTCCCTTTATGAATATCTTATTTTACCGAAATTCTCAATATATCTCCTTGATTAATTACATATCAAACAGTGGTCACAATGAAAATTATTTTCTTAACTTTTATAAAAATTTTAAAACTATCTTATATTTATGATCGGACAGATTATGTACCAAAAGTTATGATTTCTGAAAGGTCTTTTTATTTTGGTCAACAAAGAAAGGTCTTTTTATGAATATCTTATTTTACCGAAATTCTCAATATCCTTGATTAATTCCTCATCAAACAGTGATCACAATGAAAAATTTTCATTGTCCACCAATCTAATTCTCTTATCAAAGTAGACTTTTGTGATCTCTTGCATAACTATAATATAGTTCATGCATGCGGCGTGCCAAGTCGTGTAATCTAAGGATACAAGATTGCTAAATCATAAAAAGAATAAAGAATGAAGGTCATGAGATGGAGGACACGTGGACAGATATGTACCAGTTGGTTGTTTAATGTTATCCACCACATGAATAGTAAAATGAACGAAATGGATGTGTACGTTAGAGCAGCCAACTAAGTATATATAGCCATAGCATGTAACAGTCCACATCAACCAATACACATAGAGTATAGAGATGGCTCTCAGAGTAAATGCAGCTTTCTCTTGTCTTGTTTTTCTACTCTCAATCATCAGCTTCGCTGAAATGACCAATTCTGTAAGTAATTCAAAATTAGTGCACGTAGATCAATTATTACTTATTAGTTTCACCCATTATACGCTGTTCTTCCATTTATCTTTTCTGTAAGTAAATTATTTAAAATGTGCCTTTAATTTATTTTGTGCACGTAGATCAATTACTAATATATACTTTCTAGTCCTAATTATAAGACTAATTTGACCATCTTAGAAAAGATAAAAAATTAATCACTTTACATTGTCTATAATTATTTTTTTCCTAAAAAAGAATTACTTCTACTTATAAACTAATATATAATCTTATATAATTATTTTATTGCATATAGCATATGTCACAATTTAGTGATTTAATTTGTTTCATTAATTTCCACGTACATGAAAAGTAAACAAAAATCTTATAATTAGGACAGTAAGGAGCATATATACATATATTGTGAGTATATATATAATAGGGTTAATATGATGGCTGAAAATTAAATGGGATTAAATGCATGCAGCAAGAGTGCACGTACAACGTGAGAGTTCAGACAGGAGCTATCACTGGAGCAGGAACGGACTCCATTATAAGCCTCGAGTTAAGAAACCGTTATGGCGACGGCTTTACCATAAGCAACCTTGAGGATTGGGGCCTAATGGCTCCTGGTCACGACTATTTTGAAGCGGGTAATCTAGACCAATTTGGCGGCGTGCACCAATGCCTCAGAATTTGCTCCATCACTGTCACCTCCAATGGCCAAGGAAACAATCCAGGGTGGTTCTTGGACTCCGTGGAAGTCAGCGTGGGATTCACCATTCCTTTGGTTCAATTGTTTCCAGTAGAACAATGGCTAGCTGTAGACGAACCACCCTATACACTCTCTACACAGCGTGACCTATGCCCACTCTAATAATAGTTTGAACCTGTTTTCCCTCTTAATTATTGCAATCTTTAATATAAGATCTACTATTGAACTACAAAGTTGATGTCTTATTGAGGAGTGGAGGTAGTAATATGTATCTTGCCTTTGCTTTTGTTGGTTTATTATGTACGTATTGTTGCTGTGAGTTATACTTTATTTTCGTTCAATATAATGTTGTGTGCTATACTTATTGCCGTTTGGATTATTATGTCTTCTTGGGATTGTGATGAAATGTAATAAAATGTCATGTATATATTCTGACGCGTTGGTGGTTACCATGAATTTTTTCAGTACAATATTGATGATAGGTTGATAGAATTATTTTATATATTTACTTAAATACAGATTATTCAAAAGGACTAGAATAAGCTTTCAATAAAACAAAGAAAGTTTCTATCTCCTTTCCACGAGAGATTATTAACCGAAAAACAATTTGGAAAAGAAATAAGAAAGAATTTTGAATCAATCAAGACGTGCTTGGCACAAGAACTGCATTACATAAAAAAGGATTTTGATTTTGTAATGGTGGAATAGGCCCATGGTATCGTAAAAATAAGGAAATATGATGTTATCCATTCTCAATTACCAAATTCAATTAAAACCAAAAAAATTAATTAATAAATTCAATCCAAAGCAACAATTGCAACTTGATCAAAACCACACATGCTTTATTTTTCACTTTCTGCAACTATTCAAAATTTTCATATTTTCTATTTCTTTTAATTGATTTTTCTTCTTTTATATTTTTATTTTTCTCTATAAATAATATGCTTATCTAATATCTACAATTAAACAGTGGCATTTTCCATATCACAAGAAATATGCAACATATCACATATTGGCATATTAATGCTACGCATCCAGTGAATGTCTCAAATTGGTAGCTAAAGAAAAACGTGTGTATGATTTGTGTTTAGGATGTGAATGTATGCAATGATTGCCTTTATCATGCTTCATTTTACTAAATGCAATAAGCCTTTACCAAGAATACAAACAAGTTCTAGAATTCATAAACATAAACCCAGATTAAAAATAAACAATTAACTAGAAAATAAAAAAAATAAATATCATAATTTCCATGTTTGTAAACTTTTGAGTTAAATAAAAAAATTTATTAGTCAATTGCTAGTTTCAGGGTACTAAATGAAATTGAAAATTTAATGTTAGGCTTTATGCCTTTATTTGTGGTTAATTAGACCACAAAAAACGTGGTACACAAGATTCATGTAAGCATTTCTCATACTTGAGAGCTTGTAAATGTCATTTGGAATAATGAAATTCAAATAAATGACTTGTACGATACGAATATGTTTTCTAATTTATTTGAGCAGGGTTTTCTAGGGCTTTGAATTTTCTCCATGCGGTTAAATGTTGAGCTTTGGACATATAAGGCCCATTCATCTAAGCCCACATATGATGTTTGGACCTCTTCCACGTTAATGACTAATGTCATCTATCTCCAGTTGGTTGGGCTATGCCTCTCATGGGTAAGCCCATGAACAAAATAACAAGAATCAGTTATGTCAGCTTGCCAGGGGTCTTCACAGATAATAAAATCTCATTACTAAGTGTTTAATTAATTTTGAACCACTTGATATATAGTAGAAGACCAAAAACATCAATAATTTAAATGGACAAAACATAAAAGAGTTAGGTGTTTAAATTATTACAACTAGTAAAATGAAAAGAGAAAATATCTTCAGCTCGAAGAGCGAAGAAATATTATTGTCATATGAAACTGGATAAAAAAAACTCGAGTTAAGACATCAATATCCTAACGAATAGGATCTCATTCTTTTGTATAATACTTGAAATAAATAGACTTTAAAAAAAATTAATTAAATTACAAAACTCTCAACTGTTTAATCAATTAATTAAGTATCCTTTTGTAATCTATTATACTTCACTTGTTTATAGAATGTTTGGAGAGTTAGAACTAACTTTATAATTTCCAAAGTAATTCATATTTATTTGAAACTTTCACTCCCCATATTTATTTGAAGCTACATACAACACTAGCCTATGTTTACAACACTCATGACTTCAAATTGTAAACATAATTTCAGACGTCAACAAAATATCATCGTTAAATTATTTACTAAATTCTCATTCATGATATTAAAACATATCTTAATAACAGTAATAATTAATGTCGGGTTCTCAACCCTAATGGCTTAAAATTCAAAATAGGACTTTATAATCTATTAGAACTTGTAAGAAATTCAAACAACAAAACCTATCAATCGAAAAATATTGCGATTTCCTTTGCTAATTATCTACAAGATTCCAGAACAGCCAGAAAACTTTCCCAAACTGTCTTCTTAATAGATCAAACCATAGTTGAAATAAAAAAAAAAAGATCAAACCACAGTTTGAAAGCAAAGTAACACAAGCCAGTAGCTATTCTAAACCTCCTAAATTTATCATCTTTTGAACTTAAATCTCACAAAATTGAAACCAAAACAGAGCATCTTGTGCATCATACTTGAATATAATTCTTTCCATATTTTAGAAATATTTATCCAATTACAAATGAACAACATTCATATACACAATCTATACCATTCTCATGATGTATAACCATTAGCTGCTCCTAGATCTGCCACGGCATCCGAAACTCAATATAATCAATGGTGCATGGTATGAGAAAACTACCAAGATCCTTGCACTTCTTTGGAATTGTCATTTGATAAAGAGAGAAGAGAACTGCTCCTAAGTCAACTTGGCCTTCATGCTTGAACCTTCTCTCAAACACACCCATACAAATTCAATGTCATCGAGAAAAAGAGAATTGAATAGTTGTTTTAGTCCGATTGGGAATGGAAGAAGACGAACAAAGCGCATATGTTTCATTCCCTCTCTATGCTTCTTCGTTCCCGGGTATTTTAACACGACTGTTTTCCCACAACACAAACTAAAGACCTTTGGTCAATTGAGTACAAACAATTACTAGTTCAATGCTTCTTTTCTTTCTCTTGCTTGGTTTCTCTTGCTTGGTTTACAATCAAAATTTGATGGGACTAATATGGAAAATAAAATAAAAAGGGAAATCAAATATAACTAATTGAAATAGGGAAAATTAAATATAAGTCCCTGGTAAAGGACATAATACTGGAAAAGTCCCAAAAACTTGAATAATTAAGGTAGAGTCCCACATTTTGCAAAATAATTAAAGTAGAGCCCCAAGGAACTCTAATTATTTTGGCAGCGGCGCCGGAGGAAGGGGGTGGGTGGTTGTGATGAAGAAGAGGAGGAAGAGGAAGAAGGGGGAGGGGAGAGAGGAGAGAGGAGGGAGGGAATATAATATCATTAACTGTAGGACCCACATTTCCAAAATAATTAAAGTAGAGTCCCTTGAGACTCTACTTTAATTATTTTGCAAAATGTGGGACTCTACCTTAATTATTCAAGTTTTTGGGACTTTTCCAGTATTATGTTCCTTACCAGGGACTTATATTTAATTTTCCCATTGAAATACTCCCTCCGGTCCTATATATAATAAGATCTATTTGGGGAGATAAATTCAGTCCCAAATATATAAAACCTATTTCTAAATTCTACTAACTTTTCTCCATATTATCTTTATTAAATCCTCCCTAATAATAGACACATAAGCGAGGGAGGGTAGAGGTAATGGTAGCACTACAAGAAATGGTGTTGATAGTCGCTTCCAAATATAGGGTATAGTCGCGTTTAAAGCCGAGACAAGGGGATCAGTCGCGTTCTTTGCAAACGGGATAAAAAGAGTCGTAACTAGACACATTGTCGCTGCAATACCTACGTGACTAGTGAAAAATGGCGCGACACAACCTATCTCCCTGTCCGACACCTTCTCGCGGCACTGCACACGCAACAGGAAAAGTAAAATAAACTAAACTCTTGTCACGACCATCAAACGCCACAGAACATTAAAAAAAATAAAAAACAATGTGTCGCGTGCAGATAAATGCGGCAGAAGTAATAAAAATTAAAAGGCACTTGTGCAGTTGGAGTATTTGAGAAGAAATGTTGACCCTGTATAATTTTGATCAAAATATAGATAAAGGAGTTGGGATTTTTTTGGGGTAATACAAAAAAATCACAACTCTTATGAGTGTTGGGATTTTTCTTCTACGTGTCTGAAGGACACCGAATTTACGGGTCGGTGTAGTGCCTCGAGACCACTCCTTCAAGAAATTTATGGACCTCGGGGTAAGCGGAAGTTACCCCCGGGTATCGTTCTCTTAGAGGAGCCTAAAAACGTAATTAATTACCCTAGAAACTAGACGAAAAACTTGTTGAAATCAGGGAAAGTCCTTTTTAATTAAAATTGGGAAATGTTTTGTATGATTAATATTAGAATAAAAGAAAGTTTAGGTTAGATGAATTATAATATTCTTGATGGATGAGATTTTAAGAAATCATCACTTTAAAATATTTTTCGGGGAGTATTAATATTGTTGGCTTTCAAATTGAACCATAGAGAGACCCCTCTAGGCTAGACTTAGACTAACTTAATTAGTGCTAGAACCCCAAACATTAATTAAATAAATCTAAACTGATTAAGCTCTAAACCTAAGGACTGATTAATTATGAAGGACTTATGATCCACAATCTGGGCCACCCCACAATTGCTCTAAATTAATCTTGCAGCTTCAATTTATTAATGGCCACCCAAATAATAAATTGAAGCTAATCAAAATTGACGTCTAATGCCACAAAATAATTAATAAATCCTAATGTCATTTCATGCATGCAAATAAATTTGATCCACAATCCACTAGCCAAGCCACCTTGTACTAGCACATAATTTTCACCAAAAGAAAAACAAAATCATGAACCCATAAATTTTATAAATCTCAAAGATAAAACGCATCAAATCAAATAATTCAACAAGAATGAAATAACATAAATAATATAAATGTAGTTTCAATTCCTAATACAAATATCACAAATACACTCCTAGAACCCTAAAAAAACATAAATGTAAGAAAGGAAGAGGGATTAGAACTACAACTCCCCTAGAGAAGATTCAAGCTCCTTCCTTCGCTCCCATCATCAAGAACGAGAGAGGTTTAGTTTAATAGGTGGATGATGGAAAAGATATAAGGGTTATGGGAAATTAGGGTTGTGAGAGGTTAGGAGAGACTATGATAGATTATGAGAGGTTGTGAGGGGTTATGTGGGGTTATGATAGGTTATGAGAGGTTGTGAGGGGTTATGTGGGGTTATGATAGGTTATGAGAGGTTGTGAGGGGTTATGTGGGGTTATGATAGGTTGTGAGGGGTTATGTGGGGTTATGATAGGTTAGAGTTTTCTAAGGTTTATGAGCATATATAGTTATCTGTTTCTCCTCCTTTTTAGAATTAAGTTGTTATGCTGCTCCTTTAATTTCTCCTCATTTGAATTCAAAATAACTGTATCATAAGAGCTGCTTCCTTGATTTCTTCCAAGCTTGTTATCTTTATTCCCCCTTTTTCTCCTTGTTTTTCTTTCTACATTCAAATGATATAAAATCAAATAATAATAATAATAATAATAATAATAATAATAATATCAAAATTCAGTTTCTTCATCCATGCATATCTCAACTAAATTCCCACAATTTTAGCTCATTTTACTTCAAATATATTAAAATATTTATATATATAATTCAGAAATTTGAAGTTAATTAATGGTTAATTTCTCATCTTGAATATGTTAAAAACATCAATTTACCATAATAAAATCATATTAATATTAGGGTTTGTCAGTGTCACTTTTCTTCTCATCATGACAACTCTTATGAGTGTCACTTTGCTTTTATGTGTCACTTTGCTTTTAATTCACGTGAGAGGATGAGTGTTTTTTTTGGGTAATACATTATATGAGCAAATGAAATTATTTTTAATAGAAATAAAAACCAAAATGTAATTATTTTGGGCTAATACATTACATTAAGAGATAATGTCATTATTATTACTCTTGCTAAATTGGATAACTAGTAATAGAACCTACAATTACATTGAGAAAGTGAAAAAAAAACAAAAAATTTAAGTTAATTAAATTACAAAATAGTAATTAACAACATGAATGGAGATGAAGTGAGAAATGCAATGTGTAGTTGATTCATATATATATTATTATGGCTAGATGTAGACTGCAATGAAAATTTAAACTACATTTGAACAGATGGAGCTGGAGTGAAATTTGAAGAGGAGAGGAATTTAGGAATTAATATGAGAATGAAGGATGTAAAACAAATAAATATTTTTGGTATTTTTTAATAAAAGGGTGTAATGGAAGTGAAGTGCTCTTGAAAATGAATTTCAATGGCTATCGTAGCTTTCTAAGGATTTTTGGGGAGTTTAATGCACTAATTCCTAATTTAACAAACCTCATGAACCCATGAGTCCAATTACCTAATTAGTGAAACTCCAACTAACTAGAAATTGTTAAGCCCTTTAGCACCTTTGAATTTTCTCTAGGTTTCCTAAAGTACCAAACATCACCAACCGGTAAGTCTAATGTCTAGTCTCATGAACCCATTCAAATAGGCATTATTAATTACCCTAGAGTGTGATTAGTACTTTGTAATGCATTAGGTTCAATTATAATTTAATTCAATCAAACTATCTATCAATACCATGAATAAATAAAATGATATCAAATAAACTATAAAGAACATATACATAACCATGTATAATGATGAGTTCAAATCCCTCATTACAAATCAAAATCACAAATACCCACAATAACAACCAAATTCAGTCCAATCTCAAAATATAAATGCTAACCTAAACCTAGACAATCAAAAATATAAAGAGAAAGGAAAGGAATTGGGACTCCCCTTTGTAGATTCAAAGCTCAAGCCACTTCTCAGCAACTCCAAGAGCAAGGAGGAACTTTATTGAGGCATGGAAGAAGGAAGGAAGGTGGAAGGTGAAAGGGGAAATTTGCATTATAGTCCCTGGTAAGCCATTTTACTACTATAAGGTCCCAAGACATTGCAAAATTATCATCAAGTCCCAAGGGACTTTGCTACAAATTTCTCCATTTGTGCATTGACATTCTCGCCCCTTTCTAACTTCACCACTCACCTCTTCAGCTAACCACAATTGACATCACCCTCCAACCAGAACTCTCCATCTTCTCTATTCATCGGTGCCCTTGTCTTCACTATAACCATTGTCGCTTTCACCACCTCCATTCGTTGCGTTAGCCACCATCGTTCACCGCCTTCACCGTCATTGTGCCTCTTCCAAGCTCTTTCTTGTTGGCTGACCGTCATCATTTATACATTTCATTTTTTCCTTCCTAAATTCCATTGGGGCATGCCATTTCCTCCCATCTTGTCTGGTTATAAATTTTCGGCTGATCAAAACTGATTTTGATGAGATGTATGCATGCGTCTTGAAGATTTTGTGGCCCTTTGAGTTTGGGGGAAATTATGTTCAGTATTATTGTTTGAGGTAAAGGCTAAGTCTGATTATAAAATTTTAAAATTTTGACTTTGATAAATGGGAAATTGTTATTGTTTATATCAGATTTTCCATTAATTCATTGTACAAAGAAATGTAAGTAATAACATCTTTAAAGGTATTAATTAACAAGTTCTACAATTGTTAATAACAATTAGTCATGGAAATAATTTTTCACTAGTAACAAGTGAAAATGTTACTAGTAACAACTCTAAAGACATTCATTAACAAATTGCTAAGTCATTAATAGCATATGGACATGCCTCAAATGTGGATCTTTCAAAAAAAAATAAGCTCTATATAGTTGTTACTATCCCAACTGGACATGCCTCAAATGTTACTCCATCATTTGTAAAGGGAAATTGCCAGTAACAAAGATCTAGTGACTTGTTATTGCCTACATGTCCACTTGTCACTAGCGGAAAACTTAAGTGAAAAATATTTCATGCTCATTTTAGATTAACACTTGGGAGACCGGTTAATGCATCTATTTTTAGTTGTTACTGCCTAAAAAGTCAGCTCCATCATTTACGAAGGGCAATTTCCAGTAACAAGTGGCGCACTTGTTATTGCAGTTATGAGAACTTGTTACAGCAGACATGACCACTTGTCACTGGCGAAAAAATTAAGTGAGCAATATATTATGCCCGGTTCAGATTAACATATAGGGGACCTGTTAATGCATATATTTTGTAGTTGCTACTAGTTTCATGATCACTTGTCACTGCCAAAAAAGAACTCCATCATCTGTGAAGAGCAATTCCTAGTAACAAGCGGCACACTTGTTACTGCAGTTCTAGGGACTTGTTACAAAAGACATGACCACTTGTCACTAGCAAAAAAATAAGTGATCAATATATCATACCCAGTTTAGATTAACATTTAGGGACTTGTTAATGCATCTATTTTGTAGTTGCTTCTAGTTTCATGATCACTTATCACTCCCAAAAATGAATTTCATCATTTGTAAAGTGCAATTGCCAGTAACAAGTGATGCACTTGTTACTGCAGTTCTGGGGACTTGTTGCTGCAGATATGACCACTTGTCACTAGCGAAAAAATTAAGTGAGCAATATATTATGCTCAGTTTAGATTAACAGTTGACCTATTAATGCATCTATTTTGTAGTTATTAGTTTCATTACAATTTTGCAAATGTGCCTTTTGAGGACAATATCTGGTTACATAAAGAACATAAATTAATTTTTTTTTCGAGTGAAAGTGTATATATTCCTCAAAAATATTATTTACACAGATGTCATATCAGCACCTAGTCATCTACTAACAACCCAAACTACATTAGGCTAGCTTACATCCCTATACAAGGTGTAATACACAGTAAGCTTTGCTAGCCTTAGATACATTATCAAAAAATTGTAGTGCTTCATGCACCAGTTGATGAGGCAGGACTCTTGCATCAGAAAAGATCCTGCTATTCCTAGTTGTCCATAATTTCCAGCATACAATACCAAACAGAGTGCTCCATTCTGGATGTTTCTAATCATGTCTAGCCACTCCTTATGGGACTAGCCACTCCTTATGGGACTGAGCATAGAAAGCTTGCAGTAGGTTTGCAGGTATGATGATTTTCCAACAGTCTTGTGCTACAGGGCAGTGACGAAGAACATGATCCAAGTCCTCAGCCAAACAATGGCAGAGTCCACATCCTGCTACATCTGTCATGTGTCTTCGGAATTGTTAAGAGTTCGTGAGCAGTTTCCCGCTGAAGACTAACCATAGGAATGTTCTGATTCTCTGCGGTCCCTTCCATTTCCATGCGAGGCTCCACTGCTTGTTTGGCTCTTTCCAAGAATCCTCTTGCAAAAGAGTGTATGCAGAACTAACAGTAAATCCTCGCGTGTCCCTACACCAGAAACAACTTCTTAAATCATCACCGTGTGTCGGTATTTCACCCTGGATAATATCATTGACCACATCAACCGGAAGGTTTTGAGCAAACTTAGTTGAAAGAACAGAAATAATCATACAGAAAGAGGCTGACTTTATTGTTTTCATTCTAAACATACACCAATCATCCCTTCATACATAAGTATATCCATTAATCATAAATACATACATTAGAAAAAAAGCAAACAACATTAACCAATTCAAGACCAATGCACACCACATGGTCCTTAACTAGAGAAAAGAAAATCTAGAATGATCACCCTCAAACTCCTCAAAAATAACCAGCAGATTTTGAGTTGGCTTCAACCAAGATCAAAGAACATGCTACCTGAAATTGAATGAACAGAATGAAATGTTTAGCCTGAAGTACAATAATTGCTAACAAAGGCTTCAACGTTATTATTACTCACCATTACTCCATGTCGGCGTATTTGGAATCATTGCAATTAGCAGAAGCAAAAGCATGAGAAGGTATGGTGACGATTTCAAGAATACAGTACAAAACCTTTTAACAACATAGCTTTGATGGACACCATCATGAATTGGAAGAAAAACATACAGGCAAGTATTTCTCCTCTCAGTTACCTGATTAATGTACTAAATAAAAATGCCTTCCCTCACTCTAATTTAATCTTCAGATAGTAATGGAGAGGATAGCAGAAGATAAACATGTAAGCCCCTATTTTCTACTGCATCTAATAAAAAGATAATTTTGAAGCAAAAGGTTGCAACCTTTTAATTTAAAGTATTCCAGCATAGCTGAACCTTCTTTTTTTTTATTAAGGAACCATAATATAGAACAAAAGTTTACAATCTCCTAAGTGAAATTACATTATACGTTACACAATAAGAAAAATAAATTAGTTTTAATAAAAAATATTATATATACAAACAATTCAAGCTTAATTTCTCAAAAAAAAAAGAGTCAACATGATAATCCCAAAAAGAGGTACAAACTAATAATCTCGTAGCGTATAATTTAACGTTTGAATGAATGAATGATTGATTACTTCGCAGATCTGAGCGCAACTTCTCTTCCCTTACCACAATAGTTGCTGAACCCAAATACTGGAAATTAATTAAGATAATTATCAGCAAAGCAAAAGGTTGCAGCCTTAAACATTCAAGGGTACCAGTAACTATTCAACAGAATTGTGAAAAATTAGAGGGGAGATGATGAAGTGAAAGATTCCATTTTTTTTTTTGATGATGAAGGTGAAGATGATGAGGAAAAGAGGGAAGAAGAAGAAAGGAAATGTTCGATGGGAATAATAGTCAAATTTCCTCTCAACCCACTCACCACCAAATTCAATCAATCGAACCAGAGAGAGATAGAAACTTACCCGGTGCTGCTGGGGGAGCTGGGTCCGATATTGCACAGTGACAACTAAAGGAATGTGGGAGCCAATGAAGGAAATCAAAGAAGATGGAGCCGATGATATGCTGATGAGCGACGACGGAGAGTAATGATGGTGGCCATGATGATCAATGAAGAGGAAATGGTGAATGAAGAGCCGACGAGGATGAACGATGAGTGAATTAGGGCATGTAATATTTTTACTAAGGGGCAAAATGGTCATTGAATGGATGGAAACAATGGCAGCAAAGGCCCATGGGACTTGATGATGATTTTGGAATGTTTTGGGACCTCTCAGTAGTAATTTCCCTTCCTAGGGACTACAGTGCAAATGTCCCTAAATATAAAGAGAAAGGAAAGGAATTGAGACTCCCCTTTGTAGATTCAAAGCTCAAGCCACTTCTCAGCAACTCCAAGAGCAAGGAGGAACTTTATTGAGGCATGGAAGAAGGAAGGAAGGTGGAAGGTGAAAGGAAAATGTGAGAAAAATAAGAGTGGAGTGGTGGAAGAGATGGAGAAGATGAGAAAGTTAGGGTTTTGGGGAAGCACCCAACCCCCAAAACTTGAGTTTCTAAACTAAATTTTGTATCTAATATGTAGAGAATCTTGGGCTTAATGTTTGGGTTCAATTTGGGTCCAATTTGGAGGTCAAATGAGTCAAAAATAAGAAAAAATAGAGTCTGTAATTCTGCAGTTCGCAGGTGGGACCTGTGTGTAATTTCTGAAATTCGATGGCAGAATCGTAATTATGACACTGGGAGTAAACCGAAATTTCTGGAATTCGAGGTCATTTTCTGTAATTTTCCAAATCTGTCCAGCAACCTCATTTTCCAGCTTTTGCACCATTTTTCCTTGCTTTTTCCCATCTAGCCTCCTTCATGTTTGGTCCTTGAATGACCCTAAAGTGAAATAAGGGAAGGAAATAGATCAATTGACTCTCAAAATTAATTAACAAATTAAATTCATAAGTTAGGCCAATTAATTCACTTCCTAAACTAATTTCTACTTAAAGGTTTATGACAAATCCTTGGATTTGTATGATTTTTATATGCTAAATTTGAAGCAATTAATATGATTAAGATGTAATATTGTATATAATAACTTCCCATTTATTTTTTATTATGTTTGACATCTATTTTGTTATATTTGGGAAGTTAATGATACATAATCAAATATATGGGCTTTGATTGAATGAAGGAGAATGGATCCACAAGTTGGAGAAATAGCCCATTATATACATTATATATAAAGTGAAGGAATGGCATTTGAAGGAGGATTCAAACAGCTGTGGAAAGAAAGAAAAGAAAGAGCAAGACGTGTGGGCCAGGGAAGCAAAGAATTACAAATAGAAAACAAAAGGAGGGGATTATGTGCGTGTGCAGAAAAAAAACAAAGTGCGGACACGTGTAGCCAAGAGAGGAAAGAATGGAGCAATGAATAAAAAGGAAGGGAATTAAAAAGGAAGGAGCTACAGAACGCGAGGAACAGATCTGACTGGGCAGAAAGCATATAGTGAGGAGCTGAAGGCAGAGGACACGCAGAAGAAGAAAGAAATAAAGGGAGGGGGGCGGCGGCAACAGACCCCTCCCTTTTCCTCTTTATTTTCTTTAGGATTTCATTCATTCCTCTTTCATATCCTCTCAAATTTCTCCACCCTTCTCTCCATGAGCAACCATTAATCCATAATTCTTGATGGTGGGAGCAAGCAAAGAAGGAGCTTGATTCTTCATTAGGGGAGTTGTAATTCTAATCCATCTTCCTTTCTTACATTTATGCTTTTCTAGGGTCCTAAGAGTATACTTGTGATGTTTGGTTGATATGGTCTATGTTGTATTAGGGATTGAAACTACTTTTATATTGTTATTGTCATTTTGTTCTTGTTAAATACTTGACTTGGTGCTATTTAACTTTGAGATTAATGAAATTTATGTATAGGTTCATGATTTTGTTTTCTCTTGGTGAATATTTTGGGGTAGTACAAGGTGGCTTAGCTAGTGGAATTGTGAGTCTAAGTTATTTGCATTCATGAAATGATAATAGGATTTATTGACTATGTTGTGGCATTGGACATAAACCTTGACTAGCTTCAATTTATTATTTGGGTGGCCATTAATAAATTGAAGCTATAAGGTTAATTTAGAGCAATTGTGGGGTGGCCCAAGTTGTGGATTATAAGTCCTTCATAATTAATTAATCCTTTGGCTTAGAGCTTAATCAACTTAGATTAATTTAACTAATGTTTGGGGTTCCGACATTAATTAAGTTAATCTAAGCCTAGCCTAGAGGGGTCCCTCTAAGGTCTAATTTAGAAGCCAACAACATTAAAACCCCCGGAAAGTATTTTGAAGTGAGGATTTCTTAAGCACTCATCCATCAAGAATAATATTATCCATTTTACCTTAATCCCACTCATTTTACGAAAAATACCAAAAATATTTATTTGTTTTGCATCCTTCATTCCCTCTTTAAAAAATCAACAAAAATATATTTTCATTACCCAAATTCATCTTGCATTGCATTTAATTTACTAGGATAGTTAGATTAAACAAAGCTCCTTGCGAACGATACCCGGGGTAGCTTCCGCTTACCTTGAGGTTGTAAAACTTCTTGAAGGACTAGACCCCAAGGCACACTACACCGACCCGCAAATCGGTGTCCTTCAAGTGGCGCAAAAGTAATGGTTTTTTATAAACTGTAACGTCTGTAAGCAAAAGAGAAGGAAAACCGGAGTAGAGAGAAGTAGAGAGAAGAAGAGAGAAGAAAAAAGGAGGGGCAAATATGAATAAGAGAAGACCAGTATTTATAGGTGAAGTTCGCTGCTTTCCGACATTTGTAAACGCGGCCACGTGTAATGTAAATACCAGATTTAAGTTTTCGAGGTAAGAAGCCCTTTACCGGCGTTTGTAAGCGCCGGAATGCATATTTTATATTTTTAATATAACTACATACCGACGTTTACAAACGCCGGTAAGTGAATTAAATGGGAAGTTGTAACCGCACGTTTAATAATCCAACTTACCGGCGTTTGTAAACGCCGGTATGTAGTTAGTTACAACTGCACAATTTAATTCCCCACATTCCGGCATTTGTAAACGTCGGTATGCTTTCCATTTTATTTTACTTCTAAAACATACCGGCGTTTGTAAACGCCGGTATGTTTTCCATTTTATTTTACAGTTCCTTTTTTATTTACTTTACACATTCCGGCGCTTACAAACGCCGGAAAGTTTAAAAACAAACAAAAAATAAAAAAATGGTGTCCCAGCCTCGCTTGCCGGCGTTTGTGGTCACATGTTCCGGCGTTCGACTACAAACGCTGAAATGTAAAATGCTTTCCAGCATTTTAAAGAAAAACGCCGGAAAGTTGACGCCGGAAAGTAGCGAATTTTTTGTAGTGGTTGTGTCTTGTATTCTATGCGCGACATGCATTCAATGGTTTTTAATTATGTCACGCTTGGGAAAAGCGACAACAACAAAGAGTTTCAACAATGTTGCGTATTTGACATGCTATAAATATAGGCACAACCCAAAAATGAAGTTTCTCCATCGGTCCACGGGGAGACCTGTTGCGTGTGGGGACACACCACAGGGCTCCTCCTAGCCATGTCGTGTGTGTGACACGCGACACTCTTCCTCTTATACTCCCTCCAGTCCTACATATAAGATCTAGTTGACTTTTTCTGAAAATCCTTAAAAAGCAAAATAAGTTAATTATAAATTGATTTACCTAAATTTTCCCCTTAAACTTTGATCAAAAAAAAAATTTCCCCTTAAACTAGTTTATTTTACCTATAAACTAATGGATAATCTAAAAATATATCAGATATGTCATCATCTAATAACCTATTTCGCAACCTTAATCTCTCAAAAAAAGTCAATTATGTCCTATATTTAGGACCGGAGGTAGTATAATTTTGTCGCGTCACATATGCACGACAAGTGTGTTGATGAAAAAAACGTGACAAACCTTATATTTGTCACACTTGCACCATACGCGACAATTTGCACGCAACTATCCACCACTTTTCTTGTAGTGTAGATGGTTAGAACATATTGATAATATTATGTTACTATAACTAATTTAACTAATATACTTATTCTAATCAAAATAGTGAAATATGTCTTATATTTAGTAGAAGAGAAAATATTATTATTATTATTCTAAACTATACCATTCCTATTTTGATTTAAAATTATGATATTTATAAAATATATCCCATTATTATCCATTTATATTAATTTATATTTGTTGAAATATTAAATAAATCCATTCTATTTAATGATATTGACAATCCAATCCAAATATGTAAAAAATTGATCTCAACTCTAACTAAATTTGGGGAGTTGTGATTGTGATTCGTGTATGTGCGGACGCATACGTGTACTGATAGTTATTCACGTAGAATGATACTGATTACGTTTAAGAAGTAGCCATTGCTATCACTTGCCACCTCAACACAACGTTCCCATGAG
The DNA here is from genome assembly GCA_029929735.1 of Mimosa pudica. Lineage (NCBI taxonomy): Eukaryota > Viridiplantae > Streptophyta > Magnoliopsida > Fabales > Fabaceae > Mimosa > Mimosa pudica. The sequence continues at coordinate 9,968,542 of JAKELP010000035.1, forward strand.
CCATTGCTATCACTTGCCAGCTCAACGCAACATTCACACTCCTTCATCTTATTATGTGAGTAAATAAGGAACTTAATTTCCATAGATTTTGGGATTAGTTAACTTGTTTATTCGTGCTTTGGATAAGGGTCAAAACTACATGGGTGTTTTCCCCAAAGGTTTAAAAATACATGTCTTTTTTTAAACAAAAATACACATAACTTTTCACATTATGTCAAAACTTCAGTATATGTATTTTTAAAACTAATATGATAATTATGTGTATTTTATACCTAAAAAAACATTTGATACTATGTATTCTTATGTTTAATTTTTCAAGCGTTCTTCTATTTGGATATCATATGCGGTGATATTAAATTACGATAGTATTTTTTTTATCTGTATTAGTTACTGTAGTACCAATCGCAATTAGCTCATGTGTAGGGGAGTATTTAAATTTAGTTGGAAGTTTATTTTAACTCTGAATATCAAAATAACTCACCCATGTCATTTGATGTTTAAGATATAAAATAAAATATATATAACTTGGCCCTTTTACAAGTATAGCTATCTAATTCCCACACACGAAAAACAAGTTGGTTAAATCATTTTTTTTTATAAAATTGGTTAAATCATTAAAAATGTTTTACATTGGTACATTAATTTAATTTAATTTAATTTTCATTTATGAATGAGTACTTAAAAAATTATATTATATACATTATTGTGTTACACATTCCTCTATGTTTGTTAATAAGGGTAGAATTATAAAACTGACATTTGTTACTCATCTTGATAGGCCTACAATAAGAACAAAAAAAAATATCAAACTTAACTTATTAATAGAATGATTATTTGATGTTCATAATTTTTTAGAGCAATATATATTTTAAACAGGAAAAAAATCAATTAAATCTTGCTAAAACGCCAACCTACATTTTAATCAAATCCTTGATCAGGTCAAGAAACCTCATCACAGATTTCTAAATATTTTAAAAGTCTAATCAGCGCCTTTTCTGATCGAAAAATATAAAATATATAAAGAAATCAAACTTGTTGTATATAAAATTAAAAATGATGAAATAAAACAAGTAGATGAAGGGGCTTTGTCATCTTTATTCATTACTATAGTAATCGAGAGATACACGAGATACAACATACTCCATAACAACAAAGGAATATGTGTCTATAATAAGTACGATCTTATATCATTAATTATGAAAGTCAAGAATCATCATGCCTTATATTGTTTAAACGGCAGACAATAGTCCACGGTGTAAGGAAACCCCGGAGCTATCCAAAATCCCACAGAGAAGCTTGTACGGGCAGTCAAACCCCCAGTGACTGTGATTTCTATGGAATCCACGTGCCAGTCAGGACTATCCCCTCTGTTATCACCGGTAATGAATATACGGCAAGGGTTGAGACACTTATCTATATACTGAAAGAAGTCGACGCCGTCTTCCGCAAAATAATCATGGTAAGGTCCCATTATTCCATAACGTTGGATGTCGGTGATGTTAAAGTTGTTTCCATTTGATTCATACACCTGCAAATTGATCTTGGCGTTTGTTGATGCGCGATGATCCCAAAATGTCTTGGTTTTGATTATGTAAAGGCATCTTTGCTACTCCATGAGTTCATTAAAAACATAAATATAAGAAAGAAAAGGTCATTTTTAATAAGGCATAGTAAAAAATACACAAATTTGAATCAATAACTACAGGGGAAAAAAAATAAGACACCACAAGAAAGAGGAATTGCTTACAGATTTAGCCAATGCTGGGAAGCTGATAAGCAGTGAGAGTAGAAAAGCAAGACAAGACAATGCAACTCTGAGGGTAAGAGCCATTTGTTTTTTTAGTTTGTGACTAATGTGTGGTGGCCAACCTTTATTTATAGAGCCATGCAAGGAGCCTACATTTTTCATCTCCTTTACTAGAAAATCGTTGATTTGTTTTTATCTCATTGGACTTATTTAGCAATCTCTTGATTTAGAATATGTTTGGATTACAGCTAACAAGAATGGGTTTTGTTCTGAATGCTTATCTTCTTTGATGAGAAGAAGATGAGAAGAAGGTGTCTGCTGATGATTGGAGAAAAAGTAATTAAGTTCCTATTTATAAGAATAAACGAGATATATAAGATTATGCAAATTATATGAGAATCATCAAGATAATGAGTCATACAGTGAAACTATGGGGAAAACGATTGAACATAGGTTAGACTAGTATTTCTGAATAAAAAGTGGGTTCATGACAGGAAGATCAACAATAGAAGAAATTTATTCATTAAAAGGATTAATGGAAAAGTATTGAAGTAGAAGAAGAGACTTAAATATGGTTTTCATTTATTAGAAAAAGTATGATAGGGTATGAGGAGACGTATTGGGTAGCCTTGGAAAAGGAAGGCGTGTGTGTAACATATATTGAAGCAATACAAAATATGTATATGATTAAGTATTGACCAAGGTTAGATCAATTGCTGGTGAAATAAATGACTTTCCCATAAGGATTTACAAACCAAAAGGATTTTATAAAAAGGATAAAAAATATTATAAAAGGAACACATATGATGTCTATCATATCATAAGGCTGGTGAGGCATCCAAAATATAGAAAAGCAGAAAAATAGTAAGTTATTGACAAACCATTATGGAATTTTTACTGGGAATGGATGTGCACTATAAAGGTTCATTCAAAATTCATCCTAGAAAAATCATGTCGTATTTTGCGAAGAGAATAAATTCCACAATACTATATATGGCACTTCTTTCTTAGTAAATTAATTTTAGAAATTCACTTATATCAAGTGTAAATGAAACAACTAAAATAATAAGCGAGCAACATCTATTCCCCAAGGTTACTTGTTACTATCATATCTTTATATCAATTAGAGCTAAGATTAAAATTAGGATTATATCAGGTTATCCTTATAAGCTCTCCCTAATAATAGACACATATGAGAAAGAGGGTAGGGATGAAGGTAGATATATATTGGAAGAAGTCAAGAATGAGGTTTTTGCTCGAGCTCTAATTTTTATCTTCCAAAGTTTTCATTTCAACATGTCTAAAATGCACAGCTTCGTTTTTCTTTCGTCGTGCATTCGTCATTTGGTGAACGGCTAACAAACCATCCATGTTTGTTTTGCGAATACAGAGGCGTTTGTCGTGCGTTCGTTTCTTGACAAACGTTCCCTCATTCACAAATTAAAAGGTCTTTGATGCATGTTTGTTGTTTGGCGAACGGTCAATGAACCAACCCTTAAATTCCTTCTTAATTACTTCTCTTTTGTATATTTCTCAAAATCATTTGCTTACTTTATAATTTCATGTTTTCCGTAGCTTCTTGCACTTGTCCATCTGTTCCTACGCAAGAGAAAAAGAGGGTTGACGAGTTTCAAAAATAACTTAAACACATATAACTCCAAATATAGAACAAATAAAAAATTTCAATATATATTCTTTCCTATGTGCATTTATATCATTATAACTTATTTACCACAAAAAATAAGTACATTTTAAGGAAATTGAGATGAAATGTGTAATATTAAGGAGTTTATCAATGACAATCCAAATATGTAACGTAGATATATATAACCATTTTCACGATAATAATAAACTCTCTAGCTAGTGATGAGGGCTTCAACCTACCACTAATAATGATATATTCGTCAAATAGTGACCCACCTATGCATAAGCTTGACCTCCATAATTTCTTCACAATATAACATTTTGCATATAGTGACCCACCTATGCCTTGGAGTATTCCCCTCCATAATACTTCAATACACCTCAAATCTAAATAGGTTTAACATTAATTATCGTGTTTTTTTATCCATGATCAAAGTATTTAGCTCCTCACTCGAGGAGTGAGAGACTAATCCCCCACTGATTTGTAGGCACCTCAAAGGGTGCGACATCTGGCCCGGGAGATTTAATGTTTTTCCATACCCAACGCCGAGGATCGAACTCCAGACAATCGGTTATGAGTGAAGGAGTCTTTGCCACTCAACCACATACCTCAGGTTTCAATTATCATGTTTTAAATAGTAAATATTGTAAGTTTCACGTAGATATATATTAATCTAATTACTATTTCAATATACCTCAAATCTCAAGAGGATAAACGGTTTTTTTACGGATATGCTGCACCAAAAAAAATTTATTACCAAAATGCTATAGCCAAAAAAATATGTACCAATATGCTATATAACTAAGAAGTCGTTCTTGGCAAGAACGACTTCTAAAGTCGTTCTTGCCAAGAACGACTTCTACACAATCTCCCTGTACACGCGTCCCGATGCATGAGTTAAATATGTTACTCTTATTTAACCTCAAACTACCCCATCATATCTCATCATAAACATATTAAAATTATATCCTCTTTAATTTTCTCCATTTTTGTTACTATCTTTGGAAAAATTAATACTTTCTTCGGTCCTATATATAAGACCTAATTGACTTTTTTAGAAAATCCTATAAAAAAGCAAAATAAGTTAATCATCAAATGATTTACCCAATTTTTTCCCTTAGACTAGTTTCTTTTACCTATAAACTAATGTATAATCTAAAAATATATCAAATATGTCATGATTTAATAGCCTATTTCGCAACCTTAACCTCTCCAAAAAAAAAAGTCAATTAGGTCTTATATATAGGAGTCAAGTTAGTATCATATAAAATAAAAGTAATTACACATAAATTTAATAAAGTGCATACTATAAATTTAAATAACATATGAATAAAAACTAACTACTCATTTCTCACATACCAAGTAATGATAGTTGGAACTTGAAATTTATGTTAAATTTGCCACTTTTCCAACTTCACCCTTTATTAAATGATATGTTTCACATTTTCAATTTTGATGACTTGGTATGTGAGAAATGAGTAGTTAGTTTTTTTTTTATTTCTTAAGGGTATCCCACCTGTGTGTCAAGTGAGACTAATCCTTCGCTGTTCTGAAGTCCCATGTAGGGGGTAGACAGCTGGCCTGTGAATAATGAGTAGTTAGTTTTTATTCATATGCTATTTAAATTTAAGCTAGTATGCACTTTAATAAATTTTAAGATCCAACTAGCATTCCTTGGTATGTGAGAAGTGAGTAGTTAGTTTTTATTCATATGCTATTTAAATTTAAACTAGTATGCACTTAATTAAATTTATGTGTAATTACTTTTGTTTTATATGATACTACCTCCGATCTTAAATATAAGACCCAATTGACTTTTTTTGCAGAGATTAAGGTTGCGAAATAGGCTATCAAATCATGACATATTTGATATATTTTTATATTATACATTAATTTATACGTAAAAAAAAACTAGTCTAAGGGAAAAATTGGGTAAATCAATTTATAATTAACTTATTTTTCTTTTTTATAGGATTTTCTAAAAAAGTCAACTAGGTCTTATATTTAGGACCGGGGGGAGTATTAATTTTTCGAAAGATAGTAACAAAAATGGAGAAAATAAAGAGGATATAAGTTTAATATGCTTATGATGAGATATGATGGGGTAGTTTGAGGTTAAATAAGAGTAACATGTTTAATTTTATGCATCGGGACGCGTGTACAGAGAGATTGTGTGGAAGTCGTTCTTGTGACCAAGAACGACTTCTTAATTGTATAGGATATTGGTATATATTTTTTTGGCTATAGCATTTTGGTAATAAATTTTTTTTGGTGCAGTATATCCGTAAAAAAACCACTTACATGTGTGAGTGTGTATACATATATGTGTGTTTGTGTTATACAGTAATATATATATATATCCTCTATACCTAAAAGTAATGAAAAACGGCTTCTCTTAAATTCCGCTTATTTTTCAGCTCCTCTCTATTTGCACCGTTCATTTTAGCCATCACTGTATAGCATTTGTCTCTCTGTTGGTCTTATTCACTGCCAGTTGTTTAACATTTTTCACGGCCTTTCTTTCTTTCTTTTTTTTACATTTTTCATAACATTTCTATCTCTTCCTTCTCTTTCCACCGGTAAAGTAAGCCTTCCTCCCCATACTTCCTCAATCAACTAACCCCACCACCAATCTCACTGTACCAGATAAAAACTTAAAATTCAATTCTACAAACATAAAAATCCATATCCTTTAAATAAAATTGTGCTGCCGTGAGGATGATTCAGGCTATATAAACATTCCAAATATTTGATTTACACAGTCACCTCTAGATCCACATATGCAGGTGACTTCCAAAGACTCACTTTCCAATTGATAAAATTAGCCCATAAAAAAAACCCCCAAATTTTAAAACCCACCAGAAAAGTTTGGATTTTTAGCCACATAAAACCTTTGTTGAGGGTGCGCATAATCAACCATCACCATCAAACTCTCCTTCAAGGTGGCTCTAATTTGTTGGCAGAAATAGAGGACAAGAAGGAGGAGTTGAAGGAGAGATGAAGAAATGACCAAAATCTCCTAGGGTGATAAACGATGGGTTTACTCCGCCTGAGGACGAAGGAGTGATAGAGGGTTTGCTTTTGCGCTTTTTGGTTGAGATAAAAGGGAGGCGACGACGTTGGTGGTAGTGGCAGAGGCGACACACTGTGAATGAGGGGTTGACAATGATGGTTGTTAAGAATGATGGTGGAGGAAGCGAGTTGGTGGGAAGACGGGAGGGAGGGAAGGCTTGTGGTGAGAGAAGCCAGAGGAAAATCATGGGGGTGGGGCTCAGAGAAGTTGTGGGATGAGAAAGGGGAGGGACAGGAACCATAAAGATTAAAGATTGAAAAAGTTTTTGATCTAATGCAATTGGATAGTAAAATACATTTATTGGAACCTCCATGCAATTTTCCCTTAATCATACTTTTTTAAAAGAGGGAAATACATGAAAATTAATAAATATGAAAAAGAATTAAAGATAAAGTAGAAAAAATGCATTAAATGAAGAGAGAAAGTGAGATGAACTCTTATATTTTTGTACAAAATTTATTCAAATTTCGGCTCTTATATTTTAGACCGGAGGGAGTAACATGATATTACCAATATATTCTACTAATTTACTTGAAGTAAAAGGTGGGTCTACATAAGAGAAAAAAAATTAGGAGGTATTATTCAATTTGGATTAGATCTTTATTATTCATTGAGTGTATTTAACTATCTCCTGCTTTACTTCAAGGTATGAATGACAAATTCAAACTCAAATACAGATTTTGCATGATTTAAATATACAAAATCATATAAATTCCAAAGTTCTTTTTCATATATAATGAACAATTTTATGATGTTTGACTTAATTGTATGTCTTATTGTTAATCAGTCAATCATGTTACGTCTTTTTTTAGAACTTACCTTGACATAGTGACATTTTTTATTTAACTAACTTGATTTGATATGCCCGATTTATTGCTCCCCGGGCAAGGCCCGGGGGTATAGGCTCTAGTTGGTACAATACCGATGAAGATTGGCTACACTTTCTAGAAGCTTGAAGGTCTGTATCTAGGTAGTAACAATTTCAGTGGTGAAATTCCATCTCCCACGTGGAATCTTACTTCTCTTAGGGTACTTTCTTTGGATAATATAAATATTCCCTCTGTTCCTAAATATAATATCACTTTAGGTAGGAGAGTTTGTTCCTAAATATAAGATCACTTTCTAATTTGACTCAAACTTTCCCCAAATTACCTTTATACTCCCTTCACCAAAAAATAGTGGTTTGAAGGTAAGAGAATATTTTTAAAACTTAGGTGAGGGGTATTTTGGAAATTTTATGTAATCCTAACTCATTGGAATGTCTTCCTTAATCTCTCTAAATTTGCTAAAGTGATGTTATATTTAGGAACCAAGAGAGTACTATATGATTAAGAAGAAGAAGCAAGCTCTCCAATCAAGTTTCTCAAACATAAATAACGACATTTAACTAACGACATTTAACCGTTAAGAATACAATGTGAACATGGAGAATAAGTAAATCCAAAACATGCGCATATCAAATATGGCTGCAAAATAAATATGTTGGAATAAAGTTTGGCTCTCCAGTTATAATTCAATTATTACAAGGGAATTGATCAAATATATTACCTTACCTGCATCAAATAAATATAAAAATGAGATGTAGTCATTATATTAATTTTGTATATGATAAAATATAACACAGTAAAGAATTACAATAAGAACTAATTATTGTTGGAAAAATAAGAACAATTTTTATAACTAGTAGTATCTTTTGATTGGAGGAAAAGAGAATAAAATTTGAGAACAATAGAAATTATTTATTGAAGTACACCAAATTTACGGGTCGGTGTAGTACCTCGGGACCACTCCTTCAAGATATTTATGGACCTCGGGGTAAGCGGAAGTTGCCTCCGGGTATCGTTCTCTTTGAGGAGCCTAAAAATGTAATCAATTACCCTAGAAACTAGATGAAAAACTTGTTGAAATCAAGGAAAGTTCTTTTAGTTGAAATTGGGAAATATTTTATATGATAAAAATTAGAATAAAAGAGAGTTTAGATTAAATATGATTATGATATTCTTGACGGATGGGAGTTTAAGAAATCATCACTTCAAAAGATTTTTCACGGAGTATTAATATTGTTGGTTTTCAAATTGAACCATAGAGGGACCCCTCTAGGCTAGACTTAGACTAATTTAACTAGTGTTGGAACCCCAAACATTACTTAAATAAATCTAAGTTGATTAAGCTCTAAACCTAAGGATTGATTAATTATGAAGGACTTTTGATCCACAATCTGGGCCACCCCACAATTGCTCTAAATTAATCTTGCAGCTTCAATTTATTAATGGCCACCCAAATAATAAATTGAAGCTAATCAAGATTGACGTCTAATGCCACAAAATAATTAATAAATCCTAATGTCATTTCATGCATGCAGATAAATTTGATCCACAATCCACTAGCCAAGCCACCTTGTACTAGCACATAATTTTCACCAAGAGAAAAACAAAATCATGAACCCATAAATTTTATAAATCTCAAAGCTAAAACGCATCAAATCAAATATTCAACAAGAATGAAATAACATAAACAATATAAATGTAGTTTCAATCCCTAATACAAATATCACAATTACACTCCTAGAACCCTAGAAAAGTATAAATGTAAGAAAGGAAGAGGGATAGAACTACAACTCCCCTAGATAAGATTCAAGCTCCTTCATTTGCTCCCATCATCAAGAACAAGGGATTTAGTTGTTGGAGGTCATGGAGAAGATAGCCATGTGATTAGTGAAAGAAAGATATTTTTGTGTGTGAGAATATTAGAAAATGGAATGGTGTGAAGTTGTTCTTTTTATGCGTGAGTGTGGTGTGTATATATGGCGTCAGATGGTTGTTAGATGTTGATATGCGTGTAGGATGTGGGTGCTCCTTTCTCCCTTCTTTTTCTCAACTGAACGTGTAAATGCATATCCAAAAGAAATTGTTATCCATTCCATATTTTTCTCCCTGTAGCCGTTATGCTGAACGTTATGCTTCTCTTTGAATTGTTCAACCATATTTTATGCGTGCTCTCCTCTTTTCTTGCGTGTGCCACTCATGTGAATAATAGAAGAAGTCTCCTCCTTTTGAATTTGAACTGAACGTGAATTCCTTTTAATTCTCCATTGCTCCATGTTTGAATGCTTCTCCTAATATATCTTCATCTTTCCAATTGATCTGCACGGTTTGGGATAAAATAATATCTAATCAAGGCAGAATATAATATATTTAATATCCAATAAAACAATACTGCCTTTTTCTTCTTCTAATATCAATATTTATAATTATCATAAAATCTCTTTCAAATATCCCATCTTTTTCTAACCATTAATATAATCTAATTAATTCAAATAATGCCTAAATATTCCATCTCAATATATTAAAAACCACAAATTAACCTTTAAAATTATATAAATATTAAGATCTGTCGTAAAGAATTACAATAAGAACTAATTATTGTTGGAAACAATAAGAACAATTTTTATAACTAGTAGTATCTTTTGATTGGAGGAAAAGAGAATAAAATTTGAGAACAATAGAAATTATTTATATTACTTCTGTTTTGAAAAATTTATCAAGTACCATATTCTTTTTAAGGTTAACATGACATAACCAATACACCTACAGATCATGAACGAAGAATTGAATCAAAAGAAATTATAAAAGCAAGATTTTGTTCCTTGATCAATATAACTATTGATCAAGGAACAAAAATAGTACATAACTATTCCAAGGTACAAAAATGATACACAACGTTTACCATGTGATCAAAAATGATATTTTCACTAATATGACAATAATATTATACATGAAATGTCCAAAATGCCCTTATGATTAAATAAACTTTTACCGTGTGACGATTAATTTATAAGGGCATTTGGACTTTTCATTTCTAATATTATTGTCATATTAGTGAAAATAACAGTTTTGATCACATGGAGGGGGCGCACAAATCAACTCCAAAAAAATTATTGTATTAATTGACATGGTACTCACCATAAGGGAGAAAAGCTTTTGATATAATTTAGCTCCTTCAGGACATCAACAACACTCATTCTTTCTTCAGGTGATTCTAATGAACATGTAAGTCCAATTTTAAATAAGGCTAGCAAGCATTTCTCAACATTAGGATGGATTTGCATAATGTTCACATCTTCTAATTCCAATGGAAGAATGGTCGGACTCACAACTTCAAAAAGCCTGTCAGGAAATGCATCTTTCATGTATGTTTGAAAGTTGTAGCCGTCTTTGAACATATCTTGTGTGGGTTTTCTTTTAGTTAAAATCTCTAAGATCATAATGCCAAAACTATACATGTCACCTTGTGTTGATGGTTGAGAACCCATTCCATATTCTGAAATATTATTGTAAAACTATTAATTATAATTTTCATACAAAAAGTGAGTCTAAAAGTAAAATGAATTTGAAGGAGCTTATTAAAACTCAAATGATACCTGGTGGAACATAACCAATAGTGCCCTTTATGGCGATTGTGCTGCTTTGTTCATTAGAGGTGGTTACAACATTTGAAAGTAATCTTGCCAATCCAAAATCACTCAAATGAGCAACCATGTTGCAATCAAGAAGGACATTGCTTGGCTTCAAATCACAATGAATTAAAGGTTGTCCATATTCATAGTGAAGATAATTCAACGCCGACACAATATCAATAAGAATATTTATTATTTGATCAAGAAGCAAAATTCTTGGGTGATCCAAAGTTTCTGCTATAGGATGCAACCAATTTTCCAAGTTTCCATTCTCCATGTACTCATAAACTAGAGCCTTAAATTCATGCCCTTGGTAATCTATGCTAGAGCAACATGTTATGATTTTTACCAGATTTCGATGTTTTGCATTTCTAAGTGCATCGCATTCAGCGACAAAACTCTTGTAAGCTCCCCTTATTTCAAGGTTGATGACCTTTACCACAACAAGTTCTTGAGAGTCAAAAATTCCCTTATATACAGAGCCGAAATTCCCTGATCCAATGAAGTTATTGGCAGAGAAACCATCTGTAGCATTGTGCAAACTTTGATACGATACTCTGGAAATCATGTCAATTGTTGGTGAACTTGAAGAAGAATTTTTGTATCTGCTCCTACCACAATAAATAGAAATAATAGATGCCAGAAGAAGAAAGGCAAGCACACAGGATATTGATATGATCATCTTAAAGTTTTGATGTTTTCTTTGTTTAGAAAATTTTACAGGGCATGGTGGCAACTTCAAAGTTGATATGCCTCCGCAGAACTTATTATTTCCCAAAAGAGATATTTTACTTGCATTTCCAAAGACACCCTTGCTCGGGACCTCCCCATCAAGCAAGTTGAAGGAAACATTTAGGTACTCTAAAAGAGCAATATCCTCCAGGCCTTTTGGAATTGATCCAGACAAGTTATTTTGTGACAAGTCTAGATATCTTAGACCTTTCAATGAAGCCAAAGAAGAGGGAATGGTTTCCCGAAAGAAGTTCCCTTGCAAAAAAAGATACTCTAAGCTTTGGCAATCCCCAATAGTTTGAGGAATGCTTCCAGAGAAATGGTTATGAGAGGCATCTAATAGACCAAGATTTTTGAAATTCCCAACCTCAGTAGAGATATTGCCGGTAAAAGAGTTGTGGGAAAAGTTCAACAAAATTGACAGAGATGAGAGACTGAATAGTTGAACTGGCATGATTCCATTGAAATTGTTTTGTGACAAATCAAGATATTGTAAAACCTTACAATTGCTTATACTAGGAGGAACACTACCTTTGAACATGTTATGTGACAAATCCAGGTGAAATAGCTGGGTGAGATTGTCTACAAAATTTGTTATTTCTCCAGAAAGTCTATTTTGCAACAAAGACAAGTATTGCATATTTTGAAACTTCCCAAAAGTAACAGGGATGAAACCAGTGAGATAATTCATGCCCATGTCTAGCAACGTCAGGTTAATGAGGTTTCCTATAGAAGCAGGAAATCACGCGAGAGTTCTGCGAGCTGGGTAGACAAATTGCCTATGGTATTTGGTAAATTGCCCCCAAAATTATTTCCGTCCATAGCTAGTAGTTCCAACTTACTACAATTCCTCAATGAACTTAGGAACTCCCAGTCTTTTGAAGAACCACTTCCTAAATTACAGTCAGTAACTTCCAGGTATAAGAGGTCATGTAACTTTCCTAAATTTGGAATTTTCCCTACGAAGTTATTTCCTCCTATGGAGAACACTACAAGCATCGTTGCGTTTGCAATAGATATTGGGATTTGGCCAGAGAATTCATTTAGTCCAAGTGCCAAGCCCTGTATATTGGGGAGGCCGAGGAACATATTTGCAGGGAGAGAGCCATTGAATTGATTATTGACAAGGTTGATGAGCGTGAGAGATGACAAATTGTAAAGAGCAGAAGGTAATACACCTGAAAGCTTGTTGGCACCTACACCAAATTCTGTCAAAGTTTTCAACTGTCCTATCTCTTCAGGTATTCTCCCCTCCAAATTATTATAACCCAACAAAAGTTTCCTAAGAGAAGTAAGATTCCACAAGGAAGTGGGGATGTTTCTTGTGAAATTGTTAATTAGTAGATGAAAAACTTCTATCTTATGGAGAGAGTAGCCAATCTCCAATGGTATTTTGCCAGTGAGATGATTCCCTCCCAGTGCTATGATTCTGAGGTTTGAACAAGTTGTTATGTTGATAGGAAATTCTCCCGTCAATGTATTATTTTGGATGGAAAGCTTCTGCATTCGGAACAAACAACCCAACTCTTGTGGCATTTCTCCATGCAAGTTATTGTTGTCAAGAACCAAGTCCCTTAGGAAGGAAAGATTGCCAATAAAAGGAGATATAGTACCTGAAAAGTGATATCCTTCCAACACCAATGCTGTAACTCTTCGATGCTTGTGCCCACAATACACTCCATGCCAATTGCAGAAGTGTGAGGATGCATTCCAAGACTCCAAGATATGAGATGGATCATTGGTTATTGATTCCTTAAATTTGATTAAAGACAATCGATCGGTTTCGTTGCCTAGCGATGAAGCAGATTCGCAAGCATGAAATAAGATGAGAGTAAAGAGAACAAGTACGTGAAGGGACATGCTTGAGAGACCGTAGGCTAGTTTGTATGGAGAATCACAGTTGTGCTCTGTTGCTCGTCGGATTTTAGTAGAGGAAGTAAGCAGAACGTGTGCATATAAATTACAATAGACCACGTATAGCTTATTGAGAGTCAACTATAATAAGGTCAATGAATTCTCACCTAATAAATGTGCCCAAGCGATACTTCATTAAAAATAGTATATTAAGTTTATTCTCTGAAAAGGTTAAGATTAGCTCTCTCATGGATTAAGCGGTCAAATTCATCCATTGCAGAAATCAGCAGATATAATCCAAGGGATTTCATAAACTTTCTTGGTTATTTTGCATTATTAGTCTCCTTTAAATTTTGTCAATTTCCATTAGAATTTACTTACTTTAATTTACGCTTATTTTATTACTCCCTGCGTTTTTAAATATAAGATCACTTTCCCTAATTTGAGTAGATTAAGGAAGTTAGTTATATACACATAATATTACCAATTTATCCCAACTATATACCTTTATTCTCACTCTCCCTCTTGTTATTTTAGATAAGCATGATAGTGTTAATTTGGAAAAAAAATGGAAAAAGTTAGAAAGTGATCTTATAATTAGGAGCAAATTGAATATCAAAAGTGATCTTATATTTAGGAATAGATGGAGTACATTGTAAGACACCTAAGTAGTTAATATATCATTTTGCCTTTTTATAAATAAAAAGCCATTAGGCCTAAATGTACATGCTTTTCATTCTTAGCTTCATATGATATCTCCGACATTAATTTTATTTTTGTTTTTTTTGCTGAATTGACTCACCAAACTTTCTGGACGATTGATGCCCATAAGATACTAATTTTAATTTCTAGTTAACAATGACTTACTTTAAAATATGAAAAAAAAATATCAACAAGAAAACAGTATAATTATTTATAATGAAAAAAAAAAATCAAAGCACATAAATAAAAAAATTTATGGAGAGCAATATCTCCGTTTATCTTTTTTTTTTTTTGATAAAAACTCCTTTTCTCTTTCCCCTCTTCCCATTTAATAACCTTTTAGACAAACTATGAATGTTCTACATTTGACATTTTATAATAATATTATGAAAACTTTACAATATAAAAAAGAATACAGATTTCTAAATTTTGTGTGAATAACATAATGCTACGGTAAAATATAAAAATGAAAGTGCTTTATAAAAAACCAAATTTAGACAATTTAAATGTTAATTATAAGATGGGTGAAGAGTATGATAAGGGAATGATGGAAGACTTCTCCCTCATAAGTCATCAACGGTACTATTTTATGGACCACTATAACACCAAAATTTGAATTCTAAAAATTTTATCAAAATACTCCACAACTGAAGAAATTTTTTGATTTATCAATAATCAAGACTGCATGATGTATATTTATTATATAAAATATACATTTCTAAATGGACTAAGACTGCAAGATTTGCATATCAAAGGTCAAGGAGAATGGAAGGAAAAGTCTTGGTCCATGCAACTGGGCGTGACAAGAAAGCAAAGGTGAACAATAATAGTCGGTCGTTTCTTTTGGGCCAAAGAATAATAGTTAGCTGTCTTTGGGCGACTGGGCGTAGTAAACACTACAAAACATATTTTGGTAGAAATTAAAAACATAATATAGCAAGGGAATGGTACTTTTCTAGTAATTATTATTATTATTATGAACTATTTTATTTTATTTTGACTATTTTTCAAACAAATTTTATTTGGTATATTAAAATCGTTTTTGAGATAGACAAAATATACAATTTAAATTTTACTTTAACACTATAGTTTTCAATTTAAGGACGAATAAAATATTTTGAAAAGAAAATGAGGGAAATTAAAATCAGTCTTTCTTTTGAAATTTCAAGGAAGCCAAATAAATAAATAATCAATAATTGCTATGACTTGTGGGCAAAATAGACTGGTGATAATATTTTTCTGAAACGTAACCATGTGTTCATAATTACTAATATTTCTTTAGGATCCGATTCATATAAATTTATAGCCCAACACTACGACTACGAGACTGCCACATATAAGAAAATCTATAAGGACAAGAAGGACAAGATATTGCTTCTTTCTTTATAGTTTTGCATTACAGAGTGCTCCATTATTACATCATTCCCTCTTCAATACAATTTTTAGCTACCCAATTTTGATTCGATTAAAGGTGTGATTTAAGTGGATTATTAACTTAGTTTTTCTATAAATGTCATAATCATCTTCAATCGATCTCTCATCCATCTCTTATTGCTGATAGAGCATCATTGCAAGTAAATTTAAATCCCAAAATGGTTCTATATATATAAGGAGTACATTAAAGAGTAATACTCCCTCAGTTCAATAAAATTAAGACACATTTGTCTTATTTATGTAGATTCAGGTTGATTGTTAATTAATAAGTTAGTTAAAATCACATAATAAGATTAGATTACTATTCCTCTATTCACACATTTTCTCTATTATCTATTTATTATTGGGGAACATTATTAAGAAAAATGAAAAAAAAAAATTCCCAATGCACTGCAAGTCGTAAACTCCAAATTATACCACCCAAGAGCCCGAATCTCCTATTATTCTCATAGGAACACAAAGTAGCACGTGATATGGATCTATGCGATGCATTATAATCCAAATTGTGCCTTTAGCACGCGCGCGCACACATATTTCGTTCGTTAAGTGATAAATGAGAAATGCATCAAAAGTTATATAGTAACTATTCATTGATAAATTTAAACCTTAACTCAAATATACGCGATAGCATACATACTATACTCATGGGTTGGGATTGCCGCTTAGTGGCCCTCAACGACTTATTATAATCCAAATTGTGACTTTTTTTTTTATCAAAAAAAAAAGCTTAGATTGATTCAAGAGTTCATAGCACATCATCATATCATCAAATATAAAAAATGTAATATAAAATAGATGAATAACTTTTAAATTCTTAATTTTGAAAATTTTTAGCATTAAAATTTTAACTATCTAAACTAGTTTCATTACAATAGAAGGATTTATAAGAGACACATATATATCTAGTTAACTGAAAATAACTCTTGGATCAATCTAACATAATGCCTATATAATAGACCGCTAAGGGAATCCCAACCCCTAATAATACTCATATAAGAGATCATTTCTCTGTAAAAAACAGAATGCCCATATGTATGTATGTATGTATGTATGTATGTATGTATGTATGTACGTATAGATATAGATATAGATATAGATATAGATATAGATATAGATATAGATATAGATATATCTTGTTGTACTATTTTGCTTAAAGAGATTCGAGTCATGATGTGATAAGTAAATTCCAGGCAAAGTATGGATGGGGTTGGCCCCCGATTGGAGAAGATTTGAATATTTGGATTTGTAGTCTGGTTTAACATTTGGGCTTTTAGAGAACATTATTGAAGACCTAAAACAAGTTGCGTATAGGTTTCAAACATTATTGAAGACCTAAAACATTTGTGTCATTTGGGCTTTAAGAAAACATTTGCTTATAGGTTTGGGGTATTTGCAGTTTAGTCCCTGGTAAGGGAAATTAATACTGGAAGGTCCCAATACATTCCAAAATAATTATAAAGTCCCAGGGGCCCTTTCCTGCAATTGTTTGCTTAACTTCAATGACCATTTTGCCCTCATTAAAGATGGCTGTCATCTCACTGGTCCCTACAGGGGGACTATGCTTTCATCTTATGAGGGTAAAATGGTCATTGAAGATAAGCAAACAATTGCAGGAAAGGGCCCCTGGGACTTTATAATTATTTTGGAATGTATTGGGACCTTCCAGTATTAATTTCCCTTACCAGGGACTAAACTACAAATTTCCCTATAGGTTTTGCGATGACTATAAAAAAAGCCATCCACCACATGCTCAAAATTTCAGCTTGAAAATAAGAGTCATTTCACTGCATAACGGAGCGAAAAGATGATGACTATTTGAGCAAGGAAGAGATAAAGTGATCATATTTATTCTTGATTTTGTGATTAAAAGTAATTATTTTATTATAATTTAGTATCTACTTCTCTCAGTTCCTAAATATAAGGTTATTTTGAATTTCAATTGGTTCCTAAATAGGAGTATAAGATAATTTTCAAACTTTTTCCAATTCTTTCCCAAACTAACCCCTATTAATGTTAATCTATAATGACAAGCAAGAGAGGGATCGACGAGTAGAGATAAAGGTATAATTAGGATAAATTGGTAATATTAACTAACTTAACTAACATCCTTAATATAATCAAATTAGGAAAATTGATCTTATATTTAGGAACAGAAGTAATATTTAAAAATGGTATTTTGAGAAATCATTACTTTTAAAGAAATAAATATATACCATTAAAGAATCTAGATGTGTTTGCTAAACCCTTGGTCTGCGAACCTAGAAACTCGATCATCAACCCTGTTCGAAGAGAGAAAGTAGAACCGACCAACTTTTGGATAAAACCGGTTTCTGACGCGACATTCAGGTAATACCGGATTTCGCGCTAGCATATCAAACCAACAAGCCTAGTCCTGCCTGACTATAAAAATTGACATATATGTATAGGTATTTTTATAGGGTTAAACCAACTTTTGTTCTTGAACTTTCACCTCATTTTGGTTTTAATCCCTGAACTTTCAAACACATGTTATTGGTCTCTGAACTTTCACCTCATTTTCGTTTTAGTCCCTAAACTTTCAAATACATGTTATTAGTCCCTGAACTTTCACCTCATTTTTATATTATTAAACATGTTTATTGCACTAAAAAATAGTAAGGGAAAATGACAAATAAATCTCTCCCAATACCCAAAAGGATAAGTGAGGAATCTAAACTTCCAAAAGAATTATAAAGGAACCAGCATCTACTTGACATTTTAAAATTGTGCGAAAAGTCAAATTGTCCTCATCCTAAAACACTGTCGTTATTAACATTTGAACCTCCACCATTAACATTTATAGCATAATGAATAGCATTTGGATCATTGGAATTAACTCTTCTGACATTCTGTGCTTCCATTTGCATCTGTTACCTATTAACATCTGCACCGTCATTGTCAACAATTGAACCTTAATTATTATTTAAAGCATAGTGATTAACATTTCGATAATTGTAATTAACTTTGTTAACAATAACATTCAGCGTTAACATTTGCACCATCATTATTAACATTGAAACCTTCTTCATTAACATTTATAAGATAACGAATACCATTTGGTTCATTAGATTTTTTTTCTAATTTTGTCTTTTCGCACAATTTTAAAATGTCATGTAGGTGCTCGTTGTCATTTTGGAGTTTAAATTCCTGACGTTTACTTTTAGTAACCTATGTTTATAAAGAAAAACAAAGCAATGCTCGAAGCTTTTTATCCTTTATTAAAGGAGGCTATTCTCAGCCGTTGGCCGCCGTGTTTGGCTCACCGCCGTACATTACTCCGCCCAAAGCCTCTATCTCTGAAGACACCCATTTCCATTTCCATATCCTGCTCTTATAAGGTCCCTTCTCTCTCCTCTTCTTCAACACTAACAAAAAGAAAAAGAAAAAGTAATTCCATTGAGATATTATTAACTGATAATAAGTAATGGGTTTTTTCTTCTGTGTTTGAAAACTCAGTTGAAGAGGGAGTACACGAGTGTCATGATTGTGCCTACTGGCATTGGAGCCTCCATTGGTGGCTTCGCTGGTGACGCCTTGCCTGTTGCACGTGCCCTCTCCAACGTTGTTGACTGCCTTATCACACATCCTAATGTAATGCCCCTGACTTCACTTCCTTATCTTTTTATTTAATATACCCATTTATTTTATACTCCCTCCAATCATAAATATAAGACTTAATTGACTTTTTTTTTTGGAGAGACTAAGAGACAAAATAGATTAGTTAATTTCGATATATTTGATATTTTTTAGATTAACTATTACTTTATTAGTCATATAAACTATTTTAAGGGGGAAAATCAGACAAATCAATATATAAGTAACTTATTTTGCTTTCTTAATAATTTCCAAATAAGTCAACTAGCTCTTATATTTAAGACAGAACAAGTAGTTATTTACCTGTCTTTCTCTTTTTCTTTTTCTTTTTCTTTTTTTTTTGTAAGTAGTATTTTCACTTTATTTGGTGAATTCATTAGTCATTTAGGAAGATTTTTGTGGTATGCTATAATTTTGCTTTTCTTATTTGAGGCTTGAGCTCTCTATGTGGATAAGTGCTAGTGGAAAGTTGACTTTGATGCCATCAACGTTAATGTTGCTGATTTTGTGGTTGTCTTGGTAGGAGAATTACTACTCTCTCTGGTCCTGAAATAGGACCTATTTTACTTATTTGATTGAATAAAGATTGTTAGTTTTGTTAGATACTCCTATGTGATGCTTCTTCTAAAATATCTTAATCATCTGCCCACATTGCCTCATTCATCCTTGATTATTTTTGGATGAGTGTCACTAGGGGTATTTTGGGAAGAAGTTGTCAAAAATTTGAATTAGGTCCATTATTTAGAACTAAGACTATTTCCCGAAATGTTCCTGTCCTATATTTAGAACCAGAGGGAGTATAATAGGAGTATATTGGTATACTGGGGACTTTTGTTTTTGTATTTCTCCTTGTCTGTCCTCGTCTTTCATAATTCATATACATTATTGTAGTTAGACATGAACCATCAAATTTACAGGTTCTTAATGCAGCAATGCTGTACTGGCCATTGCCTAATACATTATATGTTGAAGGTTATGCTCTGGACCGCTTCGCAGAAGGCTTATGGGCCTTGCAGCCTGTTCACCAAAATAGGGTATGTCTCTATGGTAGTCTCATGTGGTGAATTTTTCCGTTATGCCATTTTCTTGCACTTGATATGATGATGTTTAACATATATTGGTTTGTTATTCTTTGTTTTGAAACAGGTGGGATTAGTTCTTGATGCTGGAATTGAGAAGGAGCTTCAGATTCGACACTTACAAGTAGCTGATGCTGCAAGGGCCTCCCTAGGATTGAACGTTGTAGGATATATTGTCACGGACACCCCACTCAAGGTATACAGGACCCTATCATTTCTTGATGATGTGTAACTTAAAAGATTTGTTAAATGTGCTGATGTTAATTTCGAAGAACGGACTTCATCAGATAATTCTGTTCTTCCTACTCCTAGCATTTAGCGTGATGACTTCTCAGTAGTTTAAATTGCTTTGGCGTAGCTAGTCCTAACATCCAAGTGCTTGTTCCAATACAAATGAAAGAACCATTTCACTTGGATCAAATTTAACAGGTAGAGAAGTGGATTGATCCGGAAACTGGCCAATCAACAGGGAGGATTCAACACCCAGATTCTTTACTTAGAGCTGTAGAAACCTTAGTGAACCAGTCACAAGTGAATGCCATCGCTGTTGTTGGACGTTTTCCAGATGATGATATTGAGGAAGCAGATGACTACCGGCATGGAATGGTATGATAACATTCTTTACTGACATAGAAATGTAAGTATGGAAGTTCATGCAATTTAATCAGTTCTGTAAGTTCTACTAGACTTAAAGAAATGATGGGTTCTGTTTTACTGCTTCTCTATTTCTGAGTTAATCTTTGTTTCCTCTCTTCTAATGTTAAATTACTCAAATAGTCACTTACTCCATATTTCTTTTGATGTTTTTAGGGAATAGACACTTTGGCAGGTGTCGAGGCAGTTATTAGCCATCTGGTTGTTAGGACTTTTCAAATTCCTTGTGCACATGCTCCTGCACTTTCTCCTTTTCCCCTTAGCTTGTCTCTATGCCCAAAATCAGCTGCTGAAGAGGTTAGTTAACTCTTAGGAAATGAAACACACTTTTCTGCATATGCGAACATTGCATTAGCTTCCTTTGTTTGACTCACAATTTGGTGTCTAATATACATGTTCTCATTTAATAAAAACACCTAATGCAGAGATAAAAATAGCGTGTGAACAATGAAGATTCCAGATTTAAGTAATAGAGAAATAGGATGTTGGCTTCAACTGAGAAACCAAGTGACATGTTTGATAGGCTACAGTGGGGGTGGGGGGGGGGGGGGTGCGTGTCCTATTTGATCAACAGTTTTTGCATTGTAATTTCCCTTAATTTCTAACTGAGTCAACCTTGCAACTAACCCTCTGTTTGTCAGAAAACAGCAATATACTTGTAACAATGCTGGCATTAAACAATGTGCAGGGCATGAGAATGGTAGAAAACTTGATTATATGGATTTATAAATCTTAGTTACTCATCCAAATTGGGCAAGTGAAAATTGCTTTTAATGCTTTTGCAGCATGCCGCCAAGTATGCTGAAATACTGCATAACTTAGAACACATGACTAGTTCAGCCTATATACAGATATATATTATTATCATTTTTTCAGTGACTGAGATACGAGCTCATCGGTGTAGAATGTTTATTTAGGATGAAAATATAGTGTTATTGTTGACTTTTGATCACCTTATTAGTTTGAAACATTTTATTGATTTACAAGACTTTCCGTTTGCAGTTTTTCTTAAGGAGTTATTTCAGTTATACATTTCATGTACATTATCCTCTCCAATCTGAATTTGCATGGGTAACAATACTTGTGATTTGTGTGAGTGATAAGTTGTTCTTGTTAGATAGCTGGGATATACATTTCTACCTTGTGTACTTGCTGGCCTAAGTAAGGCTCCACAATACTTGGTGAAGAACTCTGAATCCATGGGTAGATGCTGCATATTGGCAAGCGATGTAGATTCTGTTATCCTTCCTAAAGATGCATGTGGAGGAGATGGGGCTCTTGCTTTTGCCAGAAGTGGAAAAAATAAGGTACAAATTCAAACACAACTTTTTTCCACATATGGATATTTTCTGATTTAAATACGCAATGTCAGTTTTCTTTTCTGGCATTCGGGCTTCCTCTTAACTTTTACACTATCATTACTCAAGATATTTATTTCTGTTTTGGATGAATAAGAACAAATTCCTTCATGGCATTTAGCTGTCTTCTGACTGCCACACCATCCTACCTCCGGTCCATTTGATTCGGATTAATTTCCTTTATGCTAGTATTCCTTCTAATTTATTTTTTATAATATTGTTGCAGCCTCTTATTATCACTGTGGAGGAAAATGAAACTGTGCTGAATGACACCCCAGATAAACTTGGTTTTGATGCGGTAAGCAATCTATTTTCCTGGAATTTAAATATCTTCGGCTTTAAGACGAGATAGGAACTGTTAAGGTATAATAACACAAGTGGATGGTTCAGATGATTTTCAGTGACCAATACCATTTGATTCATTATTTCCAGTGAAGATGAATTACAAATTTCCTGTAAACCATCTGAGATAGATATACTTTTCCCTCTCCAAAAACCTGGAGCATTTTGGATTTGGTTGCAGGAAATTACAGGACCTATAATGCTCAGAAATATCAGGCAATATCATTATTTATAGAGCTTCAGAATTAGCTGGATTGTGATGTTACTTGATTGAATATGAATGACTACATATCGCACACTAATGTTAATCTACAAACCTAAACTTGGCCTATTAAGTGAAGAACGTTTTCTAAATTTTCGTCAAAGTTGTGGCAGTATATCGTCTCTAATTTTAAAGATTTTGTGTAAAGATTTGTGTTTTTAGTGAATTTGAATTTCTACTCCATCTGTATTAGAATATCAATGAAAGAGCATTTGATGGCAAAGGGGAAGATAGAGATAGATAGATACATACATTAGTTAAGGAATTTACATAAACCCTCAAATTCAAATCATTATCCAAACTCTTTTGGTTGCATAAATGAACGTCTTAAGTAAAAGAAGCTTGGCTAATGAAATTACACTTCTTGCAGCTTCAGGTCTCAAATTATTAGGAAGCCATTGGAGTAATTGCAGCTCACAAGGCTGGGGTTGATCCATTCTCTCTTTGAAGGGATCAAATTTCTAATATCCGCAACAAGGCTGTCCCTCACAATGGTCACTCTCTCTTAAGAGAAAGAACTTTAGCATGATTATACAATTCAAGTTTGGTTGACTATATACACATTTTTTCCTATTTAATACATGTCTCCTCGACCCATTTCATGATTTTTGGTTTCTTCATCCTATATCTAATATAGTAATGGGATGTGGCTTATTGGCTAAACGGCTTATTCATTGGCTCCTCTATGTAATTACTGTTCATTTTAGCAGTTTCCTTTAGCTTGTTGTCTTTATCTGCAAATGTTGGTTGAATTAATAATTTTAGACAATGGGGAGGGGTAGGAAAATTTTTGTGAGTTGAATTTTTAAATATTGAAAAAGTGGGGTTGTAATATTTTAATAAAGATAAGATGATAAATAAAAGAGTTATATATATATATATGTGTGTGTATATATATATATATATATATATATATTAATTTAGAATTTCTAACCTCATTTCTCAAATTTTTATACATTCATGTCACAAAAATTTTCTTTCCGCCCATTTTCCCTCTCCACCCCTCATACCAAACAGACCCTAACTGAAGAGATTCATGTGTACATTGTAAATATTTTGATTTATATACTCCTTTCATTCAAAATATATAATTTTAGAAAAAGGAGTTCAATGATGTATGTGTCTTTTGACCATTCGTTACGCATACTCTCTGTTACAGTTGTGTCCATTTGAATTCAAGTTATAAGTTAGAGCTCTACGCCTCTACCCTCAGTTTTTGTTTGGATGGTGTAGCAATCCTACTTATTTCAAAAAAAAAAAATCCTAAGGGTCATCAATTAGTTTAGTCCTCTACTGTGTCCATTACATTTTGTTCTATATGTTGTCATTTTTGTTTCGTGTTTTTATGTTCACACAATGTTAAGCATTGCAATACCACTTATGCCTAATGATATACCCAATGATCCTCCGTACGCTTCTAATTACTCTTCCTTTATTATTACTCCCTCCGGTCCTAAATATAAGACCTAATTGACTTTTTAGAAAATCCTATAAAAAAGCAAAATAAGTTAATTATAAATTGATTTACTTAATTTTTTCCCTTAGATTAGTTTATTTTACCTATAATCTAATGTATAATCTAAAAATATATCAAATATGTCATGATTTAATAGCCTATTTCGCAACTTCAACCTCTCCAAAAAAAGGTCAATTAAGTCTTATATTTAGGACCGGAGGTACTACTATTGACTAGCTCACTATATTAAATAGATACTCCCTCCGGTCCTAATTATAAGTCATCAACCATCCAAATTGTGCATATCAAAGAATTGACGTTAATGGAAGTTATATTATTAAATTTGTCTTATTTTTTTGTCTTTTCCATTTTTGTCTCTCTTACCTTTATTACTATGATTCACTACCTTTTTTCTCTTTTCATTAATCTTCTATCTTTATGAGTATACAAGTGTCTTTTTCATCTTCTCTCTCTTCTTGGGAAAATTAAAGAAATATCTTTTGCCAATGATAAAGGGTATATTGGGAAAATTTTAATAAATGAGTTAGTTAATAGCGGTTGGTGCCTTATAGTATTAAGGACCAAAATTTAGAGGCTGTTGGTGACTTATAATAGGACTGGAGGGAGTACATACAATATCTCGTAATAAGTTTGTTACCTAGGGGATGCTGGAGGTTTTATCAGCTCGTTGCATAGTAAGCATGGAATGAAAGGAAACATTGTTCGTGGAGGATCATGTTTGTTTGTAGAGATACACATTTGTTTCATAAATTCCACAATTGAAAAAAAAAATACTATAATGGAGAAATTCTACAAAAAACTATATTAGCATTCTAGATCCTATTCTAAATTTAAAGTACTTGTGTTGAATAAACAAAAAATTATTATTTGAGAGTATTTTTGTTTTTGGACGATATTTGAGGGTATTGAGTGTTATGAGAATAACACATCTGAATGTTAGATGCAATTCAATCCTTCATGTTTTATTGGAAGGTCCACCCACCCACAAAATTATATTAAAAGCCATGGAAACATCACATTCTCATTATAGGAAATTAAAATAGAAGTTGAATCCGACCATTAACTTCAAACAAAAGTCACATTTCCAAGGCAATTTGACCTTTTATTTTAGTGATGAATAAAAATTTCTACTCCTTCATATACGTACTTTGAATGATTCAGTCAATTTAAATTATTTGTTCTTTCAGTTTTGTAGGTTTTCAAGACGAATTCAAGGCAAGTTTCCAAGGCAATTTGACCTTTTATTTTTTTTACATATTTTTTAGATATGTTAAATGCTTCCTTTGTTGGGAATTTGAATGTTGATTTTATATGTGGATGTGAGTGTATTTATATATTAATGTTTTTAGTTTTTTTTTAGTTTCTCGGAATAGCTTAGTTTAATCCAGAATATGATTATTTGTAGCTTTTAGATTCACTTACAAATATATTCAATAAACATGTTCTCATTTTTTTTTCGGAAAAAATATTTCTCATTTTTCCAAAAATATAGTACGGTGCATGTTTAATTTGTTTTTGCAACCATAGCATGTAAAACCATTGAGAGTTGATTATCTTGCGAAGGTATTGACTATTGAGTGTTATTGGTAACGCTCTAACTTTATTAACGCTCACCATTGATTTTTATTGTGTTGTAAACAAGTACTTCATCCGATTAATTATTAGGTATTTAATAATATTCTAAATCATACAAGTTAAATTGTTGGTTGTTGATTAAAAATTAGTTGAAATAAAAAAATTAGTTAAAATCATATATATATATATATATATATATATATATATATATATATATATATATATATATATATATATATATATAAATATTCAAATATATCCTTATTTATAAAAATAATGACTGTAGGAGAATGCATGGGAAAAATGAGATAATGAAGAATGAGAAAAGGACATGAGGTAGCCGTGCAATCAATTGATGGTAGTAAAAGTGGAAATTAAAATGTGTATATTAAATTTTTAAATGTCAAGTTTTTGGTCATGCACTTGTGTGTGTGTGTGTATTCCTCCTTATAAGAGAATATTACTGATAGGATTGAAGGGAGTAACTAATTAGATGAACTTTCTCATTACTTGCTAAATTAGCGTGTTTGTTTTCGCGACCAGATGATGAAAGAACCACGTTTAAATCGAAATCTTTTCATGGTTCCTGTCATGAATTAGTTGTATATATGGTTATTAGCTCGGTTAAATTGAAGTTACTGCCTTCTCTCAGCCAATCAATAATTTATCACTCCATATGATCTTTAAATTTTTAAGGGATCAAAATTAGTTACTCATCGGTTGATTTTGTCTTATTTTCAATATTCTTATTTAATTTTACTTATAATTTATTATATATGTCGCATTAATATATTTTTAATTTCTACTCATTATTCTCTCTCTTATTTTTTTTTATCAGAATTTTTTGTCTCATTAATATATTTTGTCTTTTAATTATTCTCTCTCTTTTTACTTTTTTATTATCCATAAATTCACTCTCATACTCACTTAATAAATAAAGGTGTTATAAGAAATTAAATTATACGCTTCTTTTTTTTATTGAAAAAATGAATACACTTATTCATTATTTATAATCAATTTTGACTTTTATTTTTCAAGTAATTTGGTTATTGAAAGGTGACATATTGAATCGGGCTTACATCCTAGGAAGTTAGAAATATTGGCAAATTGGCGATTAACTATATCACATGGCATGTCTGGAGAACTATATTAATGACTTTTTCTTTTTAACTGAATAGTGCTGACTTTTGAGTAGAACCTAATAATGAATCAACAAAAGAACCGAATCAAAGAGAAGGATACAAGAAGAACAAATGAATAAAAAGTAGAACAACTATAAGATACAGTAATAGTAGTACGCTAAAAATATTGTCTGACAACTTTTTAGCAGATGACAAGCTTCTTTTGATGCTAATACTCGTAATACATATCAGCCGCCTAATACATATTGGTTCTATGTGTCACATCCTCTTGGCCTGATGGGATTAAACGATGTCATAGTCAGACTTGCAAAACAAATCATAGAAAATTACATTCAATCAGTCAACTTCAATTGAAAAAAAAAAAAGCAATCAAGTTTTAGATATTTGGGAAAATTAATTTGAGATCCCTCGCAAGGGAGATAATACTAGAAAAGTCCCAAAAGTTGAAAATATTAATGTAGGGTTCCAAGGGACCTCACTTTAATATACTTGAAAAGTGAAAAGACAGTTTTGCCCCTCCTCCTTCTTGTTCCCCACTCCTCCTCCCCTCCCCCACTACAAAACACTTGTCGCTTACCGGCGTTTATTTTTGCCTCTTTCCGGCGTTTTTTTCAGGCGAAACAACGCTACGGCGTTTTTGCAAATCGCCGAAAAAAAAAACGTGGAAAAGTAGCACATCGGCGTTTTTACAAACGCCGTAGGGTACCCACAAACGCCGAAACGCGGGATGCAGAAAATAATATAATATTCAGACATACCGGCGTTTCCCGAAGCGCCGGTATGTCCATTATTTTAATAATTGACATACCGGCGTTTTGATGAAACGCCGGTATGCTATTATTTAATATAAACTTTTTCGGCGTTTGCAAAAACGCCGAAAAGTGTTTAAAAATTATTTAAAAAAAATAATATTCATCCCAATTTAACATTAAATTGGGACGAAAATTTAGTATTATAGATATAAATAAAAAATATTAATAAATAATAATGACAGAAAAATCATATTACACACATTAAAAGAAAATAATACCTATAAGAGCAACTAAAGTATATCAAATATAAAAATTAACAATTACATAAAAATAAACAAAAATGAAGCAAATATAAATAAAAAGAGATATGAAAATAAGCAACCACCAAATGTGCAATGAGGGGGGAGCACCGCTATTTATAATGATCGCTGAGAAACAAATAGAAAGAAGTAGGAAGGAGCAAGAAACGAATGAGCAAGGGAAAATGAGGGGGGAGCATCGCTATTTATAGGGAAGGTGGAACATACAGGCGTTTATGATGGGAACGCCGGAAAGTGATATTGTATTATTATTTTACCGGCGATTTCGCAAACGCCGATATGCATGGTTTTTTTAAAAATATTATTTAATACTTACCGGCGTTTTGCTTACACTTATCGGCATTTCCAGGAAACGCCGGTATGCATGTTTTTTTTTAAAAAAATATTTAATACTTACCGGCGTTTTGCTTACGCTTAGCGGCGTTTTCAGGAAATGCCGGTATGCATGTTTTTTTAAAAAATAATATTTAATACTTACCGGCGTTTTTCTTACGCTTATCGGCATTTCCAGGAAACGCCGGTATGCATGTTTTTTTTAAAAAATATTATTTAATACTTACCGGCGTTTTTCTTACGCTTATCGGCATTTCTAGGAAACGCCGGTATGCATGTTTTTTTTAAAAAATATTATTTAATACTTACCGGTGTTTTTCTTATGCTTATCGGCATTTCCAGGAAACGCAGGTATGCATGTTTTTTTTTAAAATATTATTTAATACTTACCGGCGTTTTTAAGAACAAAAAACGCCGATATGTGTTATTTTTTCAAAAAAAAATAAAAAGGAAAGCAAATAACAAATTTTTTGATTAAAATATACATACCGGCGTTTTTGTGTCAACAAACGCCGGTATGTATGTGCGGGAAAGAAGGCGGGAAGTGCGCGCCAAATTTTGTGGCGTTTCTTTTAGGCGTTTTTTAGAAAACGCCGGAAGGCATGCCATTTCCGGCGTTTTTCATGAAAACGCCGGAAGGTGTACGCCGGAAAGCGCCGTTTTTTTTGTAGTGCCCCCGCCGCCACCGCCGAAGCACCCCGCCGCCGCCGCCGCCCCCACCTCCCCCGCCGCGAACGCCGCCGCCCCCGCCGCCGCCGCCGGGTGTGGCGGGGATGCGGCGGCGGCGGGGGAGGGGAGGAGGAGTGGGGAAGAAGGAGGAGGAGGGGCAAAATTGTCTTTTCACTTTTCAAATATATTATTAAAGTGAGGTCCCTTGGGACCCTACATTAATATTTTCAACTTTTGAGACTTTTCTAGTATTAACTCCCTTGTGAGGGATCTCAAATTAATTTTCCCTAGATATTTCATATTAAAAATAATAATCATCTCTTAATGGCAAATATTATTATTATACTCTTGCGGAAGTTATATTTTATATTGTAAAAAATAAACACGTGGTTCTCTAACTTTAATTAAAGTTTTAGTAAAGTTTTCTTTAATTCTTAAGAAGAATTTTTCAAATTTCAAATTTAAATCTTATAAAGAAATCAAATCTTTATTTTTTTAATGAACATTGTAATCATAAAAATTGAACTTAATGATCAATACTAATGCGAGTGAGACGGCTAAAAAAATGTGTGGTCTATTTATGTAAGGTTAATCAAACTTTTTTCCTTGCAACTTCCACTCAATAAATTTATCTCTAGTTATTAATTTTAATGTTGGTGGTTATGGTCATTGAACGTTCAGTCAATTTTAGACTTAATTGATGGTGGTGGGTGGTGGTGACGTCGGTGATAGTGGTGGTGCTGGTGGTGACGTCAGTATCCTGGTGGTGATACCGGAGCTAACGGTTCCATGTCTGATTGATTTGAGGAAGAAGATGGATGTGGGGAAGAAGATTATTTTTTTATGAAAACATAGGACCCAAAGATTTCTTTTTGTTTGGTTTAATGAAGGATAGGATAAACTTTTCACAATTGAATAATTGTATTACTCCTAAGTACTGTTGGACAATGTGATACTTTTATTTTGTTCATTGACAAGAATGAGATCATTTATTGTTTGTTGGTCAAATTAATACATTGAAAATTATTTGTTTGCCAGAATGATCTTTAACCTTAGATGCATTTTTGATATTTTCATGGAGAGCTATGGCACTCAAGTGCAATGTCATCATAGACATTTTTTAGCATTTTCTAAAATGGAGCCCTAACTTTCTTTACTCTTTTCCTTCAATCTTCTTCTGATTCCTTACTTAGAATATACATGCTTACCTACCAAAATCATGCTTAATGTGAGGGAACACTGCACACCAATAAAATTTTCCATTGAATTAACATATTTATGTATAAAATAATTAAATTATACGATCGTATAAATTTCCCTTGAAAGTTCTTGAAATATTTTAAATTAGCATTGATGACTTCCAAATATATTCTAGATATGCTTTAAATCAATATTAAATGGGAGTCATCAACTACTCCCTAAACATAAAAAAGTAACCAATCTATCTTAAACGATAGCCAATGAAATTTAACATAACATTATCCATCGAAGATTGTATCAATTGAGTAAATCCAAGGCATTTGAAATCTTCTGTTCTGTAGTTGACATATTTTCTACTTTAACTTTTTACACTTGGTGGTTTACAGTTTCACGCGAAGCTTTAATTTTAACCTTAGAAAAAATTGCAGAGAAGAAAGCACACAGACAATCACATATAACAATACATGATATGCTGATGAAGATAAAGTGATTCAAGTTCTAATAAGCAAAACTAATTATGACAAGATTGAGGCATGTGAATGTTTGAAACAAGGAATAGGAATAAGATCTTACAGGTTCTTCGACCAATTGTAAATATTATGTGTGTATCATTTAATTTTTAATAATCAAAACTCACATGGACTGACGAAGTTGATAGATACAAACAAATTAAAAGAGATCGATCGAAACATAATATAAAATGTGACACTGTGACAGGTGAGAGGCACAAGGATCACATGCTTATCAAAGAGTCCAAACAACAAAAGTTGGGTGTGAGAATGTGATTGGAGAGGTTGATATATGGTTATAATTAATATGATATTGAAATGACATTAACATTATCTACTTCGTTTTAATATATACAGATTTCTTCCTATTCCTACTATTTCTGTGTAATATCCAAATCCAAGATGCTTCCCTTATTTGCCATATGAATGGCTCAGACGCCAAGACCATCACATAGGGCCCACACGATTCCCTTCGTTCTCATGATAAATAGGGGTACGAAACTAGATGTTTCGCTTTTCAACTGAGCAGTGAGCAGAACCGAAACCGAAAATGGAAGAGAATCAAATCAAATTAAAGTTACTCTTTTCATTGTTTATTAATATTTCAGTTTGTAAATAATGTACTTTTATTTTTTTGGTGTTTCATGTTTGTATCATTTAGATATATTACTTTAATTGTTATTGATAAACTTTTTAAAAAATATTTTTCGTAACTCAATTTATTAGGAAGAGACTTAAAGCCCAAATAATGTTATGATTTTTTAAGCTCTTATATGAGGGTATAAATATTTTTTTTTGCGGAAAAAGACAAATAAAGTCCTTTGAATATGTATAAGGACAATTAAGGTCACTAAATTTCCAAAAGAACAACTAAGGTCAATTAACATGTTAATTGGAATGGTGATGTTGTTGTAGTTAATGAGGATGTTGCTGTGATTAATTACTACGCTCCTGTTGTTAATATGAATGATGCAATGATTAAATATGTATGTTGTTAATGAGGATGTTGCAGTTGTTAATTTAGTGCATGTGCCCTTGGTTGTCCTTTTAGAAATGTAGCGACCTTGATTGTTCTTTTACATATATAGAGGATTTATTTTTTTCTCTCTTTTTTTTTGAAAAAAATATTTTCTATTTTAAGAAAAAGTTAATGAAACACCAACGATAGCAACAACCAAACATATATGCTCAGTTTTTGTTTATTTTCCGATATTATTATTATTGTTAGAGATTGATAATATTAACATACCTTCAATCTAAGGGATTGCAATATCATGAATTATAAGCAAATTTATGTATTCCATACTATTTTTGGTGGAAATATTCTTAATTAAATAAATTATGTGAAATAAATTTAGAATATAAAAGAAGGAACGACGACTACAATCAACTAAGGACAAATCTTTTTTTATCAACAAATAAGGACAAATCTTGAAATATATTTTGTTAGTCAAATGTATTTTATTTCCTAATTTTATTTTATTATGTTGTTCATTATTTAATAAAGATAAAAGATGAAATAACACTTGATTAATGCTCTCTTTTCTATGCATATGGCCTGGCAGCTTGTTATCAGGTCTTAAAGCGTTTTATTTATTTATAGATTAATGAAGGATTGAGAAATGAGAATACTGACAAAATCGTAATCTAGTGTATGGTTAAATTATCTTGAACTGAAAGATTGATACACACACATCCAATATATCAGGATCTCCTGTCAATTTTTAACTTTCTATTACAGGCTGATAGTACACATCTTCAACTTGAGTTCGCCTAATGCAAACTAAAAGTTTTATCTCATTGAACATTTTATGTAACATTGAGTACAATTCAGTCACTTGTGTGTGTGTGTGTGTGTGTTCAAAGAAAATTTTATATTAAGCATAATAAATAAAGGTAACCATAAAGAATTAGTAACTATATATACAAGTATGTATGTATGAAAATGAATGTGTAAGAATAATTCTATTTGTCAGGACTTGAAAACAATTTACCAATTTTCAACACAATTATTACATTTAATGAGTTTAACTACTCCCTCCATTTCTAAATATAAAATCACTTTCAAATTTCAATTAGTTAATAAATTTAAGATCACTTTTTAATTTTTCACAATTGATAAGGGTTAATTGACAATATCATGTGATAATAATTAGCTCAACGAACATTCATAATCTAGTCAAATTAGAGAAATGGTCTTATATTTAGAAACATGAGAATATTTGTTTAGTAAATTGTAATTCCACTTAAAGGACGTTATATATAGGGATGTAGTAGGGAGTATATAGTAGGTGTATGAATATGAGAAAAGGGAATTATCAGTTGCAAATTAAATCTAACAGTCAACACCGAAACATGTGATTCATCTCGGGCCAATTTTGTGTTGTCCGTTCTATCTCGTATTTGCCTATGAAACCTCTTTCTACCTACAAGAACTGTGTTGATGTGGTCCAACTAACCGTGGCAACTCACATGAACTGAAGGGAACAGAAAAATTAATAAGTACTATAACTTCTATTCATATTATACGTAACTTTTTTGACTTTTACCAGTAGAAAAGAGGATAGAAGAAAGAGCTGAAACTGATTAGTAAACGAAGCGAAAAATACTTAATGACTCAATTATCATTAATTAATTTGTATAAATTAGTTGGGAGTGATATATACCAGGAAGGGAAACTGGTTCCCAAGTTTTTCCAATTAATGGTCGTCCTAGCGTGAATTTTTTTTCAATAAATTCCTTTTTTGTTTTCTGAAAAATTATACGCATGTTGTCCTGTACAAGAATTTTCTGTATTTTGTTATATATTTTTGGATAGTAGGGGTATATTTTTTCATAGTTAATTTTTCTATAATTTATCATAATTAATCTTCACTTTTTGATAATTCATTTCACTCTACCGCATCTGCAAGTTTCGTACTTTTGGCTACAACTTACATAAAAGGACAGCTGCGAGGAAACTAGCAAAAATTTCACTAAATGGTAATTTCAGATGTCTAATGGTCCTTCAAAATTGCTTGATAATGAGTTATCCTTAATATGCTAGGTATTGTGCTTCATTTGGAAGTAAATAGTTGCTATGATTATTAAATTTTTCAAACCAAACCCCACATAAGTTATTGCTATTAAAGCCAATGTTGTATATTTGTCTAATTCCAATTTCTCTTACACCTCCATCTCATCCTTCACTTGTCGGTGAAAATCAATAGTAATTGGTCATTTAATTCCACTGGGAAAGACGCAGGTATTGAATTACTTTGCAGAAATGAGAGAGGACTGTTTCATCGGGCTTTTATCGACAAGATTAAATCTATCTCCGCGTTTATGTCTGAGACTAAAATAGAATTGGAGCTTGTTCGCACCGCAAGTGCACGGGTCGCGCCAAGTAATAAAGTGATAAGTAGAGTATCGTTCCCACGAGGATTTGGTTCCAAAACTCGGTCAAGTAATGATTATTGCACTCTCGCTCAATTTGAGTGATTTAAATGTTAAGATGTGAAGGGTAACTATAAAAATAAATAAGAAAAAACTATAAACAAGTGATTCTTCAACTCAAGGATAAAATGGGTCCTAAGATTATTTTTCCCCTTTTTTATTTCATAAACTTAAAGAGTCTCCTCTCACTATTGCTTTCAATGACCATATATTTGCTAACCTAGGGTTCTAGAATACTTGTAAACGCTCCGTCGAGTCAAGAACAAGTGTTTAATTTTATTAATGATGCAATATCTTGTCACAATTAATAAAACCCAATTTTTAAGTTTCAACCCTAATGTGGCTATGTGAGGTCAATAAGTATATGTCTATCTTATCAACAAAATCATCCATTTGTCATGCAAACTTCAAGTTCTCACACTATTTTACCCAAGTTCTACACTCAACCTAACCCTCTCAAACATCAATCAAGTGAACACAACATCTAAATGATGATCAAGCACTTAGAAGCATTAGGTAAAGAGTAAAATAAACACATATATAACATTAATCACAAAATAAGAGGAGGAATTAAGAGTTAATCCATACAAGGGTTCAAAATAATCCTAGAATCAAAGTTTTAACTCCACATGTTCATGAAATCCAAAAGAATATATACATATGATAGCACAATCATAGAACAAGAGAGAGGGAAAGAAAAATGGAGAAGAAAAACCAAGATTTAAACCCAAAATCTCTTCTAGACTTCAATTTATTGACATCCGCTCCTCCAAAAGCCAAACCCTAGCTCCCCATATGCCCAAGAAGTGAAGAATAGGGTTTTTCTGTCGAGCTCTCACTTTTATACCCAAGAAATTTCTTTTTTTCGAGTCTGAAAACGCAGAGTTTCAATTTCTGTTTGTCGCACGTTTGTTGTGCGACGAATGCTCAACGAACAGATAAGTGTCAGAACAGAACATCATTCGTCGTGCCTTAGTTGTGCAACGAACGCTCAACGAACATCAGAGTGAAATTTTCTTTTTCCTCTTTTGTCCCTTGCTTCACTCTTTAGCTTGTCTTATACTTGTCCACCTCTTCCTACAAAAGAGAAAGAGGGTTGATGAGCTTCAAAATGACTTACAAACACATATTACTCTAAATTTTACACAAATGCATATTTTTCAATTTGTACTCTTACCTATATGTATTTGTATCATTCTCAATCATTTGTCACCAAAAATCATGTACATTCAAGGGAAATTGAGATGAAATATGTGAAATTATGGAGTTTATCAGAGCTATAGGAATGTGATCTTTGAGAAGCACTGTCAAATCATACATCAATGCATTGAGAGGAAATTGAAGACCCTAAGTTGCACGAGTGGCAGGGCCACTAAAAAAAACGGCAGATTCCTGGCGGTGATTTTTACCCATGTCGGCGGATATATACGCCCCAAAGTCACTACGGCGAAAAAAATATCCGCCCCTAGTCTTACCTAGGAAACACTACGTGCCGACGGATAAATATACGTTGTAGCTCCCACTATACGCCGGCACACGTAGCGGCGAAACTTGAGGGCGTATAAAACCGCCCCAATGCAATATTTTTTAATATTAAATAGTACACTGATTGCACCATACTTTTGCATATATTTTCATGACCAAATCCATTGAATTAATGCATGTTTTGATGATAATTGCACCTAATTTGCATAGATTCTAACTATTGCACTAGTTGTTGGAATTTGTTCTAATCAAGGGCAATTTAGGCTTTTTTAGCATGCTATAATGTTTT
This sequence comes from Mimosa pudica, assembly GCA_029929735.1. Taxonomy (NCBI): domain Eukaryota; kingdom Viridiplantae; phylum Streptophyta; class Magnoliopsida; order Fabales; family Fabaceae; genus Mimosa; species Mimosa pudica. The sequence continues at coordinate 10,004,678 of JAKELP010000035.1, forward strand.
ACATGTTTTCAAGAACATTTTGATGCTACCTTTGAGACATTTGAATATGTAGGTTGGGAGGTTGAAGGTGAAGATTCAAGAAAAGGGGTCAAAATAACGTTTCTAGATGAAGTTTGCATTTTAGTCCTGAGGCAGGCCAACTGGCGAGCCACTCGCCACTTGCTCGCCAGTTGGCGAGCCACTGGCGAGTACCTTCGGGTAACTCGCCACTTGCTCGCCAGTTGGCGAGCCACTGGCGAGCCTGACGCTGTCAAAAATCAGACGCGAATTTTAGGGTTTCTTGGCCCTATATAAGCTTTCTAAGAGCCTCCAAACCTCTCTCCAAGCCCCATTTGCACGAAAATAAGGTGGCCATGCTAGGGTTCACTCAAAATCTCTCAAACCCACTCATCCCACTTCCATTTCCATGGAATTTCACCTCAAATCTTCCATATTTTCTTCTCCATCTCCATCTCCTCTTCCATTTTCACCACCCTTCTTCTCCATTTCATCCCTCCTCATCACAGCCACTTCTTGGGTAGATTTTGGGCGAAATTCCTCTCCTCCTTCCATGAGAGGCTAAGTTGTTGGTGCTTTGGTGGTGTGAAGATGGTCAATTGCTTCAATGGGCTTCATAGGGGAGTTTATCTTGTTCTATGCTCTTTCATTGTATATTTGGGATATGTGGTTGCAATTCCTTGTGTATTTTGGGTAGAGACATGGTTTTATCTTTCTATTTGTTATGGATTGATATCATATGTATTGGATATTATGTTTGTATGTCAAATGTTATGGATTTCCTATTTCCTATGTGAATTGATTCATCATGCTTTACATGTTTTAAGTGGTTGCTTGGCTTGAATAGCTAGTGTTTCAATTAGGTTGTTGTGGTTGCACTTCCTTGAAGAGGATTTTGATTTACAAACTTGTTTCCAATACACATCAAGTGGAACCTAACTCTAACCCTAAGTAATGGCTAGTTTTAAGTGGTTGCTTGATTAGCTATTAATTAGTGTTGGAGGACCCTTAGTGGTTGCTTTGAGATTTTTCTAAGAGACTTGATGAATGATATAACTCCCATGATCATTTTTAAAGAAGCAATTGAACCATTGAATCACCATCAAAGCCCCTTTGCATTGCATTGATTTTAAACTTTAAAACCCTTACTTGAAAATACCAAAAACAAGCACGTACATTTTCTTACTAATTTAATCAATCAATTTCCAAAAATCCAAACAAACCCCTTTCCTTTTGTCACTTTTAATTCACATTTAGTTCATCTTAGGGTAGTTACAAGACTCCTCAAGAGAGACGACCCGAGGTTGCGCCACTGTGTTGCAATCCTTGGTTTTATAAATAACTTGCATTTAACCCCAAGGCGAATAGGAAACGGTTAAATCAATGGCGCCGTTGCCGGGGAGTCATTTTTGACTCCCTAAGGTAGCTAAGTGTCAATTGAAACATTGACAAGGGGTAGGAGTCATTAGGATTAGATTTAGTTCATATGCATCATTTCATCATTTAGGATTAAGATAGATGCATTCCATATTTTTTACTTTTTCTTCTTCTTAGTTTTTGTTCTTGTTTGCATATATATTGTCTTCTTGAGATTGTTTGAGACTGAATCATTGAGTTCTCATGTCTTGGAATTTCACAAATTTTGGTTACAATCATGATATTCTTGAGAATTCAAACTCTTTTGTGAGAAATACCACTAGGATGGAAGAGACACCTTCTTCAATCATGGATGAATTATACAAAGAAAGGGACAAAATGTTGGCCATTCTCAATTCCTCCTCCAAATCCAATAGTACACCATGTTGGGATCCACCTTTACCCCCACCACAATATCACACATACTTTGATTATCCTTCTCCACCATATTCCTCTACCTACCGTGAGCCATATCACCATCCATATCCTTCATCATATCAAACCTCATCATATGAGCCTTCACCTCCACCACATAGACCATATACAAAACCATACTCTTCATCTCTACCTTACCCATCACCATATCACCATTCATGCCAAACTACATACCAACCACCTCCACGTGAACCATCACCGCCACCCCCACCCAAACCCATCACCCGTAAACAAAATCCCCTTGATGCTTTCTTTGACTATCCCAACATGGATGACCATACCAAAGAGCTCAAGAGGATGTATGCAGTTAATAAAACTCGATCTCTAGAACTATATAGGAAGAAAACTGCATGTGGACTCTCCAAGCAATTGGAGGAAGAATTGGAAGAGTTAGGGGAATACCTCAATGCATTTTACATGCATGTGCTTTGGAAAAGAACTAATGGAGAAGAGGGAACCCCTTGGCCCTATGATCCTAAGAGTGAAGAGATTGAGCAATTGGTACCTCAAGTGCAAGAGGATGCACTTTCAAGCATAAGTAATACCCCTCCTATTCTAGAAGAGACTTATCCTCCTCTTACAACTGTTTTGGCTAGTGAGAATGATAATGTGATAGATGAGAAAATCATTGTTGAATCTCCCCATATACCTACCATTGAACATGCTCACCATGATGCCATTAATAGTACTACCATACTTGAGCCTACCAATTGCATTATTGATTCTTCTTGTGATGATCATGCTTATCTTCCTTTTGATAGCAATGTTGAAGATGTTGAAAAAATCACTACTAGAAAATAGGCTTTTCACGACCATATTAAACGACTAAAAAGCCAATGTTGGTCGTTAAAAAAAAACGCGGTGGCATAACATGTAAATAACTGTCCAGGCGGAGACTTTTCACGACCACATTTAATAATGTGGTAATAATGTGGTCGTGGAAAGGCACCTTCCACGACCACACTTGTATAAGTGTGGTCGTGGAAGGTGCCTAGCCTTCCACGACCACAGTGTGGCTCACTGTGGTCGTGGAAGGCTAGGCTTCCACGACCACAGGTTTAAACCTGTGGTCGTGGAAGCCTAGCCTTCCACGACCACAGTGAGCCACACTGTGGTCGTGGAAGGCTAGGCACCTTCCACGACCACACTTATACAAGTGTGGTCGTGGAAGGTGCCCCTTCCATGACCACATTTGCCAATATGTGGTCGTGGAAGGTGGGAAATTTTTTTCCAGTGCGCGCCAAAAGCCTTTTCATTTCCCTCCCACATTCACTCTTATCTGCATAATCTCACCTTCACTCTTATCAACATTCACTCTCAACATTTCCCTCTCCTTCCTCTCGCCTTTCTCTTCTTCACTTTCTCTTCTTCGACTCTTCAACTCCGCCGCCGCCGTCTCCTTCCCTCCGCCGTCTCCTTCCGCCGTCAACGTCTCACTTACTCTCTCACTTCACTTTGCGCCTCCGCCCTCTCGGCCTCTCATCTCTCTCACCACACTTCGCGCCTTCGCCTTCTCTCTCATCTCGCCTTCGCCTCGCGCCTCTGCCCTCTCCTCCCTCATCTCCACCGCCGCCAGACACTTCGCCTCCTCCACGAAACCGCCGTCGCCCTCTCGGCCTCTCATCTCTCATCTGAGTTTTTGCCGCCGCCGCCGCTCACAACTTTGTTCACTTTGCTCACAACAGGTACTTCCTACTCACTTTGTTTTAGTTTCGAATATATTTTGTGTGTATAAGCAGTGTGGGTTTTCCATATGTTCATGATTGTGGCCATGTTTTGGTGTGAATTAAGATGCAAAAAGTATTGATAAATTTGGTTGCTCTGATTGGTGAACATGCAATTGGTTTTGGTAATAGATTGTTAATTGTTATTTTGATTATTGTGATTATATTTGGTTCATTTGCTAGCTTAAATATTGCTTCTATTGTTGAATATCAAATTCAGCTAGCTTTTGGTTTGTGCATTTGTGGTAAATTCTGATTTGCACTTAATTTGGTACACTGTTTGGTTGACTATTCTGGACATTTTAAGAGTGTTTTGGGCTGCTCTATTTAGCAATAATTGCTGGAAAAAGCTTGTTTTCTTTGCTGGAAGGGGTAGTAAAAATTGCATGCAAATAGGCTCTAGTTTCTTGGAGAGACTGTTTTTGGTTGTTGATTAGGACTGTTTTAGGTTGCCATAGATAGTCCTCTGATTGGTTCAATTGTCTTCTATTCTTTTTAATGAAGACAAGTGTATATACATATTATACACATTACTCCAATGGATCGTGCTTGGATGGATGCTTTGCGAACTAGTGAAGAATATCAAAACGGGGTGGAAGAGTTTATTGAATTTGCCAAAAGAAATGTGGCGAGTAAGAATGGAAAGTACCCGTGCCCTTGTGTGAAGTGTGTGAATGTTGATCGCAAGAGCCTTGACTCTATAAGGAATGACCTTATTTGTGAGGGGATCAATCGCCGATATAGGAAGTGGATTTGGCATGGGGAATTGGGAACTACCGTGGAACATGTAAAAGCAGCGGAGGTGGATGATAATGATGATGATGAATATGTTTGCGATGTTGGCATGGACAACATGATAAATGATATCGCAGCGGAGTCGTTTGTTGTGTCAGACGAGTACGACAAAGTGCGTGGTGATGCTGAGACACCTTTGTTTCCAGGGTGTAAGAAGTATAGCCGTCTGACCTTCATTCTAACAATACTAGAAATAAAGACGGAAAATGGGTGGGCAGACGCGGGTTTCTCGAAAATGCTCGCAGCTTTGAGCGATATGTTCCCGGATAACAATGCGGTTCCGAAGACAATGTATGAGGCCAAGAAAATGCTAAGTAAGATGGGTATGGAGTATCAGAAGATACATGCTTGTCCCAATGATTGTATTTTATATAGAAATGAATATGAAGGGTTACATGTGTGTCCAAGATGTCAGGAGTCAAGGTATAAACAGAGGAAGGGTGCTGATGATGACGACGACGACGAAGAGACAAACAAACCAAAAAAAGGTGAACCTTCGAAAGTAATGTGGTACCTTCCAATAGTTCCAAGGTTTAGACGATTGTTCGCGAATGCAACAGAAGCAGAGAATCTGAGGTGGTATTGTGATCAGAGAAATTCTGATTCTAGATATCTTCGACATCCTGCTGACTCTCCTCAATGGAAAAAGGTTGATTCAATTTTTCCAGAGTTTGCTAGTGATCCTAGAAACCTCCGTCTCGGCCTTTGTACAGATGGATTTAACCCATTTGGGAGTGTTTCTAGCAAACATAGTGCTTGGCCAGTTTTGCTTGTCATTTACAACCTTCCACCTTGGTTGTGCACGAAACGGAAATATCTTATGATGTGTATGATGATTTCGGGACCGAAACAGCCTGGGAACGATATCGATGTTTATCTTGCTCCATTGATCGAGGACTTGAAGATGTTGTGGAATGAAGGTGTTGATGTGTTTGATGCATACAAAAAGGAGACATTCAAGTTGCGAGCTTTGTTGTTTACCACAATCAATGACTTACCTGCATATGGCAATCTCTCAGGATATAGTGTCAAGGGACATAAGGCATGTCCAATTTGTGAGGATGACACTAATTTCGTCCAGCTCAAGTATGGAAGGAAGACTGTTTACCTCGGTCATAGGAGGTTTCTTGATCGCCACCACCCATACCGTCGACTGAGGAAGCGATTTAATGGCTTTCCTGAGCATGCATCTGCTCCAATGCCGTTAACAGGTGAAGAAGTTTATCGTCGTGTTGCTCGTGTTACTGTGGAGTTTGGTAAAGGAAAGAAGAAGAAGAAATGGACTAACATTTGGAAGAAGAGGTCAATCTTCTTTGATCTCCCTTATTGGCGTTGTCTTGATGTGAGGCACAGTATTGATGTGATGCATGTGGAGAAAAATCTTGCAGAAAGTATTGTCGGAACGTTGTTACACATTCAAGGAAAAACCAAAGATGGGCTCAACGCTAGAAGAGATTTAGTTGAGATGGGCATAAGACAGCGGTTACATCCGACAATTAGTGAAGATGGAAAGAAAGCATATATGGAACCTGCTGCTCATACACTTTCCAAACTTGAGAAAACACGATTGTGTGAGTGTTTACGTGGGATGAAAGTGCCACATGGATATTCCTCTAATATTAGCAAACTTGTGTCAATGGATGATTTGAAGTTGACGGGAATGAAGTCTCATGATTACTATGTGTTAATGCAACAACTTTTGCCGGTAGCTATAAGAGGAATTTTGGAGGATGATGCGCGGAAGACTTTAACAAGGTTATGTAAGTTTCTTAATGTCATTTGCAGTAAGGTAATTGACAATGAAATACTCGATGAGTTGGAAAAGGAAGGTTATGTTATTTTGTCGCAATTGGAGATGCATTTTCCTCCAGCGTTTTTTGATATATCAGTTCATTTGATTGTTCACTTGGTTCGAGAGATAAGACTTTGTGGTCCGGTTTCTCTAAGGTGGATGTACCCTTTTGAGCAATTCATGAAAGTTTTGAAGGGTTATTCAAAGAACCCATATCGCCCGGAGGCCTCGATTGTTAAAAGATATCTTGTTGAAGAGGCAATGGACTTTTGCAAACCATACCTAAGAAAACCTGACGACGAGGAAATCAACCTGGATGAAGATGAACTTTCTGGTAAAGGGGTGCGGGGCATGAAAGTAAAGGGTGTAGAGAGAGTGGAGTTGTTACAGGCACATCTATACATCTTGAATAACATGAAAGAAGTGCAACCTTATTTGGCTGAGCATAAAAGGCTTTTGAAAGAGAATAACCCGAAGAAGAGTGATAAGCAGATTTCAAATGAACATAACAAGTCATTTATTGGTTGGTTCGAGGAGTATGCGCGAAAACAAAAGGATGTGTCTGACACAGTAAGGTTGCTAGCTGTGAAGCCTCAGTTTATTGTTTTTTCATGGGGTGGTTATGAAATAAATGGGTATTCTTTCTCTACTAAGGTCATTGATGGCAAGCGCACCACACAAAACAGCGGGGTGATGGTTGAAGCTGAGGCAACCCATTTTTCTAGCTCTAGAGACAAAAACCCAAAATTGGCTACAACTACATATTATGGGGTTATTGAAGAAATTTGGGAAATCATCTACGCACCGCATTTCAAGGTTCCCATATTTAAATGTAAGTGGGTACATAGTAATGCGGTTGTGATTGAGCGCCAAAGTGGCATGATATCTGTTGATCTTAATAGGGTCGGCTACAAGGATGAACCATTTATTCTAGCAAGTCATGCGAAACAAGTGTTTTATGTATCAGACCCTACAAATGTTAAGCTTTCCATTGCCTTGCAAAATAGAAATCAAATGGATTGTGCTCTCACAGTAAATGATGGTGATGATGATGAGATACAATTATTAGGCAAAACAACAAGAAGTTTGTTAGATGATGATGATGATGATGACTTCTGTGCGGTCAGGAATGATCATACTGAGGGTATATGGGACATATGGGACGACAACACATAATGTTAGAAAATGTATTGATTATTGTTATTGTTTTTCATTTAATAATCTATCTAATATTATTAATTGTTCTGTGCTAATGTATGTAATTGTTCCTCTTTCACAGGTTATAATGGCAGAAAATGACTCCGATCACGAGCAAGAGTACTATGAGGAGGCCCCACCACCCCCTGTGAAGAAGAAGAAAAGAGGGCCTACCAAACTTTCGAAAGTGATTGCTCTGACAGTTGAGCATAAGAAGAAAAACCATTTGGAACTAGATGAAAAGAATAGGCCTAAAGGGCCAACTGCAAAGCCATTTTCAAGTTATCTTGGAACAGTGGCGAGAAACAGAGTTGACATCACAATAAATGAGTGGAAACACGTTAATGACGATGTTAAGCAACAATGTTGGTTGGATGTATATGTATGTACATTCGTATTTTAACTCCATATTTGTGAGATATTGTGGTGACTAATCATATTTGTTTTTTCATTGCAGCAATATTGGGATGTGCCGGATACCAAAGATTTTAAAGAGTTCGTTTGGCAAAAAATTGCAAAAAGGTTTAGTGAATTCAAATATAACATTACCAAGGACTACATATTTGGGGGGTCTAAAATGGGTGAGGATCCATGTATAGCATATCCCAATATTGAACCAGAGAAATGGAAGGAGTTTGTTAAATATCGGACGTCTGAAGCATTTAAGGTATATCTACTATACATATATAGTTCATAACTTGGTTTTAATCTGTGTACCTGCATTATTAATATTTTATTATTGTGGTACATAGGAGTTAAGCAAAAAACAACAAGAGATTCGGGCTAAAAATGAGTATAATCATACCATGTCCCGTGGGGGGTATGATTGGATGACTGATTATGTGGAAGCCGATCGGCAAAAAAAGTGGGAGGAGCAGCGGAAATCTATGGAAGCTGAGTCATCTTCCACTGTCTTAGAACCTTTACCTGACCTCCAACGCCATGAAACATGAGCAGCGGCCCGGAGGAAGAGACCAACTGGAAAATATACCAGTGACAAGGCTGAAGCGGTGGCAAACCGAATTGTAAGTGCTATATAAATTGTATTTAAACACTTACGTAGGATATTATTGTATATTAATTAATGTTTGTTCACTTTTGTAACAGAATGAATTGGAGGAGCAATCTTCTCAGGGGTCTTGGACACCGCAGGACCCCAGAATGGACATCCTAGCAACTTCGCTAGGGAGATTAGACAACCCTAGCCGAGTTGTAGGAGTTTCTGGGAGAGTTGGGGCAAAGGAATTTTTTGGGCCCAAAAAACGAGTGGTGTCTCGACCTAAAATGTCCCCTGAGGAGCTTGATGCAATGGTGAATGCACGGGTGGACGAACGGATGGACGAACGGGAGAGCCAATGGCAAATGAGGTTTGAATATCTTACATCACAGTTAGAGGCTCTTCAAGCTTCCCAAAGAACAACTTCAACAATGAATGAGCCAAGTGCACCTGATCCTCTTGATGACTACCACGAGGAGTGCTACTTGCATCTTGACGAGCCTTGCCTACACCCTGTTGCTAAGGCTCTCAAGTACCCAAATCACACCACCATTCATAACAGGTCTATCCGGGATGATCAAGTAAAAGTGACAGTCATTTCCGTGATAAAGGGCCAAGAAATGACATGTGTTCCATTTCGTACTAAAGAGGTCACAACTTTAGGGCAAGCAATGAAGAGCTTTATTGTTTGGCCTAAAAGGCTTGTGTTCGATACTGCTCAAGAAGCTCAAGAAGCTCAACCACCAATTCTTCTCCCACAGGTACTCAAATTGTCTATGAATTGACCTTTATTAACAATGTTATTGATATATGTGTGTACTGATGATGTGTTTCTTATTTTCAGAATTTTAACGGTTAGAAGTACCCATATCTGAATCTGCTGTGGACGATGCAACCTGGATTTGAGCGTAATCTTTCAATACCTGCTGGAGTCGTCAATCCACTAGTAGAGGAGAAGATTTGGTTGCAAGGTTCTCGAGACGTTAAGGAGTTCTTGATGATCGAAGAGCTTGAGCAAAGCTGGCTTGATTTGGCCGTCTGGTAAGTGTGTCATATTTTTATCAATATAGTTGAATATTGTAATGAGTCTTTAAGTTCTAATCCATTTCGCCATGTCTAATAGGTACTGTCACAGTTTATGCCAAAGAACCCCAAAGGAAAAGTTTTGCCGGTTTCTATGCCCTTCTAGACTGGCTTATGATGAAAACGCCTTGAAATTACTTAAAAAGAGTAAGAAGAATCATTTTTGGGAGATGCAATCTTACGTCGAGCTGCAGATGGGCCTTGATTGCGGCACTCTTTATTTCGCCCCCGTTTTGAATTGGTAATGAGTTATCTTTTACACAATATTAAATGTTATGTCTTAGTTTAATTAACATTTATTTTCACTTATATCTTTCAGTGGACATTGGACTCTGGCTATACTTTGCCCGAAAGAGTTCAGGATTTTTTGGTTTGACTCTTTAGAGGGATTTATTAGCGACGATCACAGAAAAGTCTTCCACAAGTAAGTTTCTCTTTTTTTTTTTACTTTTATGGTTGATAATAATATATCCTTATACTATATATAACATTATTGTTATGATTTTGTCTCTTTTGAAGAGGAATATTAAAATGGCATGATGCTCAAGATACTGATTATTACACAGCTAGTCAGACTTCGATTAATGTTATAAACGTAAAGGTAAAAGCAATTTTTATATTCATTTTCATTTATATTGCTTTTAGGCATACCCGAACTACCATGATATTGCTGATATTATCTGTGATTTATCAGTGTCCAAGACAGCGGGGCGCTGTAGAGTGCGGATATTATGTCTGCAAATACATGCTGGATATTGTATATCAAGATCAAATTAAGCAAGGGAGGAAATTCCAAAAGGTATGCACACTTCTAACATATATCTCCAAGAAAATAGTCATTTCTAATTGTAAGTGGTACTTTCCTTGTCTTTTTTAATATTGTTTAATTATGTTGCAGCTTTTGGAGGGACTTTATGGACTTAGTACTGACTCGTTTAAACAAGATGAGGATATTGACTTTGTACGAAACGCACTTGCAGAATTTTTAATCACTATGTGAGGCAGAAATTGTATAGGCTTAGATTTTTGTAGCTAAATTTTGAACTTATTACTAGTAAGGCAAAGATATAAAACTTAGATTATGCCTTTTGTATTTTGTTGTCTAAGTAAGGTATTTATGGGATACGTTTTTGCAATTGCTCTGGTATTCTGTATTGTGAAGTAGTATGGTATTGAAAGTGGTTTGTAAATGATCTGCAAGAATGCAGATGGCTATAAAATGCATTTACAAAAAATAAAAAAAAAACCCTTTCACGTCCACATTTGCGTAAGGTGTGGTCGTGGTAGGTGCCTACTAAAGGGCTATCACGTCCACACATATGGGAGTGTGGACGTGATAGCCCTATCACGTCCACAATTATAAGTGTGGACGTGATAGCTTCAAGCTATCACGTCCACAATGGACGTGATAGGGCTATCACGTCCACACTCTCATATGTGTGGACGTGATAGCCCTTTAGGAGGCACCAAATTAGGTGCCTCCTAAGAGGCTATCACGTCCACACAATGTGTGGCGTGATAGCCTCTTAGGAGGCACCTAATTTGGTGCCTCCTATACACCTATCACGACCACAGTTTTGGAACTGTGGTCGTGATAGGTGCTACCTATCACGACCACAACACTATGGTCGTGAAAAACACACTTTTTTACGACGCGGGATTCCACGACCACCTATTTCTGGTCGTGAAAAGCCCAATATTGTGGTCGTGAAAGACCTTATTTCCAGTAGTGAATTGATCAATTGTCATGTTCTTGTGATGAGCATATCATTTGTATGAATTGCATTGATCGTAAGTGTCATTTGCTTGTCCAATTTCGTGAACATGCATTGCATAATACTATGATTGCTATTAGGAATGAGCATGAATCTTTTGAAGAAGGTGAGTCTAGTCCAAGTGGTAGTGTTGATGATAAGTTTGAGAATGACCAATCTATAGGACTTAGTGATATGCATGTTTTACATGATGTTGAGATACACCCTACAATTTTTCCCACTCCACCCAAGAGTGAGGACAACAATGATGATTTCCATTTGATCACTAGTCCTTTGGTTGATACATGTGCCCATGAGTGTTTTAATTCTCAAATCTTATCATGTGATTTACCTCCTGACATACTTGGACATGATTGTGGTATAAGTTGTGTTGATTTGAATCATGTTGTTGATAAAAGGGTAGTACTTGTCTGTGATACTACCATTGTTACAAACCACATTGACTTTGTAATACCATGCTTTGATAGATGTTTGAATGTGGTTGACTTTATTGGTTGTGAGAAACATCCACTTTCTTATGTGCCTAAGCCTAAACTTCTCACATTGCATACACCACTTTGTCACTTTACTTGTGCTAATTCTTTCCATGAATTTAAGTACTTTGACTCATGTGGTGTACTTGGAGTTGGTAGTGTTGCTTTTGTGTTGGCTAACCCTTTTCAGGCCTATCATTTGGGAGGATCCCATATATACCATTTATCACCCTCACTTTTGGATCACCTATTGATGGAGCCTAGACCACCACCGAGGAGGACAAAATTAATTCTCCTCTTAATCCTTCTCTCAAGCTACAAGCCTCCATGAGGCCAGGTTGTCCCTTTCCTCTCTTGTCCTTTTGTTATACATGTTCAGGCTGGCTGGTGATATTTTGTGATGCATGTTAGGATAAGTGTGGGGGAGGGACACATCTAGTAGAAAAGGTAGTTTAGTGTTAGTTGAGTCAATAAGAACCCCTTATGATGTCATTCTCTTGTTGCGCCACATTGCATTGAGGACAATGCATGATTTAAGTGTGGGGGAGGAACTTGTAGTAGCCACGCTTGATTCATTGGATTTGTGTCATTTCCACATTAGTGTCAATTTTTTTCAAAAAATAAAATAAAAATTTACTTCCAAGCTTCCAAGTTTCATGTTGTGTTGAATGTTCACATTCATTGTAATATGGAACAAAGTTGCACTTTTTACCTATTTTCACTTTTTTTTCCTTTAAACCTAATGTGGAATAACTTTTGAAACCTATGGGGCAAGATTAGAACCTACCAAATTTTCAACAAGTTAGTATTGAATCAATACCAAGCATATGCATTTTGTCAATTGGCCTTGCAATTAGACTTATCTTTAGCATGAGAGTAGCCCTTCTTGTGAGGATTTTTGAGCCTTTAATTCATTTCAAGAGTGACTTGCTCAATTATTCAATTTCTAGAACTTGTTTCTACTCTTAGTCAAAGCTTATGCATTCATGTTTGGATATGATTGGGCCATTCATTTCTAAACCCTATGACCCAAACACTTAACCAAACAAATATATCCTTTGTTTCACCCCTTTGGGCCATCACTTTCTTTTCTTCCACCTTGACCAATTTGGAAACGTGCATCCATAGCATATACTTGCATTTCCATTGTTCTTGTATTGTTGTATGATTTGAAAAAGCATGATACATAGTAAAAAAAAAGGAGGCCGAGGGCCTAAAGAGAGAAAGAATGCCAAGAAAAAAAGAGATAGTGAAAGCACAAAGTGCTAATGTATGCCAAAGGCATAGTGTGAAAAGAAAAGCGAGAGGAAGCACAAAGTGCTTGAAAAAAAGTGAGAAAAAGAATGACATGTAACATGCTAGTATGGAATTGTTATGACTTGAGTTACCATTTTTTGTATTGCATTTATATGTGGTGGATAATTGTTTACATAATTGGTCATTGACTTCATTCCATTATTTATCATTCATTATTAGCCTTATCCATCATTTCAACCCCACAAAGTCCTCTTGATCCAATCATGAGTGCATGCATAGTGGAGATATTAGAGTAGTCACAAGCCTATGGTTAAATTGTTTGTTGAGCAAGTAGAGTGACAAATTCCACATTAGGTGAGGAGTGTGAAACACTATAATCTTGAGAGTTCTCATCGCCATAAGTTATGTCCAATTGCATTGCCAATTCTCACTTTGCATATTCTTGCCGATTGATTCATGCTAACTTGATGACTATTGATTTGTTAAAACCTTGTATTTTTTTTGCATTGTACCCTTTGTCCAGGAGTACAAAGGTCTAAGTGTGGGGGAAATGATTGCACCATACTTTTGCATATATTTTCATGACCAAATCCATTGAATTAATGCATGTTTTGATGATAATTGCACCTAATTTGCATAGATTCTAACTATTGCACTAGTTGTTGGAATTTGTTCTAATCAAGGGCAATTTAGGCTTTTTTAGCATGCTATAATGTTTTACATGTTTTCAAGAACATTTTGATGCTACCTTTGAGACATTTGAATATGTAGGTTGGGAGGTTGAAGGTGAAGATTCAAGAAAAGGGGTCAAAATAACGTTTCTAGATGAAGTTTGCATTTTAGTCCTGAGGCAGGCCAACTGGCGAGCCACTGGCAAGTCACTGGCGAGCCACTCGCCACTTGCTCGCCAGTTGGCGAGCCACTGGCGAGTACCTTCGGGTAACTCGCCACTTGCTCGCCAGTTGGCGAGCCACTGGCGAGCCTGACACTGTCAAAAATCAGACGCGAATTTTAGGGTTTCTTGGCCCTATATAAGCTTTCTAAGAGCCTCCAAACCTCTCTCCAAGCCCCATTTGCACGAAAATAAGGTGGTCATGCTAGGGTTCACTAAAAATCTCTCAAACCCACTCATCCCACTTCCATTTCCATGGAATTTCACCTCAAATCTTCCATATTTTCTTCTCCATCTCCATCTCCTCTTCCATTTTCACCACCCTTCTTCTCCATTTCATCCCTCCTCATCACAGCCACTTCTTGGGTAGATTTTTGGCGAAATTCCTCTCCTCCTTCCATGAGAGGCTAAGTTGTTGGTGCTTTGGTGGTGTGAAGATGGTCAATTGCTTCAATGGGCTTCATAGGGGAGTTTATCTTGTTCTATGCTCTTTCATTGTATATTTGGGATATGTGGTTGCAATTCCTTGTGTATTTTGGGTAGAGACATGGTTTTATCTTTCTATTTGTTATGGATTGATATCATATGTATTGGATATTATGTTTGTATGTCAAATGTTATGGATTTCCTATTTCCTATGTGAATTGATTCATCATGCTTTACATGTTTTAAGTGGTTGCTTGGCTTGAATAGCTAGTGTTTCAATTAGGTTGTTGTGGTTGCACTTCCTTGAAGAGGATTTTGATTTACAAACTTGTTTCCAATACACATCAAGTGGAACCTAACTCTAACCCTAAGTAATGGCTAGTTTTAAGTGGTTGCTTGATTAGCAATTAATTAGTGTTGGAGGACCCTTAGTGGTTGCTTTGGGATTTTTCTAAGAGACTTGATGAATGATATAACTCCCATGATCATTTTTAAAGAAGCAATTGAACCATTGAATCACCATCAAAGCCCCTTTGCATTGCATTGATTTTAAACTTTAAAACCCTTACTTGAAAATACCAAAAACAAGCACTTACATTTTCTTACTAATTTAATCAATCAATTTCCAAAAATCCAAACAAACCCCTTTCCTTTTGTCACTTTTAATTCACATTTAGTTCATCTTAGGGTAGTTACAAGACTCCTCAAGAGAGACGATCCGAGGTTGCGCCACTGTGTTGCAATCCTTGGTTTTATAAATAACTTGCATTTAACCCCAAGGCGAATAGGAAACGGTTAAATCATACACGCATGCCGGCGGATCGTCCGCGGCTACGTGCTTTAATTATTTTTTAAAAAAAAAATTGCTGGCTATCCGCCGCCACGCGATTTTTTAAAAAAAAAATAAAAATCCCCAACTTCAGTCGGTATGACCGAAGTTGGAATTTTTTTTACCTTTCAACTGAAGTTGGGATTCAAACAATAAAAAAAAAGAGATTGAAAAATATATAAATAGAATAAACATATAATAGAAATTGAAAAACCATGAAATAACACAAAAACATTAAAATTAGTAAACAC
This sequence comes from Mimosa pudica, assembly GCA_029929735.1. Lineage (NCBI taxonomy): Eukaryota > Viridiplantae > Streptophyta > Magnoliopsida > Fabales > Fabaceae > Mimosa > Mimosa pudica. The sequence goes on from JAKELP010000035.1 coordinate 10,020,017, forward strand.
AAAAACATAAAAATTAGTAAAAAATAAACATGCAATATAAATTTAAAAAGAGAAGTTCGATGCAAATTAAATTCGAAATCAAAATAAACACAAGCCAAAGTTTGACATATAAAGAGAAAATTGACAGATAACTCTATATTATACCCAACTAACACAGATGATAAGAGAAAAAGATCCTGACAGGACTCCATTGTGCTGCAACAAATAACACCAACTAGAGAGAAGGGGAGAAGGGAAGAGAGAAGGGAAGAAAGAAAGAAATGGGCGAAGATAACATGGGGAGGAGGGTATTTATAGGGAGTCATCCCAACGTGGCGACGGATAACATCCACCCCAAGTGTATTTAATAATTTTTTTATTTTTTTAAATAAAAACACGTGGGGCGGATACCACCTGTATTTAATAATTTTTTTTATTTTTTTTTAAATAAAAACACATGGGGGCGGATAAAGATCAGCCCCCACGTGTATTTAATAATTTTTTTTATCAGCCCCCACGTGTATTTAATAATTTTTTTTATATAGTTTAATTTTTTTATAGTGTATGTCTTATTCATCGTTATGACTTCTGATTAAGATGATGGGAGCTTTTTGTGCCTTCTTCTAATTCAAGCTCGCAGCAACACTACAACAGTTTTCTATTTCCTTTTGCTTTCATTAACTTGGTTATCTCTTTATTCTTTAATTCTGCACGTTGTTTGATTCTCATGTTTTCCTCTATCAGTAATAATAGAACTATAGAAGGCATATATTCGGTTCAAAAAGAAAATAGAGAGATAAAGGAAACCAGCGTAAGAGGGCTATTCATAAACTTATATTCTCAATTTTTCATAGACATCACACCTATCTCATCATTATATATGCAGGGTTGACGTAAGATTGGAAAACAAAAGATTCTTTACAATTAATTATGGGCTTACGGCTTATAATTGATCGATTTCCATATGAAAAACAGTTTCTTTTTCAATAAATAAAGTAATAATTTTTTTTTGAAAATATTTTTTGAATAATTTGTTTATAATGAAACAAAAAGTTACTTTTTGATAGTAAAAATAATATTTTTGTTGCATTTTTAAATGGGAAAATGACAAAAAAATGACACTTGAATTTGAGTTGGACAAAATGGGGTCTCCAATTCCAATTTGGACAAATAAGGGATAGTCCCCAATTTGTCCTAAATGAAATTTGTGACTTTGTGCCAAAGAGTAGTGAATGACATATTCTAAAGTAGTTAACAGCGATACTTGAGTAGTTAACCATTAACTACTTAAGTATCGCTGTTAACTACTCAAGTATCGCTATTAACTACCATTTGTAATAACTACTCAACTATCGTTGTTAACTACTTTAGAATATGTCATTCACTACTTTTTTGGCACAAAGTCACAAATTTCATTTAGAACAAATTGGGAACTATCCCTTATTTGTCCAAGTTGGAATTGGAGACCCCATTTTGTCCAACTCAAATTCAAGTGACATTTTTTTGTCATTTTCCCTTTTTAAATTGAAGTAATAAATCGAACTGTTTCGATATCAGCATGATTCTTTTGACTGGTAGGTGGTTGCATTATAATGGATGTCTAGTTGAGTAGAGTGGAATAAAAACTAAATGTAAAATTAATTAGCTTAAAGCATATGAAATTAAATTATTTATAATTGCATATATATATAGTGCGTTGTCTAAGGGCATTTGTACAAGAACTAGGATTGGTACATACTAGTGTTAATGTTAGAAGGCGTTGCACACTCACACACACATATATAGTAGGGAAAATTAATTTGAGGTCCCCCACAAGGGACTTAATACTAGAAAAGTCCCAAAAGTTGAAAATATTAATGTAGGGTCCCAAGGGACCTCACTTTAATATATTTGAAAAGTGAAAAGACAGTTTTGCCCTTAGCCTTAATAAAAAAATACCCCACCCACCACCCCTTCTCTCTCCTCTTCCTCCCCCTTCTTCACCGACCCCCACCTCCCCCTCCCCCACCGGCCACATGCCCCCCCTCTCCTCCTCCTTCTCCCCCCTCCACTATTACCCACCCCTCCACACCCACGGTCACCCCACACCCCTCCCCCTCCCCCACGCTGCCCCCCCTCCCCCCTCCACACACCCACGTCATCCCGACCGATAATCCGCCCTCCGCCGCTTCCGCAGATTCTCCGGCCTCCTGCACAAGACCAAGACCCCTAGCGTGCCGCGTAGGGTGGACGCGCCGGCCTGCGCGAGGACAACGGTGGCGTCGAATTCGGGGTCGTAGACCTGGTTGTTGCAGGCGCAGCAGAAGAGCTCGGCGCGGTGGACGTCGAGGGCGATGTGGTGGGCGGGGGAGGGGGAGGGGTGGGCGGCGTGGTGGTGGTGGGGCCCGCGGGAGAGGGAGGCGCAGGCGAGGCAGGCGTAGAGGCGGGGGAGGAGGGGAGGGGGCAGGAGGGGCACTAGGGGAGCTCGTGTGGGTCCCGCAGGAGGGAGGCGTGGAGGCAGTGCTGGAGGGGGAGGAAGAGGTGGGGGGAGGGGGGCAGCGTGGGGGAGGGGGAGGGGTGTGGGGTGACCGTGGGTGTGGAGGGGTGGGTAATAGTGGAGGGGGGAGAAGGAGGAGGAGAGGGGGGCATGTGGCCAGTGGGGGAGGGGGAGGTGGGGGTCGATGAAGAAGGGGGAGGAAGAGGAGAGAGAAGGGGTGGTGGGTGGGGTATTTTTTTATTAAGGCTAGGGGCAAAATTGTCTTTTCACTTTTCAAATATATTAAAGTGAGGTCCCTTGGGACCCTACATTAATATTTTCAACTTTTAGGACTTTTATAGTATTAAGTCCCTTGTGGGGGACCTCAAATTAATTTTCCCTATATAGTACGACTTCTCGGTGTATCGAACTTTTTTTATTCACAAAAATCAAAAGAAATTACAACCTCATATATATCATATGCAATAGCATCAGAAATAAAATAAGGAAAATTTGAAAAAACATGGAGCCGTTCTATAGACGACCAAACCTCTTTAGCTAATTTATCTGCCACCATATTTACTTCTCTAGAACACATTTAATATTTTTATATGTTTTCACAAACGAAAAAAACTTTCTCCATTCCTAAAGATACTCAATTGGCTTTTTTTCTTAAGAAATAGAATAAAGAAGTTAAATAAGACACTTCATAGAACATATTTTGCTTCTTATTAAATTATTTGTTAGTTTTTAAGTAAAATAAATAAATTGATCTTAGCTTTGATCTTTGCTTGTTTAAGAAAGTCAAGTATTTATACTTGACCTAACTATGCTGATAGTCCAGATATGTCAGGAAATCTAGCTAATTATTTTTTTTTAAAAAAAAAACTCTTTTATTTTCACACATTGCACACATATATCATATGACCCGAGTCAAAATGATTAAATAATAATTTAATATAATTTTAGTTAAATTGCATTTTCAACATGTTTAGCCGGTAAAAAAATATTTTAAAACACATATACAGCATACACATATATAATTTATTGAGAAGTCTAATAAAATTATATAAAGTAATAAATAAAAGATGAAATTGTACAGTTATATAATAAATTAAATGAGTTAATTAAGTTATATAAAGGACACAAATAATACTCCCTCTAAGGGCAATATAAAAGCTCAAAATTTTAATGATTTTGGTTCATAATATAATAGTTCACTCTTATATTGTCTCATCATTTAATACGTTTTTTCCTACTTTACTTCTAACTATCTTTCTTATTTATTAATGCTTATATATTTTTCTCGTAATAGTTTCATAATAAATGAGGGAAAATTTAAAATATTAAAATTAGCTTCAGACAGTCAACTAATTAACTTAAACATATTTTATTAAGGACTCATATATTATGGACCGTATGGATTACTCTTTAACTTTAACCCCCTAAATAGGATTAGAGGAGCCCTCATCTTTTCCTATTTAAAGGGCACATTCAAATATTTTTCACATAAGCTAATGAAAACATTAACCTCATTAATAATTTTTTGAAAATTAACAACTTTTCAACTTTATCCATATTAAATTTCTCTATTACTACAGCAGATTAAAATAATGTCAATATCTAATAAATGAAAGATAAAATTGTACATTTATATGAAAAGTTCAATAAGGTTTCTTATATAGGATCAAATGAAGAAACATTTTATCCCTACCATATAAATAGGAAGTAGGACTAGAAGAGTATTTGGATATCTTCAATGAGGTCAAACCTATAAGTTTGTTTAAACAATATACTTGATTTAAGTTAGTTATGGGAAAACGATCGAATAGCCTAGAAAACTACCAGTCAACACAGAAACATGCATGTGACTGATTATATCAACAATAATTAAACTGTTTTAATTCCTTCTTTCAACATTTGAACCTCTTTTTCTATACCAGCAAGATCCACCACTTTAGTTGAGAGTCTTGCGCAATAAATCAAATGCACAATATATCGTTTGATTTGAATATATAGAAAATAGATAATCTGTACCAAAACTAATATGTTTCGGTTTTATCAATAACCCATGTTTCGAAACATAATATGTTTCCTTAGTTTTTTCTTAATCACCAAAACATAATATCTTTCGGTTTTATCAATAGCCTATGTTTCGATTTTTTCCATCAATAACCGAAATATAATTTCTCAAAGTTTAAAGATTATTATTATTTAAAAGTAGGACGTGTAATAGAGATATTATTTTTAAAAAAATATTTTGCATAAAATTGTTCTACAATATTTTCAATAATAATAATTATTTTTATAATTTTTAGCTATTATTATAAATCATTATTTTTTTACATTTATAAATCATTATTATTTTGTGCTATTACTATTTTTAAGAATTCTATAAATTATTATTTTATAATTATAAACCTTAATTATGGAAATTATATGTCCTCAATAATGTATTAACTGTCACATTTAAAACAAATAGTTGTCAAATTTATAAAATATCTTCTGCAAAACAATAAAAACAAACTAGTAATTAGAAATTATTATTATTAATATATCAATAATGAATACATCATCATAAAATGAAAAATTATAAAAGAAAGATATGGGACTACTAGATCAATAACCCATCTTTAGATAGCACGAGAAAGAACAGATTCTACCGACAAAAAAAAAGAAAGAACAGATTCAAAGAGCACGAGAAATAACAGAGAAGGAGGAAAAAGGGTTTGATTTTTTTTTTGGTTGGAAGAAATGAGAAATAAGGGGTTTACAGGCTACACAGTAGACAATTTGTTTCGGTATTGTTTAAAAATGAAACAAATATGTTTTGGCTTTAGCATTCAATGTAACATTAATTGTTATTGTTTTATGCCAAAAGTGAAACAATGTTGGAAATTTATTTTTTTTAAAAAAAGGCTAATGTATGTTTTTGTCCTTTAACTTTGGAGAAAGTCATGTTTTTAGTCCTTAACTTTGAAAAGTGTGTTTTTAGTCCTTAAATTTGGACAAAGTTATGTTTTACTCCCTTAACTTTGAAAAGTGTGTTTTTAGTCTCTTAACTTTAAACATAAGGATGTTTTTAGTCCTTTTAAAAAATTCTAAAGTATGTTTTTGGTCCCTTCACTTTTAAAAGTTAAGGAACTAAAACATGACTTTCTCCAAATTTAAGAGACCAAAAACATATTTTGACCAAAATTTAAAAGGACTAAAAGTACACTTTTCAAAGTTAAAAGACTAAAAAATTATTTTCTCCAAAATTAAGGGATTAAAAACACACTTTTCAAAGTTAAGGGTACAAAACATGACTTTCTCCAAAGTTAAGGGACCAAAAACATATTTTAGCCTTTATTAAAACAAACAAATTAATGTAGAACCTTTTTGTTTTGGAACAAATTTTTAAAAATAAATATTAATGCAGAACCATTTTGTTTCGTTTAATGTTGGTGTTGGAAAATGAAAAAGATAAGGTATTTAGGAATACCTGGATGAAGGCAGAACAAACTTTTGATGTAGATGCCTTTACGGTATAAGAATCACAAATATGGACTCTTATATTGTATACTGTAGATGCACTTTTGAGAGAGAGAATTATACAGAGAGGATTTTTGAGAGATAGAGAAAATCTATGCAATAGGAGAAAACTTAATTTAACGTTAAATGATTTCTGTTTAACCACCCTATTTTCTGAAAATTAATAATTGTATAAATTACACTTAATAACCCAATTATTCTGAATAATTATATTCAAACCCCAAAACTTTTATTTGGGCTTAAATTTACCAAGGGTGGATCATATTCTTACAGTTGAAAGCAATTTTTTTTTCTGTAATAAAAAAGGAAACAAGTTTTATAAAAAAAAAGGGTAAAAATGCCGCCTTTCATTCGGGTTTTAAAAAGACCGAAATAATAAATGTTTCAGTATGCTGTCAAAACTGAAACACTTTTTTAAATCAATTTTTAAATGAAAAATAAACCAACTTTTTTGGTTTTTAATTGAAAATGAAACATTTGCCACAAAATTGTTTCGGTTCTGGAAATCGAGGCCTGTAATAAACCGTAACAAGATATGGTTTTTTTGTATTATTATAGTATCAGTCTGAATGTGATTAGTTTTTTTTATCATAATGAATATAATTAGTTTGAGAAACGAAGAAAGAGGATTCTAATATAGTTTTAACATATAAACCTTAAAATCTACTAATCTTTTTGACATGATGATGACCTAACATGTACCCCCCCCCCCCCCCTCTTTCCCTCTCTCTCCCTCTATCTCTCTCCCTCTCCCTCTCTCTCTCCCTCCCTCTCTCCCTCTCTCCCTCTCCCTCTCCCTCTCCCTCTCTGCAATTTTTTTTATGATTAGAGCAACTTCATTTATATAGAGAAGAAATTTTTTTTCGCTCCACCTTTTCATATATCTGCAGGAAAACTGAAATTACAGATAAGATAGGAGTAAATCACAATTGGTAAGTGTAATTTTCCATGTTTTACACCTGCGTATTGAAGAATAATTGTAGATATTGAGATAACCCTAGTGTACTATATGTGAAATCAATTACTTAGAAGTAGCGTATAGATAAAAAGAATAGACTAGAATGTTTATGCTGGCTAAAATATGCTTAGTTGAATCATAGTGATTATATGTAATTTAAAGGTTTAGGTATATTTTTTATTTTAAATATTTGTATCATATTTTATTTTAGTAATTAAATAGTTTGAAAATTAAAACTTAAGATTTATTTTTCTAACTGTGTTAATTTCCTATATAGAAGATGGTTACTTATTAATAAATCTAAAGGGTAATCGTATAATCAATATGCATAAAAAATAGCTCATAATTTCATTTAAAATATGTTAGTAGATATACTCATATACATACTAAGAATTAAAAAGATTCAAGTAAGTATTGTCCACATTCAACCACTAAATCACCATTTAAATTTGTTGAGTCATCATTTCTATTAATTAATAAAACTAGCAACACACACACACACTTATGGTGTTTTGAATAAAGAGTGAAATGGTAATGATTTTTACGTAATGATGAAGATACTCTTGCAGATTTATTTTCAATGTTTACCCTAACTCATCAAAGATATATGTGAAGCCAAAAGCACTAAATCACTAAAATACAAAACCTCATCAATCTATGTTCAAACCCTAATTAAAAGAATCACATATAATTAGACATGGTTAAACTAGTGCTTTAGCCAATTGAGACCCACTATTTTCATAAAACTTTTAGTCCCACCACCGGGTCATTCCACAATGATTTTCCTCGAGAGTTCTAACACATTGTTAGCTAGCCAGACAATGAGTGAAGAGTAAATAGATGATGAACAATACTTTTATACGATTAATCGTTTCTCTTGACCATAATTGTGTCTCGATAATGTTAATTGCCTCAAATAATACATAAGAATATCATACAAATTGAAGAGTTTGTCACATACACCACAGTGACCATACTCGCTTAAAGGCGTGATTTATCAAAACGGCTCAATAAGGCTTCAAACAGGTCAAGGCCACTAAATAGGCCGAAAGAGGCTATAGCATAATAAAGCATATGTCTCAAAACTAGTCTTAAAGTACTTTTCTTGTTTTGCCAATCAAGATATATTGTGGTATGATTATAATTTATACATATGTAATTAGTAAATTGCAAAATTAAGAAAAGTAATATGTGATTAAGGCATCCATCTTGTTAGATCCAAATAGGGTAATTAAAAGGCATGCACATGACCTATTTAGAAAATAAGGTTTTCGAGAAGCCTGAGCCCAGGTTTTTTTTTCTACTAAGCCTCAACTGGATAGGCCAAAAATAAATCAAGCCTAGAGCCTCTAATAGCTAGGCTTTTTTATTCTTTTTGAACTGACTAATATATATTAGTCAGTTTCATGCATATAGGTGTTAACTAAAGGAGTTAATATATAAATTTGCTTTGAAAGATTTCACTTACAAGTGATTTTGCTATATAGGTTTTTTTTGGGTTTGAAATTGTCTTGGAAATTTTTAAACGTAAAATTTTGCCCTTACCATTAAAATGCAAGATTTAATGTTTTGGCTATAGCAATGCTAGGTTTCCTTTTCTCCAACTTTTCTTCTTATTCCTTATACACCTCTTATAAAATTGTAGTTATTTTCCAATTGAACTCTAATATGAAATAAATGTGTAAAATAAATCATCAAGAAATCTTTTATACCATATATTTATTCATAAGGCTTTTTATTTCTTAAATAACACACATTAGCTCTACATTATACTCCCTCCGGTCCTAAATATAAGACCTAATTGACTTTTTTAGAAAATTCTAAAAATGCAAAATAAGTTAATTGTAAATTGATTTACCTAATTTTTCCCCTTAGACTAATTTATTTTACCTATAAACTAATGGATAATCTAAAAATATATCAAATATGTCATCATTTAATAACATATTTCGCAACCTTAATCTCTCCAAAAAAATCAATTAGGTCATATATTTAGGACCAGAGCTAGTATTATTTCTTATTATCTCCATTCAAAATTTTTGGGTGTTACAATTAATTCATTCAATATGCCCGAAATACAAGTGTTATGTATTTTCCTAAAATATACAAGTTGTACTATTATTGAAAGCATGTCCAAGGATGAAAAAACATATGGTTGTGGATGTACTAAACTAATTGCATAATTGCTCAACCCTACGTTGTACGAATATTGAACTAAACTATACATTATTTAACTCATTCATATGGACTGGTACAAGTTACATGAAAATAATTGCATAATTGCTCAACCCTACGTTGTACGAATATTGATACTTGAGGGGCGGGGAGAGATTGACTTATACTTAACGGGCAAAGGTTGAGCCAACCATCACTCACCAACTTTCCCGAAGAAGATTGTGAGTATATGAATAAATACACACACACACACACTTCTCTTTCATCATTTCTTGGTGAGTGGAAGAATATTGATTCAGTCAACAACACATGCAATAACAGATAGCCAAAACCACCAGTCCAAGTCAACCCCTTTCTTTCTCTCTAAAATCCCACAAACAACCAATTAACTCCCTAATATATAACATTCACTCATCCCTCCATCTCCTTTATCTCTCTTATTCTCACCCCCACCACTACCACCACCGTTTCTCTCTACTCTCATCTCAAGATCTCTCCATCTTTCTCTATAGCTAGGTTATTAGGGCTTTGAATATTTGCCTTTTTGGAGACTCAGAAATTAAAAAGGAGACCAGAAGACTTGGGAATATGAGGAAGCCTTGCTGTGATAAGCAAGACATGAATAAAGGCGCTTGGTCTAAACAGGAAGACCAGAAACTTATTGATTACATCAACAAACATGGCGAGGGTTGCTGGCGTACTCTTCCTCAAGCTGCAGGTTTTTCTCTTTCCTTCTTTCTTTATTTATTTCTTTCCTATTTTTCTTTTTTCTCAATTGATGTGCATACTACCGTAATTACATTATAATTACGAATAGAATGTCATGTATTTATACGTATTGTGGATGTGTATGCAAATAGTGACTATGCCCATGACAAATTTATTTCTCTTATACTGCAAATATATGTGTGCATTCATTTTCACAAAAAATCATAGGGATGGGACAAATTCAAAATCTTATATGTAGTTTTCTCTTTTGTTTATTCTCTTTCTTTTACTGGGCTCTAATTATAGGGATTTGATATTTGTGGGGGATTAGGTATCATGAAAATCCCATTATATATGTTTTGATGGGTTTTTATTTGGGTATGGAAGAGCGTATGTCAATTTTATAAGTTTAGACTAACTGACAATTTGTGGGTTAAAATGATTGATGAATATGCATGTGTGAATAACATTTTGGTCTCTCTTTTTTCAGGACTACTTCGCTGCGGCAAAAGTTGCAGGCTAAGGTGGATAAACTATCTAAGGCCGGATCTTAAAAGAGGCAACTTTGCTGAAGATGAAGAAGATCTCATCATCAAGCTTCATGCCCTGCTTGGCAACCGGTGAGAATTAAGTTTTTACCGCATAATCATTTCTACATTTTTTTCTGTAAAAAAGGGGTATGAAAGTGAAAAGCATATAATATAAATTATAATCAAACAATCTAAAATGTCTCCTTGCATATCTCTGCAATACTCAGAAGGATAACTGTTTACTTTAGTTTTAATTTACATTTTTACCCGTCATGCCTGAAATAAATCGGAAAAAACAAACAAGGTTGTAATCCTCGTAGATAATCTCCTATATATAAATGGGATGTAAGAGTTTGATCTTGCTTTTCATCTTATATGACCAATAATAATAACAAAAGTCTTATCCTGTGAGGTAGACTACATGGGTCGCACGACATCATCCATAGCCATGTTTTGTGATGTAATCTTACATGGATTTTAAAGCATGAAAAAAAGTTATGATCAAAGGTAAATTATTAACATTTTTTCTCTTGTTTTTTTTATAGTTGGTCTTTGATTGCTGGAAGATTACCGGGAAGGACAGACAATGAAGTAAAAAATTATTGGAACTCTCATCTAAGAAGAAAGCTCATAAACATGGGAATCGATCCAAATAATCACAGACTTACTAACAAATCCCCTTCACTTCATCAAAATCAAACAACAACTTCTGGTAGCTCAGCTTCATCAGGCTTAATGAAGACACACAAAGATATTCACAAGAACAGCAATATTGATGAGCCAGTAACAAAGAAGCCTAAAATTACTGGTAGTGCTGGCAATTATTATGAACAAGTTTCAGATGCTGCGAGTGGATTGGAAGATGAGTCCTCTGGCTTATTGCCTGATCTAAATCTTGATCTCAAAATCAACATTCCTTCAACCATATTACCCAATATTAGCAATGCTGCTTATGATCATGAAGACAATTTTCAAAAGCCTATAATTCATCATCATGAATCTAAGTCACCAAGGACTATGCAATTAGCTTCCTCTCCAACCCTACTTCTATTTCAATGAGTGATTAATCAATTTAAATTTCATCACCAAGTACAGAAGAAACTTCCCTAACTCGATGACAGTCAGTCGATCGGGTCGATCCGGTATAGTTTATTTTTACACATTTTCTACCAGGTTTCTCTAATGAAAGTATAACAAGTGGGGGTAGATTTTCAAAGAGAAACTGGTAAGAAGGCTCTTCTTTTGTTGGAAAGAATTGGGTTGCTGCTTTGCAAGGTTATCGAGTGGTGGTGGATATTGGAAGGGAACATACACTCTTGGAAATTTTAGTTCCGAGTTAATTACCCTGAAATTGTTTAATTTCCACTGAATCGTAAACATACTTGTATTTAAAATTATTATTTACTGTTATTCATGTAAAAGTGATTACCATAAAGAATAACTCATTTTTTTTGTCTCTTAGTTCTTGAATTAAATTTTAGCATATCAAAAATGTTTGTTCATCATGTTTTTACTGTTGCAACAAAGTAATAATTTAATACGTACTAATAGTTTTATTTTGAATAAGATTTTTGATATTCTATCTATCACTAAAAATGGTATAGGATAACAGACTCCCATTTGTAGAAAAATATAGTACATTATTCCTTTGTCAAAAGTTATGAACACTACTGTATTGGTCCTTGAATTTGCACCTCTTATTTCATTGTCAAATATGAAAGAGTATATATGTGTGTTTGTAATCATGATATGAATAAAAATATAATAAGTAAACCCTACGGAGTTCAGTCCAGAAAAAACCTACTGATATCGTTTCTGGGCCGTACAAACTTAGAGATTGATCAATGACTCCATTTTATATTTTTGAAGGGTTAATCATGTAAACATGATTGCATGAACATCATATCATGAATAACTTTTCTCCATATAAATTTTCTCTTATATGTTGATTACTATAATATTTATTATTACGTACGTACGTGTTAACTTGTAATTAGGATATATTAATCCTCGGATCTGTTACTGCTTATTTCGGAACACGTGTGCAAGGGTATTTTAATCCTATCTGTGTAGATGATTAATTAGAATTAACGATATATATATTTCCTTAGAATACTGAGACAGACAACATTTTAATTTTCCAGCTTTGTCCCTCCAATTTCAAAACTCATTTTTTATATATTAAAAATTCATTTCTTCTCTCTCTTCTTCCTCTCCTCCCTCATGTCATAGCTACCATCGTGTCACTCGAATACTGACTATTTTAAAACTCATTAATTTCTAATTGTTCATACATTATAATGTCTGCCTATTATTAATTAATCCACACCCTTTGATATAATAAAGTGGAAAATATTATAATTTATGATATATTTTCAAATGAGTCAATTGTCATTTTTTTAATCACGTAATTTAGTTAAATTAAATAACCTATATTATATATCAGAGAAATTACTTAAGTTTTAACCAATAAACCAAAACTATTATATATGTTGTTATAGTTTCATCACCATGACTTAAATCAACTGGTCTGTGTAGTTTGTTCTTTTTATCACATCCTTATAGTTTTATTTGATTTTTAATCACGTCATGCATATAGTAGTTTGTTGAGTCCAGCATTGTCGGCTACTGAACTCACCATGTTGGACACCCCAAGACACAGCTCAAGTGGTGAGAAGCGAGACATCTAGAATGCCTATAAAGTGGGAGGTCTCGACTTCGATCCCCGGGAGGGCCAATGACAAGACTTTATCCCAGGAATGCTGCAGCATTAGATCGTGGACTCGAGAGAGCCTTGGGCCTCCCTACAATACCTGAGTTGGGCCTACCAACACCAGGGAAAATGCGAGAGCTGACCCTGGGTGCCCAACATGGTGAGTTCAGTAGGCGACAATGATGGACTCAACATAGTTTTAGATAAAACAAATACAATGAAAAATAACAAAAGAACTAAAGTACTAGAAGAAAATGGAGAAAAAAGATAAAAAAACAGTAAATTGATATTCTGTCCATGGGATTTTAAAAGGCTTGCTATCTTAATTTCTTTTTAAGGTCTTGATGGTATACTTAATGTCTTTTATCTCAATTTTAAGATTGTTTATTTCATATTGGGGATATTGAGAAAAATCAGAGCAACTTGATTACAAATCACATAAATTTTAAGTATATAACCTGATAAAAACTATTACAAAAACCGACTAACACTCAGATAGAATTTTACACTAGTGGCTTGCAGGTTAATATTTCCATTATAATATTATATATAGCAAAAAAAATCATGAAGTTGTACTATATATACTTAATTTATATATTACAACAGGATCCAAACAAATTGTTTTCTATTCAAAATGGTGTTATTCCTTTTCTACTCAATCCCAAGAATTGTTAGATTCTGGTAAAAAAACAGATTTAAGAAAGAGGATGCGGTCGATATATAGTTTCCAATAGAAAGGAAAATTCCAGAAATCAAAAAAAAGAAAGGAAAATTCCATCGATAATGACCTTAAATTAAAAGAGCCCCTCAATTTCATAGGAATATAAAAGATCCTTATCATGCTTCTGTCATAACTACTCAAAGATGACATATTATAGAATAATAACATTAAATTGTAAGTGGAAAATCGAAATGAAGGAATGTGTTTGGGTGTTTCATCAAACATTCAAAGGGGCTCAAAGAAGAGAAGAATGATTGGTGTGTGTTGCTAATATTGTTTGATTTGTAGTTTCACACACGATTAAGTGGTAGGTGGCATACGGATATATATGTTGACCTATGAAATCGAGATCATGTGATCCCGATGGCACTCTTTAACACACACCTAAACTCTTGAGAGAGATGTATATCTGTATTTCTAAATGTGTTTGTGTGTTGTTATTCGTCCATTTCATACGAACCAGTACTTTGGATATGGGTATTTTTAATTTCCCCGAAAATATCTTTATCATTCTTCCCTTTCTCTACCAATTCATGTGGCCTCAATTTTTCATGCTTTAATGACATAAATTATGACCTGTTATTATTAATACCTTTCATGAATTGTCACATGGTTTTTTTCTTTCACCAAAATTGTATTGATTTGTTCTTTTTAATTTTCTTGTGCAAAAATATTTTCATATTTTATTCATGTTCAATATAACACTTATCCTATAATTCTCTTTCTTGCCAACATGATGATTGATCACTTATATAGGGAAATATTTAGGTTAACTTCCTGATATCTATTGCATTAAATTCTTGAATCACATTTGACTATTTGTCTTATTTTTTGAGTATTTTCAATTAACTATGAATCTACCATTGTTGTCAAACTTGCGAGTTGACTCTCCGTTTTTACCGTTTTTACGACACTACCTAAACAAAACGTGTCACGAGTCACCTAAATTTTCAGTCTTTGAAAATTCGGTAGAAACTTACGTGTTTACATTGTGAATTCTCCGTTTTTACGTTTCTACCTTACAGAAATTGTGTTAACTTACTATTAAACTCATTTTAATTATTTTTAATTGTCAAAATTCAATGAATTTAAATATGAATTTCATAGAAATTTATCTATTGAGATTAATATAATATGAATATTGATATATTTAAATCTACTATCTGTATTTAAAATAAATTTAAGCCAATTTACTATTATTTTTTGTATTAATTATTTAATTATATAAAAAAATACATGTTTTTTATAAATGTAAACTCTTACGAGTTTACGATACGAGTCTACCGATCCGAGTTTACCTTATCTCCACGAGTTTACTTAAACTCACGAGTTTGACAACCTTGGAATCTACACTAAGGAGAATAGGGCACATGACCACATGTGAATGATTAATTTATTGTAATAGATATAAGAAAATTGATTTGAATTTGAGCCAAAAATAAATGAAAAAAACTGTAATTTTTTTTACTATTTTTTTATCCCTAAGTAAAAAATAAAATACTATATTCATTGAATGGTAATATAAATAAAAGAAATCTTATTTTTATTACTATGTTCAGAAATTATTCATATAATATAGTGTTAGTTTGTGTCATCTTGGGATACCTATAAGCTAGTTAATGAATTTAGAATGAAGTTACAATATCCACATAAATTGTTTATTGGTTAAAGTCCATTGTTAGTCGTAGAAGTAATCACATAGAAGCACTGAGTATTCGGAATGAGCTTGAAGAGCATTTTAGCCAAGGAAGTTTCCAAATTTCAGCGAATTCACCTCACGGTTTAGAACATTAACTTTGACATTAGATCATACTTTTTAACTGAGCAATAGGTGACATTGTAACCATTAACGCATCTCGAAAGTAACCAAAAAGGAGCCTTTACGACCTGTAGGTATCCAAATTGTAGCAAATCAGTTTTGTTTAATATTTAAATTTATGTTTAAATGTAAAACATGTAACACTTCACATTGCATACAATAATTCATCTTATGACACCTTAATAAAAATTGGAAAGAATTAAATAATGAGCTTTTGCAAAATTGATATTTTTATTGTTTAAAAAATATTATTAATGAAATGAATGGTTAATTTCCGTTGTTATGGGTTTTTTAATGAGAGGAAAATTGTGATAATGAAGTTAAATTATGTGAAAAGGGTGACGTGGAAGGGTAGGTAATGATTTTTATGTCTTTTATCATTCTTATAATTTTTCTAGATGTAATTTAAATGACTTGTGGTGATGAGGTGATTGATCAAATGGATTATTAAGTGCAATATGTCACATGTTATTTAGGTTAAACATAAATATGAGTAACAGTTCGTACAAATTTATAATGATCTAAATATTTACATTCTAAATATGCAATATAGGTTTGTTTATGCTCAGTTTAATATCTAGATTTTTCATTTTGATTAGCATATTAAGAATTGGATTAATTCTCCTATAAAAAAAAGAATTGGGTTAATTGGCAACATTTGTGTGCTGATGAATTTTAATTAGATTCAAGGATCATTTGGTCATCTTTCCTTCTTTCATTTGTAGACCGCAAGGATCGAAATGGAGGAGATCGTATTGCATCAAGAAGCAAGAAGAAAGAAAAAATTAAAATTGAAAAGAGACTCTCGAGCGAGAGCGAGACGAGACGCGAAGCACATGGGTTTGGCTTCTAGTTTTTAGTTCATATCCAGCCCAATCCAATACCCCATAACTTGACATGACTTCTACACCAATTTAGGTTAAAATTGAGCTCAAGATCAGAAACCATATATTTGAACCCTAAAACTCATATGCATCATCATCTCTCTCAACCGTTCCACCATGGTTGCTTATAAACTGGAGCTTGTAGTTGCTAAGCTTCCTTCCATTTACCTTTACCAAAGCTTGTAGCGTTTAATGTCTCTAGTCCTAGTTTTCTAGAGGCATCGTATAAATCTTACGGTCGTTCATTACTACTACCATCTCAATATACTTAGCTGTTACAGTCCCAATGTTCTAGGTATCAAATTTGATCCCATCTCAAATAATCACTATAACCTTGGACTCTTGGTTCGAATAACCATTATTATTCTGATTGGAATTATCACTAAAATACAAAAGAAAATTTATGTTTATAAATAAAATTCTTTGTTTTACATGTTGACAAGTTTAGGTAGCGCCCAATTTTTTTTTTTGGTTAATCACCGCCCGGTTTAATCCGGACTCGAGGGGTAGGAGTGTTGCCCACATAGGCAAGGTTGTCCCCAGCGCCCAATTTAGATGACACTGAAATCACAACAAAAGTTTGGTTGAATGGAAAGTGTGTGATGGAAATGGAAATGGAAATGAATGTAAAGGGTAAAAATGGAAAGTAGAGGTAAATTAAGTAAAAATGAGAAAGTAAAGTATGTGGGGGCCAAAAAAAGTGTGAGATTGAGAAAGAAAACTTATGGGCCATAGAATATAAGTAAATTACCATTTTCATTTCTTTAATTCATTTCCCTTCCTCAATTCATGCCCACCAAACGGGCCCATAGTGAATAAGCCGAAGCCACACAATCCAGCAACTGTGAATTCTGTCAATAAAGGCTAAATTATGCTATTAAATAAGAGATTAGGTGACTAATTATTTAGCAAGATTTATTTGAGATGGATTATGTGATTTATTATATATGTGGCTAATTCACTTATTTTTAAGTCAATAATGTTGCAAATCGATGGCCATGGATCCATTGTAAATGTTTAATCAACTCACAGAAGTATCAGAGTGGCTAATAAGCGCGTACCTTCCCCGCTAATTTAATTATTAGGAAAGTTAATACTCCATTATTCACTTCTAATATTATGAACTTTAACTAAAGGTAACTTAACTAATTAAATATGTGTGCGTGCAAGTATTAACGCACAAGTATTTTTCTATTATTAAATTTACTTTAATTTCATGAACTTAATTATTTTTCTTCATAGTAAATTAAAGTATTCTTACACCGACTATATAGGTTTAAGATAAATGGGTGTGTGTGCGTTGTGTGGATGATACAAGTGATTTGTAGTTTTGTCACGTTGTGGGGTAGTTGTATTCTTCTATTCTCACCTACAAGTCTTGGCAATCGACAATTAAATTTTACGAATTTTAAGGTTCTATTAAATACATGCTAAGATAGTAGCATATTTTTAATTATAAGATTTTTCTATTTTCTATTATTTAAGAAATACGCATTTTACAATATAATTTTTAATTTAGTTATCCTAATGAAGAGAATCTGGACAAACTTGTTATCAGAAATATTAATCTTGACAAACTATTCATGACTCTTGTTTTGCCCTGTATTGCTTGCAATACAGTTACACAGTTATATATGTGTGTGTGAGTAAAAATACGTGAATCTTACCGTAGTGGATTAGGATTTGTAGGTAAATAATAATATAAATAAAGGGTAAAGATGTAAATCTGATACTAAACTTTACTTCTAGGAACATTTCTAATACTCAAGTTTTACGAGGTGCACTAATGATACATATTTATTGAACATGGAGGAAATGTAATATTGTTGGTAAATTTGGATGATTTCCGTTAAAACTTCATTACCATGAAGTCCCTAGAAATCATCTAATTATTACCATATCTTAATATGCTTGAGGATAATAAGATTTAATTAAGAAAATGTTACAACACCCTTTATTGCTAGTTTGGTGTAGGAATTACTTGTTTTTTTTATTGAAAGAAATTACTTGTTTCAATCAAAGACATTGTAGCTTTTTCTCAATTAAATTTAAGTACCATCAAGTCTCTTGGGACATAGTAATAATTAGATGATTTTTAGGGATATCATGGTACTAAAATTTTAATAGAAACCATATACATATTTACCGGCAGTATTACATTTGCTCTTTGTCCAATCGATGTTTATCATTGGTGCATTTTGGACTTTTACCGGGCAACAATTAATTTATAAGGGCATTTTGAACTTTTCATGTCTAATATTATTATTGTCATATTAGTGAAATTATCTTTTTTTATCACATGGTAAAAGTTGGGTATCATTTTTGTACCTTAGAATAATTATGTACTATTTTTGTTCCTTGATCAATAGTTATGTATCATGTTTGGGCCTTCACCCTTAAAAAAAAATACATCAGCCTTGTTGATTCATCAAATTCCTTTCTTGTTTTGTTCTATTTAACCTGCCCTGTACACATGGGGGCATGTATATAACTTAATTGATGCCTTGATCTCTCACAAAGTTCAAAGTTAAATTTTTGTTTATTGTTACATGATCTTGGGTTACCTGGTCTTTTTATTTTCCGCCTTATTTTGATGGAGTTTATGGAATTAAGAAAAGAGATTGGAGGTTAGAAAATCATGTCTCAACTAAATTAAACCCTGGTATGAACTCAAAGATAGAGGAGTTTTCCCTTGGCTCACATTCAGAATGGGATAGGTTGGAAGTTTAGGTCCAAATGGGCTAAAGAAACTCGGTATAATAGGACGAAACCCAAATGGGCTGACCGATGGGTTTGACTTATTTTCTGGATTTTTTTTCTGACATAGTAGTTCGGTATTGTTAAAAGTGACGTTAGGAATTGGTTAGAATCCCACTAATGTGAGGATTTCATTGATAAGTGATCTGTGACTATATATGTAATGTTTATTTGAGATTAGGGGATTAAACTTCGAGATTCAATTTAAATTTTTTAATGAAAATAAAACTGAGGATAGAACCAAACAGATTTTTGCCTAGCGGAAGGAGCTTTAGTTGCTAAGGTATGAAGTTTCAATTTGAAATTTGCATAAATTCAGAAACGCCTTTGGGAGAGTCACTCTTGGACTTGATAATGTCTGAATTTAATTCACTTAGATATTCATATGAAGGAAAAAATAACATGTGAAAATAAGAATTTATGACAAAATATATAAAGGGATAGGATTAGGAATGGTTTGATGTGATTCTCATTCCCCATGCACTCCAACCTCTCTTCAGTCATATTTGATGGGAGGCTCTAAAGCGGCACGTGCTTAGATCATATTGTAATCCATTAACTTTTTTGGAACTGAATATTGTAATTCATTCACAAATATGTTCTTAATACTTTTGAACTGAATATTGTAATTCATTCACAAATCTCTTCAATCTGTGCTTAGAGATTTGGACTCGGAAACATTGCAAAGAGCAAAAGGGAATAATTTACCTTTCATATGGATACGTTACAATGAATTAATTTAATCAATATTTTGGATAAATTGCATCGACCTTTCATCAAAATAACAATGGACAAATTTAACTTCACCGTGTCAATAACTTAATTTAAAGTATGTTAATGAGACATTGTGTCAGTGTACTTTAATTTTTATTCATATATTTAATGCACAAAAGGCTTAACTTTTCAGGGTCTAATGTCTTCTTTCTTTGAAAGAATATAACTTCCAAGTTGATGAGCCGACTATCATCTTAGACCTTAGGTTTGGACTTTAATTAGTTTGAAACCAAATCGCAAATAATTATTTCTTAATTATTTTTCTCTTTTGCTTCACTTTCTTACATGTTATCCACTCACTTTGACAAATCAGTAATTATGTGACCCCATGACTCCAAAGAAATTCCACGTTACATGGGTACTTTAATATTATATTATGGATTTTAACTTTTAATTAAGATAAGAATAATCAGACATCGAAATTATTTGTTTTGACAAAGATCAGCTGTCAAATCTCTCCAAACATAAACAAAGAAAAAACGTTGTGAAATTCACTCCTTGATTTCACATTTAAAAGCGATCAAAGTCAAGTGAACAACAATTTTTGCAGAATAACTTACTGAATACAAAATCGCCATTGAGCAAGAATAATAATGAAACTATTGCAAAGTTGATTTGTGTACTGATTAAGTGCAGTGTTAATGGGTTGAATTATTTATGCAACTACTGAAGTTGTTGGTGCCCATCTTGAAGTCTTGAGGTTTCCACACAATTTTTATGTATATTGTTCTGTGAAAGAAAACACGATCAACTATTAAGTACTTCTCTTGTAATAATAGAGTACAATGACGTGGTATGATCCATGTAGTCGTCTCCATGTAATGAGATAAGACTTTGTTGTTGTTGTTCTGTGAAAGCATGTATATATTTCGGGTCAATGCAGAAAGAAGATATTTAACAGCAAATCATACTTAAAACTATGTGACTTATCAGGAGATACACGCAACGTTTTAATTCCATGGAATGGGTTGCACTTTGGGGGTAAATCAAACCAATTAGTTGTCATCACTCATCAAAACTAAAATGTTTGCCTGATGGGCATTATTTGTGCTGTCATGTCAAGTGATTATTTGCCCTCATCTCTAAGGAAAGAAAAAGTTCCTTGTTGGTTTATCATGGGCGGCAGCTTGTTTGTGTGTTTTCCTTGTCATAATAATTCTTTGTGAGTGTCTACAAAATATTAACACTCAATATGATTAAAAATAGCATAGATTATATCTAATAACGATTATATATCTCTCTCAATTTTTTAAGAAATAAATGATTATTATCTTTGTGAGTGGGAACGCTTACATTTTTTGAGAAGTTTGTATTGATGGCAATCAATATTCGTCTTTGTTTTGTCTGAATAAAATTGAATGCTCTGTTAAAGTAAAAGCACAACATAGCGTATTGTCATTACATAATCTACCTTTTGTATCATCATCCACCATCTTCTAACATGAAAATAAAGAGGAAGTTGATCACAGGCATAAATTCTTCCGAAAACTACTCTTGAATTTACTTAACAGCGTAACTAATGAGTACCATATTAAAAAATTCATGAGCATACTTTTTTAGATGTCAACAAATGTCACCTTTTGTTAATAGTAGTAGTTTATTCCATAGCTGCCAATAAATCCCTGTATTGGTATATAGTTCTTTTGATTATGAATGCCCCTACCAAGTTTAGGGATTTGTCGGTATAGCTCACGTTGAAGTGCCCTGCAAGTCTTTTCAGTTTTCACACACATATTCCCCTCACACTTAAAGGCCCTCTAAATATATTTCGTGGCTATGATTATTTAAATTCTTTTAGGTTTTTAACTTACAATAGAAAATTATGGGTTCACATTTATTGCTCATCGCAGCGATGCTTTCTCATCGCTAAAATGAAATTAGAACTATCTGAAATTTGATATGGATAATCCAAATTTAAAATTTTTCAATGACTATTTTTTCAAAGATAAAATATATTTTTTAACAAATGAAACTTATAGTATTAACTTTATTTTGATTTAGTATCCATCAAAGAAGCATTCATTATAAACGTTAAAATGAATTTAGAAGTATTGAAATAAATTTGAACGGTACATATATTAAGATGAGAAACATATTGTTCACCGTTGTAGCGAGCATGTAATTTGAACCTAGAAAATTCCATCAAAGTTGGTTTATATAGTAAAGAGTTTGTTTTATTTCACAAGCTCATGAGGACGACTTTATTAATAATTTTGTAAATGAGAAGTTGTGTATCTAGTATAAAGTTTGCTCGTAATTTAGAGTTTTCTCTATAAGTGCTCTTTTAATTAAATGACTCAAATTTTTCTGCAAGCTCAACTAATATAGACCATTAGTTGGGAAAATGATAGAACAATATTTTAGATATTTTCTGTCATAAGCTTTCGTTTCTATCTGTTTTGGAAGGATTTCGGAGATCTTTCCTTGAAAGACAAGACAAATGTTTCTTCGTCTTCGTCTTCATCTACTATTCTAGTCTTTTCTAGAAATGTTATCACAGACTTCACTCAATTGTCTACCATCACCAATTCTGGTTTGATATTTTCTTTTGAGGAGGAATTAACAAGAGATCGAACTGACATAGTCTAACAAAATATCAAGACGTTTTTAACAAAATTTTGACAAGTCTACTTTGTAAAGAATGTTCTACATTGTAATTGTGTTTCCTGGTCTTTTTTCTCCTATCTAATGTCCAGTTGTAATCATTTTACTATTTAGAACCACTATTGTAGTATTTTGAGTTTTAATGAAATTGTCTTATAGCCTGTTTGGACTCAGCTTCTGAGAATAGTTTCTGGGAAAAGAGCTTTTGGAGAATAGCTTTTGAGTAGAATAGCTTTTCTGAAAAATAGTTTTTGATGATATGAGAGTGTTTGGATTAAGCTTTTTGACAATAAGTTTTGATAATAACTTTTAAGTAGAATATAACTTTTCTGAAAAATAGTTAGGATGAATAGTTTTTCATGTTTTTTTATTTGAAATAAGTGTTTTTCCTAAATGAAATATCGAAGCTTTCAGCTGGAAAAGAAGAAAAATGTTGTTTTTCTCAAAATAGCTTTTGGGACCTCAAACTAGTTTTTCTTCTCAAAATAGCTTATCCAAAAAAATTGAGTGTTTGAATGTCTTTGTGTGAAACCTAGGTTTGGGAGTAAGAATAACTTTTGGAAATGTATCCAAACAAGCACTTATACAAGAAAAACCCATAGACATGCATGCATGCTCTTGCTTTGGTGTACCTTGGACCCACTAATTCTCATCTCCATGTTAACGATTCATAACTCCAATGTTTCCATTAAGAATTGATGAGATATATGTTAAAAAAGAATTATTCACAAATTTAACGTAGAAATTTTTGACCTAATCATTTCAAGTTCATGTTAATATATAATTCATAATTTCAAATGATGAGGTAATTTTTGTCTTTTCCATTCATAGGGATTTTGGTGGGATTTTTCAAAAATAATCTTTGTATGCCAAGTAGTAATGATTTCTCTAAAATAGTATGTATTTCAGAGTTATCCATCATTCTTTTTTTATGTAATTCATCATTCTTTTATCATTTGAGAATTTGAAAGAAATTAAAAATAGGGAAAAAGACAAATAAAGCCAAATAAAACCCTTTGAATACGTAAAAGGACAATCAAGGTCGCTAAATTTCCAAAAGAACAACCAAGGTCACAGACACTAAATTAACTACTGCAGCATCCCTATTAACAACATGCATATTTTTTTATCCATTAACAACAAGCATATTTAATCATTGCATCATCTACATTAACAACTACAGCGTAGCAATTAATCACAACATCATTCCGATTAACTACAGCAACATCTCATTTTCATTAATCACTAGATCTTTGTTAATTTAGTGTAAGTGACATTGGTTGTCTTTTTAGAAATTTAACAACTTTGATTGTCCTTTTACATCATATTCAGAAGACTTTATGTCTTTTTCCCTTAAAAATATATTAAAATCATTCAAAATCTAAAAGATGGTTATAAGATAAATGTGGTGTATGAAAAGCATAAAAAAATAGTAGTAGAAAACGATATTTTCACACAAAATTTAAAGAAAAATAGTTTTTATATCCATATTTAATAGAGAAGGAACAGCACATGCAACAAAAATAATGAATGAATTAAATATACTTGAGTTGTCCGCCGCGATTACCGTTAAAAAATTGACTCACGTGGTTGAAGAGACCACATAATGGTTGGCTTTTCTGGTTGTTTACTTCTGAAAAAACTTTCTTCTATGCAGAATTCTATAAACTTCGCCTACCAAATGTCTCTGACTCTTACATTCATTTATCTGCTCTGTTGTTTGTGTTTTCTGTGTTTTTCGTCGGCTTTTTCCATTTGTGACACTCCATCCCAACGTAAAAGCGTTTTTACAGTGCATGGCTTAAATGTTTTTTATCAGCATGCCTGGCTTAAATTTATGATACAAACCTACATACACAAAATTAAACATCAAGAAATCATTTCATTATATTTATTATTCAAGCATATAAAATAATAATAATAATAATAATAATAATAATAATAATAATAAAAATAATAATAATAATAATTTTCAATAAGAAGTACCTAATTTTTTATCAGAAATAAGAAGTACCTAATTGAAGAACTTATTTTTTGGACTAAAAAGAAGCTCATAAGTAAATATATATTTTTATGCAAAAACAATACGTAAAATAAAAGAAAGGACTTCATAAAGGTAAAGTATCTGTACAAGAATTCATGTACCTATAATTTTCTTAACAGTTCTTATGGACAATTTTCGCAATACAATGACTTGTCAAAAAGGAGTTGGTGTACTGATGAGTTGGTGTCAAAGTCATTGAATAATATTTTTCATACTCATAATAGTCTCACTTGTTGATACTCTTTCTTGTCCAAAATATAAGATTATTTTGTCTTTTTTGTTGAGATTATGAAAGCCAAATAAACTAATTAATTTTAACCTATTTTACATGTGATTGTATCGTACAATATAATTTAATTACCAGTAAGATAAATTGGTTTTGAGGAAAAAATATAACTATATACATTTTTAAGCAATTAATTTTACGTCCTTAGTTTTAACAAAAACGCAAAGTAATATTATTATTAGACTGGAGGGAGGTGAAAGTGATAGAGATTCTAGATTTTACCTAAAGCTTGATTATCGCTCCCTCATGGAGCCAACAAAGCTTTCAATCCGAATCGGAGACCCAATATGATTAGTGAATTAAATTAATAAACAACTTCATCATTAACCTGACCAAATCAAAACATACATATTATCTAATCTAAGTTAAATTTAATCAAACACATCATTAAATAATTTTCAGTTCTTTTTGAATCGTAAACCATCATGATTACAATCACTTACTAATGCATTCTTTGTCAACCACTTGCCTAGTTTTCAAACTTTGCCTTCTTTGTTGACCAAAATTCACCCCAAACCCATCAATATTATCCTATAAAACAATATGTCTTCTCTCACACCCACCATCCCCACTTGATCCTACTTCATTTTCTTCACCCTTCAAACCATAACCATGGGGAATGCCTTAGGAGGCAAAAAGACCACTAAGGTAATGAAAATCGATGGAGAAACCTTCAAGCTAAAAACTCCCTTGAAGGCCAGTGATGTCCTCAAGGACCATCCTGGCCTAGTTCTACTAGACTCAGAAGCAGTTAAACATTATGGTATCAGAGCAAAGCCTTTGCCACCCCATAAGGATTTATTGCCTAAGAGACTATATTTTCTAGTGGAGCTTCCCAAGGACAACACAGTGACAACAGGTCCTAGGAGGGTTCGTTCTGAGATCATCATGAGCGCCAAGGATAGGCTCGAGAGCCTCATGTTGGCTAGGAGATCCGTGTCTGATCTGTCCATTATAAAACAAAGTAGTAAGATGAATGTGAATGATGTTGTAGAAGAGAAGGATGTTAATGGTGCTAAGAGGTTGAAGATGAAGCTTCCTAAGGCTGAGGTTGAGAAGCTTATGAAAGAAGCCAAAGATGAAGATGAAGCTGCACAGAATATTATGAGTCTTTGCATGGAGAAGACTGGTAGTACTACAAAACCACGTCAGGTACATATATGTGTGTGTTTTTGTTCAACAAGACACATAATGTTGCTGATTCTGATTCTGTCTTGTCTTCTTTTGATGCATGTTTGTGCTTGTGTTGACACTTTTAGAACTTTTGCAAGTACACCAGGTAAAAGGAAAGAAGTTAATGATGTGAACTAAAAAAAGTGATATGATGACAAATATGAAGGATCTTAGTGTCTCCATAAAGTTATATAAACTTTATCTTCGGCATCTCTTTGATTGTTCTAAACATTACTACAGCCTTATTTCGGTTAAGTCCTTACTTGAATTTTTCTCCTTCCTAAATTTGTTAATACTCCCTCGAGTCCTAAATATAAGACATAATTGACTTTTTTAGAAAATCCTATAAAAAAGCAAAATAAGTTAATTATAAATTGATTTACCTAATTTTTTTCCCTTAGATTAGTTTAGTTTACCTATAAACTAATGTATAATCTAAAAATATATCAAATATGTCATGATTTAATAGTCTATTTCGCAACCTTAACCTCTCTAAAAAAAGTCAATTAGGTCTTATATTTAGAACCGGAGGTAGTATAAAATTCAAAGGGAGTCATTTTATATATAATGTTTTAATAGTGTACTGTGTATGTCTCGTTAATTTGTTATATTCAGCTCATTAAAGATTAAATATTGTCCTTTGCTGTTGTATTTTTTTATGACATGTGGCTCGTTAATAACTATGTAACTTGCTGCGTTTTGTTTGATTGATCAAATGGGCTATATATATAAGACTTGAACTTCCGGTTGATTTCGGATATATTTATTATTAAAGCTCTTGAAGTTGAAACATTGAAGTATTATTGTCATATTTCTATTTACAAATGAATATATAATGATCCAGTGTAGTGTTGTTACAATTTTTATATTTTACGTGAATGCTTATTTTAGCCATTAATTGTGGTTGTGTTCACGTGTGAATTGAGGAGTGTTTAGCTTTTGTGGACATCTCTTTCATAATACCATAGAATTAGGTGGTAAGGTGAGTCCGTGAGTGAATGAAAATGATCAACCAATATATATCTATATCTATATATATATATATATATAGGACAATTTTATATTAAGAGGAAAGCTGCTGGACAATTTTTAAAAACAGAGTAAGGTATTGCTTAATAGGGAAGGCGATCTATTAAATTCAAAACAGAGGAACAAGAAGGGCCCACAAAGAGGAAATTAAAAACTTAAAAAAACATAGAATAATAAATTAATTTTTTATACAATATAAATTTTAAGTCTGTGAAACTTTAAGAATTCTTTTAGAATTTCAACTTTTCCAATATAATTAGAATGCAACTCAAGTGACCTGTATATATCCTTTAATTGATTTAGTTGTGATTTTATTTTGTTTGCAGAGGAGGGTGAGTTTCATGCAGATCAACAAAGGAAGTAGTGAAATAGTTGTGGCTTCTTGATCAAATTTTCTCTTAATTTTGCATAGAAGGCAAACACTCTCAATGCTAGTCAAGGGGGTCATAAGAAAAAAAATATTTTTATTAGCTAGTCTCTGATAGATAGCTGAATTTTCAAATTTGGACTATCGTGAATTATTTCTTACAATCTAATACCTCAATCATTAAGTCAGTTAAGTGTTAAGATTTAGTGTTGAACTTAATATGAGGATGAAGCAAAATAGTCAAAACATTTCGTTGATTGAGGGATTATATTGAAAGCAACATTATACATGGAACACCAAATTTAAAATCTAACTATTTATCAGGAGACCAATCTAAGTGTTTTGTATCGAATAATGGTGGTGCTATATCATCTTAGATTTGTAACCGGCTATGATCTGATAGCTATTTGGAAAAGTTCAGTACTAATTCAGTAATATTGCTTGTTTAGTCAATGTAAAGAACAAATATTTATAGAAATGAATAGCATATATAGTATTAACCTTCTCAGCTAATTAATTCTCTGCTTCTCTGATAACTGCTGGAAAGTATAAAAAAAAGTCCCCTACATTATCATGATTTTTATGCACACACATGCATGAATAATTTGTCACACATTCAATCTATTCTAATCAAGGATTATATTGCAAGTCAAATATTGTTATTGTTATCAAAATCAATTTATGTTTTTGGCAAATAAATATTAACTCATTTCATAAATATATAGGATACTCTTCAAATGTGATGTGTTATATTTGGTTTTGTATATTGAACAAGGTTCTAGCTACTTTTCCATATTTTTGATAAGGTCATGTCGTTCACACAGAATATGAACTCTAATTCAAATTATGTTGACTAATAAAATTTTGATAGGAACTTTTCACCAAACTTACCCTCATATCAATGAGCTATCACCTGAGATTAAAGAAAGTAGCTAGATTTAATTAATTATATGATTATACATTTCTTATATTTGAAAATTACCCTATAATTGGTAGGTTCATTGGTGAGAGAATGCCAAAAACATTGAAGCCGAAAGAAAAGAGATAAAGGCCTATTAAAAATAAACCATTAACATGTTTTAAATTTATCAACTGTTTTGTTGCTTCCGCAATGATAATCAATGGGTAAGTTCTTATAAATAAGATTGGATCGAGTAATTATTCGTTTATAATGAGTTGGTATTCATCACTATCAGTTAATAGAGAATTCAAAATCATTTTCGATTCAAATAAGAGGTAGTTAAGAAATATGGCTCAAGTAGAGTTGAAATTAGAAGCTTGCCTTGACTACATCAGCAGATGTGATAAAAAGCTTTGACTTGTTTGAAAAGCCAAGACTACCCTCACTTACTTTGTGTGCGTAAATTCAAAAAGCATGTGCAAAAGTGCATAAATGTGCTATTTTCTTCATTGGTGGCTCAATGCCCCAATAGTCCAACAACAGGATCTCAAATTATGCGCAACAAGAGTATATGAATTGGGAGAATTCAAAATATAGAATAAGATTGTCTTGAATAAGAAAAAGTGTGTTTAAAACCCTAGGTATAATACCTCATGCCTAACTATAAAACTTATTTATTAAATTTGATTGTATTAAGAATATTAGTTAACATTACATTATTACCAAAACGCCCTAAGGACCTACCTTTATTCCTAACATCCCTATTTTTCTTGTTCATTATTGACAAGCATCAATAAGGATAGTTTAGAGAAAATATGAGTAAAATAGAAATGTAACTTATATTTAAGAAGAACCTTACAGCCTCACATAAATCCTAAATTTAGGAAAAAGGGAGTATATGATAATTTAATTTGAGCCTCCCTCTACACTAAATTATGATTTAATGTGGGTTTTGTTTTTGTTCAAATTTAATGTGGGGTTGAATGAACATCATATTGAGCTTTAAAAGTTTCTGGGATTTTTGTTTCTTTTCTATGAATAAGAACTTTTTAGTGAAACTTGCATTAATTTTTTTATAAGTCATGTATTAAATTGTCTATTGCACCAATCAGTATTTTTTTTAAAAAAAGTACCCTTAATTGTTTTTCACTTTTCTAATGATTGTTAGGAAACAGATTAAGAAATTGGAATTCCAATAACGCTGGATGAGGATAATCTTGAAAAAGTAATCATAATTTTATAATAACTGTAATGATATTATCCAATTTATTTAAATTTTCAATTCTTGTTGCAAAGTGATGGTATGAGATTCATATATC
Organism: Mimosa pudica; assembly: GCA_029929735.1. Classification (NCBI taxonomy): domain Eukaryota; kingdom Viridiplantae; phylum Streptophyta; class Magnoliopsida; order Fabales; family Fabaceae; genus Mimosa; species Mimosa pudica. The sequence goes on from JAKELP010000035.1 coordinate 10,049,747, forward strand.
TTACAAATTCCACTTCTCATTCATTAGCCTATTGAAAGAAGGTACTCCCTCCGTTCCTAAATATAGGACCTAGATGACTTTTTTTGGGGAGATTAAGGAAGACAATTAAGTTAGTTTCTTTCCAATAATACCCCTCTTTCCAATAATCCCTTTGCACGTTACAATCCGGCATGCGATCGAACAGCGCGACGACTACCACCGGCGGGAACAACAATTCTCGGAGACTCATGATGAGGAGCAGTAGATCGTTGGATTACCGGAGGCTTCGCCGGAATCCGAGCTCCGCCGTGACGCCGGCGGCGGAGGTTGAGAGGAATTCGTCGGTGAAGAAACCGATGAGGCCGCCGCGGTGGTTTTTACTGTTTTTCGGCATTGTTAGGGTTCCGTCGGAGATGGAGCTGAGTGACATTAAAAATCGGCAATTTCGCCGGAATCCGTCGGCGACGATGTTCCCGGCGGCGGACTGCGGCAGAAATGTGGCGGTGAATCGAAGCTCCGGGAAGGTGTCTTGGAAAATACTGAAGGCTTTGAGTTGTAAAGACTATAACAGTGTACCCGTAACGACGCCGTTTGTTACTCAAGAAGAAGAGAAGAAGAAGGAAGAGGAGGAGGAGGAGGAGGAGGAGGAGGAGGAGGAGGAGGAGGAGAAGGGTAATTTAGGAAAAAATGTGGCAAAAAATGTATCTAGGTCTTATATTTAGGAACAAAATAAACTCTCTATCTAGGTCCTATATTTAGGAACGGAGGGAGTATTAATTTTCTATTAGATTCCTTTCAACCATCAAAATTATACAACTAACCATCAATGTTAGTCAAACATTACTATAGAGTGTAACGAGCACAAGTCCTTGGTAGAACCACACCCCAAAAGCTAGCTGTTGAGGTTGAGGAGCCAAGGACTTATAAGGTCTCCCTTGTGATGAAACCTCCCCGATGTGGGACTTGTGACATAGAGTGACAATATACGATATTTTTTAAAGATTGCACCAATTGAAAGTTAAATACACTAATTCCAGCTGACAAAAATCCCAGAGCAAATGTGATTCAACTTTGAGATAAATGCACAATTATGTTGATTGTAGAACAAGTTTGGTGCAAGCTCTGGTGAAGATTGTTTTTTTCCCTATTATACACAAAAATGAAAGGTCTGAATTTATCATTATCAAAATTCCCCATGCATGTACAAATATCCCACCACCAACACCAATATTCTCATTAAAGAATAAGAAAAGAATAGAACTTATGAACAGGTCCAGTGATCAGGGAGAGTGAGAAAGTAAGTAGTCATGGCCTTGCGGAATCTCTTCTTGTAGAGTTTAGGAGAGATGACAGTGGGAGAAGCATCCTTAGGACCACCAAGTATACCAGAGGCCTTAACCCATGTCTCCAAATGCTTGTCCCATGTATACTGCCTCATGAAATCTATTATCCCCAACACCAACTCCTTCCTCTCATCATCCACCCCCACCAGCAATGAGTAATCCATCACGTCCACCGACTGCTCAATCACGCGACAATGTTGTCAGTAACAATCTCAACTAAAATCCGGTAAGAACTCAGATAACAAGTGAGAAATATGGGCCTGATATGATTCCCTAATAACTTAATGGGTTAAACCAACTTTTGATCCTTAAACTTTCACCTCATTTTGCTTTTAGTCCCTAAACTTTCAAACACGTGGTATTGGTCCCTGAACTTTCACCCCATTTTGCTTTAAGTCCCTGAACTTTCAAACACATGGTATTGGTCCCTGAACTTTGCCTAGTTTAAAAGGATTAGTCCCTGAACTTTGTTTATTTTAGAAGGATTAGTCCTTCAAGCCATTTAACTCTATTAAATCCTCCTATATGGCTTTGACTATGTCAAATTGGATGACTTAACAAGCTTATTAGGATGTTGATGTGACAAGTATATTTTATAATATTAATTATTTTAATTTTTTTTGCCATGGATGATATTAATTATTTTAAACAATTTATAAAATCTGTTTTTTTATCAGAAAATCAAATATAAATTCTGAATTTTTTTTATAAAATCTGAATTTTAAACAAGCTTATTAGGATGTTGATGTGACAATCTAAATTTTTTATAAAATCTTCTTTTGCCCAAACCACCGCCTGCATCATCCACGAAATTCACTCTGAGATCACATCTGACGACCCTCTCTTCGACCAATCCTTACTCGACGGAATCTCCTCAATTTCTCTAAATAACCAAAACGCAGACGCAGACCATATATAAGTGCATATTTTCTTCTCCCCCAAATCTTTCTTAGGGTTTTAATGTGTTGTGTATGTTTTGAAATTCATATTTAAGATTCTGATAAAAATTTCAGATTTTATAAATTGTTTAAAATAATTAATATCATCCATGGCAAAAAAAATTAATGTAATTAATATTATAAAATATACTTGTCACATCAACATCCTAATAAACTTGTCAAGTCATCCAATTTGACATAGTCAATGCCATATAGGAGGATTTAATAGAGTTAAAAGACTTCAAGGACTAATCTTTCTAAAATAAGCAAAGTTCAGGGACTAATCTTTTTAAACTAGGCAAAGTTCAGAGACCAATACCATGTGTTTGAAAGTTCAGGGACTAAAAGAAAAATGGGGTGAAAGTTCAGGGACGAATACCACGTGTTTGAAAGTTCAGGGACTAAAAGCAAAATGGGGTGAAAGTTCAGGGACGAATACCACGTGTTTGAAAGTTCAGGGACTAAAAGCAAAATGAGGTGAAAGTTCAGGGACCAATACCACGTATTTGAAAGTTCAGGGACTAAAAGCAAAATGAGGTGAAAGTTCAGGGACCAAAAGTTGGTTTAACCCTAACTTTTAATTTCAAATACTATAATTTATAATTGTGACTAAGATTCTATTGATACAAAATAAGAAATACTAATATTAGTTCTATAATTTTAACAGCCTATTATCATTTTCTGCATTTAAACTTGCCATTCCATGTTGCTTACATGATAGTGGGACTCTTTGTAATAGTATTCCTTCCTTGAGACCTCATAGTGATTTTTTCATGGAAGAATAAAATAGTTAAATGTAGATATTTTGCATGCCAAGCATATTTTCAGTTAAAACGTATCTTCCCCTAAATGGCTTGACATCAAAACTATTGAGATCCCAATTACTACAACTATTAGGTTATAAGGACCATTGATGTCTCTAACAGACTTGATATCAAACAAGAGGATGGGCATAAAAATAAGGAAAAAACTTTCAGAAACCATACACATTGAGAAACCATGTTATGCTAATGCAACCTATGTCTACTGCATAATAAGCTTCAGTTTGTAAACAATTTCATGTATACACAATAAAACCAAGCAACAGCCTTGAAAGTACTAAGAGCTGATCTGAAAACCAAAATGAAGCTTACCGCCAAAAAGGATGTGTCGTTCCATACGGCTCTCTCAAGACGTCTCTTCGCCTTGCTTCTGAGAAATATGGGTTTTGTTCTCAATGCTTCCAACAAATTCATGTCTAACATTGTCCCACATGTTTCTGGATTGTACCTGGATCTTCTTGAGCCCTTAAGATCATACACTCTGGATATATTTCTCTTGTAGAAGATATTCTCCATTACCATCACATCTATTTTTGTTTCCTTCCCACCTTTTGGGTATTTGACAATAACCTGCCAAAACCAAGATCACAATATTGAGCTGTAAGCCAAACACAAAACAATATTGAGCATAATGATACATGCATAATTGCATACACAGCCACTGACCTGATAAATACCAAGAATTTTGGCAAGACATGTGGGGCTTCCAGAATTAATGGAATCCATCAGGTATTTGAAGTAGTGAGGCGCAGTTTCTTCGAAGGAATCCAGTTCTGTCTTTATAACTTGTTTAATGATAAACCTATCATCCAAAGATTTAGCAAAATATACATTGCTTTTACCTCCTTGTGCACTCCATTTACGGCAGCGACTCAAGGAACGAATGAAATCAACTTCATCAGGAAAGCACAACTTTCTAAGTAAATCAAACTGCTTTGCATAATAACAAGTGACAGAAAAATTCACTTTTCCTCCAGCTCCCATAGAATCATCACTAAAAGAAAATCGAAAATGTAATGATTTCTTGGGGTCCATCAGAAGAGAAACATTAGATTGTAGAGCATCTTCTAACCCATATCCACCATTATGAATATAATTCAGGTCCAAAAGACCAACAGACTGCTGGGATGAGGAAAAGGAAGAAGCAGCTGAATACTGTTTGTTTCTTCCATGCATAATCAAGTTTCCATCATTGGTTTCCAACTTATGTGCAACCTCTTCTTCATATTCTCTAGAACTAAGGGCATATGATATTATACTACAATAATCATCATCATAAACAGCGATAACTCTATGACCATGACGTGTTTGAGGAAGCAGCAATCGAATACCTTCGGCCACACGAGATGCAGAGGAGATGAATAGTGGCCTGGCACTAAGCATCAGATTAGATACAGGATCTCTAACCATATTGCTGAAGTCACCAGAAGCGTGAAAAGATCTTGATGTTGACAGCCGTAATGAGGGAGGCAATACTTTCCTGCTTCTTTCTCGAACTCTTAATGCTGAATTAAAAGAATGAACTCTCACTGGTTGGGGTGACCTTCTGAAAGGAGGAGAGTCCATTAAATTAGACTGCCTGGTACTATCAGCTTGGAGATCATCTGCTTGAAATACATGAGAAGGTTCAACTTTTGAAGGAGACTGATCATTTCCAGTCCAGGCAAAATCTATCATCTCAGAAATATTAGATTCCTGAGAGGAAAAACAGTCAGAGGAAGTTTTGTTGACAACAAACTCCATATCCGTATCTGAAAGTATAATTTCACTATCTTTACAAGACGTACAGGTTTCAGGACATGGTTCAAGATGTTGATCCATCTTTCTAAGAATATAACTTTCGGGATATTCCAGTAAGTTGGATGGCTGAAGGTTGTTTTGCTTAGGCCATTGGTCAAAACCGTAATCCAGGCAACCTAAGTCAACTCTAAAATCTTTAAAGGCTGCAGAAGACACATCTCCCTGTTTGACCTTGGAACTGGAAATATTTTTAATTGAAGAGTCCAAATAGTAAAGACGTTGATCCCAAACATGTGAACCAATCAGAAGGGAACGTCTTACACGATTCAAATCCAGAATATCCACAACAATCTTCCTTGGTTGTGAGGTTTCTGTAGTTTCTTGTTCAAGCAGACTCTATACACACAAATAAGCACATCCAAAGAATAAGAAATGGGAAGAAGAAACGTTAGAAACGATGATATTAGTGGTTAAATATAAGCGTAGGCACATATACCACTCGAACCTATGGGCAGTGCATGCTAATATAACAATTGATACATGGAAACTAAATGTAAATTCTAGGTTTCTCCTTATTCTTTTACTCATGGCCAAAGGATATAGTGTTTAGTGTGCTTACATAATATTCACATTTTTCCTTCTTAATCATATCTTTGAGTTCTGCCATATGGTTAAGGATGTCAGAGGTATCAGACAGCTCATATCCAACACCAAGAGGTACGCTCTTCTCCATGCCTTCAAGCAAATATAATATTTCCCCATACAATATTTCCATTTTACCCAAAACCTATGAAAGAAAGGAAGCCATTCAAAAATATCAATGTCAACAATCATCAAATAAATCAATACATAAATGATGAAACCTACAATCTAAACATTATAATTAATGTATGTCACTTTCAAGATAGAACAGAAAATATGAGCAAACGTTTCTTAAAGAGCACCTCTTTTGCCTCCTTTCTTATCCACTCCTCCTGGATATGACCGATTTCCAACACGGATGGGGGCAGATGTACTGAGAGTATATAAATAGGGGAATACTGGAAGAAAGCAACCATGCTTCCAAAACTGTTATACATCAAGATATTTACCAAATTTCAATGTCATTTATTAACATATTCTCACACTAAAAGGTGAACAATTATGGATTTCCTGAATGAAAAGGCATACCCATAAAAACGGAGGCAGTGCCTCTGCAGAGAATGGCCACAAGGTGCAACTCTATTTGCAGTGGCATGGTCAGAGAAGCTAAGTTCCAAAAACTTTCCAAAAGACAAGCCCCATGCAGAATCTGACATAACCACTCGTGGAGTTGCTGGTGGAACTCCATTTATATGAGGGCACACAAGGCATCGATGCCACATCCATATCTTACCATCTCTTTCCCCAGGTAATTTTGCTGATGGAAGGTGCTTAACCTTAATTGTAAGATTTCCTTGCTGGTGCATAAAACACAGAACATGCGCCTCCATGCGCTCTTTGCAAGATTGACATTGATATGACTGAGATAAACAGAAAAGTCATTTCACTTCAGATTAATAGATGGTATACCAAAGAGAGTAACTAGACCCCAAATAACATGCAAAACAATAAGTAGCTTGATAAATTTAGACCAAGAAAGCTATATAAATTACCTGATCAAAAAGGTTCTCATGAAGATATCTTCCAAGAGGCTTGTCATTAGAGCCATAAAACTTAATGCGAAGCAGCTTTGCGTGCTCACATATCACTCCCTTCGAAACACAATGGCTAGAAAAGTACACCAATATGCTTTGATTACCGTCAGTGGGAGAAAAGTATTCACCAGAGAGCTCATTTTCATCTTCAGTCAATTTAGTGGTTTCAGTTTTCTGCCTCACCTCTTGAACCATGCATTTCTGCATGTCTGACTGCAACCAGTCTCTCCTACAAGAAGGAAACATAGGACCCACCTCTGATTCGTTTAACTGATTCAAATAACCTTCTTCTATGGCCAAATTACCTATCAAGTCGTCATGGCATGCATTTGGCAGTTCCCTCCCAACACTAAAAGCCATAATGCTTGCATAAGAAGGAGAAGTAAGGCCATCAAGATGTTCTGATTTGGATCCCAATTCTTGAATCTTGGTTTGAAGAACCATTAGTTCTTCCACCCTATCCATCTCACCAGCATCTGACTGACACATGGTGGAACTATCAGTATTAGACAATATAGATATATTGCTCTCACTAAAACCCCTCTTTGACAAAGCTATGGTCTGCTTTGATCTCATTTTAGGCAGGGTGGCACCCTCGTCAGCAAGGAATGATGTCTCGAGAGATAGATGGTAAGCTGCAAAAACTGCATAGTGAACCACATGCTTAATTGTCTTTAGTTCTTCACGGCATGCACCCTTCAGTAGGACCTACATTAAGAACCAATATTAGAGACAGAAACCATTTCACAGACCAATCATCTTCCATTCCATTATACGAAAGTGTATCTTAAGCCAAAAGTAGAAAGAGATGCATTTTAGAGGATGCTATGCTCTCCATTGGATAAAAGAACAGGGAGGATGTACTGCCTTTGTTCCTTGACATGAATTAATGATTTTGAAAGTTAATAATACAAAGAACAATGAACATACCGTGCAGCCCAAACGCCTTGGGCAACCTTCAAAGAACATTAAGGTTTTGGATGGCTTTTTGTTGAACTGACTGACAGTCTCATGATCTTCTACCATTCTGTTCAGTCTGAATAATTCACAGTTCCCTAATCGTGCGTTTGATAAATAATCTGTTGATGGAGTGATAAGAGCACCGGTGCAGCGGGCTATGCGCTCTAGCAACGGCCTCTTAACATTCAACACCAGTGAAATTTCTTTTTCCAGCAGATATTCCTGGGCACATGAAGCAACAGTGTTTTCTACCAGCAAAACATTTGGTCGGAGAGCCTCAATTTTTGAAACAATCATCTTCATATGATCATTTTCCTGCCACCATTTAAATTTTAAAATTATGTTCCTACAAGAAATTTAGTTTTACTAGAGGACATACAAACGTCACCTGCTGCAACAATGTATTGAAAGAAGCCAACTGATCAGGAGCCTTCTCGTATTCCAACGCTCCTGCTAATAGAAGTATTCTAGGATTTTTATAATTTGAAGTCATGCGCTTATGCTTTATAGTTTTTGTACAAACTACTCCTTTAACAACGGTACTGCAAACCAAAATCAGATGACACTAAATGGTTAGCTGCAAAAAACATCAAGGAAAATAGTGTAAATATATATAAAATACAAATAGAATTTGAATTATAGTATACCTCTCACTCGGACTTCCAGATGCTAAACATTTAACCTTTACATAATCACCAGGATCCATACTGCCTCCTTTGCTGGTATCTGGCCTCACAAAGTTGGCAGCCTGCCACGCTATTGTGGCAACAATGTCAAGCCAGTCATTGCAACTACTTTCTTTACTGATTTTAATACCCTCTCCATGTAACAGCTGTGAAACAAGAGCTCTAAAATGTCCTTGTATAACAGCTTTTAAAGGTTCTTTATTTTCTACATTATGTTTCTCCTTCACTGAAAATCCATTAGACAGACTGCAACTTGATGAGAACAAGGAACCAGCATCACCAATATCGTCGTCGTCGTCATCAAATGCAAAAAAACTTCCTTCTGTGTCATCCATTATATTTTTATCAGGTGAAGGCGGAAACCAGATAAGGTCATTTTGAAAATCCAATGGCCTTTGAGAATTCTCATTCTGGCTCAAGAAAATTGATAAGTCATCTGAAAAATAATCAGTATTATATGCATCCTCGGTCCCTTGTTCAGGCTTACTTAAAACTGCCTTAGTTTGTTGACCAAAGGGACTATTGCACTGAGAAATGGGATTTTTTTCTTGCCCCCACTGTACAGGAAGGCCAACTCCACTGTAAGAAAAATCAGGGCTCTCAGCAGAATTTGACCCCATAGACTTATAGTCATAAGTCTCATTGACAGCTCTAACACTACTTGAATATGTATCAGAACCAATATGATAATATTTACTTGAAGGGCTATAAAGTTGCTTCCCAGAATCAGCAACTCCATTTTCATTATTCCTACATTGATAACACATGGCTTCAATAAAAATATTTGCAAAGTAACGGATGAAACCAAAATAAGCAAAATTATGCAAATTCTCCCATCATAAATTGATTTGCTGACAAATAACTAATAAATTATTTGTTAATCCATGAATGGGTGAGAACTGGGAAATAACAAACAAGGCAGTTGACAAAGCCATTAACAATTTAGTGATGTACATCTATTGGAGAATGACATAAAAGAAAACAACATGATGTATACTAAATTTTCTGAAGGATATAACAGTATATGCAACTCTGCCACTTTCTCTAATAAAAATCAGAACATATTACCTCCTCACAGACGGATAGGCCGTTGCTTGAGGAGGTGGAGAACCAGTCAAGGCCATACTCTTGATGACCATGACTTGAGGAGCATATGCATAATCTTGGGTTTGAAGATACCTCTTACTTGATTCATTATTCAGTGGAGAACAAGTTCTTTCACTTTCATCACTAAAACAAGGTGATAGTAGCTCAGGAGTATGTCTCAGACTATCATGTGTATCACTATCCTTCCCATTAGCATCTGAACAGAATTTGCAAGAATTGATTGTTTTACTCAACACACAGCCCTCAGATTCAAGATTATCAAGATCACAACCTTCAATACATTTCCCACAGAACCAATTCCCACAGCTTTTGCAATTACATTTGAGGAACACTTCATTCATGTTTCTATGACAATTGCAACACATTGGATGGCTATTTTTAAGCATATCGAACTGATCAGGCAAACACGACGGATCACTTCCTCGCCAAGAAACCCAAGACCTCACCTTTTCTACCAGATCCAGTAATGAACTATCAGGTATTCCCATAAGATATAATGCCCCAACAAAGAATTTAACCAGCACCTCAACAAATATAGTAAAAACCTCTTGCTCCTACTAACTTCAGTACACAGCTTTACTCTCAGAAAACCAAAAGAAACAAATATTTTTCCTCTGGAACTGCAATGCAAATTGCAAAGAAGTATTAAAATTCTAATAAAAATTACATAATTAAGAGAAAATTATTGAAATAAAAATTCTAGAAAGATATGATATGTTATCAAGCTTATGAATACTTTTCAGTGTCCTTTTTCTTCCTTTACTCAGTTTTCATTTTCCTATTGATGAAGACTAAGACATTCATAAAAACATAATCAGATCCTCCTGGAATCAAATAATATCAAAGAAGTAAACAACTACAAAACCAAAATCTACAATTCATCCATCCACCACTTTTCACACCAAACTCTAACCAAAAGAACACAACACACAAAACAATATTTTAAACATTTCAACAACAATGAACTGTAATCACCTTAAACAGCAAAAGCTCAAAACTTGTAATCAAACGGTATGACCCCACCGACCAACCGATCACTTAATCATCAAGAACACAATGAAAAACCACTTTAACCATTCAAGCAAAACTCACAATGGCATGACCACACAAAGAAAGAGAACCCCTTGATGTAAAACGAGCTTACATGTAACCTTTAGCAGTGAAAGGTCAAGTCTTTGATCACAGAATCAAAGAAGAATCATCAAGAACACATTGAAAGAACAATTTAACTATTGAAGCAAAACTCATAATGGCATAAACACAGAAAAAAAGAGTACCCCTTAATGTAAAACGAGCTTATATGTAACCTTTAGCAGTGAAAAGTGAAGTCTTTGATCACTGAATCATCAAAGAAGAAGAAGGAGAAGTTTTGAGTGAAACAAAAAGGAAGAATGGAATAATGGGAGAGTTTAAATGTATAGAGGGAAGGATGAGAATGATGAGGAGAAAGATAAGAAGGAAGAAGGGTCCATGTCTAACGGAATCAACTTGTGTCATCAACAACAACAATGATATCATTTGCTTCATCTTTCTCTTTGTTGCATGTCACCTCTCTATGCTTTTTTCTTTCTTTCTTTCTTTCTCTTTCGGTTTTTTCTTTCCTATGATATGATATGATGACACATAGGCCATAAATATGGTATTCTCTCACCTTATTATTAATGTTTGAATAGATGATTCAAAAAAATTTTGAAATAAATTACAGCCTTCAACTAAAAGTTTACTTGGTCTAAATTTTTTTATAGTCAATTTTTTTGAAATAATTTCAATTAACTTGGTCTAAATTTTTAATTGGGTAAGTGAAAACTAATTATATATAATTGATATTAACCGTGATTTTGGTAATCACGTATTTGTTTTCAGATTATGGACACGTTCAAAGAGCCAAATTGTGTTGGGAATTAATGAGGTTTAAACTCAAATTGGTCATTTGATTATTCCTTTATTTATGAATGAGAATATGACTTATGATGACTAATTGTTTTTATGATAATCAATTAGACTGCATTAATACAGTTTCCTAAATAAGACACAATTGGAACCGGTTCTAGTGTGAACACAAAGGGTTTAAAACCCACTTTTTAAGATATATATTGATAGCTTAGTGTTATTGGGTTACAAAACTTCCTTAAACAGGAAAAATATCATAATCTTTGCTTTGAATCTTTTTCCCCATATGTCAATATCAGTTTGGCAAAATAAAATTCAAAGGAACAAAAAGGTCAACATCATCAGGCATTGCAGCATGCTTAACTAAGGTTTGCGGTCTAAAACTTGACAATAGATAGTACTCCTCTCCATTCTTAAATATAAGATCACTTTGGGGATGTAGATAAGTTACTAAATATAAGATCACTTTCTATTTTGTCCCAAATTTTGCCCAAATTACCCCTATAGTCCCTTTACAAGTAAATTAAATCAATAGTCATCTCACCTTAAAATTGCCATTTAATTCCATTCCTTTTCTCCTTCTCTCTATCAATCACCTTCCATGTCAATCGCGTGCTCTCTCTCTCTCTCTCTCTCTCTGTCTGTCTGTTTTTACCTCCACATCAATTAAATTTTCGATTGAGAGGATCGAGGAAGAAAGGAAAAAGGCGTATTCTTTACTTGAATGTGATTTCAATTCTTGCTTCATCTCTGTAACCTCATCACATAATCAATATTTCTGAGCTTAGCAACTCAATGAACTTGGAATTTAAGAAGGGAAAGACATCGAGGAGGGAGAAATTGAGGAGGAAATTAGGGTTCATCATCCCTATTTGTTTTTTAAATTTAAGAAAGAGGTATTTTGGGAAGATCATGTAATTCTAACTAATTTAACCACCTTCCTTAATCTCTCCAAATTAGGTAAAGTGATCTTATATTTAGGAACGGAGGGAGTATTATTTAAATTGTTAATAATTTTTTGTCCATAAACTTTAATTTCACCCAATTTTAGTTTTCATTCTCAACTTTAAAATTGATAGTTTTTTATCTTCCAATTTTCAATCAATTTTAGTTTTGGTCATCCATGAACTTTAATGTTAGTAATTTCGGTCCTTGAACGTTTAGTTAATTTAGTTTGTAGTCTTTTAACTTTCAGTTAATTTTAGTTTCGGTTCCTAAATTTAAATGTTTTTCCAACTACTTGTAAAACTCAGGAATCAAAACTAAAATTGACTGAAAGTTCGAGGATTGAAACCATGGATTTTAAAGTTGAAGGACTAATGACTAAAAGTTCAAGAATTAAAATCACGAATTTTAAAGTTAAAGGGTCAAAATCTAAATTGAGTGATACTTCAAAGATCAAAAAATTTATTAACCATATTTTAAATAATAATAAAAGGACTAAGTAGATGTTAGTATGAAAGAACTGTAAAAGGTGATGGAAACCAAAGCAATAGATAAAATGTTCCTAAAATTTCCCTAGCTAATTATATTTTAGGGAAGTCGGCATTTCTCTTTTTTACCTTTGAAGATGTCAGTATATAATTGATGATTATGTGCAGAATCGTAACAGAAAATGTTCTCTTTTAACCGAAAGCAATATAATGCATATATGTAATGAAATTTAAATATAAAGAATGTGATATACATGACATTATACTCAATTAGAAAGACACAAATGTGTGAAATATTGAAACAAGGCATGTGCATAATTGCATAAATGCATCTTATTATTCTGACCACCGAGGAAAGGGTTTGGTAGCTTTCTTAGTTTAGAGCTTGTTATGTGCATCTGTCTTGAATTCCTCACATTCCTTTTTTTTATTATTATTAATATTATTATTCACTAAGAACACTTAAGAAAACTCTCATTCATGACACTTATATGTATGTCGAAGCCCAAAGCCTCCTTTTAAAGGTGTTCTTGCTATCATGGCAAATGTCGACGGCGCTCACATTTTTTTTGGTCACCATAGTATTAGGGTAGGAATGGGTCTGGCTAATATAATTTATTTAATAAATAGATCATATCATGCTCATATTTAAACTTATTGTTAGGTATATTCAGTTAAATAGGTCAAACTTTTTTTCTGCAAAACATATCCTACAAAACTGTAGACTTAACCTATTAAGTTGCTTTTAAAAAAAAGGTTTATGCAATTTTATATAATATAAAAAAATTAATTATACAAATTATTTAAATCATTACAAGCAACTTATCCTAACTCTAAATTTGTACTTCTTGTCACTAGTACAAAGAGCTAATAAGCGCTTTCGTTCATTCTTTAATTTGTTCGTATCTTCCTAATCTATCCTCTATTCACTTAAGATATCAGTCTAGCTCACTTACTATCATCTAAATTTTATGATTTGTATGATTTGTTGGAGTATAATAATTGTTGCAATTTGAAAGTTTACTTGAGTTATGAAATATTATAATCTCATTATGGTTAGTTATCACAAAATTTACCCTAAAAGCACGAGTTAAAAATAATGGTTAATTACATAGTCATAAAAAATTTTTAAGATATACATAGACTTGAATTAAATGGTAATAAAATATATATGAAATAAGAAGCATATGTTTGTGAGCATATTCAAAAGGCCCAAATTTAAATTTTTAAGTCGGGTTTGACTCAATTGTAAACTCGTTTGCTATGGAGTCTGAAGTCATAGGTTCGGATCAGCTACTTTACAAAAAGTGTGGGTTAGCTGCTTAATATATTCCCTTACCCAACATTATCACCAAGTGGAGACTAAAACTATGTTGACTTTTTATATTTAAAAAGTTTTAAAGTATTATCAAGCATTCTAAGGCTGATTGCTAAAGAAAAAATATGTACATGTTTTTGCCGTCTCAAGTTTTATATTTATGTTGTGGGCTCATGCCAGTTTAGTTAAAACCTAATTCGGCAAAAAAAAATTATTTTCACCCCTAATAAATACTACATAGAGTCCATAGAAACAATAGCATACCAAATTTTTGTAATACGCTTCTCTTAATTAATATGAGTATGAGATTATAAGTTCATCTATTTAGATGATGAGTGCCTAAGTTTTTTCTAATTAAGTGATGGTACGTTGAAAAAAAAACAGTGAAAGAATTACTTGAAGTATAACTTTGAATAATAATGTGTAAGCTGAAGGAGGTAAGTTGATCAAATCTCATCACTATTAGTCATTATTTTACGTACAAAAGTTATATGTAAAAGTTATATAATGATTATTTTATATTTTGAAGTATATGTGAAGCAGCAAAAAAAAATTTATATCATAAGATCGAACGAGTTGGTTAGCTGCATACGTTACAGTAAGCCAATGTGTTTTTCATATTAATCTTTGTATTTGTATTCATATGCTTAATTATAATTCACTTGCTCCTTATGTATAAAAAAATAATAATTCACTCGCACCTTACAAAAATGCTAAAAAAAGTATTTTTTATATAAAATGTCGGATTCACGTACACTCTAATTATGCAAATGATGCCGTGTATGAGTTCACTTGCGCTCTAATAGGTAATAATAATGAATTAAGCTTCGTCAATATTCCTAAAAGCAAATAGTGGCACCAATTTTTTTAACTGAAAAAAGTGTTGCCATTATTCTCACATTTTTTTATTTATATCAAATTCAAATGTTTGGTTTATTAAATATCATCTTTTTATATATTATCCATTTTTTATTCTTTCCCAACATCTGGCAATAATTAAATGTGCGCGCTTGTATATAATATAATACTAGCACTTTCAGTTATATGTGGGCATAAATAAGAATATCCGCTCTTTTAATCATCATAATTATTTAGGTTTATTAATATTTGATGGCAATTTATTTAATTATTGAAAGCCTCCAAGAGTGCATTGTACTCCATTAAATTCTCGTCAACAAGACTGCGTGAGGATAAGTCTCAAAATCCTCCAACTTACGTATTGTTTTATTATTTTGTATAGGCTACTAGGCATTTATAATTTTAATAATATAACAATGCCTTACTATAAATAAGTTATAAACTTTGAGGGAAAAACAATTACTATCATACTCAAACGCGTGCAGGGTCATTTAATAGTAATTACTCACCTAGTTTATATTTCGCACGAGAGATTTGGATAGAAAGGAAATAATATTTCTGTATGTTGAATTTTAAAAATTTGAAAAAGGAGGGTTATTATATTTTTAAGGAGTATAAGACGTTGGATAAAAGAGTAAAGAGTACTAATAAAAAAAATTAACCCCACTTCTTTGAATTTGTGCAAACTTAAGACCAGTTTTTTAAATAAAGTGATGATTAACACACCTATCCTAACTGCTAATTTGAAATATACACACACACACACACACACACATATTAAATCATCATGAGTTATAATCATGTTCACTTACATATAATACTTTAGAAAATTGTGTTTCACATGTAATACTTTTGAAAACAATTTGCTATAAGCATCTGATTTCGCTACCCAATCCAGAAAAGAATTACTATGAGAAGCTGGCAAATCAAGTACTACAATTAGTCATAATAAGTTGTTTCATCAACTGCTAATTTAGAAACAATAACAAGTCATCAACTAACCAATTAAACGGTTGATTAATGAGAGAATATAATTAGCACGTTTTGGCAACATGGACCAAACAAACAGTAGGGCCAACATAATCAAAAGGTTACGTCTTAGAGCATGAGTGCATGTATGTCATATATGTCTCCTTTACAATTACAATGGTCGGTTGGACGTATCCTTAATTTCTGATGGCGTGTTGCTTTCACCATGGTTTTTCAATAATTAATTGGTGGGTAGCTAATGATCGAAAATACATATGTTTTTCTAGTCCTGCATATAGTACCCTATTTAGTTCAGAATATCAAAATTCATAATTCTAAAATGATTTATTAGTCCATAACATATATATTGGAAAATACTTTTAATTTTAGAAATATTCAGTAAGTTAATCATTCTTCCTTATGTTCAGTGAGGTACTGGAAAAGGAAAATCTCAAATAAGGAACTCCGAATGTTCAAAAAGACAAGTAACGAACTCAAATTTTCAAAAAAATAATTAAGGACGATTAACAATAGCAGCATACCCATTAACAATAATTACGTTTGTTGTTAATGGGTATGCTGCTTTTGTTAATTGCTCTTGATTGCACTTTTAAAAATTTTAGTTCCTTACTTATCCTTTTGAACTTTCGGAGTTCTTTATTTGTCATTTTCCCTCTACCAAAGGGGGTAAAAGATTTTTTTAAGGGGCAACATGATAATATTAATACATGAGTATATATGTAAATGTGTAAATGTTTTTGAGTTATGGTATTTATATTGACTCTACATATTGACCTTCAACTCAATTATCTTATACGTTGTTCAAAATAATTAAAATAAATAATAAGTGGCTAAATACCCTAACCCATATAGGCGGCCATGCTAAATTATGTCGCTAATGCTAGTGTAATGTCAAAAACCACTAGTCTTGATCTGCTTTTATGCATAGTTGACAGTTGAAGGATTGAGACAAATGGAAAAGATGATTTACCAAGGAGACTGTGGAGATGGTTATTATATGGAGACTTTTAGGGTTGATTATACTATCCGCTCGATTAACAAATTAACAGTCAACAACGTCTATTATAAAGGTAACAATTAGCATGTAATATCCTGAAAATTTAATACAGGATTAGAAAATGTTTTAGATTTGAAGAGTGGACATTTTCCATTAAAAAAACTAAATGTGTTAGTAAAAAAAAGACTAAAAGTGTAATTTTATAATATAAAAGTATAAACTTTCAACAATTAGCAATGCCGGTTTTATTTTTTTTTCCATAAAAAATGCTTTTCCTTTTTTCTCCTATCCTTTTTATCTCATTTTCCTCTATACTTAATATATCTATTATTGATTTTACTTTCAATATTCAAGATCTATTATTATTGGAAAAGTATTATATAATCAAAATAATATATATTGATGATTGAAAGTAAAACAAATGGTAGAGTTACTAAGTGGAGAGGAAGTGGAAAAGCGATGTAGTGGAGAGCCATTTCTTATTACTATGTAAATAAAGAAAATTTCACTAACCAAATTCTGAGGAGTATAGAATGTACTCAACCATTTCAAATACAAGATATGATTTGTTTGGAAGGAGAGGAATGCCGGGGAGGAAAAAATTTAGAGTTAAGGATCAAACTATTTACAATTTATAAAAAGTTTACTTGGAACTATATTAAAAATGAGTTAATTATAAAAAAGGTTCAAAAGTACCTATAAATATTACAAAAAAGTTGTTAAATGCCAAAAATGTTTGTTCCTACTAACTATATTAACTATGAATTGTGGGCCTTACTCAATAGTACCTAATCGAGAGGATAATTATGAAGGTCCATTGAGGTTATTCTATCACAACTTAGTTGCTCCTGATTTGACGGCATGGAAGGAATAAAACTACGCGCATAGGTTTTAAAGTTACAGATTTTACTCTCAAATAAGAAATATTTTGTTTTGAAGTAAAGATCCATCATTCCCCTCAATGAACTTATTTTGGTGCTCTTTCTATTTGAAGGACACTGATTTGCGGGTCGGTCTAGTGTGCCTTGGGCCTAGTCCTTCAAGAATATTTTAGGACCTCAAGGTAAGCGAAAGTTACCCCGGGTATCGTTCTCAAAGAGCCTTATTTAATTCAACTATCCTAGTAAACTAAATGCAATGCAAGATGAATTTGGGTGAAGGAAATATATTTTGTTGATTTTTTTAAAGAGTAAATGATGGGTGCAAAACAAATAAATATTTTTGGTATTTTTAATAAGAGGGTGTGATGGAAGTGAAGTACTCTTGGAAATGATTTTCAATGGCTATCATAGCTTTCTAAATATTTTTGGGGAGTTTAATGCACTAATTTCCTAATTTACCAAACCTCATGGACCCATGAGTCCAATACCTAGTTGTTGAAACCTCATCCAATTAGGCATTGTTAAGCTCTTTAGTGCTTGTGGACCTATTACTTGCAAGGAACTATTAATCCTACGACCGGAATCCCGAATCGCCACTTAATTGATCCTATGATTTTAATTCACTATTGGAACCCCACATAATAAAATAAAATCTAAGGATTGAAGTCCAATGTTACTCAAGCAATTAATAGGTTCACTTTGAGTTTCTCTAGGTTTCCTAAAATACCAAACCTCACCAACCGGCAAGTCTAACACCTAATCTCATGGACCCATTAAATTAGGCATTATTAATTACCCTAGAGTGTGATTAGTGATTTGTAATGCATGGTTCAATTACAATTCAATTCAATAAACTATCTACCAATACCATGAGTAAATAAAAATATCTAATGAATTATAAAGAACATATGTATGACCATACATATTGTTGAGTCCAAATCTCTCATTACAAGTCAAAATCACAAATACCCATAATAACAACCAAGTCCAGTCCAATCTCAAAAACATAAATGCTAACCTAAACCTAGGCAATCAAAAATATAAAGAGAAAGAAAAGGAATTGAGACTCCCCTTTGAAGAACCATAGCTCAAGCCATCTTCAAATCAACTCCAAGAGCAAGGTGGAATTTTATTGAGGCGTGAATGGAGGAAGGAAGGTGGAAGATTGAAGAAATGGGATGAGAAGTGAAGAAAAGAGGATAAAGGGAATGGAGGGAACTAGGGTTTTTGGGGAGCACCCAACCCCCAAAACTTGTGTTTCTAAGCCTAGTTTTTCACTTAATATCAATAGGAACATGGGCTTGATCATTGGGTTTGAGTTTGGGTCCAAATTGGGGTCAAAATACCCAAAAAACCAGTAAAAACCGAGCCTGGAAGCTGCTGTTCGCGACAGGGACCTGTTTGCAACTTCTGACAGTTTTGGGTCAACTTCTGTAATTTTCGCAGGACTGTTTTGAAGCATTTTCAGGATTATGGGCTGATTCTGTAATTTTCTCCAAATGCTCAGAATAGCAATTTCAGCTCATTTTTGTCATTTTCTGCAAGGGAAAAATTACAACAACATAATACCTTTCATCTCAAAAATTAACCACTTAAGATAAACAATTAAATGTGACGATTATGCCCTTATTTGACCTTTTTTACTCAAAATCATTTTTAATCCAATTAAATTATAATCAATTCATTTTAATTCAATATTGCATCTTTGAAATGTTAATAACTTCAAATTAGCACATTAAAAACATACTAATACATGGATTGGTCAACTCCCCCACACTTAAACCTTTGTACTCCCGGACAAAGACAAGTTTTAAAAAGCTTTGAAGTACAATGACAAGACAATTATGAGAATTCCAACATATAGGATTAAAAAAAATGGAATGGAATAATGCTATCAATGATTAATAATGATTGTAATGAATGTGAAGAGTATGAGTAGAGAAGAAAATCACTCAAGGATAAGTGTTTACGCACATCTCACCATTTTGGGTTCATTTATACTCTCAATATCCACTTTGGTACACATCCTACCATATGCTTGTAGGAATTCTAAGGTCTCTACTAAAACATAAAGTGCAATGCATCAAAAGGACTTTTGAGGGTTATGGTGATGGAGAGGCCAAATGATGGAATGAGAATGAGAATGAAAAGAATTGATGATATGCATGTTTAGCCATTCATTCACAACTTGAAGTACCAATTGCACATTGCTAAACTACTATGTATGCCTTATTTTTCACCTTTTTTTCTTGCTTTTTCTCATTTTTTTCATTTTTTTCTTCTTCTTTTTTCCCTTTCTTTTTGCCTTCTTTTTGTATTTTTTCTTTTCTATACATAACATGCTTCTTTGCAACATAACAAAGACATCTTTTTTTCATTTTAAACAAAGCAATTATGCAACTTTTCTCATATTGACTAAACAATGCAATAACATCATGTGAAGGGCTCAAATGGGTAGCAAAAGGGTAGAGTGTTTAGGGTTGGTGTTTGGGGTTAAGGGCTATGAAATGAACGCCTTTATCATCCTACATTACACTATATGCAACAAGCTTTGACCAAGAATGCAAACAAGTTCTAGAGAATGATAACCAAGTGGATTTCCCTCAAGAATAAATAATTAGGCTCAAATAAACCTCACAATATATGGCTAATTCTTCTAAACTCATAAACAAATATTCAAGACAATCAAGATTAACCATAGGGCATCAATTTCATTCACAAGATTGCAAATGAAAAGCATAAAAACAAATTCTCAAAATTGCCAAAAGTCTAAAAATATGTCATGTCCAAGGTTAACAAATGTAAAAGTGAGGGAAAGTTCAAAATTTTTCAAAAATTTTGCCAATTTGAAGCTAGAAACATATCCAAGATGAAATAAATCAAAACTTAACCCAACTACAACCCCTCCCCCACACTTAATTCCTACATTGTCCTCAATGTAGCAAAATCATGGAAAAATCCAATTAAATTTCAAAGCATGTGGAAATCAAGTGTGGTGGTGGTGGTGTTAGCACTAAGCACTTTATTTTAATCTTAGAAATGAGAAAAACAACTAAAGCTACCTTTTACTACTAGTTTGTGTCTCTCCCCCACACTCATATTCCTCAATCAATAATTAAGTCAAGCACATGAAGAATAAAAAGGAAAACAAGTGAGGAAAGAGACAACCTTTGTTATGGTATCTTCAAATGCTTGAAGGAGAAGTTTTCATCCTTGATGAAGATTATGTTGGACTTTAGAGCTCCAACTTCTCCTTTGTTGATCTTCCTTGGCGGTGTTTGAAGTAGATACCTCATATGGCTCCTACAATGATGTCTATGCAAAGAAAACAAGCCAAGAGAAATACCAAATCCAAAAGAACAAACTTGGAGAGGGTTAGAGTATACTTTAAGCAATTTGAGATCAAAACTCTCCAAGTATGAATCACAACTAAGAAAATCAACATTACTCCCTTTTGTAGGAGTTAAAGAAACATTTATTTTTTTAAAGTCTTCTTGTGCTTGTAACCGGAAAGGTGAGGAACTCAACTTGGTGTTGAGGTACACCACATCGCATTTGCAATCACAAGAGGTGGGAGGTATAAGAGTGGAAGAAAAAGAGGATTTATGCAACATGGAAGATGAATGCAATCCTAAGTCGGGTGGTAGGTCACAAGATAAAATCAAATGGAAAGATTCATCATTTTTCACAATTTTATCATTCAAAACATGAGAATCTTCCCTTATTGACCCACCCAAAGATAAAAAAGAATTGAGATCAAAAGATATGCAATTTTCATGTCCATTTTCAAGTGTAGCATGTGTTATGTTATCAATTGAACTAGATGAAGATGTAGCATCATGTGAAGTGGAAAGCCAATTATCAATTTCCATACAAATAGCACAAGACTCATCACAATCACATGTGGTAATGAAGGGGGAGGAAGGTGAAATGAATTCTTCATCATGTTGAATAGATTCAAAGAAGCTCAAATCATCATGCTTATCAACACTTGAAAAGAAAAACAATTGTTCACAATTAAAATGTCTAGACATGACAATTGCAACCAAATAATCTCAATATGCAAATGCAAGTAACTAAAAAAATTAAAACAAAGATTAAATGCAAAGTGAACTATCCTAAATGCACCTAAACTAAATGCAACCTAATGGCCCACTTTAACCCAATTCAATCTTGAAGATTGACACAAATTTACTAGGGAGTCAAATTAATGACTCCCCGGCAACGGCGCCACTTGAAGGACACTGATTTGCGGGTCGGTCTTGAAATGCGTGGCTGTCACCCAAGAGGGGGGGGTGAATTGGGTGAGGGAATAAAAGCTTAAACTCTTTTTGGAAAGACTGCTTGTGCTCGGTGGTGATGAAAATAAATAATGCTATGCACAAGTCAGTATGCTATGTGATGCAAAATAGAATGATCAAATATAAATATATGCACACATAAATTTATCCTGGTTCGGTCACCCAGACCTACATCCAGTCCCCAGGCTACACCTGAGATTTTCAATCCACTATTCTTGTTTAAACCGGGCACAAGAGAAGCCTTTACACTTTAGGTTTTACGAGCACGGGTTCACCTAACAACCCACAGGTTTTACAACGGGTTCACCTGCAAACCTTACCGCAAGTTTTACGGGATCACTTGCAACCTTACAAACGCAAGTTTTACGGGCTAACTTGCAACCTATGGAGATTTAGAAAACCTTCTAAATGCTCCCCCTTACAAAATGTAAGATTACAATTATGTTCACTCTATGAACTGATTTTGTTAAACACTTAAGCTCAAAAACTAACTCTCTCAAAGAGTGGATGATGTTACTCACTTAAGTACAAAAGACTCACTCTCTAAGAATATTACATATCTAAGTCCGAGAGTAGAAGATGAGAGGAATGTAGAATAGTGTTTTTGGACAATAAGCTCTGTTTTCTCTCTCTTTTTCAAGCCCCTCCCTTCAGAAATGAAGAACATCCCTTTTATACCAGTCTCTGAATATCTAGCCGTTGGAGAGGCAATAAGATCGTTTGATTATAGACGTTGGGGCCTTGTTTACGTTGTCCTCATTAATGCACAGCAGGGTTGACTTTGCTTTATCTAAAAAGGTGCTCTGACCATGATGTTCTGTCAACACTGTTCTAACAATACTATTCTGACAAAAGTCGTTCTGACATCTGAACACTTTGTACGGTCCGACTCTTGCTTGCTGTCAGAGAGGACTTCGTTCCTCAAGCATAAGTCCAGGATGTTAAGAGACTCACTATCGGAAGCTCTCTTGCTATCTGAAGCTCGTGGACTCTAACATTTTGCTTGCTATCACATAGAGGAACTTTGTCTTCCAAGCACTTGTCCATGAATGATAAGAGTGCTTTGCTATTGGATCCTCTCTTGCTATCAGAAGCTCTCTTATGGACTCTGACTCTTGTGGGCAGTATGAGCTTTGACACCCTGAGTGAATCTTCAGATTATGTTCTCATACTCCTCATGCTTGGTAGGTAACAATGTTGTTTGAATATGTCTGTTATCCTCTTGTTACCGTTGGAAGGAACATCTTCTTAAATGCTTCAGCAGGGTTGACTTGCTTTATTTCTGAAAAGTAGTCCTGACACCTCTGCTCTGACATAAGCATTCTGACACTGCATCTCTTGAACGTTCAGACATTCTTTTTGCTTGCGGAAGTAACTTCTCATCCGGAAATTCACTGACGCTTAGGGTGAAATCTATTCTATCTGCTCTGACATAAGCACTTTTACTTGACGTGGTGAATTCACTGACGCTTAGGGTGAAATCTATTCTATCAGTCTGCGCCAGTCAAGATCTAACAGGAAGCAACTTCACTTGATGTTGCATTTCCGCTGACGCTCGGGGTTATATCTAGTCTATCAACCTGCGCCAGTCTAAATCTAATAGGAAGTGCTTTCACTTGGCGAAGTAGACTTACTGACGCTTGGGGTAATAACTATTCTATTGCTCTGCGCCAGTCTAATTCTAACAGGAAGCGCTTTCACTTGGGGAAGTAGACTCACTGACGCTTGGGGTAATATCTATTCTGTCGCTCTGCGCCAGTCTAAGTCTAACAGGAAGCAAACTCACTTCCGATTGAAACATAGCTTAGTCTTAAGGTTTTGTGTACCTAATTCTCATGGACTAAGTTATTTCCCAGTGATTTACTTGCTGATGCTGGGGGATGAAAACATTCATCCGCATGCGCAAGTCCTAATCTATCCGGAAGTGATCTTACATTCTCAAGTGATCTAACTCAGGATTCTAACCATGTCATCTAATCCTTCCTAAGTGCTGATTATGTTCTCTTAAGTACTAGACCATATCATACCTTAGTCACCATCAAAACTTAAGATTCTAACATTCTCCCCCTTTTTGATGATGACAAACCCATAGATGACTAGAGAACATAATTAAACTTAGATCACTCCCAGAGCACTCCCAGAGCTATAATTAAACTTAGATATCTTATCTTACCTTTCAGCTCTAGACATCTCATGTCTCATCTCATATCTCATCTCTAGACAACTCATGTCTCATCTCTCATCTCTCTCCCCCTTTTGGCTTCATCAAAATTCAACAAGTGCAAGCTAGCCTTAATAGGGATGGGGATACTCCTAACGTTCTCCTCGGAATGGGCTTTCTACCTAATATTTCTCCCTATGTATCGTTAATAAGGATTTGTTCTAGACTATTCAATACAACGTACGAGAATTATCAAGGAAAACAATAATGATTCATGATCCTAAATGATTGTATTCGCCCTAATCATTATGTAGGATAGCTAAACATGTTTTTCAAGGATTAAGTCAAGAGCAAAACATACAAAAAAAAGTTCTCTTTTTGAAGGTGAAAATTCTCTCCAAATGTAAACGATATCAAAAGTAATTTTGATCCTCTCGATTTGATTAACGTGATATCAAAAATAATTTTGATGTGTTTAAAAATGATGATTATGATATCAAATGAAATATGTGATTTTAAATTCAAATGAGATGAAATCTGATACCAAATGAAATCAAATGAGATCTGTGAGTTTGAACTTGTGGTATCAAATGAAATAATTGAATGCCGAATGAAATTTGTGATACCATATGAAATGAAATGAAATCAAATGAAATTTGTGATTTTAAAAGTGCCAAAAATAATTTCCAAACAAATTTCATCACAGCATCTTAAGAGTTTATTATCGATGACAGCATGTGACTCTCTATTTTCAAGGAATCATTAACAAGTAATGTCCATCTACTTTTCTTCTATATTAAAAATTAATCATCATAAGATCAAGAATAGAAGCATATAAGAGAGGTATGTTATCAATTACTTTCCAGCGTGTCATATAAAGGATACAGATGTGTGAGCTGGGATGATTTTCTAAGGTAGAGGATGATTTTGAGGTCAATGCAGATTGAGAAAAGCATCTTAAATTGACACCCTTACCAATGCCATGTATGTATCATATATAAGAGATGGTAAGGTGTAGATATTACCACAGATGAGGGGTCCTCATACTCTATTAGATTCAGGAATCTGAATCATACGCAGATAAGCATGCTTCCTGACATCTTCAAGAGGTGTGCTATCTCAAGTGGAAACCCCTAGCGCAAGTGCTTTGATGATTCGCTTCGGCAAGCTGAGCTACAACCACAAGCAGACATGACTGGGCAGTCACTCTACTCTTCCCATGGTTCAATAGTTGGCCTGCTATCGAAGGCGCTGATTGTTGTGAAAGCAACCTTGCTCAAACTTGATGATTGGTCCTGCATATTCTTGAGGAAACAAATGCTTTCTGATGGTCAGTGAAAGAACTTAAGATTTAACATTGAAGACCATCCTCAGGACATTCAAGTCAATCTGTGTTAATCAGCACAAGTTAATAATTTTAAGAAATCATGCTTGCTAATTGGTTTAAGAAAATATGAGCAATGATTATGTGAAAACTAATTTTGAAATTGTCTATACGTTCACATAGTTTCACTATCAAGACATGAACTCTATTTACTCTCATAGATAAATATCAATGTGATAGTACAAAGAGTATCAAACAGGTGGCATATTTTCAGAGTTTCATAAGCAAGTATAGTTCAATAAATATGCCTCAAGGATGTTCATGTTAGATCATGAAGACAAGTGAATTATTAACACTATGAAATTTTGAAAAAAAAAATCTTCATCCTCACAAAAATGAAATACTGGAAATTTTCATGCTCACAGAATAGTTTGATTTTAAGACTAAATTCGGTTTACAAAAACAATCAAATTTCAGCATATGATTACGAGAATAATTTCCAAATATTAGCTCGAGTTCTTCTAGATATGCTCAATGTGATCTCATTGTTCTTAGGATATCAACAAGCTTGAAATTAATACAGATTATAGCATGCTTGTGATACTATGCCATGTTTTACAGATCTAGCAGAGTTTAATTCAAGGCATTTCCTAAGATTTCTAATGCATGTCAGACAAGAGAGAGACTATCCATTTAATTTCACAACAGAATATGTAAGGGATAGAAATGCTCATGTGTATCGGCGAAAGTTTCTCAGGTTTGGTATAGCCATTCCACACATCTTGATAAGAGACATTTTCGTTGTCATTCTCTCTTGGTTATATTCATTGTTCAAGCTTCAATAATCTGTGTCAACATTCTTAAACCACAAACTTGAACTGAGATCATTAGTAGATTGAGAACTTAAAGATGTAATTAAGAGGGATGTATTGTTCTCGAAACCATAGCTGCTTATGCATTGAAAAAGTTGATGCAAGAGATACCACATGAAATGGAAAATCAGAAATAGCTTTTGAGTGCTATCATGAGGTACGGTTGTCATGTAGGTTTAAAGAGGATCAGAATCTGTTTTGAAAGTTTGTATTTCAAAAGGATCTTTCAAAAATCAAGGTGAATGCATAAACCATTTTCTTCCATGAGAGGTGCCCTTAAAAGAATTCACTAAGCATATATGAGTAAAATGATTTAGACACCATATGAAAACTCTGAGGAAGATTTTTAGTTTTAGTGTCAAAATTCTGAAACTAGTTCCGAATCATCTTAACAATGTCAGAAATCTTAGAACACAATGATTCAACATGCACAAATTCAGAAGGTTTTGAAGAAGGTTCAGTTTCAAGGTGTCGGACTTCTTGAATTTGTAAAATCTGTATGCATTATATCAGAAAATGAATTTGATATGATAGGGTCGTTTTTACAGAAAATAAGTGTTCATCACAGATAAGGGAAATCATATCAGTTTCAGAGAAATAAAAGCTGTTGAGCCCATCATGCATTTACTAGCCAAGTGATTATTCAAGTAAAGAGGAAGGTAAGAATGATATCACCATAGCTCCATTCGCATCTAGCAGTAGCTCGCTTGATTTTGGTTGGCAATGCATGGAATCTATATTTAGAGCAGTACCAAAATCTATGCGTGACGAATGCTTATCAAGACTTGACTAATTGTTCAGATGAGGTACAGTCCTGAGTCTTGCTGAGGCTAATAGGATGGATTGGAGCTGGTGCAGAGGGATGAATTTACTTTGTGATCACTACCACTGGCATCTCTGGCCTCTTGAACCCATACTTCATACACAGCTCTTCACTCAGATTGGGTGCTGGCGCAGAGGGAGACACAGGTTCAGCAGAAGGTATCTCCGCAGGTTGATCACTCAGCGCTATCTCAAGTTTGCCTCTGAGCTAGCAGATTGTTGGGGGCACATGAATCAGATGGCTCACTGTGGGGGGAGGAGATCTTCCTTTTAGCAAGGGTCTTCTTCACCCTTGTCTTGCTGAACCTTCGGATTGCCCTTCCTACAAAATACCAGATAGTTCCTTCCTTTTGTATCCAAGTCTGGATCTGAAGGTCAGTTTGTAGGCTATATATAGTTCACATGCATTTAGATTACGTCCTATGTGTATGGCATGGTGAATCTTTCATGACTATATGCACAAGGATATACAAGGTTTTTGATCAAGATAGTCATGGACAGTATGTAGATTATGAACATTACTTATTTCTTCAAGCTTTCTTCTATGATGAATATAATGTTCACATCTTAGGATGCTTAATGTAAAATCTCAATAAGTCCATCTAACATTAGCATAGGAGATTTTACTATCAAATGCTTCGTTGCTAAGTGATCCCTTGCTTACCCAAGGAGATCTTCTATACTTATCCTTGGTTCGAAGCACTTTCTTCTGAGAGGTAGGATTCAAGAGCCTTTTCAATGATGATCGAGGAATCCACTCTCTCTTGTTCTTCTCAGGATAGTTGAATGAAACTTTGTGATAGCTCATCCTTGAGACAGAACCATTGTCCCTTGTGGTGGCCGACAGCTTCTTATGATTGTACCAGTGGGTTTCAGCAGTTGCATCACCACGAGTTCTCTTCTTTGGGATAAGAGGAACTCTTGATCTATCCTGCACAAGTAAGGCACTAGGAGGATGTTTTGGTACCCATTTGTACTTGGGTCCTACATGGTTAGCACTGGACCTTACTTGTCCTTTAGGAATCCATACAAACTTATTTCTCACATTTGTATTTCTTCTAAGACTGCATGTGTGAGAAATATGTCCTAATCTACCACAATAATGACAGATAATGGAATGATAATCAAAATGAGATTTTCTATCATTATCATGATTAGTTTCTTTTAGAAAAGCTTTTTGTTCCTTTGAAATCTCAGTTTCTTTTGAAGGCTTTTCTTTTTCCTTCAACACGTGTTTACAATCAAAACATTTTTCAAGACATGTTGAAGTTTTCTCTGCCGATCGTGGGCTAACTATCGGAACAACTAGTTCTTTAAGAGAAACCTTGGAAACTTTGGACGTAGAAGAAGAAATTAGTTTTTCAGGTTTCCTATCCTTTTCTTTTAAGCCTAGAAGTTCTTTTGCAAGTTTACAATATTCGGTATATAACTCATTGTATGCATCTTGCAATTCAGAGAGTTCAAGTTCAGATTCAGATACCTCACTTTCTGAATCTTCTAGGCAGAAATGGATACTCTCTTTACTGAAGCCTGCTTCCTCAATATCGGCTTCCAGAAGCTCATCAGTAGATGATCCACAAAGAGCACGAGTTGAGCTTGGGACAGCTGTGCTTTCAAGAGATGGGTTAGAAGCATATATCACATCAAGAGTATTCCAAATATCTTTAGCACTAGAGCAATGTTTGATTTTCTGGAAATCCTTTTCAGTTAAGCCTTTGTATAAAATTTGCATTGCTCTAATGTTTAAGGAAAACAAATTTTTCTCCTTTTCAGTCCAGTTTCCTCTTGGTTTGAAATCAAAATCATTTTCAAAAATATCCCACATTTTCAAACTAGTGGATTTTATAAAACTTTCCATTCTTGCTTTCCACCAACAAAAATCAATATTTTCTAACACAGGTGGAATGGTATGATCAAGGCCTTTGGAAAACATTTTAACCCAAATCAGCCAAGGTCTTTACACTTGAGATCGTTGGATCCTTTAAACAAGTGACCTGCTCTGATACCAAATGAAATGTGTGGCTGTCACCCAAGAGGGGGGGGTGAATTGGGTGAGGGAATAAAAGCTTAAACTCTTTTTGGAAAGACTGCTTGTGCTCGGTGGTGATGAAAATAAATAATGCTATGCACAAGTCAGTATGCTATGTGATGCAAAATAGAATGATCAAATATAAATATATGCACACATAAATTTATCCTGGTTCGGTCACCCAGACCTACATCCAGTCCCCAGGCTACACCTGAGATTTTCAATCCACTATTCTTGTTTAAACCGGGCACAAGAGAAGCCTTTACACTTTAGGTTTTACGAGCACGGGTTCACCTAACAACCCACAGGTTTTACAACGGGTTCACCTGCAAACCTTACCGCAAGTTTTACGGGATCACTTGCAACCTTACAAACGCAAGTTTTACGGGCTAACTTGCAACCTATGGAGATTTAGAAAACCTTCTAAATGCTCCCCCTTACAAAATGTAAGATTACAATTATGTTCACTCTATGAACTGATTTTGTTAAACACTTAAGCTCAAAAACTAACTCTCTCAAAGAGTGGATGATGTTACTCACTTAAGTACAAAAGACTCACTCTCTAAGAATATTACATATCTAAGTCCGAGAGTAGAAGATGAGAGGAATGTAGAATAGTGTTTTTGGACAATAAGCTCTGTTTTCTCTCTCTTTTTCAAGCCCCTCCCTTCAGAAATGAAGAACATCCCTTTTATACCAGTCTCTGAATATCTAGCCGTTGGAGAGGCAATAAGATCGTTTGATTATAGACGTTGGGGCCTTGTTTACGTTGTCCTCATTAATGCACAGCAGGGTTGACTTTGCTTTATCTAAAAAGGTGCTCTGACCATGATGTTCTGTCAACACTGTTCTAACAATACTATTCTGACAAAAGTCGTTCTGACATCTGAACACTTTGTACGGTCCGACTCTTGCTTGCTGTCAGAGAGGACTTCGTTCCTCAAGCATAAGTCCAGGATGTTAAGAGACTCACTATCGGAAGCTCTCTTGCTATCTGAAGCTCGTGGACTCTAACATTTTGCTTGCTATCACATAGAGGAACTTTGTCTTCCAAGCACTTGTCCATGAATGATAAGAGTGCTTTGCTATTGGATCCTCTCTTGCTATCAGAAGCTCTCTTATGGACTCTGACTCTTGTGGGCAGTATGAGCTTTGACACCCTGAGTGAATCTTCAGATTATGTTCTCATACTCCTCATGCTTGGTAGGTAACAATGTTGTTTGAATATGTCTGTTATCCTCTTGTTACCGTTGGAAGGAACATCTTCTTAAATGCTTCAGCAGGGTTGACTTGCTTTATTTCTGAAAAGTAGTCCTGACACCTCTGCTCTGACATAAGCATTCTGACACTGCATCTCTTGAACGTTCAGACATTCTTTTTGCTTGCGGAAGTAACTTCTCATCCGGAAATTCACTGACGCTTAGGGTGAAATCTATTCTATCTGCTCTGACATAAGCACTTTTACTTGACGTGGTGAATTCACTGACGCTTAGGGTGAAATCTATTCTATCAGTCTGCGCCAGTCAAGATCTAACAGGAAGCAACTTCACTTGATGTTGCATTTCCGCTGACGCTCGGGGTTATATCTAGTCTATCAACCTGCGCCAGTCTAAATCTAATAGGAAGTGCTTTCACTTGGCGAAGTAGACTTACTGACGCTTGGGGTAATAACTATTCTATTGCTCTGCGCCAGTCTAATTCTAACAGGAAGCGCTTTCACTTGGGGAAGTAGACTCACTGACGCTTGGGGTAATATCTATTCTGTCGCTCTGCGCCAGTCTAAGTCTAACAGGAAGCAAACTCACTTCCGATTGAAACATAGCTTAGTCTTAAGGTTTTGTGTACCTAATTCTCATGGACTAAGTTATTTCCCAGTGATTTACTTGCTGATGCTGGGGGATGAAAACATTCATCCGCATGCGCAAGTCCTAATCTATCCGGAAGTGATCTTACATTCTCAAGTGATCTAACTCAGGATTCTAACCATGTCATCTAATCCTTCCTAAGTGCTGATTATGTTCTCTTAAGTACTAGACCATATCATACCTTAGTCACCATCAAAACTTAAGATTCTAACAGGTCTAGTGTGCCTTGGGCCTAGTCCTTCAAGAATATTTTAGGACCTCAAGGTAAGCGAAAGTTACCCCGGGTATCGTTCTCAAGGAGCCTTATTTAATTCAACTATCCTAGTAAACTAAATGCAATGCAAGATGAATTTGGGTGAAGGAAATATATTTTGTTGATTTTTTTAAAGAGTAAATGATGGGTGCAAAACAAATAAATATTTTTGGTATTTTTAATAAGAGGGTGTGATGGAAGTGAAGTACTCTTGGAAATGATTTTCAATGGCTATCATAGCTTTCTAAATATTTTTGGGGAGTTTAATGCACTAATTTCCTAATTTACCAAACCTCATGGACCCATGAGTCCAATACCTAGTTGTTGAAACCTCATCCAATTAGGCATTGTTAAGCTCTTTAGTGCTTGTGGACCTATTACTTGCAAGGAACTATTAATCCTACGACCGGAATCCCGAATCGCCACTTAATTGATCCTATGATTTTAATTCACTATTGGAACCCCACATAATAAAATAAAATCTAAGGATTGAAGTCCAATGTTACTCAAGCAATTAATAGGTTCACTTTGAGTTTCTCTAGGTTTCCTAAAATACCAAACCTCACCAACCGGCAAGTCTAACACCTAATCTCATGGACCCATTAAATTAGGCATTATTAATTACCCTAGAGTGTGATTAGTGATTTGTAATGCATGGTTCAATTACAATTCAATTCAATAAACTATCTACCAATACCATGAGTAAATAAAAATATCTAATGAATTATAAAGAACATATGTATGACCATACATATTGTTGAGTCCAAATCTCTCATTACAAGTCAAAATCACAAATACCCATAATGACAACCAAGTCCAGTCCAATCTCAAAAACATAAATGGTAACCTAAACCTAGGCAATCAAAAATATAAAGAGAAAGAAAAGGAATTGGGACTCCCCTTTGAAGAACCATAGCTCAAGCCACTTCCCATCAACTCCAAAAGTAAGGAGGAACTTTATTGAGGCTTGGATGGAGGAAGGAAGGTGGAAGATTGAAGAAATGGGATGAGAAGTGAAGAGAAGAGGATGAAGGGAATGGAGGTAACTAGGGTTTTGGGGAGCACCCAACCCCCAAAACTTGTGTTTCTAAGCCTAGTTTTTCACTTAATATCAATAGGAACATGGGCTTGATCATTGGGTTTGAGTTTGGGTCCAAATTGGGGTCAAAATACCCAAAAAACCAGTAAAAACCGAGCCTGGAAGCTGCTGTTCGCGACAGGGACCTGTTTGCAACTTCTGAAAGTTTTGGGTCAACATCTGTAATTTTCGCAGGACTGTTTTGAAGCATTTTCAGGATTCTAAGCTGATTCTGTAATTTTCTCCAAATGCTCAGAATAGCAATTTCAGCTCATTTTTGTCATTTTCTGCAAGGGAAAAATTACAACAACATAATACCTTTCATCTCAAAAATTAACCACTTAAGATAAACAATTAAATGTGACGATTATGCCCTTATTTGACCTTTTTTACTCAAAATCATTTTTAATCCAATTAAATTATAATCAATTCATTTTAATTCAATATTGCATCTTTGAAATGTTAATAACTTCAAATTAGCACATTAAAAACATACTAATACATGGATTTGTCACTATTCCCTCTATCAATTCTGTTATCCACGGTGATATGATGCTAAGCAAACCACATTTAAACGACTGTGGCACTTAAGAGCTCTTTTTCAAATGTATA
This sequence comes from Mimosa pudica, assembly GCA_029929735.1. Lineage (NCBI taxonomy): Eukaryota > Viridiplantae > Streptophyta > Magnoliopsida > Fabales > Fabaceae > Mimosa > Mimosa pudica. Next base: position 10,082,681 of record JAKELP010000035.1, read on the forward strand.
TAGACACTTTTAGTTCACATTTTTCTAATATGGTGCAAACTTTTCATAAATGTAGATGACATATTTAAATCTGAGCCTAAAATTTTAATGGTTCAAAATAATAAATAAAAATATTATGATATTTAATGATTTAAAGTTTCTAACTTCATAATTTTTTGTACTTTCTTTTTTGAAATATTATAGTTCTATTTATTTATTTCTTTTGAATTGAACCCATTCTAATTCCTGAACATAATCTCTATTTATTTCTTTCCATGATCTCACGTCACTAATCTCTATTTATTTCTTTCCATGATCTCACGTCACTAATTTCAAGTGTCAACCAAACTATGGATGAGATGGGCCACAATGGACAATGGGACACAATTCTCTTTCAATAAGACCCTAATGCTCAACTACTACGTCCAATACTTTATTAATTTGAGGCAGTTAATAAAGTTAAATAAAATTTTTAATTATACTAGATATATGTTGTATAATATTTCAAAAACACTTATGCTGTTATGCATGTCTATATATTATATCGATCAATTTATAAGTCATACATATTGGATTAAAAAAAGATAAATATAAGAAAAAATAACTTTTGTACTACTACTGCTAACACTCAAATATACAACTAGAGGTAAGAGGGTTACATCAATACAGAGAGGATATAGTATGTTTTGCTTCGTTTAACCCCTCTTCTTACCCAACACATGGAAAATGATATGATATGAAATAAGGTCTCTTCAACTTCATCCTTAGCATAACACACAAACACACTTGTGCGGCCAGGTTGTATTGCGCTTGGACTCTATCTGACTTTCTGGTGAGACAGCAAGATTGAAGCACGAGGTAAATTTGCAGCAGGTAAATTTGCAGCTTCCCTTCCAAAAATGGAGGCCACAATATATACCTCATTCCTAAAGTGATCCAACAACACTCACAAAATAAATTATGTTAGTTACAGTTCACAACCCCAAATTTCAATTTCAAACAATTAATTTCTGGGTCCTACACAGGTGGCAAATCCAGCACTATTATTATGAGCATTTGTCTGAACAGAAGTGCACACATTAAATGACATGTATACACACACATGTTCAAGCAGATCCACACATGTTTTTTATTTTATGTGCCGTCACTGTGGGGATTAATTATATCCTAATTATTAAAGATCCATCATGTCTCTATTATATACTCCCTCATCTCTTAAATATAAGACACCTTTGACTTTTTTGTGGAAATTTAGGAAGCAAACTAGTTTACTAATTTATAATATATGCTGTGTGCATTAGATGATCGTGATAAGTTAGTTTATACGTAGAATAAATTAGTTTTAAAGAAAAAGTTAATCATGGGCAATTTTTAATGAATGATTTTATATTCTTAATTTCTCTAAAAAAGTCAAATGAGTCTTATAATTAGGATTGAAACACATTGAAAAAGAAATCTAAATGACACTATATACTTACTTCAGTCTTAAATTAAGTGTATTAGTTTTTTTATCAAAGTTAAGTGTATTAGTTATGATAAAGTTATTATGATGTAATTTTCTAAACGACACCATCAATCCATCATATGGGCTTTTCTCATTCTCTCCCCCATGTCTTCGTTATAATTAAAGAAGCAAGTGATAACTTGGTAAAAAGAGTTAATGCAAATTAGAACTAAATAATACTCTCTTTAGTCCTAAAAATAGGACCTATATATTTAAGGTGGTGAGCTTGGGCCTTACAGATGCTTCTCAAAATAATCATGTAAGAAATGATGGTAGATATAAAGATAGATAATGTAGGTGCATTGTTAATATCATCTTATTTTAACTAATTTAATTAACATCTATAATCCATTCAAATTAGCTAAGTGAATGATTTAGGACCGGATGAAGTATATTTAGGACCAAGACTAACTCTATAACAGGTCCTATATTTATGACATGAGGTAACTATTTTTATCACATTTGTTATTTTAGAGCAATATTAAATGCATTTTTATATATGCTCACAATTAATAGAATAGTTTAGAATGTGTAATAATTAATTTGATGTTACAATTAGGTGGTTGACAACTGTGATGTTAAAAATCACTTCAATTTAATGTGAATGTAATTATTACAATTTTTTTACTTGTACATGAATCAATTTGAAATGCTTGTACTTGCGACCATCAAATTAATATTTAAGAGGTTCTGTCCCCCATTTATTTTGAGCATTTCACGTATATTATTACTATTGTGTACACTGGTGACTGGACAAGATTTGGGTTATTGAGATATATTGATATTGAGCATCGTATATCCTTTTGGGCCAAGAAAAAAGCATCGTATATTATTAATACTTCTGTTTCACTGTCAATGCCATCAAGTCCTCAACGTAAATATCATCGGCCATAAGCATTATAATCTTTTATCCTATTAAATCTAGTTGACTTTTTTTAGAGATTAAAGTTGCGAAATAGGTTATCAAATTATGACATATTTAATATATATGTAGATTATCTTTTAATTTAGAAGTCAAATAAAATAGTTTAAGGAGAAAAATAAGGTAAATCAATTTATAATTAACTCATTTTTTATGATTTTTAAAAGTGTTATTTAGTCTTATATTTAGGACCGGAGGAAGTAATAATTAACGCTCATTCAATGTTACTCTCTTTCTGATAAAAAAAAATGTTACTCTCTAATTAGGCATTTCCTGAATTCTCCTTTTACGAACTAAAAAGTGCAAATAAGCAATTGATACTTTTTTGAACTGAAAAGCAATTGATACTTCACGCATTGCATTAAGCTAATAATAAGTTCGTCTAATGTTGTTTCCTCATGCGATTGATCTTGCATTAAAATATGAGCTTGGAATCTTGGGTCTGTCTTCTCTTGAGGAACCCATTTGTGCCATTCAGTTTTCTTACTTTCTTTTTCCAATCTTACTCATTTACCAGGATCTAAGAAAACTGAAGGGATGGGAAGATCATCTATGCATCTTCTTGAAAAAGAAATGGTATAAACTTTTCCAGTATTATTTTTTAATTTGGATAATTTTGAAAGATTTCTTCCCACTTTTCCGTTCTTTAGCACAAGTAGGGGTTTATATTCCATGCTCATCACAAAGATGAACAATGAGCTTCTCATGACAATCTGTAGCACTCAAGGCTATTTAAATGGTCCGAATTCATTTAAATTTATTATAATATTTCAAACAAATTTTTATTTTGATAGATACAAAATAAAAAATAAAGCAAATCTTATAATTGTCATTTGTTAAACTAATTTTATCTTTGGAATAATGGTCATCTTAAAATTTTAAATCTGAACCATCCATATCAAATTTTGGATGGTCCAGATTACATCTCAGCGATAAGAAAATGTTTTCTTATCACGATAAGAAAATGTTTTCTTATCACGCAATGAGCAGTGAATGGGGACCCCAACAAGTAGTTGACTAGTATTGAAAGATAAGAGAAGCTAATAAATTACATAATTAGCATATGTTACATGATCTCTAAGACATGTTTCATGCTCCTGTGCATCATTAGATTACATATACATTGAAAAAGCCAGCCATGAGAAAAAAAGTAGTTTCAACTATTGCAGCAGCCATGCCAGATGCTTTGATTCTGGTCTAACTAGCACACATTCAATTTATTCCAGTCACCATCAGCAAGAGGAAACCTCATGACTTGAATTGGCAACAATTTATTGGATCAAGAGTATAGAAACCTATGGTAATGACATTAGTTAGGAAAATCTGCTATGAAGCACAAAATTAGGCTCTTCCAGTGCGCCTTCCAACTTTGAGTGCCAGCTCAGTATCAATTTTGAGGGAGATGTCAAGTGCTTTCACAGAATGAGTCAGGAAACCACTGAAAATAAGTGTTAGAAGATTATTAGGAAATAATTATAGAGTATTAGGAAATATTTAGATATAGAATATTATGCTTTTATTAGGTAATCAATCATATTAGGTAAACTTGTAGGAGAAGTTTATTGTCTTTTTAGGAAACTTTTATATTATAAGTATGTAAGCACATCAATGAAATAATGAGAAGACTTTTATTTTTGTGAAACCCTTTTAGTTTTCAACATGGTATCAGAGCAGCGGCTCTCTTTCTGGCCGCCCTAGTTCGTTTCTGGTCTTCCCGGTTAGGAGTACTGTTCACGTGAACAGTACCAGAGTTGCCTAAGCAGATCCGTATCCTTCCGGTCTTCTCCTTCGAACACGCGCCGGCCCATCAGCACCGTCAAGATCCGGCGAACAAACCCCAGTCAATTCGGTCTCCATCCTCCTCTGCACGCGCCGCCACGCGCCTCCGCCATACCCCCACGCGCCGCCGCCGTCGTACACGCGCCGCCGCACGCGCCTGCCGGAAAGTTCTGTTTTCTTCCGGCGAACGTTCGCCATCTGTTTCGGAGCCTAATTTGATCTTTTGTAGCTCTTGGTGAAGCTTGTTGGAATTTTATTTGGGTTTAGTGATTGTAATAATGTTCCTCAGATATAATACAACTAGCAGGTTTCTTAAAACAGAACGAACCACAGCATGCATATTATGATGGTTATCATTCTATCTTTCATCTTGGAACACATCTTAATTCTGATTATCTTCACCAGCACATTCAATATCAAGGAATATAACAGCTCAAGGAAAAAGGGAAGAAAAATTATGTATTCATATTAACATCTATTTATGGTTGCATTGGCAGGAAATGCTATTTTACCTGGAAATGTAGGTCACACCAGACTTCCCAATTTTATGAACTGTTTCAAGAGTAACATTGCCAGATGCCTGTTATTAACAAAGATGCATTGGTTAGTTAGTAGTTAGTACACTGAAAACTGGAAAGAGATAATATTTACTGTGAAGTCAACCATGGGCTATTACAAGATGGGATGCATTATATTTCAAGTTAATGTCTACATAAACATAAATAAGGTATGGAAAAGTAGCAGGTAAAGTAACCATTGCCAAAAAAAAGGCTCAGCGGTCGATGATATCCTTCATGGGATCCAGAAATATAAATTTCAATCAGTTAGCATGGCATACCTCAGTCTCAAATCTCCCATTTACCAACTGTACAGCTTCTTTAAGCATAGATATGTCAACATCCCCATTTTCTAGAGGCACGACCATATTGTCCAACATAATTCGGGGTCAGAGAAGTCTTTGTTTGGGATGCATAATTTAATGCCTCTTTCACTTCCTCAAGTGTCCTGGTTTCAACCTGGGAAAAACACAAGTACCTTAAAACTACCATAGCTTCTGCAAGGTCTGGTCCTGCACATGCATGGATAGCCAGATAATAAACACCCAAAAGCACATACATTCGCGTCATAATTTTAGAAACATAAATTTGAAGTTGGCAATTGGTAAAAGATCAAAAGTTTATTGAAGAAATCTTGAGATAAGATATAAGACAAAACATCCACATGCATTGAGGGCTAACAACAGCCTGATAAAAGAAATGTAAGGGTAACAGTATGAGCACTACCTCTACTGGCACTTCAAGGCCCTTTTCCTTTAAATACATGTCAGCAGCTCTAAGAGCGTTAGTTACACCTCCAGTTATTGATATATGATTATCTTTTATCATTATCATATCAAACAAACCCATCCTATGATTACGCCCGCCACCAATCAACACCTACAAGAACAGCAGCATACAAGCTGATCAAGTACAACTTCATAAAAAATTATTACAAAACTATCATTTAAGACATAAGGAAGAGATCCAGACCGCCCACTTATCCAATAGTCGTAAACCTGGAGCAGTTTTTCTGGTCTCCAAGATATATGCTGGGTAAGCTGCATCTGCCATTTTCTAGAAAGAACATGAAAGTTAGAAAGGATCCCGGATGTACAACAGACATTCATGTTACTGTGGATAATCATGGACAGATTTGTGAAGAAGATAGAGAGAAAATATATTTTCTTATATCAAAGTTGATGTACAAGAGCCTTCTTATAGGCTAGAAGGAAGACAAGATAATAATCCCTAATCAATGCTAATGATAACTCATAAAGCTAATAAGAGCCTACATAATCAGCAAGAATATTTACAATAATTATAGAATATTCTCACACTCCCCCTCAAGTTGGATCATATATGTTGATCATGTCCAACTTGCTTACACAATTATCAAATGCGGGTTTGAGTAGCGCCTTCGTTAGTACATCAGCAGCTTGAAGGTGTGTCGGAAGAAAGATCAAACATATGGTCCCTTCTTCAACTTTTTCTCTGATGAAATGTCTGTCTATCTCCACATGCTTTGACCTCTCATGCTGAACAGGATTTAAGGCCATGCTTATAGCTGCCTTATTGTCACAATAGAGCTTGAGTGGCAAATCCACTTGGACTTGTATCTCGCAAAGAACACGTTTTAACCACATTTCCTCCATTATTCCTTGAGCCAACGCCCTTAATTCAGCTTCAGCACTGCTTTTAGACACAACCCTCTGTTTCTGACTCTTCCAAGTTACTAAATTTCCCCATACAAATGAGCAATAACCAGAAGTAGATCTTCGGTCAGGATGTGTCCCTCCCCAACTTGCATCAGTGTAAACTTCAATCGATCTTCGTTCTTGTTTCCGGAAAAACAAACCTTTTCCGGGAGTACCTTTTAGATACCTCAAGATCCTACACGCAGCATCCATATGCTTCTTCCTTGGATCACTCATATATTGACTAGCAACACTTACTGCAAATGCTATATCAGGTCTTGTGTGAGAAAGATAAATTAGTTTCCCAACAAGTCTTTGATATCTTTCTTTATCTACTGGCTCTTCTAGCTCTTTATCTTCCTCTTCAGCTTCAGTATCATCATCAAGATCATCCTCTTCTGAATCCCCCTCTTTTCTAGGCTTCTTTTTCTTAGGAGGTACAATAGGAGTTGGTTCAGGACTACACCCCAACATGCCTGTTTCTTCGAGGAGATCCAGTATATACTTCCTTTGGGACACATAAACTCCTTTCCGTGATCTTGCAACTTCCATTCCAAGAAAGTACTTCAAATTCCCTAGGTCTTTGACTTCAAATTCCTTGCCAAGCGCAAGTTTTATCCTAGACATTTCATCAATATGATCACCTGTAAGAATTATATCATCAACATACACAATAAGGATACATCTTCTTCCTCCCTCTGTTTTGACAAACATAGTATGATCTGATAAACACTGTTTGTAGCCTTCAACTTTCAGGACCTTTGAAAACCTGTCAAACCAAGCCCTAGGAGACTGTTTCAAGCCATAGAGAGACTTCTTCAACTTGCAAACCTTATCACCTCTTCCCTCCTCAAAACCAGGAGGTAAAGTCATGTAAACCTCTTCTTTAAGTTCTCCGTTCAAGAAGGCATTCTTGATGTCCATCTGATGAAGTGGCCATTCCAAGTTAGCTGCTACAGACAATAAAACTCGGATAGTGTTCAATTTTGCCACTGGTGCAAACGTCTCTTGGTAGTCTAGACCATAAGTCTGAGTGAAACCTCTTGCCACAAGTCGTGCTTTTAACTTGTCAAGAGTACCATCAGCCCTATACTTAGGAGTAAATACCCATTTGCAACTAACAAGTTTCTTGCCTCTCGGTTTTTCAACAACAGCCCATGTCTCATTCTTCTCAAGAGCTCTCATCTCGTCCATAACTGCTGCTCTCCATTCAGGTACCTTAAGTGCCTCCTGAATGTCTTTAGGAATATGGACTTTATCCAAACCGGTAACAAATGCCCTATAGCCTGAGGAAAGAGCATTATAGGACATATACTTTTGAATTGGATGAAGAGTACACGATCGAGGCTGTTTCCTATGAGCAATAGGCAAATCAAGGTCATTATATTCATTAACATTTACATGAATTTCCTGAGATACCTCTGGAACAGTCTCTTCAGCAGTCACCACCACTTCTGACTCCTTTGGTTCTTCAGGAGCTATCACTGGTTCTGAATGCTTGAGTGCTTCAGATGCAAGTTTCTTTCCTCCCTTAGATTTTTGCCTTCGTGAGTACACCATCATATCTTTGTTCCCTGCATTCAAATTTTGCACAAGAGATGGTTGGGTTAAGGGAGGTTCGATTTGTGGTGGTTGGCTTAAGGGAGGTTCGATTTGTGGTGGTGGTGATGGCTCTGTCTGTGGTATAGATGGAGGTGATAGCTCTATTTGTGGTAAAGGTGAAGGTGATGACTCTATCTGTGGTAGGGTTATCCATTGTTCAAGAGTGTTATATTCTTGTACAGGTTCAGGCACCCAAGTCTGAGATTCACTCGTTCTCTCCCCCTGAATTGAAGATTTGGGATAGAAATGTGTATCTTCATGAAAAGTAACATCGAAGCTTACAAATAGGTGTTTAGAGACAGGATCAAAACATTTGTACCCTTTTTGAGTTGGAGAATACCCAAGAAAAATACATTTCACTGCACGAGGATCAAATTTGTTATTTGGGTGAGCTTGAACAAAGGCAGTACAACCAAAAACACGAAATGGAAGATTTGATTCAAGGTGAGTGGTAGGAAAGATACTTTGTAACATTTTGAGTGGAGTTTCAAAAGATATCACCTTATTTGGCATTCGGTTGATGAGGTGGGTGGCAGTTAAAATGGCATCTCCCCAATAAAACTTTGGTACATTTGAAGTGATCATAAGAGCCCTAGTGACTTCCAAGATGTGTCTATTTTTCCTTTCAGCAATCCCATTTTGTTGAGGGGTATGAACACACGAACTTCTATGGATAATACCATGAGTTTGGAAAAAATCACTCAAAGTTCGGTTAAAATACTCAGTGCCATTGTCAGAATGTAAAACTTTGATACTTGTATTAAACTGATTTTTTATCATAGCATAGAAACTCATGAAAGCATTTGGTGCCTCAGACTTGTCCTTCAACAGATAAACCCAACAAACACGAGTGTGATCATCTATGAATGTAATAAACCCCCTTGCTTTGGTACGATTTGGATTGCGGGAAGGTCCCCATAAATCACTATGAATGGTAGTGAATGGCTTGGTAGGAATATATGGAGCTCTAGGATATGATGACCGGTGGTGTTTGGCCAATTCACAGACTTCACATTTCATATCAAGGTTTGATGGTGGGCAAATAGTTGGAAACATACGGGATAAATAATGGAAATTAGGGTGACCCATTCTCTTGTGCAACAACATAATATCTTCATTTTTAGAGATTGTGTTACATACCTTTCTGATAGGTTGGTGACTCACTCTGGCGTTGTCAAGGAAGTAAAGTCCCTCACATTCCTTAGCATGACCAAACACCATCCCCCGATGATAGATCCTGAAACACACAATGAGTAGGCAAAAAATTAGCAGAACAATTCGATTGCTTTGTCAATTGACTGACAGATAGTAAGCTGCACGCTAATTTCGGCACATGTAAAACAGATTCCAGAGTGATACTCTCTAAAATTTTAATACTCCCTTTCCCAGCAATAGTAGCGAGTGAGCCATCAGCAATTTTCACTTTCATGTTGCCAGCACTTGGGATGTAACTAGTGAACAATTTGTGATTGTCGGTCATGTGATCAAAGGCTCCAGAATCAACAATCCATACCTGTCGATCCTGTGAGGTTTTTAGAGCTTGGAGAAAGTTACCGCGCTTTGCTACAAACGTTAAGGATACCGTCTCCATAGCAACGGTTGTTTCAGTTGATGAATGAGTCGCCTCCCTTACTACCAATCTTAGAAAATAAGTGGCAGCGTTGACTAAAAGGCTTAAAGTCATCATCTTCTCCACTAACAAATCTGTAACTAACCAAAAACATGTCTCAATGCCTCGACACATCATTTTAGTGACATTGAACGGCAACCCACAACCTTCAAAGGTAAACACACAAACAAACAGTGCCCAAACAACACTGCCCAATCTGGAAAGTTCAGCACCCGACCTCGGATCCAACATCTGAGACCGGAATATGGCCGGAAATGGAGTGGCGAACGCAGCGGTGGAAGTCGCCTCCGAAACCGCCCTCTCACGCGCCCTCACGCGCCGCCCCGGCGCGCCTGCCGGCGAACTGTACGGCGGCGCGTGGGCCCCACGCGCGCCTCCGTTGACGGTGGTTTTCTGGGATCTGGCCGATCTTGGCCTCCTCTCTTCGATGGTGCCGGCGGTGAGAGTCCAGAGTGTCTCCATCATCACGCACATGAACACCCAGATGTTTATAAGAGAGGGTTTCACCATTTTGATCTATGCCTATGCTCTGATACCATGTGGATAATCATGGACAGATTTGTGAAGAAGATAGAGAGAAAATATATTTTCTTATATCAAAGTTGATGTACAAGAGCCTTCTTATAGGCTAGAAGGAAGACAAGATAATAATCCCTAATCAATGCTAATGATAACTCATAAAGCTAATAAGAGCCTACATAATCAGCAAGAATATTTACAATAATTACAGAATATTCTCACAGTTACCCAAAAAAAACTTCCACTAATCACCCTGCATGGTGAGATAACAGATTCCACTACCTTTTTTACTTCAGACGGATGGATTTTCTTATATGTAGCCAAAACAAGATTAGATTAACCACAAAAAATATAAGAAAGACCAATATTACACACAGTTTATGATATTCCCATTGGAAACTGATCCAGAAGTGTGGTGTTGCACCAAATAGATTCCTTTTTCCATGTAATGTAAAATGTCAGTTTAGAATGTAAGAGAAGCCTCCGCAATAGGTTATCCTTCTTGTCATAGCATTAGCAAAATCAACAGAAGCAAAATGATGAGTCAATTATTGACCATGATTATATAAAGTATTCTCATATAGACCAAGAATTTCATAACTAATGTTACACTAACTAAATCATAGCTGGACTATAACTACGTTAATACAACTAATCTGTGACTATCGTAACACTTCTCAACATAGGACCCTCCGATTCTTAAAGGTTTCAAATGGAAGTCCAACGGCATGAGCAACTGAGCTACATAAAGTCCTATAGATTTATGTAATTTGACCAATTGGACCATTTTGAAATTCTAATTCATTGCAAGCATTACTATATGTTATGAACACTTTTCCATATCCCAACGGGGACCATAATAAATGGCATCTAGCACTGGCTAATGTAGCTCACTACATTTCATGGCACTAAGTTACTTGCAAATAATGTATCAAAGAAAATTTTTAACAAAAGATGCACTTAAAGAAACAAAACCTTAGTCAAAGTTGCAATGCCACTCATCCTCTGCATGAAGTTTAGCACAACCCTTTCAGCTACTACAATGTTATACGCCCTTCCTACACATAAAATATGGACAATTAGTAACAGCCTTTCGGAGTATTATTCATATTCCATGCTCTTCTTTCCATGGTACTACTTCTCCCATTAATTTTCTTACCATGAACTTTTCCAAATTGTAGCCCTTGTGGATATAATCTCCATCGTTTTGAGACCACTCCACCTGAAATTAACCCTACAATGACTTAACCAAATAATAACCAAACAATCGATGTAAACTCATGCTGTTACCTTCATACCCTTAAAGATGGATCAACCTCATGAAATATCATCTCTGCCAGCGCAATCCCAGAGATAACACCATCCTCCTTGGCCAAAAAATAAGCATCCACTTCCATGTTATGAGGAATGGTGGCCAAGCATGTAAGATCACCTACAAATAAAACACAATGCACTCAACACCATTTATGCATTTATAAGATACTCCCTCCGTTCCTAAATATAAGATCACTTTCAATTTCAATTTGTTCCTAAATATAAGATCACTTTCTAATTTTTTCCAACTTTTTCCCAAATTAACCCCATAATACTTACCAATAATAAACAAACAAGAGAAGTAGAGTGGGACAAAGGTATATGGTTTGGGCGAATTGGTAATATCATGTGATAATAACTATCTTAACTAACATCTTTAATCTAATCAAATTAGGGAAAATGATTTTATATTTAGGAACAGAGGTAATAGTTAAAATCAGTATTGCTGCCCAGATAAGCCAAACAACATTACAAAGCAATGAATTGTTAAACTATCAGAAACAAAGCCTAATGACTCATCAATTAATGTATTATAACAGATAATGATCCAGAACAGTACACAAGGAAGTTTGTGCAAGACCCTCAGGAGAAAGGTTAAAGACACAAACCTTGATCACCGGCATCCTCTGCAAGTGCCAACTTGATTATGTTCTTCAAATCATAAGTGGGATGCACTGGAGGCTTAATTGCAAAGGACTTAGATGATACCATAGAGCTTGTGACATTGGTGGAAGACATTCTAACAACATTCCTGCACTTGTCCATGTCAAAAAAAAAATGAGTTGGCCAACTAATCCCATAAAACTTACTCTCTTCGTTTCTAAATATAAGAACTAGTTTACTTTTTTCGAGAAGTTAATGAAGCGAAATTAACCACTTAAACATAACATATTTTGTATATTACTAGATCATATCTTAGATAAATCTAAGTCAAAAAAACTAGTTTAAAGAAAAATTTATTAAAATTAATTTTTAAATAACTTATTTTTCTTTCTTAAGATTCTAAAAAAAAAAGCCAACTAACTCTTATATTTAGGGATAGTGAGTATGTTATATAGTCATATAGAACTCTTCACACCTCAAGCCTCAATGGTTACCTCCTACTCTCTCAATCAATCATCACTTGAATACCTTTTCTTTGAGTGTATTTTCCTTTCTATTAAATTGGGTTTAGAAATTGTTGTTACATTGTAAAGAGCAGTATGTGAATAAAAAGATTTGAGAAAAAAGAGTAATTCCTTGAACTAAATAAATGGGCATAGAAAAAATGGATGAAATAATGATTTCCCACTTTCTAGAGCTAAAACAATTTGCCTAAAACCATATAACAAAGTGATTCTAACAAAAGGAATGAAAGCACGTAAATATGAGTAAAGCATAGATACATAGAAGAGATGATAAAAGAGAAAAAGAGAACCTGAGGGGGAATGAAGGTGTGTGACGGAGAGGAATCGAAGGGAGAAGGAAGGTTTGGGAGGAAGAGAAAATCATGAAGAAGAAGAAGAAGATGATGATGAAGAAGAAGAAGAGATTCTGAGAAAAGTGGAAAGAAAAAGAAGGAAGCTGTGAACTGTGAAGAAACTTATTGCCTTTCATAAAAGAATAATTGCTTTTTTTTTTATTAATTGGGTTAGTAGTACAACTTTTAATATTTTTTATTTAAAGACATATATAAATATATAATCATAACACTGTTAGGGTCAGTTAGGCTCCGTTTGGTTGTGGTTGTAGGAAGGAAAGTGAGGAAATGGAAAGTGAAAGGGTAAAAATGGAAAGTAGAAGTAAATTAGGTAATGATGGTAAAGTAAAGTTTGTGGGGCCCAGAAAAAGTGTGAGATGGAGAGAGAAAACTTGTGGGTCCCGAGATATATGTAAATTACCCAAAAACCCTTACTTTCTTGGCTTTCTAATTCTCAGGTACTTTCCTTGGCAACCAAACAAGCCCTTATGGTTTTAACTAGTAATTCAGTCAATAAGGACAAAAAGTTTAATAAAAAGAAAAGATTATAAAAAATTTCATAAAATTTTAGAAAGTGTTAATTATTAGAAATTATTATAGTAATAAGACATAAAATTGATAATTTATAATTCAATATTAGACTTGAGTACCAAAAAGTTCTACTTCTTTCGATCTTAAATGTAGGTGTAGGGTATACTTATCTAATTTAATTGTATTAAATAATTCATATTGTTCCTAAATATATTACAAGCCTTTAATTTTTACCAATTTTTCTCTCAAAAAGTCTTATATCAAGAAGAGGAAGCGTTTTTTTAAATTGTTTTTATTCATTGGAAAAAAGGAAAGCTTGCAAAACAGCCATTATTGTTTTCTTACTAACAGTGGGAATAGTTTTGGCCAGCCAAGGCCTGAACCATAAATAGTCTGGTATGTGTTGAAGATTAGAGGTTTGAGTAAGACCTGTGGTTTGAACTAATATGACTATTAGCTTGTTATGATTCTTGTTAAATTAAACAAAGTACAATAAAAAGTTTAGGGCCTGCTTGGATGAGAGGAAAATGGGAGAGGAAAGAAAGTGAGAGGAAAGAAAACAGGGGGGAAAGAAAACAGGGAAGAAAATATAATCCCCCCTGCTGCTTGGATGGAGGGGGGAAACAGGGGGGAAAGAAAATGGGTATATATCAGAATGACTAAAATACCCTTATTGCAAACACTTTAATAAGAAAATTATACTATTTTAACAAAGAAAATTATTTTATAATAAATCAATAAGTGGGACATCTCTTGAAATTAAATTAAACAAAGGGAATAAATATTTATTATTCAATTTAAAAATAATTTTATTATGAAGACAAGAGAAAAAAAATACTTGACATTATCCTTCATAATTAAATAATGTAATATAAAGTGTTGACATTATTCAAAAGGATAAGAATACTTGACATTATTCAATCCCCCATGACAATTGCTTAATTACTATTCCTGATGATATTTGTAGACAAGCATGTGCCTATACAACAGAGGAAGCGATTGCTAGTTGTCAAGTTGTATGCTACCCTGTAATGATTAAAGCCTCTTGGGGTGGTGGTGGTAAAGGCATAAGAATGGTTTGTGAACGCAGGAGAGGAATGGTTTGTTAAATGAGAAGCTCAGGCGTTTATGGGATGAACGCAGGAGAGGAATGGTTTGTGAATGTGAGCCATGAAGAAGAAGAAGCGCGAGAGAGTGAAGGGTAAAGAGTGGGAAAATAAATTTGTCCCAAAATCCCCCCATTTTGGGAGGAAAAGTTGGGGGAAAAATGGGGCATGGAGCCCACACTATTTTCCTTCCCCATTTTCTTTCCTCTCTCATTTTCTCTCCTAACAAGCAGGGGAAAATGTTTTCCCTTGCCCCATTTTCCCTCCTCTCCCATTTTCCTCTCAAACAAGCATACCCTTAGAGAGGTAAATAGTAAGTGACATCGTTTCAATGAAGATGTTTAGAAAATTAGGGGTAATATAAAACGTAGAATAGAGGTTATAATTGTAATTTTATATTACGAATTAATAACAAATAACATGAATTAATTATAATAATATAATTTATTATTTAAAATTTAATATAAAAGACTTGATAGGTCAGACTAATAACCTAATAGATTTTTGGGAAAATTAATTAGAGGTCCCTCACAAGGGAGTTAATATTGGAAAAGTCCCAAAAGTTGAAAATATTAATGTAGGGTCCCAAGGGACCTCACATTAATATATTTGAAAAGTGAAAAGACAGTTTTGCCCCTAGCCTTAAAAAAATTTACCTCCTCCCTCACCCACCCCCCTCCCCCTCCTCCTCCCTCACCCACCCCCCCTCCCTCACAGGGGGGAGGGTGGGGGTGGGTGAGGGAGGAGGAGGGAGGGGTAAATTTTTTTTAAGGCTAGGGGCAAAACTGTCTTTTCACTTTTCAAATATATTAATGTGAGGTCCCTTGGGACCCTACATTAATATTTTCAACTTTTGGGACTTTTTCAGTATTAACTCCCTTGTGAGGGACCTCTAATTAATTTTCCCTAGATTTTTTCAATCTTAAAAAAAGGTCCAGGCCTAGGCCTAACCTAGAAATTAATTAAGTCATAGTATTCGCACCTATCTCGTTTTTTCGGCCGGAACATTTGCAGCTATCTCTCGGGAATGAGAAGTACACTTTGTTATGTTAGTTTGGCTTGTTCTTAGGAAAACTACACATATTTTACTCTGACACGACACTTATCCTCCTACCACAATTTCCCTCATCAGACTTCAATCATAAAGGGAAAATATATATATATATATATATATATATATATATATATATATATAACAAAAGCATGTGTAATTTTTAAACAGAACGTTCTTGTATAAATAAGCAACTTTACAATAGAACATTTTTATATAAAACTTTTAAATAAGCAATCTTAATTTTACAAGATTGAATGACCAATTCACATCAGTATTGACATTCTGTCCAATAGGTTAAACATTGTTATAGTGTTTTCAAAATATCAATGTAAAGTATTTTTAGAATAATATTATATCAATTTTTATGTGACTTTTAATAAGCAACTTAATTTAAATCAAAATGTAAGTTAATTTATATGACAGACAATTATGAATTAGTACTAACTCCAGTCCTAAATGTAGGACCTAATTGACTTTTTCATGGAGAGATTAAGGTTGCGAAATATGTTATTAAATGATGACATGTTTGATATATTTTTAGATTATCCATTAGTTTATAGGTAAAATAAACTAGTTTAAGGGAAAAAAATTAGGTGAATCAATTTATAATTAACTTATTTTTGCTTTTTTAGGATTTTCCAGAAAAAGTCAATTAGGTCTTATATTTAGGACCGGAGGGAGTATAATATAACTATAAGGATAAAATGATAAATTAATCATTATCACCCTCCCCTCCCCTCCCCTCCCCTCCTTAACCAAACAAATTATCATTAAACTCTCCCCTCCCTTCCATTCCCTTTCTTTATTCTTATCAAATCAAACAAAGCAATATTAAACTCCTCCCCTCCCCTCCCGCCCTCCCTCCCTCCCCTTCCCTTCCCTCAAACCAATCAGGCCCTAAAAGCATAATTCATTCTAATTGTTGGTGATGTGTTGTAGGCTTTTTGATCAGTTGGATGGGCAGGACTTGTTATGCTAAGAAATGCTGAGAAGCTAAGATTGGCCTCTGAGAATCCAAACCCGAAATTTACAGCATATTCTTTTTTTGATAAGAAAAATTTACAGCATATTCTCTAGTCTTGGTATGTGTTCTTTTTTTAATTTTAATTTTTAAGAAATTTCTCGCCTTAGATATTTAATTACGTCAAATGAACTCTAATCTCCAATATTTCGATAACATACATATTCACACACACACACACACTCCCATATTATAGTAGTAGTAGTAGTACTCTGTTAGTACTTATCATAAATTCATTTATAAAAATGTTCCTAAATATACACTTAGAGGTATTAGTGATTGTTTTCCAACGTTTTTTTTTAAAATATAAAACTTTAACTTTATTTAGTTCAAGAAATGAGGATATAGTCCTAGAAAATTTTATTCAATTAATTTATGAGAATAATTTATTATGTAAATGTCGAAAATTTGAATAAGGATATAGTCTTAGAAAATTTTATTAATATATGACATATTTAATTAATGATATAACAACAATTGCTGATTTGTAAGAATTAATTAAAACAGTGATTTATAATTAGTAACAGAGTGATATAGCTGTCTTCATTCGCTATATCACTCTATTCCTATTTATAAATACATTTTACCTAATTCCCACACACTATAGATAGATAATCTTGTCATTAAATTTTCAACAATCAATCCACATCTTTTCAATTTATGCTCATATAAGAATGAATATTTTTTATATATTTTTTTTAAAAAAAATTTGTCAACTTTCGCTCTCACATGATGAATATATTTAGGGGCAGAATTATATCACACACACGTAAATTGCTTCCAAAGTAGATATTTGATAAGGAACATATATTTTCACAACATAGATATAGATGGGAACAGAGTGGTATTAGTCACTTATAGATTAACTAATGCTTATTTATCAATTATATATATATATATGTCCATGCAATTTATCAATACGTAAATACGTATTTTTGTAATTTTCTTTTTCATTCAAAACTTCATTTCATATTGGTTAAGTCACAAAAAGTTTTAAT
The DNA here is from genome assembly GCA_029929735.1 of Mimosa pudica. Taxonomy (NCBI): domain Eukaryota; kingdom Viridiplantae; phylum Streptophyta; class Magnoliopsida; order Fabales; family Fabaceae; genus Mimosa; species Mimosa pudica. The sequence continues at coordinate 10,100,332 of JAKELP010000035.1, forward strand.
TTAAAGAGTTAACTAATATTTTTTATTATGATAAATTATTTAATAATTATAGAGTGACTTATATATTTATAAACCGTATAAACAAATGATATTACTCCATCTCACTAGTCTAATGAGACATTTAAACGTGACTTACTATAGTAAGGATGAGAGAGTCATGTTCATCATCTTCATTAACCTAAACTTGTTTCTCAATTCACCCATTCAATTCAATATGGTGCAGAGCGTTTGAGAAATTTCGTGCTGATATTTGAATATTATTTAATGAAAAGAATTTAACCGATCGAAGTCAACAGATATGAAACAAACTAGAGACACAGAATTAAATTCTGAGGAGCCACGCATCAGCTTTTGGAGCTGGAAATAAGAAATCATACAGTGTACTTTCGAAAGTGACTTACAGCGTCTTAAAATTGGGGGTGGGGGGGTGGGGGTGAGGGGGGGGGGGGGGGGGGGGGGGCGTAGGTAGAGGAAAAGAGAGAATATCATGCATGATGTGTAAGTCTCTACCTATCAACATTTTGATTCTCACGAGCATATCTAACCTCTTCTGGTATCTACTATTCAGTTTTGTTCACATCTATCAAGACTCTATATGTGTGTGTCTGTGTGTTTATATATATATATATATATATATATATATATATATATATATATATATATATCGAACCTAAATCTTATATAATGAAAACTCTAAATCTTATGAACGTTGCGCGTCACTATTTTCTTCCCATATATATATATATATATATATATATATATATATATATATATATATATATATATATATATATATATATATATATATATATATATATATATATATTATATATATATATATATACCGTTTTACTGTTTAGCCTATGTGTTCAATCAAGGAAACTTTATCATATAACAGGAATTGAACGGAAAATATTTGGTATACTTTTCAAAACAACTTGATAGTAGTCATCATGTCGGCATAAACAAGAAAAAGGTGAGAATTTTTTTGAACAATTCTCACAAAAAGAATCAGGCATATAAAAAAAATTTCGATAAAAGATGTTGTAGAAGGTATTTCCATTCTATATATTTAGAGTTTGAAATTCCGATCATGCTAATGAATTTTGGGTGCTCATCATGCGCGATATCGACAGTCCATATTTAGTTATTTTCTTCTACTTTTAAAGATTATTTTAGATAGAATAGGCATATAATTTGAAATAAAGATAAATTCTCATGTCGAGTCATGCCAATTATATCCTAGCACCATCACCTAATAATAAGCCACTTATGTATGTTTAATATGATTTAAATACTTTGTTCTTGGAAAAAATCAGATTTTCTACGTATAATTGTAATTTTCAATTTTAGACTTCTGGTAAAGGTTTAATTTCATTCAAGCATAGGTTACATGATTTTATAAATAATTTTGAACTATTACGAGATGACGTATATCAATTCAAAGCACACATTAGTTCAAAATGGAGAGGAAATTAACAATATACGAACCTAACATCCTTAGCCATTACAAACAGCAAGCTATGAGAAAAACGAGATTTTATTGACACAAGCCCAAACTTAGTCCCATTTTTCCTAACTCTAATCTTATTCTATCGTTAGAGCATTAGGTTGCCTGTACTAGTTGGCCTGGCTGAAATATGATGGGAGCTTATAAAATGGATTCCTGTTGTTGACTTGTACGTCCTACCAAAAAATTGATGAAATAATCCCTACAATATTCTGCAGAAACGTGATTTTATCTACCTTAAATGTTTTATATTAGCATTTCTCTAGGGTCCATGATTTGTGTCAGTAATCAACATTATTGATGCAAATAAAAAGCCAAATGTATTTTCACATATATGTGATGTGATCATGATCACTCAAATAATGAAGTGATCGGTTTGAATGAATTGTTATATGTAAGCATCATTTATATTTTTAGATCTTCCGAGAATTGTCATGAGCAGTAATTGTCGAACAAATGAAAAAGAAAAAATAATTTTAAGTTGCGTATTAAACTAATCAAATGTCGCGCTCGTATCATGCATGGAACTTTAATGTCGCAAATTTGATTACAAACTTAATTAAATTTAAATTAATTAATTATTAAGCTGATGACGACAAGAAATTATTGAGGCCAATTTGATGTGGGAATTATATATGTAGAAACCATATTATATATATAAAGCAAACAATTAATATTTTACACCTTGTAAGTCTTATGGTGGTAGAATTTTCTGCAAATTGAGATTCAATATAAATGCGGATGAGCTAGCTATGACTTGTCAACGTGTTAAAAACATTAAAAAAACCATGAATTAGCAAAATAATGTATCTTAAAACAGGTTGTTACTAAAACAAGTATCCACATAATTTTTATCTAAAAAGGGCTATTACTAGTAGCCACAGAATTTCTTATTTAAAAATGATACTACCTCCGTTCCTAAATATATGATCACTTTAGCTAATTTGAAGAGAATAAAGAAGACTTTCCAATGAATTAAGATTACATGATCTTCCCAAAATACCTCTCACTTAAATTTAAAAGACAAATAGGGATTTGAGAGAGAAGTGAGGGAGCTAAGAAGTATAGGGGTAATTTGGACCAAAATTAAGACAAAATAGAAATTGATCTTATATTTAGGAACTTATTCACTTCCCCAAAGTGATCTTATATTTAGGAACGGAGGGAGTATTTTGTTTTTACTAGTGGAATTATTTCACAAAACATTTGTAGTTAATTCTCTGCTTTTTAGTATAAGGAGAATATTTGATTAGTTTTTTTTTTTGTTGATAATTAGCTGATAAAATAATTTGTTAATAAGCCACAATGAACTTAGTACAAAAGCTAATTTAACATTTTTTTATATGTTAAATTAGCTTTATTTTCAAAACAATGCAAGGACCAAACTTACAATTCTGACTCAGTCAAGACTAAATCATTATATTGCTTCCATTCATAAACATATGAAGCAGAACAAATTTCTCATCCATAAGTAACTTTTGAGTATGTTTTACTAAACATTGTATTAAATTTGTTATATAAAAGAATAATTCATTCAATTTTGAATTCACAGCAGTTTTATCTATTTATAATTTGATTATATATATTAAGGATGTATGTTAAATTAAATAATATGACATGGTTTTTGAAATTAATTCTAATTATCATGCTCAATTGTTTCCTGTCTTCCCTTAATTAATGTTGAGGGTAAACCAATAGGGGAAATGTGGAAAAAACTAATAAAAAATTAGAAACATGTCCTATATTTAATATTGAAATTCTCTCTTCAGATAAATCATATATTAAGGTTAGGAGGGAGTAATTCCATTTAAGTTGTAATACTCTTCAACGTACGGAAAAAGTGAGTGGCTATATTGAAAAGGCATCAAAAGTACAAATAATTTTTCATCCAAAAAGACGTATTTTGCATTTCCAATTTTTTTATCCGTGGATAATGTTGTTCCAAATTTAATCATTATACACAGTACATACTTGGTTTGTTGAAGCTAGTAACACAAGTTGAAGAGCTATTGGCTATGTACTCGTGATGATGAGATAGATTCTCACCTGCAAGTCAAACGTTAAACACGGACACAAAAAGGAATAATGGCTTTATTACCACATAGAGTTGATCTTATCTCTATAAAACTCTGAATAAGGGAAAGAGTACACCATATATAGAAGAGTATATGCTTCTTTCTAAATCAAGTATATCTATATGAAAAGGTACTTGATTGCTTCAGACACACACACACACACACAAGTACTTCTCAGTTTCTCCTCATCTAGATCCTCCTCCTTTGGTTGATTTTTCCCTCCTCTACTTCATTCTTATAAGGGTATGTTGGGCTTCATACACTTTCTTTTTGCATAAATTAATGATCTCAGGGGTTCGTTTCTCTTGATTATTAGGTTTTCACTCGATGGAAGCATATGGATTTTTGAAGATGGGTGAGTGGATTCCATGCCATGCTTTGTTAAGTGAGCAGTCTCTTCTTGTGCAGATACCTTCTTTTCATTGTCTGTTCGACCCTGAACTTATGCTTCTTTTCAACTTTTTGTTTGCGCGCGCGTGATTGTTTTTGCATATATAAAATTTTATATGCATAGGAAAACATGTAATTTATAATTAAAAAACATGTAATTATAAATAGCAAGTTTTATTCATATGTCTTATAAATGAACGGATATAAAAGAGACATAATTAAATTATCTAATCCCACAATTGGTTATGAAATTTATTTGGAGAGATCATATATTTTTTTCAGTTTGATAGTTGTCATTCAGAATTATCTAGGGTTTTGTCTTCAACATGGTATAGGCAAATATTGTTACGTTTATCTTTGCATTATATATCCATATGTATATATACATGTTCACACACAAATATACACAGTGGCCTGAAATCAACTTATTAAAAACACACTTAATTCTACAAATGAGATGCAACAATCACAATCTTTTGAGGGAGTATACTAATTAATCAAATTATTATGCATGACACGGTTGTTCATAGGAGCTAGGCGTCTTAAAATGAGGAAGTATTTGTATGATATGTGAGATTTATGAACAAACACAAACTTATGAGGGAGTCTTCTAATCAATCAAGTTATGTATGAGAAGGTTGTTCTTATAAGGAACCGTCATAAAATGAGGAGTTATTTTTATGATGAGAGATTTATAAGAAAGTACAAACATACATATATGTTTCAACCATATATATCTGTATGTGTTAATATTAGTTTATTTCAACTGATTGAGGAGTTATCTCATAAAACACAAGCACTTTTTTTAATTTATTATTAAGTTTTCCAAGTAAATATCTATCTACAACCTCATCAATTAAGGTTGTTGAGTTTAGGGGATAGTTTTTGCTCATATGCCTTCTATTTTCAGTCCACTTTATACTTTCTGATGTCTTATTTTGTTACTCTTCAATTCTGCAGTAGATTAATTAGAAGATGGAAAACATATTCAATATCGGTCAAAAGTTCATTTCTCAATATTTTATCACTTAAATTCTTCTGATAATTAACTAAATTTAATTTTGATATCTTATATTCTAAAAAGTTTTAAAGTGTATCATACTATTAATGATATTATTACACACACACACACACAAAGTACTCTTGTGTTTCATAAAAATTCAAGTTCGAAATTAAATGTTTTCACATAATTATATAAGACTTCTAGATAGTACTCATAGATCTCAACAAACTAACAAAACACGCATACACACACACACACTCTAAGCCACCTACCAACTGATCATCTACCATTAACAAAGAGGGTTAGCTCTGAAATTTGGACATGTGATTGTGGAAGCAATATGTGTGTGTGTGTGTTATATTTGTATACACGTGAAATTAATTATATAATTATTAGGGATGGAACACACAATAAATAGATATTATTATTGCAGGGGTAGCATTTCTCTCTAATTATTTAACCAGATATGTTTTTTAACATGCATATGCATATTAATCATATTATGAAAAAGAAACTTGCATGCATTATGTGAAATGTCAAAAGTAGGCAATTTAAGTAGAATGTTGCAGCAAACTTTTGGGGTCGCATAGGCAGTGAATTCAAGGGACACAATTCAAGGGACTATTCATTTGACAAGCTTCTGCCATGGAACTCAACACCGTTCGTATTGCTGGTGATTTTATCGAGTTGTAAATTTTAGCCTTGATGATCTCGTCTAACTTCAAAATACAAAAGCTAGCTAGCCAACAAATGTTGCTTCAACGGGTAAGAAGTTGACTCATTATGCATAATTGTGAATTCAAATTCAATAATTAAAGTGATGAGGACTCAGATCAGTTGGATAACTATATGTGAGTTATCTCTGTAAATACTTAATCATCGCATAAGCATGTTTTACTAATTTTGGTATATATGACCGATTTAAAGATATTGTTTTCTCTTAGCCTCAAAATATATTTGTATATATGTGCGCACATTTTTTGAACAGAACCCAAGATGTGGGGAATATATATAATTGAAATTTACTTCATTCACTACAAGAAAAACATGTTAGGTTCACGGTTAAGTTTTCGATGAAAAGGGAAACGCGAAAAAGTTTGCAATTTTTTTTTGTAAAAATCCACAAAAACTTTCATAAGAATAATTTCAAAAAAGATGATGCAAGTTTTGGCGGATTTTTGCGAAAACTTGCATCTTCTTACGCAAGTTCTAGCGAAGCGAAAACTTGCATAAGAATATTTTTAAAAAATGATGTAAGTTTTCACTTTTCTCAAGAGTAATTTCGAAAAAGTGATGCAAGTTTTTGAGAAAATCCATGACAACTTACATAAACATAATTTCAAATTCAACGAAGGAGAGCTACTATAAAGAGAATTATCGTAACACGTTAATTAATAAAGATGTATGCAAGTTTTCATGGAAAATGCGAAAACTTGCCTAAGTTATGCAAGTTTTTGGCAAGTTTTCGCATACTTACACGAAACTTGCATACTAGTCTATAAATATCATTCATTTGTCTACATTTCTGATTTCATTTTCCCTCTCCTTCAATTTCATTCCTCTCTTCCCTCTTCCACCACTATTTATGATTTCATTCTCTATTTCTTCTCTATTCCTCTCTTCTACTCATTGTCATCGAGTTTTCTTTCCTATGGTATAATTATTTCTTCTATCCTTGATTAGATTTTATTATCTAATTAATTGAAGTTTGCTTTATAATTTGTTAACGATTTCTTTTTTAATTTATTGTTTCAGGTGACATGTTTTTTCCTAATAAAATTGTTTTATAATTATACATTTACAATAATCTTCTTTCCCATTTCATAATTTCTTACTACTCTCAACATCTCATATGATATTAACTAAACCTAACAAATTATCACGGATTTGTGACAATTTGATAGTTTTTTTTTTTTGAGTAAAATCAAATGCTTATTGTCGCACAATTACATGACAAAATGCATTTAGTTTTTTTAAAAAAATAATTACATATTCCCCACATTTGCGGAAAAAGTTGCAGTTTTCACGGTTCCTTCTTTGGCAAAAATACACATTTTCCCGATGCATATTTTCACAGTTTGTAAAACACGAAGAGTGGTTGTTTTCGCGGTTAAAACCGCGAATTATGGCCAAACGGAATCGCGAAAATTAAAGTGCTTACATTCTTGTAGTGATTATTGAGGTACATGCTACTATTTTGTCAATGTGTGTATATATACCTACCTACCTAACCGATTATGAACTCATATTTCGGCTTTTATACATGAGAAATTGAAATTTCAGAGAGGAATTATTCTCTTATACATTGATATCTGAATAGGTAGAAAAGATACAAATATATAGAGTGGGAAGAGAGTGAAGAAAGAGGGAATTATAATCAGCTTAAAATCAAGGAATCAATGCCTAAGAATATGATCAAATGTGAAAGGAAACAATAACCAATTAAGAGAATATGATGAGAAAATACTAGTAAAGTATTATTCAAGAATCAAATTATCACTTATATAGAGGATTACAGAGACATACTCATGTGGATCTTTTCCCTTTTTACTCGAGTATTATGAGATTATGCTTAGATTCATCCTTCATATCTTGGCCAACATCATAATTGGAAACAACATATTTATATTCTTTGATAGAATGTGTCTCTCCCTTTTGAATTCTTGCTTCTGCCCAACTTAACTCTATATAACTTTCTTGATCAAATCTATTCAAAGCTATATCTTAATTATTCTTAAAATTTGGTTTATAACATATCCAATTGATCGGTCATTTCTCATGAGTATGAAAATATGATCCAATTTAATCTGTGACCTTGGTCCATTCATCAACAAAAGAGTAATGTCAACTAAAAATGTTGATTAAGACGACTTTTTCAATTTAGCTTAGATGACCCTAGATTTACCTCTTATCTTAGAATCCATCCTTAGATTATTACATGCTTAGCTCATAATGATTCTAGGATTAATAAGGCTCATGGTCTTAACCTTTCTCTAATTTTGTTCTTATCGCTTTGGGTAATTCACTGAAAATCGTCTGATCAGACTTGTCATAATCATTTTTAGTACTTAGAATATAATTCATCTAATTTTGGAGGTATTATGATTTCATATTCTAGCGCCCTTTGCTTGTCAGCATCAAAAACTCAATATTCTAACACTCTATGCATCAAAATGAACTCCATTCTCTTTTACCTCCGGGTTGCATTTTTCATTTATTAGCGTCACCGCCTGTTTTGTACCTAGCAAGCAATATGCGTAACAATCATAAAGGAGTTTGATTTCAAGAGTAGTTTCTAGAGCCAACTTCCAAAACATGCAAGTTACAACAAATTTGGATATGGTGATTTGATCGATAATTTTTAGAGAACTTATGACTATGAGTCTTCTATGATATATCATTAGGTAGTCTGCTTACCAATCACAAGCAAGACTTGATTATGATTGTCCAAACCATAAGTAATTTAATTTGAATGACCAAATTCATGCAAGAAGATAGTTCTCTAAATTTACTCTATGGGGTCCTAAGTATAGTACATATTTGGACAATGAGTTAAGCCTTAAATAGGACTTCTTTTTAATTTGGTTTGATGATGGAAAATACATTTTGTTTTTCAAAAAAAAAAATTACCGAGAATAAAATGTTTTAAATAAAAATACACATAATAAATTAAACTTTAATATTAGATAAAAATACATATAACTTTTTATATTGGGTTCAAAAGTCACATAGTCCATTAAAACAGCGTAGCACCATTAGAGAAATATTGAAAGAGAGATGTAAATTATGTGTGTACTTTTAAGGTTTGAATCCAATATGAAAGCATTATATGTATTCTTGATCCCAAAAAAACATTTAGTGTTGGGTGATCTCTTAGAAAAACAACGTGTGTACTTTTGACCCTCAACCCTTTTAATTTGTTCCAACTATACTTCTTTACCAAATTATCTCTATTAATGCTCTTAAAAATAAACAAGCAAGAGAGGGGTAGTGAAGAAGATAGATAATTAGGGTATTCAATAATATCATATTATTTTAATTAATGTAATAAACATTTTTGATATAATCAAATAAGATAAATGATTTTTATATTTATTAGAACCACAGGATTATTACTTATAAATTTTACATTATCTAATGTGTATATATTATATACATAGATTATTATAGAGAAAAAACATTAAACCCAACTATCTAGTTAGGGACCCTTGTGACCAGAAATAATAAAAGGATTAAATTCTGGGTGGCCTTGGATACGCTTTCTGTGCTGCAAACATGGAACTTATGAAAGGGACTGACTGTTATTGGTCCACCAATAAAGAAAATAAAAGCCAGGTAATAGACTAATAAAAAATGGAAATAAAAAAGATTATTTAAGTTCCATAAAATGAGGAGGGGGTAGGTGGAAGAGAGTAGGTGAAGGCAGAAAGAGACGACGCACCATATTTCATGCAACGCGAGCCATCTAACTTCTCACTACTCTCGAAATACACACACACATATCTAAAAATTACCACTCATTTTTAAGGTTTAAAGTATTATTGGACCCTCATTAATTAATTGTGTCCATATTATCATATAGACGCCAACCATATCTATATTGTGAAAAAATAACATAGTTGAGAATTTTCTTGACAAAAAAAAAAAGAATTGAAGATAGTTAAGATTTATAGAATGCAATGAAAGTAACAAAATAAAGTTAATATCGGATGCCACTGCACACCAAAACTCTCGTTTTGGAGAGGAGGTGGTGGATGGAGAGGGAGAGATGGAGAAGACGAGGAGATGACATCAATTTTAACCTGGAAGATGACGTGACAATACATGTAGGATGTGAGGGTAAAATTGATTCATTTTGTATACTTTAGAGTCAAATTTGATCCAAAAAAACCTTCAGGGCAAATATGATCATTTTTGGGCTAAAGTGTAAAAATGGTCATGTAATTGTCATAAATGTGCAAAAATGTCCATTCAATATTTTTTGGAGTAAAACTGGCCATCGAATTTCAACATTAAGGCAAAAATGACCATCACAATTAATTTTTTGACTTTTTCACTCATCATCTGATTCATCTCTCACTAAAATATGTGGTAGACTTATGTATTTATTTGCCCGTGTGCAATGATGCGACAGAGGATGATGAGTGAAAAGTCAAAAAATTAATTGTGATTACCATTTTTGCTTCATTTTTGGAATTTGATGGCCAGTTTTGCTCCATAAAATATAACATGGTCATTTTTGCACCTTTTTGACAATTACATGGTCATTTTTGCACTTTAACCCATTTTGTTTGTTAATCACTGTCCGGTTTAATCCGGACTCAAGGAATAGAAATGATGCCCATATAGGTAAGGTTATTCCCTCTCCCAATAAGAGCGTTTCACTGGAGTCGAACATGCGTTTTCATCTTTACGAGGTTGTAACTCACTTACCAGTTCAACCAACTACCATTCGTACAAATATGATCTTTTAATCCTTCAGAATAACACCCTACTCATGCAAAGGCAAAAGGCTTTAATACTAAATCTCTACCAAGCACCTTGTTCATGACACCTCTAATTAGGTGATGCACTACAAAACACTTGCCACTTACCGGCGTTTATTTTTGCCTCTTTCCGGCGTTTTTTTCTGGCGAAACAACGCTACGGCGTTTTTGCAAATCGCCGAAAAAAAAACGTGGAAAAGTAGCACATCGGCGTTTTTACAAACGCCGTAGGGTACCCACAAACGCCGAAACGCGGGATGCAGAAAATAATATAATATTCAGACATACCGGCGTTTCCCGAAACGCCGATATGTCCATTATTTTAATAATTGACATACCGGCGTTTTGATGGAACGCCGGTATGCTATTATTTAATATAAACTTTTTCGGCGTTTGCAGAAACGCCGAAAAGTGTTTAAAATTATTAAAAAAAATAATTTTCGTTCCAATTTAACACTAAATTGGGATGAAAATTTAGTATTATAGATATAAATAAAAAATATTAATAAATAATAATGACAGAAAAATCATATTACACACATTAAAAGAAAGTAATACCTATAAGAGCAACTAAAGTATATCAAATATAAAAATTAACAATTACATAAAAATAAACAAAAATGAAGCAAATATAAATAAAAAGAGATATGAAAATAAGCAACCACCAAATGTGCAATGAGGAGGGAGCACCGCTATTTATAATGATCGCTGAGAAACAAATAGAAAGAAGTAGAAAGGAGCAAGAAACGAATGAGCAAGGGAAAATGAGGGGGGAACATCGCTATTTATAGGGAAGGTGGAACATACCGGCGTTTATGATGGGAACGCCGGAAAGTGATATTGTATTATTATTTTACCGGCGATTTCGCAAACGCCGATATGCATGGTTTTTTTAAAAATATTATTTAATATTTACCGGCGTTTTTCTTACACTTATCGGCATTTCCAGGAAACGCCGGTATGCATGTTTTTTTTAAAAAAAATAATATTTAATACTTACCGGCGTTTTGCTTACGCTTAGAGGCATTTTCAGGAAACGCCGGTATGCATGTTTTTTTAAAAAATAATATTTAATACTTACCGGCATTTTTCTTACGCTTATCGGCATTTCCAGGAAACGCCGGTATGCATGTTTTTTTAAAAAATATTATTTAATACTTACCGGCGTTTTTCTTACGCTTATCGGCATTTCCAGGAAACGCCGGTATGCATGTTTTTTTAAAAAATATTATTTAATACTTACCAGCGTTTTTAAGAACGAAAAACGCCAATATGTGTTATTTTTTCAAAAAAAAAATAAAAAGGAAAGCAAATAACAAATTTTTTGATTAAAATATACATACCGGCGTTTTTGTGTCCACAAACGTCGGTATGTATGTGCGGGAAAGAAGGCGGGAAGCGCGAGCCAAATTTTGCGGCGTTTCTTTTAGGCGTTTTTTAGAAAACGCCGGAAGGCATGCCATTTCCGGCGTTTTTCATGAAAACGCCGGAAGGTGTACGCCGGAAAGCGCCCTTTTTTTGTAGTGATGTTGGAGATTCAATCCACTCGTAACCTCTCAAGTTGTAAGTTTTACCCTTCACTTCAAAAAATATCTCTCTTTTATTTAAGAGTTGAAGGTCGTTTTGGCCACTGAACTATTATAAAAGTGTCAATTTAACCTACGAACAATAAACAGTCTCCTTCTGGCCACTGAACAATAAAAAAGGTTTAATTTGGCCACTGAACAACTGGAAAATACTTAAATACCTTTAGAGATTTAATTAATATAATTTTTGTGAATGTTGGTCTCACTTTTAAAAATAAAAAAAATTACTTATCATACTCCACCTCTCTCCCTCTCTCTCTTCCCTCCATCCCCTCACTCAAACCCACCGTCTCCCCTCCCTCTTCTTCCTTTTCCTCCTCCCATTTTCCTCCAACACCACCACTCTTCATTCTTCCCTACAGACTATCAATCCTTAGTTTTCCTTCTCAATCCTCAAACAAAACAAAAAATGTATACCCATGATGATGATTCTTCTTCTGAGACTCTTTCACGTCGTATGCGTACGTTATCTCTTCATCTCAACCCAATTCAACAACAACCCCACATGATAAAGATGCTAACTTGTGCATCAAAGGCAAAACTTGAGGTGGACCCATCTGTGCTTTCCCAGTTTGTGAGGGGAAACCATAGAGATATTCAAGAAAAGGTGTCGATTACTTTAATTCTAGGCATGATCTTCAAACCCCTTTGGAGGTTTCCAAAGATGATCATCGTGAACGTTGTATGAGGCAGCTTGTTGGTTTGGTTAGAGAGGCTGAGATTACACCGTTTCGTTATGTGGTTGATGATCCCTCTAAGTATTTTGCTATTTTTGAAGCTGTTGGTTGTGTTGATATGTCTCTTGGGATTAAGATGAATGTTCATTATAGGTGATTAAGTTTTTATCTTTTTTATGTTTCTCACCTCTTTTTCTTTTTCTTTGTTTAATAAAAATGGAGGAGGAGGAGGAAGAGGAAGAAGAGAGAGGGGAGACGGTGAGTTTGAGTGAGGGGATGGAGGGAAGAGAGAGAGGGAGGGGTAGAGTATGATAAATAATTTTTTGATTTTGAAAGTGTAACTCACATCTATAAAAATTATATTAATTAAATTTCCAAAGTTATTTAAGTATTTTTTAGTAGCTCAGTGGTTAAATTGAACCTTTTTTATTATTCAGTTGCCAGAATAAGACAGTTTATTGTTCGTAGGATAAATTGACACTTGCATAATAGTTCAGTGGCCAAAATGACCTTTAACCCTTTATTTAATTATTTTTAGTCCTTTTTTTTTTACACAATTAGCAAGTTCCTATCCACCACCATCAAAATCAGTATCATCCATATCTCTAACCAACAACAATTCCAATTGAGGAGGAGGTCTGGTGCTCCAATCCTGAGGGCAAGACCTCTTTAGAACGGCCTTTGAAATCCAATCTGCAGTTTCATTAGCCTTCCTAGGAATCCATAAAAATTGATGGTTCCTTAGCAAAGATCCTGATGTAAAGATATGATCCAAAATGGAGTCACATCTCCAATCAGGAATTATATTGTGCTTAGTTAGCAAGTTAATTAGTTGTTGGTTGTCTGATTCAAAAGTTACATTTTCAAGGTCATTTTCTGTCGCAAACTTGATTGCAGCATCCATGGCATGGCATTCTGCTTCTAAAGCTGAATGAGCTTTGATTATTTTTGCATCACCACCTAACATCCAGCCCTGTTCATCTCGCACTAAAAAAGCAATGGCAGCTTCCTCTTTTTGTTCATCAAAAGCAGCATCAATGTTGAACTTTAGTTCTCCGGGGATCGGCCTTTTCCATTTCACCATTGTCTCTGGATTGTTTGACAACTCAACAGGATAAGATGAATCAGTAAATAATCCATTTGCTTCCCAGTACTCAGCAACTAGATCACCTGCATGTTTAATAGTGAATATTGAGTCAGTTGATCTATGATCATACACAAAAGCATTTCTGCCCTTCCAAATCAGCCACAAAGTTGTAGCCAACAAGGCTTTTTCCCATTCAGTCAGTTGCAATTTTAGGAGGCAGTGTTGTAACCATTGAGTAAAATCAAAATTTCCCTCATTATCCAGTGAGAAGCAAAAACTACTGCCAAACCAGCATTTATGTGCCCATGGGCAAAAACAAAAAAGATGGCTCATATTTTCTGTTTGTCCTGTGCAAATCAAACACCTATTAGTATTGCTACAACCCCTTCTAAACAGATTTGTCATAGTAGGTAATGCATTAGACAAAATCCTCCACATGAAGCTTCTAATTTTATGGGGAACTTTTAGTTTCCAAATTTGTTTCCATAAACCTTCTAAACTATTACTTGAAGATGAAGGGCTTTCACCTCTTTCTCGAACACCATTTGTTGAGCCACCTTATAGCCTTCTTTGACAGAATACTGATTCCATTTTCCTACACACCAAATCCATTTATCATCAGAATTGAGGGATCTTTTTAAAGAGGCCATTATAGCTTCCTTTTCAAAATTGGAAATATAATTTTCAATAAGACTCAAGTCCCATCCATTGATAGTTCTGATTATATTTACATTGGCATCCTTCAAACTTTCCATGGGACAAGCTGAGAATAGTTTTTTACCTGGGAGCTCAGAAATCCATGGATCACCCCAAATTTTAGTAGACCTTCCATTGCCAATACTAGCAAGAATGTTGCCTTGAAGAATCTTCCTCCCCTCTAAAATACTGGACCATAACCAGGATGGTCTGGCCCCCTTACGTGCATTCAAGAAATTTTCTTTGGGAAAATATTTTGCCTTCAAGAGTTTTACCCAGATCTGATCCGGTTCCTGCAAAATTCGCCACCCAAGTTTTGCAAATAAGGCCATGTTAAAAGCTTCAAAATCTCTAAATCCCAAACCCCCTTCATATTTATGTTTACGAAGCTTTTCACCAGAGACCCAATGAATTTTTTTCTTTGATTCAGTTCCCTTCCACCAGAATTTATTAACCAGGGAATCTAACTGCTTTAGAATACTTTTTGGAAACATGAAACAAGACATTGGATAAACAGGGATAGCATTACACACATATTTAATTAGTACCTCTCGACCAGCGTCAGAAAGAAATTGATTTTGCCAGCCTTGGATACGTTTTTTCAACCGATCCACCACGAAGTTTAGTGATCTCGTTTTCGATCTTCCCCAGATGATTGGTAGGCCAAGATAATTTCCTGGAAGCTCAACTGCATAGATCTGAAAAATATGCCCAATCTCCTCTTTAGTTAATTGATCTGTGTTTCTTGAGAAGTATAAACAGGATTTATGCACATTAATTAACTGGCCCGATGCTTCACAATATAAATCCAATATGCTCTTTAATCTGTGACACTGATCAAGTTTGGCCTCAAGAAAAATAACTGAATCATCAGCATACAGACTGTGAGTGATTCTAGGACCTCCTCTTGCTATTTTAATTCCATTAACAGTACCCATTCTCTCCTCCTTATTAATTAGGCATGAAAGTACATTGCTCACCAAAATGAATAAGTAGGGGGATAAAGGATCCCCTTGTCTAAGACCACGATAAGGCTGGACATTAGCAACCCTTTTCCCTGAGAGCATTATAGAAAAAGACACAGAATTGATGCACCACATAATTCTATCTATCCAATCTCTACTAAATCCCATTTTTCTCAACACTGCCACTAGAAAATCCCACTCAACCCGGTCATATGCTTTATTCATGTCTAGCTTTAAGGCCATCTCCCCTATACCTGTCCTTTTCATTTTCATATGGTGAAAGATTTCATGAACAATAATTGTATTATCTTGTATAAATCTATTAGGCACAAAAGCTCTCTGGTTTTCCGCAATGAGTTTTGGCAAGAGGGGTTTCAGTCTATTTGCTAAAACTTTTGAGAAAATTTTGTAAATGAAATTACAGAGGCTAATAGGTCTATAATCATTAATTGATTCAGGACATTCCTTTTTCGGGATTAGGACTAATTCTGTTCTATTTACTTCTGCTAGAGAGAAGCCATTGATGAAATAATCTGCCACTAAAGAGCATACCTGTTTGCCAATAATATCCCACGATTTTTGAAAGAAAATCCCAGTGTAACCATCAGGGCCTGGAGCTTTGTTGCCTCCAAGATCAAAGGTAGCTCTTTTAACTTCTTCTTCTGTTACTGGCTGCATCAATTTCCTGTTATCCTCTTCAGTCACCATCATATCAACACTATTCAACACTTCTTCAAATCTTCTTGATCTGCTGCTTTGAAAAAGTCTCTCATAGAATTTTGTAAAGCATTGGCCAATCAATTCCTCCTCCTCAATCCACTGATCATCTTCACCTCTTAATCTAGTCACTTTATTTCTGCTTCTTCTCTTTATTGTTGTTAAATGAAAGAACTTTGTATTCTTGTCCCCTGCTTTCAACCATTGTATCCTTGACTTCTGAGCCCAATATACTTCTTCATGATTCCAAATCTCATTCAACTTCCTTTTTAATTCTGCTATTTCTTGCGCAACCCTCTGTGACCATGATCCTGCTAGCAATTGTTGGATTTTATCTAAAATTTTATTTGCTGCCCGAGAACTATTTCCAAATTCCTTCTTCCCCCATTGTGTTAATTCATCAGCTAGATTGTTGAGATTTCTTGCAAAATCTTCGATTGAATCATTATCAGCATTCCCATTCCAACGAGTCCTGATGAACTCCATTAACTCAGGATGACTTAGCCATCTTTGATCAAATTTGAAAGAAAAGGGGGTTCTTTTTTCATTGATATCCAATGAGATCAAGAGAGGACAATGATCAGATCCTATTGCCTCTAAAATTTTACAGTTTCCATTCTGAAACACTAATTTCCAGCAACAATTCGAGACTGCTCGATCCAATCTTTCGCGAATAAATTCTTCTCCATCACGATTATTTTGCCAAGTGAAAAGGCTACCTTTTGTGTCTACTTCGATCAAAGATCTATTGAGCATGAAATTCTGAAAAGCTTCAATATCCCTGAAGGATTTTTCTCTGCCTCCTTCTTTTTCTGAACTGTACAGAATGTCGTTGAAATCTCCTACAATCAGCCAAGGCTGCTCCTCATTCTCATGCAAATTCTCCAAAGTTCTCCACCATAATTTTTTGGCTCTGTCTTCATGTGGGCCATACACCCATGTCACAGCTCCAATCGCTTTCCCATTCCACTCAATATTACTCATATGTATAACATTCTTTGTTGACATTCCAAATTCAATTTGGATGCTATTTTTCCACCATATTGCCAAACCACCTGCTCGGCCAATTGGATCCACATAATGCCCAAAATCAAACTTCAATTTCTTTCTCACTTTCTCTGCCTTATCACTTCTCATTTTTGTCTCTGATAATAAAACTAACTCCACCTTATATCTCCTACATTGGGACCTTAGATTCCGAACCGTCAAGGTGGTACCCAAACCTTGACAGTTCCATCCGATGATCATTGAGAGTGGGTGACTGGAGAAGGCCAGTCACCACCCCTTTCAGCATTTGAGCTTTCCCCTTCAAGATGAAACCTCCTTTGACTTCTTCTTCTATAAGATCTTCTAACACCTCTTTGATTGGAAAGGCCCATCTCACATAGACCACCATGGAATTGAAGAGAAACATTCGCGTTCGCTTTTGCTTCCTCAAAGCACAAATCATTATTTAGATTGACATTACCCCCCAAATCTCCATGACTATTAAAGTCCCTCTGCTCCCTCACAAAGCTTCCTTCTTTCTTAGAAAATTCTGGTGCGTCCCTTCTATCAGCTTTTGATCTCTTTGCCACGAAAGAATATTCATCTTCTTCAGCTCTTCTTTTTAGATTTACACGCTGTACTTGACTGACAATGAGCCCTAGAGTTTCACCACTAACATTCTCAATTCGGTTTTGGGCTGGGCTGCTTTCTTCTATGGGCCCATCATTATCACTACTCATGTGTCCCTCATCACTATAGGTCTTTTCAGGGTCCTCATTAGTGATTTCTCGAATTTTGAGGACAGATGGCCTATTGTTGGGCTGTTGAAATTGAGCCCACAGTTTGAAAAAATTTCCAAACTCATTATTTAGGACTAAATTGACTTTACTTCCCAACTCTGGAACCATCTCCTTATTTAAAACATGCTTCCCTTTTTCATTGGGTCCTTCAATTCCACCGCCGCCTACATTAAAAGAGCCATAATAAGGCACATTTTCACTTGTCAGTTTGACTCCTGCTTCCCCTGTGGTCCCACTTAGGACATTATTCACATGCATATCATAATGATTTTCCAATTTACCATGCAATTTTCCACTTCCCATTGCTACGTCACCGCTGCCGACTTTGTCCGGTGAGGCTTTTGATCTTCTCAGTGCCGGGACACACATGTTTGCATTATACTTCCCTTGTTCCTCCCCGGACCTGTCATCTTCATCATCAACGTCACAATCATTCTTATCATGACCAAGGAGGCCACATTTGAAACAGAACTTTCCAAGTTTTTCATACTTGAATTGTACCCAAATGGGTTTCATTTTCTTCTTATCTCTAAATTCATTTGGCTGAACAGGTCTATGAAGATAAGCTCCTGGAACTAATGGCCGATTCACATCTACTTCAACTTTAACTCTTCCAAAACTTTTGGTTACTAACTTCTCTGCACCAGGATCTTCTATCTCCACCACTCTCCCAATTTTTCTAGCCAACAGATCATAGTTTGACAGCAACCTTCCCTCAGGAGGAATATTATGCATTTGGACCCAGAAAGAGCACGTAGGTATCTGGATTTCATTATCTCCTTTAAAAGCTTCTCTCATCTTAAGACTTAGCATGTGGCCTCTGACAACCCACGGACTTCCCTCAAGCACTCTCTGAGCCTCTTCTGCAGATGTAAAAAAGAAAGAAAATAAATTTGCACCTATATTAGAAACCTCAACATCCTTTTTCAGCTTGCAAGCAGCCTTTAGTGTCTCTTTAACTGTAGTAACATTGAATCTCTTCTTTGCTATTACTCTTCCCACTAATCGTTTCGCAGCCTCTTCTTTGCGTCCAGGCATTGACCATTGAAAATTCATTTCTAACTCTTCTTGCGCATCTAAGCAGTCTCGTATTGATTCTTCCATTATCTAAAAACCACAAAACTATGAAACTAACTTTTTCAAAGAGTAAGAACAGAGATTGAGTTCAGATAACTAAGATGAAAGGAAAAAAGTAAATATTGACGAGAAGATAGGTGAATGATTATAGGGAAAGGAGAAATATTGGTATAAAACAGCACTTTGGCCGACCACCACCAAGGTGTAGAGGAAAGAAACCTAAAACACTCTCATAGTGAGAGAGAACTGTGATTCTTTCTTTGCTTTTATTTTAATTATTTTTAGTCCTGCCAGAAAACAAAGTTAAAATCACGCCCACACCCTCATGGCGGCCCCACAAAAAATATAAATAAATCAAGTTTCAAACAAAGTAAAAGCAATATGGCCCACCTTTCATAGCCAAGAAATATCTCAGCCTCACATAAATAACAGACTTCAGCACGCATGCAAAATATCTTCTTCTTCCATAGAATCTTATTCTTCCCGAACCTTCCAGATTCTCAAAGACTTCCTTCATTATCTTCTCCTCTTCACAACTACCACTTTCTCTCTTCTCTCTATTAAAACTTCTCATTCTCCATTATTCACTACCCATTTTCTTCTTTCTTTATATTTCACCACCAGAAACTTCAATTGTGAGATTTTAAGATATGATCTTGATTTTGTGTGTTTCTTTGGTTTTATGAGATTTGATTGGTGGGTTTTTTGAAAGATCTTGTTGGGTATGTTTGTTTAGCGAAGTTGAAAAGTTTTTACGTGAAGAATTATTGAAGATAAATGGAGATTAGTAAGGGAGGGTCGTCGTTTTCTTACTATGCAATTCTTGGCCTTAGTTCGAATTCAAACAATGAAGAAATAAAGAGAGCTTATCGTAAGCTTGCTTTGGTTAGTGGGTTCTTCTTTTTTGTGTTTTTTTTTATTTTATTATTTCTTTAGGTGATAATTTTATTTGAATTTGGTGCAGAAATGGCATCCTGATAGGTGGACAAGAAGTTCTCCTTCTTTGTTGAGTGAAGCTAAACAGAAATTTCAGCGAATTCAAGAAGCTTATTCAGGTAAAGTTTTTTTTTTTAAAAAAAAGAATTTCCTAATTATTGATTGAAAATCACAATTCAATGCCCTTTTGGAGTCCAAACAATGCAGATATGTTTGTTTCATGATAAAAAAGAAAAGAAAAGAAAGAGTGTACATGTATAATAAATGACACTCCCTCCTCTCATAAATATATGAGACTCAGTTGACTTTTTTTTATAGATTAAGGTAGCAAAATAAGTTATTAAATTATGACACATTTGATATATTTTGAGATGATCTATTAATTTATAGGTTAAATAATCTAGTTTAAAGAAAAAATTAGACAAATCAATTTATAATTGACTTATTTTTCTTTTTTAGGATTTTCCAAAAAAGTCAAATAAATTCTATGTCTTAGTATACTGAAATAATTCTCACGTACTAATAAGTTGGAGTTATAGCATTAAATATGTCCATTTTTATAAATCTTTATAAGCTTGTTTTTTCATTTAAGAATGAGTTGGAAGGGTCAGATGCAATATCAATATAAACAATCTCTTTCTTTCTTATCTACATTTAATAGGAGTAGAATTGTCACACTTATGTTAAAAAACTAGTCCAAAAATGGACATACAAGGAACAAAAGAAGTAATAGGACATATGGATAGGAACTTGATGATAGTTGATTGCCTATTATGATGGCGACTGGAAGGAGTATCTTTGGTAGGATCATATGTATTTAACCCTGCTATCTGTTGTTCTTGTTGGAGCAGTTCTATCAGACCACAAGAAAAGAACAATGTATGATGCAGGATTGTATGATCCTGAAGATGAAGAAGATGAGGTGAGTGTCTATGCCTTCCCAATGCACTTGTTCTTCGTCTTCCTCCTTCTAAACAGAACATTTGTTTGTTCTATGGTTCAGGGATTTTCTGAGTTTATGGCAGAAATGATGTCTCTAATGGCTCAAGTGAGGAGAGAGGTATGGCTCTTCATCCTTCATCATTGTGCATTTACTTCTAAACTAAGATTGAATTAAAAATAAAAGTAATTTCCATTGTGGATATTCATCTATTGTGCATTTACCTTCAAACTTAAATGTCTCCAAAATCACAATCTAAATGTCATTTTCTGATGAAAATGAGTATAAGCATGGAATTTCTGAACAAGTATCGATAAATTTGGTTGCAGGAAAAGGCTTATTACAGTATGGAGGAATTGCAGAGCTTGTTTACTGAGATGGCTAATGATTTTAATAAAATGTCACCTTCTTGGCATTGTGGGGCCCCATTTCTTGATGAGAACTTTCACTGCTCGAAAAAAATCCGCTTGGACAAACACGGAAGAACCTTAGATTGAATGTAATGCCTACACGGTATCTGGTTTGCTTGTTGAAAATTTTGCTCCAATGTGACGTTGAGGATGGTAAAGAACAAGTTGAAGAAGAGGAAAAAGTGTATGTTGCTTTTGAATGTGATTTTGGAGTAAGAAAATTAAATGAAATGAATATGAAACACTTGACATTTTGAACTTAGGCACCGTTGAAATGTACTTAGAGATAGTCTTGTTAGAAGAAGAGGGTTGTGATTTGTTTGTTTTTGGAAATTTTGATGAACAGCATTTTTTTTTTCTGAGATAGAGGAGTTTAGGATCATTTTCTATATTGTGTTTTTTATTTGGGTTTGACCTGTGCTTACTCAATTGGTTCTGAACTGAGCCTTGCAAAGTTTGAGTGTTTATATTCATATTCATAATACTCAAAAGTAGTTTGGACTTAATCTCTTCATCAAAAGTACAGCAAAAACTTCAAATTGTGTTTGGTTTGATTTATTTTAAGAAATAAGCCCGCTTATTTTGGGTGTGTGGCCTTTTTTTTATGTTTGACTGGTCTTATTTATAATCCAGCTTATTTTAAATAAGACAGCTTATTCATACTTAACTTTGGGTAGCTTATTTCAGAAAAAAGTCAGCTTATTTTTTACATGATTTAAAAATAAGCTAGCTTACAAATAAGCCTCATTTAAACAAAAAGTCATCCAAACATGTTTATAAATCAAAAAGGAAAATAAGCCACTTTTTTCAAAGTTCATCTAAATATAAAAATAAGTCAACATAGAGCTTATTTTCTAACTAATTTAAAAATAAGTCAGCTTAAAAATAATTCACTTTTCCACTAGTCAAGCCAAACACACAGCCAGTATCATTCTTAAGAATTAAGGAGGAATTGTATTGTCTTTGAGCCACAAGGCCTTAGTCATTCCAAAACTTAATTCCATATATTATGTACACACATGATCGAGGGAAAATATATATCTTTGTTCAGAGTCTATTTAGATAATTTAAATTTTATTCATATTACTGGAATCATTAATGTGTATCCTGAGTTTAAATAGGGTTAAATCAACTTTTGATCCTTAAACTTTCACCTCATTTTGCTTTTAGTCCCTAAACTTTCAAACACGTGGTATTGGTCCCTGAACTTTCACCCCATTTTGCTTTAAGTCCCTGAACTTTCAAACACATGGTATTGGTCCCTGAACTTTGCCTAGTTTAAAAGGATTAGTCCCTGAACTTTGTTTATTTTAGAAGGATTAGTCCTTCAAGCCATTTAACTCTATTAAATCCTCCTATATGGCTTTGACTATGTCAAATTGGATGACTTAACAAGCTTATTAGGATGTTGATGTGACAAGTATATTTTATAATATTAATTATTTTAATTTTTTTTGCCATGGATGATATTAATTATTTTAAACAATTTATAAAAGCTGTTTTTTTTATCAGAAAATCAAATATAAATTCTGAATTTTTTTTATAAATTCTGAATTTTAAACAAGCTTATTAGGATGTTGATGTGACAATCTAAATTTTTTATAAAATCTGAATTTATAAAATCTTCTTTTGCCCAAACCACCGCCTGCATCATCCACGAAATTCACTCTGAGATCACATCTGACGACCCTCTCTTCGACCAATCCTTACTCGACGGAATCTCCTCAATTTCTCTAAATAACCAAAACGCAGACGAAGACCATATATAAGTGCATATTTTCTTCTCCCCCAAATCTTTCTTAGGGTTTTAATGTGTTGTGTATGTTTTGAAATTCATATTTAAGATTCTGATAAAAATTTCAGATTTTATAAATTGTTTAAAATAATTAATATCATCCATGGCAAAAAAAATTAATGTAATTAATATTATAAAATATACTTGTCACATCAACATCCTAATAAACTTGTCAAGTCATCCAATTTGACATAGTCAATGCCATATAGGAGGATTTAATAGAGTTAAAAGACTTCAAGGACTAATCTTTCTAAAATAAGCAAAGTTCAGGGACTAATCTTTTTAAACTAGGCAAAGTTCAGAGACCAATACCATGTGTTTGAAAGTTCAGGGACTAAAAGAAAAATGGGGTGAAAGTTCAGGGACGAATACCACGTGTTTGAAAGTTCAGGGACTAAAAGCAAAATGGGGTGAAAGTTCAGGGACGAATACCACGTGTTTGAAAGTTCAGGGACTAAAAGCAAAATGCGGTGAAAGTTCAGGGACCAATACCACGTATTTGAAAGTTCAGGGACTAAAAGCAAAATGAGGCGAAAGTTCAGGGACCAAAAGTTGGTTTAACCCGTTTAAATATTACTGGAGTATATTATATTTTCTTAATTTTTTATTATATTTTACTTCATCTTATCTAAATATAAAACCTGTATTGAGAGTTATTCTTGGTCCTAGATATAAAACCTACTTCCAATTATGATCAACTTCTTTTTAATTTATCACTATTGGTACTCCTTAACAATAATCAAGTAAAATCTAGTGGAGTGAATAAGAAAAGATGATTGGGGTGTTTAAAAAACAATATATTAACTAATATAATTAACATATTTCATTTAATCAAAGTAGTTAAATAAATTATATATTTAGGATGGGAGTATTGGTAATTTCTGATCAACATGAATAATAATTTTAATCTTTTAAAATAATTAACAAGAATTTAAAACATCAGAATTTTTTATTCTTTTTTGTAATGATTTGTTCTGTCAAAAAAAAAATAAAGTGGTGGTGCAGGCTTGTATGGGCCTGTGAAGAAATAGAGATTGGAGACTTTCAATTCTATGAATTTTTATGATTGGGCCTGAGCATTTAGAAAGCCCATATGTTTTAATTTACATCACATAAACTTAATAGACATTGCTTATAAAAGAAACGACTTTTTTTTTTAACTTTATAAAAGAAAGGGAAAATTAATTTGAGGTCCCTCACAAGGGAGTTAATACTGGAAAAGTCCCAAAAGTTGAAAATATTAATGTAGGGTCCCAAGGGACCTCACATTAATATATTTGAAAAGTGAAAAGACAGTTTTACCCCTAGCATTAAAAAAAATTACCCCTCCCTCCTCCCCCCCACCCCTTCCTCCTCCCTCCATCGCCCCCCCACCCCCGAGCCTCCTCCCCAGCCCCCCTACCCCCAGCCTCCTCCCCTGCCCCCCCACCCTCAGCCTCCCTCCTCGGCCCCCACCCCCACCCCTCCCCCCTCGTCCCCCCACCCCCACCCCTCCTCCCCCCTCCCTCGTCGGCCCTCCACCCCCACCCCCACCCCCTCCCTCCTCGAGGAGGGAGGAGGGGTGGAGGTGGGGGTGCGGGGATGAAGGAGGGGTGGGGGAGGGGGTGGGGGGCCGACGAGGGAGGGGGGAGGGGTGGGGGCCGAGGAGGGAGGGGGTCCCTTGGGACCCTACATTAATATTTTCAACTTTTGGGACTTTTTGAGTATTAACTCCCTTGTGAGGGACCTCTAATTAATTATCCCTATTTTATATTTGATACCGATATAATTATCTTTTTTACATCGTAAGAGTATATCAATTTAAGATTTGATAGTAGCGGTAATTTTTTTTTGTACAAAAAGGTTTTTTTGTTTGGTTTCCAAAATAAGATATTGATCCATCCGTGCAATCAGAAAAGGCCCAAAAGTCCTATAAACCCATGAAATTATTAAAACAAAAGCCCAACAATATAAACACATGAAACAATCATGAAGGAAACCCTTAAATGTGGTCTCAACCAATTGTTTCTTCTTATGTTTGATCTTTATTCTTTGCCAATATTATTGAAAACTTCAAAATGTGAATTTTTCTTCGGGAGATTATTATTATGTTAACATTTTTGTAAGTACTCTTAGTACGTACATGTTTTCTTAAAAATATATGATGATAAATACTATGGTACTAAAAATATTCAAAGGTAGATAGATTACAGAGTTTTTATAACAAAAGTTTTATAAACAATACAACAACAACAACAACAACAAAGTCTTATCCCACTAGGTAGGGTCGGCTACATGGATCACACGGCGCCATTGTGTTCGGTCAATTGCCATATTTGGTGATATATTATTGAGCAACAGATCTCGTTGGATAATGTCGTGAAGAGTTCTTTTCGGTCTCCCTCTCCCTCTCTTGTAAGGACTCCAAACCATTTGATCCACTATTCTTACTGGCTCATCTAATTCTCTTCTTTGAATGTGCCCAAACCACCTCAAGCGACTTTCTACCATTTTCGCCGCAATTGATGTTACCCCAACTTGAAATCTTGATTATTTGGAAAAACGACAACACAACTCTATTGACCCATTTGAGTGCTCAAATTAAGTCATTGAACCATTTTTCCTAATTGCCCTAAAGGTCAACTCCGAATTTAGCCTTTTTTGGTCTTGGTAATTTTAAACTCAAATAGACTGGAGTATGATTAATTGAAAAAAACTGACTAATAAGTTATTTGATTAACTAAGTCCAAGATACATGAGGAAAAAGCTTAATTATATATCATTATAGAAGTATGCCTCATCATTGGACTATATATCATCAAATAAAATAAGGAAGTGGAATCAATCAGAAAAGATGTCGATAAAAAAAAATCAGAGAGGATGATTCCTTACAAATGTGAAGAAACTTCCATTAGGGATATTTACACATATTTTATTTTGGCCGAGAATATTTACACATATTTAAAGAGAAATTTATTTATCGGAATGAGGAAAATGGACCCAAAAGATAAAAGGGGGATTCTCACAACACATCACAGAGATGCCTTGATGGAAAAATGGATGGTGATCTGGTGGTCCTATTCCTATCATTTCCTTTTTGTCTGCTTTTTCTTTATTCACATTGATGCCCAACAATTCTTTTTTAAAAAAACTTAATTCGGTTTTTTTGTCGGTTGAATCCCCCTTTCCAATCTTTACCCAACTTAACAAACACTCCATTTTTTAACAAATAAATACGCTACGATCAAGACTCCCTAACAGTTTCTAATAATATGATTGCCATGCAAGTTTTTTTTTTTTGAAAAAGCTATTTACCAATTGGCCATTAGTTTTAAAACATGGAGAAAATTTCATGAGGCTGAAAATTGTCTCAAAGTAGGTTTGAAGTATTGCTGCTGCTTTTCAAAAAATAGATGAGAAGAAGAAATCTAAGAAAATGAGGTAAGGGCAATGGCAATAAAGAGGAGAATAAAAAGAAGGGGAAGTGTGAATTAGGATGACTCAAAAGGTACACAAGTCTAATAGGATGGTGTGTTATATATAGTTTTAGTTGAAGGTTTTGACTTATGACTTGTGAGTCATAGCTACAAGATGAAGTCGGTGAATATAAGAAGTGTAAGCATGTGTCTTCATTATAATATTATATGGTTACAATCATACGCACGTGGACAATGTTCTTGTATTTATGAATCAATATTCAACCTCATTAGTTCTCCCTCGTTTTCTTTATTTAAATCAACTCCGTCTCTTCTTCACACAATGGCTCATGGATCAAGGTTCTTGAGTCGAGGTATATCACTTTCCTTGTCCTATCTCTATGCTGCACAACTAATGATGATCGGTTCAATATTAATAATATCCCTTAGTAAATTTCAGATCTCAAATTTCATAAATATTAAAAAAGAATACTGATGAAACTGAGTTGAGTATGATACTGTTGAGAATTGTGATTTAAATTTATAGTACTCCATTTAGTTAATATAAGATCTAGTTGATTTGAAAATTTTGGAAGATAAGTAAGTTAATTAATAATGACAACTGTGTATAATCAAAAAATTGCTCTCAAAGTGATAGAAGGAAAGTCAATGATGAAGAAGTTTTTATAAAAATTAAGGGATGGATCATCATGTGGCAACATGGAGAATACCCATAAGAGAAGGATTTGTCATGTGAATGAATATAAAACCTTCACCATATTGACCTCAAAATGCTTTTATACTCTGTCTTTCACGTTATTTATTATTATAAAAGGGAAAATGTCTAAATACTTTGTTTCACCCTTTTTGCAAGCTATGATTATGATTTCATCTCTTACTTTCAATCCTGAACTAACTTTTTCTTCTGCTTATTGTGCAGATCATTGCATCTGATCTATTACTTCCAATTCAAGCTTCTTCACAACTAATTCAAAAAACTCACTTCGAGATATGCAATAATGATGACTTGTTAATCAAACATTAAATAAAACAGAGTAACAAAATTCACTTAAAGATCCTTTAAACCTATCAATGACAACGAAATTATAACAAAGGGGTGGATAAAAATAATAAATCACCCATTGAAATGTTAAAGAGAACAAATAAGTGGTGTCTTGTTTTTTAATTGTTAAGAGAATTAGGAAGTTTTTTTTTAGAATTAGGGAATATTTTGTTTTCAATCAAATAAGGTTCGGATTATTTGTAGAGGTATTAGGATATCATAAATAATAACTCTTTTAGTAACTTATTTTATATATTAAGAATCTCTCTCAAAAGACACCATATATTATATACCCACCAAATATAAATGCCATAGAAACTGTTTATTGTGTGAATTTTGAGATATAAAAAGCAGAACCAACCTTAACTCAAAAGGCACGATGCTCTCTTTTAAAAGTTCCCATGCAACTTAAGTAATGTAACAAATCCTTCTCTTTCTTTCTCTTTCTCTATCTCTATAACCAAACTCACCACATTATACATTATTCACCTCACACCCACCACACCACCTAATAAGTTGTTCAATTCTCAACTCACATTTCATTTTCAAGCATCAAATTAAGCTTCCAAAAATGGCTCTCATTTCCACATTATTATTCCTTCTTCTCCTTCTATGTATCACTCTTCAAACCGTTCATTCTTCAAGGAAGTTAGATGAAACCACCATGCCTGTTGGCGAACGGAAATGCATACCATGTGGTGACACTATTTATGCCTCTCCACCACCGCCTTCTCCCGTGCTTCCGCCGCCGCCTCCTCCTCCACCAAAGAAGTCTCCTTCTTCATCACAATATTGTCCTCCACCGCCATCGCCACCTTCACCTTCTTTCATCTACATCACCGGTCCTCCGGGAAACTTGTATCCAGTGGATGAGAACTTTAACGGTGCAGGTCGACGGAGACTTTTACCGGTGGCCATGGTGTTGCCAATGGGCTTGCTAACCTTGCTTTTTGGATTTTAGTAATATGAGAGGGGTTGACGTGCAAATGTGAAAATATTGCTATATTTTGAAATGTTGAGTGCAAATTTTTCTCCAAAACTTCTCGATAAATTTGCATCTTAATTAACATTGTAAGAGAGAGACATCGATATAATTAGTCATGTTGTTAGTCATATGTTATTATAAAACTTCTCGATAAATCTGTTAGATATCTACTTATGTAAAATTTTCTTGATTTCTTGATCAGGCTTCTTTCCTTTATTTGTGATCTGAATGTACCTGATAAGTAATAATATTCCTTTTGTAATTTGTTATCAAACATATATGCGATTATTGATGTTTTTTTCTAGTTTTCTCTTTTAATTTGATTAATGTGGAGCAATATAATTGGATTATTTGGATGGAACTGGAGCTCAACTCAATTACGACTTCGCATTCTTTTATATATTGTATTGATGTTAAGTTTGCACAATGTCAAAGTGGCTATTGTTGGATCTAATTTTGGCATTTATTTAAGATCTACAATTGAGCAATATAATAATGCGGTAAAAATGGGATTTTCAGGCCTCCCCATTACTCTGTTTAGTTTTTAATGATGATAAGTGAAAAATAAATTAAGAGTTTCAAGCATAAATTAAAACTCTATAAACAACAAATAGAGAAAGAAACATGAAGAGTAAACTTCCATTTAGAGGCACCTTTGTCTCTTGAGCCTTTTAATAAGCTGGCTGGACTAATTAACCAGGAGGGATGACACGATTAAACTCCTAATATAAGGTAAAATCAGAAAGGTAAGAGAACTCTGTTTTACAAAGCAAGAGTCGCTTGCCCTCTATTAATAATACCTAAGTCAGATTCTACAATGGATGAAATTCTCACCGTTAAAAGCTAGCCAGGGATTTTTACAATTCATGACATATAGATTAAATAATGAGATGAGATTAATTGAATAATTAATGGACAAAACTTATATCAAGTTGCTTATATCAAGTTTGTCCAATTCACCTATAAGATAATGCCACTTGTTCAGTTTTTCCACGTCAACAAGGAGGCGTTTGTTGTCTCACAGTACTCAATCCAAAAACCAAATAATAAAGAAAAAAATTATGAAACATACGTTTTCCAAAGCCAAGAATAACAGAATAGGAATTGGCATCGGCTTCTCATAATCGAAATTGGCCCTTCATCCACACTAGCCCACCCATCTTCTTCATTCTCAAAAAACCAAATATGGTATGGTCTCTTCTTCTCTTCTCTCTCAACTTTACTAAAACCCCATAATCTCTATCACTCATTCCACCATGGCCGCCTCTCAACCTCCGTAACCGCTCCCCTCACAGTTTCCTCAACCATAAACTCTATCTGTCCTTCCATTATCACTCCCTCATACCTTCTTCTTCCTCCTCTCTCTTCCTCATGCACCAAACCCAAAATACATCCCTCACCCATCATCGTCTCCGTGAATGAGATGATGGAGCAATGAAGGCAGAGAGAGGGTCGCATTAATCACCGATCACCATTAGTTCATTACCGTTTCCTTTTTTTCTTTTTTTACCTTATTTGATTATTTCCTTTTTTTCTTTTTTACCTTATTTGATTATTTCCTTTTTCTGGATCTTTTATGTTTTGAGATTTGTAAGGCAACAAACACCTCCTTGTTGACCTTGTTGACGTGGAAAAAATGAATAGGTGACAATATCTTATAGGTGAACTTGACAAACTTGATATAAGCAACTTGATATAAGTTTTTTCCATAATTAATTATATAAGGATACTCATTTATTCTTATTAATCAATCCTTATTAATTAGTCTCGTGGAATAAATTCTCACAATTAAAATACACTAAGAGATTTTGTCACAATCATTAATATCTATACTCTTAATTCTCTTCCATATTTATTTATATTCATGCATTACTCTCTTTTAACAGACTTATCATGATTAAGTGTAACATAATAAAATACTTTATATTCCATATGTATTTAATAACTTCATATAATTTTTATGAGAACATTTTTTTTTACAGCTGAACTCTTGTAAATAAGGACAACTATTTACCACCACACAATGAATGAAGAACAAAATCAAGATTTACACTGTCTCAAGAACTACACATACAACAAGCTTATTATTCCAACAAACAAGTATGACATCAAAATCACCATATTTCAAATCTTGTTTCTTACACTGAAGCCTTCGTAGTTTTCACATCTTCAGCTGAATCAATTTGATCTCCAACAATACTAATGACTTTTGGTTGCCTCTTGACCTCCTCTTTAAACTTTGGCACAACAATCCTCAGAACTCCATCTTCAATCTTTGCACTAATCTTATCCAAATCAGCATTTGCAGGCATTCTAAATTGTCTCAAAAACTTCCCACTCGTCCTCTCAGCTCTATGCCATTTCTCTCCTTCCACTTCCACTTCCTTCTCTTCCTTCCTCTCACCACTTATCCTCACCACTCTATTCTCTTCCACCTCAATCTTCACATCCTCCTTCTTCATCCCCGGAACGTCCACCACTATAACGTGCTCCGCCGCGGTCTCCTGCCAATCGGCACGTGCCAAAAGAGCCGACAACTCCATGTTCCTAGGAAGAATGTTAAGAGGGGATTGTTCAAGGATTCTGAATGGATCGTCCAATGGGAATATTGGGTCCCAGTTGCTTCTTGCATAGGGAATTAGGGCTTCACTGGTGGGAAAGAGAAGTGTTATTGATGCTACAACGAGAAACATTGTGGGAGTTTGAGTTTTGGAAGCCATTGAATTGGTTGAAGAGTTTTCACGTACGCAAGGAAATGTTCACGTGTATGTGTTGATGGGTGGCGAGGGAATTATAAGATTATTATATAGTAGTGTTTGGGTCTGGAATTTTCATGAGACATGTGGAGGAAAGGAGCGAAACACAGAGGTGTAGGACTATCTAGAAAGATGAAGAAAAATTGGAATTCGGTGTTGGAATGTTCCGGAGAATGCTAAATATGGACGAGTAGTTGTGTGAGTAAGTAACGCTACCTTTTCTTCATTATAAACTCCCTTCGATCCCTCTCACTTTTTTTCACTGTATTTGTTTTTGGAAAATTTGAGGTGCAAACTTATGACTTGAAGTTGTCTATATATGGTTACATTTATTTTTAAAATTAATTTATTTTACTTATAAATTTATTATAATCTAATTACGTATGGTGAATCTTGTAATTTTTGGCTAAATTTATTTCCATAACTTTCATTCAAGGGTTATATATTTAGGATTGAAGGGAGTATTTTGTTTTTTTTTAATCAATTGAAGGGAGTATTTTGTAGGTAAAAGGTTTTAAAGTAAAAGAATAAAAATTACTTTAAAAATTTATAAGAAAATTTTGTCCCTCAAATTTTGAAAAATGTCGTCATATGTGACAGATGGGGAAATTGGTGTTTTTATTTGTTGCTTAAAGACAGAAACTACTTTTGCAAAACTGTATTGTAAAAATATGGTACTTAGTTGTGAACACCCATTGTGAAGTTCTTATTATAGTAAAGTTATAAATCTATGGAGAAAGTTATAAAATAACACTAATTGATTTTCATCTTATTCCTTGTTAGAGCTTAGAAATATTGAATTGAAATATTGAAATATTGATTTGCTATGATCAACTTAGAAATTGTCATAGTACAATTGTAATCTTATATAAAAATTATCAATAATAACAAACAAGAAAGGGACAATGGAGATAAAAGTATATAGTTATGATAACTTGGTAATCTCATGTGTTAATAACTAATTTAGCTAACATCCTTAATATAATCAAATTAGGGAAAGTGATATTGTATTTAGGCCTAGAGGGAGCATGTATTTAAGCTCCCAAAAAAGTTTTTTTGCTGAATGCTCCTTTTGGTAAAAGTTCTTTGGTAAATTGTCACTGTTGCCCTAAAATATAATTATGGCGTATGGATCTTATGTAATAATTTATTTAATTGTGGTGTGTGAACAATGACCAACAAGACTTATCATTTAACTATGACTTGGTGTTTATTTTATTGTTTTGTATATGTAACACCCCAAATTTTAAAATAGAATAAATAAGGCAATATTTAGAATCTTGATGTATTATTTGGTATATAAAAAATTTTAGGATTAAATTTAGGACTTAAAAGATACCTAGATAAATTATATTGGGACTCATAATATCTCAAAACTTATCTCATTCTCCCTACTCTATCCTCTTCCAAAATATCCCCTCCCAAAATTAATCACACCCCTTCATTTTAATCATCTTTATCCTTTCCCTAAATCACTCCTCTCCATCCATTTTATTTATTAAATACTACCCTTACTTATCTTTATCCAACTCATCACACTCTCTTCATCACTCTCCCATTCTCTGTCTCGTCACCTTTTCCCCCCAACCTTTATCTTCAACTTATCACTCCAACTCACTCTCCTACCTCACCATCACCACCGACCCTCCTCACCTTCACTCTCACTTCTCTCTTTTCTCTATTTCATTTCTCTCATCACCATCACAACCTTACTTTCTCCTCCCTTCTCATCATCATCACTGTAGTTCTCTCTTCTCACCACACATAATCATCATCTTCACTAACTATATCCATCATCTTCTTCACTTTTTCTTCACTCTCCCATCTCTCTCTCTCACTGCTCAAACCTCACCGTCACCCACTTCATCACCATAGCCGACGGCGAAGGAAGCATTCCTAGTGAACTCGAGCTCCTCAAGTACATGAAATCCTTGATTTGACATTAGGAGTGGATGAGGATGTTACATTTGGTATCAGAGCAAAGTTTCTGGCATAGTTTAGCTGAAATACTTTGCTCTGAAGTTAGATAGTTATAGATACTATTAGAACACCTTTAGTAAACCTTAGGAGCCACTATGATAGGAATAGATAAAGAGGTAGTAGAAGTTCATTGGTAGAAAACCAAATGACTAAGTATTAGGTGAAGCTGTTAGGATGTAGAATTGTGAGGTTGCAAGGGCTTATGAGTATTCTTTTAGAGTCATTAGCAAATGAAATTTAAAATTTGATCTATAGATAATCTTTGGAATATGTTTAACTTAGAAGAAATGATATTAAAAATATTTACAAGTAAGCTTATTAGATAAATAATGAAATAGAGATATAATTTAGTCAAAACACTATAAGAAGTAATTATTGAGAGGATTTACGAAATAAGGATTTTTCTATGGGGTCTCGAATATAATTATGGTCCGGAACATAATCATAGTCGAGGCATCATTGAAAACCTTATGGGTTCAAGGGAATAAGAACAATTTGAAAATGATAAAAGATAAAAGATGTAAACTAAAATAGGTTGAAATGATTGGAATGGTATGTTACAATGAATGTGTCGATTCTCTGTTTGCTATTAATGGCTTGAATGTGGTTGTAAGCAATTTGTGAGAATGCTTATTGGATTATAGAACATGTGAAGTGTTTTGATGATGTATTATTGTGATTTTGAATTCTGATTGGTGTGTATGTGTAAGAAATTGTTTGTGTTTTGTATTTGAGTTGTTAAGCTATTATAAGAATTTTAAAACAGAAGGATAATCTCATTCAATTTCGAGGACGAAATTATTTTAGGGGGAGAGAATTGTAACACCCCAAATTTTAAAATAGAATAAATAAGGCAATATTTAGAATCTTGATGTATTATTTGGTATATAAAAAATTTTAGGATTAAATTTAGGACTTAAAAGATACCTAGATAAATTATATTGGGACTCATAATATCTCAAAACTTATCTCATTCTCCCTACTCTATCCTCTTCCAAAATATCCCCTCCCAAAATTAATCACACCCCTTCATTTTAATCATCTTTATCCTTTCCCTAAATCACTCCTCTCCATCCATTTTATTTATTAAATACTACCCTTACTTATCTTTATCCAACTCATCACACTCTCTTCATCACTCTCCCATTCTCTGTCTCGTCACCTTTTCCCCCCAACCTTTATCTTCAACTTATCACTCCAACTCACTCTCCTACCTCACCATCACCACCGACCCTCCTCACCTTCACTCTCACTTCTCTCTTTTCTCTATTTCATTTCTCTCATCACCATCACAACCTTACTTTCTCCTCCCTTCTCATCATCATCACTGTAGTTCTCTCTTCTCACCACACATAATCATCATCTTCACTAACTATATCCATCATCTTCTTCACTTTTTCTTCACTCTCCCATCTCTCTCTCTCACTGCTCAAACCTCACCGTCACCCACTTCATCACCATAGCCGACGGCGAAGGAAGCATTCCTAGTGAACTCGAGCTCCTCAAGTACATGAAATCCTTGAT
Organism: Mimosa pudica; assembly: GCA_029929735.1. Taxonomy (NCBI): domain Eukaryota; kingdom Viridiplantae; phylum Streptophyta; class Magnoliopsida; order Fabales; family Fabaceae; genus Mimosa; species Mimosa pudica. Next base: position 10,135,172 of record JAKELP010000035.1, read on the forward strand.
TTGACATTAGGAGTGGATGAGGATGTTACATATACGTATTAAATATTGAATTATTGAGTAGATAAAACTTAGTATTTAAACATTACTTGGATTATAATTTTGTTTCTAGTCATATGTTTTATTTTTAGTTAGAAACAAACGTTTGGAAATGGATAACATATTTGGGAGAAAAAGCGAAGCCCACCCACTCAAAGGATAGGCTTCGTAAAGTGGCCTACTATATTGAAGCCCGTTTAGGCCGATCTAATAATGGTGCTGCAGGCTGCTCCTAAAGTAGAAGAATGGCATCCCCACCCCAACTTTAAGGCTTTTTTTATGAAACCCACTTTAGGGCTTTGAGTTTAGAAAAATAAAAAAACGAAAGAAACCATACAAATGAATCCATATATATCAATTTCAAGTTCCTAGCCTTCTAATTAGTTAATCATTTAAGCGCCAGTTATAATCATATAACAAAATAAAAAATGAATCTGAATATTCATATTCATATTTTTACTATGCCCATCCTTTTTTTACTAACGCTTATCCATACCATCCTAAGCAAGTTTCGTTAGATTTTGCTCTGTTTCAGCTGTGGATCCTGAATCGAATTTGCGACACACACACACACACCAACTCAAAATCTCTTTTCAGATTTGCATGATTAGTTTGAAACATAAACTTGCAAGTTTATTTATTTCAGTTATGTTTGAATGAAATATTATATATACCCTCACCAATAAATTTTTTTTTCAAAGTTAAGAAATAAAATCTAGTAATAGTCAGAATAATAATGTTTTTACACGCATGCATTTTCGAATAGGTCTGAAAAGTTATATTGGAATTTGAAGGTTCTTTTAAACCAATCTAAAGGCTTCAGTTAAAAGATTATTAACTATACATTCCATCCACCTAGCCTATTTGCACCCTATCTATATATAACCTTCAATATACTTGGGTAAGTTAATTATATAACAACTTACCCAAGTATATCGAAGGTGTTTGTTTATATGCAAAACAATCAAGGGAAAATTAATTTGAGGTCCCCCACAAGGGACTTAATACTAGAAAAGTCCCAAAAGTTGAAATAATTAATGTAGGGTCCCAAGGGACCTCACTTTAATATACTTGAAAACTGAAAAGTCTCTTTTGCCCCTCCCCTCTTATTACTTCATGGGAGTTGTCACATTGGCCCATTAACTTGTCAAGTTATGCCCATAGAGTTGTCACGGCTGCCCATTAAGTTGTCAGGTTTTGCCCATCAATTTGTCACACATGCCGAACAAGTTGTCACATTTGCCCATTCAGTTATCAAGTTACGTCCATCGAGTTGTCACGGCTGCCCATTAAGTTGTCAGGTTTTTCCCATTAACTTAAAAGAGGGGAGGGGCAAAAGAGAGGGGAGGGGCAAAAGAGAGGGGAGGGGCAAAAGAGACTTTTCACTTTTCAAGTATATTAAAGTGAGGTCCCTTGAGACCCTACATTAATTATTTCAACTTTTGGAACTTTTCTAGTATTAAGTCCCTTGTGGGGGACCTCAAATTAATTTTCCCAACAATCAACTTGTTTTTTATGTGCCCCATTATATTTAGTCCAATTAATTAAATGCCATAAACAAAAACCAAAAAAAAAACTAGAATAATGACTTGTTTGGTTGCTAGAAAAAATGTCAAATAATTAGAAAGTATAGAAAGTATAGGTTTTTGTGTAATTTACATATATCCCGGGCCCAAAAGTTTTCTCTCTCCATCTCACACTTTTCTGGGCCCCACACACTTTATTTTTCATCACTACTTAATTTACCCCTACTTTCCATTTTTACCCCTTTCACTTTCTATTTCTTCATTTTCCTTCCTACAACTAAAGGGAGTGTGAGTCTTTAAACGGACTCTGAGTCTTTAGAATGACCAAAGTGTCAAAAAGTTAAATTCAATTTCCCAAAACCCTGACTTGTTGACTCTTCTCTGGTTCCCCCAAATTTGTCTCTCTTTCAAATCCCACTCATCCACTATCATTCATTCACATCTGTCTCACATCACAACAAACACACACACATCCACATCCCTTTTCATTTATATATAATATATACAATGCCACCCCTTTAACACTCACCCTAACTTTTTTTCTCTCCATCCAAAACTAACATGTCCTTCTCCACCACCACCACACACTCCTTTTCCATCATCTTCTTCCTCTACATCATGCTTCTCACTTTTCCAGCCCCAGCAAGAACTGACCAGCCATGCACCTATCCATGCAACCCGCCTCCCATGGGCGGTACTCCGACAACCACCACCGTCACCCCGGCCCCACCACAGACCGGTGGAACCACATACTCACCACCAGCTGGATATAATAACTACCCTTATTTTTATAACCAGCCACCACCGTACGGATTCACTGGCAATGGTGGATATTATGGGGCCCCACCACCACCGGAGCCAATTCTACCTTACTTTCCTTTCTATTATAGAAGGCCACCCCATAGGACAGGGACAGGTGAGTTTTCTGCTTCATCTTCTTCAGAAACTTCAACGTCTTCTACGGCAGCTACAATGATGGGTTCTTCGGTTTCGGTTTTTTGCTTAGTTATATTTTGTTTAGTACTATATGTTCAGTGAAGTGAGAGTCTTTAAATGTAGTGTTCAAACTCTGAGATTATGATAGAATGAGAGACCGTTATTTGTTTCTGTTAATGTAGTTTGATGATGATTTTGTTTTCTCCATGTGATATGTTTTTAAACTTATGTTTGCAATGATTTCCCGGTCTTACTACCTTTTCATGACAGGAAAAAGAGGATAATATGTCTGGGTTTCACTTTATCCAAAAGTTATTTTGACTGGCTCGGGAAAAGGATGAATTATTTTGAATGAGTTATAATAGTTTTAAACACTATTTAAAACTTGTTTATATCTTTTTTTATAACAAAAACTTGTTTATATCTTAATATAACTGATTATCAAATAAAAATATAATTTATTTTAAGGACATAATTGATTTTAAATATTAGCGCCCTTTTATTCTAGGGCTTGCCATGCCCTAGTGAGCCCCTAAACTTTTTTTATAAAAAAAGTTTTGCATCTGAATATTATTCTTGGTGTTGTACAAGGTTTGAAAGTTTGAGAGAATATTCATCATAGAATTAAAAGAAATAATGAATATTTTCTTCCATGAAATAAATATTATTTTTATTGGACTTTTCAAAATATGTTTTCATAAGAAATATTTCATTTATTTTATTACAGTAGCAGAAAGTCTTCATCTATATTTGGCTTTATTATTACCCAATCATTATACTCTTCATATTTACTAAACGATGGAATAATTATAAGAATATATATGAAGTTATATATAATTAATTAAGACAGTAGCTAGGCTAAATTTGGGCTTTACTCCAGCATCGTTACTCATATGTAGCCAACGAATCGTTACTCATATGTAGCCAACGCAGTGACGCACACAAGCTAATAACTCTCTTCAAATTCTTCTGGCGTAAATTATCAAATATTAATTATATTGATTTGCATCGCATAATCACTCGTCTCTTGTATATGAAACATTTGCTCCTCATACAAGTATGAATAATGTTACACAACTCACTACAAAAAAAACGGGTCATTCCGGCGCACGCTTACCGGCGTTTTGGTTCAAAACGCCTATATGAGACGCATACCGGCGTTTCTACACCAAGCGCCTATACGCAAACGCCGGTACGTTTGGCGCGCTCTTCCCGCCACCTTTCCCGCGTTTCCATATCGGCGTTTTGGGGTACATAAAACGCCGGTATGGTTTTTAAATATAAAAAAAGGGCTGGCTGGTTTTTTTTTGTCAAACAACCGCACATCGGCGTTTTGCAAAACGCCTATGTGCGATTAAAATATTTTTTAAATCGCACATAGGCGTTTGGCCAAACGACGATGTGCGTAACGTGCATTTAAAATGCACTTAATGCGCATACCGGCGTTTGTCAACACGCCTATCTGCGCATTAAGTGCATTAAAAATGCACTTAATGCATATAGGCGTTTGGACAAACGCCTATATGCGATTAAAATATCATTTAATCGCATATAGGCGTTTTTAAAAACGCCTATATGCGATTAAAATATCATTTAATCGCATATAGGCGTTTACCAAAACGCCTGTATGGTGTCACAAAACGCCGATATGTGAACGCCTATAAAAGAACCGCCGATGTTCATTTTGGCGTTTTCGAAAACGTGAAAAAGTGTAGGGTCCCACAGAAACTATCTTTTTTCTTTATCTTTTCCTATAAATATTCCTCTTCGATAGATCATATCTCGTCGTACCGGTAAAGCTCCAATAGACCCCGAAGAGGATCAGCGATTGCGAGATGAACAGCAGCGATTGAGGGACGAAGCAGAAGCCAGACGTATAGAAGAACGCCGGTTACAGATTGAGCAGCAGCCTACTCCGCCAGAGGTGCTGCAGTACGCCAGCCCCCCGCCTATTGTGAGCCCTCTTCGGGCGCCACCTTGGACTCCTTTCGGGTTTGGTGGTAACTCGGAAGTCACGCAGGACGACCTCTGGAGAGACTTGAACGTCGAGATCAGCTACGAAGAGATGCAGGACATTTTGAATGAGGATAGGGAGAGGGCGGAGAGGGAGAGGGCGGAGAGGGAGGAGGGGGACATCCCGGTGCCGGAAATTATGATCAAAATGCAGCGCGGGAGGAAGTCTTCGAGTACTGGTCAACTGGTGGATGTCAGAGGTAATTGAATTTGATATTAATTAATAGTTACAAATTTAATTTCTACAATATATATTATCTAATATATTTTTCTTACCTACAGATACCACTGGCACTGTCACCAGGAGGAGGCTGACGGCGAAGCTGGCGCATGCGCTTCCGCCGAATGAGAAGATTGAGCTGCCATATTACAACACCACCGGGCAGCCAACAACGGATGCTGCCATTCTATTCCGCCGCCATTGCCGACTCCTCGGCAAGGACTTCCGGCGCTTCCCGATCGACCCGACCAGCTGGAGGAAAGTTCCGGATGGCCGGAAAGAGGAGGCATGGGAGATTATTAAGGTAATACGTATTTCAAAATATTATAATACGTATATAATTGTTATTATACTTATTATTAAATAATATGAAAAAATTTCTTTTTGCAGAGCAAGTGGTGGGTCTCCGACAGCTTGAACCTCAAGAAATTCGCGAAAGGGGTGGTCGGGGATAATTGGAAGGATGAGAGAAACAAGCTGTACCTGCTGAAGTCCAAGAAGGGGACTAGGCCTAGGGAGGCGGTGGAGGCAGACGTGCCCGATGGAGTGGACCCTGTGCAGTGGAGGAATTACCTCGCCTGGAGGATGGGCGAACTGGGGCGGGCCAGCGAAAGGCGCAGTCAGGAGGCTCGGGCACAGCAGGAGGTTGGCCACTCGACTGGGAGCGTACCGATGATCGTCCGCTACGATGAAATGGTATATAATTAACTATCCACTAGTACTCTTTCTATATCTAATATCTTATGTTATAATAATACTGATCGTAGTTTAACGATTCACATATTTCAGCGGCGGGAGGCTAGGGCGAAGGGCATCAAGAAGGGCGTCTTCAAAGATTTCCTCATTCAAGCGCGCACCCGCTCGGATGGGACACCTCTATCCCGGAAGGCTGCAGAGGAGATTATGAGTGTTGCTCAGGCGCAGGCTGATATTGAGGCACAGGCGCCGGCCAGGGAGACCCCCGAGTCTCAGCAGGGGGAGAGCGGGAGCCCGTATGAGGAGGTCGTTGCTCTCCACACGCAGTTGGGGACACAGGAACGTGCGGGACGCGTTCCAGGCCTTGGCTTTGGAGCCAGACCTACTCAGCTCTTCCCTCCTTCCGGAAGCCGTGCGTATCAGGCTTCATCCTCTAGGGCGAGCCAATCATACGAGGCCCGGTAGCTAGATGAGAGGTTGCGGGAACGCGAGCAAGAGATTGCAGATCGAGAGGCTCGCCTCAAGGCAGATGAGGAGCGGTTGATGGGCGATTTTCAGGCCCGGGTGAGGGCAGAAGAGGAGCGGCTAGCCCAGATGGCGCGCGATAATGAGGAGCGGTTGGCGGCAGAGTTCAGGCGCCGCCAAGAGGAGTTCTTCAGTGCTCAAGCCTCCGCATCACGATCTCGTCGCCCCCGACGACGCTCTCCAGGACCCGCCAGTGAGGAGGATGATGATGAGGATGAGGAGTATTAGGTTTTTAGTTGTTTAGAATTTTTACATTTTATCTTTATTGTATTTTTTTTTCTTTTTTTTTCTTTGTACTTTTATGTTTTTGTTGAACTTATGTAAATTTCTGGAAAAAAAAATTATTGTTCTAGTTTTATTGTTCAGTTTGTTTACGTACTAATTAAATTATAAAAGAAAATTAAACTAAATTTATATTAAGTAAAATCATTACATATTTATATATACAATAATCTTTTATTCGTCATCATCTTCACGCTCTCTAACAGTTGGTACTGGTTCATCCCCTTCCGGGATCAGATATTCCAAATTATTAGGAGCAACCAGTTGAGCTGTCTCAGTTGTAGCGTCATAATCCTCGTCGCCCATATCGTACACATCGTGAGGTTTCACCTGAATCACCATGTGCCAGTCTCTGTTTTTAGGATCAGGAACATAATAAACCTGTTGCGCTTCGTCAGCAACGATGTATGGCTCGTCGTCAGGTAATGCCCCTGTGTGGAAGAGCCTCGAGAAATTCACTGAGGTGATGCCGAGAACGTCAACGTTCTTGCCTCTTTTCCCCCTAGTGTCTGCCCAATCGCACTTGAAGAGCGGAACTGGGAATGCACCACTGTAGTTGAGCACAAGTATATCAACAAGTTTGTCATAATAATGTACCTCCCCTAAACGCGCTTGTGCATCATTTCGACTAGCATAACTCCTTGTTCCAAATGACCCAAACACACCCGAGTTTTGCGTTAGACGAGAGCCATCGCGCGCAACAGTGCGGAAGTGAAAGCCGTTGACATTGTAGGCAGAGTATCTCTGCGCATATTCAAAAGGTCCAGCACCCTTGAACACAACTGTCTAAGTATAAAACTGAGGTCGGCCAACACCATACACACGTCTTCGGGAAGAGTGTATTTCACGGCTAGAGGGAGAAACTGTTGGAGCAAAACGTGATAGTCATGACTTTTCAAACCAGAAATTTTTGGATCTCTCGAATTTAGGTCCACTCGCCTCGAGATGTTACTTGAATATCCGTCTGGAACCCTAATACCCTGTAGCGTGGTCAGAAACACTCTCTTGTTCTTTTTTGTCAAAGCAAACCGAGCCGGCGCAAACTTATCGTTCTCGTCTGACCACGCGTCTTGACGTATCCCCATGGCCTTTAGATCTTTCCTCGCTCCAAGATGATCCTTCGACTTTCCTGCCTCATTCAGAATGGTGTATAAGACATTCTCGCCGACATTCTTTTCAATGTGCATGACGTCCAAACAGTGGCGCATTAAGTTGTGCTTCCAATACGGCAGACAAAAAAATATGCTTCTCTTTTTCCATTGAGGTGCTGGGCCAGTTCTACGGGCCACAGGCGGTGGCCTCCGCTGAGCCAGCCTTCCACCGCGGCTAGTGCTAGGGGCCTCTTCATCCAGTGGTGGCGGGTCCTTGCCAAATTCGCATTGCACATCGCATATCTGCTCAAAGATCTCAAATCCAGACATCTGTAGAGGGGGATCTCTCCGTTCCTATGTCCCGTCGAATTTCTTTCTCTGCCGCCTGAATTGATGATCCGGAGGAAGGAACCGTCGATGACCAATGAAACATGACTTCCTGCTGTGCGGCAGTCTGCGGGGCACCTGGTCCAAGTTGCAGAAGGGACATGTCATCGCTGTATACGTGTTCCAGCCAGATAACATGCCGAGTCCGGGAAAATCGCTAACAGTCCACATCACAGCGGCGCGCAGTGTGAACATCATCTTGCTTGCGGCGTCAAACGTCTCGACCCCATCGCTCCATAACTCGTTCAGCTCCTGTATCAGCGGCTGAAGGTACACATCGATATCGTGTCCAGGAGATGTCGGCCCTGGAATAATTGTTGATAGAATGAATGAGCTGGACTTCATGCACAACCACGGGGGGAGGTTATATGGCATCAAAACAACTGGCCACACGCTGTAATGTTGGTTGAAGGAGCCGAATGGGTTGAAACCATCAGAAGCGAGGCCTAACCTGACGTTTCTTGGCTCCGAGGCGAAATCAGGGAATGCGTCGTCAAAAGCTTTCCATGCATCACCGTCTCGAGGATGCCTCATCTTCCCGTCTGGGTTAGCTTCTGTCGCGTGCCACCGCATTTGCTCAGCCATCTTCGGGGACATGAATAGCCTTTGAAGCCTTGGACGGAGTGGAAAATATCTCATGCTCTTAATGGCACGTCGCCTCTTCTTCTTATTATGCCCTTCACCCTCCACCTTATATCGGGCAGTCCCACATCGTCTGCATTTATCTAACGTTGCGTCAGGACCCCAAAACAACATACAGTCATACAGGCACGCATCAATTTTAATGTAATCTAACCTCATCTTCCTGACTGTTTTCTTTGCCTCGTAGAACGACGACGGTAGCTCGGCTCCAATGTTATAAAAGGCGTCTGAAAGCAGCTCAATCACGTCCGACATGGTCGCATCAGATGCGCCACGTTTACACTTAATACTGTACAACTTGGTTAAAAACGACAGTTTAGAGTATCTTTCATTCCCTGTGCAAACACATCTTTTGTCATCGCACGTACATAATATACATATATAATAAACGGTTAGAATAGATTAAACATTTATACATACCTGGGTACAACGGTTTGTCACCTTCCGTCATGAGCTCAAAGAAATCTCTGGCCACCTCAGTGCGTAAGTACTCCGCGACTGGTCCGTCCACCACTTCATCCCCGCCAGCGCCTGCTGCTTCCTGCATACCAAATGCTTCCCTCACAGTGTTGTTACCCGGATTTGTTGGCTGGCCGCCTCCTTCACAGTCATCGTCACTGTCTTCGCCTTGCATTCGGCCAACGTGAGAACTCGAACCGACTTCTAGATCACCAGTAGTGTCGTGTAATCCATCCTCTCCATGAAACGCCCAAGTGACATAATATCTGGGAAACTGCTTATCTAGACAATGAATAACTACCTCATCTCGAGTCTTCCATTTGTCGAACTTACACTTTTCACACGGACACCGTATCTTACCCCGAACACTACTGTGCATAAAAGCATAATCCAGAAATTGATTCAACCCCACCAAGTATTGCGGAGACGATCTGGGTAAAGAGATCCACGATTTATCCAACATTATTGCTTTTACTGTTTCACAACAAAAGCACAGATATATTTAAGAATGAGAGGTTTGAGAAAGAATGTGGCATCTGACTAATGCTCTAGACGCATATTTATAACCAATATATCTTACTTTTCCGCGTTTAAGAAATGTAGGTTGTCTGAGGAGTTTTTTTTTAAAAAAATGCCGTACCGGCGGTTTGCAACACGCCCATATGCATTTTAAGATTAAATAATTCATACCGGCGTTTTGCAAAACGCCTATATGCATGTTTATATTAAAATAATGCATATAGGCGTGTCCCTGAAACGCCTATATGCATTATTTTAATATAAACATGCATATAGGCGTTTTAGGGAAACGCCTATATGCAGTATTATATATAAAAAATAATGCATATAGGCGTTTCCTATAAACGCCTATATGCAGTAGGACGCATATAGGCGTTTTTGAAAACGCCTATATGCATTAGAACGCCTATAGGCGTTTTTGAAAACGCCTATATGCACCTCTGTTCCCTATAAATAGCACCTCCCTCTTTCAGCGAAATTGCTCATTTTCTCGTTCTCTTCTATATGTTTATTCGCTTCGTCTCTGTTTCATGTTTCTGTTGCTTTGTTTTTTTGCCTTGTTGCTTTGTTTTTTTGCCTAGTATTGCTGATTTGGTTTTTTATTTCGTTTTTTATGGTGATATTTGGTTATAATGTTATCATGATTTTATTGCTTTTCTTTCACATATTACTTGTTGTTTAGATTTTATATATTTGTGTATCTTGTTTTATGAATTACTTTTATTATTTTATATATAACATTCTATATGTGTATGTAAGTTTGGGATTATCATATTATTCTTTATATATGAACATTTTTCTTCCTGGTTCTAAACAATCAGGAAGAAAAATGTTTTTTATTTTTTTTTTGGAATACTCATACCGGCGTTTTGTAAAGCGCCGGTATGAAATATTATTTTATAATACCGCACATAGGCGTTTTGGAAAACGCCGATGTGCGGTATGATAAAAAATAATATTTTGTTTACCGGCGTTTGACAAAACGCCAATGTGCATGAATTCTAAAAAGTTTGTCATGTCGCACATAGGCGTTTGCCAAAACGCCGGTATGCGTGTGAACAAAAAAAAAATAAATAGTCGCGTATAGGCGTTTTGGTATCCGCCTATATGAGATAATAATAAAATAATACGCGCATAGGTGTGTTGCAAAACGCCGGTAAGAGGAAATATAATATTATTTGTTTAACCCTCATACCGGCGTTTTGCCCCTCGCATAGGCGTTTCGCAAACCGCCGATATGTAGCATTTCGACGGCACATTTTTAGGCGTTTTGCCAAAACGCCGTAGCGCGTTTTCGCCGGTAAATTCCGCCGATCCGAGGCCCTATAAAACGCCGATATGGGCCCCGTTTTTTGTAGTGACTTCTGATAAAAAAATATTATTACAAAACTATATGATTATTTTCATTTCAATTAAAAAATATATTGAAAATAATTGTATGTTAACATCATTTTTCATTTTGTTGTTTTATGCCTTTTGTGTTTGGAAGATTCCCTAATTAAATGAAAGGGCATTGTGGTCCCATCCATAATATGCGAACACCTAGGTATTTCTTGATTGTTGAACGTTTACTGTTGCTTACGGGAATATAAGAAAAGATTAAATAATTGGAAATTATAGAGAAGGATAAATTGAACAAGAGACAAATAAAAAAAAGAAGATAACACACAAAAATTAATTATCATAAGAAGGCTCGTTTTGATGAGAGATGAATGGAGCTAAGGCATCCAGCGAAAAATCCTATGATGAAAAAAATAGAGTTTACAAACGAAGGGAAAAAGCAAAATATTAAATGGACCAATATATACTATATAGATATAATATCTCCCAAATTCTCAATTATAAAAATGAGGAAATAATTATGAGATATTTTGAATCGAAATTATAAAGAAGAACAATCTTTGAAAATTATATAATGAGTCACCATCTCAACTGAGACTGTGAGTAATAAGCCAACAGATACTCCAAAAATAAGCTGCCATACAAGTTGTGGCATGATGCGCAGAAAGTTACATATCATGGAAGGAATATCATTAAAAAATATTATCAATTCAAAATGCAGAATAACATTTTAAAACTAAATTTAAAATTTTGAAGGTTTAATTTGTTGTCATTAATTTGGTTATGATAGTTATTAAATTTTCATTAAGTGTTTAAGATTGTACTCCATATATACTATTTCAAGTGAAAAAAGGTGAGATGGTGTGTTCGAAGCTCAATCTTGAGTGTCTCAAGGATCACACAAAACGAAAATAGCTTACTTCCTATCAATTTAGTGGGAAACAAACACAATCGCCATCATGATTACTTCCCAATGCAATTTGTTTTAATATTCTTCTTTGGGTTTCATCTTGTTTGATTAGTGAAATGAATAAATAACTTTTTTTTTAAATAAAGTGAAAATGTGATTTTATTCCTTTTTCAAAGTTCAAGATGTGTAAAAGTTGGCTAGACAACAATAAAGCCTAAATATAAAAACAATAAATCTCATTGCTCAAACTTTCTCTTCATTCCAAATCATTGTATATATATTATTGTACTGGTGCTTCCCCAACATAATGATGACAGCTATAAAAATATGAATTGATCCGGAATACACGATCTTCTTGCTTGATTGTTAGAACATTATTTATTCAGTGTTATTGTGTAGTAATTGTTCATTGTGCATGTCTGTCACTAATATCTATCAACCATGGGTATAGAACTATAGATAAAGGTAATAAAAAATCATGGGTATAGATGTTGTGGTCTAAACAAATATACACGCTAGATTCGGTCATAGAAGGGGAATCAATAATTCATATTAAAATAAAAATGTTAGTTAAATTAGTCAGTATATATTTTAAATTAATCTAATAGTTTTATTTATTTCCTCCTTTCTTCCCCATATATGATTATCGTTAAGAGATCACTCATAGAAGTAATGAGAGATTCATTAACAACGAAAATAGGTAACAAATATAGAATCAACTCTTTAATTAATAAATCTGGTTTATATTAAGGACTAGGAGTATTTCTTATTAACCTATATAAAGTCGAAATGAAGAGCACCGACAATTGTTGTATCCGGTGCAGTGCCGCCTCAGCTAGGTCTTTGAGTATTTTTAAATATATGGCAGTTTTGCATGGTTCCAAATTTAAAACCTCTGTCCAAATTATTTTCGCACGCGCACAAACAACACATATATTAATGACACATAGATGAGGTTGAATAGTTTGGCGGATACTTGAGAAATAACCCTTACAAGTTTGTAGAGTTTATACGTAGTTTAAAATTAAAATGGGAAAATTGGGGATAATCCCTATTTGAGACACTGAAAACCTTTAGACTCTGATGTTCGATAGTTTGGAGTTCAACTCAAATATTTAAATTTGTCATCATTTCGAATTCATAAACTATACATATAATCATTAGAAATAATTTATCAAAGTTAATTTCTAGGTGAGCATAATTAATAAAATCTAATCTAACATTATGAATAATATTTTTTGACAAAAAAATGAATAATATTATAGGCAAGATATGCTTGTATCAAGAGGAGAAGCCACCAAACCAGGTCAGTTGTCTATCCTCATATGAGACTTCAGAATAGCGAGAGATTAGTCTCACTTGACACGTAGGTGCGATACCCTTGGGTAACAAAAAAAAAAGAGGAAAAGCCACCAACATCATAAATAGGCTAATCAGTTGCTGGGATATACCTTATAATACAATCCAGATTAAGCACTTAATTCCAGTTAATATATAAAAAATTGAATGTATAGTCTTTCAAGCATATTTGAATATAGTCTTTCAAGCATATTTAAATATAGTCTTTCAAACATAGTATTATTATATAGTATATCTATTTACTCTATCGATTCTAATATTTTGAATATAGAGAAAGTCTCAGTGCATTTGAGTAGTATATCTTTTATATTTAATATTTTAATTTTAATTAACACAAACAATTATTTGGAAAAATTAATTTCCAAGCCTATAGATCAGTTGCCTTAATATTACGATTTTAAGGACAGTATATATCCTTTACTAAATCAAGAGGAATATGAGCGAAAGTTTGATGCTAAATCAAAACAGTTCTTGAATCTCTTTGTCTTCTAATTAAAAATCTGGGTAGTTAAATTCTTCATGAATATTGGTCCTATTTTTAGATAAACACAGTTTTTCTCCATATTTTTCGTTTTTTCCTGCGAATTAAAGTAAATATTTCTTTAAACATTTAAAATTTAATGGATGACGTATAGCTCCTTCGTATCAATTAAAGTAAGTCTGAATGTACCCTTTTATTTTAGTTTTTCTTGTATATATGCAGATATTTTTATGAACTTTGAGTTACATGAATTCAGTCTTCCCGTGCTTAATCTCATCAACAGGTGAATTAAAAGCATAAGGTGGTGTTAAAGGGACATCCCAATTTCCTTAACCTAGATCCAATATCGGTCCACCAGTCTCTTTTATCTTAGTGAGCCACTCGACTGTAAAACATTGATATCGGTAGGAGTTGAAACATTTTTATGCGTTCTATATCCCATTGATATTAATATTGAAATAATACTAAGATAAAGCTTTGAAAAATTTATAACCCAAAAGTTAAAAAGATGTACAATAAATAAAATGTTTAAAGGGTTAAGAAGGGTCAAATCTATTCTTATAAAATTGTTAAATGTTCACCAGACACCTTTAATTAAAAAAATGGTTCAAAAATATATTAATAAAATTGTCAAAATTTCACCACGAACCTTTTCTATAAACAAAAAAATTGGTTCAAAATTACCCTTAATATTGTAAAAAAATTTAAAAGTGACATATCACGTTAAATCCCATTAACTACTGTGTCAAATTTGAATTGTGTGCCCCACAAAAAATTACACAATATAAGCTAACCAAGCATTCTAGCTATTTTTGGACATTTATTTTTTTTTTAAAAAGCAAGACAATGTTGAATTGAAAAAACATAAATTAAATAAATAAGTTTGAGAGGTACAAAGCTCTAAAGGAAGGATTGAAAGAGCATGAAAACAAAAATCAGAGAAAAGAGAGTTCAGGGCTAGAACCCGAGAACGACCTGCAATAAGGACCACGCTCCAACGACAACACCAATTGAACCCCGACAATGATATGTCGCCGCCTCCTCTGCCAAAATTCGCCTCCTCTCCGTCTCCCACCATTTGATTCTTCTGCTTCTAGAGACTATTTATTGTTTGATGTGCAATGACTCTATTTTGCCCTTCAAGTAACTACACTGGACCACTAGGCACCTAAACCAACATTTAGTATAATTTTACCCTTGAAGTAACCAAAGTGATCTAATTTTATCCTCTGGCCAATGTAATGTTTACACATGTACAACATGTGTCAACATTACATTGACCAGAGGGTAAAATTGGACCACTTTGGTTACTTAAGTTTATGGTGCCTAGTGGTACATGGTGGTTACTTGAAGGGCAAAATAGGTCGGGTCATTGCCCTTGTTTGATATGGGTTCTATATTTTCATTGGCTGCCTTTGTTGTGTTTTTGTCAACCTCTTGTTCATTTTCGCAACGACCTATATCAATTAGGGTATGTTTGGTTGTAGGAAGGAAACTGAAGAAATGGAAAGTGAAAGGGGTAAAAATGGAAAATAGGGGTAAATTAAGTAATGATGAAAAATAAAGTGTGTGGGGCCCAGAAAAAGTGTGAGATGGAGAGAGAAAACTTGTGGGCCCGTGATATATGTAAATTATACAAAAACCAATACTTTTTTTACTTTCTAATTCTTTGGAATTTTTTCTAGCTACCAAACAAGCCATTAGAGAGTCAAAAGAAGTCACATCAGAGGGTACAATTCTTAGTGAACACCTAATTTTTGATAGAGCATACAATTCAAATTTAACGCATTTAATGGGATTTAATGGGGCCAGAAGTTTTAAACAACCCTTCACTTTTGAAGGTAGTTTTGAACCACTTGTTTTAGTAATAAAAATGTGTCTGTTGTAATTTTGACAATTTTATAAGGGTAATTTTGAACTTTTTTTTAAAAAAAACTGTTCCTGATTAACTTTTCACAATTTTAAGGGTCTTAACCATTATTATTGTCTAACATAATTTTCAATGGCTAGTTTCTCCAGGACTGGAGAAAACTGTTTGATTCTATTGGATTTGTTGTTGAGGTTGTTGCATCATCCTGCTCTTGAAGTCAATCTTATATTTCTGAAAGCAGACACCATATTAAAATAAATGGTAGCATATAATACAAATAATTACACAGAGAAGCTAGGTGAATATTTCAAACAAAATGAAATTTTAAGGGAACAAAATGTGTTATTTGAAACTCACGCGAAAATTGTAAGGGATGAGAAAAAAGTTTAGAAACTACAAACGATCGCATATCCCTACAAATTTAAACTGATGATTGTTAACACTTAGAACTGAAATCTTGACTTATGAACCATACATATGAACATCCAAGCTTTTATCAACATCAAGAAGAATCAACCATCAACAACTTAAATTAAATATGTTTCCTTGTCGTCCTCCGATCCAAACAAATCTATGCTAATACTGATTTGATTTAATATTTAATTTGAACATCTGTAAAACAATAATTCCACAAAGTCACACCTGCTGCAATTACTGATTTAATGTTGGTGGTCAATCAAACACTCATCTTACATGGACTACAAAACCTCACATTCATACTGTTTTGATACAACAACAAGAAAAAACCCTCCATTTAGGGGCCTCTTAACTTATCTCACAAAATATTAAGCACACGCCAAACAAGAACAACTTTTCCTTTCTGTACTGTACAAAAAACAATAGGCTTCGTCCACTATACACAAACCACTATAAGCTAGGGGTTAGGTGGGCTCTGTTGTGGTACAGTTTGCTTCCGAAAAACTGAACCAAGTTGAATTCCTCTTCCTGCAGAAGAAGAACCATCTTCTGAACTTTCATTAACTCTTGGTTGTTTCTTCTTCACTCTCTGTGCCCAACCAGCTAGGCCCTCTTGTACATGCTCATTAAATATTGCTGCCTTATAATGAGTTCCCATCTGCATGGTTTGAAAATTATGAATGTCAATACAACAAATCTACCTATTTCAAAATTGTTGCTTTAAGTGATGAAAGTTGACTGATACATTACTAATGACCATATTACATCAATTAAAGTTCCTAACAAGGACTATTACAATGTTTGGTCCCACATTAAAATAATCCAGGTTTTAATTAAACTACATGGTTGAGTGTTTAAGATGATAATACGTTACAAAGCAGTTTGGTGCTAAGGCCACTAAAACGATGATTATAACTAAAAAACTTGACAAGATTCTAACAAGTTCTAGCAACAAATTCTAGGTAGTAAGTCAAAACTCACCTGTGTGACAATCGCATAAAGGGGAAGGGTGCTGTAGCTACAAAGTACTTGTATAAATACCCTGCAATTTCAACAAAAAGAGGGACCAAAGAGGAGAAAAGTTTGAATGAGCTTCAGCTCACAATATAAAACCAAAAAAGAGGTCATATACCTGGGGTCCTTAAAATCACATGTACTTTATAACTCATAGTGAACTACAAACAAAATCTGATATTAAGAAGTGGAGGTAACATAAAAGGGGCAGAGAAAATTAAAGCATTTACCCTATAACAAGCCTGGGAACAATGTATCTGACTTGTCCCATTATGCAGGAGTCAAAGCCATAGGTAACCTAGGATATACAGAAGTAAAGAGAGTTTAATATTTGAGTGTCCTTAAATTAAGGGGAAATAAAACAAAAAACCAATGAGTGTATTGAGCTAAGCTTTAGAAGAATTCGCTTACCAATATCCAAAAGAAGAATGCAATCTCAAAAGCATTTTGGAAAAGGATTACATGAATCAAGAAAAGAACAAATTTGGGCCTATGGAACCAAAAGTGATCATCTGATGGTTGGACCACTAATTCACCTTCTACTGCTGCATGCTTCTCAGCCACTTCATGGGCTAATTGAGAGATCACATGCTCCAGCTTAGTTCCCACAGCCAATAGAAGCTTGAAAAATAATATAAACCAGAGAAACAAATCAATGAGGAGGAAGATGCAATGTCTATAACAAGAACATGGCTTAAAAATTAGACAAATTTAAAACACCAATGAAAAGCTCATCGTGATTTGGAAAATAGAAGCAGTCCCACATAAGTTTATCTCCTCTGTTCCTATTTATAAGTAACAAGTTTTAAGTCTGAATATGTTCACTTTTCAAAAAGACTTAGATGCTGTCTTGAGTCTCTAATCAACACCAAAAGGGAGGAAGCATATGTCTAATGGATGTTATGTGATAATGATCTCTTATCTAAACTGTAACAAAAAAAATCACTGGTATTATCCACAATGACTTCTAGATCATTATTTTTATAAGCGCATTTATCAACTCTTACTATAGGACGACAGAGTATTCAGAGACAACATTTGATTAAATATACGTGCAACCTTTCATACTCGTTTCCAAAAAGAAATAAGCAAAAAATAATCATCAAGAAGCTTACAATAAACGGAATGAAGGCGATCCAGAAATATGCATGCCAGCCTGGATGAAAAAATAAACCATCTTAGTTAAGGAATTGAGATTAGATAAAAGAAGTGTTGTATAGGAGGATTGTTAAAGCCACACTACGTACCGTTAACATTCAGCAACAAGAAGAGGACCACAAAGATCCAGAGGTACCAACTGCAGCCATCAAATCAAATCATTAAAAAAGTAACTAAATACACAATAGAAGCAATGATTTTGCTAATTATATCTGCTAACTGATGGAGACTTAGTATTACAGGATGTCAGGTCCGACATTGACATTGAGTAGTATGGGATGTTCAATGTGTTGGGATTCAGATCAATGAGAAATAATGTTGAGAAAATTAATCTATCCCAAAAGCTTAAGCTAATGTGATGGGATTCAACCTATCATTATATAACTCATGTTTTTCTCTTATATTCACCATACTATTTTTTTCTCTGTCTCTTTGCCTGAGCTTGTACTATTTCAAGGCCTCAGGTCTACAAATATTTATGTTTTTTTTCTTTTTTTTTTTTGCCTGGGCTTGTACTCTTTTTTTAGATTCTCCTGTGCTTGTACTCTTTCTTGATTCTAAAAGGCCTCAGGTCTACAAATAATTTTCTTCTTCTCTCTGATATTATAAGAAGAATATTAATATCAAAGTTATTTTAATGAAGTACTTACCTTATACCAACAACTCTTTTGAAATCATCTTCAAGTGCACGCATCATATATTGGTGAAAGTCAAACTTTCGATTTTGATTCCAATGAGTCTAAAAGAGAGAAAAAAACATGCAAAGAATTATGTTATTATTATAGTGGCTTTAGTCAAAGAGAATATGTAGAAGCAAATATTATTAGTGCATCAAAATCATACATACCATAATAAAACCACGCCGTAAAGTCTCATAATCCGATTTTGTCACAGAGCCATAAAATTGCTTGAAAAAGGAAAACTGAAAGAAATATGCAAATTTGTAAGGCATAAACTAAAACTTCAGCAAACATGGTGTTATTATTCCTAGCTGGTGACCTATAATTCATTAATAATGACTGTGTCAACATAACCTTAAATGTAATATGTCACGAATAAAAGATCAACCTTTTTTATCACTGATAAAATTGTTAATTTGAACTAAAATACGATAATGGCTGGCCTAATATAATTGTGCTCAAACAAAAATTACAACTCCAATCCTTCAATACAAGATCCAAAAAAATGGATATTTGGTTTAAGAAAACTGATAAAATTAAAGTAATAAACACAAAGTATGCAATGTTTCGTTTTAAAATTAGCCCTAAGGGTTCTCATACAAAAAAAATAGACTTGAGTTTATAAAGTAAATAATAACTTACCAACCAGCTCAGCAAAACTGAATTTTTACCGAAACCCAAAAATCGACCCCTAATGAAATCATGCTGCTGAACATGAGTTACTGCTGGACTTGTACCTACGAAAACTCAATATGAAAAACAAAAAGAGTAATTATAAAATATATAAGTGCTTCCAAAGCCAATTCCTGAACTCTAGAAAAAAAACGATTTTCTAAAACTTCAATAGAAGAAAATAACCTTAATCAAGATTTCAATTGTTTGTTATATATATTGTGCTCCACAAACAAATATTGACTTTTTTTGGCCAATAAATATTGACATATTTATATTATAATCTTGTTGAATCAAAAAAATACTGCCCATTTAATTATTTGCATAGAAACTGCCCATTGATGCAAACTTTACTGAAAAAAACTCATGAACATATTGTACAATTAGTAGGGATAATTTGACAAAAATGTGATAAATAGGGGATGAAATGAAATGAAGTTTTATATTTAAAATAAAATCCAACCTTTCAACAAGTTTTTATATCAAGGACCCAAGATAATATTAAATTTAATGATCAACCGAGACTCAGAACTTAATAACACTATTGTTTTGCTTACCCTGATTTTCTTCACTTGTTTCTTTAGCAATTGAATTCTCCCAAGTCTTCCACTGACGAATCTATATAAAGAAATTTGGAAGATCAATGAAGAGGACTGAAGAAAACTTAAACAAGCAGGGGCTTTCCTTTTTAAAAAAACAAATGAGATTACTAGAATACTTACTTTTGCACTCCCAAATATGATAGTCAAAACACAGAATGTCACATGGACCACAGCTAAAACAAAAATAAATATATGTAGGTGATGCACTGCCTCTGAAGATATTAATGGTACCTTACCCTGAAATTTATTACAAAAATAAAATTCAGCATCAAATGCCATAGCATGTGGGGAATAATAGACATATTACATGAGTAATAGGGGGAAACAATATAAAGGATTCAATTCAATGTAACATTAATTCTGATAAAAAAAAAATCAATGTAACATTAGTGAAATATAACAACTTAAATCAACAACCATAACCATCAACAACTAAACAGTAACAATGTCATGTCCTTAACGTCTTATCCTTCTCATTGCTTCTTAGAGCATAAACAGAAGCAGGGCAACTTGTTGTTTCAAGGAAAAAATAAGTGTCAATGAAAGACTACTTATGAAAATGCTAAAACTAAATAGAGTAACTGTTGAAACTTGAAAAGATTAAATTGTATTTTGTCATTTAAGGAAAATTACTGCTCATTTCAAATAAACAGGACAACCATTATTTTACTTAGATAGTCTAATTTCCCCATCATCAATCATATAAACTTTCAGTTCATTTTAAAAAATCATATGAACTTGTGAGAAGTGGGCCTATATATATCTCCGAGAGGCCGAAAACTAAAACCATAATCTAATTTATCCTTAACGGTAAGCTAGGTTAAACATTCAAATCTGATCTGTCCTAATTGTTTCTGTAGGTACATATACATAAAAACATTGTTTCCTAATGTAATTTCACAATAATATTATAACCGAAATATAAAGCCAATAAGCCGAATGGAAGATCAAAAGAAAAAATACCACTTGAATTTCTCAATCCTCTATAAAAATGATCTTCAGTTGTCAATGTCCTTCCTAATTTACTCAAAATCATTACAACTTGAATAGTAAAGATCTCTTATTTAATTTCAGAAAGTTGTTTTCTTTATTTTTCACTGTCTAAATTGCCTTCATGAATGAACACTTTTTATCATTCCCTGTCTTCAAATATGCAACCAAACAGCCAAAGAGGAGGAGGAGGAGGAGGAAGCATTAATTGTTTCAACAAATTCAGTCATACAGAATGTTATAATTTGCTTCCAAATTATTCTTTGATGGCACGACACTAAAATGTTCCTTAAGTCCCTTTTGTAAAATCCAAATCTTTTTTTTTTTGCCAAAAAATCCAAATCTTTATCATAAAAGATGCTTAAATTGTCATTCCCAAGAAAAAGATTTGATTATGTGATACTGAAATTTTTTCTTTACCCTTTCCTTTTTTGATTACATCTTTACCCTTTCTGAAACTCTTCTTTGACTCCCAAATCCACAAAACGAATCACAGAAAGAAACCGTGCTCATCGTATTTTCCAAAAAAGCCATCTTTTCCAAAAAAAATTGTCTCTCACATTGTCCGCAATACCACTAATGAAAGTCAGGACCAGAAGTTGTAAAATTTGAGTATCAAAACACCAATAATACAAACAAGTGATAAACACTTCAAAAAGTACTATCAAATAAAACTTCTCTGCACCTATATTTACCAAGCAATAATATCATCACATAAACACAGACACACAAGTAGTACGTAATACCTTCCTAGTGCAGTACCCGGTAGAAGACTTCTCAGCAAGAAGGTGTCTGAGGCCAGAAATGGACATGGAAGTCTGAAAATGGGACGTAGAAGCTTCTCCTTTATTTTCCTTGGAATCAAGCCCACAAGGAAGCAAATGATCATACCAACTCGAATGAACGCAAATTTTGGTTATGCCGTTTTGCGTAACCGTCAAAAGCAAAGATATAAATCCCATCAACATAAGTTCTGACCATCAAAACCACACACGTACACAAACTAAGTTAAATCCCACAATTCATAATATTCATATCAAAATAACATTAAAGTACAATGCTACATGCATCATATATACGTTGCTCTATAGTAACTGAAAGTAAAAAACGACATAAAAAACATATATAGTACCTTCTTTGATCTTTTGGAGGGCTTGGAAAAGCGGTTTTTGATTCTTCTTCTTAAGGTATTTCCCGCCGTAATGAAGAAAACGTTCGGCAGCAAAGGAAGCGGCCACGATGACAGTGCACACGAGGGCGACAATCCATGTTGGAGTGAATTCTAAACTTGTTTGATCTTCGCCGCCTCCTCCGGCCATTATGATCTTCTTCTTCTTTTGTGGTCTGATCTTTGATTAATGATTATTGTTTTGTAAAACGATTTGGTGACTTATGGTTATGAGGAGGCGACTCTGCGCATTGTTTTTTCTTTTGTGACACTTGATAGAGTCTATTGTCTGCTCTTTTTTTTTTTGTGTTTGTTTGGTTTCTTTATTTTCTTCTATGTATTTGGTTTTAAACAATTCAATTTGAGCCTAGATCCGCGTAAAACAGTCTTTTTCTTGTCGGACGCGTAAACGGTCTTTGATTCCGCAGGGCTTATAAAAAATATCGTTGAGTTAAATTGAGTGTCTTTCTAATAGGAGTATAATATGTATTTTTGAAGTAATTTTTGTTATAAAGGACTTGGTAGATTCTGGCCAAAAAAAAAGGACTTGGTAGATTATGAAATTGTTTTTTATTTGATGATAGAAGAATGGATTCAAAAATATTTTCTTCTATCTATTTGGATTTAAATAATTCAATTTGATAAAAAAGTCAAATTATTTTTTTTTCTTCATGACAAAAAATAGATTAGGAAATTAGGTGTACACACTCATGACAAAAAAAAACATATTCGCGTACACACTGTCTTTGACTTAGTAGGGTTATTAAAGAATTTTTAAAATACGTGTCCTTTTAATATAATATTTATTTTTGAAGTAATATTTGATATAATAGACTTGGTAGATTAGGAAATTAACTTTTTATTTATTGATTTACTGGCCAAAAACTTTTTATTTATTGGATGTGTGTTGCTCCATATCTGCCTGCAGAAACCACGTCAGTATAAGACTTTTTCCCTGAAACATTAAGAATAATTTTCGTATAATGCTCCTTTCAAATTGTATGTGTGTGTATTTTGTGTACTCCCTCCGGTCCTAAATATAAGACCTAATTGACTTTTTTTAAAAATCATGAAAAAAAGAAAAATGAGTTAATTATAAATTGATTTACCTAATTTTTTTCCTTAAATTAGTTTATTTTACTTATAAACTAATAGATAATCTAAAAATATACTCCCTCCGGTCCCTAATGTAAGAGCCCAACATTTGAATGGTTTTGGTCCCTAATGTAAGAGCTCACCCCATATTCTCTCCTCAGTTAATGCATTTTTTCCTACTTTACCCCTAACTCTCTTTCATATTTATTAATGTTTATGTATTTCTCTCTCTTAAAAGTACCATAATAAATATGGGCAATTTTGGAAAAGAAGCATTAACTACAAACACTCAACTAACATTCACATGTTTTCTTAAGAAGCGTTTTTTTGACGGCTAGCTCTTACATTAGTGACCGGAGGGAGTATCAAATATGTCATGATTTAATAGACTATTTTGAAACCTTAACCTCTCCAAAAAAAAGTTATCTAGGTCCTATATTTAGGACCTGAGGTAGTATTTAATTACATTGTACTCATATGTTCTCCAATTTAGGAATAATTTGGAAGTGGATTTATGACCTTAAATAGGACATTACATAAAAGTGCTGTTTGATACATATCATATAATGAAATATTTTATTTAATTTCGATATCCTAATTAAAATTTGATAAATATGTTTTACATTTACTGAATACTATAGAATAAGCTAATTTTATTTCAGTTTAAAAAAAAAAGTTTTATGTTTTAGACCGTACCGTTGGTTCTTGAACTTTAGGTTTATGGAGGGTAGTTCTTTTTTTATTGGTCGAACATGGAAAGTAGTTCGGTGTGTTCATTTTAGGTGATCTTATTATCCATATCACTAGTATTTATTAATCAATCATTTAATAATGGGATAAAGTCCAAAAATACCCCGGAAGTTTTCACCCACGAGCACTGAGTATATGGAAGTTTTTTAAGGGTCAAATATACCTGGAAGCAATAAAAATGGGGCAAATTTGTCCTTCCGTCAAAAAAACTAACAGTCAACCATTTAATTGTGGGCCCACCTCTTTAACATTTTTGGTCAACTAAACGGTTGACTGTTAGTTTTTTTTACGGAAAGACAAATTTGCCTCATTTTTATTGCTTCCAGGGTATATTTGCCCCTTAGGAAACTTCCATATACTCAGTGCTCCTGGGTAGAAACTTCCGGGGTATTTTTGACCTTTATCCCTTTAATAATATAACAGAAATTTTTATATTAACAACCCTCATATTTCAGTCTTTCCAACTGGATCAAAAGTCCATAATTCCAAAATACTATATCCGAGCTTCACTAGATGAGCCTCACCCCTCACACCACCCACCCACCCACCCCTCAAAAGTCCATTATTCTGACTTATTGGAGGTCGCCTAAAGTTATTAAATAAAATTCTCACTCAAGAATCTGCCTATTGGACGCGAGAATTTAGATATATTTTTAGAATAGCAACAACCTTCACGTCGTTTGAGACACGTTATGTATATGGTGGCGCAAACAAAGGAGGCTAAGTTGTCACTGTCCAAAACAATTACCTAGGCCAAGTTTTTCTTTCTATAACATATATAAACAGGCCAGGTTTATAGCCTAGTCTTTTAGGAAAAAAGAGGTAGAGGCAGGAATATGGGTTAAGTCGAGAGTTAATAGTTAGCCCGCCATAACCCAATGGTCATATAAGATGAGCCTATACAACCGGTCACTTTAAGTGTTGGGAATTACTCAACTCTAACCCACACCTAGAGGGTTGGAGGGTTAGTTTGTCAACCCGCAACTTTTTCTAATTTTTTTTTAAAAATTAATTTCTTTCAAAAAAATGTTAATGATAATGAATGAAATTTTATATATTTCAGAAAATTATTTTACCATATTTGATACTCCCTCCGGTCCTAAATATAGGACCTAGATGACTTTTTTGAAAAATCCTAAAAAAAGCAAAAAATAAGTTAATTATAAATTGATTTACCTAATTTTTTCTCTTAGACTTGTTTATTTTACCTATAAGCTAATGGATAATCTAAAAAGATATCAAATATGTCATGATTTAATAACCTATTTCGCAACCTTAATCTTTCCAAAAAAAAGTTATCTAGGTCTTATATTTAGGACCGGAGGTAGTATAATAGACTTGGTAGATTAGGAAATAATTTTATTTATTGGATATGTGTGGTTGCTCCATCTCTGCCTGAAACCACGTTACTATGAGACTTTTCCCCCCGAAACATTAAGAATAATTTTCCTACAAATTATCTATGTGTGTGTGTTTTTTTTTTTTTTGTATATTTAATTACATTATACTCATATGATCTCCAACTTAGAAATAATTTAGAAGTGGATTTATGAGCTTAAATATAGGACATTACATAAAAGTACTGTTTGATAGATCATATCATATAAAGAAATAATTTATTTAATTTCCTTAATAGATATCCTAAATTTTGATAAATATGTTTTACATTTTCTGAATATAGAATAAGATTATTTTATGTGTTAGAACACTGGTTCTTAAACTTAAGGTTCATGAAGGGTAGTTCTTTTTTTATTAGTCGAACATGGAAAGTAGTTCAGTGTGTTCGATCATTTTAGGTGATCTTACTATCCATATCACTGGTATTTGTTAATTAATCAATTAATAACATAATAGAAGTGTTTATACAAATCTCTATAGTCTACTAATGCTAAACATTTGGAATAAGCAGATCATAATACGTCGTGATAGTGGCAACCTAGTAGGGTATTAAAGGTAAAAGCCGTACTTAAATATGGTCTATTTAAAAGTGTCATAATTTGTTTTAGTTAAAATATGTTTTTGGTCCTTTAATTATGGAAAAAGTCATGTTTTAATTATTTAACTTTGAAAATTGTGTTTTTTTATCCTTAACTTTAAGCAAAGTCATGTTTTAATCTCTTAACTTTGGAAATGTGTTTTCGGTCCATTAACGTTGGACAAAGTAATGTTTTTAGTTTTTAAAAAAATGTTAAAGTATATTTTTTGTTCTTTTCAAATTTAAGAAATTAATACATGACTTTGTACAAAGTTAAATGACCAAAAACATACTTTGACTTAATTTGAAAGGATTAAAAACACATTTTTTTCAAAGGTAACGGACTAAAAGATGACTTGGTCAAAAGATAAGAGACTAATAACACACTTTTCAAAGTTAAGGAGTTAAAACATGACTTTCTTCTAAGTTAAGACATCAAAACATACTTTAGCCATTTCTTTTTATAAATCATTGACATTTTACCTCCACGCAGATTACACTGTTAAATTGATTGTTTAACCCGACGGGTACTTACATAAAGAAAGTTTAGTTAATTAATAACTTAAGGGTTAAGTTTTATTATTGTCCCAGAAAATTAATTCCAAAACTCAGCGACTTGGCATTTTGGCAAGGTCAACCAAAAACCCAGGAAACTACCATCTTGTCCGATTCTTTTTTTTTTGATCGAGAACCATCTTGTCCGATTCAACTATTCATGTTTGTATGTTACCCAGATATTAGTGGGCTGTATCAGCCTAGCTAGAGATGAATTGTAAAATACCTGGTAAAAAACCAGGGTGGTTGAACTAGCCATCCTTTTCTAAATATTCCTTCACTTTGTTATAATTCTCTTTATTAACTTTCACTCACCTAATTTTGGGAACTACAAATAGGAGACCATAATAAAAACTATGTTAATTATTTAAATTTTATTTTACTTGCGCACGTTTACTATTTAATTATTGTTGATGTTGATCTTTGTATTTGTATTTGGCATGCCGACTGGTTTTTAATATTTATTTTCAATATGGATCATTTTCTTTTATTCCCTTTATTACAGATATTAAAATATTCATGTTTAATGAATCAAGCATACAAATATTATAGTAATTTGCTTTTGTCAATAAAACTATATTGATTTAATAAGGATAGAATGACCCTTGAGTTCTCGGTCCGGTTATTTAGACCTTGTCCACAAGTAATTTAATTACTAGTGTCAGGTAATTATCTTAAAAGAATAATATTCTCTTATCTTAGAATGATTCCCACATTCGAACATGAGAGCAAACCTCTTTAAAATATTTATAAATTATATTTTGTAAATTTAACTTCTTATCCCGCTCTAGTGGGTTTAAAATATTCATTCTTAATCTTTTTTTTTTGACCAAAAATATTCATTCTTAATCTAACGTTATGAATGAATAGGAAAAACATTGCTCAGTGATAGATTACATAAACTATTAATAAAGTCAGAAATAAGGCATTTAAGAGACTGTGAGAAATAAGGCATTTAAGAGACCAATGATTATCCAATTAAAATGTCATTTTACTTGTTCAAACGTCTGATGTAACAATGTTTAACCAATTAAATGTTTACTTGTTCAAAATGTCATTTTATTTGTTCAAAAGTGTCACCTGCAATATCATCACCATCTTCACCTCATCATCACCACAGATCTGAAAATAAATCTCTGAAACCCACATCACCCTGTTACAAATGATGTGGTGATGATGGTGATAATGGTCTCACCAAGGCTTTACCAACAACTCCAATGTTTGATTATTGTGGAAAACGCCTCAGTGTTAATTCAGTAGCTGAGTGTTAATTTAGTGGCTTGTGTCATGTAAAAACAAAGAAAAAACAAAAGAAAAGTGGGTAAGATATTAGAGTATATTGGGCCATTAGGCCCATGACCCGTTAGGCTAATTAGAGTCAGTTAGAGTTTGTTAGAAGATGGGTCTGAAATTGTAGTCTCTTGAGAGTTTGTTAGAGACTAGACTCTATAACTACTGATGTACTATGCACAGATCATTTTGAGTTGATTAAACAAATCTAGATTATCATTAGCTTCTCTCCAAATCTTCTTTAGTCGAATAAGAATAAGCGCGACATCATAAAGATCCAGTATTATCATATCTCAACAATTACTATCTCAAATACATGCCAACTAAAACATAGTAAATGAAAACATTAAGAAAATATCAGTTAACCCTGTTAACAGGTTCAAGTGCCTCGATAGTCTGCAGCAGTAGGGAAAATAAACAGCTTAAAATTGATAGTGTATGCATGCTAAAGGCAGTAAGATCTTTACTGATGATTGTAAATTAGTGAATAGAAGGAAAGTGAACCTAACACCATTCCAATGTCAGCTTTCTCATTCCCATTAACCTCAACAGTATTGTCAACCACTAGGTTCATGAACTGGTAAAATCCCTGAAGTGTTCCAACGCCATTCTATTGGAATTAAGCTTAACTGCATTGACACACAATTTGTATAAATTCTCTAGGGATGATTTCAAAGGTTGAACCATATCAACACATGCATGTTTCAAAACAAAAAAGTCATGGATAATAAGCAGAATATACTGAGATTCGAAAATGTAAGTGTGAAACAAATCTTCATACAAAGAGAACTTCAAGTTTTAAGGCCTAAGTTATCAGATGCAAAGAGCCTTATGAAATCAAAGAGCATGAAAACCTTGAAATGGCCGCCTCCATGTGTTTTGGGAAGTTAATAATTTTTCATCCTCAAAGCCAAGTGAAAATGAAGGTAAAAAACTTCCAATTGAATATAAGAAAGGGGAAATAAACAAAAACATGCTCACAACACATCAATATGAAATAAGCTTCAAACTAAGACAGAAGCTGTGGACAGACTCCTTGATACACTTCTATCGATATTCCAAGCTTCATTATCAATCTCCAGTCTTTACACTAATCTAGGACACAATAGTCAACCGATATGCTGTTTGGTTGGGCTTATAGAAAAGTGATTTATTTTTAAGTTGTCTTATTTATTTTTAAGTCAGTTTATAAATAAGTCAGATTGTGTAATGAGATTTATATTTGGATTAATGGTAAAAAAAGTGACATATTTTTCCATTTGACTTATAATTATGTTGAATGATTATATGTTGAAAAGTAAGTTGAAAATGAAAAAAACCAAAAAGTAAGTTAGAATTTGTGGGGTTCATATCATAAGCTTATAAGTAGAAAATAAGCTACTTCTTTCTACTCATGAAATAAGCTACTTATTTTAAAAAAATTTGTTCAAAAAGTAAGTCTACCGAAACATTCATTTCAAAAACACAATCTCCTTAAACTAAACTACTTTTTAAAAAATAAATAACTTATTTGAGAAAAATAAGTCCAGTCAAACACAGTTGCAAAGCAAAAGATAGTGAAATAGACTCTGATATGAATCTAGGCCATTGGGCAAGCCCTCAGAAAAACTTTCAACTGATAGATCAACAAAGAAATGGAATAACACTTACTTTGGAGCTTCCTGTCCATATACCTGCGAATGACAGGGAAAGAAAGAAAGGCAAAGGAAAGATTAATAACAATGAACAATTGCTATAATGGAATTGACGAAAAGCAAAAGCAAAAGCAATACTTGCTTCTTCAGATGGAGAGGGTAAGAAGAATACAGCACTCAAAACTGAAAAAACGAATATCAGAATATATAAATTAGGGGTGTTGCGAGAATCGAACTCGCGACCTCTCGCACCCGAAGCGAGAATCATACCACTAGACCAAACACCCACTTCGTTTCCAGTGAAATTAAACATGTACTAAATATATTTATACTTTTATTTAGAAAAGGATAAAGAAAATGGTGATTTACTGACCCAAGAAAAAGGATAAAGAAAATACTCAAATTTTCCTGATGCAAGTTATTCATCATGATTATCCCTTTTTATTGCCGCTTACCAGTTGCCACCAACGTACTATATATATACTCCCTCCGTTCCTAAATGTAAGATGACTTTGGGGATATGGATAAGTTCCTAAATGTAAGAACACTTTCTCTTTTTTCCCAAGTTTTACCTAAAATACCCTCATACTCCTTTTACAATTGAGTTGTGGGGTTGAGTTGGAAGCATGAAGGGGTATATTTGTGTTTTCAATTTAATTGAAGGGTATTTTTGGAACATCAGGTAATTTGACCACCTTCCTTAATCCCCCAAATTATGGAAAGTGATCTTACATTTAGAAACGGAGGGAGTATATAATAGGAGTATTATATGATACAAAAACATATTGATCAGTGAATCTTAAAAATAAGCAGGGTCATTTGTATATCATTCATCAAGAAATTAAAACTATCCCAAATATGACAGTCTCCCTGCTGAGTGCTGACTTATCTATCATTCATTTGAATAGTGGATTCAATTTTTCTGGTAAGCAATTGTTTTCAATCTTCTTATATGAGCCATAATGAGTCATTATATTGTTTATAGGTCAAATTGAACCATTGGAAATTGTTTATAGGTCAAAATGATATTTAACTCTCGTACAAATCAAATTTTCAACTATTCTTTCACTAAAACATAAATCTTCAACAAGTTCTTTCCATTTTCTACAGAATAAATTAAAGACAATTCTTACTTTGATATAAAGGGTTGCCTGAATAGACATAGTTCAAGAACACCAATACTAAATATACCCAATATTTACCAAAGTTGCATGCATGTAACAATCATTTACTTATTCGTAACTTAGACATTATAAAAAATCTAAAATATAGAATAACCTATGGTGCAATCATTACACTTTTCTGTGGGCGACAAAAAGTAAGAAAGATAGCAATCTTGGAGAAATTATAGGATCATTTTTTTGTTAAACACCGCATAATAATCTTGCACCTTGGCAACAGCCTAATCCAAACTCGAGTAGTAGGAATGCTGCCCTCATAGAAAGAGTTGTCCCAACATGAAGATGAAGAAAGTTTTCAGGAAGCCACATGTACAGTGAGACTACCAATTCTAGAACTGCTTCTAACATTAATACTCCTCACACTACTACTCTTCCTTGTTTCATTGTCATGTTTCAGTGTTTGCCCAGTTGGCTTCTCTCTACTATTCGGCCTCCTGACATCCTTAAAGTTTCCCTCTGAGACTGTGGTTTTTGGTTTTGCTGCATGGCCTTTGCTCATTCGTTCCTTCTGCGAATCCGGCAGTTTGTTTACATCGACAAGGCGCCATTGGATGGCCAAAGGACTCGGAGAGGTCACGCTAGCCTCAGAGGATGCGATGCTTCGTGGCTTGGCTGATGTGACAGATTCATCAGCTTGGTCATTTCTACTTCTTATCTTAAAATTTGAGGAAGTTGCTGCACCTGATATGCTGCTACCTGCACATTTTGGTTTATTCTGTACTTTCTTACATTTGTTGTTTGATACAGCCTGATATTCAGAAAGGAGAATCAACAAATGTTAAAAAGAAATAAAAATGAATTATTAGTAATAAGAACAAGAGTAACAAGTCAAGACACAAGATCCAGTTACAATCCAGAAATAGAAAAATATGTTATAACAGTTTCCATTTACCTTATTCCTATCTGAATCTGAAGCAGCAGCTGTGTGATAAAAGGAAGGCATAGGTGTTGCTTTAAAGTTAAGACTCCTCCTGAATTTTCTCATTTCAGCTTCTGTCTTTTCCTGCAAGAAAGAGATGCTGATTCCACTTAGTTTCTAGGTAGTATTGTTAACAAGGTCCTTTCCTACTGGTACACTTTCACTCTACTATATCTCAGCACTCTTATGTCTTGATAGTCAAAGCTGTGAAAAAAATGTTCTCTCTTCCACACTGTACTCTAAACCATAAAATATTCTCTCTGCTCTTATTATCAATGAAAGCTCACTACCCTTTCGGTCTATTAATCTAATCTGTTGTCTACACAAGCCGTGTATTCTCACTGGTCCCTCAAGTTCTTAACTCCCCTATTTTGGTCTTTTCATAATTTATTTATGAATACTGGTACATGGTACACCAGATAAACAGATTTTACCATGATTATCAGGGGAACTAATTGATTACATTTAGTTGTTGATGCACTTCACAAGCCATTTGAGCTAGTGTAGAATCCATAAGACACATTGAAGTACATTCTTGAAAATAAAAGATGCCATCTTTTTCTTTCCTAATTTTATAGGGACAAGTAAGAAGGGTCGGCTTGGCTCAATGGTGATATCACTTGCCATAGGGTTTCAGGTCGCAGATTCGAATCAACCTCTTTACATAGCAGGGGTAAGGGTGCCTAGTATATTCTCTTCTCCAACACCCTCATCAAGTGGGGCACTAGAATTGGGTTCCCTTTTCATAAGGACAAGCACTAACGGCTTGAACCAACCCCCCATTCATCGGGGTGATGCCAAAACTACAATGCTTTTTCTAGGATCCCAAGAATTTCAAGCTCAAACTCCTCCACTAATTTGGTCCCGCTTTACCCCTCATATTTTGTTCACAACTAGTGCACAATAATGCATGATATAGTTATAAGTATCATGATATGGTTAAAAAGAAAGTGGCACAACAGATAATAAAATAGTAGGAAATGAAAGGAACAATCATCACATGAACTCTTTCCCTCGTCAACCACACTAAACTGCATGCATTCAAGACCCATCGATTAGATAACTAACTAACTAACTAACTATATATCCTCACAGAAACAGAAACTATTTAAGTCACTAATTCATATTACCTTTGATATTGCTTTCATTTGATTCATCTCTTCTTCTTTTGCATGCATTTTTTCTTCTAACTTCATGAAGAACTGAACATGGAGATTAAAACAAACCGAATGATCATCAACTGTAAGTTTCAACATCAACCTAATCAAGATTTTGAAGTGACAGCACTATACTCGCCTCTTTTCTCCTTTCTGCTCGTTCACCACTTTTAAAGTTAAAAGCTGCAGCCTTTGGTCTAACCTCAGAGTTAGTTAAACTTGAATTTACAGTTGGGTTCACCCTGAACAACCATACCATAATAGTTCATATCAGAAGGAAAGGAAAGAAAAGATTCACCCTTAATATAAGTCAACAAACCTTTTGGCTTCCTGGATTCCACTAGAATTAGCTTTAGAAACAGAATATTGAGATTTTGCAGCCTTTTTTGTTACTTGTACTTTTTTACTGAACCAAAAGAAAAATAACAAGCATGAGGCCTCAACGTGTAGAATACACAGTTTTCAAATCTAAGAAATAGTAACTACCTTTTCTGGTTACAAGTTACTTTTCTCTCACTTTTAGAAACCTGCATAAAAAAAAGCCATATGTTTTGTCACCACCTTAATCAATGTAATTTGAAAATATAGAGTCAAATAAGCATCAACTAATTAATCTTCCATTCTTCAGGAAATACACTGCGGCCATTAAATCCTTACTTCTTTCGGAGTTCTGTTCACTGAATGAGTCATTGGCATTGAAAGTGTTGATGAACTCTTTCCCGTATTGGTTTTCCTAGGAGTTTCTCTACTAGAATTTCTTGCCAATTCCTTGGACAATCTAGCTGAATTGCTTTTCCAGACTTGAACATTGTTGACTACAGAGCTCAACCCATGCTCAGGCTTTGTTTCCTACACAAGTCCACCAAAATCATAGGAGAACAGAATATGAACTATTTATATATAATTGCAGCATATGAAGAAAATAGTGTATCAAAAATGTTGGTACTAATTTTCTAGAATTCCCATTTTTTTAATCTTTGCATGGTTAAAAATTGAAAATATCACTTAGGAGAAGCATACCTTTGGAGAGGTACTTGGAGGATAATCCGGAGCTGCTTGCTCAACACCTCTATCTAGTTCAGTCACATTCATAGTTCTTGATGATTCATCATTATTTACAGCATCATCATGGTCCCTTTTCACTTCCACAACCATTGTGTCATCGACTGATATTGTACTGCTTGTTTCATCTTCAGGTTTCGGACCTTCGTCCAATATTTTGTTATTACTATTAATAGCATCCTCCATGACATTTACAGTAAATTCCATATGCTGGTTAGGAGAAGAAACTCTTGGCCCTTCTGTGACCAAATCTTCCCTTTCATATCCAGTCAGTCCACACTCATCATTATAATCTGAACCAGCAGGTGCTTCATCAAATAGAATATGATTGCCATCTTCATCCGGTCCAAAATCCTCGAAAGATGTTTGTTCATATTGACCATAGTTACCACCTACATTTGGCTCAAAATCTTCCAATGATCTTTGATCAAATTGAACATATTGGCCATGCTCAAATTGTTCAAAATCATCCTGAGATCTTCGATCAAATTGAACATGAACATTGTCATTTGACTCAGAATCTTCTTGATTGCTAATTATCTCTGAACCATCATTTTCACTGGTGGTCTGATCAGATCCATCATGACTCACAGGTATGTTGAAACCTAAAAGCCCCTTCTTCTTGAAATGAGCTTCAAAATATGCTTTCTTCTCAATAACTGAACCTGGTTTTGAACATTTCTCAACCTCTTCCAAGTACCTAATGTGAGAGAAAGATGATCTTCTCTCCCATGATAAAGGTTCACTTTCGAATCTCCCAAACGAGACGGAGCCCGAATGTATAGAATCTGCCTGCACAATTTGTGATGAAGTGGAGAACAGGAGGCCAGAAAAGATATTAATACAACATGATTGAGGCAATTCTCATGGTAATCTAGGAGTAACATGGAAAGGTGGCAAGATAGACACAATGATTTGGCCAAGCATAAATTGATGTGATGAAAAACAAATAAATAATGGAAGCAGTATGTTTTACAAATCCGACTGGAAGTCCACGTTTTACACTTTTGAAAATTTTCATTCTCTACACACTTGTGCATTTAGGATTTTGCACTGTACCATTTCAACATCACCAGAACAGCAATCTATAATGTCAAATAATACTTTGATGTAGTTCAGAGGTCACAGAAATGAGATACCAAAATACAAAAAAGGTTCTTGGAGGCAGATAATTCAGGTAATTTGAAATGAACCAAAAATAATTTAAAACTGATAAACGTGGCTGTCACCCAAGAGGGGGGGGTGAATTGGGTGAGGGAATAAATTAAATCTTTTGAATCTTCTTTTCGAAAGACTGCTTGTGCTTGGTGATAATATTTACGAAGTAGTGATATGCACAAGTCAGTATGTTATGTGATGCAAAATAGAGTGTTTGAATGTAAATTTATGCACACATAAATTTATCCTGGTTCGGTCACCCAGACCTACATCCAGTCCCCAGGCTCCACCTGAGATTTTCAATCCACTATTCTTGTTTAAACCGGGCACAAGAGAAGCCTTTACACTTTAGGTTTTACGAGCACGGGTTCACCTAACAACCCACAGGTTTTACACCGGGTTCACCTGCAAACCTTACAAATGCAAGTTTTACGGGCTAACTTGCAACCTATGGAGATTTAGACAACCTCTAAATGCTCCCCCTTACAAATTGTAAGTTTACACTATGTTCACTCTATGAACTGATTGTGCTAAACACTTAAGCTCAAAACTAACTCTCTCTAAGAGTGGATGATGTTACTCACTTAAGTACAATAAAATTACTCTCTGAAAAATATCACAAATCTGGATCTGAGAGTAGTAGAAGATGTGTAGAATGAAGAGTATGATATATTAGATACTTTGTTCTGTTCTCTCTTTTTCTTCCATCATGCTTCTCTTCTGAATGAGTGTCTCTTTTATATTCGGCTTCATAGGCTTAGGTGGCAAGTTGAATATGAACGTTTGAATAGTGCCGTTAATCCTATGTTACCGTTGAGAAGTACATCTTCATTAATGCTTAGCAGGGTTGACTTGCTTTATCTCTGAAAAGTAGTCCTGACACCTCTGCTCTGACAAAAGCATTCTGACTTCTGAGTATGTGATTTTTACTCTTGCACTCTTGCTGACGGATGATCATCTTTCATCCGCAAGTGGTAATCTTGCTCTGCAAGTGTTAAGCTCTGAGTCCCAATGTCAAGAGTCTTTCCATCCGGAAGCTCATTTGCATCCGGAAGCGTGACCATGTTCTGCACATACTGGTTAGTCCAACATAGCAATATATATATAAGAATTATACATGCTGTGGGAAGTTTGTTTGCTATGGGGAGTAGTTTACTTAGACTGTGTTCTGATTTGGTCTATGATGTATCCGGAAGCATTTTTACATCCGGAAGTAAAACTACTAGATGAAGGATCTTGGTTCACTATAACTCACTCTCACTTAGTGTATTTCATCCCAACACTCAGCGCTAGTCACTAAGCTATCGGAAGCACTTTTACTTGACGTAGTGAACTCACTGACGCTTAGGGTGAAATCTATTCTATCAGTCTGCGCCAGTCAAGATCTAACAGGAAGCAACTTCACTTGATGTTGCATTTCCACTGACGCTCGGGGTTAAATCTATTCTATCAGTCTGCGCCAGTCAAGATCTAATAGGAAGCAACTTCACTTGATGTTGCATTTCCGCTGACGCTCGGGGTTATATCTAGTTTATCAACCTGCGCCAGTCTAAATCTAATAGGAAGTGCTTTCACTTGGCGAAGTAGACTCACTGACGCTTGGGGTAATATCTATTCTGTCGCTCTGCGCCAGTCTAAGTCTAACAGGAAGTGCTTTCACTTGGCGAAGTAGACTCACTGACGCTTGGGGTAATATCTATTCTGTCGCTCTGCGCCAGTCTAAGTCTAACAGGAAGCAACTTCGCTTCCGATTGAAACATAGCTTAGTCTTAGGGTTTGTGTACCTAATGTTCATGGACTAAGTTAAATCCCTAGTGATTTACTTGCTGACGCTGGGGGATGAAAACATTCATCCGCATGCGCAAGTCCTAATCTAACCGGAAGTAAATCTTCATCCGGAAGCACTCTTACTTGGGATCCTTTGTTATCCTATTGCTTCCTAGGCACTTGGTCTAATCCTCTACATTTTAGTCTTCATCAAAACTTAAGATTCTAACATTCTCCCCCTTTTTGATGATGACAAACCTAGTTCTATTAATTAAGTTCATATGAAAGGATTAGCTGAAGAATAAAAGCAATAGTTAAGAGCAAGTAACTCAGACAAATATTATTGACAAGCAGAAGTTACAAGTCAGAGTTATACAATCAAATAACATATACAAGTAAAGAATGTATACAAATAAATTTCACTAAGTATGAATGAAGATATGCATGAAAACAAAATCAACAAAAATATTTGGATTGGGGGTTAGAGTCTGTGTCTCTTTTTCTTTTCCCTCTCTTTCTGTCTCTCTTCATTTTCCTCACGCTCACTCTGGTTTATCTGGGCAATGATCTCTTGAAGCTCTTTTTCCTCTTTTTCCCTTCTGAGCCTTTCTGATTCAATGGACTCCTCGTATGCCCTTTTCATGTTCTCCACTTCTTCATACCCAGGGAAACCTGTAGCATCGTCGAAGTAGGAGACCTCTCCATTGGGATAGTGTACAGCCCTGATTCTCACATTCCATGCAGAGAAGTTGGGATCCTCCTCAACTTCCTGGGCTTTCCTTTTCCCTTTCCCTTTGCTTTTCCCTTTGCTCTTGTTGATTGGAGGAGTGAGCATGGCACTTGCTCTTTCAGCATCGAGGCAAGCCATCTGACCAAAGGATAGCTTGTCAGTGAATCCATACTTCTCAAATTCTTCAGGAGTCATGTCTTCAATTTCCAATTTGACTTCCTTCAGAATTGGAACCGCTTGGACCACTGGATTTTCTTGCACAACCTGAGCAGATGAAGTTCCTTGCTCAGGTAGGTCAGATGGAGTCTCTTCCTCAGACTCATCAGATTCAGTGGTGGCAATTAACTTTCTGGCACGTTTCCTAGCAACGGCCTTCTTTCTGGGTGCACTGAATCTGGCAGCTGGCTCAGACGAGGGAGGAGGATCAGAAGATTGCTCAGATGAAGGGATCTCAGACTCTTGCCCAGAGGATGCAGGAACAGGCTTGGCTATCACAATGGGAGGATGGTTGGGTCTCTTCAGTCCCCACTTCATTATGATCTCCTCAACCATCTCTCTACTTGTTTTATTTGGAGAAGGCTCTGATGATGACTCAGATTGTGAGGATTGTTCATTCTGCCCAAACACAACCATCTCCAAATGTGATCTTTGCTCAGCTGTTCTCTTCTGCTCCATGAAACGGAGGGCCTCTCCTCTTATAAGGCTCTCTGCACCACTCAGCCTCTGAGACTCATATGCACGACGCAGGGCGGCCGTGATATCTTCATCAATCCAGAGTGAAGGCTGGCTGAGAACATCCCTTGTGGCCATACTTAGGCGAAGAGTAGACATAACATTTCTCCCCCTTTTGTCATCATCAACAGGGGTGAGTGCCAGGGATGGAGTGGATGTGGAGGAGGATGGAGGTGGTTCAGGACCAAATTTCTTGGGAGGGGAGGGTGAGAGGGTAGAGGTGGAGGATGTGGGAGAAGATAGGTGTTCAGGAGTTTGAGGAGGGTCGGGGAAGCAGCTGGTGGTGACAAAGATATCCCCATAAGGATGAGTGGAGGAGTATTCTTTGTAGTTGGCGGAGTCAGGGGTAAAGGGTAAATGGTCATCGGAGAGTGGTTGAAGGCGGGGATATTCGCCGTATGGTTGGCTGAGGGGGTGAATGGCTGTTTCAGATCCTATGGGTCTAGGGCTTGGATGGGTAGGGTTGGAGAAGCGGAGTGGAGAGCGTGTAGGGGCACCTGGTCGTGTGGGAATGGGTGAGGATGAGGATGAGGAAGGTGAGGATGAGAAGTTTCTAGGAGAATGGCGTGGAGAGTTGTGAGTTGAGTCTTGGGTTTGGTGGTCATGGGTAGGTGAGGGTTGGGATTGTTGGTCATTGTTGGGTGATGGTGGAGCTTGTTGGTCATTTTGTGGTGGAGGCTGAGGTTGTTGAGTGTTGGGCGGAGGAGGAGGTGGTAGTTGAGGGTGATTAGGAGGAGGAGGAGGGTTTTGAGGAGGAGGAGGAGGTGAAGGTGGTAAGTTACCTTGTGATGAAGGTTGGGGAATTTGTAAGTGCTGGAGGATGAGGTCTAATTTTGCATCCACCCTGGCAAGGTGATTCTCAAGTTGTCCTACTCTGTCCTCAAGCCGCTGAATTCGCTCCCCTTGGTGGTGGAAGCCAGCTTCACATTCAACACGGAGAGGACCCACCAAGGAATCAGTCAGTCTCAACAGAAGCTCTTCCTTTATGTCCTCTGCAAAGGCCCTAACAGAAGCTGGAACCCTTGCACTACGGCTTGGCCCAGCATGAGAGTCAACTTCCTGATCGCCTGCTCCAGATGCAGAGGGAGCTGAGGTACCAGAAGCACTACTGGCTTGTGAGTGTGAGCGAGTGGGCTTAGGAGGCTTGAAATACTTGATCCCCATCCTTGCCACATTGGTTGCTCCCACAGGCCTACACTGGACATTCTCTTCTTCCACAACAGATGTAGCCTTGATCAGATGCTTCTCAAGGAGGAAGGCAATGATGGTGGGATAGGGAAGATAACCTGACTTGTCATTGTTTAACCAGCGCTGAAGCTCTAGGCATATCAACTGCCCAGGGTTGAAAGGCTTGCGCGAGAGGAGTCTAGGGAACCAAGGGTTGTCCAGCAGTGTGAACTCGTTGAAGTTGCCTCCCTTATGAGTCATTATCCGGGAGTAGACGTAGTACAAGAGCCTGTTAGAATCAGACATCTTTGACACCTTCTTGCTGTTGGTGCCATACAACTCCTCGAGTTCCTCCTTGCTGTACTTGTGAGACTCAGGGTAGATCCATTCATTCATATCCTCTTCTGTGATTCCCATCATCTCATTCAGGGTTCTCCAAGTGAACCTGAAGGTTCTTCCTCTTACAGTGGCAGTGAAAGAGAGTTTGTGGACTTGCTCCTTCCCATCCACCTTCCTGTACTTAGCTCTGCCTGAGAGGGATTGGCAAAAGACTCGCAGGACGTTGACGTTGTAGTCCTGGTTGATGCCCAGCCAAGGCATATACTTTTCCAAGTAAGGGCGCAGATGAGCAAACCCTAGTTCATCCAACTTGTCCAGATTGATGAACAGGCCATGATTGAAGATGGGAATGGATGTCTCAAATTTGGCGGATACACTCTCCAAAGCCCCATCTCTATAAACTGTGAGATCATCTTCTTCCTCAACCCTCTGCCTCTTGGAGGAAGGCTCCTCAGAAAAATGAACCTTCTTCTTCTTTCCCTTTCCCTGAGCATCCCGCTCTTGTTCAGAACCCACTGCCTGTTCTATTCTACCAGAGGTTTCAGGCTGACCCTGAACGTCTTCACCCTGTCCCCGTGATTGCCCAGAACCTTCTTGGCGTTCATGATGTTCTTCATGTTGTTCTTCATGGTGCCCAGATTTACCAGAATGTCTGTGAGAGGATTTCCCAGATTTCGATTTATTTTTCTTAGAAGAAGAGGTTTTCTGGATGACTGGGTTGGGTTCATTCGTACCGGCCATTTTTTTTTGTATGAATGTTGTGAAAATAAAGATGAAATGCGAGAAGTGTGTAAAAATGAAGAACGCAATGAAGAAGATGAAGTAAATTTTTCAGAGAAAAGATGCGAGTGAAAATAATGCAAGTAAAAAGTGAAGGTGAAAAGTTACATCTATTTATAGGTAAAGCTTCTGAGGATAGAATGGGTATAGTCTTTCAAATTTTCACACATTGGGTAACGTAAGTTTTTAAGTTGGAACGACACACCTGATGACACGTGTTGCTTCAGAGAAGGCACAACGTTTCATAGAGGAAGTTGAAACGTTTTCTGAAGTGGTGTGTCCCTTGGTCTGACACTGGCGCTCTTGATCATATTGAATTATCATCCAGCGCTAGCAAAAGAGCATCCGGAAGTGATTTTGCTTCCGGTTGGACAGACGCTCCTGGTTGCCTTGAGTAGTCATTCAGCGTCAGCACGAGAGCATCCGGAAGTAGTTTTGCTTCTGATGGTACTTACTTAAGATTTAACATTGAGTGACTCGTTGATGTTCTCTCTTGTGCATCCACAGCGATCAAGCTTTCATAACTAAAGCCATATTTGCGTCAAGTAGAGTTTGTTTGATCTTCTCAATTTCAGGAGCAGTAGCTCTCGGAGCCCAGTATGAACAACAACTCATTCAGATTTGATACATTGCTCTGATCAGGTATGATCATGAAAATTGTTGTTCCTTCGTACCTTCTTTCCTACAGAATAGCAAATGATTTCTCTTTCCCATTTTTCAGTCTCCAAACTTGGATCTGACTGGTCAGTTTGTAGGAAGTATGTGATTCTTATGCACTTAAGAATTATTCACTATGAATATAGCATTGCGAATCAACTATGACTATATGCACATGGCTTCTGATAATGATAGTCATAGATAGCATGTAGAGTATGAACATTGTGTGAAATATCTTATAAGCCATATCATGTTCATGCTTATGATGCTTAATGTAAAATCTCAATAAGTCCATCTTACATTTGCATAGGAGATTTTACTGTTGCATGCTTCAACCTTAAATAATCCCTTGCTTACCCAAGGAGATCTTTTATACTTATCCTTGGCCTGAAGCACTTTCTTAGGAGAGACAGGATTCGCAGGTTTTCTCCATGTGAGTTGAGACATCCTCTCTCTTTTGTCCTTCTCAGGATAGTTGAATGGGACTCTGTGATAGCTTATCCCTGAGACAAGGTCTTTGTTCCTTGTGGTAGCGCACTGCTTCTTATGATTGAACCAGGTAGTTGCAGTAGTGACATCACCACGAGTTCTCTTCTTTGGGACAAGAGGAACTCTTGATCTTCCCTGCACAGGTAAGGCACTAGAAGGGAGTTTTGGTACCCATTTGTACTTGGGTCCTACATAGTTAGCGCTGGACCTTACTTGTCCTTTGGGGATCCATATATATTTATTTCTCACATTTAAATTTCTCTTAAAATTGCATGTGTGAGAAATATGACCAGTTCTACCACAATAATGACAGATAATGGGATGATGTTCAGAATCAGATTTCTTATCACTAGTATGGTGGTCAGTTTTCTTTTCAAAGACTTTATGTTTATTAACTTTTGAAATCTCAGGGTCTTTCGAAAAATCTTCTTTTATGAGTGGGACTTTGGACTCCTTGGTTGTAGAAGAAGGAATAAGTTCCTCAAGTTCCCTATTCCTTTTTCTTAAGCCTAGAATTTCTTTTGCAAGTTTACAGAATTCAACATGTAGCTCATTATACATATCTTGCAATTCAGAAGTTTCAAGTTTAGGTACCTCATTTTCTTCAGCTTCTGAATCTTCTAGGCGGAGATCCACTCTCTCTTTGCTGATACTAGCTTCTACTACATCACCATCCAGTAGCTCATCAACGGTGGATTCACAAGGAGCACATAGTGAGCTTTGGACAGCCTTAACATCCAGAAATTGGTTAGAAGCATACATAGTATCAAGAGTGTTCCAAATATCTATAGCCCTAGAGCAATGTTTAATTTTCTGGTAATCATTGTCAGATAAACTTTTGTGCAAAATTTGCATTGCTCTAAGGTTTAAGTAAAATAAGCTTTTGTCCTCTTCT
The DNA here is from genome assembly GCA_029929735.1 of Mimosa pudica. Classification (NCBI taxonomy): domain Eukaryota; kingdom Viridiplantae; phylum Streptophyta; class Magnoliopsida; order Fabales; family Fabaceae; genus Mimosa; species Mimosa pudica. The sequence goes on from JAKELP010000035.1 coordinate 10,177,498, forward strand.
GTCCAATTTACTTTTGGTTTGAAATCAGAGTCCTTTTCAAAAACATCCCACATTTTGAAATCAGTGGATAGTATAAAACTTTTCATCCTTCCCTTCCATAAGTAAAAATCAGCATTTTCTAACACGGGTGGAATTGTATGATCAAAACCTTCAAAACACATTTTGTAACCCAAATCAGCCTAGGTCTTTGCACTTGAGATCGTTGGATCCTTTAAACAAGTGACCTTGCTCTGATACCAAATGATAAACGTGGCTGTCACCCAAGAGGGGGGGGTGAATTGGGTGAGGGAATAAATTAAATCTTTTGAATCTTCTTTTCGAAAGACTGCTTGTGCTTGGTGATAATATTTACGAAGTAGTGATATGCACAAGTCAGTATGTTATGTGATGCAAAATAGAGTGTTTGAATGTAAATTTATGCACACATAAATTTATCCTGGTTCGGTCACCCAGACCTACATCCAGTCCCCAGGCTCCACCTGAGATTTTCAATCCACTATTCTTGTTTAAACCGGGCACAAGAGAAGCCTTTACACTTTAGGTTTTACGAGCACGGGTTCACCTAACAACCCACAGGTTTTACACCGGGTTCACCTGCAAACCTTACAAATGCAAGTTTTACGGGCTAACTTGCAACCTATGGAGATTTAGACAACCTCTAAATGCTCCCCCTTACAAATTGTAAGTTTACACTATGTTCACTCTATGAACTGATTGTGCTAAACACTTAAGCTCAAAACTAACTCTCTCTAAGAGTGGATGATGTTACTCACTTAAGTACAATAAAATTACTCTCTGAAAAATATCACAAATCTGGATCTGAGAGTAGTAGAAGATGTGTAGAATGAAGAGTATGATATATTAGATACTTTGTTCTGTTCTCTCTTTTTCTTCCATCATGCTTCTCTTCTGAATGAGTGTCTCTTTTATATTCGGCTTCATAGGCTTAGGTGGCAAGTTGAATATGAACGTTTGAATAGTGCCGTTAATCCTATGTTACCGTTGAGAAGTACATCTTCATTAATGCTTAGCAGGGTTGACTTGCTTTATCTCTGAAAAGTAGTCCTGACACCTCTGCTCTGACAAAAGCATTCTGACTTCTGAGTATGTGATTTTTACTCTTGCACTCTTGCTGACGGATGATCATCTTTCATCCGCAAGTGGTAATCTTGCTCTGCAAGTGTTAAGCTCTGAGTCCCAATGTCAAGAGTCTTTCCATCCGGAAGCTCATTTGCATCCGGAAGCGTGACCATGTTCTGCACATACTGGTTAGTCCAACATAGCAATATATATATAAGAATTATACATGCTGTGGGAAGTTTGTTTGCTATGGGGAGTAGTTTACTTAGACTGTGTTCTGATTTGGTCTATGATGTATCCGGAAGCATTTTTACATCCGGAAGTAAAACTACTAGATGAAGGATCTTGGTTCACTATAACTCACTCTCACTTAGTGTATTTCATCCCAACACTCAGCGCTAGTCACTAAGCTATCGGAAGCACTTTTACTTGACGTAGTGAACTCACTGACGCTTAGGGTGAAATCTATTCTATCAGTCTGCGCCAGTCAAGATCTAACAGGAAGCAACTTCACTTGATGTTGCATTTCCACTGACGCTCGGGGTTAAATCTATTCTATCAGTCTGCGCCAGTCAAGATCTAATAGGAAGCAACTTCACTTGATGTTGCATTTCCGCTGACGCTCGGGGTTATATCTAGTTTATCAACCTGCGCCAGTCTAAATCTAATAGGAAGTGCTTTCACTTGGCGAAGTAGACTCACTGACGCTTGGGGTAATATCTATTCTGTCGCTCTGCGCCAGTCTAAGTCTAACAGGAAGTGCTTTCACTTGGCGAAGTAGACTCACTGACGCTTGGGGTAATATCTATTCTGTCGCTCTGCGCCAGTCTAAGTCTAACAGGAAGCAACTTCGCTTCCGATTGAAACATAGCTTAGTCTTAGGGTTTGTGTACCTAATGTTCATGGACTAAGTTAAATCCCTAGTGATTTACTTGCTGACGCTGGGGGATGAAAACATTCATCCGCATGCGCAAGTCCTAATCTAACCGGAAGTAAATCTTCATCCGGAAGCACTCTTACTTGGGATCCTTTGTTATCCTATTGCTTCCTAGGCACTTGGTCTAATCCTCTACATTTTAGTCTTCATCAAAACTTAAGATTCTAACAAAAACTACTCATATTAAAGTAAGCTCCATGATGGTAAATTAGTATGCCAAACCATTCCACAAAAGTGAATCCCTTTTTTCCTCTTTTGACAAAGCTCAAATAATTCCGGTGAGTTCCACACTGAAGTTGAAATAGAACACAACCAAAAAAAAACAATTAAAAGTGTTCATCTAGCAACACATATTGATATAATGATCACACAACTTCACTTATAGAATATGAAAGCAATAATTAGCCAATCACCAAGAAAGGAAAAAGACGTCGGTGGCATCATTTGATATCCTAAAATCATTAAAATTTAGTCTTGCAAACCAAAAAACAAAAGACAAAAAAAGTTGCCTCACTCTAAAGCAAACAAAAGTAGGAAGAAAACGAAAAATAAAAAAAAAAAACCATGATTGTACATTATCATAAAAAAAGCCACAAATAATCCATATTCAGATCAATAAACATCTTATCAAAACCAACAAAAAAACATAATAATAATAATAATAATAATAATAATAATAATAATAATAACCTGAAAATTAATGCTAAATGTTTCTTCAATCTCTCCAGCCATAATTCTCAGCCTTCACAAATCACCAGCCATAAGCAGAATCAACAACACAGAATCTCTGTCACCAAGACAATGAAATCACCAAAAAAAACATAAACCCAGAATTTAAAAAAGCAAAAATATTACATATCGTACATCAAAATCACAACTTGCACACAAAAAGAAAGAAACCTTAAGCAAAGAAGCAATCTTGAAGCAAAGTTCAATCCAAACAGATTGAGCTAGAATTGAGAATCAAAACTGATTCAATACCAAGAAAGAGAAAAAAGATGGGAAGAAGGTTCTTGGAGACAGATCTTGAAGAAGAAGATGCTTGCTTGATCAATGAAAGAAAGTGAGAAAGATGGATGATATAATAAAGTAATGTAGAATCATGTGAAGGGTGTCTTGGATTTTGTCTTGTAATGAAGAGACAGCGGTGAAAATGCAGTGAGTTACACCAAACAAACAAACAAAAAATCAAACGTTGTTAAATAAGGAAGTCGTTAAGATAGAAGAGGAAGAAGAAAAGGAAGTCATTGTTGTCAGAGTTAATGTTAGTGTGGAATATGTGGCTTGCTTGCTACTTGGATTAATGGTACTAACAAGAATCGTCATCAGTAAATGCAATCTAGCTAAAGAAAGAAGAAAAAACAGAGATGTGTAGTACTTGTTTGACCAAACAAAACACGTATTTATTTACTTATCCATACATCTTTCCAAATCATTCTATTACAAACATATAAGACTAGGAGTCCGTTTGGATGACCAAGAAAGTTGAGAGCGAAAGTGAAAGTAAAAGAAAGTGGAGGTTTTTTTGGCAATTTCAATATATCCTGGGGGCTGGGGCCCACAAGTTTTATCTCTCCATCTCACACTTTTCGTCGGCTGCACAAACTTTACTTTCTCATCATTACCTAATTTACCTCTACTTTCCATATTTACCCCTCACACTCTTTTCCATTTCCATCATCCACTTTCCGTCCCACCAAACCGGCCCCAATGAGAGCTAACGTGTAATGTGTGGTTCTTTTTTTTTTTTGATAATACGTAATGTGTGGTTCTATTAATTTGATCTTAAACATAATGTCTTGTCTCATATATTTATCATTTATCACATTTTTTACATATCAATTAGTATCAAACAAATTTTCAAAACAAATTTGATTTTCTTCTCAAATTTGATTCTCTAATTATCAGATTTTAGGTTTGTTGATTCTCCTTTCAAAACAAATTTTTTCCTCTCTAATACTCAAACTCAAAACTTCAAGGGATCTAGTAGCGTCTTATACTGCCAAATCAACTTCAGGTTGGTTATGATAATATAATTTTACTTATTTAAAAGTTTGACATGCTAATGTCACACTTGTTCGAATAGACTAATTTACTATATTTTCTTAACCACACCAATTAATTAAGTAGCCTTTTATATATAAATGAGTACATACAATTCTTACTACTGGTAAGTAACTTTTTCAACTCACCAATGAATATTTTAAGCTAAAACTATGTGGTTTTTTTTATTATGTTTTTTCTTTATTTTTCAACCTTAAATTAAAGAAGTTGAATAGTTTTTTGTTAATGAATAAATAATACTTTTAATGAAAAAAAAATGTCCTACCTGTATTGTATAGGTACAATCTACAAATATGTCAATCAGATAATAATTTCAAAGTCGGCCTATAATTTTTGACTCGAGAGATGTAACAATTTACCGACTATTCCATCTTTTTTCCTCTAAAAGATTATAAATACAAACAAAATGCTGAATAAAAATTTGTTTTGTTTTATCAAAAAGAAATAATGAAAAGTGCAAGAGAGTTAATCTTAAAAGAAGGGATTTAGCCCAATTAGAGCATTATTTGAATTACCTATCATAGATACCATAGGCAAAAATAAATAAGAAGAAGAAGGGAATTATAGTTTCTAATTTTGAAATGTTATGATTTATGAAGGCTTTTTTATCAGAATATTTATGAAGGCTTTATATTTTAAATAATTGTGTACTTCTTTGTCTGTTTTTTTTTAATGTGAAATTTTAGCCATGAAATAATTTCCTGTTTCACATTCAAAAATATAATTATAGCGAATTTTTAGTATTTTCCTTGTTAGATTGAATAATTAATATAGAGCATTGTGTGCGTGTGCTTAATTGTATTAAATCAAAAGAAATAGAGACACAAAAGATTTTGAATCGTGTATCATTTAAAAAGAGAGAAGAGATTCTAAAAAAAATAATTTCATTTTCATAATTATAACATAGGACATAATTTTTTCGTTTTTTAATATATAAGAGAATGTGTTGTTTTTCGAAAACAACCAGATGGAAAGGAAAATAAAGGAGCCCTTGTCTTAAAATTGGCAATCATACAGATTGGTGCTTTGTCATTTTTCAACAAATCAATAGATTTCTTCTTTTCATAGTTTTTACAAACTTGTTTGGTAAGATATCCCTTTTAGTTTCAACATATTATCAATCATTATACTGGAAGTACTACTTCTGACTTTCGTTTCCCACAAAGTGACGTTTCTGTATAGTTTGAAATGTAAAAAAGAAATAATAATAATAATAATAATAATAATAATAATAATAATAATAATAACAACAACAATTATAATAATATGTCCAATAAAATAAATTGGAGAATTTTTTCTTTCATGTTTTTGCATAAAAGAGTGAAGACTAATGTATCAAGTTCATTTTTTTAAAAAAAATGAACTTTTTTTTTTAAAAAAAGTTTGAACTTGATACTTTTTTTTTGTAACCAAAAAAAAATGAATCAAGTTCAAACTTTTTTAAAAAAAAATAAAAGAAATACCTTGAGAAATTCATTCATTTATGTTCAAAGGCAACTCAAACAGGATCTCAAAAAATGCACAAATCCCATAAATTTATCTAGAAGTCTCTTTGTTTTGTTATGTAAATGAAACATACTTCCAATAATTATTAATAGTAAATGAAAAATGTAATAAAAGATTATGTATTCAGTTTATATAAAACAGTATCCATAATGCATCTTAATAATAACTTTCACCATGAATGTTTTAAGAAAATCAAACAAAAGAATTAAAAAACACTTCAATTCCGAAATTCTATATATGTGATGCAAAGTTGTCAATGTGATGATCGTCATTTAGTAAAAATCATTATTCATATATTTGAAATATTCTATCTTTAGGAATTATCTTTAGGAATTCAGGTAGTATTTTAAAGAAATTTTTTCATCCAAAAACTCAGAAGTTATCATAATTAAAAAAAGAAAAATCAAGATTAATAATGTTCTCTTTTTTTTTTACCATGGATAACTACTTTAAGAACTTAATAAAGTAACATTTGTTTTTTTTTTCGGTCAATTATAAAGTAACGTTTGTTACTTTGTTTGATAACTGATAAGAAGGGAATAATAAATACGTAATTTATTATGAAGGGGTCACTCACACAAAGGCACCGCAAAATTGAGTGTGTTCGCATGGAAAAGCATAGAAATAATGAGAATAAGCAGAAAGTAAGAAAGTAGGATATGAAGTAGTGGACTATTTGGGACCCCAAAACTTTTTCTGTAAATGATGGCAGTTTAGAAGATTTGACACTTTAGAAGTTTTGATCCAAACAATGACCACCCGTCCGCAAATTTGGGTCCATGCTCATTCTATTACTATAATACAACAAGTCAACAACCACTATTATCATCGTTGCTGTTATTATCATTGCAATTATTATCCATTATAAAATCTATGGTCCAAAAATACCTAAGATACCGTGTATTTGAAATGATGCAACCCATTTTTACTCTATATAGAAATATTTTTCATCTAGTAAATTGTTAAAATTATGCTACACATAATTGAAGTAGGGTTGCACCCAAGGAAGAAAAGTTGTAGATAGATCTTTATCTTTAATAAAGAAATAGCAAAAAAATATGTGTGGGTAATTGATTGTTTTTAACTAGTTTTCCTTATCATTATTATATCATATAATTCAAGATGAGGTTTAAATTGAAAATGACTTATAGAGTTATATGTGATGAAAAAATAATTAATAAGATAATAAGAAAATTTTAACACACTACTCTAAACCAGCAATACTATATAATATTTTCTTCAATCCTAAATATAGACTTATTTACCTAATTTGATTAGATTAAAGATGTTAATTAAAATAGTTAAAATAACATGATATTACTAATCTAGCATAACCATATATACTTTTACGTTTCATCCACCATTTCTCTCTTATTGTCTAATATTGAGGAGCATTGAGAAGAAAAATTTAGAGAAAATTCGGTAAGAATTAGAAAAATGTCTTATATTTACGATTAAATTGATCTTTTCAAATAGATTTTATATTTAGGACATGAGAGGGTAATTTATGTTGAGTATATTTTAGTAAATAATTTAAATGTTGGGTTTTAAAGGTTCGCTGCGAATATAAAAGTAGAGGCAATATTGTGATAATGTCATTTGGATTTGAAGTAATATAAAGAAAAATATTCATGCGAACATATATAAATAAGAGTTAGAGTAATTAACAACTACTTAAGAGAAAATGGTTGAAAATCATTTAAAATGATTGCATTTAGACAATGCATGTATAAAGTATGTCATAGATATTGTAGTAATTAAGGATGATAGCCCAACAATGTGAAAGTTTCTGAAGAATGGTAGATAAAACCGTGAAAGAATACTCAGCAAAGTTTATTTATCATTAATACTTATCAATAATTTACAAAGAATACTCAGCAAAGTATATAAATAAGAGTAGAGTAATTAACATCTACTTAAGAGAAAATGGTTGAAAATCATTTAAAATGATTGGATTTAGACATGTATAAATGGTAGATAAAACCGTGAAAGAATACTCAGCAAATTTTATTTATCATTAATACTTATCAATAATTTATCTAAAAATTTCAGCTATTAATAATAGCATGTTATTACGATCTCTACAGCGACTTCATCAACGAGGTGAATAAGTTTAAGGGTGCATTCAGTTGATTCGGAGATGATATATGTGTAAGTACATAATTAATGATATATTTTTGTATTTTCATTATATATGTTAATTATGCATTAAAAATTTCTATATTAAATATTATTTATATTCTATTAAACATACATTGTAAAAAACAACTTAAATAATCTATGTTTAAATATTACTTTTCTTCCTGAAAATATTCTTTAGGCAGCGATTATGTTATAAGTTATAACAATGTCATTATCATGAACTAAGACATGCATTATTAACGGGGTACATCATGATACATGTCAAGATAAAAATGAATTATTTTTACCCTAGAAGTTTTTCTCGAAGATTGATCTTTCCTTATAAGACTTGTAATTTTGGGGTGATCTTGTACCCTGAAAAACTTTCGGAGTAACAAGGAAAATGTTTCATCTTTAATTTAATGTATGACACAATGAAATGTACGTTAAAGGCTCTTTAACTTCAAGGCACATTTTTGCTACAATTTCCACGTCTATGGGACACATTGATTAAAAAACTTTGTGTGTTTGGTTGAGGAGAAATATGGAGGAGGAGAAAATGTGAGGAAAAGAAAATAGAGATGAGAGAATTTATTTTATCTTTTTTTACAAGAAAATGAACTCACATGATTATTTATTGGGTGAAGGCCCAAAAATGATACATAACTATTGGTCAAGGAACAAAAATAGTACATAACTATTTCAAGGTACAAAAATGATACCCAGCTTTTACTATGTGATCAAAAATGATATTTTCACTAATATGACAATAATATTAGATATGGAAAGTCCAAAATACCCTTATAAATTAATCGCCGTCTGATAAAAGTTTATTTAATTATAAGGGCATTTTGGACATTTCATGTCTAATATTATTGTCATATTTGTGAAAATATCATTTTTGATCACATGGTAAGAGTTGTGTATCATTTTTGTACCTTGAAATAGTTATGTACTATTTTTGTTCCTTAGCCAATAGTTATGTATCATTTTTGGGCCTTCGCCCTTATTTATTTCTCCACTTTCCTTCCCCCTTTTTCTCCAGAATGCAAGCAAATAAATATTCATTTTCTCTCAAAAAATTTCCCTTACTTTTCATTCCATAAGTTTTCTCTCGAACCAAACAAAACCAAGAAAAAAATCACTCCCAATTTTCAAAATAAGAATTTTATTTATCTCAACCAAAAATATGAGTAACCGATTTGTATCAAAATATTTCCCTCGTTTTATCAAAAAAAAAAATATTTCCCTCGTCATAAAAAACGGAAAAACACAGAAAGAAGAGGTGATAGAGACAAACACGGAAGCTGCGACAACACGTGATTGGGTCGCCCTTGTCTCACTGCCTGCATTGTGGATCCTTCGAAGCTCCCATCATTGAGTCTTAATATTTTTTGGCAACCTAAAATGTTTTATAGCTATATTGGTATGGTCATAATTTTTTTATTTATATGATTATAAAAATACATCTGGTGCACTTTTATCAGCAGTCACTATTTTTGCAGTTGAAGCAAATTAAAGTTTAGACAAGCTATAAAAACTTATTTGATATTTTAGGAGAAGTAGATGGAATAATTGTTAAGTTTTTATGTAATATTAGTTGACGTTGATATTTATCTTATTTGTTTTCTATAAGATGATTCTATTTAATTATTTATTTTAAAAACGTGGAATCCATGTTCTGAATATTCGATAGCATTTCATATTAAGTACTCCGTTTTATGCATAGTATATTAATTAGTTGTTATTCAAAATCAAAAATTAAATTGGTTGTTATTTGTATAAATAACACCTACTTGTATCATTAGAGCTGGTTCAAATCAAGTAAATATACGCACGCATATGAACGAATGTGGTTGATATTAGAGTTAGGAAAAATAATTATGCCATAATAATCTTTTATTGATATAATTAATTCTTTAAGGCATTATAATTCTTTTTTACTATAAAATTATTGAACTGTAAAAAATATGATATTTTAAATTTTAAAATTAGAAATGCTTTGTTCTGAATCATTTCAATATACCCTTAAAATTTTATTGTGACTTATGAATACTATCAATTTAATAAATTGCAAATGTCTCATAATGATAATGGTCCAAATAAAATAGCATATTGGATGATCCCTCAGGGAAAAAAAAAGACATTTCATTTCCCTACTCACATGGCATCACACATATATTCAATTATCGCTCTCATATACACATACAAGAAATTAATGAATGATTTGGAAGAAGATAATAAGAGGAGTAGAGTGGGGCCGTCGAGTAATTAAGAAACAAACTAAGAAGGTCCACTTCCTTCCTTCATGCTTCTTCATTGATTTAGACATTTCTTTAATCACCTAGCTCTATCTCTATCTCATGTGATTCCATGCCAATATCTATTTGTTCCTTTATTTTTATTTTTTAAAATATGCTTGGTAACATTTGGATTATTATTACCCCCAGTAATATTCCTCTCTTAACCCTCACGCATGCATGCAAATTTTAATGCTCCAAACTTTATATTTTTTAAATACTACTTTTAGTACTAATATAAGTCCCAATTTATTAATTTAATTAGTGAGAATAAATAAGCTGATTAAGTTACTTCAAATGATTTTATTCATGGTTTTTCCCAAATTATTTATCTCACTTATAAACTGATATATGATATAAGGTATAAGTAAGTGTTTAAGAAAACTCATATAATGACGGATTGACGTAAGTAATAAGTACTAAGTACTCTTGTTTCTTAAGTAGTTGGAGGTTCGATCCCTAACTATTGTAAATAGAGCATACTCACAGGTTAGATATCTACCTCTTATATATGGAACTTCAAAATAGCAAGAAATTAATTCCACTATATATATAGGTGGGGATACCCTTAGGAAACAAAACAAGAAAGCTTATGTATATAACATATGTTACAACTAAACAATTTATTAAACATTCTCAATCTCAGTCGCATCTAAGCCTTACATTAAATAACAATGGGGGATTGGGGCTAGTGTGTGCATGCATCATGCACCAAACTACATGAAGAGAATAGCATCAATGCATGAAGAATTAGAGGAGCTCAGTAAGGGAATTTGATTATTTACGAGTTACAACTGACATAATAATCCCATTATAGCTAACGAGTAATTAATGACAACATTGAATGATGGAAAATAATGGTTAAATGAAACGAGTTGAGCTGCTTTTGAAAATACTAGAAGGGGGTTTTGTGAGTTCACGAAGAGGCTTATCGGTGTATCTAATAAGTCCGTAGACTAAGCCTCCAAGAATGGTACCAACATGAGGGCCAATCATATAAATCCATATAGAATCATATTTGTTCATCACTATTGCTGGCCCAATACTCCTTGCTGGGTTCATTGATGCTCCTGACACAGGCCTGCATTGATACATGTCATTCCCCTCCAATCGAATATATTATGCACTTATAAAAATGATAATCATAGACCTGATTGAGAGTGATAATCGTATCATGCATTATAATATTATATACAATTATTCTCCGGTATGTTGTACGTACAATGCATAGGGATTTTTTAATATGTGCATGCATTATTATCAATGGAAATTAATCGCTTTGTTATTGCACTGTTTGACTAACTTATAACCTTTAATTTCTTTTTTGATCTCTCAAGGGTATCCCACCCGCGTGTCAAGTGGGACTAATCCTTCGCTGTTCTGAAGTCCCATGTAGGGGGTAGACAGCTGACCTGTGAATTTGCTCCATTCGCAAGGGCTGAGGATCGAACCTCCAACCACTTGTTTAAGGGACGAGAGTACTTACCACTCACGCCAACCCGCCAGGTTTATAACCTTTAATTTCTAACGTAATTATGTACAACTCAGCCTCTATAATTTTGATTTGACCAAATCTTATTATTAATAATATTGTTATTATCATTACCGTATAAGAGGATACTTAAATTCGAGCATAAGCTATACCATCATCTCATGGGAGTTGTATGCAAAACAAAAATTTGGGCTAAGTTGCACTTACATATACAAAATCTTATTTGAAGGGTTAACGTATAGGGCTAATAGAGTAAAAATAATATAGGGCGCCAAATATTAATTTCCCTAATTATGTGCAATCATGCGTTTAGGTTAAAACATGTTGTCGTACTCTACTTATGAATAAAAAATATGATTGACTTAAATTCAGTGCATTAAGTGAATATATATGCATTCAAACACACACGTTTTATATTCCTTATAAATTTAGATGAAAGAAAATGAGATTAAAAATACCCGGCAATGAAGACATCTACAGTAATGGTCATGCCAACTGCAATTCCTGCCAGTTCTCCAATCTGATAAAACAAATTAAAGGAGAAAACATTAATTAATCGATTGAGAGATTATTTATTTCCTTTCTTTCTTTTTCGCTGGAAAATTTAAGAGAATAATATAAAACTTAACACAAAGAGAGTAACATACAGCTCTAGTATCAGTGGAGACAGCAGAAACAACGAACATTAAAAAGAAAGAAGCAATGATCTCCATCATAAGTGACTGAACATTTGATCCAGAAGGCAAAGTCCCATAATACGACGTTTCATCTACCTCAAACAACATGTACAATGTGCCGCTGGCTAATACTGATCCAACCACTTGTGCTACAATATACAGTGGTACAAGTTTCGATGGAAAATGCCGGAATATGGTGAACGCCACGGTCACCGCCGGATTAAAGTGGCCACCGGAGATATGGCCCACCGCATAAACCATTATCATTACTATTAAGCCCCAAACTAGACATATACCCGGAAATGTTACCCTCCCATCTAACACATTCAAAACAACTGAACCACACCCAAAAAATACCACTAGGTATGTTCCTATTGCCTCTGCAATTACCTGTGAAACTCATTAAGAGTGAAAAAGAAATGAGTAATAGAGATATGTTAATGACCTTCTTTTAAGTGAGCAAAATTACAACAACTCAAAATCCTTGTAAGTGTTAAATTAACATGTGTATTAATTTGGCAAGGATAATTCAACAATCTTTCATGCCTAATAATTAATATAGGGTAAAGGAGCAAATCTGGCCCCCAAGTAACCACCAAGGAGCGCTGAGGACCCTAAACTAACCACAGGCCCGGATCTGTACCCCAAGTAACCAAGATGTTAAAAAAATACCCCGGTTGGACGGTCAACTACGTTTGACCGTTACCTTGCTTATTTGGATGCCACGCGAGCTCCTGCTGTGCCAACTCTCATGCCACGTGGCATGTTAGTTTAGGGTACTCAGCGTTCCTTGGTGGTTACTTGGGGGCCAGATTTGCTCCTTTACCCAAATTTTAAATTTGTATCCATCAAATTCTTTTGATAAGATTCAATTAAATACTTAAATATTTAGGAAAGGTAATTAGAATTAGTTAACTTATGATTAAGTTTGGCATTAGATAAAAGATGTTAATTAACACTATAAATGTTATATTATGTTACAACATTCAAATTTCATTTGTACATGCTTTCAGTAGGAAAAAAATTTGAGCGAGAAATGACAAAAGAAAACTTGTTAAATTATTCTTAAAAATAGTTTTATTGCTATAAAACAAGAATTCCCACTTAGTATATCCAATCTATAGCCACTTAATATCAAACCTCATTCTAGTAATTTGAGTAATTACCTACGTTTCTCAACTAGTTATTTGAGATATATGAGTAGTTAATGGGGTTTTGAAATATCTCAAAGTAATGGAAAATTCTAGCAATTAAAAGCGATACTCGAGTAATTACCTATGTTACTAAACTAGTTATATGCGATACATGAGTAGTGAATGAATTTTTTTCATTTTTCCTAAATTTCATTTTAGACAAATTGACAACTATATCTTATTTGTGAAATGAAAAAAATTCATTCACTACTCATGTATAGCATATAACTAGTTTAGTAACATAGGTAACTACTCGAGTATCGCTTTTAATTGCTAGAATTTTCCATTACTTTGAGACATTTCAAAACCCCATTAACTACTCATATATCTCAAATAACTAGTTGAGAAACGTAGGTAATTACTCAAATTACTCGAATGAGGTTTGATATTAAGTGGCTATAGATTGGATATACTAAGTGGGAATTCTTGTTTTATAGCAATAAAACTATTTTTAAGAATAATTTAACAAGTTTTCTTTTGCCATTTCTCGCTCAAATTTTTTTCCCTACTGAAAGCATGTACAAATGAAATTTGAATGTTGTAACATAATATAACATTTATAGTGTTAATTAACATCTTTTATCTAATGCCAAACTTAATCATAAGTTAACTAATTCTAATTACCTTTCCTAAATATTTAAGTATTTAATTGAATCTTATCAAAAGAATTTGATGGATACAAATTTAAAATTTGGGTAAATGAGCAAATCTGGCCTCCAAGTAACCACCAAGGAGCGCTGAGTACCCTAAACTAATATGCCATGTGGCATGCAGAGGTGGCACAGCAGGAGCTCGCGTGGCATCCAAATAAGCAAGGTAACGGTCAAACGTAGTTGACCGTCCAACCGGGGTATTTTTTTAACATCTTGGTTACTTGGGGTACAGATCTGGGCCTGTGGTTAGTTTAGGGTCCTCAGCGCTCCTTGGTGGTTACTTGGGGGCCAGATTTGCTCCTTTACCCATTAATATATAACTAGGCCTAATATCTCGTATAGAGTGTTGGCTACAATAGATGACCACACAAAAAAAAAGGGACAGAGAGGAGAGAGGTAAGAAATTCAATGATCGAGCCAAAGCGAGACATTTTATACTCATAATTCATTGGATGAATTGTTCATCACTGAACTGGTAAGTAGTGATCACTTATTAGTTGCATTCATTTAAGTAATAATGAGGAAATTCACAGTGTTTATTTCTTAATATAAAGACCCTCGTATCTCAATTCTCTATCCAAAATTAATGGTGATTTAACTCTCTTTGCATTATTAGTGTTAGAATTAGAAATTATAGTATTATTAGTTGCCTTTATAGTCACAAAAGCTGAAAAAAAAATTCCTAAAAGATAATAAACTTCTCCTGCAAGTATACTTAATATGATTCCCTAATATACAAGATTCATCGACTAACTTGGCCAATGAAGTAGTCTACGAAATTGATTCTGCAAGAATTATTTTATGTGTGATGAATGTCCTTAGTTCTAAAGTAAAACAACTACTTATTCCCTAATTTCTATGTGTCTCAATTCTTGATATTAGCAATTACGTGGAAAGTCAAAAACAATTGATAACAAATAATCTGGATTCTAAATATAATGTATAATATTTCATATTTACATAGTTGAATCGCTTTTATTATAATTAATTGTTAAATCACTTTTTATTTGATGGAATCACCCATATCTTAGTTCATTCTATGCTATAGAGTTATGACTTCTAAAATTATATAATGGGCAATGACCCCTTTCAAGTAACCACCATAAATCATTGGGCATCCTAAACTAACATCGGGTACAATTTTACCCTTGAAGTAACTAAAGTAGTCCAATTTTACCCTCTAGCGAATGTAATGTTGACACACGGTCCAATGTAATTACTTGAATGGTAAAATAGAGTCATTACTCTTATATTATCTGTTATTTAAGAGTACATTGTCCCATTATTCGTTATTTTTTGCCCTTTAATATGGGTAATCATCTAATTTTTTTCTGGTGAAAAATGTTTTTGTGCTTTAAAAAAGTTAAAGTCAAAAGCAAAAATAAGGAGACTCCGAGAAAAAAAGTAGTTAAAAAAAGGAGAGTCACAAGAAAGGGAGATTTAGAAAAAGAGGGAGAGAAGGCAAGAAAGCAAGAGAAGTACAAGCCAGGTAGGCTAATCTCTAAGGCTCAAAGAAATACAAGTCAAGCAAACCAGCCTTTGAGACTCAAAAAAGTATAAGCAAGGCAAAATGACCCATAAAGGAGTATGCCCCAAGCAAATTAAACCTAAAGAATTGACTTGAAAAGGAGTATGGCCCAGACAAATTTGTAAGACTGTCATACGATGGGATGGTCATCATTCCCCACTCATAAGTTGTTTTTAGTGAGATAGTCATTGGTTACATAAAAAATTGTAGCGATGAGACAGTCATTTCCCACGAATAAGTGTTTACGATGAAATGGTCATCCCCTTGGTAAAAAAAATGTAATGGTGGGACATGAAGATTTGTGAGCAAGCTAGATACGGTAAATATCCATAATCCAACTTGGGGTGTTAGAAACAGAAATTAGCATTATTATGTCTTATTATGTATTGATAGAATTTTCTTCATAATTATCAATTATAATAAATTAAGAAATTAAATTATTATGAGGTAAATTTGTAGTAGAAGTTTATTATATTTTATGAAGCTTTTGTATTATAAATATAATATCACATCAATGAAATAATCAGAATTATTCAATTATCTTTGTTTTAAAGATAATAATTAGAGAGGTTAATTGTTTCTCAATCAAATAGTTTCGTGAAAGCCTAAACATGAACCTAAAATTCAACAAGGACATATAAATTTTGACCAGACAACTAATCAACTCATTGTGATTTCATCCAGCTAATTGTAAACTAAGTCATTTTTTAGATCCCGACAAAGTTCATGCTTTTAACTGAATACACATACATATGAAGGACATACACCGATACACCTACCTTCTGTATGAGTATAACTGTGGAAGGAGAACCACAAAAACCAGATTCTTTTGAGGCTTTAATTTCAGCTTCCTCTATATTTACGATTTCCACTTCATTGTTACTGGTACTAGCCATTCTCTTTGTTTTTTCTTTCCCTCTCTTCTTTATTCTTTCTTTTTACTCGGAACTTTTGTACCTTCAAGTGTTTCATTTTGTGACTGCAACGAGATGAAGTCTCTTTTATCGGGACACAATACATTTTGCTCATTTTCCGAAAATTTTGGCGCGTTACGCTAAATGGAAACTTGTTAGAAAATGTGTGCGTGCATGTTTTTGGCATATTTGACTTTTCTGGTTTTTGCTATTTCGGGATATTATTAGTGAACTTGATACGATATTTCAGCCTTATCATTGATTCAATTAATGGCCACAAGCAATGTCCCTATTTTCCAGCTTATCACTATATATATTGGGAAAATGGGAATATGATTACTTTTTACACATATTCTGCTTTCTTTTGTTTTAAATTTTACACAACTTTTTTTTATCAGAATTTTTTTACACATAACTTATATCCTACAAAAGAGTTGTATTACATTTTGTCGTGATTTTAAATTTTAGTGCAAAATATACTTGATTAACTGTATAGCTCCATTTTGTGTACCTGCTCATTTGTGCGGGTCCCTGTATTAGTTAAGGAGAGTATTTAAGACCAAATGTGAAACAATGGACCAGAAACCGTCAAGCCCATAAATCTAAGTAGGCTGGGCTTCTCTTTTTTGCAAAATCTGGGCATTCACTAAATACTTGAACTTCCAAACTTCCAGGGTGGTTGTTTTTTATGATTTAATTGTTGATGCATTTGTTTCATTTTGGGATTACGTTGAATGGGTTTATAATGACTATTGACTAAACATCAAATATCGCCGAAAAGGAATCAGTTAATCATATTTAATTTTTCTGACAAAAAAATCATATTTAATTTGTTGGCTTCTAAATTGTATGCTTATAAATTTTTTATATTATATATTGAATGTAAACCATGTATATAACATATACAATATTGCCACTTCCATTAATTTATTTTTTGATCATGATTAAATCCAAATTTTTGTGTAGGTTAAACTGCAACGTTCGTGTCCCCCCTTATCTCTTTCTGTATCTCCTGCCTGGCACTGACACTGATTTTATATATGATAACTCAAGCTACACAATTTTTATTTGCATATTTGAATTACTAGATCAATGTCTTCATCAGAAGAATTTGCTCACTAATTTCTCATCAATTCAGATTTTAGTGTCACCATAAAAAAGGGATATTAATTAATTCGCTCATATGTTATTTTTTCGGGCTGTCGTCCCATCCATGGGTCCTTTTGAACCAACTTTAGCTAGTTGTATAACTGTTTGATTTGATATAATTGGATCTTTTTATTGAAAAAAATCTATTGCCTTTTCAAAAGAAAGTGTGACGTGGATTTTATGTTGAATCTATCAACTTACAAACACCAAAGTTCCACAGACTGTTAAAGTAGGATTTCACACGGCAGAGTCAAACACGCGCCATTGAATTCATGAACCATCCCCAAACTGATATCAGAATCTTGAGACAAAAGAAAGCTGCAAAATGAAATTATGAATAGTCCAACCCACATGTGCATGTTTATAATAAAGTCAAGGTGCATTGACAATTGAGATCCGTACGTTTAATCATAGAAGAACCACAACAATCTAATCTAAATATAATGTAACAAGTTATGTGATGAAAAGAAGAAAAGAGAAATGGTTTTGGTTCATGTGTAAGGAAGAAGCTGGTTGGTTTTATTATTTTAGGATGGTCCCTGTGTGAGATTGTGTGGAGGCTCCACCATACTATATGGTCCCATCGCCACCACCGCCGTCCCTAGTGGTCCTCCACCACGGTGGGGCGCTCCACGTGTGTGTGGTTCACCCGACAACCGCCATGACCACTCTCCCTCGTCTTTTATTACCTTTGTATTTTTGCATACACACATACATCATGCATTCCCATTTTTCTCAATTAGGTTTTATTTTTGCCCCACGCCCTTAAGCTTGCATCAAAGACTTCAAAATTATATATGCGGTCATTAATTATTAACAAAAATTTTCGGCCTTCCTGGGCTACTAAATGGTCATTAGATGTTTTAAATTTGTTGTCCATGTCTGATAAGTAACCCTTTGAATAAAGTATATACGAGTATATATGACACTTTCTATATAAAAAATGTCTGTTATTCAAATTTAAATAATTAATCCATACATATTGACATTTATTGTCAGAATGATATGTCATGTAGAAACCGATAATGCTGAAGGCCGGGAAAGAGTATAAAAACAATACCAAAATTATCTTCCATTTAAAATATAAGCCATTTTCAATCATGAAACAAAGGAAATACGGTTAAATCAATAAATTGGTCTCAAATTTTTTTTTCATTTCTTTTAAATTTATATATCCCTATTTATAAAATTTTGAAGAGGAAAAAACATGAGAAAATACATTTAAATATTAAATAATTGAATCTTTTTTAAGAATTAATCACTCTAAATAATTTATATTATGCATCATATATTTTTTTTCAAAAGCATAATGTATATTTCTGACCAGAAGTACCGGTCATCTGAGTGAATTTAAAGCCAGTTTGAAGTGGCCTGGAAAGCAGAGTACATTGATTTATTTCTGATCAATGAGAAGCTTTTATTCGATCTCATCAATGAAACACATATTCAAGAATCAAGATAAGGCTACGGACACGAGTTCAATACCATAAGCTTCTATAAATTATAAGTATCCCTCATTTTCTCTCAATATTTCTTATTGTGTCGTTTTGTACTTCTACATATATATGCGTCATTTTTCGCTATCAAACTATACAGATTTTAAAAGCTATATATCTACACATTATATCTCAACTAATTCGGTTTATTATACTACCTTCGGTCCTAAATATAGGACTTTATTGACTTTTTTTAGAGAGATTAAGGTTGCAAAATAGGTTATTAAATGATGACATATTTGATATATTTTTAGATTATCCATTAGTTTATAGGTAAAATAAACTAGTTTAAGGGAAAAAATTAGGTAAATCAATTTATAATTAACTTATTTTGTTTTTTTAAGGATTTTCTAGAAAAAGTCAATTAGGTCTTATATTTAGGACCGGAGGGAGTAATTTGTAAGGAAATAAAGCTCTATCAGCCTAAAACTAAATCATTAAGTGTTTACGAAAATAAAGTACATTTACAGTTTTAGTTGTATGTACTTCATTCATTCTGAAATGTATGACTTATTTGTCTAATTTAATTATATTAATAATTTTCGTTAAATTTGTTATTATAATTTTTTTTAAATTACCCTTCATTAGTTCCTACTCTGCCTCTTGTTTGAATGTTATTAAGGGAGCATCAATATGAATTATTTGACTGTTATTAAGGGAGCATCAACAAGAGGAATTTAAAAATTGATAAAATCTTGGAATTGATCATATATTTATAGATATATTGTAAAATCTTCAAATAGTTACTACATTTAAGGTTATGGAAGTATTTGTTAGAGAGTTGCTTATGCATAAATCAAGCTTAGGTTTTGTTGAATGCAACATTTGAAATAAACAAGGTGTATCTTAGTCTCCAAATGTTATAAAATAAGCTTAAATATTATTCATAGTTCACACCTAATGGATCATAAGCCCTTTTTATATATTTTATTTTTTTTACATGTAATATAATTTTAGGATACTTTTTAAATTCTCACCAAAAAACTAAATTATCTTCAGTTTGTCAACCCAACATTTAAAACGGGCCTTCTGGGCGGCCCATCCAAAACAATTGTTTGTATTTTACCATTTGCATTGCCACAATTCAGAGTAGGAATTTTCTTTCTGGGTCATCTAAACCCTAATAATTAAGTGGATTTTATCGTATCATTTCTACCCGAAAAAGTGATTCTTATGTTTTTCCGTTAAACACATACATTTTTGGACTAAATGTTATTCACGCGTTTTACAAATCAAAATCCATGAAAAGTCATATCAACTTATCAAGTTGTATTATATTTGTGGGTAAAGGGTTAATTTTGCTGTGGAAGTTTTCATTCATGATCAATTTTTCCTTAAGGCTAAAGTATACTTTTAGTCCCTTATGTTTCCATCAAGTTTCAATTTAGTCCTTTATGTTTAGAAAGTACACTTTTAGTCCTTTTTTACTAACACCGTTAGTTTAACTTAACGGAATATGCTAA
The DNA here is from genome assembly GCA_029929735.1 of Mimosa pudica. Lineage (NCBI taxonomy): Eukaryota > Viridiplantae > Streptophyta > Magnoliopsida > Fabales > Fabaceae > Mimosa > Mimosa pudica. The sequence continues at coordinate 10,198,071 of JAKELP010000035.1, forward strand.
CTTAACAATTTTAAATGGTTATTAAATACTGAAAAAATGTTCAAAATAAAATATTTGAGTGTAAATAATCTTATATTTTCAAAATTTATCATTTTTGGTCTAATTTCATTATAAAATAATCATTTAAAATTGTTAAGTTAGCATATTCCGTTAAGTTAAACTAACGGTGTTAGCAAAAAAGGACTAAAAGTGTACTTTCCAAACATAAAGGACTAAATTGAAACTTGATGCAAACATAAGGGACTAAAAGTATACTTTAGCCTTTCCTTAAATGCTTATTCGAGAGCAAAATCGGTCTTCAACGAAAATTTTTTAGGCAAAATTCACCCTTAACTATATTCAAATGAGTATTATTAGAACTAACAAAACTCAAAAATCACATAAGTTACAAACTTACAACTAATTCAATTGTTAGTTAGTTTGTGTTTGGCACCGTAATACCGTACCAATGGTATAATCAAAGAGAAAAGTCTAAGATGACAGTCCTAATTTTATGAAGTGGATCCCCCAAACAAAAACAAAGTACGTATGTACTTAGTCTCTTTAGTTGAAATAGAAGGAGAAAATTCAAAGAATTATATTAATTAAGATGGACTTTGTGAATGGTTTCATTCATATATATGACTAATGAATGGCAAAATGAGGGTCCATTCTCCTTTTTTTGTTTGACCATGGGGTCCATTCTCCTTTGACCAAAATAAACAAAACTATTGCTAAGCTATTTTCAAAGTGTCCAGCCTTTGAATCTAGCACAATCTTTCTTTCTCGCCTTGGGTCAGAGGAATTCAAGGCATCTTAACTCAAAATAAAATAATTTTAAAACTTTTTACCCTATGCATCGAAATAATTATAGCACAGTGTTCGCACAACAATTGCATTGGTGAAGGAAAGACATAAGTGAGATCATTCCCATGATATACAAATCCGGTCAAGGAAAATACTTTGTCATTTATTAAGTTGGGAAACTCAAATATTGTTTGGAGAATCTAAAAAAGCTATTGTTTGAAAATAGAAATTAATATTGAAATTAATTCTTTAACCTTAAAGATAAAATGAAGTTTAGGATTATTTCCCCCATTATATTTCATAACATCTCAATATCTCTCTCTCACAATTACTTTCAATGATTATATATGTCTTAACCTAAGGTTCAAATGTACTTGTAAAAGCTTTTTCAAATCAAGAACAAGTGTATAATTTCATTAATTGCTCAATCTCTTGTTACAATTAACAAAACCTAATTATAAAATCTAACCCTAATGTGGCTATGTAAGGTCAACAAATATATCTCTATCTCATCAACAAAGTCATCTATTAATCAGAAAAACTTCAAGTTCTTGAACTGTTTCACAATTTTTTTGAAACTTAGCGAATTGTTGTTATTTAATCACAGATATTTCAGAAAATGAACCCAAAAACAATATAGACAGTTAATCACTTATCAACTAAAAGGAACAAAATTAAAGCATATCATTTTTCAAATACACTAAGACAACAATCTATCAGCAGTTTTTTCCCAAGTAAACAGAACATCATTAATCTAATCGAGAGACCTTATCGAATACTGATGATATTTTCCAAATTTCTTAAAATAAAAAGAGTATAATGTCCAATCTTATGGTCAGATCACCAATTTAAATGGATTATAAAGTTCATCCTTTGGAAAAAAATCTAATTACTCAAAAGGATGCATGCCACATAACGTTTTCGAGCTCGCTATAAAAATTTAATTCCATCCGCTATTTAAAGACATTATTTCTCATTTGGAACTATTTGATAGTTTTTGCCCCTTCTCTACTTCTGCTCTATAAATATGTATCATTTTATTAAATTTAATATCATTTTGATTTATTATTAAAAACATTTATTGGAAAGTGTTTTGATTTGTTATAGAATAATAAACAATTTTTTCTATTATATCCTTTGTTATCGATACTCCCTATATAAATATTGACAATGTCCTAATTAACATCATGTCGATGAGCTACCATCACTTTTGCAGAAAACTAGCTATAGGTTGGTATGGTATGGGCAGTGAGGTGGTGTTGGACTCCATAGCCTTTTTGCAAAGGGTACGATGATTTATCACTCTCCTATTTTCTTTTTTTCTTTCCTTGTCCTTGTCAAAATCCCTGTCTGCCAACTCACGCTTCATCCTTTTATCCCTATATTTTTTGTACTTTTCCTTATGCACACCCACTTGTATGTCAATCTAGATACATTCATTATTACATTTATTAATTAGCTAAGCCGAAATTTTTTATTTACAGTTAAATTTTTTACTTTTTCACTCACCATCCTTTGTCGCGTCATCATCATACAAGGGCAAATAAATACATAAATTTGCCACATGTTTTAATGAGAGATGAATCGACAGAAGATGATACATTAAAAAGTCAGAAAATTAACTATAACGGGCATTTTTGTCTCAGTTTTGAAATTTTATGGACAGTTTTGCTCCAAAAAATTTTACATGGGTATTTTTGCACATTCATAACAATTACATGGACATTTTTACACTTTAGCCCTATATTGTAATAATAATAATAAAGGAGAGAATATGAAGAAACAAGGTAGTTTTGGAAATAATAATTTGTACATTTAGATGAAGACAAGACAATGGAGGTAGGGATAGATATATCAACTTCAGAGAAATCAACATTATGTTGTGTTATTATTGAACTCCGTTTGACAATTAGCAATATGATTCTTTCTTTTGTTTGCAAATACTGAACTCGCATCTCTATGTCACAAATTGCATTATTCTATATGTCGTTTCCAATAAAGTATAGTTTGAGGCTTACAGGACCATATATATTTGACTATCAAGTTAAAAGCCTATTTTCAAGATTACGTGCTGATTTTTATTTACTAGGGGATATGTGTCCCCTAGTAGCGAACGTTAATCTCGATCTTCTGAGGAGTTTAAGGGAAACAATGGATATTCTCTGCTCCCACACACAAAGTGACAGACAGGCACATGTGAAAGCTAGCTACCTTGTTATAAATGAATTTGCTTTGATTCTTAGTTTAAATTTGTATTTGCTAAGATCCTTGTAACCCAGTGGTATGACATTTCTCCTTTAATTGAAAAGTTGAGGGTCCGTTCCCACTTGTAATTAACCTCAAATACGTTAATGCTAGCTACTTTAATTCATAAAAATTGTACTCTTTTTATCCTTCTAGTCGTTTTAACATAGTTATATCATTTAAGAAAATAATTAAAAGTAATAAATATGTAGAAAATAAACCTTTCATTGAATATTTCATTTTTTTTATAAATGAGTAAGAAAGCTGGTGTTAGAGAATAAAAAAATGGGCCAGGTCAACATTTTAATTAAAACCATTTTAGTATTAAATTAATTGAGGGTAAAACTGGCAAAAATAGATTTATTAGTAGAATAAACTTTAAGAAGACCTTATAAGAGGGATAAACATATTCAAAAAATTGGAGATGGAATAACTTTGTTCAAACTAGGAAGGGTGGTTTTAATACAAACGTTTAAAAATGGTAATTTAGGAAAGCCATCACATTTTCTAACATATATAACTAAACTGATTATCTTAATCAACCTCAACATATTAATTATCCAATGTATTATACTACCTCCGGTCCTAAATATAGGACCTAGATAACTTTTTTTTGGAGAGGTTAAGGTTGCAAAATAGTCTATTAAATCATGACATATTTGATATATTTTTAGATTATCCATTAGTTTATATGTAAAATAAACTAGTTTATTAAGGGAAAAAATGTAAAATCAATTTATAATTAACTTATTTTGCTTTTTTTTAGGATTTTTCAAAAAATCAATTAGGTCTTATATTTAGAACCGGAGGGAGTATTAGAAACTCATGAAACTTCTCTCCAACAAAAATTTCCTTATACATAAAAATCAGAGATCTAATATATCAAAATAAATCCCCAACCACTTCTTTGCAAGAATAGGAATCTTAAAACACTGGATCTACTTATTTAATTTTCATACCTCAACAAAATAATGATTTATGGGTTTTGATGACTTATTAGCTTGTCAATATCACCATTACAAGTTTTATCAAAAAAATATCATCATTACAAGTAGGGGTGGGAATGGTCCAAGCCTCACCTGGCCTGATTATAAAATGGTCTCTCATGTGGTGTAATTGATCAGTCTGAGCCTAACCTGTGGCCTGCTAGAAGCCATTTTTCAGGCCTGAGTTTGACTTGAATGTTAGCCTATTGATAGGCCTGATAAATTAAAAATAGTATAATAAGAGGTTTAGATATGTGAATGATGAGTCACATCGTTTCAATGGAAATGTTTAGAAAATTTGTAGTAATATAACACCTAAAATAGGGGATATAATTATTTTATATTAAAAATTAGTATAAATAATATCAACTAATTATAATAATATAATTTTTTTTAAAAAAAATATTAAAATGCTTAATATATAGGCCAAACTAATAGGCTAATATATTTTTTCAAACCTGAGTCTGGTCTGTTAAACACAATAGGCCAAAAGAAAAAGTCTGAAGTCTAGATCTAGTTTGAATATAAAGTGGTTGGTCTAATAATTAAGGCCTTAACTATACAAGTTCGAGCTTGGCTATTTCCACCCCTAATTACAAGAAGCAAGTGGAGATGTATGTGGAAATCATGTTGAGAAAAGAAGAATACATGTTTTCTACACACGTTGCTTTCCATATACATATGCCCCCGGTCTCTCTCGCTCTCTCACTATAAATTTTTTATTGGCCGATACTTTCACACTATAAATTACGGGATGATATGTATGTGTGTATTGTGTGAAACTTTACATTGGCTCTCTCTTTAAAAATAAATTACGGTTTGACAAAAAAAAAATCCAACTCAATTTAAATTCCCAATATTTTGATACAAATGCTTTAGATCCTAAAACCAATATTTTAAATAGGACTAGCTAAATGGGATATTTCACAACTGATCACAAAATTAAGGACTTGGTTTCTTTCTTTTTCCATTATCATCGGCTTCCATCTTTTGCAAATAAAATGTTATTTTAGGGTCAAATTTTTCATAGTTTTTTTAATTATTGGATTCTATATAAAATTTGTGATATTTTGATATAGTCTAGCGACAAATACCTCTCTTCCGGCATGATTATAAGCTCTATATCATATTAAGTTTTTTATTTTATTTTGTATTTGCTTAAATTATTTATTTTAAAAAAAGCCTCATAGTTTAAAGGATTAAATTTTTAAAAGATCATATAAAAATGAAAATTCAACTTTTACTCAAAATGTATCAAAATGTCACTTAATTTTATATGTAAAATTCATTATCAAAACGACTACAAAAAATTGTCCCCATAAATATAATGATATCTTTTTAGGACAAATGATGGAATCGGAAGGGAAGCTACGTGAAAAGGAGAGAAGCTAAGTACCAAGATTAATGGGATTCAACCTAGGAGAGAAGCTAATTAAGAATATCTTTGTGTGTTAGAGAGAATTCAAGATATCTTTTCGCTATAACTAAAAAAATGGTTATTGTTTTGCTAAAGAAGGAAAAAAGGTTATTATCTATGTGTACTTTCGTACTTTCTTTTTCAATAATTAGTACCTTAGCAGTCGAAGATAAAATATATACATTTTTAACACGTCTCCTAGAATATGAACTGTAAGTTTGTAACTCTTACAAGTAGACCTAGAAACAAGATAAATGATTCAAACAAAAGCTTGTGTACATGAAAATAATAATCATGTGAAACTTACAATAACCGCCAGATCGATCAATAAGGACTAACATAAAACCTAGGATTATTTGGAGTATAATTAAACAAAACACTACTATTGTGCTTGTGATGAGCCGGATCAACTTTCAAATTAAACAATAAACGGATTTCGAGAAGAAGGTATGCATACGTCAAGTTATGATTTATTTTCAACTCTGAAGAAAAACTTAAAACCCTAGCAAGCTATATATAATCTCGGGTCAAAACGTTGTGCCGTTCATGATAAGGAATATGAATAATAATGTAACAAATTGGAAAGTCACTTTCACCATAAAAATGAATGGAGCAATACACAGACACATATAAACTTCAATGTTTGTGAATTATTTCATTCACACAAACACATAATAAAATACAACTTTTGGTCCCTAAATTTTCAATCAATTTTGGTTTTGGTCCCTAAACTTTAAAACAGGTGGTTTTGGTCCTCAAACTTTCAATCAATTTTGGTTTTAGTACCTAAACTTTGAATTTGATGGTTTTGGTCACTGGTTTTTCAATCAATTTCGGTATTGGTTCCTGAGCTTTATAAGAAACTTTAAGACTCAAAGACCAAATCTAAAATTGACTGAAAGTTCAAAGACTAAAACCAAAATTGATCGAAAATTCAGGGACCGAAACGACTCATTTTAAAGTTGAATGATCAAAACTAAAAAATCATTCAAAACTAAAATAGAGCGAAAGTTCAGAAATCAAAAGTTATATTAACCCTACACACACATATATAGAGAGAGATAGATAGATATATAGATATGTGGCCATACTCATAAATATATATAGTTGAACAACGAAGGGCCAAAATCAAAGAGAAAACATGGAGTTGCGTGAAAGAAGGGAAAATACATATTTTGGTTCCCATAATTTTAACTTCATTGTAATTGAGTCCCTAACTTGTAACTTTTCCTGCTCATATGATATGATTTTAGCCTAATTGTAGCCCAGTTATAACCTCCACTCAATTCAAATTAGCCCTTATATCCGTTTAATCATTCAAAATATAGTGCATATGTTTCATAAAATACTTAGATACTAAAGATTTAAATGCATGGTTAAGATTATAAGAATGGAATCACATGCAATGAATTATGATTAATAGAAGGACCGAGCTTTAACCAAATTGAATCAAAATCATAGTTATTAAGTATCAAGTTAAAACTTAAAGTCTGGATTGCAATTGAGTTACAACTACAAGGACTAGAGAACATCGATTTTTGCATGAAAGAATTGAGTAGATCTATAGAAGGCAAAAACAAGAAGACGAAGAAGAAAGTGGTGCACGTGTGGTTGAGAACGATGTGAAGGTTCTATGTAGTAGCTACCAAACAAATGACATGTGAAGATGCTACCACAAGAATCCATATAGAGGGATTAAGTAATTGCAAAAACACGTATCATTTTCTTGGGGCCAAACATGTTGCTTCTTTATTTATAACAATTGGAAATTGATCTAGATTCGTCTTTTTCAAAAACCATTGATTCTCTATGCATGAATTTTCTTAGTAATTTCAAAGCACATGTATGATTAACCTCTCAATACACTAATACTACACGTTTTTCAACTCTATATTTGCTTACTTGTGTCAACTGTCATACCCTGCCGAATAAATAAATCTCTCATAGGTCGCAGCTAAGGGATCTTAGGTATAAGTTTGTCCATGGATACATGTGTGCGTTAGAGTTATTGGGTATAAATATGAAGATGCAAATTTAATCACTTTAAATTATCTATATAGTTATCTTTTTCCCTTCAAAGTAACTTATTATACTTATAAATAATATATAATCTAATTACATGTGAGATATGTTATAATTTAGTGGTTCTTATTTTACACACAAAAATGTCTAATTGATATTATATTTGAGATTGGGGAGAGTATTCATTTTAGTTGAAAACATAAGTCACTTTCAATCATTCTCAACAGAATGAAGGAAGACTGGTTAAATTGAATTTTTGTAGAAGACAGAAAAAACTGAGAAGCCACATTTGAATTTTTGTAGAAGAGAGAAAAAATTGAGAAGCCACATTTTGTATGCCCTTAACATATTCGATTGGATTTAATTTAGCCCCAATAATCAGTTTCCTTCATGTTTTTAAGAGATCCTCCTCTCAATATCCATGTAATTAATTAGCACATTTTTCTTAGGGAATTGAAATATTTAATAAACGTGCATGATTTGTTTTTAACCAGAAGAAAATGTGCATAATTAGGTTGACATTGAAATGTATTTTTTATAGTGCAAGCGATGCATGCATCTTGGCTTGCGCTTATCAATTAATTATGTTATGTATCTTTCCATGAAGATTTCGTCCTAGATTACGTACGTACGTGTTGATAATTAATACCAGACATGTGGCAATAATATTGTCTTAGAATTAGGATTGTCACATTCTTATAATTCTTTATGATTATTATATGCTTTATTATGCTCACACACACACACACACTTTTAGTTAAGTAGTTGCTATCACATCTATGATTGATCATATATATTTGTGAGATTTACATATTAATATTCAATTTTTCGATAAGATTTATGCTATCAACAATTTTTATCAGTTATAGATTATGCATGGGAACATGGTATTTTTAATTGTAGAATCCATTGTTATCAGCAAAATGTTCACACAAACACACACAATTCAAAGAAAAAAAGGTACAAAATGTGTGTCTATGTGTTACCAAAAGATCATCATTTTATTTATCACACTCAATGTGTTACTTTGGTACCACGATTCAATTAATTAATTCGTATGTTTAATTAATTTTATTCGTATGTTTACGTAAGTGATTAATTAATGAGAATAACATTACACGGATCTCTCATGCCACTTGTCTCTGTCCATTTCTATTCATTCATAAATATCTCCACAGTTTCCTTATATTATCCATCTATTTTAATTTAATTCATTCGACTCACCCATTTCATAAAGACGTGTATTCAAATCTTATCAATATGCAAAATTCGAATTTTTGTCTACAGAAGTGTCTACATTAGTGCTCTATATAATTGTTTCGAATATAATTGTCTCTATACAGTTCAAAAAAAATATAATTGTCTCTTAACGAATTTACCTATACCTAGAAGAAAATATAATATGTTGATAAAAAAATCGTGTAAAGCTTCTTAATTACATATATCTAATGATTGTCTCAAAGGCTCACCATCATGTAAATTTTCTGATTCAAAAAAGATTTATGCCTTTCTTTCTATTGCTATTTGTATAATTCTTGGTAATACATTTTGAAAGATTTTGATTCTTTGTTTCTTCTCACCAAATAATTTCAAAAGTTGTATTTGTTTTAAAATCTCTTCTTGTTGGAATTTTGAGTTCAAAATAAAATTATCTAATGATTAACAAGCAAGAACATCATATGAACAAATGAAGGTATCTTTAGAAAATACTTACATTTGGCGGCTCCATCGTTATCTTTGATTAATTTAGTGAACTGAACTACAAGAGTTCAAAGGGGTTAACACACCTAAGAGAACATTGAAAAGGGAGAGAGAATCTTTTCCAAAAATTAGAGTGTTTCTTTTTTTTATTACAAAAATAAGAGCGTTTCTTGAAGGTGTTTTTTATGAAGGATACCTAGCCTCCCATTTATACTTGTTGGTTCGGGAAATTTGAATTCACGGTGGATTACAATCTCACCGTTCAAATCAAATTGATTGACCGTAAATACTGAGTCAAGAATTCCTCAATCCATGGATCTCTAGAACCAACCAATCAAACGCAGGTACTAGAGCACCATTAAGAGCTTTGGGAGGGTCATAATTTCCAAGATATGAATCACAACACTTGAATAGTTATTAAATATGTGCACAGCTTATGGCCAAAAAAAAAATATGTGCACAGCGCATATGTTGTAATATTGCTGCAATACATAAAATCTTTTATTTGATTTATAAAATAGAAGCTCCATTTATTCTTGTAATTCCTGACCACATAAATCAAATAATTTATTTGATTAATTAAATATAATTATTCATTTAATTCTATTAATTAATTTGTCATATTATTTATTTGATTTACTTAGAATATTTAAATAAGGTTTGGTCAAAAAAGAATATTTAAATAAGGATAACTAATTATCCTAATTAACATGCCTTATAGGGCGTATATTCCATACTTCTCATACTCTCCCAATAAAAGTCGTTGATATTAAATATAAACAGCCCCACCAAGTTTATTATTAATTGTTTTATCGGGACAGCCAAATTAATCATTTGTGGTTTTCAAAAATTCAACGTTCAATATAATAATGAACCTTATCAATTTTTTGGGGTTGTGCTAAGATAGACCAAATAGGCTGACAATATTAGAATTTAAGCAATAAAAAAATACATTTAGCCTTTTTTTTTTTGATAAAAACATTTAGCCTTTAAACTTCACAAAATGTATCACTGTAACCGATTGACTTTATATTAGAATTTTAAATGTCGGAATAGTAGTTGAACATTTTCAAATGCTGACATATTAGGTTGATTTTCCAAAATAACAAGGATTGCAACAAAAACATTCATCATTTAATAAGACTAATGATGTTAAAGTCAAAAGATTAAAACATTATTTTTAAAGTCCATAGATCAAATTAAAACTATGTATAAAGTTAAACAATCAATTAAATTGTATATATTAGTTGCAGTATTCAATTCTTTTTTTAAACACACATATAAGTCGCAAATACATTTCATATTTTAGGTACGGGTATATTTCAGCTAGAGATAAATGTTTTCAAGATATGAAGAGCAAAATAATAGACATCTTTCCTTTATGATGATAGTTATACTTACACGAGTTGGAGGTCAAGCTTCTAATATCCATTCACATCAATATGAGTTACTACATACAAAGTCTACCACATACTCGCTAGTGCACATACTTTATTTTAAACTCTGATTTTCCGTCACAAAAATTTCTCATGGATAATAAAAAAAAGACAAAAATGCAAATAATTGCAGAATTCCCGGACAATCATTGACAAATACCATCACTAATAATAAAACCAAAACCTAACCAAACAACCCATTTTCCCCCATTTCTAGAAAAAAAATGAAGCATTCTTCAAGAACAAACTTCAATTCCAATTCTTTTGTCTCCATAAGCACCATATGGCCGAATTCTCAAACCTTCTTTAATTTCTTTCTCACTTGACCTTAACCAATCAAACCCTCCATTATTATTAATATATATTTTTACAATTCATATTCAACCTTCTTCCCTGTTTTCCTCTGTTTGTCTCCCATATGCTGGATTCTGTCTCTTCCATCTTCAGCATCGTTTTGAAATTTAGATCAACTATACGCCTTCATTAGAGGGCAATGATGACTTTTGAGCTTTGGGGCAATCAGACAAATCTTAGTTTCTTCTTTCCCAAAAATTTTGCATGAATCGCCAGATCTCGATGATTCAAATAGCTTCACGATTTATCTCATTTTTCTCGTCATCTCCACCCAAGCATGATTTTTTGAGTGAACCAAACATTCTTTAGGTATATCAAAATCTATTACAATTAAATAGATCAAGTTAATCTTGAATAATATATACACAGGCATGTCAGAATTAATAGAAGAAGTTGGCTTTCTCTGAAAAAATTGTATCTGACATACTTGTATATAGTTCAGTGATTAATTTGATGTATTACTTTTGTTATATAAATTTGATATACCTATGAATTTTAGGTGAAGTTAATTATGAAAAATTGAGAGCGGCCATTAGTTTTTTTGTCAAGTGTCTACAAGCCAAGAAGAATATAATAAACCAGAGTAATCGGTAGCGCTATAAGCATTCCAAAAATAACCCTGCAAATTAATTTTTGAAAATTAAGAAAAATCAATTAATTTGATTACTAAGGAATAACATTAGAAAAAATGTTCATTTTTTATTGTAAAAGAATGTTTAATAATACATAGATATATAAGAAGATTGGATTGCTTACGCTGTGCTGAGAATGGCGGGATGGACATTGTACTCTTTGGCAAACACAAAGGGAACAATACCTTGTGGAAGTGCAGCCTATTTTTAACAATCAAACAAATTTTCAATAAATCATCATTATACATATAAAATTAAAGTTTAAAAGACATTGTAAATAAATAATATATTCATCTTGCAGTATATGTAGTTTTATTTATTTAATACAATACTGCACAAGATACATGTTAAAAGTTAGTAACTACAAAGGGTTTCAATTATCTAACCTTTTAAACAGTAAACATTAAAATCATTAACCATGAACATTTATTTTAAAACTTTTATCCTAATTATCTGAGGACGAAGAAAATCAAGAATGGTTAGTTACCTGAACAATAGCTACACGTAGAAGATCACCTCGGAGGCCAATGGCGACGGATGCCGCCGCCATCACTGCCGGGCCGGTGAGGAACCGAATAGCCATGGCAAAGGCAGCGACGGAATTACCACATGCAATGATTTTTGGTTGAAGAGCCATGAAGAGACCTATATACATGATTCAAACCCAATAATTAATCAAATTCATTTCTCATTTACTGTTTAATTAACTCTAATATCATTCAGTTCAAAAAAAACTCTAATATCAAAATATTTAGAAGATAAAGAGAGAGAGATTAAAAAAATTGGGAAAATCTCAGATAAAAGACAATTGAATTTCTAAATCATATTAATTAGTTGAATAACATGATTATCTAGTGGAGTAGAGACATTAACTATTCAAAATTTCCTTTCTGAGATTTTGAAATTCAATTGTTATTTATCTGAGATTTCCCCTTCAAAATATTGCTTCATTTGGAGCGATGTGAACATGTAATATCATTTTTGATAAATTGGGAAGATCTGGACCACTAAGGACTTTGATTATTTTGCATCACTTTCATATAATTAATGGGAGGGAACACTGAATATGAAATAATATGGATTGTTGTGAGAGTGTGAGGGCAATAGATGAAGAAAGGAAGAACCGAAGGAATATTCATGTGGGAACAAAAAATAAATTGATGAAAATTTAGGGGTGGGAAAAAGGGAAAGTGACTAAAGCGATGTCGTTTAATGAAGAAATGGAAGTGAAGTGTCGTTTAATACAGAAATAAGAAACCAAGTTGGAGAAACAACAGCCACTCACCCAAACTAAACATAGCCATTCCAAGACCAGCGTCCGACAGGATTGAGATTGACTTCTCTATTATTTTAGGCATTGCCACATGCCACCTGCTTTTCATCATTCATTCATCATCAATCCAATACTTACAAATAGTAATATTAATTCATATCCCTAATGAAACTTCATTTCATATTCATTTGTTTTATTTCAAAGAAAAATGTACTCCACACGATGTAAAATATAAGAGATTAACCGAGCAATGAATTATTCCTTTCCATTTCTGCCTTTCGATGTGACATATCATAAATAGATAATTCAAAAGTATACTCTTTGCTAGGGATTAACAGATAACTTTAATTAATTTAAAACGGCAGAACTAATATTTTATTATTCGTATGAGCTAATTAACAAGTTAACAATCTCTTACTCTCTCCATTCTTAATTATAGGATTTAGTTTACTTTTAAAAAATAAGTTTAAGAAAATAAAATAAATTACCTATAAATTGGTTTATCTAATTATTTTTCTGGAGTAATTTATTCAAGAAGAGGAAGTATATGTTTAAACTGACCACGTGAGACATTTATTGACATACAAATTAAGAGGTATTAAACTGAAAAAATTCGTACTCCCTCCGGTCCTAAATATAAGACCTAATTGACTTTTTTGAAAAATCCTAAAAAAAGCAAAAATAAGTTAATTATAAATTGATTTACCTAATTTTTTCCCTTAAACTAGTTTATTTTACTTATAAATTAATGGATAATCTAAAAATATATCAAATACTTCATGATTTAATAGACTATTTTGCAACCTTAACCTCTCCAAAAAAAAGTTATCTAGGTCCTATATTTAGGACCGAAGGTAGTATAACAGAAGTAGATGGAAAATTTTTTATTGTTTAATTATTGAACAGAACATAATATAAAACAGTATGACTTGTGAAAATTTTTTGAGGTGATTGAAAATATTGTTCTCAATGATCCATGTTCAAACTTCAAAACCATATGTTATAATTCTAGTAAAATTAATGTGATTATAAATACATCATATGATTAAATAATTTACTTTTGTTGTTAGTAATAAAAATTACCTGAACGCAATGAGAGACCAAATCACACCAATAAGACTTGAATATGTATTAGGATTACGGATAAGCTTCCGCCACACCATAATCAATATGAGGCGCGTGATTACACTCGCCGGCGGCATTTGTTTCCCCATTCCACCCTCCATCCCTCCTTCGCCGCCACCACTTTTCGACGGCAACTCCGCCGCTAAACTCGACTCCAACTTATTCAGTCCAGTGGGCCCCTCCTTCTCCTTCTCCACCTCTCCGGCCAATATGGCCGCCGCCGCCATTACTTCGCTTCCTCCTCCTCCCACTTCCTTATCAACCAACTTCAACTCTTCCACCCCAAATTCTCCATCTACAATATCTTCAATTCAACCCAAAAGTAATGAATGAAAAGATAATAATAGAATCTCACATTAAAACATTGAGACACTAACTTTTAACGTATAGAAAACCATGAAATACTTTTATGCTAGTTTTCACTCACTGATGAAATACTTCATAACATTATTAATTTATGATATCAAATACTACTAAAATTCTACAGTTTGACTCAAAATAAAACAAAATCAATCAAAAAGTAAAAAAATGAGAGAAAACTCTATTGTTTGTTTTGAGGATGAATAGATAAGTATGTAAACTGGATGAACACGACATCTAGACTCAATATGTTTGAGTTAGTATAATACCTTTGTGTAATTCTCCATTTTGGTGAGGATGATGATGCTCATCAGCAACAATCATACGAATTTCTTTAGCCCCCTGCTCCGACCGACCAGACTGATCCTCAGAGCCGCCGCCACCGCCGAAAACATGAAGTCCTCCGCCACTGCCTCCTCCGCCGCCGCGCTCCGAGACCGGAGAAGCACTGGAGCTCCAAACAAACATATGAAGTTCCTTAGCATTAGCATCATGATTATTATTATTATTATTGCTACCTCCTTTATTACCACCACCACCACCAATTGTCTGTTGATTATTATTATTCTGCATCTTCAAACTCCTCGAGCTCAAATTCGACGCCGAGAATTCCGGATTTGGAGCAGGATAAGCAGATGGTTGCTGCTGTACCGGATAAAACCCCATCCTCCCAGAATTATCCTCAAAATTAGAAGGCCTTGCTTGCTGATGAAGAAGAGAGTTTTCAAAATTTGAATGCCTAGGTCCATTATTATTATATCCCATCATGTTATAAAAATCAGCATGATTAAAATTAGACCCTCTCGGAGTCGGATTATGCGACGAGCTCAAGCTATAAATCTCCGCTCCGGTGAGATTCGACGGCCGCGGCGTCGTCGACGACATCATGAACGACCGCCGCGACGCGTTCGACTTCCTCACCGTCACGTGCAGCTTCCCGTCGTCCCCCATCTCCGTATCTGTCTCGAGGAAATCCCTGCCGTCGAGCGACATGACGTCGGAATCGACCTTAAACGACACAATCGACGCCGCCGTCTCCGGAAACTGCTCCATTATCAAGAGCTTCGCGCCGCGATACTCGAAGAGGAAAAGCAAGAGTGTGTACCAAATTATACACTGTAAAACCACCACCTGAATCATTAAACTGCCGGAGTATTCGCCGTACATCGCAATTAAGAGTGGAATTCCCATGACTAAGGTGTTTGGTAGGGTAGATAATGAGAAAATTGTGATCATCCAATCTAGGGTTCCGGTTTTGGTGAAATTGGTCCAGATTGCTAGGGCAAAGAGCATGATGATTTTTTGAAGAGTGTCGGCGGCGATGAATTTGAGGTTCATTTGGTAGGGATTGTTGATGGAGATGAAGTGGAAGGAGAGGAGGGGGACGGCGAAGATCGCGACGAAGCGGTTTATGCCGGAGCATTGGTCCGGCGAGAAGATTTTCCACCACCGGACGGAGCCGTAGGCGAGGATCATCGCCACGTATAGCGGCACCATGGCGGAGAGCACCGTGTAGAGGTCGTTCCATGTGATCATTTTTGTGGAGGATGATAGTTTGAGGGTTTAATTTTTATTTTATCTTTTTCAGGTGTGAAAATAATGGAGTGGCATGGGAGGGGAAATAAGGAGGAGGAGGGAGGGTAAAATGGGAAGAAAAAGGAATAATTCTGTTAAATAACTAACTGGAGGAGGAAGAGATTTCATACATAAGAATGACACACATACACTACTAATATGTGTGCCTATGATTCACTGTTGTTGTGTTTAGTTTCTTCTTTGTGTTGGGGAAGGGAAGGGAAAGCTTTTTTTTTTTTTTTGTGAGAGAGGTTTTAGAGAGATTAGAGAGTGGAATTTTAGGAACATGTAACTTTTGAAGAAGAGTATATATAGGCCACATGCTTGAGTGAACAAAGTGGCGGGTATGCTTTGCCTTCTATCAAATGGAGTAAATCCTTTTAGCGAAAATTTGTGCTTTAATATTTTTAATTCAAAATTAAACTAAATTTGTTTTTGCAATACAATGGTATTTTTAAAAACAAATTGTAAATTACTCCTTCAAGTCCTAATTATTATATATGAACTATTTACCTAATTTGATTAGATTTAAGATGTTGGTTAAGTTAGTTAAAATAACATGTATTACCAATATACCATAATTATCTACCTTTATCTCCACTCTTTCTCTCTTATTGTCTAATATTGAGGAACATTGATAAAAATAATTTGGGAAAATATTGGTAAGAATTAGAAATAAGTCTTATGATTAGGACCAAGTCTATCTCCCTATATAGGTCTTATATTTAGGACGGGAAAAAATATACTATACGTACGTGAAACGTCAAATACTACTACTGTTAGTGTGGGCCTGTGGGGTATATATGGATGGAACATTGATGATATATATTGATGATTGGAGAGTGAAAAAAATTAACTGAATATTCAAAGCACGTGGTTTTGTAATAACTTCAACGCACGTTAATATTACTGTCTTTCTCACACCAAAATCAATAATATTATTTTTTTTACATAAATGGAAATCTATATTCTACACTACTCATGGATGCATATTTTTTTACCAATGGGAGGAACAAAGTCCCATCTTTAAATTGAAGGTAGGGCCCATCATGTGTGACAGGCACTCCCCATGTACTCCTACCCCTTATTTTTATTATAAAACACTTCTTTTTTTAAAAAAAAAATGTAATCACTTCTTATGTTTTCCGAGTGAATTATTCGAGCCATTCCTATTAGTAACAGTGACTAATCTACTCAGTGCGTAGAGTTTAGGGCTGCCATGAGATCTCTTGCATGCACAATATATGGGGATTGAACAAGGCCAATAAATAAAGATTGTTAAGGAATAATCTCTAGTCAAGTCTCAGCTATGAGAGCGAGCTCGTGTACTAGTATATTATTATAAGTTAGTTGAATGATAGAAGGATCTATCTAGGAGTGATAATTACTAGTAATAATGCGAAATTAAAGGATTAAATTAATTGAAGGGAGTATGGGAATGAATGACAACGGTCACATGAAAGGGGGGACCGGGAAGGACGCACGTGGTGGGGAGAGTGGTTGAGGTTAATGGAAGTCATAAGGGGGGTTAGGCTCAGAGTGCGAGAGATGTAACTAAACATGAAATTAAAGCTTCCAATGGGGGCCATTTATCTGTATTTCGGGTTTCCCGTTCACGTCCACATACACCTTTCCACATATTTTTCATTCACTTGCTAACTATGGGCTAGTTTAATTGATGTAGGCTCATAATGTAAGGAATCCCATTATTTTTAAATAATTATCATGGTTTCATATCTAAAAAGTGTGTGAGATATCATAGGGATCTGAATGGCTGTGTGTGTGTGAACTGAAGGGGATGGCGGAGATGGTGGAGCAAGTCATGCATGGTGTTAGAATAGAAGGATTTAGATCCAAAGTGTGCAGAATATAAGGATTGGATAAAAAAAGAGGGAAAAAAGATAAGGAATTAATTCAAAGCTTGACGAAACTATAACAAGCTGCATATATATATTTAAAGAAATTCTTGTGTGAATCTGATGCACCACTTCATTTGTGGTCTGACCAATTATAGGTTGACACATCAATTAAAATAATCTCAGTTGTCCTGCTCACGTGACATACATATTAAATTAAAAAATAAAAATACTTGTCAGTTAATTTCTTCTTCTTCCTCGTTCCTTTTCCTGTTCTTCTTCCTCATCCTATTCCTCTTCAATTTCAATTTCCTCACAAAAACAAACCTCACAGATTCGCAGCATGCTTCTTCTAATTCAATCCAATCACATCAATTTCAACATGAACGAAAACCTAATCAAACTAAAATGAAAACTTGAAAACTTTCAGAATCGACCCGCCGCCGTTCGCTGAGCACCACCTTATTCGATGCCATTCACCATCGCTAACACCGTTGGAGTCAGTGAGAAGGCACGATCGTGTTTGTGTGAGGAGGAGGTAATGTTTTGATTTTTGAGGGAAAGGGAGAAAGACGGTGAGGAAAGATAAGAAACGGCCGACTAATGATTTTGGGGGAGAAGCAGTTTTTTTGTATGATAATGGATATACAGATCTACGAAAATAGGCCCAGGCCCCAGTGGGAAGAAATTATAAATTAATTATTAAATATTTTAGTTTAACATGTATGCCACGTCAGAAGACAACTGAGATTATTTTAATTGATGTGTCAACCTATAATTGGTCAGACCACAAATGAAGTGGTGCATCAGTTCACACAAGAATTTCTCTATATATTTATCAATTACTAGTATAATATATATTTATCCTTAGTTTTATTTAAATGAACGAAGAATTTTGTCTTCGTCAAGAATTAAGTAGATCCTCAGTGGTATCAATTACTACTGAATCTCTAATTTAAATACAAAATTTTGTTTTCGCTGAAAGAATTCCATGGCTATATTCTTTAGCTAATTCACTTTTTTTTTGTAGTGATGATGGTTGATGTATGATACTGTTACTTAATCAACGGTCTACTATTTAGCAACAACTAATTTATTTACTTAATAGTAAGTAGTTGGTTATGTAATAAATGATCGGTGTGGCATATACATAATAATTAAGGAGATATTACGAAATAGTTTTAGGTGGTTTGATACGATTAAAGATAGCTATTAGATACACCAATTTAAAAGGGTTGATCAAGTAGTAGTTTAGAGTTCATTAAAAAGAGGAAAATGAAAAACCAAATGGAACACTTAAGCGAATTTAGCTAGCGGGATCTAATGATAAATAATTTATTAAAAATATAAGGTCATTGATATAGAACCATGGTGTTTGCTATAAAACTCCAACATTGGTTGGTAAATTTTTGATATATATACATATCTAATGTATGTCTGATGTTTAAGGGAAATAACTTGGTAGAAAATACAAGTACTTTAAGTGCCGATGTGAATATGTAGGATTTTTTCCAATAAAAATTCGGTATATATTACCTTTCACGTCTTATCATTTCATGATATGACCATATCTTTTGTATACTTGAAGTTTCAGAAGTTTTTTATCAAAATCCATTTTCTTCGAAATCCTCATGAAATTACGGTTTATTTGAAAAAAACACAGAATTTGGCAAATTGAATCTCTTTTTGACTCCTCCTGTTTTCATAAATTCAGTGTTGAAGGTGGTGGACATGGGGTTATGGGCCAAATTTTGGATTCCATTTTTCAAAATAATAAATCCTAATTTCACTGCTCAAAAACCAAAAACAAAGTCCCCCCCCCCCCAAATTTTCTCTGAATGTGCTGAATTCAGACAACATTTCTTTGTTTTCAAACTCTGGTGCCCGTTGTATACAACAAAGGCTTATGATATTAGCACGTGTTTTTCCATTTTTTACTTATACATTGTTTTTTAATTAAAAAAAAGCAAAGTGTTTGAATAATATCACCCTCCAAAATTTCTGTTTCATTAACTCTTCCTAACGCTTCCCTGCGAAATCTCTGATTTGGAGCTACTTTGCCTTTGCTCCCATCATATTGGCGACGACACAGTGTACATAACAAGTAAAGGTAATGATCTGAGTATGTATATGTGTGTTTTTCATCCAAATAACACATAAGGCAAAAGCCAATATCATCGGAAAAAGACTCTGAAACAAACAACAGAAGGCCATAGATATTATACGTCAATTTTTCATGCATAAACTATTACACGCACGTTTTGTTCATAAATATATAAGTTAATTGATTTTTTTGGATAATCCTAAGAAAACTAAATATGTTACTTAAAAAATTATTTTTTTCTGAATTTTTTTTCTAAACTAGTTTTGTTGACTTGTAAGTTAACTTATAATCTAATAATATAAAAAATACATTATGAATAAGTAGTTCATTTTGTTTCATTAATTTCTATAAAAAATGTTAATTTACCCTTATATTTCGGAGCAAAGGAAATATATTAACATAAATCTAATATATGATTTACGAGTCACCGTCACCTTAATTAGTTGTTAGGTCGGTGGAGAGTAAAAACCTTATTTTCTTTGAATAAAGTTGTGAGTTTGAGTGAGTTAAGGGTGTTTGTGTGAGGCTTATAATTAGTTGCTCAGTATGCCCGCCCAAGCTAGAGAAAAAATGGTTAGATATTTCCAAAAAACCCGCCTACCGTAAAATTGAGTTAAGGGGTTTGACTCATAACTATGTGGTTGTGGGTTCAAATCCTGTCGATGTGAGAACCTTGTTGGTGGACGGTCTGTAAATACCTGGACACAACTCAACTAAACTTTTATTTATAAAAAAAGAGAACTCATCCACAACTAATATCTCATTGTGCCTCGAATATAATAATTGCCTTAAGTAAGAAAATACCTATTGTGAATAATAAAAACGCGAGACTACGATACACCAAATAAGTGTGTGTGTGTGTGTGATATGTGAGTTACTTTTCATTTAATTGAGAATTATTGTGTGATTTGATCTTTTTGCCAATTGTATAGCCATGTCATCTATTCCTATAATTAGTGAAACAAATCACATGAAAATCCCAGTCAAACACGTGGTGTGAATGATATATAAGTAATATAACTGATGAGTTGCGCTGCTGATGACGGAAATTAAGATGCTAACTTTAGACTAAAAGCTTAAAAAGGATATATATATATAATGGATCCAATTAAAACTATATAAATAATAATGTAATAGTTAAATGAAACTAATTAATAATAAGTATTATTAAAATAAAGGTCTCTAAAATATATCATGAAGTGATTGTTTAACGCCGCGCAAGTCACATTCATATAGACCCACAACCTGGGCTTAAAAGTTGTCGCAGAAGTGGTTTCGTATAGGTAAATCCTTACTAGATATACATCACTCCTAATCATATTGTTTTTGGTAAAGAAAAATTCATCATATTGTTTCATCTTCCAGGACTTAATTGTTTTTCTTCTTTGTTGAATTTGAATCTTTGACCGCTGCTTCTATGTTGAAAAACAATGAGATTATAATATATGTGTATGTGTGGCTGATTTATAATTTAGATGTGACTGTAACTCATAACTTTGAATGAAGTTGTTTTCAATTTTCAGTGAGTAAATATCTAAAAATTTTGATAAGTGATGACATAGTGGAGATTTATTTTATATTTATCAACCGGTAATTAGCTCTAGTTGAATGCCTTTTTTAATTATATAATACTTTTAGCCGAATCAGAAAAAGAGATTAATATATGTTGTAGTTGAAATATGAACAAACACTCTGGAATAAAAGAATTTTTGTCTAAATTGAAGTAAGACAAAATATTTGCATTGCAATTTCGCAAATACACAACTTAATTATAGGCAATTTAGATGTCAAACTAGGAAATCAAACAATCCCTCAAGCGAAAAAGTTTAAATACTTAGGATCAATTATATGACAAGACACTGAAATTTAATGACGATTTAAATAATAGAATTTAATTAAGTTGTGTGATATAAGTGGAGGAAAGCTAATGCAGTCCTCTGTGACAAGAACGTACCTCAACATAAAAGGGAAATTCTAGTGCACTGCTATATAAAAGTGACATTATTATTATATGGCAGTGAAAGTTGAATACTGAAGAGACAACTTGAACATTAAATGGGGTGGTTGAAATGAAAATGTTAAAATGGATGCATGGTCATATAATAAATGATAAAATTCGAAATGATCATAAACCGGATCGAGTTAGAGTGGCCCCTATTAGTGGAAAGAAGAATATTAGATGTGCCAATGAGAAGAGTAGTAAACCAAATGGTCTTGAGTGTGATTAAAAGAGAAAAAAGGAGACCGAGACAAACACTTGGAGAAGTTATAAAATGATATATTGGTAAATCATATATTTAAAGATTTGGTAACTAATAGAGCACAATAGCATTGTGTGATCCACGACAAATCCTACGCAGTGAGATGAAGATATGTTGTTATTAACGAATATCAACCGGCAATTAGCACATATTGATATATAAAAAGTTAAAAAGAAGAAGTCTCTCCACTTGCATATTTAGCAAATGTCTTGCTTATGAATTTAATAATACATTAATCTGAATTTTCTGAAATACATAAAAGGAAAAAAATAAAAAAAGCGGAGAGGACTGCGGATAACATTTGCACATCCAGCTGATCTGTCATTAAAATATTTAGAATCCATCCCTTTTCTCAAAAAAATAAAAATAATTTAGCGGACCATTCTCCAATTATAGAAAGAGAATAGTTGCCAGAAACAGGAATAGTGTGTGTGTGTCAGTGTGTGTGAAAGTTATATGACCTCTCAATTAATTAATATTCATGCAATCAGTGGCATTCATATCAAAGAAAAAGAAGAGCAACTTTTGAAACTGAAGCAAATCCATCTGGTGAGATTTATATTATAATATTAATAAAAGTAGTAATACCTCCTATATATTTAAATATAAGACTTTTTTCATTTTATGACGCATATTTATAATTTTTAAATTAATTCTAGTTCTAAGTATAACTATTATTTTTCTCTAAATTGATAAATAATCTAATACATATAAGCATTTCAGAAAATTATGTAACATATGTAACAAATTTGTAAAACTCAACCAATGTTATGATTTTTTAAAAAAAGTTAGTCAACTAGCTAGTTCTTTTCTTATATTAATGAAACCTAAGTACTATTAAATTGATTAGAAAGTAAAAAAGAACATTTGTTTGGAACATTGGTTAGAATATGGCAATTGTCAAAAGACCTAGGTACCTAGCTACCTATATCGTAAGCTAATTAAGTAGACCTACTAAATTAATGTAAAAGTGACTTAACCATCTTATATAAGTCATTCCTTCAGAGAATTACGACTACGCAGAGTCAAATTCCTCCACTACATAGAATAATATCTATCACTAGGCGGGCGCCCAAGCATACATGCACACATAAATTTACATTTAGTATTACTTAAATTTTCAAACAAATTTTCAGTCCCCAAAAATTAATAAATTTTATATATACAAATTATAAAATACTAAAGAGTGATTTTCACGTTATTTAATAACTTTTTCCTCTAAATTTATATTTTAATAAACAATTGTAGGTTGAGTAGTATTTCTATTAAAATAAATGCATAAAAATGGCAGGGATGAATTGTTATTAGTAAGAATAATGAGACAGATCTAATTGGTGATAAGCACAGACTTACGGTGATTATTGCGTTTGTTGGTTATTAAGTTAATAAAATTTTAGTTAATTTTTAGTTATTAAAATAATATTATAAATTGCTTGAATTTTAAATTACAGCCGATTCCATTTTTTATACATGAGGAAGTAAAGATACAAAACTAAAAGTAAAATAAAACAAAGTTAAAGTTTAACTACGTCCTGAGCCTCAACCTGCATCCATGCTCGATGATAGAAAGTGCCGATTCCATTTTTCTATCACATAGATTATGAAGGACCGAACATCAAAATTTCCTATATATAAAGCATAAATCAATGGAATTTAAATAAAAATACCCTCATTCGTTATCAAACAAAAAAAAAATATTTTACAAACATTAATTTGCGTAAAATATTGCCAAAAAAACATGTCAAGATAAGCTGCTTACAACCTACCCTTTCAAAAATCACATAAAAAAACATTTCCCTGGAAGACACAATAGTACGCAGTTATTCCTATACATTCAGTGTCGGAATATTTCATAAATTACTTGAACGGTAGAATAATGATAAAAGTGATAAAACCCTGTTGGCTTTTTGAATGTTATTAGAAACCGTTATATGTGAAATTCAATATGAGTATTTGCATGTTACTAATAGGGGATATTATAATGAAGTCCAAAAGGAAATTGTGGAAGTCCCACAACAGCAGAGGAAAATGCAATGACAAGTTTAAGTATGAAAAATATTAATATGTTTATGATGCTCACTTGTCATTGAGACATTTTGATCATTAAATCTTTATTATTAAGACCACCTTAGAACATAACAAACCAGGTTTTCCTGGTAAAAGAGGTGCCAGATTTAGTACTCGACCCTTGAATATGATTGTCTCTCCAATATGAGAATGCATGCACTTATCAATAATAAAAAGAAATCCGTTCCTTGATAGCTCAGTAATTGTCCCTTATAATTATGTGGTACAGTGTTACTGTTTATCCAAGTTTGAAAGAATAAGGAATCATTCATAAAGTAGTGAAGAAAGAAGGTGATGTTAGGCCAATGGGAGGGTCAAAGAAGGATAGAGAAATCAGAGACATGTGACTGAAGGATAGAGAAAAGGCAAAATATGAAAAGGCCGGGTCTTCTCATTCACACTCACATAATATATATATATATATATATATATATATATATATATATATATATATATATATATATATATATATATAAGCATAACAAAAAATGGTCCCCCGCCGAGTACGTGGTTTTATGATATGATGAGTGCTTCTAAGTGATATTACCTTTTATCTTTCTTTTTCTAACTTTTTTTCTTCTTTTCTTTCTTCCTTTCTTTCTCTCCAACTAAGCAAGTACTTCCATATCCAACATGTGAGTCAAAATCTGTCAGCCACTTTAAATTTGTTGCCCCCCACCGTCCTCCCTAAATGAACCGACTCCACTATCAGAACAAATTCCAAAATAGTGTAGTTGTGTCTGTGAGTAAGTATCTAATTTTTTTTCTTAGAATCTGCGTTATTCGGCACCCTTTGGGTACCAGCTAATTTGGAGTTTGCTCGGAGAGGGCTGCCACTGATTGAATTCAGGACCTTGAAGGCGAAGTAGTGCATGAACTCACTCTTTCTAACCTCCAGGCCACTAGTCCCTCGGCTTATAAGTATCTCATCCTGACATGTTAGTTAAATCGTTCTCTTATTAGTTACTGAATGCGAGATCAATAAGTATGTTAGGTTTAGTGGAAAATGAATTATGACCATTTAAACACAAAGTCTTCATTCGTATTTTATTTTTTTGTAAGTACATTAAATTAATTAAAGCCTTTGGATAATGATACTAGCTAGAAATTGACATTGGCAGTAGTATTCATTCTCCAATCCGACTCTCGGTGACTATCCATGCCTCCCTCATCTTGTGTGTTTCTATCTATTTGTGTGTGTGTGTTCATGGGTTCAATTGCAGAAAACTTGGAAAATGATGATGATTACTACTTTTGATTCATATTTCAGTAACCTCTAACTAGCTAGAACCTCACATGAATTGAGTAGAGATGGTTGACTTGATTTTTAAAAGAAACACTTATTTTGCCCATATTTTAGAGCACTGGGAAACACTAGACTTCAAGATCCTTCTTCTAGTATATAGTAATAGGGGCCAGGTAATATTTGGAAAAAACAGTTCATTAATATTGTAAACTAAAATTATACTATTTGACACCTATCTAGTTAGGGAGTATATCAAACAAAATATACGAACTGTTATGAAATGGGTATGGTAAAGGAATAAGATTCATTCTGGGAAGTTGGCGTTGAAACGAATATATAAATGGGTATTTGATTTAGTCCTTTGTAGATTCTTTCGTAATGACATATTGACACACACATATAATTTCCTAATAATTACTTCCACATCAACAAAATCAAAAATCAAGTATTTATTATAAAATCCTGGATGGAAACGAGGTCAAAAGATATAGTACTATAAGTACTTCATCAATAGTTGAAGAACTAATCAAAAGAAATCAATGGTCTACAATCATCATACGTATGGCTTATTAGTTATTACTGATAGTCCAGTTGTCTGTTAGGTAAGAAATTAGGGTTTTTCCTGATCAATAAAAGTACTTAAATACTGACGAAGAAAATTATGAAAGGATACGGATCTATCTGTCATGACATGATGTTAGTTACCTTTCTAAACAGATCAGATATGAGATACACGTGAAGCAAACTTTTGAATAAAAATACATTAGTCATAGTACTCTTTTTTTACCCTAAATTTAGTATTTATTTCATGTTAATTAAATTATTAATATGTTAATTTTATATTGCCCTAATGTTCCTTAATTCTATCTCTCTTTCATTAATTAGTTACGTGATTATTGTTAAATGAGTACCAGCAAAGGTATTCTAAGGAAATAACAAAAATTAGAATTACTATATCCTATATTTTTTGCCAACTAATATATTCTATATTTAAGAGCATGTTATTTTTTTCTTTCTCTGTGATTCTCAGGAATAATACACACACACACACACATATACACATATATGCGCGCGCGCGTATGTATATAATAATATGATTCGTCAAAGGGTGGAAGGCTATTCCTTCATATTATAAGTTCATTGTTTGTTTAAAGTTTAAAAAGAAAAAGAAAAAGAAAAAAAGGATGCTTTCCAATGATTTAATTTGCATTGTATATGTATCAATATAGGAACTAGAAAGAGCCCTTGAGTTAATATTGAAGAACTAGAAAGGAACTCTACTTGCATGCCAACTAAACCCACTAACTCTCTCCTTTCCCAATATATAAAAAGCCTTCTTCTTTGCTTCTTTTTCTTTTTTTATATCAGAAACGGCTTCTGACTTTTTGATTCAGTACTACATATGATCGAGTCCTTTTTGCAGGTTTGATTATTCAACAATCTATTGGACGCTAAACTCATTGGAGTGGTCAAAGTGATAGATCCGAGAAGTGGGTGGGTCTCACTGGGTTACATACTTACATACGTACCCGCATATGGTGGGGTTAATATATGAGTTGTAATATTCTTCTCCTTGGTCCGGATTGTAAGAGTTAATAATTATGAGGTGAATTTTAATGCTAATTAAATATAAGATTTTAACTCATTTTAGCTTCAATAATTATCATTTGCCCTCAAAATTAATTTACGTTATATAGACTGATACATATTATGAGGTCTTTTAGGGAGATTGTTTTACATTTGTTATAACCAGAGTTTTTATTTGCCAGTTATAATGTGTGTGTGTGTGTGTGTGTAACTTAGTGGGAGTTGATTGAGAGTTTTTTTAATCTATTTGGCATTTAATGAATTCCCATATTATATAGATGTGCGAGTGCGTTCATTGAGAGTTTTTACCTTTTTAATTTTTTTTACCATATTTTACATTTTGAATTTAATCTTATGTTTGTATTGAAACTATTTTATTTTGTTATATAAAAATTAAATAAAAATAAAAATTCAAGAGTGTATTTATAGGGGAGCGAGTCAAACATCGATTATTAATATTATTTCAATTGATGCATCTGATTTTCCCAAACAATATGGCATTTAGATCTAGAAAGATTTTATGACTCTATGAGATATATAAAGGAACTTTGATTAAGATTTTATAAATCGTATCTTTCACAACTCGCAAGCAGAGATCCTATATATGTCCCCAATATTTTTTGGATCAACAAAACCAACATTCATGGGCCCAATTTCCAAAATGCACACATACCCATATTTATTATGTACCTTAAAATTAAATATAGAGTTAGTATTATTTAAACATAGGCCGAAAGCTACTTGCGCAACTCAAAGCTTAGATCACCAATTATGTAAAAGTTTGCAAATAACAATAATATATGGGAAGCATAATAACATTTTCCTATGAAGTAAGGCTGAGTATGGCCTAGACCAATAAGCTCAAAGCCCAAACATATTTAAGAAAGCCCATATTCAGAAGGTTTGGGCAGGATGGTCGTGAAGGTTGGCCCACAACCTGTCATACCTTCCCCCCAAAAACTTTCTGTCAATTTATTCTCATATTCACGATAATAGGTAAAAATAATGTTATTGAATTTTGCCAAATTGTTCAAGCATTCAGACAATATGCTTAGTGCTCCTATGAGGGAAAAGAGAGAATAGGTTAGTTTTTTTTTAAGTACAACCTAATAACCTAATTACAGGGTTGAAGAAAAAAATATTTAAAATGATTCAAAATAATAAATATGTACAGTTTCATATCCACACACACACACACACAAGACAATATGCTCAATGCACCTAGAAGCAGTTTTTTCCTCTCATACTAACGTTCGGGTATTTAACTGGGCCCAATTTGACAATTGGGCATCTTGGACCGTTTGTTACGATTAGGCCTAATATGCATACATGGGCCGGACTAGGTTCAGCAACAAACATTGCAAATACAGAAAAGAAGGTTTTGAATCCCCAACTAGAAGTGATGCTTGATGTTTACCTCTAATAAGAAGATTTATGTACTAAGCAAAACAAAATAAAGCTTAGTTGTGGGAACCAACAATATTTAAATGTGCCACGTTGTGAGATATATATTCGCAACGTGGCACATTCAAATATCTATTGAAAGAGGTTTCTTTTTTTTTCGGTTACAAAAGAGGTTTCTTTTTTTAGTACATGAAATTGTATTGAATAGGATTATCTCTAATAGAAGGGGAACACACACACACATATTACTTAGTTGTGAGCATGAGAGAACTTTCATAGTTGAATGACATGAGGAGAATGAATTTAAAATTAGACAAATTTTTGAAAAATCTAAGATGATGAAATTCGTTATCCAAAAGCACCTAGATCTTTAAGTAATGTAAGTGAAACTCTTTTTCACTTGTGTTTCATATATCAGTTAAAAATATACATTTATGGGTTAAATGTCAATTCCCCCCTGGAAGTTTTCCAAGTAGAGCAAGCCCCCCCTGGAAGTTTTTCAAGGAGCAATTCCCCCCCTGAACTTTTTTTTCGGACCAAATCAGCCCAAATTTAACGTTTGCAGTAAATGGTGTTTGCCACATGTGTATTTTTTGCCACATTGGATTATTATTTGCCAGGTCAGATTTTTTTTTTGTAAACTCAGCTCACATTGGATCGTGAAAACAGAAGGGGAAAATTCAGTTCAAAAAAAAGAAAACTGAAGGGGAAAAAGGGTCAAACCTAGGGTTTCAATTTCGATCAATAAACCTAGGGTTTCAATTCTTCAGCAACTTCGTGTGAGTCATGGGGGATTCGTCGGCTTCTAGTGTTGGTGTTGGCGAAGAAGGCATGGCTCGAAGAAGGAATAGGCCGGTGAGGGTGATAAGGCGAATTCATGGTTCGATTGAAGAGTTGGTGGTGTTGTGCGACTGTGAAACGGTGACGGTGTCACCTTTACGCTCATCATCGAGAGAGACAAGTCGAGGAAGAAGGTTTTATGGATGCAATAATTATAGACAGGTATGCGAAATTT
This sequence comes from Mimosa pudica, assembly GCA_029929735.1. Classification (NCBI taxonomy): domain Eukaryota; kingdom Viridiplantae; phylum Streptophyta; class Magnoliopsida; order Fabales; family Fabaceae; genus Mimosa; species Mimosa pudica. The sequence goes on from JAKELP010000035.1 coordinate 10,227,522, forward strand.
TGTTGTTCCTCCTTTCCTGCTTCATTTTTCTGTTCGTCTTTAATGGAAGTATTGGATGATGATGATGATGAAATCTATCTGATTTATGTGTGTGTGTATTCAGAGAAAGAGAGATTTATGCAAAAGAAATTCTATCTAATCTCTTATTGCTTATTAATTGTGAAGAATAAAGTTTTGTAAGTCATTTTACTTTGTTGTGATTTTGTTAAGCTGAGATTTTGTTGTTAAAATAAGTGATAAGTGGATGGGTACTGAGATTTTGAACTGAGATTGTTGTTAATATATTTTTCTGATATTTTTGACAGGGAGGTGGATGTGGGTTTTTCTTGTGGGAAGATGAAGTGTTTGGGAAAACAAGAGAAGTGATCAATGAGACTAGCTTTGGGGAGAACAAGGGCGATGATGACAAAGGTGCCATTTTGAAGGAGATAAAGAAGACAAACAGAAGCATAAGGACCATTTGTTGTGCTTTGGTCCTTATTTGGTTAACTGTTTTAATTGTATTGGCTGTGATTTTGATGTATTTATGGAAGTGATCATTATAGCACTTGAAATGGTTGATGTAATGGATATATGTATTTGGAGTAGATATATGTACTTTATAGGCATGGCTAAGAACATAATTTGCCAAGCCTTGCTTTGTAGTTCAAATTAATGTGAGAAAGTGTATTTTGAAATTTTCTTCACAATTCTCAGATTGTTACATGTTTACTTATCAGTATGTGATAATATAGCAGCCATTATGATCAGATATCAGATATATTTAGAATGCCAAATAGATAAAATTGGCTGATATAACAGCAACAAAAAAAATCTGTATGTGCGCAGGTGTATGCATGAAGACTTATTATCAGTGCTGAAGTGAGAAAGCTAATATAACAGCAATAAAAAAGTTTGTATGTGCGCAGGGGTATGCATTAAGATTTATTATCAGTGCTGAAGTGAGAAAGCTGATATAACAGCAACAATAAATGGCTGTTATGATATATGTATCTGATTATAATGGGAGCAACAATAAAAATTTAATGGCTGCATCATAATGGCTACATCAGTAAAAAAAAAGCTTGCTGATATAACAGCCTACAACAGTAAAGAGAATGCCAAATAGATACAAATGGCTGCAAGTAAAACAAGCAAGTAAAAATGAAAATGCTGATATGGTCTGTATGGGCGCAGGTATGCATGGGGACTTATTATCACTGCTGAAGTAAGTGAGAAAGCTGATATAACAGCAACAAGAAAAATTTAATGGCTGTATCATTGTGATGGCTGTATCATAAATGGCTGCAACAATAAAAATTAATGGCTGCATCATAATGGCTGCATCATTAACAAATAAGCTTGCTGATATAATAGCCTTCAACAGTATAGAGAATGCCAAATAAAAGAAGATGATATATCAGACTACAACAGTAAAAATACATACAACAGAAAAAACATAGAAAACAACATCTGATTATAAAAATGCCAAATCTGATATAATGGCAGCAAGTTGTTGATACAAATGCCAAATCTGATACAAATGTCAAATCTGATACAAATCAACACTTGACTTAACTATATAATTGCCAAATCTGATATAAAAAGTAACATTGTTTTGCCAAATCAGATACAAAAAGATACATCTGTCATATGCTTTCTAGATACAAAAAGATACATTTGTATCACTATACCAAAAATATCAAAATACGCAGTTGTACTAATAACTTAAACTATCAGCTCCTAGTGCCCCTTCCTCTCCCTCTACCAATTGTTGATTCGATGATAGCATCCAGCTGTGAAGTAAGTTGCGAGGAAGTAATGGCAGGATGCCCTCTCCACATGAGTCCCAGAGGTGCAAAAGGAAGGTCAGTAGGCGTGCCAACAGCAGATCCATCTCCTTGGTACTGCACAACTCGGGTCTTACGCAGTCTAGAAGTATTCTTTGATGTCCTCATCCTCGTCTCATTTGGTAAAGGAAATCGAGTTTCGGGAGCTACTTCAACATTCATTTCTTCATGGACAGCATTGGCATGCATATATGCTTGACCCGAGCCCTCCCGTAACACGACTTGAGAAGGCTGTCCAGGCTACATGAAAAACCAGCGTCATTCATCAATGAGGGCAGGGGTTAAAGTAAGCCTAGTAGAGATCTTATCTAAATGCTTACATTGAATACAACTTGCCCGGTGCCCTGCTCTGTATGCACCCCCACGTCACGCACAGAATCAGGATCAGGATCACATCTATAGAACGCTCTCCCACCCCTTGGCTTTTGAATCCTAGACGATGCAGGTTGTTTGCTTTTTGGTGGAGCCTAAAACACATAACACACATAACACAATGAAGCTATATAACACACACACACAGCACATTAAGACACAAAGTTTTTCAACTTACATCCTTGCATGTTGCCCTATTGTGTCCTTCTTGACGACATATCGAGCATTTGGACGGTTTTCCCCGTTTGCTTAGCTTTTCAGGAGGGGGAGGATCTCGACCATCTGTTGCTTGCTCTTTTCCCTGCTTCGTTCTCCTACTAGTTTCGTCAGTTCGTATCCTCTTGAGTCTTGGCCTACCAGGCATTACACAAATGGGAGGTGGTTCCATGGGAAGATACATATCAACTGGCCAAAAGCTTCCAATTGGTTGAAATTTCTCTCTATAACTAGCAATGTAAGTGTTCTTGTGGTAGTACCGTGATATCTGAGATATTGGATTAACTCCAGCATGAAGCAATGCAGGTATAGCATGCTCACAAGGTGTTCCAGTCAACTCCCACCTTCTACATGTACATTGTTTCTCACGAATCATCACTCTATGCCTAACATCCCCTTCCTCGACCTCATAACCTTCATCCCCATTAAATCTGATCCTACAATCATTAGAAAGATTTTTGTTGACCTCATACATTTCCATGCACTTAGGACTAAACTCCCCCTTCCACTTTGACACAAGCTTCTCACTTTTCGACCACTTAAGCATCAACTTCATCCTAATGCCATCAATCATTTTAATGATTGGCAAATATCTGAAGTCATCGGCCCAGGCATTGAAGCTTTCGCTAAGGTTATTGTCAACCACCATAGACATACTTCTATTACTAAAATACGCCCTCACCCAACATTGTGGAGGATATGTCAACACAGTTTCTGCAGCTTGTTTATCTACACGTCCAAGGGCCTTTAGCTTTTCCTTGAACTGCTCAACAAATGTGCTCCAAGCACAAGCAAAGAAACGTTTTTTCAACTCTCTCCCCCTCCATCTCTTACTCCAATTAGCATAGATGTGTCTTGCGCATAATCGATGCTCAGCTTCAGGAAACACTTCATTGGCACCAGCAAGCAACCCCTACATAAAGGGTAATTTAAGTATGATGTACTGCAAGTTTTAAAAATATATTTAATCGCAACATCAAGATTCTAACCTTTTGCATATCTGACATATGTGTTATTCTTTCTCCATAACCAAGCTCCAAGGATATGTTCAACCATTGAAAGAACCACTTCCAATTACAAGTATTCTCTTTCTGCACAACTGCAAAGGCTATAGGGTATAAGCAGTAGTTTGCATCTAGTCCAGTTGCTGTTAGCATAACTCCCCGCGCCTTTCCCTTCAAAAAGGTTCCATCAACTCCTATGATGGGCCTGCAACCAGCCTTCCATCCAACCTAATTAAAATACAAGAAAAGCAAGTTACACACATATCAAGAATAAAAAATAAGAATAAAAAAGGTATTAATGTAGAAGTATATGACCTTGGCAGCGTTGAAACATACATATACTCGACTAAAAACTCTCCTCCCTTCTTCTTCAAATGCATCCTTACTAATCTCAACTGATATATCAGATCCAGGGTTCCTTACTCTCAACTCATGACAATATGCTTCTAACTTGTTGAATTCATCAACATAGCTCCCTTCCATTTCTTGCATAATCAATCTTTTAGCCCGTTTGCATTTGTAAATGCTAACATTAAGCTTGAAAAGTTCTGCTACATCCGCCTTCATATCCTTACATTTGTATTGTGGCCTATCCTGAACTTTCTTCCTAAAATGTCTAGCCAACCATTTCGCACTTGCCCTACGACTGTCAAACACCCTACAACAATTATGCTCCAACTGTAGTGTCTTCACAACAAGGCCAGGATTTTCTCCATCTTTGGAAGCAAATAGAACGAATGGGCATCGATCTTGAGTCTCCGTTATTGCCTCTGTTTCATTTATACAAATTGCCCTGACCCTTAACGGCTCATTTTGTTTCAGCCACAAGTTCACCCCAGCACTAATTGCATAATGGTCTAGATCCTCAACCAACTCCGCCTTGTTCGCATAAGATTCACCCACCATGAAAAAATCTTTCCAACTTGGCCCACACACCTTTCTCCTCCCTCTACATTCTTCCAAAGGCTCATTATTAACTTCTAAGTTCAAATCTTCGTTAACATATTCGTAGTCACTCCCGTCTCCATCATCCACGCGGGCCTCGATCCTCATGGCATCATCTTCATTATCATCTTTTGAACTATACTCTTCAATTTCACTATCTTCATACTCACTACCTTCAAATTCATCATCCTCTAAATCAGAACCTACAAGTTCCTCACGTTCATAATTTACTGTACCCCTAGCTTCCTCTTCACATAATCTCTCCCTCTCTTCTTCCTCTTGACGAAATCTCTCCATGAGACGCTTTGAGATATCCTGACCAACATCTAAATAATCTACACGTTCACTCCAATAATCACCATGGTCATCCTCATCACTACCAGTCATCACCATCACACTTTGAGAATTTTCCAATTACAACCTACATAAAAATTTATACAAATTAGGAGTATGACTCATACTTCAGAGCTGATAAAAAATGAATAGAAAAAATTACACTGCGCTGAAATAGAATTTATATGTGTGAGGATAATAATCATAACACTATTACCACCTTATTAATTTTCCTTGAAATAGAATTTGCTACTCTGAAGGAATTAACACGCAAGCACATTTTAACTAATTAATTTTTAAGTTGAGTTGCATAGAAAGTCAGTTAACACTTAAACCCTAAACCATCCTATCTCTAGTAAGAACATATAATGATAATAAGTTTACTTTAACTTACTATCACAGTGCCATTTTCGAGAATAAAACATGAAAAGATGAAGCTTTTGTGTCAACCCACTATGTAAATAAACAATTTCCCCAAACCCTACAACCTTCATACCTCAGATTAGGAAAAAATGCTTTCTTCTTTGCTGCTGCTGCAAATTCGTAAGATATTTCAACAAACTCTACAGATTCGCAATGTTTTTCGGATTCCCCATGCTTCCTCTTGTGTTTGTAGAGTGGTTTTTGGTTGTTCTCTCTTGCCCTAATTGTTCTCTGCCTAATTGTTCTCTCGTGAAGTTCTTTCAGACCTCTCCCTCCTCCTTATTTTACTCTTTAGAGATTACAGATAATAAAAAAATTAAACGAAAAATAATAAATAATAATATTATTCATTGCCATGTCAATTAAATAATGCCCACGTCAGCATAAGTTGTCCACATGTCAATTAGTAACGGTCAACGTATGTTGACTGTTAAATTTGGGCTGATTTGGTCCGAAAAAAAAGTTCAGGGGGGGAATTGCTCCTTGAAAAACTTCCAGGGGGGGATTGCTCTACTTGGAAAACTTCCAGGGGGGAATTGACATTTAACCCTACATTTATCTATATGTTAATATTGTTTTTATTTCAAACATAAAAATAGGTTATATACAGCTAAAGAATAGTTTTTATCGGCTAAAAATATATTGTACCTTTATTCTTGAAAAATTAGATATTTTTAGATTATAAATGTTATAATAAAAAAATTTTCAGTAATTTTTCATTTAATATTCCTACGGTGAAACAAATTTCAAGTATTGGGGTTAATTGTTATCAAACAACATTTTTTAATTTTGTTTTTCCAAAAACGAAAAATTGTTCTCAAAGCAAAGATCATTACTTCATTTGCTCTGTCATACAGCAAAACAAACAAATAAAGCTGATCTCTTTCTTAATATAGCAAATATAGTTCTCAAGCTTCGTGTATTAAATTTGCTCCCAAAAAAAAGCTTCGCGTATTAAAACACCGTTTTCCCAATATTTTCAATAAAAAAACCTATACTTGGTTGATTTTAATTCATCATTTCATATGTCCTTTTAAAATCAGTTATTATTTTCGTTTTATATTAACCATTCCCATACAACTTCGTGTGCATACGCCATCCATTTTACTTGTTTTAGATTCACCAGAAAAGTTGCATTTATTTTTGTTATAATTGTAATTGTAAACTAATTAAAAACAAAAGGCCGAATTAAACTATATATGGAAACATATTCGCCAGAAAACAGATTATGGATAACTTTTTATGCCAGAAAACAAACTACGGATATCTATAAATATATGTTTGCTCCTATTAATAATACAAACTTTGTGAGATATTGGAATCCAAAACACCCAAGATTTTCCAAACAATTGTTACACTTGACAATATCAAACTTTTAGCTTGTATATTGCAGTGTAAGGGATGGGTGAAGGATTATCATTGTTATTTCTCATTTACTCACTCTTTCTTCTCTTCGAAAACGGCAATGCAGGTCCATTAGTGCCATCAATATATGTTTTTGGTGATTCTGAGGTTGATTCAGGAAATAACAATGTTCTAGAGACTCCGGCTAAGGCCGACAAATTGCCTTATGGTATCGATCTTAATAATGTTACAGGTCGTTTCACCAATGGTAGAAATATAGCAGATATTACTGGTAAGTTTGCCACATTATGAACTGAATTATATCAATTTCTCATTTCAATTGTTGGATTGATATTTAAACAGTTCAAATATACATTCGCTATTTATATGTTGAGATTTGGATCAATGACATATAATGTTTGAGAGTCAATTCATCACAAAAGTTTAAGTCAAATGTGATAGAACTCAATCAATTATTATTTACATTTAATCTAAATCCAATTCTTTTCACATGAGACTTATGTTTTCTCTTACATTATAAACAGCTGAATTACTCGGCTTGCCGATGCCACCACCATACATGGGTCTGTCAGAAAGCCAAAGAATCCATACGATCACAGGGATCAACTATGGATCAGGCAGTTGTGGAATACTGAACACGACCGGAGCTGTAATTTACAGACTTAAAATCAATTCTTTAATTTTTTTTCCTTCTCCTCAAAGTTCTTTCTTATATTGATTTATATTATTTCGTCATTTTGTGGTGTAGGGAGAATGTTTAACCCTTGGAAAACAAGTAGAGCTTTTTACAAAAACTGCTACCGTTGATCTTCCAAAAGCTATATATGGTCGACGAAAATTGAGACGCCATTTAGCCAATTCTATATATTATATTATTGCTGGATCAAATGATTACAACCATTTTGTTAATAATGGAGAAAGGACAAAATTCACTCCTCAAGATTATGCACAACGCCTTGAAGATGAAATGGCCAACCAACTCAAGGTTTGATTTTTCTTAATCATTTTTTATTAGGTCGATATTCTATTATTATATCTCCTCTCATGTACATACATGTAATTACATATGACCTAATAAGAACCTGACATAAATAATTAGACATTAGTTAAAATTAGTTATTTCATGTTAAATAGTACTATAAGTAATTAGCCTAAATAAAAATAGTTAAAAGAGTTTTATGAATATGTTAAAAAGTTTTAGAATTAATAAGGAATACACTAGGGGAAATTTGATAATATCACTGCGCTATATACAGTAAATTATATTGTAGGTCTTTACAATTGAGAACCTGAGAGTGTATATTATCAGGGAGATGTTAGTGAGTCAAGTTGTTTTTAACTATTTAAAAATTGATTAGTTTAATAAATAAGAGCTAAATAAATTAAACTAGATATTTGTCAAGTTTTTTAATTTTGTATTTTATACAATTTAAACACCGCACCCTCAGGAACACGTCATTCAATATGAGGTTTCTATTTGAGTATAACTGGCATAACACTGTCATTAGAGTAACTTTCCGGCATTTAAATTTTGAATTATCAAGATATATATACTTAGAATTATTGAATGCTTTTGTTTAATAATAGATATATATTATTGACTTAACTTGTTTTTCCCCTGTTTTGAAACACACAGAAACTCTATGATCTTGGAGCTAGAAAGTTTCTGGTGGATTCCCTTGCGTGTTGTCAACCAAATATTTATGTACCAGAAAGATGTGAACCAAATTACTATGCAGATAAAATTACTGAGAGATTAAAAGAGCTTCAAGCAACTCTCTATGGCTCATCTTTTACAGCCTTCTATGGACGGGATATAATAACTCAAATTCGTGTTAATGCAGCCAATTATGGTAAGGAAAAAGATCATTAAAATTGATTGTTACATTGACATTTTTTTAATTTGTCTATGTTGAGATTTCAATTTGAACTGACACTAAATAATCTGTTTTTTTTTTTGAATATGTGTAGGAATAAAAGTTTTAGATGTCCCTTGCTACACAGGTTCAACTCTTTGTCCCAACCGATCAGATCATTTTGTGTTTGATATATACGGTCACCCAACTGAAACCGTTTATAAGCTTGTTGCAACGGACTGCTTCAATGGAACTTCTTGTCTTCCTCTCTCCGTTTCCAAATTAGCAACTGTACCCTCACATTAATGTGTTATACATTTTGGCACATAATAAACATGTCTTTGTTTTTTTTGTTCTTTAATTTTTTTTGTCCCTAATTATTTATTTTTCAGAATATTGTTGTATCATTTGATAAAGAATTTGTTATATTGAAAGTTATTTAAATGTGAGTTCTACAAATAAGAGAAATAAACACAAAATTAATTTACTTCAATGAGACAAAAGAACAAAGAAACTGCTTTAAAAGCAAAACAAAATCATTTGGAAATGCATTCCCCACCGCCCATGGGATAAATGATTAATTTTCCTTTATGTCATAATAATTTCGTGAAATCTAAACACAATTTATTTTAATATTGAAAATAATTAATATAATATCATGTATTTATTTTCATTGTGTCATTGACATCTAGAGTGGGGACAAACTAGTACACTCATTAATTATATGATCTGTAATTTGCATTGTAATGTAATGATAGTACTCCCTCCGGTCCCTAATGTAAGAGCTAGCCGTAAAAAAAAACGCTTCTTAAGAAAACATGTGAATATTAGTTGAGTGTCTAGAGTTAATGTTTCTTTTCTAAAATTGCCCATATTTATTATGGTACTTATAAGAGAGAGAAATACATAAGCATTTATAACTATGAAAGAGAATTAGGGGTAAAGTAGAAAAAAATGCATTAAATGAGGAGAGAATATGGGGTGAGCTATTACATTAGGGACCAAAACCATTCAAATTTTGGGCTCTTACATTAGGGACTGGGGGGAGTATTATTTAACAGTCGAATGCCCTTAAAAAACCGTTAAGTATGTAAAAGTTTGCAAATACCAATAACGTATGGGAAGCATAATAACATTTTCCTATGAAGTAAGGCTGAACATGGGCTAGACCAATAAGCTCAAAGCCCAACTATATAAGGAAGCCCATATTCGGAAGGGCTGGGCAGGATGGTCATGAAAGACAAGGTTGGCCCACAACCTGTCATACCTTCCCTCCAAAAACTTTCTGTCAATTTATTCTCATATTCAGGATAGGTAAAAATAATGTTATTGAATTTTGCCAAATTGTTCAAGCATTCAGACAATATGCTTAGTGCTCCTACGAGGGAAAAGAGAGAATAGGTTAGTTTTTTAAGTACAACCTAATAACCTAATTACACTGTTGAAGAAAATATTTAAAATGATTCAAAACAATAAATATGTACAGTTTCATACACACACACAGACATCTAAGGCAGTATGCTCACTGCACCTAGAAGCAGTTTTTTGTTACGATTTGACAACTGGGGCATCGTGGACTTTTTGTTACGATCAGGCCTAATATGCATGCATGGGCCGGAGCCTAATATGCTTGCATGGGCCGGACTAGGTTCAGCAACCGACATTACAAATGCAGCAAAGAAGGTTTTGAATCCCAAAGACCCAAACTACAAGTGATGCTTGATGTTTACCTCTAATAAGAGGATATTTGTACTAAGCAAAGCAAAGTAAAGCTTAGTTGTGGGAACCAACAATATTTAAATGTGCCACATTGTGATATATATATTCACAACGTGGCACATTCAAATATCTATGGAAAGAGGTTTCTTTTCCTAGTACATGAGATTGTATTGAATAGGATTATCTGAGAGAGAGCTTTCATTGTTGAATGACATGAGGAGAATGATTTCAAAATTAGACAAATTTTTGAAAAATCTAAGATTAAATAATTTAGGGCAGTGACCTTATTTTGCCCTTCAAGTAACTACTCTGGACCACTGAGCACTCTAAACTAACACTGGGTATAATTTTACCCCTGAAGTAACCAAAGTAGCCCAATTTTACCCTCTGACCAATGTAACGTTAACATGTGTCGTCCACGTAGCAACATTACATTTGTCAGATGGTAAAATTGGACCACTTTAGTTACTTCATGGGTAAAATGTACCCGTTGTTAGTGTAAGGTGCTCAGTAGTCCATGGTGGTTACTTGAAGGGTAAAATTGAGCCATCGCCCAATAATTTATTATCCAAAAGCACCTAGATATTTAAGTAATGTAAGTGAAACTCTTTTTCACCTGTGTTTCATATATCAGTTAAAAGTTTACACGTAACTATATGTTAAAATTGTTTTTATTTCAAACATAAAAATAGGTTAATAGTTTTTATCGGCTAAAAATATATTATACCTTTATTCTTGAAAAAAATAGATATTTTTAGATTATAAATTTTATAATAAAAACTTTTTCAGTAATTATTCATTTAATATTCCTACGGTGAAAAAAATTTCAAGTATTAGGGTTAATTGTTATCAAACAGCGTTTTGTAATTTTGTTTTTCCAAAAACGAAAAATTGTTCTCAAAGCAAAGATCATTACTTCATTTGCTCGGTCACACAGCAAAACAAACAAAGAAAGCTGATCTCTTTCTTAATATAGCAAATATAGTTCTCAAGCTTCGTGTATTAAATTTGCTCCCCAAAAAAAAGCTTCGTGTATTAAAACACCGTTTTCCCAATATTTTCAATAAAAACCTATACTTGGTTGATTTTAATTCATCATTTCATATGTCCTTTTAATTAAAATCAGTTATTATTTTCGTTTTATACTAACCATTCCCATACAACTTTCGTGTGCGTATGCCATCCATTTTATTTTTTTAGATTCGCCAGAAAAGTTGCATTTATTTTTGTTATAATCGTAAACTAATTAAAAACAAAAGGCCAAACTATATATGGAAACCTTTTCGCCAGAACACAGATTATGGATAACTTTTTATGCCAGAAAACAAACTACGGATATCTATGAATATATGTTTGCTCCTATTAATAATACAAACTTTGTGAGATATTGGAATCCAAAACACCCAAGATTTTCCAAACAATTGTTACACTTGACAATATCAAACTTTTAGCTTGTATTGCAGTGTAAGGGATGGGTGAAGGATTCTCATTGTTATCACTAATTTACGCATTATTTCTTCTCTTCGAAAACAGCAATGCAGGTCCATTAGTTCCATCAATGTATGTTTTTGGTGATTCTTTGGTTGATTCTGGAAATAACAATGTTCTAGAGACTCCGGCTAAGGCCGACAAATTGCCTTATGGTATCGATCTTAATAATATTACAGGTCGTTTCACCAATGGCAGAAATATAGCTGATATTATCGGTAAGTTTGCTAAAATATGACCTGAATTGTCTCAATTATTTCTCATTTTAATTGTTAGATTGATATCTAAACAGTTTAAATATACATTCACTAATATAAAACAAGCTTCAATCTAAAATTTTTATATGTTGAGATTTGGATCAATGACATATAATGTTCGGAGAGTCAATTCATAACAAAAGTTTAAGTCACAATATGATAGAACTCAATCCATCATTATATACCTTAATTCTTTCCACATGAAACTTATGTTTTCTCTTACATTATATACAGCTGAATTACTCGGCTTGCCTATGCCACCTCCATACATGGGCTTGTCAGAAAGCCAAAGAAGCCAAACGATCACAGGGATCAACTATGGATCAGGCAGTTGTGGAATACTGAACACGACTGGAGCTGTAATATTTATAGACTTAAATCAATTCTTTAATTGTTTTTCCTTCTCATCAAAGTTCTTTCATAAATTGATTTATATTATTTCGTCATTTTGTGGTGTAGGGAGAATGTTTAACCCTTGGAAAACAAGTAGAGTTATTTACAAGAACTGCCACCGTTGATCTTCCAAAAGCTATATATAATCCACAAGAATTGAGACGCCATTTAGCCGGTTCTATATATCTTATTATTGCTGGATCAAATGATTACAACCATTTTGTTAATAATGGAGAAAGGAATAAATCCACTCCTCAAGAGTTTGCACAACGCCTTGAAGATGAAATGGCCAACCAACTCAAGGTTTGATTTTTCTTAATCACTTTTATTAGGTCGATATTCTATTATTATATATCCTCTCATGTACATGTAATTACATATGACCTAATAAGACCTGACATAAATAAACGACATTACTTAAAATTAGTTATTTCATGTTAAATAGTACTGTAATTAGCCTAAATAAAATTAGTTAGAAGAGTTTTGTGAGTATGTTAAAAAGTTTTATAATTGATAAGGAATATACTAGCAGGGGACATTTGATAAAAGCACTGCGCTAATATATTGTAGGTCTTTACGATTGAGAACCTGAGAGTGTATATTATCAGGTAGATGCTAGTGAGCCAAGTTGTTTTTAACTATTTAAACATTGATGATTAGTTTATTAAATACTATGAGCTAAATAAATTAAACTAGATATTTGTCAAGCTGTTTAATTTTGTATTTTATACAATTTAAACACCACACCCTCAGGAACACGTCATTGAATATGAGGTTTCTATTTGAGTATGACTAGCATAACAAGTAACACTGTCATTAGAGTAACTTTCTGCACTTACACTTTGAATTATTAAGATATATATATTTAGAATTATTCAATTCTTTTGTTTAATAATAGATACTATATATATATATTATTGACTTAACTTGTTTTTCCCCTTTTTTGAAACACACAGAAACTCTATGATCTTGGAGCTAGAAAGTTTGTGGTGGCTTCCCTTGCAACATGTAAACCAAAGATTTATGTACCGGAAAGATGTGAACAAAATTACTATGCAGATAAAATTACGGAGAAATTAAAAGAGCTTCAAGCAACTCTCTATGGCTCATCTTTTACCGCCTTTGATGGACAGGATATAATAACTCAAATTCATAATAATCCAAGCAATTATGGTAAGAAAAAAGATCATTAAAATTGATTGTTACATTAACATTTTTTAATTTGTCTATGTTGAGATTTCAATTTGAATTGACACTAAATAATCTGTTTTTTTGAATATGTGTAGGAATAAAAGTTTTAGATGTCCCTTGCTACACAGGTTCAACTCTTTGTCCCAACCGATCAGATCATTTTGTGTTTGATATATACGGTCACCCAACTGAAACCGTTTATAAGCTTGTTGCAATGGACTGCTTCAATGGAACTTCTTGTCTTCCTCTCTCCGTTTCCCAATTAGCAACTGTACCCTTATATTAATGTGTTATACATTTTGGCACATAATAAATATTTTGTATCACTAAAGAATTTGTTATATTGAAAGTTAAATGTGAGTTCTACAAATAAGGGAAATAAACACAAAAATAATTTAATTCAGTGAGACAAAAGAACAAAGAATGCCGCTCTAAATGCAAAACAAAAACACTTGGAAATGCCCTTAACAGTCGAATGGTGCTCCAATTTGTAGTGATATTATTTAACAGTCGAATGCCCTTAAAAACCCATTTTTTGCGCTAACACGGGCTCAAACTTGGAACCTCATCATCAAGTTGCCAAAACATCTTCTACTATGATCAATTCATCTATAAATTTTCTTTCCCTGGCCCTCTTTTTCTCAGTACATTTAAGGCAACGGCTCAAGTTTAACACAAGTGATGATCAAGTGCATGTCACTTAAACATGCTTCTTCTTAAGTGATGCCAATGCATGCCAATGCCGCGTAGGACAACACCTTATACCCTTGGGTGTAAAATCAAGCATCAAGCACTGTATCAAAAAAAAAAATCAAGCATAAAGCTTTAGGAGGGTTCAGGTATCCTCAGAAGCGAGCTTTCTCCTCATCTCTCAGAAGCAAGTTTCATCCACACAATTTAAAGATGTGGGTCCCACTTCATTAAAAAAAAACTTCACACCCCTCCCTCTCCTACCAACGCTCAACCTCACCAAACAAACCCACTCCACCGCATCTTTCACCGGTCAACCACCGTTCCTCCACCGCGCCCCCAACTAAAAACCCCAACCCACTGCTTCTTCGACCTCAGTCACGGCTTACCCTCACCAACTGAAGTTTCTCCACCACCTCCACATCACCCATGGCTGGTCACCTCACCTTCGACGTTGCCGCTGCATCTTCATCGTCGCCAAATTGCTGCTCCTTCACCCATCTTCCCCTTGGCTGGTGTGGAGGCGGCGGTGGAAAGCGGCGAGGGAGGGACGGTGTGGAGCTGCAGAGAAGGGTGAGGTCGGCCATGGAGGGAGGGAGGGGAGGAGAAAGAGGGGTGTGAAGTTTTTTTTTAATGAAGTGGGACCCACATCTTTAAATTGTGTGGATGAAACTTGCTTCTGAGAGATGAGGAGAAAGCTCGCTTCTGAGGATACCTGAACCCGCTTTAGGAGGATACCTCCCTAAATATCACAGTGGCAATCAAATCCACCCCTCTCAATGATGTGACATGATTCCTTAATATCGAACCCATAGTTGTTGTGATATTTGCGAGTTGATATTTTACTATTTTTACGGTTTTACCTAATCAAAACGTGTTACAAGTCATTGAAATTTTCAGTGGCTAAAAACTCGGTAGAAACCCACGTGTTGACATTGTAAATCCACCATTTTTTTATATTTCCACGTACTTTATAGAAAATTGTGTTAACTTACTATTAAACTTATAATTATTATTTTTATTTGACCAATTAAAATAACTTATATAAAAATTTCATAGAAATTTATTTATTACGGTTGATATAGTATGAATATTAACATATTTAAATTTACTATCCATATTTGAAATATATTCAAGTCACATTAATTTTATTTTTTGTATTTTTTATTTAATTATATACAAGAAACACATGTTTATTAATAAACATAAACTCTCACTTGTTTACTATTCAAGTCTACAATCTGATTTAGATTGTTTCCACGAGTTTACTTAAATTCACGAGTTTGACAACCTTGACTGAACCGTCAACCATGATTTTTGTCCCCTATGTCAGTTCTTGTTTGGGAACAAGGTTTGAATTCTAGGTTTTATTTCATCAAAAAAGAAACCTAGGATTTAGCTCAAGCTTAGTTTTAAATCAGAGCAGCAGACACACATTCACAATTTTTTTCAGAATAATTTTTCTGCTAAACCCATGTTTCAATTGCATCAAACAAACATTTGTTACTTTTTCAAAATAGTTTTCCCCCCTAATAACCTATGTTTTACAAGAAACTATTTTTTCTACATTCTCAAAATCAATCTTCTAGTATCTAATTCTATAAAATAGCGCTCTCAACTCGCTTTTTTTCTACAAATGCTATTCTCCAAGAATTAATCTACAACCGCAACCAAAACTAAACACACAAATCTCTCTTCCATTTCTCAATTTGTGCTTGTCATTCTTGCATAGGGGCCATGCTAATATTCTCTATATCATTCCAATTTTATCGGATGTCCCTCAAGGGACCAAATCTCTCTTCTTGTGTTACAATACAACTTCCAAAGAAAGAGTTGCAAAACATTAAAACGTTGAAAGCCCAAAGTAGGCCCAGTCCCAGCCCATGATGAAAAGGCCCAACAAAGTAGGTCCAGTCCCAGCCCATGATGAAAAGGCCCAATACTCAACCTCCATATATACCTGCATGTTGCTCACCTTCCTGTAGTAAGATTTTAGGGTTAGGGTTAGGGTTTTGTTTGTTTTGTGAAATTGATGAAGGAGAAGGAGAGGGCTGAGGCATATAGGGGAGGGCAATTAAGTAATTGTAGCCCTGAAATACCTGTAGGTTCTCTACGGGGTGCCCTACGATTTCGGCCCTTCATCAATTATTATGGCATCATAGTACGGTTTTGTGCTTTGTGGATTTTGCAATTAGGGTTTTTCATTATTCCCTCTTTGCAATTCCCACTTTTTCTCTTCGCAAATCCGCCTCCAAACGCCATTACATCTTTAATTTATTTCCTCCTCTCCCAAATTCATTGATTAATCTCACATTACTGTTTTTAACTTCCTCTATGGTTTATTGAATTATGATAGATATGTGAAGGCCACCAATTAAATTTTTTCAAGGTTAAAATTTTTAATTTCCTGTATGGTTAGAATCACAGTAATGTTCTCACATCGATTGATCTCACATGGTTTTTATGTGAAGGCCACCATTTAAATTGATGATGATAGATATGTTAGGTAATATGATGTGATTTCTCAAAAATACCCCATTTATTTTCGCTTTTTTTTGGATAATTCGATGAACATTTTAATTTGATGATAAGTTATCTTTTGAAAAAGATTTATTGTCTTTGAATGTAATTGCTGTTTTTATTGCTTTTACTTGATCCTTTTTGGATCTGTGAAAATAAAGCTAGATGCTAAGAAGCTGAATATATCTAGTTTCATTGTCTATGTGGTGTAATTCCAATTGTTAAGTAGGAGTATTTTAATTTTAATTTTACATTTCAAATATCACCACTTTCAAGTAGATGGGAATGGGAATGCTCTGATACTAAAACTAGAACTTGTGTGTAATTGATTTCAATTTTCTAGTGTTGACTTCTTAATGATGTGAATGCAGCTATTTTTACAGTTGCCTCATAGCTTCATTTCTCATTTAATGACTAGATCTTAGCTACAACAATATCATGTTGATCATTCCCAAGCAAGGCCTTTTCCAAAACCCAATTATTTAATGATGATAGATATGTTAGTGAATATGATGTTATTTTTTTGAAACATCCCATTTACGTTTGCTTTCTTCCTCAGTGATAATTTGGTGAAAAGTTTACAAAAATTATAGTTATGTTATTTAGGATGGGAGGGGGTAGTTTTTATCTTTTGAAAATATTTTAGTGTGTTTAAATGTAACTGCTGTTTTATTACTTCTATTTCATCCTTTCTGGATCTGTAAAAATAAATCTATATGATAAAGCTGAATTTATCCAATTTCATTATCTACTGAGTGTAAATTTTCATAGTTAAGTATCCAAATCTTTGATTTCAATTTCATCAGTTTCAAGTAGATGACAATGGAAAAGCACTGATAGTATTACATGAACAACACTGCAGAACAGAGCATGGTGTGTATTTATTTCAATTTTCTAGTGTTGACTATTTAATGATGTAGATGCTACTTTTATAGTTGCTTCATACTTCATAGTTTAGTTTCTCACTAAATAACAAGATGTCAGCTAAACATTATCCTGTTTATCAGTCCTAAACAAATCCTTCTGCAAAACCCAATTTTCAATCATGGCTTGAGAGTTCACTGCTTGATCAGCAGGCAAATAATGACCTGCTCCCAAAACCACAACATTAGTGAGGCTTTGCCATTTTTGCACATACCCTGCAAGCTCGCCATTCACTTTCCATATCTTCCTATCTGCATTCAAATACTTGTCAATTCCTTCCCATTTCATTGTCTTCACCCATGCTTCTACTTGAACTGGACCATCCATTAGATCATGCTGCCCTTGGTATAGAAGCACTCTGGTTTTTGTCACCAAGTATTCCACCATGTGTTTCACACTCTTCATCACATCCTCATGGAATGCAGCTTTTACGGTATCACTGCATCCTTCAAAAGCAAATGACTCATTCACCCCTAGTGCCTTCTCCACCTCATTAGATTTCAAGAAATCAGTGACCAAATCACTCTCATAAGGAGCTTTTCTTGTGAAGTCAAACAAAGTAGCCAACCCTGTCATGTTATTCAACAATCTGAAAACATTGTTTCTTGCTTCTCTTGCTGCACTCCAGTTCTCCATTTTGATCAATCTGACAGCTTCAGATTGAATCTTGTCCACCTCATTCTTTTGCCTCTCACTGATCAATCCTAAGAAGTAAGCATTCAAAGCATGAGTAGTAACTTGTGTCACTGGATCAGTAAGCCCATCCCCAATTGCCACGCCTGCTAAATTCACCCTTTGTGAAGCATTCAAATGTGAATTTTTCTGTAATATGTAATACCCAATTGCAGGAACATACTTCCCAGCATAGCTTTCACCGGTTATGTAGATTGGGCGATCCTTGAAAGCAGGGCTCAGTTGAATGAATTTGGTTATAGCAGTGAAGAGGTGTTTGGCCACTGAATTTTGGTCTCTAGGAATTTCCTCAGTATTTGAAGCAATACTGAATCCAGTTCCAATTGGACTATCAAGGAAAAGAAGGCCGAAAATTCTATTCCAAGAACCAGGATTGGGAATTAGATTCAAGGTTTTGGTTACACGCCATGGTCCAAGCTCATAGAAGTTGCCAATCATGGAGGAACAGCCAGGGCCACCTTGGAGCCAAATAAGAAGTGGGGTATGGGAGAGAGGTGAAGTGAGATTCTGGGCTTCATAGAAAGTGTAGAAAATTGCTGATTTGGAATTGGTATTGATAGGGAGGTAGCCTGATTTTGTGGGCAAGGCTTGTTTTGGGAAGGAAGGGGTTGGATTTGAAGAAGCAGAGACATTGAAGATGAGGACGAAGACGAAGAACATGAGGAGTGTGAGAGAGTTGGATCTCGCCGCTGATTCCATTTTTGGTGGATGATATTATTCATTGAGATTGCATTTGATGAGTTCATATATTGTTATATTGAGTTAGTGCCTTGAAAGTCTTTGGCATGCGGGTGCAAGTTGAACGGAGTGTGGGTAAACAAAGTTGGTTGTTGACTTCTAATTGATGTATGTTTGAAGAATGCCCTGATTGGGCATAGAAACTTGTTCTTTTTTATGATAAAAAGCACAGTCATGATATATTATTATTGTAATTTGTAATTCTATGTGGGATGCAACATGCAATTGAGTTTCACTCTAATTTTTTGGACTTGTCTGAGAGACTGACATTAAATCGGTTAGTTATTACTATGAGAAGTCACTTGTTATTATAAATGTAGGAGTGTTAGAGAGCTGAAACTTAATTTGGGAAGAGACATGTGCATCGGCTGATCCAATTTTTCCCTTTTTCCGGTGGAAAGCATAATCTCGTATTGCTCAATATTCTTACCGAAATGAAAATTCTGAAACAATAGTATCAATCGTTAAATTATATGTATATGTATATAATAAAACTCATTTTTAAGTTTTTCACATCTAATTTTATTTTCAAGTGTTTTTCCAAACAATTTTTATTTTATCAAACTGTTTTTTTTTTAACAAATTTTATCCATGTACAAATAACTTTGATGCTTTTACTAGTGTAAATTCATTGGGTTTAATCTTTGATTTATGTAGTGAGAAACGCATTACAAGTAACTGACAAAGAAACAAGTGGATTTGCTTGAGAAGACCAATCATAAATTGTAATGACTTCAGTCAATTCTGTAGAATATTTGACTTGTAGCAACTAAGGATTGGCAATGGGCAAAGCAATAATTGAATATTGGTTCACCCTTCATCCTCTGGATTGGCCAATTTGACATTGAAGTCTCTATCGTTCTCTCTCCCATTCAATACACCAAGACATTCATATCTCTTGACCCAGAGGAAAGGAGAATAAACATTTCACGTGTTGATTATCTGCACTTTTTAAAATTAAAGAAAGTATGTTTAATGTTTTATTTGCCTTGTAAAAGGTACATGCAATCCATAATCATATTTTTGTATAATGCAAGAAGATCTTGTATCTAACTAGCATGTTTTATGTCCTTACTAGAGAAGGACATATTAATGAAAAAAAACTAGAGAAGGAAATAAGGGAAAGACAGTAACTTTTTAGTAAGTCGAACTTATTCATTAATTATTAGCTTTGAGGTGTTATTCCAACAAATAAACTGTATTAATCTCATGAAGATCTATGGCTAAAACACTGTAAAACCAATACTAATAATCACATTAACACAACACAATAGTGGTGAATTTATTTCAAGTTGTAAACCATATATGATCTGAACAAAGCACCTACTAAATGTATCTCATAATTTCAAACTATAAATCTCAATGAAACATTCTCCTGTTGATGATCATCATTCCCAAACAAATCCTTCTGCAAAACCCAATTCTCAATCATAGCTTGAGAGTTCACAGGTTGATCAGTAGGCAAAAGATGACCAGCTCCCAAAACAACAACATTAGTAAGATTCTGCCACTTCTGAATATACCCAGCAATCTCTCCATTCACTTTCCAAATCTTTCTATCTGCATTCAAATACTTCTCAATCCCTTCCCATTCCATTGTCTTCACCCATGCTTCCACTTGGACCACACCATCCTGCACATCATACTGCCCTTGGTACATAAGCACTCTAGTTTTTGTCACCAAATATTCCACCATATACTTCACACTCTTCATCACATCTTCCTTCATTGCACTCTCCACAGCTTCACTACACTCTTCAAACACAAAAGATTCATTCACACCTAAAGCCTTTTTCACTTCCCCATAATTCAAAAACTCACTCACTACTTCATCCCCATAAGGAACTTTTCTTGTGTAGTCATACAAAGTAGCCAACCCTGTCATGTTCCTTAAAAGACTCAAAGCATAGCTTCTAGCATCAACTGCTGCTGTCCAATTCTCCAACTTGGTCAATCTAATTGCTTCCAATTGAGCCCTCTCCAACTCCATCTTCTGCCTCTCATTGATCAAACCAATATAATAAGCACTCAAAGCATGAGTTGAAACTTGTACTATAGGATGTGTCAAACCATCTCCAATAGCCACACCTGCCAAATTCAATCCAGAATTTTTCTTCAAAATGTGATACCCAATTGCAGGAACATACTTTCCAGCATAGCTTTCACCAGTAATATAAATAGGCCTATCCTTGAAAGAAGGATCAAGTTGGATGAACTTGGTTATAGCAGCAAACAAGTGTTGTGCTACAGTGTTCATGTCTCTTGGTATTTCATTAGGATTTGAAGCAATACTGAAGCCAGTTCCTATTGGATTATCAAGGAAAAGAAGGCCAAAGATTGTGTTCCAAGAAGCATGATTGGGTTTTAGAGTGAAGGATTTGGTGACAAGCCATGGACCAAGCTCAAAGAAGTTGGCAATCATGGAGGAGCATCCAGGGCCACCTTGGAGCCAAATAAGAAGTGGGGTATGGGAGAGAGGTGAAGTGAGGTTCTTGGCTTCATAGAAAGTGTAGAAAATGGCTGACTTGGAAGTTGGGTTGATAGGGAGGTAGCCTGACTTTGTGGGCAAGGCTTGTTTTGGGAAGGAAGGGGTTGGATTTGAAGAAGAGAGATGGAGGAAGAGGATGAGATAACATAGGAGTGTGAAGGAGTTGGATGTTGAAGTTGACTTCATTTCAGACAAGTGGAGAAGTGGACTATGATCTTACGCTATATATATGAAGAAGAGCATAATAAGGATATATTCTTGTATCAATCTTGTGCATTTGACCAAATTTTAACAAACTTTGACGGGACAATTGTAGCTAGAGCCCAAATAAGAGACTTAATTTCAAAAAGGGTCCAATAAATTGTTATGACTACCATTAACAAGTGCAATAGTCAATAACTTTCATTAACAAGTGTTAACAACTCATTAGGACTTTTTTGAAATTAAGTATCTTATTTTGAAACATATTTTTAATTAGAGGTATTCATGGGATAAGACGGGATTGAGACACCCATGTTGGGTGTCCCATCCCCGAAGCTCAGGATAAGATTTACGAATTGACGGGATCGAGATGATACGGAAAATCCTGAATTTTTTTAAAATATTTTTTAGTAAAAATATATATATTTGTGAAAAAGATAGAACACTTTTGTTTATATCAAACAAATAAATCTAATAAAAAACAAATAATTTAATTTAATATTGATCCTACAATACATTTTATACAACATAATAAATAAAAAGTTATTAAGATCATATTTTTTATAAAAAACTGGCACATATATTAATACATGATACAAATCACACATGTATATATTCATAACAGCACAAACATATGTATTCGTGACGGGATCGGGACGACCTGTCAAGTCCTATAGATGAGTTTTGTTCCGTTTCAAAAATTGTTAGGATGGGAATTTCAAGTCTCAAAAAGCCCAGGGGATGGATTGAGAGGGGAAATTTTTGGCCCTATTTTTAATGTAATGTGTTAATTTTGATTTTTTTTAAGCAAAAATAGAATTTTGATTTTCTCAAAATACTTCAAGTTTAATTATGTTTCATGTGTTTGTAATCTAATATATCTCTTCAAATCTTAAATGATCCTCTTTCTTTTGGGTTTATGGAATTTGCAATTTGGCTTCCAAGATGTAACCTCCATAATTACTAAATGTGCGGTTTGGCTTTACAGATTAGCAAGCTCCTTCAGAGCTCTTTGTTTCAAGGTCACCTCAACCAACAGAGTTCAAGGTCAATTGCACTACCCTTTAGAGAACTGATACTTTAGACAAGTTAGCCTCTGAATGCAGATTCATCTTTGTTAACTTCAGAAAATATGTCACAACAGGTATTTTCGCTAGACAATATTAATATCATGATCACTACTTTTTCAACGATTAGTTAATGAGTTTTCATTGTGTTAATCAGGAAGCATGTAAGCCTCATCTTATGGTTATATGTTTATTATTGATTTGTACTTTCCATTATATTTTGTAATCAGTTTTTCCCTGAAGGATGATCTTCAACAGCTGCTTTTGAATATCTTCAACATTGCATTGTCAACTATTTTCTTTAGTTCATAAGCATAAATTCTCCCAATTTTATTGTTCCAACTATATCTTTTTCAATATTTCCCATATTTATTATTATACTTTTAAAAGAAAGAAAATATAAGCATTAATAAATATGAAAGATGAAAGGCAAAAGAATGCACAAGAGGGGGAGAGTGAATTGTGCTAATCAAAAACTTAAGCAAATAAGACTTCAACACACAATTTTATACTGGTTCGGCCAACCACTTGCCTACGTCCAGTTCACCAACACCTCGTTGGGTTCCACTAATTTCAGGTTTTACAAACAGGTTCACTTGAGAACCTTTACAATGTAAGAATCTCTCTAACACTCCCCCTTACTACCCGTAAGGTGCTAACCCTATTACAAAGCCCCAAGCTTTGAACAACCTCAGACAGAAGAGGATATATATCAGAAGTAAGTTCATTAGGATGAACAAATATTGATAAACACTTAAGCTTGAAATGATCGCACAAGTGACTTGAATGCTCTTTAAGATTTTCGACAGAGAGTAGGTGCTTGTTCAGTGAAGATCAATAAATTCATCTGCCTATTTATAGTCTTCAATGGAGGATAGAGCCGTTAGACACATTGTGAAAAAGACTTGTATCCATTGAGCACAATTAGTGTCATGTACTAGACTTTCCCATGTTGCTTGAAGAAGATGATGAACATTAAATGCAGCTCCAAGCTTTATCAGTTGACCTTGTCCATTTTTAGGAGAGAAGTTGCCTTGAGTGATTATATGGCGGAGGAATGTGTCTAACGTCTTTTGAAAAACATTCTGAGCATGACAGTGTACTTTTGTACTTGATTTGCTTTCTGGTCGCCACTTCGATTAGGCATTGATTTCTCTTCTTTGATTGTTCACTGCACACTTAGATCACGGGATAAAGGCATAACAATATCAATTACTCGATGCTTCGATTACTATCAGCTTTGCTTAATGATTCGATTACTCCGTGTGATCGAAGGTGTTCTTTCCGCTTCTCAAACAAAAAGCTGTCTTGATTGTTACTTCGATCAATATCTTAACTTAGAAAATATTTGCTCTTGACTCTTGATCGCTTCTTCTAAAAAGTGAAAACGTTATGTCTAAGAGTCTAGTGATTGATTTGCTATTTGTGAAATAGTGTCTAAGTTATTTACAATCGATTTATCAAGTGATTGCTTATCCGTGAGGACTTAGTCTGATGATCATTTTATCTTATTACAGAAATTGCATTGTCTCAGTCTTATATCAGCTGGGTGATCGCAATGTCGTAGTTCTATATTAGTTTAGTGATCGCTTTATCTCAGATTTATACTAGTGAACGCATTGTCTAAGATCCATATCAGTTATCATCAAAACTCAAAATTCTAACAAAAGAGAGTTATGAGCAAAGTAGGAAAAAAACATTAAATGAAGAGATAATATTATATGCTCTTATATTAAGACCAAAACCATTCAAATTTTGTCCTCTTATATTTGTTAGAATTATAATAATTTTGACAGGGTATTCTAAATAAATTTAGCCTTCTGAGACTCTCTATGTTAACCACTATTTCTCCAGTCATTGCTCCAAATGACTATTCCCTAATTAAATGGGTAATTTTAGAGTGTAAGTCACGCGGTCTTTGTTATCATTTGGAAAGTTGAACTCGCCTACAATTCTCCATTTTCAATGAATTTCCACTCTAAGCCTGCTAATTAACTTGATAATTAATCATGGTCATTTTCCACCAGTATGATGATGTATCACCATAATCGATGAAAGTTATTCATATAGGCACACCCAACGGAGGTTGATTGCATGAGTTTCTGCAACATGGACTGACAATTAATTAATTGACATTACTGGGACCTGTAGCAGTCATTCAGGCATGAACTATCAACAGTATTAGCATGATTCCAGCACACCATAATTAATTGCATTAGCATTGTAGTACCAATTAATATTAGCACAATTCCATGACACCATAATTACTTGCATTAGCATATTTTAATGTGCTCTTATATTAGGACTCGAGGGAGTAGTATATATTTTAATGTGCCTTAGCTTGATGACTGTTTTATCTCCCATAAATGACCAATAATTCATTCTCCACTTCATGGTCCAGCACGCAATCAGCTCCGTTTGGTGCGCTAATCATGATGGTGTTTATGCCAGGCTATGATAGTTTTGATGGATTCAATTGAAAGTTGCTCAAAAGGTCTTAAAAAAATTGGGCGTTGCTCAAGACATGCTCATAGCTATGTTTTTGGAAAAATGCTAATAATGCCTGATAAGTCATAACTATGGGAATATGTGTCTACATAACAATTTTTTTTATAACACATCAAATATATAACTTAATGTATTCATTGACCTTGAATATAAAAAAAACTTTCATATTATCACAGTACATACCGTGCATTGAAAGAGGTAAAATACTTAAGAAAGACAATGGAAATAAACAAGGTGACACTAAGAAATTCTTGGGGGATTCCATTATAGTTTTAACCTTTTGTACATGTTAATTCTTTTATGCTAAAGAGGCTTTAAATTATTCATATAACTATTTGGGTTTTATTGAGATGTTAAACCATGTCAAATTAAAGAGAACTCTTTAATTGCATTGACTGTTCCTTCTAGTCTTGTTTCCAATACGAAAGAACATTGGAAAGATGAAAAGAGAGAGAGATGAGAGAGTAAAATGAAAAAGACAAATAAAATATGACTAATGTAATGATGTAACTTCCATTCCTTGGTATGTGAGATTTGAGCGGTTAGTGACTTATAATAAGAACCGGAGGGAGTACGTTTTATTTATTTCATAAAACCTGCAATCTAAGCATTTGGAGTCAAGCTTGTGTTTCAAGCATATCACAAAGTACGCATTCAAAAGTAGTGAAAAGTCCCACTTTCACAGCTAGGATTTAGTAAAGAGTTGCACCAGAAAACTAGCACTGTCAAACTAAATCTACATCAGTAATGTTTCATTATTTTAAAAAACCTTGTTTCCTACTTTATTGGCCATTTCTATA
This sequence comes from Mimosa pudica, assembly GCA_029929735.1. Taxonomy (NCBI): domain Eukaryota; kingdom Viridiplantae; phylum Streptophyta; class Magnoliopsida; order Fabales; family Fabaceae; genus Mimosa; species Mimosa pudica. Next base: position 10,253,542 of record JAKELP010000035.1, read on the forward strand.
CACATTCACAAACATCATTGCAACGAAGTTTTTGAAACAAAACAATGAATCTCTGGGCATATCTTAATTATTACAAGGCAATCAATCACCTAATGAGAGGTTCTAACTTGTAACTATAATCCATTTACAAGGAGCAGCATGCGATGACGAGATCGGTTAAGGAGATGTGTAAAACTACCATGCATATTCACCACTTTGTTGATTTACATTTGCCTGACAATGTGTTCCCTTGAAAGTATGGCATGAAGGTCCTTATAACTTCTTCATAAGTTGGTCTCTTATAGTCCACTGCCTGTAATCAGTTATATACAATCAGTTCTCCATACAGATAAAATGTTTAGGCTTCAGAAGAACACTTTCTTTCCCTTTGGTCTTTTACAAGTCATGTAATGTGAAAATTGCAAACAATTGAATTTGATAATAATTCTCCCTCCACTCTCAACAAGAAGTTTACTTTGATCCAAAATATAAAACCTTAATCCAATTGGTGTCCCAAATTTATATTTTTTCCCACCACATGGTTTACCTTTTGATTGCATATATTAAAGGGGTTTCCATCTAGGTAGTTTCAATGCAAATGATTTTAGAGGGTATTCTAGAAAAATCAACAAACATTTGTTACAAATAACTAACTTTACAAATTTCATTAAAATCCGCAAGTTAGCTAATTAGCTCGTATATTGAGGACCAAAGGTTGTAACTTTTTATTAATAGGGCAGGGGGGCAAGATTGAATCACATCAGAAAGTCAGATGGTACCATATCTACTTATGAAACAACAGGGTTAAATTGAAACCTATAGAGGACTAGGGAGACCAAAAGTGTATTTTAAGCCTAAACTCACTATCTGTAATCAAGTTTCTGAAACTAGCCTGCTCAATAACTTCTTCAGGGTCTGCCCATTTCCACTCAGCAAATTCTGGGTCAGCTTCACCAGTTGCTAAATTGACCTCGCTGTCATCCTTTGTTAACCCCATAAGGAACCTATTGAATGCCAAATTCAATGTCAGAAAAAAGCACAGCTTGGGAAAAGCAACATCTTATGTTACTCAGAGTTTAAGCATGAGCAATAAATTTTAGGCTAAGATAAAAGAATGGCAGAGTCTCTGCTCATAGTTTAGACATGAATATGAGACATAAGCTTAGTTTATTCTGCTAGCCATCTAAAATACAGGCATACCTAAATTTACAATCAACGAAGAGTGTATTTTTTACACAGCCGAGTAGTAACTCGAGAAACAGGACATGGTAAGCATGATAAATTTGATGTTTAATCTATCAACAAATACGTTTTTAATGCAAAATTTAGCCAAAACAGAATTTGACCATAAGACTGTAATCCCACAAATTTCCCACTCTACATAAGGATTGTCAATCATGTTTGTTTTTTGGAGAATCATGTTATTGATTAATAAACATTCTTATTATAACTCTGACTGATTAGACTTAACATACTTTAACATCCAACCAAGTGAAATAAATATTTTGTGCAACTTCATCTCAAACATACCTTCAAATGTTTGTTTAACACAATGAACAGTGGAATGTTTAACACTATTAACAGTGAATGTTTTAGCCATATGAATTTAACTATGATACTAGATATCCAAAATCACCCTAGAGTTGCAAGCCTTGATATTTCTTTGTTGAGGCCTAGGCCTATGCCTATATCAACCATCCATAGTTCTAATGAGAAAAATTAGTTCACAATCAGTTCCATTACAATTCCACTTCAGGCATACATCAGTTCATATACAAGACTAACGTGTTATATGGACAAATTGAGCCGGAACTATTTGCCAGACCCATTTTGATAGCTCTACCAATGTGCAAAATACACATATACATCTTAAGCTATTTATTTATACTGAAACCTCATTTAATTTGAACCAACATGGAGAAATCAACCAAGAAGCAGAGAGCAACTTTTTTACATACATGATCAATATTATATGGATAGGTTAAGTTTCAGCCATGGAATTAACAGGTTCAAAAGTATGAATCATCTTTATGGATGGTCAAGTATGCGGGTCTACCAACAAAAAGAGAAAAAAACACACCATTTTTGTGCCTGCCCATGCCAGTCACCACCCCAAAGACGATTAACTTTAGCCTTCACATGAGGAGGAAAATCATAAGTCAACCATTTTGGAACCTGCAGAGCACAATCTCTGATCAACTTCCACTTGATTATGAAATAATGATGGAAAGAGTTTCCAGTAGAATCCACCATTTTCATGAAATGTACATTTACTTTTCCTCAATCCCCTCCCCCCAGATTTTGAAAATAGTGTTTGCTTGCAATCATCTTAGATGTAAGCGGCAGCAACAACAAAGTTTCATCCCACTATATGGGGTCGGCTACATGGATCATACGGTACCATTGTGCTCTATCATTCACCAATAGATCTTGTTTTAATCATCTTTGATGTAAGCATGCCCATTTATTTTGTTTGCAAATTTTACCAAAGAAAACCAAAACCAACTTAAGAAAGCCAGAGTGATACAAACCTCAGCAATTATTTCAGCAGATACTATTCCTGTTTCTTCTCGAAGTTCTCTAATGGCAGCAAATTTTGGTTCTTCACCATCCTCAATCCCACCCTAATATTCAAGATCACAGATGAAAAGAACTATAAATTCTAGCTCAGAATTTTGAAACAGTAACAAAAGATTAACAAAATACAGCAAAAGAGTCTGTCTGATATATCAAAGATAAGAAACACATCCCTATGCAAGCTTGTCTATGCAATATTAAGAGTCTGCTTGATGTTTATCATATTAAGAAATAAATAATGAAAAGATTGTTTTCTACCATTAATGATTAACTATAATTCTTCAGCCTTTTTTTTGCCTGAATGAGATATCCATTAAATCAATAGTAAAATGCAGATTACACTCTATGCAATACTATTCTTTATTTTTGAGAAGCCAATCCCAACATCTATAGATAAATTTCTTTGAACGGAAGCCTAAATAAAGCTTAACAGTGTCCATGGTAGTGTAGGAAAATTGTCAGCTGAAGTCAACAATATTTACAGGGAAGTTCATGGCCTCAATGAGGAACATCAGTTATTGTGGTTCTCACCATAAAGGCTTCATAATTATAAGTTTGATTTTCTCACAAGGAAACTTGCCAATTAAGATTGTTAGAAGATTATTAGGAAATAATTATAGTATTAGGAAATATTTTTGTGAAACCCTTTTTGTTTTCAACAAAGATCCTACCAATATCCTCCACAAACAAATTATGCACTATGTGATGCCTTTGCTTATATGATCATCTGAATTCAAGGTAAGGGAGAAAAAAAATCTCACCTGAGGCATTTGCCATGCTCCTGGTACATTCAGTCTGGAAGCTACAAAAACCTGAACCAAAATGAAAGCCAGGCTTATTACAAAGTGCAAATTCTAAATCACATATATATTATCTTAAGTTTAAATTATCAACAGCAACAACAAAGCCCCATCCCACTATGTGAGGTCAACTATATGGATTATACAACGCCATTGTGCTCTATCAATAACCAATTATTTGAGTATATTACTCCCTTTGGTCCATAATGTAAAAGTCCAAAATTTGAATGGTTTTGGTCTAAAATATAAGAGTTTATCTCACATTCTCTCATTATTTAATGCATTCTTCCTAATTTACCCCTAACTCTCTTTCATATTTGTTAATGATTATGCATTGTTTCTCTTAAAAGTATCATAATAAATATGGGTAATATTGGAATACAAGCATCAACTTCAGACACCCAACTAACTTTTACATGTTTTGTCTTAGGAAGCGTTTTTTGGCAACTGAGCTCTTATATTACAGACTGGAGGGAGTATTCACCAAAAGGTCACCAATAGTTTAAATTCTAAATCATAAATATAATATCTGAAGTTCAAATCATCATTTTGCTTAAAATATTAGAATCAGCAGTGGATGTTTCAATCTGGCAATTTTCATGTAAGTAATCATGAGAAAGGAAAGGTGAAAGACAACAAATATATGAAACCTATTTTCCAAATCTAGACACATAAATTGCAGTGCAAGTGTTCATTTCATTAAAAGAGACAAAATAAACACTTCAAACTTGAAGAACTCAAGAGAGAGAAAAATAAAAAAATGAATAAAAATAGTATAGTTATTATATTGGATATTATAAAGTGAAGCAATAAAGAAGAGAGAGAAGGGACCTTGGAATTGGAGTTGACGAGACAAACACCAACGTTAGGACGGTAGCCTTTGGGAAGGCCTTCCATGTTTGTTCTGTGAGTGTGGGCAAAAAGTGAAAAACAGAGGCTTTGCTTTGTGTTTGTGTTGATGATGTTAGAGAAGGTGAAGAAAACTAAGTGGATTTGTTTGTGAATAAGTTGTGAGTTGTGTTGGTTGTGAGCTGTGGGTGTCTGATGTGAGCATAGTGGTTTTAAGAATCGGACCGCAACAGAGAGTTGGACCGTAGGCCGGACACAAAACTGTTTGGTTTAGATTGTAACATCTCAGCGTCTTACTCTCGAAATTTTCCGTTTTGAGTAATCTTCATCCCTCATGGTTTTAAAACGCGTCTAGAGGGGGAAGTATCCACATATGTTCATTGTCACCTATTCAGTTGAACCGTTTTGAGTTAGCATTGAAGCGCTTTTGAACTGTTCACTCGCTATTGGATTAGGGATTGGACAGGGTGCAACTGCTTTTTTTCCGATTTCAAATAAGTTATATGAAGTGTATTTATATATAATTTTTTAATTAAATTATTACATCTTTAGTCTGATCAAATGATCACCGTTTGAACCATGACTTTCAAAACATTGGATGTGAAGGTTAATATGATGTGTGGGAATGAATGAGTGAAGGACGCTGACTCTTGACAAAAGATATACACCCTTCAACCCAATTGTCTTCTTGCCTTTGAAGGGTGGAGATCAAGTGTGGTTATGTTAATGTTACTATTGTGAGCCTCTCGTTGGATTTTGTCATTATTCTTCTCCTAAGTTTATTTATATTTGAGATAATTACTTGCATAGGAAGTTTTTGTTATTGCAAAAGTGTTTAAAGCTATGTCTTTTGTAATTTAACATGGGTACTTTTTTGATAGCTTATGTCATTTCTTTAATCATAGCAGATAAAATCGGTCTAGTATCACTTGTTAATTCATAAAAGATAAAATTGGTCTTTATAAAAAAAAAAAGATAAAATTGGTCATTGCTCTTTTTTCTCCAATCTATCTATGTGTGGTTTGACTTATTTGTTTTGGCTTCATCTCTATATTTTTTTTGTCTCCTAGTATATATATTTATTAGTCATATAATAAAAAAATTTCATTATGAGTGTGTTTGGTTGGGGCTTATTTTTCAAAATAAGCTGGCTTATTTTGAGTGAGTGGCTTTTTTTCATGTTTGGTTGGACTTATTTTTCACCCAACTTATTTGAAATAAGTCAGCTTATTTATAAGCTACACAAGGTAGCTTATTTCTGAAAATAAGCCAGCTTATTTTTCTACATGACATAAAAACAAGCTAGCTTAAAAATAAGCCCCTTTAAACAAAAAGTCATCCAAACATGTTTATAAGTCAAATGGGAAAATAAACCACTTTTTTCAAAGTTCATCCAAACATAAAAATAAGCCAACTTAGAGCTAATTTTTCAACTGACTTAAAAATAAGCCACCTTAAAAATAAGCCACTTTTCCATAACCTTAAAAATAATGAAATTTTTTTATTATATCATATCTTCAATGGAAATTTTTATTACAAATAATAATTGACTAACTTTTGTAAGTTCAAACCTTAGTTTGGTCTATAGTGGAAATCAAACTATAACTTTACAATCAAAGTCTTACTTGATAAGACTACCTACTCCAATTGTTGTGTTATTTAAAAGTCAATATTGATTTGATTAAGAAAAATCCTTACAAATATGTTTTTCAAAAAAATACTTCAAATTCGCAATATCTCGTTTAAAAGAATAAGAATAAATGATCATGGTAGATATGATGGGAGTGAGAACATAGGAATGAAAGAACCCAGGGGGTGCAAGATAGCAAAAGATGCACGGGATGGTGACGTAGTCAATGAGGTGAACACGCGGAGAGATAACTAACAAAAATCAAAAAGTGGTGGGCCCCACCACCTACGGCGTTGACTTTCACTGCCTATGCATCTTATATTGGATCAAGTGATCCATCTCCATCCACCGTTTCCTTTATCTGTTTTTTTTGGTCGAGATCTGTTTTCCTCATTTCAGTTTTTTTTTTGTTTAAATAAAGTAAAAAAAGGGAGAAAGGTAATGAAGGGAATATAATAAAGTAGTAATCATAATGAATTCGTTGATAAGTCAATTAATAACATTCAAGTCTTAAAAATCGTCAAATTATAATAAAGTGTCAAGAGACTTTGGTGATATTAAATGGTTTATAATTGAGTTGTCGATACTAAATTCTTGAGTTGTTACAATGAAAATTTCTTTTCAAGAGTTGCATTGACAAATCAAGGGATTGATATTGACAACACAACAAGTTATATATACTTAAGTCTCTTGGACTTCAATGTAATTTGACGATTATATAAGAATTGATTGTGATTAATTACTTTATGAGTACCTTATTGCGTCCCTATAATAAAAGCAAAATATCCTACTTGCGTCATCCCTTTATCACAAATCTTTTTTTTTTCTTTTTTTCAGATCTTCCACGGTATCTTTCTTCCATTTCCCCTGAGATCTTGAAGATGATTAAAAGAAACCCTTAGCTTTGTAATTTTAATGATGAGATGTTGAGTTGGAGTTTGGATGGACAGTTCTCAAATCTAATATATTTAGATTGTCATATATGAAAAATTTGGCAAAAAAAAAAAGATTGTCATATAAAAAATAGTAAACCATCTATTCTCTCTATTCCTAAATATAGAAAAGTAGTTCATAATAAAGTTAAATAATTTATTTATAAATTGAGCTTCCAAAATGTTTTTGAACTATTTTTTTATCCATGAGCTAATTTAATCTAAAAACACAAAATAGTGACTTATTCATCTTCCTTAATTAAAAAGGAAAAGGTCACTTAAGTTTTATACTCCTATTTAGGAACAGAGCAAACATTAATTTTGAGGAACAATATAAGATTTATTTTGCAATTAAAATTATATTACAAATTGAATTTCATACTCCTATTAAAGAGATGAGGTAGAATATTTGTTTAGACATACAGAAGTCAAAATATCTAACATGATCAATTAAGTTGATTCTTTTTGAAATAAGAAGAAAAATTCTCTTAATATAACTATAACTGTTTCATTGAAATTGCATAAAGGGTGTCCATTTTATTTTACATAATATCTTTGCCACAACTCACATTTATCTTCCGTAGAAGGGTTAAGTAAAAAAAAATATTTATTATTTTAAATTATATTAAACCAACTTTATTACTTAGGCAAGATATATGTGTGAAATGTACTTTTCAAAAATTTTATCTTTAAATGAATATCATTAAAATATTTTGACATGTATTAACTGATTTTCTCAAATTAATTATGAAAGATTACATTTGAACCTATCCAATTTGGTAGTGCAACAATCAAATCAATCTTTCTATTCAAGTTTTGTAGACAAATGATGCATAATAGGCAACCAACTACACCTTCAACATCACATGAAAATGATGCCACATCAAATAACAAGACTATTATTATCTTCAACACCAATTACATGTTCCGCTTGACATTACAAGAGACTTCTAAATATCTAAAATATACAACTGTTACACCCAAAAGAAAAAAAGGGTCAATCCAATTCGAATCCTCCTACTTGGTGAGATGTGTTGGGGAATGAAATATACTAGACAACTTTACCTCTACTATATATGCATACCCCATAGCAAGCGAAGTTATTGTTGAAATAAGTTGGCCCTTCTTAAGAAATGGTCATTAAAAGTAGTACATACAAAAAATAACAGATTAAAAGCTGGTAAAAGAAAAAAGATTCAAAGGCATCAGATATATCAGTACTAAATCCTTCTTAAGAGGATTTGTGCACCATGCTGTGGCTGCAAAGTTATGAACAATATAGGAGAATGACAATATGTTGGAGATACTGAAAAACTATAATCTCGAATGATCATAGCTAGAGCAATCTTTGCCTCAGCCATGGCTAAATTTTGACCAATGCAAGTTCGAGGGCCAAGACCAAAAGGAAAGAACGCGGCTATATGCCTTCGAGGTTCATTAAACCTGTTCGGATTGAATTCATTGCAGTCTTCTCCCCAAACCTCTTTGTCATGATGGATTGCAGTCAATGCCAAGTAGAGTTGAGTCTCTGCAGGAACACTAAGATTCCCTACCATAACTTTTTTACATGTTTGCCTCATTATCATCACAGCAGGAGGGTACAACCTAAGTGTTTCATTAATTATCATCCCAACCTGTTGCATAATATCAACAATGGTCAATATTGAGGATCAATACAGAGAATTTTATTGGGTTAATTACTGTGCTGTATCACAAGCAATCAAATAACCAAAAAGTCTTACACGTAACTATGTTAGCAATATGATATATTTATGCTTTAAAAGATGGTGGTTCAAGGGACTTATACTCATTAAATTGCTCATGTAGGACTGTACAGTGATTCTCCCAATTATACTAGCCAATGATGAAATAACCATGCTTTGAGGGTGGTGATTCAGATATTCAAAAAGGTGGAAACAATGTTGAACTTTGTCAAACAAAAATATGTTTAGTGAGTCTAATGAAGTCATGTTTATAGGACCAAAATGGGATTTAAGTAGTTAATCTAAAAACTCAATAACTGTTGATTTATTTATAAGTTCTAGAAACAAGTGAATTTTACTCCAATATCACTTTAACAGGCATGACATTTTTATTGATCACACAGGTAGTTAGAATTCTTTTGCTGTAATTTTTTCCCTTTCCCTTTAACATGGCCAATTTCTTGAATATCTGCATATTATTCCTTTAACCCTTATACATAAGTGATTATTTTCATTTTTTGTATAATCTTAGAAACAATTTGACAGTAGCACTATAAATAACTCAAGGCAGACATTAGAAAACAAGGTTTTGAGCTTACAATCTTAAGGTCATTTAGTTTGTCTGCAAGTGGAATCTGGTTTTGACCGACGACACGAAGAACTTCTTCTCGTGCCTTGCTTTGCCATTCTTGATGTTTGGCTAGGAGAAGGAGTGCCCAAGTCATCAAATTAGCTGTTGTATCCTTTCCAGCGAAGTAGAAAGTTTTACATTCATCAATGATTTCTTCTATTGTCAATTTTTCTTCTCCACCAGCCTCATTCTTATATGTATGCATCAGTGAACTTAACAGATTTCTTTGATTTCCTCCTTGCTTGGCCTTAGCTTCAATCAGCTTCTGAATTGACTCACGAGTTTCCTTTTCTAGTTTCATCCTGTCTCGGTTCTTCTTAGTAGGCAAATATCTGCAATTTTGTAAAAACTCACAAGTCTAGAAGTCAAATTCTCTTGGCCACAGTTAAAATTTTATAGAGAAAATAAAAAAAATATAAAAACCTAATCAAGAAAAGATAGCTTTTACATTGATTGAACATTATTAATGAATACCACCAACAACATTTTCCTTTCTTTATTCCAAAATGGATCAAAAATTGGCATTCAAAATGTAAAGGGAAGACTTGAAGTTCATTTGGACATAGAGAGTAAAGAGTTGCATTCATTCCAATTCCCTGCATTCATTCCAATTCTGATTATGTTTGTACAACTAAGAATGAAGACACTAACACAAGACATGAACTCGAATTTGACATCGTGACATATCAATGCTTAAAATGTTTATAAGTAGTTGAAAGTGTTGAATAAAAGATGGAGACAACTCCTTGCATAAAACATCAAGGGATTTGAGATACATATAGATAAAGCATGTGACGGCTAACCTAATCACCAACAATAAGGGGTTAAACCGAAGCGATTTTGGTTAGTTCTATATATTTTCTTTAAAAACTAATGTTGCTCTCATCAATAAAAGAAGTGCAAACATGGTTACCTAAATCCAGGAATATAGACACTCCTGATTGCTTGAGAGAAAAGATGCATCTGTTGTTCTTGTAAGTTGAAAATACGCTTGCCTTCTTCATAGCTGCTGCCTAATGCAGTTCTTGATATAACTTCTGCAGAAAGATCATGCATGTCTTTGTGCACATCCACCTCAAATTCTTCTCTTCCTCCTCTTACTTCCTCCCACTTCACCAGAGTATTTTGAACACTTGCTGCAATTTCTGGCACCCACCCCTGCAAAAATTGTCATGCAAGAAATCCTTCATAACATCCGTTACCGTATTCCAAACAAGTCAGCATAGCTTTTAAGAACAAACTAAGCTATGCTACTTGATGAAAAAAATATCCTGATAGCAGACATAATAAGTTCTAGGGGAATGCCCTTGAGGTTAAGGAACATGTCAACATAGCTAAGAAGCATGATACATGACACAACATAGTACTTGACAAATATATTGTCTTCAAGCTCAAAGATGAAGTGTTAGATCATCTATAAAAATCAAACAACAGTAGTCAAGATAACAAAAATTCTCTATGGGAAAAAATCACAAGTCACAACCTTGACAAGCAAAGAAACTAAGAAGCTAGTAACACAATATTAAATCATAAAATATTCAGTCTTTCATGTGAAAAATAAAGTGTTGCATTATAATAATATAAAGGGCAAAAGTGCACCAATAGCATGATAATTTCTAAAAGGTACACCAAATAACATGGTAATTTCTAAAAGGTGCACCTAGTAGGTAATTTTGAGGGTGCAAATTTGACATTTGTAACTTAAAATGGGGCAAATTTGTTTTTTCTTCTATTGAAATTAAATTTTTACATGCTATTGGATGCCCTTTTTAGAAATTACCATAATACTGGGTGTCCTATTTAAATTACAAGTGCCAAATATACACTCTTAAAATTATCATTCTACCGGGTACATCTTTTATAAATTAATATGCTACTGGATGCACGTCTACCCTACCATAATAAACATATAAGGAAAAATCTTAATAACAAAAAGCATAACAATAGACAATAGTGTCACCTTTATAAGCTCCAAGTTAAATGCTTGATTGATGATCCTTCTATGAAAGACCCATTGATCACCTTCCAAACCCACAATTCCTTGTCCAAAAAGAAGCTTAGACTGAGGATTATATGGCACCTTACCAATCTCCCCACTCTTATTGATCAACACTTCCTTAACCATATCCGGGTCGGATATTGCCAATCTGGGCTTTGACCCGAACCAGTAAAGGAAGTTTTTACCGTACATGCTTGACCACTTATGGTAAAATGGGACCACTCTTTTTATGATGTCATGCTCAAAAGCTATTGACTTGGACTGAGACTCTGCATATAGCCGTCTGATCTCAGCTGAGTTCCCTACGATCGGACGGTAGCCAGGCCCTCTGATCCCTTGTCTGTGAAAATCACTTTGGATTTTCCATGGAACCAAGAAAAGAGAGATGAAAGTTATTACTAAGTAGGTGAGAAGGAGAAATAGAGAAATGAGGAGAAGAATCATTGTTGAGTACTGCATGTGAAATCCTACTGATTATGTTCTTCACTTTCAGTGACAAGAATTTAATGTGACTGAGTGAGTTATGAAGATATATATAAAAGAAAGTGAAGGCTAACACTTTTAAAACGGTTTATGGGATTTGTCCAAAAAAAAAAAAACGGTTTATGGGATGAGGAGAACACTGCATGGATAAAAACCAAGGGCGTTGACTTTTACTTAGATGAAGATAAAGTGATGGGTGATAGTAGAACAAGGAAGAAACAAGGGATGTGAGAGATGTGAGAGCGGAATATACTCCATCCTTTCCTAAATACAAGAGCAATTTGACTTTTTTGGAGAATCTTAAGAAGCAAAATAGGTAATTTAAAATTGATTTTGCCAAATTTTTTCACTAAACTAGTTTATTTGACTTATGATCTTACATATGATCTAATAATATTTAAAATATGTTATGTTTAAATTGTTCGTTTTGCTTTCTTAGGATTCTCCAAAAAAGTCAAAGTGCTCTTATATTTAGGAACAGAGGGAGTATTGGTTATACTCCCTCCGGTCCTAATTATAAGTCACCTTTGACTTTTTTTTTGAGATGTTAAGGTTACAAAATATGTTATTAAATTATGACATATTTGATAAATTTTTATATTAATCATTAGTTTATAGGTTAAACAAATTTTTAAGGGAAAAAATTAGTTAAATCAATTTATGATTAACTTATTTTGCTTTTTTAGGATTTTCCAAAAAAGTCAAAGGCGACTTATAATTAGGACCGGATGGAGTACTACCAGTTCTATATATAAAATCATCTTCCTTAATTAGATTGAGGATATTAGTTAGTTATTAACACGTGATATTACCAATTTATCTTAATAATATATCTTTATCCCTACTTCCCCACTTACTTGTTACTCCCTCCGATCCCTAATATAAGAGCCCAAAATTTGAATGGTTTTGGTCCTTAATATAAGAGCTCATCCAATATTTTCTTCTCATTTAATGTGTTTTTTTTCTACTTTACCCCTAACTCTCTTTTATATTTATTAATGCTCATATATTTCTCTCTCTTAAAAGTATCATAATAAATATGGGCAATATTGGAAAAGAAGCATTAACTCTAAACACTCAACTAACATTTACATGTTTTCTTAAGAAACGTTTTTTTGGCGGCTAGCTCTTATATTAGGAACCGAAGGAGTATTATAGATAAACGTTATTATGGTTACTTTGAAAAAGTTGGGAAAACAAATAGAAAATAATCTTATATTTAGGGACAAATTGAAATTTAAAAGTGGCTTAGATGAGAAAGGAGTGGTTCCATTGACGATAGGAGGAATGAGGGTAATCTCATGCACAATCCATTGAGAATTTTGTACCGCTTTTTCCCTCTAAACTCAACAATGTGGTTGGTACCCATAGAACACTAGTCTTTTTTTTTTTTGGTACAATAGAACACTAGTGTTTTAAGCTTGAGAAACAAGGAAAAGAGGAAAATTAATAAAAGTGAGTAATAAAAGAAGTAAAATTAAATAATTAATGGCTTTAAATTTTTTCCTACCATCATCAACAACACGTATGCACACTTTAATATTAGATCGATAGAATCACTTAATTTAAGATTAAGAGATCATGCCTAAATTTAATACTAGTGATTTCAACATAAATTTTCTTCCAGCTTTATTCGGGATCAAACATTAATTTTATGTGACAGGAGATTATGGATTTACTGTTTTTTTCTTAACATTCAGGTTTTTTAACATTAATATATCTTTCATATTACTTTATGTTCGATTTCAGCATTTTATTTATCCTTAACATATAAACCTTCAAATTTCATTATATTTTTTATAAAAAATCACGGAAAGATACCATCCCAGCTGAAAAATCTGATATATGTATATATTTTCTATTTTTCAGTTGAAAATCACATAACCACACAGACAAGTTTCAAAGGGAAACGAAAGTGGAATAACCAAAGAAGAAAGCAAAAGAAAAAAAGGCAAGAGATAGTAGAAAGTAACAAGAGACGGCCACTCCAAGTAACACAATAAACACACTCATTTTAGTTACACCAACCACAAAAATCTTCCCACAAATCGAAAAAAGAAAGCTTCTTATATTCTCACTCACTATCCTAAATATAAGACCCCGTTAACTTTTTTTTAAGAGATTAAGGTTGCGAAATATGTCATTAAATTATAACATATTTTAATATATTTTTAAATTATTCATTACTCCCTCCGGTCCCTAATGTAAGAGCCCAAAATTTGAATAGTTTTAGTCCCTAATGTAAGAGTTCACCCCAAATTCTCTCCTCATTTAATGCATTTTTTCCTACTTTACCCCTAACTCTCTTTCATATTTATTAATGGTTATGTATTTTTCTCTCTTAAAAGTACCATAATAAATATGGGCAATTTTGGAAAAGAAGCATTAACTCCAAGCATCTAACTAACATTCACATGTTTTCTTAAGAAGCGTTTTTTTGGCGGCTAGCTCTTACATTAGGGACCGGAGGGAGTACTTTATAAATCAAATAAATTAGTTTAGAAAAAAGTTAATTAAATCAATTTACCATTAACTAATTTTATCCTTTTTTTAATTTTTCAAAAGAAAAGTCAACTACTTCTTATATCACACTCCTTCTGGTCCTAAACATAAGACCTAGTAGACTTTTTTTGGAAAATCCTAAAAAAAACAAAATAAGTCAATTATAAATTGATTTACCTAATTTTTCTCCTTAAACTAGTTTATTTAACATATATAAAATATATCAAATATATCATAATTTAATAACATACTTATTTTATAACCTTAACATCTCCAAAAACAAAAGTCAACTATCTCTTATATTTAGCATATTGATGACACTTTGAAACAGAACTTCTTCTTCTTCTTCTTTTGGTTGCTTGAAGGAAGGAATTAGGAAAAATGGAAGACCAAGTTGTGCAGAGAGTATTGCATGAAGGAGGGCGAGATTTGTATCAGCAACAACCTTCTACCTCTTCTTCTAATTCCTCTATCCTTCAATCTCTCCCTCTCCATGTGGTTCGTGCCTTTCTTTATTTCCATTCACCCCACCAAACAAAATCCTTCCTTTTCCCAAACCCACCACTGAATTCCCTATTTATTAGTAAAGTTTTGATTTTTTTTTGTTTAATTCTTGTGGGGTTATATGATTTTTGCATGTTCTCTTAGTTGTAATTCAATCTCATCAATCATAATCAAATGTGTCTTCAGCTATCCACTTGTGTCTATGGATGATTGTTTTTCTTTCTTGTGCTTTATCTCTTCTATCTGCAATTTTGCACAATCAATTAGAAACATTAATGCTCATTCTTGATTATATCCATGTACTATTGGCTAGCTGACTATATGAGAGATGCTATGCCTATGAATGTATTTTAACAGCTGTGCTTTGTTGGTATCTTGATGTCAATGTGCTGGTGGGACTGTAGAAGAGAAATGTGATCTAGTACTTTTTTGTTTTTTTAAGAAATCAAGGAACTGAAATGAGCCACTTAACATATTGTATTTGGGTATTATTAGATTATATGTTAGTTTATAAGTCAAACAAACTGGTTTGAAGAAAACATTCAGGAAAATCAATTTATAAATAACTTATTTAGCGTTTTTACGATTTTCCAAAAAAAGTCAACTGAGTCTTATATGTAGAAACAAGGGTGGTAATTATTTAATATTGGTGTTAATTCTCATGAATGTATGTTTTCTTTCATTTGCTGCTGGTTCCCATTGCCTAACTGATTTTTAGTGTCAAATTGGTTGGATGATTAGGTGGAATTGTTGAATCAATAGGCTGTGTATGTTTGTTGATGTTTTATGCTCAGTGCATTTTTGTCAAATTTTGAACTTTTTTACTTTTGGTTTTACATCAATGAACACAACTTTCTACTAAATGTAATTGTGGCCTGCTTTTGATTGTTATTTTATCACAACTCACGGCTATCTTATAAGCAAGAGAGGCTGATTTGTAACAATTTCGATTTTCCCCCCTTATTAGTATCCATGTATTTTATGCTTTAGTTCGCTTGCATTGCCAAATTTTCATGATCAATATAATTGAATGCATGACTAATGGTTTGATAAAAATTTTGCAGTCTTTTGATCATGGCTATTATTTATTAGTAAAATCTATACAAGAACTTCGAGAGAAAAAAGAGGGTATTGTTACAATTGGCATCAGTGGTCCAAGTGGTTCTGGTAAAACAAGGTAGTAATCTATGTTTTTGCTTCTTAATTGTAAATGTACTATTTAAAGCTCATCGTGATCTTTGTTTCATGGTTCCCAAAGCTTAGCAGAGAAGGTGGCATCTGTTATTGGCTGTACTGTTATATTGATGGAGAATTATCGCAATGGAGCTGATGAAGGGAATGATTTGAATTCTATAGACTTTGATGCCTTGGTCAAGAATCTTGAGGTTTGCATTTGTGTTTCCCACTGTGCAAAAAACAATGGTCTAGCCTTTTCCAATAACTTTGGTTCAGTGAATCCTCTGGTTTTATACTTGTCTTGTTGTCCTTCTCAATTTTAATTCTTTAAATTATCAAAATATTGTCTTCCTGAGTTTTGACCAATATTTATACATAATGATGAAAATGGCAAAGGGAGAAGGAAAGAAATACAAAGTGTGAGAATGATACTGCTGCTGTTGTGGCTGTCATTGTCTGATCATGGTCTTTTATTGGTGAAGATTCCAAAATATGTGTAATTTTAACATTTACTGTCTGGAACTAAGTTATGGTTCAACAGGAAAACAAACGATCCTTAGCTCTAGTTTTGTTTGAAGAAGTTACACAAACATACATGCACACTAAACTAACATTCCTTATTTTTTTGCAATTAGGATTTGACTGAAGGCAATGATACAGTGATTCCTGTGTTTGATTATCAACAAAAGAGGCGTGTTGGATATAAAACAATAAAGAGTGCTTCTGCAGGGGTGGTGAGCTTGGCTGATTATGGTTTTGATATTTCAGGGTAATCCTTGATTTTGCGAGTTTCACTTGTTTTTTATCTTTACTTATGATTTCAGGTAGTAGTTGATGGTACATATGCTCTACATGCAAAACTACGGTCTTTGCTAGATGTTCGAGTTGCTGTGGTGCTTAATCCTTTCTTTCTCTTTTAATCCTTTCTTTCTCTTTTAGCAGTTATATTAGTGTGGCCGCTAGCTTGTTATACATACCTTTGTGTAGATAGTTATGCGATTTCAATTTTACAATTAATCTGTATTTTCTACAAATCAGGTTGGCGGTGTTCATTTTAGCTTGCTTTCTAAAGTTCGCTACGATATTGGAGATTCTTGTTCATTGGATTACCTCATTGACAGTATTTTCCCATTGTTTCGGAAGCACATTGAGCCAGATCTTCATCATGCGCAGGTTGGTCTTTTTTCTTGTTCTTACCATCAAATTTCAATTTCTGAAGTCTTTTCCTTCTTTTTTTTATGGCAGATCAGAATTAATAACAGCTTTGTTTCGTCATTTAGAGAGGCCATCTACAAGGTGAAATGCAGATGTGAGGTGTGTCCACCTTCCATAAATAACTACTATTATTTGTCTCTCTATTTATTTATTTGATAAAGATTTGTCTCTTATTTTATGTTAATCCATTTCTCTAATTGCTTTTTATTGAGGATATGAGTGTACTTCATCGTTTATCCTTTTGTACTTGTTATTGTATCTCTTCTTCCTTGGTTAACTGGAAATTAATGTTTGTTTGATTCATAGCTTTTTCAATGGGTATTTTGTTTTTGGAACAAATTATGTATTCTGTACTGAGAGTTTAATCTATATTGTAGAAGCTATAGACATACTAAAATAAGAATATGATAACTTTAGATGAGATACTTACTGTTACAGCACCTATGGAAAGTAGGCGAGCATAAGAATCTAAAAAATTGCTATTATAGATTATTTTGTTCCACTAACTACTGCTTTAAGATTCAATTGCAACCCTTTGAATTTGTCCAAGTGTTAAGATAAGCACTATAATTTGGAATTTCAAGCTACTACTTACAATATTCTATATTTTTCCTGATAGTCCCCTGATGGGCATTTGGGTTCTGCCTTTCCACAAGATGAAGCCCAAACAGACAAGTGAGTGGCTGCTAGTTTAACCATTTTAAACTATAAATACTTGTTACTAAAAACTCATGCGTGCAGTTGTATAGAGATGTATCTTAGACCTCCCTCCGCTAGTGAAGAGGCAAGGATTAATGATTGGATCAAGGTGCGGCAATCTGGAATTAGATATTATCTTTCCCTTGGTGACCAGAGAATTGTTGACAAAAATTTCATTATCAGACCAAAGGCTGAATTTGAGGTGTGATTTAGTTCCAAGTCTTCTTCATTTACTCTTTGTTTTTTTCTTTTCATAATGACATCATATCAAACACAAACAGCATGAGTTTGGATGTAACTCATGTTTTCAGAATTTAGTCAAAGGATTTGTTACTTGTTAGAAGATTATTATTAGGAAATAATTATAGTATTAGGAAATAATTAGAATGCAAGAATATTATGTTTTATTAGGTAATCATATTAGGTAAACTTGTAGGAGAAGTTTATTGTCTTTTAGGAAACTTTTATATTATAAGTATGTAAGCACATCAATGGAATAAATAAGAAGACTTTTATTTTTGTGAAACCCTTTTAGTTTTCAACATTACTAAAGGTCAATGAAAAAGTGCGAAGAGGCTATAAACTTTAACTGATATATTGTATCAAAGAGTTAATAATCTTGTTATTTTTGTACTAAAATCACCGGGTTTTTGCATACATTTTCATTTGTATTTCATCCTTAGGACATGCCTAATCCTTCAAGAGTTGTGATTCTTCTAAAAGTGTAAAATTTGTGCTTCCTGATTTGGATTTAGAAGCACTCAAGCACCGGCTTTATGTTGTTGAAACAGGTTGGGCGAATGACATTAGGGGGGTTGCTTGCTCTGGGTTACTCTGTTGTTGTTAGCTATAAACGCGCATCGACAACAATTAGTAATGGCAATGTTTCTGTGTCTTTTGAAACCATTGATGCTTTGGGTGAGACATACATGGTGCTGAGGGGAACAAATAGGAAAGTATGAATTCTTTTCTTGCCTCTATAGCACATCAAGTTCTTTCTTTTCAGTTTTCAGTGATTACCCTTGTTTATTTTGTGTTTAACATTCAGTGAATTACATTATGCTTACTGTACTCATATCTGGTTGTCTAGATTTTCTAGTCTAATAATTATAAGATATTTGATGGGGTATCAAACTATGTTTGAATAGCATTCAATTTTGAGTTTAAAATTCATTAATAGATTATTGCTTCAGAAAATTATAAAGCATGGCTTAACGAGTCTTAAAAATTTACTCTTTCTACTGTTTATTTCATAATATTTGATTATTTTTTGGTGGTTGTTTTCGTATTGTGTGCTTGCACTTTGGTTATTAGTCCTTTTATTTTGACAATATTTATTTCAGCCTACTGATCAGAAAGAAGTGAATTTCTTTTCTTCCTGCAGACAGTTGGAACAGAAGCACTAAAGATAGGTGTAAGTGGTCCTTGGATCACTAAATCATACCTGGAAATGATTCTTGACAGAAAAGGTAGGTTTTTATAATTTATCCATGTTTATGATCAGTTAGGTCTTACATTTATTTTTTGTCTTGGGATCAGTTGGAGTTTTTGTTGTAACAAGAAGTTTGGTCAGTTATCTTCTGTTCTTCCGTTCTTCTGTTATTATATTGTCTATCATCAGTAGATTATGTTAATTAACAAGACAATGAAGCACGGTTTTCTTTTGTTTCTTCTTCCCTTGTTTAACATCAATTTATGTAACAGTTATGTCTCCTCAATTTTACATGCAGGTGTACCCCGTCTCAGTACACCACCACTCATGTCTAATGCACCTTTGCCTGTTAATCAAGAAGGAGCTATTATTGCACCAAAGCCAATCCGAATTACCCCCGAAATTGTAACTGGGATTGAGGACTTATCTCAGCCATGGACTCGATCCCCAAGAAAGTCCAAAATGGAACCTGTCATAGCAACTTGGCGTTTTACATCGTCAGATTCATCTGAAACTGACAACACAGTACTAGGTATTTTTCTTTAAATCGGTGAATGTATCCTAAAATTTTTCCTTTTATTTTGTGGGATAAAGTTCTGTACAACTACACAAGACGTTTTATACGAAGACTTCTCTCATGAAACAACCACAGATTCTTCATCTTTCAGGGATACTTTGAGGCTTGCTCCAATGCCTGATTCCTATGACCTGGATAGGGGATTGCTTTTGGCTGTTCAAGCAATACAGGTAAGGAAGATGAGATGATCTTGGAATTTGTTTTCAAGCATCACATTTTGAAGATCATTGACTCAAAAAAATTCAGATTTATGAGTTTGACTGAATACATTCTCCCTAATTATTACTATTCCAGGCTTTGTTGGAGAAGAAAGGAGTTCCAGTCATAGTGGGAATCGGTAATATAAGATGTTTCTGATACTTATCTCTCTCTCTCTCTCTCATGGAGTTCAAACTCTAGCCTAGTCCTTTATTTAAATATATGATCTTACCAAATATGATAATATTTTTTCACATAAAATATCAGCTAAGTTCTGGATAGAATAAAATAATGCAAAATAATTCAAAAAAATCTAAAAGATAATTCTTCTAAACACATAATCTGCAATTTTTCATATTACATTATATTGTCTGTTTTTTTCTTCAAAAAAAAAAAAAAAATTCCAACTGAAAACAGTATAAATTTTGTGAATAATGGATGGTTAACTTATTGGGTTTGCTCTGTAATTCTCTCTATTTGCTTCCTTTATTAATTTCGAAATCAACAACAGCTTTGAGATCAAATTTTTGAAAATCGCTGTAGTTTAGCAAAAAGATTAATCTAGGAGATTGTGTATGTTGCTATTGCTGCAGGAGGTCCAAGTGGGTCTGGAAAAACTAGTTTGGCCCATAAAATGGCAAATATCATAGGTTGTGAGGTAGTTTCTCTGGAAAGCTATTATAAACAAGTGAAGGATTTCAAATATGACAACTTCAGCTCCCTTGATCTAGCTTTGCTATCAAAGGTTAGCATTAAATTGACTTTGTTTACATCATTGCCTCACTCCTCAATTTTTTTATCTCTGATGTATATTTGCCGTCATATCTATATTTTCTGAATTTTGAGCACATATATTTCCGTGTTGTTTCAGTTTCTTTTTGAAAATAGATATTCCTACTTGCTTCTTGGATTGCAAAGGTGTGATTGGTTAAAAATATTTTTAGTGCATTATAGTGCGAGACTGAGTGTCGTCACAGTCAATCCCCTTTTGGCTCTAATAAGAATACTCTGACTCTGGAGTGAAGACGTGTGAACTATAGATTACATTGCCCAAAAAATAGTATCACTTTTTAGTAGCTAGGGAGGTTCTTTCAGACATTAAGAACTTGGTGTATGTAACAAAAAAAAAAAAGAACTCAGTGTAGGTGCTATTTATATTTTTCAAAAGTCACGATTTCATATGGCTATCTTCTATCATGTATTATGCATGTTGATTTTTTTGTTTTTATTCATGAGTTGATTGCACTTGAGCCCTTTGAATTAGTTTTGACTAAAATGATGATGTTAATGTTCTCTGATCTCTTGAAACAGTTATAGTATTACACGGTGGCAAGGTTTTTCATTGCTTAAGGCTTTTTGTTACTCAAACATTATGGTTTGGCTGAAAAAACTGTTAATTATTACTTTTAGATTTGAATTGTGAAATAGTCTGCACATAATGATATGAATTTTGCAGCCATATTACTTCTCATTTTTTTCTGTAATTTAATTCATGATTTTGTTAGCAACTTATCTTTTTTATTATTGAGTTCCTTCCAGAATATTGATGACATACGGAATGTTCGGAGAACAAAAGTTCCTATATTTGACCTGGAAAGTGGTGCCCGGAGTGGCTTCAAGGATCTTGAAGTTTCTGAAGATTGTGGAGTGGTTAGTCATTAGAGATCATATTTGTTGTCTGCAATACAGCGTATACTTTTGATCTATGAAATAGATACGAACAGGGTGTCCTGAATAAGAACCCCATGGTTACAATGGCTGCTCTAGAGTTAAATGGTAGTAGAATATAACTGTCATAAGTTGCAAACTGTCCTATAAGAACTCTACTTACTGGAAGTCATGAACACCCTTGGTCTGGCTTAAGGAGCCAGTTAAATTGACCTTTGGGCTTTTAAAAGTTTGTGCAACTTTCTTTTATCATTTCTGGCTTCTTTAGAACTCAAGATCAACAAAGAAATGAAATATAGTAATGCATAAAATAATAAATCCATATGTTTCATATCTGATATATTCTAGTTTATATGTCTTTACCGATTGTGCTTCTGAATCCCTTAGAGTGGTGTTTGTTTTGACCAGATTATATTTGAAGGGGTTTATGCTTTGCATCCTGATATCAGAAAATCTCTTGACTTGTGGATTGCTGTTGTAAGAATGACTTTCCTTCTACAGTGAAGTCTCTGTCTTCTGGAAATTCTAATTCGGTTTGATCAGTTCAAGGAAGCCTGTGAACTAATTTATTTCCTTTTCACTCGTTTGTTTGAAATAGGTAGGAGGCGTTCATTCACACTTGATATCTCGAGTTCAAAGAGATAAGAGTAGAATGGGATGTTTTATGTCCCAAAATGAGATTATGGTGACAGTATTTCCTATGTTCCAGTTGCACATTGAACCACATCTTGTCCATGCACATGTTAGTGGACAGCCTTCTTTCTGTTTATTATTTCTTTTAAAATATATGCACATCTTGTTGTTGTTGGTCGTTATTCCATCATTTACTCTTTCAATCCATTTTATTTTGAGTCTTGATCCTTATAAATGAAATTTTTTCCTTTTTTAATGAACAACATTTCAATATATATTGTGTACTCATTTTCCTTCACTGGGTTTTTGCCCGAGTTTTTCCTATTAAGATTTCAATGAGACACAATATTTATTTATGGGCACCCAAGTAAGAGTGCTATAAATATTGCAATATTAAGTTTGGATATCCTTAACCATCTAGGAGTGTCATTTGGAGTTCCTTAAATTTATAGAACCTACTAATGATGCATTGGACAATCTTTTACTGTTAAGTTTGAGTTTTTAAACTTCTGGAAGGTACATTTATTTATTTTTTTCTCTGTGCAGCTGAAGATAAGAAATGACTTTGACCCTGTCCTTTCCCCTGAGAGTTCATTGTTTGTATTGAAGAGTAACAAAAAGGTAAGAAATTTATCTGTATACTTAAGTAATATAAAATTCAAAAAATCTCTTTATCTTGCTTACTGAAGATCGAAATTTGACAACAGGTAGCTTATCAAGATATTCTTGCGATTCTCGATCCAGCAAAATTTTGCAGTTCTGTCCAGAAGTTCATTGATTTATATTTAAAGCTCCCTGGGATCCCCTCTAACGGACAGTTGACAGAGGGTGATTGTATAAGAGTCAGAATATGTGAAGGAAAATTTGCTTTGTTAATACGCGAGGTTGAATGTCAGTCCTGTTTTTTAGTTTCCTCTTTTCCATCCCCATAAGTTCCTCATATATCAATTCCCAATGTATCTTTGAGCTTATGCTTGATTAGTAATGTTATCCTATTATTGTGCAACTGTCAGCCTATTAGAGAAGGAAACTACATCATCCAGCCGAAAGTGGATTTTGACATTGGCATTAGTACTGTTACAGGTCTTCTTAATCTTGGGTAAGCTACATTTTGATTGTAAAAAATAGGCTAAGATTGATTATGGGAATATTTACCCAGAAGTAATGATATCCTCTTCCTAGAATCGGATTAGAAGTTCATGTAGAAACTCTGACTATAGATACGAAACTCAATTTTTGATTTCTGTTACAATAAAATATATTGTTATGCTAATCAATGGAAGTTGTGTAACAAATAAGATCATAGCAAGAAGTTCAGATACTGATATTTGCAAATTAATTCTGTCTTGATTGTTAATGCACTATTTCTCTTTCAGGTATCAGGCAGTAGCTTATATTGAAGCATCTGCTTTCATTTACCAGGATGGAAAGGTCACCTAATTTATTCTATGACTCGTATTTGACTGGGAAAATGCTTATTTGAGTAGAAATTACATTTTCAGTTCCCCCTCTCACTCTTATCCAAATCGGAGCTTTACTAACTTTTTGCCGAGATTTAAACAACAATTTGTAATTGGATCTTTGAAGCTTCATGTATAGTTAGGAGCTCTTGAACTGTCATCCACTTCTAATAGCACTTTTAACTTTCAATGACACTTCTGAATAGAAGCCCTGCGTATATGAGAACTCTTTCTTTTAAATTATGGAGTCAGTTAGACAACTTAAGAGATATCGATATTTAGTTATTTTTATTTGAGAACAGGATTTCTTTTGCCAAAAAAAAGTAACAGGATATTTGTCCATTTTTTTTAATGAATCAAGTTTTACTGTTTTAAAAAAATGGACCTTTTCTGCTTTCAGATACTGATTGAGGTTGACCATCTACAAGATATCTCCAGTCCATACAC
The DNA here is from genome assembly GCA_029929735.1 of Mimosa pudica. NCBI lineage: Eukaryota > Viridiplantae > Streptophyta > Magnoliopsida > Fabales > Fabaceae > Mimosa > Mimosa pudica. The sequence continues at coordinate 10,277,636 of JAKELP010000035.1, forward strand.
TCAGATTAAGGGTGTTGATAAGGATGCTGTGGCAGCAGCTGGTTCAATGCTTAAATTGGATGACACATATACTACTAAAGTAATTGACTTTTTAGCTGTTTTCCCTCTTTAGATTGTTTTGTTTTCTGTTGAACTTCAGCTTTATGTCATAATCATCTGCAATTTTGCTAGAGTTATCTTCAAATAATTTTGGAAAACCTGCCTGCACTGGAAAGAACTTTTGGTGGCATCTACTCTCAGCAGTCTGCTAGGATGCAAGAAATTGTTGAGTATATTCAAGCTCAGGTATCTCTCACACCTTGGATAGATATTTCACCAGGCTTTCAGGACTATCGAATGTTGTTTCTGCTTGACTTATGCACTTCAGACACCTTGAATCACATGAAAACATGATATCGAAATCATGATTTGATTAGTTAATGCAACCAAGCAAAGTCAGGCATTAACTTATAAGACTTATATCATTAACTTATAAGACTTTCTTTTATATTTTAAAAGTCAGGCATTAATTGCCTGATGTTACAAATGGGATCAAACTGGCATCTTACTAGACTATCTTTATTCTAAATATATCTTTGCACTACTTTGGTGCCCAAATAACAATAAACCAGTCTCTTAATTTCCTTCACATACACAACCTACTTTGTATTTGTGGGAGGGATTCTGGAATTTGAGGCGTGTAATTGTATGTATTTGCATATATAGTTGGTTTTGAACATGCTGGAATGTACAGGGAAGCAGCTCAGCATCAGAATGCTCTCCTCGCAGAGCGGCGTCCCCTATTGAAGGGATCATTGAGGAGATGCAATCCAAGATTAGAAGGCTAGAGCGGTGGCTTACTGTAAATACGGTATGCTCACACTTTTCCCCCAGCAATGCTGGCTGATTTTGATTTTTTTTAGACAATTTAACTCTCCCCTCTGAAGAGTGGGGACTTAAAAGATCCATCATACACACATGTCTTGGCCATGTGAGGTATGGAACGTGCATTCTCGTTTCTTGTGATGATTAGCTTGTCTCAATTGTAAGCTAGTTTGTCATGGGGTATGTGGTCGTGGTTTGAATCAGTCTCTTTGCATAAAAAAAGTAGGGGTAAGGCAGCCTAATATATTCCCTTCTCAACAACCGCACCAAGTGAGAACTCAATCTGAGTTGACCCTTTTTTTAAAACAATGCAGACTCAAATTGTGTATTTCCGTTTTAATTTAGAACCGCAAACTTTTGAAAATTTAAGAAAAACTGTGAACTTGGACTAGTTTTTGCCCATAAGTTATCAAAATGTCTAATGACCAAAAGAAACAAGAAAAACACATATGAGATGTTGGAGAAAATTAAGGAGTGGCAACACATGTGTCCGTTTGATAAGCTCTTGGCAGCCGATTTAGAATTCTCTGTGACTACCTTTGTTTGTTCTTTTTGTGAAGGTTTTATGGACATTTCTGATGTCTGCTATTGTGGGTTATTCATTATATCAAAGGAAGAAGCGTCAATGAAATACAATACAATACGGGGCTTGAAAGTTTTAGAAGTGGCAAGTTCAATTTTGCCTCACTTGTCAGCTCAAAGGAAGTGGCAAGTTCGTCATAGAAGCTAACAAAAGTCACTAATCCCTTACAGAAGCTATTTGTGTGTAAATAATTTGTATGGGAGAGCGAGTTACATTGTGCTGTAAAAGGCTTTTGTAAATTATGTACTTAATCCGTTACTATGTTGTTTTGGCCCTCTCAATTTTTTTTTTGGATTGCAGCCCTCTCAATTTTTATTGTGTGCAGCTTAATATCATTTATTACGTCATTAATTAATTAATTAATTATCGTATTTTAGTATGAGAAACCTTCCGCTAATCCCACTTCAAAAGAACAGTGTAAAAAATAAGATGTGCTAACATTTTAAGATCAACAAGTTGCATTTAACATTCTCGAGTTTCTTTGCACTTGTAGGCTTTGCAGGCTACAACACCCAATTTTCTTCCGTAATCTTTCAATGAACTCTTCATGTCGAACATTTGTTTTATAGTAATATCAGTATCTGATATAGTACTCCTTGCTATTAAGGAAACACTTACGAATAAAATTAAATGAAAATTACTTTAGAATATAGTAAAATATCAAAGGATATTTTTAAATCTAAAACCATTTGTTCAGTTACTAAAACCGTTTGCCATATCAACGACAAATGCAAACTTAAACATATATAATTTTCAATTAGAGACCTATTGCCCTGAAAGAAACAATCATGAACCATCAAATAATATTCTTCTCACTACATGACAATTCCACCTTGAAAAATAACACGAATCAAAGGGTCATATTGAGCCCTGAACCTTGAACAGTAATAGTTACACAATGCTTTGGAAATCATCTTCAACATGATTAGAAATGCCATTTTTACCTGCAATTGAATTTTACATCACAGAGCAATCAATTAAAAATTTACACGGTTAATTATAATCTGAGTTTTATCATAAAAATTAGTAGAAAATTAAATGCATAAACAGAAACTATCATCAGTATATAGATAGAAAATAAAGCATTGCCTACCATTCTATTCACGGTATGGCGTGAGATCAATGTTGAATTTTTGTTTCCCTTTGCTCACCCTCTAAAATACAGTACAGAACAAAACAAAATTCAATTATATGGATTCAAAACTACCAATGTTAATAGTAAAAATAGTTATTTCATATTGAAAAGAGCGACATCAGATATGAACAGTACAACTATAGGATTGGGGGTATTATGAGAACATCCAATTCATAGAACTTAATCGCTATTGTTCTTTTAATTAATCATGAAAATAATTCATTCATCAAAACAGGGATGGCAAGATATCTGGAGAGTCACAAATTTCAAATAAAGCATAGCTGAAGTCCAATCATTTTAATAAGCTTCCAATCAATTACTAAGTGATTTAGGTAAAGATTGGTCAAATTATCTGATTTCATATATAATTCAATTACCCAATAAAAATCAGAGCAAGCAAGATATCTATAACCACGTTACTGAGAAAATGGCTAAAAAAGTGGAAATAGTCAGTAAAACAATTGGAGTGCCTCCCATTACTGAGAAAACTGTAGAAAATTGTTTGAGGTGGTTTGTACATATCCAAAGACAGCTAATAGATGCACCAATGAAGAAGGTGAACCAAAGAGGAAGAAAAAACCTAAGACAAAGACTCAGGGAACATAAAGGCTGTAATATGAGGGTGTTTTAACTGAGACTTACAGAGATAGCAACAAGTTCTTCCAACAGCTCCTCCAAATGGCGTAAAGGCTGTAATATGAGGGTATTTTAAAATAAATCATCAGACAATCTTTCAAATATGATTGTATAGAGCAGGCAAAGAGAAATTAACATTGAGGGAAAGTTTACGGATATAAATCATTATGATAAGAACCAAACTCACCCACTGTGTTGGACCATCAACGGGTGCATTCAGGGGATCATCATGTACCTGAAGGCCAGAGAGAGAAAATTAAAATCACAATGATAGACAAACTAAATTGGTCAGATAACCCTGACATACTCCATGTCCACAAGAAGTTAGTAGAAAACAGAGTTATATGCTATCGAAGCAGTATCTCAATCATATGAAAGTTTTGCAAACTACACCAGAAAAAGTAAGAGAGGTCTCAAAGTCAAACCACATCTTTTGGTAACAATTATTTTATGGTAAAACTGATATCAGCATTGACTTAAGCATATTCTCTGTACCTCCATGAAAATCCCATCCACTCCAACAGCAACTGCTGTCCTTCCAATGCATGGTATCAATTCTCGAAGGCCTCCACTTGCGACGCCTCCGCCTTCCAACTGCATGACGAAGCAGAATTGGAATAACTGATAAAGATTTGAAAAACATTTTTAATGCAGAGGTAGGATATAAAGATCCGAAAGAATCTTTTTAAATGTTAGGTAAAAGTGAGAGAATGGATATAAGATCTGACAATCAGATCTAGAAGAAGCATACTGATAGGTAAATAATTGAAGAATGGCCAGTTTGACAACTGACACGTAACTCTTGAAAAACAGTGTCCTTGGGAAGTATTTATAAAAATGACATACCAGATTGAGAAACAGTGACAGAAAATGCTCACAAGAGACCAAATGATATTGGTCCAGCAGTTACTGGAAGTAGAACAAGAACTATTTACACCATGAATGTTGTGAAACCAAGATTATGTTTTCCCGTAATAGTGAAACATGCTAGACTGTATAACAATGTATGGAATGGCATGTGCAAATAAAAAAAATATGCAACATACATTTATCTCTACAAGTAGACAACCTTCTCTAGCACCCTCACCAAGTGGGGACTACTGGGTTGGCCCTTTCTTATACATTTATCTCTACAAAATTGTCAACAAAACTACATGCTAGAAGGAACTGCTGCATAATATACTATACAATAAAGAAAGTAAAAAGAGGCAGAACCATATTCAATACAAGACAATAGAGTGAATTATAATATACAAAGCATACCTTTTTCCCAGCAGGCTGTTGTAATGAATGTGTGATATCAGCTACCTGAAAAATATTTAAACGATTAGTTTAATGAGACATAGAAGGGTCCATGGACAAAGTGGGGGACTGATGCATTCATATTTAATCAATTAGGTAGGATCAAGAGATCATTTGAACAATTTATGTCTGTCTACATTGTAATCCACTTTCATATGGCCTCTCTCGACTAATAACCTCACTTCATGTCTACATTCTTCATCTGGCATTTTTGTTATTCAACCAGCAGCATCAAGAAATAACAACAGAATTAAAATTTAACTAGAAAGACAACAACAATATAATAGTACCTGTAATAAAAGTAAAAGGAGTTTAAGTCACATTTTAATAGAAAAGCAAATGAAAATCTATATTCTGGACTCTTAATAACAGATTTATGAAAATCTACATTCTGAATTTCGTATTATAAAGAGAACCATACTAGAATATTAACTTACAACAGGACAATTGGCTTCTCTCATCCACTCAAAGTTTCGTGGATCAACAATCAAGTCATCTACAAAAACAAAGCCAAGGATTAATCTATTTTATGTTTTAAAACAAACAACCAGTATGTAACCTTGCTTAAGGCAAAACTATATTTCAAAGTATATAATCATGGTTGCAGAAGAAAGAACAGGTAGGAGAGCAGGAGAATTGGGATAAGACTTCAATTTGAATTTTCAGTAAGCACAAAACTACAATGAAACTACAATAAATCAGCACACAAAGAACAATATCATCACATATAATATGGATGCGGATCATTATGGAATAGCAGCAACACTCAAAACTCAGGCATATTATAAAGATTTCAAACAGATACTATAGACTTACTGTAACCAAACATAGTTCCTCTCTCACAAACCATCACATTTGGATTTCCAGCCAATCTGATTTTTTCAGCTGAATTTGTCATGACCTGCATATTTAATATTTATGAAATATATACATAAAGACAATTATCATTTACAATTTCAACACATCAGATCGAACAATATACTTACAGAAGGAGCACAGAACTGGCCTTTCTTGATGTTGATAATTTTTCCCGTCTTGGCTGCTGCTACTAGAAGATCTGTCTGTCATAAGAGGGAACAAAGCAGAAGCAAGTATGAATATAGTACTTGACGACATAAGAATGCTGGAATCTGAATAAGAATGGGAATAAATATAGTACTTGACGACATAAGAATGCTGGAATCTGAATGATATCTGCAACCTTGCCAACTGATTCACACTAGCAAAATAAAAGATAATGAGCGAGAGTTAGTACAGATATCAGAAGTCTAAACTTCATTAAAATGCACCTCTTACAATGACATATCAGAAGCTTCCATTTAATAAAATCAGTAAAATCGGCAGCCTTATCTCATCTTTTTTATGCAGAGCAGCTGATTCGAATCCATGACCTCAAACCCAACGGCAAGCAAGCTTACCGCTGAGCCAAGTTGGTTGTTCATTTTGATGATAAAGAAATAAAATTCAATAAATTAAAGAAATAATATATAGTGAATTTGACAATAAAAATTACTAGCCAATTTAACTCACAAGTTTGGAGGGGTAAAAGCCAGACAGAAAGGGAAAGACAGCAAAATCAAATCAAGATTTCCAAGACATAATCTGGATTCTGGACCCAAAAGTTAGTCTAACATAAATAATTTTATAATCTATAAATTGAGATTGATCAATTTCTTTGGTCATCTAGACACATGCACAAAGTACCACAAATATGCAATACACAGGGCACTCAACAACCAAAAGAATCATGACCAATAACGCAGGAAAGCCAATTGGAGTCTGCCAAAACAACATCTGTTTATTAGATATCTTAAGCTTGTTGTTCCCAGGACAAGGTCTACATTACAATCACAAAAACACTAGCCAAATTTTATTTCCTCGTTCAACCAAGTAGTTATTTATTGTATCTAGGTATGCGATTGATCTTTTTCCCACCATTTAACAATGATGATAATAATTAAACTGGGTTCTGGTGGCCTGAACAAATTAAACCCAAAATCTACTGTTCCAGCCATAGATCATGGCCATCTATGATGTCTTTAAATTTTTTGGTTTTGCAGAAGATGTAACTGAATAATAAATTTGCAAATTACTGGTTGAATCTGTTGCAACTTTGTAAAGATCTAAAGATGTAAACCCTTAACTCCCAAAATTAAAAACCGTAAATTCAACACAATGACTATATTTATATCAATCCATGCATTGTGATTGGCATCACTCATAATGCATGAGATACTAAATCAAACAAGCAGATAATTTGAATGAACTTCATCACAATAGAAATCTAGAGCTAGAGATTTAATCCAAGCAAAAAGTTTATAAATTTGAAGTCTATTCCAAATAATTCAATGCGCAGAAAGCCTCATGGTTGTGTTTAAACATAAGCACATGCATTACCTGGATAGCTTCATGCACATCTGTCACAATAGGGATGTCATAGGCTATTTTGACCTTCTCAAGTATCTGCAGAAAATAATGAGTAAATGTAGACAATCAAATTTTTGGGTTGACTAGGAAAAAATAGCAAAATTAGTGCACCTAGTTGATCTAGCACGAGTATAACTGACCTTCACCAAGATCAAAATTCTGTGGTTTTGAGAAATTTAATATCATGATGCAGTTTTCATATCAAAGGAAAATGCTGCTCCAGCTATATCACAATAGCTGTGGTAGTAGATATTCAAAGTAATGATTCTATTTATGTAAACATGTTATCATAACAAACATAAAAAATGAAGATTGTCCAAAAATGTTTTACAATTAAATACTTTATCATAACACCATTTAAAAAGAAGAACTGTCCAACATTTTTCCAGCACGAGTACAGTAGCCTTTTCCTTTGGCTAGAAATGTGGTTAACAACGCAAGATAGGATATCTGACCCAGATCAGCACTCTCATGGTATATCTTTCTGAGCCCTACGAGAGGCTTGAAAAGACTACCCAAGTCATGCCACAAGGTCTGCTATTGCAACATCCAGCCAAAATTATCTGGCACAAATATCAACGATTTCTTCCTTTTTACGCAACTATCACTAATGCTTTAATTGTTTTGGTTAAAACTCCAGAATCCTAGAAGGTATAAACTTCATGCTTCCTAAAGAAACAAAACAACATCAGTGAAATTAAAAGTAGTAGGGTTCTGAACCTTCAGTCCTTCAGCCATGCCCGGGCCACGGAATGATTTTGACGATGTCCGATTAGCTTTGTCAAAGCTTGACTTGAAAACCAATGGTATTCCAACTCTGATAGTCATATACTCTAGATCATGTTAGACGCCAACACATACAAAACTATACTTCATGCTCACTGCTATTTATCTTTCTTCTGATTTCAGTAAAATTAATTTTTTCATCACTAAAATTGCAAGATGAAAAAATCAGATATATAAGACATTCCAAATAAATTCAAGCCATATAGAAGCTGTAGCACAATGTAAACTCATTCATCTGATGGGGCATACAAATATCAGTATAACAATGCCAGATAAACTAAATGGCTCAAAAAACTTAAAAAAGAAGGGAAAATTAATATCAAGTCCCATAGTAAAAACATACACCCTCCGTTCCTAAATATAAGATCTCTTTCAAATTTCAATTAGTTCCGAAATATAAGACTTTTCTATTATTTTCCCAAATTAACCCTAATAATGCTTATCTATAATAAACAAGCAAGAGCGGGAGAGTGAGGATAAAGATATACGGTTAGGTTGAATTGATAATATCAAGTGTCAATAACTAACATAACTAACATCCTTAATTTTATGAAATTAGAGAAAGTGATCTTATATTTAAGAACAGAGGGAGTAATAAAGATAATGTCCCACGGAATTGTAATCACCAGGTCACAAGTTGTTATCATCACATAAAAAAATGTCACTCCCTCCATTCCTAACTACTATAACTATAAGATCACTTTCAAATTTAAATTTGTTCCTAAATATAAGCAACTTTATAACTTTTCTCAATTTTCTCCCAAACAAAGCCTAATAATGCTTACCTATATAATAAACAAGTAAGAGAGGAAGAGTGAGAGTAAAAGTATATGGTAAGGGTAGAGTAGTAATATCATATGCAAATAACTAACTTAACTAACATCCTTAATGTAATCAAATTAGGGAAAGTGATCTTATATTTAGGAGCGGAGCTAGCTAGTATTCACAACTGCATAAAGAAGTCAGCTATAGTAAAATGAAAAAAAAACGTACTTTGATGTGATACTCTTAATGTGGTTAGCCATATTGAGAATGTGGTGCTCAGATTCAATCACATTTGGACCAGCAAGCAAAAAGAAAGGACTCGATGACTGTAATAATCAAATCAAAAGCAAGCGAAATTCAACAATTGAGAAAAAAACCATATTAAAATAACAACATAATACTATAATATTTGATTAATGAGGCATATTATATTATGAGTTCAAACCTACCTTAAGGTGGTTAAAAAGAGCAGAAGAAGAATCCATTTTTGACAGCGGAAATAAACGCAGAGAGAACTGGGAGAAACACGAAAAGCGATCAGCAAATTCAGAATATTATGTAGTAGTTAGTAAGCTTAAGTAAGGTACATTGTGGTAATACCGAGAAGGGTAGAAAAGGAAATTCACAACATCTTCCTCTCGTCGCTGGATTCTGCCAACTTCAACTTTGATCCGTAATCATCAATTAATATGAACAAATGTGTGGCAGAATAGTAATACTCGTCGCATCCTACACTCAAAACTCATTTGTTTGAATTAAACAATTGGAAAGATCATAACTCTCTTTCTTGTACTTTAATTTAATTTATTTCATTTTTAAACTAACATTTAGTTTAAATGCATGTGGCTTATGTTAAAATTTAATGCTCCAATTTACTTCTTTAAACTCCACAAAAAAGTTAATATGATTTTATATTTATGAACAAGAGAAGTATTATATATTAGGAAGATTCCAATAACATGACAATTGAATATCAATAGGATAAAAATGAGTGACAAATTTGTAAAAAGACAGAAAAAATAATGTTCCTTAGTTAGATAAATGCGCTAATTATTTGCACTCCACAAATAGTTGCTTTCTTTATTGAAGTAATGACTTTGTAAAGAGTAATTTCATTACTTTGACAAAAAGTGGAACTTATGAACACATTGAATATGGGGTAGAGCCTCTCTATTTCTCCTCTCTCTCGATTTAGCTGAAAAAACTAATTTTTGGGGTCACATTTTTTTCGTTTAACGTTACCATTAGATACTTCATAATATTTGTGACATTTTTTGATACGGATAAGATTTAAATGGCGATCCAGAATTTGACTTGCTTATTAAGATAAAAAAAATGCAACATAATTTTTGTGAAAGATCAACATTATCGCTGAAATCTCTAATTTTTTATTCTTATTGAAAATACAGCTTAGTCGTTGCTGAATTTAACGAGCAATAATTCAGATAGCTTTATTACCTATTAACAAAATAAGAGTTCTGAAGTACCTCACTCAATATGATGATAACTTTAAGACATCTACAGCTCCAAAAATCAAATATGCATACAAATTAAGCCGTTACACTCACAAAACTTTGCAGCTAGCATTACATGTTAATTTTGAAGAAAAAATGACTTCAACTTGTCAATTTCTTTTCTGACCGATAACTTGTCAATGTCTTGAAGTTTCAGATAGTAGACAGCTATTGCAAGTATGATGAAGAGAATAGCAATCCATAAGCTCGATCCCCCTGTACATAAATTAACATGCATATTAATAATGGTCACCAAAAAGTCTCAACAGCTCTATTGGATAAGGGCATTCTAAACAAATACTCCCTCTGGTTCTTAATAAAAGATCTAATTCATTGAAGAAATTGCAATATGCACACTGCAATATGACACCCATTGACAGTAATTTAAGAAATATGCACATACCACTTTTCTGCTTCTCCTTAATTATGGTAACCCTTGTACTTGAATCAAAGGATACAGAGGCCAGCGCCCTGTGGTCAAGAGTCAACACTATCACTAACTTACGAATTTTGATACAAAAACTTAGCTCTAGGTAAAAACAGTAACAATATACTGGCTTCAAACCTTGAATCATGGGAGAAAGCTAACGCAGTTACGATGCCAAGGTGAGCTTTTTTAATCATAGACAAAATACGCATATTTGTTGAATTCACAATCACAATATCTCCTGAAGGTGTTCCACTGCATATCAAACCATCAAAACAGAATAAATAAGTTCTTGAGAAGTCGCTACCTTGACCTTGACGCATGAAAGTATTTCTCTCCTCTTATCCTTCTAATATATTTTTACTGACCAATTGAAAAGATGTATTGTGGCCCTCCCTTATTATGAGATCCAAATCACTAAATTTCTTAATTCATGAAAACTGTTGACGTTGGTTAAAAGTATAAATATGTAAGAAATGTGATTTTGTTTTTTCAAATATGCCCTTATAAGTGGGTAGATGAGATAAAAAAACATTAGAGAATGTATAGGACTATTATAATGAGAGTTTATCAAGTAAAAGTAAAATGGATAAAAGTACATTACATGTTCCGATAAAACCAAAATGGATTTTATAAAAGGGAACGGACCAATTCAGAAATTTGGATTTTATTAGAAGGGATGGAGGGAGTATAAGATCGCTTACCATGCAACTAACTTTCCATCACCTGAGACATTGAATGCAGAGATTGCATCACGGATAACATGCTTTGATCCAATCCTTGCCCCAGTTTTTGCATCCCATGTCAGAATGCTTCCTCCTTTGTCTAAATCCAGAAAACAAAACAATTGTCAATTAAATAAAATATAGTTACCCTTAGAATACTTCTAATCGAGTTGCATATACCTGTCATGGCAGCAATATACAAGACATGGGTCCCATCATTCATTTGAGAAAATCTGCAAGAGCTAAACACCTCACCCTGTATGATAGTTAAAAACAAATATGGTTAGTCTACAACGAATAGTGAACGAGACAGTCAAGTTAAATAATTAGTGAAGCAAAGAGGTTATGAGAAAGATTATCAACAGCACTATATTATCTTATGATCAATAATTGCAATTCAGAACACTACCCACTTGAACAGTGTAACAATGGAAAAAAAATGAAACCTTCTAGTACAGTTTGGCCAGATATTGATCATCAGAATTATAATTTTTGTGCAGATACATCTAGGATATTCCATAACACTTCACTAATAGTTATTAACTTATAAGTCTAGTCATATATATACACGTATATAAGCAACAGAAATCCAGAACTGAGGAATGAGCAGATAGGAACCCCTATTTATAGGTCCAAATCAAAAGAAGATTTACAAAATATCCCAAGAAGTAAGGTCATTAGAAAAAACCCCAAAAGCAAATCAGGAATTCCTCACTCTCTCCCTAAGCTAAGAAGTATATGTAACCTAAGCATAGCTACAGAGAAAATGCCAATCAGACAAGGCTATTGAAAAGTTTTGATTCAAACACCAGACGTTTATAAATTATAAATGTGTACATGTAAAAATCACCTCCATCTGATGCAATTAGTTAGGAGAAGACAACTATGAAAGATCATCCTCTCCAAGTTTACCTTGTAAGTTTATCTACCAATCAATTAGTAGACACTAGATCACAATGATGCTCTATAAGAAAATATGAGAAAACAGTATACAAATTAACATTACTAACAACAATTATAAAGCTTTATAATAAACAATTTCAAGGTATATATATTTTCCAGCCTTCAATAAGCAGAGACTGCACATGTTTGCACTCATATATTATTTGGTGTTTAATTTATAGACTCCATATTTCAGAATTTATTTTGTCAATAGTAATTTACAGTTCATAGCATATCCAATGACTTAACTCTGTAGTCAACTTAACATGCACAGTGTAAGTGACAATCACTTGCTCACATTTCTATTTGATAAGGAAGCTAAGACAGTTGATGAAGAAATGTCCCAAACTCTGCATGGCCCACCACTCCCCAATTAGACAAGAAGCTTACCATCAGAGCTGCAAGACAATAAAACCAAGACTATAAAGAAAGCCCGCATCAAAAGGAAAATGGGTAAACAGAACTCCGTTTTACTTTCTTTCAAAAACATTTCCTTTTTTTCTTTGTGATGTTCAAATAAAAAGTGAAATCTCAATAACAATGCTAAACAACAGACCTGAAATGTAAGTCTTTTACTGTCGAATAGGCTTTAGAATCATTAAAAATCATTTCCATGCTAGGCCACTTGAAAACTCTCAGATTGCCATCCTGTACTGCACCAAAATCAGAAAATCATATAGCATGCAACTCCTTCATCAAAACAGATTCTCTCGATTTTAATGTTTGTTTTTCTAATGAAGCTTCAAACAAGATCCTTGGTTCTAAAGAGCATCATTTTCATAATGAAAATGTCATAACTAGTAACTTTACCTCCCCACCAACGGCCAACATAGTGCCATCGTTGTCAAATGCCAGAGCTAACTGCTGCCCAACATCCTCCAACTCACTGAACACCTTCTCAGAAACCTTCAGCCCTATACTATTATTTTCCTCAGTCGTGTTTTTGTTCCATTCAAACCATCTGCATGAACAATTCACAATTTCATGTTATAATGTTTTGAAAGTGGAGATTGTGAAGCTTCACTAAGGTAAAAGAAAGGGTTAACCCAATTCTAGGCCTCACTTGGTGAGAGTCCTGGGGAAAAGAATATACTAGGCAGTCTTCCCTCTCTGCTTTATGCAGAGAAGCTGATTCGAACTCACGGCCTCAGGCCACACGACAAGCAAGCTTACCGTTGAGTCATGTCGGCTCTTCTACGCATCAATATTACCTCACTCCCCACTAAGGTAATACTCCCTCTGTTTCTAAATATAAAATCAATTTTAAATTTCAATTTGTTCCTAACTATAAGCAACTTTCTATTTTGGGTAAAGGTGCAAAAATGGGTTCAAACTATTACGCCAGGAGCACATAGGGGTAACAAGTATTTCTGGGCTCAATTTTGGGACTGAAGAATAAATATTGGTGCAATATAGGGGAACACCGTTTATGTTGACCGACATTGACCGTTAAACGCTGACGTGGTGGGGAAAATGAATTTTTTTGCTGACGTGGCACGCTTATGTGACAGTTTTTACTGACGTGGCATGCTTATGTGGCAGTTTTTTGCTGACGTGGTGCGCTTATGTAGCATGCCACGTCAGCAAAAAATTCTGTTTCCCTTGCCAAGTCAGCTTTTAGCAGTCAACATCGGTCAACATAAACGGCGTTCTCTATATTGACCCCGGAAATACTTGTTACCCCTATGTGCTCCTGGCGTAATAGTTTGAACCCATTTTTGCACCTTTACCCTTCTATTTTTTCTCCTTAATCACTTTTAGATTTCAATTTGTTCCTAAATATAAATTGGTAATATCATGTCTTAATAACTACCTTAAATTACATCTTAATCTAATCAAATCAGGAAATTAATCTTATATTTAGGAACGGAGGAGGTAGTGCAAAACAAATCAATATCCTGCCTGGTGTGTATTATGATCAAACTCCTCAATGCATTACAATACAAGTCAATATATTCAGAAAGGAAACAACTTGACCAAACAAGGATAATGAAAAGCAAAGTACCTGCAACTCTCTTGCATGGCACAAATTACACCATCACCACCTGGGTGAAGTGCCATTCTATAAGGCAACTCAGACTTAGTCCCAAGCTTGTCCACCTGTAAAAAATCCATGATATCAAAACAACATTCTTCTGCCAAGGATATAGCACTAACACACCAGCTACCACAGACAAATCTAACATTAAATGTAAAGTGTGACATCAACTAAATGTAAATGATGACACAAATCTAAGGAAACACATACCAATTTGGTACGAGTGAAAAATAAACATGACCGTACAACAATGCCAGACGTAATACACTATACTAAACTTATTTTCACACCAGTAATAATCGATCCTGAACCCTAATTGGAACATTAAAATCATAATACACTAACACACACACATATATATATATAAGTACCAGTTGATCGGAGAGGGAATTAGATTGGAGATCGAAGTGTGAAAGCAAGACGGCGTTGGGAATGCCGCTGCTGCCTTCGCCGCCGCCGCCGGCGACGGCGAGGAGGTGGTCGGGGGATTGGGAGGGTGGGACCCAGGCGACGGCGTAGGAAGGAACGCCGTATTTCTTCAAGTTAGGAGGATCTGGTACAGTCACCATCTTCTTCCCTAAGCTCCGATGGATTATTTGCCTTCAGCAATCAATCTCTGCGTTGAGAATTGAGATGATGTTATTGTCAAATGGAAGGTTCGGGTCCGTTTGGTTGTCCAGGAATTGAATTGAATTGAAGAAAAGAAATGGAAATGTGGGAAAGTAATGCTTTCTTAGAGTACGTTCGTATGGCAGTAAAGTGATGGAAGGAAAGGGAAATGGAAAGTGAATTAAAGGTTTTTTAGTAATTTAAATATATCCCGGGACCCACAAATTTTATCTCTCAATCTCACACTTATCTTGGGCCCTACAAACTTTTACATCTCATCATTACCTAATTTACTTCTACTTTCCATCTTTACCCTCTTACACTCAATTCCATTTTCATTTCCATTACACACTTTCCGTCCAACCAAACGGGCCCTTAGGCCTTCTTTGGTAAAAAGCCAAGAAAGTAAAGGTTTTTGGGTAATTTACATATATCCAGGGCCCACAAGTTTTTTCTCTCCATTTCACACTTTTTTTGGACCCCACAAACTTTACTTTACCATCATTACCTAATTTACCTCTACTTTCCATTTTCACCCTTTCACTTTCCATTTCCTCACTTTCCTTCCTACAACCAGACGGACCCTTAGTAATTTACACATAAGGAAAATTAATATGAGGTGCCTCTACTTAATACTATTAGAAAAGTCCCATAAATTCCTCAAATACCAAAAGACTGTTTTGCCCTTGCTCTCTCACTCACTCTCTTGCTTCACATGTCATTCCCCCCTTCGTCTGTCTCGCGTTGTCTCTTGCAGCCAACCACAAACGAAGCTCTGCAACAAAATAACATAAAAATATTAGCCATATTAAATTCGATTTTCCTCCATCTGAGAATGAGAGGATGCATGTGAAATTAAAGGAAGCTTCAGGCTTTGAGGAAACGAAAGGAAGCAACTTTAAGAATAGTACTTGCGAAAAAATAGGGCAAAGCTTTGCTTTTTCGGTATGACCTTGAAGGATTGAGAACTAGAGTCAACAAGCTGCAGAATTTGAGGATTTCGATTTCCGATTTCGTGCAGAGATTGATTTTTTGGTAGTGATCGGCTTCGATTTTGGGGATGAGTAAAGGGAAGAAGGGAAATGAATTTTCTTTTTTAAATTTATATTACAAGGCAATCTGGTCTTTTGATATTTGAAGTATATTAAATTATGGCCCCTAGGGGCCTTACTTTAATATAGAGAGTTTTTGAGACTTTTCTAATATTAAGTCCCTTGTGAGGGACCTCATATTAATTTTCCCTTACATATATCCCTGGTCCACACATGAACCCACACACTTTACTTTTATCATTGTCTTTTTTTTTATAAAAAAAATTATATCTACTTTCCATATTTACCATTTCAATTTACATTTCTTCGTCACTTTCCCTTCTTACAACGAGCTCTAAAACCGTTTGGTTGGAAGGAAACTGAACCATGGAAATGGAAATGAGTGTAAGGGGTTAAAGATAGAAAGTAGAGATAAATTTACTAATGATAGAAAGTAAAATTTGTGGAACCTAGAAAAAGTGTGAGATTGAAAGAGAAACTTACGAGGCACGGGATATACCTAACTTACCAATTTCATTTCCCTAATCTAATTCCCTTTCTCAATTCTAGCACACCAAACGGGCAAGGCAGAATTGCAACTTAAGTCCCAAATAGTGGGGATTAATGACATTTGTTTTTGATAAAGAATGATTGATGACATTTACATTCAAAAAATCATCAATTTTCCTCTAGATATGTTTGTTATTCGTAACTCCTTGAGTTGTCATTATCATTGGCTCAATACAGTGCTTCCTTGAGTTGTAAATTTGATGATTATTTGTACACTTTTTTGCTATCAATTGGGTAATTCTATTGGAATTTATGTAAACAATTTATTTATAGCTCTATGAGTGAGATAATTTCTTTTTTTTTCTTTCAACCGAAGATAATTTTTTTATGATAAAATGAGTCCAGTAAGTAATTTATCTAAAAATGATAATTATAATAAATGAGATGGAAAAAAACGTATGCTCTCTCTTATCCTCTTTTCATAATATGTCAAGTAGACTTACAGAAAAAATGTAGTCAGCAAAGCAACTTACTTTAAAATATTTGTGCACATTGCTTTTCATTAATTAATTTACTTGATTTATGTTATGAATTGTAGAGAAAAATGAGTACAAATCAGGAGAGCAAGAGAGTTGTATGTTCTCAGCATCAAATACACAATTCAAGATTTTTATTTATAAACATGACTCAAAATGTTATAGGAGTACAATATAATCAATCAACATCAATGACAACATATTTGGCACGCGAAAAACATCAATGAAAATATAACAATGATAGGCTATGAGAAATATAGACATCTATATTAATATCACATTTATAATAACCCCCCTTCAATATCCATAACTAAACTCGTGCCTTGTTAATAAACTGGTCGTCGGTGGATGGTCTAGTTTTCTAACATGCATATTAGTGAGAGAATGTTGCTGACGCAAACTAAACTGGTTTTTGCATGAATGAAATTTCTTTTACGTGGCAAGAAAAATAATCTATATATAGAAAAAATGACAAATATAATAAATAAAATAAAAAATGACAAATATTAATAGAACAAGACGGAGTAACTACAAAACTACAAATTTATCATGCATGCACAAGTGTAATCCATCCCCTTATATATTCTTTTTATAGTCCTACTATAATATAATCCACATAAGACAAAAATAACCTGTCAAGCCATAATCCAGGGAAGTTTTTTTTAAGAGCAATCTCACCCAAAAATTAATAACACTTAGGAGTAATTGAGTCACGACACAAGTTAGATTTGGTGAGATTGCTTCTAAAAAAACCTTCAGGTCTTAATTACTCCTAAAAAACATCCGGACCTTAATTGCTCCTAAAAAACTTCCGGTGTGAGGATGCTCCTTAGGAAAAACTTCCGGGGTGATTTGATATTTTACCCTTTACATAAATGAAAGTTCTTTCTATAGCATGAAAATTAATCTATATATAGAAAAATGACAAATATAATAGTAAATAAAATAAAAAATGACAAACATTAATAATACAGGACGGAGAAACTACAAATTTATCATGCACATGCACATGCACAAGCGTAATCCTCCCTTTCCCATGCATGCTTTTTATAGTCCTACTATAATATAATCCACATAAGACCAAAAAAAAAAAACATGTCAAGCCAAAATCCACCATAGCCAACATGCCAAATAAGCAAACACACACACTTCCTCTCTCTCCTCTGTCCCTCCTTCCTTAGTAATAGGCCCAAGCTTTTCTCTCCTCCTTCCTTCCTTCCCTTCATTCATTCATTCATTCATTCTCTCCTCATTCTCTTCAACCTTCAATCTAATGTCCACGTTATCATTATCATTACCATTATTATCATTTCTGCCAACAACAAATATTAATGCACCCTTACAATCGCCACCCAAGCTCACCATCACCACCACCATCGCCTCTCCCCTCGCCCAGGCTCCGCCGTGGCCGCGCAAAGACCGGCCACTTCTCTCCGCTCGTGGCTATGGCGGAGAAGGCCGGGAGGGCGGCCACGGCGACGTCCTCGACGGCTGAGAGATTCTCTTGGATGTTCCTCTCCTTCCTTCTCCGCCGCCAGGGTGTCCTCCTCGTCGCGCCGTGCATTCACATCTTTGTGCTGCTCCTTTTGGTCGGCACGGCGTCGCTTGACCTTGTTCCGTTCATCGTTCATCGGAATCATCCTGGCTCTGTGTATCGTAGCCCTCAGTTGTACACCAAGTTGCGCCATGAAATGGCGCGAGATGATTCCTATATTCCGGTTCGTATTATTATTGTTTTCTACAAGTAGTACCTGATTTCATATTATACTCTCCCTTCCTATATATAAATATATGATGAAACTAAATGGACTTACTTAATTAATCGTCTTAACATATTTTACATATATTATTAGATTTTAGTTAGTTTATAAGTTATATTAACTAGTTAATAGAAAAAATTCAGGAAAATAAATTTTTGAGTTAGTTATGGAGCTTTTTTTTCTTAAGATTCTGATTCTAAAAAAAAAAGTTGACTAAATTTTATTTTATATATTTAGGGACGGGAGTTTATAAATAAAATAAATTAGTTTGAGGAAAAAAACAAAGATAAATATATGGTTAAGTTGAATTTTTTTGTTTTGGTTAAAAAAACAAGTGAGACAAATACATTGTAATGTATGTTACTTGTAATGTATGTTACGTGTAATTATATTGTATGTTAGTTTATAAGTAAAATAAATTAGTTTTGAAAAAAAATGGTTATGAACAAATTTATAGTGAAGTTTACTTGACCTTATAATTAGAACAAGAGGGAGTGACTCATAAGTTTTATTTTGGGAGGATTGCAAGTAGGTGCCAAGGGAAGAGATTGATAAAAACCACGTCTTGAAAAAGTCATTCAATTGTCATTGCAGCTCAATTAGTTGGTAATGATAACTTTTTTAAAATTTTATTCAATATTGACTATTGAATGAGCTGTATTGACCTGATTGTGATTAATCACCTTCAATGGGACTTAGTTGTTTTCCACCTCAATTTTTTAATTTCTTCTACTTTCTTTTGCTTTGGTTTCTGTTGAATTGTGATAATTCAAGCAACATGTGATTATGTTGATTAGGATCTCAACACATGTATGTGCTGCATTATTGTAGCTTGCTCAGGAAGTTTATGAATTTATATTTTGTCATATTTAATTGAATTGGCAATATTTGAAATTTGCTTTTATGTTGTCGAGCGTCTGATAGGGACTTTGTATGGGCAAAGTTCACATCAAGTAGTATGAGATACTTGGTGTGGTGTTTAAGCCTTTGACTCTCTCCCTCCCTAACAGCTAGCTTTTAGGGATGAATTCTCCAAAGGCTTGAGTACCTATCAGTGGTATCAAAGATCACTAAGTGTGTAGGTTTTTTCATGTGTACAACTTTATTTTTTACTAATTTGCATCATAGATAATATAAAGGGTGAAGGTGCAAAACTAGCCACCGTAAATTTTCAAATGGACAACTTTGGAACCCGTAAATTGGATGGTGCAAAACCGTACATTATAAATTAAAATGGGACAAATTTAGCCACGCCGTTAAGTTGAAGCTAACAGACGTTTTGATTTAATGAAGGTGGGCCCCACGCCAACACAAACGTCTGTTAGCTTCAACTTAATGGCGTGGCTAAATTTGTCCCATTTTGATTTATAATGTACGGTTTTGCACCATCCAATTTACGGGTGCTAAAGTTGTCCATTTGAAAATTTACGGTGGCTAGTTTTGCACCTTTACCCTAATATAAAAATATATTGGTAGTCACACTAGTCATGATATATGAATAGTATGACTCATCTCATATTCAATGCAAACCATGGACACACATCTAACTTTCAGTTGAGCTCATCGTTGTTTCTGTTCTTAATACTCTTCATAATTGTGAGTGCCAATTTTTCATGCTCACATTTTTCATGTTTATTGACATGACTAGTTTGATTTATTTCAGATATCAAAAATATGGAGGAAATTCCATAAAGGTGGTGAGTGGAAACCGTGTGTCAAGAAATCTTCAGAAGGTACAGTATCATATTATTTGAATTGATCGCTCTTAGGCTTTGTTGCATAGCAGTGTGAGCAAATGTATTCGTCGGGAAATGGTGGAGACTTGGGGACCTATGTTGTTTCTTGTTAAGTTGTTCTTGCTTTGTCGTGATTTGATAAGATGCAATGATTACATAAATATGGACTCAAACAAAGTTCATGCTTAGCTGTTTATTTTATCTTGGAGTGCATAAAGCAGCTTCTCACTGCTAATTCTCTCACTGGGTTTCTCTCTGTGCCTCTTTTTTCATGGAAGCTACAATTACCCTGCGTGTTGTTACATTTTTTTATGGCGTCTGACCTACCTTGCATGTGAAATGTGATACTTGTGCCACATTGGGTGAAAAGAGGAGTATCATGCAAAGACTGAGCATATGGTTTTAGCATTCCTGGTCTTTTATGGCTTAGAACCCTATTATACTTCATTTATTCTTTTTAGGCTATCTTGGCTTTGATTTGCACCAGGTTCTTCTTGCTGATTGGGTCACCAATAACTTCGTATATATGTTTCATTGGTTTTAATTTCTTTTTTCAACTACATCCACATTACTCCCACCTAGTATGATATGGCTTGTTGTCAATGCTGTTGTTGGCAGTGATTGATTTCTTTTTTGTGATAAACTCTAGACAGACCAAGTTATAGTATTGATGTATTCAATATTTAGAAAGTATAAGTGTATCTTCTTCCAACATATAGTGATTATGAACTTATAATTATGTTTCTCATATTGTTTGATAGGTCTACCATTAGAATCAAATGGTTACATTTATGTAGAGGCCAATGGTGGGTTGAATCAACAAAGGACATCGGTCAGTTACATTTTTCATTGCATCTCTTGTTTTATAGATAAATCGTTACTATAGATGGACCTGGAGTTTTTTTTAGATAGCTCTACTCTTGACTGTTTTTTCATGAATGTTGTCTATGCTTCATAGATATGCAATGCTGTTGCAGTGGCTGGCTATCTGAATGCTACATTATTGATCCCAAACTTCACATTTCACAGTGTATGGAAAGATCCTAGGTTTGTCTATGTTTTCATGTTTCAATTTTTGTTTTCTATTTTATTTTTTGAGAGTAGTAAGTTTAGAAATACTAGCATAGTTGTTCACTGATTTTCCTTCTGAAAACAATGATTATATATAATATCTATCGCCAAGTAAAATGTCTATTGCAGTTATTTTAAAATTGTGTCTCTCCCCTTTTTCGCTTGGTAGAATTGTCATTTTCTCTAGGTTATTATGATATGGATAGAGTTGCGCTTACACTTTGGCTCCATTTTGTTGGCGTGAAATAGTTTAATAATTTGAACTTTAAGTTAAATTCAAGCAGCTGGTATACAAAAAAAAACTAGAATTAACGGATTACATTTCGTGTTCAGCAAATTTAGGGACATATATGATGAAGAATACTTTGTCGATATCTTGGAAAATGATGTTCGGGTGGTTCGTGAAATTCCCGAGTTCGTGATGGAAAGATTTGGTTACAACCTCTCAAACATTTACAATTTCAAATTAAAGCCATTGGCTTCTATAAATTACTACAGAAATGTAGTACTCCCGAAGTTACTTGAAGAAAAGTAAGTATATGATCACTGTGTGAAAATTTTCTATTTGCAAAATATAATAGAATGATTTGTAACTGTCAAACGATGTAAAAAGTCAAGTTAGAGGCAGGGGAATGAACTGTCTCCCATCTAGTTTCTGTTACTTACCACTTGAAAGGAAAAGGTCAATGCTTCTTTTTCATATTTTATTTTTCTTGAAAGGTCATTGTGTTGCTGATAAAAGAAAGAAAGAAAGTCATTGTGTTTTCCTAACTTGAAAAATATTTGACATGTTTGGATAGCCTATGGAAAAGTATATTAACATTTCTTTCCCTTCTAACTGATTTAACTTGGGAAAAGTATGTAATAGATAATTTCATACTAGAAAGCAAAAGAATTATTAAAAGATTTCTTTGCCTTGTAGCATATTTACATTCAGTGGCTTTGTAAAAGACCATTTCAATTTAGAAACTTGAGCTTTTGAGTTAAGGAATAAGAGTATCTTTATTATGCCCTCTAATGTTTCCCCTAAATGGAAATTGCTTGGACTTGAGGTGTTGACAAAGTATTGAGTTGCCATATTTGTGTTGAAATATACTCTCTTTCTTCTTATATATAAGATCTAGTTGACTTTTTTTAAAGAAATTACAGGGATTTAAATAAGTCACTTAATCATAACAATATGTATATTATTAGATTAGATGTTTACTTATAAGCCAAACAAATTAGTTTGTAAAAAAAATCTAAACAAATCAATATTTAGCTTTCTTGGTATTTTTTTTTTAAAAACTCAATTAAGTCATATATTTAGCAACAAATGGGGTAATTTGTTTAAAGAAAAGTAAGGTAGGTGACGTGCACCAAAGTTTAAACTCTTGGTAACTTGGTCTTGGAGGCTTTGAGACCAGGCAAAGCTAGCTTCCACAAGTTTAGACAATGAAGTAAGTTCTCATGAATAGCTTGATAAATGTTAAATTCAAAATAACTTGATAAATTTTGAGCAATGAAACAAGTGACCATGAATTCAATTGAAACAACTAAGTCTTATTAAAGAAGTTTCACTATCAAACTATGCAGGGTCATAAGGATTTCTCCTTTTGCAAATAGATTGTCATATGATGCTCCTCGAGCTGTTCAACGACTTAGATGCTTAGCAAATTATGAGGCTTTACGGTTTTCTAGTCCAATATTTTCTTTAGGTGAAACTCTGGTCACAAGGATGAGAGAAATTAGTAGAGGGAATGGTGGCAAATATATCTCCGTACATCTTCGTTTTGAAGAGGTTAGATTTGAGCAAATATGAATATTCTATCACTCTAATTGTGAGGTATTACTATATCATAAATTTTTGTTTCAACTGATGTCCCATGTTTTATCATGTTCAGGATATGGTTGCTTTTTCATGTTGTGTTTATGACGGTGGAGAGCAAGAACAACGTGACATGCAATCAGCAAGAGAAAGAGGTTGGAAAGGGAAATTTACAAAACCTGGACTAGTTATACGTCCTGAATTTAACAGGATCAATGGGAGGTGTCCCCTCACTCCTTTAGAGGTGATAGTCTTCTTGAATCTCTTTATCTTGATCTTCAAGATTAGGAGGGATATTCATGTGAAATATTCTCTTCATCTTGGAAGTATTTTGGTCTTGCTAGTTGCTAGGAGTTTCAAAGCTTATTGGAAGTCACTTTTTTGTTTCGTTACTTTCATGTCTCTTCATTCTGTAAGGAATACTCCGCCTATATTTTTAGTCTGTCCTAAGCCCAGATAAAGGAGTAGGGTTGTGTTAGGCCTCAACAACCAATATAAAAATATGTCGAATCTTATGAACATGGATCCACTTTCATGTCCCTACAGATCTCGTCCTGATAGCAAATTTTAATTTTCCATGGAACTATGCGGTACGAAATTATCGTTGATTTGTTTCTTCAGGTTGGATTGATGCTTAGGGGAATGGGTTTCTCTAGCCACACATCTATCTTTTTGGCATCTGGGAAGATATATAACTCTGAGAAAAATATGGCTCCACTACTGGAAATGTTTCCCAATTTGCAGACAAAGGAAACCTTAGCATCTGAAGAAGAGCTTGCTCCATTTGTGGTACACTTTTCTACTTCTCTTTTGCCCACTTTCATGATTGATTAATGGCTGTGATTATGACTTGAATTACTTCTAGAATTATTCCTCCAGGATGGCTGCTATAGACTACACTGTTTGTCTTCATAGTGAGGTGTTTGTCACAAGTCAAGGTGGCAACTTTCCTCATTTAGTGATTGGCCACAGAAGATACTTATATGGCGGACACGCTAGGACAATTAAGCCTGATAAGCGGAAGTTAGCAATAATGTTTGCTAATCGAAATATTGGGTATTCTTCATGCTACTTCACTATGTTTCTTTTTTGTTCAGTTTTATGCTGCATGTATAGTTGGTACTTGAGAGTAAGTTTAGTTTTTTTTTTCATTTATATAATTGACAAACATATTAAATAGAGATTACACAGTAAAAATCTTTTCCAGAACTGTTACTACAAAAAAAACAGCAAATTCACGATGGATTTGTGACGGATTTCAGTCGCTAATTTGCTGTTCACTAAAAATTTTAACGATGGAATTTCGCATTTAGCAACATATTTTAAAAAATTTCGTCGCTATCTACCAGTAAATTAGCGACGGAAATCCGTGGCTAATTTACTGTTTTTTGGTACTTGAGACTGCCAAATACCATTTTGTTAATGTTCTTAAGAATGGTTATAAAAAAATGTTCCTAAGAAAAAATAACGGTTGTTTAATCCTCGTAGAAACTAACAATTTTGAAGAATTTCTTCTCTATGACTGTTTTCCAGATGGAAGTCTCTCAAACGTCACCTGTGGATCATGAGGTCTCATAGTGATTACAAGGGGTTTGAGCTAAAAAGACGTAATGACTCAATATATACCTATCCATGCCCACACTGCATGTGCCGTGAAAGTGGATTTAATCAGTCTAAATCTTCAACATCAAATTGAATTACAAATTTGATGGCTTCCTCTTCTTCCCTATATATCTTGTCAGAATGTGTTGCCAGCCGGACCACCTTTTTATGGTACCATGTTTATTTCAATTTTCATTTTTTCACTTGCCATCTAGTGAGAGGGCAAACACAATGACCAGATGATTTTGTTGGCAGTCACATGGATCTTATTAATGATTGGGGCTGGATTTGAAGGGGGTGGCATCTTGTTTTTGCATATGATGCCCACTATGACCAGATTGGAACTTGTTCCTTCGTTGGAATACTCACAACATATGACAGATTGCATTTGACAAGTTGTGAAATGACAAAAGTGTTTCACACTTTGAATGTACATTATATTACTTTGAGTTTGATGTCTAGGGCTTGTTTGGTTGTTAGAAAAAATGCTAATGAATTAGAAAGTATAGAAAGTATTGGTTTTTGTGTAATTTACATATATCCTGGGGCCCACAAGTTTTCTCTCTCCATCTCACACTTTTTCTGGGCCCCACACACTTTATTTTTCATCATTACTTAATTTACCCCTACTTTCCATTTTTACCCATTTCACTTTCCATTTCTTCACTTTCCTTCCTACAACCAAACAGACTCTATATGTGTTAAGGTTGAAACAACAGGTTATTCTGTGTACAAATTCAGGATCTTTTGTCCCCTCACAATTTTACCCATATAGTTTTTTTACGTTCCTTTTAGTTCAATTACGTAGTTCATTAGGTTTGTTTTTTAAAATTAATTTCAAGATTAGAGTTTCATTGTCAGCTGTATAAACATTAATGTAATGATGAAATTGATAAATGCAATTATTTTATTTGTCTTGCAATACAAGAAAATGCATAATCTTGAGATTTCTTTTGTCTATGGACTTTTTTATGTGTATTTTTGGGGCCATCATGGTTGAGTATATCTCTAAATTATAGAGCGCTTACATCTGGTAGTGGAATTTGAATTTATGATCTTGTAAGATATTAGCCAACTGTTTATTAATTGGACTACTTTTTTGTTGGTTTTTTCTTCTAAATTTCTAGATTTATGGTTGCACATGCATGATAAGAAAAAGTTCTTATCTTACAAGAGTTCAAGATCAGGGTTTATTATATAGAGTCAATTAGTTACACATTGGTGTATGTATGCATGTATAACTTCTCAACATATACATGTGTGTGTGCGTCTTCGTGCTCCTGAACTTAGTAGTTTTCCTTTCAGCATGCATATTATTTCTCAATGATGTATGTCAACAATCAAATAATTAAGGGAAAAAATGGATGTAAATCCTATCCGTATGAGAAAGATAAACAATTGAAACAGGTTCGTAACTAATTCTTTACACATCAACTTTGGCCAAAAAAAAATTTCACACATACATCAACTAAAAATAAAATTAAAAATATTAAATAATTTTCAATGTTATATCCTTATTAATCAAATTAAACTTCAACATCATATTAATTCTAATTTTTGTTACTACTATTATTAATTATTAAATATGAAGTATATAGGAAAAAAATTAATGATTATGAAAACTATATCAAAACGTCTCATGAAAAGGTCCTATATCATTTTTTAGAAGACATCTTATAAAACATGATATAAAATACTCCCTCCGGTCCTAAATATAAGGCCTAGATGACTTTTATGGAAAATTCTAAAAAAACAAAATAAGTTAATTATAAATTGATTTACCTAATTTTTTCCCTTAGACTAGTTTATTTCACCTATAAACTAATAGATGATCTAAAAATATATTAAATATGTCATAATTTAATAGTCTATTTCACAACCTTAATCTCTCCAAAAAAAAGTCAACTGGGTCTTATATTTAGGACCGGAGTTAGTAGTTTATAATAATTACAAATGTTGGTTGGTATTATTAGGATGTGGTCCTGTTGTTGTCGGCGTTATGTATGCGTGTGTGTTGGTACACTCATTTTGCTGTGCAGAATGGATCAGACTCACTCTCTCTCAGTCTGTGTTTGGCATTGTTTGCAGAAGTTTCAGTTTCAGCGATAAGACGATGAAAAAGTCTCTTATGTATATATATCTTCCTGCCTTTTTCTTCAGTTTTGCAAAATCCTATGCACAGATACACACCTCATTCCAAAGTTTATGGCTATGCTTTTAAATTCCTGAACAACAATGTAGGCCTACTTTTCCAATAATTATGTTCCCTGTCAATTTTTTGGGTTTGGGGAGACAAAGTGTCGCTTATGGGTTGTTTTGATACTAGAAATTAAAGAAAGACCTTAATTCACTTTTTTGTTTCCTAAATTTATAATTTTTTTTTTCAAACCGTCCTATAAATAGTACATATGAGTATTAAAAGGGGTTTGATCCGTGTGGTGATAATTAAAGGGGAAATCTCAAATAAATAACAATTGAATTTTAGGATCGTAGAAAGAGGATTTTGAGTAGTAAATGTCACTACTCAACTAGTTAATTAAGTCTGCTATTCAACTAATTAAAATGATTTTAAAATTCAAATGTCTCTTATCTAGGATTTTCCTATAATTAAATAAGATATTTTAGGTAGAATTTTATGTAATTTCTTTAATGTTTATAAATAACTACCTCCGGTCACAAATAGAAGTGTTAGTTGAGCCTGCTTTTGCTCTTTTATAGTGTAATAGTAATTTTTCCATCTCCTATATTTATCTTATTTCTCTACATTAATTAGTTTGACTTATGGATTAATTAATATATTCCCCTTGATCCATTTATAAGACCACTTTAGCGTTGTTTTTTAATTAATGAAACAAATTAAATCACTCAATTATAATATGATGCTTCCTATTCTTATTATAAGATCCAGGCAATAAAATTAATTAATCAATTTCATTAAAGTCCAAATGAGTTACCATCATCAACCCTATTAATTCTCTCGCTTGAAAACTATATATATACAAATGTCCCTAGAAAAGGTTGTCAAAGTTTTAATTTGCTTAGCTTATACACTATTTACAAACATATTATTATTTCTATAGTTCTTAAAATAAGATTAATTTATATTTTTAGAGAGATTGAGTAAGAAAGTTAACTATTTTAAAGTGCACATATCTATATTTGTTTATCTAAACAAAAATAATTTAACTCACTTATAAAATAATATATAAATTTATGGTATACACCCTCCCTTATGATTTAATTTTTTTCAAGTTCCAAACAAAGTTACCTTATCTAATTTCAAGGACATGACGGAGCAATTAGTTCCACTGTATTGCATGCACACGCATTATGCTATGTTGGTAAATTTGAGTTGCACTACGTATGTAAGCCACATTTTGATTTACACAAGATTGAATTAAAATGATTTTATCATAAATGTTTTTAGAACTAATTAATTACATTCTTCTATGTTACTCTCTTTGAGTCTTTTCACACTAATATTGTGTGTGTGTGTAAATGATTTCTGATAAAATAAAATGTAAGCATCCAATTAATTATATTATGACCCATAAATATTACAGAGGCAAAGTACTTATAGAGCAATAATATACCTACGCGCTATTCTTAACAGGAAACCATCGAAGCTGATAGACAAATTTAAAAACACGTCTCATAGCACAAAACATAACTATTCCTAAACTATCACAAGTTTTTGATAATTATATGCTAATCATAAGTAATATTCATTCATTTTCTTAAAGGGAGGAACTCATAAAACTGATTGGAAGAGATTTCATCATAGTTAACGGAAGCAATATTGAAGGAACAGAACTCATGTTTGCTGCTTTCAGTGCCCTCATCAGCATCTTCATCTGATCTATTAAGAGGAAAAAGCTTAAGGGTTCTGTCATCTGTTACTTCTTCCTCTTCATCATAAATATAACGATTTGTAGGGTTTGAAGATTGTCTTTCCTCTCTCTTGATTCTCAAAATGTGTAGTGTTTTTCTCTCCTCCCTTTTTGTACTTCTATGAGCTTCTCTTCCATCTGCTCTATTCAGTGAATCAGAAACCTGCAAATTTCAGATGGCGTTAAGATTGATTGCATTGTAAAACTAATGAGATGTATAGGACAATGTTTCATTAATGACCTACAATAAGAAAAATGTTTATATAAAACTATGTGTTTTTTTATTGGATTAGCTTTTTCAAAATTGATTGTACATTTAAGTACTTGAGATCAAAGGAGTGTGAGAGGACTTTTAATTTTGATATTATTGAATCACGATATTTAATTTGATTGAGATGTTCTATTATCTATGTAGTCAAACATTGTGAACGTAAAATAGTTTTATTCCTTAAAAAGTAGTACTAAATTATTTGTCGCCTTTGTTATAAATTTCAAATAATAACTCACATCAAAATTACTTTAAAACAATAAACGAATACAAATGTAGATAGAGCAATGTATGGAACTAGGAGTAAAGTTGAAAAAAAATAAAGAAGGCCATGAATGTTTTGTTTAGACAAATCTACAACAACAACTTACATATTGGACTGAAACTTATATAAACGTAACAGAAAGTAATATCTTACAGTTTATATTTGAAACTAATGTATATTGAGAAATATAAAATACTCAAAGGTTGAAATCTCTTCATAATATGTATACATGAAAGTCTATATAAATAAACTTAGTCATATATTCTTTTTCGACAAAACTTTTCATGCCATAAAAGTATCCGTATGGTCTAAAACTGTTGATTTAGGATAGGTAGACCAAACCTAGATACCAAGAAGATCCTTATATATATACTGTGTTTCTTACTTTCCACATTCATAAAATTAATGTGTTTTGTATGGCATAAAATTTT
This sequence comes from Mimosa pudica, assembly GCA_029929735.1. Taxonomy (NCBI): domain Eukaryota; kingdom Viridiplantae; phylum Streptophyta; class Magnoliopsida; order Fabales; family Fabaceae; genus Mimosa; species Mimosa pudica. The sequence continues at coordinate 10,307,296 of JAKELP010000035.1, forward strand.
TCATTGACTAGGGGAGCAAATAATTGGGTGCCATTATTATATTGTCCTTGATAATCAGGTTATATATATAGTACAACATATATATGGCTGGCAACACAGAGCTGAACAATATGCATGTACCAAACAGAAAGCGAAAAGATAAAAGGAACAGTAATGCAGACCTCTGCAAGTGCACTGCAGTTTGAAGAAGATGCCCACTTGTTTGTCCCTTTAACTTCATAACTTGTCCCTCTCAATCCTGAACCCATGTCAACGCATATCAAACCCTTAGTCCCACAATATCTAATAATTAAAATACAACGTTAAATTACATTGTTAACCAAGAAGCTTTTTATTATTTTTTGGGTATCAAAGGCCGCAGTGGAAGTATATATAAAAATAGAGCAATATTGTTTTTGAAGTATTGCTAAAAATGCTAACAATTATCAATGTTTGTTTTCTTTACATTTTGGGGAAACATGCATTATGTTTTGAACTCAAAAACACTTATGAGACAACTTTGTTCTTTAACAAAAAATTTCACAAAAAAAATTGTATCTTAACATTATATATGTTATACTTCGAGTCCTTAAGATAAGATGATAGATTGAGCTGACTGATTATTTGGTAAGAGTAAGGAATTAAGATAATCTGTTTAACTATAGTATAGTCTTTCTGAAACACTTATGAATATAATAAAATTATATTATATCATAAATCCCCTCCTTGTAAATTTGTTAATGCATTAGAATTTAAGTATATTGATATCTTAAACAACTCATAAAATTCAGCGTAAGTGATCTTGTATACTCCCTCCGGTCCTAAATATAAGATCTAATTGACTTTTTTTGGAAAATCCTAAAAAAGCAAAATAAATTAATTATAAATTGATTTACCTAATTTTTTTCCCTTAAACTAGTTTATTTTACCTATAAACTAATAGATAATCTAAAAATATATCAAATATGTTATCATTTAATAACCTATTTCATAACCTTAATCTCTCCAAAAAAGTCAACTAGGTCCTATATTTAGGACCAGAGGTAGTATAAACCAAACTTATGATAAGGAAAATTAAGCTAAAACTGTTATACCACCACAAGCATGTTGCGTTGATTGCACCATTAGCGTTTCAGGGAAATGATCTTTTAGTTGTTTATGATGATGATGAGCAGAAGAAGAGGGAGGAGGAGAAGAGGAAATTTCCATATTGTCACAACGACGTCGTTTCTGGCGGTCTCTTGCTTTGTGATTCTGGAACCAGTAGAAGACATTTTTGGCTTGGATATTACCAAAACGACGTAGTTGTAAAGCTATGAGCTGGATTTGGTGAGCTGAGGGTGTCTTAGTTCCTTGTGTGTAGAGTTGTTCAAGGTAAAGCAATTGTGCAGGTGTTGGACTCCACCTTGTGCTGCTTGTAATACCTTCTCCTCCCTCTCCTACATTACAACTAAATATAAATTAAATCAGAAATATCAATGTATAAATCTTTTTATATAAATATACGTTTAACGAGTACTACTAGTCTTTTTGAGAGAAGGTCAACTAGCAAAGCATTTAGTTTCCCTACTCATAAAAAAGACATGTGGAGAAAAATAGATATATCTAAGCCGTCGAATCCATTCTCATCGATCTAGATTTAATCTATATTATGTATCTATTGCAATATTTTTAATAGATATAAAATCTAAACTGTCAAGATGAGATTCTGACCATTTCAATACAACTAGCTCTCCTACTATTAAGCGATTAAATTAAATTGATTCGACATGGATTTGACCTCCTGCTGGGAGTAGAAATTCGAAGACCCACTTATATAACTCTTTCTGGTTTTTCAATGAAAAAGCCATTGTTACCAGTGGTGTTCTTGGATAATAAAAACTAGTGGTTGATTGGAGTTGGAGAATAATATCCAATGTATTATGAGGTCCTTGTTTCAAGGAACCTTTTTAGGGTGATGAGCACCAAATCAAAAACCATTAATACTCATGGCCATGACACTATTAACAAATGATAAAAAAGAACCACCAAGGGCCTTGTAGCCCAGTGGTATGATATCTCCCCTTTAGGTGGGAGGTTGCGGGTTCGATCCCGCTTGTAACCTCAAGCCGTTAGTGCTTGCCCCTTTGAATCAAAAAAAAATGGTAAAAAAGAACCCTATATAAAGAAATAAAAAGCCAGGTTTAGATCTAGTCGGAACCATCAACATGCATAGCTTTCTCCAATTGGACTCAGGGAATAAACAACTAACCGATAGAGTTAGAGAGCTTAATGCATTATAAGACCGTTGCTACAAGAAAATCTTCATGAAGACTGACTTACGATAGAATGGTAACACACACACACATATATATTATGAAAAGAAAAATCATATATAAAAAAAAGTATGGACTTTTACCGATATGGTGGACATTGAAGGGGAGAAGATTGGCACAGTGGACACAAAGGCAATAAGGGTTTGAAGTGATAGCTGATGATAATGGAGTAATAATTGTGCGATTTGGATTGTAAGAGTGAAGCTTGAAGGCACTGAATGAATCAGACATTCTGAATAATATCAAATCAGCACTTTAATTTGGAAGCTCCTATCTCTCTCTAGCTATATGTATATATATGGAAGGTCTTAATAAGTGTATGATGATGAGAGCTTTTGAGTTTGAAAAGTGAAGTTCTGAGGAGAAAGTAAAGGGAAGGGACAAAGAGATGAAGTTTAAGAAGGAAGTAAAGCTAGCTAGTTTTGTGTTACAGCGAAAGCCTTGGGGGGATTAGTAAGCTACATACATATATAGAGGGAGGGAATTAGTTGACTATTCTAACACACACAAACACAAGTACATGCGTACTGAAATAAAACGAAAAAAAAGTAGAAGAAACAAAATATAAATTGCATTATTTTATAATGTAATAAATAATATTGCTTGATGAGTTATGTCTAATAAATAACATATTAGATTAATAGTGAATATATTATAAAGATCGTAACTTGTAAACCGGTGGTTGAATTTGAAGAAAGGTGAGTCACAATAAATCAATATATTGCTTGATGTTTGATCTATTCCAATTTTTTCCATTAGATTAATTAAGAGTTTTAGTGCCAAAAGTTTTGTCAATGTGGTCAAAAAGCCGGAAACTACTATCGCACACCAAAAATGGAGACTAAAGAGTTGAGCCATGCATGATCACTTACCTTTTCATTTTCCCTCTCTTTTTATTGATTATTAACCATCGTTGTTACTTCATCAACAATAACAATGCCTTCTATCCAATAATCACATTTCTATTCCTATTACCAACAAACGCGATCGTATTGTTCGTTTACAACTTCCTCATCATTTTGACTTTAATTTGTCGTATCATAATTTTCACTTTTTCTTTGGTAACAAACTTTTGGTAACAAACTTTCTTGTTAAGATATGTTTAATAAAAGCACATTTCATCAGAAAATAGATAAAAGCTATAATAAGTAGTCCATAATATGTGCTTTTTGCGCGATCATTAATTGAATGTATTGGAGCAATAATCCTCCTTAATTAAATATAGAATTTTCTTTTTATATTTTTTAAGGCCAGACACATATTTATTTCACTTTTATTTCTTTTGTATACAAGTGCTTTAAGGAAATAGCCCAAATTTCCAAATTATTATCATATTTATAAACTTTAAGTAGTGCTTTAACCGTTCAATAGTAGTATATTATCACGGGCCCACCTGTTTAAGCTTTTTTTCCGAATAATCTTTTAATGTCACTTTCAGAAATTTTATTATATATGTTTTCTTATATTTTTAAAAATCATTAGAATCTGAAAAAGAACTACAGATTTGTGATCATTTTAGTAACATACTTTGAGCAGCTTTAAAAAATTCTTAGGTGCCCTACACGAGGTAAAATTTCTTTTTCATTATAATCTACACATCACAACTCACCTTACATTTGAAATCCGTAAATGCACATTTTTTTATATTTTTTCATTATTGATTAACTTGATAAAATATCAGCGTGACATTTTGTTGACATTTATCATTATAGATATCAATTCATTATAGATATCACACCAAGTGGTGTGATATTCTTCTGATCATAAACCCTTGAAGGGAGAACATTCATACAACCTCAAAATTCATCAATAAGATAACAATGAAAGATAAATAAAACTACATCTGCCTATTAATGAATGGGGAGTCTAAAGGGGATTGATCTATCTAATTAATGATATAATACATAAGCCCTTTCTTACCTTTCTAACCCAAGCAGATCATACATAGAGGATATGTCAACAAATGTGGTTGATGAATAATGATTAGTCATAAGCTGCATTGTCATATTGACCAGCTTAGACTTGAGAGGGATTCATTATTCAAGAAGCTTGTTGCAGGTACCTACTCCAACAGCTGCAGCAAGATGCCAAGCAGCATGAATGTATGGAGTTTCAGGAAATAAATCATCTGCAATGAAAAGCACACCTCCCAGTAACCCTGACATCTTATGCACTGTATGGGCCATCCTCAGGTCTGGATCTTTCAATGCCCTTTTAGCAAATGATACCTGCATATAATTCATTCTTTTGTCAATGAGCAAGTCATATAGTATATATACATAGAGAGAGAGAGAGAGAGATAGATAGAGAGAGACCAGGAGAACACTATTTTCTTAGATGGAAGTGGTATCAATTTTATCCTACATAGAAATAGTTGATTCAATTTATTCCTTCAATCATTAAAATATTTTCGATATTGTCCTACCACACTAATTTTAAAGAACTAAGATTTCCTGCTCTTGTTTATGAAATAATAAGTTCAAGATCTCTCCCACCAATATTTTTTACTCCAAATCTTCAAGGGAACACAGTTTTTTCCATAATATTTGTGTATAGTCCTCACATTTCAACAATCATATCAAAATTTTCTCTCTTTCCCACATCAATTGCATTTGGATTAAAGGTCAGAGGTTTTTTGGTCTTAACGAGCAACCAATCATTGACTAGTAGAAGGAAATGGAACCAAATTGTCAAAATTCAAGATCAAGAAAAGAACTAAAAAATGGATTACCTCCATCATCCCGGTGTGAAAAAGTGAAACCATCATAGGTTGAACAGGAAGAACAACTGCAGTTGCCGCCATCAGCATCTTTGGATTCTCATTTCTCAGAGCTCTAGACAGACACTGTATAAAAGATTTCATAATCAAATTAAAAGTGATTAAGTGACTGCACAACCTAAACTGATACTCCCTCCGTTCCTAAATATAAGACACAACCAAATTTGATAATATTGAAGATTTTAATTAAAATCATGATAAAATACCAGAACACCCTAAACATCCATCCACCTCTATTCATATCCCCATCTCTTGTTTATTTATTATTGAACATTTTCAATATAAACAATTTGGGAGAAAGTTGAGAGAAATTAGAAAGGGGTCTTATATTTAAAAAACTATAAGCAAGCTCTCCTTCTCATATAGGTCTTATATTTTGGAGGAGAGGGAGTATTGAATTTGGCAGTCTAAGTACTGCAAAAGGAGCTCTGATGATGAAAATATCGAGAAGGTGTTTCAGATTGTGTCAAATATTGCACCTATCAGAAATAATGGTATATAGAAAATATTGATGTCAAAATAATCATGAAACTTGGCACACGTGCACAAGGATATATGGTGCAAATTTCAAAAGAAAAATAGAGTAACTTTCCCAACAGCAGCCACTAGTGACACTGTACTGTTTCTGAAGTAAGGCATCCCAAGTTCAGGTAGTAAATCCCAAAAGTCAAAACAAAAAAAGTTAGAAGTGATCTTTTACCTGTACAAGCAGCATACATAACAAAAGAGATAAAGACAAGCATGCATTGTAAATAAGGCATGAATATTCTGTCTGACAAATGATTAGTTAGCAGAAATATCTGGGCAAGTCCTCTCTCAAATTATAGGAGCAATGTTTGTCAGGATTGCTAAGAGACCACCTCCCAAAACAGGATTGTCGAAACATTATGATCAAAATTGTAAGATCATTGGATCAAGCAATGGTACTTTCATTTTGGTAGCTTATGAGCTGAGTTTACATATAATTCTTTTTTTACTCTTGCAACTTCTGACTTCTTTTATAGAGGTACGATGCAATTTCATTAGTTTTATGCTTATCTTACTTCAATTGTTAATATCTGGTAATTGGAGATATGAATATAAAATTAAATTTTACATTTCAGAGTTAGTGATAAATTTTACCTTAGCTTTGTTTCCCCTTAACCGGTTTTCTGTCCCAGTTTTAATGAAAATCATCATGCAGCTTTAAACAATGAACAGTGCTAACCACTGTCCGATAAAGATAAATATATTAATAGACGATGGCCACTAACTTGATAATCTGATATTCAACAGATTGTTTATATGTTTATATTGTACTTACTCAAGATGAAAAGGCCCAACCCAGTTCTAGTCTCCACTTGGTGAGGGTGTTGGGAAAGGGAATATACTAGGCAGCCTAATCTCTGCTTTTTCTAAAGTGTCTGATTCAAACCCACAACCTCAGACCCCACGGCAAGCGAGCTTACTGTTGAGCCAAGTCAGTCCTTCAGTACTTACTCAGAATACAGCACAGAAATTGTCAAGAAATGTGACATGGGTAAAAACGCGGGTAAAAAATTTTGGATCTGTTGAGATACAGCTTTTTCCGAGATGGATATGGTAAAAGAATCAACAACCAAGGATGAATTGCTCCTTTAAATGTTAGAGAAAGAAACTAAGCCTTGATGTCCCTCTTAAATTGAGGAGCAAGTGAAATAATTCTCTAAACACTGTACAGAAAAGAGACTGCACTATGTGGGCAACTACAACTTTTAGTGAACTTTAGATGGATCATACGCATAATCCACATTCACAATTACGCATGGGAACAAACACATAAACACACATGACATGTCCAGCTTCAGGTTTTTGCATGCTCCAAGCAATAAAAACAATGTGAAAAAAGTACTGTTAACCTTAAAGTGACTTACAACTGTTGCTGTTGCTATCATGGTGTAGTCAACCCATCTCAAGTATCTTCTTAACTTTCCCCTTGAACAATGGTACATGCTAGAGGCCACTCCAACTCCAATCAATGAATTAGCGTAAATTTTGGAATTGAGATTCTTCCTGTTTTGGAGACAAGTAATGACTAATATTTCATAAAATGATTTTCAAATCTAGAAGAACTCAGTAAGCTTAGAGAAGAAAATTCACCTAGGGGCATTAAATCCTAGAGCTATGAATGGAAGTGAAGTAACCACATTAGCAAGTGTCTCAGGTAGATGCCTATCACCTGATGAAAGGAATTGAAACTGGGATAAACTATTACTTTACGATTTTAAAGTTTTCTGTACACAAATTACAGAAATTCAAACCACAAGAAAACATCTCAGTACTACCATTGATGCAACAGTTGATGGGTCTCAAGCAACCAGGTCTTTGCTGCCACATCTGCCTGCAAAACATGAAGGTAGGATGCACGTTATTTTGCATATTTTGCAAAGCTTTACTGCCACAAATAATGACTATCACTTAAATATGTATGTTGTCATATGATGGATAAATATCCCACTCACTGCAATGACATAAGATGACTTGAACCAAAAAATGAAGCTCCACATGTTGAAGAATGAAGTTTCCCATTTTGATCAGTCTCTGTCAATGAAAATGGAGAATGAGGATCCACATGGACCCCATGCACACCCTCTAGGGCTTGTGCTCCACTATATCTCAATGCAGTCGTAGGGGACATATGCACTCCTACAATGGTTCAGGTCAATTTCTGTACCAGCAAGAATTTGCTGGTACAAGTTTGATGCTAGAAGTAGATTGCTGAATCCAAGCCAATAGATCTGCGGCAAAACAAAATATCATTATTATTGTGTACATTGTGCTATGATTTCTACAAAACCAAACCTTCAATTTATGGACAAAAGACACACAACTAATAGCTTAAATATGCCCGGGGGGCGTAGCTTGATGGTTTGAAGTGGATCCCCAAGGTGTGGATCCCGCCTTTAGCCCAAAGGTGCCAAGTTCGAACCCCCGGGAAGTCAGTCACCCCGTTTACGGGAATCCCGGCTGGCGACTCCGGATTAGTCTGCACCCAAAGGGTGTGGGACACCGGGGGCTCTAAGCAAAAAAAAAAAAATAGCTTAAATATAAAAATATATTTCAAATTATAAGACCTATTCAAAATTAAATCAAGGGTTGGGTTGACTCAACAGTAAATTCTCTTGCCATGGGGTTTGAGGTTGTTGGTTCGAATCAGCCACTCTGCAAAAAGTAGTGGTTAGGCTGCCTAATATATTCCCTTCCCCAACACCCTCACCAAGTGGGGACTAGAACTGGGTTGACCCTTATTATTCAAAATTAAGTCAACTTCTTATAGCCCAAAATCTGCCATGGCTTCTTGGAAAAAAAAAAGTAATTTGTGATCATAAAGTGAATGAGGTCGCATTTATTTATGGGGACATTAGTTAAAGGTTCCATGGAAAAAAAACATAAATAAGATGAGGTCCCATAGAGTTGTAATCACTCAGTCATAAGTTGTTATTATCACACTGCCACTGGGTGACTGATCTTAATTATGTTTCTTCCATAAATCCTCTAATTAGTTTTCTCTTTATTTACTGTTCAACCAATTGAAATTTAGAATTCCCCAGCCAAGCCTCCTCACTTTTAATCTAGATTCAACAAAAGGGCCCTATCCAGTATCCCAAAATAAGCATTCATCACAGGAATCTAAAAGCTCATAAAACCTGGCGAGTTGGCGTGAGTGGTAAGTACTCTCGTCCCTTAAGCAAGTGGTTGGGGGTTCGATCCCTAGCCCTTGCGAATGGAGCAAATTCACAGGCCAGCTGTCTACCCCCTTATATGGGACTTCAGAACAGCGAAGGATTAGTCCCACTTGACACGCGGGTGGGATACTCTTGGGAAATAAAAAAAAAAAAATAAAAGCTCATAAGCTCTAACAAAACCCCAAAAACATAACCAAAACTAGTAACCCAATGCAAGCCTAAGCAAAGAAAAAACACAACAAGATTGACACCCAATTGTAAAAATGCAACACAATCAATCAATTACAGAAAAAAAAAAACAACACATACATGAAACGATCACAATAGTTCATCTCTTCAAGCATACCCATTAAGCATAAACAGTTTCAAACACCCAAAAACACCAACTTGAGACTATTGAAACATGTTACGAGGTAAACAGACAATAAATATTAATACTCTCAAAATAAAAGTCACACACAATCTAAACATATAAATTATGGGGTGTGATCTAAGTCTAACTAACCTGAGGGGAATATAATATGGAGGAGACGAGGAGAGAAGAGAGATTAAATAGAGAAGAATGGAAGAAGGTGGTGGGGTGGTTTATTCAGTTACGAAAGGAACTGTTTTTGAAAACTTGGGACCAAAACAAAAACATGAAGAGAATATGAATATGAAGATGCGAATGAGCCACGAATCTTCCAATTAAACTATGCGCATATTCGTAGCTTCTCTTTTTCCCACCAATTATTGACATTTCAATGTATTCCTATTGGCTATTGCTGTTGCTATTGTTTGGTTTGGTTTTGAATATAACATTCAATGTTAGTTGATAAGCTGATAAGTAAGCTACAACCCCAGGAAAGATGAGAAGGCGTGTTCGAATCCCATGAAGCGCTGAGAGGATAATGCCTATGTAGAAAACACTCATATCCCTCCAGTCCGGATTAAACCGGAGGTGATTAACCAAAAAAAATAATACTACCTCCGGTCCTAAATATAAGATCTAGATGACTTTTTTTTTTGAGAGATTAATGTTGCGAAATGATTATTAAATTATAAAAATTGATATATTTTTATATTATCCATTAGTTTATAGGTAAAATAAACTAGTTTTGAGGAAAAAAATTAGGTAAAACAATTTATAATTAACTTATTTTGCTTTTTTAGAGGATTTTCCAAAAAAAGTCAACTATGTCTTATATTTAGGACCGGAGGGAGTAATATAAGATTCAGTTATCTAATTTTATCTTTTTCTTTGAGGGATTGAGGAATAAAATGAGTCACTTAATTTTTAATACTACACTAACTATTAATTCTCAGACATTGTCAATTGTTTCAACTTTATCCATTGTTAATGATATGGTTTCGCATTTTTAATTTTGGACCTCAATTAATGATAAGGGTAAAGTAGGAGAAAACAATTTATGTGGTTGTAGCCTTGTAGGTGCATTATATTGAGGCCCAAATTTTCTTTTTTGTAATGAGAGAAAGCAAAAACAGCTACACCAATGAAACGTGAAAAATAAGGTTACACTCAAATTGAGGAGGGGACATGTAGTGAACGCCACTAGAAATGAAGGATAAAAAGTTTTGTAGTCGGTGTCTTATAATAAAGACGAAGGAGATATGTACTACTATCTCCGGTCCTAAATATAGGACCTAATTGACTTTTTTTGGAAAGATTAAGGTTGCAAAATAAGTTATTAAATGATGACATATTTGATATATTTTTAGATTATCCATTAGTTTATAGGTAAAATAAACTAGTTTAAGGGAAAAATTAGGTAAATCAATTTATAATTAACTTATTTTGCTTTTTTAAGGATTTTTTTAAAAAAGTCAATTAGGTCTTATATTTAGGACCGGAGGGAGTATTAGATTACATGTTTAATTCATTAGTTAAATAAATTACTTATTTTTGTTCCAAAATATAAGACATATTTGGAGATGTTAGCGTATTTCTAGTAAATACAAGAGTTTTTTCTATTTTTCCACAGTTATATTAATACTCTTGAATAATAAACAAGCATGTGATGATGAGTTAAAGGTTTGTGATCAGGGTGTTTTAGTAATATTATATGATTTTAATTAACTATAACTTAACAAACATTTTTAATCTAATCAAATTAAGTAAATATGTCTTATATGCCTCATTTAGATGGATATATGGCTTTATACGGATTCTTGAAATATATGATCATCATTGGAAAACATGAAATAATAGGAGTGGTTACATTGTCATCCTGACAATATTATACCTTGTGAGCCAATCTTTAGAGTTGTTTTTCCTTATCTTTGAGCTTCTCATCCTCAGTCTCCTGCTTCGGTTTCTTCTTGTAGTATTTGTTCAAGGTTTAAAGGTTCAGCCTATGAATGGCTTTCTACGTTCTATGAGTTATCCTTTTAGTTGAGTTTTTTGCCACCAAAGCTTGAAACCTTCGAGACATGATGTTTTAAGTTGTTTCTAACCCTTTGCAGTCAATTATGCTCGGTCCCTTTGCATGTGAAAATCACCAAATCTCATGAAGGCTCAAGTGAATTGTGAAATTCAGACTCCTAGATTTTTATTTCATAAAAGTTCCTTGACTTCTCACTTTTTTTACATAAGAAGAGGCTATGGAACAATTAAACTGAAAAAATAGCTAGGGGAAGATTAGGATCATTAATATATGTGACTAATTGCCTGGATCAGGGACCATATATACTTTCATATTGGACCCATACCCTTACCAAGCGGACATAAAATTGTGGAAGATATATGTACTATAATTAATTTTTATTACATAGTAGTTCCTTGACTTCTCACTTTTTTCACATAAGAAGAGCCTATGGAGTATGGAACAGTTAAATTGAAAAAATAGGGGGAGATTAGGATCATTAATATATGTGACTAACTGCCAGGAACAGGGACCATACATTCATATTGGACCCACACCCTTACCAAGCGACATAAAAATGTGGAAGATATGTACTATAATTAATGTCGTGCTAAGCAATTTTAAGAAAATGTTACATTTTTCAGATGAGATTAATCATTTTTCAAGGAATCATTCATATTATGAAAATTAAAAAAAAAAACAAAAGCACATGCTTACAAGTCCCTATAAATGAGATTGAAATTTGAAATCTCATATTTTTACTTCCCCAATCCTAAGTATAAGTCCAATTTGCCTAATTCGATTAGAATATAAGGATATTAATTAAATTAGTTAAAATGACATGATATTATCAATGCAGTCGAACCATCTTCTTTTATCTTCACTCTCTCTGTCTCTTGCTTGTTATTGAGAAGCATAATTATGGATAATTTGGAAAAATTGTGAAAAATTAGCAATATGTCTTATATTTAGGACTAAAATCACCACTACCACTTTAATAGGTCTTATATCAAAGACACAGGAGGGAGTAACATACACGAGGAGTAAAATTTTAACTAAGAGATTATATTGTTGAATTATCTGCTGACAGTTATCAAAACAGGGCCAGAAGATGAATTAGTATGCCTAAGACAAGGCCAGAAGATGTTGAGGGGAAAACAGCAATAGGCCCAATAGTATGCGAGGCATCACTAAAAAATTAGTTCAACTTTCGTCCTCAGTCTGAATATATAGGATTTCCTTCAATTAAAAATACTAAAATAAATTTGCTTGTTTGATTTGGGATATCATTAAGAAGTTCTCAAAAAATAGTTTAGATAAAAAGAATTAGCTTATAGATAAAAAGATTTTGTTTCATATTGAGGACATCTTACTTCTTGTACAAGAGGGAAGAAATTTTATCTTTTTACTTTTTTTTTGGACTGAAAATTTTTATTTTTTACTTAAAAGTACACAAATTAGTACTTTACAATTTTTTTACATAAAAATAGATGGAGTACTTCACAAATGGAGTTGGATTTAGTGGAATTTATAACTAGCCCATCAACAGCATAACAACATAAGGTTTGAATCATTATTGTGAGGAGTGGTCACGTTATTGAATGCCCCACAAATCACAATACTTCCAACATGATTGACACTACTAAGATATGGGCTTATGAGAAAATTACTTTGTTAATGTAATCCAAACAGGGCCGTATACAATATGGCTGCATACAATATGCATTGTGTGTGCACCCGCGTACATGTGTGTGTCTATATATATATATATATATATATATAATGATTCAAAGACATTAGAAAGGGCTGTATATGTGTGTGTGTGTGTGTAACAAAGAAAGGTGCTAAGTCCAAAGACATTAAGAAAGGCAATAAGTAAAGAATTATAAGAAGTTTCCAGGAATCAAGGTCAATTCATGTGACTCCATCCTTAAGATTAGGAACATCCCAACCTCTCCCTCTCTCTCTCTCTGAGTAGCTTCTTCCTAAATCTTAACACTCTCTTAGAATTATCCACAACTCCTTGTGCTTCTTCTCCATCATCTCCAAAAGTAACAACAACAGCAACAATGATAAGTTTTTCAGCAACAGAAAGGGGAACAGTAGGAAGAGGAAGAAGAAGATCACTTTCTATAAGTAATTACAAAACTTGTGCATTACTTCTCTTCTTGTGCCTCATCTTCTTCTCTTCTCTTCTCAGTTTCTTCTTCTCTATTCACAATCATGAAAGCAGAAGCAGACTCATCAGCCATTCATCAAAACGACGTAGTATCATTCATCATGCACCTTCCTCAAGCCCCACAACAACTGATGAAGCTCATTCTCATCTTTTAGGAGCTAAAAGCACTAGCATCAATAATGGTGATGATTCAGAAACCGTATATGAAGATAGCAAAAGAGTTATTCACACTGGTCCAAATCCTCTTCATAATTAGTACATTATATATTATTAAGTAAGAAATATATATTATTCCTTCATTTATCTCTTTACATATATTGTGGATTTTTAATGAGGAGAAGAATTAGAGCATTAAGTAGTTTAGCATGCATTTTCTTCATGAAGGATGAGAAGAGAGAAAGCACATGCTAGGTAGCTAGATAGAGTTATTGCTCTCTCCTTTCTTTCTTGAGACCACTATATATGATGATGATTTCTCTTCCTTTATATATGTACCAAAATCTTCTGTTCATATCAGAAAAAATCGTGGTCCAGTATATTTGCAAGTACTTGTGTGTTCTAGTTCATCAGCTTCAGTTTTTTGTTTTCTTATTTATTTCCTTTAATTTCTTCTTCTCCTCCTTCTTCATCTTTTTTCCTAGTCTTCAGAAACATTTTCAGTTACATGCTGTCACTCTCATTGTTGTATCTCCTAGGTACAAACTATATCTTATATTAAAAATCTAATGTATTAATTCATAGCTTTTGGTTTGAATTGTGTGCTAAAGATTGTCTCTTGGAACGACTACATCTTTTACACCAAGTTTGTTTCTGAGTTTTCAGAGAACTATTATAAAAATATTGACAGTAGTATAATTAAGTGTGTGTGTGTGTGTGTGTGCAAGATTGGGATAAGGAGAGTGATTTTATGTGAAAGATATACTAATTATTTGTATAAACAATTAAGATGAGTTCATATTTAATTTACTGCTCTATCGTGCAATTTGCAGACACCAGAAAGGGTAAAAGATAAAATGAGGTAAAATAGGTAAGATATTTATTATTCAATCATCTTATTCACTACACTAGCAGGCTTATTTATGATGTTACCTACATGTACAATCCCGCTGTAAATTGGACACTGGAAGTACTCTTTCTCAGATGCATTCATGATGGATTGGGTCATCAAATATTTATAAAGATTTAAATTTACTGTCAATCGCTAACTATCGCTATCTTGTCTCAAATTTAATACTTCTTCTCATTCTTATGACATGGCATTTTTGAAAATGTGTTCTCCATTATTTTATACGATATTAACTTATTTTTAAGAAGTTTTGAATATAGTACTTATAATTGTTTTTATGATTGTTATATATTAATTAGCTAGTTAGAAGTTAAATTATATTTGATATCATATGAAATATTTCTTAATATGGATCATTCATTACAAGGACAAATGCCAACCATTATTTATTAAAGACAAGTCTTAAAAAAATATGTTATGTTCCATATTTAATTAGCTCAACAAATGTTGACTAGTTTTATTGGTTTGTACTCTAGAATATTTGGAACTACAGATGCTTTATATTTTGGAACTACAGCTAGTAATATGTATAAAAAAAAAGTAATAGTACTATAGAAACTTTCAATAAAAGAGATACCCATTTGGCGATTATTTATATGTTTTATCAAAACTATTGGAAATGACACGATACTCATTTTAACCTCACTTTTGTTAATTCCAGACAAATTGCATAGTTTAAATTAGGAATACAATTCAGATATAAACCAATGATGCTATAGTCTAATAACATTAAATAGAATTTTCCTAAACAAAATTGGCAATTTAAAATCTGTGCAAACAATCATGTTGAAAAAGCTATAGATATAGATCAGATATGGGTATGTAACTATTAATTGACCCAATCGTCTTTATATTTGACCCTATGGTATTAAAACTTTATAATAAACAGCCACCATAACGATTTGTTATTAATTAGGTATTATTAAACGCATAGATATATGACACCAATAATGAATGTTACACACACATGCAATTGCCTATCTGATATTGTTCAAATTAGTCGAGATCATTATTATGAAAATCATTATGAATACTTCTTTTATATGGAAACCATTATGTGAATACTTCTATCTAATGATACATATAAATACTCATGTGGTGTTAAGTATAAGATCACTACTACTATTATCACTACAAAAGACATGGGACATGCCAGCGGCCGGATTTCGCTACTTTCCGGCGTTTATAAATGCCGGAATGACTCTACAGCGTTTATCGCAAACGCAGGCGAATGAAGCGTCGGAAAGTAACGTTCCCGCGTTTATAAAACCGCGGGAGAGATTTCGCAAACGCAGGAAAGCTCGCCGGCGAAACTTGCCGGCGCTTATAATCGCCGGCAAGAGGTGGCGGGCATTTTAATTTTTTTAACTTACCCGCGTTTTAAACCGCAGGAACGCGTTATTTTTAAAAAAAAAACGTACCCACGTTTAAAAACGCGGGGAAAAGTGTATATTATTATTAAAAAACCAATTAATTTTAACCATTATAAATAATGGTCAAAATTAATGTGTGAAACAGAAATGAGAAATAACCAAATAAAAATATTGTCTATAAAATCAATCGGTTTTTTTATTATAATAAATCCAAATTTTATATATTAACAAAACCAAAAAACTATTCCGAAATAAAAAGCTATTTCTATAGATAAATATAGTTAACAACAGTTTATTATTAAAAAGATATAATTAAAAAAAAGTTCCATTATCAAGTAAAAAACTAAAACTAACAGAAAAAAATATAAGACTTAGTTGACTTTTTGAAAACTGTAAAAAAAGAGAGGAAAAAAACAAAAGAAAGGAAAAAGAGTAGAGAGAAAGAAGAAGAGAGAAGATGGAAGAGAGAAGAGGAAAGGGATGAGTATAGAGTGAGGGAAGACCGGTATTTATAGGTGAAGTTCGCTCCTTAGCGGCGTTTGTATACGCGGCGAAGTTATATTATTATTTTATTAACATGCCGGCGCTTATAAACGCCGCTATGTTATATATAATATATATAACATTGCGGCGGTTGTGAATGCGGGGAAGATATTATTTTTAAAAAAAAAATAAAAACTTGGCGGCGTTTAAAACCGCGGGAATGTTATAGATTTAAAAAAAATTGAAAACATTGGCGCGCTTGAAACCGCAGATAAGTGGAATTGAAGAACAATGCCACATACCGGCGCTTATAAGCGCCGGTAAGTGTGTAGAAAAAGCAAAAAAAAAACAATTTGATTTTCTCCCGCGTGGCAGCGTTTGCTTCCAAGCTTTCCTGTGTTCGAGAACAACCGCCGCAACGCGAAAAATCAAAAAACATTTTCCGGCGGTTTTTGTAAAAACGCAGCAACGCGCGGACGCCGACAAGTAGCGAATTTTTTGTAGTGTATGTTACACGTAATTAGATAAACAATGATAAAATAGATTTAGTAAACAATATAATTATATGCATTTTAAAATGATTAATTTTGCATATTATTGTATCAAATTAATTTTGTATTCTTAATTTCTCCAAAAAAAAGTCAATGTAGTTTTATAATTAAGACCGGGGGAGTAACATGCATATCTATAAAAATCCCTTTCTTCATTATATTTGAGTGGTCTTAATCTAATTAATATAGGACATATTCACAATAATAAGGATAATTTATGTGTGAAAAAAATAAAATTGATCTTAAATTTTAAAACAAGCTCACATACATACCCAAATATGCCCTATAATAAGTAACATATAGGGAGTATTATCAAAAAAATAATAAATAACACTCCCCTAGCCTTAATGTGTGTGTGTAAGAGGTACTTAGCTAATTTGTATCTATTAATAAAATGAAATAAATTAGTTATTAATTTAACAAGTGTGATTTAACTAGCTTGTCTCTCTTAAATATACACTCGCGCGTATTTTCATTATAATAATATTGCGATAGTTATAATAAGTTAAATAGATCCATTTTAGAAAAATAATAACACCGTAGATAAAAATGGTTTGAGTTAATATTATTCTAAATCAAATCCAAGTATCCAACCCCAGTTGATTGATTGCATATTAAAGACTAGAGATACTAATATATATATAAGCATCTATCATACAACGGTATATTATAATAAAATTTACTCACCCATCATTGGTTTAGCTAGTTGGCAAATGTTCGGACACTCTCATAAATAAATCATTTCGATCCCTAAATTTGTTGCGGTGTTTGTGAATAGAATTCACAACTTAGTAAAGCTGATGTAGCATCTGTTCGTATTTGAATAGGATAAAAAAGACACGTTCCCTGCGTGCCTATTAAAGACTCATCTTAATATTACAGACTTATCATTATAGATTACGGAGTTAACAGTTTTCCAATGTTAAAAAATTAAATCTACTTTATATTACTCCATCAATAATTATCTATTCTCTGGTTACCAAAAAAATAACTATCTATTTTCTCGACATATGTATGCATGCAACTCTGCATGAGATTGAGCCATTGAGATTAGTTTTACCTCAAAATAAACATAAAAAACTAACAATTTTTTTTATGAAATCACATGCTTTGGTTTTACTGTTTTGCTTATGATCATGCATTAATTATGGGACAGGAAAAGGTGTACTCTGATTGATTATTCCTAGAAGGCTGATTATGTTTTTGACTTCAATGCACCCACCCCTTATTTTTTATGACTTTTTAGAGTAAGTATTTATTTTCTCAAACATGATGCCCTGTCTTCGTGGCCCAACAAGCTTTCTCATTGTTTAGGACTCAGTGCCTTCAAATAATATAGTAATTCAATACAATATTTAATTAATGACAAAAAGTGTTGCGTCACCCTCCCAAGAATATGAGGTTTTAAAATTTTGTTAAAAGACCCATATGGCCATATGCCCTTTGAAGTATATTGTCAATCCGATTAGCATTGGAGTATTCACATGCACTAGCATTTCCATTAACCACAACAACATACAACTTCACATTAAAAACAACAACCTATAACTTCACATTTGTTGATGTATTCAGGTATTAATTAACAATCACTTCTTTTTGATTAACCACTGCATCATTTGTACTCCCTCCGGTCCCTAATGTAAGAGCCCAAAATTTGAATGGTTTTGGTCCCTAATGTAAGAGCTCACCCCATATTCTCTCCTCATTTAATGCATTTTTTCCTACTTTACCCCTAACTCTCTTTCATATTTATTAATGCTTATGTATTTCTCTCTCTTAAAAGTACCATAATAAATATGGGCAATTTTGGAAAAGAAACATTAACTCCAGACACCCAACTAACATTCACATGTTTTCTTAAGAAGCGTTTTTTTGACGGTTAGCTCTTACATTAGGGACCGGAGGGAGTATTACTTACAACAGCAGCATACAAATTACATTTTTAGGGGGCATATATGTCTTTTGACAACATTTCAAAATCCTAGATTCCTCCCTAATACTTGATTTGTCCTTTTGAAAATTTGAGTACCTTTATTGTCCTTTTGAATATTTAGAGAATTTTATTGGGAAAATCCCAAATAAGTCCCTTCGAATACCCAAAAGGACAAGTGAGGAACCTAAACTTCCAAAAGGACCATGAAGAAACCAGCACTTATCTGTCATTTTAAAACTTTGCGAAAAGACAAAATTGCCCTCATCCTAAAACACAAATTGCGAGAAGAGGGTGGGTGTTAGAGTGAGTTTAGGGTGGGGTAGGAATTTGTATTTTAGGATGGGGGCAATTTTGTCTTTTCGCAAAATTTTAAAATATCAGATACGTGCTAGTTCCTTCATGGTCCTTTTGGAAGTTTAGGTTCATCACTTGGCCTTTTGGGTATTCGGAAGGATTTATTTGGGATTTTTCCTATTTTATTTGTAATTTTTCCATTATACTTTTCCTACAAACATCCTTGTGAACCGGGAGAAATCTTCTTACCTGCAGACCCAACGATGTATCCTATAGATTCAGATCTTTTTTTTAATACTCCCAATGTCCCCAATAGACAAAACAAAAGTTCAGACTCTCAAGGTAGGACCGTAGGAGAAACTATATTTAGACACACTCACGTACACACAGGCAGACTTATATAAGAAGCCATAGAAAGTAGAAACCTCCTTGGAATGTGTTATGTGTCAATCGAAACCCAGAAAACCACACATATACACCCAAAGAAGAAGCTGGCTAGGCGAAAATAGATTAATATATATACCTGTACTGGTATATGTTTGATCATTTCTTTCTCTTTCTTTTTTGATTGCCACCAACACACACACACATGATTGATAATTAAAGATATCAGACCAAGGTGTATTTGGTTTAATTTTTCCACTCTTTCATGATAAGGGAAATGAAGTTCCCCATAAAATGAGTGAATGTTTGCTTGCTTCTATTAAACATTACACTTAATTAATTGTGTCTTCACCACCAACTCTTCACTAGCGTGCAACTACCACCCTGCCAAACTCTGCTCTGTGTCTCCTTACTCATTTATTTTTTTCATTGTTTTGACATTTTTATGTGCACATTATTCATCTTCATTTACTGTCAACTAATTTATATGGAAAATCCCAAATTAATCCCTCCCAATACTCAAGGACAAGTGAGGAACCTAAACTTCTAAAAGGACTATGAAGGAACCAGCACCTACCTGTCATTTTAAATTTTTGCGAAAAGACAAAATTACCCTCATCTTAAAACACAAATTGCGAGAAGAGGGTGAGTGTTAGGGTGAGTTTAGGGTGTGGTAGTAATTTGTATTTTAGGATTGGGGCAATTTTGTCTTTTCGCAAAATTTTAAAATGACAAATAGGTGCTGGTTCCTTCATTTTAGATGTTTAGGTTCCTCACTTGTCCTTTTGGATATTGGAAAGGATTTATTTAGGATTTTCCCTAATTTATAAGTAGTAGAGTACTTCCCTGGCAAGAAGGAAAAAAGTGATTTGTAAGTATCCGTACTTCATTCACTTCAAAATGTTCAGATAAAAAAAATATTCACTTCTACTGTAGTGCAGCTTTTAAATTAGAATTTTGGCTTGATACAAAATATTGGATAACCCATAATACATTTACATTGTTTCTAATTCTACCATTTCTGGAGACTAGTATTCTCTTTTAACTCGTTTTCGTTTTTTTTCTTACAATCTTATTTTTTTTCATTTGCCAAATCGCCACATAGTGAGTGTTGATTATTGACTTTATCATCATGGCATTTTTACAGCATTTTAAGAATTTCATATGCCGTATATATATGCCTTCACTCAAAAAAGGTTTTATGATATCCGGTGGCAAAATATGATTTGTAGCTTTTGTTGGACTAAACAAAATATGATTTGTAGTTTAACCCCTTGTTATTCTAAGACAATAGTAAAAATTGACTGTAATCATTATTTACTGTATAGAAGGATAAAATTATAGATGGACAATATTTTGACAACCAAATGTGTCTTAGAACTTAGAAGCTATATTAGGGCATGCTTGAATAAGAGGAAAAGTTGGAGAGAAAGAAAATGAGAGGAAAGAAAATGGGGTGGAGAGGAAAAAGTGGGAAGAAAATGAACAAATACTTAATGACCAAAATGTCCTTATTTCTATGCCAAAATAATTATGTTTAAAAATGAACAAATACTTGTTTGGATACTTAATGCCCATTAAGGCCTTAAGCTAGGAAAAAAACTGACGCATTAAAATGGAAGAAAAAGAAATGTCGCCGTCTAAAAAATAGACATTCGTTTATTTTTTTTCTTTTTCTGAAAACGAGACATTTTGATTTATGGGTGTGGCTAGAGGTTACTATGGGAATCTAGTTTTTCCCCCAAATTTCTTTGAGAAAGAACTTGAGAGAACAATGGGCTATAAGACCCACTCCATTTTCCTTTGTACTTTTCTTTTCTCTTCATCTAAACTTAGAAGGAAAATGGGTTATCTAGATAAGTCGAGGAGGTAAAAAAGCCCATGGAAACATATACGGGTGTGTTTGGCAACACCAATAAGCAAGGTGCCACAGACACTTTTGGACTTATTTTTACTTTTTACTTATTTTTGCTTTTGAACATGTTTGGCATGAAGGGAAAAGCAAATTGCTTATACATGAAAAGCAAGGTGAAACAAAAGTATCTTGGTAGTTGCTTTTTTTTACTTTTGCTTCTTGCTTAATTTTGCTTAATGAGGTTGAACATTTATTATCCCATTCACCAAACTGCGTTAATTCATACTACCTCAGTTCCTAAATATACGATCACTTTGGGGAAGTGGATAAGTTTCTAAATATAAGATCACTTCCTATTTTATCTCAAGTTTTGCCCAAATTACCCTTATACTCCCTCTTTTCATTGAAAACTCCTCCTCCTTTTAAAGTTAAGTCATTGAGGGGATTTTGGGAAGATCATGTAATTTTATTGCCTTCCTTAATCTCCCCAAATTAATCAAAGTGATCTTATATTTAGGAACGAAGGAAGTATTAAATTTTATATGCATTTTAAATTACTATTTCAAGTTTTAAATTTTAATTCATATTTTCTCTCTAAATTATAACAATATTTTGATGTCATATGTACTTCAAATAAAATTAACGTTTTAATCTAATCTTACTTTTTTCAAAGTAACTATCCAAACATAAATCTAAAAGTCAGATTGAAAAAAAGTAACTTATACTCACTGCACATCCAAACATAATCACAATACACAATCGGACTTTTTTCCAATCTTACTTCTAAAAAAGTTCAATTGAAAAAAAGTTACTTTTCCACCGGCTATCCAAACACACCCTACAGCAATAGCTTTGGGAGCAAATAAGCAAAACAAGTTAAAGTCAAGTTGATTTTGGAGTTTCAAATTTTTTCAATATTTTTTTAGATTTTAAATTTATGGAAATAATTTTTTAATATTTTTTTAAATAAATTGTGGTCAAACTGACTGGTTTTTTTTTAAAAGATTATATAAAAACATCATTGAGTTACATTTAATTCATATTTAGTTCGCAAAATATAGTTGAGATAATTGATTTATGCAAACTCGATCAAACAACCTCTAATATGTAAATTAAATTATATAGTTTTAAGAAGCGTGCATTAATTATTTTTACCATTTATATAGAAATAAATTGAACATATTCATAAATCTCACTTGAAATGTCATACAATACGATGAAATTCACAAATTTATGTGTAACAGAAGAAACTTTAATCTATTATTAGTATTTCAATAGGGAAGGCTATAGTAAATGAGGCATTGGAACTCAAATGTGCATGTGATCTCTACATGAAGTGAAAGAGGTGAATAGAATGGTCAAAGGCGACTGGATTGAAGAAAGGGTGATGTGGGGATAGATAGAGAGTACCGAGAAGGAGGAACAAGTAGTGTTGGCTTTAGAAGCTAAATAATTTTGATGACTATTATAGTCAATACTCAATATTAAGGGTCAGACTTCCAAAAAATAGAATATTAGAGCAATCTGACTTTTATGCTCAGTCCTTTAAAAACCTAAGTTTGTCAAGGCTCGAGCTTATAGGGACACAATTTTTGTCCGGGTGAGGTATATTATAACAGTTTTAATAATTACATATTTTATTTTTTAACAAATATTTATTTGAACTTTTTGTGTTTCATAAATTACATGATCAAGCATAATGCAAAACAAATAAAAAAGTTATGTATGATACAAATATTTTTTAGCTTGTACTCGTTTCTGAGTCGGCCGATCTGCATGATTTGTACTCCTTTTCTAGTATCAGGGGTCTGCAACACCCTCAATATTTTATCTCATTACCCTCAACAGGATCTTTCAGCCTGAAGCTCTGATACCAATTGTTGCATGACTTTCTCCACATTCTTCATCTCCAAGTGATTTCACATGCCACTTTCAACTCAAGTATGCTTTTTTCTGACACTCCTAACAATGTGAACTACTAATGTGTTTGTTTTGACTGTTTTCCATTATTATCTAGCAGAAATTCACAAAGACAAATACCATTTGTAGTTGCAGTAATCTCATTCCTTCTGCAAAAGAGTCACAATTATGGATAAGAACTCTTCTATCTTTCCATTTTTGACTTTTCCATCGACTTTTCCATGAATGAATCGTAATTCAACTTCATGGTGTTGAAGGTGATGTGTTAGCACTTCATGTTTTGAAAGACGTTTACAACATCTTGTAATGGTTATTGGTTGCTCGTTTTATAGACTAATTAAGAAGTCGTTAATGATAGTGGGGGAAATATGCAGCCCGTTAGTCCTCCATCCTACTTTTGCTAAGAAGTAGGAATTATCAGGCTGCACATATGCCACCGCATTAATTCCAAAATCTTTTATGCTAGGATGAAAACTAAATCGTTTCTTCCTATGCCTGGTTTCCGTATCTTCAACATCATCATTATCCTCATGTTCAACACTCTCAATATTTTCTCTCATCACCCTCAATAGGATCTTTCAATCTGAAGTTGAATAATTCAACAACTAAGGATTGAGAGGAATCTGAAAGGAATATATATATATATATACATGGAAAAAAATCTTTTATTAGCTTAATCTTCAATTCAAATTGCAATAAAACATTTTTTTTTTAAAAAAAAATTAAGGATGCGTGAAACGAATAAAGACTAATTAGCAACCTGGGGTGTGTGGTTGAGTGATAAGAACTAATTCACTCTTAACCAATTGTCTTGGGTTCGATCCTTTGCGTTGGGTAAGAAGAAACATTAAACCTCTCAGGCCAGTTGTCTCACCCTTTGAGTTGCCTACAAATCAGCGGAGGATTAGTCTCCCACTTGTCGAGTGGAATACTTTGATCGTCGATAAAAAAATAAAGACTAATTAGCTAAGCGAAGTTTATTAGTATAATCTTTTAATTAGGGAATGAATATATGCTGTGATGGGTTGAAACATTTATGGTGATAGCTTTGACATCCATTCGATGCTCTTAACAAGTAAAAGAATCAATACAATGATCATCCTCTCATATCACCATTCACCAGATCAAAGTAATAATGCCGCCTTGCAATATGATTTATGAGAGGCGAAGTTTGTCTGATGTGATTATGGGAGGAAAATCTTTAGTTAAGTTTCTATAACTTGGTAACTAAGGATGTTAGCTTGTTAGCCAATAATTAAATATGTTAGTTTAGTTTATAAGAACATGTTCATTGATGAGTGAGTTATAATTAGTTTAATGTTTTATGTTTTTATCAAGTGTCCCTTAAAATAAGCCTTTTAGATGGAGATACTTTGATCAAGTCTAAAAAGAGATACTCCCTCCGGTCCCTAATGTAAGAGCTAGCCACAAAAAAACGCTTCTTAAGAAAACATGTGAATGTTAGTTGGATGTCTGGAGTTAATGCTTCTTTTCTAAAATTGCCCATATTTATTATGGTACTTTTAAGAGAGAGAAATACATAAACATTAATAAATATGAAAGAGAGTTAGGGGTAAAGTAGAAAAAAATGCATTAAATGAGGAGAGAATGTGGGGTGAGCTCTTACATTAGGAACCAAAACCATTCAAATTTTGGGCTCTTACATTAGGGACCGGAGGGAGTGCTTTGAAATAAAATTGACTAAAGTTAGAAAGATAAGGAGTGTTTTATATTCAATATCAAATTAAATGTGAAATAACTTCTGTATTATATTTTATTCTCCCCTGAATCCATAATAAATATATTTTCTTAGAGTGAATGAAGAGGTTTATAAAACGTATTTAATTACTTTGATTGAATTAATGATGTTAATTGATGACAAAAAAATTAATGATGTTAATTACTTTTTTTTTCGGTGAGTAATAATGTTAATGAGTAATTACTTTGCATATAATGTTGTGATCTCTTTTTCTGAAAGACCTTAATTGTCTTCCTTCATTTCACCCTTCTTTTACTTGATTATTGTTAGAGGAGTAGATAACTTAAGAATATACTCCTAGTTGACAAAAAATTAAATGTATATGTCATATATTTAAAATCAAGGCTCTAAATAGTCCTTACGTTTAAAACCAAATGATTGATTGAACAATTTTTTTTATTACAGTAAACAATAGTAGTATTAAACAAAAAACGGGCCATAAGGCCTACTCCATTTTCAGTTGTACTTTTTTTTACTCTTCATCTAATAGGCTTAGAAGGAAAAATGAGTTATCTAGATACCTTGAGGAGATAAAAAAGCCCGTGGAAACATATATAGCAAAATAGCCTTGGGAGCAAATAACCAAAACAATTTTAAGTTAAGTCAATATTTTTTCAATCTGAAAGGAATATAACATGGAAAAATCTTTTCTTAGCTTAATCTTCAATTCAAATTGTAATCAAATATATTTTACAATTTTTTTTTAAAAAAATGAAGGATGCGTGAGACGCACAAAGACTAATTAGCTAAACGCGAAGTTTCTACGTATAATCTTTTAACGGAATGAATTTACGCTCTGTGAGTGGAATATTTATGGTGAGAGCTTTGACATCCATTTGATGCTCTTAACAAGTAAAAGAATCAATACAAATACTCCCTCCGGTCCTAAATATAGGACCTAGATAGAGACTTCATTTTGGTCCTAAATATAAGACCTAGATACACTTTTGGTCACCTTTTTCCTAAATTACCCTTCTTCTTCTTAACAACTCCTTTGGTAGGGGAGAAATGACTACTAAGTAACTAAACTAATTAAGAAGGGGTATTATTGGAAAGACATTTAAAATTAAGTCTTCCTTAATCTCCCCAAAAAAGTTATCTAGGTCTTATATTTAGGACCGGAGGGAGTATATAATGATCATCCCCTCATGTCATCAGTAATAATGCAGCCTTGCATTGTGAGAGGCGAAGTTGTCTTGTCTGATATGATTATGAGAGGAAGATCTTTAGTTCAAGTTTCTATAACTTGGTAATTAAGGGTGTTAGTTGGTTAGCCAATTAAGTATGTTAATTTAGTTTATAACAACTTGTTCATTGACGAGGGAGTTACAATTAGTTTATAGTTTGATGTTTTTATCAAATTTCCCTTAAAATACGCCTTTTGAAGACAGATACTTTGATTCAGTCAAACAAAAAAAAGAGATACATTGAAATAAATAAGTCTGACTAAAGTTAGAAAAATAATGAGTGTTCTATATTTAGAATCAAATTTAATATGAAATAAATTATATATTGTGTTTTACTCCCTGGAATCCATAATAAAATATAGTATAGTACTAGTTGGTTTTTTAGAGGGAAGGAAGAGGTGAAATAGAGAATTTAATGAGCTATACTTACCCCAATTCTCCGTATAAAACGTATTTAATTACTTTTGATTGAATTAATGAAATTAATTAATAGTTAACTTATTATGCCGTGTCCTCTTTCCTAAAACACCTCAATTGTCTTTCTTCATTTTCTTTCATCTTTTATTTGATTATTGCTAGAGGAGCATATAATATAACTTTAAAAGTAGTTGACAAAAATTAAAATGATATGTTTTATATTTAAAATCAAGACTCTAAATAAGCCGTATATTTAAAACCAAATGATTGATTGAATTATAATAAAAAAACCAAATGATTGACTTAACAAAAATTTGTTTTTCATTACATTAAACAATACTAGTATAATCAATGAGTAGTTGGTTGAGCTGGTAGGTAAGTTACAACCCTTGTAAGATGATAAGGCGTGTTAAAATCCCCGGAAGCGCTTTTATTGGAAGAGATGACAACTTTACCTATGTGGGTAACACTCCTACCCTTCGAGTCTAAATTAAACTGAGCGGTGATTAACAAAAACAATAGTAGTATTAAACAAAAATCAATTTTTTTTATTTACAACAACCAACAGTCCAACATTTGATTTGATGCAGTCAAATGCTGAAATGAGACACGGCTTGAAGACTAAAATAAAATAAAAACAAAAAAAATCATTATGATTGTGCATTTTAAATGTGCCAACAAAAAAAAAGGACATCGTCTCCTTCTTGTTCCCCATAAAAGAAAAGACATGGAATTGAGACATCATAGTATGCAACAAAAACACATATACATACACAGACAGAGAGGAGGCACATAGAAATAGGTTGTGAGTATGGCAACTAATAGTATTATGGTTTCCACAACACCCACCTATTCTTCTTCTTCTTCATCATCATTAGCATATACTCCTACTTCATATTTTCTTTATTCATTCCGCACCGCCTACTCCAAACGACGTCGTTCTCGTCTCATTGCCTGCTCCTTGCCACGTCGTCCTTCTCCTTCTTCTGCCCACAACGAATGTGATGGTGTTTGGGAAGTGAGGGGTGAAATGGGAAGGAACCAAAAGAAGAAGAACACACATTACTCTATTATGGGTAAGAGGAAGAGGATAGTGTTGCCTTCCAAGAAGCTCAGGAGCATCCTTTTGCTCAATCTCATTACTCTTGTTTATGGTAATTAACTCACCTTCCTACCCTTTTCTTTTCCCCTTTTAAAATGAACTATCTCCGTTGCTAGATATAAGGTCACTTTCCCTAATTGATTAGATTAAGATGTTAAGTTAAGTTAGTTATTAACACATGATATTACTAATTTACCCTAACCATATCTTTATATTCTCACTCTCTCACTCACTCACTCTTAGTTGTTCATTATAGATAAGTATTATTAAGGTTTATTTGGAAAAAAGTGAGAAAATTAGAAAGTTGCTTATATTTAGGAACAAATTGAAATCTAAAAGTGATCTTATATTTATTTGATTAGATTAAGGATGTTAGTTAAGTTAGTTATTTACATGATGAGTGAAAAAGTCAAAAATTAACTGTGATGGTCATTTTTACCCCTAGAATTGAAATTCGATGGTCAGTTTTGCTCCCGTGACAATTACGTAGTCATTTTTGCACTTTAGCCTAATATGAAATTAGAGATTTAATGTGGTTGTACGTTTTGATATATGTTATGATGACAAGCATGAAATCGAACAACCCAGTATCATCAACTCTATAAACTGTTTCTCTGAGGTTGTGCATGGATCCTGCTTCTGCATCTGTATAATTATGACTGCAATTATTATTTGTCAGTGTGAAATTTTAAGTTTCGCGGTGTAAATGATCTTTAAAGTCAATTTCTAGTATGCTAATGAGCTATTAACAAATTCGTTTTAATCCTTGATTTACAGTCTTACATTATAAATATTTATTTTCCTAATTTATGTTCAGCCAGTAACATTCCAATTGTCAAAGAGGTTGAAGCCATTATGAGTCCAGCAGCTTTCACAGTTGTGCGTTTTACAGTTTCTGCCATTCCATTCATTCCATTTATACTTCAAGCAAGGGGTGATACTCGCACTCGAAATGCCGGAATAGAGTTGGGATTTTGGGTCAGCTTGGGATACCTCATGCAGGCACTTGGACTTCAAACTTCTGATGCTGGTCGTGCATCTTTTATATCTATGTTCACTGTAAGATTATTTTATATACTGTGTTATGCAAATTATTTTTAAATGATGAGACTATTTGAAGGTACAGTTGTGATTTTTTATAGGTAATTGTGGTTCCTATAATTGATGGCATATTAGGAGCAGAGATTCCTGCTCGAATCTGGTATGGAGCTATTGTTTCCATTATCGGAGTCGGAATGCTGGAAGCCAGTGGTTCTCCTCCCAGTGTATGTATATCTCTCTCATTTTTATTACTTTTATTTTCTTTATCATTTTTTGTCTGTTTTAAGACTAGATGTTACATGAATTTTTGTTCTGTGTTTCTCTTTGTTGATAACTAATCGAAGTTTTGCACTGCACTCAGGGTGGAGACCTCTTAAACTTCTTAAGTGCAGTGTTTTTTGGTGTTCATATGTTAAGAACAGAACATATATCGAGAAGCATCAGCAAAGAGAAATTTTTGCCTCTTTTAGGATATCAAGTGAGTTACCTCTTCTTTTGTCCCTAAAAAAGGACCGTGTAAAATATCATTCTGTTTATGTCTTGCATAATGTAAACTCACTGAAGTTCCAACTGCAGATATGCGTTGTGGCTTTGTCTTCTACAATATGGTATCTTGTTGGAAGTTTCTTTGGCGGTGTTCATGATTCATGGCCATCTTCTTGGTCATGGACTATGCTTAGAGATTTTATGGTTACTTTTCCGTGGATACCTGCACTTTATACTGGCATATTCTCAACCGGGCTCTGCTTATGGATAGAGGTAAACTTATGAACCCTTGAAGTTGTATCGTTTTTATCTCTTTCCAATAAACAGTGACTTGGAAAAAGACCTTGATCGAATGACAAAAGCTTGAAAGCCTTTTGGTAAGAAATGGAAACAGGAAGTTGGAAAGAACGGAAGGCAAATAGCATAGGTCAGAAAACTAAAGCATGTAAATGAATACAGTGGTGATGATGTACGTAGATGATAACTTGAAATAAGAGAAAGATATAGGAGGGAGAGGGAGAAGATAATCAAATGCAACTATATATTTTGATTGAGAGGATATCCATCCTACATCTAGTTTTAGGCACAATTTTGTACTTCATCTATTTCCTCAAGGTCACCAATGAGCATCTTCGTTTTACCAAAACCACAACAAAAGTCAAGTGATTGATGAAACTTCTCAACTTTACAAGAGTTGCCAAACTAGGTTACTAACCTTACAACGGGATTACACCCTAATTCAAACTTCAAGGAAGACCTTCCTTGAATGAATCTATCTCACAAGAGGGGAGATGACTGCATTGGCAGACTTGCAAAAACTGTGTTGACATGTGAAGATGTGAAAATGCTAGGATTTTGGGCTCAAAAGATTAGAAAAGAATAATGTTCAGATGGAGTTTTTTTCCTTGTACTTTTGATTAAAAAAAATATATTTTACTTGAATGATTTGATTTTGGCAATGTTTTGAAGATTAAATGAATTATTGCAGATGGCTGCAATGCGAGATGTATCAGCCACAGAAACTGCTATAATCTATGGGTTGGAGCCAGTTTGGGGTGCTGCTTTTGCATGGTTTCTTTTAGGAGAAAGATGGGGCACCTTAGGATGGATTGGTGCTGCCCTTGTTCTAGGTAATATCTTCTTTACTGCAGCAATTACAGACAGCTTTAAGAATCTTGATTTTTGTAGGAACTTTTTTGTGTAATTCATACATCTAATTTGATGCCTCTGAATCTGATTGCATTGATCTCTTTCAAATTTCCCATGGTAGGTGGAAGCTTAACAGTGCAGATATTTGGATCAGCCAGCAAGTCTAACCAACAAGAACAGAAAGGAAATAAGAAGGGTGAGAAATTTCTGGATTCAGACAAAAAGAATGGGCTTCCCACTTCTCCTATAACTGTAAGGTCAAGGGGGGATCCTTCTGATGTATTGAAGTAATCTTAGTGTCTGTTCAGGTGGCCATATCAATGGGTGGTTGATTGAGCTGGTAAGTTGGCTAAACCCTTGTAAGGATGAGAACGTGTGTTCGAATCTTGGGAAGCGTTCTCATTGGGAGAGGGGACAACCTTGCCTATGTGGGCAACACTCCTACCCCTCGAGTCCGGATTAGTCGGTTGTCAATAGGCGCCGGATTACCAGGTGGTGTTTAACCAAAAAAAAAAAATCATGTGGCCATGGAAGGATGCTTGTAATGTCTTGTAGGAGCATCACTATTCACTACTAACCCTTCTCTTGGTCCGGCCCTTTGTTATGTGGGTATAGATAGATGTATTTAGCTTGTAGCCTGTAGGTTTTTATTTTTCATTTAAATTATATCATCAAAATAACATAAAAAATGCAGATGCTAGATCCTCCCTATAGGTTCCAGTTTTGAGGGTCTGCATAGGGTTTTTTTTGTCTGTAAATATGTGAATACAAATCTATAGAGCAACCTTTTTAGGTTCCATAATGTTCCAGTGTAGCTCAGACATATTGGAGTAATAAGAACTACAAGGACGTTTTTATTTTCTGTCACCTTTTTGTTGTTGAGAAAAGTGATGTTTTAGTTTTCCATTGTAGAGTGTATCAACTGATAAAAATTATTTTAGGTGTGAGGTGAGAAGTTAAATTATGGTTATCAGATCACAAATTACTTTGTTCTGATATATAAATTATTGATATGA
Organism: Mimosa pudica; assembly: GCA_029929735.1. Lineage (NCBI taxonomy): Eukaryota > Viridiplantae > Streptophyta > Magnoliopsida > Fabales > Fabaceae > Mimosa > Mimosa pudica. The sequence goes on from JAKELP010000035.1 coordinate 10,338,631, forward strand.
AAACGTATGTGTTTATACATTTGCAATGGTTTTTTTAAGGTAAATCAATTATAAGTAGCTCTTATATTAAAGAGTATAGGGAGTATGAGACAATAACCATAATAATAAATAATTAGTCGATAACTTCTTGGGTCTAAAACTTCCTGTGGAGTGAGGACGAAGGGAAATGCTTTTTTTTTTATAAAAAGGGAAGGGCTTTTAAATGATTTTCCGCTGACTAATAACAACCCTTCTATTCCTAGAGTTTGAACAAGCAATTTTTTTTTTCAAACCATATTAACCTATTACACACATTGAAGGATTGCTGATAATCCAAATAGAAACTGATCCATTAGAAGTTTCTAACGTTGTTCTGCCAAATTCAGTTGCTCTGAAATGCTGAAAAGCCATAATTTCTTTTAGCACAATATGCAATACCATAATTTACTGTGGAAGATCTGAACTGCAAGCGGAAGTCAACTGACACCATGCAAGTGAAGTAGCACTTAACATGAGATAAGCAGAAGGATTATACATCGCTTCAAGACTCTGGTATCTAATTCAATTGAATATATACTTGACTATTAATATGGCTTCAATGAGAGGTTAAATTTGAAGTTTCTAGAACTTGAGACTAATTGGTGCATGACTTAAAATGTCTGATTTTCTACTTCCTTTAATCCTTCATTACATCAAGTAATAGAATTTTAGTTTAGAAAATCTATTAAAACTAATGAAATACAATAAATATGTAAACAAATATTTTTTTTATGCCATCATTTGAGAGTGAGAGAAATAATGTGAGTGCACAGAGGGAAAAAAGATATTGAGATCACTGATGACTAGTTGATTGAGCTGATAAATGGGCTACAACCCCCGTAAGGATGAGAATGCGTGTTCGGATATCAGGAAACGCTCTCTTTGGGAGATGAGACAACTTTGCCCATGTGAACAACACTCCTATCCCTCGAGTCCAGATTAAACTAGGCGGTGATTAAAAATAAAAAAAGATAATGAGATCAATTAAACAATCAATGTGTTAGGCTTGTCTTGGGGATTCCATTCTTGAGAATGTGTTAGTGCCTAGAGGAGGCACCACCATGTTCTAGACTTCTAGTGGCAAATTATAACCTTTGCAAGCCATCCTTAAAAAGGCTCGAATTGGTAATGCCCAAGTTGGAAAAGACTTCATGCCCTTGAATTGGATTGAACCCAAAATATTCCTTATAGTAAGATTTATTAGAATAAAATAAATAAAAATGTCGTAACCTGACCTTACAAAAAATGTCAAGCCAATTTATTAAGAAAATGTAGCTAGCAACCTTAAGAATGGTATTGCTTTTAGGAGTCTTGAAATTATACCTCTTTCGGTATAAGCTAGCCATTACTCGCTTGATACTTGATACCGAGATAATAAGCAAAGAAAAAAAAACTTTGTTAGTGCGCAAATGTTATCTTCCATGTTCCATCTCAACCAAAGATGCTACTATATATGATATACAAAAACAAAAATCTACCCCATTAAGAATTTTCCATCTCACAAATAAAAACAGCCATGGTTCTGTGGAGATGATTTTGTATAACTAATATTCAATGAATAATTTCATTCTAACAGCACAAACATAGATTAAATTGCCCTATTCGAATGTGTGAATTGATGAATACTTAATTTAACTAAATTTCAATCGTTCGTTTTCCAAGAATATGGAGTCACAGTATTAAACTAACTCCAGAAACAAAGCTTCTTGCTTGTTGGTTAGCCCGAGTTCATCCAGTGTGGATGATCCTTCTCCATCACTAAATGCATGCCTAGGATATGGTCTCACCTGTAAATAAAAAGGCATTAACACACAAGATAAGGACGATCAAGTACTTCATGGTCCTATTTAAAGGGCCAACCCAGTTCTAGTCCTCACGGCAAGTGACCTTACCGTTGAACCAAGTCGGCCCTTCATGGTCCTATTTAAAGGGCAGAGAAGAAATGATTCAGTTCTATTAATCAGTCACACAATTAAAATTTCATATATATGAACAATTTTACCGTTTGAGTTGACTCTGTTCTAATGGGATATAATATACTCCATCCATCCCTTAATATAAGGGCTTTTAATGGAAACTTATAAAATTAGGAAATAATAAAGATGAACGAGAATGTATAGGGGCAAAATACATAATGACTAAAACTGGAAAAAAAATGCAATAAATGCTCAGACAAACTTAAAATGATGTTTCTATTTTGGAACAACCACATTCACACATTTGAACCTTAAAACATGACACGGGGAATATTAATTAAATGAGGAATAAGTTGGAGATTTATTGAATTTTGATGCAAAATCAATGAAGTTCATGATATTTAAAGTTATGTGAAACATGTTAGAAACAACAAACAAAGCTAAAGGGGTATGATTTAATAATCTGAAAGGTATTGAGGTTTACTCACTAGTCTGTAAGAGCCTGGTTTCACCACCCTAGCTACATCTATGAAGTCAAAAAGAGACTGAAAAAAAAGGACACAGATATAGGTTAATCAATAATATATTTAGCAAAAAGGGAAAAAAATGTCCAAGCTGTGCTTTACCTGTAGATTATCTGATCTCAGGAATCGACGTCCACGGCGACTACCATCTGGCAGTCTTACCAGCAATGTTACAGCATTCTGGTCATCTGATGATGGTTCTGGTGGTAACGAAACTTCCTTAGCTGTCAATCGTGTTTCCAATTCCTGACAAACATAAAGATGAAATACGAAGTGTTAAGCACCTAGGAAAGATTAAATTTCTACTGTGTTCATGGAAAAGAACGTAGACATATATTAGATTTTAAATAAGAAACATTACGTTAGGGATACGAAGTATGAAAAAAATTTATTACATGTTTTCTTTTTATTTAACAATCAAAATAATTCTTTTACAGTGAAATGCATAAAATAAAATACTTTGGTTCTTGAAGGATAATTAACAACCCTTGAATTTAGCCTAGATGAAGAAAAAACCACAACATACTAGTTACAATAAAAAAAACTTTTTGTTAAAAAAGCAGAAAAATAATCCATTTTCAAGAAAATATATCATCAGATGAATTTCCCGAAAATTGAAGTCTTTATATCATGTCATGCCACATTATGAAGCAAGAGAGAGCAAATGTGTTAACCTACATCCATACAAAAAAGCTTAAGCCATATGAATAAAACAGAAAAAAGTTCCTAACATTCAGAGGAGCTTCCTCTTAGGATCATCCCATTCATACTTTGTACCATGAAGCAAAGGCATAATGCAATAACACGGCCCATTTCACGTGAAACAATAATTAGTTCAATATCCCTTCTCCAATACCCTCCTCCAAGAATAAGGTATGACAATTAACTGATAAAGTAGCACACTTTCCTAAGATATCAACTCAACGAAAAAGTGTGGATTAAATTAAACAGTCCAAAAGAATAAAAGAATGAAAGCAGGCACCATAGAACATGAGATGACAGAGAATGTCTTCGGCATTACCTGCTCCTCCCTTAATTTTCTCTGAGATTCTTCCTCTCTGATCCTTTCCTCTTCACGAGCAGCCTCAGCTTCCTCCAAGGCCTTCAATTCTTTCTCTCTGTCTGCTTGTAATGATGCGAGATATTCATCATCCTGCACCACAGAGGCATAGAGAGTAATGGATGCAATTACACCACATATGATCTATAATACCAACCATTCCGCAAAATAAGTCACACCTGCTGTTCTCTAATCAGGCGCTGAGCTTCCAGTGAAGGTGAAGGTGGGCGAGGTGAAGGCCAAGGATACGGACTCCTAGGTCGCATGAACTCATGTGGTGCATAACCAAAGCGAAACCTATTATCTTCTGGGATTCCGCCAAACATTGCAGCTTCAAGCATCACTGCTTCATCATGCTCCAGAGAGGAAATACCACCCCACTACAGTTCCAGAGAAGTCAAACAATGGGAGTTACAGGGCTTGTACAGGAGACTTGATGATATGATGAGTAAATAGAATTTTGATCCTGCATTAAAATTCACAAGCTATACCTCATCAGATGGGAAGGAAGTTCCGTTATGCTGCTGATCACTTCTATCTTGATGTCCAGTGCTAGATTGTGAGCTAATATCAGCATCAGTATCAGCATCTTTGACTGATTCAGTGGAGCCCGGTGACCTACGTCTAGTCCTGTTCCTAACCAGAGGCTGCTCCTCCACATCTTCAGCTTCATCTCGGAAAGAAGAGGTTCCCGCCTGCATTCTAGAATGATAATGAATACCCTAGTCAGATTCAAAAATTCATTTTATAACATTAAGCAAAACATTGAACTCAGCACAGACAATTGTTTCTCAGACACAGAGAGCAGAAATGAGTTCTTGGCACAGAAAATGCAATAAACCATTTGTTTACAACCACAGGAAGCAGAAATAAGAGTATGATCACATACCACTAAAGGAAAAATAAAGAATATACCTTCCATTTGATGGTGCCATATTTCCTAGTTCTTCTGCAGATAACTTAGAAGGTACCACCTCTACAATGTCTCCTCCTTGGACACGCCTTGCATTCTCTTGCTCAGCAGTCTGGGCCCATTTAATGTTAAGAGGAAATTAAACATCTAAGACTAAAAGTAATGAGATGTCATTGAAGCATTCTAATGCAGTAAAAGGAAAAATGAGGTATATGGGAAGTGAATGTAATGGAAAAGTCTCGTAACTTATTCAACAATAATGGAGGTAAATTTTCAGATGTTCCAAGGTCATATTGAATAGAGACTAGAAGATAATAAAATAAAATAGAGATAATCACTAATCACTAATAATAAAATACATAGGATAATAATGTATAATTTCATTGAGTTCCAGAATCCCAGTGGTGACAGTACACACCGGTGAACTAACTCCAGATGATTCAAGAGTGAAGACAAGGTGGCTTAAAACAAGAAAAATTAGAAGAGCACCTTCAGGGACAATGAAACTGCTTGAGCAAGTTCAGGGTCCTCCACGAAAGACTGCCTTGGCTGAGTTTCAGACTCAGTTAAATCCTACATCAAGTGGAACACAAGTGCTAATGCAAGTGGGCAATATAATAGAGCACCAACAAACTCATCCAGAAAGAAGCATACCACATGCCCGTCAGAATTGTAATTTGAGAACTTTCCCTCAGCTTCCCGTCTAGAAGCCTCAATGGCAGCACGTATCATTTCCTCTTCTATGTCATTGTCAAAATCTGGCACATTCTGAAACTCAGGGGCACTAGGCCTTGCTCTCCTATCAAGTGAAGTATCAGGCAACATCGTATTTTGTTGTTCATCCCGGCGTCCAGTGAGGGCAGATGAAGTATTTTCAGTGTCATCTTCATCATCATCGTCAATTATGACAGTCCCATGTGTAACTGGACCAAGGGGATGAACAGTTCCAGTGGCATCTTCAATGGTTGGGGCATGACCAGTCTGAGAACTGGATTGATTACCATCTTTGACCTCTATGGGAATCTCCCTTACCTCTCTCGGATGTGTGACAATTGGATCACGGCCGGTCAAACCAAGATGTGTATCAAATATACTTCTACTAAAAGTTGGGTCAAGCATAGAAGAAAATGGGCTTGGAATGGAATTTCTCCCCGAAGACAAAAGTGAGAAAGGCCCATGCATTTCATCATCGACTTGATTATCTATATCCATTATATCATCTTGTGGAACAACAGCAGGAGTGACATGTGTACTGCCCAAGAAGAAATTAAAAAGGATATTAACATCAATACTAATGAATTGTACAGAAAAAATTAGAATGCTAAGTGATGCTACTTAGAAGAGTGTGCGTTTTTGATGGACTGCTAGCCCGCAAGTCATCCAAATATAGTATACCTGCTCGACATATTACTGCCTCCACTATAATGTGCATTGATGGCTTCATTAAGATTGCCACCATGCTCCTGCAGGAAACAATTTTAAACGAGAAATCATTAGCAACTACTTGACTAAACTAATTCATGGCTAAAATTATTTTCTCTCTAAAAACATGGCTGAATAGAGCTAGTTCAATACAAACTGAGACTAACAACCAATGTTCCAAGGAAAAAATTAGTTAATCCACTTAAAGCCTAGACTCAAGCGGTTTAGTTAATCTAACATCAAGGTTACCAACTTTCATAAAACAAGTATATCATAAAGCAACTTGGCCCCCAAAATATTCAAACAACCACGCAAAAATCACTGCCCATAAATTAACTATCTTTGCGTGAATTCGGCTACATGGATCATACAGGACCATAAGACGATCGTTCTGTATCAGTAACCAATTCTATAGATATATTATTAACTGCTTTGTGATAAGAACAAGTTTGTTCAATTTAAATCATCAGACCAAACACCCCACTTAAATGAGATACATCTGTGTAGTAACTGAAAATATCTCTATGCTTTCCAATTCAACTATTCATAGTTTCAACTTGACTGAAACATCCGATGTAAATTAACCAACATTGTTGCATAAAAAAACACATGGAATATACAAAATTATAAATTCACTGACATTGAACCAGCAAAAAATCACTAATAAACGAACCCAGAAACCAAATAACTAGTCAATGAACAAAAAACCCTAACGATGAGCGATGAAGTAGGGGGAAAATTGAAGCTTTTCATATACATTGATGACATGAAGTCGATCAGAAAACCTAGAATAAAGCTAGGAATTAAATTAAATAAATAAAAAACCTGAAGCTTTTGAATAGCGATTGATTCAGAAGAGCCAGTGATGCTAATGAAGGTGTCAATTGCCTCCTGATCAGGCGTCGCCATTGAAATCTGATGATTAATTTGGAGAATCAAAGGAAGCCCTTTTGTGAAAAGATTATTAAGGAGGAAGGAAGAGGATTGAGTGTCATTGAGGGATATAAATATTTGTTTATTTATTATTTATATTTATTTATTTGTGGAATATATAATTATAAGAGAGAGGCGGTGGTGGAAGTTTGATTAAAGTTTTGTTTTGTTGGGTTTGTGATTTGTGAAAGCGTAAATGGTTAGACTTCTTCTCTAACTTTCTAGTTCTACCCCCTTTTTTGTAATTATATAAACTCCATATGTAATATCTTATATTTGGTCACCGAAATACACTTCTTGAAAAAATATATGAAAGTTAGTTGAGTATTTAGAGTTAATGTTTTCTTTACAATGTTATTCATATTTATTATGATACTACTCTGATCCCTCCATTCCTAAATATAAGATCATTTCCCCTAATTTGAGTATATTAAGGAAATTAGTTAAGTTAGTTATTTATACATGATATTACCAATTTATCCTAACAATATACTTTTATCCTCACTCTCCCTCTGTTGCTTGTTATTATAGATAAGCATTGTAGGGTTAATTTGGGAAAAAATTAGAAAGTGGTCTTATAATTAGGAACAAGTTGAATTTCACAAATGATCTTATATTTAGTAATGAGGGGAGTATTAAGAGAGTGCAATACATAAACAATAATAAAGAAAAATGCATTAAATGAAAAGAGAATGTAAGGTGAATATATTTTAAACTAAAATCATTCAAATTTCGAGTTTTTTATATAACAGACCGGAGCGACTATTCTATTAAAAAAATCTAAAGTTAACTTTAAACAATCGAGGTTAATATTTTTGGTGATATGGATATCTGACTATTTGTAAAAAAACAAGGTGGGTCAATTTTAATATTTCCATTCAAAATTGAAAAAACAAAGCATTTACAAGATAGATTTGCTCATGACCAAATACTTTAGGGCAGGGAAATGGACTCAATCAACCAATAAGGGTGTGTTTGGGAACCGTTTATGGACCTTAATAAGCTGGTTGAAGCTACATAAACAGTTTTTGGGTTTTTAGTCATGTTTGGGTCCTATTTATTTCTGACCAACTTATTTGGATAAATCAGTTTGAAAAACTGGTTTTTTAGAAACTCCAATTTGGAGCTTTGGTGGCACCAACCAACTTATTTGAAATGGTTTATGAGCATCTTTTTAGTATATGTTTGAGTCTTGTACTCTCTCATAGGAATTTTTCTCACATACGAATAAAATTGGTTAAATGCATTTAATTTGTCCTAAAATTCAAGTAATTTTCAATACTACCCCCAATAAATACACTTATTTCCAAAACTATTAATTATTACTCTCTACTACTACCTCTATTAAATATAAGTATATATGGAAAAATAATTAATGCACATTGGAAACCATGATGCACATTGGAAACCATGAAGTGACTTATAAAATGAACCAAGAAAAATTAGTAGTTGGTATTAAGGATAGGAGGGAATAATAGGGTATTGCAAGAATTATTTGAAAATGACAATGAGACATTTAACTTTTATCATTCAAGTTTGAGGTGAAGTATACATAGGACTTTTAGTATGTGGAAAGATAGATTTGAAATTTTATACAAAATGCATAACTATAAGTTTTCAACACAGGTTCGATTGTTTTGTGCATGACGCGCTATACAGAACTTTATCAGAATGAATTTTTGATGTGACACTCATTTTAAAGAAGATGAAGAAAATGGAAGTTTGATAGATGAAAATAATTGTCATCAAAATCATGAAGTGGCTTATAAAATGGACTAAGAAAAATTGGTAGTTGGTGACTTATAATAACGATAATTGAATTACACAACTAATTAATGTAATTCAATAATCCAAATGTAATGTAGATAGACATGACCTCTAATTTATATGCATTTTAATGTATTAAATTTTTCTTATTTTCAATTATTGAAAACCTTATGCAATTTAATCTATTAAATTTTTTAATTTTAAATTATTGAAAATATACGAATATTTTAATTGTGTATTATTCAATAAATACCATGTTTTTATTTAAACTGGTTTCTCAAAATCACTATCCAAACATGTTTGTAAAAGTTAGTTTGAAAAAAAAAACACTTCTGCAACTACGGATCCAAACATAAATCATTTCTCGAAAACCAACTTTTACCCAAACCAACTTTTAAAAAACCATATTGAAAAAAAAAACAATTTCTCCACCACTTTTCCCAAACACGCACTAAGTAGTTGATTAAGCTTGTAAGTTGAGTCACCTCCATAAAAATGAGAAAATATATTTGAATCTCAAGAAGTGTTCTTATTGGGAGAGAATATAACCATGCGTATGTGTACAACACTTCTACCCCTTAAGTCTTGATTACACTCCTAACCCTCGAGAGTCTGAATTATTTCATTCCTACCCTTCCAGTTAGAACTGGATTAATCGGTTGCCAATAGACCCTAGATTACTGAGTGTTGTTTAACAAATAAAAGAACCCATCAACCATATTTATATAATTATAAATTTTAAAATCGAAACAATCTTCTCTTTGCATATGTTTATCATGTGGTACAAGAATGTTTCAACAGTAAGACAAAATATTTGAAGTTCACCCATAAAAAACACAATTTTGAATAAAAATAGTCATACGATTTTTTCTGTAAAATAATAAAAAAAACTCGCACAAAACGTGGGTGATAATGAAGATATATGCATTTTTTTAAAAAAAGAAGATTCTGCAATGCTTGAAATTTACACTATTACTATATAGAATAGATTATATAAATTTATTCATGTTGTTTATTTGTTATATCCTAATACATTGACGAATATGTATCTTAGCTTGATCCATAAATGGTTGATGCGTTTAGAAAAGGATTGCACACCACGTTAAAATAATTATTGGGATAAAGGCCAAAAATATCCCGGAAGTTTCCACTCAGGAGCACTGAGTATATGGAAGTTCTCTAAGGGGCAAATATACCCTGGAAGCAATAAAAATGGGGCAAATTTGTCCTTCCGTCAAAAACACTAACAGTCAACCGTTTAGTTGACCAAAAATATATTTGCCCCTTAGAAAACTTCCATATACTCAGTGCTCCTGGGTGGAAACTTCCAGGGTAGTTTTAGCCTTTATCCCATAATTATTCATCTAGTTTTTAATAAAACGCATATTTACTAAAAAAAACATATTTCTTTAACCTTAGTAGATTACAAAGAATGTTTAGAAAAGATCATACCAAATATAACAGGGAGATAAGACTTCTAGCCACATGAATTTATTTAATTTAATTTATATTAACATCAATCTAAATTTTTTGTAAATTATATAAGAAAATAAACATTATAAGAGATAAAATGGATTAAACTTCTACATTTAAAACTACAAGCAACTCTTAAAACCATACATTTTTTGGTCAGCTCAAAACCATATATTATTTGACCAAAAAAACCATACATTTAGCATCACCATATAGAAGTAGTATTAATTAAGTAGGTGTTTGAATTAATTAACTTATTTTTAAAGTGTTTTAACGGACCCAAATAGTAGGGAGCTGGCTCTTAGAAAACAACAACTTTTTTAACTGATTGAGGATTTTCCAAACTGATACTCAGTTTGATAGCACTTGAATGTGAAAACAGGCATATGCTACAAAGGGATTGGCTAGTTGATCTGGACATGTCTCTAGGTTTTTTCATTTAGTATGATTTAACCGTAATTATTAATTTATTGTAATGTAGTATAGATTTATCACTTTTTTCTTTATTAAAAAACACTTGAATGTGATAAAGTAATATTTTCAATAAACATGAATAATTAAAGTGATATTATAATTTTAATTTTAATTGAAAAATGATCAAGCATACAACGTATGATATATATATATATATATATATATATATATATATATATATATTATTTCTAATGCCTTACGTATCTTCTAAGCTTGTTTTTACGTGTTGCCTTAAGACTTTACAGCTGAGAACAGAAAGTAAGGTCCTTTATTTTTTTAAAAAAAGCACTTATATACATGTCTCTTAATAGTTGAGTTGGACCAGCGTTATAATCAGGTTTGAACAACTGCTTGGACAAGTGTCATTGTTGAAATTATAATTAATTACATCCTCCATTCTTTGTTATTAGAGCAGAGTTTTGAATTGTTTTATTCTGTTATAAGAGCATATTGGCCTTTTTTGATAAGAAAATTTTTGATGACATTTTTTGCCCATTTTGGCCTTCATCATTTCTAAATATTATTCGATCTCTATTACACATTACACATTCTCATAATAATAAGGCAAACTTTGGAATAAAAACAATTATTTACGACTTATTCACCTCTCTCAATTACCTTTTTAATATATGTGATTTTGTCCTCTAGACTCTTATGCTTATAATAAGGGGAGAAGGGGTACATCAGAAAACTTCTCGGTGAACCTTATAATAAAAACACTTATTTTTTACTTATTCTCATGTTCATATTCTACCCTTTTCCCTTTTACATACTGTGAATCATCTACATGATTATATTTTTGTCAACTGTTGTTCAATGCTAAGGCCAAAACACACAGCCACTCTCAAACTTTTCTCCTTAAAAATAAGAGGGTATAAAAAGTTAAAAGGGTAATTAAGAGAAGAGCCACCTTTGGGAAGACAAAGATAGAAGATGCAAAGAGGAAGAAGTTGAGACAAGAAGTGAATGTGTGGAAGAGAACAAAGCTAAGAAGGAATAATGTTTCATGATGATGATGTATAGCTTAAGTTTCGAACGCATACACATACACTGATGGAATATTATAGGAAAGAAGGGAGCAACTTCGGGGTTAGGAAACAAATAAATTCGGGGTTAGGAAACAAATAAAATTGGTTCCAAATGCTTTCAGTTGCTTCTCAAGTTTGAATTTGATACTAGATTTTATTTTGGGGCAAGAGAAAATGAGTCGGTAAAAAAACGGGCTACACGTAACTACTACCTAGGGCGCAACTTTAGAAGTAGGGTAATACTCCCTCCGGTCCCTAATGTAAGAGCCCAAAATTTGAATGGTTTTGGTCTCTAATGTAAGAGCTCATCCAATATTATCTCCTCATTTAATGCATTTTTTCCTACTTTACCCCTAACTCTCTTTCATATTTATTAATGCTTATGTATTTCTCTCTCTTAAAAGTACCATAATAAATATGGGCAATATTGGAAAAGTAGCATTAACTCCAGACACCCAACTAACATTCACATGTTTTCTTAAGAAGCGTTTTTTTGGCGGCTAGCTCTTACATTAGGGACCAGAGGCAGTATGTTTTTGATTGAAAAAAGGATAAATATATATCAGAAAGTTTATTTTCCAATGTCTTAAGTCTCTAAGCATGCTTTTGTGTTGCCTTAAGGCTTAAGAGTTGAGAGGAGAAAGGTAGGAGGTTCATACTTTTATACATGCCCCTTTATTGTTGAGCTATGACCTCATAATCAGGTTTTGCAACACCTAACAATTATATTGTATTGTTTTTTTTAATTTCTTAATGTTTGGATATACAAGTGTCATCATTGAACATATAATAAAGTACATCACCATTCTTGTGAATTCAACAGAAAACAGCCTCGTGAACCGTGTAGTAATTGGAGATTGGGCTTGAATTATAATAGCACAATTCAACATATAATTAAAACCTTTAATTTGCATCCAAATTCCACTAACAAACTTATTGGCAATCAATATCCATTGTTGTTTAGCGATTGTACTTTAGTGTATGTGGTGCCCATAAGTTTATTAGAGATTGAGTAATTAGTTCGTTAGCTGACGACTATGACATCAAGTGCCCAGGGAATCATTTTTGATACAAAACGGCATATTAAATAATCAACTAAAAATGGCAAAACGACGCTGACATTAGTTGTACAAAGTACCATCTTTAATTCAAAAACTTTTGGCTGTTGCACGGACCATAATGTACCTTACAGCATATACGCAAAGAATCAATCAAATCCATCATTAGAACCAATGACTATTTACAACCTAATTGTGTTGGTGAAATTGATTGACAAATTTCATAAAAAAAGAATATCTCCATGATTTTTTATCACTCGTTGCTCAATGCTACGGCCAAAACATTAGAACCCGCTGAAATATTTTTGGCTAAGACCAGAGGATACAAAAGTTAAAAGGGTAAGAAAAAAGCCACCTGCGCTTTGAGAAGACAAAGATGGAAGGTGCAAAAAGAAAGAAGTTATTGAGACACAATGAGTCAATGTTTGGAAGCGAACAAAGAAGGAATAATGTTTAATGAGGAAGATGTATATGTTAAATTTGGAATATATATTTTTAGACACACACATACGCACACTGATGGAATATTATAGGAAAGAAGGAAGCAAATTCGGGGACAGGTAACAAAATTGGTTCAATGCTTTGAGTTGCTTCTCAGGTTTAAATTTGATGCTAGATTTTATATTGGGCCAAGAGAAAATGAGTTGGTAAGAGAATGGGCTATAAGCGGCTAAAGAAGACCCAACTTTAGAAGCAGGGTAGGGCCATTGGATGTGGTTGCAAAACACAAAACCCACTGATATATATATCATTAATATTGAATTAAAGGATTGATTCTATATTTATATATATAAATCCAAATAAAAGTCATACCTTTTGTAGCGATTTTTTGTGTCACCACTGAAGGTGAGACTTTTAATGGTAACTTTATGTAGTTGCCATTGAAATGTCTTTTATTGGTGAGGGTCTTTTTATGTTGCCACCAAAAGTCATACCTTTTGCGGTGAACTCATATGTCACTATCAAAGGTGAGACTTTTAGTGGTAACTTTTTATAGTCGCCGCTGAAAGCTCCCCTTTAGTGGCCACTTTTTTTTGTCATTGCTAAAAAACATTTTTAGTAACAGCTAAAAGACACAATAAAAAGTCCATTTTTTAGTGTATCCACGCGAATTTGCATCCAAAGGTTACTCATGCCTGTACTTTTAAATCATACAAATCATTGTGTCATTCAAAGGCTCTCTATACCTGCTATTACTTGAATGTTGTTAAAGACAATGGTCTTAATATGCACTTGATGCTTTCACTAATATTCGGTCCCGTCATGTACATATGCTCAATAATCAACTACTCATGTCTTTTGTGAGGCTACCTAATGAAGGACTCGTAGCATCTTCCTACCCCTTCCATATCAAGTTGGAAATATGTGTTTATAATCCACGAAAAATTCAAGTCATTTTAAAACATAAATGCATCACCTATTGTTATAATGCAAGCATCTTTCTGAAGCGGAATCCGGGAAAGGAAAGACTGTTATCAGTAAAGCACATATACTGTGCTTCAATTATATGGAATCAAATAATCAAAAAAATATAAAATAAAAAGGAATCAAAGGAAAGGACCAGCTGGTTGTATATATAATTTATAAAATCAGCTAGTTCATTTATTAAGCAACATATGTAAAAGGGTTGAATTGAAATTTTACCAATGAAATGTAGTGGTAGAAGCATCTGACACATATTTTGAATGGTGATAAAATACATATAAATGTTGAAAAACAGCGCAAATCAAAACACTGCTTATTTTTCTTAAACGCATGTTTGTTTTCTGACTTATCCATTGTCTGCTTAATGTGATTGATGTTTGGAGAAAATAAACAATGTTGGTTGACTTATCAATTTTTCTGTTATCTTACTTTATAATGCAATTAATATTACTGATGATGTGTAAATTAGCTATTACTTACATAAAAATATAGATAAGAGGCATGATATATGTATATACATACAAAAGTCTTTCAGGTTATTATGATTAGAATCAACAAACGGTGGTCCTAACTGACTGAAACAAAACTACAGATTGCTATAAATAGCAGGAGGGAGCAGAAAAGAAATGTACAGAATTGAGTTTCTTAATTAGCCTTCTGAGTACATAGATTATATATCAGAAGTAGGCATTAATGGCTCAAGTATGTGTCCTTGAGACTACCAAACAACTCAGATCACCTCCTGAGAAGATCTTTAATCTTCTCAAGTTTCAAACCCAGCAAATCCCAAAGGCCACAGACAAGATTCGTGTTATTGAAGTTCTTAATGGTGACTGGGTAACTCCAGGTTCCGTCAAGCTTTGGAAGTTTGCCATAGGTATGTACATCAATAATATCACACAACACACACACATATATTGAGGAAGAAGATGATGAATGAAGGTGGAAGAGGAGGTTTGATTGTTTTTTATTCATTTGGTCTTTTCACGTTTAATTTTTTTTCCCCTAAGTCTCAACTTAACAAAATTCATCTAAATTCAATGGAAATCTTATTATTGATCATAGGTTAACAGTTGAGTATCATTGTTAAACTTCGAAATAGTTATGTATTTATTGTTACTCATATGACAATAGTTCACTATCAGAAATATGCAAAAAAAATTTTTTTGAAGAAAACTGGATACAACAAGGCAGTAACGGTTACACTACGAACCTAAAATACATAACCAAAGATAAAAACCAAAGGAGTAGAAACAAAACTACTCTAAAAAACGGCTCTTAAGCCTAAACCATTGATAACATGTCTGGTGGATCCTCAAAAAACAAAAAACTTTCTGCAATGGCACTACAAAAAAAACGGGCCATTTCGGCGCAACCTTACCGGCGTTTTGGTCCAAAACGCCTATATGAGACGCATACCGGCGTTTTTACCCAAAACGCCTATATGAAAACGCAATAAATTTGGCGCGTGCTTCCCGCCTTTTTTCCCGCGTTTCCATATCGGCGTTTTGGGTATAACAAACGCCGGTATGATTTTTAAATTTAAAAAAGAGGGGCTGACAGTTTTTTTTTATTTTTTTATTCAGAAAACCGCATATAGGCGTTTCTTCAAAACGCCTATCTGCGATTAAATATTATTTTAATCGCACATAGGCGTTTTGAGAAACGCCTATGTGCATAACGTGCATTTAATATGCACTTTATGCGCATATCGGCGTTTTGAAAAACGCCTATCTGCGCATTAAGTGCATATTAAATGCACTAAATGCATATAGGCGTTTCCTCAAAACTCCTGTATGCGATTAAATAAATATTTAATCGCATACAGGCGTTTTGAGGAAACGCCTATATGCATTTGAAAGCATATAGGCGTTTCCCTGAAACGCCTATATGCATTATTTTAATGTAAATAATGCATATAGGCGTTTGGCAAAACGCCTATATGCATTATTTAATATTAAAATGCATATGGGCGGTTTTCAAACGCCGGTACGCACCTTCGTTCCCTATAAATAGCACCTCCCTCCTTCCGCAAAGTTGCTCATTTTCTCGTTTTCTTCTATTTTTCTTCTCTTCGTCTCTCATTAAATGTTGCTGTTGCTTTGTTTTTTTGGCTAGTTTTGCTGATGTTTTTTATTTCGTGCTTTTTGGTGATATTTGATTTTATAATGTTGATATGATCTTATTGCTTTTCTTTTACATATTGCTTGTTGTTTTGATTTTATATATTTGGGTATCATGTTTTATGAATTACTCTTGTTATTGCTTATGTTTATATATATTATTGTTTATGTGTATGTAACTTTGGGATTAACATATTATTCCTTATGTTTTTGAACATTTTTCTTCCTGGTTCTAAACAATCAGGAAGAAAAATGTTTTTTATTTTTTTTTGGAAAAACGCCGGTATGAAATATTATTATTTAATACCGCACATATAGGCGTTTTATAAAACGCCTATGTGCATAAATAAAAAAATATTATTTCCGCATACCGGCGTTTTGCCCCTCGTCTAGGCGTTTTTCAAAACGCCTAAATGCCGCATTCCCACGGCAAATATTTAGGCGTTTTGCCAAAACGCCGTAGCGCTATTCCGCCGGAAAATTCCGCCGATTCGAGGCCCTATAAAACGCCGATATGGGCCCCGTTTTTTGTAGTGTGGTGTGCCCGAATCTAGCAAGTTGGTCCGCGTTGGAATTGGCTTCCCTTGGAATGTGGCGAAAGGTGACCTCCCAATCACTCATAAGGAGATTATGCACGTCTTCTACAATATCCCGGAAGGGATAATCCCTATGGCAACCCCTAGTTAACAGATTGATAACCTCAATTGAATAAGTGTTTATCTCCACTTTCCTGTGGTTAGTCCCCCAGCATATGTGGAGCCCATGAATAACACCAAGAAGCTCTGAAATAGTAGGAGACTTGATGCCTTTAATGTGGAGCCCATGAATAACACCAAGAAGCTCTGAAATATGCAAATTTTCCCATACAACTTCATGCAGTGTTATGGGCCCAATGCAAATTAAATGAAATTAAGGTGGGAAGTTAGAAGACTTGATGCCTTTAATGTTGGAACAAAAAAGTGTATGATAGGCTATAAAACTTGTTATTTAGCTATGGACATGCGCATTTGCAGTTGTAAATCCTTGTACAAGCACTTGTG
This sequence comes from Mimosa pudica, assembly GCA_029929735.1. Classification (NCBI taxonomy): domain Eukaryota; kingdom Viridiplantae; phylum Streptophyta; class Magnoliopsida; order Fabales; family Fabaceae; genus Mimosa; species Mimosa pudica. The sequence goes on from JAKELP010000035.1 coordinate 10,355,805, forward strand.
AATATATTTTAAAACTGTTAGAACTTATAAATTTCCATATATACTTAACTTTTGTCATTAAAATGAGTATTTAGACTTGTACAAGTAGACCGATAAACACTTTTTAGTTCACTATTGTGAATCATTAAAATGCTTATGTTCACTCATGAACAGATCTGCACTTGCTTCAGGGGCAACAAGGTCTTTTCACTCCCCCAACTTGATTATATTTTAAGGATCTAACAAAATTATATTAGGGCCTTTCTGCAGGACTTAGATGAAATTCTCTCCCTAAGTTTAAGGGCAAATTGACAGTAGTTTAATTAATGACAGATCATAATAGTAATAAATTAGAAGCCACAAAGAATTGATTAGTTTCAAGCTCTTCATCTATATATATAGTACATAGAGGCCAAATAATTGAAAGTAAAATATAGAAATAGTGAATATGTATATCTACATATATGTGTGTATGTGGAACTATTATATAACTTCAATTTTCATTATTTAATTGTAATTTGTGCTTACAGAGGGGAAAGAAGAAGTGGTTAAGGAAAAAAATGAGGTGGATGAAGAAAACAAGACTATAACTTACACTGTATTGGGAGGGAATACAATGGAATTGTACAAGAGCTATCGCTTCATCATCAAAGTTGAGATGAACGGAAGTGTCAAGTTAAGAATCGAATACGAGAAGATTAATGAGAAAGTCCCACCTCCCCATAAATACCTTCACTTTTGGCTCAATCTTTTCAATGAGATCGAACACAAAGTATCTTGAGTTTTAAGTCTTGTGTACTACTATCATATATATTGGTCGAATAAATGGATCATGACGTATAAGTATTACGGTTTCTGAGAACTTAAATACCTAAATAAACTATGAAAGATGGAAAAGGTGCCTATATTTCGTACTCAACAAGTATGTGTGTGTGTGTGCCTAAAAAGGTGATCTATAGACTTTATCCAGCAGCAAGATCAAACTTGCTCACTACAACAACAACAAAGCCTTATCTCAACTAGGTGGGGTCGGCTACATGATTAAGTTTGCTCACTATATATAATAATTTTCAAGTTTGTGTTTTTGTTACTTGTAATCATGTTAAGTGTGTATCTAGTGTGCAAGAATGATTTAAGAGTGTATGACTATGTTGGGAGAAATTATTCACGCGCAAATAATAAAGCTTATGTTTTTCATATTATGTTTTTTAAACTGAATTTTTCAAATTATGCTCAGTGTTCCTAAGTAATAAGTAAAATACATTATTGTAGGTGGACTCCACATTAGATGTTCATATTAATAACTTAAGTACTTTGTTGTAGTTGGAGTCCACATTAGGTGCTCAGAGGATCATTGAGCGCATATAGTGCTTATCCATTTAAGTTGGACTGAGTAGTCAAATAACTTGGGCCTTATTTGATTCATTTTCATTTGGGCTTGGTGGGCTTGTATTTCCAAGTGAAACATTGTCATAACACCGGACAAGTCAAAGAGACGTGGGAGAAACTATTTTGAAGAGTCTGCAGGGCTAAAATCGAAGCTATTTTAGAGTTAGAATAAGGAAGAATTAGTCTCACTTAATACGCATATGAGATATTAGGAATAAAAAAATACTCTTAAAATTAAGATCACTTTGACTTTTGTTGTGGAAGTTAAGGATACAAATTAGACAATTAAATTATAACATATCTCAGATATGATTAGATTATAGGTTAGTTTATAAGAAGAATAAGTTAGTTTTGAGGAAAAATATGATTGTAAACAATTAAAGTGATCGATTTTATATCATTAATTTTCTAAAAAAAGCATCAAAATACTTTTATGATTAAGACATGAGGGAGAATATCAATAAGAGCAAAGGCACAAGCAGACTTTGCTGCTCCCTGATTATAATTAAGACATGAAGGAAGGAATTATATAAAAAAGTGATGCTATTACTATTCTATCAATATTTCCTCTCTAGTACACGTTTAATTATCTCCTGAGGACGAAGTTGGCGTTGAAATATGTATGCATTGTTTTCTTCACTCTTTTACTTTGCACATGTGAAAAGAAGGACGACATTGAAGGCTTATGGAGGAATGTGGATAAGATACTATGGAACCTTTTATCTTTTTTTGACCAAAATGGAACCTTTTACCAGAAATATAGAGAAAATATAAAAGAAAAGTTCCCAAACTAATTCGCACCAAGTGAGATAAATGATCTCTGTAACACAGAACAACATTCTCAACAGTTCCATACACATCATAATGGTAACAAGCAATCAACTAGAGAATTGCATGGACGTGTTTAATTCAACATTGATTGGTTTTAGTGGTTTCCAGCATGAAATTAAACATGTCCTGACGAGTAAATTTTGTTTGAGAAGTTCATGAATCATGCCTAGTCAACCCAACAATTATGTACGATAATGGTATAGTAAAGAGTTATAACCCCTTTCATGATTGCTACAAACGCTTCTCCAACAAAACTGTAATTTCTCTTTTCTACTTACCTCTCCACTCTCCAAATTTCTGAGTTTAAATAAGATAGTACTATACTCTAATATGTTTTTTATGCATAAGAATAATTTTAGTATTTTTTTTTATTAAGGTGGGGTTTTCATAGAGGAGCAGGGGAAGCGTAGATTAAGCTAACCAGACATAAATTTTCTTTGATTAGATAACTCATGCTTTTACTTTATAATCACGAAGATCGATGTGTCACTCAAAGGACTTGGCTATTTATATATGCGTTAAATGAATGCTACATATACCCTTGATACTCTCCCTAATGTTTAGTCAAGTCACGCATATATGCTCAAGTTACATATTGCAGGTCTGTATGGAATCCACTAGTCCTCTTGCCAACAATTGTCTTGACCTTATTGCACAGCTTCAAAACAATATAAAGAAACGTGATGCATGTATATGCTTCTCTCAGAATGAAACAGAAACGTGATAAGGACAGAGGATAAAAGTGAATAGGCGTATCTATTCAAGCCATAATGGCATATTGGCATATTGTGATAAGCAAATGCATGTAATTTGGGAAAATCATACCCCTTCAATTAGCTTCTGGAGTTAGTAGAGGTTATAAGCTAGGCGCGTTATGAAGCAACTCTTTCAAATTAAACCTTCTGTGAGAATTATATAATATGTATCTAATTAGATATTATGGAACATCCATGTTCTATATATAGCCAATATGGAGGGAGTGTTTCGGCCAAAAAAAATGGAGGGAGTAGATTGATGGGGCGGCATATATATGTTGTTTGTACCTCAACACTACAACCTACAGGCTACAGCAAGCATGGCCAAAGTGTCAATTGCCCCGAAATATTTTTTTGTTTTTCTTTTACCAATAGATTCTAAGTTTGAAGAGTGAAAATTATTTGATTATAGGTAAAAATGGTTATTTCAATTTTTCTACGATTCTATAAAAAATCATTATTCTAGATAAAAAACACAAGCACAACTTTAGAGCACCGTAGAACATATAATACTACATTTGGTCCTAAATGTAAAACCCCTTTAACTTTTTTTTTATTCATGATCAAGGTATCTCATCACTCGACAAGTGAGAGACTAAGCCCCCACTGATTTGTAGGCACCTCAAAGGGTGGGACACCTGGCCTGGGTGATTTAATGGTTCTCCATATCCAACGCAAAGGATCGAACCCGGACAATTGGTTAAGGGTGAATGAGTCATTGTCACTCAACCACACACCCCAGATTAAAACCCCTTTAACTTTTGGTAGAAGTTAAGAAAGCAAATAAGATAAATAAATTATAATATATGACACATGTAATTAGCTTATTTATATATTAGTTTACGGGTAGATAGAATAAATTAGTTTTGAGTAAAAAATAACTATAGACATTTTAAAATGATAAATTTTTTACATCTTTATTAATTTTTTTTAAAAAAGTGAAAGTGGTATTATAATTAAAATTGGATAGAGAATAAGGTGTAGTATATAAATCAAATCTAGTTGGGAAGAGTCGTCATTTGTCTCCCGTATATCACGAGGAAGCAGATGACAAATAATTTTGTCATTTTTTATTAATACAAGCATATATCTTTCTGGCAATTCTGGAGTGGAACCCAGAAAAAAGAAAAGCTGTTATCATTATAGCACATATACCGTGTTTCAATTATTTGGGATCAAATGGCCGAAATATATATAATAAAATGGAATCAATGGAAAGGACCAGCTGGTCTGCGTAAGCAAAAAATAATTACAGAATCAAACTTATTCATTTATTGAACTTTTTCAAATTGGAATATAAGCAAAATAAGTGACTTAAAGACATGTTATATGAATTGTTTTTATATTCAGGGTTGTAGTATATATCAGAATAAAAACAGTAGTAATGTTCCTATTGACCAAAGCATAATGTGGGGATTTGGGCCAAAAAAAGCACAATCTAGGGATTGTTATAAATAGCAAGAGGGAGAAGAAAAGAAATGTTCCAACCTGAGATTTTTAATTAACCTTCTGAGTAGATTATTACATATCAGAAGCAAGCATTAATGGCTCAAGTTTGTGTCCTTGAGACTACCAAACAACTCAGATCAACTCCTGAGAAGATATTTGGCCTACTCAATTATCACAACCAGAAAGTCCTGAAGGCCACTGACAAAGTTCATGATATTGAGGTTGTTAATGGTGACTGGGGAACTCCAGGTTCTGTAAGGATTTGGAAGTTTACTATTGGTATGTCTATATATATTATTACTTTGTATGCACCATCTTTATCAAAAATATAATTTCAGAATCAGGATTGACGCTTGACACACACACATATATTTATAATTGCAATTTGAAAGAAGTTTAATAACAGAGATCATATATATTAGTAGAATCTTTTGGAAGTCTGTAAATCAATACTCCCTTCAGTATAAAAGCTCCTAAAACACGTTTGTTAAGAAAACATGTGAAAGTTAGTTGGGTATCTGGAGTTAATATTTGTTTTTCCAATATTGCCCATATTTATTATGATTCTTTTGAGATAAATACATCAATATTAATAAATATGAAAAAGAGTTAGGGGTAAAATAGGAAAAAATGCATTAAATAAGTAAATAATATAAGATGGGATCTTATAGTTTGAAACAAAACCATTCAAATTTTGGGTTTTTATATTACGAACAAGAGGGAGTATTTCAGCTTTCTTATTTCAAATGTTTATTTACTTGAGGTGTTTAAAAAGCCATTGAAAAAAGAACTTTTACCCTTCAAAAATCAAGATTTTGACCCTCAATCATCCAAACACATTATCAAAAGCAAAAGATGATTATAGAGCTTAAAACATTTTAAAAACGACATACTTATTGACTGAGTAGAGTAGAGTACCAGAAATACTCCTTATTCAATAGCATAACCCCTTGTTTCTTTTGTTGTTTGTTTTTTTTTGGTCAACTCCCCTTGTTTCTTTTGTTACTATCGTATTAATCTACGTCCTTTTATTTAATTTACATATAAACATCAACAACAAAGCCTTATCTTAATTTGGTGGGATCGGCTACATTGATTATTTAATTTACATATCATGGAAAAAAACTGATTTTGATTACAATCATTTAAACTTTTCTAAGTTCATCATTATACTTTTTCTGCACAATATATTTTCCTCAAAATTACTTATTCATTAAATCAATGTGCTCCCCATCATAATCAATTCACTTAAAGTGAGTTCCATGTAATTTACATTCATGTATATGTAGCAATAATGCCGAGAGTCAGAGAATTGGAAATCATATAAAAGAGACGAATGTATGACTCCAATTTTTTTTAATTGAAACTATTTGGATGTACAGATGGGAAAGAAGAAGAATTTAAGGAAAGAGTTGAGGTGGATGAAGAAAACAAGACTATAACTTACACGGCTTTGGGAGGAAATTTAATGGAACTATACAAGAGCTATCGCTTCATCGTCAAAGCAGAGACAAATGGAACTGTCAAGTTCAGAATCGAATACGAGAAGATCAATGAGGAAGTCCCACCTCCCCATAAATATCTTCAATTTTCCACCAATATTTTCAAAGAGATCGAGCACAAATTGGTCTGATGAGCTAGCGCTATTAGACCATGCTATAATAATCTTTGGCTTTGAGCTACAAGTCTAGTGTAATATATATATAGTGTTTGAGAAATGGAGTTGTGCTGTTCATGAATCATAAATATTATAGCTGTTATAAAAACTTTCATACTTGAATGAAATATGGATGGTAAGGGAGGTGGCTGCAATTAGTAACCAATAATACTTCAAGGAGAATAACCTTTAATAAGAATAGTATTGTGACTCTTAAAATTAGGTGATATATAGTGAAAGTAATGCATTGTACGTATGATTTGTGCATGAACGAGATTCATGCTAGCTTACTATATAATTTTCAAGTTTTTGTGGTTATGGTTAGTGGGGCTGTGCAAGTATGACTTAAGTGTGTATGCTGGGAGAAATGATATATATGCTAATAAAATCTGCATATGTTTTATATATTGTTATTTGTTCTTCTAATTATCTAATTATAAGTTGGATAAATGTGCAAATGTGATACTAATCTTTGCCCCCATAAGCGTTTCTAAAACCCGAGGTGTACCTATGATACCTATTTATTGAATATAGAACAAATGTAATACTGCCATTAAATTTGGATGATTTCCGTTAAAATTTTATTACCATGATGTCCTAGAAATCATATAATTATTACCATTTTTTATGTGACTTGAGGGCAATCAAATTTAACTGAGAATTGACTACAACACCCTTGATTGGCCCTTAATTGAAACAATTAACTCCTACAACAGAGTAGAAATCAAGAGTGACTTATAATTCAAACTTACATATCTATCATTGTACAACTTAAGTCCTCCATCATTCATCCCTAATACTCCCTCTGATTCTTATTATATGGCACAAACTAACATTAATTTGTCATTTTTCCAACTTCACCCTTCATTAAATGACATATATCACATTTTCAATTTGAATCTCCGTTAATGACATGAGTAAAGTGGGTAAAGAGCATTTAATGGGGTAGTTGATGCTTTATACTCCCTCCGGTCCCTAATATAAGAGCCAAAATTTGAATGGTTTTGGTCCCTAATACAAGAATTTATCTCACATTCTCTCCTCATTTAATGTGTTTTTTCCTACTTTGCCCTAACCCCCTCTCATATTTATTAATACTTATACATTTTTCTCTCTTAAAGTATCGTAATAAATATGGACAATATTAGAAAAGAAACATTAACTCTAGACACCCAACTAACATTCACATGTTTTATTAAGATGCGTTTTTTGGCGGTTGACTCTTATATTAGAGATTGGAGGGAGTATTAGAGATAAATGTGTGTTTGACTCAACTTGTGGGAAAATGACTTATTTTTAAATTGGCTTATTTTTAAGTTAGTTAGAAAATAAGCTCTAGATTGACTTATTTTTATGTTTGGATGACTTTTTGTTTAAGAGGCTTATTTTTAAGTCATGTTGAAAAATAAGCTAGCTTATTTTCTGAAATAAGCTACCCTAAATAGCTTATAAATAAGCTGACTTATTTCAAATAAGCTGGGGGGAAAATAAATCCAGCCAAATATAGAAAAAGTCACACACACACACACAATAAAGTCTAGTTAAACACACTCAAAAAAAGTTGTAGGCAGACGGTGTTATTATAACTTAAAGGGCGAAAGCCCAAAAATGATTTATAACTACTCCATCTGGTCCTAATTATAAGTCGCCTTTGACTTTTTTGGAAAATCCTAAATAAGCTAAATAAGTCAATCATAAATTGATTTAACTAATTTTTCTCTTAAACTAGTTTGTTTAACCTATAAACTAATGATTAATATAAAAATTGGGTAAAGGTGCAAAACTAGCCACCGTAAATTTCCAAATGGACAACTTTAGCACCCGTAAATTGGATGGTGCAAAACCGTACATTATAAATCAAAATGGGACAAATTTAGCCACGCCGTTAAGTTGAAGCTAACAGACGTTTGTGTTGGCGTGGGGCCCACCTTCATTAAATCAAAACGTCTGTTAGCTTCAACTTAACGGCGTGGCTAAATTTGTCCCATTTTAATTTATAATGTACGGTTTTGCACCATCCAATTTACGGGTTCCAAAGTTGTCCATTTGAAAATTTACGATGGCTAGTTTTGCACCTTCACCCTATACAAATTTATCAAATATGTCATAATTTAATAACATATTTTGTAACCTTAACATCTCCAAAAAAAGTCAAAGGTGACTTATAATTAGGACCAGAGGGAGTATTAGTCAAACAACAAAAATAGCACATAACTATTCAAAGGTATAAAAATGATTCTATCTTTCAACATGTGATCAAAAATGATATTTTCACTAATATGACAATAATATTAAACATGAAATGTCCAAAATACCCTTATAATCAATAAATTTTAATGGGTGACGATTAATTTATAAGGGCATTTTGGATTATAAGGGCATTTTGGACTTTTCATGTCTAATATTATTGTCATATTAGTGAAAATATCATTTTTATCACAACCTTAAAATAGTTATGTAATATTTTTGTTCCTTGACCAATAATTATGTACTCCCTCCGGTCCTAAATATAAAACCTAATTGACTTTTTTGGAAAATCCTAAAAAAGCAAAATAAGTTAAGTATAAATTGATGGTTTACCTAATTTTTCCCTTAGACTAGTATATTTTACCTATAAACTAATGGATAATCTAAAAATATATCAAATATGTCATAATTTAATAACTTATTTTGCAACCTTAATATCTCCAATAAAAAAAAAGTCATCTAGGTCTTATGCTTAGGACCGGAGGTAGTATCATTTTTGTGAGAATTAGAGAAGATGGAGTATCATCATTCCTTACCAATACCAAGAGAGACTTACCTTCCTTCTTTTTTTTTTGTTACCCAAGGGTATCCCCACCCGCGAGTCAAGTGAGACTAATCCCTCACTGTTCTGAAGTCCCATATAGGGGTAGATAGCTGGCCTGTGAATTTGCTCCATTCACAAGAGCTGGGGATCGAACCCCAACCATTACTCTTCACTTCACTTGTCGCCATATCTTCCCAAAGTTTCCAACTTTCCATCCCATTAATATCAAACCATTTCTGGGTTTCTCTTAATCTTTCACATCTTCACCTTTCCAATTAGCTTTACCCATTATGATCATCTCAAAATCACTTTACACCCCTCATGTTATCCCCTCTTTTCTTAGTAAACTCAATGCTTTTCTTATTTATTTCAAGCACTGCTCTTCAATCGCTTCATATGATTCAGTCAATGAAGTGGAATCACACTTAAAATCTCTGCTTTCAAACCCCACACCTCACTTTTCTCATGCTGTTTCCCTCTTTCACCGTTCTGTTGATTCTAATTTGGTGCCTTCTGAATCTGTATGTAGCTTTGTGATTGATAGTTTGAGGAGAGCAAAATTGTATTCCATGGTTTTCTCTGTTTACTCAAAGATGAACAGTGTTGGTGTGTTGCCAAGGTTTATATTATTGGATAGTTTGATTGAGAGTTTTGTGAGTAATCATAGGACTGAGTTAGCTTTAGGGGTTTTGAGTATGATGATCAAACGTGGGTTTATAATTAAGGAGTCTAATGTTAACAAAATATTGAAGGGTTTTTGTTGTAGTGATGAGATTGAGAAGGGGGTGTGCTTGTTTAGTGAAATGAGAAGGAATGGTGTTTTACCTGATAGGTATAGCTATAATACACTTATTAGTGGATACTGTAAGGCAAAGGATTTGAAGGGAGCGGTGAATATGTTTATGTTGATGAAGGAGCAGGGTTGCTCGCCGGATTCGGTGACCTTTGCCACTTTGATTGATGGTTTTTGTAGAGATGGGGCGGTGGATGAGGCGTTGGCTTTGTTGGAGGAGATTGAGGAGAAAGGTTGGAATGTAGATGTGTTGATGTATAATTCACTCATTAGGGGATTTTGTAATAAAGGGGAACTTGAAAGGGGCAAGGAGCTTTTTTATGGTATGATGAGAAAGGGGATTACTCCGGATGCTATGACTTATAATTGTCTGATTCAAGGTTTTTGCAAGAATGGACAGGGGCAGGAAGCCTCTAAGTTGTTGAAAGAAATGACGAGCTGTGGAATTCGTATTGATGCTATTGCTTATACAGTTTTGATTGATGGACTTTGCAAAACTGGTAGAGCTTCCAGTGCTATGGAACTGTTGGATTTGATGCAAAAGAATGGTGAAGAGCCTAATATTGTTACATATAATGCCATGATTAGTGGACTTTGCAAAGAAGGTCGGGTGGAAACTGCTCGTCAGATTCTCGAAACGATGATCAAGAAGGGGGAGAAGCCTGATGTGATTACCTACAATACATTATTAATGGGACTTTGTGGTTTTGGGAAGATTGATGAGGCATTGGACCTTTTCAAGCTATTGTTGAGCCAAGAATTCCATGTTACCCCTAATGTGCAGACCTTTAATTTTCTAATCGTTGGACTTTGTAAAGAGAAACGCCTTGCTGATGCTAGGGAGATCCATTCTGCAATGGTTAAAAGAGGTTTCATCGGTAACATAGTGACTTATAATACATTGATTGAGGGGTTTTTAAATTCGGGGAAATTTGATAAGGCAATGCAATTCTGGAAATGTGTGTTAAAACTAGGATTGGAACCAAACTCAATGACCTATAGTATCATGATTAATGGTCTGTGCAAAATGCATTTACTCAGCTTGGCAAAAGGAATTCTTAATAAGATAGAGATTGCTGGGATAAGACCATCAGTATATGACTACAATGTACTAATGAAATCTCTATGCTCAGAAGGTAGTTTGGAGCAGGCTAAAATCTTATTTCAACACATGAAAAATGAAAACCATCAGCCAGATGTTGGCTCCTTCAATACGATAATTGATGGAACTCTCAGAGCAGGAGATCTTAAATCTGCCAATGAATTGCTACAGGATATGGCAAAAATGGATGTAATTCCTGATGTTATTACATTTTCAATCTTAATAAAGGAGTTTTCCAAACGTGGGCATATGGATGAAGCAAATTCGCTGTATGAGAGGATGATTGCAAGTGGTCATATGCCAGATGCCTTTGTATATGATTCCTTACTAAAGGGCTATAGTGCAGTGGATAATACAGAAAAAGTCATTTACTTGCTCCACCACATGGCAGACAAGGGTGTTGTTTTGGATTCAACATTAACATCTACTATCGTAGCTTGCCTTTGCGATTGCTCAGAAGATTTAAATGTAGCTGAAATTCTCCCAAATTTTTCGCGGGAAATATCGAAAGGTTCGAACGTTAGATGTGATGAGCTCTTAATGAAACTGAACAAGGCTCATCCAGAACTTCTTCTATTACAAACTTCATGATGGATAATGCTTTCAAGATTGCTTGTTGATCCTATTGTTTGAAGGATTTTATCTGTCTTTTTCCAAGGGAAAAAGGATATGAATCCACTGCTTTTCACACTCTGTTAGAGGTACTGTATTCTTGAGGTGGTTTCCCTGTTGATTTAATTTCATTCTTTGGTTGTGGATCTATCTTCCTCTTTGATATGGTTTTTGATAGAATATAATGGTGTTGTGTGATCTATGTAGCTGACTCCATCTCATGGTATAAGGCTTTGTTGTTTTTTTATATCCTAGTCTTCCTCTTTCTCCTTTTTATCCCTTTTATTATACATGTGTCATGTTCTGCTTCTACATGATATATTTCAAATGTTTAATGAGGGTCACTTGTCAGTTTAGGAGCCATTAAAGAATTTTGGAACTTAATTTTAGTAGATCCTGTTGTCTTGCATCTTGGAGATGACTGTCCATTCTATAATTGATTGAAGTCAGGTCTATCGGAATAGGTTTTCACTCAATGAATATGTTATTATTTAGTGTTTCCTGAGCGCTCCACTGATGATGTTATTTACATCAGTGCTCCCTGTGAACATAAATGCCGCTTCAATACCTCTCTTCAGTTAAGTATAAGAGCCAAAGCAGAAACAGATCATGTTATTAACTTTTATGACATGGAAGTTATAGAAAAGGGAAATTTCCTTGTTTGAACATATGAAACATTCTGAAAATGATTGAAAATATAATGTGATTGTTGTTAACTTGTTATCTACTTCTTTGCAGATTTTTTGAAGATGGTGGATCCGATTCCTTCTCCTTCTTCTCAGAATTGCATAGTTCACTCTATGTTGTTTGTATGGTGGTGATACAGCTAAACTTATGCAACATCTACCAGCTGAGGAATGTATATCAAGAACGACTTCAGTTTTAAATGCAATAATTCATGTCAGCTTCTTGCTGCTTGAAATGTTGTATAAATGCTCAAGCAATTATTGTCACACTTGTTGAGGCAGTATTAGATAATAATCTATGTTAAAGCTTTCAATCAAACCTATGATTGTATAAGAGGGAGGCTCAAAAGATTGCTGGCCGTCATGGTGAATGGGAAGGTGCTTATTTCTCATCAGTTGGCCTTTTATCTTTGACATGGGCATCTTTCTCTGTCTGGGATCCCTGTGGGTGATATTTACAAGAGTGAGAAGCATCTTTCTCTATTCATTTGGTTAGCAGAGAATTGTTGTAAATCTTAAGGGATAGAGGCTGCTATCTAATAATGTAGTGTCAAATAAAGTCACTCAAGCGGTGAAGCAGCTATCGCAATTATTTTCATCAGATCCTATTTCTCAGTGCCTAAAGCTGTGCTGGTAACAAATATAGCTGTCTGATCAGTTGATTTTATTAGGTACTCCTTGATTTCATTTTTGTATCTTGTGTTAGTCCTTGAATTTCTCTTGGTCTGACATGTGTATCGTTTTTTTTGTGTTTATGGTAATACAGGATGTTGTATCTTGAAGAATATTTGAAGAGTACAAACAATAATAGGAATATTCAAATCATTTTCAGTTCTGGAGTAGGGGATTTATATGAGAAATATATGTAAAGCGGTGCTCAAGAGGATTGATATAAATTGTTATATTTTTGCATGACTCAGAGCATTTTGATATAGTTCTTTTTTTTTATTCAAATGGGCAAACACTAACAGCTTGAGGTTACAAGCGGGATCGAACCCGCAACCTCCCACCTAAAGAGCAGATATCATACCACTGGGCTACAAGGCCCTTGGTGCATTTTGATATAGTTCTGATAGTGTGCATTGGAACTTTGTTTGGAGACAACAGTGGAATTTTCTTACATTCAAGGTTTCTTAAGAAGTTTAAAATCATTTTTTTGTTATTTTTTAGGTGCAGTGAGTGAAAAAAATGTCCATGAATTCGAAGTTTTTGTTTCAAGTAAGGTTTTGATAGATCCTTTGGGGGTGTGATGTGCTTGAGTGGTTATAGTGCTTATAATTGGAGCTTTATGGCTTCTTTGTTTTTTATTTAATTATCTGTTCTAAACGATTTCTCAACTTCATGTTTGGTAAGTATGGATATGATTTTTGTTTTTGTTTGCAAAGTTTAACATGTCGGCCTTATCATGAGTCCTACTACATATATTCCCTAAAATAGAGCCCACTTCATATGTGAGGCTTTTCAGCCATGAGGGCCTGTTTCCCTTAATGGGTTAGAATCTAGTAAGGTGTTAGGATCTAGTCTTATGGGTTAGAAACCTTTTTCCCTTAATGACATTGACACGGGTTAAAGGGTAGAAAATAGAGACCCAATCAAATGGTTAAAGTGTGTGTGAGTGTGTGTGTGTGTGTGTGATAACATTGCTATATTCCTATATTTTGAAGTTCGAAATTTCAAACCCTGCTTAAGAGAACTTGGGACAGTCCTCATACTTTACCCTTGTACTTCGTTTCCCACTGCATTAATTTAGCCATTAGCTCCAATTTCATTAATCATTTTTCGTACATATTAACTTGTATTTCTTTACCCACTGCATCAATTCAGTCATTAGCTCTAATTTAACAATGTTAATCATTTTAATCTTGTTTTCTGGTTTCTGTTAACATTGGTGTGTATTGTTCAACTGTCTACCAGACATGGACGTTTTCAAATTCTCCGGATGATTTTTGGGCTACAAGTTGTCTAATGCCATTCTTATACGATAGCATGGGTTATTGGTTCTTGATAAAAACTTTATTCCTTGCTTAACCACTACTATCACATGTTTAATTTTATCTAACAAATATAATTTGTTTAAGATATTTATAATTTGATCTAATTGCTTTTGTAATATTCTGGACATACACTAGCTCAAGTAATAAAGCAAAACCTGATTATTGGCTTCCCAATACAATTTTCTTTTTCAAAAAGGGGGGGGGGGGAACTCTAACTATGTTTCTAACTATGTTTTGATGGAGGAAATAGTGCATAGAAAAACGAGGGAGGGAATGTTAGGAGGAAAAACTTTCTAAAATATAAAAACTTTGAATGTTCTTTGTCAAAGTTATTTTCTCTAATTTTCATCTCATCAATGTAATGCAAGAGACAACGATACAATACCTACCCATGCAAAAATGATTTGGAGCAAGTTGATAAGGGGGACAAATCTTTCATGAAAGATTTGATCCATCATGCTTCAATAATCTCCCCAACAATATTGGGAATTTTTTACTCTGTTTTTGTCCAATCTGATATATAATGCCAAACAAACTTTGCATTAATAATTAATCATTAATAAATAATTAAAGAAAATGGCAAGGGAATACTACTCCCCCATTTCCATCATGGGGAAACAAATAGGCATGGACTGTCTGATAAATGAGCTGTAATATTTGTAATCATAACGTATACTATCCTAAATCCTAAATAAAGATAATAATTTTGACGTTTTTAAGAAAATTACAGCCATTTTGCTAATATTTGAATTAATTGGGCGATATGAATTTGAAAAAGTTGCGTTGTTATTTATTTGTAAATAACATATCTTTCTAGTTTCATAATTGAATCTGATGAACCTGTGAGTGATAAACCAATTCTTTACGTACTACCAGACCAACTTTTGTTGGCAAATAATGTGGATTTTTATACATAACGAATATCAATTATGTTATGCATTGAAGAAATAGAAAAAAAATCATATTATTTATAGTCTAATAATAATATCAAAAATATTGATGAAATGATTATATTTTTAATTATACAGAATTCCAATACACACACATTTTAAATGTATATTAAGTGCTGACAAATCGTGGTTGGAGTAGTTAGCAATTAGCAACAACGATAAAAACAATCAAACAACAATTTAATGGTGCCAAACAACTTTCTATGACGTGAAAATGCGTTTTTAAATAATGATGCCATTTTAAAAGTGTGCTTTAGCTAATTCAATTTGTTGGCATGGATAACAATCGCTTTGATATAGTCATGGATTTTATTCATTCAAAATTCTTGTGTATAAAACAATCATTGGAATGAGATATCACTGCTGATTATAAACACGTACACTTGTATTAGATGAATTTTTGGGCCATAAATATAAGTCCACAACTTTAAGCTTATAACCTGGCCTCCACTTCCTTTCCCTCTGTAGAGAGTAAAACTAATTTTTTTATCAAATCAATCCTCACCCCTCATTGTTATTTTTTTATGCTCGGGTACCCGTTTTCACTAAATATTATCAAATCCTAAACAACCTGTACAAATTTAAAACTACGTCGATGTAATTTTGTAAGATAAAATTGTAAATACAGTAATTTTTTGTGTGAACTCACATGAGCTCATCTGATTCTTAGTTTTAATTATTTACTTAATGTACTTGATCAATCATTTACTTCTGTTATTTTAATCAATTTTTACCCAATGGAGTGAAGTTAAAAAAAATAATTATCCAAGTTTTTAATATTTTTTTGAATGAGGTTTATTTTTATAGTGAGTTATACTAATAAAATAGGACTACAATTAAAAAAGTCACAATTAATGTTGCACATTAAATCAACTTTAAAAGCGAGATATAAATGTGCAACCCAAAAGATTTCTTCTAACATGGCAAACAGCTAAAGACTTCGATCTTGATTCGATTTGTATTCTATTCTTCTTTTTTTATCAACATTGTAATTTGTAAATCATCACACGGAAATCTCGACTTACCAATACCATTCAAAACGTAATCATTTGGATATTTAAGACCTAACGCACGTTCAGCGTAACAAATCTTTGAAAAATCATCAATCTTACTCGTCATTCACAGTAATTCTGACGAATAAGCCTCAATATTTTAATGCTTAATTTTTTGGTCTGAACTCTGAATCCTCAATATTTTAATGCAAGCGATCAAATCAATCCATCATTAACATTAACTAATAATAACTAGAGTTGACCCCGTGCGATGCACGGGTTACCCGGCTCTAAAACAATTTGAGAGTTCAATGTTGAAGCTATAGTTTTGATGGTTGTTATTATGATGCATTTTGTTAGTGAATTGTACCTTTCATACTAAGAATAAATTGTTCTTCTAGTATACTATTCAATTCGGCTGAGAATCAAATTTTTCGTAAATAAAAACAAAAGAATCAAATTATCTTTGATCCCTTTAGTCCAACAACTCACCCATAAATCATTTTCACAGTTTTTCTTGACATCCCATTTTTTACTTGAAAAATTCGTTTTTTAATCGTGTTTATTGACAAAGGTGTTTAGTACTTTATATATTGCTTTTCTATTAATCTGAATATTTATTAGGAAATCTAGTAACTATTGGCCAAAAAGAGTGAAACTGTATCCCCAATCTCCCGTCCAAACACCCCCCCCCAACAACAACAAAAATGAACCAAAGTTTACATTACACCTCCCGAATCCGAAAGTTTATTTGGACTAAATTTTGAACCTTTTTCTATCCAAATAATTTCAATTCATATTAAACGTAAAATTTTAACTTGGTAAAGAATGAAAGAAGAGTCAAACTTTATCCTCAATCTCCCTCATCCGAACCCCCACCCTATAAAAAGCAACAAAATTTCATGATCTAAAAATTCACTCAAACTAAATTTTCTTAGTAATTGATCTTTTAAAATAACTTAAATTTCAAAGATCTTCATGGTATAAAAATATCCATAGTTAAGTCCATTACTCTAATTTGCCTTATTTTTATTTGCAACTTCTGATTATTTAAAAAAATAAATTATTAAACAAAATATGTGTATGTGAATATTGTTTTTTCCATTTATGCATTTATATTGAATAATAAAGCTCAAGTATTTAAATAGTTTAAACATCTCCTAATAGTATCAATTAATAAGAGAAGATAGAGCCTCAAGAACAAATATGATACCATCCTACTAATTCATCTTTGGCCATAGTGATTATAAGATGATATTTTTTAATTTTTCCAATTTTCCCTAGGTTTAGAAACATATGTATATATTATAAAATGTCTAGTGACAAAAAATTGTGTATAAATATAAGTTGAGACCTTTAGCAATAATAAAATATAAATCCAATTAACATATATTAATAATGATTTTTCTTGATTAGAAAGGAGAATGATATACTAATATATGAACAATTTGCACATTTTGAGGGAAATTTGAAAGTTTGCTCTAACTATATAAATAAGTTTGATTAGTTTATATTAGAAAAAATATATATTTTTGCTTAAAGCATTCGGTGTCCGGCCCCCCTTCGGGAGACCGACTAATCCGAAGTCGCAGTCGGGATTCCTCATTTGGGGGTGACGACTTCCCAAGGGTTCAAACCCATGACCTGGTGGGTACGTGGTGCCTTACCTTCCTCTTTCTTACCAGTTGGTCTATGCCCCCTTAGCATATTAGAAAAAAATATATGAATGTGTGACACAATGCATTGAGGAATTACCATTCCTTGATTGTCAATAGGCGTTTCTGGTACATGCAAATTTTATATCTAACCACATTTACTTAATGTTACCTCACAAATAATGATATCAGATTAAGGAAATAAACATCATTGTCCGCTTGAATATATGATTTGTGTATCAATGAGGGTATGATTTTTACAACTATGACAATGAATCATGGTTATCATATTGAAAGAACTCTAATTATGGGAATGAAATCACAATTAACTATAATATAATTAAAATGTGTACTGTTCAAACTGAAAATTTGAAAACAAAAGTTTAGATTATTATGTGAATTAAATTAGACAGAAACTAATTTATACATATAATGTTAGAGTATGTATAGATATACTGTTAGAATATTCCTATCACAATTTTATTATGCGAAGATCCTTATTTAGATTGAATAGGGAAATGTGTAATTAGGGAATTAACTTGTCATGATGTACGTTGCTACAACATACATGATGTAAAGTTCATTACTGTATGATAGAGACACTGCCATAATTAAAGCCATCTATTTATAATATCTCACAAAAGCAAATTTATAGGCATGCAATTTTTCACATCTATAAATATATATTTATGCAATTCAATGTATTAATACAACCAATTATTTAATCATTGAAGACTAAAATCATAACACTATTATTGCTGCTGCCTTGAACCAACAATACTTGATCTTCGATTTCCGTACTATGTTTTTAGAGACTCAAAACCCCTAATTAATCCGAAATGAATTATACATATCTCAAGACCAACGTACTCCCTCCGGTCCTAAATATAAGACCTAATTGACTTTTTTAGAAAATACTATAAAAAAGCAAAATAAGTTAATTATAAATTGATTTACCTAATTTTTGCCCTTAGATTAGTTTATTTTACCTATAAACTAATGTATAATCTAAAAATATATCAAATATGTCTTGATTTAATAGCCTATTTCGCAATCTTAACCTCTCCAAAAAAAAGTCAATTAGGTCCTATATTTAGGACCAGAGGTAGTATTTAATATTCTCACCATAACAGAGCAATACCCATTCACGCTAACTCACAAAAAACACTTCGTTTGCAGTGGCAAAACAACAAATTTCATGAAATTAATATAAACATTTAATGAGAAACACTAACAATGAAGAGGCACAGAACATTTAAAATAAAGAAGCAGAAAGTCTCTCGGCTTACACACACGCGCAAAGAGGGGATGAAAAATTTCACATAATTCATAAGATTTTAAAAGCAAAACTTTAGTCAAACCACATATTAAACCTGATCTAAGTGTGAAAGCAAAGGGAATAAAGGGAATATTCTACACAAGTAACTACTATATATATTTGATAACAACCAAATTTTATCACACCAAATTGGGTTGACTAGATGTATCATAATAATACATTCATTAATCTATGTTCATTTGATTGGACTGGGTTTTATTTATATTGATTGTTAGAACTAACACAACTATCCTCTTTTAACTGAGTAAACATAGGCAAATCATATTATATAAAAAATTAAAATCATAAATCGCACATTCATTTTATGGTATATGGGGTTTTCCGAACTTATATTTATATTTTATATACACTCCCTAGTCCTAATAGCTAAACCATGCAAAATTACATATTTTCACGAAAACCATATTTAAAAGTGTAGGATTTCGGGCTTACTTAGAATCGTATCTATGGGAAACCAGATCACCGATTGAGATTCTGATTATGTACATACGACAGAAGTAACATAGACACATAGAACAAAGAAAGGGATTGGAGGAGAATGGAAGGAAGTTTTGTTTTCTGTGAAAAATATGTTTAAAAATCATAACTTCCAATGTAATTTGAAATTCAAATTACAAGGGGGAAATCACTCATTTTCTCCCACATCTCTCTTTAATTACAAATTAGCTTCAATTTCAATTTGACTTGGGTCTTGCCCACTAAGGGTAGACCTGGTATTTCCCTAAAAAATTAATACACTTTTTTCACCTCTCTTAATAATGATGCAATTATTTTTTTTGTCAAAAATTCATATTGTTTCAAATATGGATAAATTTGTCAGTTGACCAAAAACATATGGATACATTTGAACTTTTAGTAAAAGCAAATTTTATATCTTGGCGGGATCTCTTTGATTTCAGTGAAATAGTTGAAAATACTTTATATTTGATCAAATAGAGTAATACACAATATTTTTGCTCTTGATAGCACAAGTTTTCGATGAAAAGGCATAATGCCTTTCACTTTCGTTCCACCATAGTTGGAAAGATCATTCATTATTAGAGATTAATTGGACTATATTATATTAAAAATACTACGCTGTTTTATCCATATTAGACAATCCTTTCTAATAGTTTTTTGTCCCATATTATAAGCGGCTGATAGTTTCAATAAAAATTAATTATTTTTCCCATATATTTCATATTTAATAAGAGTAGTGAGAGAGTAAAAATTAATATGAATTTGAAATTTAGTGTATATATTCAATTAATAAGGGTGACATTGAAAATCACTTGAATTTATTAGCTAATAAAATTAATGTTCTTAAGTCTTAACTATTTTTGGTGTTTGTAAAGTAGTTTGAAGATTTTTTAAATGTTAATAGATAATTAATGTCTACTATTCAAGCACGCGATTACTCTAGTTTCAAGATTTGTGGCTTCTCCTTCGACACAAATGTCTCATCTAAAATATGAATTCGAGACTTCAAGAGATCTTATACTGCTAGACAAACTATGTGTTGTGTTGGTAAATGGAAAAATCTCTTAATATGGACAAGATAAAGTAAAATAAGTGGTGTTGTTCATTAACCTATAAATAACGCAACTCTTCAGAAATATGAATGCATATAATTGCACATGAAAGCATAAGATTTTTATAAAAGACATAAAGCATTTCATTTTGGGTAAAGGTGCAGAAATGGGTTCAAACTATTACGCCAGGAGCACTAAGAAGTAACAAGTATTTTCGGGCTCAATTCTGGAACTGATGAATAAATATTGGCGCAATATAGGTAACGCCGTTTAGTTTGACCGACGTTGACCGTTAAAAGCTGACGTGGTGAGGGAAATAATTTGTGCCGCTGACGTGGCACGCCACATAAGCACACCACGTCAGCAAAAATGGCCATATAAGCTCGTCGCGTCAGCAAAAAAGTGTCACATAAACACGCCACATCAGCTAAAATTGCCACATATGCATGCTACGTCAGCAAAAATTTTATTTTCCCCTCCACGTCAGCTTTTAACAGTCAACGTCGGTCAAACGAAACGACATTACCTATATTGCACCAATATTTATTCTTCAGTCTCATAATTGAGCCCGAAAATATTTGTTACCCGTACGTGCTCCTGGCGTAATAATTTGAACTTATTTTTACACCTTTACCCTTTCATTTTCCTTCCATAGGTGGAAATATCATAAACTAGTATATTAGAGATCAATTGGAGCATACTATATATTAAAATACTACTACCTCTAATCCATATTAAAGAACCCCAAGGTATTTTTGTTCAACACTAATAAGAGCTTTGGTAGTTGCAATCAACACACACACACACATCCATTTTTAATAAGGATATTGAGAAAGTAGAAATTAATTTGGTATTGAAATTTAGTATCGTTAATAAAGCCAATATTGTAAATCATTAATTTTATAAACAAAATTAATGATTTTAAATACTTTATTCATATGTGTATATTAGTTAGAAATGTCTTTTTTATACGTAGAAGAATTTTACGATTAGGGACAAGGTGAAGTAAAATAGGGGATTGTTCATTAAGCATAAATAATGTAACTAATCATAATTCCACGAATGCACATTATTGCAAGCATGAGTTTTCTATAAAAGGCATGAAGCACTTCATTATACTTCCATAGGTGGAAAGTTCATATAATACTTCTCCGGTCCTAAATATAAGACCTAATTGACTTTTTCTGAAAAATTCTTAAAAAAGCAAAATAAGTTAATTATAAATTGATTTACCTAATTTTTTCCCTTAAACTAGTTTATTTTACCTATAAACTAATGGATAATCTAAAAATATATTAAATATGTCATCATTTAATAACCTATTTCGCAACATTAATTTCTCCAAAAAAAAGTCAATTATGTCCTATATTTAGGACCGGAGGTAGTATTAGATATCTCTCATCAGTCATCATTAGTAAGTGAAGACATGGCACTAGCAGGGAAGCTGGAGATTGAGAATGAGATTCACGAAGAAACTTCACAATCTTCCTAACATCACTGATCGTATCCACGAAGCTGAGCTACATGAAGGAGAAGACTGGACCAACATTGGATCTATTAAGCAATGGTCTTATACTATTGGTGAGCTTCTAATTCAATTTAATTAAATTCCGAGTGATATACCTAATTAGTTACAATTCAACTCATATCTATTCTCTCTAATCCTAAATATATCAAGTACATATATTTAATACTTGATTTGGTTCTAAAGACATGACCTATATATAAATTGTTTCTATTATGAGGGAGTGCACTACAAGAAAATGGATGCCTAGTCGTGCATAGAAAAGACATCTAGTCACGTTTTTTTTAGTGACAAAACAGCTTTGTCGCGTTTAGGGCATGCGCGAGTTATTCATTCGTAGCAAACTGAATGTCGCGTGCCAGAATACGTGACAAGATTGTCAAAACGCGACATAAGTAAAAAAAAGATGGAATATAATATTAGTTCATATGTCGCGTATGGAAAGGGTGAAACGTGACATAAGTATACGCGACAAAATCTGCTCATACGCGACAAAACCTGCTCAAACGCGACAAAACCTACGCGACAACAGCATACATATGCGACATAACTAGGGAAAT
The DNA here is from genome assembly GCA_029929735.1 of Mimosa pudica. NCBI lineage: Eukaryota > Viridiplantae > Streptophyta > Magnoliopsida > Fabales > Fabaceae > Mimosa > Mimosa pudica. The sequence goes on from JAKELP010000035.1 coordinate 10,378,375, forward strand.
GACTGTCCAATTTTTTTCCTCTGCAGAGGCGATAAGTTCGAATTTTTAACCAAACCAAATTTAATTTAAAATGTTACATTTAAAATGTGGGAGGGAAGTTCAAATTTTTAACCAAATAAAATTTTCCTTTTATTTTGTTACATTTGAAATATTTTTATTTTAATATGTATAAATTTTTAGGGGTCTTTTTTGCAAGTTGGCACTTTAATGTGTGACTAAATAATAAAGGAGTCTTTTGTCCCAAATTTAGCTAGCCAAATGTTTAAAGTAACCTACAAAATTAGCTTAATTCATATAATAATAGACTAAGAACATTAAGTAGAGTAAAGAAAGTGAAAGAAGAGTAGATGAAATAAGTGCATATTTAAAGATCGTAAGTGAAGAATTAATGATAAAGAAAGTAGATGAAATAAGTGAAAGAAAGTGCGCAAATGAACTAATATTTAAGGAATGTAAGTGAAAAATTAATGATAGTGGGTATGAAGAAATATGGAAATGGTGAAAGAAATAAATGAAGTGAGTTGAAATATGGAGATTTTGGAAGTGAGTTTATATAAGGGATGTTGGCGGCAAAATTTAAATTTTGCAAATATGTCGTGCATTGGTAAGCGCGACATACTTGAAATTTCAACTCTTCCACATGTCGCACTTATGTTCAAACACGACATGTGGTGACTAGTCACGCATGGGCATTCCCATGCGTGACATTGTGTCCCTCCTCGTTCCACGAGGAGGTCTAGTGACGCATGGGTATTATTCCCATGCGTGACATAACCCTCTTACGAGGAGGGACGGTCCCTCCTCAAGGAACGAGGAAGGTTATGTCACGTATGGGCATTCTCATGCGTGACATAACCCTCCTTGTGGAACAATTAAAAAATATATATATACTAGTCACGCATAAACACTCTAGAAACGCGACAACAATCAAAAAAATAATATTTTCCCAATCAATATGTCGCGTTTTACATACCAAACGCAACAAACAAATTTTATTTTGCCTCGCTGCATTGTACGCGACTAAGCACCATATTTCTTGTAGTGATGGTATCGAAAACAAGCGACTGTAGGGGCTTGTAAAACTAACAAATGTTTTTTAACAAATATTTATTTGATCCTATAATACATCAATATACTTCGTTTCCGATATTTATCGTTTTCCCTTTAATTTTACCATCCTATTGGTCACACAATGTGTTTAAAAGCTTTACATCAAAAGTAAATTATTCAATACAAATAATTTATTAAGAGATTATTTTAAGGAAATCAGCAAACATTTTTAACAAATAACTAATTTACTAACTTCGTCCTTGGTATACTCACATTAAGTAGATCTTATATCAAACATTAAAGGTAGTAACTAATGTAACAAATTTTCTTAATCTTAACAAATTAAATATCTGATTCTTATTTATATTTAGAATATATATTGGAGTACTTTGATAAATACACACACAGACACAAACACACACACGTATTTATATTAGCAACTTTGATAACTCATTTGTCAAACATTTTTTGCGTGCACATATATACGTACAGATGATAAGGTATCAAAATGCAAGGAGAGAGTTGTAGCATATGATGAAGAAAACAACACAATCACATTCGAGCTGTTTGAGGGAGATGTTATGGAGCAATACAAGATTTTCAAGGTCACCCTCAGAGTCATTGACAGAGATGGTGGCGTCGGCGCTGTGGCCAAATGGACTATTGAATATGAGAAGCTCAACGAGGGGATCCCAGATCCAACATATTACCTGGACTTGGTCAGTAAAGTCTCCAAAGATGCCCATGCTGTTGTTCTCCCTCCATAATTCAACCAAATGAATTATTCCCAAATAAATAAATCGTATAAACTCAAAAAAATTCCATCTATCACTATGTTTGGTGTTGGCGCACTTTCGCTCTGTGATGTTTACTGATGATTAAATAATATGCGTGCATTATCATATAATTAATAATTATGTGTAGTAGAAGAATCGTAAGTGACTGTACTATGTATTTTTCAAGCTAAGTGTGTGTGTGTATTTTGCATAATTATGTGTAGTAGAAGAATCGTAAGTGACTGTACTATGTATTTTTCAAGCTAAGTGTGTGTGTGTGTGTGTATTTTGCGTTTGGTTTTGGTTTACCACGTTATACGTATGAAATTAACCTCTTCCATTAAATTCAATCTACTATAGTACATTATACTCAATGGTTGGCCTGTCAAAACAAAAGAACAATATTTCTCTATTTTTTTGTTCAACAATATAATCTCTATTCAAAGTTAAGTAATGTGGTTTCCCATATGTTACATATCTTGATAAAATTCTGAAAATCATTGAAGAAATGAATGCTGAAGTAATGCAATACATAGTCTTATTACTCATATATATGTGAAAAATATCAAAGGAATAAACACGCATATTATATTACAAAGAATCAATGGTGCAGTGAAACATTTTTCCACATGATGCTAATTGATTTCTAATTTGTTGCAATGATCAAGGGCAATGCTTATCTTGTTAACAAAAAATATGAAGAAATGGAATTTAAAAGAGTTACATTGTTAATTACTCATAATAATGTGGCCCATTGAACTTTAGAAATAAGATATAAATCGTCACAAAATTATCTTTGAACACGAAAAAGAGTCTTTGATCATATTTTTGTTTTTGTTTTTCCTTTTTTTATTTAAGTTAAGGAATATTCGCATACACATATCCTTCTCCCCGTAAACCCGTCATTTGAGTATATGTACACATAATCTCCATTAGGATATTTGACTTTACCATGATACTGCATGATAAATCTTTTAATACTCAATCTTCACTGTCATTCAATATAATTATATTACTAATGCAAAATGATATCTACTATTTATATTTGCTTTTGGTATTTGAATTACAGATACAACAATAATAACAAAGTTTTTATTCCAACTAGGTGGGATCGGCTACATGTATTACATGATGTTTTTGTTTTCGATCAACAGTCGTGTTTGACAATATATTATTGATCGAAAGTTCTCTTTTGATAACTTTGTCAAGGGTTATCTTTAGCCACACACTCCCTCATTCGAAAGGACTCTACACCATTTTATTGACTACATTTATTGGTGTATCTAATTGTCTTCTTTAAACATGTCCAAACCATTTCAAAACAATTTTTTACCATTTTCTCGGATTAGGTTAAGATGCAAATTAACCAACAAACTATTACCAAAAGTGCACTCAGCACAATTGACTAACGAAAATGTATATTTACCAACAGACTATTACTAGAAGTACGCATCTAGCACAATTGACTAATAAAATATGCATATTTACCAATGACTTCTATTGCCTTATAACATATGCCATTAATAACTTAAGATAAATGTTTTGAATTATATTTTTTAAGCATCTATTTTTATAAATATTTATTTGAATATTTGAATGAATAATATATTACAATTATGAATAAAAATTAATAGATTTATACACGCACACTCACATACATATATGTCTATTTATATTTATACAAATTCATTTCTAAATATTGTAAAAACTAATATTTTTTATTGATAAAATTGGAAAGGAAAATGGAAAATAAATTATATTTTAATAATATAGTAATTAAAGAAAATGAGATAAAAGTAATTAAAAAAATAATTCATATAAATTTAAAGTTTAAATACTAAATACAAATTAAAGCATATGAATATAAAAATAGTTTACATAAAGATAATTCCATCATTCAATATATAAATTAACAAATATTTCAGTGATCATTAATTTAATTATAGATGAAATATAACTATAATTGTCTATATTATGTGTTTTGGAAAAAACTACATATATCTGATCAAAAAGAAAAACAGAAAAAACTACATATATTATATGATATTTACCAGACCTATATATTGCAATATAAATACTACCAATTTGCATTATTAATTAACCCAATCATTCAAATATAGTGCAATATATTATTTAGTGTAATGCCCACTATCCAAACCAACTAGTTTTGTTTTCTATAAAAGGCAAAGAGGATTGGTGTACCTTGCGTATAAAATCGCGAGTTGAGATATAATATTAGATATTTGTGATAACTCCTTAGGAGAAGTCATGGCTCTCCCTGGGAAACTGGAGATAGAGAATGAGATACAGACACCTGCTTCAAAGTTCTTCCATTTTTTCACCAAGCAGCTTCAACATGTTCAGAACATCACTGATCAAATCCACGCTGGTGAGCTTCATGAAGGAGAAGAGTGGCATAATGTTGGATCTGTTAAAAAATGGTCTTATATTATCGGTAAGGTTTTAATTCAACTTCAATCGCTTCTAATTAATTATATATTACCTTAATTCGGTCCTTAGTATACCCTAAAAAAACATAGAATCTATCAGAGATGAAATTCCGTTGTATTGTTAAATTAAGAATTTGTCACTTATAATTATTTAGTGATAGCTTATTTTATGACAAATTTTGTTGAAATTCCATCACTAGTTCTTCACTGTATTTTTGTAGAGATATGATATTGATTTCAAGGAAAAAATTGAACTATAAACTAGATTTTGTATTAAGAATTCAAGGGAGTACGATTCAATTCTCATAGTTTCTTATAAATTCATTTAGACGGTTATTAATTATTATTTTTCCAATTTTTCTTTTTTTTTTGGGGTGGGGGTGAGAAAGACTTGGAAGAACAGAGACACATGTCGATCAATGAATTTGATTATGACTAACTGTGTTTTAATCTACATGATACTATTTCCAGTCTTTTAACATAAGAGTTAATTAATTAGTTGGAGGAATGAACTTTGTTCAAAATAACATCTCATCAATTTATTTTGTCTCATTTAATTTGTCATTTGTCTTAGACTAATTTACTTATTAACTTATAAATTCACTTATAATTTAAAGTTACTCATGGATATTTTGGGATATCATGTCAGATGCATTTAAACTAACCAATTTATGACATTTACTTAATAAACCCAACCAATTAGCTAAGTCTTTACATCAGGGAGAGGAGGGAGTATAAAAAATTATATATGGTTTAATTAACTTGTTGATCGATCACATACAGATGGTAAGGCAGTGCAATGCAAGGAGAGAATTGAAGTATGCGATGAAGCAAACAACATACTAACATTCGACCTTTTTGAAGGAGATGTTAAGGAGAAATACAAGAGTTTCAAGATTACTCTCAAAGTCTCTGACAAAGTGGCAGGAAGTGGCGCCATTGCCAAGTGGACAGTTGGATATGAGAAGCTGAATGAGGGGATACCAGATCCTAAAGGATACTTGGACTATCTCACCAATGTCACCAAAGATGCTGATGCTCATCTCCTCAAAGCATAATAATAATCATTCACAAATAAACAAATAAATCATATTAAGTCATACAATTCCGATGGAATGAGACTGAGTACCTTATGTAGTTCCAAATAATTAATTTGCTACCTTGTGTGTTGTTGTGATTAATTAGTGTGTGTGCCTATAATCATGTGAATCATAAGATTGCGTGAGTGCATCTATGCTGTATTTCGTTGTTGGTTTGTCTTAATTAGGTTATAAATATGTTCTATATTACAATCATATTAAATAAAATTCGGATCCTATTTATATGTAATTTATGTAAAATTTTAACTTTCATCTACATTTCGGTGTCAAAAGTTCGAAATTTAATTTTAGAAAGACCTCAATGAATTATTGATGACAACTATTGATAACTAAAATAGCATTTGCTAACAAGTGAAAAGCTTCAATAGACTAGTATAATACTAAATCTCTTACTTCGGACCTGGTACAAATTATCCCTTTGTTTTTATTGTAAGATCAGAGAATTTTATTGGGAACCTCCTCTTTTTGATAATAAAAGTCATTGACTGATTTTTTTCAAAAAAACGAAAAGGCAAAATAAATTTTTTATTATCTAATAATAGTATCTTCAAGCTTGATGTATTAAAAAAAATCTTCAAGCATGATATAGCTAGATTTCCATATCCATTCAACTCATCTCCATGACCCCTTGATGAAGGTTTCACAATCATGTCGATCTGCTGACTACCAAATATGTGTTTCCTTAAAAGGCCGGACATAAAAATGGCTCATGATAAATTTTCTTAACTTTTATATATATATATATATTACACGGCCATTGACAAAATCCTTAGATTTGTATGGTTTTTATATGCTAAATTTGAGGAATTAAGATGATCGATATGAAATTTTTGTCCAATTGTGCTTAATTATTAATATCTAACATTCTTATGTGTAATAATGACTCTCATTTTTAATTATATTTGACAAATCATTGGTTTATGTTTGGGATGTGTCATTATAGAAAACTAAAAGAATTTGATATTTTTCAACTACCATAACAGCCCTATTACCTTTCACTATACCTCGATCACCATGTGTAATACTAATTTTCTAAAATATTAATTTGTAGTTTTGATGAATCTTGTTAATATTATTTTCTAATGTAAAAATACATTTTTGCCCCTCAAAACTAAAACTTAACCATTCTTCCTTCTCTCCTTCCTCTTCTCATGATAACTAATATTAGTAAGGTTTTAATTGGGATGGGCAAAAAAATATTTTTTACTTTAAAAAATAATATTAGCAAGGTTCAACAAAACTACAAATTAACATCCAACACCGGTTTTATCATTTTTGCACCGGGCTACAACGTTAAATATTATTTATGCACTGTAAAATAGTCATTTATTATTTTTGCCTAAATTGAAATAATTAATTATCATATAAGCATTTTTGCTCTTAAATCAAATGCCTCAATATGGATTTTAGCATTTCAACGGAATTGAAATAGGAATTTTCCCGAATAAAATCATCTAACAGACACGTGTTAGGTATGCAATTAATTTCTTAAATTAAATTGCACCAGTGAATTTTGAGTCATCGAAATCAAAACTTATAATCACATTTCACATTTAAGAGTGGACAAGAATGGACAGTCTTAATGTATCCAAAAAAGGAATGGACAGTCTTCATAAATCTTTGGGCCACCTCATTATCATCATTCAACCTTCATTGAAGGAGATCCTTGCTTGCTCTGTGTACCATCGCGGCACCATCCCACCCATAAAAAAATCCATTATCTCTGCACCATACATTATAACAAAATTCAGATCAAATAAATGCCACCTAAATCAAACAAGATCAAAACAAAATAAAATCTTGGTCTGACGGTAAGAGAGGAGAAGAAGGTTGTACTTGTAGCGGTTTGGTAATCTAGATTTGTAGAGAAAAAAGATCAAGTAGAAAGTGGTTATGTGATGAGGAGTAGTGATCAGCAGCAACTGACTTTCTAAGAGCATTTTCGGCAGTGAATAATCAAAACGGTGTCGGATGGTATGGGTTGGAAAAACTGTACAATAAATGGTGAGGAAGCTAAGGAAGAATGAGAAAACTGGATTTGGATGCACAAGAGGGATGATGAGCTGTAGATCAGATTATATTAAGTTCAATGTGGCTACCAAGTTAGTAAGAAAAATTGGTCAAACAAGCATAGTACCAACGGTCAATATCAGTGAGTGTTAAATTAGGTTGACATTGCTATTTTTTTAACTTTCATGGCTATTGAAATTTATAAAACTTTTGGGGCGTATTTACCACTTAAACTTAAAAGATAGGATGCTCATGAAATCGAATCTCAGTTGTTCCCATGTCTGATTTTTTTCTCTGATTTTTAACATATATGTCGATGGCTATGAAATTCACAATATTCAAATATTTTGTCTAAAAATGGGTGGGAAATTAAGTGTGTATTGATTTGATGAGAAAAATAAGAAAACTCTTGAATAGATATAATATTAACCAATCTTATGGCTAACAATATATAAGTCGCTTTAATCAATCTTATGGGAACCAATATATATTAGTTGGCTCAATAAAATGTTTATCATTAAAAAATTTCAACTTTACTCATATGAAAATGTTTTAAAAGAGGAACTAATAAAATACGAAGAGATAGATTCAATTACTCCCTCCGGTCTAAAATATAAGACCTAATTGACTTTTTTGAAAAATCATAAAAAAAGTAAAATAAGTTAATTATAAATTGATTTACCTAATTTTTTCCCTTAAATTAGTTTATTTTACTTATAAACTAATGGATAATCTAAAAATATATCAAATATGTCATGATTTAATAGACTATTCCGCAACCTTAACCTCTAAAAAAAAATCATTTAGGTCCTATATTTAAGACCGGAGGTAGTATTGTTTAATGATTTATTATTGTTTTCACTCTGTAATTTAATTTTTTTTATACACGAAAACTAAACTACTAGCTTAAACCATTTTTTTATATTATCAATTGAATATACATTAAATTTAATGAGTTTTTAGGTACTCTATTGGTTCTATTGGATTAGACATATTTAATATAGACTTAACATAATTGTTTTGGCTATATTCAAGGTATCATCACGTACTGTTCGCAGTGACTAATTTACTTACTGTGAGTCGTCCTCTACTTACAGGTAAATGGCTTGCCACAAAACACTCATTTTCTAAATGTAGGAACGGATTTGAACTCCGCCATTTGGTCATGGAATCAAATGAGAAATTGTTAGGCCAAACTTGTGGTAATTAGACTTCAACACAATTTAGTAAATGTATTATAATCAAATTTTACTTCCAAATATATATTTGCGAGAAAATCAATTAATTCAAAATAAATAGATTTTAATCTTAAATTAATTAAAGTGCGCTATAGTATCAATTGACATATAGTAGTAAAAATTGGGAATACTATAACAAGGTCAATGAAGCTAATTGATTACAACTAACTCCCTTAAACTTTCTAGGAACTTGAATGAGATGGAACTGAATTTTGTAAGTAATTATTTATGTTCTTCATTGAGTTGTTAAGGACTAAAATATTATTAATAATTTAATGAGTGATATTAATAACTTCGTCACAATTTGATTTAATCTCAACCTTTCTAAGGGCCTGCTTGTTTTGGAGGAAAATGGGAGAGGAAGGAAAATGAGGAGGGAAAAGGGGGCAAGAGAGAACATTTTCCCCTGCTTGTTAGGAGAGAAAATGGGAGAGGAAAGAAAATGGGGAAGAAAAATAGTATGGGCCCCATGTCCCATTTTCCCTCCAACTTTTCCTCCCAAAATGGGGGGATTTAGGGACAAATTTTTTGTTCTCACTTCATGCCCGCTTGCTCGCTGTTCTCACCTTGTTATGCTCACAAAAAGCTCTCTTCTTCTTCTTCTTCTTCTTCTTCTTCCACAGCGTGCAGGTTCCATAGATCTAGCTTCTACTCATCATGAAATCCTTTGATCTTCTGCTTGCTTGTTATCTTCTTCATTCGCTCAACACATCTTCGTTTTTTCTTCTTATGCTAAAAAACCACCAAGAAAAAATCAAAATCAATACATGGACGGAACTTTGATGATTGAATGGGATTTACCATTGTCAACATTAGAAGCATTATTTGGGCCACTGTAATAAACGAGCTTTATTATAATTGAAGGCCATAATTTTTTAATGGAGCTACTAGTTCAAGTTTTGCATTTTCCTACCAAAAAAAAAAGTTCAGGTTTTGCATTTTTTCCTGAGATAATATCCTTTGGGAACCGAAGTATCAAGTATGGGGATGCTAGTATATTAAATTTTAAATTGAATAATAAATTATTGTATTTATATCCTTTATTTAATTAAATTTTTAGAGATGTTCCACTTATTGTTTTATTAAAAAAATAATTTTCTTTGTTAAAATATATAGTTTTCTTATTAAAGTATTTGCAGTAAGGGTATTTTAGTCATTCTGATATATACTCATTTTCTTTCCTCCATGTTTTCCCCCTCCATCCAAGCAACAGGGGGATTATATTTTCTTTCTTGTTTTCTTTCCTCTCTCATTTTCCTCTCATCCAAGCAGAGCCTAAATCTAAATGGACTTCAATAAGAAAATGTCAGTGTTGATTTTTATATTATATGACTAAATTATTACTCCAAACTACATATTAAAATTTTAGTTAAATTTCTTCAAGAAAATTAGTTAATTCAATTATGTATAAATAATATGTGTTCATTCACTTTTCTAAAATATCCCTTATTTTCATTTAGTGTCTATATTTTGCTGCAATTTGAGTTTTAGTTCTTGAAGTTTGAAAGAAAAGATTTTATTCCCTCAAATTTACTCTATTTGAAATAGAGGTGGTCCCTATAATTTCCAAAAGGACTTAACAATATTAATTTGTGTTGATATGTCACTAACTCTGTTAATTTTGTTGACTTTGATTTGATGATTGGACAGAATGGCATGGAAATTTATGGCTCAAAAGGGCACACATGTGCCCAACAATCTGCCTTTAATATTTTCCATTATAGTTATCACACTTATTTTTTTTTATATGATTAAACGTTTATATTCGGATTTTAGAATACACTAGCCTTATGGATTATCCACTTTAAGTAATTCTCAAATACTAAGAATTTTTAATTACATAATTAAATATGTCTTAAATTAACAAAAGTTTTTCGAGACTAAATTTATTCAAAATCTATCTATCTCTCTTCACATTTAAAATCATTCTCACCAAGCTTCTCGTTTTCTCTTCCCTACAAGATTCAAATAAGGCTAAATTTTGATAAAAACAAATTATTATTAACAACCTATAAGTAGACTTTTATTTGATAGCAAAATATTTTAGTAATTGAAATTATAATACTCCCATCCGTAATAAGAGCCCAGATGGGACCTCTTTTGGATTAAATAGCATCAAATACCCATATTATTTCACAATTGCATCCAGAACTTATATATGATGCAAGTATTACTGTTATAATAATGTCTACACCTTAATCCTTTTTATAATACACACAACACCCTAAATTATAATTTTCATAAGGGATGTTGAATGTAACATGAAAAAATAATCAATGCATCAGAAAATAATATTAGAGTAGCTCAAAATTCAATTTCCAGGAGTCTTAAAATAAGACCTATTAAGAGAGGTGACTTTAGTACAAAATATTAGAATTTTCATATTTTTCTGAATTTTTTGGTTCTAACTATCTCTATATGATGTTTCTTAGTAATAAACAAGCAAGAGAGGCATGATGATAATGAATTTAGTTATGTAGATGATTATGGTGTTGTTGCAGTATCATATGATTTTAACTAATTTAACTAATATATTTAATTTAATCAAATTATATATTGGAGTAATAAGGAGTTGGGGGAGTACCTTGGTTTCACTTAATTCAGCATATATAGAAAAGGGGCGCTATAAATGTGGATATGCAACCATGCAACCAGATGTGATGCATGCTTTCTTCTTTTACAAATAAATGTTGGCCCCCCACCACAATCATTTATTCTCCATTGCCAAATTTGGAACGCAAATTCATCAGTGGGGCCATTAATATCATACCCATTTTGATGCATCATTTAAATCTTGTGATTACGCATTAAGTTTATCAACTACCGACATAACAAATTCACCGATCATTATGGAGGAGAAAATTCATCCTTTTTTTTTTTGAGAAAATCACAATACCATTCATTATAGGGCGATAATCTATTTATAATACATAACTATTGTTCTAGAATATAATGAGATTTTTTTAAATATGATAATAAAATTAAACGTAAAAAGTCCAAAATGACCTTATAAGGCGGAAAAAAATGTTTAATTTTATTTTATTTATAAGAGCATTTTGGATTTTTCACGTTTTATTTTATTGTCATATTAATGAAAATCTCATTGTTGATCTCATGGTAAAAGTTGGGTATCATTGTTAAACATTGAAATAATTATGTAATATTGTTGATTCTAGGTAATAGTCATGTATCACAAATAGACCTTATCCATTCATTATATAATTTTTACATTAACTAATACATACAGGAAAAATGCAAAAATATGCATGGTAAATTGTGAAATGGGCACCCAACAATAATAATTTTTTGGGGTGTAAAAATATATATGGTAAATCAAAATGGGGAACCTCATCGTCTTTTTTCTTCACTACCATTGTGCTGATGCCCCATTTACAATTTACTGTGGTGCTGGGCACCCCATTTTGGTTTATCATGTATATTTTACACCCCCAAAATTATCACGGTGTTGAGTGTCCCTTTTACAATTTACCATGCATCTATATATTTGCACATTCGCCCTTGATATGTTACATAAACAATGATAATAATTGCTGAATATGAATTATCTAAAATATATTTATAACATCAAATACTGTGTGATTGTTAGTTTATATTAGTATGTTTATTTCTTAGTTTTATTTTTTTCATTTTATTAGTAGTTATTATAATTATTACGTCGATGCTCAAACTTGTTGAATTTCACAAGGAAGCAAGTGAAATGCTGATATGCCGATGGTTTTATGATCTAGCATTCTATCTGGACATTTTTTCTTTCATTGAATTAGCATCAACCACATCAACCAATTTTTTTCTTTCATTGAATTTGCATCAACCACATCAACCAAAAGAATTTTTTTTACGGCATGATCTTCTCTATGTGACATTTCGGTGAATTTTTTTTTCAATGAAATGATTGCGAGTTCAGTTCTTAAAATAAAAGATACTTGTTGATACCATGGAATTCATGCTTTTTAGCATGATTCATGTTCTTTTGCACACACTTTTGAAGTAATTATACATACTTTAAAGGCTAATTGATTCATGATTTTTGGTAAGACATGTTTTTAGTGATTTTGAATATTTTGGTAAGTTAATCATATGAGTTAAGTGTTTTGGAAGTCAAATGTGTTTAGGAAATTAAAGCCAGGTCAAGTGAGAAGTCAAGATGAATGAAAGGATGTCAAAACACATTGGAGTAACTCATTTGCTTGGGAAGGAATCAATTTTCAGCAAAAACAGAACTGAGCCACGGCATGATTCTATGTGGCTGTCTCTTATATTGGGGACACGAGGGAGTACTACGGACTGGAGGGAGTGTTCATGAATTTATTACTCCCTCCGGTCCCTAATGTAAGAGCCTAAAATTTGAATGGTTTTGGTCCCTAATGTAAGAGCTCACCCCACATTCTCTCCTCATTTAATGCATTTTTTCCTACATTACCCCTAACTCTCTTTCATATTTATTAATGCTTATGTATTTCTCTCTCTTAAAAGTACCATAATAAATATGGACAATTTTGGAAAAGAAGCATTAACTCCAGACATCCAACTAACATTCACATGTTTTCTTAAGAAGCGTTTTTTTGGCGGCTAGCTCTTACATTAGGGACCGGAGGGAGTATTAAGTAAATTTGCAATAAAACTGTGAACTAACTTTGAGGAGCAATCAGTACCTAAAGTATTTAATGGTCCAATAATTAACACCCTAATATAGTAATTGAATTAGACCACCGAGTGCACCTCAGTTTCAGTTCAAAAAAGAGAACGTCCCTATGTTTGCTTCCACAGTCTCTCTCCCTCACGATTAAAAATTTCGAAAGTGGAGGAGTTCACAAATTTCAGAGAATACTTACCTAAGTTTAGGCTGATTTAATGACAATTCCAAATTTGCACCATTTTTAATTAAATCATTACCACACTTACAAATGAAATTTATTTTTCTATTCAGTGGATCTGGCAAATACTTCATTCCCAAATCTACACCTATACCCATTAATTTATTAAGTACTACTAACTACTCTCTCTCACACACACATTGTTAAATTAAATTGCATCTGAGTCTGAACTACACTCTTGTCGAAATCAAATCTTATCTACTCACCAAAAGAATGACAAATGTGGGGTATTATTCATTAATATTCATGGCATCATCTAACAGATCTCGTTGTTTTGTATAAGCACTTATTAGGGTCATGAGAAAACTCTCTATATTCACTAATCTCATATATTGTCTATATAAGTCAATTAAGTTTATGTTCACTTACAACAAAACTCCTATTTGATATTATTGTACATTTTAAGATCAGTGTGTTATTGAAACTATGGCACTTACTGGAAAATTGGAGGTTGAAATTGAGATCTAGTCACCTGCAATTGAGTTCTTCCACTTTTTTGCTAAGAACCTTCACAATCTTGCAAAGGTCACAAGTACTGTCCATGAAGGCAAGCTTCATGAAGGAGATGACTGGCACGCCATTGGATCTGTTAAGCATTGGTCCTATACTGTTGGTAATAAAGACTCTTATCTATTTTTTTAGGTGACTATAGTCAGACTTATTAGCTTGCTGTTTTCTTAATTAATCGGTGTTGGACTTTTTGGTCCGTGAAATGATATATATCATGAAGGGAAATATAGTCTTAATTATTGAGTAATATGTTTGATTTAGGCATATTAACCTAAAACTATGCTTGATTTCGAAATTTTCTTATTAAAAATAGAGGTAGCTTAGATCATTTATCCAATCATATAAAACTTATTTTGCGTAAAATGTTACAATTGAATGATGAGTAAATTATTGTTTTTAACACCAATACTTCTTATGTTGTGTGATTTTGAACAAAAAGGTGGAAAGGTGGTGACATGTAAGGAGAGGTATGAAGAGATTGATGAAGAGAACAAATCAGTGGAAGTGGATTTCTTCGAGGGAGATGTTAAGGATCATCACAAAAGTTTTAAGTTCATAATAAAAGCCACTGACAAGGAAGGAGGTGGTGCTATTGCAAAGTGGACCTTCTTTTATGAGAAGCACCATGATGCCCTTGGGCTCAACCTTCCAAACTATATGGGACCAACAGATAGTGGAAGCTATCTCTGGGTGTTGTTTTCTTGGATAAGTCTTAAATGCAATAGACACATAAAAAACTACATGCGAATTAAATTAGATGCGAACTTGAATTAAACGAGTAAAAAAGCATTTCTGGTTAGATTTAGCATAAAATTGGTGAAAGTGTTATATGTTCAAAATTGCAAGTAAAGATAGGACAAATAAGGGAAATTTGGATTAAAACAGGACAATGGGTAATCCTTGATAGATGGAGAGATTTTAAAAATCATTGCTTCAAAGTGGCCCTTTGAATGCACTCTAAGCACATGCAAAGGCTAGATTTTACATGCGCTTTCTGAATGCATGTAAAGCCTCTAAATCGAGCGCTAGGGGCAAAACTGTCTTTTCACTTTTCAAATATATTAATGTGAGGGCCTTTGGGACCCTACATTAATATTTTCAACTTTTGGGACTTTTCCAGTATTAACTCCCTTGTGGGAACCTCTAATTAATTACCCCTTATTTTTTTCGGTGAAATGGTTGCTTTAATTATTAGTATCGACAACCATTAACCAAACATGGCAGATGCGGTTTAGCGATGGAAAAAATGTGACGAAATTCTGTTTTTTCAATAACTGACTGATAATGGTAGGGTCTCTGTCACTCACAATAACGGGACCCATACAGAAATAATTCGCAAAAATTTTAATATAAATTTATTATACAATATCTTCTTGATAGTACTGAGTACTGACACTGGCCTTTTGCATTATTTAAAAAATGGAAGAAGGATTCCAATTAAATCTTGTAAAAATATTTAGATTCAAATTCAGGATTTCAGTGTTAACAAATTTTTTATTAGATCATAGGGTCTAATGATGATTTTTGATGTTATTGTTACAGGTCTAATCAATATTTTTTGGCCAGGCATCTATTTATTCATTATTCAATGTGCCTCACTAACTAGCCATTTATTTTCTTCAATGGCTAACCATTTAAAATTGTTAAGTTAACATTTTCCGTTAAGTTAAACTAACGGTGTTAACAAAAAATGACTAAAAGTGTACTTTCCAAACATAAAGGACTAAATTAAAACTTGATGCAAACATAAGGACCAAAAGTATACTTTAGTCTTAATATTAACATGTCATGCACTTGAAAGATATAAACAACGACAACAAAATTTTATCTCAATTAAGTGGGGTCGGTTACATGAATCATATGACACCATTGTGTCCTATGATATTAATAAAATAAAATCGAGGAGTTTACTTTCAAATTTCTATTTTCCAATAATATAGAACTATTTTGGACCTTTATAAATATTAAATAAAATCCCTGATCTAATTAGGAATTTTTGAAAATCAAATCCCTTGATTTGGATTTCATCATTTCAACTGAATTAGATTCCCTCGACATGAAATCATGTTGCAGACAAGTTAGGTATGCAATCAATTTCTTAAATTAAATTGCGTTGTCGAGTTTTGAGTCTTGTCGAAACGTTATGCTTAATTAAGAGTGGACACGTCTGGAAGTACGGGACACTTTTATTATCTTGAGGCCATATCATACGTTAAAGCTGCTGAGCCATCTAATTAAATTGGTACTCCCTCCGGTCCCTAATGTAAGAGCTAGCCGTAAAAAAAACGCGTCTTAAGAAAACATGTGAATGTTAGTTGGGTGTCTGGAGTTAATGCTTCTTTTCCAAAATTGCCCATATTTATTATGGTACTTTTAAGAGAGAGAAATACATAAGTATTAGTAAATATGAAAGAGAGTTAGGGGTAAAGTAGGAAAAAATGCATTAAATGAGGAGAGAATATGGGGTGAGCTCTTACATTAGGGACCAAAATCATTCAAATTTTGGGCTCTTACATTAGGGACCGGAGGGAGTACTATATCATCATTTTCCACGAGCAGAAATGAATAGGGTCTTTGAGTCTTTATAAGTCAACAAAATCCCATTTGATAAATCCACGAACGATCAAGTTCATAAATTATCTATATTTTTATTTGATTTTGAGACTAGTGTTAATCATTGAAGCTATGGCTCTTACTGGCAAATTGGAAGTGGAAATTGAGACCAAGTCACGAGCTATTGAGGTATTCCATTTCTTCACAAAGACACTTCACAATCTTCACAACATTTCTGGCGTTGTCCATGCTGGCAAGCTTCATGAAGGAGATGACTGGCACGCCATTGGGTCTGTTAAGCACTGGACATACACTGGGTAAGGTTTTGTAAGCTTATATTTGAGTGGTTTTGTTTTTGGACCAACTTCATTAATATAAATCAGTGAAAAAGTAGCTATTTGAAAATTGTGTTAGTGAAAAGAAGCTGAACTACGAGTAATTCTAGTACTTTTCTGTGTATGAAAATACACATAATGACTTCCTGAGCAATAAAATTTTCACTACTACAGAATAATCCTATACCATCGCATCTTTACATGCGCTTCACGAAAAGCGCTGGTAATCGACAACTATACATGCGCTTTAAAGAAGAATAGAAAAAAGAGCATGTAAATAGTATGTTATTACATGCGCTTTATACATAAGAGCGCATGTATATGATTAACGCTATACATGCGTTTAAAGCGCATGTATATAGTGATGCTTTACATTCGCTTCTAGAGGAACTGCGCATGTATATGATTGTGGCCTCTACATGCGCTTTAAGCGCATATATATAGCACATGTTTACATGCGCTTTAACCCAACAAGCGCATGTATAGGTTTTAATCAAAATGTTTGAACAAAAAATTTTTGATATTGTTTAAAACTTGTCTCATTGCAAATAATTTATGCCAATGCATTAGTTGACTCAACACATTTGATTTGTTTAATCTTCTTTTCTTTGATCTGATAATTTTTTTGCAGCTCCCTAATTAATAGTAAATCAATATTTTTATAAAGAAAACTAGCTAAGTCATAGATTTGTAATAATTTTGTAAATTGATATCAAATAATTAAATAATTTAAAAACTTAATTATTAAGTTCACATACACTATTGATCTTAAAATAATAAACTTCTAGCCTAGTAATTGAACTTCTAGCTAGGCACTAAATATTTATTAAAAAATTTCAGTTTTATAATTTCCCGCGCCCTTATGTCTTCCCTCGTTTTCTAAGTCTTCTGCTACCTCACTCAACATACACATACACAAAAACCCTCCCTCATATATCACGCACGCAATTCTTCACTGAAAACACTCAATTCAACATACACGAATTACATACACATACATATACAAGTGGCGAAGCTCTCTGATCTCTGAAATTCCTCACTCAACATACACATACATATACACACACATACACGAAAACACTCCTCTACAGAGCAATCATCTCTGAAATCCTCATCACGCGATCATCACAGAGCTTCATTCCTCATCACGCGAAGCCCTTCCTCAAAAAGGTTTGTGCTTTCGTCTCAGAGCAATCATCACGCGAAGCCCTTCCTCAAAAAGGTTTGTGTTTTCGTCTCAAAGCTTCATTCCTCAAAAAGTTTTGTGCTTTTAGTTGAATAGTATGAGATTGTGAGATTTTTGTTGCAAAGGTTTGTGCTTTTTGTCTAAAGGTATTAGCTTTTGGGTGTTAAGGTTTAAAAGGTTTGTGCTTTTAGTTTAAAAGTATGAGATTATGAGATTTTGGGGGCAAAGGTTTGTGCTTTTTGCTTAAAGTTATGAGCTTTTGGATGTTAAGATTTAAAGATGAGATTTTGGAGAAAGCATATTGAGAAACCGAAATGTTTTTTATCTTTCCTGCAAAATAATGATGTTCTGTGATTTATGTATTGTATTGGATGAATGTGAGTGAATATAATATTGTATTGGATGAATGTGAGTGCATATACTGTATGGTAAGTAATTGCGTTGCGTGTTTATGATCCAACACGTGTTTATTGGATGAATGTGAGTGATTTTTGTTTGAGCTGATTATTAGTTCCCCTCAGGCTCTAACAATTTCACATCCAAATCCACAAATAATGACCTCTTTGCCTTTGATTGTGCACGTGCCTATCCAATATCCATCCATATATAGCTCAATATATTGTATTATTATATGACTTAAGCATGTCCTTTTTTCCCATTCATTCCTTTACGCAAATCTATGATTTTTTTTGGACATATACTCAATTCTATGATTTACTCTGCACTCTTACACTGAAAGAATTGTGTCATTATTATTGGTATTGCAAAGAAATTGTCGCTTTAATTTGTGAGTAGTGACATGTATAAGAAGAGTCTTAGATATATTATGGACAGCCTTCGCTAGGAACATGTGAAATAACAGCATATTTCATTAATGAATGACCTTGACAGGTTTCTTCCTAACCTCCTTTGTGTCTACAAGTGGATGCTTTGCTGTTTAATTTGTCATTCTTTTGAGAAGCAACAGTGTTTGTGCCTATTTTGCTATGTCATTATCTCCCATTTGTTTTCTCAGTAGGAGTGCTTATAAATGATTCGGGAACATTTTGCTCATTATGTTTAACTTTCTTCGAGTGCTTAGAGATTCTATCCTTTCTGTTTGGAAAAGATATTAATGCTGTTCCTCAAATTTTACTTTTAGATGAGATTTTGAATGTGCTAAAACAGTATGTCAGTAACTAGGCATGAACTTAAGGTTTTACTTTTAGAGGCAGTATGTTAGTAACTAGGCATGAACTTAAGGTTTTACTTTTAGGAATGGAGGGAGTATGGGATTGTGATTTTGTTTGGTTTTGTTCTAGTTATTGTTGGAGTGGAATTTGTTGTTTGGGAAGTCTGGATTTTCGTTAGTTTTAACAGTGTGGGATAAGCCTGTGAATTGCTTGAAGGTTAGGGAGTTGGCATTTGATGCAAAATGACCCAAAACATCTGCTCATTGTAATGGCAAAGGATGGTCATAAACTGTCGTATCATATTTGTGCCAAATTGCTTTCAATGTAGATAAGTTATGGGTTTGGTTCAATGGTGGCATTTTCTACATGTTTCATGCATGTGTGTTTACAATTATAAATGACTATGTTAGACTTCATTTTCTACTTGCATCATGTCTCAATGCACATGTTATGTTATGCACCAAAACCTGAAGCTTATTTTCAGATCATATGCTGCTGCTATTTGATAGAGAATTAATACATGTCTAATTAATACATGTCTAATTGATTATTTTATATTTTGTAGTACCAAAAAGTTGCAACAAAGAAGGAAAAGGGCAAATACGTCCAGCAAGACAAGCCTAAGCCGGTATACTTTATTAATTGTTTATAATTACTCTATGATAGTCAATGACCTAATTAATACATGTCTAATTGATTATTTTATATTTTGTAGTCTAAAAAAGATGCAACAAAAAAGG
This sequence comes from Mimosa pudica, assembly GCA_029929735.1. Classification (NCBI taxonomy): domain Eukaryota; kingdom Viridiplantae; phylum Streptophyta; class Magnoliopsida; order Fabales; family Fabaceae; genus Mimosa; species Mimosa pudica. The sequence goes on from JAKELP010000035.1 coordinate 10,398,390, forward strand.
AAAAGGGCAAAAACGTCCAGCAAGACAAGCCTGCTTCTAAGATTATTCCTACAAAAAAGAGAAGGAGTGTTTCGAAGGTATTTATCTACTAATTAATTAATTTACATGACAGAGTTTTGCGTGATTGAAAACTGTAACATTTTCATTTACATTAATTCAAGAAGCCAGTAAAGCCTAGTGGACATGATCAGGCTGGTCCTTCAAGCAGTATTGATATCAACTCAACCGGTGTTGATTCCTTTCGGCTCAAGTTGAAGGCTTTGGCCAAAAAAATGACTAATGAAGACTTGGTGCATGTCAACATTACAAGAACCATATATTACTCTGAAGTAACTGAGATGCTTGACAATGAAGTGCTTTTAGAAGTAATTAATCATCAATGGATCGGCTCTTCAGTAATCAACATGTGGATCCAGTATGTCATCCAATTTTAATTTTCATTATGGTTTCTATATTGCCATAAGAAATTCTCAAGGCCTTTGTTTGTGTAGGCACCTACATGATGAAGTCATTGTTCCGGGAGAAAATGCTTCATTTGCCTTCATCAATCCGAATTCAACATCGGTGATTAATGGAAAACCCATGTGGAACAAGGAAGATATCAAATGTAGAATGCGAACATGTGCTACAGAAAGGACGTTGTTTTTAGCTCCAATGAATGTGGGGTAAGTCAACATTGGTCATCAAATTAATCTTCATTTTTCCAAACTAGACAGAAAATTTATATAATCTAACTTTTTAACAACATTTCAGGAATCATTGGGTTTTGATTGCCTTCAATCCTATGGTAAAGGATGTAAAGGATATTGTAGTCTATTACTTGGATCCAATTGAGACACTTTTGATTGCCTTCAAAATTTACATCCTTCTTAGAGTTTCATACATCTAAGGAGGAAGTGGGAGTATGACACTTTTGATAGATGAACTAGTTGGTTATTTAATCTAAATGTCTTTTGTTGGTACAACTTTGATGTGTATTTTGGCTGGTACAAATTAGATGACTTTTGGTGCTACAAATTAGATGTAAATTCTGATTGAGATATGTGGATGACTTTTATATTACATGTAAAGTAGTTCTTGTTAAAGGATTTTGGTTATTCTGGCTGGTTGGGTATATTATATTGTGCAGGTACAAATTTAACTGCCAAAAAGCAGACAAATGAAAAAAAAAAAATAACATATACATGCGCTTATGGCGCAAGCTCATAAGCGCATGTAATAAATACATATTTACATGCGCTTTTAATACAAAAACGCGTGTATATATATATATTTACATGCGCTTTTATTACAAAAGCGCGTGTATATATATATTTGCATGCGCTTTTATTACAAAAGCACGTGTAAAGCTATCTATTTACATGCGCTTTTTTGCAATAAAACGCATGTATAAGTATAGATATACATGCGCTTTTACAAGCGCATGTAAATCCTTTCCCGGCGAGGCCATTGCCAGCGTTTTTTAAGCGCATGTAAAGGCCAAAATGAGCGCATGTAAAGGGGTTATTCTGTAGTAGTGTTTTAAGTAGAGATTTTCTCAGATTTTTTCTCAATTACTCCCTCGGTTCCTAAATGTGAGATCACTTTCCATAATTTGGGGAGATTAAGGAAGGTGGTCAAATTACCTGATGTTCCAAAAATACCCTTCAATTAAATTGAAAACACAAATATACCCCTTCATACTTCCAACTCAACCCCACAACTCAATTGTAAAAGGAGTATGGGGGTATTTTGGGTAAAACTTGGGAAAAAAGAGAAAGTGTTCTTACATTTAGGAACTTATCCATATCCCCAAAGTGATCTTACATTTAGGAACGGAGGGAGTATTATTTGGAGACATAAAATATTATGAAATCGTACACTCATATTTAAATTCAGAAATTTTTTAAGTACCTATTACCTATGCTTATTATCTCACATATCAATGTCACATTTCAAAGTTTCAATATTACCAAAACATGAGGACAAATTCACCTGAGAACTCATTTTTGTTGGTTATAGGTGTGGATTTACACACACACACATGAAATTTAAATTCAAATCCATCTAGTCAAACGCTTCCAGAACAACAAATAATCTTATATTCTCATTAGGTAGATTGACTATATCTGAGCAAAAAAAAGATTGACTATATGGGTCTCACCATTTTATCGCACTTCATAATCAAGCAAATCTATAGATATTTTGTTGACCTCAATAAGTAATTTAATTAAATATTGTTCTCGGTCTTCTTCTGTACCTCTTAGAAAACTATGCATTACTTGGTCTACTACTCTCTCACTCACCTAATAAATTAAAAGGAAATGATGGTACGGTGACAATCCTACATCATGTGTATCTTTCAGGTTATGATTTTGCTGGATTTATAGCGTCCGTCAACTTAGTTTGATTGAAAATAAATATTTGTTTATGATGATTGATTTGATTCTTGTATTATATTATGCTTAATTAGTAACAAATTGGAATATGAATATATTGTGATAGTTATGACTGATCATTATTTTGAATTTTTGGAAATGAAAATAAACAGACGGAAAGGTGATGACATGTAAGGAGAGATTTGAAGAGCTTGATGAAGAGAACAAATCAGTGAAAGTGGACTTATCCGAAGGAGATATTAAGGAAGAATTCAAGAGTTTTAAGTTTATAGTAAAAATTACAGACAAGGAAGGAGGTGGATCCATTACAAAGTGGAGCTTCTTTTATGAGAAGATCCATGAGGGAATCCCAGATCCAAAAGGCTACTTGGACCTTGCAACTAGCATGACAAAAGATGTTGATGCTCATCTTCTTGGTGCACAAAAGGCAAAATGAACTAAGCTCAAGTGAAATCGTATCGATCTTAAGCGCACACCATCATGAGTATAATAATAAAATGAGTTAGAGAATAAGGTTGTGTGCGTGTGTGTTGTTGAGCTCATATATATGCATTGTGTGTGATTAACTAAAGAATAAGGAATGTTCTGTTGATCTATGCTTTGTGTAATCATATGTCAAAAGCTAAGAGTGTTTGAATTGATGAATTAAGATCTATGTATTATTTAAGGTCATATATGATAAAAGTGTTGAATCAATACGCTCCCACATTTTTCTTCGAATATTTACTAAAACATAAAGGGTTAATATACAAATCCTTCCTCGAAGTATATCTAAAGATATGCAGATTTCCCCCTGACATAATTTTAGATGTAATTTCCCTGAAAGTAAAAATCTTGTGCAATTTCATTCTTCCGTTAGACAATAAGTTTAACCCACCATTACCCACAATAAATTTATCTGCCACATGTGTCAAAATTGACGGTGTTAAACTTATTGTCTAACGGAAGGGTGAAATTGCACAAGATTTTTACTTCCAAGATAAAATTGCATCTAAAATTATGTCGGGGGGAATCTACACCTTTTGGTATAGTTTAAGAGGGATTTGCATATTAACCCAAACATAAATAATCTCAAACATCTTTCAAATGTGCACTTCAAACCATAAACGAACCTCGTGTTCAGAAACTCTGGATAGTATATCAATATGTCAGCAGCCACACACATGTATACGTGTCATAATAATGGAATTCTAATATTAGTCGGTTCTCGAAGGGCTAATAACATAATTTTATATGCCAACGGATCATAAAAAACCCATTTATAGATCACGCAATCATTAAAATTGGTTTAACTAATTACCTATGTGGTTCTTAATATAATTGATAAAATATTTTTGGAAAAAATGATAGAAAATCCATGCCTTTCTCGATTGGACTTATCCCAACTGGTGTTTTTTTTACAAGCATAATTTTTTAGAGCATGAAGAATACCTTATAAATTTTACAATCTCATGTGTGTGTGTGATTGACATAATATTATTATTCAACTAGTATATATCATTTACGTTAAATAGTATATATCAGTACTCAAATAGTTAAAATAATTTCTTTATTTTATTTTGAAATTCAAATGGTATTTTATCTGCCATTATACTATTATTGTTTGTATGGTAAATGATATGTTTTAATTTTACTCTTTTTAGTTCTCATTAGAAATAAAAAAATGAGGATATAGAGGTCATAGTGATTTGAAAATACAGAAGGGAACTTTAAGAAGAGTAAATTTTAAAAAATTAATCCATTTGTTGCATTCTTTTGTATATTTAAGGTTGAATTACTACTTAAAAATGATTTAAAATAAGGAATGATATGAGCGGAATTTGAATTCAAATAATATGATATTCATTATTGTATATTAATAAGAGATATACTTCTCTGGAAAAAAACACACACACACACACACATAAATGTGGACTTGAGAATTATGATCAAGAAAGTGTCTAAGAGGGAATCAATTCACAGCTTATTGATTCATATTAAATTTGAAGCATTATTAGAATATTCAAATAAAAAATAAATAAATTTAAATCATCAACTAACCCTTGACAAAAGAACACACATTTTGTATTTCTAACTACCATTATTCATATTTTATCAATAACTACTCCATTGTTTTGGACTAAAGATATCATTTATTATTGTAAAAGATACTAGTATCATTTTCTCAAGTGTAAAAAAGAACAATATACATTTATCTTTTTTTTTTATAGTGAAAGGTATATTTATCTTTACTATATATATTGGATCGGAGTTGTAAAGAAATAGTTTTTAATCGTAATAAAAAATGAAATAGTTTTTAATTTTAAAGAAATAATTTTTAATAATGATTATTAAAGAGGTTTTCGAATCTTAAACGCAATCTTTTAAATGGATCTGTGGATTGTTGTAAATGAACTTGGAAGAGTATTTTCTCATAATCATCTTTTTCATTTTCTTCTCTTAATTCATTGCACGCACCTTTAAATTGAATAATGAATGGAGAAGAAGTAATATCTTATTTAAAATTAATAACATATAAATAAATAATTTATACATGTTAAATTTTAAATGAATAGCTTACACTTGTATTATAAAAAATTAATATAAAAAGTAATCTACCAATATTAGTTGAAGACAACCAACACCAAATCTATTTGTACACACTACAATGATTTTCAATCTTCCTTAAGAAGAATGCCATGGCAATGCCATTGTTATTTGTATTAAAAAATGAAACCACAAAAAGACCAGAATAAAAAAAAAGACGAAAATCACCCTTATTGCATCTTATTAGAGAACGATTCTCGCTTACTTCTTGAACCATCGGCACCATCCCACGCAACAACAAAAAAGTCCATTTTCTCTCCTCCATACATCAACCAAAAAAAGCAGGAATTGGATCACATAACAATTTTTTATATAAACAAATCGAATTCAGATCAAAATGCCACCTGAATCAAACAAGATGAAAACATCGCATTCTGGCAAATAAGATTCGTAGAGAAAAAAGAGCAGGTAGTAGATGATGACAACAAGGAATAATGGGATGGTGTCTGACAAGAATAACACTAGCTACATACAAAAATGCCAATATCATCAGTGATTCACGGCAATCCCAATCTGAAATATCAAATCCAAAATCCCACCAACTTTTGTTTTCATGATCAATGTTATAACACTAATAATCAAGATGGTTATGTGATAGTCTACGAGCATTTTCGGCAGTCAACAATCAGAACGGTGTCGGATTGTATGTGTATGGGTTAAAGAAACCGTGTAAATAAAGCGGAGCCGTAGGAAGTCCTGTCATGGGGAAATGTCAAGTCCCACATTGGGGAGGTTTCCTCATAAAGGAGGCCTTATAAGTCCTTGGCTCCCCAACCTCAACAGCTAGCTTTTGGGGTGTGGTTCTCCCAAGGACTTGTGCTCGTTACAGGAAACCAATCAATGGCGAGAGGAAGGAGGGAGAGGTAAACTAGATTTTTTTTTATCAGAAGAGGAAAACTAGATTTAGATGCACAAAATAAAGGGATTGTGAGGTGGAGAGTACAAAATATAAAGTATGATGTGGCTGCCGAGTATAAGTAAAGCAAGTAAAATTGGTCATACAAGCATGGTACTAGCATTCAATAATCAATAAGTGTTAAATTGATATTGCTAATTACCTCTACTTTTCATATTTACCTTTTCACTTTTCATTTCTCTACTTTTCCTTCTTACAACCAAATGGACCCTGAGAATTTACGAACATTTTGATGTGGATTTATACTTAACCATGATGCTCATGAAACTGAACTTTAAGTTATTGTCAAGCATTATTTCTTTCTTTGATTCTTTCGCATAACTGTCGAGGGACTTTGAAATTCACCATCTTCAATTTTTTTGTTGAACAAATTCGATATATAAATATTTTGTCAAAAAATGGGTAGGAAACTAAGTGTGCTTTGACTTGAGTAAGAATACCCTTAAAAATATAGCTATAATTGAACATAAAAACATACATACATACATGTATGGATTTCCTTCCATCCATAATACAAGTCGCTTTTATTAATCTTATGGGAATTAATAAATATTATTTAATTCATTCAATTGTTTTTATTTAATAAAACTTCACCTTTAATTTACTCGTATAAAAATGTTTTAAAGGAAAAACAAAAAAAAGAGTCATATAAATTATTAATTAATGATTTATTATTGATTTTCAACTATTTACTTTATATTAAAACAAGTCCATTTAGTTTGCATTTTATTCTCCTTCAAAACATTATTTAATATATATATATATATATATATATATATATATATATATATATATATATATATGTATGTGTATATATATATATGTATATGTGTGTGTGTATATATATATATATATGTATGTATGTATGTATGTATGTATGTATGTATGTATGTATGTATGTATGTATGTATGTATGTATGTATGTATGTATGTATGTATGAGTAAAGTTGAGATTTTTTTATCAATTAAAATAGGTATGAAGAAGTAGCTGTTATCTATTGGATTAGTTACTATTTAATATAAGATTTAACATAATGTTTTTTAAGTAAAATCAATGTATCATCGTTTTAACAGTGACTAATCATTTTGTTGAGTCCTTGAATTAAGGGTAAACAGGTATCTACTAAACGCTCTTAATGTGTAAAGGTAGAAAAATGCCCCACCATTTGATTAAGGGATCAAATCAAATGAGGAATCATTAGGCCAAACATGTGTACTTAGACTTGACACAATTTAGTTAAAGGCGTTTTCCAATTTTAGTACCGAATTCATTTTTCCAAGAAAATCAACAATTTCATATTACTATAAGTTTTAATTTTAAATTAATTAAAGTGTGCTATAGAACCAGCCAATGTAATGAAATAAGATTATAACAAGATCCTATTTAACATAATTACTTTTATTTAACTCCTTTAAAAGTTAAAACCATTGAAATCCATAACCCTAGTAGAGGATGAGTTGAGAGTTTTGCCCTTGAATCTTGGGTGAGTCAAACCCCTCTCTTAAAATATTTTGATAAAAAAATACATATACTGAAACCCATAGGGACCTAGATCATCTTAAATTAAATTTTGTAAGTAAATCTGTGAATGTATGTCAATGTTGTTAATTGAGTTGTTTACTGACAACTCTTTAAAAACTAAAAGATATTTGGTGACTTAATGAGCGACACTTACAATTATGACACAATTTGATTTAATCTCACCAGGGACTTCAATAATTTGAAGATTTCAATTTTCAAGAGGTATAATTGTACATAATTATCTTCTAGAAGACTTCATTTTAACTCTCCCATATAACTGTATGTATGATCTTACTAAGGAAATTTTAAATCTTCAATTTGAAATAGATATAATTTTAAGTAAATGTCAATGCTGATTTTTATATTATTTGCTAAATTACTCCAAACTTTTATAATCGCTCCGAACCCCCTAAAATTTTAGATAGAAGACTGCCATAACTAATCTACACGTATTAAAAATGTAGTTGACTTTTTTCGGAAATTAGTCAAGTTAATCATTCATAAATAATGTATATTAATGTTTCTAAAATATCCCTTACTTTGAACAATAAATTGAGAACTACCTTAAATGAAAATATTCATTGTAATTAATAATAAATGGAGGTATTTTGAAAGAAAAATAATAAATGTTGAGGAAAAGAATCTTGAAGTATTACATTTATAAATAAAAGAATAACAAACTCTTCAACTAGTTACTAAATTTAAAAGAGAAGAAAGTACTGTTGTTGTTGTTTTGTAAACTTATCATTATTATTATTAATAAAACACACACACACCGAATCACATTCAGTTTTATGATTGTTAGGAATAATTTAAAATTAATTTGAAAAATCCAGATTAAATTTAATTTTTAAATGTTTAGATTAAAAATCATTTGAATGGATACAAAATGTAAAATAAAGATATGAATTTCTTATTTAAGAAATTGTTAATTATTAAATAAAAAACTTAAAATATGAACAATCAAATTTTTTATGGTCTAAATTTCATTTTAGTGTTAAGAAACACTATATCTATCCTCGAGATCAATACTTAATGGTTTATTTAACACCAACCTGTTGGGAACCCCTCTCTTCCTATAACTCTTATGTCCTTGCAGAAAAAATTTTAAAGGATAATCACAATAAGATTCGTCATAAGATAATTAATCACATTCAGGTCTCAAAGAATCATTAGATTATATTGAAGTCCGAAAGGACTTGGGTTTTACTAAATGACTTGTTATTGAAATGTCATTACCAGCCCCTTGTGTTCTCAATGCAACTCTTGAAAAATTTAGTTTTCATTGACAATTCAAGGGTTGGAATTGATAACTTAATGACAAGAAATTTAACATCATTCAAGTTCCTTGGTTCTTCAATGCAATTTGATAATTATTTGGTACCTAAATGTAATAAATTGCTTTATAAGGAGCCTCATTGTGATTATCCTAATTCATAGTCATTAACTAATACAAATATTCTTTTTAATAGAAATTGAAGGGTTGATGAGAATTTTGGCCAATAATTTATTACAAAAAGAGCGAGTAGCGCAATTATTTTTATAATGATTCATATGAGCCAAACATCTTTTAATTTAAATGAGCTAACTAGCCCAATACTATTAGGTTAAAGATGACACCTTGCACGATTATTGTTTGATTGTTATTGGCTAATTTGCCCAATTTTCAAAGATATTTTGCTTACATGGACTATTTTAAAAACTATTCGACAAAATTCACCTTAATCCAATAATTTAACCGACACATTGATAATGATAGTCAAATAAGCTTGCTTATGGCCCTAGAAAATAATACTTTCTTAAGTACATTATTTCCACTAAAGACAAATATAATTGATTTTGGGAGATTTTGATTTGCAAAATAAACATTTGAGTAGCTATCGCCAGATAATATTGGGACCCAAAATGACATTAAAGGAAAATTATTTGAAGAAGTTTTAAATCTTGTATTAGCAAGGATTGTGTATATAAAATCAACGAAGCTAGCAATCACTTCCCACACATTATCGATCCACACTAGCTACTTTACATTTTGATTTTGAGATCAGTGTATAATATATAAGACATCATTTGAGGTATGGCTCTAACCGGTAATTTGGAGGTTGAAATTGAGATCCAATCACCTGCGATTGAGTTCTTCAACTTTTTCACTAAGCAACTTCACAATCTTCCCAACGCCACTGGTAGTGTCCATCTTGGTGAGATTCATGATGGACCTGATTGGCATTCCATTGGCTCTATAAAGCACTGGTCTTATACTGTTGGTAAGATTCTACATGAATTTCTTCGATTTGTGTTGGATTCATGCGTCTAATTGGAAATATGTGAGTAATTAGGGTTTCTAATAATTCATTTGAACTCAAGAGAGAGCAAAAAATCTCTAACAATACCTTTAGCTTTATATAAGATAAAACTCGCATGATAGATATTTATATTACATAGCGCTTCTCTTGAAATAAGTAACCAAACATGTGTAAGACTCGATCACTAGATATAATCTTTTCTTGTATGAGATTTAATGATTACTTGTAATAATAATCGATTATTATTATATTTAATAATTATACTTTTAGTCTGCTTAAAATCTAGTAACAGGTATTGATTAAATTATTGTGGGAGAAAGGAAAATAATGTGTTTTTAAAAAATAAGTACTACTCCCTCCGTTCCTAAATATAAGAGCACTTTGACTTTTTTGGAAAATCATAAGAAAGTAAAATGAACAATTTAATCATAACATATTTTAAATATTATTAGATTATATGTAAGCTCATAAGTCAAATAAACTAGTTTAGTGAAAAAAATTGGGAAAATCAATTTTTAATTACCATATTTTGCTTTATTAGGATTCTCCAAAAAAGTCAAAGTGCTCTTATATTTAGGAATGGATGGAGTATTTAGTTAATTGTAGCTCAAGTTGAAATTATTAAAATTATGCCTTCAAATATCCATTCTCCCACACCTTAGCTTCTCTCCACAGTCAAGACCGAGGATGATGGTTGAGATGACGTGATTTCTCAAATTCTTCATTTAGTGCTGACTAGCCATAGATGGAAACCATATGAATAAGTGTAATCAATAAGAATATATTATAAAGAAAAAATTATATATTTCATAGAAAAAATGAACTTAGCGAGTTCAAATTTTAATGATCAAATCCAATCCCAACTGATTCCTTAGCGATGGGAGGAAGTAACTTAAATACTCACATTCATTATTTTGCATGCCGAATTATTTTTTTACACTGATACTTAATTTGTGTGTATAAATAACGGGGACAAACAGACGGTAAGGTGGTGACATGTAAGGAGAAGATTGAAGCGATTGATGAAGCAAACAAATCCCTGAATGTGGACTTCTCAGGAGGAGATATTCAGGATAAGTACAAAAGTTTTAAGTTCATAATCAAGGCCACTGACAAGGAAGGAGGAGGTGCGATTGCAAAGTGGAGCTTCTTTTACGAGAAACTCCATGAAGGAATTCCAAACCCTACAGGTCATGTGGACTTTGCAGCCACCATTACAAAAGATATTGATGCTTATCTTCTGAACGCACAAGGGAAATGAATTGGAACCAGCAAAAATCCAAAATACGGGGATGATTAAACTATTAAAGAATAAAGTTGTGTGTTATATATTGAGGTCATGCTTTGTGTGAAGAGTACTAAAGAATAAGATTTGTGTTTTGTTTAGTTAATGCACAGCAATCTTATATAAAAAGTTTGTATGAATAATACTTTCTATGACCGATGTATTTAAGGGTTGGTCTTTGATAAAAATATCTTCTTCTTCGTCTTCGTCTTCTCCTCCTCCTCCTTGGCTGTAAGTTTTGCAACTTCATAAGTGCAAACAAAGGCTAATTTTACGACAAATATTCTAGCAGCAATAGTTAATGCTAGCTCAAAAATCCTAATTGCTCATAAATTAAATTACTAATCTACGAATAAATATATCCATTATTCAGAAAAATGATGCCATGAGAGCCCTTCTAACGCGCCGCTTTCTATTGCTCTTTAACTCCCTAACCTACCAAATATTTTTTTTCTTTCCAATGATCATAATATTGTACAGAAAAATAGTGATATTTTGATATCATATGTTCAAGAAAAATAGTGCAATCTTAAATCTAGATGTAAAACAAATACATTTAAGTTGTGAAAGTTTTTATTTTTTGTATTCTTAAATGGTAAGAAGAGGGAGGAAGGGTTCATATTGAGTAAACTGTAAATTTATAAATGTTTAGAAATTTTAAAACTAAACTGTCAAATCAAATATGAACTTCAACTATTCGACAATAATCTAGAAGCAGAGAAGAGGAAAGTGAAGCAGAAAGGAAGCAGAAAGGTAGAGAAAGAGACTATAGGAGAGGAAAACCAGGTCAGTCCTGAAGAAATATTATTAGGTTCAAAGATGATTTACTTTCAGTCATTAGTCTGATTATAAACTTCAGACTTATTACCAATAGGCCCACTAACTAACCAACAAATAGGCCCAATAACCCTCCACATACATCAGCGTTCTACAGCCCAAGTAACTTCAGCTAATAATTCTTTACACAATCATAACAATCTCTTTTCAGAAAGCTCGATTTCATAGACCCTTTTGTCTGTTATGACTGTACAGTATCAATACTGTTATTGATTTTGTACTTTCCGGTGTATAGTTTTTTTCCCGATTGATTAGGCTATCCTTACTTTTTACGAATGCAAATGCTAGCACGTTTATGTAATCAAGTCTCTAAGTTATGTTCTTTATCAAGTCTCCAAGTTATGTTCTTCATTGGCTCTGACTTTAATTTTGTTTCAAAATTGGTTGTGAAGAGCACTGTGGCTTATGCTTTAAATCAAGTTTTGCATCAGAGGGAAAGTTATCTTACGTTCTTGATGAGGATAATAAGGACCTTAGTTTGAACCATCCCTTCCCTCCATCGAGCCAAATATATCGCTAAAGGTGAAGATCAGACACATAATATAATAGTAGAAGCTAAGTGTAATTTAGTACCCTACAATATTGCAAATTGCGCCAAACATTAATTAATGTTCTGATGCATTTAGATCAACATAAATTATTTTTGTAGCATATATTTTAAAACAGTTAATTTTTCTTAGCATCCACTGAATGTTTTAAAGGTGGGGCCCACAAAATTACAAGTGACATTTGATGGAAGTTAACAAAGTTAATAGTTATACTATATATGCTATAAAATTTTCATGCTTACCACAAACACACCAAAATATTGTTTTTAATTTACTCAATTCGCACATTTAATTTGGTAGATAGTATAGTTGGTGAATTATGTAAACTTAATGTTATTAGTTTCAATAAATAAGTTCTTTTGAATGTTAATTAATTTTACCTGATTTTCAGCTATGCAGTGTGTGTTTATTGCTTTCTAGTCTTCTGGTGGCAAGATCAATGTTATCGTTCCTCTGGGGATACCTATCTTGATCAATGGTAATATTTTAAATTTTATGTATAGTTTTTTATTCCTCTATATTCTGTGACTATCTACCGAATTATCTAAATAACCATCCACCCAATTAGAATGGTTGTTTTAATATGTTTTTGTGTGTGTTTGTATTGCATAACAATGAAATCTCATTAGTTTGTGTACTAGTTTAATTTTAAGCGAATTTATAGTTGATCTCTCTATTTTTCACATCATTAATTTTAGATAGTTAAGATTAAAATGTTGTCGTCAATTTAATTTGATTTAAACTTAAAAGTAAAAAATTATATTTGAAATTATCCAACACAAATATAATTTTTTCCACGCACGACCGTCAGTGAGAAGCAATTTGCCAGGTAGCCACAAATTTGCTGATTAATCAATCATTCGGTTGCATGCCATGTAATGGAGTTTTCGAGAGTTTGAGATAGCACATTTCGAAGTCTCTGACAAACAAGGTTGTAAGAGCAGGACACCCTTGTGGTTTGATCATCTACGATTAGTACTGTACAAAATATTTTAATAATCTAGTATTTTTATAATATAGAATTGTGAAAAATATATTATATTAGTTAATAGCTTTGATAATTATATAAATTTTATCGTGTTTTATAAATATGAAAAAAAAAACATCATCATGTAAAACAAAAACAAGTTGACGTAATTTTGGTCAAACTGGGGTGGTGATGCGGGTCGTTTTGGCTTGATTGCTAATGGAACTAGTTTTGGTGGCGCTCGATGAGTGGAGATATCTATCAATCAATCAAATATATCTAGTAATTTCGCGTGGGGAATCTTGCTCGGTTTCACACTGTGATCTGGTTTTGTATATGGTTTGACTAAAGTTGTCTTAGCTAAAATCATAGAAAATATTTTCCAATCCCATTTCAAGCTCTTTCCTTTCACACGGAGAGGTAAAGTGATTTCCGGAGTAGTCTTCTTTGCTATGCCCAATTCGTCTCATTGTATTCCCATCCCCACTCTCCAATTAATTAATTACTCCAATCAATATCAATTAATAATCATTCCTTCTGTCTTCCAATGCACACTCGCTCATGCCTCTATTCTCTGTATCTTTCCGTTTCTACTCTCTCCACCCTACGTCTTCGCTTTTAAATGAAGATTTGTATGAATCAGAAGGAGGATTGCTTAAGCAATTTGAAAGATCATGCCCAACCTGATGATGACAATTAGGATTAAAATGAAAAGCATCCAGCTTTAAATGGCCGAAGGTTTGTGTAACTTTTTCCGTTAAGATTGTCCTTGTGATAATTGTTGACTTTGTTGTTCCTAATGAAAGGAAATTTAACTCTCTAAATGGCTTCATCGGTTATGACATAGGTGCTATGGGGAATGATCTATTTAATTTGTTTAATTTTCATTTCCCATTATAGGTTAACATTAAAAATCCCAACATTTCTCTTTGGGGATTTTTAGTGGATGAACTAAGCTTGATATGGGTAAAGTAAAATAATCATGGTTTTGTAAGTTGGGATTATTTTTTGGCTGAAAATTTTTACAAATCATGCATTAGAATGGGAAAAACTGCCGTCTTTGTTCTCTCAACCTTGCAGCAGATTGATCCCATTGCCGGCCAAGTTGCTGCCCTTATTCTATGTCATACTAGGGAATTTGCATACCAGGTACTTATGGCGTGTATAATCTGATTAAAAATGAACTTATATGATTTGAATTTTTTAGACCTTTATAAAAGGAGAGTAACATGAGTTTCTTTTGAGTTTTGCTGTAAATGGAACTACTAATGTGAAAAAAGGAGGTGATCCATTGGTGAGTTTTTGCTCGACAGGATTTTGAGTGACATTTTAATATGCATTATGAAATTTTAGAGTCTCTTTGCATGCTCTCAATTGTTATGCTACAATATACTCAAATTTTTGGTAGCTAGGTATATCATTATGGTTGACTGGCTGAATGACACAGACATGTACATTGTGTAGCATTCAAACAAAATTTGAGATTAGTGTGAATTAATTTTCTTGGAAGCAGACACAGATGTACACAGCAACTGGAAAATCATATAAATTACACAAAGTAAAGCTAATCTCATCCTCTTCTATTTAATGGTAGCAAATAGGTTATAATTTTTTTCCTGCTTTTTGTTCCTCTATTTTCAATGGTTTGATAGCAATCTCTTATCATCCTAACATTTTACTTTCCGTTTTTTCATGCTGTTAAATTTTTTTTCTCTATGCAGACCATTCCCACGGGAGTAGTTTACATGATAAAATTGGGAAGCTTATAGTACAATGGCCATTTGAAGAGGTAGATAAGCCACATGATAACTCAGTTAGTATTGATATAAAGTTTATTGAGATGCAGTCCAACGGTAAAGAAACAATCCCATACTCAAAATGTATGACAGGGTGAGGGATGTGGATAGTGAACATGAATTTGATTTTTTTGTTACAAACATTGATCTAATTACAATAAAAGTTTTGGGTTTCGTAGACACAAACTTATTATTTGAAGAGTTTTTAGGGTTGATTGAAGCCTAAACTAGACTAAGTTTGTTAAGGATTGTTAATGATGAATATAGCCTATTTGAGTGAAAATATGTTCATATGCCTTTTGAATCACGTTTTTAACATATTATTATTATAAAAGTTGATTATGTTTTATAAGATATTCTTATTGAGCCCCTCATTAATTAGGTAAGTGCATTAACATAGAAAGTGCTCCATTAATGCTTCTTTCATGGGTTTCTCTGTCTATCTTTGGTGCAGGTTGAGCATCTAACTATCAGTGGATTTCAATTGGAATTTTATCACCAGATTACATTTAAGCACATCTGATTGTTGAGCAGGTCAAATATAATTCCTAAATCCTATTAATAGACTGTTTTTTAATTCTCAGTGAATACACGCCTAACTTCTTTTCTCTGTGTTTAGAACTAATTTTTATTCTACTGCATTCCGGTTCTGTTGGCTGCCTTAATTTATTTGATCCCCTACTGCATTCAGGTTCTGTTGGCTGCCTTAATTTATTTGATCCCCTGATTCTATGTAATCACAATGTCCTATTGTTTGCAGTGTTAACCCCACATGGAAAAGGCAGCCCTCAAAGACTTGCTTGGTAACAAGGACACTTGGGCTATTATATTTTCTGGTATATTTTAAGTCAATTAAATGTACTTTCTTGTGAGTTTTGAGAATCATCTAACATAAGCTCTGTTGTTTCATTTTTAAATATAGTGAGAACCTTTCCTTTTAAACTGCAAAAATATAGTGAGTTTCCATTAAAAATATAATTTTCTGAAAATATTATCAACATTCTAAATTTATTAAGAAGTTCACTGAGTTATGTATAAGATTATGATTTCCAAGAACTGAGACAAATTCCTGTATTGTAACTATGATTGTAACTATTGTTGTGCGGATTTAATTTAAAATACCTAATTTCATTATGGTGACTCTGGTGACCAGGGGTTCTGCTTCAATCCATCACGATGAGGCAGAAAAAAGAATCTGTTGGGAACCTATGTGGTTATTTTATGGGATTGAAGGAGAAATTTGACGAGGCAACTAGAAGAAATGATGTGAGGGCCATAGTTTTGACTGGTAAAGTTTCATTGGATTGAACTGTTTAGTGTGTATGCGATCATACACACTCTCATGTTCAATAATTTTTTAAAGTGTAATGTTCTCATTTCACATGTTTTTTCTGTCAAAAAATTATAATCAGTTATATGAATCAAAGTTATTGTAAAGTCAAAATGTTCGTATAATTATTGCGTCTTCAAAAATTCATTATTACGTTTTTAAACAGTGATGACTTAGATTGATTTCAGCTGTGATCATACCAAAACTTATAATACAAATTTGCTTCATAATATATATTGTGGTTCATAGGTGCAGGCCTACCGATGAGCTTACCATGAAGGAGTCCATTTTTACAAAATTAATGATCAGTCAAGATAACTAACAAATCAAAAGCATGATAAATTATGCTGGTTTTTGGTGTATAGTTGGTGTAGCAATTGGTGTGCTTATTGGGTTCTGCCAATAAGCATAACATGGCAGGCACTCCCCTTTTCTTGGACTATTTGGTTGTCCTTGGACTGCTGACTTTTTAAAATTTGTTCAGAAAGGAAGATGCAATGAGGAAGAAGCATCATTTGAGGAGCTCTTGGGAAGGAATACATGTAAAACCTGCAATGACAGAATTGTTGAGGACCGGCAAAGATGACAAGCCTAATAAGGTGAAATTTTCAAAATTACTCTTTAGCTATTACTTCGAAAAAGGCTGAAATTTATTGTTGTATGTCTCATCTCAAGGATGGATTTTGTGACATTAAATTTTTATTCTTTGACAGGGGTTGGTGTTTATGGTGGTTACAAGTAGTTTGTGATTACTTCTAATGCTGTGGAATGTATTTCTGATCTTTCTTTGCCTTTTTATTTCTGTGTTGGGTGAGTTTTGGGTTTACTTGTAGATTTTGGGTTTATTTGTTTCTTTGCTCATGGGGTAAGCAACCTAAATAAGAACTTATACAATAAAAAATTAGTATATTTCCCTATATTTTGGTAGCTATTTATTATTTTATGGAGAAAAAAGTAGTAAACTAACATTGCATAGAGAGGTAAAGATATATGAGATTAGCAATATAGGTAGGTAAAATGATTAGAGAGGTATTGCTTATTTGTTTATTGCTTTTGTCCATTGTATCTTTCAAAATAATGGACCAGAATGATAATTAAATCCATTTTTAATTAATATGGACACATATTCTATTAATCATCATTATTTCCAAGGATTAATTGACGCGTTAATAATGAGATTGAATTTTCAAAATTTTAATTCTAAGTATCATTATTACTCACAATGGTAAATTATTATGGTGAAGAAATATCTCTCTATCTTCTCACATCTAATTAAGTATATCAGCCAACTACTTAAAATAAATATCTCTCCATCTTCTTACATCTAAGTGTACCACTTCCAGATTTTAGGTTTAGTTATCCTAAAATAAATACTCATTCTGGTTTTTAGTGAAAAACAAGTTAACCTTTTTACAAATGTTGAAAAAACAAACAAATCACTTTTTAATTCTATTTCTTTGTATACAAATTAACATAACTTATGAATTAACATATAATAACTTTATAAAATTTATAAAATAATTAAGCTATTTATCTTTTTTTAATCTTCCCGCCATAAAGCAACCTGACACCTCTCCTCTCACATACGTTCCCGGCTCGTCGCAGAAATGTCGGCTCAAGACTGAGATCACTGTTCACAGAGCCATATAACTTAAAAATGAGCCCATCAGTGAAATCAATCTGGAGGGAATTTCAATTTTCAATTTCAAACCAAGCATAGGGGGCTGAAAATTCAAATTTACCGCCTCTCAATTTTTAAATCCCTCTTATAAAAACACTCTGCTTGGAGACATCTCCTGCATTATCACCACTCCTCTTCGAAACTCTTCTCAGCCCAAGAAATCGTTTCACATGGAGGAGCTTAACGTTAAGCCTATGATGTTATCTGCTGTTGATCCTCTCAGTAATGACTTCAAGGTTAGGGTGAGATTCGACCGTCCTTTTAAGCGAGAGTGGAGCCGTTCGTTGGGGCCTAATCGGACGCCTGTTAGGGAGACGTTGTCTCTGGATGTTGTGCTCTACGATGAAGAGGTGTGTGAGACGAGATGTTGATGAACTTCTAACGTTGAAGCTTGAGTATTTACATTTAAGTTGTCACCCTTTACCTAATATTAGTGTTTATTTTTTGACAGGGAACGACAATGCTTTTCCGGTTGATAAGTGAAGATCAGAGAGATCGCATGGCATGGTTGTTCCACGAAGGGGGAGAGTTCTATTTGTGCAATCCAGTGGTTGAACAGGGAGGTTTAGGCGTTGATAGCCCGTGGCATTTAGTGGCCAACCATGCCACAAGTTTGTAGCCCATTCCAAGGGGAGTCTTCCGTTCGTTCCCGTATAATGTGAGGTGTTGTGCTGACATAGCAATGGCTAGAGGGGATCCACCTGTCGGGATGTTTGGTAATAGATCCTCTCTACTTTGTTTTAGCATTCATGTGACATGATTTGGAGCTGATGACATTCTTGGTTCTGTCTTAGACATTGTTGGGTGGGCGCGCATTGCTAATCCAGCCACATATATGAAAGCAGATCGTGATTGGGAGCCTGAGATACGCATTATACTTGGAGTGTGGACAAAGGATCTGAATTGGTGAAGTATCTACACTGTTTTTCCTATTTAGACAATGATGGATTGAAGGTTAAAAATCTTACAGATAGATGCCTGCAGACTCCACTATACCGAAGTCATATGTATACTTCGTGGTGAGTTCGTTGAGGAAGTAGCTGACATCTTAGATCCTAACAGAGATGATAACACGGAAGAGGAAGTCGTGCCTAACAAAGAAGATAAGGAGCCTCCGCCATTTGTCCATCTGCGATATGTCATGCGTGATGAGCCATACAGCTCTGGTGAGGGAGAGTCAACTGCTTATTGCATTTAATTTTTTAGTGTGGATTGAGGTACCTTAATGTTGCCTGGATGGTTGAATGTGATAGGTACAAAGGTCGTGAGATGCGTGCAGTATGCTTCCAGGATGAAGGTCGATCCAAACATACCCGAGGTTAAAAGTCTGAAGGAAAGCATGTTAGGTTTTGATTTCATTGAGTAAGACACCATGGCTTGGACGTGTGAGATTGAAGTAGTGATGTTTGTAGTACTATGCAATATTTGAGACTTTGTTGTTTAAGCCGTTATTGTATGTTTAGGGATTATGGATATGGATTTGCCTTTTGTTAGACCTTATCAGTATTTTAGGGTTATGCCTTTATTGTAATGCTGTTTTGTGGGTTTTAACATTCTCCCGAGACTGAAGCAGTAAGCTAAAAATTAAGGCACATACATTGGGCCTTTCTATTTAAAATGCCTCATTCTGGATGTTATGGGTTTTTCATCGGTAAGGCCCTTTAAAGTTGGGCAATTATTTCAGGTATGACTTATTGGTTAGAGCACTTAAACCCATTTGTTTTCCATATGGGCCATAAACTTGGTGGTTTCATAAGTAAAACATTGGGCCTCATTATATTTGGGCATCTTTAATCATGTAAATATTTTTACCTTCTTCCGGCCTTCATTTGTCTGACTGACTAACTTACTTAACTTTTCTTTGTACAACTCATTGCTAAAGTCTGATTAACTAGCTTAGTTTTAGCCACTTATTTGGTGAATATTTAGTTAGTTCCCAACCAGACCATGCCTCTCATTAAAGATGGAGTTTGTCACTTCACAACTCTCCTCTTAGCTAGCATAGGGTGTGCTGCTCAAGGTTGCTTCAATTCAACCTTTGCCTTTTTGTCAAATCAACCTGCTACACATCTATGTCGAGCTCAGAGGGCGGGCTTTTTTCCCGCCATAACTTTGTACTGCTATAAAGGTATTCACATTTCTGAGTATACTCATCTACATATATCATTGTTGTAATTTTTAGCGGAGAAACAAGAACATCTTAACCCATTACTTCCAACATGACAACTCGAGCGTTGCTCAGGCAACTTGATGATACAAAGGACATGTGGAGCATTGTTGTTAGGGTCATGAGGAGGTGGAAGATGTTTCACAAATCGTCACCAAATGAGCTATTTTGCATATGTTTTATACTCATAGATTCTGAGGTATGCCTATGCCATCATCCTGTTTTGTTATATTTGCCTAATAATGAGACTTGCATGCAAGGTTCTTATGATGAATCCTCTAAGATTGATGTTTAATTAGTAAAGATCTGCAATTGAAAATTAGGTTTGACAATAAACCTTCCATCTTTCTTATATTGCATCTGCTTTATATTGATAGATTCTGAGGTGTGGCTATGCCATCATCATTGTTTGTTGTATTTGCCCAAGAAGAACCCTTGCATGCATGGTTCTTATGTTGAACTCATTACATATCAGCATTAAATCAGATCAATTGTATATTATAAACTTTCAGCTGAACTCCATATGCATTGATTTATGTTCAGGGAAACTCTATTGGGGCAACTATTATGAAACCTTCTGAACATGCAAGGTTCAACCTTGGAATGAAGCAAGGAAAGATTTATGAAATTGAAGTTTTTGAGGTGACTGGAAATAGCCACAACTGGAGGCCTTCCACCGCTCCTTTTAAAATAACATTTCATAAAGAAACATCTTTTGAAGAAGTGGAAGTTGATATTCCAGAATACTCTTTCAATTTGATGAAAATTCCTTACATTCTTGCCCTGCCAGACACTCAGGAGGTCAAATACCTTATTGGTTAGTGTTGTCTATAATATAGCTATATTTACCTTGAGTAATTGGTGTCCAGTAAGCTTCAAATTTGCACTTACAATGCATAATCATTATAGTATTCTCACTGTTTTCTTGCAGATATTATGGGATTTGTAAAGATAATGGGAAAGTTGGGTGAATTTGATCATGACAATAAGGACAAGTGCTATGTACGGATGACAATTTGTGATGCTGAGTAAGTTGTTTAGGTGCTTTTTACTTAAATTGTTGGTCCCAAGGATACAAAACATAAAGCCTTAATAGTATCTGTTATGGTTTATGTAACAAAGTGTTACTAATTACCTGATTAACCTGTTTTATCTCTTTTAATTCAATAATATCTTTACTAACTATGATAGAAAAGGATTTTCGATAATATCATTATCTCTATCATAGTTAGAAAAAGAATATCCTAATGATTAAATACTATCCATGATAGAAAAGAATAAACTAATACAGCACAGCTGCTATCATGGATAATTTATTTATAACCATGTTAGAAAGGATTTGCCTAACATGGTTAATAAACAAAACTATAAATATCAAACCATATACAAATATATATACATGCGGAAACGAATGCAGGCCTATACAAATTGGCAATATACAATTCAAATAGCCTATATAGCATCTACTACCTAATTCCCTTTCCTGCTGCTTGCATCAGTACATGAATACCTGCAAAAATGTCAGTAATCGTGGGATGAGACAATTTGTCCCAGTAATCACCGCTTAACTCACTATAACAGTGAGATGTGCGGTAGCGAGGGCGTCTAAAGGGTACCACATTTAAAACCAATACTATATATATATGACAAGTCTGTCATTCATCATTCAAGTCCCTCCTTCTAAATCCATTCGAAATCACCATCTCTATTTCCCACATATCACTCAAATCCCTCAGTCAAATCCAATTCAACTCAACAGACGAAAATAAACGTGATTGACACTGTGCCCAGTCTCAAATCTGAAAGCATAAAAAGGGAGCACTTTTAAATAGTGAAAACGTCTCTGGGGAGCACTTTAAAAGTGAAAACGTCCCTGAGGAGCACTTTAAAAGTGAAAACGTCCCTGGGGAGCACTTTTAAAAGTGAAAACGTCCCTGGAGAGCACTTTTAAAAGTGAAAACGTCCCTGGTTCCCTTAAAATCCGAGGAACCTGTACTATTAACCTATCAATTGCGCAGATCGATAGGTTACATCGGCCGACGGTACTATCAGTGTCATGCAATGCTAACAATACCTATTCTATATTCCATCAACTTCAACCTCATTCAATATTTCAATCTCACATTTCATGATTTCCACAACATAGCTCACCATAATCTCAAACTCAACATCTATCACACTTTTCTATTTCCATAATTTCTCAAGTCACTGTCTAACACTATACCTATCTATATACCTTCCATTATCATTCCAGATCAATACCAACCACAGCCAGAGTAATACATATGTAGTGTTTCAAATTTCTTTATATGAAAATAATCGTGTTTGAAAGGCACCCGATAGCCTGTTTTGTATAAAAATAACCTTTCAAAGATATTATATATATATATAGAGGGTGAGAAAGGATTTTAGAAAATCCTAGCTAACATCACCCTCAATGTTATAGTAAGGTAAGTGTGATTACCTGTCGCCCTTTAGCACTCCACTATCGTTTCTTACAGTTTTCCTTGTGGATTCTCTTCCAAGTATCATCACCACTATTTAAACCTATATGAATACAATACAAGTTGCTAAATTAATATCATTTCCACTTTATAATACTTAACGTCTCTCTCTCTGCATTACTACCCATTTCCCCTTTGTCTTACTTCAAATATTTTAACCAATTCAATTCATAACATCCATTCACTTAACAATCACAAGCAACAGAAATTATAAATCATGACATATTAGCAATTTCATATATGTGCCATTTCATCATTACTATTTCATAATTCAAACAGAGAATTCTCTTCATTTAGCAAATTACATAGCAAGGTCAAAACCACAAAAATAACCCACTTTTACCAATGTAGCACTAAAACAATTACCTTCCAAATGTCAACATGTAACTATTCACATGCCAGCACCTCCAATCATTAATAAACTGGTCAACAACATGAATAAAGAGACACAATTCACAGCCAAAACTAGCAGTAACTACCATCAATTTATTCAGTCCTGGCAATAACATAGATACAATAATCCTCACACAATATGTACCCCTCGAGATCATAAATTTGGATTATCATTATTTCAAACAATCCTTTCTAATACTTATTATCACCTCTTTAGTGTCCTGACTCCATTCAACCAAATGCAAACCAATCATGACAATAAAACAAAGAAACAGTGCCTTTGACCAATAAATTTGATATGACCCATAACAAAATGTATTCTTGTATTATTCCACAAAAACAAATCAGCATCATAACACTACAAAGATTCATTGTCCAATATGGTAGTATTCTACCATTGTAAGCACTTCCCTTACTGCCCAAAACTGATTTGACCCTAACAAAATTTAATTTGGGAAACTTACAATAACACATGCCACAATTATATTTCAGCAGCCCCTAATTTAAATATCCAAGCATTATATTTTGTTTCGTCACAAAACTTCATGCATGAATTAAATGATTAATAGTATGTTTGTTCAAAAATTATTCCCAAGACACATATAACAACCCAACTTGTATATTGCAAGAAACTTTTTATGCCAAAATTGATATGCACCCGCACATTGAGTATTTCATGAACACTATGGCAGCAAACTATTGCAAAGCTCCCAACTTAGTTTCACAATGGTTCCGACAATATTATGGAGCAAATTTTTATGCAAAAACTGATGTCAAACCATGAGGAAAAGCTTAAGGAAATGAAGCCAAATCTTACATTACACACAAGCTTAAGCCATAGAAGATATGTAAGTATGAGTGCATAAAGATCGGCTGCAAAATCACACTTGCTACTTTAATTTACACTTCCAAGAGACTTTGTATAATCCTACACCACTTCCAGCCACACAACAAAACAGAGAAATTAGGCTCTTCCTAAATCAGTTTCCAAATCAAGCAAATCGAACACAACTCCAACATGCAAGAATAGCTACATGCCTCTCCAATCATTCACCATTAACCATACATTCCAGAATAGCGAAAATGGCAGCATAAACAATTAGAACAGAATCTTTACTAACAACCCCAAAATTGGGGTTTTACATGAACCACTCCGAACTTCAATCAATATTCAATTTAATGCTTAGAATACTAAAATATAAAGGCTTAGCATAGTTTTAATTCAACATCATGACTGAAACTTAAACCCCAATTCAAACCCTAAACACTCAAATCTCACCAAATCGCAGAGGGAGGGGTAAAACCGGAATAAATGGAACTACCTTACTCATTTTCGACCTCCCACTGCTTCGCTGAAACTTCGCCGTCGCCGGAAACTCGCCGGACTAGCCAGAGACGAAGAGAACAGAGCGGAGTAAGGGGAAACACAAAGCAAAAAGAAAAATAGCTCAAGGAAACACAAGAAAGACCGAAGCTTACCCTTAACCCCGACGTTATCCGCCGCTGTGCTCGCCGGAATCGCAGAAAACGACGGTGAACTCCGGCGGAGAGAAGAGAAAACTAAAGAAAAATGGAAGATATAGAGTGAGAAAGAAGGAAAGCTCGGTTTTTGGGGCCAAATCACCGGTCACCAGCGTTCACATCACCGGAAAAACGAAAGCAGTGGAGGAGGAAGGAGGGAGGCGACGGGAATGCAGAAGGGGAAGGGAGGAGAGGCTGCAGAGGTTGGCCAGCCTTGGCCGCCATCATGGCCACCCTTCGTCGCCGTCGTGTGGCCGAAAGGGAGAAAAAGAAGAAGATGAACGAGGAAGAAGAAGAAGAAAATCGAAGGTGATGATGAAGATGGGGGGGGGGCGGACAGAAGAGGGAGTATATATATATATACATATATATTTATATATATTTTAAAATGATTTAGGGAAAATCACCATTAACTCCCCTATTGTTTATTCTTAATTATATTTCTAGCCCAGAAGTTTATATATATTACTATATTTCCTTCTTTCCATCATAATATTATCTACTATCCCAAATACTTGTTTATGAAAGTTTCTAACTCCAAATAATTATTTTAACTATATTTCCTTAAATTCCAAAAATTAAGATTTACTAACAATAAATCTCCCTAAAACCCAAATTTCCTAAATAATACCTCAATAATTTCCCATTAACCTTAATCAAAATTTGGGGATGTTACAATTTACCCCACCTTTTAGGAATTTTGTCCCCAAAATTCGCGTGAAATAACGCCTAAAACCAAGAAATATGTAATTCAACTCTAACTATATGCAAAGTTCTAACTATTCAACCATAATTTATTGCACTCAACACTATTTTCACCATATATCCACAGTTAATCCTTAGATATTCACCAATCCTCATCTCGTTTCCCTTAACTAACCTTCATTTACTAACTACCCTAACCTTATATTACTTGTATTAAAGTCATCCATCATAAATGATAACATCGTTTTTCAAACTCCACTGGTTTCCTCGATCATATTCCAAGGCCTCACTTCTTTGTTGTAAGACATCAACTCCTAAAATTTCAGTTGTAACTTTGGCTCAAAATTCTAACTTAACATATACACTCATCCATATCAACATATCATTAGATTAATGATTGATTACTTCCAACTTAAGTAAATCAATGGTAGCAGTTTACTATCTTCCAACCTAATATATTACACTCAAGTAGTCTCTTTATCTATTCTACTCAACCATAAGCAAACTTTTAAAATTTATCACTAACTCAAATCATTCCATAAAATCCTAATATTACACATCACCAAGTCATAATATCTTTCAACATCATAAACCATTATTTCACCTTGATAAACCTACTTAAATCCTCAAACCAAAACCACCATATTTTCATAGCTTTACATGTCATCCCATAATTCCATGGCTCTATTTGTAATTCCAAAATCATTTGTAAGCTAAGTGTGTATTATTATTGATATAGCTCAATCCAAATTTAAACCATCTATTTATCATTTAACAATCTACATTTTACTCTAACAATACCATCAAGTCTACCGTTTATCAACTCCTCAATAATTTACATCTAAGAATTCACTTGCTAATATTGACCATTAACCAAATCTCTAAATAGTCTCACTTTATCTCAAAATCACCCTCATTCAACTTCTCTAGTCTATTCTACATACATTACAACATATAGTTCACCAAATAAAGATCGTCCAACTACAAACCTTCATTCCATCCAATAATCATTCACAAATCCAACTATTTGGTTTATTTCCATGATTTTGACTCATATCTACATTTCACCACACAATCTACAACTTTTCTCAAACCTCCTAATATCCTCCTTAATTATTATATCTATCAACCATTTGTGCATTGCCTCTTATACCTATACAAATCAACTTGTATATTAATTGAACCATACACATCATCCCAAAATCAACAAAGTCCATTTACTCTAATCTCAACCATAATCAACAAAGTGTATCAATTACTAAACCACGTTGATAACCTCGAATTTCTACAATTTATCTTTCTTAGTCTTTCATACTACCCCAAAATATTATTCTAAGTCATCAATAACAACTTAATCCTAAAGTTTCCCCTTAACCAACTCTAACCCAAAACCTAAATGTCTCCAAATCAAACGTCAGTCCATTAGCTTTATCGTGTATTTCAATCACCAAGATCACAATGGATTTCTTCAAAAGAAAATGGAATTAATTCATCCACCAATAAAATTCTACAATTACACAAAATAAAGTCATGTTACTAAGTCTCCAACCACTCTAACATTTAATTATTCAAATCAATCTTCCCTCAAACAATCCAATGGGTTAAATTTACAAAATCCCTCTATATGACTAACCCGCTTGAATCTTCCCAAGCTACAGAAATTCAATCAACAATTTTTATTCCTAGACCATTACATGTTACCGAAGACAAAACACATCTACGTACTTAAGTATTCAACTCTGACCCCAACACACACACAAAGTCAGATTCTTCTATTTAGCCACATCATCATCATCTCATAACCTTATTGATAGTGTAAACAAATACTAAAACCCCAAACTAGACTTCAAATGTTCTAAGTCATGTTTCTCCATTCAAAATCAAGTTTATCTGACATTCTAAAACTCATAACTTATAACCAACCTCCAACTCTTATTACTTCTTTAACAAATAATCAACAAACTTCCTAAGCAATTAGAAATCAAAATTTTATGTCATAAAATTAGCTACAATTTATGTATCAAGCTATCCATTAGCTATACTCAACACATCAATATCTTCTACAATCAATCATTAAAAGAACCATGTGGCTCAACAAGGAATAAAATCACAATGCTAACCACAATCATGTCTTCATAATCAATCTGTAACCAAACATCCCAATTAATTAAAATGTAGACATTTATCATTCTTAGACAAATAGTTCCTCATGCACACAATTCACACACAACATTCATTAATAATTTACAATGAAATTTAATCATTTGCATAGAGTCACTTTTATTAGCTAAAACGATCATCGTACACATTCCTTTACACATACACATTTGACACCTACACATACAAGCACAATATCTTATAATCATCACCAATCTACCAACTAAAGAAAACAATTTGTTTTTAAAACAAAAATCAAATCTTATCTATAATTTCATATCAAATATACACAATTAATTACTAACATTTCAATTCCATGTAAGCAAACGCATCAAATTTGAATAACCATTTTCAAACAATACTTACCTTTCTTTCATTTAGTAACGGTGTGAAACAAGCACTCATGATAATGTACTCTCTAACCATTACTAAGTGAAAGATAATCAAAACACATTCAAAACAATAGCATACTTCATGTTGAAGCTTATAAAAACAAACAATTTCAGGAGAATTTTATTCCAAACAATCAGATAACACAAGTTAAATCATCAGTGAAGCAAACAATTTATCAACTAATAAGCAATAAACACAAGGTCAACAGTTATTATCTCATGTTTTATTCATTACCAATTGTCATTTTCGATTTCTCTTAGTCCCTTAACCCAATAAGGTATCTCATGATGCCTCGACTATGATTATGGCTAGCACATAACTATACTCGAGACCCCAGAGAAGCATCCTTATTTCGCTATTTTTCCTAAATTCTTATACATATTAACATTATTTCGTTATTCTTTCTATGTTCATCTCATTCTCTCCACAGTACCTATTCAATTTCTCTTATCACTCTCTCCCCACCACGGGATGAACGATAATCCTCTCAAAAAGGCCAGATATTCATGCACAGAAGGAAGGGAATACTAAGAATGTATATTGCCAATCTATATGCAATGCAGCACAGTCCTAGGTTATCGTATACCAAATACTGATAACCAAGTTGTAACAAAGTGTTACTAATTACCTGATTAACCTGTTTTATCTCTTTTAATTCAATAATATCTTTACTAACTATGATAGAAAAGGATTTTCGATAATATCATTATCTCTATCATAGTTAGAAAAAGAATATCCTAATGATTAAATACTATCCATGATAGAAAAGAATAAACTAATACAGCACAGCTGCTATCATGGATAATTTATTTATAACCATGTTAGAAAGGATTTGCCTAACATGGTTAATAAACAAAACTATAAATATCAAACCATATACAAATATATATACATGCGGAAACGAATGCAGGCCTATACAAATTGGCAATATACAATTCAAATAGCCTATATAGCATCTACTACCTAATTCCCTTTCCTGCTGCTTGCATCAGTACATGAATACCTGCAAAAATGTCAGTAATCGTGGGATGAGACAATTTGTCCCAGTAATCACCGCTTAACTCACTATAACAGTGAGATGTGCGGTAGCGAGGGCGTCTAAAGGGTACCACATTTAAAACCAATACTATATATATATGACAAGTCTGTCATTCATCATTCAAGTCCCTCCTTCTAAATCCATTCGAAATCACCATCTCTATTTCCCACATATCACTCAAATCCCTCAGTCAAATCCAATTCAACTCAACAGACGAAAATAAACGTGATTGACACTGTGCCCAGTCTCAAATCTGAAAGCATAAAAAGGGAGCACTTTTAAATAGTGAAAACGTCTCTGGGGAGCACTTTAAAAGTGAAAACGTCCCTGAGGAGCACTTTAAAAGTGAAAACGTCCCTGGGGAGCACTTTTAAAAGTGAAAACGTCCCTGGAGAGCACTTTTAAAAGTGAAAACGTCCCTGGTTCCCTTAAAATCCGAGGAACCTGTACTATTAACCTATCAATTGCGCAGATCGATAGGTTACATCGGCCGACGGTACTATCAGTGTCATGCAATGCTAACAATACCTATTCTATATTCCATCAACTTCAACCTCATTCAATATTTCAATCTCACATTTCATGATTTCCACAACATAGCTCACCATAATCTCAAACTCAACATCTATCACACTTTTCTATTTCCATAATTTCTCAAGTCACTGTCTAACACTATACCTATCTATATACCTTCCATTATCATTCCAGATCAATACCAACCACAGCCAGAGTAATACATATGTAGTGTTTCAAATTTCTTTATATGAAAATAATCGTGTTTGAAAGGCACCCGATAGCCTGTTTTGTATAAAAATAACCTTTCAAAGATATTATATATATATATAGAGGGTGAGAAAGGATTTTAGAAAATCCTAGCTAACATCACCCTCAATGTTATAGTAAGGTAAGTGTGATTACCTGTCGCCCTTTAGCACTCCACTATCGTTTCTTACAGTTTTCCTTGTGGATTCTCTTCCAAGTATCATCACCACTATTTAAACCTATATGAATACAATACAAGTTGCTAAATTAATATCATTTCCACTTTATAATACTTAACGTCTCTCTCTCTGCATTACTACCCATTTCCCCTTTGTCTTACTTCAAATATTTTAACCAATTCAATTCATAACATCCATTCACTTAACAATCACAAGCAACAGAAATTATAAATCATGACATATTAGCAATTTCATATATGTGCCATTTCATCATTACTATTTCATAATTCAAACAGAGAATTCTCTTCATTTAGCAAATTACATAGCAAGGTCAAAACCACAAAAATAACCCACTTTTACCAATGTAGCACTAAAACAATTACCTTCCAAATGTCAACATGTAACTATTCACATGCCAGCACCTCCAATCATTAATAAACTGGTCAACAACATGAATAAAGAGACACAATTCACAGCCAAAACTAGCAGTAACTACCATCAATTTATTCAGTCCTGGCAATAACATAGATACAATAATCCTCACACAATATGTACCCCTCGAGATCATAAATTTGGATTATCATTATTTCAAACAATCCTTTCTAATACTTATTATCACCTCTTTAGTGTCCTGACTCCATTCAACCAAATGCAAACCAATCATGACAATAAAACAAAGAAACAGTGCCTTTGACCAATAAATTTGATATGACCCATAACAAAATGTATTCTTGTATTATTCCACAAAAACAAATCAGCATCATAACACTACAAAGATTCATTGTCCAATATGGTAGTATTCTACCATTGTAAGCACTTCCCTTACTGCCCAAAACTGATTTGACCCTAACAAAATTTAATTTGGGAAACTTACAATAACACATGCCACAATTATATTTCAGCAGCCCCTAATTTAAATATCCAAGCATTATATTTTGTTTCGTCACAAAACTTCATGCATGAATTAAATGATTAATAGTATGTTTGTTCAAAAATTATTCCCAAGACACATATAACAACCCAACTTGTATATTGCAAGAAACTTTTTATGCCAAAATTGATATGCACCCGCACATTGAGTATTTCATGAACACTATGGCAGCAAACTATTGCAAAGCTCCCAACTTAGTTTCACAATGGTTCCGACAATATTATGGAGCAAATTTTTATGCAAAAACTGATGTCAAACCATGAGGAAAAGCTTAAGGAAATGAAGCCAAATCTTACATTACACACAAGCTTAAGCCATAGAAGATATGTAAGTATGAGTGCATAAAGATCGGCTGCAAAATCACACTTGCTACTTTAATTTACACTTCCAAGAGACTTTGTATAATCCTACACCACTTCCAGCCACACAACAAAACAGAGAAATTAGGCTCTTCCTAAATCAGTTTCCAAATCAAGCAAATCGAACACAACTCCAACATGCAAGAATAGCTACATGCCTCTCCAATCATTCACCATTAACCATACATTCCAGAATAGCGAAAATGGCAGCATAAACAATTAGAACAGAATCTTTACTAACAACCCCAAAATTGGGGTTTTACATGAACCACTCCGAACTTCAATCAATATTCAATTTAATGCTTAGAATACTAAAATATAAAGGCTTAGCATAGTTTTAATTCAACATCATGACTGAAACTTAAACCCCAATTCAAACCCTAAACACTCAAATCTCACCAAATCGCAGAGGGAGGGGTAAAACCGGAATAAATGGAACTACCTTACTCATTTTCGACCTCCCACTGCTTCGCTGAAACTTCGCCGTCGCCGGAAACTCGCCGGACTAGCCAGAGACGAAGAGAACAGAGCGGAGTAAGGGGAAACACAAAGCAAAAAGAAAAATAGCTCAAGGAAACACAAGAAAGACCGAAGCTTACCCTTAACCCCGACGTTATCCGCCGCTGTGCTCGCCGGAATCGCAGAAAACGACGGTGAACTCCGGCGGAGAGAAGAGAAAACTAAAGAAAAATGGAAGATATAGAGTGAGAAAGAAGGAAAGCTCGGTTTTTGGGGCCAAATCACCGGTCACCAGCGTTCACATCACCGGAAAAACGAAAGCAGTGGAGGAGGAAGGAGGGAGGCGACGGGAATGCAGAAGGGGAAGGGAGGAGAGGCTGCAGAGGTTGGCCAGCCTTGGCCGCCATCATGGCCACCCTTCGTCGCCGTCGTGTGGCCGAAAGGGAGAAAAAGAAGAAGATGAACGAGGAAGAAGAAGAAGAAAATCGAAGGTGATGATGAAGATGGGGGGGGGGCGGACAGAAGAGGGAGTATATATATATATACATATATATTTATATATATTTTAAAATGATTTAGGGAAAATCACCATTAACTCCCCTATTGTTTATTCTTAATTATATTTCTAGCCCAGAAGTTTATATATATTACTATATCTCCTTCTTTCCATCATAATATTATCTACTATCCCAAATACTTGTTTATGAAAGTTTCTAACTCCAAATAATTATTTTAACTATATTTCCTTAAATTCCAAAAATTAAGATTTACTAACAATAAATCTCCCTAAAACCCAAATTTCCTAAATAATACCTCAATAATTTCCCATTAACCTTAATCAAAATTTGGGGATGTTACAGTTTACTTCTTGTGTGGCAGAGACAATGAAATAGATGTTGTGTTATTTGGACAATGTGCTACTGATGCATGTTTGGAGCAAATGCAGGACCCTGAAAATGATGAACCTGTTGTAGCTATCATCAACCTTGCTAGAATTGCTTGGAGTGCAGATAGTAAGCTGTGCTAAATATATGTCTCTTACGTATTTCATTTTTGAATGCTATAATCAAATATACACATTTGATTTATACCCCTGTTGTATGGTTAGAGAAACGACAAATTGTGTCTTCTTTTGAGGCAACGAGAGTGTTCTTCAACCTGGACATAAAAGATGTGAAGGATCTTCTCAATAGGTTACCTTGAGATTGTTTTTTTTCATCAGATACTGTAATTTTATAATCCCTACCATACAAATTAACTCTTTTATGTTAGTGTGAAAGATCGTGGCACACCACTTACAATGGAATTTAGCCAATCAATGGCCACTCAAAGGAGTCGAGTATCAGGCAATGATTCTTTCGCTAATGAACCCAAAATGACCATTGACAACATGCATACCATGAAGGAGGTCAGTGTTGTTTTTTTTTTTCATAATTACTTGAATTTCTATATATACAAGTATTGAGTTGACATATTTATCCAAGCTGCCATCACATATAATAAGTTCACAATTTCTTTTGCAAGGGGGCATCATTTGTCTTGGTTTGTGAGCTGACAAAGTTATTATCAAAGGATGGTTGGCGCTATGAGGGTTGCTCCAAGTGTAGCTCAATGCTGAAACGAGTTGATGAAAATGATCCAACAAGCAAACAAGTTTGTGGCGGTTGTAAGAAGCCGCCAAAGTGAGAGATGATAACAGGGCTTTATGGTTTATGTATAGTTCTCTACAAACATGTGTTCTTACTTTTGATGCTTGACTTGATCTTTTACAGGTTGAAACTGAACTATTTGGTTAAGGATGACACCGGAACAGCTTCTATTACTTTTTGGGACAAACAAGCAAGGCAGTTGATCAACAAAACTGCTGTTGAACTGATCAATGAGCTGCCAGAGGTATAATTTCTGAAGGACTATCAAAATCAAAATATATTTTATTGCTCCAATATATAATATACTTAGCACTGCATTTGATGATCGTATCCACGTTGTAGAATAAAAAAAATGGATGGCCTGTTGATCTCAATGACCAAGTTGGAAAAAAACTTTTACTCAAGCTCAAACTAAGTTTGTACAACAAGCAGTTTGCTAGGTCTAGCATCAATGTTGCTGATTTCACCACTTGTGTTGATCTCCTAGATGACTTCAACTCTGTTACATCAGAGGTACAAGCTCAACTATATGCAATACACCATATGAGTATGCTTTTTGGCATATTGCATTAGTTTGCAGGATGTACAAGTAGTTTCTATTGTGCATCTTTGCTGCATCCATGCACTTTAATGCACTTTCATAGTAATATAATAATCAAACCAATAATTGCAGATAGAAAAATCGGTGCCTGCTGCAAGTCAATCTACAAATGCAATCAAAGAGTCAACAATCGAGGAAAATACTGCCAATGCTGTTGATCTCTCCGAGGAGGATGTACCCCTGATTAGTGTGGCTCAGGCAAAGGGCAAACGAAGGATGAATACCAGTGGAAAGAGCAAGGATGCAAGTGAAGGTAGTTCAACAAAATCAAGTGCTGCTCTTCCTGATTATAAGCTATTGAAGGTTATCAAACAAGAGAAATAGATGGTTCCTGACAATATGAGCTTCATCTCAGTAGTTATATATTTTTGCACATGAGATTGAAGCTTAAGCTCTATGATATGTTTCTGCTGCAAGAATGACTTTAACTATAACTTTTGTTGGGAAGTCTTGATGACAATGCTTTTATCTTTCTGATGTAGTTTCTATTTTGTAATTCCTACACCATTGCAATGGAGTAGATGGTACTTATGTTGTCCTGTGTTTGTACAGGTTGTTGCTTCAATATCTAAACTCATATTAAGCATTCAATGATCTTAACTTTCCCTATGAAATAATCCTGGACCTTTAGTTTTATTTTTAATGTATACAAGGGAGTGGACCATACATATCCGTATTGGAGGTCTACAAATTGCATTGCATTGAAGCCTTCCTTCTAATTGCCCACCGAACATAATAAACCAGCATAAGAAGCTCGATCTTACTATTTCATTCACAATAACTATTTTTTCCACCTTTCATAACACTTATTGGACCTAAATGATTTAAAGCTGATATTATGCTCATCCAATCTAATTATCCAATATGCCTATTGTGAATGTAAGCCTGGGCTTTACTTAACTTAGTAAAAGCAATATGTATATCAACTAAAAGTGTTGCCAAGCCTGCGGACTTTTAATAAAATAACCTGCTAAATTGAATTATTCACGTGAATAATCCACTATAATGTGCTATATATAAATAACCTGCTAAATTAATGAACTTTCATTTTCAACAAAAAATGAATTTGACATTAACAACCTGTTAATGATAATTAAAAAAACTAAATCTATAAATAGGTGTTTATAGGTTTTTTGTGTGGCTCAATGCAACAGTAGCTGAGTTGGATATTGACATTGACATTGACATTGACATTTGAAGTGTTGCTGAAAAAATAAGGTTTTTACACAGGTTGCAAACTATGGGTTACCCACTTCAGTTATGTTGATGTAGGGTCATGGTTCATGTATCATAAACATGAAGAAGATGATGCAAATTCTTCACCTTGATCCTTATGTCTGAAACACGATGAAGCCCAACATTAACCAATGCGAGGATGATTCCAATACAGTTAGTAACCTAATGAACACTCCTGTGAATGAGAACAATGACGTTGTTTCCTTGCGCAGGGCTAGCAAAAAACAGAGAATGTCTCTTGCTTTCCAAGAATTGACAAACCACTATGAAAATCTTGAAAACCACAAGCCTCTTGATTCCAGTGTTGTGCCTCTGATTCAGAGTTCTACTTCATCAGTATCATGTGTCACCCAAGTAAATCAACCTCCTTACTCCATCAAGAAAAAACAGAGTAATGACAGACAGCTGAGGATTTGCAATGATAAAAAGAATGAGAGAAAACGGAATTTTTCAGGTGACTTTCTTATTGTAAAGTTTTGTTTTGATTCACTGTGAGTGTACACTGACTCCTTGGTATCCCATTCAGCCAACCATGATAGTAAAGGAGATAAGACTTTCATTGTGAATGCTGATATTGAAGAAAGGCCATTGCCAACTCAACGGCCTTCAACTGGCTTTCATATCATTGATGCACCATCTACAGCTAGAGCAAATCAGAATGAACCATCACTGAAAGATATAACGAATGGTAATATTTATTTTTTCTATTTGTATGTCGTGGAACTATTAATCTTAACCCTTGACAACAACTTATGTGAAAACTTTCAATGTCCAGATTTGCATTTACCTAAAAGGATGAGTTCAAGATGGTGTGCTATCCAAAATTTGGTTTCTTCTATTCCACCAAAGAGAGTAAGAAGGAAAAAATGTGATATTATGAAAAGTCACCAAGTTCACCATGCTGACATGGTAGCTACATTGAAACATGCCTCAACTTTAGGTACATCATTCACATGCGTGCATAATTTTCTCCACTATGGGATTTCTCTATTCGTGTGGCCTTGAAATTATGATTTGCCTATTGATGGTATTGTTTTTTTAGCTACTGCCGCACAAAACCAAGTTATACCACAGCAAGCACATTACAAGAATGTTAATTTTAATTTGGAAGTAGAACCATTACCTGATATATACTCTGATAGTGATGATGATGAGATGAACCTGGGTAAGGAATTTATTCAGCTGACTATTCTAATATGGAAGCTCATTGCTTTTCATTTCTTCATCTTACATTCTATTCATTTATAATTAACATCACATTACCTCTACAGACAATCTGAGTGTTTCTGGCTTGAGAGGGTCAGCAAAGCAGGATTCTATTCAAGGGAGCCAACAATCAAATGAAGTCTCATATATAGGTGTGTTGTGGCTATTAAATTGCAGTTCACATTTGTATGATCTTTTAGTTGAATGTTTCAAAACAATTTATACATTCACAGATAGCAACCCTGTTAATATTATTACTTTTACCTAGATGAAGGGGACCCTCTTTATATTTGCAAATATTGTCATGCACGTATGTGGTACAACGAAAGGGTGAAGAAAGATCGGAAGCAACGAACAATTGATACATTTTCAATGTGCTGTTTAAAAGGGAAAGTTGTGTTGCCACCACTTAAGAAACCTCCTCCTTTCTTGAATAAGTTGTTCTTTGACAAAAAATCTCCAGAGTCTATCAACTTTTATGAAAATATCAGGCAATACAATAATATGTTCTCTTTCACTTCAATGGGAGGAAAGATCAATCATCAAATCAATAATGGATCAGGACCTTACACATTCATACTCTCTGGAATGAATTACCATAGAATTGGAAATTTGCTTCCATCACCAGGACAACGACCAGTTTTCTCTCAATTGTATATATGTGACACTGACAATGAGATTGCCAACAGAATCGCTACAGTCAGGTATCATAATATTTGATAGCATTAAACCATTTTATATGTTGATTGGCAATGTTCCTGGAGATTTCCTGTTTTTTAAATTACAATTAATATAAATCATGTTTGAATGCAGCAAGCATCTCAAGGACAGTTCCATCAATTCAGAGATCATTGACAAAATCAAACATGATTTAGATTTGAACAATGTATATGTTAAGCAATTTCGGTTTGCTGCAAAACACCTTGCAGCCCCAGAAGCTAGACAATTAAAATTGGTTTTGCTTGATAATAGAGAACATGATGGAAGAACTTACAATACACCTACCGCATCAGAAGTGGCAGCTCTTATTCCAGGTGATATAGACATGAACTATAGTGTTAGAGATGTTGTAGTCGAGCAAATAGATGGTGATGTGCAACATATCAATGAATTGCATACAACATATTTGCCTCTTCAATATCCTTTGCTTTTCCCATATGGAGAGGATGGATATAGGGACAACATCATGCATAGAGAAGAAAGTTTGACAACAACAATCTCAAGGAAACGTGTCAGCATTAGAGAATATATTGCATACAAACTTATGTTGAGAGAAAATGAAATGTCTCCTATTCTTCATTCATCATGGCTACTTCAACAATTCATATGTGACACCTATTGCATGATGGAATCACAAAGATTATTGTGGTATCGTACACATCAGAAGGAGCTTCGTGCTGATTTATATAAGGGGCTCTCATATGCTTTAATTCATGGTGAGACAAGTGCTGCGGCAACAGGGAAAATAGTTGTCCTACCATCTTCATTCACAGGAGGGCCAAGATATATGATGGGAAATTACCAAGATGCAATGGCTATCTGTCAAACAGTTGGTTATCCTGATCTGTTTGTTACATTTACGTGTAACTCTGCTTGGCCTGAAATAAAAAGAATTTGTGCTGAACAAAAACTTAGTCCTTCAGATTGCCCACAGATGTTAACTCGACTCTTTCATTTGAAACTTCGAGCTCTGATGAAAGTTTTCAAAAAAAAAAAATTTTGGAACAATCGTGGCAGGTAAGTCAATGGTTTACCATAGTATAGTCTACAACTACAATGTGCGTATATTGCATGATATACTGTTTTTAAAATTACAAATACATATTAGAGATTACAATTACTGTTACAATTATTTAATTAATTCTGATATTTTTTGCAGAAGTATATGCAATTGAATTTCAAAAATGAGGACTTCTACATGCACACATACTTCTATGGCTTGACAAAACTGATGCAATAACTGATGGGAAGAAAATAGATGATATCATTTCTGCAGAAATTCCGGACAAAAATGATGACCCTCAGCTATATGCATTGGTACGCAGGTTCATGGTTCATGGTCCCTGTGGAACTGCAAAACCAAAGGCAGCCTGCATGCCAAATTCACCACGTTGCTCTAAGTATTATCCAAAGCAATATAATGAAGTTACTTCTATAGATGCTGATGGCTATCCTACATACAGGCGTAGGAATGATGGTTGGACTATTGTGCGCAAGGGAATTACATACAACAACAGATATATTGTTCCTTACAATTCACTCCTATTGAAGATGTTCCAAGCACATATCAATGTAGAGAAATGTAATCAGTCAAGTGCTATCAAGTACCTCTTTAAGTACATTAGTAAGGGCAATGATAGAGTTGTCGTGGGCTTATTTGACAGCAGCCGAGAGAAGTCAGATGACGGTGTGCGTGATGAGATCAAACAATATGTTAACTGCCGGTATGTTTCATCATGTGAAGCTTCTTGGCGTGTCTTTGGTTTCTCTATACACCATAGATACCCTTCTGTTGAGCGTTTAAGTTTTCACCTTCCTAACCAACAGTATATTGTATACCAGAGCAATGATGATGTGTCAGAAATTTTAGACAAGCCTAGAGTTTGTGAATCACAATTCCTAGCTTGGATGCAAATCAATGGTAAAGATTCTGATGCTGCCAAATTAACTTACTCTGAGTTTCCAAACAAATATGTTTATGTAAGGACTGCACGTTCTTGGAAAATAAGGGAAGGCGGATTCTCAGTTGGTCGGATGGCCCACATTTCTCCTTCCGCTGGAGAACTATATTATTTGATAATCTTATTGACTCATGTGCGAGGTCCAACATGTTTTGATGATATCAAGACTGTTGATGGTGTTGTCCATGAAACGTTTAGAGATGCATGTTTTGCAAGAGGTTTGCTCGATGATGATAAAGAATACATAAATGCAATCAAAGAAGCTGCAGTGTGGGCAACCGGCACATCTCTGCGAAAACTTTTTGTAACAATGTTGTTATGTGGTTCATTACATAGACCTCATATTGTATGGCAAGCAACTTCAAACATTCAGTCAGAGAACATGCTATACATTCCAAGGCAAGAGTCTTCATATTCAGGTAACACAAATCCATGTTTCTTCCAGAAGATAAAGACTTTCAGTAATTGAAAATGCATAGCTTCACGATTTTAACTAATATTTTCAATCTTTGCAGGAGTAATGTTCACGGTTCAACAGAAAGAGCAAGCAGCATTGAAGGAAATCAATAAATTACTTAATTTCAGTGGAAAAACTCTGTCTGACTTCAGCAACATGCCAACAGTTGATAACTCCGATGATTTTGATGTTTCAAATCACTTGATTATACAAGAACTCAGTTACAATCGTGAATTGCTAAAAAGGGAGTCAGAGAATATGTTACAGTCTCTCAACAATGACCAGATGCATGCACTTAGTACCATAATTCAGGCAGTTGAAAATAAAAAGGGTGGCTTCTACTTTGTTTATGGATATGGCGGAACTGGAAAAACTTTCCTATCGAATGCTTTGGCATCTACTTTGAGAGCAAGAGGTCTGATTGTTTTAACTGTAGCTTCAAGTGGCATTGCTGCAACTTTGCTTCCAGGTGGACGAACCGCTCATTCAAGGTTTGCAATTCCTATAGCAATTAATGAATTTTCTGTTTGTTCCATCTGGCAAAACTCAGCTTTGGCAAATCTACTTAAGGCCACTTCATTAATAATCTGGGATAAGGCGCCAATGATACAACGCTACTGTGTTGAAGCTTTTGATCGGTCAATGAAGGACATCACTCATTGCGGATTGCCATTTGGAGGGAAGTGTGTCGTTATGGGTGGTGATTTTAGGCAAATCCTACCTGTTATTCCTAAAGCCTCAAGGACATCCATTGTCAATTCTTCCATCAATTCATCCTTTCTTTGGAACTATTGTACTATTTTCCAGTTGACAGAGAATATGAGATTGACAAAATCAAATGACACTGCACTTAATAACAAAATTGAAGACTTTTCAAAGTGGTTGTTAGCTGTTGGAGACGGAAAACTTGGAACTAACCAGAATAAGGCCACACAGGTGCAAATTCCAGACGAATTACTGCTCAAGTGTCAGGCAGATCCTATTTCATCTATTGTTTCTTGGACTTATGATAATCTGTTATCAAGTCTCAATTCAAACAACTACTTCAATGATCGTGCCATTTTGGCACCAACAATACAAATTGTTGATGAAATTAATGATCATATGTGTGCCATGCTACCAGGGCAACAATATGATTTCTTCAGCTGTGACTCTGTTTGCCAAGCTTCACAAACATCTAATACCATCGACAATTTGTACACTACTGAGTACCTGAACTCAATTTCATGCTCAGGTATGCCACCCCACAAGCTTTCTATCAAGATTGGTGCACCGGTCATGCTACTCCGGAACATTGACCAACAGGCAGGTTTGTGCAATGGTACTAGACTTCGCATCTCTAAAGTTGGGAAGAAAGTTATTGAGGCAATCACATTAAATGGTTCAAACCCAAATGATAAAGTATTATTGCACAGGATGGATATGAATCCATCTTTGTCAACATTGCCTTTTAAGATGAAGAGAA
This sequence comes from Mimosa pudica, assembly GCA_029929735.1. Lineage (NCBI taxonomy): Eukaryota > Viridiplantae > Streptophyta > Magnoliopsida > Fabales > Fabaceae > Mimosa > Mimosa pudica. The sequence goes on from JAKELP010000035.1 coordinate 10,439,403, forward strand.
GAAAGTTCCCTATCATACTTTCTTTTGCTATGACCATTAATAAAAGTCAGAGACAATCACTTAAAAAGGTTGGTCTTTATTTATCAAAACCTGTCTTCACTCATGGCCAGTTATATGTTGCACTTTCGAGGGTCAAGACCATGGAAGGACTCAAAATTGTATTACAATCAGAAGAAAATCCACAACAACAAAATATGACTACTAATGTGGTTTATCATGAGGTGTTCTTTAATGTGGCTCAAACTTAGTTGATGGTTGACTGAAATTGGTTCTTTTTGGCAGGTTCTTGGCTTTTGATTTCTACCCATGTGTTTCTCACTACACTTTTTGCTGTGTCTGCTGTATCTTTTCATACATTTTTGGAAAGACTTCGTACATGTCTTTCACAACAACTGCTCCACAACAACCAGACATGACTACCAGTTTAGTGTATCATTATGTGTTTTGTGATGTGGCTCAATCTTACTTCATAGTTCACTGATACAGCTTATCTTAGGCAGCTTTTTGGATTTTCTTTCTGCCTTGACTTTTCTTTTGTTACTTTTGCCTGTGAAGGCTGTATTATCTCATTATTTTTGGCAAGAATTGATGCAGCTATTGCTTATTGCAGAACCCTTTTAAGGTTTCATACATTTTCACGGCTATCTCAAAGTTAGCTTTCATAATTCCTCAGTTCTGAACTTTAACTCTGCTTGCTGTGACTTTTGCTTATCAGTGGTCTCAATGTTAGCTTTCACATTGCTTCTACCCTATATTTATAACTTATATACTTTCACATTCACCCCTATATTTTCGTTTTAAACAATCCGTGCATCGCACGGGGATAAAAGCTAGTTTGGTCATAAGAGATGCCGAATGTAACATGAAAAAAAAAATCAATGCATCAGAAAAATAATACTACTCCGTATTAGAGTAGCACATAATGCAATTTCGTTGAGTGTTAAATATAAGACTGATTTAGATAGGTGACTTCGATACAAAATATTAGAATTGACTTTAATTTTTCTCAATTTTTGGGTTCCAAAGTATCCCTATATGATGTTCCTTAATAATAAACAAGAGAGATATGGTGATAATGAATTGGGCGAAGTCCCAAAAATGATACATAACTATTTGTCAAAGAACAAAAATAGTACATAACTATTCTAAGGTACAAAAATGATACTCAACTTTTACAATGTGATAAAAAATGATACCCTTATAAATTAATCGCCGCCCGATAAAAATTTATTTAATTATAAGGGCATTTTGGACATTTCATATCTAATATTATTGTCATATTAGTGAAAATATCATTTCTATCACATGATAAAAGTTGAGTATCATTTTTGTACCTTGAAATAGTTATGTACTATTTTTGTTCCTTAACCAATAGTTATGTATCATTGTTGGGCCTTCGCCTTAATGAATTTAATTATGTAGATCACTATGGTGTGGTTGTAACATCATATGATTTTAAATAACTAATTAAATAATATTTTTCATTAATCAAATTAAATTAGATAAATATGTATGAATAGATGAAGTATTTTATTCTGCGTGTTTTTCAATAATTGAGTCACATTAAACTTAAAGTGCGAAGTTTTAATTCACAAAAACTCATATTTAAAATGTTTCAAGAGAAGTTATTAATGAGTAGTTAATTGTGGTGGTAAGTGGGTTACAACCCCGTAAGGATGATAACGTGTGTTTGAGTCCTGAGAAGTACTCTCATTAGGAGAAGGGTCAACTTTCTTATGTGAGCAACACTCCTACCCATCATGTCCGAATTAAATCCGACGTTAATTAACAAAAAAATGTTTAAAAACAAGTTTGAGTACTTGGTTTCACTTAATTCAGCATACAGGGGCCACTATAAATGTGAATGCAACAAGATGCATATATTTTTTTTTTGATAATTAAATTTTAGGAAGGAGTTTGAGCTCAACCCAATCCAGGGGTAGGGCACCTAACTCATGACCCACTGGGGCCTGTCTCTGTGGGCTCTAGAGCATGACCAACAAGCCTTTTATGTCTGTCCATACAGGAAGGTTACTCCCAAATTCACTTAGCTATGGAGATGCCCCCCAAGCGCCGCTATGGAAAACACAACAAAGTGTCATTCCTAGGATCGAACTCGCGATCCAAAGGCAGGACACCTAACTCATGATCCGACATTCATTGTTCAATCTCTTCGCCACTGAACCCACGGACGATGGGTAGATGTGATGCATAATTTTCTTCTTTTACAAATAAATGTGGGGCCCACAACAAATTCACAATCATTGATTCTCCATTGCCAAATTTGGAACGCAAAATCAACATTGGGGCCACTAATATGTACTCATTTTGATACATCATTCAAATCTTGGGATTACGCATTAAGTTTATCACCTACCGATAAAATAACATCAACGATCATTATGGAGGAGAAAACTCATCCATTTTTTGTTGAGAAATTCACAAGATCAATAATTATATAATTTTTACATTAACTTATATACAGATAAATATGTAAATATATACATGATCAATTGTAAAATGAGAACACATGCATGGTGTTGGCCAACACCATGATAATTTTGAGGGTGCAAAAATATACTTCCTCTAATTTGTAATATAAGAGTTCAGCCACCAAAACACGCTTTTTAAGAAAACATATGAAAATTAGTTGAGTATCTAGATTTAATGTTTTTTTTCCAATATTGCCAATATTTATTATGATAATATTATAAGAGAGATAAATATATAAAGATTTATAAATATAAAATAGAGTTAGGGGCAAAGTAGAAAAAATGTACTAAATGAAGAAAGAATGTAAGGTGAGCTTTGGGTAAAAGTTATTATAAAATGCACCCTCACTCCCTTAGTTTCAGTTCAAAAAAGAGCACGTCCCTATGTTAGCTTCCACAATCTCTCTCAGTTTCCCCCTCACGGTTAAAAATTTGGAAAGTGGAGGAGCTCACAAATTTCAGAGAATACTTACCGACGTTTAGGCTAATCATTTAATGGCAATTCCAAATTTGCACATTTTTAATTAAATCATTACCACATTTACTATTTGAAAATTTTCTTTTCAGTGCACTTGACACAATTCTTCATTACCAAATACCAAATCTGCACCTTTATCTATTAATTTAGTTTAAAATAACTACTCCCTCCGTTCATAAATATAAGACCTAGATAACTTTTTTTGGAAAGATTGAGGTTGCGAAATAGGTTATTAAATGATGACATATTTGATATCTTTTTAGATCATCCATTAGCTTATAGGTAAAATAAACTAGTTTAAGAGAAAAAAATTAGGTAAATCAATTTATAATTAACTTATTTTTTGCTTTTTTTAGGATTTTTCAAAAAAGTCATCTAGGTCCTATATTTAGGAACGGAGGGAGTAACTAGTAACTACTCATATACTCCCTCCGATCCTATTTATAAGTCGCCAACCGCCACTAAATTTTGGTCTTTAATATAAATCATCAACTAACATTAACTAACTCATTTATTAAAACTTTCCCAATATACCCTTAGCATTGGAAAATGAACATTGGAAAATGAGAAGAGAGAGAAGATGAAAAAGGCACATGTATACTTATAAAGATGAAAAAAGTAGTGGGCCATAGTAATAAAGGTGAGGGGGGCAAAAATGGAAAAATCAAAAAAAAAATAAGACCAATTTAACGACTCAATTTCCATTAACCTACATTTCTTGGTATGTACAATTTGGGCGGTTGGCGACTTATAAATAGGACCGGAAGGAGTATATAGAGAAGTAATTGGACAAACAGAAGCTGATTGCTCCTCAAAGTTAGTTCAATGTTTTATTGCACATTAAAGCAGATTGCTCCTCAAAGTTAGTTCAAAGTTTTATTGCACATTAATGTGCAAGAAAACCTTGAACTAACTTTAATGTGCAATAAAACTTTGAACTAACTTTGAGGAGTAATCAACACCTTTATTTAATGTGTGTGTGTGTCCACATATATATATTATTACCTCTGGTCCTAAATATAAGACCTAATTGACTTATTTTTGAAGAGGTTAAGGTTGCGAAATAGGCTATTAAATCATGACATATTTGATATATTTTTAGATTATACATTAGTTTATAGGTAAAATAAACTAGTCTAAGGGAAAAAATTAGGTAAATCAATTTATAATTAACTTATTTTGTTTTTTATAGGATTTTCTAAAAAAGTCAATTAAGTCTTATATTTAGGACCGGAGGGAGTAAATTGCATCTGAATCTGAACTGAACTCTTCTCGAAATATCTTATAATCTTATCTACTCATCAATAGAATGACAAATGTGGGGCACTATTCATTAATACTCACGCCATCTAACAAATCTCGTTGTTTTCTAGAAGCACTTATTAGGGTCATGAGAAAACTGTCTAAATTCACCAACTCGATATATTGTCTATATAAGTCAATTAAGTTTATGTTCACTTACCACAAGAGTCATATTATTTGATATTAGCGTACATTTTAAGATCAGTGTGTGTAATTGAAACTATGGCACTTACTGGAAAATTGGAGGTTGAAATTGAGATCCAGTCACCTGCAATTGAGTTCTTCCACTTTTTTGCTAAGAACCTCCACAATCTTGCAAACGTCACAAGTACTGTCCATGAAGGCAAGCTTCATGAAGGAGATGACTGGCACGATATTGGATCTGTTAAGCATTGGTCTTATACTGTTGGTAAAACTCTTATCTATTTTTATAGGTGCCTATAATCAGACATATTGTTACTGTTTTCTTAATTCATGCAATGAGATATTATGAAGGAAAATAAAATTGGAATTACTGAGTAATAAGTTTGATTAAAACATTTTGTCCTAAAATTATGATTGGTTTGCATAATTTCTTATTAAAAAAAAGTTGTGTAAAATGTTACAATTGAATGATGAGTAAATTATTGTTTTTAACACCGATATTTATTATGTTGTGTGACAGATGGAAAGGTGGTGACATGTAAGGAGAGGTATGAAGAGATTGATGAAGAGAACAAATCAGTGAAAGTGGATTTCTTCGAGGGAGATGTTAAGGATCATCACAAAAGTTTTAAGTTCATAATAAAAGCCACTGACAAGGAAGGAGGTGGTGCTATTGCAAAGTGGACCTTCTTTTATGAGAAGCACCATGACGGTGTGGATGATCCTAAAGGGTATTTGGACATGGCAACCACCATTTCAAAAGATGTTGATGCTTATCTTCTCAATGAAAAAGAGGGGAAAATGAACTAGAACCTATAAGTGAAACATCTAAAGAGCTACCTAAGAGATTAATGTAAAACCGAAATTAAAGAATAAGGATGTGTATGTGATGAGTTCACATATTATTTTTTTTTGCCCAGTTGAGTTCATATATTATTATCACTGTATTGTGTAATCTGATGTTGAGAGTGTGTGTTTAACTGAAGAATAAGGTATGTGCTTTCGATCAAACAGTTCATACATTATGCAATCATGTCAAAAAGATCATGAGTGCTCTTTTGAGATCAATGTGTTCAAGGAATATATATGTAAAAATTGTTGAAAGTCAAGTCGTGGTGTATGTAGCGTCTTGGGCTCAACCTTCCAAAATATATGGGACCAAAGTAGAAGCTATCCCTGGGTGTTGTTTTCTTGGATGAGCCTTATTAAATGCAATGGACACCATAAAAATTACATGCGAACCAAACTAGATGCGAAATTGACTTAAAGGAGTAAAGCATTAATTGTTGGATTCAGCTTAAAATTGGTGAAAAAGTGTTATATGTTCAAAATTGCTAGTAAAGATAGAACAAATAAGCAAGATTTGGATTAAAACAAGATGATAGGTAATCCTTGATAAATTGAGAGATTTTAACAATCATTGCTTCAAAGTGGCCCTTTGAATGCACTTTAAGGGCATGTTTTCTAAGCGTGTGTAGTTTAACGAAATCGGTTACCAATTATTATAATTAACGGTGTTAATTTTGATGAGATGATTAGATAACTAGAAAGGTAGTAGGGTGGGGATAAAAGTTCCTTTCCAATTTTTTAACTTTTTTAAAATCTAAAATTCATATTTTATTTGGCCATATCAATCTCCTACTCATCTAGCCATGTCATCCTAATTAACATCGTTAACCCATATTCAAGTACTTATTAAACTAAAGGGACTAGTTATGCTAATGGAATCAAACTTAATGGACCAAAACTTCTTGTTTTAAATTACAGGGACTAAAACGAAATATAAATAAGAATAATATATGAGGTCAATATGCAATTTTGTAAAGTTTTTAAACGGTCAAATGTCATTAACCATCAGGTGAGGGTAAAATTGGACCACTTTGATTACTTCAAGGATGAAATTGCACCCATTTTTAATTTAGGGTGCATAGTGGTTTACAGTAGTTACTTGAAGGGCAAATTAGGGTCATTACCCTATGTTAACCTCATGAAATTCATGCCATTTTAGCACATTTTCCTATACTTCCTGAATATTTTGGATAAACTCATACTTGTTTTGAAGTACATATGATAGGAAAGTGTGTCAAGTTGACATTGGATTAAAATTATGGAATTGATGATTTACATGTGAATATTTGACTATCTATCTGTCAACTTTGGTTTGGTATAGATCTTATTGTTATGTAGGTTGTTGATGCTAAACCAGTGGGCCACATTTGAGTTGCATTTGGAGAAGACTTGAGGTGGAAGGATAAAAATGGAAAAGAAGGTAAAGGAAGTTGAAAATGCGCCTGGCTACAGCCAAGAATCTGAGGCAAAAATGGTTGGCTGCATCCAACACAAGTCAGGGAGCATATGGCTACAGCCAAGAAAACACACAGAATTGCTTGGTTACAGCCAACGCAGTGAAAAGAAAGGCAGCGAAAATCAGCTCGAATTTAGGTTATAAAAGAGCCCCAAAACACACAAAAACGGATCTTTCGACCTAGGCTCTCTTGGGGACTCTTGGAGGCAGCTCTAAGTTAGGGTTTTGTGGCTTTGAAGGAGATTCAAGTGGAGATTGAAGATTTTGAAGAGATTCAACCTCAATTCCCTTGGTTTTTCATCTTCCCCTCTCTTCCCTCTTGAACTTCATGTTATGGCTTCCTCTATTTTTGGGATTTGTAATTTTATTTCATTTATGAGTAGCTAAACTCCCATTCTATGATTATTTTGAACCTTTGTATTGATTAACACTAGATTCTTCCTCTTATTTTGTGATTAATGGCATATGTGTTTATTTTACTCTTTACCAAATGCTTCTAAGTGCTTGATCACCATTTAGATGTTGAGTTCACTTGATTGATGCTTGAGAGGGTTAGGTTGAGTGTAGAACTTGGGTAAAATAGTGCAAGAACTTGAAATTTGCTTGATGAATGAATGATTTTGTTGATAAGATAGAGATATACTTATTGACCTTGCATAGTCACATTAGGGTTGGAGATTAGAAATTGAGTTTCATTAATTGTAACAAGAGATTGAGCAATTAAATAGAACTAGACACTTGTTCTAGACTCGACGGAGCGTTTGCAAGTACCTTTTGAACCCTAGATTAGCACATATGTTAATTAATAACATCTATAAGAGGAGGTGAATCTAAAGTTGAGAAATACAAGGGGAATAAATAATCCTAGACCCCCATTTGATTGTTTAAGTCAAAAGATCAATTGTTTATATTAGTTTTAGAAATAGATTTCTTTTATTTCACTTAAACAACCACCACTTTTTCTTGGTTCAACTTAATTGAATTCACTTAGTCTTTTGCTTGGTTGGGATTTTAGTCTAAATCCTTGTGGGAACGATACCTTTCTTATCACTTTATTACTTGGCGCGACCCGTACACTTGCGGTGCGAACACCCTACTTATAAACTAAACAATAATTTAAATTCTTGTGTCATATGTTATAAAATTTAGGGGGTTAATTTGTTTCTCTAAGTTCTAGAAAAAAGGCATAGTGATCTTATATTTAGGGGTGGAAGGAGTATTGAATATGAAGGAGATCAGATGTAAAATTTCAACATTGTGAAGTTTGAACAAATAATATTAATATGTCATGCACTTGAAAAATATAAACAACAACAATAAAATTTTATCTCGGCTAGTAGGGGTCGGTTACATGAATCACATGACACCATTGTGTCCTACGGTATCAATAAAATAAAATTGAGAGTTTACGTTCAATTTTCTATTTTCCAATATTGAAGAACTATTTAATATCTTTATAAATATTAAATAAAATCCCTGATCTAATTAGGAATTTTAACAAAATCAAATCCCTTAACTTGGATTTCAGAACTTCAACTGAATTAGATTCCCTCGACATGAAATCATGTTGCATACAAGTTAATAATGCAATCAATTTCTTAAATTAAATTGCACCCGTGAGTTTTTAGTCTTGTCGAAATCGATATGCTTAATTAAGAGTGGACAAGTATGGAAGTAATTATAAAAAAAAAACAGTATGGAAGTACGGGATACTCTTGATAAATCTTGAGGCCATCATTTACATTAGAGCTGCTGAGCCATCTAATTAAATTGGTACTCCCCCGTCCTTATTATAGAATAATTAATATTAATATTTACAACAATTGTATGTACCTCAAATTTAATCGGAACAAATATCTTAGATATCAAAATTCCTAAAATTTTTAAATAGAATAATTAATTATAAATCTTCAAGTTTCCCATTAAACAATCAAAACTGGTGAATTCTAGCTACAAGTTTTTTTTATCATAAAACGCAACACTTACTCTAACCGTAATTCTCAAAATGTCTTCCAATGCACCTCAAAAATATAATAATAGAAAAACAAAATTAAGTAGAATAATTTTCATAAAGAGTGTTTTAAGAATAAGAGTAGTTTACTTACTGGAATACTCAAAAGCTTGTCAGGTGAAGGTGCAAAAATAGCCACCGTAAATTTAAAAATGGGCACATGAGACACCTGTAAATTTAAGAGGACAAAATCGTATACTGTAAACCAAAATGGGGCAAATGTAACCTTCTAAAAAAAGGTGTTAGGTTTGACCGTTAGTTGATTGAGAATGCTGATGGGCTTGTTGACATGGCAATATGTGATATTAGGTGTCACTTTTTAGTGACGTGGCAATATACTAAATAGGTAGGACCCACAGTAAATAATAAAAAAATAGGTGGACCTTCCCCCTCCTCTTCCTCTCCTTCCCGTCCATTTCCGGCGAACCAGCAAAGTCACCAACATGGTCGCCGCCCTCCTACTACTTCTTCAACACCACCTCCATTCTATAGAACTCGAAGTCGAAGTGGAAGATGCTTAGCTTGTTGAACAACACTGAAATCGACGCGATTTCATATTCATCATCCACAGCCTCCTCCTTCTTTATCTTGTTCTTTGAAGAAGAAGAAGAAGAAGAAGAAGAAGAAGAAGAAGAAGAAGAAGAAGAAGAAGAAGAAGAAGAAGAAGAAGAAGCAGGAAGAGGAGGAGGAGGCTACTTGTTAAGTGGTTTGGTGTGGGACTTGGCGGCAGAGAATATGATGATGAATTGAAACCTGTTGGAATTAGGGATTGGATAAGAGATTGAAGGAGAGAAGATTAATGGGTTTTTGAAGTGTAAGCTTATTTGGGAAAAGCATTGCGATTTGAGCTTCATCCGTGAACAAATTGGTATTGACATTAACACTTTTCTTTCTTCTTTGCTGCTTTGTTCGCAGCACAAAAATCTGCTACATGTCAAACTTGTATTCTCCTTCTTTATCTTTTATACATTTATTTAATGGGGGTGGTGTTGGAGGAGTACTAGAGGAGGGCGGCAGCCGAGGTGGCGACTTCGCCGGCTTGCCGGAAATGTACGGGATGGGGAGGAAGAGGAGGCACGCCCACCTATTTTTTTTTATTATATACTGTGGGTCTCACCTATTTAGTATATTGCCACGTCACTAAAAAATGACACATAATATCACACATTGCCACGTCAACAAGCCCCATCAACTTTCTCAATCAACTAACGGTCAAACTTAACACTTTTTTTTAGAAGCTTACATTTGCCCCATTTTGGTTTACAGTTTATGGTTTTGCCCTCTTAAATTTACCGGTGTCTCATGTGCCTATTTTTATATTTACGGTGGTTATTTTTGCACCTTTACCCAAAGCTTGCCCTAGAAGCAAAATGGAGGAAGGAGCTTCTCCGTCCCATGTGGGAAGCATGACCCTCGTGTTGTTTTACAATATAGATTATATATATGTGTGTGTAAACGCCACGTGTTGAGTGGATTACATACAAATATACTCTCTTCGACCTTATTATAAGTCACCAACTACCTACAATTTTTGGTTCTTAATATGTTCTTTTCCACTTTACTTTGGTTTTTAGTGGAGATTTAAAATTGAAAATGTGAAACACATTATTTAATGAAGGGTAGAGTTGGAGAAAGTGACAAATTCAACATGAATATTATGCCCAACTAGCATTCCTACTTAGTTGTGAAAAATGGGTAGTTGGTGACTTATAATAAGGACCGAAGGGAGTACCAATTTTTCTTGGTCCTTTTTACAAATCACTTCATGGTTTTCAATATGTATTAATTATTTTTTTTTCATAGTAACAGAAAGTAATATAGTTAATAATTTTGGAAATAAGTGTAATTATTTAGGGCAGTATTGGAAATTACTTGGGTTTTAGGACAAATTAAATGTATTTATCAAATTTTATTGCTATGTAAGAAAAATCAGTTGGTGACTTATAATAAGGACCGGAGGGAGTAGTATATCATCATTTTCCACGAGCAGAACTGAATAGGGTCTTTGAGTCTATATAACTCAACAATATCTCATCATTTGATAAATTAGTTGGTGACTTATAATAAGAACCGGAGGGAGTACTATATCATCATTTTCCACGAGCATAAGTGAATAGGGTCTTTGAGTCTATATAACTCAACAAAATCCCATCATTTGATAAACCCACGAACAATCGATCTCATAAATTATCTATATCTTGATTTGATTTTGAGATTAGTGTTTATCATTGAAGCTATGGCTCTTAATGGCAAATTGGAGGTGGAAATTGAGACCAAGTCATCGGCTATTGAGGTATTTGAATCGACCGTCGTCATATATCGCCCTTGGGTGGATTGCAAAAGAAATTTATAAATCGGATGCAAGGGTATAGCAATAGGATGCAATCCGAGTCATTCTCAATGAGTCTTGTTTAATCTAAATATCCTAGTAAATTAGATGCAATGCAAGATGGATTTGGGTAAAATGAAATATATTTTGTTGATTTTTAATCATGGAATGAAAGATGCAAAATAAATAAATATTTTTGATATTTTTAGTAAAAGAGTGCAATGGAAGTGAAGTTGCTCTTGAAAATGACTTTCAATGGTCATCTTAGCTTTCTAAGGATTTTTGGGAGTTTTATGCACTAAATTCCTAATTTACCAAACCTCATGAACTCATGAGTCTAATTACCTAATTAGTGGAACTTCAACTAACTAGAAATTGTTAAGCCCTTTAGCACATTTGAGTTTTCTCTAGGTTTTCTAAAGTACCAAACCTCACCAACCGGTAAGTCTAATGCCTAGTCTCATGAACCCATTCAAATAGGCATTATTAATTACCCTAGAGTGTGATTAGTGATTTGTAATGCATTAGGTTCAATCATAATTCAATTCAATCAAACTATCTATCAATACCATGAATAAATAGAATGATATCAAATAAACGATAAAGAACATATGCATGACCATGTATATTGATGAGTACAAATTTCTCATTACAAACCAAAATCACAAATAAACGTAAACATAATAATCTAAATCTCAAAGTATATATGATAAACATAAACCTAGGAAAATCATGAATATAAAGAGAAAGGAAGAGAAAGAGAACTCCTCTTTGTAGAACCAAAGCTCAAACCATGAAAAGCATCTCCAAAGAGCAATGGAGGAATTTATTGTGGCATGGAAGAAGGAAGGAAGGTGGAAGGTGAAAGGAGATATGTGAGGAAATAAAAGAAGAATGGTGGAAGAGATGGAGAGAGTTAGGGTTTTGGGGAGCATCCAATCCCCAAAACTTAGTTTTCTAAGCTTAATCTTTCATTTAATATGAAGGGGGACTTGAGTTTAATGTTTGAGTTTAAGTTTGAGTTCAAATTGGGGTCAAAACAGTGAAAATATCAGTAAAAATCGGGTCTGAAATGTTGCTGTTCGCAGGTGGGACCTGAGCGTAATTTCTAAAATTCGATGGCAGATTCGTAATTACGATACTGGAACTAAACTGCAATTCTGAAATTCAAGGTCATTTTCTGACATTTTCCAAATCTGTCCACAAACTTCATTTTCCAGCTTTTACCCAATTTTTCTTGCTTTTTTCCATCTAGACTCCTCCATGTTTAGTCCTAGAACAACCTAAAAGTGAAAGAAGAGAAGGAAATAGATCAACTAACTCTCTAAAATCAATTAACACATTAAATTCATAAGTTAAACCAATTAATTCACTTCCTAAACTAATTTCTACTTGAAAGTATAGATATTCAATTAGGCATAAATAACTCAATATTGCATCTTTGACAAGTTAATAACGTCAATTTAACACACTAAAAACATACAAATCTTAGGATTTATCAAAGTGACAAATTTAACATGAATATTATACCCAACTAGCATTCCTTAGTTGTGAAAAATGGGTAGTTGGTGACTTATGATAATGACCGAAGGGAATACCAATTTTTCTTGGTCCTTTTTACAAATCACTTCATGGTTTCCAATGTGCATTAATTATTTTTTTCATAGTAAGAGAGAGTAATATAGTTAATAGTTTTGGAAATAAGTGATTATATTGAGGGCAGTATTGGAAATTACTTGGGTTTTAGGACAAATTAAATGTATTTATCAAATTTTATTACTATGTAAGAAAAATCAGTTGGTGACTTATAATAAGGACCGGAGGGAGTAGTATATCATCATTTTCCACGAGCAGAACTGAATAGGGTCTTTGAGTCTATATAACTCAACAAAATCTCATCATTTGATAAATTAGTTGGTGACTTATAATAAAGACTGGAGGGAGTACTATATCATCATTTTCCACGAGCATAAGTGAATAGGGTCTTTGAGTCTATATAACTCAACAAAATCCCATCATTTGATAAACCCACGAACAATCGAGCTCATAAATTATCTATATCTTGATTTGATTTTGAGATTAGTGTTTATCATTGAAGCTATGGCTCTTAATGGCAAATTGGAGGTGGAAATTGAGACCAAGTCATCAGCTATTGAGGTATTCCATTTCTTCACAAAAACACTTCACAATCTTCCCAACACTACTGGCGTTGTTCATGCTGGCATGCTTCATGAAGGAGATGACTGGCACGCCATTGGGTCGGTTAAGCACTGGACATACACTGTTGGTAAGGTTTTATAAGCTTATATTTGAGTAGTTTTGTTTTTGGGCCAACTTTATTAATATTAATCAGTGAAAAGGTAGCTATTAAAAAATTGTGTTATTAAAGAAAAAAAGCTGAACTACGAGTATATTATTACTAGCACTTTTCTGTGTATAAAAATACACATAATATCTTTCTGAGCAATATAATAAAATTTTTAAGTAGAGATTTTCTCAGATTTTTTCCCAATTATTATTTGGAGATATGAAATATTATGAGCTCGTACATTCTTTTTAAATTCAGCAATTTTTTAATAATTATTAAAATTTCTATACAGTGTCAAGTACCTATTACCTATGCTTATATATATCTCACTCATATCAATGTCATATTTCAAAGTTTCAATAGTACCAAAACATGCGGACAAATTCACCTTGGAACTCATTTTTGTTGGTTATTGGTGTGGATATTTATTTATATATATTAGAACTCTAAAATTTAAATCCGAATCCATCTAGTCAAACGCTTCCTCTAACAACAACAAATCTTATATTCTCATTAGGTAGATTGACTACATGGATCTTACCATTTATCGCATTTCATAATCAAGCAAATCTATAGATATTTTGTTGATCTCAATAAGCAATTTAATTAAATATTTTTCTCAGTTTTCTTCTATACCTCTTAGAAACTATGAATTACTTGGTCTACTCTCATTCACCTACATTAAAAGGAAATGATGGTACGGTGACAATCCACATCATTTGTCTATTTCAGGTAATGATTGTGTTGTATTTATATAGCGTCCGTGAACTTAGTTTGATTGAAAAATAAATATTTCTTTATGATGATTGATTTGATTACTTGTATTATATTATGCTTAAAATATCTAAGAAATTGGCATATAAATATATGTTGATAGTTATGACTGGTCATTATTCTGAATTTTCGGAAATGGGAACAAACAGACGGAAAGGTGGTGACATGTAAGGAGAGATTTGAAGAGCTTGATGAAGAGAACAAATCAATGAAAGTAGACTTATTCGAAGGAGATGTTATGGAAGCATTCAAGAGTTTTAAGTTCATAATAAAAGTCACAAACAAGGTAGGAGGTGGATCCATTACAAAGTGGAGCTTCTTTTATGAGAAGATCCATGAGGGAATCCAAGAACCAAAAGGTTACTTGGACTTTGCAACTAGCGTGACAAAAGATGTTGATTCTTATCTTCTTGGTGCACAAAAGGCAAAATGAACTAAGCTCAAGTGAAATCATATCGATCTTAAGTACGAACCATCATGAGATTAATAATAAAATGAATAAGAGAATAAGGTTTTCCGCGTGTGTGTTGTTGAGCTCATATATATGCATTGTGTGTGATTAACTATAGAATAAGGAATGTTCTGTTGATTTTATGCTTTGTGTAATCATATATATGTCAAAAGATATAAAAGAGTGTTTGAATTGATAAATTAAGATCTATGTATTATTTAAGGTTATACATGATAAAAGTGATGAATCAATACGCTCCCATATTTTTCTTCGAGTATTTACTAAAACAAATAATCTCAAACATTTTTCAAATGTGCACTTCAAACCATAAACGAACCTCGTGTTCAGAAACTGTGGATAGTATGTCAATATGTCAGCAGCCACACACATGAATACATGTCATAATAATGGAATTCTCATATTAGTCGGTTCTGGAAGGGTAACATAATTTTTTATGCCAATGGATCATGAAAACCCATTTATAGATCACTCAAAATCATTGGTTTAATTAATCACCTATGTGGTTCCTATTATAATTGATAAAATATTTTTGGGAAAATGATAGAAAATTCATGCCTTTTTCGATTGGACTATAACCCAACTGGTGTTTTTTCTAACAAGCATAATTTTAGAGCAAGAAGAATACCTTATAATTTTACAATCTCATGTGTTTTGAGTGATTTACATAATATTGTTACTCAACTAGTATATATATCATTTAGTATATATCATTACTCAAATAGTTAAAATAATCTCTTTATTTTATTTTGAAATTCAAATGGTGTTTTATCTGCCATTATACTATTATTGTTTGTATGGTAAATGATATGTTTTAATTTTACTCTTTTTAGTTCTCATTAGAAATAAAAAAATGAGGATATAGAGGTCATAGTGATTTGAAAATACAGAAGGGAACTTTAAGAAGAGTAAATTTTAAAAAATTAATCCATTTGTTGCATTCTTTTGTATATTATTTAAGGTTGAGTTACAACTTACAAATGATTTAAAATAAGGAATGATATGAGCGGAATTTGAATTCAAATAATATGATATTCATTATTGTATGTTAATAAGAGAAATACTTCTCTGGCCAAAAAGAAATACACACACACACTTCGGGGCAGCACGCCAAACATGTGGACTTACGAATTACGATCAAGAAAGTGTCTAAGAGGGAATCCATCATTCACAGCTTATTGATACATATTAAATTTGAAAAATTATTAGAATATTCAAATAAAAAATAAATAAATTTAAATCATCAACCCTTGACAAAGGAACACACATTTTGAATTTCTAACTATCATTATTCATCTTTTTTCAATAACTACTCCATTGTTTTGGACTAAAGATATCATTTATTATTGTAATAGATACTAGTACCATTTTCTTAACTATAAAAAAGAACAATTTACATTTATCTTTTTTTTTTGTAAAGAAATGTATATTTACCTTTACTAGCTTTGCTTTACCTACACAAAAAGAGTTTTTTTTTGTGAACGTACACAAATGTTGACAATCGAACTTTTAAGTATATTTATTTACTTAAAAACCGAGATCTCTAATCAGTAATCGCTCATCCCAATCTAAATTGCTAACTGATAAATTCTTGTAGGAATCGAGCGTCGTGTCATTAATGGTATGCCTAATTAGAATAAATTAAATATTTCAAACATATAATTTAATTCTTAGCAAAAACATAATAAAAAATCTAAAAAATTTGCTCAACTATTTTCACTAATCTAACCTTTCTCCAATTAATTATCTAATGCAGGGTTTTCAAAATCGTGAGATTATTTAATTAAACTCATTATAAGAATGCAAATTTGGAATATAAACTTCAATGGTATGAACTCATAATAATCTACTTTTACACTAAAGTGTACTTTTGACCCTTAATCATTGCATCAAGTTTCTTTTTAGTTCCTTATATTAAAAAGTACACTTTAAGTCCTTTTTTATTAACACCGCTAGTTTTATTTAACGGAAAATGCTAACTCTAAAAATGGAAATCTTATAGTTAAATGCTTATAAAAATGGTCAAATTTTAGCATTTTCCGTTAAATAAAATTAAAAGTGTTAAAAAAATGACCAAAAGTGCATTTTTCAAACATAAAAGACCAATAGAAAACTTAATTGAAGTAAAGATATGGGACAAAAAGTTTACTTTAGCCTTATTTTTATTAGTAAATATGTTTTATAATAACTAATAAAATAAAATTACAAAAATGAAGTTATGTTTTAAATATAAATAATTGATATTAAATATATCAACACTCATGCAAAATTATTGAATATGGTCAAAATAAAAATGATTTGATACTTAGAAAATGTTGACAAGATTAGTTTGTGCAATAGAAATATAACATTGGTAAACTCGATGCGTAAACTTATAAATTAATGGATAAACTCGTTGGTGAGTATAGCTGAGTTTACAATTAGTCCATAGCATGATTCTGTTAAGTGGTACAAGTTAAAATGTGATAAAATCAAATTTTATATGGTCTAAATTTCATTTTATTGTTAAGAAACACTATACCTATCCTTGAGATCAATATATTAAATGGTTTATTTAACACCGGCATGTTGGGTTCTCTTCCATATATATTATAAAGGATATTCACAATAAAATCCCTCATAAGATAATTAATCATATTCACATCTCAAAGAATCAAATATAATGAAATCTCAAGGGACTTGAGTTATTCTTTGTTAAATGTATGTTGTCTCATGCTAAAGGAAAATTTATGCACAACATGTTGTGAGTGGTTTAACTTGCAATTAGTATATATTTTTCTTGATTAATAGTTTCTTATTGTTGTGTGATATGGAATTACCAGCAATATTGGCCCAAAATTGCTTCGGTATAAGCCTTTTATGTGGCAGTGGTTTGATTGTGCTGATTCTAATTTGAACTTCTTCCTTGTTACTCTGTTACAGCTCTGGTTCCTCATGAATTTCCATTAATCTATAGTTGGTTCAAAGTCTATGTCTAAGATGAAGGTGGAGAAAATAGGAATTAGAGGCACCTATATGTGCCTCTAACACATATTAATTATAACCTGAATAAAGTACGGTAATTGCATCAGAAAAGCGAAAATAACAGAATTGGTCCTTTCCTTAAGTTTTCACTGTTATAGATGTATTAGACTTTTCACGTTTAATCTTGTCATATTAAGAAAAGTCTCATTGTTGATCACATGCTAAAAGTTGGATATTATTGTTAAACCTTGAAATAGTTACATACTATATTAATCCTAGGACAATATAGTTCTGTATCATAAATGAAGCTTGGCCCAAGGATTTATAATTTATTGCGTTTTTGTTCTTTTAAAACTTGCACGCCTTCATGCCGGCCCCTATTTTCTAACTACAGTGGTAACAATATTTTTTCTCCATCTTTAGTCCTTTTCTTTATCTGCCGCTCTTCCTTTAATACAGCCCAAAACTCCAACATCATTCCCCTGCTTGTCTTACTCCCTAATATAAAGGCAATCATAAGTACTTGGGTTAATCACTGATGTGTTTGTCAATTTTGCAACCACATGAGGAATGTTAAATTTTCTACAATTCTTATTTGTCATTATTATTCTTTTGACTTGTATATAATAGATTATGAAGATAAATGAAGAGGGAAGAAATACAGTATATAATCTACATTTCTTTTATGATAATAGAAGAATTTCATCATTCATGAAAAGTATACAAATGAGAATTTCCAAATCTATATTACACTATATATAATAGAATAACCTGCTTAATCCTTGTTAAGAAATTCTTCAAAAGATAGTTCTATCCTATTAAGTAGTAATACAGAAACTATGAGATACTCACATGGTTCTTATTATTTTAAATTTCCTAGTTATTCCCCTTTACATACATAGTTGTGGTGGGATGTTGATTATTTTCATTTGAGTACCATGAAGCATATTATATATTCCTGATATTTATTCATTGAACGAATCCGTAGGCCTGAGTGTAATAGCAAATAGTCGCTCACTTGCTCCAAATAATATCAGAAGGGATGCAGTAACTGCTCTTCACTATTAAGTGTATCCTACTTAAGGATTGAACGCACTTACTATCAAGCTTCGGCCCAATTGCTAGAAACAATCATACGTTGGTTGATAATTGATCCCTGGACTATTTTTTTATCAGATGCTCTTTTGATTTCTATCGATACTAAGTATTGGATGTTGTATTGTATCGTTATAGTTATAACTTTATTGTATCACACACTCACACATGTGCATACATCAATTTGCACTAATTCACAATATTGCAGCATGCAAGAATGACTTTGGTCTTAACATAGGCATGGATAAAGATAATACCTACAAGGTATGGTACAGAGCCTTTTGTTACAGGCATATGATTGTAGATCATCTCTGATAAGATGAATGTAGAAAAAAGAGAGAAATAAAGTAGAAGCAGAGAAGAGGAGAGTGAAGAAGAAAGGAAGCAGAGAGGTAGAGAAAGAGTCTAGAGGAGAGGAAAACCAAGTCAGTCCAGAACAGATGTTATTATGTTCAAAGATGATTTACAATCAGTCATTAGTCTGATTATAAACTTCAGACTTATTACCGATAGGCCCATTAACTAACCATCGAATAGGCCCACTAAACCCCCACATCAGTCTTCTACAGCCCAACTAACTTCAGCTAATTATTTTTAACTCAATCAATCTCCTCTTTTCAGAAAGCTCGATTTCATCACCAACCCTTTTATCTGTTATACACTATCAATACTGTTATTGATTTTGTACTTTCCGGTGTAAAGCTCTTTTCCCGATTGATTTGGCTATCCTTACTTATTAAGAATGTAAATCCTAGCACGGTCTATGTAATCAAGTCTCCAAGTTATGTTCTTCATTGGCTCTGACTTCAATTTTGTTTCATAATTCAATTTTGTTTCAAAATTGATTGGGAAGAGCACTGTAGCTTGTGCTTTAAATCAAATTTTGCATCAGAAGGAAAGTTATCTTACGTTCTTGATGAGGATAATAAGGACCTTAGTTTGAACCCTCCCTTCCCTCCATCGAGCCAAACACAGGTGAAGATCAGGCAGATAATATAAGATTAAAAGTGCAAAATTAGCGCCCGGGGGCATAGCTTGATGGTTTAAAGTGGATTCCCAAGGTGTCCCGCCATTTAGCCTAAAGGTGTCAAGTTCGAACCCCGGGAAGTCAGTCACCCCGTTTACGGGAATCCCGGCTGGCGACTCCAGATTAGTCTGCACCCAAAAGGTGTGGGATACTGGGGGAAGCAATTCAAAAAAAAAAGTGCAAAATCAGCAATCTACAATATTGTAAATTGCACCAAACATAAATAACAATATAATATATGGTGCTTTTGGGGCATAAATTAATTTTGTAGCATATATAGTAAAACTGCTAACTTTGCTTAACATCCGTTGAATGTTGAAAGGTAGGGTCCACAAAATTACAAGTGATATTTGACGGAAATTTAGTAAAGTTAACGATTTAACTATATATGCTATAAAATTAATTCATGCTTACCACAAAGGGACCAAAACATTGTTTTTTATGTTTAGTGCGACTTGCAATATTGACGTTACTAAATTTGAACATTTACTGTGGCAGATAATATGGTTGGTGAGTTTCAAGATATTAATGTTATTAGTCTAGTCCTCTGGGACTCAATGGTAATCTTTTAAATTTTATGTCAGTGTTTTTGGTTCCTCTATATTGTGTGACAATCTACCAAATGATCTAAATAACCATCCACTCAATTAGAATGATTGGTTTAATATTTTTTTCTGTGTTTGTATTGCTTAACAATGAAATCTTACTAGTTTGTGTGCTACTTTAATTTTAGGCGAATTTATAGTTTGATCTCTCTATTTTTCACATCATTAATCTTAGTTAGGATTGTAATATTGTTTTTAGTTTAATTTGATTTAAACTTAAAAGTACAAAATCATATTTGAAATTATCCAACACAAATATAAATTTTCCACGTACGTACAAAAATTACATTCAACAAACCAAATGTGGTTGGTGTAGTGGGTATCTTACTTCACCGTTTAACAGAGGTCTCGAGTTCGAGCTCTGGGAATGCAGTCTACTCCAATTCATGGCTAGTACTTTACCCTTAAATAAAGGCCCTGGTGTGGATTTAGATTAATCTGAGCCCGTTGAGTTCCCTGTGACATTGGGGCTGGCTCAAGATACCGAATTGTGAACTCAAAAATTACTCCCTCCGGTCCTTATTATAAGTCACTAACTACCAAATTTTTTTGGTCCTTTTTATAAGTCACATCATGGTTTCTAATGTGCATTAATTATTTTTTTCCACATATACTCATATTTAATAGGGGTAGTAGGAGAGAGTGATAGTTAATAGTTTAGGGAATAAGTATAATTATTAGGGGTAATATTGAGAAGTACTTGAATTGTAAGACAAATTAAATGTATTTAACCAATTTTATTGATATGTGAGAAAGTTAGTTAGGTGACTTATAACAAGGACAAGAGAGAGTACATTCAACAAAGTCTGATCTACTCTTGGAGCTGAACTGTGAGTGTGGCGTCGTGTGTGGATAGTGCCACGTGATCGATCGTCAATGGGAAGCAATTTGGCACGTAGCCACAAATTTGGTGATTAATCAATCATTCGGTTGCATGCCTTGTAATGGAATTTTTGAGAGTTTCAAGATAGCCCATTTCGATGCTCTGACAAACAAGGTAACAGAGCAGAACGCCCTTGGTAAGCACGAGGGCGCAACGTGCGATTAACCGAACATCGATGAATGATTCCCACTTCCAAACGGCATATCAAATACTCCAAGACTATCTCACGGGGTTTGATTATACGATTACTACAAGCCAGCTGAATAGTGAGTAGTACTATACAAAATACTTTATTTTAGTATTCTTTTTTTTTTTGGCCAAAGTCTTTATTTTAGTATTCTTATAGTTTAGAATTGTGAAAATAGATTTATTCCATATTAGTTAATAGCTGTGCTAATTATATAAATGTTACATGTTTTATAAATAAAAAAAAAACATCTTCATATAAAAAATAAAAAACAAGTTGACGAATTTTAGTCAAACTGGGTATGGGTTTGCCATGTGTTTTGGTGAGTGATGACACGACAGAGGATAATGAGTGAGAAAGTTAAAAATTTAATGGTGATGGATATTTAAAATTTTTATACATCTTATGTGTGTATCAGTGTATGTGTGAAGTTGAAATGTCGTCCATGCCTTCTCTCACCTCGCAAACTCTCATTATATATAGGGCCATTGAATTGCTCAGACAAGTTTTGTGCAGCAAATAGTGATTTTTGGTATCTGTGTGTGTATATAGTGAGAGAGGGACATGGCATCTGTAAATGTTGAAAAGTTGGAGAGTGATGTGCATATAAAGGCAACGGCAGAGCAGTTTCATGATGTTTTCTGCAGCAGAACTCACCACATTGCCAATGTTTGTCCTGAGAAAGTCCAAGGCGTTGATATTCATGAAGGCGAATGGGGCTCCGAAGGATCCATCGTCATCTGGAATTATGTCCATGGTATAATTAATTACTATCAGCAATTCATCTTTCACCTACATATACATCATCATATCTCTATGAATGATACCACTTTTGGTTCTTCTTTAACTAGCATATCTACATATGGATAATAGCCCTATTTTGCCCTTAATTACCATGGATCAATAGACACCCTAAACTAACATCGGGTACAATTTTACCTTTGAAGTAACTAAATTGGTCCAATTTTACCCTTTGGCGAATGAAATGTTGACACTGTCAACATTAAATTCGCCAGAGGGCAAAATAGGGTAATTGCCCTTTACATATATTTTTTGAATTTCTTCATCCTGTATCCTGGATCTACCTCCTTTTAGCTCGGAGGATTTATCGGGGGTTCAGACTAATCCGGATTGAGTCGAGCAGGACCACAAGAGCGGCAAATCTCTCCCACCAAGTATTTAATACTTATGTGTTCCTAGAGCTCTAACTCGAGACCTCTAATTAAGCTGGTACAACTCCATGTCAGTTAAACCAAGTGCTTGGTGGTACCCTTTACATATATGGATAGTTACAGAATCACCTTTTAAATTCAATGAGTTATCGTTTTTCAATTAAATGAAACTAACAATATTAGTGAAACGGATTAAAAGTATATTTTTCAAGGTTAAAACACTAAAATAACACTTAGTTTGATGAAAATTTTAAAAAATTAAAACTATATTTTTTCCTTATATAAATAATTAAATTTACATTTGTTTCATAAAACTTTTCAATACTATCCTTAATTATGCAATTTTTTCTTATTCTCCTTGTTATCCCACATCTCTCTCCTCTTCTACTCTTCTGAATAAGAATAAAAAAAATGTCAGAATTAAAAAAAGCGTTAATACTCTCTAAGTAGATCAGTAGACTTATATTTAAGCTCTTTACAAAAATATAACGAACTTATAATAAGAAGGATTGAGGTACATGTTAAATGGTTACAACTTGTGCAGGTTGTTTGTTTGCGGGATCATTTTTTCATATATATCAAAAGAAAAACGTATTTTGTGATGACAAATTTATTAATTTCGTGATACATACAGATGGCAAAAAGTGTCTGTCGAAGGAATTGGTGGAGTCTATAGACAATGAAAATAACAAGATAACATTCAAAGTCTTAGAAGGAGATCTAATGGAAGACTACAAAAGCTTCAGATTCATAATTCAAGTATTTCCTCAAGAGGAAGGAAGTATTGTCCATTGGATCATGGAATATGAAAAGCTCAAGGATCATTCTCCTGATCCTCACACCTTGCTTGATTTAGCCATTGATGTCAGCAAAGACATTGATTCTCATCTTGTTGCTCAACCACAGAACCAGTAAGCCGTGGCTCCCACCGAATATACTCATACTTCTCTCGTGTTAAATTATATGAGTTGCATTGATGTGTGTGCGCGCGCGCGCGCGTGTGTGTGGGGTAAATGAAATTTGATTAGTGCAATCTTCATCTGTGTGTGAGTGATATTAATCTATTTACTGTATTCAATATTGTGTCAGTGATATGTGTCGATGAGTCATGTCTCTTTTATCCTTACCTATGTAATTTATTCTCTGGTTTGGCTTACAAATTCAAGATGCACCCTTTAATAATACTCCCGGTCCCTAATGTAAGAGCCCAAAATTTGAATGGTTTTGGTTCCTAATGTAAGAGCTCACCCCATATTCTCTCCTCATTTAATGCATTTTTTCCTACTTTACCCCTAACTCTCTTTCATATTTATTAATGCTTATGTATTTCTCTCTCTTAAAAGTACCATAATAAATATGGGCAATTTTGGAAAAAAAGCATTAACTCCAGACACCCAACTAACATTCACATGTTTTCTTAAGAAGCGTTTTTTTGACGGCTAGCTCTTACATTAGGGACCGGAGGAAGTAATATTCAATGAAATCTTATAGCTCGTGTGAATTTATATGTTTCTCCCCCTTTTCATGTCATTTATCTTCTCAATGCAAAACAGGGGAAATTGAACTACAACCTATAAGTAAAACATCTTAATTAAGATCTACCCAAGACATTAATATAAAACCTAAATTAAAGAATAAGGTTGTGTGTGTGAGTTCATATATATTTTTTTTTTTTGCCCAGTTGAGTTCATACATTACATGCAATGATGTATTGTGTAATCTGATGTTGTGACTTGTGAGTGTGTGTGTGTGTGTGTGTGTTTTTTTTTTTGACCTTGTGAGTGTGTGTTTAACTGAAGAATAAGATATGTGCTGTTGAGTTCAATCAGTTCATACATTATGCAATCATGTCAAAAAATCATGTGTGCGCTTGTGTGATCATTGTCTTCAAGGAATATATATGTCAAAATTGTTGAAATGCTTTTATCTCATACTAGAATTCAGCTTATATTTATGTTTTAAATTATTTTAAAAAAGTATTAATGAAGGACACTATGACTAGGATTAATGGTAACGTTTTAAATTTTACTCCTATTATGCTAAGTTTATGGTTCATCTATGTTCTGTGACTATCTACCAAATTATCTAAATAAACCATCCACTCAATTAGAATGGTTGGTTTAATATTTTCTTTTTGT
Source organism: Mimosa pudica (assembly GCA_029929735.1). NCBI lineage: Eukaryota > Viridiplantae > Streptophyta > Magnoliopsida > Fabales > Fabaceae > Mimosa > Mimosa pudica. The sequence continues at coordinate 10,464,086 of JAKELP010000035.1, forward strand.
GTTTGTGTTGCATAACAATGAATTCTTATTAGTTTGTGTGTTTTAAGCGAATTTATAGTTTGATCTCTCTATTTGGCACATCAGTAATCTTAGATGGTTAAGATTATAATGTTGTTGTGAATTTAATTTGATTTAAACTTAAAAGTACAAAATTACATTTCCAACACAAATATAAATTTTCCACGCACGTACAAAAATTAAATTCAACAAAGTCCGATCCACTCTTGGAGTTGAGCTGTGAGTGTGGTGTCGTGTGTGGATAGTGCCACGTAATCGCCAATGGGAAGCAATTTGCCACGTAGCCACAAATTTGCTGATTAATCAAACAAGGAAATAAGAGCAAGGGATTGATAATTATATAAATATTATATCATGTTTTATAAATATGTAAAAAACATCATCATGTAAAAAAAACAAGTTGACATGATTTTAGTCAACCTGGGTTTGTTAAATATCAATTCCTTTTGACGCAGGGTCGTGTTATCCTGACTATTTATGGAATTGGCTTCGGTGGTGCTTGTTAAAAAGATGAGTGGAGATATTTGGCCAATAAAACATAAATTTCTTTTATAAAAGTTATTTAACTGCTTGTATGTCGCGGTTTCTTTTATAAAATGATAATTAAATTATTCTTTTCTTTTCATTTTTTTTATTATTCTTTTCTTTTCAGATTTGATGGTAATCATAAAAGATGTTTAATTTAAATCACAATTTACAAATATTAATTCTAGATCATCTAGACTGGACTTGGAAGTTTGGGACTTGGGAGTAGAAGAATGCTTTCATCTCATCTTTTCAAAGGGTATTCAGAGCCCATGGGCTAACTTTGAAACCGTTAAAAATTAATTTTGGACTTAGAATATTAGAGCCCTTATTAAAAATGAGACTTGATCCTGTGATGGCTAACCTGTCAAAAATTGTGGGCCAACAAGAACATTCCCCCCCCCCCCCACCCCCCTCGGTTTCAGTTTTTTTTAACAAACTTAAATTAACACTATTTTGAATTTATATTTATATTGTAAATAAAGGGGAAAACTCTATGAAAGGGGGAAAATTAATTAAAAATGGGTTTATTATGAAATGACACAAAAGTTAAACACTATGGTCCTAAATTTTCGGGCTGGGTTAATGTTCGTTTTCACAAGCTTTATTTTTGGGTTAAATCTGTTTTCTCATGGGTTTTTTTTTAGCACAGCCTAACCCGTTGGTTTTGTTTAGCCCGTATTACCAGAAGAATCATTATTAGGAGCATAGTGTTGCCAGCAAGAAAATTAGGGACACTTTAAACATGACATTTCCCTCCCTCTATACTTTATAGTAAAAGATGATGTTGTGGCAATTATAATTTTCGAAACAATCTTTTGCGTTCAAAATCATAAAACAGATCTTTACAGAAAGTTTAGGCTGTACTTATAGCTAGACACACACACATTGCTTTTAATCAAAGTATACATCACGTGCTTAACGAATATCAGATATGACCGAATAATAATATAACAATATATAGTTCAAGTTCAAGTTTGACATTGCATTTTCTTACTGACATGCTCTGGTGGATCGACCCTTTTTAATAAAAATATCGCATGTCTACGTTATATTTTTTTCCTTTTTCCATAAACCAAATGAAACATAACCTTGTACGTATTTGATTGATTTATTTTGCCTTTTTTATTCCTTTTATTTTATTTTATAATTTTTTATTTTCTATTTCTTTTTTCGATAGAATTATTGTTTTCTATTTCAACTTAGCCATATGTCCAGATCAAAACGCAATATAAGAATCTGAAATTTACATAACAAGTGGTGAGGAATTGAAGGTAAAATAATAACCATTTCCATATGACTATATTGGAACTTTAAAAGTTGAAATAGCTACCTTATACATACAATTTCGGGACTGTTAGGATTATTATTCGAATATTACAAAGCAGCTTTGCAATTGTGATTTATGGTGCATAAAGTAAAATTTTGAAAAGTGTTTTGCTTCTATTTGGTATAAGCATCTCTAAAAAAGCATTAGCACATACATACAGGTAACTTGAAATCTGCACAAATGATAGACTGAGTAGATGAAACGAGTTTCCTTAAACATCACCAATATGATGAGTTTATATAGAATGTCTAGTTTTATCTGGCTTGTTAATATTTAATTCTTTTAAAAATATTGATATAGATATGATATATATTATTTGATTCGATTTAAATAAATGTAAACCATCTACACAAGATTTACACGGTCTAAATTTGTCTATCACCCCTAAAAGATGAGCAGAAAGTGCAAGGAGATAGGGTTCAATTTACACCAATCGATGAAATATTTTTATATATGTGTGTGTATGTGTGAAGTTGAAATGTCATCCCTGCCCTCTCTCACCTCGCACAATCTCATTATATATAAGGCCATTGCTCAGACGAATTTTGTCCAGCAAATAGTGCTTTGACTTATAAATTTCTGTGTGTGAGAAAGAGGGACATGGCATCTGAAAATGTTGAAAAGTTGGAGACCAATGTGCATATAAAGGCAACGGCAGAGCAGTTTCATGATGTGTTCTGCAGCAGAACTCACCACATTGCCAATGTTTGTCCTGAGAAAATCCAAGGCGTTGATATTCATGAAGGCGAATGGGGCTCCGAAGGATCCATTATCTTCTGGAATTATGTCCATGGTATAATTAATTATTACCAGCAATTCACCTTTCACGTACATATATAAATCATCATATCTCTATGAATGATATCACTTTTGGTTCTAAAAATCTCCTTTTAGATTTAATAAGTTATCTTTTTTTCAATTAAATGAAACTAATAGTATTAGCTAGCTAAAAGAATTAAAAGTATACTTTTGAAGCATAAAAGACTAAAACGACATTTGATGCAAATATAAAGAATTAAAGATATATTTTTTCCTTAAATAATTAAATTTACTTTTGTTTCATAAAACTTTTCAATACTATCCTTAATTATGCTTTCTTTCATTCTCCGTAGATAGTTATTCTGAGATCTCTCTCCTCTTTTACTCTTCTAAATAAGAATTAAAAATTTTGGAATTAAAAAACATTAATACTCTCTAAGTAAAATTATATTTAAGCGCAAAACTTTTTACAAATGTAATAATGAACTTATAATAAGAAGTATTGAGGTACATGTTACAAGGTTTCAACTTGTGCAGGTTGTTTGTTTCTTTCATGTGTGTGTGTGTGTGTGTAAGAAAACGAATTTTGTGATGACAAATTTATTAATTTCGTGATACATATAGATGGCAAAAAGTGTGTGGCGAAGGAATTGGTGGAATCTGTAGACAATGAAAATAACAAGATAACATTCAAAGTCTTGGAAGGAGATCTAATGGAAGACTACAAAAGCTTCAGATTCATAATTCAAGTATTTCCTCAAGAGGAAGGAAGTGTTGTCCATTGGATCATGGAATATGAAAAGCTCAAGGATCATTCTCCTGATCCTCACACCTTGCTTGAATTAGCCATTGATGTCAGCAAAGACATTGATTCTCATCTTGTTGCTCAACCAGAGGACCAGCAAGCCGCGGCTGCCACCGAATAAACCCTTACTTCTCTCGTTTATGTTAAATTATATGAGTTGCATTGATGTGTGTGTGTGTGTGTGGGGTAAATGAATACAAATCTTCATCTGTGTGTGAGTGATATTAATCTGTTATTGTATACAATATTGTGTCAGTGATATGCGTCGATGAGTCGTGTCTCTTTTATCCTTACCATGTTATCTATTCTCTGGTTTGGCTTATAATATCAACATGCACCATTTAATAATGTTGTTCAATATAATGAATTCTTATAGCTCGTGTGAGTTAATCTTTTTCCCCCTTTTCGTGTAATTTATCTTAGACAAGTTAGGTTACACACTATCACAGATACGTAATAATTTACTAGAAAATTTACATTTAAAAATATATATTTTACTTATATATTGAAATAAAATAATTTACGTATATAAGTTGAAAATTTGTCCTGGATTGACAATTTGACATACAATAAATTGATATTTAGATTAACTTCATTTGATAGGTTTTACAGAAAACATTAAACTACAAAATAAATTAATATTGATAATATTCTTTTCAGTTATTTAATTTTGATAAAAATAAATTATTTTAGATGTAAGAAGAGTAGTTATGTTAAATAAGTTGCTTCTGTTTTTTAGTTTGGTCAAGTAATTTGACTTCGTTTGGTATTCGTTATGATTAATTGTTAAAATGTTCATTTGCATCTCTAATTATTTAGAGGTAATGAGTTGCCCCATTTGTAGGGTAAAGTTCTTATTATAATGACACGAGGGATAAATCCAAAACAAAATCAGCTATAATAACTTGTAAATTTTATACTTGCTTCTATATTGTAAATTAGGATTTATAATTTTTTCATATTGATACATACTATTTTATATTTTTAGTTGGTACATTAATTGTATATTTTCCTTTAATAAACTTACCTAATAAATATAATTAAGTAATCAACTTGAGTTATCTTTTATGCATTGGTCAAACAATATTTTGGAAGTTACACGTACAAACACTGAATCTAAATTTTTAGGGTTTTCTTTTCTCCCATTGAAACTTATTTAGTCATGGTTGAATATTCTATATGAATTTCTTGATTAATTAGAGGCGAGTTTTTTTTATAATAAAAATATATATAGTTCACAAAATATTTAAATATAATATAGATTCTCTGTTTTCCCCATCAAATATAGGTGCTTCGTTGAATGCATTGATGCACTGGCTTTCGAGTTAATTATTCCACATTAAGTTGAAATAGGAAACACACAAACAACGAACATGTGTGTGTCAGTGTGTGTAGATATAGTGCAATAGGTGAATATGACTTCCCATTAAAATTGTCAAAATTGTGAAAACATGTGAATTTAAGTAAACTCACGGAAAGAAAGGAAAATTAATACTGATGTGTTTCTAAACTTGTAAGAGTTTACTTTTATTAATAATATGTGTTTCTAATATATATGTAAATAGGAAATACAAAAATAATAATAATAATTTGACTTAAATATAGTTAAGTATTAATAATTGAAAGTTTCAAATATATCGAACTTCATATACTCCAGATATAGAAATTGCTATAAAATTTATATATAAATTCACTGAATATGGTCAAATAAAAATAATTAATATAAAATAATTCCTTCTCTTTTTTTCTATTTTTTTTTCTGTGTATGACTCATCTCTTGCTTTCATGGGTTCAATGTGGTGTGACCCATCAACTCTCTTTTCTCTTGATTAAGGTGGATACTTCTTGCTCATATATATATGGCTTTGATAAATGACAAGTCAAGACAAATTGATCTAGTCTTCAATAGCCACATTGCAAACCTAAAGGAAATAAGGGAGATATGATATGACCAATTATTTCTATTTTGTTCGTTTTTTGTTTATTTTTCTAATACTTTTCCCTAAACTAAAGTATTTTCTTTGTCTATCAAGATCAATATATCTTTAATCATGTTGATTGCCTAAATCAAACACATAAAAATCATAAAAATCTAAGGATTTATCAATAGAAAATAATGAGAAAACTGGCAGCAAATTTATGTATATTTTACATGCATTAGATGTTGTCTTGGTACTATTTCATGATATGTAGGTAAACCTCATTATGGTATGTGGGTGATGCCAACAAAAGAGGCGATCGATGCTTCAATTAAGAGTTGAGACTCTCGTTTTTTTGTTTTTTTTTTCTGCTTATATTCTTAACATTCATTGATCTTTAATAATTTATTAAACTCAACTCTATCCTAATTAAGAAAATATTCAACAAAATGCTGCTATTCGGGTTTAAAAAATAAAATGCCCCTACATGTGTATGCTTTGTGCAGGAGATCAACCATCATATAAATTAATTCTGGTTAATTGATAATATAATATAAGGATATATCTATCTAAACTATTTAAATATATTGATTTTATAACAGGAAATTATATTTCTACTAATTCATTTCTAGGAATTAGTTGAATGGTCTACATTAAGTTGAGAAACCAATTGTTCATGTTTGTGATGAGCATGGAATGAGCACAACTTGAGGAAAGTTTATAACTAATTTATTTTGAATTATAAAATTATAAGTTAGAAATTAAAAATTAAAATTATTTGGAAATGCTAACTATTAAAGTAAAAAATACAAAATACAAACTATCTCTAAACATTTCCATTAATTTGTTCTTAAAAAAATACTCTAATATTTTTCATTAATAAGTATGAATAAATTTGAATTTAGGCACCTGCACTTTTAATTTTCTTAACAGAAAACCTATACTTTTATTCAATTTTGACTTTAACACCGACCTGTTGGTTTCTTTAATTCTTACAATATTACAAGGTTCTCACTGGAGCCATACACGTGTATGGAGGGTGCATTTTTACTATTGTGAAGATAAACGTGCTATCAAGGTAACAAGGCACATTGGACTAGTATGTATAATTTCAACACTATAGCGTGATTGCATAATTAAGTCCCATTAATTGCTCGAGCTTCAATAAAAAATATATAAAAAAATAGAAAACCATGCAAAGATTTGTTGATACAACTTTTTCCTTCCTCAACGGGAGCTGGTTCGCCTGGTTGAGCTTTATTTAGTTGATTAATTTGACAATTTTGGAATATATATTCCCCCCAAAACGAGGGATATATCATATAGTATGTTACAAGTTGTTTAGGAATTCCTCCTTGATTTTGACATCAATTTCAATTTTTACACAAGTTTAAACATTATGGATTTTATCTTATATATTTAAATAAAAACTATCATCTCTTTTTTTAAACTTTTGTAATTTTAATACTCTCTCCAATCCCTAATATATTCATTTTAGTTGCTTTAAAGTTCGCAAGGCTTATAATCCATCAGGTTTACCTAGATTTTGTTAACTCCTATAGTTGATTTGATTGAACTTTCTAATAAAAATTTAGTTAACAAAGTGAAAATTTGCAATGTTTGGGTACTTCTGAAGATATATGTATTGAGCCATTAAATACTTTATAGGGCCAATACAAGATTTTCTTGACAATTTTGAGGTGTATTTTCACCTTAACACTTAATTAAGTTATGTAAAAGTTAGAGAGGAACAAAACAAAGTGTTAAACTTTTTGGAGAATAGATTTAGACCATCAAAATAGTGATTATGGTGATTTTCTGAGAGCTATTATTTCTGATCTATAACTTACCAAAAAGTAAAACATAAAAAAAGGTAGGGTAAAGGGTCAAATCTAGCACAGAACTATTGGCCAAAATACACCCCACATAAAAATGAGTTTCGAGGTTCAAAACTAGCACTGATCAAGTACAAAGTGGGTCAAATATAGCAAAACCGTTAATTTTGACGGGTTTGACCGTTAAGTTTGACCCAATAATTAGGCCACATCATCTGCCATGTCACCTTTTTAAGCCACGTTGCCACATCATCATCATCTCCCCATCACACTTTCCCTCTCCCACCTTCATCTTCCCTCTTCATGTCAATCTCTTAAACCTCCATTTTCATCTTAAATGTCATCTCTCAAACCTTCATGTTAATCTCCCAAAACAGAACAACACCTCCTTTCAACAACAAGATTCACAACCACCTCTACAAACACAAAAAAAAAACAGCTAAGATGAAGAGATACACCGTCGAAGGTTTAAACCCATGAACAACTTGCTCTCATTACTGCAACTAGTAGGTCTGAACCCAATCTTACCACCGCCAGAGGAGGTACATCGCAAGAGGCAGCCACGTGATTACCGTGTCGGCGTCGGTGATCACGCCGGAGGAGAACGCCGTGGAGGAGGACCAGGAGGTTGTCTCCAGCAACGAAGATTCCTGTGTGGTCGAGCTCGTAGAAGGAGAGGAGCTGGCCGGGGTGGAAGAGAACGTTGTGTAGACGATGTTGCCGCTAGAGGAGGATAGTGTGCCGCCGAAGTCAATGTCGCCGACGTCGCCGGCGGTGGCGGAGAGGGAGTAGGAGAAGATGTTGTGGAAATCAAAATGTTGGTGGTCTATTTGATGAAGGTAAGGTTGTTGCGGCCAAGTTCGAGGATGCCGAAGTCGCTGGGCGGTGGTGGAGATGCAGTAGGAGAAGATGAAGATGAAGTTGGGAGAGGGAGAGTGTGATGGAGAAGATGAATATGAAGGTGTGAGAGGTTGTTGAGTGGAGATTGACATACATGAAGATGAAGATGAATGTGGGGAAGGAGAGAGTGTGATGGGGAAGATGATGATGACGTGGCGAAGAGATGATGATGAGGTGCTGATGTGGTTTAATAAGATGACATAACAGGTGATGTGGTCTAAATATGTCAAAACTAACGATCAAACCGGTCAACCTTCACGGTTTTGCTCTATTTGACCCACTTTGTACTTGATCAGTGCTAGTTTTGAACCTCGAAACTCATTTTTATGTGGGGTGTACTTTGGCCAATAGTTCAGTGCTAGATTTGACCCTTTACCCAAAAAGATATTGCCTAAGATATATTATTACCTAAATTATGGTTTTCCATAAGCTTTTGTTCTACCTTTTCATAAGGCATTACCTAAAATTATTTCTAAATCTTTTTCAAAACCTAATATCCAAGAGTTAATCCAAAGGAGCCCTCAGTACATAGGGTGGGTGGGTCTGGGTCTCAAATATCAATTGCCCTAATTACTCATCATGAATCTCAGGCTGAAATGTCATCGCTACCCCTCACTCACCTCATCACAAGCTTCCTTACATTATATAGAGGGATCATCGCAATGATGTTTTATGTGGCCTTTTCTTTTAATTTCTAAGTTTATAGAGAGAGAGAGATGACATCCTTAAAACTTCAGAAGTTGGAGGCCGATGAGTATATAAAGGCTCCAGCAAAGCAATATTTTGATTTTCTTTGCCGCAAAACTCACCAATTTGCTAATGTTTGTCCTGATAAAATCCAAGGTGTTGACATTAACGAAAGCCAATGGGGCTTTCAAGGATCCATAGTCACCTGGCACTATGTCCAAGGTAATACTTAGTAACTAATCAATCTTTCATATCTACATACATATAACATCGCTTTAGTTTTGGTTTCAATAATATTAGATAGCTGATCTACTTATAACGACAAGTATGAATAGAACACAAATCCACTTTTGGTAATTAAAATATGCCCTAACTTCATTTTTGTGTGGATAGTGTATTTAAGATATTTTTTTTTGTCAGAAAATAGTGTATTTAAGATATCGCTAATTTTTGAATTTGAGGTTACCAATTTGCTACTGCTGATCTTCCTCCCTTCCTCCCTCTAGCGATTTTTTATAGCACCATATCCTCCAAATGTTTTTATTCTACATAAAACCATTGATATTTCAATAGTTTATGGACATCAAAAGATGCAATTTGGAATTTTTCATGATTATAAAAAGTAAAAAACTTTAAAACTATGCATTTTTTATCTTGAAAAGTCCTAAAAAAATAAAAAATTGTACCTTTTTATACTAACATATAAATAAGATATCCAAATATAACTGTGTTTTACGTAGAATCTAATGCTTCATTGTAAAAACCAGTGTTGTAAAAGTCAGATTGAAAGATGAAGCGAAGAGGGTTTTTGGTCACAGTTTGCATGGCGGTCAGATTGATCAAATTGATGACGTAATAATTAAAGAAAAATTTATCTTACTTTTAAATATACCTTACATATAAACATAGAAACAAATTGTGATCATTTAATCTCATAATTTTTAATAAGAGATCATTGATCAAGAAAAAATATATCCATTAGAAACTTAGGAAATAAAACAATTTTTTGTATTTGGCTTTGGAAAAAAGCGGAATAAATCATTTTTCTAGTAAATAAACAATAATATATATGACAATAATATGTATTTACGATTAAGCAATAAAATAGAAAATAATTTATAGTAGAATAGGAATAAACGCTTAAAAAATTTGGAATTTGCGATTTGGTTTCTTTTTTGCCAAAAATAGTGGGTTTAATGTTTCTCTCTCACTTTTCTGGTGGCTAAAAATAGGCCAGTTGGTTCTCCCAAAACCATTTCTATTCCTGGTTTTAAGTCGGTTTCCGCTCCAACCGCCGACTCCAAACAACCAACACAGTTGAATAGCAAAAATGGTTATTCCATATGAGCCAGGTCACTATTGGGGTAGGTGATGGTTTGACCGGTCGGACCATCCGGATCAGTCCAATTTTAATAACACTGGTAATAAGAACTAAAAACAAGACATTTAGGAAGTAGAAAATTTTCAAAGGGACACCAAAAAGTACTGTAGAGGAGGCACATTAAAACCCACCATCACTACCACATAAATTGTTTATAACGGCGCTTATTCTGAGCTTGCCAATTTTATAGGTTGTCTGAACCGCTATAGGCCATTACAACATAATATCACAATATATTGTTCACTTAAGATATATTGTACACTGGTGTTTAGTTTTCTTCAGTGCCATTTATATCACTAATTAATGGCTGGAGTCGTTGTTAAAATGGGGCTCATGTCATGGTTGTAAATTGCGATATAAATATGCAAGATGGAGCAATGTGTCATATGACATAAAAATTAATATATCACATTTTTTATGAGATATATTTTTCTTATGCCGTTGGTAAAGTTTAAGTGACATATCATATAACATCTCTTTTTTTCTTGCAGTGTATAGTATATACCTAGCTTTTTTTGTTGTAAATCATCAAGCTAAGCTCTTAGATTGACTAATTGCGAGAGTCATTCTAGCTTGAAAAAATTTCTAAATCTTCTGTATGTAGTCACGATAATTGTTTGGATGTAGTGATATTCCTTCATATTATATATATATATATATATATATATATATATATATATAGTTTGTTGCTAGTATGGGTGCTAACAGATTAATCCATAAATAGAAGCCTCAACTCCATGTTTTTTCCCTTACGTGGCGTTTATGCCAGAAATTAAAGCATAACAAATTGTAGATGCCCCATATCTCTAGCTTTAGAGGATAAATTTATGCCCAAAAGGTAAAAAATGCACGTGTTTTTATGACCAAAAATGCATGTGTTTTCATCATATTGGGTTCAAAAATACACACAAGTTTTTATATTAGGTTCAAAAATACATATGGATTATGTGTATTTTTAAACCCAATATGAAAACTATGTGTATTTTTACCCAAATAAAAATATTAGTGTAGATTACTTTTTAGGTAAAACACAAGTTTAAACAAAAATACTTTCATGGCTTAGCTTCAACTTGTGCAACTTAATTCCCAGGCCAGTTCATTTTTTACATTTTAAGAAAAAAGGATCGCAATATTGTGATAACAAATTTGGATTGTGAAACACACAGAAGGTAAAAAGTGTGTGGCGAAGGAACTGGTGGAGTCGGTAGACAAAGAGAACAACAAGGTAATATTTAAAGTGTTAGAAGGAGATCTGATGGAAGACTACAAAAGCTTCAAATTAATAATTCAAGCATTTCCTCAAGAGAATGGAGGTGTTGTTCACTGGACATTGGAATATGAAAAGCTCAAGGACAATACTCCTGATCCTTATGCCTTCCTTCAGTTAGTCACTGATGTGACCAAAGAAATCGGAGCTCACCTTGCCCTTTAAATAAGACGATGGGAAGAGCAGACAACCAAATAAACCATATCTATCTATATATGTGTGTATGTTGCAGTAATAGTATGTGGTAAATAAAATTGATGACCAAGACCTATGGTTGAACGATCATCAATATCCAAAAAACTTCGTGATCTCTGCTTTGGCTTGATTTCAAGTCCACCATTTGTGTAATATCAATGTTTGATGAACTCCTATAGTCTCTAGCTAGTTTAAGTTAATTTATATTGTTATCTATGTCATTTAATATTTCATATAACTTTATAAAACTAATTTAGAATTAAACTTTTTAATATTAATATTGAAAACTAGTTATAAATTAAAATAGTTACCAAAAAAAATTTTATATTGAAATACGTTTATTTTTTCAAAATCTATTATCCAAGAGTTAATCCAAAGGGAGAATTTCATCTAAGAACCAAATTTGAGAATTAATCAAAAAGCAGGACCAAATAAAATTGAAACATCAGATGAGGACCTTGGGTGCAAACTGAAATTAAATCTGGAAGGCTAAAGACTAAAATGCCCTTATTTGTTTCATACTCCCTCCGGTCCCTAATATAAGAGATAGCCGCAAAAAAAACACTTCTTAAGAAAACATGTGAATGTTAGTTGGGTGTCTGAAGTTAATGCTTCTTTTCCAATATTGCCCATATTTATTATGATACATTTTAGAGAAAGAAATACATAAGCATGAATAAATATGAAAGAGAGTTAGGGGCAAAGTAGGAAAAAACACATTAAATGAGGAGAGAATGTGAGATGAACTCTTATATTAGAGATCAAAACCATTAAAATTTTGGGCTCTTATATTAGGGACCGAAGTGAGTATCATTGTCAAAGCTTTGCCTCATCAGTCATCACCATAGCAGCCCTAATTTCACTTCCCTCAGCCGCTCCCTCCGTCGCTCCTCACCAAAACACTCGGCTCGCCTTCCTCAGTTGCTCTTCGTCGATTGAGTCTTGCATAGCTTCCCTCATTCAGGCGAAAATTGAAACCTCCACCGTAGGTGACTCCCCTCACTCAACCTCAAGAACATTGTATTGCTATATTTTTTCAAAGGGGAACTTGAAGTCTGAAGTATAAGGTACCCCCTCCGTTCCTAAATATAAGAGCACTTTGACTTTTTTGAAGAATCCTAAGAAAGCAAAATGAACAATTTAATCGTAACATATTTTAAATATTATTAGATCATATGTGTTCATAAGTCAAATAAACTAGTTTAGTGAAAAAATTTGGGAAAATCAATTTTTAATTACCATATTTTACTTTCTTAGGATTCTCCAAAAAAGTCAAAGTACTCTTATATTTAGGAACGGGGGGAGTATTCTCTTTCTCCTCTCCTCAACTCGTTCAATATGTTAATTAAATTTTGGTTCTTTCTTTTATTAGTTATACTATTTTTGAATGAGAGCTAAAATACACAAATTGCAATCATGATTCCAGTGGAGAAGTGGTATCACACTGTGCTGTACTAAAATAAAAAATATTCAATGAACATGAATAAAGAATCTGTTGTGAATTGAAGGGGTACCAAATGAGTAATTTAATAAGATGCTTCATATGGCATATTACCTTAAAATAATGTTAGGGATTGAATTGAAGGGAATCTGGTGGGAATTAAAGGGGTTCTTTTTGCAGTTCTTTTTAAGCCCCAAGCATCTTATGCTTTTGTTTTCTTAATTGAAGCGATGGAGCTGAGGCTTTAGACAGCTTAACAGAACACCTCATCAATCTAAATGTGAGGAGTGTTTAGAAATTGGAAAAAAGAGGATAAAGATACAGAAAAGGAGGGTAGAAATGTGAAGTGAAGGATGCTTGCAATGACCAATTTATCTAAATGAAATATATATTGAAAGGAGAGACAAAAATAAAAATATAGTCCAAGATCTTCTAATAAGAACCAGACTGAGTTCCATCCTTGTGATAAGTGAGTAACTAAAGTTCTTCATTCTAAAATTGCCCTGGCAATTATGTAGTTAAACATCAAATGGCTATACTGTTTATGGTCTTTAATATGTCATTGTTGGATCACAATTCACAAGCATTAATTTGGAGAACTGGATCACAATTCACAGGAATTATTTTGGAGATCGAAGTCCTTTACTTTGTTGGTTTTAAGGTTGTTAATTGTAGCAGTGTTGCTCTGGATAGGCCTGACCAATTTGGATATTACTCTTGACACTTCAATGAGCATGGACAGCTGGCGTTTTGTTGGAATCTAGTACTATATAGAAATATGTTATTCTTAGAACTTTTTTATTGGGAAAATTAATTACAAGTCCCTTGTAAGGGACATAATACTAAAAAAGTCATTCTAACTTGAGAAATCAAAGTACAGTTTCTTGGGACTGTACTTTAATTAATTTTGAAAACATGGGCCCCACAGTTAATAATAAAATATTCCTTACCCTCTCTCCTCTCTTCTCACTCCCCTCTCCCTTCTTCTTCATCATGGTCTTTAGCTCTTCATGTCCCCCCCCCCTCACACCACCACCCAACTCAGTCCGGCTGCCCCTCACCACCCAACTCAACACCTTCCATCAACACTCTCCCACCCTCCTTATTATTTTATAACAATGAGGGTGAGGCATGATTTATTTTTTTTAATTGATAATATATGTCGTACTCACAAGGCGTGACATAAATTATTTTCTAATTAATAAGTGCACTCACATGTATTATTTTTTAATTAATAAACTATGACACGCCTTGAGGGTGTGATATGGTTGATTTTTTTAAAAAAAAGTAACAAGTGATGTCACGGCCACAAGGTGCAACATCAAGTATTACTTAAACAAATCAATCATTCGTGCCCTCAACCTGCCACATGACTTCTTTTTTTATGATAACTTTTTTATTAATAAACCTTGTCGGAAAGGGGCGACATCATTTACAATTTTGTTAATGTTGTCACGCTATATTTGCACGACATCGTATTATTTATCATTTTTCATCATGTTACACCTCTATAGCATGACATCAGTCTTTATATATAATCATTTATATAAACTTCGCATTCTTTATAAATTTCCTTTCTCCTCCCACTTTCATTTATTTTGTTTTCCTCCTTCTCCGCTTTCATTTCTTGCACCGCCCTACAAACAAAATTGCAATAAACAAGTATATAAAAAACCCTTATTAAACTTTTTTATGCTAATTCCACTTATAGGGTCTATGATGTTTGATAAGCATAATTAGACCAAAATTGCATCTCAGTTATGTCAAAGTCTCAATTTTAACATCACATAATAACCATACAAAAGAATTTATCAAATATGAACAAATTCTTTTTTATTCAATCAGGGTAAGCATCTTTGGAAAAGTTGCGGCTTATAAACGCGCGTACTATATCCTAGATATAAGTTTTGAAATAATGAACTCACGAAGGACCAACGAATATTTCATATATTAGCTTCAGAACCTGACAAAATAATAATCGTTCAAGTTGCACATCGCTTTTCCATATATATTCTCATAAATCTGTACACGAGGGAATATACTACTGATGAATCCAAAACATGAGCAAATGATGCTCATTCCCCCAAAATATCTATTTTACAGCTTCTTCTTCTCGTCTTTTTTTGTGATTATTTTATATGTATGAAGTTGTCTTTTACACCCTAATATATTTTTATAACTTAATTAATTTTTGGAATAAATTAATTTTATTGCTGTCTTTAATTACCATGAAATGTTTTGGGTGTAATTGAAAATTGTTATTTATGGTGTTGGATACACTAAAAAATTAATTAATTTACAATGCTTGGTATGCTATTTAACATTTTCTAGGGTTGTGGATGCATTGAAATTATGTTTGGGATTCAGGGCATTGCATACACTTAATGTTATCAATTTAGGATGTTGGGTGCTGCAGAAAAATAATAAATGTGGCATCAGATACAGAATAATCCAAGTAAACATAAAATTAAAAAATATTAAAATGTGATAATATACAAAATTTTGTCCCTTGAACTTTCACTTAATTTGGATTTTAGTTCCTTAAACCACTGTAAGTTTATGGACCAAAACAGAAATTAAATGAAAGTTTAAGGACCAAATTTTGTATTAACCAATTAGAAAAATAAAAAATGAATCACGATGGTCTTCTAATTATTGTCCAAAATGATGCAGATAAATTTCTGGGGATGAGATTGACATGCCCATATATTCGATGAGCATGGATTGATCTACGTGCGTAAGTGATTGTTCTCTCCGAAATAGTTATGCCTTAAAGGTTGATCGGTTATAAACAAGTCTCACATATTTCAAAATTATAAAAAATAATTTACGAAGAAGGCTGGCTATTGATGAGAAACCTATCTAAAAATCCCACAAAAGAATGAGTATGATAGATGAAGTAAAAAGGACCTAAAAGCTAAGAAGATATAATCAATTAGAATCTTAAGAGTATCTGTTACTAGCTAAGGGTGGAAAATATCAACAGATGATAAGTATTTTATCAAATAAAAACACAAAACGATAGTAATAAGTGCTTGTTAAAAAGTAGTCTAATTAAGAATTCTTTCGAATTTCTTCTTCTATTCAAAACTTCCTTCTCAATTCACATCAAATCTAAGTTTGAATGATTGTTTTGAAGTTAAAATAGATACCAATAATTTGCACATGAACTCAAAATCGAGAAGAATATATTATGGTATTACTTTAAAGGCTAAGCTGCAAATTCACCTAGAAGTATAAAAAAAATCTTGTTTTCCTTAAAGAAATATTTGGAACTCATTGTAGCTTTGGATGTACGGTACCTAAACATAGCAATGTAACACTTCTTGGAAGTATCAAAATGTGGCTCAATGTATCCTTGAATTCTTACTTAACAGAGTGAAAATTTGCACTGTTTGAGTAATTTCAGGACTATGTGTGTAATAAATACTTTCTATAGCAAATAAAAGATCTTAGCCCATACTTAAGTCATGTAAAAGTTAGAAGAACTTTTTTTGAGAATATATTTAAACCATCAAAATAGTGATTTTTATGCATGGAAGCTATTTTTCTGATCTACAGATTTTCAAAAGGTATTACCTAAGACTTTATAAAAAAAGGCATTATCTAAGATCTTTCACCAAAACCATGGTTTTCCATAAACTTTTGTTCTACCTTTTCATAAGGCATTGCCTAAACTTATTTCCAAATTTTTTTTCAAAACCTATTATCCAAGAGTTGATCCAAATGGGCCCTTATAGGGTGGGTCTAGGTCTCAAATATCAATTGCCCCAAACTTTTCATAAATATCAGGTTGAAATGTCATCTCTACCCCTCGCTCACCTCATCACAAGCTTCCATACAATATATAGAGAGACCATCGCAGGGATGTTTTGTGTGGCCTTTTCTTTTAATTTCCAAGTTTCTAAAGAGGGAGAGAGAGAGAGGGAGGGAGATGGCATCCTTAAAACTTCAGAAGTTGGAGGCCGATGAGTATATAAAGGCTCAAGCAAAGCAGTTTTTTGATGTTTTCTGCCGCAAAACTCGCCAAATTGCCAACGTTTGTCCTGATAAAATCCCCGGCGTTGATGTTAAGGAAGGCCCAAGGGGCTTTCAAGGATCCATCGTCACCTGGCACTATGTCCAAGGTAATAATAGAAACTAATCAATTAATCTTTTATATCTACATACATCGCTTTAGTTTCTGTTTCAATTAGATAGCTCATCCACTAATAACTACAAGTACAAATATATAGAACACAAGTCCACTTTTGGTAATTAAAATATGCCATCTATAAAGTATAATTTCAAATTTTGTGTTGATAGTGTATTTAAGATATCTCTAATTTTTGAGTTTGAGGTCTCCAATTCACCCCTGCTGATCTCCCTCTCTCCCTCCCTGTACCATTTTTTTATGACACCCCATCCTCCAAATGTTGTTTTAAATCAGAAATCCTCCACATGTTTTTATTTTACATAAAACCATTGATATTTCAATAATTTATGGACATCAGATCAAAAGATACAATTTGGAAATTGTTTTCATGATTACATAAAAAGAAGAAAAACTCTAAACCTATGCATTATTATTTTGAAATCTCAGCTCGTAAAAAATTAAAAATTGTATCTTTTTATACTAATATAAGATATCCAAATATAACTATTTTATGTACTGTATAATTTAATGCTTGATTGTCAGAACAAAAAACAAGACACTTTGGAAGTAGAAAATTTTCAAAGGGGCATCAAATAGTACAAAAGAGGAGGCACAACACCCTAGGCCCTAGTCCTTGACCTTGTTATGTTAAATTGGGAGACATTTTATTTTATTTTATTTTATCATCACTACCATAGAAATTGCCAATAACGACGCTTATTCTGAGCCTGCCAATGTTATAAGTTACCTGAATCGCTATAGGCCACTCCGATATATTGTTCGCTTAAGATATAATGTATACTGCTGTTTACTTTTCTTTAGTGTCATTATCACTAAAAAGGCTGGAGTCGTTAAAATTAGGGTTGTCCATCACATCCCGTTCCCGGGGTTCCCATCCCGTTCCCTGGCAAATGGGAAAGGGAATTTCCCGTCTCAGACAAAGTGGGGGAATTCCTGGACGGGCGGGAACGGAAATTCTCCGGGAACGGGACGAGATTCGGGAAAGGCCCCTGGATTCCCGTCTCATTCCCGTTCCCGGTGTTATACTATACTTTTTATAGGATTAAATTAGAAATTAGATACTTATTGAGATGAAGAAGGTCAATTGTGTGTTCAATGTGTAGCTTTTAACTTTTGATGATTTTTCGTTCAAGTTTAGAACAAGATTAATCTTAAAGAGTATATATAGGTTTTATTTTATCTGGTTTATTGCAAAGATTCACTTATACTTTATGTGAAGTTTTATTCACCAAATATGGAACAATTTAGTATAACCTCCTTCATTCAATATGGAGCAACAATTTAGTATAATTTATGCTTGCAGTATAGGAGTCAACACCAATCCCTCCTGTTCAACCTCCTCCCGTTCAATCTGGAGCACCGAAGTGAACTAATTATATAACCGGGAAATCCTGCTCCCGTTCCCTGGAATTCCCGTTCCCGGCGGGAAGGGGAAAGGGAACGGGAAAGGGGAGGCATTCCCGCCCCTTTCCGGGAATTGGAACGGGAATGTCAATTCCCGCTCCCATTCCCGTGTTTAGACACCCCTAGTTAAAATGGGGCTCTGTTACATTTTAAGTTGTGACATGAGCACTATATCGTGGTTTAGCGAATCAAGATATAAACATGCGAGAAGGAGCAATGTGTTATGGTTCTAGAAAACCGCGACAATGGAAACAAAAAATGTGACTTATTAAGATTTTTTTAAAAAAATGCAACATATTCAGTTTTTCAAAAAATGATGCAGCTTATGTGGCACTAGTTAGCGAGACATAAGTTGTAGGAATATTGTTTTTTTCAAATGAATATTATATTTATTTAAGACACAACATATTATTATTGGTTATAATTGAAAAAGAGTATATGATTATTATTGAATGAGAAAGAGTGGAGGAGTATAATAATGAAAAAAAAATATTAGATGATGAAATAATATACTTAAAATTTTAGTATTTAAAAAAATAAGTATCATAAATTGTATACCTAGTAGAAAAAATAAATAGTGGGGATATAAATCATAATTTTTAAACAAATACCATGCAAAAAAGACAACTAATTATATTGGAAGGCGAAGGAGGAAAAATGAAATTGGTGAAGGTGGAAAATTCATAGGAGTGTGGAGTTTATATAGATGATTCTTATGTCGAATAAATATGTCATGATTAAAAATATTTATATTATAATTAAAATATTTATGCGACAAAATTAAAATGTTTAAAATAAATATGTCATGATTCACGTAGAAGCTAAGGAGCTACATATATACATAAAAATAGTCATATGTCGCATAGGGGGAGCGACATGTTATTATATTAAAAAAAGTTTTCAGATTATTTAAAAAAGTGCCATGCCCCTAGACGCGACACATTTTTTAATTATTAATAAAAGCATTTTATCCCTAGGTATGACACCATTTTTTAATTATTAAAAAATGTGTGGCGTCTAGGGTGCAACTCTTTTTTTATATTGTTTAAAATATCAAACAAATTAATATATCACAGTTTTATGAGAAAATCACGACATATATTTTTTTTTTGTCATTGTTCAAGTTTAAGTGACAAATCATCTTACAACTTTTTTTTCTTTTAGTGTACAGTATACCTAGCTTTCTTTTTTTAGTAAATCATCAAGCTTTTAGATTGAATAATAGTGGGTCATTATATTCTAGCTTGACCAAATTTCTAAATCTTCAGCAGTCACAACAATTGTTTGGAGAATGATATTCCTTCATTATGAGCTTATATTCATATTTAGTTTGTTGCTAGTATATATGTATTTTCATATTATTGGGTTCAAGAGCACATATAAGTTTTAATATTGGGTTCAAAAATACATATCGATTATGCATATTTTTAAACTCAATATAAAAACTTATGTGCAGTTTTTACCCAAAGAAAGTATTTGTGTAGATGGTTTTTTAGGTAAAACATATAGTATTTTGACCCTTAACCTTAAGTCTAAACCAAAAGTATTTTCATGGCTTGGCAACTTGTACAAGTTGATTCTCAGACCAGGCTTTAAACAGGGGTCTACGGCCTAGCCTTCAAAAAGTCTAGCCTAGCCTATTTAGTAAATAGGTTAGGCTCAAATGCAGGCCTATCATTTGACTTATTTAACTA
Source organism: Mimosa pudica (assembly GCA_029929735.1). Classification (NCBI taxonomy): domain Eukaryota; kingdom Viridiplantae; phylum Streptophyta; class Magnoliopsida; order Fabales; family Fabaceae; genus Mimosa; species Mimosa pudica. The sequence goes on from JAKELP010000035.1 coordinate 10,484,402, forward strand.
AATAGACCAAGCTTTTTTTCACAAGGCCTAGCCTACAAGCCTACAGGCCTTGCCTATTTAATTGTTTTGTGATTTCTATTATAATATTATATAAAATAAATAAAATATATAAATTAATTATAACATTATCAACTTATTTGTGTATCTAAACTTCACATCTCATAATTTGTATACAAGTTTTAATAGGTGTAAAAACTTATATATATAATTAGAAGTATAGAATAAGCCTATTTAAAAGTAACATTTTAAGTAGGCTTTTAAATAGGCTTTCAGGCCTTATCGGGCCTTTTGAAGGCCTAGGCTCAGGCTTAAAATTAAAATTACAAATAGGCTCAGGCTCAGGTTTACAGTCTAGATTTTTAAACAGGCTCAGACCTATTTTATCAAAGCTTACCTAAGCCTAGCATATTTCCATCCCTAATCGCAATGTTGCCATAACAAATTTGGTTTGTGAAACACACAGGAGGGAAAAAGTGTGTGGCGAAGGATCTGGTGGAGTCGGTAGACAAAGAGAACAACAAGCTAACATTTAAAGTGATAGAAGGAGATGTGATGGAAGACTACAAAAGCTTCAAATTAATAATTCAAGCAAATCCTCAAGAGAATGGAAGTGTTGTGCACTGGACATTGGAATATGAAAAGCTCAAGGACAATACTCCTGATCCTCATGCCGTGCTTCAGTTACTCACTGATGTGACCAAAGAAATCGGTGCGCACCTTGCCCTTTAAACAAGACGATGGGAAGAGCAGACAACCAAATAAACCATATGTATCTATATATGTGTGTATGTTGCAGTAATAGTATGTGGTAAATAAAGTTGATGACTAAGACCTATGTTTGAACGATCATCAATATCCAAAAAACTTCGTGATCTCTATGCTTTCGCTTGATTTCAAGTCCATCATTTGTGTAATATCAGTGTTAAATGAACTCATATAGCTTGACTGCTCTAGCTAGTTTAAGTTAATTTAATTATATCGTTCTCGATCTATGTCATTTTAATATTTCATAAATTTTATAAAACTAATTTAGAATTAAATTTTTTAAGTACATACTTAATAATATCAATTGCCCCAATACCTCATCACGAATCTCAGGCTGAAATGTCATCGCTACCCCTCGCTCACCTCATCACAAGTTTCCATACATTATATAGAGGGATCATCGCAGTGATGTTTTGTGTGGCCTTTTCTTTTAATTTCCAAGTTGAGAGAGAGAAAGTGAGGGAGAGAGAGAGAGATGACATCCTTAAAACTTCAGAAGTTGGAGACCGATCAGTATATAAAGGCTCCAACAAAGCAGTTTTTTTATGTTATCTGCCGCAAAACTCACCAATTTGCCAACGTTTGTCCTGATAAAATCCAAGGCGTTGACGTTAAGGAAGGCCCAGGGGGATTTCAAGGATCCATCGTCACCTGGCACTATGTCCAAGGTAATACGTGCTTAGTAACTAATCAATCTTTCATATCTACATACAACATCGCTTTGGTTTCCGTTTCAATATACTCCCTCCGGTCCTAAATATAAGACCTAATTGACTTTTTCTAAAAAATCCTTATAAAAACAAAATAAGTTAATTATAAATTGATTTACCTAATTTTTTCTCTTAAACTAGTTTATTTTTCCACTAAACTAATGAATACTCTAAAAATACTTTCACGGCTTGGCTTCAACTTATTCTTCAACTTGTTTTAAGAAAAAAGGATAGCAATGTTGTGATAACAAATTTGGTTTGTGAAACACACATACAGGAGGGAAAAGGTGTGTGGCGAAGGATCTGGTGGAGTCGGTAGACAAAGAGAACAAAAAGGTAACATTTAAAGTGTTAGAAGGAGATCTGATGGAAGACTACAAAAGCTTCAAATTAATAATTCAAGCATTTCCTCAAAAGAATGGAAGTGTTGTTCACTGGACATTGGAATATGAAAAGCTCAAGGACAATACTGCTGATCCTCATGCCTTCCTTCAGTTACTCACTGATGTGTCCAAAGAAAGCGATGCTCACCTTTCCCTTTAAACAAGACGATGGGAAAAGCAGACAACCAAATAAACCATATATATCTATATATGTGTGTATGTTGCAATTAATAGTATGTGATAAATAAAGTTGATTGGGCCAAAAAATAAAATAAAATAAAATAAAGTTGATGACCAAGACCTATGTTTGAACGATCATCAATATCCAAAAAACTTCGTGATATCTGCTTTGGCTTTATTTCAAGACCACACGCATGCACGTACTGCATGCAAATGTGTAAGATCAATGTTTAATCAACTCCTATAGTTTGCGTGCTCTAACTACTTTGAGTGAATTTATATTGTTCTCCATGTCACTTCAATATTTCATATATTTTTATAAAACTAATTTAGAATTAAACTTTTTTAAGTACATAATTAAGTTAATAATATTAATATTAAAAATTAGTTATAAACTAAAACAGTTACCAAAACAAATATATACTGAAATACATTGATATATGCATATAAGTTTTCATTTTCTTGATTTAATTTATAAAATAATTATAAGTTAAAAATATTATTATTGAAAAATTAATTTTAATTTTTGGCCCCAATTTAATTATGAAATAACTATTTAAATTTAAGTGAAACTAACGTTGTTAACAGAAATAACTAAGTGTACTCCCTCCGGTCCTTATTATAAGTCACCCCTACCTCTAATTTTTAGTCCTTAATATAAGTCATTAACTGTCGCATTAAATGCTTTTTTCCCATTTTACCCTTGTCATTAATGGAGATTCAAAATTGAAAAGGAAAAACACATCATTTAATGAAGGGAGCAGTTGGAAAAAGTGGGATTCAACATGAATTTTTCTTGACCCAACTACCTTTCCTTCGTATGTGGAAAATGGATAGTTGGTGACTTATAAATTAGGACCGGATGAAGTACTTTCCAAACATAGAGGATTAAATTAAAACTTGATGCAAACATAAGGGACTAAAAGTGTACTTTTCAAACATAAAGGACTAAATTGAAACTTGATGCAAACATAAGGAACAAAAGGTATACTTTAACCTAAATTAAAATAGTTACTAATAACATTATATATTTAAATACATTTATGCTTATAGGTTTTGATTTTCTTGATTTAATTTATAAAATATTTTATGTATATAAATTTTATCCTTGACTCATGCAATTAAAAATTTAGGATAACATGGTTTGATGGCTATGGACAAGAAAAAATTAAATTAAGAACCAAATTAATATTAATGTGATTCTTCTTAAGTTATTCAATTTTGATACAATCAATGAATGAGTTTAGTTGTAAGATATAAGATTTTTAGTCAACACAAATTTTGGAACTTGCACATGCATTGAACTTGTTGACAATAATAAAAATTAGAATCGTTAAAAAAAATTCCACATTTTCTGGTAATATCTTTAGGAGCCTTTTTTGAATACTCGTTTCAACCCTTTATAAAAACAAAATGTCAATTTTCCCTCAATGAGATGACAAGGGAACATATGCCCTAAAATTTAAATATTTGCTACCAATACGCACACTCCCTCCGTTCCTAAAAAGGGAGAATATTGATAGCTTATATGCTTCATCAACATCTACTTTTCTTGATGAAGCATATATGCTTCATAAAGAAAAACATTAATCATAAAGATAAGCATTAGTAATGCCCGTTAGGGGATGTCCCAATTACGATGTGATTCTTCTTTTTAATAGAGATGGGATGAATTTCTATCAAAGGGCAATGGCAAAAACAACAAATGCAATAGTGAATCAAAATCTTAGGATTAATCCCGGTCGTAGGATTAATAGTTCCTTGCAAGTAATAGGTCCACAAGCACTAAAGAGTTTAACAATACCTAATTAGATGAGGTTTCAACATTTAGGTATTGGACTTATGGGTTCATGAGGTTTGGTAAATAAGAAAATTAGTGCATTTAGCTCCCAAAATACTTAGAAAGCTATTATAGTCATTGAAAATCATTTCCAAGAGCATCTCACTTTCATTTCACCCTTTTATTAAGAATACAAAACAATATTTATATGTTTTGCACCCTTCATTCTCATCTTTAAAAATCAACAAAAATATATTTTCTTTACCCAATTTCATCTTGCATTGCATTAAGTTTACTATAATAGTTAAATTAAACAATGCTCTTTGAGAACGACTCGGATTGCACCCTATTGCTATACCCTCGCATCCGATTTATAAATTTCTTTTGCAATTGACCCAAGGGCGATATACGACGACGGTCGATTTAGATCCTTGCAAACGACTCGTATTCCACCATTATCTATACCCTTACATTTTATTATAAAATTTTCTTACAATTGACCCAAAGGAGACACGTTGACGGTGGATTTACCTTATCTATAATCATTATTACTATCATACTATGCATTTTAATATTTTTGTAAAAAAAATAAATAGTTATTCCAATTTTTTAGTGTTTTCCAAGGACTTAATAATACATTAAATTAAAAAAATACTCATATTGATATGTTACATTTTCTTTTTTATATTTGAAAATTTTCAGTAGAATAAATTAAAAGTCTATATTATTACTTAAAATATCAAAAAGTTATTCATTTGACAGGGAAAGTTTAATGATACAAATAAATAAAATATTTAAGAAATTTGAAAAAAGAAAGAGTAGTATATATGGTAACATAGGGTGTTACATAAGAAGAAGTAACACTAAAACCACTTTTCTAGAACTCTAGGTTATTTCGAGTTACATGTGTAGTAGGCAGCTTTCAACTTTCCAAATTTTGAAACTTCTAGAGATGGTTCATTAACTTTATAACCGTCAAATCATCACCATTTTTTAATTTTGCAAGTTGAGATAACTCATCTTACCTAATCAGTTAATCTATACACTTATATATAATACACACGCACGAACAATATCTAGCATACTAAAAGTAATTAATAGCCCAAGGATCATTCTCCTGATCCTCACGCTTTGCTTGAGTTAGCCATCGATGTCAGCAAAGACATTGATGCTCACCTTGTTGCTCAACCAGATGACAAGCAGGCAACCACTAAATAAACTATATACTTATATAGATTATACCTATGTTTGTATGTGTTGCAGTAATATATGTGGTAAATAAAAGATGATGAAGATGATCTTTGCCTGTGTGTGAGCGATCTGCATCGATCTCTTGTTATATTGTCTTATTGATCAGTGTCTGTTTTTATTTCACTTTGTGATCTATTCTTTCTCTTGAGATTTCAAGATCCTATGTGTATGTTTGTGTGATATAAAGTTTAATGATATCTTCCTGTTGGTCTACTACCTGTAATGATTGAATTTAGTTTTGTCATTTTGTTAAAAAAGGAGAAATCTATGTTGAGATATCTAAACTTACATCTCATACTCTCTCTCCGTTCATTATTAAATATTAGATCTATTTGCATAACTTGATGAAGTTAATTAATGATGTTACTTAAATTTATTAAAATCACATGATACATACTACCAAATTACCCTAATTTACTTGCCTATATTACCCACAGTCCCCCACTTGTGTTTTTATTGAGAAACATTAATAAGGATGAACTAAAGAAAATGTAGGATAAATTGAAAAGAAGTCATGATTGGAAGAGGTAACATACTAGCATAAAAATAATAACGTAAAAATTAAATAATACACTAGTAATAAGATACATAAATAAGATGATCGATGAATGGCCAGACATAAACAAGATATAACTAGATACTACTGCTCGGGCGATGCCCGGGGACAATAACTTGCAAGCGACAAACAACATGTAACTTCTTAAAATATGAATGATTTAATAACGTGAAAAGGAATGTAAATGTAGGTTGAAAGAAAATAGGCAAGAGAGTACAAGCAAAGGATAATATATTTTGTCACAAAAAAGGATAATATATAACCAAGCGTGGTTGGTGTAGTGGTTACCTCACTTCACCGCTTAACCAGAGGTCTCGAGTTCGAGCTCTGGGAATGCAGCCTGCCCCTTGGCCAGCACTTTACCCTTAAGTGGAGGCCCCGGTGCGGATCTGGATTAGTCTGAGCCCGTTGAGTTCCCCGTGACATTGGGGCTGGCCCAGGATACCGGATTAAAAACTCAAAAAAAAAAAAAGGATAATATATCCACAATTATGTTTGTACAAAGTCAAAAAAACAATTAAATACAAGTGGAATCAATAGGCTATAAATTGATATTCATGAAAATCTCTGTGTACACAATATTAAGCGTCCTTGTAGACTCAGCATAAGAATCATTGGGAACATCAACACTTTTTTTTTATCCATGATCAAGGTATCCCCTCACTCGACAAGTGAGAGACTAAACCAATTAGTACAGACTTAATAAAGAGAGGATGTACATGTTAGAGTTGTCTTTTTGCCAAATTTCATTAGATATTACCAATTCATGTTTGAAGATTTTAGTATATGATATTACCAATTCATTCTAAAGTTATATATTTATCTCTACTCTTCTCTCTTATTTGTTTATTATAGATGAACATTATTAGGACTAATTTGAGAAAAAAGTTTGGAACAATTAAAAATTATCTTATATTTTGCTATAAAAAAATCTTATACTCCCTCCGTTCCTAAATATAAGATCACTTTAGGGAGGAGAGCTTGTTCCTAAATATAAGATCACTTTCTAATTTGACTCAAGTTTTCCCCATATACTCCTATACTCCATTCACCCAAAAAATAATGGTTTGAAGGTGAGAGAATATTTTGGAAATTTCATGTAATCCTAACTCATTGGAATATCTTTTTTAATCTCTCCAAATTTGCTACAGTGATCTTATATTTAGGAATGGAGGAGTATTTTATAAAGGAGAAAGTACATGCTATACATTAAATTAAATTAAAGCTAAATATTCATTTTTTAAAATGGTACTATAAAGAAGTTTTCTTTCAAAAATAAAGAAGAGCACTTTTAATGATAATTGCGTCGGGAATAGTGCTACAATAAGAATAAAAAAATGGCTACTGCAGGATAAACAGTAATTCCTCCCATTGCTTTTATATGTATAGGATAGGATTCATTATGGCGAGCTAACTTGTCGGGATGTGGTGGCCCTCAATGCAATGATAACTGAAAATATGTTCCAAGCAGATCCAAACAAGAAAACTTGCTAAAAACGGCATATTCTAAAGCCACTTTTAAAACTCCAAAGAATAAATCTATTCAAACAAGAAGCCTTGGTCCAGCCCAAAAAAAAAAGCATTTTTGAAATCTACTTTAGTCACCAACTATAAGTCACCAACTGCCTCTAAATTTTGTTCCTTTTTATAAGTCACCAACTACTATTAACTAACTCATTTATTTAAATTTTCCCAATATACCTTTATAAATGGAAAATGAATATTGAAAGATGAGAAGAGAGAGAAGATGAAAAAGACACTTGTATACTCATAAAGATTAAAGATTAATGAAAAGAGAGAAAAGATAGTGGGTCATAGTAATAAAGGTGGAGGGACAAAAATGTGAAGGACAAAAATGTGAAGGTGGAGGGACAAAAATGTGGAGGGACAAAAAATAAGACCAATTTAATGATGTAACTTCCATTAACCTTCATTCCTTAGCTAGTATGTACAATTTGGACGATTGGTAACTTATTAATAGGACCAGATGGAGTAGTAACAAGGATCATCTAGGAGCTTGCCTTGACAATCCAACAACAACAAAGCAGGTTAAACTAAAAAGACTTGAAAGTGAATATAATAATTATTCAATTCTCTCTTTTATTTACCAAAAAATAATTCTCCTTTTAAAATATAGAAGTTAATTATTTGACTTTTTAAAGATGAGATCTTAAAAAAAGTTAAATGAACTACTTAAAAATTGACTTACTCTAAAAGTTTTTGGCCAAACTAATGGTTTCATGTATACTAGTAGTTTGTTTGACTTATAAGCTAACATATAATATAATATATAAAATAGTTTTTTTATTACTATATACAAAATAGTTATGACTAAATACTAATGGCTAATTTCACTTTCTTCTTCTCTAAAAAAATTCAAATAGATGTTACATTTATTAACATACATGATGAACTTTTGTTCTTAATTGTGAAAAATCCATGGATTTGTATGGTTTTTACATGCCTAATATGAGTTTTAACATATCAAAGATGTAATAGTACTCCTTTATATGCTAAAATAAAATATGTGTTTTTAAGTGAGAGGTAGCTTAAGAATTGAATCAATTGGCCATGATTATATATGTTGTTTGATAATTAAGCTTTTGGTCATTTGATATGTGTTTCTACTTATGTCATTTTTAGGTGATGACTGACACCTTTTCTTTTGTCTTCCTATTTTAATTCATAAATTTCTTATCTTATTCAACCAAAGTCAAGACCTACTATTTAAGATCAAAACTCATTTTAATTTTCTATCAATGACTTCCTAAATATAACCAAAATATTTGTCAAATATAATTAAAAATGAGAGTCATTACATCTAAAGATGTTAAATAATAATTAAGCACAATTCGACAAAAATTGCATCTTTATTATCTTAATTGCTTCAAATTTATTATATAAAACCATGCAAATCCAATGATTTGTCAATGACCCATTTCTTTTTAATTAGATTCACTATGTTTTGGGTATATTTATTTAATCTGAAGATAAGTATTATGTAAATAAACAATAATTCAAAATTTGAAAAAATATACAGCTATTAGTATTGTTACTCCATTTATTATCAATGTTTATATATTTTAAATGATTTGTTATTAGTTTTTCTTCAGGGGTGCAGCCACGTGCTTGAGGAAATTTAGTCAGTATAGCTTTAAGCACAACGGACAGAGGGAATCACAGGGGAGGAAGCAGAGTCGCCGAACACACGAGTAACAAGAGTTAATATCTCTTGAAGCTTTTTTATTTATCAATGGTCACCCATATTATAAAAAAAGCCAATAAGAGTTATTATCCAATGTTCCAACACAATGAAGGTGACAAATTTATTATTTGTATTATTTGTGCATGCTTAATATGATGTTTTTAACATATCAAATGCGCAATATTGGTTCACGATGGCTTCCTATTTTTATTAAATTTTATATATATACTGAGTATATTTAGTTACTCATTGATACAAAATTAAATATATCTATTAAGAATTTAATAGGAAACCGAATTTGGTGCATAAGGGGATTTAATAATAAATATCTTGGTCTTTAAATTAAAAAGGAAAAAAATAACTTAAAGCACAAAATAATTAAGAAAAGTTTAAAATATTAATAGGAAAAAACTATTATCGTTATTATTAGGGCAAAGGCCCAATTTTGATACATAATTATTACTCAAGGATCAAAAATAGTATATAACTATTTAAAAGGTCACAAATGATTATCAATTGTTGGACATTCGATCAAAAATGATATTTCACTAATAAGACAATAAGGTTATACTTGAAAAGTCCAAAATGACCTTATAAATAAAATAAAACAACATATTATTTCTTCCTGCTTCCTCACTAATTCTTTTCTCTTTTTTTCATTCATTTCTCCATTTTTTTATTTCATGTTTTTTCGTTGGTTTTTTCTTGTAGAAATGAGATTAATTGATATGCAGTTACTTTAATTTGTTGTTGATGGAGGAAAGAGGAGGAGGAAGAATGAGGAAAATATGTTTTGTTTTGTTTTATTTATAAGGGCATTTTGGAATTTTCACATGTAATCTTATTGTCATATTAGTGAAATATCATTTTTGATTTAATGCCCAATAATTGAGAATCGTTTGTGACCTTTTAAATAGTTATGTACTATTTTTTATCCTTGAACAATAGTTATATATAAAAATTGGGCTTTGGCCCTTATTATTATCATTATCATTATTATTATACATTCCATTTTTATTATTGAAATCAGATTTTGAACATGGCTTTTATGAAGGTCAAAAAAGAACATGGCTTTAATGAGAGAATAGCACCATTTGTCTTGACTTGATCTCAATCAAATAAACCAGGAGAAGCAAAGCCCAAGAGCCCACCATTGATGATTCAACTAAAAGCCCAATTGAAGGAGTAATATGGTGACAAGTGGCAGGACACTTAAAAGGGAATTGGACAAATATTTCAAGAGGCTGAAACAGATTTAGAGTTTTGTCAAATATTGGCCAGATTTAGGACCACATGGAATAACGGCCATTCCAATGCACAGTTGCAAACGATATGACGGATTGCCGGGTTTGAAAATACATAAACAAGATGGATAATAGATGATAGGCCAGACACAAAACAAGATACGCTAATTAATCACGGCAGGCTAACCTGTGAGGCTGCGGTGGGTGGACCTCATTGCAATGATAACTGAAAAGGTTTGGTCCAACCCACCCAAAAATGCCTTGGTCCAACCCACCCAAAAAAGCATTTTAATGAAATATACCCCAACAATAAAATATCAAGGGAAAATCCCAAATAAATCCCTTCTAATATCCAAAAGGACAAGAACCTAAACTTTCAAAAGGACTATGAAGGAACCAGCACCTACCTGTCATTTTAAAATTTTGCGAAAAGACAAATTTGCTTTTATCCTAAAACACAAATTGCAAGAAGAAGGTGGATGTTAGGGTGGGTTTAGGGTGGAGTAGTAATTTGTATTTTAGGATGAGGGCAATTTTGTCTTTTCACAAAATTTTAAAATGACATGTAGGTGTTGGTTCCTTCATAATCCTTTTGGAATTTTAGGTTCCTCACTTGTCCTTTTGGGTACTGGGAGAGATTTATTTGGGATTTTCCCAAATGTCAACGTGACTTTATTTGTAGGAATAAAGGGGTATACTGAGTTAGTTGGCTTTTAAAAGTAAGATCTTAAAAATGTTAAATGTGTTTCTTATATGTTGATTTGTAAGAAATTTTTGTCTAAACTACTCCCTCCGTTCCTAAATATAAGATGAATTTGGCTAATTTGGAGAGATTAAGGAAGTCTTTCCAATGAATTAGGAATTTATTATCTTCCCAAAATACTCTTCACTTAAATTTAAAAGACTAAAATTGAGACAAAATGAAAGTGAACTTATATTTAGGAATTTATCCACTTCCCCAAAGTGATCTTATATTTAAGAACGGAGGGAAAATTTTGTTTGACTTATAAGTTAACATAAAATCTATTTACATATAAATTAACTATAACTAAGTGGTTCATTTCACCTCTTTAATTATCTCTCAAAAAGCAGTCAAAAAAATGTTATATTTTTTATACATTAAATAGGTCTTATATTTCTGATAAAAAAAATAGGTCTTATATTTCTTAACATGCAAGATAAACTTTTTTCCTTTACTTCATCACCTAAGACATAGCTGCACAATACTAGAGAAAATTTCCATTCATAATTAACTTCCTTTGTCTTCGATCCTCAAGTTGAGAAGTACCATGGAAATTGACACAATAGCCATAGGGTTCATGTCAAATAACAAATGATATAACTATGCTTTTGGAATTTGAAACAGCTAGCTACAATTTGCACGGGTTATCTAAAATTATTTCTAAATCTTTTTCAAAATCTATTATGTAAGAGTTAATCCAAATGGGCCCTCAGTACATTGGGCTTGTTTGGTTGCCAATGGAAAATGATAAAGAATTAGAAAGTGTGGGAGATAGTGGTTTTTGTGTAATTTTTATATATCTCTTGACCCACAAGTTCTCTCACTCCATCTTACATTTTTCCTGGGCCTCACAAACTTTACTTTCTCATCATTGCCTAATTTATCTCTACTTTCCATCTTCACCCTTTCACTTTCCATTTCTTCACTTTCTTTCCTACAACCAAACGGACTCTATAGGGTGGGTCTGGGTCTCAATTGCCCCAATAACTCATCATGAATCTCAGGCTGAAATGTCATCTCTACCCCTGGCTCACCTCATCACAAGCTTCCACACATTATATAGAGGGACCATCGTAGTGATGTTTTGTGTGGCCTTTTCTTTTAATTTCTAAGTTTCTAGAGAGAGAGAGAGAGATGGCTTCCTTAAAACTTCAGAAGTTGGAGACCGATGAGTATATAAAAGCTCCAGCAAAGCAGTTTTTGATGTTTTCTGCCGCAAAACTCGCCAAATTGCCAACTTTTGTCCTGATAAAATCCAAGACGTTGACGTTAAGGAAGGCCCAAGGGGCTTCCAAGGATCCATCGTCACCGGGCACTATGTCCAAGGTAATAGTAACTAATCAATCTTTCATATCTACATATACATGCTCATAAAAAAATATCTACATATACATCGCTTTAGTTTCCGTTTGAATTAGATAGCTCATCTACTAATAACTACAGGTACAAATAGAACACAAGTCCACTTTTGGTAATTAAACTATGCCCCCTGAAAAAAAGTACTCCCTCCGCTCCTAAATATAAGACCTAATTGACTTTTCTGCAAAATCAAAAGCAAAAAATAAGTTAATTATAAATTGATTTACCTAATTTTTTTCCCTTAAACTAGTTTATTTTACATATAAACTAATGGATAATCTAAGAATATATCAAATATGTCATCATTTAATAACCTATTTTGCAACCTTAATCTCTCAAAAAAAAAGTCAATTAGGTCCTATATTTAGGACCAAAGGTAGTATAACTTCAAATTTGTGTTGATAGTGTATTTAAGATATCTCTAATTTTTGAGTTTGAGGTCTCCAACTTCCCCTACTGATCTCCCTCCCTCTATCGTCCCTCTACCGTTTTTTATAACACCCCATCCTCCAAATGTTTTTTCAAATTAGTAATCCTCCAAATGTTTTTATTTAACATAAAACCATTGATATTTCAATAATTTATGGACATCAAAAGATACAATTTGGAAATTTTTTTCATGATTACCTAAAAAGGAGAAAAACTCTAAAACTATGCATTTTTTATTTTGAAATCTCAGCTCGTAAAAAATTAAAAAGTGTACCTTTTATACTAATATAAGATATCCAAATATAACTATTTTATGTATAATTCAATGCTTGATTGTGAGAACAAAAAACAAGACATTTTGGAAGTAGAAAATTTTCAAAGGGGCATCAAATAGAACAATAGAGGAGTCACATTAAAACCTACCATCACTACCAAAGAAAATGCCAATAACAACGCTTATTTTGAGCCTACCAATGTTATAAGTTACCTGAATCGCTATAGGCCACACCAATATATTGTTCGCTTAAGATATAATGTATACTAGTGTTTAGTTTTCTTTAGTGTCATTATCACTATAAAAGGCTCGAGTCATTAAATGGGGCTCGTGTCACGTTTTAAGCTGTGACATGAGCACCATATCGTGGTTTAGCGAATCACGACAACGGAAAGAAAACGTGACATATTAAGATTTTTATAAAAAATGTGACATATTCAATTTTTCAAAAATAAATTATAATTAATGCCGCATCATATAAAACGCGATATAGTCATCTTTTTTTTAAAAAAAATGATGCAGCTTATGTCACACTAGCTAGTGAGGCATAAGCTACAGGAAAATTGTTTTTTCAAATAAATATTATATTTATTTGAAATACAACATAGTATTATTGTTATAATTGAGAAAGAGTATAGGATTATTATTAGATGAGAAAGAGTGAGAGATAGAATAATGAAGAAAAAATATTAGATGATGAAATAATATACTTAAAATTATAGTACTATTTAAACAAATAAGTATCATAAATTGTATACCTAGTAGAAAAAAATAAATAGTAGGGATATAAATTATAGTGTTTGAACAAATACCCGGCAAAAAAGACAATTAGTTATTTTGGAAGGAGGAAAAATGAAAGTGGCGAAGGAGGAAAAATGAAATTGGAGAAGATGGAAAATGTATGGGAATGTGGAGTTTATATAGATGATTCTTATGTCGCGCATCAGTGGTGCAACATAATTAAAATGTATAAAATAAACATGTCACGATTAACTTAGAAGAAGCTATATATATACATAAAATTAGTCATATGTCACACTTAGGGGTGCGCCAAATTATTATATTTATATTTAAAAAACAAGTTTTCAGATTATTTAAAAAAAGTGTCAGGCCCTAGCTAGACGCGACACATTTTTTAATTATTAATAAATGCATTTTAGCCCTAGTTACGACACCATTTTTTAATTATTAAAAAAATGTGTGGCGCCTAGGGCGCAACTCTTTTTTAATATTGTTTAGAATATAAAACAGATTAATATATCACAGTTTATTGAAAAAATCACGACATATATTTTTTTATGTCATTGTTCAAGTTTAAGTGACATATCATCTTACAGCTTTTTTCTTCTAGTGTACAGTATATACCTTTTTTGTAGTAAATCATCAAGATCTTAGATTGAATAATTGTGGGTCATCATTATATTCTAGCTTGACCAAATTTCTAAATTTTCAGTATGTAGTCACAATAATTGTTTGGAGGTAATGATATTCTTTAATTATGAGCTTATATTCATATTGAGTCTGTTGCTAGTATGTGTGCTAATAGATTAATCCATAAATAGAAGCCTCAACTCTGTGATTTTTCCCTTACGTGTGGTTTATGCATGTGCTAGAAATGTACTAAGAGTACTTTTTGATAAAGCATAACTAATTGTAGACGCCCCATATCTCTAGCTCAAGGGGATATGTTTAAGAGGTTAAGGGTAATAAAAAATACACATGTTTTTTATTTTATTTTTGGTTAATCACCGCCCGGTTCATCCGGACTCGAAGGGTAGGAGTGTTGCCCACATAGGCAAGGTTGTCCCCTCTTCCAATGAGAGCGCTTCCCGGGAATCGAATACGTTTTCATCCCTACGGGGGGTTGCAGCCCACTTACCAGTTCAACCAACTACCCAGTTGTAATACACATGTTTTTTATTCATAAGATAAAAAAATGCAGTTTTTACCAAAAATACATGTGTTTTCATATTATTGGGTTCAAGAATACACATAAGTTTTAATATTAGGTTCAAAAATACATATCGATTTTGCGTGTTTTTGAACCCAATATCAAAACTTATGTATTACCCAAAAAAAGTATTTGTGTAGATGATTTTTAGGTAAAATATATTTGTATTTTGACCTTTAATCTTAAGTGTCAACAAAAAGTACTTTCATGGCTTGGCTTCAACTTGTGCAAGTTAATTCCCAGGCCAGGCCAGTTTCTTTTTTTCTTTTTGATTTTAAGAATAAAGGATAGCAATGTTGTGATAACTAATATGGTTTGTGAAACACACATACAGGAGGGAAAAAGTGTGTGGCGAAGGATCTAGTGGAGTCGGTAGACGAAGAGAACAACAAAGTAACATTTAAAATCTTAGAAGGAGATCTAATGGAAGACTACAAAAGTTTCAAATGTATACTTCAAGCATTTCCTCAAGAAAATGGAAGTGTTGTTCACTGGACATTGGAATATGAAAAGCTCAAGGACAATACTCCTGATCCCCATGCCTTCCTTCAGTTAGTCACTAATGTGACCAAAGAAATCGGTGCGCACCTTGCCCTTTAAACAAGACGATGGTAAGAGCACCAGACAACCAAATAAACCATATCTATATATGTGTGTATGTTTCAGTAATAGTATGTGGTAAATAAAGTTGATGACCAAGACCTATGTTTGAACGATCATCAATATCCACAAAACTTCGGGATCTATGCTTTGGCATGATTTCAAATCCACCATTTGTGCAATATCAATGTTTAATGCACTCCTACAGTTTGACTGCTTTAGCTAGTTTAAGTTAATTTATATTGTTCTCTATGTCATTTTAATATTTCATATATTTTTATAAAACTAATTTAGAATTAAACTTTTTAAGTACATTGTTAATAATATTAATATTGAAAACTAGTTATAAATTAAAATAGTTACCAAAAAAATTTATATATTGAAATACGTTTATTTTTTTTCAAAATCTATTATGCAAGAGTTAATCCAATGAGCCCTCAGTACATAGGGTGGGTCTGGGTTTCAAATATCAATTTCCCCAATAAACAAATCACGAATCTTAGACGACTGAAGTGTCATCGCTACCCCTCGCTCACCTCATCACAAGCTTCCATACATTATATAGAGGGATCATCGCAGTGATGTTTTGTGTGGCCTTTTCTTTTAATTTTCAAGTTTAGAGAGAGAGAGAGAGAGAGAGATGACATCCTTAAAACTTCAAAAGTTGGAGACCGATCAGTATATAAAGGCTCCAGCAAAGCAGTTTTTTGATGTTATCTGCCGCAAAACTCACCAATTTGCCAACGTTTGTCCTGATAAAATCCAAGGCGTTGACGTTAAGGAAGGCTCAGGGGGCTTTCAAGGATCCATCGTCACCTGGCACTATGTCCAAGGTAATATGTGTTTAGTAACTAATCAATCTTTCATATCTACATACAACATCGCTTTAGTTTCCGTTTCAATATACTCCCTCCGATCCTAAATATAAGACTTAATTGACTTTTTCTAAAAAAAATCCTTAAAAAAGCAAAATAAGTTAATTATAAATTGAGTTACCTAATTTTTTTCTCTTAAACTAGTTTATTTTACCACTAAACTAATGAATAATCTAAAAATATATCAAATATGTCATCATTTAAAAAAATAGATTAAAAAACTGGTAAGAACTAAAAACTAGACATTTAGAAAGTAGAATATTTTCAAAGGGGCACCAAAAAGTACAATAGAGGAGGCACATTTAAACCCACCATGACTTTTTAGGTAAAATACAAGCTAAGTTCAAACAAAAAATACTTTCATGGCTTGGCTTCAACTTATTCTTCAACTTGTTTTAAGAAAAAAGGATAGCAATGCTGTGATAACAAATTTGGTTCGTGAAACACACAGGAGGGAAGAAGTGTGTGGCGAAGGATTTGGTGGAGTCGGTAGACAAAGAGAACAAAAAGGTAACATTTAAAGTGTTAGAAGGAGATCTGATGGAAGACTACAAAAGCTTCAAATTAATAATTCAAGCATTTCCTCAAGAGAATGGAAGTGTTGTGCACTAAACATTGGAATATGAAAAGCTCAAGGACAATACTGCTGATCCTCATGCCTTCCTTCACATACTCACCGATGTGACCAAAGAAAGCGATGCTCACCTTTCCCTTTAAACCCTTTAAACAAGATGATGGGAAGAGCAGACAACCAAATAAACCATATATATCTATATATGTGTGTATGTTGCAATAATAGTATGTGATAAATAAAGTTGATTGGGCCAAAATAAAATAAAATAAAATAAAGTTGATGACCAAGACCTATGTTTGAACGATCATCAATATCCAAAAAACTTCGTGATATCTGCTTTGGCTTTATTTCAAGACCACACGCATGCACGTGCTGCATGCAAATGTGTAATATCAACGTTTAAGGCTAAAGTATACTTTTAGTCCCTTATGTTTACATCAAGTTTCAATTTAGTCATTTATGTTTGGAAAGTACACTTTTAGTCCATTTTTGTTAACACCGTTAGTTTAACTTAAGGGAAAAAATGCTAACTTAACAATTTTAAATGGTTATTAAATACTGAAAAATGTTCATATTAAAATATTTGACTGTAAATAATCTTATATTTTCAAAATTTATCATTTTTGGTCCGATTTCATTATAAAATAAGCATTTAAAATTGTTAAGTTAGCATATTCCGTTAAGTTTAACTAACAGTGTTAACAAAAAGGGACTAAAAGTGTATTTTCCAAACATAAATAACTAAATTAAAACTTGATGCAAACATAAGGGACCAAAAATATACTTTAGCCCAACGTTTAATCAACTCCTATAGTTTGCGTGCTCTAGCTACTTTGAGTGAATTTATATTGTTCTCCATGTCACTTCAATATTTCATATATTTTTAATAAAACTAATTTAGAATTAAACTTTTTTAAGTACATAAGTTAATAATATTAATATTAAAAATTAGTTATAAACTAAAATAGTTGGCAAAACAAATATATACTGAAATACATTGATATATGCATATAAGTTTTCATTTTCTTAATTTAATTTATAAAATATTTATAAGTTTATAATATTATTATTGAAAATTTAATTATTTTAGTGTAATTATTCTTATATTTTCGAAATTTACCATTTTTGGCCCCAATTTAATTATCAAATAATTATTCAAATTTAAGTGAAACTAACGTTGTTAATAGAAAAAACTAAAAGTGTACTCCTTTCGGTCCTTATTATAAGTCACCAACTACCTCTAATTTTTTGTCCTTAATGTAAGTCACTAACCGTCACATTAAATGCTTTTTCCCACTTAACCCATGTCATTAATGGAGATTCAAAATTGAAAAGGAAAAACACATCATTTAATGAAGGGAGAAGTTGGAAAAAGTGGGAAATTCAACGTGAATTTTATGACCCAACTACCTTTCCTTAGTATTTGAAAAATGGGTAGTTGGTGACTTATAAATTAGGACCGGAGGGAGTACTTTCCAAACATAAAGGACTAAATTAAAACTTGATGCAAACATAAAGGACTAAAAGTTGTACTTTTCAAACATATATAAAGGACTAAATTGAAACTTGATGCAAACATAAGGAACAAAAGGTATACTTTAACCTAAATTAAAATAGTTACTAATAACATTATATATTTCAATACATTTATGCTTATAGGTTTTGATTTTCTTGATTTAATTTATAAAATATTTTATGTATATAAATTTTATCCTTGACTCATGCAATTGAAAATTTAGGATAACATGGTTTGATGGCTATGGACAGGAAAAATCAAACTAAGAAACAAATTAATATTAATGTGATTCTTCTTAAGTTATTCAATTTTGATACAATCAATGGATGAGTTTAGTTGTAAGATATAAGATATTTTAGTCAAAACAAATTTTGGAACTTGCACATGCATTGAACTTGTTGACAAAAATCAAAATTAGAATAGTTAAAAAAATTCCACATTTTCTTGTAATATCTATTTTTAAGAGCCTCTTTTGAATACTCATTTCAACCCTTTATACAAAAATGTCAATTATTCCCCAATGAGATGACAAGGGAACATATGCCCTAAAAAGTAAATATTTTATATATATATATATAGATACACAAACACACACTCCCTCCGTTCATTTTGGGAGAATATTGATAGCTCATATGCTTCATCATCATCTACTTTTCTTGATGAAGCATATGTGCTTCATAAAGAAAAGCATTAGTCATGATGAAGCATATATGCTTCAAAAAGAAAATCATTATAGTAATGCCCAACAGGGGATGTCCCAATTATGATGTGATTCTTCTTTTTAATAGAGATGGGATGAATTTCTATCAAAGGACAATGGCAAAAGAATAAATGCCAAACACGCATGAGTGTGACACACATAAAAACGACACAAACCAAACTTATGGTCGATTATGCAATGTAGTATAGCCCCAATTTAAAAGAATATAACCCCATCAGACTTCACAGGAACATATAAGTGTATATATTGAGCTTTTAGAAATGAGGGAATTTAGTCTAATTGCCCTTTCTGAACTATCAAAATATGCTTTGGTTCTAGCATATGAATTTACACAAAATCATTTTGGCAGAAAGGCTGATTCAAGCTATTTGCTTTCCTACTAATACAAACAAAATGTGCTTTTGTTCTAATCATAATCATATGTTAAGTGAAGCCCCAGACATGTAGTTTTCAATGTTATACTTATAATCTAATTAATAATTTTGGTCCTCCACTGTATAAGTATTCTCAAGCTATTAATCCTTTGAACACCTTGATTCGTTTGACCTCTAACTTAATATTTTATTGGTGAATCCCAATTTTAGTTTGATTTGAGATATTGTTTGGAAACATAAGGTGAGTCATTATCACTGAATGAACGGATTTACTTGATATTTGGGAAGATATTACAGTGATGCATTATTTAGGTTATCATTGTAAATATTTTAGTTTTTAAATACAAATGAAGAAAAACAGAATAAATTGGTTTGTCTTATTTTAATAGTCTTCTTAAGGGTTTGTTATTATTAGTTCTATGTTATCTATCTTTCTATCATTGTTCCATCAGATATCACGTGGGCTAGAAGAGCAATTGTTTTTTTTTTTGGAATGGAGCTATTTAATGTTTTACAAAAAGAAAAATAAAAGTGGGCCAAAAAGGAGAATGACCCTGTTGTGGCCTTGTGGGTGATAGAATCAATTTCAAAAAAGGAAGTGAATGGGAAAACCTATGAGTAAAAAGAAAAGAAGACACGTGTGAGATAAAGAGAGACACACAATTCACTCTTCATTAATTCTACACTGTTGAGCAGCCAAAAAATCACGAAGCCACCACCACCAATATCAATTCATTCATTCTTCGATTCAGAACCGTCTCTACTCATCATTTTCGCTGTCCATAATCTTTTTTCATTATACCTGGTAGCTTTTGATCTTCACTTCTTTGGGGAATCAACGAGAGAAGGAAAAGAAAAGGGGCCTTCCTCATTCATTCTTCCAGTATCTACAATCAGTTTTGGGGAGTAATAAAACTTGAGTATACCATTTATGTTTGCATGTTAGTTGTGGATTGAATTTATCTGAAATGGGATTGTGGCTAATTTTTCTTTGTACCTAGAGTAGTTAGAGTAGTTATGGACTGATTTGAGGATTAGAGTATGTTTGAACAAATTATTTGTGTTTAATTTTAGTTCTGTTTATTAATAATGTTTTAATTTTGTATTTAATCATTACTTCTTATGAATTAGGGGAATTCAGATTATCCAGATTGATATTAATTGGATTTAGAATATAATTAAATAATGTGTGATTAGAATTTATTTTAACTTGCCGATAGGATAGGAATATATATACCTATATTAGACCCATATAGTCCTATTAGAGTGAAATTGAATTTTGTTAGCCTCTTGGATAGCTTCGTTAGGATAACAAGTGGAATTTAAGAGAGGGATGTAAGCAATTAGTAGATCCTTATGTGAGTTATGTCTATCAATACTATCTTATAATTAGCCGTACGACATCTTTTCAGTGTTCACACTGCATTGCATTTTCATTTAATATTTCCTAAGTTTGGTGTTTATTAATTTATATCTTAGATGTTATGTTGTACATGTGTCTAATGTGTGTGGCAGCATAACATTTATGAGTGTTCAATTGTTGTTCTTTTCCCATTGCCTCTTCGAATACTTCTCTCATTGTGCCTCTTCAATCCCCATCTACCATCCAAGATAAAATCAAAAAAATAAATCCATCACCATCTTCAATCCCTCCCTTAATCGAAAAAAGGCCTCCTCCTCCCTCTCCTCTCTTTCACTCCTCCTTCGTTCCTCTATTTTATATCCGGTCTTCCACCACCGTTAGGTAATATTCCGAGATACTTCTTGGTTTGATTCTTCTTCTGCCTTGGAGTCTGAATGTGATGATGAATTTTGTAGTGTATATGATGATAAGTGATTCATATTTTACTGTTAGTTTAACTTTTTAATGTTGTCTTTCATGTGTTTAATATTTTTCCTTTGCTCCATGTCATATTTTACTTCTTTTTGTACAGCTTCATTTTAGGAATATTTGCTTCTGTTTGTGCATCTTTGATTTGCAGCTTCCCCTCTATGGTGTTAGGTTGTTCTCATGTTATGTTGTGTCTTGCCTTTAATGATGATCCTTTCAACAAGGATGCTTCATTGAACATGATCCCAACACTGCAAATTCATTTACTTCTCTTTCAACATTGAAGTGAGAGTGGCACAATTAAAAATGAGGGTCAATATTGGAATAAAGGAAAATACTAATGCAGTATTGGCTTTTTAGATTGAGGCATATGTTATTTTTGCTGTTACTAGAAATATGTAAAATGAAGTTCTAATGATTATAATTACCAATCTATTTAGGTCATAGCAGTGATCAAGGTTGCTAAATAGATTAACAATTGCATTGTTGTCTCTAATGTAGGCATTCTAAATCATAAACCAATAAGAAGTTGTCCTCTGACTAAATTAAGGCTTCCCACCCTTATTTATTGGTTAAACCACTTCATTTAAGCCATATCATTGAGCAAATTTACTTAATAGACTAAGAATTGTCTGTATCAAGCCTTTTTAGTAAGTTGATACTGACAATTATCCCTTGCCTCTCAATCAGTTTTATCCACTAAGACTTACCAAGCCTGTTTGGTCATATCAGTAAACATCTTTACTGATATGAGCAAAGATGATACCTTTCTGCAATTTGGTTTATTTTTATTGTCATAGAACCTTTTTGCCTTTATTAGATTTTGTTGTTTTCTCTTGATTTTTGTTGTATCTAATTAGAATGTTCCTGGGCTTCTCCTTCCTTTTCATATATGTTAGCATTGTATTAATTATATTCAGGTTTGCTGCACATTAAATTGATGTTTTGGTTCTACCTTTGGCTTGACTTTTTATATTACAAGAAGTCTTTCATCTAATGAGATTAGTTTTAGGATTTTATCTTATGTTACTATTTAATTTATTTTTCCCTGTTTTCACATGTGATGTTAGGATTTATTAGATGGGGATAATCTCATTTAACATGATGTTGCGTTTTAGTGTTGCAATGTTATATGTTTCTTTTGTTGTTTGATCCAGGCTATTCTATGCATATTACATAATGTTCTTTCTCATATTCAAAAAGCCTATTCCATTATGATTGTGGAAAAAGTAATTCATACTATTGTTTCATGCATTTTGTAGTTCTTCAATTTTCTCTCTTATTTTTGTTTTTGAATAAGTCTTCTTTTTAAGATTGACAGATTTGGCCGTACCTTAAATGTTGAAATTATTTGATAGATATTCATCTTTCATTTTGCCAAATATCTTTGTTGTTTTGTTCCATGCTCTTTGTTTTCTCTAAGCATGCACATTGCAGTCCTTTTTCTTCTTAATGAAATGTTGCTATTTCTTCTAATTTACCTTCATCTATTTTTCTTATGAAATGTCTGCTATTGTTGCAGAAATGATGAGAATGAGTCGGTGGCAAAGATGAGGCTGCTCAGGATGGTGCATTAGAAATAAATATAGATTAGTGCGGGTACCATATTAAATTTATACTACTTTGATGGGTTTGATAATATGTTTTCCTCACTGTTAATTATGACCGATTCAGTTTTCTCTTTCTTTCTCCTTCTCATGTAGGGTGGTGAAAGCTGTTTCATCTTTTGCAAATGGTATGCCTTACAAGATTGATCGCAAGACAGGAAACCTGATGGAAAAACTCAAAGCCTCCAAAAAAATGTGTGATAATGCTTATGAATCCAAGTATGATTTTGATGAAGAGCTGGGAGACCGAATAACAAGTCATTTGATGGTTTGGTTGGATAAATGAAGTTGATGCACAGGAAATAGAATTGCTGACAGTATAAATGGTTTAGTCAAAATGTACTATGTCAAAGCTACACTGCCTACACACTTAAGGAAGACTTTGGGAAACGATGGGATCGAAGATGACATGGATATAAATAAACATTGTAAAAGACCTCCTATTACAAAAGAGGCTACAAAACAAATAAAAAATCAATAAGGAAATTGATTTGAAATTGTTTTTTCAGTATTGATTTTGTTTCATGTAGCACATTCAAAAATTTACATGTTTTTATTTAATTTCAACTTTTTTGTTTAATAAATAATGGAATCTTATTTATAGTCAAAGAAAATTAATTATGAATAATAAAAAGTTACCTATGAATTAAAGAAACCTAACTATTATTTTTGAGAGTCTAGAACTTTTTTCCGCTATTAATTTAATTACTTTAATCAAACTTATTCAATAGTTAAAGTGTTTTTCAATAATTTAAAAGTTTAGTTTACTTAGATTTTTCTATATTAATCAAATTGATTTAATATTATGAATTGGATAATAGTTATATTTTTTAGAATATTAAGTTGAATACAAAACTTAATCATTATGCTGATGGGGTGTGTTGATGCCTATTTTTCATATGTGTGACTTGGAAACTTAATTATAAATATTATGGGAGAATCACCAATTTGATGGACATTAGAAGTCTGCTTAACCAAATAAAAGGACTGTTCAGGAAGACCATCTAATTCTCTGTAAAGAATCAATTTCTTCGGGAAGTGTTTAAGAATAAGAAAGAGGAATGTTATGTAAATACCATGGAATAAGGTTTGGTCCTATTCTAATAGAACCTACAAGAATGCAATAATTTTTTCGTTTGTTGATAATTCATTTTCCTCAAGGTTAGACAGCTACTACGAAGAAAACATGACAACGAAATCAACAAGGTAGTGAATTTTCACTTTCTTTTTGGAGAAATCAAAATACACCACCTTCTCAATCTAAGCATATCAATGAACCGATTAAAATAGATAGGGATAAAGTGTAAAAATGACTATGTAATTGTCATGAATGTGCAAAAATGACAATGTAAAATTTTTTGGAGCAAAATTGATTACCGAATTTCAAAACTAGGACAAAAATGACCAGCACACTTACTTTTTATTATTCATAATTTTTTTTTGACCATAATTAACTTTTTATTATGAGAAATTGAAAGATTTATAGTCAGGTATCTAAACAACTTTTTCAACATTTAACCGACACATTGTTTTTTAGTCGGGTATCCCCGCGCAACGCGCGGGGTCAACCCTAGTTAATACTATAGACTAACAAACTAATTTTAAATGCAATAAATTTGATAATTATGTGCTCTATGGTTAATTTGTAATTACATGCTCTATGAATTAAAAAGAGGACTAATCGCTCTATGTTATTTTCTGAATAGAAAAAGTCCCTTTTCTTTAAATTATTTTTTATCACACCTATCTTTATTTATTCAATTCAATTGAAAATGGGATTTTTAATTCAAAAGCGCCAATTGATTAGATCGTTTATCGAAACAATACTTTTATACGTTTTTTTTAATCAAACTTTTATATACTCCCTCCGATCCCTAACGTAAGAGCCCAAAATTTGAATGGTTTTGGTCCCTAATGTAAGAGCTCACCCCATATTCTCTCCTCATTTAATGCATTTTTTCCTACTTTACCCCTAACTCTCTTTCATATTTATTAATGATTTTGTATTTCTCTCTCTTAAAAGTATCATAATAAATATGGACAATTTTGGAAAAGAAGCATTAACTCCAGACATCCAACTAACATTTACATGTTTTCTTAACAAACGTTTTTTTTGGCGGCTAGCTCTTACATTAAGGACCGGAGGGAGTACTTTATTTACTTGACATCTTGCGCAGATCTAGGTTCATAATTTGTACCTATCATTTATTTGTGGGCTTTACAACTCATATGAAACGCCTCTTGGTAGTATGCAATCAACAATTTTCCCTTGCATCAGGGTTCGTCGTTTACTTTAGTTGGTGACCATGTTGATCCTACACGAGTGGATATACCTAGTGACACTAGTGGCTAATTTCTCGTTGCTTGTAATGTTGTTTTTTTACAATATATGTTTTGTTGCACGTGAGGATATGGGAAAGCTGCCGACTTGGAATTGGAGTTCGTTCAAATTAGAGGCGAAGAGGAGCAGAATTGAGGAAGAGAGTGGCGACTCAAACACAAAAAACAACAAACTCCATTCTCATCTCTCGAAGCTCTCACCTCCACCTTCCTCTTCTTCCATTCATCTTCCATTCCCCCACCAAATTTAATTTCCCCATTTTTCACCATTATATATGGATGCTCATAAATTGGAGCTTAGAGTTGCTAGGTTTCTTTCTCTGAGTGCCTAAATGTCTTAGCTTCTTCCTCTTGGGTTGATTGGCATTTTTTGAGCTCATGCTCTTTTCATTAGAGAGTCAAGTTTATTCCCCACCTTTCTCTTTTGTTTAGGATTTTCCTAAGTTTCGATGTGTCATTTATGCTTTGAGATTTGAATTATTATGTCTGTTTGAGTTTTGTTGTGGTTTTAGTTTTAACGAGGGATTTGAATTCATCAATACATATGGTTATATATGTTCTTTATGATTCATTTGACATCTCTATATTTGTTCATGATATTGAAAGACAGTTTTATTGAATTGAATTGCAACTGAATCTAATGCATATCATACCATTAATTACACTATAAAGTACTTAATAATGCTTAATTAAATAGGTTCATGAAATTATGAGGTTAGTAAATTAAAGAAATAACACACAAATTGACTTTGTAAGAAATAACACACATGGAAAGCCTTTGTAGATCAGTTCTCAAAAACATTTCATTTCCATCCATCTCTTTTATCCAAAAATACCAAAACGTGTATTCGTTTTGCATCAATCACTTCCATCATTTTTATATTTAAAAACCAAACAAAATATTTTTTTTCATACAGATCCATATTACATTTTATATTTAATTTGCTAGGATAGTTATAATTGAACAAGTTCCTTGTGAATGACTCGTAAAATTTTCTTACAATTGACCCAAAGGAGACACAATGACGGTTGATCTACCTTATTTATAATCATTATTATTTATTACTATAAATTTTAATATTTTTTATAAAAAATAAATAGTTCCAAATTTTTAGTGTTTTCCAAGATTAAATTAAAAAAATACTCATATTTATATGTTAGATTTTATTTTTTATATTTGAAAAATTGCAGAAAAAATTAAAATAAATTCTATATTTCTACTTATAAAATATCAAAATGTTATTCATTTTACAAATGATACAAATAAATAAAATATTTAAGAAATGTGAAAAAAGAAAGAGTAGTGTATAGGGTAACATAAGGAGGGCGGTGCGGAACACATCCCATCACCGGCCCAACCACAACCAGTAATGGGGCCCATCATGTGCCGATCCTTTCTATTAAAATAATTTGGCCCGTGTTTAATGAAAATAGAAAACAATCAATATTGTCTTTCTTATAAACTATTATTACTGTTACATTACCGCAAAAAATTTTATACTTATTTAATAACGCAAACTAGAACAGAGTAAACCAAACAGTGATTTTGTACTTGTTAAAAATGGCATTATAAAAAAATGGCATTTGTATCTTTGATCAATAAGAAAAATAAAAATACTACTGTGTAACTACATTAATTACTATGAAGGGATGGAAAAAAAAAGCTACTCCCTCTTGTCCTAAATATAAGGCCTAGTTGATTTGTTAGAAAATCCTATCGAAAAGCAAAATAAGTTAATTATAAATTGATTTCCCTAGTTTTCCCTTAAACTATTTATTTTACCTATAAACTAATGTATAATCTAAAAATATATCAAATATGTCATGATTTAATAGCCTATTTCGTAACCTTAACCTCTCCAAAAAAAAGTCAATTAGGTCTTATATTTAGGACCGGATGTAGTATTAATTACTCCCTCCGGTCCTAAATATAGGACCTAGATAGAGACTTTATTTTGGTCCTAAATATAAGACCTAGATACATTTTTGGTCACATTTTTCCTAAATTACCCTTCTTCTTCTTAACAACTCCTTTGATAGGGGAGAAAGGGCTACTAAGTAACTAAACTAATTAAGGAGGGGTATTATTGGAAAGACATCTAAAATTAAGTCTTCCTTAATCCCCCAAAAAAAGTTATCTAGGTCCTATATTTAGGACCGGAGGGAGTACTTTTTTATATATTAATTAATTACTTTTAGTATGCTAGATATCGTGTGTGTGTGTGTATTATATATAAGTGTATAGATTAACTGATTAAGTAAGACAAGTTATCTGACCTTGCAAAATTAAAAAATGGTGATGATTTGACGGTTATAAAGTTAATGAACCATCTCCAGAAGTTTCGAAATCTGGAAAGTTGAAAGCTACTTACTACACATGTAACTCGAAATAATCTAGAAAAGTGGTTTTAGTATCACTATTTTTAATCACACGAAAGTTTTTAATGGGGAACAAAGAAGAGAGGGAGTAGATAGGATTTCAACTAACCCGTCAATAATTCGTCGTAATCATAAATACACACACACAGGCACACACGCACACACCATCATAATCACTGTGTGTGTGAGAGAGAGAGAGTAGAGGTTGAAATGTCATCCCTGCCCTCGCTCACCTCACAAGCCCTCGTTATATATAGGGCCATTGCACTGACGAGTTTCATGCACCAAAGCATTTAAATTTCTAAGTTTCTGCAGAGAAAGAGAGAAAGAGGGAGATGGCATCCCAAAGTGTTGGAAAGTTGGAGACTGATGTGCATATAAAGGCTACAGCAGAACAATTTCATGATGTTTTCTGCAGCAGAACTCATCACCTTGCCAACGTTTGTCCTGAGAAAATCCAAGGTGTTGATATTCACGAAGGTGAATGGGGCACCGAAGGATCCATCATTTTCTGGAACTATGTTCACGGTAATTAATTATGATAATGTTCAATATAATTAAGTTGACTTTTTAAAAAATTAAGGACGCAAAATAAGTCACTATGAATTGATTATATTTATTTTTTCTCAAAATTAATTTATTTTACTTATAAACTAACCTATAACATTTGTTATGTTATTTAACTAACATGTAATTCAACTACATTTAGTATATATTATAATTTTGTAGTCAAGTGTTTTCTTTAATCTCTAAATAAAGTTAATTTGATCTTGTTATTAAGATGACGGAAGTAAACATTTAAATTAGAAGACATTATCAACTAATTTACGCAAACTATTAAAGGAGATTTTCAAGTATGCATTATTATATATCACTATTTTTTATTTTATAAGGGGTAAAAATGGAAAATAGTCATGGATTTTATTGAGGTAAATGGGGTTCTCGATTCATCATCATTATCTGAAACTATGTTCATATATAGTATGCCTTTCACCTACATCATTATATCTAACGTTATACTCCCTCTAGTCCCTAATATAATAGTCCAAAATTTGAATGATTTTAGTCCGTAATATAAGAATTCATCTAATATTCTCTCCTCATTTAATGCTTTTTTCCTATTTTACCCTTAACTCTCTTTCATATTTATTAATGCTTATATATTTCTCTCTCTTAAAAATATGATAATAAATATGGGCAATATTATTGGAAAAGAAACATTAACTCCAGACACTCAACTAACATTCACATGTTTTCTTAAGAAGCGTTTTTTTGGCGGCTAACTCTTATATTAGGGAGTATTTATTAATGTCATAGACACAACTCCCTCTTCATCAGACATTCATTGTTTCTTTTCAAGATGATCGTCTCAGTGGTTTATGATCATGTAGCTTTCTTAGATATCTGTGTTAGTTATGTGTTCTATTGTTTGTTTATGCTCATGCGACTCTCGCGCATATAAGGCTTCCCACTTCCAAAATAATTAGGGTGATCTTTCAAAATGGAGTACTCTCTTACATCAATATTTTCTCAGGATTCTTTGATTCTTGCTTGGGAACTGCTTCATGCATAATCCAAAATAACTTGGGGGATTTAGTTTTAGTTTTTTTTTTTAATTTTCAAAATCATTTTGATGTTCGTAAAATCTACAATAAAAACAAAATTTTAACAATCATCATTGAAAATAATGTTTTTTTATTTGATATATAATAGGTTGTAAAAAAAAATTAAAATTTAGGGTATTTCCTTTGCCATTATATTTAGGGCATTGAGATTGCCTAAATGATGGAGACCATCTTCTCACTAGTACAAAGTATTAAAAGTAGTTCTCTCAAAAGTGTAATAAATGGCTTCTTTCCCCACACAAAAGTCATATCATAATAAAATTCTGTATATTAGATTAAAATATTTATGACGTGATTATTTATAATTAGTTTGACCACATATAAATGATAAGTTAAATCATCTTCGTGTAAGAATTTATCTAATTTTTATTATAAGTATTAAGTGTTGAGGTCTACTAAATGTTTTTTTACATACTCAAATTTAATTTCGGCGGAGATATAGTACAAATTAATTTGATGTTAAAGTTTAATTTAATATAATAGAGAAGTTTAAGACAAATATATTATTCTTTCAACTAATTTTATAAGTATATATTGTATATCAAACTTGATAGTTGTGAAAAGTGGATTGCAATCTTTTTTTTACCATAAGTGGATTGCGTTGGAAAGTTAGAAAGTAAGAATATTAAATTAGCTCAAGGCACAACTAATTAGTTTTGTCCGTATGTTGTCAGAAATCAGTACCGACACTACTTTCAAGTAGATTCATTGTCGATGTCCCACTGTGTAAAGTGATAAGCGCTAATTAAATATACGCTCGTCACTTCAACTTAGGCTGCCAGTTTCTTTTTTCCACTAAATGAATAGAGCATAGAAAATTAGAAAATTAGAAACTAGCCAGATCCACTTAATTAATACCCAATCTTACAAAAGATACGTACCTATAAACCTTCTGACTCTCCAACATAAATAAATAGGATCATAAGTGTAAATACTAAATATTAGCTAGTCTCTCGGATGATCAAGTTGAGTTTTTCTATATTAGGGAAATAAAATATAAACAGCCGGTCTAGAATATTGATATATATATACACACACACACACACTATAATTCAACAAACTAATTTTCATATTTAAAAACCTATTTATAATCTGGTAAAATGTAACATATATAGTGTTATTAGATAGTATATTTAGCTTTCTCAATCTCTCTAAATATAGCCAATTTAATCTAATATTATATTTAGGATCTCTAGGACAATGTTTCAAAGATTAATACATTAACTTTTTTGTAAAATTTATCGGATAGATCATTATCCTTATTGGTTTATAAAACGTACAGATGGGAAAAAATGTGTGGCCAAGGAGCTGGTGGAGTCAATAGACAGAGAGAACAACAAGATAACATTCAAAGTGTTAGAAGGAGATCTCATGGAAGACTATAAAAGCTTCAGAATCACAATCCAAGTGTTGCCTCAACAGGAAGGAAGTGTTGTTCATTGGACCATGGAATATGAGAAGCTCAAGGATCATTCTCCTGATCCTCACACTTTGCTTGAGTTAGCCATCGATGTCAGCAAAGACATTGATGCTCACCTTGTTACTCAACCAGATGACAAGCAGGCAACCACTAAATAAACTATATATTTATATAGATAAATATTATGTCTATGTGTGTACGTGTTGCAGTAATATGTGTGGTAAATAAAAGATGATGAAGATGATCTTCGTCTCTGTGTGTGAGCGATCATGCATCAATCTCTTGTATATTGTCTTATTGATCAGTGTCTGTTTTTATTTCACTTTGTGATCTCTTCTTTCTCTTGAGATTTCAAGATCCTATGTGTATGTTTGTGTGATATAAAGTTTAATGATATCTTCCTGTTGGTCTACTATACCTGTAATGATTGAATTTAGTTTTCTGTCATTTTGTTAAAAAAAAAAGAGAGAGATCTATGTTGAGATATCTAAACTTACATCTCATACTCTTTCCGTTCATTATTAAATATAAAATCTATTTACATAATTTGTTGAAGTTAATTAAAGATGTTAGTTAAATTTTTTAAAATCACATGATTTATACTACCAAATTACCCTAATTTACTTACCTATATTACCACACTCCCCCACTTGTGTTTTTATTGAGAAACATTAATAAGGATGAACTAAAGAAAATTTAGGATAAATTGAAAAGAAGTCTTACATTTAGAAAAGCATAACTCCCAAAATGTCTTATATTTATGATTGGAAGAGGTAACATACTAGCATAAAAATAATAGCGTAAAAATTAAATAAAACACTAGTGTTAAGATACATAAATAAGATGATCGATGACTGGCCAGACATAAACAAGATATAATTCATTATGGCGAGCTAACTTGTCGGGATGTGGTGGCCCTCAATGCAATGATAACTGAAAATGTGCCAAGCAGATCCAAATAAGAAAACTTACTAAAAACGGCATATTCTAAAGCCACTTTTAAAACTCCAAAGAATCTATTCAAACAAAAAGCCTTAGTCCAGCCCACAAAAAAAAAGCATTTTAATGAAATCTACTTTAGTCACCAACTATAAGTCACTAACCGCCTCTAAATTTTGTTCTTTATTTTAAGTCACCAACTACCATTAACTAACTCATTTATTTAAATTTTCTCAATATACCTTTATAATTGGAAAATGAACATTGGAAGATGAAAATGACACTTAAATACTCATAAAGATAAAGGGTTAATGAAGAGAAAAAAAAAGTAGTGGGTCATAGTAATAGAGGTGGGGGGCAAAAATGTAAAGATGCAACTTCTATTAAACTTCATTTCTTAGTATGTACAATTTGGGCAGTTAGTGACTTATAAATAGGATCAGATGGAGTAGTAACAGGGATCATCTAGGAGCTTGCCTAGACACTCCAACAACAACAAAGCAGGTTAAACTAAAAAGACTTGGAAGTGAATATAATAATTATTCAATTCTCTCTTTTATTTACCAAAAAATTATTCTCCTTTTAAAATATAGAAGTTAATTATTTGACTTTTTAAAGATAAGATCTTAAAAAAAGTTAAATGAACTACTTAAAAATTGATTTACTCTAAAAGTTTTTGGCTAAACTAATGTTTTCATATATACTAGTAGTTTGTTTGACTTATAAGCTAACACATAATATATTATACAAAATATTTTTTTATTACTATATATAAAATAGTTATGACTAAATACTAATGGCTAATTTCACTTTCTTCTTCTCTAAAAAATTCAAATAGATGTTACATTTATTAACATACATGATGAACTTTTGTTCTTAATTGTGAAAAATCCTTAGATTTGTATGGTTTTTACATGCCTAATATGAGTTTTAGCATATCAAAGATGTAATAGTACTCCTTTATATGCTAAAATAAAATATGTGTTTTTAAGTGAGAGGTAGCTTAAGAATTGAATCGTTGGCCAAAAAAAAAGCTTAAGAATTGAATCAATTGGCCATGATTATATATGTTGTTTGATAATTAAGTTTTTGGTCATTTGATATGTGTTTCTTCTTATTTCATTTTTAGGTGATGAACCATTTCTTTTTAATTAGATTCACTATGTTTTGGGTATATTTATTTTATGTGAAATTAAGTATTATGTAAATAAACAATAATTCAAAATTTGAAAAAATACAGCTATTAGTATTATTACTCTATTTTATTATCATTGTTTATATATTTTAAATGATTTGTTATTAGTTTTTCTTCAGGGGTGCAGCCACGTGCTTGAGGAAATTTAGTCAGTATAGCTTTAAGCACAGCGGACAGAGGGAATCACAGGGGAGGAAGCAGAGTCGCCGAACACGAGTAACAAGAGTTAATATCTCTTGAAGTTTTTTTTTTATCAATGGTCACCCATATTATAAAAAAAGCCAACAAGAGTTATATCCAATGTTCTAACACAATGAAGGTGACAAATCTATTATTTGTACATGCTTGATATGATGTTTTTAACATATCCAATGTGCAATATTGGTTCACGATGGCTTCCTATTTTTATTAAATTTTATATATATACTGAGTATATTTAGTTACTCGTTGATACAAAATTAAATAGATCTATTAAGAATTTCGTAGGAAACAAAAT
Organism: Mimosa pudica; assembly: GCA_029929735.1. Lineage (NCBI taxonomy): Eukaryota > Viridiplantae > Streptophyta > Magnoliopsida > Fabales > Fabaceae > Mimosa > Mimosa pudica. The sequence goes on from JAKELP010000035.1 coordinate 10,517,723, forward strand.
TTGGTGCATAAAGTGATATAATAATAAATATCTTGGTCTTTAAATTAAAAAGGAAAAAACTATTATCGTTATTATTAGGGCGAAGACCCAATTTTGATACATAATTATTGTCCAAGGATAAAAAAAATTAGTATTTAAAAGGTCACAAATGATTATCAATTGTTGGGCATTGGATCAAAAATGATATTTCACTAAAAAGACAAAAAGATTACACTTGAAAAGTCCAAAATGACCATATAAATAAAATAAAACAACATATTTTCTTCCTGCTTTCTCACTAATTCTTTTCTCTTTTTCATTTCATTCATTCCTCCATTTGTTTTGTTTCATGTTTTTTCGTTGGTTTTTTCTTGCAGAAATGAGATTAATTTATTTGCAGTTACTTTAATTTGTTGTTGATGGAGGAAGGAGGAGGAGGAGGAAGAATGGGGAAAGTATGTTTTATTTTGTTTTATTTATAAGGGCATTTTGAACTTTTCACATGTAATCTCATTGTCATATTATTGAAATATCATTTTTGATCTAATGCCTAATAATTGAGAATCATTTGTGACCTTTTAAATAGTTATGTACTATTTTTTATGCTTAAGCAATAGTTAAATATCAAAATTGGGCTTTGACCCTTATTATTATCATTATCATTATTGTTAGAATCTTAAGTTTTGATGGTGACTAAGGTATGATATGGTCTAGTACTTAAGAGAACATAATCAGCACTTAGGAAGGATTAGATGACATGGTTAGAATCCTGAGTTAGATCACTTGAGAATGTAAGATCACTTCCGGATAGATTAGGACTTGCGCATGCGGATGAATGCTTTCATCCCCCAGCGTCAGCAAGTAAATAACTAGGGATTTAACTTAATCCATGAACTTTAGGTGCACAAACCCTAAGACTAAGCTATGGTTCAATCGGAAGCGAAGTTGCTTCCTGTTAGACTTAGACTGGCGCAGAGCGATAGAATAGATATTACTCCAAGCGACAGTGAGTCTACTTCCCCAAGTGAAAGCGCTTCCTGTTAGAATTAGACTGGCGCAGAGCGACAGAATAGATATTACCCCAAGCGTCAGTGAGTCTACTTTCCCAAGTGAAAGCGCTTCCTGTTAGACTTAGACTGGCGCAGAGCAATAGAATAGTTATTACCCCAAGCGTCAGTAAGTCTACTTCGCCGAGTGAAAGCACTTCCTATTAGATTTAGACTGGCGCAGGTTGATAGACTAGATATAACCCCGAGCGTCAGCGGAAATGCAACATCAAGTGAAGTTGCTTCCTGTTGGATCTTGACTGGCGCAGACTGATAGAATAGATTTCACCCTAAGCGTCAGTGAGTTCACTACGTCAAGTAAAAGTGCTTCCGATAGCTTAGTGACTAGCGCTGAGTGTTGGGATGAAATACACTAAGTGAGAGTGAGTTATAGTGAACCAAGATCCTTCATCTAGTAGTTTTACTTCCGGATGTAAAAATGCTTCCGGATACATCATAGACCAGATCAGAACATAGTCTAAGTAAGACTACTTCCCATAGCAAATTTCCCACAACATGTATAGTTTTTACTATATCTGATTATATATATTGCTATGTTGGACTAACCAGTATGTGCAGAACTTAGTTACACTTGCGGATGCAAATGAGCTTCCGGATGGAAAGACTCTTGGCATTGGATTTCAGAGACTAACCCTTGCAGAGCAAGATTGCCACTTCCGGATGAACGATGATCATCCGTCAGCAAGAGTACAAGAGTAAATGTCACATACTCGGAAGTCAGAATGCTTTGTCAGAGCAGAGGTGTCAGGACTACTTTTCAGAGATAAAGCAAGTCAACCCTGCTGAGCATTTAAGAAGATGTTCCTTCCAACGGTAACAAGAGGATAACAGACACATTCAAACAACATTGTTACCTACCAAGCATGAGGAGTATGAGAACATAATCTGAAGATTCACTCAAGGTGTCAAAGCTCATACTGCCCACAAAAGTCAGAGTCCATAAGAGAGCTTCTGATAGCAAGAGAGGATCCAATAGCAAAGCACTCTTATCATTCATGGACAAGTGCTTGGAAGACAAAGTTCCTCTATGTGATAGCAAGCAAAATGTTAGAGTCCACGAGCTTCAGATAGCAAGAGAGCTTCCGATAATGAGTCTCTTAACATCCTGGACTTATGCTTGAGGAACGAAGTCCTCTCTGACAGCAAGCAAGAGTCGGACCGTACAAAATGTTCAGATGTCAGAACGACTTTTGTCAGAATAGTATTGCCAGAACAGTGTTGACAGAACAGCTTGGTCAGAGCACCTTTTTAGATAAAGCAAAGTCAACCCTGCTGTGCACTAATGAGGACAACGTAATCAAGGTCCCAACGTCTATAATCAAACGGTCTTATTGCCTCTCCAACGGTTAGATATTCAGAGGCTGGTATAAAAGGGATGTTCTTCATTTCTGAAGAAGGGGGGCTTGAAAAAGACAGAGAGAACGGAGCTTATTATCTGAAACACTATTCTACATTCCTCTCATCTTCTACTCTCGGACTTTGATATGTAATATTCTTAGAGAGTGATTCATTTGTACTTAAGTGAGTAACATCATCCACTCTTAGAGAGAGTTAGTTTTGAGCCTAAGTGTTTAGCACAATCAGTTCATAGAGTGAACATAGTGTAAACTTACAATTTGTAAGGGGGAGCATTTAGAGGTTGTCTAAATCTCCATAGGTTGCAAGTTAGCCCGTAAAACTTGCATTTGTAAGGTTTGCAGGTGAACCCGGTGTAAAACCTGTGGGTTGTTAGGTGAACCCGTGCTCGTAAAACCTAAAGTGTAAAGGCTTCTCTTGTGCCCGGTTTAAACAAGAATAGTGGATTGGAAATCTCAGGTGTAGCCTGGGGACTGGATGTAGGTCTGGGTGACCGAACCAGGATAAATTTATGTGTGCATATATTTATACTTGATCATTCTATTTTGCATCACATAGCATACTGACTTGTGCATAGCATTATTTATTATCATCATCACCGAGCACAAGCAGTCTTCCGAAAAGAGTTTAAGTTTTATTCCCTCACCCAATTCACCCCCCCCCTCTTGGGTGACAGCCACGTTTATCAATTATTATTATACATTCCATTTTTATTACCTTGCCTTGAAATCAGATTTTGAACACGGTTTTTATGAAGGTCAAAAAAGAACATGGCTTTCATGAGACCATTTGTCTTGACTTGATCTCAATCAAATAAACCAGGAGAAGCAAAGCCCAAGAGCCCACCATTGATGATTCAACTAAAAGCCCAATTGAAGGAGTAATATGGTGACAAGTGGCAGGACACTTAAAAGGGAATTGGACAAATATTTCAAAAGGCTGAAATTCTGAAAACGAGAGTGACACGGCTTCTGGAGGAGGAAGCCATACACAAACACTCATGTAATTCCATCATCATTTACCCTCCCTTATGTGTCAGATTTATTGCATTACAACTTTCATATCAAGTGGATAGTTTGTTGGTAAAATAGATTTATTTTTACTAACCTTGCATTTTTACATTAGAGTTGAAGTTTAAAGTAGATTTTCATTATTTATAGCAAAAGATTCTTCATTTTAATGGAAAAATAAACTTGATTTTAACTTGAAAGAGCCTAGGCAAGTGCATATAACTTTAGGCAAACATATATATTCATGATAAATACCAGTTGACAAGGAGTTCTTCATGTTCTATGAAATGCAAAGGGAATAAATAATCCTATACCCAATTTTATTATTTAAGTCAAAAGATCAATTATATTGCTTTAAATACTTTTTAGTTTTAGATAGATTTTTACCCTTAAATTGAACATCCAAATATCTTTTCTAAATTCAATTAAATTGAATTCACTTAGCATTTTGCTTGGTTGATTTGGTATAAATATATGTGAGAATGATAACTTTTATACTACTTGAATTGTGACCTATGGGCTTGTGATTAAAGTTATACAGCAAATAAGTCAAGCACAAATTCTTCCATCCATCATCTATCTTCATCATCTATCTTCTCAGAATATGCTATGGACAAAGGCAATTCGGCAAAAAGAATTCAAACCCATCATATTGTTTGCAACTTTGCACCGGAATGGCCGTTATTCCATGTGGTGCTAAATCTGGCCAATATTAAATGGTAGCTATATATACTAGTTTATTAAGACGAATTATTTACCGGTATGATATTAGTATTGAAATTTTGTGGCAGCCGTTGTCTATCATATATTCATATCATAGAAGTTTATAATTACAAATTCAATGTACTAATTGAGCTACATGTAATCACTAGGTCCATATTTTCTACTAATCAGTTCTCCCTATATGAAGTAAGACGACACTTAAGTGTTTTACCTCATAGGGAGAACGGATTAGATCATCTTGATTTTAAATTTAGACGACTAAAATATTTGAAATTTTCTGAGTTTGTATTGAAAATTATTTGTATACAGTATAAAATAAAGGTGATCTTTAACAATAATTTTTAAAAGATCTTTTTATTTGAAAAAGTATCATTAAAAAATTGAAAGCTATAGTAATCATAGGAATCATAGGAATCAGTATACAGTATGAAATATGTAAAGATATAGTAATCATAGGAATCAGTTTAAGTTGGTAATTCATGCGATCAAAGGATCGCGTCTTGTCATCAATAGTTCCAACAAATTGAAAGCTCCTGCCTACATAGTGCTTATAATTTTCTTATTATGCATGACTCCCCAAATATACAAAAATATATCTCAAATCCAATCAAAAATGGATAATCATTACTAGTTCTGTTAAATATTGTATTTGTCAAATAGGGACATAATTTTTTCTATCAGACAATTCCTTCAGTAAATAGAGTATTTTATGATGATGTTCACCAACAAAACGTTTTGACAGAAGTTTCCGTTGGTAATTCTTCAGGTGGTTACCTATGTTTATATTTTGGTTTTTTTGTCCATTCAATAAAATAATACCAGATTTAAGATTTTCTTAACACATACAGTAATAACATATATAAAAATAATGAAATAAAAATTAAATAAATCATCATCATCAGTATGAAAATACATAAACAAGATGATAGATGATTGGCCAGACACAAAACAAGATACGCTAATTAATCGGCAAGCTAACCTGTGGGGCTACGGTGGACCTCATTGCAATGATAACTGAAAAGGTTTGGTCCAACCCACCCAAAAAAGCCTTGGTCCAACCCACCCAAAAAAGCATTTTAATGAAATATACTCCAACGACAAAATGTCAAAGTGACTTTATGTGTACGAATACAGGGTTATACTGATTACTGAGTTACTGTTACAAGTCTCACATCGGGGAGGTTTCCTCACAAGGGAGACCTTATAAAGTCCTTAACTCCTCAACCTCAATGCTAACTTTTGGGGTGTGATTCTCCCAAGGATTTGTGCTCGTTACAATGGTGCTTTCATTGAGAGACGGCCAAACGGAAAGGGTTACCTACAGAGGGTTCTGACCGGAGAAGCTGACCAACAAAGGGTTGAGTGAAACGCAGAGTGAAGTGTCGTAGAGTGGAGCTGTCGGGACGCCGTCTCGGCCGAAAGACCGGAGAGGGCTACCTACGAAGGGTTCTAACTGGAGGGGTTGACCGGCAAAGAGGCTGAGTGAAGTGTCGTAGAGTGGAGCCGTCGGGACGTCGGCTCTCGAAGGAGTGCATTGTTACAAGTCTCACATCGGGGAAGTTTCTTCACAAGGGAGACCTTATAAGTCATTGGCTCCCCAACCTCAACAGCTAACTTTGGGGTATGGTTCTCCCAAGGACTTGTGCTTGTTACAGGTAGTTTGCTTTTAAAAGTAAGATCTTAAAAATGTTAAATGTGTTGCTTATATGTTGATTTGTTTGAAATTTTTATCTAAACTATTTTATTTGACTTATAAACTAATATAAAATCAAATTATATACTCCCTCCGGTCCTAAATATAGGACCTAGTTGACTTTTTTGAAAAATCCTAAAAATAAGCAAAATAAGTTAATTATAAATTTATTTACCTAATTTTTTCTCTTACACTAGTTTATTTTACCTATAAGCTAATGGATAATTTAAAATGATATCAAATATGTCATGATTTAATAACCTATTTTGCAACCTTAATCTCTCAAAGAAAAGTCAATTAGGTCTTATATTTAGGACCGGAGGTAGTATAAAATAATTCTAACTACGTGGTTCATTTCACCTCCTTAATTATCTCTCAAAAAGGAGTCAAATTAATGTTATACTCCCTCCGTTCCTAAGTATAAGATCACTTTGGGGAAGTGGATAAGTTCCTAAATATAAGATCACTTTCTATTTTGTCTCAATTTTGGTCCAAATTACCCCTATACTTCTTAGCTCCCTCACTTCTCTCTCAAATCCCTATTTTTCTTTTAAATTTAAGTGAGAGGTATTTTGGGAAGATCATGTAATCCTAATTCATTGGAAAATCTTCCTTAATCTTTCCAAATTAGCTAAAGTGATTTTATATTTAGGAACGGAGGTAATATTTTTTATACATTAAATAGGTCTTATATTTTTAATAAAAAAATAGGTCTTATATTTATTAAGGGAAATGGACCAAATCTGGCCCCAAAGTAACCACCAAGGAGCGCTGAGTACCCTAAACTAACAACAGGCCCGTATCTGTACCCCAAGTAACCAAGGTGTTTAAAAACTACCCCGGTTGGACGGTCAACAACGTTTGACCGTTACTTTGCCTATGTGGATGCCACGCGAGCACCTGTTTTGCCACTTGGCGCCTTGTCATTGCCACGTAGGATAAGTGTATGTGGGTCCCACATTAAATAAAAAAAAATCCTCCCTCCCTCTTCATCAACAAGGCCCCACCCCCTTCACCTCCAGCCCCCCCCACCCCCCACCATCACCACCCGCCCCACCCCCTTCACCTCCCTCCCTAGCCCCCCACCACCACGCCCCGCCGCCCTCCCCAGCCCCCCAGTCCGCCTTCGCCAGGTGGGCCCTCCTCCCAGTGGCTCCTCAAATACATCCTCTTCACCGTCCCCTTCCTCCACTCCAAATCCCAAGACTCCGACACCCTCCCCTCCGGCGACCCCTCCGCCCACCTCCGCCCCAAACCCAACCCCCAAGACGAGCTCAGCGCCAACCACGTCCTCGCCGAGCGCCGCCGCCGCGGGAAGCTCAACGAGCGCTTCATCATCCTCCGCTCGGTGGGGTCCATGGAGAAGAGAAAGATGAAGGCTATGGTGGGGTCCACGGAGAAGAGAAAGATGAGGATCGTTGAGGGGAGTGGTGGGCTGAGGAAGCCGAAGTCGGTGGAGGACTCTCCGCCGCCGCCTCCGCCGCCATGGATGAGTTCCAAAGATATGCCGATCAACAACAAGTAAAGGGTTGTTCTTAGAGGAATGAGTGAGGTGTTGGGAAATGAAAGATGGGGTTTTGAGCAAAGTCTTCCAATCCTTACTAACACATTGAAAACGGATTAGTGATTTTACCGGAAGCAGTACGAGAATGGCGGTGATGATGTCTTGGGGAAGACACGACGTCTCTTTCTGCATTGTTGTATGCTTCATGGTTGTGCGTTAATATTAATGGGTCGTGAAATGTAGGTGAGAAAAGCGGGAGACAGAGAAGAATGCGATTGATGATGAAGGAGAAATGGTGGGTAGTGAGCTCACGGGAATGAGTGAGAGCAAGGAGATGAGGGGCTAAGGGCAAGTCTGACTACTAAAACATGCTTTGCACGCATGTTTTAGAATAATGTTTTTCCCCCTTATCAGTAATGTTTTAAAATAATGTTGAGTGAAGGGCGTGGTGGTGGGGAGGGTGGCGGGGCGTCGTGGTGGGGGGCTGGGGAGGAAGGTGAAGGGGGTGGGGCGAGTGGTGATGGTGGGGGTGGGGGGGCTGGAGGTGAAGGGGGGTGGGGCGTTGTTGATGAAGAGGGAGGGAGAATTTTTTTTTATTTAATGTGGGACCCACATACACTTATCCTACGTGGCAATGACAAGGCGCCAAGTGGCAAAGCAGGTGCTCGCGTGGCATCCACATAGGCAAAGTAACGGTCAAACGTTGTTGACCGTCCAACCGGGGTAGTTTTTAAACACGTTGGTTATTTGGGGCGCAGATACGGGCTTGTTGTTAGTTTAGGGTACTCAGGGCTCCTTGGTGTTTACTTGGGGGCCAGATTTGGTCCATTTCCCATTTATTAACATGCAAGATAAACTTTTTTCTCTTAACTTCATCACCTAAGAAACAGCTGCACAATACTAGAGAAAAATTTCATTCATAATTAACTTCCTTTGTCTTTCCGATCCTTAAGTTGAGAAGTACCATGGAAATTGACACAATAGCCCTTGGGTTTATATCAAATAACAAATGATATAACTATGCTTTTGGAATTTGAAACAGCTAGCTACAATTTGCACAGGTTATCTAAAATCTCGAAGAAGATACTCCCTCTGTTCCTAAATATAAAATAATTTTCTCTAATTTGAGTAAATTAAGGAAGTTAGTTAAATTAGTTATTATACATGAAATTACCAATTTATCCCAATTATATACCTTAGGAACAAGTTGAATTTCAAAAGTGATCTTATATTTAGAAACAAAGGAAGTATATTGTTATTATTTGAATGCCATGAAAAATGGGGATAGAATAAAAGCGAGAGTGATTGGGCAGTGTTTCAATCAATTCACTGAATAATTCTTCAAAAATTTGAGGGTGAAATGTCATCCCTGCCCTCGCTCAATGAGTAGATTTCTTTATAAATAGGGCATTGCAGAGACGAGTTTTCTGCACCATTTCATTTTAATTTCAAACTTTCTGTTTAGGGAGAGATCGAGATAGTGAGGTAGATGGCCTCTGCACAAGTTCAATCGTTAAACTCTGAAGTGCATATCAAGGCTCCAGCAAAGCAGTTTTATGATGTTATGAGCAAAAGAACTCACTACCTTGCCAAAGCTTATCCTGAAAAAATCAAAAGCGTTGAGATTCTCAAAGGCGAATGGGGCTCTCAGGGATCCACCATCTGCTGGAACTTTGTCCATGGTACAAAATTGAGCTATAAATGTTTCACATACACCATAGACAAACACACACACACACACACACACACACACACACACACATCGATCATGCTTCTTCTAGAATTTTTTCATTAATTATGCCTACAATAATTTTTTATTAGGAATTCCCTCCCCTCTATAATATAATTAAATTGGGTTTTTGGAATTTAATGAAAATCCAAATAAACCGCTTAATCCTAACTTATATGTTATGTCCAATGCAAGAATATATATATATATATATATATATATATATATATATATATATATATATATAGTTATAAATAAGACAAATTAGTTTTAAGAAAAAAATGATAAATGTAAATACTTAAAAAAAACCTTTTATTTAGTATCCTTAATTTTCCAAAAATGTCAGTTTGATACTATATTTAAGATTGAATGGTGTAATTAACTTTGTAGGTCTAGCTTGTACCACGTTACATTTTAGATATATATTGATATTTTCTTGCTGAGAAATTTTACCTTGTACATACCTTTAATGAACTCTTATCAACGTGTATGTGGAAATATCTAACATGATGCTGAGTGTTTTCCGGACCCTTTTGTTCATTCATAAAAAAAGCAGAGAGATGTGATGACAATATGTTTGGTTGGTGTGAAATATGCAGAAGGAAAGATATGTGTGGCAAAGGAGGTGGTGGAATTTGACAAAGAGAACAATAAGATAGTATTCAAAGTGTTTGAAGGAGAACTGATGGATCACTACAAAAGCTTCGTCTTCCTGATGGATGTGACGCCTGTTTCCCCTAAATTCACCAACGGTTAATTTTTTAAATGGTTTAAGCCAGATCAACGGACGATATTGAATTTGTATACTGTATAGCCGTTTTCTGTAAATCGAATTCAAAATTGAACATGCAGGGACACGTGTTGACAGGAGAAGAATGGAGATAACGTATGGGACACGTGGGGAAAGAAGGTGCAAGACAAGAAGAAACCGTCCTGTGTAGTGGGTCTTGTAGTTAACTGTCTTGGGTAGTTATTTATGTATGTAACTGTCTTGTGAATAACGGTCATGTATGTAACCGTCCCGTAAGCAATGTCTGTAAGGTTCATATATAAATGTATATTGTATTCAGAAAGAGGGCAGAACATCTTGTAATACACTTTCGTGAAGTATAAATAAAAAAGCACTTGTTCATCTATTCTCGATTTTATCTTGTTAATTACTTGAATTATCTCGTTTAATCTATCAACGGATTTTAGGAGATACATTTTGGCGCCGTCTGTGGGGAATCGATATGAAATTCGGTTCAATCAATCCAGAAGACATTCCTTCGACCTCTGCTCTACCTGAGAGCAAGAAGCCGAATCCTGAGGAAGCAGTTCTTGAAGTAGAACCTGAAAACCCAGAAAAACCACTCAATCCCGAAAAGAAACCGATGATTGATGAAGATGAGACTCCAGAAAAACAAGCAGTTGAAGTTGAAGAAGTAGTTGAGGAAGATTCGTCAGATGTTAACTGCTCCAAGAAGAACCCAGATCCACTTTATCAAGTTTTGAAAAACATGCAAGATCAGCAGAGAGAACAATATGCAATGTTGAAATCTTTGTCGAGTGAAAATAGAGAATTGAAGTTACAACTCTTAGAATTGAAAATGGCAACTCCAAAGGTGGATCAGACTCAGATGAAACCAGATCACTTTCACCCGAAAACAAGACCTAATTCAGGACAAGTTCATTCACGCTCTCGTAAACGCCAAGAAGCCAGCAAAGAATTTATCATTGATTTCGCATCATCGCAGGAAGACTACGGTTATGATAATGAAGAGCCACATTTAGATCTTGAGGATGACATCATGTCCAGTAATTCAAATGACGAAGATATGGAAGATGCCAGATCATATTCACCACCTGCCATGCCCCCTCCAAGACCCAGAATCCCTAGTATCATTGTATCTCAATCAAGAGCACCTTCAGTCGCTGCAACGGAAGAGAATAATCCCGCTGTGGCTCGCCTCGAACAAGAACTGGAGCTTTTGAAGGAAGTGATGAAACAAGTTCCTGGAGTTCAAACAACAATGAATAGGAATACAGTTAAGAGTTACACAGATTCCCCATTCATTGATTCGATAGCGAATGCCAAATTGCCCAAAAAATTGGTTTATCCTACCTTTGTCTTATATGATGGAACATCTGACCCTGATGAACACATGGCCCAATACAAGCAAAGGATGTTAGCTATCTCCATCCCCAGATCAGTTCGTGAAGCCTGCATGTGTCGTGGGTTTGGAATGACTCTTACAGGATCAGCATTACAATGGTATATCAAGATACCAGTCAGATCAGTATCTTCGTTTGCGGATTTATATGACAAATTTGTACACCAGTTTGCTAGTAGCAAGAGGTTGGAGAAAACTGCAGATGATTTGTATCATTTACATATTGAGAGTGGTGAATCCTTGAGGGATTATTTGGGAAGGTTCAATAAAGAACGTTTGACTATAACTAATCCAGATGAAGCAGTTTGTATCAATGCGTTCAGGAAAGGATTGTTCCCATCAATGCCACTTTACAGGGAACTAACCATGTCTCCTCCAAGAAGCTGGGCAGAACTAATGCAGAAAACTCTGAGAGAGATTCGCTGGGAAGAGGACAACAGGAACAGATATGGAAGTTTTGTGAAATCTGATAATCAACATTCAGATAAAAGAAGGAAGAAAGATGAAAAAAGTTCCAAATCCTGGAATGCAGAACCATACCCCAATGTGCAGCATGACCGGGAAGAAGATAGCAGTAAGTCTACAAGATCAAATAGACCACCACCTCCAAGAATCGAAGAGCAAGGGATTAGCTTACCACCAAAAGAATTGGTAAAGGAAATGTTCAGGATGGGAGAGTCAGTAAAATGGCCTGGAAAGTTGAAAACTCCTTCAGAGCAACGTGACAAGTCAAAATGGTGCGAATTCCATGATGATCACGGACACAGGACTGAAGATTGTATCTCTCTGAGGTTCCAAGTGGCTGAATTGTTGAAACGAGGCCACTTGAGTCATTTATTAAGCAAATCCAATAAGAAATTTCCAGAGCAAGAACACAACACATCTAACAAAGGAACTCCAGCAGCCCCTCCCCAACATGCAAAGGTAATCAATTTCATTTCAGGAGGATCATGCACAAGTGGAGCCAGTTACTCAGCAGCAAAACGACATACAAGAGCATTAGTTCATTCTGCCAATATTACTTTACCCGAAGATAACTGCAATGAATCAAGAGAAGGTCCAATAACTTTCCAGGATGATGAAGTCAATGATCCGACACATGATGATGCTCTGGTAATATCCATCACTTTATCTAATTGCGGAGTAAAACGTGTATTGGTTGATCCTGGAAGTTCTGTCAATATCATTTATCTGGCAACTGTGAAAGAAATGAATATGGAATCGGAAATGTCCTATCACCCTACAACTCTTGTGTTTGGGAATGGAGCAGCGGATAAATCTATGGCAATTATTAATCTGCCTACTTATGCTGTTGGAATGAATCAGACATTCACATATCATGTCATGGATTGCCCATCTTCCTATAATGCTATTCTTGGACGCCCATGGTTACACAAGATGAAAGCTGTGCCTTCGACTTTACATCAAAAAATTAAATTTGACACACCCTGGGGAGTACGTCAAATTAGGGGAGATCAACTAGCATCAAGAGAATGCTACCAAGCTACATTAAAGATCCCGAATAAAAGTCCAGCATAGCAATTACAGTATCGAGTTCCAGACGTCCCAGTGAGAGAAAAAGATCCTGAAGAAATAGTCCCGATCATCCTGAATCCCGAAAAACCTGATAGGAAAATTTATATTGGGAAAGGTTTAGACCCCAATATACAATCTCAGATCATTTCGTTTTTAAAGCAGAATGAAGATTGCTTCGCTTGGTCACATGCAGACATGACCGGGATTAATCCAGAAATTATTTCACATCGTTTGAATGTGGACCCAACATTCAAAGCAATAAGGCAGAAAAGAAGGAAACAGCATCCTGAGAGAAACAAAATTGTAAATGAAGAAGTTTGTAAACTCTTGTCGAATGGAGCAATACGAGAAGTGTTATATCCTGATTGGTTAGCAAATGTAGTGGTTGTACCTAAGAAAAACGGAAAACATCGTGTATGTATCGATTTCACTGATTTGAATAAAGCTTGTCCTAAAGATTATTTCCCTTTGCCTCATATAGACAGTTTAGTTGATGCTACATCAGGCCATGAATTGTTGACTTTCATGGATGCATTCTCTGGGTACAATCAGATTTCAATGTTCCCCCCAGACCAAGAGAAAACATCTTTTATCACAAATAGGGGAACCTATTGTTATAGAGTGATGCCCTTTGGTCTTAAAAACGCAGGAGCAACTTATCAGCGACTTGTTAACATGATGTTTGCAGAACAAATTGGAAAAACTATGGAGGTGTACATTGATGATATGTTAGTCAAATCGTTAAAGGGAAATGACCATGTTAAAGACCTGAGTTGTAGTTTCTCAATCATGAGAAAATATAACATGAAACTAAATCCAGAAAAATGTTCATTCGGAGTAACTTCAGGAAAATTTCTTGGATACTTGGTATCACAAAGAGGGATAGAAGCTCATCCAAACCAAGTCACTGCAATTCTCCAGATAACTTCACCCAGAAATGCAAAGGATGTACAGAAACTTACAGGACGAGTTGCTGCATTAAACAGATTTATTTCTCGATCATCAGATAAGTGTCATTCTTTCTTCCAAGTTTTACGAAAAAACCAAAAGTTTGTTTGGGATGAAAAATGTGAGCAGGCTTTACAAGAATTAAAGAATTACATGATGAGTCCACCATTATTATCAAAACCTGAAGATGGAGAAACATTATATTTGTACTTGGCGATCTCGGATCATGCGATAAGTGCTGCTTTGATACGAGACGAAGCAGGTAAACAATTTCCTGTATATTATGTTAGTCGAACATTATTATCTTGTGAAACAAGATACCCACCTGTAGAGAAGTTAGCTTACGCTCTTGTAATGGCCTCTCGTAAGTTACGTCCATATTTTCAATGTCATCCAATCATAGTGGTAACATCCCATCCCTTAAGAAACGTTTTGCAGAAACCAGATTTGTCAGGTAGATTAGTCAAGTGGGCTATAGAGTTAAGCCAATTTGACATCAATTTCATCCCCAGAACTGCTATAAAGTCACAAGCACTGGCCGATTTTATTGCAGAATTTACTCCAGACACCCGAGAAGATGTGATTGAAGAAATTTTGCTTCTTGAACAGCCTACAACCCCAGAATTGTGGATTTTATTTGCAGATGGTTCGACACATGCGCGAGGAACAGGTCTAGGAGTAGTAATTGAATCCCCAACAGGAGATATGATAGAACAAGCTTTCCAATGTTCATTCAAAGCCACAAACAACGAATCTGAGTACGAAGCTCTAATACATGGAATCAAGATCTTGAAAGAATTAGAAGCAAAACATGTCGAAATTAGATGCGACTCCCAATTGGTTTCAAGACAACTTGAAGGTTCATATCAAGTACGGGATCCCAGAATGAAGAAGTATTATGATTTAGCTATGACTTTATTGAAAACTTTTGAGAGTTATAAAATAACTCAGATTCCCAGAGAAGATAATCAACGTGCAGATGCTTTAGCAAATTTGGGTTCATCAATTCCTTGTCCGAGAACAAGAGCAATTCCAATTATTTTAATCCCGGAATCAGTTATCACAGCCCAATGCTTAGAAATTCGAGCACATGATTTAATTTTAGATTGGAGATTTCCACTGATGCAGTATTTGTTGTTCAAAACTTTGCCTCAGGACAAAAATGAAGCTAGAAGAGTCTTGAGTAGAGTTGCTAGATTTGACATGATTGGTCCTGACTTATACAAGAAATCTTTCTCGGGTCCCATGATGAAGTGTCTTGGAGATTCAGATGCTGAATATGTTCTTCGTGAAATTCATGAAGGTGAATGTGGAAATCATTCAAGTTATCGCGGATTGGTTAGAAACGTCTTGAGAGCAGGATACTTCTGGCCTACTATGAACAATGATGCTGAACAATTAGTCCGAAGATGTGAAAGTTGTCAAAGATTTTCACCCCAGATTCATCAACATCCTGAATTGTTACATTCATTAACGCCAGTCTGGCCTTTTATGCGTTGGGGGATGGACATTGTTGGGAAATTACCAACAGCACCTGGAAAACTGACCTTCTTGTTAATGGCTACAGATTATTTTACTAAGTGGATTGAAGCTGGAGCATATGCTACAATTCAAGAGAATGAAGTGATCGATTTTGTATGGAAAAATATTATATGCAGATTTGGTTTGCCACAAGAAATTGTTTGTGACAATGGATCACAATTCATAGGTTCAAAATTCCGTCGATTTTGTGATAAATGGGGAATAAAGTTGAAATTCTCAACTCCCAGAAATCCTCAAAGCAATGGCCAAGCAGAGTCAAGTAACAAAACCATCATGAATTCAATGAAAAAGCGTCTTGAAAAAGCCAAAGGTAAATGGGCAGAAGAATTACCAGGAGTGTTATGGGCTTACAGAACCACAGCCAGAACCGCAACAGGAGAAACTCCATTCTCCTTAACATATGGAACTGAAGCAATGATCCCTGTAGAATATGGGATGCCAAGTTTAAGATACAAATGGACCCGAGAGGAGATAAACAGCATAAACTTATCATATGAACTGGATTTGCTAGACGAGAAAAGAGAACAAGCTTTAATCAGGATGGCAGCATATCAACAACGTCTTGCGAAACAATATAACAAACATGTCAGAATTAGAAACTTTGAGCCTGGTGAATTTGTTCTTAGAAAAGTCTTCTCAAATTCTAAAGAAGCTAAAGACGGAAAGCTGAGTCCAACATGGGAAGGACCCTACGTAATAGAAGAAATAAGTGGACCAGGAGCATACAAGTTGAAAGATCTCAAAGGTAAAATAATTCCAAGAAGTTGGAATGCGGTAAACCTGAAACGTTATTACTGCTAATCAGAATCTACCTCTGAAGAAATCAAAACCTGAGCATTACTTCTTGTCAAATTCATTATATTGTCATATTGAATTTGAGGGGAGTAATAATGTGTTCACAAGTGCTAAGTTAAATTTCTTTTAAGGTACACATTTCTTATTACTTGATCTTATTGTCATATCTACACCGATTAGTCAAATTGCATTTTTATGGGATTTTATTTTCATTTACATTTTACAGTTAAACAGTTTGTTTATTGTCAAGTTATATATATATTACTCCTGGAATACAACCTGAAAACAAAGCCGGATCAAAGGTATTGCCTATCACTAGTGATTTCAAATCCAATATTTCCTGATCATACATCTGAGTAACTTATTGTTTTGGACCAGATCATTCAGACTCAGAAATTGATACCAAACCCAAGACATTCAAAGTTCAGTCCAGAGGTTCAATAAGGTACGAATTATGTTATTCACATCCTGAATATTGTAGAATTTTAAATGTTATAAGTTTAGTTTATTGAGTTTAAACAATAGTAAAGGTAATAACTGCATATATTAAGATCCAAACAAATACATAATTGTCACGTGCAAATAAAACTTAATACATCTCATAAATATTGTTTAAACCTCAAATTCAAAACAAAGACAAAAATAGAACAATAACATAACATAGGCATTTCTAAAATCACTAAATCACCCCAACATCCTTGTCATTCTACTTGTCATTTTTATCGGACACATCTTTGTCTTGAGAAGTTGAAGCCTTAGATTTCCCAGTAGAACGATCATCTTGATTAGTCTTGGAAGGGTTAAGAGTTGAACTCACTTCATCACCCTCCTCATCTTCTTCGTCTCCACCTCTCCCAGATGAAGGCCAAGACCAACCTTCCTCGTCAAATTCGTCAATAAGCTTATCTGCATCGTAGATGTTTAGCCCGCCAGATTGCATTTCTTTGACCACTTTAATCTTCTGATATAACATAAATCTAGCGACCTCTTCCTTTTCTCTTTCCATCATAACTTTCAACTGATGCTTGAGTTCCTCAACTTCTAGTTCAAGGTTTGAAACCTTAATCTCTTCCAGCTTGATTTCTTCTTTAGCATCTAAGGCCTCATGTTTCACATCAGCAAGTTCTTGTTGCAAAGCTTGAATTTCTTTCGTGGCTAACTCTTTCTGCTGAGCAAGATCATGTTTGACAGATGAGATGACTAAATTATCTTGTTTGATCTGAACCTCTAACTCTTGAACTTTCTGGAGAAGTTGCTCTCGCTCAAAAACTAGCTCTCCAACTTTGAGTCCACGATCACCAAACTTCTTCTCAGCTAACATAGCCATCTGATTAACCTGGAATTAAGGACACAAAACATATAAAACACATTTTCACCCCGCAAAAGAATGAACAAAAAACTTATAAGAAATATTTAAAAAAAAAAAAAAAAAAAAAAAACATATATGTATATAATGAATGTACAACTTACCCTTAGAGTCTCTTTGATCAGACAATGGAATAAACCTTGGTCACCAATAGATAAGAGCGATACTTCATCTTGTGGAAACAAGAGTCTAGAGCATTCACCACGAATCCCATCAAAATCAGATGTTACAGAAGCATTCCCAGGAAAATCCAAAACTATTCTGTCATTTTTGCTTTTCAAGTCTTCTTGTGCCAATTTGGTGCGAACCTCAGCAATTACAAGATCAGTATTAGGAGATTCTTCAATGATGGGGTCATTAGGAATATCCAAGTCAATGGTTTCAGGAGCCTTGAGCTTCTTGGTTCTCTGACGCGTTTCCTTGATGGTAGATTCACTTGGAACATTCTTAGTTGCAGATATAATACGTTTTTTCCCTTTCAATCTCTTTGCAACTGATCCTAAAGCTAAGGAACTATCAATGCTTCCTTCAGATTTCTTTCCCTTTCCTTTAACCACTGGCATATCCTTAACATGAAGCTTTGGAGGATCCTTGAGTACTTTGATCCTTTTGCCTGAAGGAACTGAATAACAAATTATACGGAAAATAAGTCATCACAAAGACTCATCAGAACCACTAACAACACACATAAAAAAAAAAAAACTATTGCTTACCCATATTAAACAAATTGACGTACGATCTCTCCTCCTCAGATAAACTCATAATTGCATCTATAACTGCTTGAGTATTAGGATTAGCAGGTACTTCTTTATCTTCAGCCCTAACTACAAACAAAACAAAATTAAATCATCTCAGAATCAGTACACACCAAACTAAAAAAAAAAAGGGGTAAACAAATAATAAACATGAATGAATACAATATACATACATAAGTTATGCCATTCTGTGCGAACATCTTGGCCAGCAGTGACAAGACAAGATTTATGCACAACTACAAACCTCCGCTTCCACAATCTTGCAGAATCATCAGGAATTATAACCAAGTGCTTAGCAGTATTTTTCGTTAGAGTGAATAACCCATTAGCCTTCCTTCCAAAACTATAGCAACTTAAAACATCCGGCAATGAAATCTTGATGGTTAATTTCTTGGCTAACACTTCTAAGCTTAACATGACATACCAAACAGCAGGCATAAGCTGTGAAGGAGCAAGATCGAAAAAATTGCATAGTTCCAAGATCAAAGATGGCAGAGGGAATAAGGGGTAAATCCTAATGAAATCGGTAAGCATAGTAGTCCAATTCTTACTTCCCCAATCCAATCTTTCCTCTGGTTTAGGGGCACGAATCATCAGACTCCTATCTAAATTGAAAGTGTCAGGAAATCTAGCAACCTCATAGTCTGTAACCATTGGAGCCTCATCACCACTCTTCTTTTCCATTAGCTTCGCATCTATTAAATCTTCTTCTAATTCCTTTGGGATAGGATTAAAGCCCACAACATTTTCATTCGATTTATCCATTGGAGAACGAGTTGGATGCAAAAGCATAAACTTAAATCAAACAATGCCTACAAAAATTAATCTACCCGTTATTTAAAAACTTAAATTTTATTCCTAAACCTAAGAGATTTGAAAACAAAATTCAAAAAATAAAAGAAGAATATACAAGATACAAGAAAAACAAATACAAAGATAAAACGTTATACTTACTTGAATAGTATCGCACACTTGACGCAAAGAAAAACAAAGAATAAAGAGCGAACTCCCAAGTGCCGACAAGAAGATAAGCGAAAGTGACCACTGTTAAAATATTCTGATGTTTTATAGCAAGCGAATGACCATCTTGTGAAATGATGCCTGTAGGTTTAAAATCGACGGATCAGAATAGGCACAACTCCTCATGCCGCTTGACCTACGCCACGTGGAGTTGGGGGAGTAAATGTTTCCCCTAAATTCACCAACGGTTAATTTTTTAAATGGTTTAAGCCAGATCAACGGACGATATTGAATTTGTATACTGTATAGCCGTTTTCTGTAAATCGAATTCAAAATTGAACATGCAGGGACACGTGTTGACAGGAGAAGAATGGAGATAACGTATGGGACACGTGGGGAAAGAAGGTGCAAGACAAGAAGAAACCGTCCTGTGTAGTGGGTCTTGTAGTTAACTGTCTTGGGTAGTTATTTATGTATGTAACTGTCTTGTGAATAACGGTCATGTATGTAACCGTCCCGTAAGCAATGTCTGTAAGGTTCATATATAAATGTATATTGTATTCAGAAAGAGGGCAGAACATCTTGTAATACACTTTCGTGAAGTATAAATAAAAAAGCACTTGTTCATCTATTCTCGATTTTATCTTGTTAATTACTTGAATTATCTCGTTTAATCTATCAACGGATTTTAGGAGATACAACGCCTAATGAGAATGGAAGTGTTGTCCATTGGACATTGCAATATGAGAAGCTCAATGACAACACTCCTGATCCTCATGCTATACTCCAGATTGACATTGACATGACCAAAGCCCTCGATGCTCGCCTTGTTGCTGCTAATTAACAAGACAACCAGAAAGGCTATCACAAAATAAAATATATAATGTGATAATTAATTTGATGTCCCACCCAAGTACCCAACACACGTAAAAAGTCTTAAGAAATGGTGAAATTAAATTAGAGTCCAAAGGGGCCTTTAATAATTTTCCAAGTCAAGAAGTCAATTTTGTCCTCTTTTATTATTATGAGCCTAGATGTTGTTGTGACTGATGCCTAATAACATGTTACATGTGGTAAGAAAATTGTTATTTACAGTTCAAACACTTGTTATTAGTCAAAATGTGTACTCTTGTGAATGTCACTCAATAACTTGTTACATGTGGTCAAAACGTTCTTATTCACCACTCAAACAATTGTTATCTTATGAACAATAAAAGAAATGTAAAAATTTCTTCTTGACTTTGAAGATAATTAAAGTAAGGTCCCTTAGGATCCTACTTTAATTTTGTCATTTTGTGAGACCTTTTCTGTATTATATGTGTTGGGTGAGACCTCAAATTAATTACCCATATATATGTGTGTGTGTGTAGTAATTATATACAAGGTAAATAAAACTTGATGATGATGATCTTGCTCTGTGTGTCAATGATCATCAATCTATTGTATGTTGTTTTCTTAAGCTTTCAAAAGTTCAAGTGATGTACTGCGCGACGCCGTACGCGTATAATAAAATCTTTTCATTGTGTGCTTATCTGTATTTTCATGTCATTTGCCTAAAACAGAAAATTTAGATTATTGAACTTGTATGTGTCATAGATTTTTTGTCAAATTAAAATTTAAAGTCAGAAGTACACAAGTTAATATTATTATTGATAATGAAAAGGTTAAAGCCCAATCTGCGGAGAGTGTAGGAACTTTTTATATATATATATATATATATATATATATATATATATATATATATATATATATAGTTTTTTTTTAATCAATATAATGTAATCGTGGAAGGGTAACTCATCCTTGTTAGGTCTTCGTGGAGTGCTAACTCATCCTTGTCCTAAATAATCAAATATATTCAAGGATTCAGTTAAAAAAATCTATTTTTAAGGAATGAAGAGTAATATCATCAATACATTGATATCTACGTTGCAGATAACACAATATTACAATTAACAATAAAAATAGTCAATATCATCAATAGATCTTTTAACATGAGTAGATTGGTCAATGCTTTTAAAGATGGTCAAATGAAATATCTATCACGGTTTAAAATGGGGTTTAAATGTTTTGTGTCTCAAAAGTAATAATTGTTTGCTTAAATTAAGTAGAGTTGACCAATCCGCCCATGATTAAAAATCCATTATTTGTGATAATAACCATTTTCATTATCAATTGTGCTATATACAACTTCGGCGACAATCTATTTATAATATTGCTATCTAACCCTATATCCAAACACATATATCAAAGCATATAACTATATATAGAGAACTAATTTTGGTGCATAAAGCATAGAGAATATATTTTTTATGCACTCAACATGTTAAAGTATTTTTATAAATAACATCTCAAGAAATACTTTTTTAGGTGCATTGAGAAATTAAAAAAATTGCATTCAACACCAAGTTATAGACTTTAGAAAAATGGAAGTGCATAAAAAATATTCTAAGTGTTGCATATTCCATAAACTATTTTGACTTACTAAATGCATCTAAAAAATACTTTAAAATGTTGGATATATACACTTTATATTTATTCTTTCTTCCTCTGTTTACTCAATCTCATGCAAGTTTATCCTCTGTTTTCTTCCTCTGTGGTGACAAATATGGTTCGTACATGCTGTCATCTTCAAATCAGTTTATAACTATTAACTACCTAGGTTTGAAGAAAAATTAGCTTCACATGTCTAAAATTAAATTCTTCCTTCTTCCCCGCTCCTGGTTCCGGTGCGTCAGCCTCTGTTCGTCTCAAGAAGAAAATCGAAGAAAATTGCCAAACGGTGCAATTTTGCCTGTTCAATTCCAAACTGTGACTCTTGTCACTGAAAAAAATAAAAACAACAAGCATTCAATAAAATTAAAAAAAAACTGAAATTATTTGTATTCTTATTTCAAGTAAGCTACTATTATTTTGGTTTGAAACTAATGGCATTTACAATTATATGATTGTTATGGAATTTACAATAATAATGATACCCCAAATTATGTACTAAATTAATACTCCCTTCGTTTCCACATATAAGATCATTTTTACTAATTTGATGAAATTAAGTATGTTGGTTAAATTAGTTATTAACACATAATATTAGCAATTCACTCTAACCTCATACATTTATTCTCACTATCTCTCTATTGTTTGTTAATTATTGGTAAGTATTATTAGTGTTAATTTGGGAAAATGCTGAAAAAAATAGAAAGTTTGCTATATTATATAAAGGAAAAAATTGAAAATGAAAAGTGATAGTATTATATTTAGGAATGAAGGGAGTATCTTGAGCTAGCTTAGTTTTATTTATCATTAATTATAACTACACTAATGCGTCAAAATATATACCGAATGTCACTCAAATTTGGGGAGTTATCAAATGAATTATCCTCTACTTTGTAGGGATCTCATTCCTTGTTTGTGAAAAGTTGACCAATGGATTTCATATCTTTTTCTCTGATTAAAAATATTTTTTCATCTTAATCTCTGACCAATGAAAAGTGATAGTATTATATTTAGGAATGAAGAGAGTATCTTGAGCTAGCTTAGTTTTATTTATCATTGATTATAACTACACTAATGCGTCAAAATATATACCGAATGTCACTCAAATTTGGGGAGTTATCAAATGAATTATCCTCTACTTTGTAGGGATCTCATTCCTTGTTTGTGAAAAGTTGACCAATGGATTTCATATCTTTTTCTCTGATTAAAAATATTTTTTCATCTTAATCTATACCATTCATATTTATTTTAATAATTTAGGTTCAATTTATATTATTTCGTATTTTTAATAATTCTTCATTTATTGAATACAAGATAAAAAATATTAATCTAGATTGATTATATTAAATTTTAGATAGTTCACGTGTATTTCATTTCAATGTGACAAATGTTTTCTCATCATTACAAAAAACACGTAATATTAATGAACCCTTGTGTTTTCACTTAGATTGTAATAGTACAATATATTTGTTCCTTCTAATGCAAACTAAAATCACAAAGGATGTTAAAATTTTATGATCTTCTTGATAGAAGAAACCAAAAATCTCAAAACAATGGGCGCATGAGTTACACTTGGAATTGAACACCGACTGTGTACGTTAACCGATGTGGATAGTGCCACCTCAAAATCAATCAATTAGTCGTCATTCACTTGCCGCGTCCACGTCATTATGTGTGTTATGATGTTGAGGTACGAAAAAACTCAAAGAAAATTACAACTAGACAAGAGTTATTCCATTCACTGTATGTCACTTGTCGTCGCCATCAAATTTCAATCCCATCCACGAAATTGGCTTTAATTAATTCTAAAAGTTGAATGATAATTTTTCCCTTCTATATTTAAATTTTCCGAATTCCCCAATAAGCGCTTCATTTTTATTTTAAAATAAACAGAAACACTAGCGTTTACATTATTCTCATCTAAAAAAGGTGTACAATGAGTACGTAGTTAGCAGCAAAATAACAAGTATTATTCCATCTATGTTTTTGATATACAGGATCTATTTAGAAAATGAGTCTAGATTTTTTACTATATTTATGATGAATTTTCATCAATCACAATGAAACAATATAAGGAGATCATGAACAAAATAAAATGATTAAGATATTTAAAAAAAGCTGTCGTATTAAATAATTAAATGAATATTCTTTATAGAATCAAATTAGATAAATATGGAGTAATAATTCTCACATGACCAATATGGTAATTTTTTTATTTTTTATTTTTTTTATCAAAAGGATGCATATTATTGAAATAATGCAGCAAAGAGCTTACAAAAGACAATTCAAAACAGAAAGTTCACAACTGGAAAATACAAAGCAAACTACTGCTAAATAACAAACTCCTAAGCATCCTTAGCCAACTCCTTTCCTTTGACAGTCAGAATCAGCATGACCAATATGGTAATGAGGAATCACCTTTGAGTTAATATCAGATCAGATATTGAATGGTGTATTTCCTCTTTTAGAAAATTGAAATATATATTGTAAACTCTAGATTAAGAGATTTTGGTGTTATTTTAATGACATGAAAGAAGTTAATGGGGTGAACAAAGATCAGTTCAATTGGTAAATAGATTAACTCTCTTAGTGATAATTATGTGATTATGAATTTGTTCAAACAATTTGAAGAATTTACTGATGAACAATCTATAAGTACCTCTCTATAAGCACCTTTTGAGTATAGAGACTTGTGTTGGCTTGGAGGCCTACCCTGACTTTAGTGAGTGTGCACCCAACTCAACAATTACCCCAACAATAATTCATTACATACACATAATATGAGGTTGAAATGTCATCCTTGCCCTCAAGCACATGATCAGCTTTTCATTATTTATAGGCCCATTGCATCGACGAGTTTTGAGCAGCATTTGGTTTTAAAATCAAATTAAATTTCCTCTGTGTGTGTGTGGTGTGGGGAGAGAGAGAGAGAGAGAGAGAGAGAGAGAGATGGCATCTCAAGGAAAAGTTGAGAAGTTGGAGGCAGACGTGCATATAAAGGCTTCTGCAAAGCAATTTTATGAGGTTATAAGCGGCAGAACTCACCACCTCGCCAACGTTTGTCCTGATAAAGTCCATGGAATTGACCTTCACGAAGGCGAATGGGGTTCTCATGGATCCATCATCTTTTGGAACTATGTCCATGGTACGTAATTAACCAATTAATTTTAAAATAGAAACCATATATGTGTATGTATACATACATACATACATACATACATACATGCATGCATGCATGCATGCATGCATGCATGCATACATACATACATACATATGTGTGTGTGTGTGTGTGTCCTTTTTTAAATATCAAAGAAAACAGAAAAATTATGTGATGACATAAGTTTTGGTTTGGTTTGTAAAACGTTTATACAGATGGGAAGAAGTGTGTGGCGAGGGAGATGGTGGAATTTGATAAAGAGAACTACAAGATGACATTCAAAGTGTTAGAAGGAGATCTCTTGGACCACTACAAAAGCTTCGTATTCTTAATGGAAGTTATTCCTAAAGAGGAAGGAAGTGTTGTTCATTGGACCTTAGAATATGAGAAGCTCAAGGATGACACATCTGACCCTCACACTATGCTTCAGTTTGATATTGATATGACCAAAGACGTTGATGCTCACCTTGTTGCTTCTAATTAACAAGATATATCTATGTATCTGTGTGTGGTGTTTCAAAGTAATATATATAATATGGTAAAAAAAATAAACTTGTTGATCAGCGTGTATGCAAAAATCATGAATCTCTTGTATATATTTGCACAGTGATCAGTTTTGATTATCTGTGGATGTACTCCTAATGTCTAGAAATAACAACTGGTGTTTTAGTTTTTTTTATACATAATGTCAAATAATCAAATACTACATAGTAGAGTAAGCACCCAAAGAGAGGGTTGCTGAACTCCATTAACATCACCTTAGATAATACAACATTTATAAAATCATAAGAAACATAAAAACATTTATTAAAATGCAGTCCCGTGTTGTTTTAGTTCTTAGAGGAATTTATTTATCTCTATTTTTTCATGTCATTTAGTTAAGTGAGAACATACATACATACATATGATATATAA
Source organism: Mimosa pudica (assembly GCA_029929735.1). Classification (NCBI taxonomy): domain Eukaryota; kingdom Viridiplantae; phylum Streptophyta; class Magnoliopsida; order Fabales; family Fabaceae; genus Mimosa; species Mimosa pudica. Next base: position 10,543,401 of record JAKELP010000035.1, read on the forward strand.
GTGTCTTGGCTAGATATCACTACATACCAGAAAGTTTTTTAGTTCAATGTTTTCCTGGAAGTATAAAAAAATAATCAATTTTTACATCAATAATTAACATGCAGCAATCTAACCACTGCATTCACAAGAAACCATTTACTTGAAGGATAAGATTACTTACCAATCACTCACGGAGATGAAAGGGCATTGTTAATTTTATAGTCAAGTTTTCCAAAATGCCACTTCATCCTTATTATTATAAAAATGGATCTATCCCCTCTCCTTGACTGCCTCTCGACAGCTGAGGTAAACTCAGAATCTGATTGAAAATGTCTAAGAAAAGAACCGAGAAAGTTTGGCCGTGAAAGTTGTTTTACTGTCATGATATCAATTATGGACATTTTGGGGTGAAATAAAGAGTGGTTTCTGCAGAGAGCATCAAGCAATGTCTTTCAGAAAATAAAAAGCACCCGCCATTGAGAGGAAAATGGAAAATGGAAAATGGAGACTACATATTTTTGGGAATATGACCAAATAAATAGAGAAATGAGATTGACCACCGAATAATTGGAAATTGTAAGGTTAACATTTATCTTTGCATGCAGGTTTTGTTGAAGAATCTGACCTTTTTGGTGAGGATGGAGGCGTCGCTGTGGGAGGAGGACAGTTCCATATAGACAAACGGGGAGTGAGAAGGGTGAGATTGAATATATTGATTCTCTATAATAAGGATAAGATGACATTTTGATTGAAAAAGCTTTAACAGTTATAAATAACTACGTTAACCGTAGGAATAAAATTGATCCATTTTTATACTATAGGTAACATTAATCCCGAAAACACCTTTTTTTGCCATAGAGATCCCAAAAAAATACTGATTTTCAATGATCATTGGTTATACTTTAGGGGTAAATTTGAAAATTACTCCTGTCTATAATAAAATTAAATAAGAATAAAACTTAAAAGTACATGAGTTTACAATATTAATAATTACAATTAAAATTAGTTCAAAGCAATTCACCGAACATAATAAAATCTAGCATAAATAATGTATAAAATGAAAAATCTGCACGAATAATAAGATTTATTTGAGGGTTTTTGGTTTGGTATTAATTCATGGCATTATTCATAACTAGTTCCTTAATAGCTTAGTAGGGATAATCAATCATATTCAAATCTTTAGATCTAATTTATATGGTTTAAATTTGATTTTTTAGAAATTTATACTTTTTACTCCAAAAATTATCCTTTTAAAAATATTTAAATTTGGACCGTCTAAATAAGGTCTTGAGGATCCAAAACTAATTAGATATCTCTACTAATTTTTATGATTAGATGGGAAACTAGTTTGATCTTATTCCCCACTTGTCTCACAAAAATTAATCTTATCACATAATATCACTTATTTTTTGAGAATTTTTATCTTTATACATTAAATAGTTAGTCATGATAGGATTAATTTTACATAACTGTTTCAAATTGTTCACATGATATTTATACATAACAATTAATTAATAACCTGCTTTTAGATTACACATAATATGTTAGAAGGATCTCAATCTTTTATGTAATATTGGATAACTACAACAAAAATAAGAACACTAAATGAAGGATTATGTGATTCCAAATCACATCTTATCGAAGCCAAGGAAATTTCATGATAAATTAAAGAGTATGAATGTATGATTTATTTATAGAGCACAGTCATTAAAAACTGATCTTGGGTCAAATCGTAGTTTATTACTATTTACAGAGTAAATGAACATGAATTAATATATTCAATTCTTTGGTTCTAGGCTTCTAGCACTGGCAAGAAAAAAAATAGTTGGTTCTAGCAATCGACTCTTCCCTCATATCAACATCAGATGCGGCCATGCCAGCGTTTTGTCAACTGCGTGATTAATTTTTTGATGAATTAAATTATTGGCACGTTATCAATAATGCGCTCATCCTTAATTTTTTGAAATTATGTGTTTGCGTGATATCCTTGTGATCGCGGAAATATAATCATATATAAGCTGTGACGACTACTGTACTTGATATTATATATCAATATTTAATCTCCTAAATCTATTGAGTGTAGATACCTTGATCATATGATTATCCTCATTCATCATTAATTTATACAAAATATTAAGATAGTATATACAATCCGAATATTCTAATTAACATACGCATCAAACATTAAGTCTTCTTATGTGCGTAAAGTGTACATGAACGTTCAAAACTGAATGAAAAAGGCTTAATTTCAAGAAAAATGCTTGATTAAGAAAGATGTGCGCGCCACTTGGCATGTGCGCATTTTAATTTTTTTTTTATGTTATGCTCATGACAACATATACCATGGGACAATTATTGGGCTGTTGAGTGTTTCATGTTCGGGGCAATTTATGTCTAGATTTTTGGGCTACACATCAATATATAATTGGGCATAGTCTTCATTCAATCAAGTCCAAAATTTCTACAATCCTAGCCCACACTTAACCTAACCTACAAGAGAAACTATTCAGCCACCACATTCACTTATTTGAAGGCGGAACCAATGGGATGGGTATAGAGTATAGACGTATAGTCTATCAGACTATCACAATATGGCAAATCAAAGTTGGAGTCCCCACTGAAGGAGCTGCTCACATTTAGCGCTTCAAACAAGATTGTCTCAATTAGAATAGATACTTGTGCTTAGCAAAGAAAGTGAAAGACTGAAAATGCATAACCTCATCGTCTAAAGAGGTGAATATATAGAACGCCAATAGACATAGAAACTAAAACAGTAAAACGGAATAATATACTCCTCCGTTCTTAAATATAAGATCACTTTGGTTAATTTGGGGAGATTAAAGAAGACAATAAAATTACAAAATCTTCCCAAAATCCCCTCAATTACTTAACTTTAAAAGGAGGAGTGATTTTCAATGAAATGAAAAGAGGGAGTATAAGGGTAGTTTGGGCAAAACTTGAGATAAAATAGGAAGTGATCTTATATTTAGGAACTTATCCACTTCCCCAAAGTGATCTTATATTTAGGAACGGAGGGAGTATTTGAAATATTCGGATCCAAAAATACAACCGCGTGTCCTTTTCTACATGGCATTTCAATTGGACAAGCACAAAACAAGGACATGAACTATAACAAGCTGGCCTGTTGAGTTGTGGTGACCATCAGTGCATTGATGAAAGAGCGTGGGCACAGCTCATCTTCGAATCTGATTCAAAGGAGCATATATTTTCATCAGAATGTCCACAGAATATATACATCAAGCAAATGCTGATTTTTTTTTTATTTATATACAGTATACCACTGTTGGGGAGTTATGGCGTTTACATATTCAATACTCGAACACAAACTCAATGATTAGGTTAGGAACAACCAACAATAACCAGTTGATCTAAATATTAAGTACTCTCTTCCTCCTTATTAGTAAAGGTTCCATTATTTATTCGTGTTATATATGTTTAATAAATACATTTTTAACCATTATAGTCATAATTAACTTTATATACATTGCATTAAGGTTGATCCATTCCCTATAATTCCTCACATTATTTTTGCAAGTACTTTTTTTTGTTTTTGTGATTTTTTTTCATTATTATACTTTCTCTATAACTTACACATGAGTCTGCAATTGGATAATTAAAATGTGAAGTGCAAATTGGATTTCATCACACTTTTTTCCTTGGTCAAAATAGTTTTGTTCTAAATATAAGTCCATTCTAAAAACCAATCATAAATATTGGAGGTTTACTTATGTTGAACTAAAGAAATAAAGAGTTGATTAACATTGTTTTCAATACTCACTAAATAAGAGTGAATTTGAAAAAAGTCAATTAATAGTGAAGTAGTAAAGTCTAAGTTTGTATCTATAGAGATCGCCAATATGGTACTCCATCTAGTCCTTATAAGACACCAATTAATTAACTATTTTTGACATGTTAAGGAATGTGAATTGAATTTTAAACTTGTCTAAACTTGATATATTTTCCTGAAGTTACCTCTTTATAAGGGGTTAGAGGATCAGAGATCATTCATAAAATGCTCACTACAAATGCATTTAGTAATCTATAAATAATACAATTTTATGTTATGTAAATTAAATAATAATAAAATAGAAATTCGGTTACCATGTTTTTAACTGAATCGAGCAAAACATTTTGGTTAATTCATTTTTTGCTCCATTATCAAAATTTTCTCTACTCAGTTTTCATTTTTTTTTATTGAAAGTCGAACTATATAGCTGAATTTACACTCCTACGCATATGTTTTGGCAGCGCTGCCAAATGGTCACCTTTAGCAACAGACCCAAAAGTTGCAACCAATACTTTTAGCCACGATCACATAGGTGGCGACTTGTACTTTTGGCAACGGTCACATATGCGATGATAAAAAGTCGTTGTCAAAGCCCAGGGGAGTTTGGCGCACTGGTTGAAAGGGGAGAGTAAGGCGTTATGTACCCGCCAGGTCTTGCGTTCGAGCCCTGGGAAGTCCCAAACAAAGGGGCAACTCCGGATTAGTCTGCATCCAAAGGGTGTAGGACACCAGGGGATCTAAGCAAAAAAAAAAAAATAGTAGTTGTCAAATATAAAGAACTATGGGGGCGACATTTTATGCTTTTAGCCAAGTGGACAAGCTAAACTTTCATTATATATATAGGGCCATGGAAGCTATGAGTTTTGTGTAGCATTTTCCTTTAATTTGAAAGTTGAGAGAGAGAGATGGCATCCCTACAAGTTGGGAGGTCGGAGGCTGATGTGCATATCAAGGCTACTGCAAAACAATTTTATGATGCTCTATGCAGAAGAACTCACCACCTCGCCAATATCTGTCCTGAAAAAGTCCAAAGCGTTGAGATTCAAGAAGGCGAATGGGGCTCTCAGGGATCCATCATCTTCTGGACCTGTTTCCTTGGTAATTATTTAACAAATTTACTTAACACGACTTATTTTATTCTTCAACAAAGCTCATTATATTGAAAGGAATTAGAAAAGACCTTAACTCCACTTTTGGCCATTATAATATGCTTGTGGATAATTGGTCTATAATTATACTTAAGGTGATAATAATTTACTGTACTTCTAGAATTGTCCCAAAGTTGTAGGGGATCGGATGAGTTTAAATAAAATATACGACCATAGGCTTGAATCTGTATTTTTTTTAGATCCTTTTTTATTAAAAGAAAACGATTTTTTAACCTGGAGAGTTGGCGTGAGTGGTAAGTACTCTCGTTTCTTAAACAAGTGGTTGGGGGTTTGATCTCAGCTCTTGCGAATGGAGTAAATTCACAGGCCAACTGTCTACCCCTAATGAGACTTCAGAACAGCGAAGGATTAGTCTAACTTGACACGAGGGTGGGATACCCTTGGGTAACAAAAAAAAACGATTTTTTAACAAAAAAGAGAGTAACTTTTTTATGACGACAAATTTTGTTATGATTTTGTGAAACGTGCAGATGGGAAGAAGTGTGCTGCGAAGGAGGAGGTGGAGTTAATAGACAAAGAGAACAACAAAATAACATTCAAAGTGTTGGAAAGAGATCTTATGGAACATTACAAGAGCTTCAGATTCACAGCGCAAGTGTCGCCTGAAGAGAAAGGAAGTGTTGTTCATTGGACCATGGAATATGAGAAGCTCAATGATCACATTCCTGATCCTCACTTCTTAATTACAGCAAGCAAGAAGGCAATCATCAAATAAAATATACCTGTTTGTTGTTATGATTTTTGTGTGCTTTAGTTTGAGAGAATTTATTAATATGAGCAAAAAGACATGTCATATTTAATTTAAAATAACTTTTAAGTGCATAAAATAGCAAATCAGGTGAAAGCATATTTCCATTAATTATATATCAAAGTTCATAGTTAAATGAGTCTATTAACTTCAAAAATAATATATTTTTAATCCTTTAAATTTAACACCATTGATCTCACTAATAAAAAATGTTGTCTTAAAGAATTTTAAAACATAACCTTTGTATTCTTGGATTCAAGAAAGTAGTAATTGAATCGGATGCATCCACTGTAGTGGAGTTATTACAAAAGGAAATTCAGATACAGCATCGTGATTTCCAAGTGCTTGAGGCTCAGAAATTGATGAGGCGGAATCAGGATATTTGAATTAGCTTGGTGAATAGAACAGCATATCGGGCTACAGATCTTCTAGTAAAGTTGAGTCATGGTGCTTAAATTCCTATGGTTTTCATTATATGGAACAGGCCTCCCTTGAGCTTCAGTAAATTATTTGTCTGGATGATAATGGAGATAGTATTCTCATAGTTTGATGAGGTGTAGCCACTTTGTTATAAAAAAACAATGCTTTTATTTCATTGTTTAAATTAATTAACATAAGGACAAATGACATTTATGCAGACTTTTTCAGAACATTAATTACAGGTGAGAATGATTCATTTTTAAAAAATACTACTATAAGGCATAAGCTTTAGTTGGAAATACTCGCTAACTTTTCATTTGACTTTTCCATTGTTAATGTTTAGATTTTTCGGTCCTTGAATCTTTTATCTTTTTTACATTACTACTATTTAAAAAAAATCAACATAAAAATCAAAATAAGAAGGCAAAATTAATTTGAAACCCCAAGAAAGAAATATAATTAAGATAGAGTCCCACAAAGTTGTAAATGATATCTTTTTACAAAGTTGATAGCAACTCTATAGGAACTCATTTTCTTTGGAACCCCCGAATTAGTTTTCTCTATATATGTATTGAAATTTTAAAAGAAGTGGTAAAAATATTAGAGGAGTACAAATGAATGCCCAACTAATTTTTATAAAAAAGCAAAGAGCACTAAAATATTAAAAGAATTTAAAAAATTAAAATTTTACTCAGAGTGGTAGTTATTTTGCAGAATCATTAAAATAAATCATTGGCCTCAATTCTAATTAACACCCACATAGAGTCATTCCATGTCATTTACCCCATACATATATAAGAGTCAGCCGCCAAAAAACACTTCTTAAGAAAACATGTGAATGTTAGTTGGGTATCTGGAGTTAATGCTTCTTTTTCAATATTGACCATTTTTTATTATGATACTTTTAAGAGAGAGAAATATATAAACATAAATAAATATGAAAGAGAGTTAAGAGCCAAGTAAGGAAAAAGGCATAAAATGAGGAGAGAATGTGAGATAAACTCATATATAAGATTAAAACCATTCAAATTTTGGCTCTTTAAAATTAGGGACTCGGAGGGAGTAATTAAGAACACCTAGCATTATTTAAAATGAATTGACGCACTACAAAAATAAGCCTTTGACTTTGACCTCCATGAAAAACATTCTAGTAGCAACTCGTGCATCCACCTCGGAAAGCCACAGTTTCTACCACAATTCCTCAAAAGGTCCAAACTTTTCCTTTGTTTATCCTTCAAATTCAATCCCCATTTTCTGATTTTGACTCTTTCTGTAACTGCTATTCTTTTTCCTCCATTTCTCTCTTCTGGGTCCCTTTGAAGTTATCAGTGGAGGCCTTCTTCTCCCATTGAACTTTAATGGCTCTGTTTCTCCTTCTTTTCTTAAAAGCAATCGCTGTTGCTGCTGATGAAGGTAAGTTATTTGCTCTCTTTCTATCTCCTTCTGTGAAACTTCATTTTCTGATTGATATATCTACATGTATGTGTTCCTTAATTGCTTTCTGCTACTGTAATTATACTTATTAATATAAATATTAGCTGTATAGAGAAAATAAGTGCTGTAGATTTTAGCATGAGCCCTGCAATTCTGCTGGACTATATAGTTAAGGTATTTAGGTAATTAAATTTTTAGTCTTGTGTAGATCACAAGATTGCTAACGAAATTGTAGTTTATTGGATATGGTATTCTCTGTTTGCTCCAAATTATAAGATCACTTTGACTTTTTTTATTGAGAAATTAAGGATACAGAATTAATCCTTTAAATTGTCTATAGTCATTTTCTTCTGTCAAAACCAATTTATTCTACTTATAAACTAACATGTTATCTAGTTACATGTGACATTTATATAGTACTACTATAATTTAGTGGTTTAATTAATTTTCCTCTTTAACTTCCACAAAAAATTCAAAACCATTGTATAATTATAATTAGGACCGGAGGGAGTAGTTAAAATGGCTCTTCTAATGTGCAACCCATCAAGTAAGTAGTTATCATCTGTGTGTGTGTTACTCTAATTTCTGTTTTTTTGTTATACATTGTTACTCTAATTTCAGTTAAGTCCCTGTTTTCTTACATAATGTAAGTCACTCATAATGTAAAAAAGAATTACCTTGAAATTTGTCATAGCTGGTGATCACACATGAACTATTGTGGTGATTCTTTACAGGCTACTAATGAGTCAATCGGTTAAAGGGAATATGTTACTACCTTGACGAACAATTTGGTCATGTATTATGTACAATTGCATGTCAAATTAGTGTTTTCTATTTGAGGGCTATGAATACTAGCAGAACAATCTGTTGTTTCATTTTTCTTTTCGTATCAATACGGTATGAAATTCTCCTTAGCCATGACCCAGAATTTTATCTTTGGGTGATGTTTGTGGTGTTTTCTTCATTTCTTATATTTATCACTTGTGCACATTTTTCTACTAGTATGCCATGTTTACTTCATCTCACTCTTGTTTAGATAACAAACCTTCTCTTCCTGGATGGTTTAGGTATCTAAAATCTTACATTAGTATCTGCAATTTTTCTGCAGAAGCTTTTATTGGAATCAATATTGGTACGTCTATTAGTAATATGCCGAATCCAACACAGATTGTGGCACTCCTTAAGGCTCAGAATGTCCAACATGTCAGACTCTATGATGCTGACCAGGCCATGCTTCTTGCACTAGCCAGAACAGGAATTCGTGTAAGCGTTTCTGTTCCGAATGACCAAATTCTTGGCATTGGTCAGTCCAACACCACAGCAGCAAACTGGGTTTCTCGGAACATTGTAGCTCATGTTCCTGCAACCAACATTACCTCCATAGCTGTTGGATCTGAAGTACTAACTGCCCTCCCAAATGCCGGTCCGGTCCTAGTTTCTGCCCTTACGTTCATTCACTCTGCGCTAGTAGCTGCTAATTTGGATCAACAAATTAAAGTCTCTACTCCACACTCTTCTTCCATCATCCTTGACTCCTTCCCACCTTCCCAAGCATTTTTTAATCGCAGTTGGGATCCGGTTATGGTTCCCTTGCTTAAATTTTTGCAATCAACAGGTTCATTTCTCATGCTAAATGTATATCCATATTATGATTACATTCAAGCTAATGGTGTAATCCCATTGGATTATGCATTATTCCGTCCTCTACCTCCAAATAAGGAAGCTGTTGATGGCAACACTCTCCTGCATTACACTAATGTCTTTGATGCCGTCGTTGATGCTGCTTATTTCGCAATGTTATATTTGAACTTCACCAATATCCTTATTCTGGTGACTGAGTCAGGATGGCCCTCCAAAGGCAGCTCATCTGAGTCAGACGCAACGCTTGATAATGCAAACACTTACAATAGCAACTTGATCAAACATGTCCTTAACAATACAGGAACTCCTAAACAACCTGGAGTTCCAGTTAGTACTTATATATATGAGCTTTATAATGAAGACTTGAGACCCGGTCCGACCTCAGAAAAGCACTGGGGGCTTTTTTATCCTACTGGAGAACCAGTTTATGTATTACATTTGACTGGTGCTGGCACTGTGTTGGCAAATGATACAACAAATCAGACATTCTGTGTTGTAAAGAATAACGCTGATATTAAGATGCTACAGGCTGGACTCGATTGGGCTTGTGGACCAGGGAAAGTAGATTGCGCACCTTTGCTTGAAGATCAACCTTGTTATGAGCCAAATAATGTAATTTCACATGCTACATATGCTTTTAATGCATATTATCAAATGATGGATAAATCTCCAGGGTCTTGTGATTTCAAAGGTGTTGCAATTATCACCACGACAGATCCAAGTATGGCATCTTCTGTACCTTCTTAGATAAACACCTGAGAAGATGACAGCAATAGACTTGGGGATAAAAACAATTAAATGCCATCATTATAGGGAATGAAGAAAAACAGTTAAAATGCCATTATTCATAGTTTTGTTCTTTATTGGCCATTTTGGTAGACTCACATTTGTTACACTAACGAGATATTTGCATTACCAGTTTCAAATCCATGATTCGCAGCATGTGTTGTGTGACTGACACTTGTCATATTATATTTCAGGTCATGGCTCCTGCATATTTCCTGGAAGGTAAGATATCAAGTTAACCATTGATGCAAGCTATTTGTTATTGTATTGTAATCTGACAGCTTTGTGATGTGATGGAATTCCACATTGAATAGCAAATATAATTCTTATATAGCATTTGAATGACATGGTTCTTCCTCCTTACAATAAGAAGGGTTGCAAAATTTTCCATTTGTGCTGTCTAAACATTAATCTGCTGAACTTCTCATTCTTATCTATTCTTTTATTTCTCTATTTGTGACAATCAGTGGTGGTAAAAACAGAACCAGCACAAATGGTACATCGCTGGCGCCATCGTCTAATTCTACATCATCAAGCTACTTTTCAAGATATTATCACAATGGTGAATTCTTCACAAGCTCTTTGATCATAGGAATGTTACTATGGATTGCAATTGTCATGTAAGATAGCCACATTTGTTCTCTGCATAGCATTTGAAACATCAGACTCATGGAGGCGTGATCTTCAACTGCTGTTGGAAGATTACTGTGCTGCACAAACCAATTTTGTTTTCCCCCTACTGAGGATTGAAAGGGAGATATCAGATAGGTTTCATCAAAATGTATATTTTTACATTTGTAATGCACTTCATTTGATTTTTGTACAAACAACCATTTATGGAAGCGCCAGGGTGACGGGAGGCCGCACTATTTATAGCTCCTTATAAATGGTGCACAACTTCTACTAGTGTTTATAGATACATATGTATTTACATACATACATATATATAATATTGTTGATATTGACGGAATTTTGTATTGATTGTTTGTATTATTTGCTCTGTAATTGTTCTATTTATCTCATTCATATAAATCACTGATGGATGCGATGTTATTCATTACTAGGTCTTGTCCTACAACTTCACCAAGTGTTTGTCTTGGTCTCCAGCTGTCTCATTTACTTCAACTCTTTAACATTGTCATTGGCACATTCACTTGCCTTTGGACATGTCCAATTAGTTTGCTTATATGGTCATTCCGAATCTTATTCTTTCTTATGCATTCACACAATCATCTCCATGTCTTGATTTCAACTACTCTCCTTTTGTACTCATGTTGTCCCTTTAAAGCCCAACATTTCTTACCATTCATCATTAAACTCATATTTATTTAACTTAGTGGTAGATGCTAATATCAAAGAGAAGGTTCCTATGTACATGTTTTTTGTTGATAATACAGTAATTTTGGCAGAATCAAGAGAAAAGATTAATGTTAAATTAGATATATGAATAATCAAATCAAAGTGAAAGAGGTAAAACTTAATATAGGAAAATAAACATAGTCAACACTTCATCGTACATATATTGTATAACTTTAATATACGCAACACACACTCCTTTTTTTAAGGCTTTCCAAAATATATCTAGAACACACAATCATAGGTCTCTTCTAAGTCAGATCTAATATTGCATGTCAGATATTGCATCTAAAAATGATGGGTAGGTTCATCGCTATCCCACAACGCTTCTAGAATTTTGAAGCAGAGCAACATGTTTCACGAATTAAGATCATCTTTAGTTTTACTCCCTCCAGTCGTTCATATAAAATCAACGTTGTAGATCAATTTCTTTATAAGAGTGTATCTTAAATGGATTAAACATAGTAATACTATTTCTAAAGTGGATTTTGTTTCAACCTATTTTCATTCCTTTTCCCTCTTACCTACTGAAAGGCAATTTAATCGGCACTAGCATCAGAGGAGTCAAACTCAAAACTCATTCTATATATCAAATTATACAAAAACACAAGGACTTTCTCCACTTTGAAACACAATATTGACATAACTAAAAGATCTAAATTCAGACATTATAACATATGAGAGACAGAAAATGCATCTAAACACTAACGAAATATCACTTTATATATTAGACGGGTACTCACTAATGTCATAATATTAAAAGTGAGATTGAGCTCTTAAGCTTCTATTTATAGGAGAGTTTCCATGCATCTATAGGTTACAAGGGTGACTAAAACACAATATCACTGTACAGATAATAATCAACAAAATTGTCATCATAAAGCTGCAAGAGGTATCCAGGGGTTGCCTCATTGCACCACCAGTTATTATGCTGCTTGCAGTATGGCTTCTCACAGATATTACACTTAGGAAACTGAAACCAACACTCTGAACACAAGAAATCTGCACCTCCTGATGCCACTATTGATCTAATGCACCCACCACAGTTCTCACACCTTGGAATGCAAAAAGTGCATGCCCTACATTCCTTCCTCTTGCAATTCCCTTTTGGACAGTCATAAACCATTCTGACTTCAAAGCACATAGGACATGTTTGCAAGTCAATAATCTGATGGCTTTCTTTGGGCTGAAAGGCAGAGAATTTGAGCCTTTCATGGTAGTGGATAGGGTGGTGTTGTTTTTGAAGTTCCTCTAATGGCTGATTCTGACTTTTTGCAAGGTAAGAAGCAAGTGTCTCAATGTGCTGCTTCTTGAAGTTATAGATGCCATTTACCCTCAGAATGCTTAACTTGTGGCCTCCTTGGCACAAAACTTTCACAGCTGATAGTACTCCTTCTGGGGTTATTCCAGTGCATGCTGGTAAATAGAGCTACACAGAAATCAAATGAAATCAGAATTGGGCACAATAATTCAATCTAACAATATTTGGGAGTTGGGACCATGTTCTAGTTAGACAACTAGGGTCCACAAAAATTATTTTTCTGGATAAAAGTATAATATAACAACAAAACCTTATCCATTTAAGTGGGGTCAGATACATGAATCAGACGACATCATTGTACTCTATCAATATTAGTTATGTTTGCCACCAATGGGTAGTTGGTTGATCTGGTCAGTGAGCTACAACCCCCGTAAGGATGAGAATGTGTGTTCGAATCCTGGGAATCACTCTCATTGGGAGAGGGGACAACCTTATATATGTGGGCAACACTCATACCCCTCAAGTCCTGATTAAACCAGGCGGTGATTAATAAAAAAAATAGTTATGTTTGCCGATATATATTATTGATAAAAATATCTTATCTTGTTGGATAATTTTGTTAAGAGTGGATAAAAATAACTATAATTAAATTTAAAAATAAAAACAAAGAATTAAATGGACTAACACAAGGGTTTTTCTCAAAAATGGGAATCCAAACTCTGTATGTTTCTTGATTTCACTTTTATCACATCTAAACATAAACATAGCCCACCATATATCAAGCTAGTTATTAATTTTTAATTCAAATAACCTTACCTTCTAGTTTATTTATTTAACCAAATAAAAAAACATAATAGGAGTAAAAGTCAATACTTTCCTCTAATTTCAAACAATAGTACAATACAATCTAATATACGATCAGATCAACATAACAAACGAACAAATCGAAAATCTAAGAAATGGGTTTTCACAATCAAACCTTATTAATGAAAGGATTATCTGCAACGACCATTTGAAGGCCAATGTCAGTGATGTTCTTACAATTCATGAGAGCCAAACAAGAGAGTCTACCGTTAGCCTTAGAGGCAATTCTGAGGAGAATCTGATCTGTGAGCTTAGAAGTAAGAGGCCCTTCAACGAGAAGGCTTAGCCAGGGCAAAACGTCGTCGTTTACAGCTTTGTGAAGGGATTTGCAGACGAGAGAGATGGCTAGGAGCTCGTAGAGAGGAAGGTATGGGAGGACGAAGAAGAGTGCATCGTGGATGGACTCTGAATCGGACGGCTGAGATTCATTGTTGGAGTCAGATGGCTCCGATGAACCGTCCATTGATGATTGATGGATGATTCTGTGGTTTGTCTCTGAACCCTTCAAAGAAGATATTTTTGAGAGAGAGAGAGAGAGAGAGAGTGAGTGAAGACTGAAGACTTTGCTTACTAGAGGGAGATGGAGGGGACCTTAATCAATTTCTTTTTTACTTTATCCTTAATCAATTTCTTTTTTACTTTAGAGGACTTATGTGATGAGTTAATGGAAAATGATTTTTTTTTTAAATTAGTTTGAAAATAAGTTAGCTTTTGTGATGAGATTTATGTTTGAATTAGTTTGTGAAAAAAATTGAGTTATAAGCGACCATAAGAAAAATTATGTATGTATTAATTGTTATCAGCATGTGTAAAATAAGTTAGATTTTATGGGGTCTACATCAAAAGATATTTATAAGGTGAAAATAAACTGCTTCTTTCTTTTTTTTTTGATAAAAAGATATAAAACAATTACTCAGCAACAATTACTGAGTTTCTACAGTAAGACAACAAACTCAAATCAAAAACCAATAGGCTATGAATCAGATCTGGAGGGTCAACATAGACCAAAAAATCAACATTCATATCTTGAGCTACTCCCGCAAGCATATCAGCAACACAGTTGGCATCTCTTGGGCATATCTTAAGGATCACTGTCCATTTCTTTCTCAAAAAACTTTTAATTTCCTGCAAAACCTCGAAATCTGGATGAGAAACTGGAATCGTCTTTTGCAAAATATTAACTAATTGTATAATAAACTACTTCTTTCTACTTATGAAATAAGCTACTTATTTTAAATAAGTTGATTTAAAAAATAAATTTAGTCAAACAATCTGAAAACACAATCTCTTTAAAATAAGCTATTTTTTCAAAATAAATACTAGTAACTTATTTGGGCAAAATCAGTCCAATCAAACACACACGTGGTAACTTTACTAGCTTCTTTTTGTTTAATGGAGATAACAAAAATCTGGATCTATTTCTTTTAACTAGGAATATTTATCTGAGTCTTATCCATTCACTTATGCAATAAACCAACTTTTTGTTTAATGGATATGACAAAAATCTGGATCTACTTGTTTTAACTCCGAGGATTTATTTGGGTCCTATCCATTCATTAATGTAGTAGTAACTTTATCAACTTCTTTTTGTTTTTTTTTTGGTCAGCAACTTCTTTTTGTTTAATGATATGACAAAAAAACCACTTGATAAATTCATATATCAAATTTCAAACTTTGGATAATGGATTAGTAACGTATCTCTATGCGTTTATTGATATGGTAACTTTTTTTATAAGTATTGATATGGTAACTTTACCAACTTCTTTTTTGCTTGTTACTAAAATTATATAATGGATTACCAAATTTGTATAAGTGATTATAGACTTTGGATAATGGATTATTAATATGTCTCTATCCATTTACTAGCATCATAGTTTTCCTAAATATTTTTGTCTGTTACTAGAATTGTATAATGTATTACCGAATTCATATAATAAATTACCAATTTTAGATAACAAATTACTGACTTTGAAAAACAATAGTAACTTTTATTAAGAAGTACTATTTCTCATTTCTTTTAAATTTGCAAGGGACAGTTTTGTCCATTACGTTTTGTCCTTTTTAAACTTTCTTTACATTTTTTGGCGTAAAATTTTAAATCCCATATAACATCCCTCCTTTTTTATCATGTCAAACAGTATTACGTCAGAGCATGTTTGTACTTTGTAGTGTATTTTAATTTAGTTTTTCGACATGTTGCCCATGTGGGTCCACTTTTTTTATATATAAAGGTAAAATGATAATACCTCCAATCCTAAATATAGGACCTAATTGACTTTTTTTTGGAGAGATTAAGATTGTGAAATAGGTTATTAAATGATGACATATTTGATATATTTTTAGATTATTCATTAGTTTATAGGTAAAATAAACTAGTTTAAGGGAAAAAATTAGATAAATCGATTTATAATTAATCTATTTTGCTTTTTTAAGGATTTTCCGAAAAAAGTCAATTAGTTCTTATATTTAGGACTGGAGGGAGTATTAATTAGCGAGAATATTACATATTTTTAATAATGTCTTTAAAAGGTGGGTCCACTTGAATTGTAGGCATGAACCCAAATCTTCTCCTTGTTAGGAGTATAATTAACCAAATCATAAATTTAAATTGTTTCCCAACATTTAATTTAATATAGTTTTCCTATTTTATTCCAACTTTGTTTTATAATAAATGACATTTTCTCTATATTATAATAGTAAAATAATAAATAAAGATCATATTTAAAATGTTTTATCTAAGACATACTTATAGTTTCCCACTAACTTCTTAAGAAACACAATTTAATTGTTTTTTTTTTATCAGGAAGCAGGAATTTTTATTAAACTAGAAAATGATAATACAAATTAGGTCTGCAAAAAAGAAAATTCAAATGATAATACATTGAAACCCTAAAATGGTAAACATGGATATGAGGGAGCCGCCGCCACAACAAAAACCCTACCGTCCTCTTCATCTTTCCTTCATGAAAATATGTGGGTAGAAAAGAACCGTCACCGGTAGAAACGCCATTGAGCAGTAGTTGTTGAAAGAATCATCCCAAAGGATCCACACCTCTTATCGGCAATAAACCAATCAATTTGGTTTTCAAAGAAACTTCATGAGTAGATCTCACGGAAACAACATACCCACAAACTAATACATAAGCTGAAGATTGGGTAGAAGAAAGTTATTTCAAAATGGAAGAAATATAAAAGCAGACCAATGAAAGTGACAGGCGTCTCCTTCCCTGGCATGAACCGGGGAAGGAGACAACGATGAAAAAGTTCGTACAACGACGAGAGAAGAGATCCCACCACCACCCAAAATGTTTGAGAGGAGGGGGGGAGAGGATAGAGCCAACTCAAGAGGCTGGCCCTAGAAAAGTGTATTTTCTTATAAACACAATTTAATTGTTGGCCTCTTATAATAACACTATATATTTTTCTTTTGGCTAAATATGATATATTGTATTAAAATAAAGTAAAATATCGGCAACAAGTCTTGAAGTTCGTATGTTTTTATTGAACAAGATTCATTATATTTCAATGATATAGTTTCACTATAAGTCATTTATCTCTTAAATGTCTTTGATTTATTTTTGGTTGTAACCTTTTATCATTGTATTTTTTTGTCAAACTTTTATAAAATGTATTGAAAACCAAAGATTCATGATGTCTAAATTTCTTTTAATATTGTAATTCCATACAAACCCTACTTATGACTTTTGATGTTGTAATCCTATACATATTCTTCGCGTGACTTTTAATTTTTATAATGACACGTATTTTCAAAGAAGCTTCATTTTGAGAATATTTGAATATTTACCTTCCATTATTCTTTGAGCACATGGATACATGTTTGATCTTAGACCTCTATTCTTTTCGGACTCTAATTTTTCCCCAACTGGTCCTGATTCTCTTGTCCTCCTCTAGGTGGAGCTGAGTTGGAAAACTTTTTCACACATTTTTGGTATATAGGATGGCTCCAATAAGGTGGAGATGACAAGGATAACATTATAAAAAATAAGAAAGATAACTGATTCAATCATTTGCTAGTTTAAATTGGAAAGACCGAGTCACAGTGGGTAGTAATTAACGTCATTGGTAAACTAATAATAATAATAGGGGGTCAAAGGGTTATTTTCTTATAATTTGTTTCGTTTAGTTATCAAAATACCTCAATCAATATAATGATGCCTTCGACAGGTCAAAAAAATTCTAATGAGGCCTTTGTGGCCCAAGTATTTCAAAGGCCTTCAGTTCTGGTTGGCCCAAAAGTGGCATTACTTTCTTCTTTAGGCCCAGATTTCTTTTTGGATTTTTTTTTCTTTAAAAAAACTTAAAGCTTCTTAAACTCTTTTGATATTAATAGAAAAAAACCAACAAAAAGTTTTTGATAGTAGGTTTTTGGGTAGGTAGAGATAAAACAAGAAATATATTTGGAAAATGAATAGCATTAAAGATTTTTACTCACAATATTAGTTAAATTTGTTCCTAAATATAAGATCTATTTACAAAATTTAACTAAATATATATTGAAATGCGTGGCTGTCACCCAAGAGGGGGGGTGAATTGGGTGAGGGAATAAAAACTTTATTTCTTTTCGAAAGACTGCTTGTGCTTGGTGATGATGTTACTGAGTAATGGTATGCACAAGTCAGTATGTTATGTGATGCAAAATAGAATGTTTAAATGTAAGTTTATGCACACATAAATTTATCCTGGTTCGGTCACCCAGACCTACATCCAGTCCCCAGGCTCCACCTGAGATTTTCAATCCACTATTCTTGTTTAAACCAGGCACAAGAGAAGCCTTTACACTTTAGGTTTTACGAGCACGGGTTCACCTAACAACCCACAGGTTTTACAACGGGTTCACCTGCAAACCTTACAAACGCAAGTTTTACGGGCTAACTTGCAACCTATGGAGATTTAGAAAACTTCTAAATGCTCCCCCTTACAAAATGTAAGATTACAATTATGTTCACTCTATGAACTGATTTTGTTAAACACTTAAGCTCAAAACTAACTCTCTCAAAGAGTGGATGATGTTACTCACTTAAGTACAAATGAATCACTCTCTAAGAATATTACATATCAAAGTCCGAGAGTAGAAGATGAGAGGAATGTAGAATAGTGTTTCAGATAATAAGCTCTGTTCTCTCTCTCTCTCAGTTCTTCTGAATGTAGATGTTCCTTTTATATCAGCCTCTGAATATCCAACCGTTGGGGATGCAATAAGGCCGTTTGAATATAGCCGTTGGGCCTTGTTTACGTTGTCCTCATTAATGCACAGCAGAGTTGACTTTGCTTTATCTGAATAGGGTGCTTTGTCCAGCTGTTCTGTCAACACTGTTCTGACAACACTGTTCTGGCAAAAGTCGTTCTGACATCTATACACTGTACGGTCTGACTCTTGCTTGTTGTCAGATGAGGACTTCGTTCCTCAAGCATAAGTCCAGGATGCTAAGAGACTTACTATCGGAAGCTCTCTTGCTAACTGAAGTGAAGCTCGTGGACTCTAACATTCTGCTTGCTATCATAGAGGAACTTTGTCTTCCAAGCACTTGTCCATGAATGATAAGAGTGCTTTGCTATTGGATGCTCTCTTGCTATCAGAAGCTCTCTTATGGACTCCGACTCTTGTGGGTAGTATGAGCTTTGACACCTTGAGTGAATCTTCAGATTATGTTCTCATACTCCTCATGCTTGGTAGGTAACAATGTTGTTTGAATATCTGTTATCCTTTTGTTACCGTTGGAAGGAACATCTTCTTAAATGCTCAGCAGGGTTGACTTGCTTTATCTCTGAAAAGTAGTCCTGACACCTCTGCTCTGACAAAAGCATTCTGACTTCTGAGTATGTGACATTTACTCTTGTACTCTTGCTGACGGATCATCATCGTTCATCCGGAAGTGGCAATCTTGCTCTGCAAGTGTTAATCTCTGAAATCCAATGCCAAGAGTCTTTGCATCCGGAAGCTCAGTTGCATCCGGAAGTGTGATTAAGTTCTGCACATACTGGTTAGTCCAACATAGCAATATATATAATCAGATATAGTAAAACTATACATGTTGTGGGAAGTTTGCTATGGGAAGTAGTCTTACTTAGACTATGTTCTGACTTAGTGTAATGTCTACTGACTCTAAGGGATCTCTATTCCAATAGTCAGCTTAAGTCTCGTTAGTTTACTCTAAGTCTTCCTAAGTGACTCAGTGTGTCATTCATGCTATGTATATTAAGTCAACACACAATCACATGAAGTGGGAGTTTACTTAGTCTAGGATGTATCCGGAAGCACTTCTACATCCGGAAGTACTTTCACTTGATGAAGGATCTAGCTCACCATCACTTACTCTCGCTCAGTGTATTTCATTCCAACAGTCAGCGCTAGTCACTGAGCTATCGGAAGCACTTTTACTTGTCGTGGTGAGCTTACTGTCACTTAGGGTTATACTTCTTTTATCAGCCTGTGCAAGTCTAAATCTAACAGGAAGCAATTTCGCTTGACGAGGCTGATTCACTGACGCTTGGGGATATATCTATTCTGTCAGCCTGCGTCAGTCTAAATCCAACAGGAAGTGTTTTCACTTGGCGAAGTAGACTCACTGACGCTTGGGGTAATATCTATTCTATCGCTCTGCGCCAGTCTAAGTCTAACAGGAAGCAACTTCACTTGACGTTGCATTTTCACTGACGCTCGGGGTTATATCTAGTATATCAACCTGCGCCAGTCTAAATCTAACAGGAAGCAATTTCACTTCCGATTGAAACATAGCTTAGTCTTAAGGTTGTGTACTAATTCTCATGGACTAAGTTATTTCCCCAGTGATTTACTTGCTGACGCTGGGGGATGAAAGCATTCATCCGCGTGCGCAAGTCCTAATCTATCCGGAAGTGATCTTGCATTCTCAAGTGATCTAACTCAGGATTCTAACCATGTCATCTAATCCTTCCTAAGTGTTGATTATGTTCTCTTAAGTACTAGACCATATCATACCTTAGTCACCATCAAAACTTAAGATTCTAACATTCTCCCCCTTTTTGATGATGACAAACCCATAGATGACTAGAGGACATAATTAAACTTAGATCACTCCCAGAGCACTCCCAGAGCTATATTTCTTTCCCCAGTTCTCTCCCAGAGCTATAATTAAACTTAGATATCTTATCTTACCTTTCAGCTCTAGACATCTCATGTCTCATCTCATATCTCATCTCTAGACATCTCATGTCTCATCTCTCTCCCCCTTTTGGCTTCATCAAAATTCAACAAGTGCAAGCTTGCCTTAGGGATGGGGATACTTCTAACGTTCTCCTAGGAATGGGCTTTCTACCTAATATTTCTCCCTATGAATCGTTAATAAAGATTTGTTCTAGACTATTCAATACAACGTACGAGAATTATCAAGGGAAAACAATAATGATTCATGATCCTGAATGATGGTATTCTCCCTAAACATTATGTAGGATAGCTAAACAGTGTGAGACAAAAAGAAGAAATATTGATGCAGTATTCTAAGTGAGTTTGCTCTCCCTAACCATTATGCAAGAAATCAGAACATGTTTTGCAAGGATTAAGTCTAGATCAAAACATACAAAAACAGTTCTCTTTTTGAAGGTGAAAATTCTTTTCAAGTATAAAAGACATCAAAAGTAATTTTGACCCTCTTGAAATGATTAACATGATATCAAAATAATTTTGGTGCGTTTAAAATGATGATTATGATATCAATTGAAAATTTGTGATTTTAAATTCGTGATACCAAATAAAATCAAATGAAATATGTGAGTTTGAACTTGTGATATCAAATGAAATGATTGAATGCCAAGTGAAATTTGTGATACCATATGAAAATGAAACCAAATCAAATGAAATTTGTGAGATTAAAATACCAAAAGTAATTTCCAAATAAATTGCATCACAGCATCTCAAGAGTTTATTATCGATGACAACATGTAACTCTCTATTTTCAAGGGATCATTATCGAGTAATGTCCATTTACTTCTCTTCTATATTTAAGGTTAATCATCACAGAATCAAGAAAGGAAGCATATAAGAGAGGTATGTTATCAATTACTTTCCAGCATGTCATATAGAGGATACAGATGTGTGAGCTAGGATGATTTTCTAAGACAGTGAATGATTTTGAAGTCAATGCAGATTGGAAAAAAAAAATCCTAAATTGACACCCTTACCAATGCCATGTATGCATCATATATAAGAGATGATAAGGTGTAGATGTTACCACAGATGAGGAATCTTCAGACTCTATTAGACTCATGAATCTTAATCATATGCAGATAAACATGCTTCCTGACATCTTCAAGAGATGTGCTATCTCAAGTGGAAACCCCTAGTGCAAGTGCTTTGATGATTCGCTTCGGCAAGCTGAGCTACAACCAAAAGCAGACATGACTGGGCAGTCACTCTACTCTTCCCATGGTTCAATAGTTGGCCTGCTATCGAAAGCGCTGATTGTTGCGAAAGCATCCTTGCTCAAACTTGATGATTGGGCCTTCATGTGCTTGAGGAAACAAGTGCTTTTCTGTTGGACAGTGAAAGAACTTAAGATTTAACATTGGAGACCATCCTCTGGACATTCAAGTCAATCTGTGTTAATCAGCACAAGTTAATAATTTTAAGAAATCATGCTTGCTAATTGGTTTAAGAAAATATGAGTAATGATTATGTGAAAACTAATTTTGAAATTGTCTATACGTTCACATAGTTTCACTATCAAGACATGAACTCTATTTACTCTCATAGATAAATATCAATGTGATAGTACAGAGAGTATCAAACAGGTGGCATATTTTCAGAGTTTCATAAGCAAGTATAGTTCAATAAATATGCCTCAAGGATGTTCATGTTAGATCATGAAGACATGTGAATTATTAACACTATGAAATTTTGAAAAATCTTCATCCTCACAAAAATGAAATACTGGAAATTTTCATGCTCACAGAATAGTTTGATTTTAAGACTAAATTCGGTTTACAAAAACAACCAAATTTCAGCATATGATTACGAGAATAATTTCCAAATTTTTTGCTCAAGTTCCTCTAGATATGCTCAGTGTGATCTCATTGTTCTTAGGATATCAACAAGCTTGAAATTAATACAGATTATAGCATGCTTGTGATTCTATGCCTTGTTTTACAGATCTTAGCAGAGTTCAATTCAAGGCATTTCCTAAGATTTCTAATGCATGTCAGACAAGAGAGAGACTATCCATTTAATTTCACAACAGAATATGTAAGGGATAGAAATGCTCATGTGTATTGGCGAGAGTTTCTCAGGTTTGGTATAGCCATTCCACACATCTTGATAAGAGACATTTTCGTTGCCATTCTCTCTTGGTTATATTCATTGTTCAAGCTTCAATAATCTGTGTCAACATTCTTAAACCACAAACTTGAACTGAGATCATTAGTAGATTGAGAACTTAAAGATGTAATTAAGAGGGATGTATTGTTCTCGAAACCATAGCTGCTTATGCATTGAAAAAGTTGATGCAAGAGATACCACATGAAATGGAAAATCAGAAATAACTTTTGAGTGCTATCATGAGGTACGGTTGTCATGTAGGTTTAAAGAGGATCAGAATCTGTTTTGAAAGTTTGTATTTCAAAAGGATCTTTCAAAAATCAAGGTGAATGCATAAACCATTTTCTTCCATGAGAGGTGCCCTTAAAAGAATTCACTAAGCATATATGAGTAAAATGATTTAGACACCATATGAAAACTCTGAGGAAGGTTTTTAGTTTTAGTGTCAAAATTCTGAAACTAGTTCTGAATCATCTTAACAATGTCAGAAATCTTGGAACACAATGATTCAACATGCACAAATTCAGAAGGTTTTGAAGAAGGTTCAGTTTCAAGGTGTCGGACTTCTTGAATTTGTAAAATCAGTATGCATTATATCAGAAAATGAATTTGATATGATAGGGTCGTTTTTACAGAAAATAAGGTCATCACAGATAAGGGAAATCATATCAGTTTCAGAGAAATAAAAGCTGTTAAGCCCATCATGCATTTACTACCCTAGTGATTATTCAAGTAAAGAGGAGGGTAAGAATGATATCACCATAGCTCCATTCGCATCAAGCAGTAGCTCGCTTGATTTTGGTTGGCAATGCAAGGATTCTATTTTCAGAGCAGCACCAAAATCTATGCGTAACGAATGCTTATCAAGACTTGACTAATTGTTCAGAGAGGTACAGTCCTGAGTCTTGCTGAGGCTAATAGGATGGATTGGAGCTGGTGCAGAGGGATGAATTCACTTGGTGATCACTTCCACTGGCATCTCTGTCCTCTTGAACCCATACTTCATATACAGCTCTTCAATCAGATTGGGTGCTGGCGCAGACGGAGATAGGCTCAGCAGTGGGAATCTCCGTAGGTTGATCACTAAGCGCTATCTCAAGCTTGCCTCTGTGCTAGCAGACTGTTGGGGGCACATGAAACAGATGGCTTTCCCAAGGGCGAGCCTTCCTTCTTGGGCAATCCGCTTCATTCCCTTCTGAGGGCAGCAGTGACATCCTGGTCAAGTCCGAGGGATGGCTATCTTAGCCTATCTCTCTCTGATTTTGCTCATGCTCCTTGTTCATTTTAGCCCATAACTGATCTAACTCTGATTGATTGATCTGGACAAGAATCTGTTGAAGCTCCAGGGGTTCTACAATGGTTTTTCAGATCAACAGTCTCACTAAATTCAACAGATCCTTCAAAAGTTGATCGAGGAATCCGCTCTCTCTTGTTCTTCTCAGGGTAGTTGAATGGAACTCTGTGATAGCTCATCCTTGAGACAGAACCATTGTCCCTTATGGTTGCCGATTGCTTCTTATGATTGTACCAGGGGTTTTCAGCAATTGCGTCACCGCGAGTTCTCTTCTCTGGGGTAAGAGGAACTCTTGATCTTCCCTCACTTTTTGAATCTTCTAGGCAGAAATGAATTACTCTCTTCACTGAAGCCTACTTCCTCAATATCACCTTCCAGAAGCTCATCAGTAGATGATCCACAAAGAGCACGAGTTGAGCTTTGGACAGTTAGGTACAATGGTATGATCAAAGCCTTTGGAAAACATTTTAACCCACATCAGCCAAGGTCTTTGCACTTGAGATCGTTTGATCCTTTAAACAAGTGACCTGCTCTGATACCAAATGAAATGCGTGGCTGTCACCCAAGAGGGGGGGTGAATTGGGTGAGGGAATAAAAACTTTATTTCTTTTCGAAAGACTGCTTGTGCTTGGTGATGATGTTACTGAGTAATGGTATGCACAAGTCAGTATGTTATGTGATGCAAAATAGAATGTTTAAATGTAAGTTTATGCACACATAAATTTATCCTGGTTCGGTCACCCAGACCTACATCCAGTCCCCAGGCTCCACCTGAGATTTTCAATCCACTATTCTTGTTTAAACCAGGCACAAGAGAAGCCTTTACACTTTAGGTTTTACGAGCACGGGTTCACCTAACAACCCACAGGTTTTACAACGGGTTCACCTGCAAACCTTACAAACGCAAGTTTTACGGGCTAACTTGCAACCTATGGAGATTTAGAAAACTTCTAAATGCTCCCCCTTACAAAATGTAAGATTACAATTATGTTCACTCTATGAACTGATTTTGTTAAACACTTAAGCTCAAAACTAACTCTCTCAAAGAGTGGATGATGTTACTCACTTAAGTACAAATGAATCACTCTCTAAGAATATTACATATCAAAGTCCGAGAGTAGAAGATGAGAGGAATGTAGAATAGTGTTTCAGATAATAAGCTCTGTTCTCTCTCTCTCTCAGTTCTTCTGAATGTAGATGTTCCTTTTATATCAGCCTCTGAATATCCAACCGTTGGGGATGCAATAAGGCCGTTTGAATATAGCCGTTGGGCCTTGTTTACGTTGTCCTCATTAATGCACAGCAGAGTTGACTTTGCTTTATCTGAATAGGGTGCTTTGTCCAGCTGTTCTGTCAACACTGTTCTGACAACACTGTTCTGGCAAAAGTCGTTCTGACATCTATACACTGTACGGTCTGACTCTTGCTTGTTGTCAGATGAGGACTTCGTTCCTCAAGCATAAGTCCAGGATGCTAAGAGACTTACTATCGGAAGCTCTCTTGCTAACTGAAGTGAAGCTCGTGGACTCTAACATTCTGCTTGCTATCATAGAGGAACTTTGTCTTCCAAGCACTTGTCCATGAATGATAAGAGTGCTTTGCTATTGGATGCTCTCTTGCTATCAGAAGCTCTCTTATGGACTCCGACTCTTGTGGGTAGTATGAGCTTTGACACCTTGAGTGAATCTTCAGATTATGTTCTCATACTCCTCATGCTTGGTAGGTAACAATGTTGTTTGAATATCTGTTATCCTTTTGTTACCGTTGGAAGGAACATCTTCTTAAATGCTCAGCAGGGTTGACTTGCTTTATCTCTGAAAAGTAGTCCTGACACCTCTGCTCTGACAAAAGCATTCTGACTTCTGAGTATGTGACATTTACTCTTGTACTCTTGCTGACGGATCATCATCGTTCATCCGGAAGTGGCAATCTTGCTCTGCAAGTGTTAATCTCTGAAATCCAATGCCAAGAGTCTTTGCATCCGGAAGCTCAGTTGCATCCGGAAGTGTGATTAAGTTCTGCACATACTGGTTAGTCCAACATAGCAATATATATAATCAGATATAGTAAAACTATACATGTTGTGGGAAGTTTGCTATGGGAAGTAGTCTTACTTAGACTATGTTCTGACTTAGTGTAATGTCTACTGACTCTAAGGGATCTCTATTCCAATAGTCAGCTTAAGTCTCGTTAGTTTACTCTAAGTCTTCCTAAGTGACTCAGTGTGTCATTCATGCTATGTATATTAAGTCAACACACAATCACATGAAGTGGGAGTTTACTTAGTCTAGGATGTATCCGGAAGCACTTCTACATCCGGAAGTACTTTCACTTGATGAAGGATCTAGCTCACCATCACTTACTCTCGCTCAGTGTATTTCATTCCAACAGTCAGCGCTAGTCACTGAGCTATCGGAAGCACTTTTACTTGTCGTGGTGAGCTTACTGTCACTTAGGGTTATACTTCTTTTATCAGCCTGTGCAAGTCTAAATCTAACAGGAAGCAATTTCGCTTGACGAGGCTGATTCACTGACGCTTGGGGATATATCTATTCTGTCAGCCTGCGTCAGTCTAAATCCAACAGGAAGTGTTTTCACTTGGCGAAGTAGACTCACTGACGCTTGGGGTAATATCTATTCTATCGCTCTGCGCCAGTCTAAGTCTAACAGGAAGCAACTTCACTTGACGTTGCATTTTCACTGACGCTCGGGGTTATATCTAGTATATCAACCTGCGCCAGTCTAAATCTAACAGGAAGCAATTTCACTTCCGATTGAAACATAGCTTAGTCTTAAGGTTGTGTACTAATTCTCATGGACTAAGTTATTTCCCCAGTGATTTACTTGCTGACGCTGGGGGATGAAAGCATTCATCCGCGTGCGCAAGTCCTAATCTATCCGGAAGTGATCTTGCATTCTCAAGTGATCTAACTCAGGATTCTAACCATGTCATCTAATCCTTCCTAAGTGTTGATTATGTTCTCTTAAGTACTAGACCATATCATACCTTAGTCACCATCAAAACTTAAGATTCTAACATATATCTTTTGTTCAAAAGTTTAATTAAATATATCAAAACATTCTAAACATATACCTTTATAAATAGGTATAATTTGGAGAAAATATGACAGCAATTATAAAAGGCCTTATATTTATCATTAATCCTACCTCTCTAAATATATCATATATTTATGACTGGAGAGAATATTATTTTTAATAATATATTAAGGGTTAAGGTGCATTTTTAGTACTCTAGAATATAACAAAGTGCATCTAACATAATATACAATATTGTGGTCAATTTGTGATAACCAATAATTATTTTCGTTGCTTATTTAGTAATGACGTTAAAAAATTCAAGTTTGACCGTTAGGTGTAAGATTTTGACCGTTAAATGGTCGGGTAAAACTGTATAGGAGCATTTTTAGTACTCTAGAATATGGTAAGGAGCACCAAACATAATATACAATATTTAAACACCATAAACAACTAAATCACAATCTTATCCAAAGTGTCATATAATTAAATACTACAAAGTTATAAAGATCCATATATCTCTTTAACATAAGAAACTAAGCCTTCCCGCCAACCAGCTATACCTCATTTTGCCTTAAAAAAACATGTCTTTCCTATGACAAAAGCCATCTACAGACACATATTACTGTTTCTAGCACTGTTCATCGTAACTCCAACCCCTGTTTAAGCCAAATTTGTCAGCCAAATCTCAATCCCGCCGGAAGAATTTGAAATTGAATTTGAAATTGCTGCATCTTTTGATATATTTTGTAGCTTCATCTTCCTTTTGTCGTGCTCTTTTGTAAAGTGCTGCATCTTTTGATTTGTTTTGCAGCTTCATCTTTCTTTTGTCCTGCTCTTTTGTAAAGTGCTGCATCTTTTGATTAGTTTTGCAGCTTCTTCTTTCTTTTGTCCTGCTCTTTTGTAAACTGCCGCATCTTTTGATTTGTTTTGCAACTTCATCTTTCTGTTGTCTTCCTCTTTTGTAAAGTGCTCATTGTTTGGTGCAATTTCATATGTTGATCCATTCAACAATATTGCAGTTTAGAGCTACATGCTTTTACAGCTATGTCTAAATACTATCTTTGATAGGTCTTCATTTGGTGACATACAACTATGCTTCATAGTTTTTTGCCTATCACACTTCAATCTACATTGCGATTTTCGTTTTATTTAGCTTTCATAAGTCTCCGTTCCAGTAAAATCAATGTCCAGGCTTCTTACCAATCTCATTTTCAGTTTTTCTTTCTCAACATATTTGTACATAACATGCTTTCTTTATTGATTTAACAACACTACAATTACAACACACAATCTTTGATCACCTGCATCTATGCTAAACAATCCAAATAGTAAACAACTTCCTAATTTTAAACTATCCGTGCACCGCACAGGAGTAAACGCTTGTTATCCTAATATTATACATGTATGAACAGATAAGTCATTAGTATTTTACATGTATAAAAAAAGTAAGCAAATAATTACAAACTAAACAGGTTGGCCATGCTGAGTTAAAACAGGTTGGCCATACTGACTTAACCCGAATTAATGGCTCCATGATGTAATAGAAGAAGAGTTACTTCTATCTTATTACATAGTTATAAAATTAAAATAAATGGTCCTTAAATTGTCATTTCAACATACATAGTATGTTACATCATTATGTCACATCAGATTTTATCTTACAAAAGTTAGTTTTAGCTAATAGATTACTAGATAAGCAATAAAATAATTTTTGGTTACCCCAAATGGACCAAAATATTGTATATTATGTTTGGTGCTCCTTATATATTCTATAGTACTAAAAATGCTCATATACCTCACAATTTAATGGTTAAAATTTGACACATAACGGTCAAACTTGACTTATTTAACGTCGTTACTAAATAAGCAACGAAAATAATTCTTGGTTATCACAAATGGACCACAATATTGTATATTATGTTGGATGCACTTTGCTATATTCTAGAGTACTAAAAATGCACCTTAACCCATATATTAATAATAGAACACAATTTAGACATTCCATATCCTTGTCCCAACAACACCAATGAAAACAATGCATATTATCATCTCGAGGAAAACTTTAATTGGCCAAAGATAAAAGAAAGTGGGTAATTTTAAAAGTCAAAAAGATTATTCACTTATTTTCATCCTTAAAAAAAGTTTTTGATTTCTATATATAAATCACTTAAAAAAGTTGATCCAATTAATATTTTAACAAATGCCCTTTTTTTCCATAACAAATGCCCTTGTTTCATGGTGTTATGGGAGAAATAATATAAACATGTAGACGCAAATTAAAATATGTTGATTTTAATTGAAGTGCTGTCATAAAAAGCATGGGTAATAATTTTTGACTATTTGAAACTCCAAATCGTATTAACGATTTTCATTAATTTGTAAGAAATTATTGCAAAATAGTTACTTGTATTCAGGATGCAGGCCATGAAGAATAGTTAGTAAGAAAATGTTTATCAATTCTCTAAAATAAAATATATTTGTCGTCCAAAATATCAGAGAAGCAAGCTAATGACTCAAATTCTTGTGTGGGTTCAATTTGTTTTCAAATACTCCGGAAGCTAGCTAACATCTTGGAGTATGTATATTATATTTTCAACTATATGTAAAATATTTTGCATGTTACAGTTTACACGTATACTCCAAGATGTTATATAGCTCATGTATATATTCTAAACGAGAGCTACAATCGTCAAATATATGCTAAACAAATTTTGCAATGATGATTTTCTAACAATTTTTCTACAATATACACATGTATAACAGCAATATTCACGTCAAAGCATTATTTTAAAATACTAAGTAATCAATTCTATAATGTAAAGTTCTAGATTTTGTTTTTTTCAATTAAGTGTGAATTATACTCGCTTAAGTCTCTAAAAATAAGTGAAGTCAAGTATCCCGCTAAAGGATTTTAACTCATCATAATTATGTGATTTTCTGTTCGAATCTTGTTTTTGCGAGAACTTTGTTAGTAGATGATTTATAAGTAATAACTTTGTAAGTGCTCTTTAAATATTGAATATCAACCTTATTGGTAGGCATACCCTCACGCTGCTGGTGAAATCTCGAAATCCAACTCACCTAAGCATTTGTATACATATAAAAAATTAATAAATGTGGAATAATTCTTCTAATGTGAGTGAATGTGAAGGAGTTTTATCCTCAATGCATATCTCCATGATCAAATATTAGTATTGACTATTGAGTATTGATGACGAATGGGCCCCAAAAACTCGTAGATTGGAAGTGCGGTCCAACGCATATTTCAACTCCCAAAAAATTTGTCGGAAAATATCTGCATAAAATGGGTATCGATCTTTTCACAATCATGCACATTCATTCATAATTGAGCCCATGAGTAATTATTACACATTTGTCGACTTTTAAGTTTCATTGAGAGTACAATTTTAAAATTCCATATTGAGCTTCAATTTGTTGATAAACATAATAAATTACACAATGAGAACCTACAAAATATAGAATAATGCTCATCATGCTCAGGATGATTGTTGGGAAAAAGAAGCCAAAGTCTAATTTTATTCTCTCCAGTTTAGAAGACGGATTTTGTGCTGCTTTCGATATAAACCTCTCTGGTTTCATAATGGTCGCCTGAAATGTCATGAATATCTTGTCCAGAGATCGTCCTTGCGTGACATTTCACTTTTTGTTGTACTTTTTAAGGAAGCAAAACAAGGTTTTTTTTTTTGGATCAAAACAAGGTTTATTGATAATTTGATATAGCTGTAAGAGGTAATGATATAGTGAGACTAATAAATCCATGTTTCCTTACATGATTTTATCTCTTCTCTCTCACCGAGTGATCATCAATGTTTTATTGGGATAGAAATTAAAGAAAGCCTCAACTTCCTGCGTGGCTAAGATTTATCTCCACCTCCATATTTTACCACTTTGGTACTCAACATAGGACATATATAATTAACTTATTTATATATAGAGATTAAAGAAACTAAATAAATCATTTAATTATATATAGCTTTTAATTTGATATTTGGTTTGTATGAAATATAGCCTTCTTCTTGCGTGGCTACAATATTTTTTTCAAATCCATATTTTATACTCCCTCCGGTCCTAAATATAAGACCTAATTGACTTTTTTGAAAAATCATAAAAAAAAGCAAAATAAGTTAATTATAAATTGATTTACCAAATTTTTTCCCTTAAACTAGTTTATTTTACTTATAAACTAATGGATAATCTAAAAATATATATCAAATATGTCATCATTTAATAGACTATTTTGCAACCTTAACCTCTCCAAAAAAAAAGTTTTCTAGGTCCTATATTTAGGACCGGAGGTAGTAATATATTTGTACTTAATATAAAACTTAGTTGACTAATTTAAATAGATTAAGAAAGTTAAATAATGAATTATTTAATTATACTATATGTTACTTGATTTGTATGAAATATTATATGTATATTATCCTCTTTAATTAATCTTTTTTTAATTTCTCTAAATTAGTTAGATGGATCACATATTAAGAACCAAAGGTTATATTCCAAATGTACAAAGACATACATGCACGTATAATACTGCCTTTAGTTCTCACTATAAGATCTACATAATTAGTTTAATTCTATTTGAGGAACCCTTGGGCACATCTCCCACCAATGATTCAAACTTTGGTTGAGGGATCAGGCACTATATCCAAATTGGATTGCCGATCATGTTATAATCTTGATTACAAACATATACCTGATTAATTCAAATCTCATCGTAAATATCCCCATGGAGCAAAAAAATAGGTAATCGTTTTTTGTCAAATAGCATATATATTATTTCATTAAACTAAAAAAGTGAGATTCAAAACATAAACGTTTGCAGAAGGAAAATCAAATCATAACAAATACAAGCCCTAAAAATAACATAAACCTAAATGTATGTGATAAGTTGTTTGCCGTTAAGAACCCTATTATATTTATTATTCTTTTATTAGAATTCGTGGGTAATCGCCCACATCAATATTGTGTATGAGGCACACATTAAATAGGAAATATTTATTCCCGATCATCTTGAAGACATTTAATTAAGATAAGGTTCCATGGATTCCCCTAATTCACTAAATAGCCTTATCAATCAAAATGAGGCCCCTTGACAAATTAATCCTTGGAATTGTATTGTTTTCATATGTTAATTTGAGGTCATTAACATATATATAATTGAAATGCAATATTGGTCCATTAGTGCTCAAAAAATAATCTAGACTCTTAAGTAAAAGTAGCATGAAAATAGGATTAAGTTGCCATAATTGAAAATTTATTAGCTTTAGTTGATTTTTAGGGCTCTTCAATTCATTTTATTGCATACTTTCACTTGCAAGGTCGCCCAGAAACCAAATATGATGAATTTCGGGTGGACAGAAATAAGAAAAACGTATCAGCTAGAAGTTGAAAATTTAAGAAAAAAAGTAGAAATATAAGTTTATGGATAAATTGTGAAAATTATAGAAAATGATCTAAACTGTACTTTCTGAAAATTAAAGAAAAGCATATATATGACTGGCAACATTTAGGTTTCAGTTTTTAGCTCATTTTCACATATTCTTGAATGCAAGATAACTTTGCTCTTCTCTTCTCTAATTTCTTATATTTCCCTTCCATAAATGCGTTAGAGCTTAGCTTTTAGAGGATGGCCGGGCTCTATTGCATGAGTAGCTAAATATTTCATAGCACTTTGAAAGGAAAAAAGATGTCTTGAACTCATGTTCTTGGTAGGGGGAGTCTTGTTTCTTTTATCTTCTCTTTGTATCTATGAATTCTTAGATTTTTATTTATTTTTATGCATTTAAGACTTCAATTATATGTGTTGATGTGAGTTTGTTGCCATTTTGGTTTGCAATGAAGATTTAAACTCATCAATGAGTTTGTTGCCATTTTGGTTTGTTGTTATTTATTGATGTGAATTTAATACTACCTCCGATTCTTTTTTGATTTCTTAAGGGTATCCCACCCGCGTGTCAAGTGGGACTAATCCTTCGCTGTTCTGAAGTCCCATGTAGGGGGTAGACAGCTGTCCTGTGAATTTGCTCCATTCGCAAGGGCTGGGGATCGAACCCCCAACCACTTGTTTAAGGGACGAAAGTACTTACCACACACGCCAACCCGCCAGGTTATACTACCTCCGATTCTAAATATAAGACCTAGATAACTTTTTTTTTTGAAAGATTAAGGTTGCGAAATGTGTTATTAAATCATGACATATTTGATATTTGTTTAGATTATCCATTAGCTTATAGGTAAAATAACCTAGTTTAAGAGAAAAATTAGGTAAATCAATTTATAATTAACTTATTTTTTGTTTTTTTATGATTTTTCAAAAAAGTCATCTAGTTCCTATATTTAGGACCGGAGGGAGTACCATCTTGTCTAGCTACGTAAAATTAGAAGTTGTTGCGTTGAAGTCCATATATAATCATTTCTATCAAAAAAAAAGTCCATATATAATCATGACCTTTTCGCTGTTTTAAACAAGTTTTCAACATTGTCTTGTGTACAGGAATAAAGGTGTTTATTATTGTGAAATTCAGATACTTCTCTGCAAACATGTCCGGCGAATCTATGTGGTCTTCGGGCTTATGTCAAGGCTGCTCCGATTGCGGCACTTGTAACTAACTTCTATTTATCTTTTTCTCCACATCATTGATGTGTGTGTGTGTGTAGATATATATTGTGCCGCCAAAGTCTTCCGAATAATTTGATTTAGATGATATATGTATCTATGACAATACTTTTTTGTTATTTTGAGTAGGTTGCCTCACGATCTGGTGCCCATGTGTTACTTTCGGAAGGATAGCAGAGATTGTGGACAGAGGAACAACCAGTGAGTCATGATTTTGTCTTCTCTTTTATGTGTGCTTGCTTAACGAAAGTGAAAGTTTTCTAGTCATTTAAATATATCTTAGACCCACAAGTTTTCTCTCTCTATCTTACATTTTTCTGGGTCACAAACTTTATTTTCCTATCATTTCTCTACTTTCCATATTCACAATTCCACTCTTCATTTCTCCACTTTCCTTTCTCAATACCAAACAAAACATACAAATTCTACCAATCTTTTTTCTTTTTTGTTTTGGGCACACGTTCTATATCTAGTTGAAGGAACTACTTTTGGAGCTCATCCAAGTATTGTGCTCCTTAATTTCTAGTGAGGTTTTTACTATTCCCTTAGTCTTTTGATGGTCCAAATTTAATATGTCGTTTTGTTATTTTTAAATAACAAAATCATGATATTGCTATTTTAAGGCATACAAAATTAGTTAAATTGAAAAAAAATAACAAAATCATGCCTTGAAAACTGTCAATTAAGATTTTGTATGCTTTAAAATAGGATTTTAAGAAATTAAAAGCAAAAAATTGAATCTAGGTCAATGAATATTGTCTGTTTGGTTCGTGGGATAGGAGATAAAAATTCTATGAGTTTGCTCTATAAAAAAAATGGAGAAGTGGACTTAAAAGCTTTCAAAGGTTTAAATATCATTTTAGCTGATGAATAATTATCTAAATATCAATTGACACAACAAACAATAAAATTAACTCTCTTAGGTGCTAAATATAAGACATAATAATAACTTAATTTGATTAGATTGAAGTTATTAATTAGTTAAGTGAGTATATATAACATAATCTATATTACCAATAGATGCTCCTCATGTTCTACCTTTATTCTCATCTTATCTCTCTTGTTTATATATATTATTAACGAACATCAATAGTGATAATTTAGAGAAAAGTTAAATCAAATTAAAAGGAGGTCTTATATTTAGCACGCAAAACTCATATCCCTAAATAGGTCTTATGTTTAGGTATGAAGGAAGTATTCCTACAAAAAATTAAAAAGTACTCCCTCCGTTCCTAAATATAAGATCACTTGAGCAAATTTGGAGAGATTAAGGAAGACATTCTAATAAGTTAGGATTATATGAAATTTTTAAAATACCCTTCACTTAAGTTTTAAAAATATACTCTCACATTCAAACCACTATTTTTTGGGTGAAGGGAGTATAGGGGTAATTTGGGGAAAACTTGAGTCAAATTAGAAAGTGATCTTATATTTAGGTACAAGCTCTCCTCCCTAAAATGATCTTATATTTAGGAGGGAGTATCATTTTGGGTAACACTATCAAATTTTGTCTAACTGCTATAAGATAGTTGTCATGTGTCTACAAGTCATTGCCCACATCGTCATTGGCCAACGTTAGACAAACTTTGATGGTGTATGTTTTGTCAAAATAATAGTACTTTTTAACTATTCTTTGGTATAGTTGATACATTTTATTGTTCGTTATATCACTTGATACTTAGGGAATTGTTCATTGACCAAAATAATATTTAACTCATCTTTAAATTAAAAAACTTGAATTTTTATTCTAATTTTAATTTCCTCGTCCTTAAAATTTCATAACCCCACTTTTCTATTTCTTTTCAATTGAACTCGTTTTTGTCCGACAAGATGCAACTTTAACCCCTATTTTCATTGATATTGTCATGGTGCTCCTAAGTAATTATCTTTTTTATTCTAAATATAAGACATTAATCTAATTTGTCCCATAAAATTTATACTTTTTCAAAACTATCTTATCAATTGACATATTATGGGGTTGATTGTTACTTATAATTTTATGTGGTTGTGTTGGCAGGTTGTTGTGTGCAAGGAATGATATTCTACATTCTGGGAGGTTTCACACATTGTCTGT
Source organism: Mimosa pudica (assembly GCA_029929735.1). Lineage (NCBI taxonomy): Eukaryota > Viridiplantae > Streptophyta > Magnoliopsida > Fabales > Fabaceae > Mimosa > Mimosa pudica. Next base: position 10,579,224 of record JAKELP010000035.1, read on the forward strand.
CATGCTATGCATGCATTTATAGAACAAAGCTGAGGAATCTGTATAATATAAAAGGCAGCGATTGTGGTGATTGTTTGGCTAGTTTCTTCTGCCCCCACATGGCCCTTTGTCAAGAATACCGTGAGCTCAAAGCTCGTGGATTTGACATGTCTGCTGGTAATTAAAATACTCTATTTATTAGTTGAGAGTGTACATGCGTGTGGGGGGGCTTTTTCTTTCTAATAATAAATAATTACATGAGACTAATTTTGTGGTTAAATTTAATTTGTTTGTGTGTGCGCAGGATGGCAAGGAAATATGGAGAAGCAGACGGCGGGTGTAAAGACTGTTGCTCCGGTGGTTGAAGGTGGCATGAGCCGTTAGCTTTGGAGTGTTAAGATTTAGAGTTTTTGGATCAATGACACATAATGAGGGAGAGTGAATCCATCACAAAAGCTTAAGCCAATGTGATGGTACTCAACCCATCATTATATACCCTTAATCCAACTCAAATCTTTTCAATGTGGGACTTTGCTTACTTTAATATTCACCCTACTAATTTTTTTTTTCCGTTTTTTTTCATTGTTTTTTTTTCTTTGTCTGGGCTTGTACTCTTTGTTTTTTAGAGTCTCAGGAGCCTTAGGTCTGTCTGGGCTTGTACTTTTTTAGTCTCAGAGGCCTCAGGTCTACAAATATTTCTCCTTTTTTTTCCTTTTTTTTTTCTTTTCTTTTCTTTCTTTTTTTTTCATTTTTTCTCTCTTTTTTTTCATTTTTTTTCTTTGGATCCCATCGATCGAATGACTCTGATACCATGTTAAGATTTAAAGTTTTTGGATCAATTGGAGATCATGGTTCTCTCTAATTTTCTTTCTGTGTTCAGTCATACATAATGGGTGAACTAAAAATAATATGGTCTCTATCTTGCTACAACTATCTTTCATGTCTATATGGTCTTACTTCATCTTTCTACTCTAGGCGATGTTTATAATATTGTACATGTTAGCATAAATGGTCACGTAGCTTTTATATATGTTGGTTCGACTCAGTATATTACTACCTTCAGTACTTGATATAAGATATAGTTTGTAGTGTAAATTGTGCTGCAAACTTGATCTTACATTATAAACCAGAAAATAATAAGTAATGTACTCTAAACTGGATGTGCTTTCAAAAATAAGGAACATTAATTATTCCAAAACTACACTACAAAAAATTTACTGTAAGGCAGTGTTATTTTCACCACTTACCTACGTTTATAAACTTTGGAAAGAGAATATGACATTTTTTACTAACGCTATCACCTTGGTAATGTGATTTTGCAGCATTAATACAAACGTTGTAGTGTCAATCAAAACATCGGAATACCCATGTTTTTAACCGCCATCAAACACTACTCAAAATGGAGAGAAATTTCAAATTTTGAACGTTTTCACAATTTATAATTGCCATAAAATAAAATAGTATTAAAATAAACATAGTGGCATTTAAAAGCCACCACTATATATATGTATGATATTTAATTAATTTATCAATGATTATAAAATATCACCAAGTACAAAGTATTCACTAAAAAATGCTTCTATTTAGTGCATTTATTTAACAAAATTCGTTAAATAAAAGTGCTAAATAGAAGTTTATATCATCAATGAAATAGCAAATAAATGAAACAATAATAACAAGATATCGAATTAAGAAAAAATGAAAGCAATATTGAAGAAGAGAAGAGAGAATGTAGTGAAGAAAATAATAGAGAAGGTAGAGAGAGGGAGAGAAGAAGCGCTGAGAGAGAATTGGGGTATGAGACTTATAACCAACTAGTAAGGAAGGAAAAGTTGAAGAATATTTCTTAAAAAAAACATTTTGCTAAAAATTACTATTATTTTTAGTAAAATAATAGGAAGGGAAAGAGGTGACACCATCACTTGTAATTTTTTGGGCCACCTTAGACATGTGTTGCTCCCACATAATCTAATGCTAATGAAAGTTAAGTAAAGTTAATAGAGAAGCTACATATGTTACAAAATAAATCGATGGATACCGTTTATGTATTTTGAAATTGTTATTTATTTTGCATGTTTTTTATAATTGTAGAGTGCAAAATAAATTGTCCACTTTTACCCATTAATTAATTAATTAAGAGTAGACATGGTAAAAACACATTAGATGCACAAAGTGAACTAAGTAAAATCTTATAAAAATGATTAACACGCTTAAATTTCAGGCTCTCATCTTCAAAAGATAGGGAGGAATAGTAAATAAATTAAATTCGTAAATTTTAAAGGCTTACCTTAACGAGGGAATAATAAAATTGGACTAGAGGATTTCTCAACTCAGGTCGTTATTGAGCCAAAAGGCGGTAGGCCCAACGATTTTCACTTTTTTTTTGTTTCGAAACTGGGTCGAAGGGTCGAATGCTTCAACTTAAGTACCAAAGAAAAATATTTATGTATGGTATTTCCTTAGCTTAATTAATAGGATCCATCAACACATAACATATTACTATATTACATATAGATATGTATTTTTCGTCAAAAACTCCGGCGTTTGATTTCGTTTTTCAGAACAGAAGAACTGTTGTTTTACACAAGCAGAAAGAAACTATTTCACAAAAGTCATCAGAAAATTTGGACTAAAAAAGGTATAAAAGTGGTTCAGGTTTTACGTATTTTGTTTAAAAATCATCACATATTTAGTAAAAAAATTTATGAAATATCTGGATAAAAAATAATTTTATTTCTCATTTTTTGAGTTAAAATATAAAAGGTAAATAAAACTTTTTATTATTAATTCTTCACTTGATTTATTTTTTATTTTTGGTCCTTTTGAATATGGGAATTGTTTTCTTTGAATATGTAAGCAAATACTCGCAAAAAGAATTGTTTTACAACAATGAATTTTTGAACTCTAAATAATTTAAAAAGGGTAAAATCACCATTAAAATGCTTCTTAGTTGGAATTTGGAGCACATGTAAAACTTTTCAAACTGTTGGGTAAACTACTAAATACTCCCTCCGATCCTAAATATAAGATCACTTTACATAATTTGAGTAGATTAAAGAAGTTACTTATTAACACATGTTATTATTACCAATTTATCCCAACTATATAACTTTATCCCCACTCTCCCTATTTTGCTTGTTATTATAGATAAACATTGTAGGGTTAATTTGGAAAAAGTTAGAAAGTGATCTTATAATTAGAAACAAGTTGAATTTCAAAAGTAATCTTATATTTAGGAACAGAGGGAGTACTTTAGGATATACTCCATCGGGCCTACTCCTTATTATATGGCACATACTAACAAATTTCATTTACTAATAAAATTGGTTAAAAAACATTTAATTTATTTTAAGGTTAAAATGGTGTACAATATTACCATTACCAACTACAATATAAACTCAAACCATATTAATAATATAAACTCAAACCGTATTAATTACTACTACCTCCCATCACCTTTTTTTTTTTTGAATAACCTCCCATCACCTTATTAAAATATGGGCATTGATGGAAAAGTATAAGTAATTATTCCTGGAAACTAACAAGTGATTTATTAAAATAGAATAAATGAACTTTTTTGTTAGTGCTTTATGATAAGGGCAAGATAGCAAGAGATATCTTAAGTAAATGAAATTCATCCCTTCAAAAGATTGACATATTCGGGAATTGCACAATTAATCTAACAAGTAACATATGTACATGGTGAAAAAATAGAGGATTTGGATTTCCAAAACTGATTGACTGAAAAAATACCAGAAAGAAACTATTTACTTGAATGCATAAAATTTAGAAACCAAATCAACAAATAGAAATGGTTCACATGAATCTTACATTTTCTATAAAGTATTTAATCTTTAATTTAAAGTAGATATATTTTTTTGAACTGAAATTTAAAAGAACGGATTTGATAATGCTTATCGTTAACGACACACTTATAAATAGGCATCCTCAATCAGATTATTACCATGCTCTCACTACTCTCACTCTGATCTGCTAGTGATTAAGAGAGATCAAAACAAAAATATGGCTAAGATATGTGGGCTTAATTTTTTTGTTGTGCTTCTTTTTCTTGTCTTGCTTTCAGGGTTCAAATCAGAGGCACGTGGTATGATTGGTGTGAAGGGATCTGGACCAAGCCCTCCAGGATCTGGGAATGGAAGAGGACCACCCCCAAATGAAAGACTTGGGATCATGCAATCTGGGCCAAGCCCCCCAGGATGTGGGCATGGATGTCAGGATGTGGGCATGGAGGAGGGCCACCCCCCAAATGAAAAACTTGGGATCATGCAATCTGGGCCAAGCTCCTCAGGTGGTGAACACTGAACATGGTGGGACACGTCCCCCATATGAAATCACTTGTCAACCCTAGAATAATAAGTTGAATTATGTTTTTCTTTATATGTAAAATAAGACTATCATGCCACTGAAGGCGTGCTCAAGTGGTAATGATAGCAAAGATGTGATTGGGATTAAATAATGTATATATCAACCAAAACTAAATAAAAAGATTGTATGTTTCTCGTTCTTATTGTTTCTATCAACTATTATATATTTTTTTGCTTTTAGAGGAAGAAGCACTACTGGTCTGAGCTTCAAAGTAACGTTGGATCAAATGCTTAACCTTTTACTGAAAGTTTTTAAGCAATTAGACGCAAGCTATTGGCTAATTTCTTCCCAGTAGATATCATTTCCTTTTAACTAACAATATTTTGTGCCCATTACCAATGCAATGCTCAATATTTTACTAGTGGCGTAAAAAAAGTCGATCCCTCAAAGTAACTAACATTTATATACTGCTTTTTTGGGTCAATCATGGTGCATATTTATTATGATAATCATGATTACATAATAAAAAACTTGTTTGATTACCCTTAAATTTGGTAATTTTTTATCATGGTATTAATGATTACCAAATATATTTGAGTAATAATGGTTATATCAAGCACATGTGATAATGAATATAGGGTTAAATCAATTTTTGGTCCCTATATTTTGCTGTGATTTGAGTTTTGATCCTAAAGTTTAAAAGCCTAGGTTTTAGCCCTTATAATTTACTTAGTGACAATTAGTCCATGTGGTTTGAAAAGGACTTAATGAGGTTAGTTTATGCTGACGTGTTATTAACTTTGTTAATTTTTCTGACTTGGTTGGATGATTAGCAAACGGTGACTTGGAAATAATGGTTTGGATATATAATTTAAAGATAAATTAAGAATTTTTTTTTAAAAAAAAAAGGAAAACCAAAAAACCCCAGAAATCTAGATAGATGGAAGTACATCGCTTCGAGAATGAGATCGATATTTGAAACGGTGAGATCGAGTATATGAGAAAAGAAGAGTACAATTCAGGGAACCCACTGGCACACTTGAAATTGGCACACTTGAAATTGATGGGATTGACTTTACTCCAAAAAAAATTGATGGGATTGAGCTCTGGTCATGTCGTTGATTGCCTTTTTCAGAAATCCTGAAGCTGTGAGAGTCGCCATAGTTGCAGCCACAGAAGAATTCACAGACAAATGAATTGGAAAATCAATATAAAAATTTTCTTTATTATTTATAACATCATATTTTATTTGTATAAATCAATTATCAAATTTGGAGGTGGGGATATTTGCTGAATTATATTGAGCGTTGATATGTTTTAGGATTTCAAATTATAAGGGTCAGAAGAAGTTGAAGCTAACAGTTACCATTAAATCATTTTCAAACAACGATCAATTTAATTAGTGTCTTGAGAGAACATTAATTAATTATGTAAAGAACATTTAATTTGAGTTTTATTTCTAAGTGGTGGCCAACATTTAGTTTGTTAGTTTAATTAATGGCTTGAGAGAACTTTAGTTAGGTAATAAAGAATAAGGTTTTTGAACTGAAGGTAAAGAATTAGGTTGAATCTTAAGCTTGTTTTGCAATTCTAATTTAGGATTGGAAGTGTACGTGTTAATGAGATAGAGATATAAACTAAGCAAACTTTGTGAAGTTGAAATAATTTGTTTAAAAACACTAATTGGAATGGTATGTAACAATAAGAGATTATGCACATATTAATTTCAATTAAGGTTTGAATAAAGTTGATAAAGCTATTTAAGTATAAGAGACTTCACACAACAATACAATAGAAATTAATTGTACTAGAGAAACATAAAATTGGGTATCATAAAATACAAGTGGATCAATAGGTTTACACTTTTCCGATTATGTTTATTAAATTTTAAAAATATATTTTCTTATTTTTATTGCAATTTTATTTACTAAGTTTAAAACTAATCGTTTGCTTTTTCCCAAAACTAATTTTGATTATAATTTATTTAATGAACTTTACTTATCACATAGTCCTTGTGGAAGACATTCAATTTACACTATACTACTAAATTTGACTCGCGTACACTTGCGGTGGCATTTTTGCGAACAATATTCCACATGATATTTGGTTATAGCTTAATTTATAAGTTAAAGAATTTTTTTTTGAGAAAATCAAAGTGATCTTTAAATTAGAATTGTAACAAGTATAATAATAAACTGGTACCGGACTTAAAAAAACTTTAAAATGGTGAATGTCCGTGAAAAATATTCTGACATATTTAACAAACAAAGGGAAAATTAATATGAGGTCCCTCACAAGAGACTTAATACTAGAAAAGTCCCAAAAGTTGAAAAAATTAATGTAGAGTCCCTAGGGTTACTTTAATATACTTCAAATACCAAAAGACTAAACTACCTTCCATTCTAATTGTTCAATTCTAAAATTTCTTCCTCACATTCCACACTCTAATTACACAAACTCCACCAAATCTCATGACCCTGCTCCTCCAAATCGAACACAATATTCTTCTTCTCCTGCAAATCGAACATAATTTGCTTCTCATCAACTACTTGTCGATGATCTATTATTGCTTGGTGGTCGTGAAGCTGACTGAAAGCAAAGGGAATGAGTCTCACAAATTGTATTGGCGCTGGTAGCTGTGATTGAACCCAAAAAATCATCTATATCCTCCTCCCTCAATCAGCTTTAGGTGATTTTTTAGAAACATTTTCTGTATTTGTTTGACCCTCTTCTGTTTTCTCCTTCGCTTGTTGTTTTTGAGCTTGGTTGCTTATTCTAAAATTTCCCATCTTTGTATGATTTAGTTAGTCAGTCAAAAATGTGTGTCTCCTATCAATTTTCCCACAACGCAAAGTTTGTTCTTACTTTTGAAATTTTCCATAAAATTTTGTTCATAAAAATAAAGCTATGTTTGAAAGCGAGATAACAAATGGGAAGAGTTATACTTGATAAAACCAAGTAATGATGACTTTGGAGGATTCTGATAATTTTTTTAGTTAAATGAATTCTAAAGTGAGTGCATGGATATTTGTTAACTTTGATATTAATACATGTTAATTGTCTGAAATTTTGAGGTTGTGTTTCTTGGAGTTTGTAAATATAAATTAAATTTCATTCATCAAAGACAATTTTTGATCTAGCAGTAGTATGATTTAGTATTGATAGATTTGCAATTCAATCTCATATATATAGTTTGATTTAGCATAAAATTCTCTGTTGTTCTATGTGGATTGTCATTTTAAGCGTCATAATTGTTTCTTTCTTCATAATGACAGGGAGGATGTGGGTTCTTCCTATGTGAGGATGAAGTGGTTGAGAGGACAAGAGATGAGATCAATGAGACACACTCTGTGAAGAACCATGGAGGTTTCTTACAAGAAAGAAGATAGTGCATTGGCCCTGAATTGATTAATGTTGTTTACATTTATTCTGATGTATCTATGATTAATGTAGAGGTGGGAGGTTGATGTATATTGGTAGTGATCAGTGCAGTACTTGTATTTGGCAGTGGTTAGTGTCTTTGAAGAATGGATATATGTATGTATGAAGTGGATGACATATGTATGCTTGCAATGAAAGCAATTATTATGACAAATTTTTTGCAAGTGGTCATGCAGATTTTATTATGTTGTATCAAATTTACTGACATAACTGTTGTTATATATTTGCCCAACGAATTGTTATCATTGCTCATTCTTTTGTTATTGACAAGCCCTCAATTTTGAGGCATTTACTATATTTTGTACAAGTGTAATACATATGTTATTGTTAATGTTTTGCATTTTGTAGATCGTGACAATGTTACAGTTGATCATTACATTATTGTTATACCTGGGCATGAGGTTGTTATAGCAGGGCATGAAGTTGTCATTTTTTGCTCAAGGAGTTGTTACGCGTGCGCATTAACTTGTCAGGTTTTGCCTAAAGAGTTGTCACGCGTGCCCAGTAACTTGTCAAGTGTTGTCCAAAGAGTTGTCACGCATGCTCATTAACTTGTCAGGTTTTCCCCAAAGAGCTGTCATGTCACGTTTGCCCATTAATTTGTCAAGTGTTGTCCAAAGAGCTGTCACACGTGCCCATTAACTTGTCAGGTTTTCCCCAAAGAGTTGTCACGTTTGCCCGTTAACTTGTCAAGTGTTGCCCAAAGAGTTGTCACGCGTGCCCATGAACTTGTCAAGGTTGCCCAAAGAGTTGTCACGCGTGCCCATTAACTTGTCAGGTTTTCCCCAAAGAGCTGTCACGGTTTCCCATTAATTTGTCAAGTTTTGCCCAAAGAATTATCACGCCTGCCCATTAACTTGTCAAGTTTTGCCCAAAGAGTTGTCACGCATGCCCATTAACTTGTCAAGTTTTGCGCAAAGAGTTGTGCTCATTAACTTGTCAAGTTTTGCACAAAGAGTTGTCACGGCTGCTCATTAACTTGTCATGTTTTGCCCAAAGAGTTGTCACACGTGCCCATTAACTTGTCATTTTGCCCTTTGCTTCCAAGGGGAAAGTTCTGTTGATTGTCAACTTTGCTTCCAAGGGGAAAGTTCAAGGAGAATGATCTGCACGGGAAAAACTTGACAAGTTAATGGGCACTCATGACAACTCGTTGGGCAAAACGTGACAAGTTAATGGGCATGCGTGACAACTCCTTAGGAAAAACTTGATAAGTTAATGGGCACGCGTGACAACTGTTTGGGCACAACTTGACAAGTTAATAGGCACGCGTGACAACTCCCTAGGCAAAAACTGACAAGTTCATGGGCAAGGATGATAGGCTGATGAACAACGAATTACAAGGTCATGAGCAAATATGACGAGTTTATGGGCAGCAAATAACAAGGTCATGAGCAAGGATGACAGATTGATGGGCAATAAAATCAACCTCTTTTTTCTTATCACTGTTGTTGTTGGTGTTGTTTTTTCTTGTTTGGCTTCAGAAACCAACCAATATCAGTCTTGTTATGCTTTTAAATACTAATATTACATACCATATTTTCAATGACAATAGCAAAAACAATCAGCGAACATGTAGCTTTTTTGTTGCCAAACAATATCAGCTTTTTTGTCCTTGCTTTATATCAGACTTATGCTGCAAAACAGTAATTTTTTTTTGCTGTCATATGATATCCAAATAGCCTGCAACATATTCACTGATATCCAAACAGCCTACAATATCAGCCTTCATTACAACATCAATTGCTTTTAATTTACATCATCAGCCTTCATTACAATATTAGGCTATCACTACTGATATCCAAGTCTGGTGTTTTTAATGGAACTTGGAACTCATCAATGATAAAACTACATCTACTTAGATGGTAAAATGCTACCTAATCTTAAACCCATGTCCCCAATTACATTACAACAAATGCCTCAAGAATATATATTTATGATATATCAGTATTAGCTGCAAAATGCCTCGAGATTATATACTTTTTTACTAAAGATGCAAACAGAACTTAGATATCCGTAGCTTTTATATCAGTACTCATCTCATCAACTAAGATGCAAACAACGTAGAAGATTTTATAGTAGTACTCGTTTCATTAACATCAACATCTCATTACATTAATAGCTTTTGACATCAACATTGCAATTTTTTTCCAAGAACAAACACTCTCATCTCATTAATTTTAAACATACACCAACAAGTACATTCATTGTAATTTAAAACATACATCAACAAGACTTAAAAACATTGACTGCTTCAACTACTGCCTAATTCATCATAATTCAACATACATCAACCCTTCCTAGTACAACTTAATACATGAATACATCATAATTAAAGATAAAATCATTAGACAACTCAAGGCCAATGAACACCACTCAATCATATGCCTTCTTTGTGTCTTGTGTAGCTCACACCATATTTCATCAATATGATCATCAACATCTCTTCTACTTTGTGTCTTCTTCATCTCCTTCAATATCTCTACAATGTCATCATCAACATCTTCTCTTCTTCTCTAAAAACAGCTCCATTGTTCTCAACATGGATCACTTCTAGTGTCATCTCAACCAATTCATCCTCCCATGTAACATAACATAACGAAAAACATACACTTCAATATATAGAAGTACCAAGGAACATAACATAATGAAAATTCAGAACACCAAACTCCAAGGAACATTAAGTTAATTATAGAAGTACCAAAATTCAAATAAGCCAACTAATGCAGCATGTTTAATGTGCAATCACAATTCAATTTACAAGTGAATGACCTCATGGTTGCAAATTTGCAATAAACTGATTTAAATCATAACCACATCAACAGAGAAGAAAATTCCGAGTTAATTAGCAACTACAATCACATAGGTCACTTTGTTAATAACAGTTCCGCACGCAAGGTTCATAGCCAAATTATTGAGCCATATTCCAACTTAAATACATAGCAGCACATGGAAGTTTCATCCTTCACGAACAATACAAATTATCCTAGCCCTTTCCACAAACAAAGATAGATGCACATCACTAAGCTTTTGTGCTTAGTTTCACAGAATTCTGTTACAAAAATAACATACAAAACACATATTGGCCACACATGGCAGAACATTAGGCAAGTCAAGAAAATGACCAAAACAGAACATTGAATGTAAAGCAAGAGAGAATTGAAAATCAAAGTACAAGTCTGCAAGGTGCAAGCTGCAAAGGTTTCATAAAAAGGATTAGAATCAAGAAACTTGAATACAAATTGAGCATCTTTCATGACATTCAATGTGAATTTCCCAAACCAAGCAGTTAAGCAAACTTTGTTGCTTCCAACTAACACCACCAATATCAAGTTTTTATGCATGCCTAACCTAAGAATTTATTCGGCCACTGACTAAAATTACTAAACAAATATTAGAAATTCAATATACATAGTAAACACCATTCAATCCATCTAAAATAACATTTGAGATAATGAGAATGCATGTGAAAATAAAGCAAACAACTTTATGAATATTACCCACAAAGAGATAGGGAAGACCTTTGCAAGATTCAGATTTTGAGAGAGAACACGAGGGTGGCAAGAGAAATGAGCTCTCTTATTCTGGTTTCGAATTAGGGCTTGTGCGACAGAGAAGGCGAGAGAGACGAAGACGCGAGAGAGAACGCGGGACTGATGAATGTGGGTTTTTGCTTCCTGCGCGATAGATTGAGGGTGGCGGCTGAGAGAATGTGAGGAAGGAGTTTGATGAATGTGGGTTTTTGGTTTTTCCCTTTTGTAAGATGAGAGCCTGAGCGAGACTGATGCAGATGGCGAGAAGAGGAAGATGAGAGATGAATCAAAAGAGAGTGTGTGTAATAATAAGGCAGGGGTAAAAGAGTCTTTTCAATTTTCAAGTATATTAAGGTGAGGTCCCTTGGGACCTTAGATTAATATTTTCAACTTTTGGGACTTTTCTAGTATTAAGTCCCTTGTGGGGGACCTCAAATTAATTTTCCCTTTAACAAACAACAAATAATTTTTGAATAGTAAATGCACATAGTATAATACTTCAAGATATTTGATCAAATGGATCCCTAAAAAATATTAACAGATATGGAGCCTGCACACACTAAAAGGTAGACACTTCTTTTAAATGCACAAATTAAAAGGTAACAAATACCATAAATACACAAATTTGTCTATTTGGAGAATTGGTCTCCTTGGAACTGGTTAACTTTTGACTGGAACTGCTTTACTTTTCTTTATTCTTTGAAGAAACTCTTTTATTTCAGAGCATCAATTTTCGAAGCCAAATAAATTAAACAAATATAAAGTAATTAATCTTGGAACTGGTTCACATCTTACATGCATTTTCTATAAAGTAATTAATCTTTAATTTAAATAATGGATTTTGATGCTTGTCACGTACATATAAATAAGACGTCCTCAAGCAGCTATTAGCAGTTTAGCACCATATTTTCTCAACTCTTATATCTAGTAGAGTGATTTCATCCAGAGAGATCAAACATAAATATGGCTAGCATTTGTAAGCTCAATTACTTTGTGGTAGTTCTTGCTCTAGTAGGATGCACATTAGAGGCTGCATCCTTTACGAGGTCATCGTCAGGAGCACCTAGTTCTGAGGATTTCTTTCACAAGTTGGATATAAGTAGGATCAAAGGATCTGGACCAAGCCCCAGAGGTGGAGGACATGGAGGGAAACCACCCCCAAATGAAAGACTCAGAGATTCCAACATCTTTGAGGCTAGATCCTTGACAAGGTCATCATCAGGAGAACCTAGTTCTGAGGATTATTTTCACAAGTTGGATAAGAATGGGATCAAAAGATCTGGACCAAGCCCCGGACCCCCGGAAGTGGAAATGGAGTACTACTTGCAAAAATGACTTAGCGATATCAACATCTTTGATCGATGCTGAAATAAACTGATTTATATTTGTCTTTAATTTTTATCTAGAATAAAAAAGTCTATTTTGTGTGCACCACATGAGAAAATTCCCATAGTCAAGTAAAATAATGCGGACAATGTCTAGAGGCTTTCCGTTACTCCAAAACCTGCGAAACGAAGAGGTATGTCACAGTTCCAGAAAACCGCGAAATATAGACAAAAAAACTGCGATTTTTAACTTAAAAAAATAACATAATGTTGCATTGTAGAGACACGACATAGTTGATTTTTTTTAAAAAAACCATCTTGTAGCTTATGTCACACTCACAATAGCTCGTGTGGCATAAGCGCGAGAAGTTTTTTTACTAATTATTATTTTTCGAAACACAAATATTATTGGTTATAATGGAGAAATAGTAAGAAGTTATTGTATGAGAGAGTTGAAGGACGGAATAATGAAGAAATAGATATTATATGATGAATAATATATACTTGATAGGACAAATAAATAGTCGGGGATACAAATCATAGTGTTTAAAAAAATATCCTGAAAATAAAAAAAGAGAATTAGTAATATAGGAAGGAAGAAAAAAGGAAGTGGAGTTGTAGGAAAAAAGAAATTGGAGAGGGAGGAAACACTATAAAAAAGGCGTTGCGAGGCTGTTCCTATAATTTGATGTGAATTGGGTTTATTTAATTAGTGGCAGTTAGTCCGTGTGGTTTGAAAAAGACTTAATGGTGTTAGTTTATGCTGATGACACGTCACTAACTCAGTTAATTTTTGCTAACTTGGCTGGATTTCGAATTAGAAAAGTCACAAGAAGCAGTAGCTAACACCATTAAATCCTTTTCAAACCACATTCATTAGGAAAAGAACATTTAATTTGAGCTTTATTTCCGAGTGTTGGTCCACATATTGTTCGTTGGCTTAATTAGTGATTTAAGAGAGCATTAGTTAGGTAAAGAACTAATTTGAATACAATATTTTCTTGCAATTCTAATTTAGGATTGGAAGTGCGTTAGTAAGATAAAGATATAAATTGACGAAACTTTGTGAAATTGATGTGATTTGTTTAAAACACTAATTGGAATGGTAATATAAGAGACTTCACACAACAATACAATAGAAATTAATTTGTATTAGAGAAATAGAAAATTAGGTATAGTGAAATAAAAGTGGATAAATAGGTCTAGACTTTTCCAATTATGTTTATTAGATTTGTAAAGTATCTTTTCTTATTTTTTACATATTTGTTTACTAAGTTTAAAACTAAACACTTGCTTTTTGCCTAAAGCTAATTTGATTATAATTTATTTAATAAACTTACTTATCACATAGTGTTTGCGGAATGACACTCTATTTACCACAATACTACTAAACTTGACCTGTATAGTTGCGGTAGCATTTTTGCGAACAATATTCCACATGATATTTGATTATATGCAAGTTTATAAGTTGAATAAATTCGTTTTGAGGAAAATTGATAACAACAAAGTGTTTAAAGTGATTAATTTAATATACATAATTTCTCCAAAAAAAAATCAAAGTGATTCTAAAATTAGAATCACAACGAGTATCATAATAAACTGGTACTAGCCTTTTTATAAACTTTAAAATGATGAATGTCCGTGAAATATATTCCCGCATATTAAACGAACAACAAATAATTTTTGAATACTCAATGCACATAGTGAAATACTTCAAGATATTTGATGAAATTTATCCCTCAAAAATATTAACATTCATATGGAGCCTGCACGCACTAAAAGGTCGACACTTCTTTTAAATGTACAAATTAAAAGGTAACAAATAGCATAAATACACAAATTTGTGAATTTGGAGAACTGGTCTCCTTGGAACTGATTAACTTTTGTTGACCAAATACAAGAATGGAACTGCTTTACTTTTCTTTATTCTTTGAAGAAACTGTTTTATTTCAAAGCATCAATTTTCGAAGCCAAAGATGGATAAGAGTGGGATCAAAGGATTTGGACCAAGCCCCACTAGTGGAGATGGAGCATCCCGTGCAGAAATGAGTTAGAGATATTGATAAATTTTTACATTTGTATGATTTTTATATGCTAAATTTGAGACAATTAATATGATAAATAGAGATATAATTTTTACCCAATTGTGCTTAATTAATACTAAGATTGTTATGTGTGAAACTGTGAATAAGTGATGACCATGTTTTTAATTTTATTTGGCAGATATTTTTTATTATATTTGGGAAGTTATTTTTAAAAAATTGAAGAAATTTGATCTTGAAAAAAATATTTTTTTTTAATTATATTTCAATATATTCCCTCCGGTCTTAAATATAAGACTTAATTGACTTTTCTAGAAAATCCTTAAAAAAGCAAAATAAGTTAATTATAAATTGATTTACCTAATATTTTCCCTTAAACTAGTTTATTTTACCTATAAACTAATGGATAATCTAAAAATCTATCAAATATGTCATCATTTAATAACCTATTTCGCAACCTTAATCTCTCCAAAAAAAATCAATTAGGTCTTATATTTAAGACCGGAGGTAGTAGATTGCAAGGAACAAGCAACACGGGTCATAGGAAGAGTTGATTTTTAATTAATTAAAGGGCGTGATGCGCTTAGACTGAAGCAAGAAAGGAAAAGAATTAAAATAATGTCCAAGATGAAAGAAAAGAGTAGTGAGAAAGGGGGGAGGTGAGCTGCTGAAAAGAAACAAAAACAAAAGAAACATCATGGGGGTCTTGGGAGGCGGAATTGAGGAGTGAGGCCGAACTGGGGAGTAATGAATGAAGAGGCAGAAACGAATTGAAAGGGAGATTGAGATAGAGACGCCACGATTTCTCTCAACCCTTTTTGTTGGTGCTTCTCTTATGGAAGACACCAACTAAATCTCCTTACTCTTGGGAATGATTTGAAGATAACTTGAACTCATGGTCTTCAAAACTCTATTTCTCTTTCTTTCTCTAGTATTTATGATTTTCCTATATGTAGATTTGTCATTTATACTTCAAGACTTGAAATATTAATTATGTTTATTTGAGTTTGATTGTGTTTTTGGTTTGTAATGATCAGAGATTTTGACTCATCAATATATATGGTCATATATATAATATATGTTCTCCATGATTCATTGGATATCTCTCTATTTATTCATGTTACTCCCTCCGGTCCTAAGTATAAGACCTAATTGATTTTTTCTAGAAAATCCTTAAAAAAGCAAAATAAGTTAATTATAAATTGATTTACCTAATTTTTTCCTTAAACTAGTTTATTTTACCTATAAACTAATGGATAATCTAAAAATATATCAAATATGTCATCATTTAATAACTTATTTTGCAACCTTAATCTCTCCAAAAAAAGTCAATTAGGTCCTATATTTAGGACCAGAGGTAGTATTTTGTATATAGTTTGATTGAATTTAATTATAATTGAACCAAATGTATTACAAATCATTAATAACATTCTGAGTTACTTAATATTGCCTAATTGAATGAGTTAATGAGATTTAAGTGTTAGACTTGTCAGTTTATAAGGTTTGGAATTTTAGGAAATTTAGAGAAAACTCAAACGTACTAAAGAACTTAACAATTTTTAGTTAATTGGTTTTCCACTAATTAGGTAGTGACCTCATGAGCTCATGAAGTTTGGTATATTAGTGAATTAGCATCCTAATTAACTTCTCAGAAATATTAATTGAGCAGGATAGTTATTCTCAATCATTCCCCAAGAGTAATTTCATCTCATTTGATTTAAATCTTCCCTTTCTTTTCCCCAATTTTTTATAGTCTTTGAAAACAAACTTTTCATATCAATTATTACCCTATTGAAAATTCCAATCAAATGCATTTTCCCACGTCTGACAAGTTTTGCATCTAGTTATTAGGGTCTCTCTTGCATTAGGCTCTTCAAGAGAATGACCCCAGGACGGTTTGCTTTCACTAACCCCTTAGTTTTAAATTTCCTTGAAGAATAAGACTCAAGACATCATTCATCGATTAGAGTTAATTAGCCTAAATTGGTGTCATTCATATATCAACGTCTTTGATCGATGCTGAAATAATCTAATGTATATTTTTCTTCATATTTAGAATAGAAAAGACTTTATGCAACACATGACAAAAGTCCCATAGTTGCGCAAGAAAATGTGAAGGATGCCACGCCTTATAGTGCAACAAGGGGCATGTGTCACAATTTTTTGTAACTCATATAAACGTGTGAGGCGAAGATATATATCATAGTTTCAGAAAAACGTGACATATAGACCTAAAAACTGAGACATTTTGACTTAATAAAAAATTAAATTAATGTCGCGCTACATTGGCTCCGAGAAATTTTTCAACTAATTATTATTTTAGTTACATAATGTCATGTTGATTTTTTTTTCAAAAAAAACATCTCTCAACTTATGTCGCACAAACTTGTGTGACATAAGCTCCAAGAATTTCTTTTAACTAATTATTAATTCTTAGAAACACAAATATTATTAGTTATGATGGAGAAAGTGTAGAAATTTATTGAATGAAAAGAATTCTGTTTCTCTCTCATTGAAAAATAAAATCTGACAATTGTGATTATGGGGAGGAAAATGGGAGAGGAAGGAAAATGGGGAGGGAAAAGGGGGCAAGACATGACATTTTCCCCTGCTTGGTAGGAGAGAAAATGAGAGAGGAAAGAAAATGGGGAAGGAAAATAGTGTGGGTCTCATGCCCCATTTTCCCCCCAACTTTTTCCTCCTAAAATGGGGGATTTTGGGACAAAATTTTTGTTCCACTCACTGCCCTCTCCACCCCTCTGCTCAAAAAAGTCTCTTTTCCTCTTGTGCTCTTTTCTTCCACATTTACGCATGTTTCTTCACCTTCAACATCCCTGCACTACCATGGTGAGCCCCACATCCTCCCAGATACCCACAAGCTTTTTTTTTGGCCAACCAGATACCCAAAAGCTGACTGTTCAAAAAAGCTGAAGAGTATGGACCATGGAGTTTATAATCACGGTTGTGCATGGGATTTTCAACTTGCCCATCCATTGCCACTATCCACTAGGAGAAAACCGAACAATAAACAAGCTAATACATGATAGTAGTAGTTCTAATGCTTAATTTCCCAGAAATTCATATAATCTTACTTGTCAAACAAATGGACGTCTGTTCAATCACAATGGACTTGTCTTCATAATTAAATTATATTTATATTGAATAATAAATTATTATATTTATTTCCCTTTATTTAATTTAATTTCAAGATATGTTCCACTTGTTGACATATTAGATAAATAATTGTTAAAAAATAGTTTTCTTACAAAATTGTTTACAATAAGGATATTTTAGTCATTTTGATATTTACCCATTTTCTTTCCTCTTTGTTTTCCCTCCTCTTGCCAAGCAAGAGAGAGGATTATATTTTCTTCTCAATTTTCTTTCCTCTCTATTTTCTTTCCTCTCACTTTCTTTCCTCTCCCATTTCCTCTCATCCAAGCAGACCATAAAGGAAAAGGGCTCTGAAGCCTTCTATTCTTTATTATGAGAGATGGCCCAAATATATCAATACCTACCAGATCCACAGGACATCTTTTGTCGGGTCAAATATTATTTTCATAGAATCAAAACAAAGAAAAAAGCCCCAACGACCTAAAGGGTTCAATGGAAGGGGTAGAGAAGACGACAATCATGTGTACACAGGCTTATCCAAAGGAAGGAACATTTGTATGAAATAAATAAATATGATATACAAGTGTGTACACAGGCTTATCCAAAGGAAGGAATATTTGTATGAAATAAATAAATATGATACAAGAGCGGCTTTATTTTCATATCTTTTGGTTTTTACGATCTTTCCAATCCATTTCTTGGAAGTTGGAACTGAAATTCCCCCAATACTTCACTGACCTAATTAAATTTAATGTTGGTCTTAAATGAAGATATATTTTTTTTTCATAATTATCAATATTTTTTTAATTTACTTGTATTATTGTTCGTTTAATAAAAAAATAAGTGAAAGACAAAAAAGACAAGAATTGACCACGGTGATTAGGATATTTGAGAAAATATGTCATATTAATTAATTTAACTAAACTTTAGTCGAACTGTCGAACTAAATTACATAAATATGTACTATATATATTGTAGTAGAGTATTACTAATAGTAATACCATATGCCATTTCAGATTTCAAATTCTCTCTTGTTTTTCCTAAATTCAACTAATCTGCTAACATTGCTAAATTGAAATGGAAATTAAGAGAATACGACATTGATTTGTTGCTTCGAGGGAAGCGTGAGTCAATTGCGCCGGTGAGCACGTCACGAATGAGAAAAAGAACCACTTTTCACCAACTAAATCTACAATTTGGCCAGTTTTTCTCCCTTAAGTTTTTTGCTGTTCAACCTATCAACCTCTCTTTTCAAACCAAAAATAAATAGTAAAATCATGAAATACTCCAGTTATTTCTAAATATAATATCACTTTCCTTTTTATTAGATCAAGGAAGTTTGTTAAATTAGTTATTAGTCAATGATATTACCAATTAACGCTAACCATATATCTTAATACAACTCTCCCTCTTTTGTTTTTTATTATAGATAAACATTATTGGGGATAAATTGAAAAAACTATGGGAACAATTAGAAAGTATTTTTATATTTAATTACAAATTGAAATTTAAAAGTACAATGATCTTATAATTAGAAATAGAGGGAGTATATGCATATGACATTGTAGCAAAAATGTGATTAGTTCATGTGTCAGCTCTCAAGCTTATAGTTGGTTTTCTCCTTTCATTATCATCAATATATAAACGATCCATTCTTTAAGTGGTGAGTGCATGAATTTGCATTTATGGCAGTTTGATGACATTGTTGATGTACATAAGACTATCAAATTATTCATTGTCTTTATTTTTTTCATCCTTCATCATTTAGAATATTTATCATTTCTATAGATGTATTCTAACATTTTGATAATGAGATAAACAATCATGTATATGTAATAACCCATAAGGCGGCATAGGGTTCATCTTCTAGATTTCCACGAGTTCTATTTTTTTTATACACGTCACGAGTTCTATTTTGAAATTTATATAAATCATTCACAAATAAACTAAATTAAAGAACTCGTAAGTTAAAAAATTTTGAGGAAAAAAAACTTGTATATATTATATTACAGGTTAATTTATAAGTGAAATAATAAACTAATTTTAAGGGGAAAAAAGATAATTATAAACATTTTAATATGATTACTCGCATAGTTAATTTCACCAAAAAAAAGTTAAAGAGGTCTTATATATAATTCGGGACTAAAGGAGTCAATTATATTTATTGTGTGAGTATAATTTTCCTTTGTTAAACTGCAAGTCACTAGCTAGTTTTTGAAAATAACTTAATTTTTTTATAATTCAAGGGTCAGGTAATTGAAAATCCCAAAATATTAAAAAAACATTTAGAAGAATACATGTTTCATTTCATTTATTCTTCCAGATGTTTTAAATGCTAATCATTTATTTAATAACTAAATTTCAATATAAAAATATTATCTACTATGAAAAAATCCCAAAAAATATCATTGAGAATGAAAAATGACAAATTTTATAGTCCCTTAAGTTTGAGAAATCTCTAATAAGATTTACCTCAGGGATATTTTCATATATTACCAAACGATCGACACTAATACCCTAATAACCAATGGAGTTGCCAATTTTTAATATGATTGGAAAAAAGTTAAGAACAACTTGAAATGCTCATGTTGAACTTGTTAAGGGTTCCCAACATATACATATATTTTGCCAATTTAATAGAAAAATGTTTAAGTTGTGAATTGTTAGAATAAACCTAAAAATCATTAGAGTCAAATTGAACATTTTTGTTTTGAAGTTTTGTGTTCTTTTTCTTTTTCAATTCTTTATAGAAATTATTGCAATTGTGAATTGTGAACATGAACTTGAAAATTTCACGATCAAGTTGAAAAATTCTGGATTGAAGCTGTGAACCTTTATAAAGTATTATCAATTTTTAATTGAAAAAGTTAGAGTTGTGAATTGTTAATTAATATGAACTTGAAAATCTAAGATTTTCAAGGCAACAGCTCCGATATTAAGCCTATGAACACTTGTGATATACTAGTCCCTCCGGTCCTAAATATAGGACCTAGATAGAGGCTTCATTTTGGTCCTAAATATAAGACCTAGATACATTTTTGATCACCTTTTTCCTAAATTACCCTTCTTCTTCTTAACAACTCCTTTGATAGGGGAGGAAGAGCTACTAAGTAATTAAACTAATTAAGGAGAGTATTATTGGAAAGACATCTAAAATTAAGTCTTCCTTAATCTCCCCAAAAAAAGTTATCTAGGCCCTATATTTATGACCAGAGGGAGTATAGTATTTGACAATTATAACCAAGTTTCTTTCCTTTCATAAAACATAATCTAAATATCAGTTTCTCCTTAGGATCTGATTTGGGTTTCTCAAATTTGAAGATATCCGATCCTTCCACATTTTTTTCGATAAAACATCCTTCCACATTTTATAAGA
This sequence comes from Mimosa pudica, assembly GCA_029929735.1. Classification (NCBI taxonomy): domain Eukaryota; kingdom Viridiplantae; phylum Streptophyta; class Magnoliopsida; order Fabales; family Fabaceae; genus Mimosa; species Mimosa pudica. The sequence goes on from JAKELP010000035.1 coordinate 10,600,360, forward strand.
AGGGTATTTTTATGGCGCGACATCATTAGGTAAATGGCATTATTGTAACCACATCTAATGATCTAAACATGCCCTACTTTTTTTATAGCTATTATATAAACCTTCAAGACCCCAAAGCTCCTACAATAAAGAACATTCCAACAAAAGAGAGGCAATAATAATATAATCCACCATGGCAACCCAACACCTCCACCTCTTCCTCCTCCTACTCCTCGCCGCCGCCTCCTTCAACCGTCTCCGTCCATCCACCGCTTACACCGTCATACCCGACTCCACTGCCGATGACTTCAACCCTAGCGCCACCACATTCCTCCGCACAAGTTGCAATACCACCCTTTACCCTACCCTTTGCTTTTCCTCTCTCTCTCCCTACCACAATGCCATACAACAAAACCCCGCCAAGCTCGCACGTATAGCCGTTGCCCTAACCCTAACTAAGGCCCACCGCATGGCCTCCTACCTCTCCAGCCTCTCACGCGCCACAGAATATAGCACAAACTCACGCGCCGCCTCAGCTCTACATGATTGCTTCACCAACCTTGATGATGCTGTGGACGAAATCCGAGGCTCCCTAAAGCAGATGCGGCAGGTGGCTATCTCCGGCGCCGGCACCGAGCAGTTTAGGTTTCAGATGAGTAATGTGCAGACGTGGATGAGTGCAGCGCTTACGGATGAGGACACGTGTACGGATGGATTGGAGGATGTACCGGAAGGGGCTGTGAAGACGGAGGTATGTGATCGGATGAGCTACTTGAAAGAGTTCACTAGTAATGCATTGGCGTTGGTGAATAGTTATGTTAACAGGGAAATGAATTAGATGTTTTAATTTCCTTCACTAATTTTGAATAATTAGTGATTAATGTGTTGTAGTAATAGTGATTAGTGTTCCATTATCTTCTTCCTTTAAAATTTCAGTGTTTGAGTTGGACGAACTTGTAATCGATTGTGTTTGTCTTGTTTTAGTGAATGTGTGAAAAGTGTTTCAGATCAGACTTCAATTTAAATCAAATGTGATCTACTATTTTCTCTAGGTAATTATTGTTGCATGACAACTTTCTTTTCCGACCTTTGTCCTTATTAGCTTGTTAGAAATACAAACATTTCGTACCCATAATTAGTGCTTTATTGTTGACTTTTTTACTCGTTTCTTTTGAAATTGATTATGAACTGTATAACAAGAATAGTACTCGCGTGCATTGGTAGGAGGACTTGTGGGGGGAGAGGGAGGGTATACAGATTTTTGTTAGTTGGTACTCCCTCCAGTCCGTTATATAAGAGTTGCCGCCAAAAAAACGCTTCTTAAGAAAACATGTGAATGTTAGTTGGGTGTCTGGAGTTAATGTTTCTTTTCCAATATTGCCCATATTTATTATGATACTTTTAAGAGAGATAAATACATAAGCATTAATAAATATGAAACAGAGTTGGGGGCAAAATAGGGAAAAACACATTAAATGATGAGAGAATGTGAGATGAACTCTTATATTAGAGACCAAAACCATTCAAATTTTGGGCTTTTATATTAGGACTGGAGGAAGTATATATTAGCACAACATAGAAGAAGTGGGATTATAAAGTTTTAAGAGAGATAATAATATGATTTTTTTTAAAATGCAACTAAAAAAATCTCTTGTACCCCCCTCCTCTCGTAGCAAACAGCACAAAAGTAAATTAATAAAAAGGTGTAAGTGTGCAAAAATGTAAATCCTTGTGAAATGAAGGATAAATCAAATATAAGACCCCACCCCACCAAACTCCAATAGTTATCCTGTTATATTTTGTGGGACATGGGAGAAAGGAGAGACAATTGCGCCGATGAAAGCGTCAGCTATAAGAGTATCTCTTTGCTTTTCAACTTGATTTAAATTTGATCCACATTTGTAAGTGTGTGTATGTGTGAAAATGTCATAAAATCCAACTGGATTACATATAGTATTATATTTAGAGTTAGAAGTTCGAAACTGTTTAGTATGAATGAAGAATATCTAATAATCTTGGGGATATATAAACGTGTTATACATTAAAATTAAAGTAGCCTTTGATGAGGGCGAAATGTTGTTATATGGTATCTGTCTTATTTTAGATTAATAAAAAATGTATATCCGTCAAATCAATGAAATTGCACAAGCAAATCTCGCGGTCTATCCTTTCTGATTAGATTTGGTCAATGAAATAAGGGATAATTAATTAGAGGTCCCTCACAAGGGAGTTAATACTGGAAAAATCTCAAAAGTTGAAAATATTAATGTAGGGTCCCAAGGGACCTCACATTAATATATTTGAAAAGTGAAAAGACAGTTTTGCCCCTAGCCTTAAAAAAAATTTACCCCTCCCTCCTCCTCCCTCACCCACCCCCACCCTCCCCCCTCCTCCTCCCTCTCCCACCCCCTCCACCTCCAGCAGCCACCCCTCTCCCACCCCCAGCCCCCTCCCCCGCCCCCTCCCCCAACCTTCCCACCCCAGCCTCCTCACCCGCCCCCCCTCCCACCCCCTCCCTCCATCGCCCCCTACCCCCCAGCCCCCTCCCTCCCCAGCCCCCTCCCTCCATCGCCCCCCTCCCCACCCCCCTCCCTCCATCGCCCCCCACCCCCACCCCCCTCCCTCCATCGGCCCCCCCTCCCCACCCCCCTCCCTCCCTCCATCGCCCCCCCTCCCCCCTCCCTCCATCGCCCCCCCACCCTGGGCGATGGAGGGAGGGGGGTGGGGAGGGGGGGCCGATGGAGGGAGGGGGGTGGGGGTGGGGGGGCAATGGAGGGAGGGGGGCGATGGAGGGAGGGGGCTGGGGGGTAGGGGGCGATGGAGGGAGGGGGGGCGGGTGAGGAGGCTGGGGTGGGAAGGTTGGGGGTGGGGGGAGGGGGCGGGGGAGGGGGCTGGGGGTGGGAGGGGGTGGCTGCTGGAGGGGGAGGGGGGTGGGAGAGGGAGGACGAGGGGGGAGGGTGGGGGTGGGTGAGGGAGGAGGAGGGAGGGGTAAATTTTTTTTAAGGCTAGGGGCAAAACTGTCTTTTCACTTTTCAAATATATTAATGTGAGGTCCCTTGGGACCCTACATTAATATTTTCAACTTTTGGGATTTTTCCAGTATTAACTCCCTTGTGAGGGACCTCTAATTAAATTTCCCATGAAATAACATTCATATTTTAAATTCAATTTTAAAGTTTAAATGAACTGTTTAAAACTTTGAATAATTTTAAAGGATCCAAAGGGCGTTTACTGGTGACACAACATAGCTATTGATGATGAGTAATAATAGAGGGAGATAATGGTGTAGGTTCGTAGCTATGCCACCTCGCTCTTTCGTTTTTCTCTTACGATTACTTTTACTTTTACGGTTAAAGAAGTCCCTTAAAGCAAGTCGGTATGATGATTATATAGCATGGAAAAGTTGATATTCCTGCGACAATTCTCTTTTGTATTTGTTACTTTTCTTCAGCTCAATCAAAAGCTGCTCTTAACACCTCTATCTTCTTGCCGCAGAGAAAACCTCATTGCTTTTTCCTCATCTCCTCTCTTATTATCTCTTTAAAACCATTAGATCTACAATTTAACGGGTCTAAATTTTACTCTAAATTATATATTGGAATTGTATGTTTTATAATAGCGTTAAATTAAAAATACTAATTTTCACCGACTTCTATAATTAATTATTTTCTTTATATATTTTAACATTTTGATTACCAATTTATAAAATGTAAAATCAGACCATTAAATTTTTTATGGAATGGTGATAAAAGAATTGGGGGGAAAAGGAGAGAAAGAAAAATTAAATGAGGGTTCCACTCACCCAGTGCTCTTGTGAATGTGATTGTTCTTGTATACTAATCTTATGTTCATCATCGTTTCCTTTAATATAATAAGACTTCGTTTTTTTCTATTTTGAACTTCTTAGATATGCCACTTGGTGCCTTGGCCCTTCAATCCTCTCACATGGCAAAATGTAAGTGCTAATATTTTGCAAGAGCGCGGATTCATCCTTATACTGTTTTCTTTTTGCATTTAAAGGCAACTTATTACTACCTCCGGTCCTATATATAAGACCTAATTGATTTTTTTTTGGAGAGATTAATGTTGCGAAATAGGTTATTAAATTATGACATATTTGATATATTTTTATATTATCCATTAGTTTATAGGTGAAGTAAACTGGTCTAAGAGACAAATTAGGTAAATCAATTTATAATTAATTTATTTTGCTTTTTTAGAAATTTCTAAAAAAAGTTAACTAGGTCTTATATTTAGGACCGGAGGGAGTATTATATTTTTTCAAAAACCTTATAATTTATTGATGCTGTATGAAAATTTTAAAAATAAATCTATTTTTCTCATATTATATATATATATATTCCTAAAGAAATTAGATTTCTCACTTTCCTATGTAACACTTAGGAGTAAAAGCAAAAAGCAAATTGTAATAATTAATCAACGTAGTACATCAAAATTAGAATCCAAGACAACATCTTCAAATAGCTCATATAGGACCGGAAATTAACTTGATTGGATTCTCATAATAATGGATTTATAGTTTTATAGTCGAGAAAGGAGAAAATTATTAGCGCTAAGAAGAATGAACTGGGCCTAAGCCACTTCTCCTTCTCTTTTCCGCTTATACATAAAAAGTCCACATTAATTAGAAAAATGATCTGAGCAGAACAACATGTATGTTACTAGAACTTTCGAGTGCACACGATAGAATTGTAAAGGATTTTCAGATGTATATGGATTTTCATTGAACTTGACCGGATACCCACGCGAAAATCAGAACACCGAATGGAATGTAACTATACTACTATAGTATACAATAGATGCACAATAGGGAGTAATAGAGAAAAAAGACCAGAGAGAATTTTATGTTTTTCAAAACTGACTTCTTATATATCTTCCCATATACATGTGTGTGTGTATGCAGCCCTCCTCAAGGTATTAAAACACAGACCGGAGGTCGACCCGGCTAAGGTGGAGGGTTAAGGGTTAAAGGTTCAACCGAGGGTCAACCAGTGGTTCAACCGGCCATATTAAAATAATTAAAAAATATAATATCCAAATATAAATAAATAGATTTACTGAAAATTTAAAAAACTTTAATGTGAAATATTGTTTAGGACTTCATTAATTAAAACAAGAAAGTAAAGTAAAGAATATATTTGCATTATAATTCCTTAATTTCCTTTGTGTCCAGATTTTAAATTAAAAGAAAACTAGAAAAGTAAATTTTTTTTGATCAAAAACTAGAAAAGTAAATGAAGGAATGGATTTAGGCATTTAGCTAGTGCAGAATGGGTCAGACACGTGGAAGGGAGAACTGAAAATTAAAGGAACTCTATCATTATTATTATTATTAGATTATTAGATTAAAGAGAGAAAGAAACAAGAAGCGATGCGTTTTGGAAAGTGGAAAGAATCTTTTGGGCTCTTGGCAGACCTAATTGCAAAGGATAAAAAGAGCACATAAACGGTGGCGGCAAATCTAAACACACACGAGAGGAGAAAAAGAAAAGCGAAGCAGCAGCACAATCTAAACTCACAGCACACATAGTTATATATAGATCAGACGAGGGAAGCAACTGAACCTGCACATTCACATCTCGCCGTCAACGTCCGTCCGTCGTGCAGAAAGAGAAAGCGGATCTGAGTTGTGTTTTTTTTTTCTAAATAAGCCGGGTCACGGTTCCGGGTGCTGGTTTACGGTTCACCCGGCCGAGTTCAACCGGAATATTCCGGTTGGATTCCCTGGCCGAGTCATACCCCTTCCGGACCGGCCTTGTCACCGGCTGCCGGTTTTCCAGGTCCGACCGGCCGTTCCGGTCTGGGTTTTATAAATTAACTTGATTGGATTCTCATAATAATGGATTTATAGTTTTATAGTCGAGAAAGGAGAAAATTATTAGCGCTAAGAAGAATGAACTGGGCCTAAGCCACTTCTCCTTCTCTTTTCCGCTTATACATAAAAAGTCCACATTAATTAGAAAAATGATCTGAGCAGAACAACATGTATGTTACTAGAACTTTCGAGTGCACACGATAGAATTGTAAAGGATTTTCAGATGTATATGGATTTTCATTGAACTTGACCGGATACCCACGCGAAAATCAGAACATCGAATGGAATGTAACTATACTACTATAGTATACAATAGATGCACAATAGGGAGTCATCATCATCATCAATATAAACCTTATCCCAATTAGATTGGGGTCGGCTACATGGTCATTGTGCTCTATCAATAGTCATGCTTGGAGGTAAACATTTCATCAAAAGATCTCTTTGATCTTCCTCTCCTTCTTGTGCAGTGATTCCATACCCTTTCTTCAATTATTCTTACTGCTCATCCACTTCTCTTCTTTGAACCTTTTGTTTCTTTATATGCCTCTTCCCATGATAGTATGATAGCCTTTGTGAAGAACCAAGCAATGACATATTGATAGAAACAATGTGTGTGTCCATGCTCAATAGATTCGACATATTTTTACGTTGGCTGCCGAAGCCTAACACAACCCTACTCCTTTATCCGGACTAGGGACCGTTTATAAATATAGGCGGAATATCCCGTGGACACACAGTCACACGGGGGTAAATAACCAAGCGTGACACGAAGTCACAAAAAACAAACGTTATATAATAATGATCCAAAACAATAAAATAGATCCAAATACTAATAATAATGAAGTTGGCACAAATAATAACAATAAAATAAAACGATAAAACAATAAAACAATGATCACAATACGATAAAATAATAAAACAATACAATAAAACCATAAAACAAAACAACAACAATGCTCAACAATTAAATAAATAAAATAAATAAATAACAAATGAATAAATAAATAAATAAATAAATAATAATATACAATAAAACAAAACAACAACAATGCTCAACAATAAAATAAATAAATAAATAAATAAATAAATAAATGAATGAATGAATAAATAACAATATACAATAAAACAAAACAACAACAATGCTCAACAATAAAATAAATAAATAAATAAATAAATAACAAATAAATAAATGAATAAATAATTAACAATATACAATAAAACAAAACAACAAAAATGCTCACAATATTATTAATACTTAATAAATCAACACCTATAAATATAATATATATATATAATATGTGTGTATAAAAGAAAGGAAGCAATAATTAAAAACTAATCTAATATATCGATGCACAATAGGGAGTAATAGAGAAAAAAGACCAGAGAGAATTTTTATGTTTTTCAAAACTGACTTCTTATATATCTTCCCATATACATGTGTGTGTGTGTATGCAGCCCTCCTTCCTTTAACTTTAATTGGTTTTCTCCTTCCTTTAACTTTAATTGGTTTTCTTGGGCTTTTCTCTCTTTTTTCTTTTATTCACTGCCAAGCCCAAACATCATGGACATTAATTCAATTCAAAACTCTTCTTTCTTGTCCATTTTTTTCTCAAGTAATTAAAGGCCCATACACGTGGCTTTTGGTCTTTTTCTCCAATTCCCTTGTGAATAACTCCCTAAATGTACCAAAAAATATATAAAATCTAATCAAAATTGAGAAGTTATTAAAAGTCAATATTACATTTCAAGTAACCAAGCGTGGTTGGTGTAGTGGTTACCTCACTTCACCGCTTAACCAGAGGTCTCGAGTTCGAGCTCTGGGAATGCAGCCTGCCCCTTGGCCAGCACTTTACCCTTAAGTGGAGGCCCCGGTGCGGATCTGGATTAGTCTGAGCCCGTTGAGTTCCCCGTGACATTGGGGCTGGCCCAGGATACCGGATTAAAAACTCAAAAAAAAAAAATATTACATTTCAAGTGTGTTCAAAAACTTCATTTTAACTCAATAAAATCATACAAATTTTAGGATTTGTCAGCATTCTTAGTGACCTCAATATGCTCAATTACAAGGATTTTGAGCATATTTTAGGAGTCATTTATGCCAATTTATGGTATTTTAAGAGCATCTTTGAGTGAAAATTGATAGTCTTGTAAAGGAAAAATATGACTACTATTTATTATTCAAAATTTGATTCTCATGATTCCCTCACATTTATGCAAGTGTTGGATAGGAAATATGGGAATTCTTTTTTTTTTAATCCATGATCAAGGTATCCCCTCACTCGACAAGTAAGAAACTAATCCCCGTTGATTTGTAGGCACCTCAAAGGGTGTGACAGTTGAACTGAGAGATTTAATACTTCTCCATACCCAACGCCAAGGATCGAACCCCAGACAATTGGTTAAGGGTGAATGAGTCCTTGCCACTCAACCACACACCCCAGGTTGAAAATATGAGAATTCTAAGATAGGAAGAAGTAAAATTAAAGATGGAAAGGAAAAGAATGGGCGGCAAATTGTAGAGGACAATTATGTAAAATGTTGAAAACTTTCATCTAGCCTCTACCAACGAAAAGTTGGTCGAGCTAAGTGACCTATGTAAGAATAAGAATGTGTGTTCAAATCTCATGAAGTACTCTCATTGAAAGAAAGGATAATCATGCCTATGTGAATAGCATTCCTACCATTCAATTCTTACTTAGTTGATTCCCCATAGGCACTAGATTAATATTTTAAAAAAATTAACCTCTTCAATTGTTTCCAACCCTTTGAGTGATCGAGATATTTTTTTTAAAATTGTTTCCCTTATTTCACGTATCTAACTTGAAAATAATTGACGTTGATGACATGTATATCTATCATCTCAACACATTTGGTCAACTTACTGCCTAATTCAAACAATTGCCAAATGACATTATTATCAATTGAAAAACTTTTTGGGGAATATTGATTTGAAACTTTAAAATACTTAGCGCTTCATTGAGTAAGGGTCTATTTGAGAAGAGCATAGGGAAAATAGCCGAAGGGAATTTTTTATTTGAATTCACAAAAAATTAAAGAAGTAGGGTTAAAACTTCTCTAATCTTTCTGAATACCAGTAAAATAAAGTTGTTTCCACCCACTTTATTTATTACCTCCCCATCCCCTCTTACCCAACAAAATCCTTAATTGCACATGGCCTAGCTAAAACGTGATATATAAGCTCACGTAAATGTTTACGCCAGAAGAAAAAATTGTGGGTCTCAGACTCAGTTCAACTTTCTCTGTGGTCCAAATTTGTCTATAATTAATTGTATTGCAAATTTTCTTTGAACTTGAATTCGGTCTTGTTTTCCTCGTCCAACTCTTGTCTTTTTTTTAGCTTTGAAAAATTGAAGTCATACATTTGAAGCAATATGCATGTGAGAGAACAGAAAATTATATTGAAATAAACCATCCTTAGAGAATTCGTGGATGTTTCAATTACATTACCACTTTTTGATCAAATTCACCTACGATATCATCAAACATCGAATTCTAAAACCAGTTGAAATAAACCAAGATATGCTTCACAGTTTAATGGAATGACATAAAGTCATACATGCACGGGATCTATAGCCTTTGGGTGTATTATTATTCTTTTTTTTATCAGGATCGGGTGTGTTATTATTCATTCATGTAAGAATTAATATTTCACAAAATTCCAAATTAAAGGCCGGGCAATCTATAAAAAGGAGAATATTAAAATATTTTCTTAATGTATATACTCTACGTATTTACTTATTTGCTTATTCACTTCATCAATGAAAATGACGAGATAACACGTATGTGGCCAAAAACAATGGCGAGACACGTGCATTCAATTTATTTCCATAGATAGAAACATTAATTTACGTATAAAAATACTGATGTAATATTGATGGAAACTGCACTAATATATATGTAACCAAGTTTGTTAAACTCGGAGAGTTAAAAACAATTCATGGGAAGAAATGTAAATTCGGCTAGTAAATTTGAACTGTACACTCATAAGAATTGTAAATTTGACTTGAATAAAAATTAAATAAAAATATAAAAATAATAATAATTTGACTTGAATGTATTTTAATGGGTTTTATAGTAAGTTAACAGGATTTTCATAAGGTGAAAACGTAAAATTAAAATTGTAAGTTTCACATGTAAATTCGTTAGTATTTAACGAATTTATAAACAGTACAAATTTTAGTGACTTGTGACATGTTTTAATTAGTTAGAGCCATAAACGATAAAATTTGAGTGTCAACTCATGAGTTTAACAACAATGTATATAGGAATGCAGTTAAAAAAATTAACAAATGATACTTAAATGTATAAAAATTTTCATCCTTTTATATCAAGAATATTATTAATCTTTTAACAAACTAACAAAAGTTAACTTATTTTCCTATTGTATCGATTTTAATTTATTTCAAGGATCAGCTACGGGACGTGGCAAGATTATATTGAAGAGTAGAGAAGTGAGATTGTTTAATTCTTATCCTTACCAGTGATGTTTTCGTGTTGTTACATTGTTGTTGCTTTTTTTTTTTTTACTGTTTTGTTTGGTATTAATTGTTTTCGGTTAACTGCTTTCGGTTAACTATTTCAGTCATTACTTGTTTTCTGGAGTGTTTTCTTTGTTTTTTGCTATCGATTAGTTGGTGTAATATCCTTCTTAAATATCCATCATAAAATTAATTCTTTATAAAGAAAGCGGATTAAGGAACATGAATTTTGGTTGTACTTAAATTCCAATTATTGAATTTCAGCTTTCATTCTTCGCTTATATATATAAAGTCAATTCGTGACCATATCGACGAATTCAAAACAAGACATGATGTCATCATTGTAATTAAATCAAACAAGAAAGGGTAAACTGTCCTTCCAAAACAAAATCAAAATCCTATTTAAACCCATGTAACACTCAAACCATAACATAACCAAATTAACTAACCATGAAAACCCTAAGCTCTTACCTCCTTCCCCTCCTCCTCCTTGCCACATTCAACTTCTTTTCACCCTCATCCGCCACCTCGGCGGGCCCCACCGCCACCTCGGATTTCATACATTCAGTTTGCAACAAAACCATCTACATAGACCTATGCATATCTTCCTTCTCTCGCTTCCGCCACGCCATCAAACAAGACCCAGCAAGGCTTTCCCGAGTCGGGGTGGCCGTATCGCACTCGGTGATCCGCGGCACGGCTGCATACGTCTCCGGCCTATCCGGCAAGGCCTCAGGAATCGCCAACGGCACAATTGAAGACTGCATTTCGACGATAGGGGACGCGGGGGATCAGACGCTTGAGTCACTCGGTCAGCTCCGGCAGATAGCGGCCGGGAAAGGCGGCAATTTCAAGTTCGCAATTGATACGGTGTTGACCAAGATGAGTGCGGCGTTGACGAATGAGGACACGTGTCTGGATGAGATTGAGAGTGAACCGGAGGGTCCGGTGAAGAAGAAGGTAGCGGAGGTTGTGACAAATACTAGGAAGTTTACAAGTATCGCTTTGGCTTTTGTGAATTATTATGCTAAAAATGGTTTGCCCTAATTATACGTCGGTAAAGGTCAAAAAAAAAAAAAAAAAAATTATACGTCGGTAGTTAGATCATGAATATATTGTTCCATTGGAGATTTATTTTGTCTTGTTCATTTTATTATTCTGATTCCATAAAACCGCGACGCTAAATGAATCAAATTTTGATTTTTGAATTCATTAATGCTCCTTTAAAGAGTTGATTCTTTTGTTATAAAAAAAGAGTTGATTCTTTTGAAAAAATAAGCTTTTATTCAGTATTTTATATGTTTGAAGTAATAATATTGTTTGATGCTTTACAATTTTTTTATCATTGATTTTATTTTTGGGTTGGATTGTATGTTATAAAATTCGGTTAAGTGTGTATTTGTTTTTGTATTAGAAGTTTTCGATTAGGACTGATTTTATTTTGGAAGTTTTTTTATTCAAATTTCCCCTGAAAACTCAATACATAAGTGGTAATAAAGCTTTAATTATTTCGTCAAATAGTCACAATGTTAAAACGGCGACATTAGACTGTTATTTTAACTTCAGTTCAAAAAAATATTCAGTTCAAAAAAAGACTCTTATTTTAACAAAAAATGATAAAGTTGCTCCACTTTCAATTGAATGTAAATAGCAAATTTTCAATGTTGATTTGATTGCCTTTGGTAGGCAATTCAAATCATAGGCGATAAAGTTGCTCCAATTCAATACTTTTAAGATAAAATTGGACCAACATACACTTACGCGATAAAATTACTCCTAAGATAAAATTGCTAAAGCAAAAATGACACTATAGTCTTTACAATTTAAGAAATACTGTGCGGTTTTTTTTTTTCGGGGGGGGGGGGGGGTGTGTGTTAGGAAATTATACTCAAAATGTGTGTGTGTCGATCGGTGTTAGCAGCCATCAAATTATAGTCTTTTGCTTCGATTCGGGCTAGTTGGTGATTTAGTTTTTGCCAACTTTTCAATCAAATTTATCGTGATAATTTTAGATTGAAGAAAAGATAAATCTATTCAAAAAAATGTTATATTAAAAAAATAAAATTGATTAAAAAAAGTTTATGTAACTTCAAATTTCACAGTTATTGCTTTGAGAAAAAAACATAAGTGAAAATTGAAGATACAACGTAATATAGCCTACTCATTTATTAATTAAGATACTATTCCCAATTGAAACCATGCACTTGTTTTGGCACTTATTTAATGTAGCAGGAAAAATTGTTAAAGATAGATTTTCCTAATTTCGTATTTCTTCCTCGCGTAGACTCAATTGGAGGGTTGAGCACGTCAGGTAGAGAGAATCTCAAATCTTTCCAGATCTTGCATTTTTTTATCATGAGAAAATTTATAGTCATAGTTATTGCGCGTGTAATATACTGAACACTTAAAACAGATTTCAACATTAACCAATTGTCTGGGGTTCGATCCCTGACGTTGGGTATGAAGAAGCACTAAATTTTCCAGACCAACTGTCACACCCTTTGAGGTGCTACAAATCAGCGAAGAATTAGTCTCTCACTTGTCGAGTGGAGGGATACCTTGATCATGGATAAAAAAAAACAGATTTCAACAAGATATACTACATAAAATTTTAAAACTTAATTAATTCTTAATTAAAATTTAACATATTTTCAGCTTTATCGCTATTTATTCACATTATGTAGAGGCTATGAGAACTAAGAAAAATAATAAATAAAGGACAGGATTGTTCATCTATAAAAAAGAGTTAATGATATAAATTGTTTAAAAAAATCTTTTTTGGCCGTATAAAGAATAATTACTTTCCATGTTACGGCCAATGTTGTTAACTCTATCTCGAAGCTCGTTCTCCCCAATTCCGTATTAAAATAATTTGAAATGTATTAATATTAATATATATAGAAAGAGAAACTTTAGAAATTGAAAATCTTTTAACGAGTTTTTTATTAGAGCTATTGAGATATCAAATCTATAATATAAATTTTCATGCGGTACTCCATTGTTTTCATATAAAACCTGAAAATTTAATAAATTATTTTCATTTCACAAATCACAATATATAATAGTTGTATTGTTGTAAGAAAAAAGTAAATAAGGACTTACCTTAATCATTAACAAAAGCATCTATTCTACTCTACCAAAGAAGGAGGGGAACATGTGTTGTGAAATAATGGAGACAACAAAAACTCATGCATAAAATGGAAAAGAACGCTTTAAAAATGTCATTAGTAATCCATTGTGGAGGGATCGGCTTCGTCAAATCACGTATGATTCTGTTCTGGATATGCGTATTGGGCCATTTATAAGAATATTGGGCCTATTAATTATAAGGGTGTGTGTAGTCTATTTGTTAGTGTATGTACTAAACAAGATGGCCCAGGAAAAAGAAAGAGAATTGAACCCATTTCATGAATTCGGATTCTACAACATATCCCTATTATTGAAGCCATATGATACTTAAAGTAGAGGATTGTCTTGTTAGTAAAGTTGTCTGCTTCCAATCTAATGGCTTGTCTGTTGTTGTAAATCAAAGAAAGTAGCATGTAAATAATTGAACAGGTAAGGGGTAATATGGTCATCTACATATATCCCGGGCCCACAAGTTTTCTCTCTCCATCTCACACTTATCGTGGGGCCCACAAACTTTACTCTCTCATCATTACCCTTACTTTCCATCTCTTACCCTTTCTATTTCTAATTCTTTACTTTTTTTTCACACAACCAAACATATTCTAAAGGTTGAGCTAAAATCCCTCAAACGTAAGAATCTTGTTGATAGATGATAGTAAACAATATTTGAGTTTAGAGGTATACATTGGTCTTGGTAAACCCTTTGGATCCAACTCAACCCCCTTAATATCATTATCATTGAACCAAAAATAAGTTATAAGATACTGATAAGTGCCAACAAAGGTTGGTGCACTTTGTATACAAATTGACTCATAATCATAATATTGTAAATTTAAATCTAACTAATTATGATAGCCATGTTGGCAGCCAATTCGTCTGGTGCATCATATTTATGCACATGTGGTGATAATTTGACTCCTTTAATTAGTACTCCCTCCAATCCCTAAAATAAGAGCCAAAATTTGAAAGATTTTGGTTTAAAATATAAGAGCTAATATCATATTCTCTCCTCATTTTGATGCATTTTTCCTACTTTGCCCATAACTCTCTTTCATATTTATTAATGTTTATGTATTTCTCTTTCTTAAAAGTATCATAATAAATATGGGTGATATTGAAAAAGAAACATTAACTTCAAACACTCAACTAACATTCACATATGTTTTCTTAAGAAGCATTTTTGGCGGCTGACTCTTATATTAGGGATAGGAGGATGTAGTATTTAAGAGAGGCGTTTTTGAGGGTGGTTCTTGCATTCTGTTAATCACCGTCCGGTTTAATCCGGACTCGAGGGGTAGAAGTGTTGCTCACATAGGCAAGGTTGTCCTCTCTCCCAATGAGAGCGCTTCCCGGGTATCGAACACGCGTTCTCATCCTTATGGGGGTTGCAGCTCACTTACCAGTTCAACCAACTACCCATTGGTGGTGGTTCTTGCATTCTAGTATTGTCTAGAGCGAAATAGTTTGACTCCAATAAACATTTATTACAAATTAAGTCACAACTTCTCCACAACAGCAAAATATTAATATCGAATTCCTATTAAAATCCTCATGGTTTCAATGGATAATTCTATTTAGACATCATCATACCTTAATAATGAGCATGCACTTTTAATCTTATCAAAAAATAATATTGAAATACTCAATTTTTCATATTGTAATAGAAACTAATTCATTCAATTTGATTCAATATCCGTTGGCAACAAATCAAAATGGGCAACTTTAAATGGTAAAACTTAAATGTGCTGATATTCATCATATTCTATGGTTTTTGTTTTCAATAGATAATTCTGTTCAAGTCATCGTGAGACGTTAAACATCAGCATCTTCAATTTCTTAACATGAAACTGAAACTTAATTTGTCGTATTGTAATTCTAAATGAATCCTTTTGGGCTTTCAGTTTTGGCAACAAACCAAACTTGGCAATTTTAAAAGATTAAACTTAAATAAGCTTGCTCATTCTTCTTATATCCACAATTTTCAAATCAAAAGTTAGCATATGCGCCTTTTTAATTATTAAAATTTACATTGATAAAGTTTTAAATATTAGTAAGCAAAAATGCATTAAAATTATGAACGAAATCAAAGCCACAATGCAACTTACTATAAATAATATAAATCAGACACAATTATGAACGAAATCAAAACCACAACTTACTATAAAATATAAATAATATAATTCAGACACAATTTAAAGTCCTAAATCTTTTAAAAGGTTAAACACATAAATTTTTTACCCATAATATATCAAAGGATGATCCTCTCCTTTTTTCTTTTCTCATCATCTTCCCTCTTTTTCTTTTTATAATGGTCTAGATTAAATACCTTTTAAGAATATATATACTTATAATCATATTTAAATCATCACTTAATGAATTGAATCATTACAGCTGTAAATTGCTTACACTAGATTTTGACAAATTAAATTTATTATATAATTTTTAAATATTATTATAATTCTAATTATTATATAAAATATTAAATATAGACCATTGAATCCAACGGTATAAAAGAGTAAAGAAGAGGAAGGGAAAAGGAAAGTATCCCGGGAATCTACTCTAATGAAATTCATGGGTTAGAATCTTAAATACTATAATATAATAAATATAAGTAAATGTACCAAAATTTTGACGAGAATAACAACCATTTCAGTTTCAGACTATATATTCATGGTCATTAATTGGTAGTACTAAATGTACAATTAAATTTACTTATGTTACCATCACCGCCCAACATGATATACTCCCTCCGGTCCCTAATGTAAGAGCTAGCCGTCAAAAAAACGCTTCTTAAGAAAACATGTGAATGTTAGTTGGGTGTCTGGAGTTAATGCTTCTTTTCCAAAATTGCCCATATTTATTATGGTACTTTTAAGAGAGAGAAATACATAAGCATTAATAAATATGAAAGAGAGTTAGGGGTAAAGTAGGAAAAAATGCATTAAATGAGGAGAGAATATGGGGTGAGCTCTTACATTAGGGACCAAAACCATTCAAATTTTGGGCTCTTACATTAGGGACCGGAGGGAGTACTTCACAGTTCACACAATGTCAAAGTCCTATTTAGACCCCTTATATTATAATAAGACCACAGGTAACAAAGTCAAGTATCACATAAGTGATAAGACATAACCATGGAAGCCCTAAGCCCTAACCTCCTCTCCCTCCTTCTCCTCCTCACAGCCACCTTCCACCTCCTCCCTCCGTCATCATCAGCGGCCATAGTCACAACCAAACCCCCCGCCACCGGTGATTTCATCCGGTCAGCTTGCCAAAACGCCCGTGAAAATGCTAACCTATGCTACTCATCATTCTCTCCCTACGCCCATGTCATCAAACAAAACCTTGCTGCCCTTGTCCACGTCAGCGTCGCCGTGTCACACTCGGTTGTCCATAGTGTCACCACCGATATCTCCCGTCTCAACGGTAGTGATGCTCTTGAAGACTGCATTTCCACTCTTGGGGATGCTAGGGATCAAATAAGTGACTCACTTGCTCAGCTCTAACAGATAGCCGACGACAAAGGCAGCAATTTCAAGCAGGCCATGGACGCCGTTCTGACAGAGATGAGCGCGGCGTACACGAATGAGGACACGTGTATGGACGAGATTTTGGAAGATCCAGATGGTCCGGTGAAGAAGGAAATGAAGGATCTTGTAACGGAGGCGGAGAAGTTCACTGGTATTGCCTTGTCCTTAGTGGGATATTATGCTAAGAATGGTTCAATATAGAACATGCCGACATGGTATGATAACTCAATTTTTCTGTAACAAAACTATTATATTTAAGTGAAAAAATTGTTAATAAACTGTTTCCTTTAACTCTCATCGCATATATTCCCTTCGGTCCTAAATATAAGACCTAATTGACTTTTTTAGAAAATCCTATAAAAAAGCAAAATAAGTTAATTATGAATTGATGTACCTAATTTTTTCCCTTAGACTAGTTTATTTTACCTATAAACTAATGTATAATCTAAAAATATATCAAATATGTCATGATTTTATAGCCTATTTCGCAACCTTAACCTCTCCAAAAAAAGTCAATTAGGTCTTATATTTAGGACTGAACAAGAATGTGTGTATGTGTGAGTATATAAGTAGGACATTCGCACTTCAGCTTGCCAACCGCGTTAGTTGGTTTTGTTGTTGTGTTTGGTCTGAAAAATATGTTAAAAAAATGCTTCATTGATTCCTCTAAAGCATGAAAAAAATTCTCTTCCCTCACCCTCAGCGGCTCTTCCACCAATCTACATTGACGAATTATTTGTTTAATACTACCTCTGGTCCTAAATATAAGACTTAAATGACTTTTTTTTTAGAGATTTAAGTTGCAAAATAGGTTATTATATTATGACATATTTGATATATTTTTAGATTATCCATTAGTTTATAGGTAATATATACTAGTCTAAGAGAAAAATTAGGTAAATCATTAATTTATAATTAACTTATTTTGTTTTTTTAGGATTTTCCAAAAATCTTAATTAAGTCTTATATTTAGGACCGGAGGGAGTATTTTATTAAAGTTTGCATTTACAAAGAGATTATCTTAATTCTTATGAATAAAGTTTCTCATTTAATGCCATCTATTATCTTGAGTCCTATGGTTCAAGATGGATAAAGCATATTTTTTTGCACAAATTTAAAAGATCCAAGACTCAATTTGACCGATATATTTGCTTTCATGAAGGCCCATTTTGTTTTTACCAAAGAAGGCCCATTTATGAGTTTTTTGTAAATGTAATAGTTATCTTGGGCCCTCAATTTCTATCCAGTTGTTTGAGAAGAACATTATTTTATGTAGGCAAAAGTATACTTTTGGTTCTTTATATTTACATCAAGTTTCAATTTAGTTCTTTATGTTTAGAAAGTATACTTTTAGTCATTTTTCGTTAACACTGCCGTTAGTTTCACTTAAATTTAAATTATTATTTCATAATTAAATTGGAGCAACAAATAATAAATTTTGAATTATAAGAATAATTGCATTAAAATATTTTAATCTAAACATTTTTTCAATATTTAATGTCCATTTAAAACTGTTAAGTTAACATTTTCCGTTAAGTGAAACTACGGTGTTAAAGGACTAAAAGTGTACTTTCCAAATATAAAAGATTAAATTGAAACTTTATGCAAACACAAGGGACCAAAAGTATACTTTAGCTTTTTATAGCTTAAGTATACTGTTGGTCCCTTATGTTTGCATCAAGTTTCAATTTAGTCCTTTATGTTTGGAAAGTACACTTTTAGTCCTTTTATGTTAACACCGTTAATTTAACTCAACGGAAAATGTTAACTTAACAATTTTAAATGATTATTAAATACTGAAAAAATGTTCAGATTAAAATATTTGAGTGTAAATATTCTTATATTTTCAAAATTTATCATTTTTGGTCCAATTTAATTATAAAAAATCATTTAAAATTGTTAAGTTAACATTTTCCGTTGAGTTAAACTTACGGTATTAACAAAAAAAGACTAAAAGTGTACTTTCCAAACATAAAGGATTAAATTGAAACTTGATGCAAACATAAGAGACCAAAAGTATACTTTAGCCTTTTGTTTTTTAGTATTTTGATAGTTATATATATGTTCCCTGAGCCCAGACATATGTTTTGGAAGTTTGTATGACTTAATGATTGTTTACTAAATTATGTCATTTTGTCTTTAATAAAATAGTTTTCATGAAGGAATATTAGAAAACAGTCATTCAATGTTCAGATCCATCGAAGCCATCTTTGTTCTCATTAGCGAGGAAAACTAAATATACAATTAAGTAAATTTGGTTTTTAGCAAAATTAAGTAAATTTGTTTAATTTCATACTATTGCAAGATTAACATAGGAATAACTAATATACAACAAAGTTTTATTTTACTAGTTAGGGGATCAGCTAAATGCAACAAAGTTTTATCTTCGCATGCGCTCCACTCATTCCAAGCCAGATTGCTTTAACACTTAAATTTGGATTTTTGAGTCCAATACTGAGCTTACAATTTTTTTTTTCAATTCTGCTATCTAAACAAAAATCGAAAGTGATCATGATATAAAAGCGTGTCTTCTCTAGGCCTCGTATCAAGTCATGTGATGATGAAATAGTAAGATAGATCCATGGAATACACAATTTTGGATGTAGAAGTCATTGGAGCACTGACACATTTTAAATATTGTTACTTCTTTTACTAGGATATCAATTTAATATTTATTCATTATTATTTAATATTTCCATAGTTTAGAACTTACAGTTTCCAATTCTACAAGTTCAGCTGAGTTATGATATATAATTATATATAATATAAAAAAAATAACGTACATACATATATACATGTGTGTTTATTAAAAAAAACGTATATACGTGTGTCTCTGTGTGTGTGTGAAGGGGTTGAACTTTTAGTATATATCCACACAACTCGTGCCACTTAAGCTAATTTCACCGAGCGATTTTCAAATATCGTATTAAAAGGCATATCCTTGTGAGCATCACACATTTACATCAACTCGTTCTAGATTATTCCAAGTCAACTCATGATCTCACATTGTAGCCTTGAGTATGTTGTATGTACATCACGATAATTCTGAAACTGCTTAGCTAGTTGTAAGTCTATACTAATACTTCAACTGGTTCTAATTATAATTTATAAAACAATTTTCACTTATTCAGAGAAATTAAGAATGCAAAATTAATCACTTAAAATTTTTTATAGTTAATTTTTTTCTTAATAATTAATTTATTCTACTTATAATTAACCTATATTCTTATTATATATAACATGTTATAATTTAGTTATATTTATAATTTGCTTCCTTAACCTTGATTAGTTTTTACAAAAATGGTCAAAAGGATCTTTTATATATATAGGACTGGATGGAGTATACGTGTGAGTTTATGGTTTCCAGCAGGGCCACGCGAATATAGAAGATAAGCATAGAAATTTCTTTTTTTTTAAAAAATGCAAATGTAGGCAAAAGGGAAGATTTTTCGGGATTATGGATACACACAAAGACTATATAAAGTGAGTCTAATTGCAATACCAAGGCCTTCCTGAACCGACTTGGAACATATCAGGCCCAGTATGGCGCATTCTTCTCCTCCTTCAACCAATTATAGACTTCAGTCCAAAAAAAAAAAACCAATTATAGATTAGTCATCAGTATCATAACTTGTACTAAAAAAATTCATCATCACAGCTGTGGTTTAAAAGTCTTATATTTTCAAATCTTTCATATTAATGTTTGAATCTATTTTGAGAAGTAAGGCTGACAATATTAATTGCGATTATACTGTAATTGTGATTGAAGAGCACATGTGTCTGGGTTTGCCTTGCTCACTGGTCTCCGGGTAGTTGGAACTGCCCATTACTTAATTTAATCTTCATATATAATTGGGGCAATTCAAATATATATATATATATATATATATATATAAAGCAAGTTGAATCACCCCCAATTGTAAATGATAAATTGTAATACGCTGGTTTTTGCACGTGGTTGACCTTTACTAGTCTTGATCACCTTGTAATTTTGTATTTTCTGCCTCCATTGCACATATACGACAAGAGTGAACACTTGTCAATATATTACACTTCACAAAACCTTGTAATTATCGAGTCAATGTTGTCCTATTCAAAGTCTTTTAATTAATTATACTTTGAAACCTCTTCCGAGCAGGCTAATAATGGATAGTTCCAACTCATGAGGCTTGCGGTCCTTTTTAAAAAAACTCTTCTGTCTGAATTTTCTTACTACATTAGTAAAGAGTTTGAATTCTGTTTTACCTTTATTCACTTATAGCTAGCTCCCTAGCTTATCCTTATCGCATTACCTTTTTTTGGTCCGAATATCGAATTACTTTCACCTTACTTTTATATGCTATTTTTTTTTAACTGAAACTTTTATATGCTATTGACTAACACTAAAATAGGGGTTACGTTTTACTTCTTCCATCAATCCATCCCTATCTACTTGCTTTCATGAATCTACTTGCTTTCATGAAACAGACCATACAAATTATGAACAGAATATATCTAAAAATATTTATTGTTTTGACTCCATGCCATTTTAGTTTTTAAGTTTTAACTACCATCATAATCTAGCGTCCTCCATCTAATAAGGACATTATTATTCGAAATAAGTAATAACTTAAAATTTAAAATAAACTTATATTTAAGATGCGAAAAAAATATTGTATTATTGTAAAGGAGTTGATTTTCAATTATAAGGTTACAAGGTTACAATTTTGTGTTCAACTAATAATGTAAGAACTTAATTGATGAGTAATAATATGTAAATACTTATATAATGATCTTTTAAATCCAAAGGCAAATCTTAGCTCTAATGTGCTTCAAGGACCCATTCACCTAAGCAAACTTAATACACACATATATACACACTCAAATAAAGGCAAGCAATTGGGAATGAAATAAATATTTGATAAATAGAATTAACTTTGAATTCTTAATATATATTTTTAGAAGATCAAGGTAGACAATCCCTTTTAACTATTTTTCTTAGTATCAAACACTCATATGTCTGGAATAATGTATTTTTTTATTTCATCAAATGTATTTTTATACCACGCTTTGAATTTAAGATTGATTTTTGTTAAAGTGAAAAAACGTTTTACCTCTTAACAAATACATTTTCAAAAACTCAAAGGTTTGTCCCTTTACTTGCACCAATTCCCACCTCCACCTTGTAGTATATTTTAAAATTAGAGGATAAATTCTTGTTTGTTTTTGGTAATGAACAATTACAAATTCAAACCTTTATGTAACACCCTTCCCATATAAAAAAACAAAACAATAAATTAGTTAAAATTACCAGTGCTAGTTAAATCAACATTTTATTCCATTGTTAAAAAAGTAATTTGACTCGAATAAGCAAATGCTCCAAACTATATAACAGTTGGCAGACACAATTGGTGACCCCATATGCTTGCCTTCAAATTCATATGCATCTTTCCCACTTGTTGAGATATCATCATATGCCCACTTTGAAGTCAACAAAAATTTCCCTTACTTTAAAATGACATGTCGACATTTAATTAATCCACATACCAAGGGCAAAACAGTAGTATCACTCCAAACCTCAACACTACTTAAACCCTCAACCCCATCACACATTGTAACATAGCAAAAGCAAAAGAAAGAACCAAAGAAAATCATGACAACCCAATCCCTTCACTTCCTCTCTTCACTCCTTCTCCTTATTACACTCACAGTATTCAACCTCCACACAATAGCCACGGCCGCTCGCCCCTCCACTGCCGGTAAACCCACCGCCAATAATCCCGACGGCGCAACATTTATCCGTTCATGCTGTGGCAAAACCCTATACCCTGACCTATGTGTCTCCTCTCTCTCTTCCTTTAACAATAACATCCAAAACAACCATGCCATGCTCGCACGTGCCGCCATAAGTGTTAGCCTTTCTAGGGCACAAACCATGGCCTCATACATCTCTAATCTCCAAAAACAAGCCAACACCGATGCCAGCACCACCTCAGCTCTCCGTGACTGTGCTTATAGCCTTGGGGTCACAGTTGATAACATACGAGACTCCCTCAAGCAGATGCAACAAATGAGTGATAAAAGTGCCACAGGAGAGAGGTTTCAGTTCCAGATGAGCAGCGTTGAGACGTGGATGAGCACGGCGATGACTGAGGAGCAGGCATGTGCTCAGCGGTTCGATACCGTGCCGGATGGGAAGGTGAAAACGGACGTGCGTGGCCAAGTGATGGTGATGAAGAAGTTTATAAGTAATGCCCTTGCACTAGTACAAAGTTATGGGAATAATGTAAGGAAATCCTAAGATATATGCTGCTGCTCAACTTTTTGTTACTAGGGAAAAAAAATATGTGCAAAGTTTTGTTTGTTAAGTTGTAATATTATGTGTTGAGACAAATATGACTGATGTAAGAAACTTTAATGTAAAATAATATAGCAAGTGTATGAAAATGGTGCAGTGAGTTATGTACATTGGGTGTCTAAAATTTCTTGAGTATGGCTAAATCTCCGAAGGAAATAAAATATGGTTTGGTTGTTAGATCCAATTTCATGAAGCTAGCTCATCTTTAGGCTAGATGACACGTGCATGTGTAGATTATTAAATTCTACGTAGATGTCCCGATTTAAAAATGAAATGTTTTATGAATAAATTAAAATTAAATTAAAGTGAATTAGGTCTTTCATGCCATACTTTAATGTTCAAAAAGCATTTATAGAGGCCCTTATACATCATTCTCCAATGAGGTAATCACAACAACAGTGAGATTAGAAAATACTATAAGAGACATATAATTTCGACCAATACGTTGTGGAAGGATCTTGATTCTTCTGTATATATAACT